>CM062808.1:27848652-30466589 GCA_031772625.1 Pinus tabuliformis | reverse complement strand
CAAAATGGCACCCATTTCCTTGCAAATTCTGATGTTTCTGAAAGGGCTTCAAAAGTCAACATTGCTGCTCCATCATCAGAAACATAACATGAAACTTTATCAACAGGATAATCCACAGCAAGGATAGACAGAACAGTATTTGCTGTGACAAGAGGAGGCTCCTTTAGAGGGTCCACTGTACTGACAAAAATATCAACACCAGCCAACTGAGATGGCTCTCCTTCTCTGTCAAACCTGAAAAATTGAAAAGGAGGAAACTCAAATTTCACCCACAAGGTTCCTACAATACACATGACGGCTGCTTTAACAACCTTAAATAAGTGGCTTCTTGTACAGAATCCTAAAAGTGACACAACCACATTTGAAGTTACATGGCAGGGATTATTAATTTATTTTTAATCTTCAAGATGATAAACTAACCTCAAAGAAAGCCTGTCAAGATTGGTTTCTCGATTAATGGGCATCCATTTAGGAAACTGGTCAAGAACCCATGACACAGCAAACCAGACCTCGCATATCACTGAGATCAACCAAAGTGGATATGCACCACTAACAGGATTTGATACTCGGTATTCGAAGAAAATTCCTAAGATTATGAGCCGAAGAATAATCACAATCCTGTATGGAGTAAGCTTGGAGGAAGGAAGAGGCACAATCTTATTCAGTGGTTGTTGTGCATCATCAACCCTGGCACACAAAGAGACACCAATCAATTCAATAAAATCCAAAGACCTGGCACAGATATAGAGGCACCAATCAATTCAAGAAAATCTAAAGACCTGGCACACATATAGAAGCACCCGGAAATACAAGAAAAACTATTATTTAAATAAATATCGTAAAATATCAGCACTCCAGAAAATTCAGATTGAGAGAAAATTCAACAAAGAAACATCATATTCTTGGATTTAATCTTAAAGCATGTATCAGTAACAGAGCTTGCTTCACTCTATGAATTGTGACAAGTGGCATACATTGGGAGGTCTTCCCCATTGGAACCAGTGCCCTCCATGTCCCCTTTGCCATCAGCATTTCTACCTCCATTTGTCATTTGAAGCGTATTTTTCCCTTGTTTAAGCTTCCAGCCTTCTACTCTTTCTTTCCAGTCCACATTTCCAACTCCATAAGAATTCAAGTCCTTGGAAGGGTCCACAATCCTTACTTGAACTGTAAAAATGCATCGAAAGCCACTGAAAGCATTCATATCTGATCACTATGAAATGTATTTCAAACCCCAAATGAATATAGTCGTCCAGTGAAATCCCAAGACCAGTTCAACAGTATGTTGTTATCTATTTGGTTTAAGATCCAATCCTATAATTAGCAAAGCTCAGTGATATTGCATAATAAATTCAAATACCTCGTCGATTGGAGTGAGCACGTTTTCCATCTCCACTACCAGTGACTTTCTCATGCTCAGGGGAAAAATCTGGCAACTCCCCAGAGACCTGCCAAAAGGCATTACAATTACAATCCATACAAGCTAATTTAATTATAATTATAAACCAACAGTCATCCATACAGCACAAATCAGGTTCCAATGCCAACCACAGATGCGGCTAATGGAGAAAGTTAGTGCAGTGCTCTCTCAAGTTAATAGAAACTATACCGGTTGATCATTCATGAGAAGAGGAACTTGAGTCTGAGGATCCTGTCTCGAAGAGGTAACTGAATCAATCTCTCCCCCTTGCCCATGCATCTGCCACTGCATCATTGATTCTGTCCTTTGTTTCCTGTCATCTCTTTGACCATGAGTGTAGTTGAATTCACTCTCCAAATCATCAACATCATCTTCTTCCTCGTCACCTTCCACTCTTGGACTTCCTGTGGCAAAACACCGAATGTCAGAGACAGCTGTCAATTGATAGCCAGATACTAATTGACAACCAACCGTGATGTGCTACAGCTCCATAAATGCATGAATCATCCAGTACTGAGTTTTAGAATTTGTTATCTAAAGTTTAGCCAGCTGTCCTGGCAGTTATAATAATTAAGAAAACTAGGGTATTTGTCAGTTGCTAAGATAGACTGTAACTACTCCTGTGAGAGAGAAGCAGGGGGGCTTTTAGTGAGTAGAGTTTGTAAAGGAAAAGGGGTTTCTTTTGGGAAAAGAGAAGACGCTGAGTAGAGTGTATTTGGTGTGAGAAATAAAGAGATAAATTGAAGTTTTTTCTTTAATGTTGATATGCGTTAATTCCTCAATCTAGAGTTGCAACTCAATTGTGAAAGGTCATGGCTTGATCTCCAGAGCAAAATGGCTCACTTTATTCCATGTAAGAGAATAAATCATCGAAGGTAGGTGGTTGACTTGTTTTTTAAAGAGGTAGTGTGCTTACATGGGCTGCCAAAGTCAATCACAAGTGACCGGGATAAAAGTTCTTAGCCACTTTTGCACAACATTATGGAGAAACCTTGACAGCAGATTGCAATATAGTGCAATATAGTTGGGCCTATCACCCTCAAACACGTGGGAAACTAGAGACAATGAATAGAAATTTGGGTAATTTGCTTCAGAGCCTAGTTGGAGAAAATCCAAAGCAATGGGACTTGGTTTTAGCACAGGTTGAATTTGCTTTTAACTCCAGAATCAACAGGTCTACACTGTACAAGTAAATCTACTTTTCAAATTGTTTCTGGTGACAATCCAAAACAGATAGTCGATCTAATTGACCTTCTGGAGGGAAGATGAGTTAGTCAAATAGCAGAGGAATTCGTAAATAATATGCATGATAGGCAACAGGAAATTAGGCTGCAAAAATAAAGCACAAATGAGAAATGCAAGAAAGGTGCAGATTTACATCAGAGAGCGAAGTTGTAGCAAAAGGGAAAACAAGTCATGGTTTATCAGTGAAAGGAGAGATTCCCTAAAGGACCTTATCATAAATTGAAATCAAAAAATATTGGTCCATGCAAAATACTCAAGCAAATGAATGAAAATGCCTATTCTGTAGACCTGCCCGAAGAAGTTGACATCAATCCCATCTTTAATATCGCAGATATATATACCTATCACACAAATGCTGAAGAAATTGCAGAAGAAAATGTGCTTGGAAGGTGGAATGGGCAGTCACAACATGAAAAGGAGAGAGTGCATTGAGAAAGTGGTGGACACCAAAGTCACTGATACAATATCAAAGAATTATAAGATGGCAGCGGCTGATCACTGAGTAGAAGTGCATGAGATCTACTGAACTTGATTGCTCTGAACTAGAAGGTTCAGAATTTCAAAAGATGAAAAGGATATTGTGCTACAGCTCCATAAATGTGTGGATCCTCCAGTACTGATTCTTAGAAGTTGTGAGCTAAAGTTTAGCCAGCAATTCTGGCAGTTAGAATTAATTGAGAAAATTAGGGGATGAGTCGGTTGCTAAAATTAAACTGTGACTGCTCTCATGGGAGGAAGGCAAGGGGTTTTTAAGTGAGTATAGTTGGTAAAGGAAAGGAGGTTTCTTTGGGGAAACTGAGGAGGTGCTGAGTGGAGTGATAACGGGCCTGTGGGTTAGGTTATTGGCGGGAAGCCATTGTGCTAACTGCTAACCTTGTAGTCTGGAGAGAGTCAGAGACTGTGTATTCAGTGTGAGAAATATGAGATAAATTGGAGTTTTTCTACTCTATTGATGGGCATTTATCCTGTGTCTTGGTTGTTTATGTCCTTAGTATTTGTTGACTCTGTCCATTGTTTTTATTGGCGTATCAGGAACAGAGTATCTGTGCACCGTCCATCAAATTCTTTTCTGCTGTGCTAAATTCTGTTGACAGGTTTTTGGTGCCAGAGGTCTACTTCAGATTTGGTCTATAGCAGGTAGTTGATCTGCATCAATATGGAATACAATGCCAATATCCCAGATCTAAAAATGTCACCATCATCTGTGCAGTCTATATTTGTGCAATGTGGAGCTTCAATGACTTGCTAAACACCAAGACAACAAACATGTATCCACTGACCTTTATGCCTCTTGTATCTGGTCTTGCATTGCGGACAAGATTGGTTTCCATCCTTACGCTCGTACTCATAGCAAGGCCTACAAACTGGAAATGCACACTCATTGCACGCCACAAACAGCTCCCTATTTGCTGTCAAACCAACATTGTCCCCGCAGATCTGGCATACTTGGCTGCTCGAGTGCTTCAGAGGCTTCGGCTGCATATCAATAACCAATCATTCTCAATTTACACAAACCCAAAAAAAAATTGAAAAATCATATCTACAACTTGACCTACTCTTCTCTGCGCTGCTCTGCCAAATCAGAGATACCATTGATAGCTTAATATCAGATCCTGTTAGGGTTTTGACATAGTAAACCATTGCTTAGTCTTTACGTCATGGACATGAGTCTATAGTACCTCTACTCTTGTATCATATCAGCATTACATTGAATACCATAAGAGAAGGCCAATTTGGGTTTATACTACTTTTGTACTATCTCGCGTAATTATGATTGTTGTTCCTTTCTGATTGAGTTGCATCGTCAGCCTATTATGTTTATTTCTATTAATGGTTAATGACTCAGCTCAATTCAGGTTGGCCATCTAGGAACCCACCAACCATATTTTTGCTAAGGTATTCTCAGGCAAAAGTAATGCAATGCTGTTTCTCATTTGCACTTCCAAGCACAATCTCTATTAGGGTTCTCTAGAACAAATTATAATATAGGGTTGCTTTCAAGCGACAATCTAAGTGGGTACTCTAATAAAACTAGAAGTGCCATGCTCCTCCTTACAGGTCCGGTTCCTAAAGGTGTCATCCAGCATTACTACCGGTCAATACCCAACAAAAATACAAGATCAGATATGTTTCCGAACAGTAGAAGAATAATCTCAAACTCTACAGAAGCAGCAAAGGATTTAATGTTGCAATGCTAAGCTTCCCATTTCTCAGATCTTAACAAGTGAAAGGAGTCCCAGCAATACCATAGTCTATTAGCAATCTAAGCATCATTCCTTGTGCAAATCCAAGTAGGAGCAAGCCCAAATGCTGGATCCAATAAAGCAAAATGAAAAATCCTAGCAAATTACTCAAATGTAATACAATAAACTTACACCAACTTGTGTGTCACGGCGAATAGAAACCAACTCGTTTCTCTTGTGAGAACCCGCAATCATACCATCGCTAGCCTCCATTGCTGAATCTGGGTATAATCTTCCTTCTGGAGGACTTTATTTTATGCAATCAAAGGCAATGCTTTCGATACTTTTGTAGTTGGGGGTAGAAGCCATATCATCCCACATTGTACCCAACACCACCAATATACACCAGTCTGTGCATAACTGTTTCTTCTCTTCCCAATACCAATTTCATAAAATTAACCAAAAACATGTGCTGTGCAGCTCGTGAATTGACCAAAAAATTTAGGTCCTTTGCTCGTTGTCTGCGAATCCAGCTCACCGAGTAGACCGCCGGGAAGGTCATTCTTTCATTCATTTTCTTGCAGCGAAAATGCGAATTGCTGTGGTACTCGTAACTTCGTAACGCTTCCTCCAATTTCCGAGGTAAAATGATTTCAATTCTCAAGTCTAACACGACACCGCTATCCCGCCTTTTTGCAATAACAAACAGCACCTCAGCTTCTGGAAGACCACCGGAATTTTCTTGCTTTTGCCATGGATTTACAGCGAGAGCTTGCCATCGCAGAGCTACGAATGCCGGGGGGCATCGTATCCGCTTACATGATCACTTGCGACTTCGTCCCTCTGTGAAATTCCCGCCCGGCCGGTGATTGGACCGTGACGGAAGGATGGAAATTTACGGCCAAATTGCCCGTCACGGACCATTCTAACCGTCAATTACAGTCCGAAATACAGCAAAACAGTCATGAAATTTCACTAAATTGTTTAATACTGGTAACAAAATTGTTTCAACCGTTATTGACAGTCAATCTGGTTTCAAATTCCAGACAGGTAATCTGATTTCAAATTCCAGGCCGTGGACTGTGGACCGCCTCTCTTTGTGCTTTTCCCTCGTGAGAGAACCTCTCTTATCATAATTTGAATCCTTTTTTGGCCTTGTCTTCTTAACCTCCCTCACATCAAAGGACATGCATTCATCAATTACAGTAACTGCACGCAGGTAACCAAAAGGAATCCAATGGACAATATAGTGAATCTCCAACAGCAAAAAAACATGGCAGTTTGGATGTTCATGTTCCCATTCTAAGTAGCACTAAACGCATTTCTTGCGAAGGAATTTAAGATGGTAACTGATTGTGCTCTCTGTGTATAAAGAGAGTCATCTGCCATTGGGCATGCTCGCAGAAGCCCTATAGTCAGAGGCACTGAACAAGCAAGAAGAGGGCATTGAAACTTGCAACACGCCACTCTTTGGGCCTGTGTGCCAATTTAGCACAATGGGTTCTAGTAATTTTCCTAGAGGAATTAGGGTTGGGTTAGATTGGCACCTGCTGATTACAATTTCCAGTGTGAAACTTGTGAGGTATGAAGGTGTAACGTTCTCCATGGTTCCTCTGTTATCGTTGTGTTGCAGAATGTATTTTTATTTGTTGACAGCGTTTCATAGGCTTTATTTTCTTTGGAAGCAAAACAAAGTACTTGCGCCAAAACAAGTTGTGGACTTTCTTCGAAATAAGTGGGAATACTATGGTGCCCAAAAACAGTAATTTCTCTTTTGATTTTTAGCTAAGTTTTAAATGTTAACTAAAATTAAAGTTACATGTTAAATATTTTGAATTAAAAATAAGAATATTATGATATTAACTCTTATATATTCTCTTTATTTTATCTTTTCCTGTCTTATTAAATATTTTATATTTTATATATTGATTCACCACTTTCAAAATCCTTAAAAATCTCAGACATTTCCATGGTGGAGAATTTATTTTCAATAAATCAATAAGAGATTCTAAAATCTCAGACATTTCCATGGTGGAGAATTTATTTTCAATAAATCAATAAGAGATTCTAAGCCAATTAGATTAGAAAATAAAGTGGAAAATTCTCAAAAAATTTGGCATATAAACAATGTCTTTATTAAATAAGACCATAAATGTTATTCAATTTTTAAAATTTCATATATAGTCATTTTTAATATAATATACATTTTGAAAAAATATATAATTTATGGGATGATGAGGAGTTAGAAGGAAAAGGGAAACTAAGGTATTATAAGGAAGTGATGAACTTCAATCTTGATAACCATAATTATTTTTTTGACCAGTGCTAAGAAGAAAATGGACACTGTCACCATAAGAACTAATTCTCATGAGTTTCAAAGTGAATTGTTGGTTAATCCCTAAAACACTTTGGGACAATGCAATAAAAACCACTGCAAGAACATAGTTACATGGTGCCTATAGAGGTTACAAGAATTGACCAGAATAAAAAATAGCTGTTAAATTACTCTGTATCACCTATTAGCGCATAGTTTGAAGACCTCCCTAAAAAACAAAGTAGTCACAAAGACACTCTGACAGGAAAACAGTGAAACCAACTCCTTAAACCAATACCAGAAAGAGAAACTCGAGCTAGTGCCAGACGCGGTGACCCACCAAGCCTCTTTACACCACCAGTGCTGCAATTTACCAACTTTACAATAGAGAAGCCACTCAAGAACCAAAAAACCAACTCTAAATAGAGAAGCGCATGAATTTACCTCATACACCCACATAACCTACAAAGGAGGGAATCTCTAAGGGCCCAGCTAACTCACACTTGCACCAACGTAAGGACCATATAATGTAGAGACATTGTGATAACAAAATAGTGAGACTGGCCTCACAGATCAATAATGGAAAGAGAAACCAGAAACAACATCAGATGTGCTCACCCACCAATCCTCTTTGCACCATTGAGGCCCCAAATCACCAACCTTATAATGAGAAATCACTCAAGAACCAGAAAACTAACTTTGAATAGAGGAGCATATGAATTTACCTCATACCTGTTAGAAAATCAGAAAGGTAGAAAGATTTTCTTATTTTGATAATTACTTGTGATTTCTTAGTATTCTTATTATCTTCTTTTGTGTCTTCTTTTACCTTCTTATCATTAGGAAACTACCAAAACATAAATACATGAAGATCAAAACAACAAGGAGACAAGATGTAGGCTCTCAACTAGGGAAAAACCCCTCTTCAAGGGGAAAACCCAAAAATTATCTTCTCTTCTTCAAATCAAATGAGACAACCAAGACCCTTTGACTAAGACAAAGACTTCCTCCAATCCACTAAGTCAACCTTCCAACAAAGTCCTTCTAAGATGATAAAAGTCTGCTTTTAGTAAAAAATGTCAACCTTATTCAATCGTTCTTCAATCACATATTTCGTCCCTGCTGCATCAAATTTTGGACCTCTACTGCATACCTACAACTTTTGGTGAGCCAAAAGTCCTGACTCAAAAATCTTGCATGCGTGAGCCAAAATTAGAGAAAAATAGTCTTCTTTCCTTCGCTAGGGTTTTTCTTCCTTCTTTAAGCCTCTTTTTACTCATTTTTCTTGTCTACGCACTTTCTTGTGATTACAGATCGAACTTTCTTTAATAGATACCACAATAGGTTGAAGATGTTGTCTATATAGAGTCTTCAAGGGTGGTCGAATCCCTTCAATGAGGACGACTTGTTGGAGATAGGGCCAACTTGGTGGAGGAGACTTATTTTACATTTTTGATATAAAAACAAATTTCTTTTTTTATACAATAAGCCCAAGAAGAGTTTAATACAAGATGACAAGGACAATGACTCATGACACAAACCCTAGAAGCACACAGTGGGTGCTTAGACCTAGAAACAAAATAAATTGAGCATGAAACCCATACTTATAAAAATATTTTTCTTTTGATTTTTACAAGAATTATTCTTTTTCTTTCTTTCGACAAATACATAAGAATTACAACATGTCATGAGCTAGATAACAATTATGAAGACCAATACTAGTTACGTTTCTCAACACTCCCTCTTAACTAGGGAGGTATTCATAATTGTTCAATTGGTACAAGTTTGACCTCAATTTGAAATGTTCCAAGAAGAATACAACAACATACACAATGCTAGATCCCATCAAGGCCAAAAACTGCCATGGTATTAATCCAATAGGGACTAAGGTGTCATCAAGGAAACTTGCCACTATAGGTACCATCAGGTTATAGCCCTGGTATCAATTCAATTGGATATAGATACCATTTAGGCCTCCATGCCATGACACCAACCCTCACAAGGATCTAGGTATCATCAAGGTCAAATCACTAAAACTGAGCTCCATATCAAGACCAACATACCCTCCCACATCGAGATCTAGACATCATCAAGGCCAAACAATGATTGAGATTTCAATACCAACTAGGCCAAGATGTCCTCCCAAGTACCATCATTTAGGCATGAAGCCTAAGGTACTCATCTCTCCCTCTCAACCAAATCAATCCAAGCATGCTTGTCAAATATTCATAACTTCTCAAGGAGAGATCAACACACCAGCTACTTGTTCATCCATTAGAACATGTTGTGGCCTCATGACCCCAACCAGTATCAAACTTCAAATATATTGGTTTTTATTATCAATATGTTAGCATAAAATCTGGGGTCTTCAACCATTTTGATGTTTCTTAATTCATCATGATATCCAAGCAAATCTCAATGAAAGTTTCCTTTTTCCAACCTCTCAAGCAGCGCCAAACTCAACCTCATCACTTCTCAAAGCATTTGAGTCTTTATTCGCAACTTCATCAGACAATATTAACCACTAGTAATGCTTTAGCCATTCTCTTATATTATTCTTTCTTCATAGTCTTTACAACTATGGAGGATATAAAATTTCCTTCATCCAAGCTCCCTCTCAACTAGGGACAAGTCTGTCATCAACAGATTTATTCTTCTGGCTACACAAGATATTTTTTTTGCATCATCAGAGAACTTCGACCTTCCAAAACATCATTCCTTTTATCTTCATATCAATCACCAATGCAAACTTCCCTCTTTCTATCATGCTCAACATTATATCGTCAAGTACGAGGTAGGCATACCTCTTTTCAACCTCTTGAAAACTATGTACCTGCAAATCTCATTAACAAGTACAACCAAGCACACATATATAAGAGCATGAAATTAACTTTATCAAACTATGATTATCACGTTATCACAAAGGAGAGCATCTAGGGTTATCAAAAATTTGAATAAGAAACTAAAATTTAGATATTCAATACCTAAAACTAGTTAGGATCACAATCATTACAGAAGCAATAAACTAGGGTTTCACTTCCATGCCCTATACTTCTACAACAACCTTTTCTGGGGTTTAAACCTTAGATTATTATCTTCAAAACTTTTAATATTAAACCTTAGATATCCAACAACTAAACCATGTTATGGTTTGAACCATAACAGACGAATTTACACCTAGGGTTTCAATTTCATGCCCTAGGATCTTATATCAACCTCTACTAGGGTTTTGTCATAAACCCTAGAGATTATCCTAAAAGGCTAGGGTTTTATCATATTCCCTAGATATCATCAACAAACCCTAATAAAAAAGGCTAGGGCTTTATCAAAATATAAAACTACAAGGGCTGATTTTAATCTAGAGATCAAACATCCTAACAATATAATAATCTTCATTATTCAATAGAAAAACCCTAGACATGAGAAAGACATTAATATAGAAAAAAATGGTCATTCCTTCTTTCATGATGAAGACTTGCTACAAACCTTATAATCTTAAATATACCTTGAGTTTCTTCCTTTACAAACCTTGAAGGGATTTCTTTGCAACAAAGCTTCTTACATAACCTCAAATCTTCCTTTGAAGGCTTCCTCTGAATCTAGCCACAATCCTTTCTTTCATCGTCATTCTTGCAAAAAAAACCTTTCCAAGGAAAAACACAAGATAAAGGATTACAATCAATAAAAAATGAAGCTAGATATAAAGATGAAATCAACAATGAAAAGGAAATAAAGAACAAGATACTTATGTTTTGTGAAAAGGTGGAAGCTCCCTCTACTCTTGTGAGGGATTTCTCCAACTTATCAAAACAACTCAAGAACTTTCTAACAAAGTATATTTATTTATAAACCCTAAGAATCAAAAGAAAGATTAATCCTAAAGTCAAACATAATAGAAACTCTACAAGACCTATAAATAATAATAATATATACTATAAGCAAAGGATATACAAGGGTTAATATCCCTAAATATTTAATAGAATAAGTCTTTGACTTCAGAATCTTCAGTTTTGGCCTTCTTTGGAGGATTATCATCAGTGGCAACTATAACATGATCTCTTTCTCTCTTATTGCTCTTAGGATTATCAGGACATTGATTCTTATAATGTCCCATTTTGTAACAATGATAACATTCTATTTTAGAAAGGTCAATCTTCCCATGATTTTTCCTTGACCCTTTAAATTTCTTATATCCTCCTTTCTTCTTGAAATGGGCAGAATAGGCATTTGAGGTGGTATTATCTTCACCTTCTTTCTTAACTTATATCAATGAAATATGGGCTTCTTCATGAGTATAGGAAAACCATATTTCCTCAAAGGAGGGATAATTTTTCCAATTATTAATTCTAGTTGCAAGGCATTCCAAGACTTTGGTAGTCCTAAGCAGACCATAATCACAAGTTCCTTATAAGAGATTATTTCATCAATTGCTTATAATTCATCTCTTATGCGGGCAATTCTTACAAAGTATGAAGACATTGTATAATCTTTGGTCATTTTGACAATTCAAAGTTCATTCTTTTGACTTGCCACTTGTCCAATATTCTTGATTGTAAATAACTTAGATAGAGCATCATAAATTTTCTTTGAAGTATTTGGGGTGGATATGTAGGGAATAAAGTTGTCTTTAACTCCATCCATAATTAGAATCATGGTTATAATGTCATTTTCCTTGTACTTTTCCTCTCCAAGATCATTAGTAGGTTCTTTGACTTTTCCTTGTACTTGTACTAAATCCAATACTTTATTTCTTGCAAGGATGAGATCCATCCTTGTTTTTCGGGCTCTAAAGTTAGAAGCTCCTTGAAGTTTATTTTCAAATTTCATTGATGATGTGATAGATATATTTGATAATGTCGCCTTTTCATGAGGTCTTCTATTCCAAAAGATTGCTTACTATACCAATACCTTTTTTTCAAGGGAGGTCCCAAGACTTTCAAGAGTGAAACTTCTTCTTCTTTCTCTGTAAGTCCTTTCTTGAAGCCTTACTTAGTGATCTTCAAGCTACCTTTTTCCTTTTCTTCACATAGGTATAATTCCATGTTAGAAAATTAGAAAGGTGGAAATATTTTCTTATCTTGATAATTATTTGTGATTTCTTAGTATTCTTATTATCTTCTTTTATCTTCTTATCATCAAGCAACTACCAAAACATAAATGCATGAAGATCAAAACAACAAGGAGACAGGATGTAGGCTCTCAGCCAGGGAAAAACCCCTCTTCAAGGGGAAAACCCAAAAATTACCTTCTCTTCTTCAAATCAAATGAGACAACAAAGACCCTTTGGCCAAGATAAATACCTCCTCCAATCCACCAAGTTAGCCTTCCAACAAATTCCTTCTAAGATGACAAAAGCCTACTTCTAGTCAACAAATTTCAACCTTCTTAATCTTGCTTCAATCATAGATTTCAACCCTACTGCATTAGAATTTCGGCCTCTACTACAAACCTGCAACTTTTGACCCTCCTGCAACTCAAAAATATCGCACATGTGAGCCAAAACAAGAGAAAAATAGTCTTATTTCCTTCTCTAGGGTTCTTCTTCCTTCTTTAAGCCTTTTTTTACTCCTTTTTCTTGCCTACACACTTCCTTGTGATTGCAAATTGAACTTGCTTGGATAGATACCATAATAGGTTGAAGATGTTGCCTATATATAGTCTTCAAAGGGGGTTGAATCGCTTCAATGAGGCCAACTTGTTAGAGATAGGGCCGACTTGGTGGATGAGACTTATTTTACATTTTTGACATAAAAACAAGTTTCTTTTGTGATACAATAAGCACAAGAAGGGTGTAATACAAGATGACAAGGACAATGACTCATGCCACAAACCCTAGAAGCACACAATGGGTGCTTAGACCTAGAAACAAAATAAAATGAGCATGAAACCCATTCTTATAAAAATAATTTTCTTTTGATCTTTACAATAATTTTTTTTTTTTTTGACAAATATATAAGAACTACATCATGTCATGAACTAGATAACAATTATGAAGATTGATACTAGTTACATTTATCAACAATACCCTCATGCAACCTATAAAGGAAGAATTCCCCAAGGGCCTAATAGAGTCACCGTAGCACCAACAGAAGGACCCAATAATGCCACCCATTATCAAGGCTCCAACAAACCACCTTTTAGCCAAGAAAGTCAACTAGGAACTAGGAGAAGTGTCCTATACAAGGAGGAGCCTAGAAAAACATCTAGGAGGCAATGCTCATAGAATGAGGGGGAGCTTGAATTCTTCCTCTTTCGCCATGCCACTCAAGACCCTACCTTGGGTCAACAAACAACCCACTAGAGAATCCATACAACAAATATTTTCTAGCCAAGGAAAGGGAACACAACCATAATCCATGTCAAAATGGAAGCAACGTCTCTAAAGATAGAATTTAGAACCTGGAATGAGTAACAACATGCAATCCATAAAATTAGGGAGAAATATCACACTAAGAGTCAGGATTGGTATAGAAATAGCCTATTTCACTGCCCAAGCCCAGGTTTCCTACCAAGACCTCTACAATTCAACATAGTTAACCTGAGACCCTCCATCAAGTTGTGCCCTTCCTGGAGATCTATGTTTGCAGTCCCGCAATCGAGCCTCAAACAATTAAGTAAAATCACCATGGGATTTGCATGCTTCACCTTCTCAAGTTGTTCGCTCAGTCTTGGATGTGACCTCATCATTTGGGAACAAAGGCATGTTTTAATGGTTGCATAGACTAGCATTAATATCAGATGGGGGCGTGTTTCCATTGCCTCCTGCGTAGTTTCCAGGAGGGGTGGTGGAAAACTACGGCCCTGCCGCCTTGCCCCACCCCCTTTTCGCATGCACATGTCACCCCATCGGGGGATAATATTAAAAAAATTAAATAAAAAAATGTGTTTCCTTTTTACTAGAATGAGCAATTTATATTATATTCAAGTTTGCAAGAAATACATCATGCATTATATATTTGGTTCATTGAAATTTCTAATTGATCTCTAATTTCTAAGAGGTTTACAAGGAGAATATTTTTGAGCAGGGAAAAGGGGGTTGTATAGTTATATATCTTACGAAATTGCACCAACAAAAAACAAAATTTACACCACATTTCACTACTAATTGATTATAAAGTCTTTCATGACTAAGAACTTGCCATAGTCTTGGAGAGCTTCATTTGAGTACAAACAATTGACAATTTTTGCAGTGCTTGAACTTGCAGTATCACTTAAACTGAGAGTCAGATTCTTGTCGTGTTCTTTAGGCTCCTTAATCTGCCTTTTCAATGCATCCAACTCATTTTTATGTCTAGTTGCTCCTGTCTTCAATCCTTGGATATCATCCAACACATTGGAGGTTAAGCCTAAGTGATCATTTTGTTTCAATTTGATGGTAAAATATCCAGTTGAAGAGCATCAAATCGCTTTGCATGTTGAGTTAATGTCGCTTTGTGATTGCACCCTTTGCTATTTTGTGCCCTTGACCACCATTCTTGGGATACTCCATAGTTAAATCAGAACAACAAAGACTATACTAACATGTAATCCAAAGTAAATAAAAAGCCACTTGGTCCCTCATTGTTGTAGCTAACAAACACACAATATCCACATTATAATTAACAAATTCCCATTAGACTTCGAAACAACCAAACAACAAAGACAAAAGCCCTCCCTTCCAACATTAATTATATATATATATATATATATATATATATATATATATATAGATATATATAATTAAAATAGTTATATATTTTTAATCTTTTTAAAATAATAATTTTATATGAATGTTGATTCTGTTAAAATAACAAAACTTAAAATTTCTTATATTCAAACAAATTTAACCCATAATTAAATTATATATATATATATATATATATATATATATATATTATGAAATATATTATTTTAAAATTCATAAACATATTTTATTATTCATATTCACATTATTATTATTTATATTATATTTATTATTAACACTCATATTATTGTTGAATTGAGGCTTCTGTGATCCATATCAAGTTTATGAGAGAAAATATTTTGGCGTAAATCACATGATATTTCATTTGTAGACGCATTTCGAACCAACCAGTGTAGTTCATTGTCAGGACCACATTGGTTGGTTCCTAACTCATCGACAAATGAAATATCATGTGATTTACCCCGAAATATTTTCTCTCATAAACTCATATTATTATTAACTTATATTATTGTATAGAGATAAGAGAAATGCATTATAATTTATATTATTATAAAAAAGATATTTATAAAATACATTATAAAAAAATATTATAAAATTTATTTTATTCTTTATTATTTAAATATTATAAATAATTAATAAAATAAAATTATTTTAAATATATAATATTTTATTGAAAAAAATTATATAAACATAAAATTAATATTATATAAATAATCTATATATTAAATAATAAATATGAAAAATACCTTCTATTTTTATAAGAATATATCTTTATTTTATATATATAATCACATTCCTTATCTAAATATAATATATTAATTTTCTTTTTCCATTTTCCTATATATAATTATTTAAAAAATAATGAACAATAAAATTTGAAAATTGTGCTTCATTTTTAAAAATAAATATATATTTTTAAAATAAATAAAAAAGAAATCACTAATACTTTTAATTAAAATAGAATATATTTTATTATTGGCATAGTATAATTATTCAGTTTTGTTTTTGATTGGGTATTAGTTTGTCTTTACCAAAAATTTATGGCACTTATCCATAGTTTAGCATTAGGAATTTATTTTTTGTTATTATTTAAATTTATTTATTTGTAAAGTGATTGGTTGAGGTCTTATTATGGGTTGTTTAGTAACTTCCATTTTTATTATTTACTATTTTTTTTTAAAGTTTTATTTACTTTTTATTTAACTTTTTTTTTTTGTTTTTTCTTCATGAATTATAATTTTTTTCACAATATTTTCAATTTAAAATGACTTGTTATTATATTAAAAATATATTTTAAACACGTTTACAAATGAAATACCATGTGATTTACGCCGAAAAATCTTTCGTAAATTTGATATGGATCACAGAAGCTTCAATTCAACAACAATTATATACATTAATAAAACCCCACATATATGTATGTTAATATAAACAATATTAATTAATCATATTTCTTAATTTTTGGTAATGACATTCAACAATACAATATTTTATTATTTTATTTTTGTGATGAAATTTTTGTCTTTGTTATTTTTTTTATTTAATGAAGTTATATTTAAGCTAAGTCAGACATACTAACTATTATGTAAACCTTGTTTTATATATATAATCACATTCTTTATCTAAATATAATATATTAATTTTTTTTTTTCGATTTTCTCATATGATTATTTTAAAAATAAATAATAAATAATAAAATTTAAAAAATGTACCTATTTTAAAAAATAAATAAAATTAATTAAATAAATAAAAAATAAAATCACGACCACAAGTAAATTAGGTTTGCATCCCAACTCAATGTAGGGGTGATTAATACAAATGGAGGTGTACGATTGTGAAAATCGCGTCACCACCATTCAACGAAGTGTTGTATATCGCGTTAGCTTTAATATCGCGAGGGAGTATGTTTGAAAAATAATGAAAAATAAGTTATATCTATGGAAAATAATTTTTTATTTATAATTATAGGATGATGGTGGTGGTGGTTAATGTTTACTGATACCAAATTTTGGTCTATCGGACCTAAAAACGAATTATTTAGTTTGATTTAAGATTTTATTTTTTTGCTCAAAAAATTTGGAGAGAAGCCTCCCGAGCTCGCTATAATTTTGACATCGTAAAACGCTAGGAAGGTCAGTGTTGCAACAAAGATTATGGAATTGAGATCTAATGTGGTTGTAAGCGGGGCATTTTAAAAGGAAGTGGTTTTCATCCTCGATGTTCATATTCTCACAGAGATGGTAGATCCTTTCCATCCATGGTGTTTTAGGAACTGCCCAACTACCCTTTTCACTATGGAGCTCATAAGAGTTTGTTCTAATCTTTGCTATATTAATTTTCTTCTTTAAACTAGTTAAAACAAAGAAATACTTTTGATCTTATAATAATTTTATTAAAAATAAATTGAAAAAAATTATAAATGAGTTATTATTTAAAGATTAAATATTTTAAAATTTTAAATTTATATTATAAAATAAAATTAAACAACATCAAAATCTTTTTTCCTAAATTTTATTTTTTTATTTATAATTATAATAATTTTATTAAAAATAAATTAGGGAAAAATATTATAAATAAGATTATTATTTAAAGATATTAAATGTTTTAAAATTTTAAAGATGTAAACAAAATTAAAAAATATAAAATAAAATTAAATAATGGTAAAATGGTAAAACATATTTGTTCTTTTATAAATTTATAGGAGAAATTAAGGCTAAAAAGAACATTGAAAGTGTATTTGTTATTCTATAAATTTATATTTATAGGAGAAATTAAGACACAAAAGAACATTGAAAGTTTTATTAAGAAATATAATATTTTCAGACCAACCCATAGAAATCTCTTTAATTCCAATTCTAATTCCTTTATTGCATAAGGATATTAATAGTTTTATATTTGAGTTGTGATAGTAATATATATATATATATATATATATATATAAAATATTAAGGTTATTTTTTTTAAACTAAATTTTTATAAATTTAATATATAATTTATCTAAATATATAAAAATAAATATTTTATTGACTTTAGGAGTGGCAAGAGGGGAAGGGATTTTAATTAATCTAAAGGGAATTATCAAAATCAGGTTTGCTTGGGGTTTAGGGAGAAAATCAAACAATTAAGCCGAAATGTATGGGTTCCTTGAGGGTTTACTCATCGACAAAAATAAAGGTGTGGATGATATAATTATCTTAGGCGACTCCTTACTCTTGATCCAATATCTCAATAATGGAAGGAATTCGAAAGACAACACTCTGGATAGGTTACTCCAGAGAATCATAAGTATTTTGATTGTGTTTCATTCTAGGAACTCTTTTCATATTCTCAGAAACAATAATATGGAGGTTGATGCGAAGGCAAATCAGGCTTGCTCTATGGGTGAGTTTGAACTAGAAATAAATGGGCATAAATACATGTGCTTAATTCCCTAATGGATCAAATAATATTTATTAAGTGGAATGTCGTTTGGCTTTGGCTTCGTTGGATTATGTGAATAACCCTTAACAATTGTATTCATTCCCCTTATTCTATGGTTCTCTCTTTCCAATCATACACAATCCTTAGTAATGATGAGCTTGAGTTAAGGCCGATTTTATGCAATTTATTGTTGGCATGTTCTCCATGAGAAATGTGTCAATTCATTTCAATTATTGTCATGCAAGGTCCTTATGCATGATTTCACATGCTCAAGCTATCAAATCTCTTCCCCCCCCGAGCGTTGGAATTACACTTTACACAGATTAATGATGGATTTCTATGGTTGATGTGCAAAAAAAAATGTTTGGGAAGTAGAATTCATGTGGATTGACATGGATTGGAGAATTAATTAATGAGATGCATCCTTTCAGATCCATTCCACTTTGTGTTCCTTTCCTCAATTTAAGAGTTTTCTTCTCAATTGGCTTCGATTCTGGATCTCGATTGGCTCTATGTCTCAACTGTGGTGTTAAGTGTTGAGAAATGGAAACAAGAAATTCCGGTTTAATTTGTCCTTGAATTAAACTGAGAATTAAAATCAAATTATATACTCATAGCAACTTGTAAATAGTTAATTAAGTTTAATTAACTTAATTAGCTTAGGAATTTCGAGTTGGATGTCTTTCTATAGTCATGTATATGTTCCCTAAATTTTAGGGGTCTAGTATGAGTTTAAATTGAGTTGGAAATTAGATCACTCAGTTTACTGAGTTAAGTTAAATTAGTTCCAAACTGTTCGAGGAACTAAAAGGGAGTTAACAGTCAGTTGGTGCACTAATGCATCCACAAGTGTTAGTCTAGTTAACTGAATATTTCCTCATCAAAAACTCATGCATGTCAGTTAAGAGAAAGACCTAGTTGAGACTAGAGTGCAGGGACAGTGTACTATTAGTTCTGTTATTTACTGGAGTGTAAATATCATGCATGCATCAGAGATTGATCCTATGTTTGGATTGCGCAGTTTTGGAAGCATGAATTCCCTTTAAATACGGGTTATTCATCCTAGGAATTACACAAGAGATTAGGGGCTTAGAGAGCTGCAGAATTGGCTAAGTGTTGGCCAAGAGCTAGCTTGTGAGCTGAGAGATTTGAACATACTTGTGCAGAATTTTTCTAGTGAGAACAAGCTTTGTATCTTCACTCATATTTTTGATATATGCAATACAGATAGCGGGGTTTTGAGCAATGGCTTTCCCCAGATATATCTTGTGTTATGTGCCATTAATTTATCTTCTTCTTGTTCTTATTGTTTTCATCGATCTATTGGCTTCCACTGGTTGAAAGTAGAAGTAGATTCTTGTCCTGTACATTAGTACATTGTATGGGCTTGTGAATCTACAAGATTTCCTACATGGTATCAGAGATGAAGACAATATACTAGAGGAGATTTCGAAGTTTTGAGTTTTGGGTTATAGGTGAAATTTGAATTTTCAATAAATACTTCAGGATCGACAGATGGCATTTTACAGTTTGCGGCTTGAGTATCCCTTGGTAGGCAACTCAAATTTTATAGCATAGAGGGACAGAATGGAGGTTGTGCTATAGGATAATGGCTTGAAGGAATTCGTTGATCAAGAAATTCCTAAGCCAACAGCATCAGATGCACAAAATTTTGCCTAATGGAAGAAGTGTGTGATGAAGGCGAGGCGGATAATCCTTGAGGGAATTCGAGACCACATTGTCTCGAGTCTCCATGGCAAAGGAAACTTTGTATGCTATGTGGAAAGCATTGACAGACTTGTATTGGAACAAC
The DNA here is from genome assembly GCA_031772625.1 of Pinus tabuliformis. Lineage (NCBI taxonomy): Eukaryota > Viridiplantae > Streptophyta > Pinopsida > Pinales > Pinaceae > Pinus > Pinus tabuliformis. The sequence goes on along the minus strand of CM062808.1, from coordinate 30,446,510 downwards.
AATGACTAAAGGAAATTGGCACTGAAGGACAAACTTCGAAAAATCAAAATGGAGAAAGGCGAGAGTATTCCAAAATACTTGACCGAGTTCACTCAATGTCGTGATGAACTTGGAAGTGTTGGAATCACAATTGTCGAGGATGATCTGGTGATTCTTGCTCTTCTAGGACTCCAAAAGAGTTGGCATAGTTATCAAGACTTTGTCAATGGTCGGTAGAAGCTGCCGGATTAGGAACTACTGTGGTCAAATTTGATGCAGGAGGATATCAGGAGGAACACTTGGGATGGTTCTTCATTAAAGACTAATGATGAAGAGAACCATGCTTTAGCGATTAAGGAACAAAAGGGGAAATGGAAAGCTTCCCATTCCAAATCGGATTCCTGTCATGGAGGTAAGAAGAAAGACATGATGAAAGTGAAATGATTTCATTGTCATGAGTTGGACCATTTTGCTACAAATTGTCCACTTAAGAAGTCCAGGAAGAAGTCCTCATGAGGAGTGGTGGGTGAGGCTTTGGCCTCTCAATTTGAATTGAACTTTTCCCTCATTGCATGCATGGTGTCATCAATTATGGGAAGTGTATGATACTTAGACAGTGGAGCTTCATTCCACATGACTGGCGACAAAGAGTTACTAAGTGACCTGGAGGAGAATGATCTCCAGATGCATATCGAGATGGGTGACGATGGGAAGTATAGTGTTACTGGATTGGGCACGATTACTTTTCAGAGGGAGAATGGGGCTCCAATCACCTTGAAGAATGTTATGTATGTGCCCGAGCTGAAGAAGAACTTGGTATCCATTGCCATGCTTGAGGATAGAGGATATGATGTGATATTCTTGAAACAAAAGACGTTCCTTCAACACATAGACACGGGTCAAGTAATGAAGATAGGGATTTAGGTAAAGAATCTCTATAAGCTGGAGGTAGAGGACTGTGCTGCTTTGAGCACAAAAGTAGAAAGCGTGCATATCCAACACATTGGTGAGTTGTGGCATAGGGGATTGGGCCACTTGCATCATGGGGCTTTGAAGATATTGCAATAGATCTCTATCAGTCTTCCTAAAGGTACGCTTGATCAAGTTGATACATGCAAGGGGTGTACTTTGGGAATATACACCAAGTCTTCCTTTCATGATAGAGACAATCAAGTAGAGGCTATTCTAGAGTGATTCCATTTAGATGTGTGTGGACCATTCTCGATAGCATCCATGACCAAACACAAGTATCATGTTATAATTGTTGATGACTTTTCTCGAAAATGTTGGATATTTTTCATGCAGAAAAAGGATCAAACCTTCATAAAGTTTTGTGAGTTTAAAGCATTGGTGGAGAAAGAGTTGGGCAAGAAGGTTAAAGCTCTATGGAGTGATAACAGTGGTGAGTATGTCTCAAACGAGTTTAAGAACTTATGTGCAGTGGAAGGGATTAAACGAGAGTTGACATCACCCCATAACCCTCAGGAAAATGGGGTGGCTGAGAGGAAGAACAAAAGCATAGTAGGGGCAACAAGGGCGATGTTGCATGATCAGGGCCTACCACTACACTTGTGGGTTGAGGCTTGCAATAAAACGGTTTATGTTCAGAACCATAGCCCACATCGGATACTTGAGATGAAGACACCAGAGGAGGTTTATTCCAATAAGAGGCCAGATGTTGGTCACTTCGAGGTTTTTGGGTCATTGGTATATTTCCATGTGACCAAGGATGCATGGAAGAAGCTTGAACCTACAACAGAGTTAGGGATATTTGTGGGGTATACTGATACACCTCAAAACTTTCAGTTGTACTTGCCAACCAGCAGGATGATAGTGGTTTGCATGGATGTCAGATTCAATGAGGAGAAGGCCATGCCCGTTTCCCTTGAGAGGGAGCTTGAGCTACATGCGGATGAGGAGCTTTTAGCTCCTATGGTTGAGGAGATTTTAGCTCCTAAGGTTGAGGAGCCTCAGATTGATGTGGAGCAACCACATGCAAAGGATCTAGGATTGGAGACATCCACTCAGGGAGAGTCTTCTAGAGAGGTAAGAAAGCGCACCAGAGAGGCTAACAGATTTTTGGATGATGCATGAGAGAATGTGGGAGCACTCACTTCTTAGCACAGGTAGAGGAGGTCACCTGAGAGGTACATTGGATACATGGCTCTTATGGGTGAATGTATTGTGACAGAGCCATCTTCCTTTAAGGATGCAGTGCAGCAACTGGTTTGGGTTGATGCCATAGTGGAGGAGTATGACTCCATAGTTCGTAATAGTGTTTGGGATGTGGTCCCGAGACCAGAGGACAAGTCAGTGGTGAGATCTCGTTGGCTTTACAAGGTAAAAGAAAGTTGTAGATGGTATTATGGAGAAGCATAAGGCTAGATTTGTGGTCCGTGGCTTTTTACAGGTAAAGGGGATTGGCTATGATGAGACCTTTGCTCCTGTTGCAAGGTACTTCTCAATCAGATCTATGTTAGCATAGATGGGTTGGAAGATACATAATATGGATGTGAAGACAACCTTCTTTAATGGCATGATTGAGGAAGAGGTATACATAGAGCATCCTGAAGGTTTTGAGACCTTTGACCCGTTAGTTGCATGTGTGCCAACTCAAGAGAGCGTTGCATGGGATGAAGCAAGCACCCCGTGCTTGGTGCACCAGGATAGATAGCTACTTCACTAGGTTGGGCTTCACAAAGAGTGAAGCAGATGCAAACCTGTACCATATAGTGGTGGAAGTTAAATTGTTGATCATTGTACTTTATGTCGATGATCTCATACTGACAGATGATGATAGACTGATCAAAGATTGCAAGGAGTACCTTGCAAGAGAGTTTGAGATGAAGGACATGGGGCTCATGCATTAATTTCTTGGCATGGAGGTATGGTAGGGTGATGGGGAGTTGTTTGCCTCTCAAGGAAAGTATGCCAACGAGATACTCAAGAGATTCCGCATGGAGAGCAGCAAACCCATGGAGAATCCTCTAGCAGGTAACTGGAGGAAGGAGGATGCTACTTCATGGGAAGTAGTAGAAGCTACTATTTATAGGCAAATTGTGGATTCACTCATATACTTTGTGAACACACAATTGGATATGTGCTATGTAGTTAACAAGCTTAGTCAAGCGATGGTTAGGCCTACCAATCAGGGAGTCCATTCGACAGGAAAAGCACATTAGGAGGGATCTTCAATATTGGGTTAGCAACAGTTTCCTGGTACAACAGGAAATAGAGATCGATTACACTTAGTTCGACAGAGGAAGAGTAAATGGCTGTGATTCAGGCAACATGTGAGGCCATATGGATGAGGAAAATCCTGGTTGGTTTGTTTGGTCAGCATATGGATCCAACTGTAATTTACTACGATAATCAGAGTTGTATCAAACTCTCTGAAAATCCAGTTTTTCATGATCGGTCCAAGCATATTGATATCTGATATGATCATCTCAGAGATTGTATATTGAGGTGGATTATGTTGTTAGAGTACATTCCCACGGTGGAGAAAGATGCTGAAATTTATCAAAGGCAGTGTCAAAATGTAAATTTGAGTTTCACAGAGACAAGATCGGGGTAGCTGATAATCCCTTTCTTGTTGAGAGGGAGTGTTGAGAAATGGCAACAAGAAATTCCAGTTTAATTTGTCCTTTAATTAAACTGAGAATTAAAATTGAATTCTATTCTCATAGAAACTTGTAAATAGTTAATTAAGTTTAATTAACTTAATTAGCTTAGGAATTTCGAGTTGGAAATCTTTATGTAGTCTTGTATATGTTCTCCCTAAATTTTAGGGGTCCAGTACGAGTTTAAAATGAGTTGGAAATTAGATCACTCAGTTTACTGAGTTAAGTTTAGTTAAATTAGTTCCAAACTATTTGAGGAACTAATAGAGAGTTAAGAGTCAGTTGGTGCACTAGTACATCCACAAGTGTCACTCTAGTTAACTGAATATTACCTCATCAGAAAGTCATGCATGTCAGTTCAGAGAAAGACCCAGTTGAGACTAGAGTGTAGGGACAATGTATTATCAGTTTTTTTATTTATTGGAGTGTAAATATCATGTTTACATCATAGTTTCACCCTATGTTTGGATTGCACAATTTTGGAAGCATGAATTATAGGTTATTCATCCTATGAATTACGCAATATATTAGGGGCTTGGAGAGTTGCACAATTGGATAAGTGTTGGCCAAGAGAAAGCTTGTGAGCTGAGAGAGTTAAGCATACTTGTGCGGAATTTTTCTAGTGAGAACACGCTTTGTATCTTCACTCATATTTCTGATACATCCAATACAAATAGCGGGGTTTTGAGCAGTGGCTTTCCCCAGATACATCTTGTGTTATCTGCCATTGATGTATCTTCTTCTTTTTCTTATTGTTTTCATCGATCTATTGGCTTCCGTTGGTTGAAAGTATGTTAAATTACAGTATGTTCTATGCTTAGAGCAGTTTACTTATATTTCTTATTATTATCCACAGATTAGCAATCACATGTACATAAGTAAAGTGTAGATAGAACATTAAATGATCAACAAAAAACAAGCCAAGACAAGAGACACAAGATGTGGCGGCTAGCCAGGGACAAACCCCAATATGGGGAAACCCTTTGATTAAATCTTCTTTTATCTTCAATAATTCAGCAGAGAGAAATAGTACATAAATCTGATTTACATCACCACCAGCAAACAGTAGATCAACGGCATCAGCATCATCGACATCCCTGGCATCATTGGCTTCATCGGCATCACCGGCATCATCGTATTCACCGGCATCATCATCATTGGCATCATCGGCTTCACAGGCATCAATGGCTTCACCAACATCATCGGCTTCACCAACATCACCGGCATCATCGGCATCATCGGCTTCACCGGCATCATCGACATCACCAACATCGTCGGCTTCATCGGCATCACCAACATCTTCAACATCATCGACATTACCAGCATCTTCGGCATCATCGGCATCATCGGCTTCACCAACATCATCGGCATCACCAACATCATTGGCATCATCGGCTTCATCGGCATCATCGGCATCACCGGCATCATCGGCTGCACCGACATCATTGGCATCACCGACATCATTGGCATCATCGACATCACCGACATCATAGACATCATCAACATCATCGGCTTCACCAACATCATCGACATCACTGACATCATCGGCATCATCGGCTTCACCAGCATCATCGGCATCACCGGCATCACCGACATCACCGACATCATCGGCATCATCGGCTTCACCAACATCATCGCATCACCGGCATCATCGGCTTCACCTTAGGATCTCTCCTCCTACTAAAACCCAAAGACAAGTAGAGAGAGGAAGAGATCCAAGTGTGTGTAGAAATGACTTGAAGTCCTCTTCTATTTATACTAAAACGTAGAGGTTGAATAGACATGACTGTTGGGCTTCTGAGCCTACATAAGTTGTTGTCCGACTTAACAATTTGTCCATAACATAAATAAATTCATAACTTCATAAATACTTATCGGAATCGGATGATCTTTAGATCAATCCTACACCTCTCGACGAGAGGAATCTAATAAAAATATTATCAGCCATGAATAAGATGACCCACATGAAGTTTGGCCCTAGTTTCCAATTTTAACACTCCCTCTCAACTAGGGAGAACTTCATCTGCAATCTATCTGTTAGTCGCTACTATTCATCTATTAAACGCATGGGCTTGTACAGCCTGACCCTTGCCTTGCTCTGCTTTATTCTGCCTGTTCTACTTTGTCTTGTTCTGCCCTGTATCAATCTGTACTGCTCTGCTCTGATCTGCTCTACTCTGCTTTGTTCTGTTTTGCTCTGCTTTTGTCCGAATTATGAAGAAGAATAGATGATCAAGGATGTATCATACTGACTCAAAGTTAGTCTTAGAGTATGTACCACTGGTCCCAAACCAATCTCAACCAACCCGAAGTCAGCGTCATAGTGAGTACAACTCCTACCACTGGTCCCAGACTAGTCTTAACGGACCTGAAGTCAGCGCCATAGTAGGTACCACTCCGACCACTGGTCCCAGACCAGTATCGTAGTCTTAAAGAGCGTACCACTGGTCCCAGACTAGTCTCATTCGACCCGAAGTCAGTGTCATAGTGGGTACAACTCCTACCATTGGTCCTAGACCAGTATCGCAGTCTCAAAGAGTGTACCACTGGTCCTAGACCAGTCTCAACCGACCCGAAGTTTGCGTCATAGTATGTACCACTCTCACTGGTCCCAGACTAGTACTGCACTGATTAGAGGTCAGTATCAGAGTATGTACCATTGGTCCCAAACCAGTCTCAACTGACTCGAAGTCAGCGTCATAGTGAGTACAACTCCTACCACTGGTCCCAGACTAGTATCGCAGTCTTAGAGAGTGTACCACTGGTCCTAGACCAGTCTCAATTGACTCGAAGTTGGCGTCATAGTATGTACCACTCTCGCTGGTCCCAAACCAGTACTGCGCTGACTAGAGGTCATTTTCAGAGTATGTACCACTGGTCCCAGACCAATCTCAACCGACCTGAAGTCAGCGTCATAGTGGGTACAACTCCTACCACTGGTCCCAGACTAGTATCATTGATCCCAGATCAATGAAGGTCATCCTAACATAGGGAGTGCAGTAGATATAACGATGCGTCCATCGGTACTATTATGGTCCCTATCCTCATTTCCATACTCATTGATCAGATGAGAGGTACTTCCCATGAGTCCTAGACTACATGGGTAGGATGCCTCGATAGGAGAACTTAATCAATCCTATCCTCACAGGAGAACTAATCATCCTTCTACACAATCACCATGGAGAACACATCATCCAAGCCTCACAGGAGAACTAATCATCCTGCTACACAATCGTCATGGAGAACACATCATCCAGACCTCACAGGAGAATTAATCATCCTGTTATACAATCTTCATGGAGAACACATCATCCAGACCTCACAGGAGAATTAATCATCCTACTACACAGGAGAACAAATCATCCTGTCCCACAAGAGAGCGAATCATCTTGTCCCACAAGAGAGAGAACCATCTTGTTCACAGGAGAGCGAATCATCCTGTCCACAGGAGAGTGAATCATCCTGTCCCACAAGAGAGAGAATCATTTTGTCCCACAAGAGAGAAAATCATCTTGTCCACAAGAGAGACAATCATCTTGTCCATAGGAGAGCAAATCATCCTGTCCACAGGAGAGCGAATCATCCTGTCCCACAAGAGAGCGATTCATCTTGTCCCAGTGTACACCATTAGGGGAGGGTGAGTCACCCTGTGGTCGTATGTTGCTCCAATAAGAACCCCAAGCCCCTAGAGCTCCTAGATCTCAATCTATGCAACATGCAGGACCCTTTTACAAGGGTCTCTCGACAACTCCAAGTCGTTCGGGAAAATCACAAATTTGATCTTTCCCCGGGGATCTAACAATGTGTAGCAACCTATACATCATCTTAATGCGATGGATCCTCCTTGCTCATCGACTTACCATATCCCAGATAAGGCAATATCTAATGTCTTTCTGCTGCAGCAATCATTAAATACAGGATTCCTCAATAATCGAATCCCACCTCTGGTTGTCACAAAGAATCATAGTGGTATTCATCATGTGTACTCACTGAAGAGTTTCCACAACCAGACAACTTCATACGAGGTCATACTCGTAGTTATGTATCCGGTCTCGGCGGTACTTATACCAACCGATTTCTACTTCTTGCTCATCCATGATATTGAAGAAGAATCCAAAGAGAACTAGCACTCAGAAGTGCTCTAGTGATCCTCCACACCGCCTGCCCAGTCAGCATTTGAATAATCATGCAGTTTTCATTTTTTCAGTAGTGTACCTCAATCCATGAGAGATTGTGCCCTGAAGATATCTCAGAGGATTCTTGGCACCAATCTAGTGAGGCTCAACCAAATATGAGCTCACCATGCTAACTGAAAAACATATGTTCGGAGTTCACCAAGAACATCGACGTGATTGAGTTTATAAAACTTAGAGGCATTTCCCAAATCTGGTCTGACATCACTACCATATAACTTCTGAAAGTTAATATCCTTGAGGTAGTCACAGGCTTGCAGTTTATCATTCCACATTCGGAATCCAACTCCCTCTTGCTTCTGCAAATGAGAGGGTCTGCACCTGTAAGAAATAGGTCGTCCTTATGAGGCGCCAATATGAGACGTCTATCATCCACAACCTTCAGGTAATGGTTTGGATCAGTTTCACTCCTAGTGAATCTCAGCTTCATCAAACAGTTATCAATCCTCTCATACTACGCCCGAGGTGTTTTGCTTCAAGCCATATAGGGCTTTCTTCCACCTGTATACATGATATTCCCATTCATGAATCTCAAACTCCACGGGTTGTTCCAAACCTGTGGACCTGCTACATGAGGGGAATGGTCCCCTTGTAAGAGTTTCCTTCGGTACATCTCATGCATGTACGTTCATGCTCTTTTTGAATTCAGGCATCCCTGTCACCATCTGAGTCACACACCTCAGGTGCTGTGTCAATGGACATGGTCCCCAGTGGACTTCCTAACTTGATACAACCCTGAACTCAAAAACATCTTTGAAAAAATCTATTTTCAAACACATACCTTTCCATCGATGAGTGCCACCCTGTAACCTTTGACTTCCATTGCTGAAATGGACACCAGGTTCTTCTTGCGATCAGGGACATAAAATAGATTCTGTAAATGAATCGAGTTATCTTTATTTGATTGAGGGGTAGCATTCCCTACACCCTTAGATCTAAACTTCCCAATGAAGTGATCTTTAAGTAGGCCATCAAAAACTTTCGCTGCGTCATTCTAATAATATTCTCTGCTTCCACTTCACCCTCGGTGAATTTGAACCCATTGATCGTTTTGTCTTGTCCCAATTGTTGTCGGTGATTGCTCTTTCACTCTTGCTTGGGCATTTTCTTCACCTCAGCTTTGATACCATGTTAAATTATGGTATGTTCTATGCTTAGAGCAGTTTACTTATCTTTCTTATTATTATCCACAGATTAGCAATCACATGTACATAAGTAAAGTGCAGATAGAACATTAAACGATCAACAGAAAACAAGCCAAGACAAGAGATACAAGATGTGGCGGCTAGCCAGGGACAAACCCCAATATGGGGAAACCCTTTGATCAAATCTTATTTTATCTTCAATAATTCAACAGAGAGAACTAACACATAAATCTGATTTACATAAGCACCAGCAAACCCTAAATCAGCGGCATCAACATCATCGGCATCATCTGCATCATCGGCATCACCGGCATCATTGGCTTCACCGACATCGTCGTCTTCACTGGCATCATCATCATCAGCATCACCGACATCATCGGCTTCACCGACATCATCGACTTCACTGGCATCATCGACTTCATTGGCATCATCGGCTTCACCGACATCATCGACATCATTGGAATCTTATGGATTTGAGACTTCTGCGATTTATATTCTGTGTGGTTGTATCTTCCGGATTCATCGCATTTGTTGTTTGAGTGCATCGACGTTTCGAACCAGCCTCTGTGGTTCATCATCAGGATGAGAATTATTTGAAGAAGTCAGAGATGGGATCTGGTGAATAAATAGGTGATGATGAGGGAGAGTGCATGACCGACAAGATTTAAATGAGAGTGGTTTCTTAATTAGGTTTAGGATGAATAATTTTTAATTTTTAATTTTTATAAATAATTTATTACTATTATCATTTATCTTTTATTTATTTGAAATGTGTTTAAATCTTTTTTTTTTTTTTGGCTTAATCATTATTTCTGTTATGAATGGACTTATTATTTTATTTATATATAAAAGTTTATTTATATTTATTATGTTTTTGATTTAATTTGTTTTGTTTATTAAATTAATTACATGTACTTGATGTAATGTATTAAGATATGTATGTTAATTGATTTAATGTATATATATATATATATATATATTATGTGTTATGTTTTGATTTAATATATCTTGCTGCTTTGTTTTATTATCTTGTGATATATATAAATTTTGATTTAATATGTATTGTGACTTAAGTTTATTTCTTTATACCTATATATGTATATTGATTGGGGTTGGTATTAATGTATTAAGATATGTATATATTGATTTATTATGTTGTGATATATATATGTGTATTTTGATTTCATATATATTATGTTTTGTTTTATTGTATTGTGATGTGTTTTTATTGATTTAATGTGTATTATGGTTTTGTTATAATTACCTACATTGTTATTGATGTGAGAGTTTAGTGTATTTCTTTTTATAACTATTTTTAATGTATATTGGTTGATTTAATATATACATATATCTTTATTGATTTAATATTGTTGTGATATAAATATCTTTATTGGTTGATTTACTGTTGTTATGATATATATATCTTTATTATGATCTATATACCTATATTAATTTAATGTTTTTATGATATATATTAAGATGTATATATCTTTTTAGGTTGATTTAATATATTATGCTATGTATATCTTTATTAATTTAATATTGTTATGATATAAATAATATTTAATATATAGAATTTTATTATGGAAATTAAATTAAGATATGTATCTATTGATTTATTATGGAAATTAAATTAAGATATGTATATATTGATTTATTATGTTGTGATCTATATGTGTATTTTGATTTCATATATATTATGTTTTGTTTTATTGTATTGTGATGTATTTTTATTGTTTTAATGAGTATTATGATTTTGTTATAATTACCTATATTGTTATTAATATGAAAGTTTAGTGTATTTCTTTTTATAAATATTTTTAATGTGTATTGGTTGATTTAATATGTACAAATATCTTTAGTTCAATATTGTTGTGATATAAATATCTTCATTGGTTGATTTAATGTTGTTATGATATATATTTCTTTATTATGATCTAAATACCTATATTAATTTAATATTGTTACGATGTATATATCTATTTAGGTTGATTTAATATATTATGCTATGTATATCTTTATTAATTTAATATTGTTATGATATAAATAATATTTAATATATAGAATTTTATTATGGAAATTAAATTAATTTTATTGTGGAACTTAAATTAATTGGATGGTGAAGGGTATATTGTGTTATGAAGGTAAGGGAAATAGATCAGACACAGGGATGGAAGGGGGATGGAAACAGGGGGCTAAGAAGTGGTGGAATCCTTTATTATTGTGGGAATCCAATTGTCGCTTATCTTCCAACCGTCATCGCGATTTAGGTTATCAGGGTGTTTTCGTATTTCAATAGCTTCTCTGAATTTCCTATGGTGGTAATGCTCAATTTTGGCCATGACACAGGAGTTTTCGATGCAAATGTGGTGATTGGTTTTGCTTGAGTGTTCAGCTAAGGCTGAGGTTTTGGAGCGGTTATGGTTAATATCCGCAGCATGCTCTTGAATCCTTGTTAATATAGATCGACCGGTTTCCCCAATGTATGACTTTCCGCATGAACAAGGGACCAAGTAGACCCCTTTGTGGTGTTTAGGGTCAATAGGATCTTTCACGTGCATCATCGGCATCATCGGCTTCACTGGCATTGTCGGATTCATCGGCATCATCGGCATCACCAGCATCATCGGCATCATCGGCTTCATCGACATCATCGGCATCACCGACATCATCGACATCATCGGCTTCATCGGCATCATCGACATCACTGGCATCATCGACATCACCGACATCATCGACATCACCGACATCATCGACATCACTGGCATCATCGACATCATCGGCTTCATCAGCATCATCAGAATAAGTGGCATCATTGGCATCATCGGCTTCACCGACATCATCGACTTCACTGGCATCATTGGCATCATTGGCATCATCGGCTTCACCAACATCATTGGCATCACTGGCATCATCGACTTCACCTTAGGATCTCTCCTCCTACTAAAACCCAAAGACAAGTAGAGAGAAGAAGAGATCCAAGCATGTGTAGAAATGACTTGAAGTCCTCTTCTATTTATACTAAAACGTAGAGGTTGAATAGACATGGCTGTTGGGCTTCTGAGTCTACATAAGTTGCTGGCCGACTTAACAATTTGTCCATAACATAAATAAATTCATAACTTCATAAATACTTATCGGAATCAGATGATCTTTAGATCAATCCTACACCTCTCGATGAGAGGAATCTAATAAAAATATTATCAGCCATGAATAAGATGACACACATGAAGTTTGGCCCTAGTTTCCAATTTTAACAAAGTATAAGTAGTTTCTTGTCTTGTGCTTTAGCACATTGCATGAGCTTGTGAATCTACAAGATTTCCTACATTAAGAAAGGTCCCTCCTTGGAAGCTATGCAAAGAAATCCAAGCTGGGATTCTTCAATTCTCTAGTATGGTGACAAGGTGGCCTAAACATCCTTGTTCCTGGATTACCTAAAGCTCAGGGCTCAAAGGAAATATAATAATTTTGTAGAAATATGGTGATAGAATTGTAACTGCTTAAGAAATTTAATTTAAATCAAGAGACACAATTCTACTCTACTTCTCTGTAGAAATTAATTCACAATTTAGAACAGAATTCACAAACATGCATCAATCACATACACAAGTACACATATCTATCTTGAGGAAAACAACTAGTAAAATCTCCTTAAGCCTATTTGCATTAATAAGATGAATAAAGAATGTATTACAATTGCTTGCTCGCTCTGAGCTCAACCTACAAGTGAATAATTGTTCTCTCTGTTAAATAAAAATCTCTGACCCAGACTTAGTCAATTTTTGCCTCCTGTTGTTGGGAAAATTATCTATTCAGAACGCCCCTATCCCACTCTAAGGTGTGATAGTGCCTTAGCAACAAACAAGGAAAACTACTTGAGTATTTCTTCTTTATGAAATGTAAATGAGGAGGAAGGATGTAACTAACCTGTGTCTTTCGCTAGTTTGTTGATCCAATCGCTCCTCTCTTCAATAGCTCCCACCTCCCTGCTCCCTTACCGGCCCAGCTTCACCGAATTCCTGCAAGATCACAAGAGAGAGAAACTACACGAAGATATAGATATACATTCATAAAAAGCTCAAGATCAGATTAAGCTAAACATGCAAATATAACAAAACATCATTGATACACATCATGTAGGAGAAAATCAAATAGTTTATTGATAGAATAATAAAGTCCAAGAGGAGATACAACCAAGTGAGTTCCGATCCAGCATGTACCTCCCAGCAAAGGAATCCCTTCCTCTCCTCCAACAAAGCATAAATCACCCAATGTATTAATCTCAATCTCAAACCAACAACAATTCTCTGCAAAGTACAAAATTCCAGCCTCTGGATCTCTGGGATGAGGGATCCATATATAGATGTAAGCTGAGAGGATGAGTCAGCTTATGTTTTGACTTGTGGCTTCTCTCTGTCAGTTCTTGCTTCCACTTGGAGACTGAGAGCCTCTTACTCATCACTTGGTCGAATTCAGTGAGGCAAGTGTCATTGGAGAAGATTCTGGAAGCTTCCATGGTCTTTCCACCTCGTTGAATGACTCTGCCACTTTTCCTTTCCCGCTCAACGCACCTGGGTAGTGCATTCAAGTGCGTTGCAACGCACCTAGCCAGTGTATTTGGGTGCTTTGCAATGCAGGCAGCTAGTGGAGCTTCTGAATTGATCCTGAATTGACTGTTTCTGAGTGGTTTTTGGTGGAGAACTTCTGGGAGAAGCTGTCATTGGTTGACCTTGTTCCTTTAGGAGCTGTAACAACATCTTTAGGGACTTTGGATCCCTTGAATTATGGACATTTCATGCTCAAAGCTGTAAGGCACAAAAATGTCTATAACAGTTGCCCCCTAAAGTATGAGGTCGTTTATCGGGTGAAATGCTTTATTAGGAGGATCCGAAGTTCATTCAATGCTGGGAGGAGACCTGTAATAAGATACAATACAATACATTATTTTTCATACTGTTTTCATGATCTAGCTGAGGCAGGAATTCCCATGCTCAGCTTTATAAATTCATTTTTATGTACATAGGACAGACAATCGTCTGATGGTAGACTGATGATTCTGATGAAATCATCATCCTTTTGGTAGGATGATTATCTGTTCTGCAATGTTGTACATGTCAATGTCCTTATTTTTCCTGAATATATATCGCAGCCCGGATGGATGAAACTAGATCCGGGGTCTTCAATCTCGTCCGATCTTTACTCTAAGTACAAGTCGATCCATGTGAGAAATGTTTTGAAGTCGAACATGGAAAGACATCGCTTGATTACCAGTCAATGATGTAAACTGTTAAGAAGCGCGAGAGGAATCACCGATAATGATAATGACCCTCAAGGTACTGCAGTACAATTCACGTGGTGTGAATGAAGGACTTGGCATCGAACACCACGCAAAATCTTTCGGTCGAAGGTCATTGATGTATACCTGTCGCCGGAAGTGAGAAACTTGCCATTGAGGCATGCAAGCTTCAAAGTACTGAAGGGGGTTGTTATAGACATTTTTGTGCCTTACAGCATGAAGCATGAAATGTCAATAATCTAAGGGATCCAAAGTCCCTAAACATGTTGTTCCTACCCCTAGAGGAACAAGGTCAGCAAACCACAGCACTGAAAATCAGTTCTCCACTTGAAAACACTCAAAAACAAGCTATTTCTGGATCATGTCAGCTGCTCCACTGAGCATTTGCGCTGAATGTCAACTGCTCCACTCTGTACCTGCGCTGAATGTCAAAAGCAATGAAGGCTACCTGCGCTGGGCGAGATTGGCCAAGTGGCACAGTCATTCTGCAAGGTGTCAAATGCCCAGGAAGCTTCCAAAATGACACTTGGATCAAGGAATTCGCCTTGTGATGAGTAAGAGGATCTAGATCTCCAAGTGGAAGCAAGAAACTCCAAGTGGACTCAAGAACTGAAGTATAACTGAAGTGGGAGAGGACACTAGTCAGCTTCATGCCAGCCTCAAGCCGACTCATCTTTTCTCCAAAACTCCTATATATAGAGCTCTCTCATGAGGTCTAGGGAGGCTGGAATCTTGTGAATGTAAGGAAGTGCTGTTGGTTTGTGCATAGAACTATTGGGTGATTGCTTTGAAGGAGGTGAAGAGGAGATTTCTTTTGGCTGGGAGGTGTTGCTGGATTGGGCCTCTTATGGTTGTAACACTCTCAGAACTTTACTTCTTCCATTAATAAAGCATTTGAGGTTCTTCTATATGCATGTGTCTTTGTGGCGTATTGATGCTTGTATATTTGATTTATTCTAATCCTTGAATCAATTATGGATGTATGCTTCTTGTAGTTTCCCTTTCTTGTGCTTTTGCAGGATCTTTGTGTAGCTGGGCCAGTGAAAGAGCAAGGAGCTGGGAGCAAGCAGCAAGGAGAGAAGATCGGATCAAACATTAGCGGAAGACAACGGTTAGTGGATCTCTTTCTCCCCTTTCTTACATCTCATAAAGAAGTAATCTTGAATAGCTTTGCATTCGGTTGTTGCTGAGGTACTATCACCCTTAGAGTGGGATAGGGTCATTCCGTATTGGATACTTTTCCCAACAAGAAATTGGCGACTCCACTGGGGATCTAGATCCTCTTACTCATCACAAGGCGAATTCCTTGATCCAAGTGTCATTTTGGAAGCTTCCTGGGCATTTGACACCTTGCAGAATGACTGTGCCACTTTGCCAATCTTTCTTTTCACGGTTTCATTTTCCTGTTTTTTTGCCTGTTTTCCGGTCTTTCTGAGCCCCTGGGGTTTTGCCAGGGCGCCCTAGGTTCAGCGCAGGTTCTCCATTCGAAACCTGCGCTGAAGGTCAATCTGCCTTAAGGCAGTCTGACCCTCAGCGCAGGTAGAGAACCTTCTGCCTGCGCTGGGCTCAAAAAGACTGAGTTTTAAGGCTATTTTTGATGATTTTTTCGCCAGTTTTTTCATCAAATCAGGAATTCACTCTTTCTCTGGTTTGCTTCGCAGGGAACCTTGAACAAAATGTCCCTTACATGGCGAGAACGAGAACACGAAGAGGAGGACATGATTGCCCTCCATGACCCGGTCACGGTGAACGCGCTGCGGAACTATGGCCTGCTGAAGTTCTTCCGTATCTCTAGCATGAGAGCACAGATTTCTTTACTGCAGTATATGCTTGATGCTTGGGATCCTGTTAACCAAGTGTTCCAGATTAGGGGGAAGACCATCCCCTTGACCATAGAGGACATGTACTTCTTGACTGGATTGTCAAGACGAGGTGCCCCCATTTCCTTATCAGGTACGGCCCGGGGGACTGATTCCACCAGAGATTATGTCCGCCAGTATTGTAGGGAAGGTTCTCAGCCGAGTAGAGACGGCAAGATTGTTATCCGTGAGATTACTGATCGGGCTCTCAGGTCCATTCTGTTCACTATTGGTAGGATGGCCAGTAGCGCAGCTCTACATGTTGCCAACAGGTCTTATATGCAGCACGCCTTGGAGTGTCTCCAACCGAAAGTATTCAACTGGTGTGACGCAGTACTTGTTCAGATGAAAAGTCAACCGTGTCCCATCCACTGCCAT
Source organism: Pinus tabuliformis (assembly GCA_031772625.1). Taxonomy (NCBI): domain Eukaryota; kingdom Viridiplantae; phylum Streptophyta; class Pinopsida; order Pinales; family Pinaceae; genus Pinus; species Pinus tabuliformis. Next base: position 30,430,034 of record CM062808.1, on the reverse strand, counting down.
ACATTATCCTTCATCCACTCATGATCGCCACCCTGAATCATATTTCACAGATCGTTTTCACCTCCACTAAAATCATTAGCTCCGTTCCGTGTCACTGATGTGGGATTCATTAAGGCCCTCCTTTGACGGATCGCTTCTTGTCGACTTCAGCTCATTATCCAAGAAGTTGATCTAGGAACACCCCCCCCAGTACTTTGAAGCTTGCATGCCTCAATGGCAAGTTTCTCACTTCCGGCGACAGGTATACATCAATGACCTTCGACCAGAAGATTTTGCGTGGTGTTCGACGCCAAGTCCTTTATTCACACCACGTGAATTGTACTGCAGTACCTTGAGGATCATTGTCATTATTGGTGATCCCTCTCGCGCTTGTTAACGGTTTACATTATTGACCGGTAATCAAGCGATGTCTTTCCATGTTCGACTTCAGCGCAATTCTCACATGGATCGACTTGTACTTAGAGTGAAGATCGAACGAGTTTGAAGACCCCGGATCTAGTTTCATCCATCCGGGCTGCGATATATTTTCAGGATATAAAGACATTTGATATGTACATCATTGCAGCAGATGATCATCCTACTCAAAGGATGATAATTTCAGCAGAGAATTATCAGTCTGTCATCAGACGATCGTCTGTTCTATGTACCAAAATGAATTTATAAAACTGAGCATGGGAATGCCCGCCTCAGCTAGATCATGAAAGAAGAATGAAAGATAATGTATTGTATTGTATTTTATTACAGGGCACCTCTCAGCGATTGAATGAACTTCGGATCCTCCTGATAAAGCATTTCACCCGATAAACGACCTCATACTTTAGGGGGCAACTGTTATAGACATTTTTGTGCCTTACAGCATGAAGCATGAAATGTCAATAATCTAAGGGATCCAAAGTCCCTAAACATGTTGTTCCTACCCCTAGAGGAACAAGGTCAGCAAACCACAGCACTGAAAATCAGTTCTCCACCTGAAAACACTAAAAAACAAGCTATTTCTGGATCATGTCAGCTGCTCCACTGAGCATCTGCGCTGAATGTCAACTGCTCCACTCTGTACCTGCGCTGAATGTCAAAAGCAATGAAGGCTACCTGCGCTGGGCGAGATTGGCCAAGTGGCACAGTCATTCTGCAAGGTGTCAAATGCCTAGGAAGCTTCCAAAATGACACTTGGATCAAGGAATTCGCCTTGTGATGAGTAAGAGGATCTAGATCTCCAAGTGGAAGCAAGAAACTCCAAGTGGACTCAAGAACTGAAGTATAACTGAAGTGGGAGAGGACACTAGTCAGCTTCATGCCAGCCTCAAGCTGACTCATCTTTTCTCCAAAACTCCTATATATAGAGCTCTCTCATGAGGTCTAGGGAGGCTGGAATCTTGTGAATGTAAGGAAGTGTTGTTGGTTTGTGCATAGAACTATTGGGTGATTGCTTTGAAGGAGGTGAAGAGGAGATTTCTTTCTGCTGGGAGGTGTTGCTGGATTGGGCCTCTTATGGTTGTAACACTCTCAGAACTTTACTTCTTCCATTAATAAAGCATTTGAGGTTCTTCTATATGCATGTGTCTTTTTGGCGTATTGATGCTTGTATATTTGATTTATTCTAATCCTTGAATCAATTATGGATGTATGCTTCTTGTAGTTTCCCTTTCTTGTGCTTTTGCAGGATCTTTGTGTAGCTGGGCCAGTGAAAGAGCAAGGAGCTGGGAGCAAGCAGCAAGGAGAGAAGATCGGATCAAACATTAGCGGAAGACAACGGTTAGTGGATCTCTTTCTCCCCTTTCTTACATCTCATAAAGAAGTAATCTTGAATAGCTTTGCATTCGGTTGTTGCTGAGGTACTATCACCCTTAGAGTGGGATAGGGTCATTCCGTATTGGATACTTTTCCCAACAACAGGGGTGTTCCTAGATCAACTTCTTGGATAATGAGCTGATGTCGACAAGAAGCGATCTGTCAAAGAAGGGCCTTGATGTATCCCACATCGGTGACACGGAACGGAGCAAATGATTTTGATGGAGGTGAAAACAATCTGATGATATATGGTTCAGGGTGGCAGTCATGAAAGAATGAAGTATAATGTATGGTAGTGGATGGGACACGGTTGACTTCTCTGGATGACTTCTCTTGAACATATCGGCGACACTTATGTGATGGATTGGTAGCATTTACCCCAAATGTGGATGGTATGGCGAGACCATGGTGATGTGACCGGTGAATGAAACAACCCAACCCGACTCAGGCACGGAGTGGAAGTGTCATGTTCAAGAGCGACTTGCTACCAATAAAGGTTCTTTGAGTTTCTTCCCAATTTTTCCCCGGTCATTGCTGACCAGTACCTCTTTATTTTTGTCAAGCTTGAGGAGGATAACATATGCTTGTTCTATAATTTGCCCTTCGGGCAAACCCATTGCTATGTTTTAACGAGCCTAACGATAGTGAAACTCGTTCTCGTCTAAAGACAAGTTTGTCGCTATTAATATTTTTAACGAGTCTAACGACAAAGATAACTCGGTCCTTTTCATTTTTAGAGAGTTTGAAAAGGTACGTAAAATTAACTCCAAAAGTCCTTTTTCGTCATCTAATCCCTTGAGTTCGAAAAAGTATAAAACAATACAGAAGGGATGAATTTTCGATAGTTTTAACGAGCCGAACAAAACAAGCGCTCGATATTTTTGTGCAATAATCCCTCAGGTCCAAAAAGATTAAAATCTAGAGGAGGGATAGCTCCTCCGGTCGCTTTAACGAGCTGGGAGGCCAAAACTCGGCAATCTTTTCATATTTTACGAATCAGAAGAAAAGAGCTTAAAGAAGACTCGTCTTTTGAGGAACGAGTGATGAAATGGGTAGCAGCTGATTCCAGGTAAGGGTTGGAATTTTCCAAGCATGACAGTGTCACAAGGATGGCTAGTGAAATCACTCTTCGCAGCTGTTCCTCAAAATGGGTAAACAATCATATGGAGGTGAATGATCGGCCAATGAAAAGTGGAGGTGACGGTGCAAACACGACCAAGGCTTTAATGGCTGATAATGTTACATTCATGGTGGTTATTTACCGGAGGATAGTTCATTTTTTAACGAGCTTAAACGTGGGTTGAAACACTTGCTCGATCTTATGTTTATTTTTTAACGAGCATGAACTATGTGCTAAAACTGCTCGATTATCCAGTCATATGATAAGAATGTCTCATGTAAGATGCCATTTTTTATGGAGCTTGCGTCTTACAAATCTATGCCCCGCATCCTTTCGTTATGCAAGTTTGGAAACGACTAATCCTACGAGTTTAAAGGGTTAGACCTACAGGTTTAAAGGGAGGACCTCAAAATTTTAAAAATAAATAGCCGCCCCTTGCTTGCACTCCAAAAGGTTTGCATGCCCCCAGGTATAAAGTACGATTTCAAGGTTACCTCTACTTCAATTCCGCCAAAACAATTGTTTTACCGAGAGAGGCCTACCTCTTTCAGGTTACCCAAGGATTGTTCTGTTAATCTTTCAAACAAAACACTTCTTCGGCGATGTTTACCGAGATAAACAAAGGTGAGCGACGATGCCCGCCAACTCACATAACTTTGACAAAAGAATCTTATTCTAGAACAACCCCTCTTCCAATCACAGACGGGGTACGGACTAGTCATATTCTCCCGCGGAAACCTACCCTATACCCAAAGTTTTCCTGCCGAAGCAGACCAGGACGCATGCCCTCTGGGTTCCAGTCATATCCCTCCGAATTACTCGCGCTCATCGGGAGGACAGACCGTGGGTTGAGACATTTCTTGCGTGAAGAGACCATTTAGGGATGGTATATGACTATTTGCGATGCGTGATCCGGGAAATGAAAGCTGGTCCACGAGCTTGACCACTCTTCCTTCGTGCGGAAAACACATTACTCTAAAGAGTGAGGAGACGATGGCTCCCATGCAATATATATAGTCTCGTCCAAGGGGTAGGTTATAATCCGAGGGTCCTTGAATGACCATCACGTTCATTTGAACGATCTTCCCTTTTAATGTTATGGGCACATTGGGGAGGATCCCTAAAGGTCGACTGGTTCCTTTATCAAAGCCTGTCAGATTTCTCATTTCAGGCAAAAGCGATGGCGAACCAAGCGCTTTCCAAGCAATAGAGGAAAGGATACTCACAGATTCCCCCTCATCAATGATGGTGCCAGCCATGACCATTCTATATATTTGGACGATAATTCTGAATGGTATGCTTGCTGGCAAACAGGGTCTGCCTAGTTGGTTCTAGTCGAAGGAGACAACTAGGTTGCTTGGTGGTGGGACCGAGTAGACGGCCGGGTATTGCTCTGACGAACTTCCTTCTTGCGATAAAGGAATGGGTGGATTGCCCCCGTGATCGTCGGAGTCTGTGTTGATGAAGAGAATTTGGATGGTGTCATCAATATCCTCTTCAGTGACTGTATCATTCGAAGATAAAACCTTTGAAGGCAAGACCGGGTCAACTGCCGCCTCAACCTTTTGACTTTCGTCGGGTATGGATTCAGCTGGTTCATCTTCAATGACCGACGCTTCAGCTGACCACTTGAGCAGGCCAGCTGGATTTTCAACTAACGAAGGACTTGGCAAGAGTTTTTTATATCCAGGAGGGAGTCGTAACAGTGAAACCGGACGATCATCCAAGACTCTTTTAGCCTCGTCTAAGAAGGGACAACGGTGGATGGCGTGGTTGCCTTCGCACAGTTTACAGGGAGATCTAGCTCTCCCTTTTTGTCCTGGGACTTCACTTTCGCTAGTTGACGGTGTGCTTTCAACATGGCTATCAGAGGTTGACGCCACCGAATTGTGCAAACGGGGAGACCAGTCCCTTAGTATCCGAGGGATGCAGGGACAATCTCTGTGAAAGTGGTCTCCCTTGCAAATGACACATGGCGATTTAGGCCTAGTCAGTGCTGTGTGTGGATTTTCGTTAGACGACACTCGTTTGCCCCCAGTCGCTTTTGGCTCCTTCTTCTTCTTCTCTTTCTTCTTCTTTTCCTTCTTCTCCTTAGGAACTTGGTTTTTAGTTTTACCAGTTCCGTCAAGCGAAGAGGAAGGGAGAGAGGAAGAATTAGAGGAAGTAGAAGGCTGGTGGGTAACTCTGGACTGGTCTAACTGCTGATTCGACTGTTCAGGAATAGTTGTGTTCTGAATGACATTGGTTGAGAAGAGCCAGACTGGCAAGCCAATTGTCAGTCCTGGAAGCGACAATGTGGCCATATGGGGCGCACCAACATCTCCCCAAGAGGAGAAGGGACTAGGATTTCCACCAAGGGGAATTCCTTGGTTGGTAGGCTCCATTTTCTCAACCTAAAGATCAACGCAGGAAAAGGGTATGAATATTCCGTTTAAAATAAATTTTAACGACGCTTGGACACAACTTGCTTTTTCAATTTTAAAGAGTCGAGAAAAAGCAAAAGATGACTCTAGTCTCCTTCGATTTTTAATGAGCCTGAAGTGACAAGTGCTCAGATGGACCTTTTCCGTTAAGGAGTCTGAAAAGGAACGAAAGGGACTGCTCTGGAGTTCTAGGTAGAGGGTGTGCCAAACTTTTCGCAAAACCGCAGAATACTTTTTAAGGTACGGGCGGTCAATCTTCCCGAATGCTGTGTTCAGTGCATTGCGATCAGTAGGGCGGTCGACACGACTTCCTATGGATAAAGGTTTTATGCCTATAGGGGTCTCCCAATATATACTCGACGGTACGTGGGAGCACAATCCGTACTGGTGCTTATCGTCTCTCAGGAGGAATCACCCAACCATCAGCGAGATCGACAGTCACCAGGTTTTACGACGCCGGAACAAGTCTCTAGCCTAGACCTCTATGTTGTGCGTTAAGTTACAAAGCGTTGTTAAGTTCATTCAATTTATTTTAGGTTGATCTTTCTTAGAAGTTTGCCTTTTTGGATCACCACGAGATGTATATATACAATTCCTGAATGCAGTCTAAAGATGATAAGCAAGCTTTTATCTCTTTTCAACAATGAAAATCCTAGCTACAAGGGGAAAAGAAAGACACAAACTTTTCTCAAAGAGCATAGAGCACACTGTAAATGCACTTTTCCTAAATCAAACCATACAAACTATCAATATGCAAATGCACAAATGCATGTATTTGTTTTCACTTTCTTAATATTGATGCCTAAAAAGAAAGCTGTTGTACAAATTTGAATTCGATTTCAAGTGAAAACACAAACAAGTTTCTTTTCGAAATCAAAAAGACGATTACGACACTTTATGATTTTGAAGTAAACACTTGTTTCGACACTAGAAATTCATAAATTCAAACCAAAAGACAAAAGTAAAAGCGCAATCAACTGTCAACAACAAACAAACTTTCTCCTAAGATCAAAACGACACTTACGACAGGTCTAGATCTAAGAGCGACAATATGACTAGTTTACTTTTGTAATGGGAAACTGCAAATGATGTAACAAATACACAAAAACAAATACAGTTTCTTTTATACAAATGAGGCAGAATTAAGGCAGAGAAAAGGGGTTTTCAGATAGGTACACACACTGATAACAGGCTGCAAAAACAGAGATAAAACTGAACACAAGGATGTAAAGAACCACAGCTGCTCAGGGCAAAGGCTGATCAGCGCACCTGCAGCACAGAAAAACTGAATTGCAGCGCAGGTAGCCCTCTCGGGACCTGCGTTGAAATGCAGAGTCTCTTCACAGAGCCTGCGCTGAAGCAGAAACGAGAATTGTCTCTGGGTTATGGGTCACGGTTTGCAGTTTGATCTGAGGTTTTTGGCAGGGTAAAAGCTATCAATAAGGTATAGTTAGAAGGATGATTTAAAGGAGGACTAAGAGCTATCACAAAGGGCAGTTAGAGCATTTGTGGATCAGCTTGTTCAGATCATAAACAGGCCCAGTGAGTGGACTAGAGTGGCAGATCTCTACTTTGCATTTGTAAATGGCAAATGCAGTTCGATTCTCCACTCCTAAGTTTATGAGAAGAACAACAATAGAAACACAAATAAACTAACTAGATACGATCCCCAGCGGAGTCGCCAATTTGTTGTTGGGAAAAGTATCTATTCAGAACGCCCCTATCCCACTCTAAGGTGTGATAGTGCCTTAGCAACAAACAAGGAAAACTACTTGAGTATTTCTTCTTTATGAAATGTAAATGAGGAGGAAGGATGTAACTAACCTGTGTCTTTCGCTAGTTTGTTGATCCAATCGCTCCTCTCTTCAATAGCTCCCAGCTCCTTGCTCCCTTACCGACCCAGCTTCATCGAATTCCTGCAAGATCACAAGAGAGAGAAACTACACGAAGATATAGATATACATTCATAAAAAGCTCAAGATCAGATTAAGCTAAACATGAAAATATACCAAAACATCATTGATACACAACATGTAGGAGAAACTCAAATAGTTTATTGATAGAATAAGAAAGTCCAAGAGGAGATACAACCAAGTGAGTTCCGATCCAGCATGTACCTCCCAGCAAAGGAATCCCTTCCTCTCCTCCAACAAAGCATAAATCACCCAATGTATTAATCTCAATCTCAAACCAACAACAATTCTCTGCAAAGTACAAAATTCCAGCCTCTGGATCTCTGGGATGAGGGATCCATATATAGATGTAAGCAGAGAGGATGAGTCAGCTTATGTTTTGACTTGTGGCTTCTCTCTGTCAGTTCTTGCTTCCACTTGGAGTCTGAGAGCCTCTTACTCATCACTTGGTCGAATTCAGTGAGGCAAGTGTCATTGGAGAAGATTCTGGAAGCTTCCATGGTCTTTCCACCTCGTTGAATTACTCTGCCACTTGTCCTTTCCCACTCAACGCACCTAGGTAGTGCATTCAAGTGCGTTGCAACGCACCTAGCCAGCGTATTTGGGTGCTTTGCAACGCAGGCAGCTAGTGGAGCTTCTGAATTGATCCTGAAATGATTGTTTCTGAGTGGTTTTTGGTGGAGAACTTCTGGGAGAAGCTGTCATTGGTTGACCTTGTTCCTTTAGGAGCTGTAACAACATCTTTAGGGACTTTGGATCCCTTGAATTATGGACATTTCATGCTCAAATCTGTAAGGCACAAAAATGTCTATAACACCTCCCCTTGAGCTCTTATTTCCTTGTGAAAAACCTAAGGAAATTGGCCCCTATTCTTTAGGAATTTCCTCCAAATTGATTGTGCAATTCCCAAGGATTGACCATTGATTGCATGCAACACATGTATACTCAAGACTAGTCTACAATTGATGTTACACTACCTTGGAATCACCACCACAATTGAGCAATTCTAATTCCTTGCATGCGTGAGCTATTTTTGGTTGATTGATTAGTTAACTAGATGATCTCTGAGTTAGATTGTTGTCCTGCTACACAATTGACCTCCAACTAGTTCTATTAACTGTTAGAACTAGTTTAACTTAGTACAACTAGAAAAAACTGAACTAGATTGCTACAAATTACTAATCAACACATGCAAACTGAACTCCAAGCCCTCTAACTCAAATTTACTGAGCTAACTGAGTGACAAGAGCCATGTCACCTCAGTTAACAACCTCCAAGTTGTATGCAGATGTGGAAATTTTGAAGTTACTCAATTTGACTAAGGCTAAGTCAAATTAAGCCTTTCTTGTTACAATTCTCAACTCGCCCTCTTAGCAAGAAATGGGATTTCAACTACCCCTATCATGCACCTGTGGAATTCAAACTTCCTTCTTGAAAATGCCTTTATGAAGATGTCAACATCTTGTTCCTCAATTGGAATGTATTGTAGCAACATTATCCTCTTATGCACACAGTCCCATAAATGATGATACCAAATATCTATATGCTTGGATCGATCATGAAATACTGGATTCTTATAGAGCTTAATGCAACTCTAATTATCACAATAGATCACATTTGGATCCATCTCCTAACCAAATAGTACCACAAGTATCTTTCTCATCCAGATCGCCTCACATGCTGCTTGACTTGTAGCCATGTATTCAGCTTCTGCGGAGCTAAGCGCCACAAACCTCTGCTTCTTGTTGTACCAGGAAATATTGCAGAACTCTTTCGGTTGGATGGAATCCTTGCCCAGTCTGCATCTGTGAAGCCACACAACTTCACTCCCTCTATCCCTCTGTACCATAATCCATACTAGGTAGTGCCTGCAAGGTACCGTAAAACATGCTTAGCTACCTTCCAATATAATTTGGTCGGCCTAACCATAACTTGGCTTAGTTTGTTGACTGCATAGCACATATATGGTCATGTGTTCACAAGATACATCATTGAACCCACTAGCTGCCAATAAATTGTAGCATCAACCTCTTCACCTAATGTGGAATTCTCCTTCCTCCAGTTGGTTGCTAAAGGTGTCTCCATGGGCTTATAACTCTCCATGCGAAATCTCTGTAGTATCTCGGTGGCATACTTTCCTTGAGACACAAACATTCCCCCATCACCTTGCCATACTTCCAAATCGAGGAAGTAGTGCATAAAACCCATGTTTTTTTTATCTCAAATTCCCTTGTAAGGTCCTCCTTGCGAGAGTTGATCAATTGCTCATCACCTGTCAATATTGAATCATCAACATATAAAGTAATGATAAGAAATTTACCTTCTACTAAATATGATATAGGTTTTCATCTACTTCACTTTTGGTGAAGCCCAATCTAGTGAGATAACTATCAATCAGAGTGTACCAAGCTTGGGGTGCCTATTTGAGGCCATACAATGCTCGCACGAGTCTACACACATGAGAATCCCGATCAAATGTCTCAAAACCTTCTGGTTGCTTGATGTACATTTCCTCCTCAATAACACCATTGATAATTTTTGTTTTTATATCCATCTAGTGGATCTTCCACCCCATTCGCGCATCCAGTGAAATTATTGATCTAATGGATGAATACCTTGCTACGAGAGTAAATGTTTCCCCATATTCAATTCTCTCAACTTGAGAGAATCCTTTGGCCACAAATTTGGCGTTATAATTATTTATTCTTCCGTCTGATGCATGCTTAACCTTGAAGATCCATCTTGAACCCATAACTAATTTATCTTTCAGTCTTGTGACCATTTTTCAAACATTGTTCTTCATGATGGATTCATATTCTTACACCACTACATCAACCCAAACTGGTTTCTCAGCTGCTTCCTCAAAATAGGATGGATTGATCTCTACAATATTAGTCATTAAAGCCATGTATCTAGTGTATCTTAGGTTATCTCCTTTTCCTGCACAAATTTTAAGCAGCTCCCACATTCTCCCTCGCATCTTGCACCAATCTATTAGCTTCCCTAGTTCTTTTTCTACCTTCTTTGGACGGTTTTACTTGAGTGGATGTCTCCACTCTGCCTCCTCTTTGTTCCTCCATTTGTGGCTGCTCCAAAAATTCCCGAGGCTCCTCCTTTGGAGCCAAAGCTCCTCTTCTAGTGGAATTTGAAGTTTCCTCTCAAGAGAGCATCTCATTGCTTTCTCCTCATCAAAATTTACATCCCTTCACACAACTTAAATTCTGAGGGAAGGAAAGTACACTTGGTAATTGTGTGGAGTTTTAGTGTAACCCAAAAAAACTCCCAACTCTAATGTCGGCTCAAGTTTCTTCCTTGAATCTTTGGAGACATGGTAGTAAACAAAGGCTCCAAATTCTTTGAAATGACACACATCTAACTTTCTCCCTAAGAACACCTCCTTTGGTGTAATCATGCCAAGGATTCGATGAGGACTCTGGTTTTGCAAGTAGACTGTTGTGTTACATGCCTCTGCCTACAAATGTAGTGGTAGGCCTTGGTCATGTAGCATAGCTCTCACAGCTCCCACAATTCTCTCATTCTTCCTCTCAACTACCCCATTCTTCTACGGGTTGTGGGGAGTTGTCAGTTCTCTTAAAATTCCTTCTTTGACACAAAAGTCCTTGAATTCATTCGAAACATACTCACCTCCATTATCGTTTCTGAGAGCCTTCACCTTCTTGTTGGTCTCTTTCTCAAATAGCATCTTGAATTCTACAAATTTTGAGAATGTCTTAATCATCTTCCGTGTGAAGAAGATATAAGACTTTCTTGAGAAATCATTAATAAAAATAACATAGTATTTATGTCTGGTAGTGGAGGTTATTGAGAAGGGTCCACAAACATAAAAGTGGACTCTCTGTAAGACTGCATTTTCTTTGCTATCTTAATAATGGAATGTGGATTTTACATACTTCCCCAAGGTAAAACCCTTGTAGACATCTTGTTGCTCAAGTGATCCTTTAGGAAGGCCAACAATTATTCACTGCATCATTTTAAGGGCACCAAGGTGCAAATGGACCAATATCTTATGCCAAAGTTCATCAACATCACGAATCTTCACTTTCTCTACCTCATTGGTTAATGCAACACAATCTTCCACATCATGTTTATAAAGGTTCTTCACACAAACCCTTATATTCTTCACTTTCCTAGTGCCTATGTGTCTCAAAAAGGATTTCCCTTTACTAAAGATCACATCACATCCACGGTCTTCCAAATCTGCTATAGAGATGAGGTTCCTCTTCAGTCCTAGTACAAACATGACATCTTTGAGGCGAAGAGGGGATCCAAACTCCATCTTACAGGTTAATGTATCAATCATGGTCGCACAGTACCTTTTGTCGTCCCCAAGCTCAATATGAATTTGGAGATATTTATCCTCTAGGTCACTGAAGAACTTTTGTAACAACCCTGGTTAAAAAATTCATGTAAAAAAATATAAGAACATGGTCATGGGACACATATTCCAAGATGAATGTTGGGAAAGACATCTTAGTGTGGGTGTTCATTCAGTTTATTATGGCTAAGGAAATTGGCAAAGGCAATGGCAAAGGCTTTGGAAAGGCGTGAGGCATTTATTGACAATTTATTTATGAAAAATAATATAATTTAGGAGAAAAGGAAGGTGAAAGGTCACAGGTTGCATGTGAGGAGGAAAATAATGGAAAATGAAGAAAATAGAGGCCTCATTGATAAAAAGGCTCCGAGGATCAGTTGGAAAGCTATTGCTCAGGCTTGGTCAGTGTAAGATTTTGCTCAAAATTGGTTAGGGTAAGCTTTTTCTCAAAGCTTTTACTCAGGCTTGGTCAGTGTAACTTTTTGTCAGTTCAATTTTGGAGCTGTCATTATATTCTCTCTCTCTCTCTCATACTCTTGGATACTTAAGGTTTTCTTGGAGAATTCTTGGAGAGTGTGGCATACTTGGATTCTTGGAGCAAGAAGGAAAAGGGAGAGCATGAAAGCACAAGAGGACACCGGGATCTGCAACTATAGTGGGTTTTGCTTGCAGGTACATTTGTTGTATGTATGTTTTCCTCACTAGTTTTGGCATGCATGTCATATGCATGTGGTTTGTTGGTCATGATCTGTCATTGGCGTGAGGGATTGCTTAGATTTGCATAGCCTTTCCATTTCTTGGATAGCCATGGTGTTGTGGGTTCATTTCCGTTTGTTTTCTGGTTGGTTCTCATGTTCCTTTAGTTGTGGGTTGAGTCATTAGTTCTTGGATCCTTGGTTGGAAAAATTCTCTGGAGCCCTTGATGGGTTGAGGTACTAGTCCTGGAACCTTGGTTGGACAAATGCTTTGGAGCCCGATGACAATCGTGGGTTGAGTTACTAGTCCTGGAAGCCTTGGTTGGAACAAACGCTCTAGAGCCTTGGAAGACATCAATCCCAAACTGAACAAGAAATCCATATGAAGACATCATATATCAATGGCAAACTAAAAAATAAATCCAAGAAGATTTTCCATGGAGACACATTAATTTTGTACTGCAATTATTGAACACACTATGATTAACTCATTGAAAGGTTGACATCATTGTAGGTTTCCCTCAAGAACAACACTATAACCATAATGTGAACAATCTCCCCCTTTGGACTTGATGGCAATCTTTTGCAACAAACCAAGTCTCTCCCCCCCTTTTACATCGAGTACAAAGGGATAAACTAAAACAAGAGAAGAACTCCCCTTGTCATATGCAACATTATAAGTCTAATCTTCTGATGTGAAACAAAGAATTTAGTTAACCATGCTCCCCCTGAGCGTATGATATACCATGCAACATAGAATTCATAGGAATATGCTTCCCATAATCCTGATTAACACTTGGAATATAATTATGACATCCAATGCCCATACATGACTGAAATTATACCATTGAGCAAGACCATCCATCAACATATGTAGGGTTCTCATCAAACCACTTAACACATCATTAGAAACCAACCATTATCAATAGTAAACCCCTTTTTAAGAAATATTATGACATATTATTTGAAATATTCATATCCACATATCAACATACCAATTTGGTGATGGTTTGTGATGTCTGACCGTGAGGTGGAATCACTATTTGATGGGTTGAGGTAGTTTGGCCTCTGGAAGCCTTGGTTCAGTTTTGATGGATTGTTCCATGAGATCCCACATTCATTCTTGGAATATGGCGTGGGGGGTGACTTCCTGAAGAGATATTTGGCTCACCCATGTTTATGGTCGAGTGGTACATGGAAGTCCCAAACCTGGTTGGTCCTTGCATCATTAATATGAGGTTATTTCTCCTTGTTATTTCATGAGTATTATACTGGTTCATATGTGGATTATATGGCTATTTCTTCCTTGGTATTTCTATTTTTATTATGTTGGTTATGGATATGTATTATCACAGTGGTGATGTATGGCTCTCATCATGTTTTTACTTGTAAATGAATGAAAAACGTATCTATGGCCTAATAGATGATAATGCAACTAATGTGATAAGGAAACAATGTATCATAGCGAATCTCAGATAAGTATGAAACCCCTATGCTCAACTCTATTGTTAATACCTGTAGATGTCATATTTGTGATATGTTTGACGACATGTCTGTCAATCCTAGTAGGGGTACAATTTAGTCCTTGTCAACGTTTTTGCAAATGTATCTTTGTTCTACCGTGAAATTTCATTTCTGAAGGTGTCATTTAGTTTTGTGCAGTGACATGGGATCTGGGCCTGAAAAAGTGGCAAAAATCCCAGATTCGTAGGCACAACATTGGGGAAAAAAGTCCCCACAAGCACCCTTTCCCTTGCCGTGGGAGATTCTTGAGTCTCCCATATGCACCCTTTTCCATATAAAGGGAGCGTCTAGGGGTTTGATGCACTAAAACTTCAATTGGTTTCAGGGGCTGGTTACTTGAGTGGTTGAGATGGCTCCCGGGAGTTCTGTTGTTGATGTGGATGGTTTGTGTGATGTGTTCCACCGTTTCCACTTCCTTAACTGACACATAGGGAGTCGAATCATATCATAGTAACTTCTCGTCACATGTTTACCCTGGTTGGTTGGTTACTTGAGTAGATGTGGGAGAAGGGTGTTACAGAGTGGTATTAGAGCAGGTTTCACTCTCTTTAGGTCATATATGATACGACAGAGTGGTATCTGAGTATGTTTCATTCTCTTTGGGTGGTGTCTGGTTTCTGTTCTCTTTGTGTGATATATGATACCACAAATTGGCATTAGAGCATGGTTCACCCCTCGGACTAGATGGACGGTGTGTTGGTCATGCATTCATGTCAGTTGCATGTGTTCCTTATGCTTTTAGTCCATGTGCTTGTTTCATTTGCATGGTGTTGATCATGGTTGTAGTGATGTCGTTGTTTGGTTATTTAGTTGTTCTTTAAAAAGACCAACAAACCTTTAAACATTAAATTGTCAACCCAGAACTTGTCTAGTTATTTCAAGGTTTTCCACACAATATATGAAAATAATAATTTTTATGTAACCTAGTCTGTCTAATCCTATTGATAGATAAATTCATGAAAACACAAGAGAAAACTCTGATTTCTTAAAATAACAGCTTTACACACAACTTCGTGAATTCAAACAATCGAGATCTTTTCTAAGATAATCAAAACATTAGACCTTCTAAAAACAATTATGTTAAATACTAGTTGTTTCCTATGAAACTGCAGCTACAGGAAAGAAACAACACGCTTGGCTAGAAAGAAATTTGTTGAAAGAAATATCACACCTTGCTCTTAACAATTCTTTATCAATCATAAAAAGTGACAGAATAACTAATCACTTCATAAAATAAACTATCAGAAATCTAATTCTAATGATATTTACTCAAACAGTTGTAGCAACTATCACTGTAATAAACAATTTAGTAATCAATGATCAATTTTGGAAGGAAATTGAATAATTGCAGAACAAGAATGAAAATGTTGAAATGTAAATTTAATGATACAAAGAGGGCAGTAGTCATTCCAGAATTGGGCCCATGATAATTGGAATTCAATCGCCTTAGAGCGAAATCAATACAAGAATTAAAGTGAAACCGTGTAATTCTCCATTATATTAATCAAAAACAATATTACAATGTCTGTAAAAACTTAGAGCATAAGCATGAGAATAACAGTAAAAAATATTTTTTCACCGAGGCTTTATTCCTCCCTTTTATAATTACAATCAAGTCTATAATTAAAAATAAAGGAGTGGTCCTAAGTGTTGGAAATAATACTGAGGGGGGGGGGAATCAGTATTATCTAGCAATTTACCAAATCTTCCTTATTTGATCTTTTGAAATATTCTTGCATATCAGTACCATAAAACAATGAGCATGAATAAAGAAAATAGACAGTCACACCAAAGAACACAAGATGTAAGGTGGAAACCCAATGCGGGAGAAAAACCACCTGCTGCAATAATGTCTCTATCTTCTTTCAAGAAATTCTTTTTACAATGATTTTGTACTGGTGCAGTCCTTTACCAGCACGCAGGCTGCAACCTGCAAAGAGCTACAACTCTTTCTTGTTTTCCAGACTTCTCCTGGAAGGGAGCTACAACCCCCTACTTCTTTTCAAAATGATCAACAAGTATACAACAGATACAGTCTACTACAGATATCAGATCAGTAATTACAGAAACAACCCAGAACACCTTATGAACAGAAATATACAGTTAACAGATCATCTTGAGACAGGGACGCATATTTTCTTTCTGTGGCCTGCGACTGGACGCAGTATACCTTATGCTGTTCTGCGTGCAGACGCACTGTTCCTTTTTCTTGTCAGCGACCGACGCACACATCAACACTATCGCGCCGCGTCTTTCGCTTCAGAGACGCACCCAATACCACAGTCGCGCCGCGTCCTTCGCTTCAGAGACGCACCTGATCCTTTACTGTACTGCGTCCCGGCGCACTTTCCCTTCACTGAATCTGCGTCCCTTTAGATATAGAAGATAAGAGGACTTCAGAACCAACCCAAACACTCAGATCCACAGATCTGATCATGCGCCATATAGATCGTAGTCCATTAGAAGATTTACCCTTAAAGATATGGACTAGATCACTCCAAGAGATGATCAACCAAGATGATGCCTAATCCAAATGAACTCCTTTGCTTTATATAGGCAAGCTTCTCCCCAAAGCGTGGAACAATACCACGAGCCGACACCAGAGAAACACGCAACCGTCGGCTAGATACCACACAAGAAGCCCCTACGAGTTTTTCTCTACCTTGAAATGTGTGCACTGGGCGGACGCACCTTCTGAACGGCTGGCCGGCGTCCCTAGACGCGGGTTCTGTATGGAATACCTGCGGGGACGCGCTTGTTAAACAAAATTTCCTGCGTCCTTCTTGATTTACCACCTGAAGGCGTTTGCCATCAAGTACAACACCTGAATCATAATGCCAACACTAAGAACCTAAAGATTCTCAGGATGCTCAATTCGAGTTATAAAATTTCTTAAGTTCCCTCAGAATAGATAGAAAAAATATCGTTCACAGTTAGTCTTTCCATGATGATTGTTAATCTCGCTTATCTAGATCACGACTAACCCGAGCAACTTCGTGCAACTTGCTCTTGTCCAGCTATCCAGGGAAAAACATCTGCTTATCAGAATCCCTGTTAGTTATAATTTCAAATTGTAAGCATAACTCATGTTTTCATGGTTAAATCAATTTGTTTAGAGAATAAAATTATGAAGCACTTTATTAGATGCTTTTTAAAGTTCATAACACAAAAAGTACCATATTATATACGTAAAAGACTCAGAAAACTAATGAAAGGATAAGGAAATAGAGTAAGAAAATGTGTCAATTCTGGAGCCCAACATCTCCCCCCTGCTTACCTATTTGCATGACCTCATGCAAACAAATTATTAGCATGGAGAGTAGTTAAAGAGTAAGTTGGGTAAGAATCCTCTCCATAATGTCGGAAACCATTCCTTCGGACTTCCTGGAGAGTGACATACTTACTTGCTTCAGTTAATTCATACTCGACCTTATAATCAATTTGAGGGAACCAAATTATTGGGTACCTGTATCTACATCTAATAATTTATGGCCCTCTTCTAATACCATGTGGGCATAATCCTCTGCCCTATCCATTGCAACTTGAAAATTTCGATGATTTAAGGGATTCATGTTTTTGATTTCTATGGTTGAGGCCTTCCACCTTTATTTGGCTCCCTGCAGAGCCTCAAATTTAATATCCAATAGATATTCTAACCCTGGCTTCAATACATCATTATGAATGGGTACTAAAGCTTTAACAACCCATACTGCTCCATGAATTTCTCGTGGCAGATGAGTGTGTATAAAGGACTTCGTGGTTCTCCTTTGACCCAGAGGTCGAGGCGAAGTTCTCATCTTTGGAACAAGTTATAAGATTTTGCCCATTTAATCTGATGTTTAGAAAAAGATATGAAAGCTTGAAACTATACATCCCCTATGAAAGGGGTAGGGTTCTCATCTCTTTGATATTCCAGAAATAAATTATGCATGTATAGCTCATAGAGGAAATACTGTGTGTTATCATCTTGTTTATGAAAGGAGTCAATAAACTCTAAAACATTACTAAATTCATAAGGTTTCCCGGATCAACCTTGACCTTGAGAAATAAGTATTGCTCCAACAAAAATAAAGCGTAGTTCCTACTAGGGACCTACATTCCAAGGTGCCTGCATATAAAGAACAAACTTCTTTTATTTGTTCCATATATTTTTCAAGTTGTTTTTCTAGATTTTTAATCTTCCCCTTTGTTTCTCACAACTTGGCATACATTTCATCTTCTGTGACTGTTAATGCCTTAAATTTTTGCAATAACTCGTGATTTTCTTTATGGGGAACTACCTCCCTTTGATATCATGTTATGGTTTCTCGCTGTTCTTCCATTTTCTTATTCAAGAATTGGATTGTAGCTTCCACAATCAAAGGAGTATATGGAGGGATAGGTTTAATCTGTATTCCTCTTGTAGTAGAAGTTGGCATTTCTGTCTGAGTTCCAACTTCAATAGTAGACATTTCTGACTCAGTCTGAGTCCCTACAGTAGAAGAAATAACAAGATTTCCACTCTCAGTTTGGGTCCTATTTTCTTGAACTTCCTACTTTCTTTCTTTCCTTTTCTCAAACTGCCTCTAAATTTTACTATTTCGCAACCATCTTTTGAGTTGTCGGATCCTTCTCTGTAATTTCTTATTTTCTTTCTTTAACCGCTCCATCTATTTACTATTCTTGTCTTCTCGTTTGTTTCTTAATTCACTATTAATCCTCTGTGTAAAATTTCTGGCTAAGGTAACTGGAGGAGAGGGAACAACAACAATGGCTGCTAGATTTTCAATTGCTAGTTCCTCATCAGAATCAATTATATCCCCAATTATGGATTCAAAAAGGTTTCTACCATCTTGGGGTCCCTTTGGAGAATCGTCATTGGCTTTTTGCTCCATATTTTCTCGAGGAGGCTATGCCTCTTTAGAAGGGCATGGTTCCTAGATGGTTGCGACAAAGTCAACAAAGCGTTATTTGATATTTTTAGGCTCTCCTGAAGGCTCCAAAATAACAGTAGCGAAGGAATCAGGAGGAGAGGCTAGAGACATGGGTGATGTCATTTGTTCAGGAGAATCCTTTGAACAACCTACAGTAGCTTCAAGATCCATTGAATTCAAAAAATTTTCCAACCCCTCTAAGACTTGGGTTGCTTCCATTTCATTTTCTTGAGGAGGATCTCCCTCATGAGTTTGAGGTTCACTGTCTTCCAACAACTGTTCTGCAGGGTTTATGGAGTCCCGAGATTTAGCCAACTTGGTTGACCTTCTTATCTTTCTGGGTAAGGAGGCCAAGAGAGAAGCCATCCTCTTTTCTATCCTTGTAAATTTTTGAGAAGAAAGGGTATTTGGATTCCCTTCCACCGTGACATTCTCAATTTGTTTAGCTTCTCCCAGTTATTTATCATCAACTAGAATCTGTTCGGGTTCCTCACTAGGTGCTTCCTCTCTTGGTAAAGTCTCTAGAATTCCCAAGAATTCCTCCCAAATTAATTGTGATTGGTTTAGGTTTTTGAAAATTATTAATTTTATCAATCCATGGTGGCTTACCACTAAAGGCTTATCCTTAGAACTTTTAAGTCTCACAACGGTTTCATGGAGAAGTGAACTTAGAAAATAGGGTAGGTTCAGAGTTACATTTCATCTTAGTTCAACCAACAACTTTAGGTGTCACCCTATTAACACATCGTAGCATCCATCGCATGTGATATATCTTTGGACCACTCCTACTAGTTCCTTCCATGGTCTCGAAAATGAAGTAGGGTTGTACCTCTTCCCTTTACTTACCAATTCTTCCCCATAATTTAGAAACAGATTTGTTGCACTCTGTAATGGAGCGTGCATCTCGAACCATTTCTCACCTTCCGAAGGTAGGCCTGTTACTTTAGCTAGTACTTATGCATTCACCTAGATTTGTCTGCCTTTAACTGTCATCATTCCATTGTTTAGATTCCTTATGAAATCTAAGGCAAATTATTCATCAAAACGATGGAACCAGAGGAAATATTCTGTCCATCCCACCTGATCCAAAATGATTCTTGCTTATTTCAAAACCCGCAGATGTACAGGTTCATTGCGTATTAAGTGATCGACCATTTTCCTTGTTTCTGCAAGGAACAATCTTGGAAACAAACTAGAAACAACAAGCTTAGTAAATCCAAGGCTGGAAATACTATGTAGTGATAAAAACTTCAAAATACCATAACATACAATGATTGTTTCAAAGTTTATAAATATATGTTATATTTTTAATGTTTTCACACCCCCTCGAGGAAATTAAAAGTCATCCTTGACATTTTATTATACATAATTTAGTAGATAATTGACATGACTTATGTAGATAGGAACACATTAATTTAGCATGATGGATAAACCACCAAGGAAAGGGAAAAATGTCGAGCAATGCGATGCATTTATTGGAGGGATTGATCATGGATTGTCCTGACGAAATGAGATATTTGCAACACCCAAGGTATTAAAAAAATCACAAAAAAGCATGTGGAAAAGACCTTTAGGCTCCGATCATGGGTAAAATGGATTTTCATTGAAAGATTGCCTTTAGAGGAAAAGGTAAAAGAAATTTAAAGTAGATTTAATAATTCCCCAAGAGTTACATTCTTGACATGTAGAATAAGAAGTAATTATTGATACACATTCATCATTACCACCTTCCAAGGGAAATAAATAAGCCCCTATAGTAATTCAATGATTTTCCTTTGTTATTGTTAAGGGAAAGAAAAATGGTTATTTTTTAATGGCAATTTGAAATGTACTTCAATACCACATGCGTGTCCTTTGCTTCCAGTAAGCGTTTATAGCCTCAACAAGGTTTCCTTTGATATGCCACTATCCCATTTCAATTGTAAAAAGATTCACAACTTTTTAGTATTTCTTGATTATTGAAAAAAGGCCATTATTCTGGTGTGGTAACTAGCTGATAATAATTCCATTCACTAGAGATAATGAGACAAACAAGTTGCCTCATGATGAGACCTCTTGTCTTGTGATTTGATGATTGGAGGAAATTACCTTGGCTTGGTGACCAGAGTGGTAATGTCGCCACATTAAATCTTATGATCATGGTAGGTCGGCTCGTGATGAGACCTCCTATCCTTTGTCCATTCTCTTCCTTTTTTGTCTTGTTATGATAAAAGATCAATGAATGGGGTGGCTTATCAACTCCTTAAGAGTTAGGAATGGTGTAAAAAGTATCACAATTATTACCTTTTTAGTTCGCCATTTTGTTACCCAAAATTTGTTTTTAAGGAGAGCAAAGAATTACACGAAACTTTTGATTAAAAAAAAAACGCTACTAGTGGTATTTTAAAGAAGTGTAGGATAATTATCTTTATTAACTTACAACATCAGGATTGTTTGAGAGGTTTGGGAGTTTTTCGAAGTATAATTTAAAAGTTTCTTATAATATATTTTCTAATGGAAAACATTCAAAAGGTTTATTAGTGGTATTTTGAAGAAGTGTAGGATAATTATCTTTATAAACTTACAACATCAAGATTGTTTGAGAGGTTTGGGAGTTCTTCGAAGTATAATTTAAAAGTTTCTTATAATATATTTTCTAATGGAAAACATTCAAAAGGTTTATTAATTTTACCATGATTCCAAGGAGGGATTCAAAATCAAAGAAAGAATAAAAAACAACAACTTACTGTTGGAAAAATAATTAAAAGTAAAGGGAACAACAATCCCAACCAAGGAAACAACAACTGTAGCCAAAGGAATAGTAGCTGCGATTGAGGAAACATCGGTTGTGACTAAGGGAACAAAAACTATGACAAGGGAACAATGACTGTGACCAAGGAAACAATAGTTGTGACATAAGGGAACAACAACTGTGACCTAAGGGAACAACAATTGTGACCTAAGGAAATGACAACTGCGACTTAAGGGAACAACGACTGCAACCTAAGGGAAAAACAACTATGACCTAAGGGAACAACAACTATGGTCTAAGGGAACAACAACTATGGTCTAAGGGAACAACAATTGCAACCTAAGGGAACATAATTCCCTCATGTTTTATTATTGTATTATGAAGTTTATTTATTATATATATATCTATATATATATATATATATATATATATATATATATATATATATCCTCAAATATATATATATATATATATATATATATATACATTATGTACAAAATGGAAAGAATTTTGAAAAATGATGCTTTAGCGGGTTGTAGTTGTGGGGTTACCTCCCTGATCAACTAAAACCTGCAAATTCAAATCATTGTTTACCTCATGAAGAAAAGACTCCCGTGTAAGCGGCTGGTGATATAGGCATAATCAATGTATATTGGCAAGGAGAGATATGCTAGACCCATCAATGGTAGTAAGGCTTACTGTACCATTTTCATGAAGTTCGATGAACTCATATGGTGTTACACAATATTTTGACACATTCCCAACTCATCACTTGAAGTTTTGTCTTTTGTGCCACTGTCATTACAAATGTGGTAAAGCAAAAAAAGATGTGTAAACTCATTCACCATGAATTATATGCTCAACACATCCCTGAAGAGATGGAGAACTAATGTCTTGAAGCAATTCTGGAAAAACTTGTGAAAAACCCTAATTTGCAAGACCAACACTACCTTTAGTAGGAAAATCCATGCTAGTAACCTTTTTTATAGCTAGTGACTAGTGCTGACAACACAACTTTTGATAGGAAAATCTGAGTTGGTCCTCTTGAGGCAGTTTCTCCAAAAATGGAGCAGAAGCTTCTCTTACTAGAAGCCTTGAGAACGATGAGGTGGTAGTTGTTGGATGAAGATATGGTCGTATGCTCCCATTTAGAGCCCTTGAACGCACCTTTAGGGATCTTACCTTTGGGATAATGACCTTCTTCCCCCTATGGTGGATCTCTAACTCCCTCTCCCTCACTATAAATCCATTCTTCACTATTATGAAACCAACTCACAAAAAGATAGAAAAGAATGATCAACACCTTAGAAATCATCCTCTTCGAGGGCGCAACCTCCTTTACATTACACAAATGAACAATTCTTGGATGATACAAATGAAAATACCTCCTTTCTATATATAGGAGTCTAAGGGGTCATAATGTAATTAGAGCTGACATAACAATAATAATGGAAGGGCACAACAATAACAATAGTGGGCTTCTATGGGGCATAATAATAACAATATGGGGACTACATGGGCACAACAATATAATAAGGGGGTTGCACTAATAACAATAAGGGTTACACTAGTATTATAGGGACCTAACATGCCCCTCTCCTTCAAAAAGTGTTGTCCTCAACCCTTGAGTAGTTTTGGATGCTTATGTATAAAATTCTTATCCTTCCATGTGGAATCTTCAGCAGGTAAGTTCTTCCACTTGATGAGATACTATGAAATTGATCGATTTCGTAGCTGTCGGGTTCTTGTTTCCATGATTTCTTCAGGTTCCAATATGATTTTTCCTTCCTCGTCAAGTTCTGACAATATTGTTTGAACTGGGAGATTGTCACTTATAAACTTATTTAAGCATGAAACATTGAAAACTGGGGTCACTGGGAAGATGCAGGAAGCTCCAATTTGTATGCCATAGTACCAATATTTTGTAGTTCCTTATAAGGACCATAGTACTTTAGTGATAGTTTATTATCCTTATTAGCTTGCTTGAGGGACATTTGTTTGTATGGTTGTATTCGTAAAAATACCCAGTCACTGTTATAGCTCCAAATATCATCCTTTGTATTTGTGATGCTTGCTTTATGGCCTAGGGCAACCCCTCCTTCCAGACTTGGTCCAAATATTTTAAAAACAGTGTTTTACTCCCTATATGCTACTTTTCCCTGTGTTAAAAGCATGTACACGTGGGTCAGTCTATACCCAACCCGCGTATATGTGTTAAAACACTTAAAAAAATTAAATTTCCTTAACTATGGGTGGAGATCATGGGTTTTACCTGTTGATTACCTATTAGTGCTCGTGGCCCAACTGTTCCCAACTATTTCCCAACTAAAAAACTAATTTGGGAGAAGTATAAAAAGACTTCAATGGGAAGGCCTTAAGGAGGAGAGAAAGGATAGAATTACTATACTGAGATTATCCCCTAATCAAGTCTGAAGAATCCTTGTGCTTCAAGCACTTCCCCAAGTTCAGGAAACCCTTGTTTCCTTGAGTTTTGATATTCTCTCACATGCTTGGAGATATCATGGTATTGGTTATGGAAGGAGGCTGTTGAAGACTGGGACTGGACGGACCTGGAGGATGGTTCCGCTTGGAGCCGGAAGAGGAAGACTCAGGTGAACTCTTTCCATGTTTTATTATAGTTTTCTACAATAAAAAGAAATGTTGTCTTGTTCCTGATATCGACTTTGTTTATGCATCTGATGTTATTGTTATGGTTTTTATATGAATGATTATTTCAATGTATAACTAACCATCTACTTATATGATATAAAGTTGATTTCACTACAATGCTTTATCTATATGCTGCTATGTGTATTTGAATTGGTTTTTTGCAGGTTCAAAGATCATTAGGAGTTGCAAAGAGTTTGAACCCTGGTTAGAATTACCCAAACGAAGGACATCCAGGTATGTTCATCCTTGCATAGTTAGTTTGTTTAAGCATGTTGCCTGAGTTGAATGCTCATTTCTTGTTGTAGAATACTCTTGCTCTGCCAGGGTTCTGACCCAAAGCCCTAGGGGACTTATTCCCTTAACAAAAGCCTATATCAAAACTTCTTTCGCCGCGATGTTGATTTGCCAATTGTTTCATTTGATTCTGTGCCAATGTGAAGTTATCCTTTAAGAGTTGGAGAACTTGTTGATGTTGAGAGTCTACCTTAACACCTTTATGAGATACAATATGAGCCAAGTATTCCACCTCTTGTACTCCAAAGAAACATTTGGAGGTTTTTGCATATAATTGTTTCTTGTCCAATATTCTGAGCACTCTATCAACATGTTGGACATGATCCTTCCAAGACTTGCTGTAGATTAGTATATTATCAAAAAATACTAACAAAATTTTTCTAAGGAAGGGTTTTAAAATGGAATTCATCAAACCTTGGAATGTAGAAAGTGCATTGGTAAGGCAAAAAGGCATGACCAAAAATTCATAATGACCCTCATGAGTTCTAAATATTTTTTTCGAAATGTCTTCAGTCTTCATTCTGATTTGATGATATCCTGCATGAAGGTCCAACTTGCTGAAGTAAATTTCTCCATGCAATTCATCCCATAATTCATCAGTGAGAGGAATGGGAAATTTCTCTTTAATAGTGAGCTTGTTGAGATATATATAATCTAGACACACGCGCCATGATCCATCCTTCTTGTGCACCAATACTACTAGAGCAGAGAAAGAAATTTGACTAGGTTGAATTATACTAGCCTCTAGCATTTCTGCAACCATACGTTCAATTTCACTCTTTTGTGCAAAGGGATATCTATAAGGCCTAACGTTTGGAGGAACACTTCCTGGAAAATGAATAGCATGATCATGATCACATATAGGTGGAAGGCCTTTGGGAGTCTCAAATACCTTGGAGTGATTGTCCAAGACTGGTGCAGGGTAACACCTGCACATACCCACAGTATGCAAAAATCTGCATAAACTCAACTATCCCAGGTATTTAACTCTGTAATGGAGTTAAATATTCAACCTCTATGGGTTAGGCCCTCTTATACACAGTTCCTTTGTATCGGAACAAATCACCCCTTCTAAACCTCTCTATCGGAACTATTTTCATCCTCAAGCCTTCGTATGAGACTTTGCTTAAAGCTTTCCCTCTAAATACTTCTATCGAGAATTAAAAACCCTATATATATATATAACCAGTCCTCTCAACCTTTGGTTAATACATATTTAACATATAAAACCTTTCATTCACATAATTTCTTATAAAATCTATTAACACAGGGACTAACTACAAAACATACCTTTCTTTGCCTTTCGTATAACTCCAGCACAGATTCCGAGACACCTTTATCACAATCGCAATCGCTTATCAACATATCCGCGGTTTCATGGACACATATATGTCTATTGCATCCGATATGCGATAACGCATTATCGGACCTCAAATATTATATAGCTGCACTTATAAACCATTCGGCCCCGTTTCTTATCGCTCTTCCACACTTAACGCGATACAAAGGGAAACATTGAAATTCCACTCTGAATTATGAAAGCGGACTTCAAACTCATTTGAACCACGACTATATTTATCGTCGGGTCCATAAGTTATCACCCCACAATGCTTCCGCTGCGACCTCCACTTTCTCCAATATGCAATAAGCGATTTATTACTATTCGCGATATCGCAACACCGCTAAACACCACTGTTGGCCCTTGGCACCTCCGACTTCCTATTGCGATTTAAATCGTGATCGTTGATCTGGTCACGATCCAACGGTCCACGAACAATTGGCACTCGCTCATCGTAATCCTCCAAGGCTTATTCTTATAACTTTACAAGGTCTTTGCTGATGTGACTTAATCCTGGCCGTTGATCTTAATGATCCAACGGCTGCTGAGCATCCATCCTTTACTTTTCCGCTCGGCTCTCTTTACTTAGTTTTTACGCTAAGTCTTCAGTTTCCCATGGTTTCAACTTTTTCAAAGGATCCCGTTCTTCACCGTTTTCGCTGCAACTCCCTCCTGAGTTGATTCCTCAATGAATTCTCAACTTCTTCAATGGATTCTAAGAACCCTTATGGTGCCTCTGAATCATTCTCTCCTCCGCGCGTTCTTCAAAACTTTGCCTGTAATCTACTGTAACAGAACCTACAAGTTCCACCATAATTAATCACAAAACACACGATTCACACTCTCTGACATAGTCAAGAATAAAATCTGAATATATATTAATGTAAAAAACAAAGATTACGTTCGAGACACCTCAGTCTCACACAGGCCTATTTTTCAATGTCAGTGGCCTCTTTTTTGACTCTACCCGTAGGCTTACATATATTCTATCTATCTCGCTATCTCTCCTCTGAACGCGCAGGTTCATCACACATATATTTATATGGAAACATTGGATCGGATAAGGATCCGATCACATCCTTTCCTCAAAACTCTCAACTAAAGCCCTAAAGTTCGCTACATGCATACATATTTGGCAGTATTACATTTTATAAAGTCTTCGAGAGACTTATCCATTCCATCATTTTAGTTATGTTTTAAACAGAAAGTCCCCTTGTTTAGCTCCATGGTCCACATCCTCCTTCTTCTTCGCTTTGGATTCCTCCTTTTGACTAGGAATGCTGGATGCTCCTGAATCAGACTCCCAAAGTAGAAAATATTCATGATCTCCTGATCATGTGTCTTTTGGTCTTGGTGGATCCCACACTTTGTTCTGTAACTGTCCACATGCTTTGTTCCCTTGTTGCTGCTGTACGTCTGCTGTCTTTTTATCCATCTTCTTCTTCTTGTCAATTAGGTTCAAGTTCTGATTGATCTTGCTTCCTACTGCTACCATTTTCCTCCATTTGAACTGCTTCATCATCAACTCCCACATTTCTTCAATCTCAGTCTCCAATACATCTTTGAACTGGTCCATTTTTTGCTTTGTATTTCTACCTCTTTCTTTTTGTTACAAGTTGTTGCTATCCACTACTTCTTCAATCTGCTGCTGGTTTTCTTTACTTACTTCAAATTCTGCCTTGGTTACTTTGCTAACTTCTATTTTTCTTGCTCAAACTTTTGGTTTGCTCATTTTTCTTGCTTCAATGCTTGCTATGACTCCTATGCTGATTGCCTCCCTATCATTCTTACCCTCTTTCATGATTGAATCATGACTGTTCAACACTTTCTCCAACAAATTAATTTCTCTATTCCATGGATTGAGTTCTTCCATAGATTTCTCTTATTTCAATTTTATTTGGTTGTTCACTTGTGCCAAATCTCCTCCAGCAATTGCACCAAAACTTGCGTTCACAAAACACTTGTTAAAATTAAAAACATAAGGCTGCTGTGCCTTATTTCCCTTTGGCAATAACTCAATTTGCTGCTCTGTTTCTTTCTCCTCTGTCAGCACATTAGTATGCTGATTTGAACTCTCAAAAGAATTCATGAGACTGTCCATTAGTCTCTCTTCCACATCATTTTCTTCAATGATATCTTCCTGCCCTTGTTCACTATAGTGAACTCCTTCTTTTGCAGTGTCAATCTGCTGAACTCTCATATCCATCTCCTTTTCCTTATGACTGTCATTCATGAAAATTCTTTTGCCTTCCCTTTTTAGCAGTCTATCTTGAACATCTATTCTCTATTTTTCTAACTCCCTTCTTTGGAAATCCAATTTCCTATATAACTCAATGACTTCAATTGGAGTAGATTTTGGAAATTTTACACAATTCTCCATACCTTTGTTATGGATAGATCATCAGATGTCCTTTCTCCCTTTGCTAAGTCTTTTCCATAGAATTCTTCCTTCTTAACATTCTTCAATAGATGTCCTTCTTCTTCACTGACTGTCTCAACAACTTTCATGGCTATTTCAATTGTGCCTATCATCATGGTGAATTTCTGGTCCTTTACTATGTTTTCAGCTAACATAGTTTCTTCTTCTTCAGTACATTTTGCCTTGCGGTCCCTCTGTAACTCTTCTCCAAGAGCTATCCTTGTCTCACCATCTGCATTAACATTCTCCTGCATTTGCTTTTCATCAATAACATTAATTAAACTCATTTGATTACCTTTCTAAGCCCGTATATATATATATATATATATATATATATATATATATATATATATATAACCATTCCTCTCAGCCTTTGGTTAATACATATTTAACATATAAAACCCTTCATTCGTGTAATTTCTTATAAAATCCGTTAACACAGGAGTTAACTACAAAACATACCCTTCTCTGCCTTTCGTACAACTCCAGCACAGATTCCGAGACACCTTTATCGTAATCGCAATCGCTTATCGACGTCTCTGTGGTTTCATGGACACATATATGTCTATCGCATCTGATATGCGATAATGCATTACCGGACCTCAAATATTATATAGCTGCACTTATAAACCATTCGGCCCCATTTCTTATCACTCTTCCACACTTAACACGATACAAAGGGAAACAGTGAAATTCCGCTCTAAATTATGAAAGCGAACTTCAAACTGATTTGAACCACAACTATATTTATCATCGGGTCCATAACTTATCACCCGACAACGCTTCCGTTGCGACCTCCACCTTCTTCGATATGCAATAAGCGATTTATTGCTGTTCGCGATATCGCAACACCGCTAAACACCACTGTTGGCCCTTGGCACCTCTGAATTCCGATTGTGATTTAAATCATGATCATTGATCTATTCACGATCCAATGGTCCATGAACAATCAACACTCGCTCATCGTAATCCTCCAAGGCTTACTCCGATAACTTTACAAGGTCTTCGCCGATGTGACTTAATCCTGGCCGTTGATCTTAATGATCCAATGGCTGCTGAGCGTCCATCCTTTACTTTTTCACTCAACTCTCTTTACTTAGTTTTTATGCTAAGTCTTCAGTTTCCCATGGTTCCGGCTTTTCCAAAGGATCCCGTTCTTCACTGTTTTCACTGCAACTCCCTCTTGAGTTGATTCCTCAGCGAATTCTCAACTTCTTCAATGGATTCTAAGAACCCTTATGGTGCCTCTGAATCACTCTCTCCTCCGCGTGTTCTTCAAAACTTTGCTTGCAATCTACTGTAACAGAACCTACAAGTTACACCATAATTAATCACAAAACACACGATTAACATTCTCTGACATAGTCAGGAATAAACTCTGAATATATATTAATGTAAAAAACAAAGATTACATTCGAGAAACCTCGGTCTCACACATGCCTATTTTTCAATGTTAGTGGCCTCTTTTTTGACTCTGCCCATAGGCTTACATATATTCTATCTGTCTCGCTATCTCTCCTCTGAACGCGCAGGTTCATCACACATATATTGATATGGAAACATTGGATCGGATCACTATGAAGGATCCGATAACATCCTTTCCTCAAAACTCTCAACTAAATCCCTAAAGTTCACTACATGCATACATATGTGGCAATATTACATTTTATAAAGTCTTCGAGCGACTTATCTATTCCATCATTTTAGTTATGTTTTAAACAGAAAGTCCCCTTGTTTAGCTCCATGGTCCACACCCTCCTCCTTCTTTGCTTTGGATTCCTCCTTTTGACTAGGAATGCTAGATGCTCCTGCATCAAAGACTTTTTAGAGATCTGGAGAAATAGATGATTTCGACATGGGAACCTCTAGTGAACATAATTGTGCAATTACGCCATGTTGTTCTTCCTTTAGAAGCTTTGTCATGCCGTTAGAGATGATTATATTTCCTGGTTTCCCTGTGATACCCCTTAATTCAACTTCCTTTCCTTCTGAAAAAAATTTCAAGAAGAGTTCTTGAAAATTAAAAGTTATCGTACCCAAATATTGTAGCCATTGGACTCCTAATACAACATCAACACCACCCATTGGAATGGAAAGCATTGGACTATTCAAAAGATATTCTGCCATGGATAGCTTGATATTATGGCACTTTCCAGAGCAATTTATGGTTCTTCCATTTGCAACCATCACTTGACACTTTGGTGCTGGATATAGGAAGCAATTCAATTCCTTCACTATCTTACAATGAATAAAATTATGGGTACTATCTGAATCAATCAACACTATTACCTTTTTCTTATTGATATGTCCTTCTATATTAATAGTTTGAGGAGTGGTAATTCCTACCAATGAATTACAATATATGGTCAGATTCATTTCTTGATGCTCGATGTGATCTTTCACTTCTTGAACCTTTTTCTTCTTGATATGTCCTTCTATCTTGAGAGTTTGAGGAGTGGTAATTCTTGCCAATGCTTTACAAGATATGATCATATTCATTTCTTCTTTTTCTGAGGTTGGTTCCTGGCATATATTATCTTCTTTTGATATTTCTTGATCCTTTTCTTCTTCCTCTTCCTCCTCTTCACAATCTATGTAAAATAGTTTCTTCTTAGCACACTTATGACCTTTAGTGTATTTGCTATAAAAAATGTAAGAAAACCCTTTTTCTCTTTTTTCTTCCAATTGTTGTGGTGTAAACCTTGTAGGTTGTGGAAGGCTAGGAGAAAAAACACTTCCATATTTATAGTTGTGAGTGGTAGGATTCCTTGTTTCCATAATTCCACTTTCAATTTTTCTTGCCAACCTAAATACCTTCTCCAATGAATCAGGTTCCCAAAGACGAACCTCATGTTGAATGTTATCCTTTAAAGTCCCATTGAAGACATCAATCCTTTGCTTCTCTGGAATATCATTTATCCTTATATTCAATTTTTGGAAGTCCTCAATGTGCTCTTCCATTGAACCCTTTTATTTGAGATTTATCAATTGGCCAAAGAAGATGTTGCTCTTTGTATCCTCATAATGTGTTATCATTTCCTCCGTGAAAATTGACCAAGTGACAAGTGGTTTACGAGAACAAATCCCTTTATACCATAAAAATTGATTCGATTCTAAATATAAAGATGTAATACATACCTTTTGTAACAATTTTACATCATGTAGATCAAAATTTTGTTCCATTTGTAGTATCCAATTTACCGGATCCTTGCCACCAAACTTCCTCATATCGCCTTTTATTGATTTTAGGAGCTCGATCTTGAAACAATTGTAAATATGTAATTTCGGATCTACAAGGTCTAAAATTACAACATGCAATATCCCTCTGCGTCCTCTTTCCAATACCACCAGTCTGGTCGAAATTGGATTCTCCAAGAAAGAGTTACTCCCAATCTCCCAAGATGACCTTCTTATATACTTTTTCAGTAGATCGAATTTGTACGAAGCGCCACATGTTACTGTTTCGACCTTCGAATCTGAAAACAATACAAAGAAAAGTAAAGTTAATCCTATTTATATAGCTTCTTATTAAATTTAAATCTGATGCTCGGAGAGAAAGTTATGACAATTTTCCCTAGGTCACCTATTTGGGATGTAATTCAGGAGCCTGCAGAAACCCTAAATGTCTTGGACTGTATCTCTGAAAATATAGAAAAACAAGGTATGAAATTCGGGCCCAAGCATCACTACCATTTTCTCTCAACTGGGTTTTAATTTCAGAGTCTGAACCTTCACAAAAAACAAGTTATAGCGAAAATACCACGATGACCACTTTAATATGGAATTCTGGAGCTTGCAAAAACCCTAACTTCCTCATATCGTATCTTCAAAAATATAGCGAGATAAGATTTGAAATTAGGACCCAAGGTTAAAAACGAGTTCGACTCAAGTGGGTTGTTGTTTTAGCTTCTGAAACTTCATAGAAAAAAAGTTATATCGAACATTCCACGATGGCCTATTTGGAGCAACGAAACCTTAGAATCCAAAGCTCTGATACCAAATGTTATGAAACTAGCTCACAAAAAGATAGAAAAGAAAGATCATGACCTTATAAATCAACCTCTTCGAGGGGGAAACCTCCTTTACATTACACAAATGAACAATTCTTGGATGATACAAATGACAAGACCTCCTTTATATATATAGGAGTCTAAGGGGTCATAATGTAATCAAAACTGGCATAACAATAATAATGTAAGGGCACAACAATAACAATAGTGGGTTTCTATGGGGCACAATAATAATGATATGGGGACTACATGGGCACAACAATATAATAAGGGGGTTGCACTAATAACAATAAGGGGTTACACTAGAATTATAAGGACCTAACATTCACTTTCCTTAATGGGTTGGTCATTACTGGTTGCCATTCTTCTGCTCGATTGTGCTTAGATGCTTCCATTTTAGTGAGAGAAGAAAGGAGAGCTTGTTAAGTTTGGCTTGGACTTGGAACCATCCTGAAGGAGGCCTTCAACATCATGGCACCGGTTGTATGACTCCCTCTTTTATTTAATCATTAATACAAAGCATATTTTACTTCCCATAAGCTTGTCTATGATATTTTGCTTAGTACAATACTCCTTGATTTGTTGTATAACTTACATTGGAATGCATATGCTATGGTCTCTTAGGTTGTTGTCTTTTGATCTCTCTTGCGGGTATTCAGACGCAAGAAATAGCGATGAGCAAGCCTGGGAGCTAAGGGATCAGGATCATCATCAAATGTCGAGTGCATAG
This sequence comes from Pinus tabuliformis, assembly GCA_031772625.1. Classification (NCBI taxonomy): domain Eukaryota; kingdom Viridiplantae; phylum Streptophyta; class Pinopsida; order Pinales; family Pinaceae; genus Pinus; species Pinus tabuliformis. Next base: position 30,397,129 of record CM062808.1, on the reverse strand, counting down.
GAGAGAGGTATGACATATCCCTTTCTCATTTGTCATTATGATCTAGGTTAGGGAAGTTTGCTTGTTTTGTCACAATTGTTACTAGACCCACACATTGGGATAGAGGGATTGCGTCTATCCATAGAAGGGATTAACGGGTTAATAAATTGGTGAATCCACTAGGGAATCCTATTAGGTTCCTATACCAATAGGTTTCATTTTTCATGATTGACAGTGGAAGTGCCAAATATGTTCATCTTTTCATGCTGCAAAGGTTCCATATTTTGTAAAAAAAGGCATTAGTGAAAAGTTAAAAAATGTGAAGAGGGTATGCCCTAAAAGAATTATCAAAGGGCAAAAAGAGTAAATTGGTCAGAAAAAATGATAAAAATGAACCCCAGAGGAAGGCCAAGAAAGTGGCTAGTTCAAATGCCACTGCTAGTTTGATGGATGGCCCAACAGTTCAATTTGGACCATGCCATGGTTTAAATTGCTTGTTCTAGACTAGAGAATGAATATCTATCCAAACAGTTCAAGCTTGACAGATCAGTAGCTAGGTAGAGAAATTAAGGAGCCCAATTGCTTAATCTGGGCCCTTGGAAGAGATAAGGGTAGATTTAGATAGGAGGGCAGTCAAAAGAAAAGAGGACAATCAGGGTCTGCAAGTCTAAGTGCACCCATTCAAAAGGAAGTAAAAATGTTAGGTGTATTAGGCTGGGTAGGTAGCTTGAAGTTGCAGAAAGCAAGGTTTTGATCACCTGATGTATTGTCAGTCATAGCTTGTCTCATCAATGAAAGAAATGCCAAAGCAGTGGTTTGATGGCAGAATGATGGAAGCATGTCTAACTCCCTTTCACACCCCCCTCAAAAGTTTCTCACTAACACCCCTGAAGGACCTTGGGATCTGCCCAACCAGTCCTGTTATCACTTCATTTTTGTAAAAATACTAAGTCAAGCTTTGACTTTCTTCAATGAAAAGAAGCCACATTTCTTGTGTAAAATCATTTCTCCATATCCCATTCAAATCACATGTCTAAGTTTCAAATCATAAACTTGGCATCATTCCCCTTACATTTTCATTTCGCAAAATCATATTAACTTCTAATCCTATTATCTAGCTCCCTAGATCATTTCCTTATCCCCTGTTGTACAAAAAACTATATAAAATCCCAAAAATGTATTAAATATCCCACCCTATGGCAGTATAGCCATATAAATATAGTTTAGGGGAATAATAGTCCATCCGGGACTACTATTAACCCTTCCGCGTCCTAACCCAGAGTTAATTTAACCTCTGGTTAAATTAATAACCACTCCCCTTTACCCGTAAACCTTAAAAGTTCTACCCTTTTTGAGCTTTTTTGTTAATATTGGGTGTTCAAATGTTTATTTAAACATTAAACACTTCCGGCGCAAATAACCTGCAAAACCCACAAACCTAAAGTTTTGAACCCCCGCCATATAAACAATGATATAATATTCGGCGGGCCCCGTACATTATCGTACCCGCAGCTCCGCGCTCCGTCAACCCTTTGATCCGCCCTCCCAGATCCAACGGCCCACGTACATTTCGGAGCCGCCCTGACGATCGATGGTTAGCCTCCGATAGCCTAGCGGTTTTGCTGTCGTACAAAAGACAGGTGTTTGCCCTTTATTGTATCGGAGCCCCTCTGACGAATACCACTCCCGTACAGAAGGCGGTCCGATAAAACCACAAACCGCCTTCTGTCTCTCCGCCCCCGACGTCAGCGCCACGTCGCCTCTTACGTCACTCTTGCTTCAACCCACTGTCGCCCCGTGTCATGTGCCACGTCGTCGGCCCAGTCAACTGCCACGTCACCCTGCCGTACCCGGGACCCGTCGATGATGTCATGCTGACGTCATATCAAAAAAGTGCCAAAATGCCGCAAAAGCCCAAATTTGTGTTAAAAGGGGCAAAAAACGTCGTTTTCGTTTGTTTTTTATGCAAACGAACGTTGCAAACTTTTGCATGCCACTTACGACCAGTGCACATTCAACGTGCCCGACAGTCACCAAGGCCTATTCGACTTGCAATTCGACCTGTTCGGCCTCCGCCCGCAGCTATTCACCACAGCATTTCTCCAAGTGAACAGGTATTTACCCGAAAAGCACCAGTAACCCTATTTTTCATGATTTCTCTGCAAAATTAGCCAAATACACCTGTAAATCCACATTGAAACATATTGGCACCTGCAACCTTCTCCTCTCTGCCCCATGTAACTTCATTTGCAGCCAAAACCTGGCATCTTTGCCCCCCTTGATAAAACTGCCACCGCCAGCTCAAATTGCAGCTCCAGTTTACCCGCGGAATCACTAAGAACAGGTTGCTAAAGCCCTTTATTTTTCCCCTTTCCAGTGTACCAATTGCAGAGCCTTGCACAGTCTTCATTTTATTAAGTTTTACTCCTCAAAAACAGCTCTGCACAGAACTTGAAACTGTGAGTTCCTTGCCCAGAAAACCATTATCAGAACTCTGTTTTCTGCTCAAATATAGGCCTAATCCAACTGTAATCATTGTCGAAACATGGAGGCCCCAGTTGCCCTTAACATTGCTCCACTAAATGCACCCCATAGATAGCTAGAATGGCTTCCACTGGCAGATAGAGATTATCAAATCGACGATATGGAAGGAGTGAAGCCTCATCTTCAAGCCTTTTGTGAGATAAGGAATAAGTTCAGAAACAAGACTGATCCATTAAGAATATGGGAGTCCAACATGCCCATGTACTATTTGCCCTCAGTAAATGTTTTTCCTGACCTCATCCATCACTGCTGTTCTAATTATGATCCTGTTCATAGGGCAGTGATGAGCCCTGCTGGTAAAGTCCTCTTCTACATTACTCCTCAGTCTATCAATGAGATGTTGCAATTCAAACCAACTCAGCCATTGGTCCCCCTTTCCCTGAAGAATCTGATAGATCAAGCATCAAAATTGCCCCCTGCAGAGATTGACCGAATTGCTAAGTTGTTTATGCCCCCAGACTGTTACTCCAGATTTACAATTCCTTATCTCCATGTTGCATTTACTGAGGAGGGAAAAATGATCATAGATATGATCTCCTACATCCTGGGATTCAGAACAAGTGAGATTGTAGACAGTACTAGCTTTGCCTTGATGTCTATCTTCACTCCAGGACAGCCCCCTGCTGTCCAGTATGATTATGCCACCTACATTGCTGATAAGATTCATGAGCAATTCATGAGCCTAGAAAGGGAAAGGGTATTCAAATACACCTCATACATCTATCATTTGCTGCTGTATTATCAGTCTGAGAGTTTCCCAGTTGTCCTCAAAAAGTTGGATGCAAGAGGGGAGAGGAGGTCAGTCATATTTTGGTCATCAGTATTCCATCATATTAATTACTCCCCATACACATACTGTGAGTTCATTGACCTGTTTATCTATCCAGCTACCTGCTTGTTGTTAACAGATCCTCCCCCCAGACTCACTGATGAGATGCAGAAGATTCTACAGCTTTCCAAAAGCTACAGCATTGGTGACTGGTACTTCTACCAAAACCACACCATAATCAGGGTCTATGGCTGTGAATTAGCCCCCTACCGACTGCCCAAATATGTCCCCATGAGACTATTTGCCTTAGAATACTTTCGGCAATTTGGTAATGCAGATATGGTGCATTTCTTTGGCAAAAGCAAAAAGGCACAGCTAAAAGTCAAAAATCAATTGGGTCCCTTTATTTTCAATAAGAGGGAAGAAGCATGGAAGGATGTTGACCAGATTCTAGGGGAGAAACTCAAGCTAAAAACAAGCTTTTATTGGGCACCATATGACCCCAATCACTTTATAAGCCTTAGAAGAATCAAATACAGGCTTGCAACATATGAACACTGCACTATCCCTCAAATTGAGCAATTTGCTAATAAAAAATAGTGGGTAAAGGGCACTCTAGTTGAAGAATTCATTGAAGAAGAAATAACAGAAAAAGCAATCAAGAATCTGGAAAAATCTGTTGACTTGGAATCTTGTGAACAGGTGTTTTTTACAGCTCCTCGGTACATTGGAGAAGGCACCTCTTCTACCACGCCCCACCAGCAACCTGCCCAAGAAAGTACCTCACCTGCAGCAACGGATAAAGGCAAAGAGATGCAGCATTCAGAAGAACAAGTGCACGATTTGGGACAGCAAGAAACAATGGCAGATCAGCCAGTTTCTACAGATGAACAAAGCCAAGGACAAGACCCTTCTGCACAAACAAATGTGACAGAAATTCTAGTATTGCAGACACCTCTAAATGAGGAAAGAGCGAAGAAGAGAGATAGGCAAGAAGAGACCCCTCCAGGGACATCTACAGATCAGCAAGGAGAAAAGAGACAAAGGTTAAATCCTTTTTCGGAGGAAGAAATGCCAGAGGGGCCCACAGAACAACAAATTCCCACAGGCATGGAGACATCGGCCAGCTCTTTTCAGCAGGAGCAAGAGAGACAACAGGGAGTGGAAGTAACATCCACAAGGCAACATGGCAGACAACCCTCTGATATTAAAAAAGCATTTACTGATATTAAGGCTAGGAATGAGCCAGTGAGACTACAGCTGTACAACCAGCTAATAAGGATGGCCCCTACCAATCAGCAAAGGCTAATGGCAGCCTATGACATCCAGGAAGGAAGAATGACCCTCGGTCACTTCAGACCTACAACTCAGCAACCCCAATCAGCTGCTGATTACATTAGAACCAATCTGGAAGTGTTTGCCAAGGATATCCATCCGATGGACCAGATTGAATTGCACAAGCAGACTGGGGAGATGGTATATGCTACTCTAGCAGATAAGACATTGTTAGCCCACAGATTGCAAAACTCTTTGCACAACACTGCTGCCCAACTTGAGTTGGAGAAAGCTTCGTCACAGGCCAAGGACAATAGAATCAAGTCCTTGGAGGAGATTATCATAGAGCTGGGACATGATCCCTCTGATCCCAAGGGTGTGCAAGCTTTGATTAAAAAGAAGGATGAAGACATAGCTGCCCTAAGAAGACAAATCAGACTGTCACCCACATTGCATCCTCAAGCTACAGAACTGGCACAACAAAAAGAGAAGCAGGATGTGGTAGCTTTGCTTACAACCTTACATAAAAGGTTGATAGAGACAGAGAGTGCCTTAGAGGCATCATTACAGGCAAGACAGGGAGAGTTGGCCCCTCAGCCAATTCAAACAGCTCAGATTCTTACAGCTGCTCCTCCCACGGCCACCACAACAGTCCCTCCCACTGTTACAACATCAGAAGCAGGCGCTTCAAGTTCAGTACCAATTTCAGCCACTACTTCAGCACCTACAGAGCAAGGCACCAGCTTGAAAATGGACAATATGATGAAGGAAATAGAAGCTCTGGAATTGCAAATGACAGAATTGAGAGAAACCAAGGAAAAGCTGGCTACAATTGAGGGAAAATATGACAAATCAAAGCAGGATGTAGCTGAGAAGACAAGAGAAGTCAAAGCCTTGGAAAGAAGAATAAAGGAGTTGGAGAAAGAACTCACTTTTGATAGGACTCTAGCAGATATCAAGAAAATTTTGTGGGCCAAAATTGGCCAATCCGTTACAAACCAATGGCAATCCATTGAAACCATTCATAAGAAAATGGATTTGATAAACTTGGCTCAGTTTGAAAACCAAAAGGCTAGAGCACCCTTAAGAAATATGCCTGAGCAAGCAAATAGAATGATCCAATTTTTGAATACTCGCACCAAAGGGCAGCTGGCAGCATTAGGAATCAGTAACAGGACTGAAACTATTTTGCTAATAAAAAAGGTGTTAACCCTTAGGAATTTTGTGCAGGCATTGGACAGAAAATGCCAAGAAATGCAAACAGAGGTGGATGAGTTCCAGACAAAGATTATGGCATTACATAGCAGAGGGCTACCAAGTTTATTAACCAGTGCTGGAAGACTGCTGTCACATGACCTTTATGCCAACAGAGTGAATAATTTTGCTGCCAACCAAATCACAGCTTCCTCAAGTACTTCAGAAGATACAGGGCCTCCATCAGGACAGAGTGTCTTCGATAAATTGGAAAATCTATTCTACATTGCACATGAGATAAACCACCTGTTCGAATTCCAGCCCACTTTTCATAGATGCACAGAAGCTGAGGAAACACTGATAAAGATACAAAGGCATCAGCTACCTACGGAGGATTGGTGGAACGGGATGATAGAGAGATTGCTCAGGTGATTTTGTTTATTAATTCTTTTTTGATCAAGCTACAGTTCAGCATATACAGATGGCACGATACACTTGGCAAAGGTAAATCCGCATAAAGCAAAATTGAAATGATAACCACAGCTCATCAAATGCTAAGAAGCCGAGCACACAGGATGAAGACCCAGACAACAACAGGCAACGTACCAGCAGCAGGCCCAAAAAACACAAATTAAATGCGCAGCAGGCAGCCGACTCATTCAGCCCAGAAAGTCAAAGTTTTCTGACAAAACAGACAGCTAGCAAGCCAATATTAACTGCAGTGTTTAATGCTTCATTTACTCCCTGACAAGAGTTGGTGATATAATTTATTGCTTGAAGAGTCATCACCTAGATATTTTGTATCTTGTTTTTGTATATATACCTCCCCATAGAACGTATTTGGGGTTGGTTGGTTGATAATCCTCATTCTGGACTTGCGCTGTATTTTTGAGAAGCTCTGTAATCAAAGACTGCTGGAATGCTTTGGATGAAGAATTGATTGTTGTGTTATTTAATGGCCAAAGAGTGACTGTGGAATTCCTGTGCTACTACATGGCTCAATAAGTGTTTTCCTAACTTTGTTTACTATTTACATATGTTTATGCACCATTGTGTTACCATCTAAATAGCAAGAAAAAAGAATAGCTTAGGTTTTGCTTGACTGCACCCTATGCTCAGTTCCAGTTATTTCTATATGTTTTCTTCAGAAATGGTTATGAATATGCATACTTAAATGATCATGTTTACCCTGTTTCTTTCACATATGACTGTTTTTTAGGAATTCTTGACTGCTCCTAGACAAACTTTCATCCACCTTCCCTCTCTGTTAGCTAATGAAAGATTCTTAGTTGCCTTTCATCTCTGACCTTCATTCCATCTTTATTCCAGCCTGATATTTTTCTATGTGTAGCTATCCTACTCTATTTTCCTCTTGTGACCAAGAAAACACAACAGCAAGCCCTAATCCATGACTCCATGCCCAAAGGTTTGAACTTTTCACTCTATGCATCCCAACTCTACTTGAAAACATCATCCTTCCCACCAAAATCAAACAAAACCCATGTACACCATAACTAGCCTAAAATCAACCCAAAACAAAGTTAAATTTTAAAGAGAGAGCCCTCTTTGACTGCGGGTAGGCTAGGACCTGCAGCCCAAAGATTGGTTTGTGGTTACCTCGGCCGTATCCCTTAAGGAGCCAAGGGACAACCTGAGTGATAACATCATTGGCGACTCCGCTGGGGAGGAATGAATTGTTGCAATTGCTGTCTGTTCCTTAAAGCTACAGATGAAGCCTGAATGTCAGCCAGGAAGCCTTTGAAATTGTTCTTGCTTTGCATCTACAGGAGTAAATAAAAGTTGCTTCAGTCAATCTTCATGCTAGTTTTACACTACAGATAGCTGTTCCAAAAATTTGATTACTTCCTTGCTAAATTCCAAAAATTTCTTACAAAAATACCAAAAACAAATTCGGAAGCTGGATCCAAAGAGGAAAGCTCATTATACCAGGTCAAACCCTGACCCAGATCCTCCAGTTGTTTTTGACAATCCTAACTTAATCCCAAAGATCCTTAGGAAGCAAGGGGAACAAGAACAGTTTGCTGATTCAAGCCCTGAAACAGTTCAGCAAAACCATATTCCGACCCTTGTTAAACCTTCAATTCATCCTCAAACTGATCCTTCTTCTCCTTCTTCCTCATCCACCTCTCAAAGCACATTCCCCACACCTGCGTTGATGACCCTGTCAGCACAAGTTTTTCTATATAAAGTAGTGTTGGTCCTTGAATGTGAGAATTTTTAGGTTTTCTGCTGAAAACTCTAATGTGTCCTGACCTCTGAGGTCATTTTCCTACTCTGTGTGTAGGATATTATGTCCATTTTCTTTCAATTTCTTTGTGTTGTGCAAAATTCATTCTCGTCCTTTAAGTGGTAAAAGTGAAATTTTGATTGAGTTTTTGATGTTTTGAGTCAATTAAAATCATTGTTTGTTGCTTATATGATTGGGAAAATACTAATCTGTTGTTGATTGAGCATTAGTAGTTCTTTTGCAATCATAAAAGAAATTGATCTTGCATTTATTTAGTTTTCATTTAAAAAATTTACTTTTCATAAAAGTGCATTAGATTAGTTGCATTGAAAAGTTTCTTTTTTAGATTCATCATTGAAAATAGATCACATTTTTCAGTGATTGAAAGCTAAAGAGTGCATTAGGTGCATTAAATCATTCAAAACGAAAAGAAAAGTGAAAGTTCATATAAGTGCATCTTAGTAAAAGTGAAAATCATTTTACTTTTGAAAAGTTGCATTTGGGAAGTGAAAAGTAAAAAACTAGTTAAGGGCACTTTGTTTGTTGCATTACTGCTTGTTGCATCATTGTTTGAAATCTCTCCCCTTACTAGTTTAGCTTTCATCGAATTGGAAAATAATATTTTTCTCGTATAAATGCATCTTAGGTGTTCAGGTGACATCGCTTTGAGCCATAAATTGGAACATAATTCAAGATAAACTTAAAATTTACCTCAATCGACCTAAGGAGCATTTGTTAGTAACGAAAAACATTTAGAGGTCTAGGCTAGAGACATGTTTCGACATCATTAAACATAGGAGCTATTGTTATTTCCAGCGTTGTATCTCGGGGGTGAAATCTTATTCCATGAACGAAAGTGTATAGGACCGTTGTCCAGTACTCTCAGGTATATCAAAGATGCTCCACTTATGGTAAATATATGAGAAAACTCTCATCGAATGGTTACACATTAGACAACACTACTATGGATTGAACTCCCACATACCATCATGTATATATTTGGAGCCCCCTATAGGTTGCTATCCATCCATAGGTAACCGATTCGGTCACCTTGTAAACGTGATACACCAAACACAACATTCGGGGATATTGCCTGCCCGTAATTCTTGGTTTGCTAGGAGGTATTCTGTAGTTCACGGATACTTGATAAGCCATTTTTGCCTAGCTTACCCCTTTTTTTATTTTGTTTTTTTAATTTCTAAAATCAATTAATTTACTACAAAAAAACATCCTTCCTATGGAAATAGTCCTTAGTAGATCTTAGGTTGAGACTAATGGCAACAGTTCCTGAGTTCACCAACCAAGGAAACCCCTTCGATAGGAATCCTTGTCCGTTTCCTTCTTTTGGAAATGTTGGTGCTCCCTATATGTCAACGTTGTCCCTTCCTGGTTTTACCATTGGTTTTCAAGTTTTGTTATCTTTGACCCCTATGGTTCCGAATGTCCAAAATTCTCCTCAACCAAGCTCTCCTTGACCTGAAAAATATCAACCTCTAGTTGATCCTAAAGTTGACTCTTTGCCTTCTTCACCTGTTCAGTCTTCTTCCTCTTCATCTGGTGAAAGCATCCAAGTCAACAACTAGGTGGATAAGAAGAAGAAGAAAAGGAAGATTAATAAGAAGAAAAATAAGCAAGAGGCCAACGAAGAAGCCATTGCTACCGATGCAGTTGATGTTGAGAAACCTTCTAATCACCCTCGTAAAGTGAAATTCCCTTGAGAAACCTTCTTCGAGAATGTCATGGTATTCCCAAGATATTAGAAGTGCGGTCCATAGGTTCCTATCAACCTTTGTCATCAACCTCTGGAGATCATGGTGGTGATAACTTCTACTAGTGATAATAATGTCCATGGAAAAAAGGGAAAAGTTAAATTTCCTTGTAGGTTATGTGAAGGGAATCATCCTATTCACCTTTGTCCTTGTATGGATGAAGCCTCTAAAGTTGTGGATAACCTTACCGCTTCTGAACATCATCTTCTGACAGGTTATCAAAAAATTTCCCCTGATCCTCCACTAGTTGATCAAGTGATAGATCAAAAGTCACCTTTGGTCAACCCCACTCTCTCAGAAAGTGAGTTTCATGAGTTCGTTCTCGACCAACCATTGGTTGAAAAAATGGTAGACCTGACTCCAGCTTCAGTTAGCTGTACCTTTCCGGTAAAGAGTGAACCTCATACCGCTCAGGTTCTTCTTGTTTCTTTAGTTTCGAATGAACTGGAGGGAAATCCTCCTATTCCCAAGGTTCGTGGAAGTAGTTCTCCTGTTCCCATAATGCAAGGGGGCATCTCTCCCGTTTCTACAACACCCCCTCCAAGTAGTTTGGTCACTTCTTTTGATTGGAGTCGACTGGCAGGATGTCACCTTCCATCTTATGTGCCTTTCCTGATCACAGTATAGGTTTATAATATGGTTGTACTTAGCACAATCATCGATGACGGTGAATCTGTTAGTATTATGTACTCAACTATTTGGCAAGATTTAGGTTCTTCACAACTTGTCCCCGTCACCCAGAATCTGTTAGCTTTTCACCGAGGACCCAGTCAACCATTAGGGATCCTTCCTAAGTTGCCTATTAATTTGGGTGGAAAGACTGTCTATATAGACGTGACGGTTTTCCAAGGCCTGTTGGATTTTAATCTACTCCTTGGCCGTGACTATTTTTATGTCATGGGAGCTCTTGCCTCTTCCCTCTTTCGAGTGATGTGTTTCTCGCATGAAGGAAGAGTTGTGATCATTGATCAACTTATATTCATTGGTTCTAATATTTCTTCCAATTAACCATCTTCCCTAAATGGTCCTTGTGTGCAAGCGGTATCACCCCCACCACATGTTAATTATGTGGCCACCTGTTCTATGCTCCCATCTACTGATGATAAAGTCAAGGATATAGTGCATCATGTATTGAGGGGATTAGAACCTAATATTTCCATTAGATCCCTTGACATGTATCCCTTCCAGAGTGTTTTTCTCCCATCTGACGAGAAAATCTTGGAAGCTATGACTTCTAGTAGGCTGTAATCAAGATGTCATGAGGATAATTATTTTTCAACCTCATTAAAAAATGAAATAGGTTCCCATGAGGATAGTTCTTTTACTATGTCAACCTCATTAACAAATGAAATAGGTTCCCATGAGGATAGTTCTTTTCCTATGTAAACCTCGATTAAAAATGAAATAGGTACCCATGAGGATAGTTCTTTTACTATGTCAACCTCGTTAAAAAATGAAATATGTCCCCATGAGGATAGTTCTTTTACTATGTCAACCTCGTTAAAGAATGAAATAGGCCCCATGAGCATGGTTCTTTTCTTGTGTCAAACTCGTTAAAAATGAAACAAGGTGTCATGAACATGGTTTTTTTCCTATGTCAAGCTCATTAAAAAATGAAACAAATCCCCTTCCAATTTGAGTCTTTGATTAGATATCGTAAAATACCAGTCTAGTCTTTCACTTGATCTTGTAAGTGAACCTTTGTTCCATCCACTTGTTAGTAATCAATAGTCTACTTAGGTGAATAAAATGAAGCTTGGGGGGAATGTACCTCAAATTGAGTCATTATTCTAGGGGCATGTGAACTTATCTCAAGCACAGTTTATCTTTGTTTCAATCTTGTGTAAAAATGAAACCAAACTCAAGAATAGTTTATCCTTGTTTCAAGCTTGTGTAAGAATGAAACTAATCTTCAAGCATTGTTTCCCTTGTTTAAAGCTTGTGTAAAAATGAAACTAATCTTCAAGCATAGTTTTTCCTCTATTTCAAGCTTGTGTAAAAATGAAACCAAATCCAAGAATAGTTTTTCCTCCTGTTTTAAGCTTGTGAAAAAAAGAAACCATCTTCAAGTATACTCAAGCATAGTTTCCCATGTTTCAAGCTTGTGTAAAAAGAAACCATTCCCATTTTACCTCTTGTGATTGCCATTTTTATCAGCCTGTTCTAGATGAACCTTGGTTTTTCATTCCATCGTCATTATCTCTTTGACTGATCATACACTTTCACTTGGTTGTTTTACCGTTATCTGGGGAACATCTACAATGAGTGGTCTTATTAGCGAGCCTCTTGACCTTTACATGTTTTGAGCAGTTCCATCATGAGCGGAACCAATTTCTATCCTATTATAGCACTCGTTCCTCCAGGCGGAGTGCTCTTTCAGCTCTTTTAAAACTCCAAAAGTATGAGAATATTTCTGAGCACTTGTCTTTTCGAACTCGTTTAAGTAAATGAAAAGACATCTACTCAGTATAAGTTTAACCCATTTCCAGACTGAGATAGACTAATGTACGAAAAGGAATACCTTAGTCACACATGGCTAAGAGGTTCTCTTGAATATCTTTTTCTACCTTTTCGGAGTTGAGAGACTATCTATGAAAAGGGACTTTTGGAGTTTCATTTTTACCTCTTTTTCAAACCCTCTAAACATTAAAAAGATGTCGAGTTACCCCTCTACCAGACTTGTAAAACTTAAATAATGCAGGACTTGTCACCATGACAAGACCGAGTTACTCCTTCCTAGGGTTCATTAAAATTACTAGGATGGATTCATCCGAAGGATAAATTTATACAACAATCTTATGGTATCCTCTTCAATATTGTGATTAAAAATAAAGAAGTACATGCTAGCGATTGTGGGGAAAAATGGAAGTAAATAAGTTCTGTATTTTGTGTAAAGGCAACGTGTCGCTCTTGAACATGACACTCACATGCATCTCGCGTCGGGTTTGGGATATCCTCTCTTCGCCACTTACCTTCTTGGGTTTGGAAATCCATTTGCCTATGATTCGAGCACCCCTATTGTCATCATGACCTACGATTCCTTTTTGAGTCAAGTGCTGCCGAACTTCAGAGTCATGTCGCTGATATGTTCAAGAGAAGTCCTATCTTCAAAAGTCAAACCTCTTATACCTACGTGATTCTCTCTGCAACAATCCTGAATCACTCCTATCATTTTGAGATATCCCATGTTTCATGTTGATGATGTGGGAAACATTATTACCCTCCTTCAATAGATCACTTCCTATCTACTTCAACTCATTATCCACGAAGTTGATTTAGAAACGTCGTTTTAGTACCTTGGAGATTGTATGCCTCAATGGAAAGTTCTTCGTGTTTGACGACAGACTTATATCATTGGCCTTCGATTAAATGATTCGGTAAGTGTTCGACTTCAACTCGCATATTCACACTTGTAGATTGTACTAGTGTACCTTGAGGGCCATCATCATTATTAGTAGTTTCTCTTGCACATGTTAAAAATTTACATTATTGACTGGTAATAAGGTGGTTTCTACCATGTTTGGCATCAACACATCTATTCACATGGTTAGATTCGTAATTCGATAAGGATATAGATGAAGACCCTAGATCTGATCTATTAAAATCCAGGTTACGAGGAGTTATTGAGTATTTATGATTGTATACATGATCCTTTTCATACAGATGGCTGTGTCCATGCGGTGGATCCATAGACATGATCCTTTTCATACAGATGGCTGTGTCCATGCGGTGGATCCATAGACATGATCCTTTTTAGATGGATGGATGCATCCATACCATGGATTAATGTATTATATTTTGATACCTATTCAGATGTATTATCAGGCATATGTATATATCAGAGATGCCATATATTGTATCATGTTTTATTTGTAGGTCTCTCGACGGTGGTCTTCCAAGATCCTTGCCTTAACTGATAAATCACTTCAACCATCACTTCCTGTTCTACTTTCATGCTTTAGGGGGCATCTATTACACAATATTTTGTCACATTCCCAACTCTGTACCTGAAGTGTCATCCTTTGTGCCACTCTTGTCACAAATGTTGCACAACGAAAAAAGCTATGTAAACTCATTCACCATGAATTATATGCTTAATACATCCCTAAAGAGATGGAGAACTAATGTCTTGAAGCAATTCTAGAAAAACTTGTGAAAAACCCTAATTTGCAAGACCAATGCTACTTTTAGTAGGAAAATATGTGCTGGTAACCTTTTGTCTAACTAGTGACTAACACTGGCAGCGCAAATTTTGATAGGAAAATCCGTGTTGATCCTCTTTAGTTAGTTTCTCCAAAAATGAAGTAGAAGCTTATCTTACTAGAAACCTTGAGAACAACGATCTGGTAGTTCTTGGATGAAGATATGGTTGAGTACTCCCATTTATAGCCCTTGATCATACCTTTAGGGATGTTACCTTTTTGGATAAGGACCTTCTTCCCCCTTTGGTGGATCTCTAACTCCCTCTCCCTCACTATAAATCCATTCTTCACTTTCCTTAATGGGTTGGTCATTGCTAGTTTCCATTCTTCTGCTCGATTGTGCTTAGATGCTGCCATTTTGGTGAGAGAGGAAAGGAGAGTTTGTTAAGTTTGGCTTGGACTTGTAACCATCCTGAAGGAGGCATTCAACATCAAGGCACCAGTTGTATGCTTCCCACTTTTATTTAATCATTAATACAAAGCATGTTTTACTTCCCATAAACTTGTCTATGATAGTTTTCTTACTAAAATACTCCTTTATTTGTTGTATAACTTACATTGTAATGCATATGCTCTGGTCTCTCTTGTTTTTGTATTTTGATCTCTCTTGCAGGTATTCAGATGTAAAGAATAGAGGGGAGTGTGCCCAAGAGCTAAGGGATTGGGATCACCATCAAAGGTCGAGCACATAGGAGAGAGGTAGGCCATCTCCCTTTCTCATTTTTCATTCTGACCCAGGTTAGGGAATTTTGCTTGTTTTTTCATGATTGTTAATAGACCCACACATTAGGCTAGAGGTATCGCTTCTATCTGTAGAAGGGGAGTCGCGAACTAGATAATCCCTTCTACCGATAGAAGCGATCCCTCTAGCCCAATGTGTGGGTCTAGTAACAACCATGAAAAAACAAGAAAACTTCCCTAACCTAGATCATAATGACAAATGAGAAAGGGAAATGGCCTACCTCTCTCCTATGAAATCGACCTTTGATGATGATCCTGATCCTTTCGCTCCCAGGATCGTTCATCGCTATTCCTTGCATCTCAATACCTGAAAGAGAGATCAAAAGACAACAACCTGAGAGACCATAGCATATGCATTCCAATGTAAGTTATACAACAGATCAAGGAGTATTGTACTAAGCAAAATATCATAGACAAGCTTATGGGAAGTAAAACATGCTTTGTATTAATAATTAAATCAAAGAGGGAATCATACAACCAGTGCTGTGATGTTGAAGGCCTCCTTCAGGATGGTTCCAAGTCCAAGCCAAAATTAACAAGCTCTCCTTTCCTCTCTCACCAAAATGGTAGCATCTACGCACAATCGAGTAGAAGAATGGAAACCAGTAATGACCAACCCGTTAAGGAAACTGAAGAATGGAATTATAGTGAGGGAGAGGGAGTTAGAGATCCACCAAAGGGGGAAGAAGGTCCTTATCCCAAAGGTAAGATCCCTAAAGGTAGGATCAAGGGCTCTAAATGGGAGTACTTGACCATATCTTCATCCAACAACTACCACCTCGTCGTTCTCGAGGCTTCTAGTAAGAGACGCTTCTGCTCCATTTTTGGAGAAATTGCCTCAAGAGGACCAACACAGATTTTCCTATCAAAAGTCACGCTACCAGCACTAGTCACTAGTTAGAAAAAAGGTTACTAGCATGGATTTTCCTACTAAAAGTAGTGTTGGTCTTGCAAATTAGGGTTTTTGAAAAGTTTTTCTAGAATTGCTTCAAGAAATTAGTTCTCCATCTCTTTAGGGATGTATTGAGCATATAATTCATGGTGAATGAGTTTACACATCTTTTGTCGCTTTACAACATTTGTGATGATAGTGGCACAAAGGATGCCACTTTGGGTACTGAGTTGGGCATGTGACAAAATACGATGTAACATATGGTCCCATCCATCTAGTTTGAAGCTTCCCCGGGAAATCCTAGAATCTAGAATCATACAATAGCTCCCAATCACCTTTTTGGAAATATTTCTTATTGATAAGGAGATCATGCCATTTGACCCTTTGTTTTTGAACAAAAACTGTGTGCTGTAATACTTCTAGGAGTTTTTCATCCAATTCATTAAGCTGTTGCAGGTGGTGTTTATGTGCTTCTATCAAATCCAGTCCAACTTCCCTTGCGGTTTTGAGAGTCTTAATTTCAAATTCTATCGGGAAAATGGGTTCCTTCCCAAAAATGAGCTAGTATTAACCAATATTGTTGCGCCAAGTTGTTTGATAGGGCCATAAGGCCTTAGGAATCTTGGTGGCCCAATTCCGGTGGTTGGTAAATACTTAGAGTCACCTCTAGAAGTTTATTGGTACTTTCCACCTGTCCATTTTCTTGAGGATGGTAAGGGGAAGTAACCCTATGTTTGATGTGATACTTTTGCATTGTAGCATAAATCTTGTGGGCAGTGAATTGTGAACCTCCATATGTTATGATCTCTCTAGGCAATCCATATCGCATAAATAGTTCAAACAGGAAGTTAATAACTACCTCTTCTGTAGCTTTTGAGAGAGCTACCACTTCCACCCATTTAGTCACATAATCTGTGCAGACCAAAATATATGTCTTTTGGTTCGAAGGTGGATTAAAGGGGCCCACAAAATCTAATGCCCATATTTCAAAGGGTTCAAGTGAAATTTGAGGTTGTAGGGGAATTTCATCAGCTTGAATGGGGCGACCCATCCTCTGACAACTATCAAAGCTCTAGACATATTTTTTTGCATCCTTAAATATCGTGGGCCAATAGTAGCCCATCAACAATACTTTATGCCCAGTCCTTTGATCAACAAAATACCACCACATGGTTCGTCATGGCAAGCCTTATGGATATCATAAATCTCGTCTTTCCTGATGCATTTGTGGATTTTAATATTAGATCTTGTGTGAAAGAGATATTCATCAATCCAGGAAAAACGCGCACTACGTTGAACACTGAGCTTCATTTTCCGAGATGGTAAATGTACTGGTAGTTTCCTTGTTGCCAGATAGTTTTCCACATCTGCATACCAGGGTGTTTTGACTGTTACAAAAAATAGGTGTTCATGTGGAAAGTGATCTTCCACAGGTGAAGAGTCGGCTATTACAGGGATTTTGGATAAAAAATTTGCGACCAAGTTCTCCTTCCCTGGTCGATCTTTTATGGTAATGTCAAAAATCCTGTAATAATAATAACGAGCGTGTTATTCGGCCATTAGTAACAGGTTTATTGGATAAATATCAAATGGTCGAATGATTAGTGTATAAAAAATGGGATATCCTGTTATATAGTGATGAAATTTATCGATAGAGTAAACAACAACTAAAAATTCCTTTTCCGTCATTGTGTAGTTTAGATTTGCTAGTGTAAGATTCTTGATAATATAATAAATAACATATGGATTTTTTTTTTTATTCTTGCCTAAGTACGACTATTTCTGTATTAGATGCATCCGCTGAAATGTGGAATGGAAAGTTCCAATTTGGCCCTCATAACACAAGGGTTGTTGAGACCAACTTCTTAAGATCTGCAAAGGCAATGTCGCATTTGTCATTCCATTCGAATTCCACATTTCCCGTTAACACATACAAAGGTGTTGCTATCTTTGAAAAATGTGCTATAAAGCGATGATAATAACCAACATAACCAAGGAAACTGTGTACCTCTGTCTGCGTACGTGAAGTAGGCAACATAAGAATTACCTCAATTTTTGTTGGATCAACTTGAATACCTGTAGTGGAGATATAATGCCCCAAAACTACGCCTTTTGTCATCATCATGTGGAATTTTTCATTGCTAAGGAAAAGCCTGGTGGTAATGCATCGTTCAAGAACTTTCTCTATATTCTGTAAAGCTTGCTCAAATTCATTACTGTAAGGGGTAAAATCATCCATGTAGAGTTCAATTCCTTCACTGATTAAATCAGAAAAAATACTCAGGATTGCTCTCTGGAAGGTGGCTAGTGCATTACACATCCCAAATGGTAAAAACATGTATGCAAAGGTTCCCCATGGACAGGTAAATGTGGTTTTGTACTGATCTTCAGGAGCAATTTGGATTTGATTGTATCCACTGAAACCATCAAGGAAAGAAAAAAATTCTTCCTGGCAAGAGTATAAAGGACCTCATCTACAAAAGGAAGATGGAAATGATCTTTTTGTGTAGCTTTATTCAATTCCATATAATACACACAAATGATTCATTTTCCATTTTTCTCGGGGACCACAATCAGAGGTGAAACCCACCAACTGTTAGAAATAGTATATATAAAATTAACATCAAGAAGCTTTTGTAGTTCCTATTTTACTATGTCCCTAAGGTGTGGATTTAATATTCTTTGTGGTTGGCGAAAGGAACATGTATCTTTCTCAATGTAAATATGATTTGTACATAATTGAGGGTCAATTCCTTTCATATGAAAATACTCCCAAGCGAAGGTCTGTTTATATTTATGGAGGAGCTGAATCGATTTTTCACGCTGTAGTTCATCCAGATTAATGTTGATGTTCAAAGTGTTCCTTGGTTCAATATCAATGGGAGTATTGTTGTGAACCATAGTTGTGAGTATATGATCATTATTTGGAACATTCAATGGATCTCCTTGGGCCTCATTATCGAACATTTATTTTAAAATTTGGCATGCTAGATTTTCAATAATAGATGGTTGGTTAATAAAACCGCTTATCACATCAACCTTAGTCTGTCTTTTAAAAGTAAGAGCTTCATCTAAAGTAAGAGGAGGGCACAAATTTTATTCCTGATATTTTGGAGGAGTCTGTTGATAATTATTAATTGATAGGCTAGGTCTTGCGGGTGGATATAGGATGATATTTTTAACAACAATTCCTTTTTCAATTGCCATGTTTCATGTTTGGCACCTGATATATGCATCCACAATTTCCAACCATGGCCTTCCTAGTATCAGAGTGTGTCCAACCAACTGATTTTTGGGGTTGATAATCAGGAAGTCTACTAGGTATCCCTAGGAACCCATAGAGATGATAATGTCTTCCATAGTGCCTTCTGGTCTGAATATCAATCTGTCGGCCAATTCCAACATAATGGTGGTTGATTTAAATGATGTAATACCAAGGATCCCACAAGTTTCTAAAATCAAGATATTTATTGCAGCTCCTAAGTCCATAAGGGTGTTTGGGAAGTTATGCCCCTAGATTTGAATGATAACTACTGGGTTTCCAGGATCGTCATACTTAACAGGTACTTGCTTCCCTAGGATAAGGTTAGAAAGTGTTCCTAACACATGGACTGTAGGAGGGTCTTTTGGTTTTCTCCTAGGCTTCTTAACACATAGTTCCTTAATAGTTTTGGCATATATTTGAACGTCTCGAATAGCCTGGAGAAGAGGAATTTCAATAAATAAAATTCTCGATTCCCCTACAAGATCAAAATTAGAATAAACCAGTGGTTTAATTATATTAAGTATCTCGGGGCATGGTGGATAAACATCCATAGTTGTAGCGAACTCTTTTTGTTTCGCTAATTTATTAGGCATTTCTGTTTTAGCGATAACTACGAGTGATGAAGAGTGTTTTGTTAAAGGCTACTCTTCAGTAAGGTTTTTGTTGTCTACATGCCCCTATTTCCCTATATCATCTTTTGGGAAGATTGTTCGTCTAGAACTTAACCAAAAATCATTACATTCAAAGGAGGTGGAGTTGTTGGGCACAACCCAACTTGGACAAGTTTTTGTCAAAACTCTGCATTTTAGGGATCGGAGTTTGCGGTACCGCAGAGCTATGTACCACACGATGTTTTAGGGGCTTCGGGGTGGGTTGAAGCCCCTTCTTTTTGTAACGGGTTTTGGGAAATAGTTGATTTTTTTTAGGAGAACCATGGTATCTCAACCATGGTGTTTTTGATATACACGTTGATGTAATTAGTATATATAGGAGAAAATATGTAAGTCGAAGATATAATATGAAAATGATATGATACGAGCATAAGGAAATATCTCTATAATCTATTTGGGTCTTGAAGGAAAGGCTCCACAGTTGAGTGCGCAGAGACCTAAAGTCTGCAGCTGAGTGCGCAGACACCTGAAGCTGGTTGCGTAGGTCGAAAAATTGTACGCTGTTCCAAAGACTTAATATAAGAAGTACAATTTTGATGGGCATAACTTGTGTATAATTATTGTGTATCTTTGATTTCTCTTCAATATTTTGGTTATATTTTAATTCCACGCAGTATTGTTTATTTTTGTTAATGGCATGGTTAAGTAGATAATCTAACACTGCGAAGTAAAGAATATTTAATTAAGTAAAAGCAGAGTAAAAATACCACATCGCATTATCCCTTAAGGTTGCAGAAACCTGGTTCTACGACCTCCCATAATCACTTCAGGTGAGACTGCGATATGCTTGCAGGTTGTTGCTGAAAGGTCTTGTTAGTGTGCAGTAAAAGATTGAACCTGGATGAAGCCAAAACAAACCAAAAATTGGTTTAATTGCTGGGACTGGGATCTATTTAAGGGATATGTTTATGTGGAATTCATCGAAGAAGGAAATCCAAAAGTGGATAGAACAAAAGTAACGAGAATTTGTCAATTAGGAGAATAGAAACCCTCGGTTGTCGTCTAAAAGGTGGTTACAGAAGTATATTCTTGAAAACCAGTACAAAATTTTATTCGGTTTGTTTCATGTGGAGATGTACAAGTGGATTTCAAGGTTGACTAAGAGAAAAAATTGTTTTAAAGGAGACGAACCTAAGGAGTGGACTCTTGAATTGATACAACGACTCAAGAACACTGATAACATAATTTCAAGAGATGTTGACTTCTACATTGACAACATCTTGGGAGGATTCATTACTGAGTTCGCGGTAAAATCAAATGTGTCCTATAGCGAAGCTAAATGACAACTTTTTAAAGGACTTCGAGGTAAGTACTTGAGATGTTTAAAACTCTGGATTAAGATGATGTTATGTGAAAAGGGAGTTCTACGAATGCAAGCAAATAATTATATTACTTATGTTTGGAAGAAGATCTGAAGAAGAGTTTGGAACAACATGAAGTGGGAAAAGATACTTAATAGATACTAAAAATAGATCTCATGGCCAAGATCCGAAGACTTTCATAGAAACTGACAATAGCCCTCTGTTGAGTGAATATGAAAGTGAAGGAAACCTCCCTGAAAAACTCAAAGTAACTCCAGAGTATTCACCCTTTTAGCCTTAAAGTTCGCTGAAGCAAGAATCTAGCAATAGGCAGGGTAGTTTTGGTTTTCCCCATCCCCTACACCTCCCCTTACGAATCTCCGTCATCGTCCCCCTCTCCCTCTCCCTCTGATAAGAAATATGGCTGATGATATTAAGTTTCCTGTATTTAAAGGAATTGGATCAGAGGATCTGAAACAATTATGGTTTTTATGCGAAGTAGTATGGACAATGAATTGGGTCCATGATGAAAATATAAAGAAGGCACATCTCATCACAACATTCCTAGGTCGAGCATTGATGTGTTACACGAAGTATTCGAGTAATCAGATTAGATCATTCACAGATATTAAGACAACAATGGTAAAAGAATTTAAGAAGCAAAAATTTAGTCACAATGTATCATAGAGTTAAAGGAGATCAAACAAAGGTCGACTGAGTCTGTTTGGGAATTTGATCAGAGATTCAAGGTATTATTGGATCACGTGAGCTTCAAAATAACTCCAAAGGAGCATAAGGAATGGTTCATAGGTACACTACTGCCACATATCAGATTTCCTTTGATACAATAGAAGATAGAAACTCAAGCTGAATCTATAGAGCTTGTGATGAAATTAGAAGCTTCGCCGATAGGAGGTACCAATGTAGGTACGTAGCAGATTCAGAGTCAGCTGGAAAATTTGACTCTATAGTTTCAAGATATGAAGACAAATAAAGAAGTTCGCGAAGAAGTGTGGTGTACGGAGTGCAAATCAGAAGGCCACTCTAAAGAGCAATGCCCTCTCTTCAGAAATTACATGGCTAGTGGAGCTCTTAATCCTTTGAATGCTGGATCCAACTTATGGTGTGAGATATGCAGAACTAGAGGCGGACATTGCTTAGACGATTGTTATTTTTTCCAAAAATATGTGAAGACTCCAAAGAATTTATATTGCAAATTCTGTGAACTAGTGGGACATGATGAGATTAACTGTCGAGCTTATGAATTAATGATGGATCATGGTGCTGACACATATAGAATGCAAGATGAAGAGCATGGATAGGAAGGAAGTGGACAACATGGTGGTCGAGGCAGCTATCAAGGAAGAGGTCGAGGTGGCGGAGTTGGTTGAGGTCGTGGACAGATCATTTTCTACAATTGCACTAGGCAGGTCACTTTACAAGCGATTGTCAGAATCCTACTACGACATGTAAGTATTGCAAATCGTTTGATCATGTAATTGAAGAGTGTCTGGTACATATGTAAAAAATGCAAGAAAATAAAAATCAATAGCCGAAAAAGAACATTCAGATGATGAATGGGGAACCGAGGAACGATGAACCTCACATTAATATTATAACAAGTGTTGGAGAGGTAAATCCCCTCTGCGGACAGAGGCGATCCCACTAGCCCAAAATGCGTCTAGCAACAATCAATTCACGCTACCATGCAAGTTCCTAGTTGCATACTGAAAGTGGATTACGAGAACCAACCTGGAGTCCAACGCTAATGTCGAAGAAGAGTTGATACTCCCGTTCCCTTGCTTTGGCAGGTCACAATCCTTGCGATCCCCGCGTATGGATACCTGCACATGCAAAGAACGAAGCGAATACAAGCATAAAATCCACTAAAATACAACTATATTTCAGTCAGAAAGGAAATAAATCAAACACTATCATGATGAACAATGAGATTGGAACCATAACAGTAGTCGTTTATTAATGAATAATCAACAGAGAAAGATACAACCAAGGTTCTGACGTTGAACCTCTCCTCTGGCTGGGCGAGCATCTATGTATGTCTTGCAATAGACCTTCTCTCTCTCAGACTTCCGGCAGCATAACCTCCCTATGCTTCAAGACTCTCACTATCACTCAAGACAAGCATAATCACAACTAGCATTACTCAGAAAACTAGCTTGTCTAATGCATGAGGACAAACTTTTATAGATGGAGAAGGGAGGAAGATACAATGCATCAGGACACCCATTGTGGATTGGCATTATCTCCGAAAAGCTTCTGTAGATAGATGTCAAGGATAGATGATGACTCTCGACCTCTATCAGATAAACTTTATCCTCAAAAGACTTCGTGATCTGAAGGGAAAAAACATCTGGGCACACGTTTGTCAAAAATCATTACCAAACTTGGTTGGCGCGGGTGTTGTTCTGAGACAGAGCGCCAATGGTCGCACCCTCTTTTGAGGATCTCAGTGATTGGCGCGGGTAAGACATTGTGGACCCGCGCTAATGGGAAAAGGGCACTTTTCAGGGATATTTTGCAGAAGGTGTCTTCAGGGAACATGAAGTACATACTCAGGGGAACATAATGCAAGTGTTTTTAGGTTATGTCACTGTTCACAGGTCCCGGAATGCGTCCTCCAACGTACGGAAACAGGGGTAACAGGGACGGTGACCAATGGTGACAAATTACTGTGTAACAGATGCCCCCTAAAGTATGAGGCCCGAGAGAGAGAGAGGGGTGAAATGCTTTACAAGAACACATGTAGCTGCCGCCGAGAATCTGCATTGAGAGATACAACTGATAGCTCAAATACATGATGTATGTGGTATGGTCGCAGCCATCCATAAGAGAGTACATGATAATCTAGATCCATAGTATGGACACAGCCATCTGGTTAGGATCGACGCAGGTATGGTCGCAGCCATCCAGTGAATGAGTCATGTATCAAGAATCACGCCTGGATTACAACAGACACAATCCAGGGTCTTGCGCTCCATCTCGACCTGAACAAAAGTACAAGTTCAAGCATGCGAATATATGAGCTGAAGTCGAACATGCATGAACATCGTCTGATTACCAGTCAATATTGGAAACTGTTAACAGACGCGAGAGGTACCACCAATAATGACAATGGCCCTCAAGGTACTACAGGTACAATCTACGGCGTGCGAATTAGTGATCTGACGTCGAACACCCGTAGAATCATTCGATCGGAGGCCGATGATGAAAACCTCACGTCGAACACGAAGAACCTGCCATTGAGGCATGCAGACTCCAAGGCACCGGAACGGAGTCTCTAGATCAACTTCCTGGATAATGAGCTGAAGTCGACAGGAAGTGACCTTGATCGAAGGTGGGCCATAATGTTTCCCACATCATCGACACGAGACCGAGAGATAATGTTGTGAATCAAGATTGTGTGAGCTATCAGAGGGAGGTTGTTTCTTTGCAGAGGTCAACTTCTCTTGAACATATTGGCGGCACGACAGTGGAATTGGCAGTATTTGACATCAATGTATCAGAGGTCATGGTGACGAGGCAATGAGCAGATGAGAGGTCAAACAGGATTACCCAAATCCACGGAGGCAAGTGAAAAAATGAGATGAGATATCCCCACCCAGACACGAAAGCAGAGAAGTGCCATGTTCAAGAGCGACATACCGCCGACACGATAGTAATTATGGTTCCTTTTTTTCCCCCGCCATTTCTGGCGAGTACCCTAATTATTTTTAACAAGCTTGATGGGGATAACATGTGCTTGTGATGTGTCGTTTCGACAAAATCCGATGTCATCAGGTTTTAACGAGTCTGACAAAGGAAGAACTCGGCGTCTTTTCATGTTTAGAGAGTTTGAAAAGACAACAGAAAAGGAAACTCCAGGGGTGTCCTTTTTCGTAAAGTTGTGTCTCTCGAGCCCGAAAAAGTATAAAACAATGCTCGAAAGAACCGCCCGACCATTACGATCGAGGAGTACTTTTCATAAATAGTGATTTTGACCTGAAAAAGTAAAAAAGCGATCAAAAGCATGTCGTTTCGTAACCATTAACGAGCCTGAAATGACAAAAACCCGGTAATCTTTTTATGTTTTAACGGTCGACAAAAAGAACTTAAAACGACCGCCCCTTATTAACGTTTAACGAGTCAAGAGGAGTAACTCGGCAATCTTTTCCTCTTTAAATGGTCAGAAAAGAGCTAAAAGCAGACCTTAAAGGAACCTTTTCACATGTCTTACCGAGCTTGAAAAAGTAGGAAAAGGAGCTCGTTTCGTTGCTTGAGTTGCACCAACCCCTGTCATCATACAAAAAACAGCGTAAAACCCACTTCGACATAAATACATTCCAAAAATACTCAAAAAATATCATTTTTAATGTATTTTTAGGTCAAAAAATGCTATAAATAGTGAAATGGTAAAAAATAAATTTACTTTTCACTTTTTACCTTGTGAGTTTACCATTGGAGGGTTTTGGGTGCAAACTTAAACTGCTGATTGCGATCAATCCAGGAGAGCATTCGAGCTGCTGTCTAAAGTAGGTAAGAGGCCTCATCCTTAGCTTCATTTTCATTCCATTTTTTCAGTTTTTCATCCATAGATTAGTCCCCTGCCAGAGGAATTGCAAATTCTTAGGGTTGCGCCATTGGCGCGAGTTTCCCGCACGGGATCGCGCCAATGGGATTTTCTGCCCAAAGGGGGCGCGACCTTGGCGCGACTGTTTTGAAAACAGTCGTGCCAACCGCGCGACCTAAATTTGCCATGAATTTAGCCGTTGTTTTTGCAAATTTCTTTGAATTTCGGTCTCACCAGTGATCTAATGATGAAAATTTCGGCTTTATGGTCGTAGGGATTCGTCAGAATGACTGTAGAATGGAGAGAAAGAGAGCATGATGCCATAGATGCCATGGCAATGGAGGATGATGCATGCATGGATGCTTTGAGAGACTGTGGCTTGAAGAAATTCTTCCTCACCTCATATTTACGTGCACAACCTGAGTTGCTGCGATTTATCGTGGATGCTTGGGATACGGAGGATCAGGTATTCCGCCTGAAAGATCAGACATTGGAGTTAGATGTTTCCGATGTCTACTTCATCACTGGACTATCGCGGAGAGGTGCACGACCCATCTTGACTGGTAGTAGACCCTCCGGGGAGAAGATGGGAGAGGTGATGGAACGAGTTTGTCCTGGGGCACGGTTTGGATCAAACAGTGCCAAAGTAGATATTATCACGGTTCCCGACCTGGTACTACGAATGATATTATTCAATATCACACGGACGGCTGGGGTACAGGCGCCCCACGAGGCCAGCAAGAATCATTTGCTGCTGGCCACCGAGTGTCTCCAACCTACACTGTTTGATTGGGCCACGTAAGTGATGACAAATATCAAGAGGAAACTTACCAAATGTAAGCATGGCAACAAACAGTTCGGATACGGATCTATCATAGTATCTTTCTTCCTGGAGCGACTGTCGATATTCCGGATTCAGGGCAGTATAGTGGCAGATCCAGTGCCACGGGAGCCGAGGTTGACTCGATGGGCAGAACTCATGCCCAGAGGAGGAGGGGGCCAGCAGATGGCCTGGAGGCCCGAGTTCTTCATTTGGCTCCGTCACCAGATGATCGTCATAGAGGACTGGCCCTATGCGGGCACAGATTTTACTGGAGATCCAGATCTCCCATTGCCTGCGGGAGAAGACTGGGACGAGGAGCTAGGTAAGAACTCTTTGTGTTTTTGATGTTTTTATGTATTTAAGTTTTTTTGTAATACATGCCAGTCTCTGACAACAGATATATATATGTATGCAGATGTTGGTGCAGAGCGACCAGCTGACTTGTCTCACATCGCACGGAGGGCACAACCTGCAGCCGACCCTCAGGTAGAGGGTGATGCGGATGATGATCTAGTACAGAACCTTGAGGCACTTACTCGAGGGATTCCAGATTATGGCAGATTGGCAGACGTGCCCAGAGCATATCAGAGGCACACAGTGGGAGTATCTACTCACGTCCATTGTTTGTTAAGACGTTTGGTGCGAGCGGTGTCATGCTATCATGAGCATCACCGTGATTAGACGCCTAGGTTTCATTTTTGCATGTTTTTGAGAGACATGTTGTCAGCGGCCGTATGAGTTTTGGACATGTATTATTTTTTGGATTATGTAATGCGCGTGGCGCAAACACTATGACAAACACGTATATATATACATATGCCTATGGTTTATTATTGTGTTTTCATGTGCTTGCTTGTATACTGTTTTGGTTACAAATTACGCAAATGTCTATCTAATACATGATTAGCCAATGCATCAGATAATGTGTTTAATTGTCGTGGAATATGTTGATATGTGATAAAATCAAAGTTCCTTTCTAACAATCTCACACGTAAATACAACCTTGGAATGCGATGGTCTCTGACGGAATATTGCCCGTTGAGCTGGTGGACGACAAGTTGAGAGTCCAGGTTCACTACCAATGCACGAATGCCGAGATTAATTGCTTCAGCAAGTAGCTCAATTACAGCACAGTATTCGGCGATATTGTTAGTAGTACGACCCAAACACACACCTTGACAATCTATCAGCTCGCCATGAGGATCGTAGATCACCCACGCCGCAGAGGACAAATTGCGAGACTGCGGTAGGCACCATCAGCGAAACCAACATAGGGTGCATCAAACATCTGCACAAGAAGCGAAAACACAATAAGTGGCAGTTACGCCTTTGAAACTGACACACACACACACAACACAGTTGCTAAAGTACATGTATGTACAAAATAAAATGTACCAGCATCACGCATAGTACTTTTTCAAATAAAGCCCATTTCAGGGCTTCCCAAGAGGGTTCCCTTCATAATCAATCAGCTCGTAGGCCGCTTTCTGCAGAACTTTCTTGACAATGTAAGGGCCTAGCCACATAGACTCGAGCTTTCCTGCTCCTAGCTTATCTTTCGCCTGATCATAGAGCAGGACTAAGTCTCCCTCAACAAAAGAACGTGGACGTACGGTCTGATCGAAGTGAGTCTTGACTCGCTTCTTTTGTGTTTTGATGGCCAAAGAGGCCAGGCGACGAGTCTCATCTAGCCATTCTAAGTAAAGAAGGCGTTCTTCTAACAGAGTGGTGTTGGGAAGTAGCTCGACAACTAATTTTAATGAAGGGATTTCACATTCAATTGGAAGGGTAGCTTCCAGTCCATAAACTAGTTGAAATAGAGTGAAACCAGTGGCGTTCTTCACAGAGGTTCGGTAGGCCCACAAGGCAGGGAACAACATCAAATGCTAGTTAGACTTATGCATGCCAATGGTACGTTGAAGCATTGTAACCAAAATCTTATTGATAGCTTCAACTTGGCCATTGGACTGAGGGTACTATGGAGTTGAACTATCGTGTTGCAAGCCTAGCTGGGTTGTTAATTCCGACATCATATGATTACGGAAATGCTTCCCGTGATCAGTGACGATGGCTTGAGGGACGCCGAATCGCGAAATAACATGATTAAATAAAAATTGCGCCGTTGTGTGACCGTCTTCAGTTAATGTAGGCATCGCCTCGGCCCATTTAGTAAAGTAATCGACGGCAACGATAATAAACCCATGCCCCCCGACCGAGCGAGGGTTACAGGTCATATAATCAATGCCCCATTTTGCAAAAGGGCCGATGGAAACAACAGGGTGCAATGGAGCAGGAGGCGCTCGCATTTTCCGCTGGTATATCTGGCACTCATGACAAGAGCGGACGACAAGGATGCAATCCTTGAAGATAGAGGGCCAAAAGTAGCCAGCACGGAGGATTTTTTGGGCAGTAGCATATCCGGACATATGACCGCCACAGGCACCGGAGTGGCAGTCATTCAAGACCCGCTCAGCCTCCTCGAGAGTAAGACAACGGCGGAGAACAGAGTCGGCGCTGAGACGATATAATGTATCGCCAATGATACGGTATGGTTGAGATTGATGACGAATCCTTCGCCGAGCGTCTTTGGACACGCCCGGGCGAAAGGAGGATGTTTGCAGATATATAATGATATCTCCGTACCATGGATCGAGGGTGCTAATGAGGAATAAGGTCTCATCCGGAATTTGATCCTCTATGTGAGAGGAATTTGATCCGGAAGAAGATGGCAAAGAGCAAATTAACTCAGCAAACACAAGGGATTTCTTGGACTTGGCAGTGGTAAATTCCAAGTCAAACTCTTGGAGGATAACGATCCACTTTGAGTACTTTCCCCCCAGCAACTGGCGTGATAATATATACGTCATGGGGTTGCAGTCAGAAATCACAGTGGTAGTACGCAGCAGAATATAATGACGGAAACGTTGGACAGCACAAACAACGGCCAAAGCCAACTTCTCGACGTAAGCATATCGAGTTTCCGTATCTAAAAGGTTGCGACTGAGATAATAGATGACATGCTCAATGTCATCATCGTCAGTTTGGACAAGAACCATGCCGATGGTGGTGTCGGCAGCGGCCAAATACAGAGTGTAGTCGCGATAATAATTCGGAGGACGGAGCAATGGAGCAGAAACAAGGAGGCCCTTAAGACGCTCAAAAGATTCCTGAGCAATGGTATCCCAATGAAAAGGGACATCACGCTTTAGTAATTGTGTAAAACCTTTGGCCACCTCGGCATAGTTTGGAACGAAACGACGTAAAAAATTTGCTTTACCCTGCAAGCTTTGCAATTGCTGTAAAGAAGCAGGGGGAGGAAGATTCACTATAGCCTCGACTTTAAGGGGATCCAAACGGATGCCCTCTTGGGAAACAACAAACCCGAGAAGTTGGCCAGATTCGACGCAGAAGACACATTTGTGAGGATTAAGCCTAATTCGGTAGTATCGACAGCGAAGGAAGATTTCGCGAAGGTGCTTAGGATGGTCCTGACATTTGGCTGAATGAGCAACGAGATCATCCAGGTAAGGCTATACAATGTGTCGAATGTCATTGAACGCATAAGACATTGCACGCTGGAAGGTAGCATCGGCATTTTTAAGACCGAAAGGGAGCTTCTTATAGGCAAAAGTGCCCCATGGACAGATAAAGGCAGTTCTGCGTTGATCAGCGGGAGCAATATTGATCTGGTTATAGCCAGAAAAACCTTCCATAAAAGAATATATTTCACTTCCGGCACACTCATAAATAATTTGATCAATGAATGGTGTGGGAAAATTATCTTTAGGACAGGTCCGATTTATATCACGATAATCGACACAAACACGGATTGTACCCTGTTTTTTAGTCACATGGACGATATTTGAAACCCAATTTGTGAGCGGAATAGGATAAATAAAACCGGCTTTAAGAAGCTTCTCTACCTCGGCCTTAATTGCTGCAGCCTTTTGGGGGTGTACAGGGCGTAAACGTTGGCGAACAGGCTTAGCACCTGGGTAGGTGATTATCTCATGCACCACTATACTAGGATCAATGCCGGGCATTTCTTCATAGGACCACGCGAAGACATCATGAAATTCGCGAAAAAGATTAGAATACAGTTTAATCTCCTCCGGAGTACAAGTGAATCCAATGTGAAGATGCTCGACAATCCCTGGTTTCACAGAGATGTCGATGGGCTGGGTTTGCGTAATGTTTGCCATATTCCCTTCAGAAGACACCTGATAAATCTGAATAGGTGTTTGTAATGGGAGGCAAGGAGCAAACCGCTCAAGGCAAGTGAGAATATCCTGAGGGGCAGGGAGAAACGAGGAACGATGGTGAGAATCATGCCAAGGCAGTTCCTTGAGAGACATAGTCTCAATAATGGCTTCATCGGAAGAGAATGTTTCTTGTAAAGGATCCGAAGAAGTTTTATCTACAAGCCCTGAGGATGGATCAAATGAATGGAGAATCGTGCTCGAAGGAGCAAGTTCAGAAGAAGGAGCCGATGCAGCAATAATTTCAACATAGTTGAGTTCAGCAGGACTCAACGGCATCTGGTCGCCCCAAGAATCTACTTGGTCGGTGGGAGGAACGATCCACGGATCAGAACAAGTAGTAATCATATTAATAGAGGTGACATTAGGAGGTGGGAGCGGAAAAACACCCATAAGAGCGGGATCTTTGAAAACTCCGGCTCCCAGGCTCTCAGATAATTGCGAGGTATGCTCCACAAAAGGGATGTTACCTTCAGAAGAGGAAGCGAAGAAAGATAGCTGGTCTACGGTAACAATCTTCCCTTGATGAGGGAATCAGATGATACGAAACAGAGATGAAGCAACAACTTTCATCGCGTAGATCCAACTACGTCCGAGAAGGAGGTTGTAGGTAAGAGTAGCATCAATGACTTCAACTTCCATTTCGACCGTCTTCCCTTCCAAAGTGATGGGCAAACGTTGGAGTATACCATAAGGACAGGATGCTCTTCCATCAAAGGCTTCCAAGGTTGTGGGAGACTGGCTCAACGTCGGGGATCCGATGGCTTTCCAACAGGCAACATACATGATGCAAGTAGAAGCACCTTCATCAATGACTGTTCGATGAATTGTTTTGGAATCAATGATAACCTGTATAAGGAAAGCAATTTGGGGAGGCAGTCTCTACGTATGGCGTTCTAAGTCAAAAGTAATTAAATCTGAATCGGCCCGGTCTATGCCACCAATAGCGGATAGCAAGGAATTCCTCTGAGAAGGGCAGCTCTGGAGAACTTCTAAAGCGGACATAGCCGACGAAGTCTGTGCTAAGTCCTCAACGATATTGTAGTGCTGTGCAACACGAGCATTTGGGTTGTAAGAAGATTTCCGGAGTACTCCTTTTGGAGGGGGTCGAAGAGGCGTCTCAGTAGTAGGTCTCTCAATGTGGAGCGGACCCGAACTGAACGGTGGAGCACTAGAGGGGATCTCAGGCTCCTTCCCGGCAGATGGCGGATAATCTTTTGTTCGAGTACTGATATTAACAGGTATCGTTCCAGCCATAAACACTTGAGAACCGAAGGAAGAGGGAGGCTGAGAAGGGTCAGCCACCATCTGAGTTTTTTGAGTTTGTTGTGAGGGAAAGGGTTCTTTAAGCACCGCAGGAGTCCCGGGGGCGCCTTTCAACAAACGACTAACTTCGGACCGCCTCGAACAATCCTTGGTATAGTGATCCTCATCACAAATAAGACAACGATACTTGGGTTTGCGTTTAGCACCGTCCTCGGGCGGAGGTTTAGGGGCTTCCTGTTTAGGTGGATCTGGTTTATTTTTCGCTTTCCCTTTCTTCTTTCCTTTCGAGGCTTTGTCTGCCGTGGTGGATTGGACGGCATTAACCTCGGAAGTAACATTCGAAATGGGTGCTACCTGGGAAGGTTGTTCATTCGAAGCAGTCGATTTTTGCTTCCCAGGGTTCGCGGGATTCTTTTTTGAGGATGAACTAACCGAACCAATAATACCGTCAACAGTTGGTGTTGGCGGGGCTTTAGATGTTCCTGGTCTTGGGGCATCAGGCAGATAATCATACAATGTACCTGACTGAGAGTAAACCAAGTCAAGGTACTGAGCGCGCGCGATAGCTTGCTCTTCAGTGACACACGCCCCCATGGCAATGTCCCGAGCTATTGGAGGAACGAACGAAGTCGTAAACCAATCGGTAAGAAGCTGGTCGGGAATCCAAAATTTAATCATACGTCTACGCCGTCTCCATTCATGGATATGATCAGAGTTATGCGTAGCCGTCATTTGTCTTAAGGATGTGAGGAGGTGTGTACCCGTTTCATATCGAATGGGTAACTGAAAATGCATGAGAAATGCCATAGCCAAGGAGTTAAAATCCTGAAAGGATCCGTGATTGAGCTCAATATACCACTTAGTTGCAGAGCCAATGAGAGTCCGCTGAAAAAGGCAAAGCCGAATTGAATCGTCAAGCCATGAATTGGATGAGCACCAAAGGTGATAATTCATGACATGGGCTTGTGGATCTTCATTAGCTTTACCATCAAATTTTGGACAGTCACCGGGAATTTTCGTTGGAACCAGAGGCCAATATGGGTTATGAAGAATAGGATCATTGGTCAATTTAGACACATCCGGTAATTCTAAAGTTGCTAAGAAAGGTAATTGAGGATTAAAGGACATCTGGGGCTGCTGTTGGGATGGAGCACCAGGGTTCCAACCAGCTGGCGGTTGCCCCCAAGGGCTTGGTCCGGACAGATTTGGCCCCATAGGGTTTTGTCCATAGGGACTTGGGTTCTGCCCCCCAGCGTTCCATGGATTACCAAACGGTCCTGCAGAAGCACCATATGGTTGCGGATAAGTCTGATAAGGATTCGTCTGCAGTTGTTGGTAATTTTGATATGGGGCAAACAACGGTTGCCCTTGAGGTTGCTGGTGACCATAAGGTGGCTGGACTCCAAACTGAGTTTGAGAAACAGGCTGAGTTTGATAGGTCTGTTGAGATTGAACTCCAGCTTGCATTTGAAAACCGGATGGGGTCTGGGGTCCAGCCTGGGGGAAAAAACCAGGTTGAGCAGTGCCAGAAGGATGTCCTGTAGGTTGGGCTATCTGGCCGGAAGGATAACCTTGTTGATATTGAGGTTGACCTCCCTGCCCAGAAGGTTGTACCTGCTGGGAAAGGAGTTGTTGTTGCCCAACTGAAGGTTGTCCCAACGGACCAGATGGCTGAGTGGGCTGGGCAGTTGGTTGGCCTGATTGGATTTGAGGCTGACCGACTTGCCCAGAAGGTTGACTATACTGGACGGTGGGCTGACCATGTGGTTGAACAGCTTGTCCAGATATTGGACCATACTGGATATTGGGTTGGTTTGGGTTAACATATGATTGACCAATTTGTCCAGTAGGATAACCTTGCTGGATACCAGGTTGGACTTGTTGAACAGAAGATTGACCTGAGTTACCAGAAGGTTGAACATAAGAAGAGAAAAACGGACCACCAGAAGCAAAAGGGTTTCCATGGAAGGACTGCCCTTGTTGGTCTTGAGGAGGTTGTCTGGGAGATTGCGCAGACGACACTTGGCCACCATGAAAAGAGGTGGAACCCCAGTTAATTGACAATGGAACTGATACCTCAACAATCGGTTGAGACGGCAAATACTGATCATATGGCCCCTCTGTTGGGACATTTGACGTAGGATCAAAGACTCCGAATAAGGAAGCCGAAGGATGACTATAAATAGGAGTCGAAGAGGCTGCACATACCGTTGGAGCGGTTGTGATTGAGGTAACAGACGCACTGCAACTTTGCAGAGTAAAAGGCTCCGTGGTGGGAAAAGTGAGTGGTGACCAAATAGAACCCGTGAAAGGAGTTCCAGAGGGCATAGTTTCCCTTAATGCTTTATACCCTGGTGGTAGGTCGCCAGTAGTAGGAGTACTACTGATAGGTGTAGGGTCCGTTGCGGTGGAAATTTCACCGCTCGTCGCAACGGACTCGTCAGTCGTAGTAGGGGACAAGTCTTCCATGTCAGAGGAAGAAGGTGGGACTGAAACACGAGGAGAAGTATAGTCCTAAAAGGGGACACTGTCCTCAGAAGGTTCCCAAACAGGGTTCCAATGAAACTCGTAGGTCTCGTCGCCGGGGGCACGAGAACTAATTGGTTGTATACTTGGAACCAGAGAAAGAGTTGCACTCACAAACGGTATCTCGGAAGACGAAATTGGTAATTCCGCCATGATGAAACTTCACAAAACCTAGGGAATCTACCGAGACAAAATCCCTACTCAAACTAACGCAAACAAAGTCTAATCGGGTAAATGTTATCGAGGTTGAATAAATTTTAGGACGCAAAGACACAACTTGACCTTTTCATGTTTTAAGAGTCGAGAAAAGGACAAAAAGATGACTCTAGTCTCCTTCGAATGTTTAATGAGCACGAAGTGACAAGACGCTCACTGGCACCTTTTCTTTTAAGGAGTCCAAAAAGGATCAAAAGTGACTACTCTGGAGACTCTAGGCAAAGGGTTTACCAAACAATCCGTAAAACTGCTTATACACCTTGGAAATCAGATGAAAACCAAGGACTTCCCGTACTGCAGTCAATCTTCCCGAATGCTGTGTTCAGTGCATTACGGCTTGTAAGGCGGCAGACTCGGCTTCCTATGGATAAAGGATGATAACCTAGTGGGGTCTCCCTTTTATACGCGACGGTACATGGGAGCTCAGTCCGTGCTAGACCACTATCGAGTCACAAGAGGAGGAATCACCCAACCGTAGTGTGAAACAATAGTGACTAGGTTTAACGACGCCGGAACACGTCTCTAGCCTAGACCTCTAGAATATGTGCGTTAGGTTCCAATGCGTTGTTAGATTCATTCGGTTTATTTTACAGTTGATCTTCAATTAAGTTTCAGTTTTTTGGTCCTACCGTATGTGATCTCTCAAAACTTCCTAAATGCAAACTATATGCCAAAATTATATCATTTCGTTCAATGAATTCTAACTACAGGAGAGTTGAAATTTTCAAACAAACAAAATGAACAATAAACAATCAACAAAGATCCTAATGCAGCTAATAACAAGAAATGAAACTTTTTCTTTTCTTTTCTTTTTAAAAGCAACAAATAACATTAAATGCTAACTAATATAATGCAAAAAGATCTTTTGTTTTTTCCTCTTTTAAAATGGCATAATGCATTTAAACAAATCTCAAGAGATATTAACAAGCATGAACAAACAAAATTCACTCAATGCAAATAGAACCAACTCTGAAACACCAAGATGAACTGTCAAAACAAGGAAAAGCGCAAAGACATTCAATGAACCATGTGATCTAAGTTCAAATGAAGTCAAGCAAAATCCAAACAAGCTGGAGGTGAATTGCTCGAAGCACAGAATAACAAGCTTT
Organism: Pinus tabuliformis; assembly: GCA_031772625.1. Lineage (NCBI taxonomy): Eukaryota > Viridiplantae > Streptophyta > Pinopsida > Pinales > Pinaceae > Pinus > Pinus tabuliformis. The sequence goes on along the minus strand of CM062808.1, from coordinate 30,361,513 downwards.
AACAACCACTAGATAGGTGTGGAAAACAACCAAAGAATCGACTGGACAATCAAAGAACCAAAACTTCCACAGAAGGCTCGACATGCAAAGCCACTAGGTACTCTAGGGCTAAGATACAAAATCGATAGAAATAAGCAAACAACTGAAGGATAAAGGTAAAACCCAGTCAAACAGAGGTCCAACAAACTTCCAGAGGCTGCCAAGGATATAAAAAGACAAAAATTTAACTTTAAAGAGCTTCCAACAAACAGACTGGCAAAATCCACAGGACTGGCGCGACTGTCAGCCTGAAACTTGCGCTATTAAGGAATTGGCGCGAGTTGCTGTTGTGCAACATGCGCCAACTGGCGCGACTGTCAGGGAAAAAACGCGCCAACACAGTTTGATGGCCCAAAAAATAAACAAAGCAGCCCAGGGTCTGGTCAACAGTACTTAGACAGATCTAACAGCAAGAAACAACTTTAAAGCTGACCCAGAAAGCTCATTTATGCAAGCAAGCAAGAGAAAACTAACATGCAAGACAAACTCCAAGCCGTTCGGTTCATAAACCAAACCGGAGATCGACTGAAGTGGCGTTGATCTACTCCGCTAATGCAAAGCAATAGCGTTTCAAAGGCTGCCTGGCCGTGCTTCAGACTCCGTCCAAGGTTTATGAATCAAACAACAAATAGCTCCTCCCCAGTGGAGTCGCCAAATTGTTGGAGAGGTAAATCCCCTCTGCGGACAGAGGCGATCCCACTAGCCAGAAATGGGTCTAGCAACAATCAATTCACGCTATCATGCAAGTTCCTAGTTGCATATTGAAAGTGGATTACGAGAACCAACCTGGAGTCCAACGCTAATGTCGAAGAAGAGTTGATACTCCCGTTCCCTTGCTTCGGCAGGTCACAATCCTTGCGATCCCCGCATATGGATACCTGCACATGCAAAGAACGAAGCGAATATAAGCATAAAATCCACTAAAATACAACTATATTTCAGTCAGAAAGGAAATAAATCAAACACTATCATGATGAACAATGAGATTGGAACCATAACAGTAGTCGTTTATTAATGAATAATCAACAGAGAAATTTACAACCAAGGTTCTGACGTTGAACCTCTCCTCTGGCTGGGCGAGCAGCTATGTATGTCTTGCAATAGACCTTCTCTCTCTCAGACTTCCGGCAGCATAACCTCCCTATGCTTCAAGACTCTCACTATCACTCAGGACAAGCATAATCACAACTAGCATTACTCAGAAAACTAGCTTGTCTAATGCATGAGGACAAACTTTTATAGATGGAGAAGGGAGGAAGATACAATGCATCAGGACACCCATTGTGGATTGGCATTATCTCCGAAAAGCTTCTGTAGATAGATTTCAAGGATAGATGATGACTCTCGACCTCTATCAGATAAAATTTATCCTCAAAAGACTTCGTGATCTGAAGGGAAAAAACATCTGGGCGCGCGTTTGTCAAAAATCATTACCAAACTTGGTTGGCACGGGTGTTGTTCTGAGACAGAGCGCCAATGGTCGCACCCTCTTTTGAGGATCTCAGTGATTGGCGCGGGTAAGACATTGTGGACCCGCGCTAATGGGAAAAGGGCACTTTTCAGGGATATTTTGCAGAAGGTGTCTTCAGGGAACATGAAGTACATACTCAGGGGAACATAATGCAAGTGTTTTTAGGTTATGTCACTGTTCACAGGTCCCGGAATGCATCCTCCAACGTACGAAAATAGGGGTAACAGGGACGGTGAGCAATGGTGACAAATTACTGTGTAACAACAAGGAGTGGAGCTATGACTGGAAATGATAAAGCAGATGGAAGAAGGAAGTTGAAGCCACATGGGTAAGAAAGAAAGAAATCTCCTGCCTTTGATATTTAGAAGGAAAAAGAAGTGTTTATGGAAGTGAGGTGAAGCTTTATGGATGCTGGGTCTTGAACCTCTAACACACAACCAAAAGCAATGTAGAAGAATAACTACGACATAATATCAGTTGCGACATAAGATATGGATCCAGGTATTTTAAAGCATTTCCTACAAACTTGCATGAAGCTGTTAAGAAACGAGAAAGTTGTAGAAGGGCTATAGGAATTTATAGATTCTTATGCTTCTAAAGAAATACCACGAAGTGAGTTACACATAGTTAAAAATTTACATTGACATAAGAGGAGGACTAGAAAAGAAATGAGGCTCACTGCGCAGATCAAAGAATACGACATGGATTAGGTTATTATAGATTTAGGATCTGATGCCAATGTTTTACCAAAGCAGACCTGGGAATTGATGGGTAAGCCAAAGTTACAATGGTCACCAATTCAGTTGAGAATGTCCAATCATCATAAGACCTCTCCTTAGGAATACTATCCAGTGTGATAGGGGACATTAAAGGAGTTCACACTATTGCAGACTTTGAAGTGATAGAAATTGTGGATGACAAAAACCCTTATCCAACATTGCTTGGACTGGATTGGGAATTTGATAATTTGGCTATAATCAACTTGAAGAAGAGGCAAATGGTATTTGAAAAGGATAACATGAGAGTAATTGTTCCATTGGACCCATTAGAATGGGTGAGATATACAAAACCCGTGGGAGATGAGTATTGCATAGAAGATATAGATAATATCTATGTTATGAAACTAGCTCACAAAAAGATAGAAAAGATAGATAAACACCTTAGAAATAAGCCTCTTCGAGGGGGCAACCTCCTTTACATTACACAAATGAACAATTCTTGGATGATACAAATGACAAGATCTCCTTTCTATATATAGGAGTCTAAGGGGTCATAATATAATTAGAGCCGACATAACAATAATAATGTAAGGGCACAACAATAAAAATAGTGGGATTCTATGGGGCACAATAATAACAATATGGGGACTACATGGGTACAACAATATAATAAGGGGGTTGTATCAATGACAATAAGGTGTTACACTAGTAGTTGTATAAGTAGTACTATGTACATATGGTGTTATGTGCATGATTGTACATATGGTGGTGTGTGCATGTTGTACAAGTGGTACTATGTACATATGGTGTTATGTGCATGATTGTACATATGGTGCTGTGTGCATGTGGTGTTGTGTACATGTTGTACATGTGGTGCTATGTGTAGGGGATGTTGTGTACATGTCGTGCATGTGATTTTGTGTACATGTGGTGTCTTGTACATGTTGTGGATGTGGTACTATGTACATGTGGTTTTGTGTACACATTGTACAAGTGGTTTAGTGTAAGTGTGGCACTGTGTACACGTTGTGCAGGTGGTGTCATGTACATGCGATGTTGTGCAAATGTTGTGCAAGTGGTGCTATGTATAGGTGGTACTGTGTACATGTGGTAGTCTGTATAGGTGGTATTGTCTACATGTTGTATATATGGTACTAGTGTACATGTGGTATTGTGTGCATGTCATACATGCTGTGTTGCGGGCATGCGATACTATGTATGTGCATTGTGTAGTCGTGTTATCGTGACATATATATTCATTGTGTTCTTCTTTATGTACGTATTTTCATTGTGTTGTTCACTGGGTGTAAGTGTATGTATTATGTTGTGGTGTACACTGGATGTAGGAGTATGTATTGTGTTGTGTTGTACACTGGGTGTAGGTGTATGTGTTGCATATCAGGTGTAGGTGCATGTATTATATGGTGTTATATGTCATGTGTGTGATTTACACTATGTGTATGTGAACATGGTTGAGGAGAAGGCACTGGGTGTTTTTCGGGTGTGAAAACGGATTTGATGTGTGTACGGAATAAGGACAAAGCTATAAGCTAAGGATTTATTAAAGGATAAGTACCAGTATTTTATTTCAGTTTTAATATGCATGTGATTTATGATTTTGGTCTACGATGATTACATGTGATGTATGATTCTAGTTTATGATGGTTACATGTGATTTATGATTTTGATCTATGATGGTTATATGTGTGTGATTTACACTATGCTTATGTGCACATGGTTGAGGAGAAGGCACTGGGTGTTTTTCGGGTGTGGCAATTGATCCTATGTGGGTAATAAATAAGGACAAAGGTATAAGCTAAGGATTTATTAAAGGATAAGTATCATTATTTTATTTCAGTTTTATTATGCATGTGATTTATGATTATGGTCTATGATGATTACATGTGATCTATGATTCTGGTTTATGATGGTTACACATGTTTTATGATTTTGATCAATGATGGTTGTGTTTTGAGCTAACCTGATGTGATATGTTTATACATGATGATTTGGTGAAATATGCTAGTTTGACTTCTTGTGATAGGAAGCAAATAGAATTGCAAGTGTACCTTGTTGACAGGCCACCAATGAGGTATGATTTGAATTTATTTTGAATCTAATGGAAATTATGTGATTGGTACAGGAAAGCATGAAATGCCTATTTGGGTGGTCGAAACTGACGAGAAACATTAGCAACAACAATAAAAGGATTAGGAACATAAAGTAATATGTCGTAAAAGAATTCACGAGTAGGGCCATTGTGGGACACTGGTACCAATAGTGTCCATTGATTTCCATGAGCAGGCTATGACCGGTATGATGGTTTCAAGGCAAGGATATGTCTTGGTTTTTGGACCTTCCGATGTGAGGAAACCTTGCTGAGGGATGGAATGATTGGGATGGGGGTGCCAGCGAAACTTCGAAGGTGTGTGACTACATGAAATGGGGTGACTAGATTGCTCGAGGAATTGTGTAGCAAAGAAGGGAAGGCCATGGATATATAATTTTTGGTTATTAGCATTGCCAGATGGAATACAATGCACATTGGGAGTGTGCCTTAGAACAATGAGCTGGTCAATGTTCATTGAGAGGACAAGTGGAACATGATTATAATGTTGGAAATTGGATGCAGATTTGACCTTGAAGTGGATTTTGGACTTCCTGGGAAGGATGTGATTCCTGGTATTACTTTGAGGGTGGAGGTGTAAGCCTCTGGATTCCCTTGTTGCAGATGCAGGCATCGTATCCTTTTATTTGCTGGTTGAGAAAATGTGCATATGTGTATATCATTGTAAATATTGTATCAAGATAGATATATAAATTTCCACAGACAATATGGTTATTTTATGGTTGAAGCAAATTAGTATAAGTATATGTGGTTGTTATTGTAAATATCATAATGAGATGTGTTGTAAAGACTAGTAAATGATATGATTGTCATATCTTCAGCAATGATCATTGTAAATACTGCAATAAGTTATGTTATAAAGCTCCATGGTTAGTATGTTTTGTTTTTAGTACTTTTTTGGTTTATAGGTGTCATTGAACGCTAAGGACGATGTTCCCCCAAGGGGAAGGGTTTTATAACAACCTTGGTTAAGAAAATCTTGTAAAAAAATATAAGACCACGTTCATGGGACACATATTCTAAGATGAATGTTGGGCAAGACATCTTAATGTGGGTGTTCATTCAGTTTATTAGGGCTAATGAAATTGGAAAAGGAAATGGAAAAGGCTTTGGAAAGGCATGAGGCATTTATTGAAATTTTATTTATGAAAATAGTGGAAATTAGAAGAAAAGGAAGGTGAAAGGTCACAAGTTGCATGTGAGGAGGAAAATGAAGAAAAATAATGGAAAATGAAGAAAATAGAGGCATCATTCATAAAAAGGCTTATGAGGATCAGTTGGCAAGATTTTGCTCAACCTTGATTAGTGTAAGATTTTTCTCATGCTTTGTCAGTGTAAATTTTTGTCAATTCAGTTTTGGGGCTCATTCTATTCTCTCGCTCTCATACTCTTGGAAAATTAGAGTTTTCTTGGAGCATTCTTGGAGAGTGTGGCATACTTGGATTCTTGGAACAAGAAGGAAAAGGAAGAGTAGGAAAGCACAAGAGGAAATTGAGATCAACATCTACAACTGGTATTGCCTGTAGATACTGAGTTGCATGTATGTTTTCCTCAGTAGTTTTGGCATGCATGGCATATGCATGTGGTTTATTGGTCATGATATGTCATTCGAATGGATGATTTCCTGGATTGATAACTGATTTTCCTAGCCTTTCCATTCTTGTATATCCATGGTGTTGTGGGTTCATTTCATTTTAATTCTAATTGTTTCTCATGTTCCTTTAGCTATGGGTTGAGTTACTAGTTTTTGGAGCCTTGATTGGACAAACATTGTAGAGCCTTGTAACAACTTAGGTTGAGTTACTAGTCCTGGAGCCTTGGTTGGAAAAATGATTTGGAGAATTTGGTGGGTTGAGTTACTAGTCTTGGAGCCTTGGTTGGACAAACACTCTGGAGCTCGAAGACAAATGTGGGTTGAGCTACTAGCCCTGGAAGCCTTGGTTGGAACAAATGCTTTGTATCCCTGGAAGTCTTGGGTGGAGACCAATCTGGTGATGGTTTGTGATTTCCGACTGTGAGGTGGAATCACTGTTTGATGGGTTGAGGTGGTTTAGCCTCTAGAAGCCCTGGTTCACTTTTGATGGATTGTCCATGAGATCCCACATTCATGCTTGGAATATGGCACAGGGGTGAATGGATAAAGAGAGATTTGGCTCAGCCATGTCTATGGTAGAGGGGTACGTGGAAGTCCCAAAATTGGTTGGCCGTTGCATCATTAATATGATGTTATTTCTCTTTGTTATTTCATGAGTATTATACTAGTTCATATGTGGATTATATGGCTGTTGTTTCCTTGGTATTTCTTTTGTTATTATGCTTGTTATGGATATGTATCATGACAGTGGTGATGTATGAATCTCATCATGTTTTTACTTTTAAATGAATGAAAAATGTATCTATGGCCTAATAGATGATAATGCAACTAATATGATAAGGAAAAAATGCCTCATAACAAATCTCATATAAGTATGAGACCCCTATGCTCAGCTCTACTGTTAAGACCTATAGATTTCATATTTGTGATATATTTGACGAAATTCCTGTCATGGCTAATAGGGGTCCAGTTTATTCCTTGTTAATGTTTTTTCAAATGTATCTTTGTTCCACTTTGAAATTTCATTTATTAAGGTGTCATTGAGTTCTAGGCAGTGACCTAGGTTTTGGGCCTGAAAAAGTGGAAAAAATTCCATAGTCACAGGCACAACACTGGGGAAAAAGGTCCCCAAAAGCACCGATGCCTTTGCTATAGGAGCTTCTGGAGCCTCCCAAACACACCATTGTCCATATCAAGGGAGTTCCTAGGGGTTTGATGCACTAAAACTTTAGTTGGTCTTAGGGGCTGGTTACGTGAGTGGTTGGGATGGATCTTGGGAGTTATGTTATTTATGTGGAAGGTTTGTGTGACGTGTTCCACCAGTTTCACTTCCTTAATTGACACATAGGGAGTCGAATCATATCATAGTAACTTCTCGTCACATGTTTACCTCGGTTGGTCAGTTACTTGGGTAGATGTGGGAGTAGGGTCTTATAAATCTCTACACCCTATCATGTGCAACGAGGCACCTGAGTCCCAGTACCACACACTCCCCATCATAGTGCTGGCCATGCATGTGATTAGGGTGAAGTCTAGCTTGAATGGTGAAGCCAGTGCTTCACCTACATCTCCTCCTGAGTTCTTCTTGCTAGAATTTTTATGTGTGACACTTTATAACATAGTACCCGAATTCATGAAAATTGAAGCATTTTATTTTGGACAAGTCTTTCTTCTTTCCCCCTTGGCTGGAATTTGGTTTGGTTTGATATTTATTTCCTTTCCAACTAAAGAATTTTTGTTTTCATCCTCTCCCTTGGATGAACTTCCATCTCTGGTATTTCCCTTGATTTCTTCTTATACCAAATCGGACCATAAGCATTCCCAATTCAGTAATTTCTCCCTCCCATTCACCAAGTCCTAGTAGCTATGCAAAATTTTGGGAAGGCCTAGAAGGACTAGGCCTACTAGGTCATATTCTGCAACATTCACACCAACCCCTCCGAGCTCATCCTGAACTTGTGTAAATATGGTGAGATACTGTGGAATAATGTTATTATTTTGCATCTTAACGTTTCGAAGTTTGTATTTGAGGGCCAATTTTCTATGGTCACAACTATAGTCGAATAGCTCACTCAGTTCCTTCCACATTATGAAAGGGGTTTCTTTTCCATGGATATTTGAGACAATGTGGTCTCTCACTCCCTCTAGGATTATTCTCCTCACCTTGGCTAAATCTTTGTTCCATTGGGCTACGTTTTGGGCAACAATTTATCTTGGTTTTGGAATGTATGTCTTGACATATTCCAACAATCCATTTTCATCAAGCACTACCTCCATGCGATCCTTCCAGTCAATGAAATTTGAGCTGCCCTCCAAAGCATACTCTAATATTAGTCTATTGAAGGCCATTCTCCCAACTCTCAAGAAATCCTACTACACTAAAGCTACAAATTCTAACCTCCTGAGAAAAAACTTCAAAATTCTTGTTCTAATGTGAATCCTACTTTGATACCATGTAGAAATATGGTGATAGAATTGCAACTACTCAAGAAATTTAAGCTAAATCAAGAGACATAACTCTAGTCTAAAGCTTTGTGAAAATTAATTCACAATTTAGAACAACATTCACGAACATGCAACAATCAAATACACAAGTAAACAGAGTTATCTAGGGGAAACCAACTGGTAAAAATCCCTTAAGCCTACTTACGTTAATCAAATGAATAGAGAATGTATTACAATTGCTTGCTCACTCTGATCTCAACTTGCAAGTGAATAAATGTTCTCTTTTCTCAATAAAAACATCTGACCCAAACTTAGTCAATTTATACCTCCGCCTGAGCTCCTATTTCCTTGGGAAAATCCTGAGGAAATTGGCCCCTATTATTTAGGAATTTCCTTCAAATTGATTACACAATTCCCAAGGATTTATCACTAATTGCGTGAAACACCTCTATACTCAAGACTAGTCTACAACTGATGTTACATTGCCTTGGAATCTCCACCACAACTGAGCAATTCAAATTCATACATGCATGAGCTATTTTTGGTTGATTGATTAGTTAACTGGATAATATCTGAGTTAGATTGTTGTCCCACTCCACAACTAACCTCCAACTAGTTCTATTAGCTGTCAGAACTAGTTTAACTCAGTACAACTAGAAATAATTGACCTGGATTGCTACAAATTAGCAATCAACACATGCAAACTGAACTCCAAGCCCTCTAACTTGAATTTACTGAGAGAAATGAGTGACAATAGCCATTTCACCTCGATTAAATGCTTTCAAATGGTTTGTTGATGTGGAAATTTCGAATTTACTCAATTTGATCAAGGCTAAGTCAAATTGAGCCTTTCTTGCTACACTTATCAACAAATTTTGGGGTGCTTTTTCTATGCGCTCATCAATTCGACATATTTGGGAGTTATAGTTAATTTCCAATTATATTGATCTGTTATTGTGTTTGATTGGAAATTCTCAAAGATAGGCCCTCTCCTGAGTTGCAAAACTGAGAATGGAAAGGTAATTAAGTGGTGCTCTAACAATTGGGTAACCTCTAACAATTTATTTATAAACTAATTTAATTTGCAGGTGCATTCCTATTTCGCATCGAAAATTCAACTTCTTGCAGCTCTGTCAACTATTGGGATAACAATGATAATTGTCTAAGGCCGTCTTCCTTTGTCCCTTGTCCAGGCCAAGCTCATGTTCAAAACAAAAATATTAACTTTGATTCAGATTCAGACTCTTCGACGATAGAAAACCCTTACTCCAATTATTTATCCACTCATGATGATCTTCACAAGGCCAATAATGATTGACAAGTTAAATTTTGCTAGATGTCTCACTCTCACATCGAGCTCTATGACAAGATCTTGTCTCTCCAATTCCAGTTCTCTCGTCTGCTGGATGATGTAGACGCCCTTAGAGGCATTGTGATGCACCTAAAATTGAACAAATATATACTAGTGGAACCAAGCAAGCAGAAGGATAATATGGGAGGTCGCAAAATTGATATGAACAAGCCAACCCTAGTCATCGAATAACTCCTCCAACAAGATCTATTGGGAAGTTTTGTGTTTTGTCTTTTTTTAGGTGAATAACTAAATTACTCCGGTTTGTAGAATGAAGCGGTCACATGCATATTGTGATTGTGTTGATAAGATAGTAGATAGTCTTATCCATGTGTTTGGATTTCTATATGTAAACATGTAGCTATGAGAAACTATGAGCCCAGTCTGCCCTTATGGGTTAGTTTGTCCTTATGAGTAGTTGGTTAGTGATGCTTAAGGCACTCAATCAACTTTGAATTCAAAAGATGTAACCCGGAAGTAGTTTTCCATCACAAAATTGAACTTGCAAATCAAAATTTAATTATAGGTGGTCACGATTTCACTATTTATTTATTTTTAAATTTTGAAATTATTTTCATGTCAATGTAATATAAATAGGAGACGCAATTGTCAAATTTTATTATTTATTTTACTTTTAAAATAATTATATGTCTAAAAATGGAAAAATGAAATTAATATATTATATTTAGACAAGGAACGCGATTATATATATAAAATAAAAAAGTATTCTTATAAAGGTAGAATGTATTTTCATATTTATTATTTAATACATAATTTATTTATATAATATTATTTTTCAATTTTTATATAAATTATTTTTTTTAATAAAATAATAGATAATATTATATATTTAAAATAATTATATATTATTAATTATTTATAATATTTAAATGATAAAGAGCAGGATGGAATGGTGAGAGATGATGGCGCTTAACTGACCTGTCCAATGGTCTAGTTACGAGACTTAACTGCATTCCCTGCTGCACATGGAACTATCTCTCCTGCTCTTCGGCCTCCCTCCTCCATTAACGCCCTCCCGACCCGCTTACGGTGTGATGCTCTATTTACCTATTTGACCTGGCATCTGTCAACTGTGGGATTTCCCAAGGCAGTTATTGTTTGCTACTGGTTAGCATAAAAGGGGATATCATTGATTTTTCAGAGGACCCTTTTTCATTAGACCCAAACTGGTCTATCTTCCCTCTGCATTTTTTGGCCTCTTCCACGAGCCTTTCACTGGCCATTCCTACAACCCTAACTAATGCTCCTCGGGTTTACTCGATGTCGAACTACCCGGTCTTTTCGCTTCCGGCTCTACAACCTCACTTATTGATTGGTCCGTCCACTTCTTCGTTGCCATTCCCTGGTATACCTGCGATAGTTTTTCCCCCCTTGCCCCTAATTTACCCCGTTCTCTCTGGCTTCTCTGTAGTTTACTTCCTCCTGTCTTAACCCTCCTCTTCCCTCGCTCCCACTGCATCCTCATGTTGTGCTGTACAACAACCCCCCATTTCATAAAATTTTACTTTCAAAACTATAATATGAAATGGGTCCCTTTTAGACTAAATTGGTATCAACTTATCATTCCTCAAAAGGTTCGAAAATAAATAAAACATTATAAACCTTTTGAGACAATATATAATCGGTCTTATAATAAAAAATGAATAGTTCTTTATTATTGAGATAAAGCGATCACAAGATCGCATATTGCAATAACAAAGGATGCATAACAAAAGACCCATTGGTTTTCCCCGATGCGACAAGTGCGAATAACTATCGGATATCGGGAAGGTAAGCAATCGTAACAAAAGGCCCCTCTCATTGCTCTGATGCCATATCGCTATCGGCGATCGAGGAATGTAACATGCATGGAACTAAAATCCCTCTTCTAAAAAGCTCTTGATACGAATTAGCGATATCGCTATCGGTGATCAGGGATTCCGTAATGACACCAATATAACTACTTAAACATTCCTCCGATCCCCGATTGTGATAAAGCTAAGTGCGACTTTCAAAAAGGATTGATAAGGCTTGGGTATATTGTGTTGAATTATTATTAAAAGCCTTTCTCTTCCCGATAGTGATTCACTTGCGCCCAACCGCCAAAACATCAAAGCCACGCTTAAATGAATTATTCGGCCAATAAACGATATGATGAGCATTTAAATGATTGACAGGTTTAAACGGCCAATTAATGGAGCAATTATGCCAAAATATCTTTAGAGATTGTATCCGCGGCAGTCTTATGTTAATCCTCCATTATTCATTGATTGATGTAACTCTTTCATACTTGGTTTGCGCAACCTATTCTCTGCATTACGTTCATTTTATCTCCTGTGCAGAGCTCCTTCAAAGCAACGAATTTAGGCCAAATGTGGAAGAAGTCTAAGAAATCTGGAACAGCTTCAGCTTCCGCAGTAACATGACAACACACTGCCGATCCGGGACCAAGTAAAAAAGGATTAATCTCAAACACCACATGTCTTGGTCTCGGTAATACTACTTGGCAGAGCATCTATAATCTGGTTGAGGCCGAAGAGCCTTAGGAAACATCAGTACAAGCTACAGCAGACTCGAACTGGAAGTCCGAGGCAACTCTAAAGGATTTGGCCGATTCTTACCTACACCGGATAGCGACTCGAGAGCAAATTCTTCCATACACAGATGTGGTAAGATGGGCAGTTGAGGAAATTCCAATTACAAACAGAACATTTTGCACTATCGACGGGAGAGTATTCGGTTCATTTCAGCCCGATGATTTGAGACAAATGTACCATTTGCCTGAACCAGAGAAGAAGTATAACAAAGCATTTCTGGAGAAGTTCAAAGATGAAAATGAAATTGAATCAGCACCTATATGGGAATGGAGACAAAACCCAGTGAAACACAAGCATGAGTCTTCGGGTAAGTACTCTGTCGATTCCTTGTGTTCTCCTTATTGTTATGCTGGAGCGATGATGTGTAGGATGTGGGGGTTGCATGATTCCTCAAAATTCTCCATAGAGATGGTACCTTTAATGGAAGCAGCATGCAATAGTGAAATAATGGATTGGGGGAATATATTATCTGATAAGTTAGCAACAACTATTCTTGAGTTCAGAAACAAATCCCGTGTTACTGAAAGGTTCATTCCTCCATTTTACTTTAGTGCCTACATCTTAGATACTCTCTGTTTTAACTCCGAATTTCCTGTGCTGGGGTGGAGATGGACTCCACAGGACCCCATGCCCATTCATATCTATCACCAGAAGTTGTGGAAAGCCCATTATAAACACCACCTATATCAAGTTTGCAATGGATTTATGTTACCCATTTACTATGCAATTTTTGACAAACCTGCTCGTAAGATTTCCTCACAAGCAGATATTGACTTGACAGCCTTAGGAACCTGGTTCGGAGAAGAAACATTTACATATGTAAGAGTTTTTGGCAGTCATGTCAGGCCTCATGTCCTCCCCTTGTATATACCCGACAAACTATGGGCTCGAGAGATAGCATATCAGCTTACATCCGCAGGAGTTACAAAAACTCTGAGGAATTCAAAGAAGCAAGTCTGACCTCCTTTTCCTCTAAGGTCTGGCGTTTACACTCTGCATGACTACAAGCATGCAAAGAAAGAAGCATAAAAGATAAATACACTGAATCTCGCCACTCTTCCTAACAGACGATTTGATCCAAACAAAGTCGTCTATAATGTACTAGAACAGGCAAAACTCACTAAATTTGAACATAAAAAGATGAGTTTGATGACCTATTCTCCTCGGCCGAGTCATTATTTCAGGTTCAAGCGCTAGCTAAAATGAGATATCACGACGACGGGTTAGTCGAATTTAACAAACTTAGAGAGCAGAGGTTGCAAACTCTGCCTCTAGATTTGTTAGCCATTGCCCCGATGACACAGTCAAGCGAGCCTGAACAGTGACTTACCAACGAACCTCCTGCTACATCAGAAATTTTTGAAGAAGTCCAAAGAAGAGAGCAGGAGGAACTCCAGAGGAAAGAGCAGGAGGAACTCCAGAGGAAAGAACAAGAGGAAGCACAGAGGAAAGAACAAGAGAGAATATGTGAAGAGGAACAGAAAAGGCAGCAGGAGTAGAGCAGCAAGGATGTGAATGTCGATACCTAGATTGACCCAAGGTTGCTCCAGGAATGGCAACAATTCGATTCAATCATAAGAAATATAGAAAGATCAAGAGAAGTCGATACATCCAAAGCCGCTGATACACATCATACAACATCAAAAGAGGTTCCAAGCGAAGGAACCAGCGGTCTACCCCTCACTACAGACTTAGAAATAATTACCAAAGATCCTTCAGACCAAATCATTTTGCAAGTGGAGGATATACCTCCATTGGATGTCTTTTACAGCCAAAAGCACAGGGCCATAGTAAAGCGACAACGGAAAAGGAGAAGGATTTATCAACCTTCCCTGTTCCCTGAACAAACAGTGACAGCCAACGTAGTTTGGAAGGAGGAGTTCGATCCTTCTGATGACCTAACAAAGTTGTCCCAATATGCTGGAGCCTATTCGGCGGCCACCATGGACAAGGCATTGGAAGTGAGTAATTTTTTAAAAGAAAAAGACCAGGAAATCGCTTCGTTACAAGCACAGCTATCAGAGGCACAACAGAAAGCAGAACAATTAGAACAGAAATTGTCCACACAGCAACAACTAAATAATCAATTGAACAAACAGTTGCATGAAGAGAAACATAGGGTAGATTCGAGTGAGATTCAAAAGCAGAAAGAACTATCGGAGGCATTAGCAAAATTGAAGACAATGAATGAACAGATGGTAAAGACAAAAGATGAGAAAATTGCTCAATTATTAGGTCAAATAGAGAAGTTCAAGAGTCTTTCATAGCCTACCGATTTCAGAGCAGAAGCACTACAGATTAATAAGGCACTGGTAACACAAATAATATTATTGTGTCATAAAATTGCTCAAGTTGAACCCTTGTGTGACATAACAGCATCAATAATCGATAAATCAGTCGATGCTAGACAAGACTTAGAGCAGGCCGATGAGACCTTAACAGTTTTTCTTGCTGGGCAGGACACTAATGAGGGATAGGCAGCAAATTTGCCTAAAATCCTAGAATCCCATAAAGAAATTTTATTTATGGAGTGGCAGTCCCAATTGATGAAGGCAGAGAGAGCAGTTTCTAGATGCAAATTATCCACAAGTAATTTGATTGAATTAATTAACAATACTCTCTATTTATCTAATATGATCTCTCAGTGTACACCAGGTAAATTACTATCGGCCAAAACATTGGAGCAATCATGTTATCAAGAGCTGGAAAAGAATGGGAGATTGATCACAGGTATTAAAAGTTTAACTTTGAACATCTATTGGTTGTTTCTAGTAAAACCATACAGCCAGAGAGCCGCCCTCAAGTTCCTAACAGATGCAATCAGGTGTATCATTCCTGATATAGACGATGCCACCTATTCTGCTCAACTCAATTCTCATCTCAACCACCCTCAAGAAGTGGAACCGATGCTAGCGATATGCCAACTCAGGTCGAAAGGCAAACAACCAGAGTGATGAATCATGCTGCCGACTACCACATTGCTTTGGGGGAGATATTCAAGATCAAGTTGTACCAATTTAGTAGCACTTTAATTTTGTAGTTAGTTAGTTTAATTAAGTATTTATAGACCCTTTCATGTATTTAGAAAGGGTCGTAAATTTTTGTATATGACTTAAACCTGAAGTTGCACTACTGTACTTCAGGTATATTTTTATAAAGACTGGGCCAATTATTCCAATTTTGATAACGAAGCTTTTATGTGGATGTGCACTATTGCCTTTATTTAAAAGTATTTCTGAGTCGGAAGAAGGAATTCGAATTGCGATTGATGTTGGGAATGATTTGTAGCTCATATGGTACTACTATCTATGTCTGAATTCATTCTTTTTATGTGAATTGTTATTTGATCATTCTTGCTATTATTGAATAGATGCATGTGTTTTAACATCATTCTTTATACTTTCCACTATTGGATGTTTACAACATGCTTTTCTTCTAATCATACATGTATCAGTAATATAAAAAGATAAGTGTAACAATGTTTTATTAATTACTTTGTTCAACTATTTGAACAAAGCAATTATTATATGAATGAATGTCTATGTTTATTGAATAGAGTCATCTATATGCCTATTGATGAATAGAGATCATCAAACGTTGCACTTAAGAATAGAAGCTTCCCAGGATAGAATAGTCATTTGTATTTTCGCTTTTAGATTAAGTCATCCATTCATTATCACTTATTAGAAAACCAGTCACTCATCCATCCCTTTTTATTCATTACTGGGAAACTGGTCCCATTATATCCAGTCGGAGCCACCATCCCAAACGGAAAAGGAGTTGTATTAAGGTCCGGACCGGGTGGTTATCCCCCAATGTTGATGCAACGATTTTCGAGGCATCAACATTTTTGGCACTAGAAGGAGGGCATGAACTGTGAATGGTGAGCAAACCCAAACCTACAATCCATTCTGAGAGTAAATCTCCCTCCACATCACCTCGTACTTCCCAATTGCATGCTGGTTCTCCAGCATCATAGTGAGAAGAAGAGGAATCAACTACCACTTCTCAAGCCCACAATACTCCAGAACAATTAAGTCCTGAGTCTCTTGAAGTTCAGTTACTTATCCATAAACTTCAAGGCTTCTCGATATCACCACAAAAATCTGAGGTATCTCAAGGTAGTGAGACTTCGCAATTCAATCTACCTCATCCTCTTACCAGAATTCAGAGCGGAAAGCTCGGTATCGAACCTACTGAGTTTCCCTTACCTAAAAGGAAAAGGGCAAAGAACAACACTGAAGGATTTGACAGTGAAGCATTTTCATCCACATCCTCCATCTCATCTTCCCCAGTGCGAAGTCAACCATCCACTCCCTCATTACATATTGTTGTTCATCAGGGATTAGGAACTTCAACATCCCAACCTGCTCAATCCTCAATATCAATTCCTTCCCAAACATCTGGAATTTCATCAGCAATCTCATCCACTACTGGTGTTTCAATGGCAGATCCATGGAATAGTCCTGGTGTGGTCAATATGCCTGCACCATTACATGCATTGCCTAATTCTCCTGAAAAATGGCTACCCAAGTTTAATCCAGATGCTGGAACACAAGCCGAAGAACATATTAATAACTTCATGTTATCAGTTAATCTGAAAGGAGTAACAGAGGAAGATGTTGTCGTTAGGCTTTTCCCTTATACTTTGCAAGGATCAGCGGGATCTTGGTATTTTTCCCTGCCCTCTGGATCCATTACCAGTTCAAACATTTGCCAAGAATAGTTTCTTACTAAGTATGGCGATGATAGATCTTTAGCCACATTAATCAATTTTCTCTCTAATCTTGGTATAGAGCATAAGGAACCGATTAAAGAATTCAACTTGCGATTCAATAAACTCTTGAATAAGATTCCAATGACCTCCAAACCAAGTGAGCAAATCAGAAGCGAATGGTATATAACTTCTCTACCTGCCAACATAGCTATCTTCATAGACAGGGTTGCAAAACCAACTTTGGCTGAAAACATGAAAGAAGCACTTGCTGTGGAGAAGCGTATTAATGCTCTAGAAAATAAAGCTGCTCTTGAAGATAGAAAATCCAAAAAAGTTTCTTTCAAAGATGATTCAAAAAAGAAAACTCCTAAAGATTCATATGATATGGAAGGTTTACAAAAAGTCCTCAAGACCATGTCAAATGAAATGGTCGAAATCAAAAAGCAAGTAGTAGAAACCTCAACAAAAAGGCCATTTAGGAATTTCAAGAAAACTGAATCAAAACCACCAAATGTTATATCCAATGCCGATTCAGATCTTGAAGAAGAAGAAGAAGATGAAATAATTTCACCATCCAATGAATTCGAAGAAGAGGAAGTTGTTGAATGCCATGGAATGTGGGACTTCATATTACCTAACTCCGATACAGATAATGAACAAGAAGCTTTTCCTGTGACTACTAGGAGTAAAGGTGCCCCTGAACCTGCCCAGGCAAGTTCAAAGAAAAGGAGTGCAGGTACTACTACTACAAAGGAAAAGGTACCCACAAAGAAGCCGGCTGCAACAGTACCTCAAAACCAACCATCATCCTCAAATATACCTTCAACATCTAAAACGTTGGTAGTATCGGATTCAATGGATTACAATATTGTTGATGATATGAAGAAGACTAAGGCAAACATCACCATGTTTGAACTTAGCAAATTAAAACATCAGCAAAAATTGCTTCTTAAGGAACTGAATGCAGTTCCTTCTTCGCCTCTTCCTAGTGCTAAAGCTGCAAATGATTCAGGTCAACCACCTTCTGGTAGGGTTGAAGCTACTGATACGATTCTAATTGGAGACAGATCAAATTCCCATACTCCTCCTTTCCTCTTAACCTACGAGATCTATAATCGAAATCTACACAATTGTTTGATTGACTCAGGGGCATCCTCTAATATAATGCCAGCTTCAGTTTGTTCCAAACTGAACATTGAGCCCTAAAAGTCCGATTCACATTGTGCAGTTAGATAGAACCAAAGTCCAGGTTTTAGGGGAAATCAGCTCTGTGACTATCAGGTTATCGGCTGATCCATGAGTAGTTCAAAGAATTGATATCTTAATCGCTGATATACCTGAATTTTATGGTTTAATCTTGAGTAGGGATTGGTCTGAGAAGCTCCATGGGTATATTTCTACCGATTGGTCCCATATTTGGCTACCCTACAAGGGAAAGCCAAATCAAATAAAAATCAATCGGGAGAAACATATGACCCATACTGTCACAGAATTTGAGCAAGAAAAACAACCAATAGCATTTAATAACAATATCTTGGGGAATTATTCATCTGAATCATTCTTTGGCAACTTCACCGTCCAACCATCTCCTTTCCTAGTTAATAATTTCACATCTCAGATCGAATTTTTTTCAAAAACAGATAGGTCAAGATGTTTTAATGTTACTGAGGAAACTGTAAATAAAATTGTTGATAACTCTTTATTTTGGTCTTTATACTTTGACGGGTCTAAGTTTAGTGAAGGCTCGGGAGCAGGATGTATTTTGGCTAGCCCTTAGGGAGAAAAAACCATGTTATCATGTAGGTTGGAATTTGAATGCACGAATAATATAGCTGAGTATGAGGCCTTAGTTCAAGGACTATATAAAGCTATTGGCCTTAATGTTCAATATTTGAAAGTGTTTGGTGATTCAGAGATTGTCATAAAACAGGTTAGAAACACAATTCATTGTCTTTCTAGTCATCTCAAACACTATCAGTCTCTGGTACAAGAACTCACCTCTCAATTTTTAGCATTCAATATTTCTCCCATCCCTAGGTCTCAGAATTCAGTAGCTGACTTGCTAGCCAATGTTGCTTCTAAACTCCTACCTTCTGAAGATTATAGCTCAGATATATTTTCAGTAGAGTTAATTTTTAGACCATCGATTCCTGACAATGTCACCAATTGGCGAGTGTTCAATCACGATGAAGACATCTTACATTTTTTGACTTCCAACAAGTCCTACGATGATCAGATCATTGAGGAAAGCGATCATGATCTTCAGATGAAAGAAAAACACGAGGAAAACTCAATACCAAAACCTGTGGTTAAACTTGAGGATCTCTACGATATTAAAGACAGGTTTAAACAGGTAACCAATTCAAAGCTCCAAAGTTCCACCTTAAGATTTGAATTGATAAACCTTGGTACTGAGCAGAACCCTCAAAACATTAATTTGGGATTAGGAATTTTTGTGGAAGAAAGGATAACATTCATTATATTATTAAGGAAAAATAAACATGTCTTCGCTTGGAAATATGATGATTTAAAAACGTACGATACATCAATCATCCAACATACCATTCCAATCCTGTCTGAAAAAAAACCAGTTCAACAAAAGTTGAGGAAAATACATCCGAACTTAGAGAGTCAAATAAAATCACAACTCAATAAACTCTTGAAAGCTAAGATTATTTTTCCCGCTCGGCACTCAAACTGGGTTTCCAATATGGTGCATGTTAGGAAGAAAAAATGGCGACATCAGGATTTGTATAGATGTCAGAAATCTGAATAAGGCAAGCCAAAAAGATAATTTCCCATTACCTACCATGGAGCAGATACTCCATTCAGTAGTAGGTTCTGACTTAATGTCCTTTTTAGATGGTTTTTTAGGATATAACCAAATTTTGGTCCATCCTGATGATAGACTCAAAACTAACTTCAGAACAAAATGGGGAACTTACGCTTATCAGAAAATGCCTTTTGGACTTATTAACGTAGGAGCTACATTCCAAAGAGCGATGGATATAGCCTTCAAAGGATTGATCAACAAAAAAATAGTTGTCTATTTAGATGATATTACTATATTTTCCAAGAAGAGATCCAATCATTTACATGATTTGAATCAAATCTTTGAGCGCTGCAGAAGGCATGGTATTTCACTCAATCCCAAAAAATCATTCTTTGCTCTTAATCAAGGAAAGCTCTTGGGATTTATCATTTCCAAAGATGGTATTTATATTGATCCGGATAGGGTTAAAGAAATTTTTGAAATTCCATTTCCTCATAACAAAAAATCCATGCAGTCGTTTTTAGGTCAAATTAACTTTGTCAAGAGATTTGTTCCCGATTTTTCCCACATCATTTTACCATTACAAACCATGATTAAGAAAAATTCAGTGTTTAGATGGGGATCTGTAGAAAAGGAAGCATTTGATTCAATAAAACAATCAATATTCACTGCCCCCGCTTTAAACACCTAATTTTTCTAATCATTTCATATTGTACACTATCGCGTCTGATTCTGTTGGCATTTTGGCACAGGTGTGGCGCTATGATTCATGTGTTGTCCTTCATGGCAACTCTCTTTGATATCAGATCTTCATTCAGGCTACAGAATGAAGAGAAATCTCATATACGCAGGTTAATTAAGTCAAAGTTGCGTATACACGCTGGTGATATGCATACTAAGTCGCGTATACGCAGGCGAGCTATATACGAAGGCGCGTATACACGCAGATGCATGAACAAGAAAGGGCGTATATGTCGGGAAGTTTCCTTTTGGTCCATGGTAGTTAGTCCTCGGTACTTGTGCCCATGTCTTCGGACCAAAGTACCTCGACAAACGTGTAGATCGCTAGTTTTGAAGTTGATGGTTTTGGATTTCTATGGTTTTGGCTCTTGGTATTGAGCAAGGCCTAAGGCTATATAAGGAGAAGAAGATCATTAGGCAAAATTATCTTTGGACAAGGCTTGAATATCTGAAAGAGAAAGAGATCTGATATGCAGGTTCTGGGTTGCTTGATCTGAGCTAAGGAGAAATCACATCGGTTTATGGAAGACTAGATCTAAGGATAAATCGGGATCTAATGGTTTGAAATGCACTATAATGATATGGTTGATTATGCGTATTTCTAGATCTGCATACTGTCGCAATATTATGTTCTGGGTCTAACTGATGTCTGGTACAACTGCAAGTTGAGAGAATTTATTTTTAGATCTGTACGCAGGTTGGCTTAGGTAAAAGCGCGTGTATACGCGGGTTTCGCTCAGTGAAGTAGCGTATATCTCTTGAAGCTTGATTTTTGGGTTTGCAGTTGGATCTGACTGTTATTGCAGAGTTCTGTAGACTGCTCTGTGTTCTGGTAACTGGTGATTGACAGGGTTCAGTGGTTCAGTGATTCAAAGTTTGATGATGCTAGTATTGGTTGTTTTATGCTTCAATGATCTGTTGTGAAAGTTGAATGAATTGTGGTCTACAGATTGTAATGTTGTGCTTCAGGAATATCCAGTCTGAAAATGTATGAAAGGTGGTACCTGAAAGAAAGAAAATTGTAGGTCAGCACCTACGTACTAGTATCTTAGCTAGTACAAGAGCAAAGGGGGGTTGGAGCTCCCTTCCAAGGAAGTTTGGAGAACGAGAGAAGGTTGTAGCCTTCTGCAGGTTGTAGCCTGCGTACTGGTATAAGGCTGCACCAGTACAAAAAGATTGTAAACTGAAGTTTCATATTAAAGAAAGATAGAGACGACTTGCAGCAGGTGGTTTTCACCCACATTGGGTTTCCACCTTATATCTTGGTGTTCATGTGTGTGGTTTCTGTGTGATCTGTTCTACTGCATCTGCTTACTCTTAATATTGTGAATAATGTCCTCATGCACTTAACTGAAGATAAACTGACTGAATTATAAGATTTCTAGTTATACGCTGTTTTCTTTATACACAGTTGCGTGTACACGCTGGTTCTCTTAACGAAAGTAGCGTATATGTTTCTGAGCATTGAAAAAGTTTTATAGTTCTGATAATACTGATTCACCCCCCCTCTCAGTATTATTTCCAACAATTGGTATCAGAGCAGGTCCTTCAGAGAAGCTTGATCGCTTGAAGGTAGATCGTTCATCATGAGCAACTACGATAGAGAAGCATCAATCAGGCCACCGATTTTTGATGGGACAAACTTCAATTATTGGAAGGTAAGAGTTACTGCATATCTTCAATCTCTTGGTACATAAGTTTGGGACATTGTAGAAACAGGCTATGCTTTTCCTTCAGCTACTCCTACAGATCCAGCTGAGAAAAAGAAGTATGAAACAAATGCAAAAGCAGTCAGTACTCTATTAGGAAGTATATCCCAAACATAATTCATGAAGGTAATGCACTTCAAATCAGCAAAAGAGATATGGGACAAAATGGTCACGAGCTATGAAGGAGATGAACAGGTAAAACAAGCTAAACTTCAAACTCTCAGGATTCAATATGAGACTCTCAAGATGTATAGTGATGAAAGTGTGGCTAATTATTTTCTTCGGGTAGATGAGATTGTTAATTGTATGAAAAATTTGGGTGAAGAAATAAAAGAGGCTATAGTAGTTCAAAAGATTCTAAGATCATTATCCCCCAAGTTTGAATCTAAAGTATCTGCAATAGAAGAAAAGGAAAATCTCCATGTTCTCACTATGTCTCAGCTACATGGAATTCTAACTGCTTATGAAATGAGAAAGGGAGGTCCATCAGACAGAAGGGAAGCTGCTTTTAAGGCATCAGGCAAAGAAGATTACTATGAAGCAAGCCATATTCCAGAAGAAGAGGAAGAAGAATCAAATTTTGTCAGAAATCTTCAAAGGGATTCTGGAAGGTTCAGAGGTAAGCTACCTTTCAAATGCTTTGCTTGTGGAAGAGTAGGTCATTATGCTGCAAAATGTCCTTATAAGGATAAAGGAAAGGAACCTGCTAGATGGAACAAGAAACAAAGTGCAAATAAGAAAAGTTACTACACCCATGAAGATAGTGATGGTTTATCAAACAGTGATGAAGATGAACAAGGTAATAAATATAAGTTGTTAATGGCATTTGAAGATGATGATTATGAGGATGCTGTAGATGTGAATAACCTCTATGATGAAATTACTAGACTCAAGAGATGTATAGAAGAAAAGAATGTGATCATTGATACTCTACAATTTCAAATTGATGAAAAATAAAAACATCTTGAAAAACTAGAAGGTGAAATTGTTGGTCTCAGAAAAGAAATTGAGAAAACAAAAGCTATTAATCTTAAGTTTGTCAAAGGATCTAAAACTTTGGATGAGATTATCAATGTGCAGCAGTCTCCTCTAAACAAGACAGGTTTGGGTTACAATGGAGAAACCTCTCAAGCATCCACCTCAAAAAGTTATCTTGATGCGGCAAGAAGAAATGAGCAGAAGAACAATGAAGATAATCAGGTAAAGCAGGGACAAAATACAAACAGAAACTATCAGGGGCAATCCATCTTAAGGGTGAACAAAAGCTACAACCAGCCACAGGTAAAATCTTCTCAGTTTGGTTCAAGAATAGATGAAAATAGAAATTACAATCAGTTGGCAGGTAGATTCAATAACCGCAGACGCTTCTTCAATGGACAATGCTTTTCTTGCCATAATTTTGGTCACAAAGCAGCTCAATGTGTTGCATATAAAACAATCATGACTAGGGAAGCTCAAAAACAAAGAAGTATGACAGGGATGACAAAAAGGACCTATAACAACTTTTCGGTTCTTGAAAATGAAGTCGAATGTTCTATTTGCAATAACTTTGGTCATGAAGAATCTGAATGCAGGAGCAGGTTACAGCAGAAAAAGGAGCAAGCCTCAAGCACCAAAACATGGAGAATAAAGGAACCTCAAACAGAAAGATGTGGAATAGCATTTTATGCAGAGGGACAGGAAAATCTATGGTACATTGACAGTGGATGTTCGAAGCATATGACAGGTGATAAAGAAAAACTTGAATCTTATTCTATTCTAGAAAAAGGAAAGAAAGTCTCTTTTGGAAACGATACTCCTGCAACTATAAAAGGAAAAGGAATTGCTCAGTTAAAAGGAAAGGTCAAAGCTGGAAATGTTTTGTATGTTGATGGATTGAAGCATAATCTTCTAAGTGTCAGCCAGATGTGTGATCAAAGAACCGAGGTTATTTTCAGATCGAATGGATGTCTTGTTCGTGATCTTGATACAGGTAAAACAGTACTCAAAGGCAAAAGAACTCCAAATAATCTGTACATATTTGAAGAAGGACAACAACAATGCTATCTAAGCAAGGATGAAGAGCACTGGTTATGGCATCGAAGGTTGGGACATCTAAGCTTTTCACAAATAAGGAAAGCATGCAAATATCAGGTAGTTCGTGGTCTTCCAGATATCAAAATTCCAGACAATACCATATGCAAATCTTGTCAGTTTGGAAAGCAAACCAGAACTAACTTTCCAGAGAAGGAAGGATCAGCTAGCATGCCTCTCGAGCTAGTCCATACAGATGTATGTGGTCCATTTAGGAAGAGGACACCTCGAGGAGAAGAATATCTGATATTATTCATTGATGATTTCTCCAGATTTGTTTGGTTAGGGCTCATGAAGCACAAAGATGAATCATTCGAAAAATTCAAATCCTTCAAAGCCTTGGTTGAAAATGAATCAGGACACAAAATTAAGTGCCTCAGATCTGACAGAGGTGGGGAGTTCACCTCAAATGAATTTTTCGATTTCTGTGACGAACATGGGATAAGAAGAGAATTCTCTACAACTAGAACTCCTCAGCAAAATGGGGTTGTGGAAAGAATGAACAGAACTATCCAACAAATGGCTCGTGCTATGCTCGATGAATTAGGTACTCCCGCAACCTTCTGGGGTGAAGCTGCACATGCTGCTGTTATTATTCTTAACAAAACAAATGTCCGAGTAAACAGCACTCAAACACCTCATGAGCTCTGGAGTGGTAAGACTCCTTCGGTGAAGCACTTCAAAATCTTTGGAAGCAAATGTTATATCAAGAATACTGATGAGCAACTTGGCAAACTTGAACCAAGAGCAGATGAGGGCATTCTTCTTGGTTATTCTCCACATAGCAAAGCATACAAGTGCTACAATAAAAGACTTGGCAGAATTGTTGACAGCATTGATGTAGTGGTTGACGAGAAGGGATATATTCCTAGGCAAGTTCATCATGAAGACATTGAAGAAGATGAAGGTTACCCCCAAAGGTGGAATGATGAAGAAGAAGAACCTCAAGAAGAAGAAGAACCTCAAGAAGAACCAGAGGAGCAGACAAGAATAGAAGAGAAGACTCCATCCAGATATGTTCAAAAGAATCATCCAGAATCTCAGATTGTGGGGCAGAAAGAAGCAGGAGTACAAACAAGAAGGACACTTGCAGAAGCTTCAAGCTATTTGGCATTACTCTCCTCCACTGAACCACAAAATGTTAAAGAGGCTTGCAAAGATGAATGTTGGGTCAAAGCAATGGATGAAGAACTTGAGCAGATCGAAAAGAACAACACTTGGGAATTAGTTCCTAGACCAAAAGATAAGAATGTAATAGGAACAAAATGGGTCTTCAAGAATAAATTAAATGAAAATGGAGAAGTAATTAGAAACAAGGCCAGACTTGTTTGTAAAGGGTATGCGCAGCAAGAAGGAATAGATTTTGAAGAGACCTTTGCTCCTGTGGCAAGACTTGAGGCCATCCGAATGTTCCTTGCTCTCTCAAGCTTTCAAAACTTCAAGGTATTTCAAATGGACGTGAAATCAGCCTTTCTGAATGGAGACTTAGAAGAAGAAGTATATATTGAACAGCCAGATGGTTTCATTCTTGGGAATGATCCAAACCTTGTATGCAGATTGAAAAAGGCTCTCTATGGACTCAAACAAGCTCCAAGGGCTTGGTACTATCGGTTGGACAAATATCTTCACCAACAAGGCTTTTCAAAAGGATCAGCAGATAGCAATCTCTATATAAAAGTTGAAAATAACAAATTACTAATTCTTGTTGTTTATGTAGATGATATTATCTTTGGCAGCAATGAAGAGACTATGAGTCAAAACTTTGCCTTGGTTATGCAGAAAGAATTCGAAATGTCACTACTTGGAGAATTGACATACTTTCTTGGATTGCAAATCCAACAAAATGAAGGAGGTATCTTCTTGTCTCAAACCAAATACCTCAAGCAGATCTTGAAGAAGTATGGCATGGAAGAGTCAAAGCCTGTATGTACACCCATGGTTACAGGATGCAGCCTCAGTGCAAATGATGGATCAGCAGCAGTTCATCAACCCACTTATAGATCCATGATTGGGAGCTTGCTTTATTTGACAGGTACCCAACCAGATATTACACATGCAGTAGGAATTGTTGGAAGATTTCAAGCCAACCCAAAGGAGACTCATCTTCAGGCAGTCAAAATAATCTTCAAGTATCTTCAAGGGACACAAAACTATGGCTTATGGTATCCTAGAAATACAGATCTCACTCTTCATGCTTACACAGATGCAGATTGGGCTGGAAGTGTGGATGATAGGAAAAGCACAAGTGGTGGTGCTTTCTTCATGGGTTCCAGACTAGTATCTTGGTTCAGCAAGAAACAGAGTTCGATTGCCTTATCTACAGCTGAAGCAGAATATGTGGCTGCGGCATCTTGTTGTACACAACTTCTTTGGATGATGCAAACCTTGCAGGACTTTCAAATCACTTGCACTCCACTAGTCTCTATCTTATGTGATAATACAAGTGCAATCAGCATTTCAAAGAATCCAGTCATGCACTCAAAGACCAAGCACATACCAATCAAGTACCATTTTCTTCGGGAGCAAGTGCTTGAGCAGAAGGTCAAGTTGGAGTATGTTCCTTCTAAGGAACAAGTTGCTGATATTCTCACAAAACCACTGCCCAAGGAAACTTTTGAATATCTCAGACAAAAGCTGGGAGTAGTTGATGCTTCATCCTGCTGTTAAAGCTTGTCTGTTCTACAGAAAAGTTGGTATACGCAAGTTACGTAAGGGATATCCGCGTATATACGCTGATTTATGTGGGGTAAGTCGCGTGTATATTGTACGCATGTTGCAGAAAGTATATCCGCGTACATACGCTGGTCTATGCAGGAGAAATCGCGTATATGGAGTTCTGAACAGCAAGTGCAAACTCTGGTTTAAAAGATCTGAGATGGGTATGTCAGAATTCTTCAGACACAGTTTCAAGGGGTGCAGCAGGCACAGGTTCAGGGGGAGCAGATTAAAAGTCTCATAAAGCATTGTTGGCATTTAGATGTTTTGGTTATTGGTTTCTTAGAAAGAAATCCTAGTTGCTGATCTAAAAGATGTTTATCAGATGCTGCTGGTGACTTTCATAAGTCTTGGTCTCGATCTGTTGTCTCTATGTCATGTCTCTCTTTTGTGATATTTCTTTTATGGTGTCAAGGTCATGTAACGGCCTATGTTGGTTTCCCCACTATGCCTGGGATGAATGATGTAATATAATTGGTTGTTTCTGTAGGGAGTATGGATGTATGTATTGAGTCTTTTGGTGATAGGAAGGTCCCTTATGGTGTATAAGTCTTGGTTCTTGTTGAAGAACATCTTTTGCAGATCTGGCCTACTGTCAAGGGGAGCATGATTCAGCACAGCCAAGCAGAGGTATCAGCATGTACTTAGGGGGAGCACTGCCCTTTGTCCTTGATGACAAAGGGGGAGAATGATTCTAAGAATCTTGAGGTTGCCATCAAGTCCAAAGGGGGAGATTGTTGGCATTTTGGCACAGGTGTGGCGCTATGATTCAGGTGTTGTCCTTGATGGCAACTCTCTTTGATATCAGATCTTCGTTCAGGCTACAGAATGAAGAGAAATCTCATATACGCAGGTTAATTAAGTCAAAGTTGCGTATACACGCTGGTGATATGCATACTAAGTCGCGTATACGCAGGCGAGCTATATACGAAGGCGCGTATACACGCAGATGCATGAACAAGAATGGGCGTATATGTCGGGAAGTTTCCTTTTGGTCCATGGTAGTTAGTCCTCGGTACTTGTGCCCATGTCTTCGGACCAAAGTACCTCGACAGACGTGTAGATCGCTAGTTTTGAAGTTGATGGTTTTGGATTTCTATGGTTTTGGCTCTTGGTATTGAGCAAGGCCTAAGGCTATATAAGGAGAAGAAGATCATTAGGCAAAATTATCTTTTGACAAGGCTTGAATATCTGAAAGAGAAAGAGATCTGATATGCAGGTTCTGGGTTGCTTGATCTGAGCTAAGGAGAAATCACATCGGTTTATGGAAGACTAGATCTAAGGATAAATCGGGATCTAATGGTTTGAAATGCACTATTATGATATGGTTGATTATGCATACTGTCGCAATATTATGTTCTGGGTCTAACTGATGTCTGGTACAACTGCAAGTTGAGAGAATTTATTTTTAGATCTGTACGCAGGTTGGCTTAGGTAAAAGCGCGTGTATACGCGGGTTTCGCTCAGTGAAGTAGCGTATATCTCTTGAAGCTTGATTTTTGGGTTTGCAGTTGGATCTGACTGTTATTGCAGAGTTCTGTAGACTGCTCTGTGTTCTGGTAACTGGTGATTGACAGGGTTCAGTGGTTCAGTGATTCAAAGTTTGATGATGCTAGTATTGGTTGTTTTATGCTTCAATGATCTGTTGTGAAAGTTGAATGAATTGTGGTCTACAGATTGTAATGTTGTGCTTCAGGAATATCCAGTCTGAAAATGTATGAAAGGTGGTACCTGAAAGAAAGAAAATTGTAGGTCAGCACCTACGTACTAGTATCTTAGCTAGTACAAGAGCAAAGGGGGGTTGGAGCTCCCTTCCAAGGAAGTTTGGAGAACGAGAGAAGGTTGTAGCCTTCTGCAGGTTGTAGCTTGCGTACTGGTATAAGGCTGCACCAGTACAAAAAGATTGTAAACTGAAGTTTCATATTAAAGAAAGATAGAGACGACTTGCAGCAGGTGGTTTTCACCCACATTGGGTTTCCACCTTATATCTTGGTGTTCATGTGTGTGGTTTCTGTGTGATCTATTCTACTGCATCTGCTTACTCTTAATATGGTGAATAATGTCCTCATGCACTTAACTGAAGATAAACTGACTGAATTATAAGATTTCTAGTTATACGCTGTTTTCTTTATACACAGTTGCGTGTACACGCTGGTTCTCTTAACGAAAGTAGCGTATATGTTTCTGAGCATTGAAAAAGTTTTATAGTTCTGATAATACTGATTCACCCCCCCTCTCAGTATTATTTCCAACAGATTCATCTTATGCAGTAATACTCACTCAGATTAATGATCACAACTTGGAAGAACCGATTTCATTTTATAGTTCAAATCTACAGGGTGCTGAACTAAATTATTCCGAAGTTGAAAAACAAGCCTTTGCTGTGTATAAAGCTGTCAAACATTACAAACCCTTCCTTTTAAAAGCCCATACAAAAGTTATAGTTCCTTTTCCTGCAGTAAGACAATTACTAATCCAAAGGGAATTAGGTGAAAAAAGGGAAAACTGGGTTACAACACTTCAAGAATATGACTTGGAAATCAAGCCAGCAAAGATTGTTAGAGGCCAAGGTTTTTGTAGGTTATTAGCAGGAGCATCCAACATTCAAGAACCAGGTGATATAGAACAAATTGAAGAAATCAACCAGATAAGTATCACGGATTCTGAATTGCAATATGTAGACTTGATCTTTTATTTGAAAAATGGATATGCACCTCCTAACCTTTCTTATAAAAACAAACGGGCCATTAGATTAAAAGCAAAAAACTTCATAATCATTGATGATGTACTTTTTAGGCAAAATTATGATTCAATTTTATTAAGATGCCTAGAAAAACCTGAAGCACAAAATGTTTTGCAGGAACTACATGATGGACCAGCAGGAGGACATTTTGGAGCTGACACAACAGCCCACAAAATCATTCATGCTGGATATTATTGGCCCACCCTATTCAGAGATACTCATGAATATGTAAGGAAATGCCGAAGTTGTCAAATCTCCAGTGGAAGACAAAGAAAACCAGCTTTCCCTTTGCAACTAGTCAACATTGATCAACCTTTCGAGCAATGGGGATTAGATATCATTGGGGAAATAACTCCATAGTCCTCCAAACAACATAAGTATATCCTTACTGCTACTGATTACTTTACTAAGTGGGTTGAAGCAATTCCTTTAAAGACAACAAACTCTGAAGTAATTATAGAGTTTATAGATCAATTCATCATTACCAGGTTTGGTGTCCCAAATGCTCTTGTTTTCGATAATGCATCTTATTTATCTGGAAATGCTATGTTTGAGTTCGCTATTAAAAGAGGATTTAAATTGAAATATTCTGCAAATTACTATCCCCAGGGTAATGGTTTAGCAAAGTCTACCAATAAAAATCTAGTTAAAATTAGTAAGCGAACTATTGAACAGAATCATAAAAACTGGCACAAATCTTTAATATTCACACTATGGGCTGATAGAATAACGCAGAAGGCTTCCATAGGTACTTCTCCATTCAACCTTTTATATGGGAAAGAAGCAGTGCTACCAACCAATCTAGTGCTTCCTTCTCTAGCCCTAGTTCAGTTTGTTGAAGAAAGCCCCTCTTCTTCTATTCAACTTAGACATGATCAAATCTTAAAATTAGAAGAAGAAAGAGAAAAGGCCAAAATTACTCATGAAAAACATCAGCAAATTATCAAGTCATCTTTTGCCTCAACTTCATCCAATTCAAAACAGTTACAGGTTGGTGATCTAGTTCTGAAATGGGACAAAGCCCATGAGGATAAAGGAAAACACACCAAGTTCCAGAAGATGTGGTTTGGACCATTTCAGATCTACGAGAAGATAGGCCATTCGACATTCATATTACAAGATTTATTAGGAAAGAGAGATTCTCTTCCTGTTAATGGCCTCATCTTAAAGAAATTATTCAATTGAGGAGGTAACCCCTTCTCCCTTTTTTAAGTTCAGTAGAATTTGTAGTTTTTAGGACCATTAGGAAATAAAGTTGTAAGATATCTTCCATTGGCCTTTGCTATATTGAAAAGTTGCTCAAAAGAAGTAGTTTTGATATTTACTTTTAAAATAGAAGCCTTAAACAAAAGGGACAATTTCTAGGAAATTAGGTATATTCACATTCTAAAACCCCATTTCATTTTTGTGAAATCTTCTCAAGATTTAGAAGTACTGTAAATCATTTTATGGTTTTCAAACTGGCCACAAAAAGGTTATCAATATCAAAACAGAAACTAATTCAATCTTAGCATCTTCAACTCTTACCCTGTCATCCATTCTCTCTTAAGGAGAAAATTTTCCATCCCATTCATCCAAGTTTATGATTACTCAGAGTGTAATTCTAAAATATTTGATATAAAAGATAAGGGGTCTTATTACAAGCCTGCTTACCATGATCATTGGGAAATAGTTTAACTGACATTACCAACACTGCATACCAAAACAGGGTAATGGCTTATAATCATAAGACAAGGGGTCTCATCACGAGCCAGCTTGTCCGGTTAGATTACAACTAGTAAATGGCATTGTCAAACAGCTGGCCACCAAACCAGGAAAATGGCTTTTTATCTTACAAATAATAGAAAAGGAAAAAAATAAATACAAAATATGAAAGCATATTTTGAATTCATTCTTTTAATCATACTCTGAAATGGATGGGATAATGGACAGTCAAATGGTTAAAAGGTATCCCTGTCGAAACTATGAACGTTTGCTGGCAGCAGAGTCTCTACCTATGACAAAGGAGTCAATTAAAAAGGCTAAGTTGGAAAGGTTTTTGTTTTATCATTATCAACCAATAGAGGCCAATTCAAAACTTAGAATGTATCTAATTTTAACAAGAGAAGAAATTAGCAAAAATAGCTCTTATTATATTCAGAATGTATGTATACCTAGTTATATTAGAATTTTCCTCTTTGATAAGATTTCTATACGAAGAAAGTCTAAGTATTTCAATATTTCTCAGAGATAACTATTTCTCCCAGTGAATCGCCAATTGTTGTGCTGTACAACAACCCCCCATTTCATAAAATTTTACTTTCAAAACTATAACATGAAATGGGTTCCTTTTAGATTAAATTGGTATCAACTTATCATTCCTCAAAAGGTTCGAAAAGAAATAAAACATTATAAACCTTTTGAGACAATATATAATCGGTCTTATAATAAAAAATGAATAATTCTTTATTATTGCGATAAAGCGATCGCAAGATCGCATATCGCAATAACAAAGGATGCATAACAAAAGACCCATTGGTTTTCCCTGATGCGACAAGCGCAAATAACTATCAGATATCGGGAAGGTAAGAAATCGTAACAAAAGGCCCCTCTCTTTGCTCCGATGCGATATCGCTATCGGCGATTGGGGAATGTAACATGCATGCAACTAAAAGCCCTCTTCTAAAAAGCTCCCGATACGAATTAGCGATATCACTATCGGCAATCAGGGATTCTGTAATGACACCAATATAACTACTTAAACATTCCTCCGATCCCAGATTGCGATAAAGCTAAGCGTGAATTTCAAAAATGATTGATAAGGCTTGGGTATATTGTGTTGAATTATTATTAAAAGCCTTTCTCTTCCCGATAGTGATTCACTTGCGCCCAACCGCAAAAACATCAAAGCCACGCTTAAATGAATTATTCGGCCAATAAACGATATGATGAGCATTTAAATGATTGACAGGTTTAAACGGTCAATTAATGGAGCAATTATGCCAAAATCTCTTTAGAGATTGTATCCGCGACAGTCTTATGTCAATCCTCTATTATTCATTGATTGATGTAACTCTTTCATACTTGGTTTGCACCACCTATTCTCCGCATTACGTTCATTTTATCTCCTGTGCAGAGCTCCTCCAAAGCAGCGAATTTAGGCCAAATGGGGAAGAAGTCTAAGAAATCTGGAACAACTTCAGCTTCCGCAGTAACATGACAACACATTGCCGATCCGGGACCAAGTAAAAAAGGATTAATCTCAGACACCACATGTCTTGGTCTCGGTAATACTACTTGGCAGAGCATCTATAATCTGGTTGAGGCCGAAGAGCCTTAGGAAACATCAGTACAAGCTACAACAGACTCGAAATGGAAGTCCGAGGCAACTCTAAAGGATTTGGCTGATTCTTACCTACACCGGATAGTGACTCGAGAGCAAATTCTTCCATACACAGATGTGGTAAGATGGGCAGTTGAGGAAATTCTAATTACAAACAGAACATTTTTCACTATTGACGGGAGAGTATTCGGTTCATTTCAGCCCGATGATTTGAGACAAATGTACCATTTGCCCGAACCAGAGAAGAAGTATAACAAAGCATTTCTAGAGAAGTTCAAAGATGAAAATGAAATTGAATCAGCACCTATACGGGAATGGAGACAAAACCCAACAAAACACAAGCATGAGTCTTCGGGTAAGTACTCTATTGATTCCTTGTGTTCTCCTTATTGTTATGCTGGAGCGATGATGTGTAGGATGTGGGGGTTGCATGATTCCTCAAAATTATCCATAGAGATGGTACCTTTAATGGAAGCAACATGCAATAGCGAAATAATGGATTGGGGGAATATATTATCTGATAAGTTAGCAACAACTATTCTTGAGTTCAGAAACAAATCCCATGTTACTAAAAGGTTCATTCCTCCATTTTACTTTAGTCCCTACACCTTAGATACTCTCTGTTTTAACTCCGAATTTCCTGTGCTGGGGTGGAGATGGACTCCACAAGACCCCATGCCCATTCATATCTATCACAAGAAGTTGTGGAAAGCCCATTATAAACACCACCTATATCAAGTTTGCAATGGATTTATGTTACCCATTTACTGTGCAATTTTTGACAAACCTGCTCGTAAGATTTCCTCACAAGCAGAGATTGACTTGACAGCCTTAGGAACCTAGTTCGGAGAAGAAAAATTTACATATGTAAGAGTTTTCGGCAGTCATGCCAGGTCTCATGTCCTCCCTTTGTATATACCCGACAAATTATTGGCTCGAGAGATAGCATATCAGCTTACATCCGCAGGAGTTACAAAAACTCTGAGGAATTCAAAGAAGCAAGTTTGGCCTCCTTTTCCTCTAAGGTGTGGCGTTTACACTCTCAATGACTACAAGCATGCAAAGAAAGAAGCAGAAAAGATAAATACACTGAATCATGCCACTCTTCCTAGCAGACGATTTGATCCAAACAAAGTCGTCTATAATGTACTAGAACAAGCAAAATTCACTAAATTTGGACGTAAAAAGATGAGTTTGATGACCTATTCTCCTCGGTCGAGTCATTATTTCAGGTTCAAGTGCTAGCTAAAATGAGATATCACGACGACGGGTTAGTCGAATTTAACAAACTTAGAGAGCAGAGGTTGCAAACTCTGCCTCTAGATTTGTTAGCCACTGCCCCGATGACACAATCAAGCGAGCCTGAACAACGACTTACCAACGAACCTCCTGCTACATTAGAATTTTTTGAAGAAGTCAAAAGAAGAGAGCAGGAGGAACTCCAAAGGAAAGAGCAGGAGGAACTCCAGAGGAAAGAACAAGAGGGAGCGCAGAGGAAAGAACAAGAGAGAATATGTGAAGAGGAACAGAAAAGGCAGCAGGAGCAGTGCAGCAAGGATGTGAATGTCGATACCGAGATTGACCCCAGGTTGCTCCAGGAATGGCAGCAATTCGATTCAATCATAAGCAATATAGAAAGCTCAAGAGAAGCCGATACATCCAAAGCGGCTGATACACAACATACAACATCAAAAGAG
Source organism: Pinus tabuliformis (assembly GCA_031772625.1). NCBI lineage: Eukaryota > Viridiplantae > Streptophyta > Pinopsida > Pinales > Pinaceae > Pinus > Pinus tabuliformis. The sequence goes on along the minus strand of CM062808.1, from coordinate 30,326,679 downwards.
GTTCCAAGCGAAGGAACCAGCGGTCTACCCCTCACTACAGACTTAGAAATAATTCCCAAAGATCCTTCAGATCAAATAATTTTGCAAGTGGAGGATATACCTCCATTGGATGTCTTTTACAGCCCAAAGCACAGGGCCGTAGTAAAGTGACAGCGGAAAAGGAGAAGGATTGATCAACCTTCCCTGTTCCCTGAACAAACAGTGACAACCAACGTAGTTTGGAAGGAGGAGTTCGATCCTTCTGATGACCTAACAAAGTTGTCCCAATATGCTGGAGCCTATTCGGCGGCCACCATGGACAAGGCATCAGAAGTGAGTAATTTGTTAAAAGAAAAAGACCAGGCAATCGCTTCGTTACAAGCACAACTATCGGAGGCACAACAGAAAGCAGAACAATTAGAACAACAATTGTCCACGCAACAACAGTTAAATAATCAATTGAACAAACAGTTGCATGAAGAGAAACAGAGGGTAGATTCGAGTGCGATTCAAAAGCAGAAAGAACTATCGGAGGCATTAGCAAAATTGAAGACAATGAATGAACAGATGGTAAAGACAAAAGATGAGCAAATTTCTCAATTATTAGGTCAAATAGAGAAGTTCAAGAGTCTTCCGCAGCCTGTCGATTTCATAGCAGAAGCACTACAGATTAATAAGGCACTGGTAACACAAATAAGATTATTGTGTCATAAAATTGCTCAAGTTGAACCCCTGTGTGACATAACAGCATCAATAATCGATAAATCAGTCGATGCTAGACAAGACTTAGAGCAGGCCAATGAGACCTTAATAGATTTTCTTACTTGGCAGGAAACTAATGAGGGACAGGCAGCAAATTTGCCTAAAATCCTAGAATCCCATAAAGAAATTTTATTTATGGAGTGGCATTCCCAATTGATGAAGGCAGAGAGAGCAGTTTCTAGATGCAAATTATCCACAAGTAATTTGATTGAATTAATTAACAATACTCTCTATTTATCTAATATGATCTCTCAGTGTACACTAGGTAAATTACTATCGGCCAAAACATTGGAGCAATCATGTTATCAAGAGATGGAAAAGAATGGGAGATTAATCACAGGTATTAAAAGTTTAACTTGGGACACTTATTGGTTGTTTCTAGTAAAACCATACAACCAGAGAGCTACCCTCAAGTGCCTAACAGATGCAATCGGGTGTATCATTCCCGATATACATGATGCCACCTATTCTTCTCAACTCAATTCTCATCTCAACCGCCCTCAAGAAGTGGAACCGATGCTAGCGATATGCCAACTCAGGTCGAAAGGCAAACAACCAGAGTGATGAATCATGCTGCCGACTACTAGATTGCTTCGGGGGAGATATTTAAGATCAAGTTGTACCAATTTAGTAGCACTTTAATTTTGTAGTTAGTTAGTTTAATTAAGTATTTATAGACCCTTTCATGTATTTAGAAAGGGTCGTAAGTTTTTGTATATGACTTAAACCTGAAGTTGCACTACTGTACTTCAGGTATATTTTTATAAAGACTGGGCCAATTATTCCAATTTTGATAACGAAGATTTTATGTGGATGTGCACTATTGCCTTTATTTAAAAGTATTTCTGAGTCGGAAGAAGGAATTCAAATTGCGATTGATGTTGGGAATGATTTGCAGCTCATATGGTACTACTATCTATGTATGAATTCATTCTTTTTATGTGAATTGTTATTTGATCATTCTTGCTATTATTGAATATATGCATGTGTTTTAACAACATTCTTTATACTTTCCACTATTGGATGTTTACAGCGTTCTTTTCTTCTAATCATACATGTATCAGTAATATAAAAATATAAGTGTAACAATGTTTTATTAATTACTTTGTTCAACTATTTGAACAAAGCAATTATTATATGAATGAATGTCTATGTTTATTGAATAGAGTCATCTATATGCCTATTGATGAATAGAGATCATCAAACGTTGCACTTAAGAATAGAAGCTTCCCGGGATAGAATAGTCATTTGTATTTTCGATTTTAGATTAAGTCATCCATTCATTATCACTTATTAGAAAACCTGTCATTCATCCATCCCTTTTTATTCATTACTGGGAAACTGGTCCCATTATATCCAGTCGGAGCTACCATCCCAGATAGAAAAGGAGCTGTATTAAGGTCCGGACCAGGTGGTTATCCCCCAATGTTGATGCAACGATTTCAGAGGCATCAACACCTCCTTCATCTTATCTCCCAAGACTTCTCACAACCTCCACCCTCCTCTTCGAATCTATCTTCTCAGATACCTAACCCTACCACCTCCAGTTTCTTTGCAGATTCATCCCCTCCCCACCCAAGTTTGTCTGGGGCTCCCCATTTGGCCACTGACTTGGCTCCTTGCCCCATCCCTCCTAGTAGACCCCGTCTTGACCGACCAGGTCATCCACCTAAGAGATTCAAAGGGGTAAATGCTGGTACGAAGAAGATCTCACTCACCTTTGGTGATGACATTCATATGGGGGATGTGATGGAGATCTCTGATAGTGTCTTTGGTGGGTCAGGTTAGAGGTAGGGCATACTCTGTTGCGCGACTAAGACAATGGGTCTTGGAGATTCAGGGGCAGGTCCTCACTGAATTACCATCGAGTGTTACACTTTCTCGAGGATAGTTTTCTCTTTGATTCCATCAGCCTAATTTTTTCCCATGGGTACTGTAAAAGATTCACTGGCACATCGAGATGGTGTCGATATTTCTCAAATGATGGAGCCCTATTTTTGATCCCGAGAGAGAACATCTTGGAGTTGGGCCTATTTGGGTTCACTTTCCTAGATTACCCTTGCACTTCTGGTCAAACGACATTTTCAAACAGATTGGGAATGCCCTTGGACAGTGCATGGATTATGATAAATCATATATGCTATCTAGAAATATGTTTATGGCATGCATACTGGTTCATCTTAACACCAAGGAAGGTCTAGAATAAAATATTCAGTTTCATTGGCGGGACACTTGCAGGGTACAGATATTGGACTACAAGGGGGTACCTTACCACTGCCAGAGGTGTCATAAGATTGGACACCTATACAAAGACTGCCCTCTCCTCACATCCATCTCTTCATCAGTTGCCCGATCTAATCATGATGTAGGTGATTTTGCAGTTGATCAACGTGGTAAGGCACCTGCTCGGCCTGAGGTGGTTTCAGAGCTGGAATCTTAGGCGGTTTGTGACACTCATATGGAGCATGTTTGTTGGCTTAAGGGGTCCTGACCTAGGTTCAGAGTTAGCTGCGCCAACCAAAAAATCCCTACAATACTTGAACTTTCAAAAACAACCCACGTAGCGCAGGCTGCAGTCTCACCCGAAGCAGTATGGGGGGATGCAAGAACCAAGTTTCTACATCTAGAGACAAGTGTGATGTCTTTTAATGCCTCAGATCTTCCTTCGTGCAAATCGATAAGCCCTTAGGGCTCATTACTGCAACCCTACTAAAATAGCCTCTAGACCTTCGCGAAGGTCTACGATCGGATGTTGTGGATCTTTATCCGTTGATTTATCCACTTAGATGCATCAAAGGCCAATTCTAGATTAGTGTTCACACAATTATACTTAAGTTAATTAGAAAACATAACATAATTCATCACAGTCCTCGTGAAAGTACTTAACATGCATTGCATACATCTATAAAGGCTTATTCAAGTGAATCGCGCATCATTAGATCAATATTTCATAAACACATTATTCATCCACAACATATATCGCAAGTAAAAGGTAAACATGAATAAGCAGATATACACTGTATTTCTTTGATAATCTTCTTTATTGATCTTTACTATGGTATTATAGACTCAAAACTACCCTTTGCACTTGGCTACAGGGGTCCATACACTCATCTACGGACTCTACCTAGGCCTCTGCACACTCAGCTGCAAAGCCTTTCTCTCCTATCTGAACCACTTCTTTGCACTAAGACTTCTCCTCTATTGACCCATTACATCCTCCATTATTCCTTAGATTCTCTAAGACACACCTACTTATAGTCTTCAAATTTGACTCATATTTTACATAAACTGCATGAACGCCCAAAAACTGACCCAAGAGACCCCATCCCAACAGCCCCCCAACACAAAGATCATGACTTGCCCTCGAGTCACTCGGCCGACGCTTTGATCTTGCTGTGAAGATCCCCCAGTTCCACCTGAACTACAACAACTTCGGCAGTGCTCTGAATGGCTTCCTGCTTGACCTCCTCAACTAGCTTCTTTGTAGCGGGTCCTTTTGCGACCAACTTCATTGTCTGGTTTGTCTGCTACAAGCCCGTTAGCTTCTCCTCAATGTTAGTCATGACCGGGTAAGCCTCTTTTAACCAAGGCTACAGTTTGGCCTTAAGCAAGGCCTCCTTCTTCTGTTCCACCTCTACCTATGTGAAGAGCTACTTCCCCTCCTACAATTTGGCTAGGTGCTGCGCTGGTGCAATGGAGCGCACCATTTCCCTAACTTCATCATACTATTTCTGCAGCTCCATGACCTCTGTACTCAGTATCTGCAGGTTTGGGTCTTCCTACAGAGTTGTCACCAACTCCATTTCCTACTCAAATAATGTCAAACAATCAGCAACTGCGGCATCCAAGGTGGCCATCCCTTCTTTGATGGTGGCTCCGCACTGTTCCCAGACCTCGAGCAAAGACATAGGCTGCAAATTTAACTACAGATCAGTTATTTTCATGTTGAGTTTGAATTGAACTCGACCAACCTTTGCCTTTGCCTCGCACACACCGGAAGCTAACTTCCTGAGCTTCGCTTCTGGCTGTGCGTCATCAGGAATCTGAAGCTTAGGCACTATTCTGCATGCCTCTACAAATGCAGACTCTAGTCAAAAACTCTGTGCCTGCAACGTATCCTTTTCTTTCAAGGCCCACCTCTTCTCAATGAACATATGCTCATTGTTCCCCCTATATTTGCTGATAAGATTGAGAGCACGCTTCTTTTGAGCTCTCAATTCCTCTATCACCCTTGCATGTAGTGAGTGAAGAATCTCATTGTGGAGTGTTGCGATGTTCAGCCTGATGTTCTTAAGTGTGCTTAAGATGATGCGATCATTGACTGACTCCACAAGTAGGGACCCTTCTGGTAATGAAACAGTTCGAAGATCTAGGGTCCTTACCAATTCTGTTGCTTGACTCATCCCCGGGTCCAGGATCACTTGTGCTACGCTCGCCTGACCAACGCCCACCTGTATCCTAGATCTATAGCTCACATAGATCCTTTTGGACACTCCCCAAGATCTGCATATACTGATTCTCGAAATGCTGCAGGACTTCAGTTGTAGTGTCCCATATTTTTTCTCTAGTCTCATCGAGATCACCCTCCACTAATACCATGGGATCACCCTGCGACTTGTATGATTTTTTCTTTTTCCAAGGACCTTCCTGTTACTCCTGTCCGCGCTTCTTTAGACGAAATGGGGTGCTCTGCCCCTCATCTCCTCCGCCACCTTGTTCGAATTGTTCTTCCTCCTCTGTCTCTGGCGAAGGGGATTTTCCACTTCTTTCTGACTCGCATTGCTCCTATTCAGCTTTCTCCTTAGCAACACTCTCTTGCTCCATTCGAGCCTTCTTTGCAGCTTCCTTCTTCCTTTGCGTGACTAGGTTTTGCATAGCCTGCTTGGATGCTTCCTTTCTTCTCTGTGCTATCAAACTTCTTGCGCCCTTACTAGTTCCCGCATCTAGGTCTGAGGGGGTGCGCCACTCTGCTGGCCATTACGCGATCACCTCCTACACATCTGTCTCTACTACAAAATATGGCAATTCATGACATTACTATTGTGGATCCTTACATGCCTGAATATGTACTCGGTGGAAGTCAGCCTTGAACGTGTCATAGGCTGACAATTGCATGTACAAGGTCAGAGACAACCTTGGGCGCTCATTAGTGGCCATGCGGAGGCTTGATACCATTAGAACTTATAAGTTTTTTGTTTCTGTGATCCACGCGGGGTCCTTTGTAGCCCACAGGGAGGCAAACTGCGTTGCCTCTGGTAATCCTTCTTCCAGCGGAGGAAACTGGTTATCCTTTGGTAGTTCCCATGCAACCAAAACAATAGAGAGCAACAACCAAGTGTAATGGAATGACTTGGTGTCATCCTGGGCCTCATGACAATTCATGAGGAATTCTTGACACAGGTACCTGTACCAATTTAACCGCACGCCCTTTGCGCATTGTGCAACTAGGGAGACCGCAGGTGCTGGAACTTCGTCCGCGTGACACTTTATCATTACTTTCCCTACTAAGATCTGCGTGGCAATTTTCACCGTGGGGTCTTTGATGGAGGTGATTGAATATCCTCACTCCTTCTTCACTAGGTCAAATTCCTTCTTCATTCATTCAGCTTGATACTTTTCTCTTGTTTTTTCGCCAAAATCCTTGGCTAGATTTAATCTCTCATATGGCAGGTGCGTGATTCTATGGATAAGAATGTTATTGATGGGGATATGACCTCCTAGCCATAAGCACCCATCGTGCACCAGATTGAGCAGTTGGTGCACACAAGTTGTGTTGATAGGTGTGCGATGATAATGGGGCACCCATAACAGATTCAGTAGTCCCATATTCTCCACACCACGGATCCATTCCAACGCTCTAGCACGGTAACACCAACTCCACGTAGTAGATGTGCTTCATATAATTATTTATGGCTAAGTGTGGAAACCTAGTATGATCTTTGAGGTCCCAATCTTTCATCTTTAGCAGTGGGATCCGTGCAAGCTACAAACCTTCAAAGGGAACCTACTTAGGCAGCAGGGGTGTAGAAATGGAAATTTTTTCTCAGTCTGGATCGTTTGTGACCTTCGTCTTCCCCTTATGTAGAGGGATATAGCTAGGAAGCTTTTTGATGGGCACCACTCCCTCAACATCTATGTATTCTGTGCTCTGTCCTTCCTCCTCCTCCACATCGATGACCTGCTCGGGATGCCTGTCTTTCTTTTGTTTTTGGGCTGCAAAATTCTTTCTCGGTGATTCGCGCATTAGTAGTGGCTTTTTCTGTTTATCCTTCTTCGGCTTCTTTGTTTCTTTATCAGGGGTAGTCCTCAGCGTAGGAGACCTCGGCGCCATTGGCAGAAGAGCTGGAGCTTCCATACTCACCACTTCTGGGGCAGCTCCTTCAGAAGCGACATCACCACTAGTACTCATAATCTCTGTAGGGCTTGGTCCAAGGATTTTCTCAAGAATGAAGTTATGATTCAATTTTTACAGCTTAGCAAATGCAGGGCTCATGACCAAATCATCCCAATATGATCGGTTCGTAAACGAGACACAACAAAACTCAACAAAAACTATAAGGGTGCAAAGTGTTCTCTGCTGGACTCACATGTGTAATTTATAGGGGGTTTTGAATTTGAATCCGACCGTTTTCCCCAATTCTGATAATGAATGATGTTTTGGTGACATATCTTCAAATATTTTTGCCTTAAATGCTGCCAGCCTGCTCCTCTTAACCATCATTTTTCTGTCAAATCATGAACAATGACTCCAACAGTCACTTTTTTGCTGTGACGCGCAAAACATCCCTCCATAGCGCAACTTCCTATGCACAACTTCATTGGTCGTATCTTTATCATCTTCCATGTAGCCTACCTACTGCATAGTCCTTTGACCCTAGAAGTGTATTTTATAGTCCCACGATCCCTTGCAACTGCCTGGAGCACTAAGACAGTCATGTCACCATATAGTCATTGCGCAGGATCCCCTGTATATGGCTTCAATCAGCTTCCGTTCACTCTTCCTGGAAAAGGTTCTCCATTCAGCTTCACGAGCTGAACTACGCCTCCATCTGTAATTTCTTTGATAATATATGGCCCCAGCCAATGCATCTAAAATTTACATGAAAATTTAGTGAACTTACTATCATATAACAATACAAGATCATTTACCTTGAACGTGCGAAGCTTGATGTGTCGACCATGCCACGTTTTTTCATGTTCCTTCTATACTTGATGATGGAATCCAACCAAGAATCGTTCCTCTTCAAGCTCCATCAGCTGCATGAGCCATTCCTCTAGAACTTCATGATCTTCCATACCTATCATAGTTGCTATGCGCAGACTAGGCACAATATATTCCATATGCATCACAACTTCTATGCCATAGACCTATCTGAATGGTATTTGTCCTGTCAGTTCCTTGCAAGTAGTCTTATAAGCCCATAGTACTGCAGGTACTTGCACATCCCAGTCATTTTGTTGTGCGTTCTCCAAAATATTGTTGAAGGCCTCAATAGTTCCATTCACCTGTGGGTGATACAGTGTACTCTTCTGATCATAGACCTGGAATTCCTCTGTTAACACACTGATTGTTTCATTCAGAAAGTGTGTACCTCAGTCACTCATCAATAATTTTGGGCAGCCAAATCTGGTTAAGACAAACTCAAAAAAAAAATTTGCTTTTGTAGCCCCTATACAATCCTTAACTAGTTGTGCCTCTGCCCATCTGTTTAGATACTCCACTGCGGTGATCATGTAGCGTGCACCTGTCTTCTTTCTTGGTGGCTGAATTGGCCCTATTAGGCCCTTATACCAATAGGTGTCATATGTCATGATTGACTTGATGAGATATATAATATGTTCATACCTTTTCTTGTTGTAAAGGTTTTCGATATTTGTAAAAAAAAAAAAAATTTAAAAAATGTAAAGCGGGTATACCCTAAAAGAAAAATCAAAGGGTAAAAAGAATAAGAGATGGTCAAAAAATGAAAGAAAATGAACCCCAAACAAAAGACAGACTAGGAAAGTGTGCAAGTCTAAATGCCACTACTTTTTCACTTTGTGTAATAAACAATTGTGTGCAATTTGTCACTTATGCCACAATTCATGAATAGTCAAACTGTTTAAACTTGGCTAATTCATTTTTCAATTTCATGTTGTAGAAATAGAGAATAAATATCTGACCAAACAGTGTAATCTTGGCAGATAAGTAGATAGGTAGAGTAAATAAAAGGAGCTCAACAGTTTAATCTGAGCTCTTGGATGTAATAAGTGCAGACTTAGATAGGCTTTGCCATGTAAAAGAAAAGGAAGATTTGATAAGGGTTTGCCAGTCTAAGTGCACCCTAATAAAGAAGAAAAAATGCTAGGTTAAAGTAGGTAGGGTAGGTAGTTGATGTTGCAGAATCATATGTGATGAATGATGTCTCTAAATGTGTTAATCTTTCACTTTCATCACAAGGCCAAGGCATACAATACATTGAAAGCATCTCAAGCAAAGCAAAGTTAGAATAATTAACTCCCCTTCTCATTTTCCTTAATTATTCACTAATTTCCCCTAAGTACTAAGGTATTTGCTAAATTGGAGGGGCTCAAAGCATTTCTCTGACTTCTGGAGGGACCGGACCCTCGGCCCAATAATTTAAAAGCCTAAGTACTTAAAACCATTCATAAATCATTCATTCACCTTCATAAGTCTTTTCCTAAGTAAAATCCTATTTTACTTAGGAAAATTACATAATTTCTCATAAAAACCCTTTTCCCTTAAGCCTAAGTTAAATACACAAATCAACTGTTTTATACTTAGCGCTTTTCATTTCATTGTCATATTAATTTTTAACTTATATTATATAAATCCCTGATAATGTTTACCCTTTCCCATATTATATAAATATGAAAAACCCCGAATTTATATATATCCCGCCCTTGGTTAATTATAGCCGTAATATGTCCTAATCGGGATTTTTTTTTCTAAGTAATATTGATCTATTGATATGGTACAAAAAATGTTACAGAGAGGCCTAGCCTCAGAGTTGTTGATCATCTGTCATCATCAAAAATTGAAACTGTTTGTTTTGGACTGCCCCAACATAGGGGAAACCAGTCCAAGAAGCCTTAAAGACTGCCCCCATTATGGGGGAAACCAGCCCATTGAACCAGAAAAAACTATAGTCGAGTAGACCTTGGTTTTCCTGAAAAACAAAGAGAGAATGCATTTCTAGAACCAAAAGACAGAGACATATCCAAGAGACAGTGAGACATGTCCACCTGGTAGAGACTCAACCAGAAGACCGAGACACATCCAGAACCACAAAACCACAAAACAGTGAGACACATCCACCTGGAAGCAGGACGCATTTGCAAGAGGCCACGTGTTAAGCCGCTGGCTCCTCCGGAGCTGGCTCCTCCTCAATCCGGCAGGAAAATTGATACCAGTCATCATCCTCTTCAGACACGCCTCGACCCTGAGCTGGTGGAGCCTCCTCAGTGCCTCCTGCGTCCATCTACCTCTCACAAGTGTCGTTCTGCCTGCTGCCTGATGCTTTCATGTCGTTATGCTTGTCATCCTCAGCTGAAGAGTCACCAGCTTTAGCCTTGCCATGCAGAGCCTTTCTGCTTTCACTTTGTTGCTTGTTTCCCGAGATGTTGATCCCTTGGCTACTAGGTACCTCCTTGCTCTGCTTGTCCCCGCAACTAAACAGAGGAGCTTGCTTCTTAGACTCTTCCTCGAAGGAAATTGTGACAGTTGCAAAGAACGTCGAGGTCAACAGTTCGAAGTTTTCAGTAGCCAACCTGTAGACTCTTCCTCGAAGGAACTATGGAAGCGAAATTGAGTGCTGTGAGGGGCGGGATAAGGAGGAAGTGGGAAATTCGCAGAGCGAACAACATTGTCCCTCCTACTTCTGCCACTTCGGGTATTCGGGTAGCGATGAGTGGGGTAAATGAGCGGATTGGGTATCTCTGTGGTTGAGTTCGAGGAATCATAGGCGGAGTTGGTCGAAACCTGCGAGCGGATAAATCCTCCATGAGTTCCTCCGCATCTACTGCGCATGCGATGCCTGATGCGAGCCATGGCAGAATTGTAAGTTGTATTGACAACAGAGGAGTTGGAGGTATGGCGATGCTGAGGGTGAGTAGGGGAGGTCGGGCCTCGGTCTAAAATACAGTGACTAGAATGAGAAAAATGGAAACCATTACCAAGATCCAGGCAAGAAAGAATCACGCAGCGACTGCCTGTTGCAGTGCGAATACATGGTTCAGTGGCTTGCACAAAGCAGATGCCATGGAGAAGAGGAGGATTAGCAAAACGATCTGTAGGGGCCATGGCTATGAGGTAGGTGAATTTGTCACAACTTTCAGAGTCATTAATTATCGCCTGCAATGTGTTATGAATTCGTCTAAGGTAAGCTCTTGGGAGGATGCTGTTAGCTAGATGGCTCTCCATTCTGCTGGCAGTTCGTCTTGTCACCTTAATTACCACTATTGACACCCACATCCGAGTCGTCCTAACCAGGCATAATCCGTAACTAATTAATAGCCCATAAATCCCCCTGCCACATCAATATGGGATTAATTAACCCTTATGGTTAATTAATAACCTTCCCCGACCTATCCCGCCATCCCCGATATAATTAATTAACTCTTTAATGTATCAGACTTGCCTTGTTAAAACCCATCATATCAAATCCCCCATCGATCGTCTGATCAGGTCCTCAAGATCTGACGACCATTATGGATATCGCGCGACCCTTTGTGACTGTGCATTATCGTGTGATCACAAAGCAGTTTTTGCACAGTGAGTCGCCACACGTCGAAAGATCTGCTCCCGACTTATTACCGCCCGTCCCCAAAAGCGATACGATATGAAACCGATTACCGCTTTCCCGCATACGACAAAAATTTCATATCACTCCCCGCTGACGTCATCTGTTTAGAAACCAAATAACCCTGCCAACCCTTGACTTTGTAAATAAAACAAACAAGTCATTTTCGCTGCTTTGTACTGTAAACCTGCACGCTCATGCAAAGAATGTCGAGGTCAACAGTTCAAAGTTTTCAGCTACCAACCTACTCTAAAAACTCGCAGCCGATGCAGCCCAGAGCCTGTTAGCCACTACCAGTACCTGTATTTCACTATTCATCCCCTGAACACAGGTATTTATCCAATTCCTGATGAAACCCTGCAAGTTCTAGTTTTCCATTGTAAATTGATGGAAAAGGACCAAATTTATAATAATTCAGTTATTATTTTCGTCAATTAAGTCCCCCATAGCCTCTGTGTTTCCTATTTCACAAAGAAAACCTAAATTCCCTTTCTGAATCCACAAGAACCAGAAATGGAAACCCCGGTAGCTTTGAATGTTGCACCCATAAATGCTCCTCATAAAGATTTAGACTATCTGCCTCTTGTGCATAAAGATTTCCAGATAAAAGACTTAGCCACTGATAAAAATCACCTCAAAGTCTTTTGCCAAAGTAGAGACAACTACCTGAATGGCTCTGATATCCTAGGACTATGGGAATCTAACCTTCCCATGTATTTTCTCCCACCAGTCCATGTTTTCCCTGATATAATTCATCAATGCCAGGCCAATTATGACCCTAACCTCAGAGCAGTTATGTCTCCAAGCCAAACAGTCCTCTTCCCAATAACTGCTAAATCCATCAATGAAATGCCGCAATTTCACCCCAGTCAAGCTCTCACTCCCATTTCCAATGGATATTTACTTGAGAAATCAACTCAATTATCCCAATCAGAACTTAATCTCCTCTATCAGACTTTCATGTTACAGAAACATCAGCCCAAGGGCCCACCTCCTTATCTGCAAACTTTCTTCATAGATATGGGAAGACTTATTGTTGATATGATATCTTTAGTAATGGGATTCAACACTAGTGAGTATGTTGATGAGATAACTCTAGTGTTGTTGTCAATTTTTACTCCTGGACAACCCCCTGCTGTTAAGTATGATTATGCCTCCTATATTGCTAATAAGATTCATGACCAGTTCTTAAGACTGGACAATGAAGGAGTCTTCAAGTATACCACCTTCATATATCATCTTATGCTATATTATGAGTCAGAGAACTTCCCTTTCTCGGTAATGAAACTTGATACCAAAGGCAATCCAAGGTCTGTCATCTTTTGGAGTCCCATCTTCCATGAATCCTTTGATTCCCCTTACTCCTATAATGAGTTCATTGATCAGTTTGTTCATCCACCAACCACTTTATTGACAGGAATTTCCCCTCCTAAGATAAGTGGTGATATTAAGAGGATCCTTTAGCTCTCCAAGCAGTACAGAATAGGTGATTGGTATCTATACAAGAACCATACAGAAATACGGATATATGGGTGTGAGCCCTACCCTTTCAAGTTACCAAAATATGTTCCAATGAGACTGTTTGCATTGGAATATTTCAAACAAATGATAAATTTAGACATGGTTCATTTTTGCAAAGCCAAAAAGAAAGCACAGCTCAGAATCAAAAATCAATTAGGCCCTTATGTCTACAACACTAGGGAAGCATGGAAAGAAGCTGAAAGAATCTTAGAAGATCACCTTAAGTTACGCAAAAGTTTTGGTTGGATGCCATATGACCCTCATAGCTTCATATGTGATAGAAGAATGAAGAATAGACTGTCACCATATATACATCATAGAATTCCAGAGATTGAACAATTTTCCAATATGGATGAAAGGAGGGAGGGGACCCTAGTAGAAACTAATAGTGAACAAGTTAATATAGAAAATGTTATGAGGGATCTTCAGAAAACGCTTGACCTGGATTCTTTTGGGCAAGTACGATTTGAGTCTTCTCAAAGGTCAGGGATTAGTGCCTCTACAGCTGAAACCTCTTAGCAGCACAAACAAGATAACATCACATCATTTACAGGAACATCCAAGGAAAAAGAGCCAGAGACCAGCACTCAAGCCACAGAGCAATCTACAATGTCGAAACAACTTGAAACTTCCAAGGAACAGGCCTAAATGCACACTCCTTCCACTCAGGGCAATGTGGGAGAACCTCCAATCTTGCAGACTCCTCTGAATGAGGAAAATAATAAAAAGAGAGACAAGGAAGTAGATACCCCTGCTAGTGGACCCTCAGAACAGCCTGGTGCTAAAAGGCAAAGGCTAAATCCTCTTTCAGAGGAATAATTTTTTGAAGAGACTACTGATAGTCAAAGAAAAGAAGGTGTAGCTAGTCATCAAACTTTCCCAGTAGGTGGGACATCTACTAGTTCACAGAAACAGGAGCTGGAGAGACAACAAAGTGCAGAAGTATCATCATTTAGGCCACTAGGAAAAGACAATTCAGATATCAAAAAGAAGTTTATAGAAATAAAAGCTAGAAATGATCCATTAAGGCTCTAGGTCTACAATCAATATTTGAAAATGGCTCCCACTAATCAAAACAGATTGATGTTAGCCTATGACATCAAAGAAGGTAAAATGGTAATGAGTTATTTCAAACCTAAAGTGCAACAACCTCAATCAACAACAGACTATCCTAGAACCAATTTTGAGGTCATGGCAAAGGACATTCATCCTTTTGGACCAAATTGAGTTGCACAAAAAATAGGAGAGATGATCTATTCTACATTGAATGGTAAGGCTATGATGGCCCAAAGATTGGAAAATTCCTTGAATAATACAACTGCCCAATTACAGCTGGAGAAAGCCTCCTCACAGGCTAAAGACAACATAATAAAATCTTTAGAAGAATTAATCATTGGGTTGGGCCATGGTCCTCAAGATGTGAAGGCTGCAAAAGCCTTAATTAAATAGAAAGATGAAGACATAGCTGCCTTAAGAAAGTAACTAAAGTTTCCTCCTTCAAGACATCCACAGACTGCTGAGATCGTAAAGCAAAGGTCTGAAGAAGAGCTAATGGATTTAGTCTTAAAACTTAATGAAAGACTAAACGAGACTGTTGAGCCTCAAACCTGCACTTCTTCACACATCCTCTCAGCCTCTTTTCCTATTCATTTCCTTCTTTTACCACTCATTCCCTCCATCAAATTGCTCAAATAATTGTATTTTATGACTTTTTACATGGTTTGCTAATTATGCTAATGACTGTTGTTGGTTTAGAATTTTGGTTCAAAGTGCTGCGTTTCCGCAACAGATCCCGGTTTCCGCAGCCAACCCCGGATTCCGCAGCTGTTTTCTTAAATGGTATGTTCCAGGTGTCCTCCGGAAAGAAGAGCCACATGGGCAAGTTCGTGGAACCAAGGACATGGTGTGTGTCCCTCCAGCTCACCCAAACTGGTCATAAAAACCCGTAGTCAACGAGGAGGCAAATCCGGTCAACAGAGGTCATTGGCGGTGGCACGACTCTGCGTGTTCTGTTTTGGAGCACGTGAAGAATAGGTGGCACCTTCTTCAGCCACGAAGACAGTGGGAAACAAGAATCCAACAGCGGATTGAATGCCCACAACGATCGTTGCCTAAATCCGAGGACGCAGCCAGATTACGTGTTTTTACACAGCTGCTTGAATAGCTGAAGTTTCGTTAAGTTAGTTTGCTTTTCTCTGTATAAATAAAGCGTCTTTGAACGCTGGATAGTTAGTCGTTTTGTAGTCGTGTTTTGTAATTGTTTTGAGCTCCCCACTGTACTTTTAAACTTGTTATCAATACATGAGAAGACTGTTCTGTTTATAAGCGTGTAACTGCTCTTTGGATTGGCTGAAGTAGGCAGAGGGCCCCTGTTTGCTGCAGCCTCTGTACAGTAGTTTAATTTCTTGTATTTCGTTTTCTGATTTCATGTATAATAGCTGTACATATGTCTCTTTATTTGCTGCATTTTTATTTCTTTTCAACATGTATAATAGCTGTACATAAACTTTGAATTCCGCTGATTTACATTTCTGCACTTTTGTTCATGACTGATCAGTGTGTTATGCAGGTTTCTTAGGCGAGCCCGCGACAGTTTTCTTGCTTTTCTTTTTTTACAACTAGTGGCATGTGTGATCATCTTGTCTAGGTTGCTGACCTTTACTTTTCCGCAGTTTGATTCTCATTAGTTTTATTCCTTCAACTTGCACTTTACTTTCTGCTCAGTAGTTATCAAGTTGTTCATCTATTGATGGTTCTTTTTCTATAATCAACTAACTTTATTGGAGCCAAAATATCATTTAGTGCAGCTTGGTTTATTTTGCTTTAAGACTCACATTACTGACCTGTTCATAACTGTTCTCACATCATTAAGAAGAGGTTAAAATAGTGTGATTTGTCTCACTTAGATTTCACATTGATTAGATTTTGTAAAGTAGTGTAAAGTAGTTGTTCTTGCTTTTAATTGAGTTAATATAGATTTCATTTTCATTTTCATCAACATCAGAGATACTGGGCCGATGCCATTAGTCTTTTATTTGATTTCAAGCTTTAATTTTATTTCAGTTATTGTTCAAGCTTTCTTTTAGAATACTCTTTAAGTTTCAAGAAGTCACTTAGAAATCATCACAATCACACACATTCACTCGCTTTATTTCATCTCCATCACATCATATTAGGAAAGATATAATAAAAAACAAACTAAAAAGATAAAAACGACAAAAGATTTAGAAAAGGTTATCTAAGTACATATAGTACACCTCACTTCATCAGCTTACGAGCCCCGGGTTGACATTTAAAAGTTGCAATTTAGACATCACTAAAATGACCAAACATTTTGGCGCCGTTGCCGGGGAAGTGAAATTAGGTAGCCAATTCTTAAAAAAAAAAAAACAAGAAAAATTTCAAGGAATGAAAATTAATAACCTCTCAAAGTATGCTCTCCTCTTGCACCTAGAGTGACCTGGAGGATCAGAAAAGAGAAAGTTATTGGTTTAAGAGTTCCTTGAGTATACTCTCTTCTTGCACCTAGAGTGACCTGGAAGATCAGAAAGAGAACTATTACCCCGACTTGAAGGAAAATAAAAATGACATGCATAGAGCAAGAGATTCTAGGGGAAGGTTTTTAGCTAGAGCTAAGAGTTCGATTTTTACAAGTCCATCTACTTCAAGGAATAGACAAGAGACACCTCCATCATCTCCAACTTACACTCCTAGCCCTAGGATTCCTGGAATTCAAGAGGCAATAGTTGACTCTCCCACACCATCTATCGAATCTGAATCAGAAAGGGACCCTTTTCTTCCTTCCATAGGAGGACAAATTGTAATTGAAGAAGTAGAATCATCTGAAGAAGAGGGAGAAATTCCTTCTTGTTCACCCTTAGTAGAGAAACCGGAAAACTCTAAAGTCTCCGGGGAGACTACCATGACAGAAGAAGGAGCACCTAGATTTGGTAGAGGTAGAGGTAGAGGAGGAGGAGGAGGAGGAAATAATGGAGGAGGTCGAGGTAACATTGGGGGAAATAGGGATGGAGATAACTCATTCAGATTTCCTATAGTCGATGAGGACTCCCGAGCCACCATGAAAAACATCTCACCATCTGTCCTCCCAAACTTCCATGGGATGAGGAATGAAGACCCTGAAACATTTCTATTTGAGTTTGAAGTCGTTTGTCGAACTTATGACTATCTAGAAGACTCTCAAAAACTCAAACTGTTCCCTTCAACATTGAAAGGAGCAGCCTTGAAGTGGTTCATGGGATTACTCACTCAGTCCATTAGGTCTTGGAATGATATGAAACAAACATTTTTGGATAGGTACCTGGACTATTGTATGCCCACCAATCACAAGGATGAGGTATTCAAAATGATGCAAAAAGAAGATGAAAATTTGGAGGATTTGCTTGAAATATTTCAATACAACTTGAAAAGAGCAAAAATGAACAAATTAGATGAGGAGACCTTAAAAGCCCTTCTACTGAAAGCCATTAGAGATGAAGGATAGATATTTTGAACATGATGGGAAAGGGAGATATATCTCAACTTTCACTCAATGATATAGCAGAACTATGTGTCCATCTCTCAAGGGGGAAGTCTAAAACTCAAAAAGGGCCTAGAGATCCTTCTCTCATCAGAGCAAACAAATCTACAACTGGATCAGTAAGTAGGGCTGAGATTGGCAATATGCTTGATAAATTTAAAACTGATATCTTAGGAAGTCTTAGTGAACAATTAGACACCCTTAAGATTCACAATAAGCAGAAAGCAGAAGCTGAGGCTTTGGCCATCTTTTGCCCAAAATGTAGGAAGAAACATGCTCTAAGGGAATGTCCCTTGGATGCAAAAGTTGTAGAGACATGTGTAATTTGTTCAGAAAATCATGAGACCAAGGATTGTCCTTCAATTCCCGGGCTCAAAGCTGTCTTTCAAGAAGATCCAAATACACTCGAATCTCTCTGTTTTGTTGCAAGAAGACCTTGGCAGGGGAAACAAAATCAAGGGTTTAACAACTATATGAATTTTCAACCCCCACCAAATTTGAATCCTTGGCAACAACCTTGGTCCCAACCTCAAAATCATTTTCAATCATGGGTACAAGGTATGCAAAATCCTTATGGGAGATTTGCTCAATTTTATCAATATCCTCCATCTTTTCAAAACCAACAAGCTCCACAACTTCCAAATCAAAATCCACAACTATCATTGCCATTTCAACAACAACAACCTTCTCAACAGAATCCAAATTCTCAACTCTTGCTTCCATTCCAACAGAAGTCAAATCAACTTCCTTCTCAGCCATTGCCAAACCCCAATAATAAAAATCCTCAAAATGCTTATATGTTGGAAGGTCAACCATTTCCTACCTATATGATTGTTCCTCTCAATGAAGTACAACTCAGATCAGGTAGAGTTTTAGATAAGCCTTCTATAAATGATCAAAAGCAAAGCATTTTTGAGGAAGAATCTCTTGAAGCCAATAAGGGTTCTGAAGCATCTCTTCAAAACCCAAACACTCAAAAAGAAAAAGAAAAAGAATTAACCCCCACAACTCCCATAGTTGAGCAACCTGCATCTTTATCCACACCTCCTTTTCCTGAAAGATTACAAATTGACAAAGGAGTGGAAAAACAAATTTGGTTGCCTGACTATAATTTTCTAGATGAATTGAAGAATGTCTGTATCAAGATTCCCTTGTTAAAAGCCATTAAGGAAATTCCTATTCTAGCAAAAACAATAAAGGAGTTGAGCCTTAAAAGACCAGGAAGGAAACCAAGAGATACCAGAAGGATCCACCTGGTAGGAAAAATTGCAGATATCATGATGGGAAAAATTACTATGCAGAAATATGTAGACCCTGGTAGTCCAATTGTCAAAACA
This sequence comes from Pinus tabuliformis, assembly GCA_031772625.1. NCBI lineage: Eukaryota > Viridiplantae > Streptophyta > Pinopsida > Pinales > Pinaceae > Pinus > Pinus tabuliformis. The sequence continues at coordinate 30,307,738 of CM062808.1, read as the reverse complement.
CATATCAATGGGGTAGAAATACCAAATACTTTGATTGATTTAGGGGATGCTATTAACATTATGAGTCGACAGACTATGGAACAGCTAAAACTTCCTAGTCTTCTTTTTACACCTACTTTATTGCAATTGGCAGATCGATCAATTATTAAACCAGATGGTGTATTAGAAGACATTCCAGTCTCCCTAGACTCTTGGGAATATCCAATGGATTTCATGATTTTAACTCCCAAGAGTAATCTAGGAGGACATCCTCTTATTTTAGGAAGACCTTGGCTAGCCACAGCTGATGCTTTCATAAGTTGTAGGTCTGGGGATATGCATATTTTTGATGGTAATTCGACAAAGAAGTTCAATCTGTATCCTCCAGCAAAAGCAATTACAGAAATAGGGGATAATGAGTGGATTGATGATGAAGATACTATACAACCTGTCCTTACCATTTCTGAGGTTAGTGAAGATAGTCAAATTCTGAACACATTAGAAAATTTTGAACCATCTTCAGAATATGACTCCACACAATTTCAGTTGGATTCTGACATTGAGTGTCTATCATCTAGACAAATGTCTCTTTTCTCCATGGAAGAGTTTGGTAGTTCTGCCATGGAGATTTTTCTAGGAAAAACATTGAATATCAACAGAAACTTGGAAAAATCACAACAAGGGGAGCTAACCAAAATCTTGCAAAAACATTCTACTGCATTTGCATGGGAGTATACCGATATGAAAGGTATTGACCCTAAGACTTGCATTCATCACATCTACATTGAGGAAAACAATAAACCAATCAGACAACTTCAAAGAAGGATGAATCCAAACCTTATGGAGATAGTGAAAGAAGAACTCCAAAAGTTACTTAATGTAAACTTCATTTACCCCATTTCAGATAACCGGTGGGTTTCCCCTTTGGTTATAGTACCTAAAAAGAATGGTAAATGGAGGGTTTGCATTGATTACAGGGAATTAAACAAAGCAACTTTGAAGGATCACTTTCCTTTACCCTTTATTGATAAAGTATTAGATACTTTAGCAGGCAAAAAGTATTTCTCATTTTTGGATGGTTTTAGTGGTTACAATCAAATTCAGGTAGCACCTGAAGACTAGGACAAGACCACATTTACCTGTCCATGGGGAACTTTTGCTTACCGAGTACTTCCTTTTGGATTATGTAATGCACCCGCAACATTTCAAAGGGCAGTACTAGGAATCTTTTCTGATCTAATTCATGATTGTGTAGAGGTCTATATGGATGATTTTACAGTTTATGGTAATTCATTTGAAGAGGCATTAGAAAATTTGGAAAAAGTTCTTATAAGATGTAAGGAAACAAATCTTTCATTAAGTCATGAAAAATGCTTTATGATGTTTACTGAAGGGATTGTTTTAGGACATCATATTTCAGGAGATGGAATTAAAGTCGATAGATCAAAAGTTGAAGTCATCTCCAAATTACCTATTCCAAATTGTCAAAAAGATGTTAGAAGTTTTCTTGGATTTACTGGATATTATAGAAGATTTATTGAAAAATTCACCAAGATAGCATCTCCGCTCTTCAAATTACTTACAAAAGACTGTGAATTCAATTGGGATCCTGACTGTCAATCTACATTTGAAACTTTGAAAACAAGGATATCTGAAGCACCCATTTTGAGAGGGCCAAATTGGAAACTTCCTTTCCATATTTCTACAGATGCTTCAGATACAGCTCTGGGAGCTGTGTTGGGTCAAAAGGATTTAGTTCCTTATGCCATTTATTACACCAGTAAAAATTTGACTCCCACTGAGTTAAATTATACTGTGACTGAAAAAGAGTTCTTAGCCGTTGTTCATGCAATTAACAAGTTTAGACATTACATAACTGGCTATGAAACTTTTGTTCATACTGATCATTCTGCAATTAGATATCTCATGAACAAACCTGTTACTAATGGCAGAGTCACAAGATGGCTTTTACTTTTACAAGAACTCAATATTACTGTGTTAGATAGACCAGGAAAACAAAATACAGTAGCTGATTTCTTGTCTAGAATCCAAAATACTAACGAAGATTCTCCCGTAGAGGATAAGTTTCCAGATGAATATCTGTTTGCAGTAACTACTAAAACTCCTTGGTATGTAGATATTGCTAACTATTTGGTTACAGGGAAGCTACCTCCACACTTATTTCCTAATGAGAAAAGGAAAATCATTCAGGAGAGTTCAAAGTATTCATGGATTTCTAATGAATTGTTCAAAACAGGGTTAGATTGTGTGATCAGAAGATGTGTTCGGGAAGATGAAATGCCTGACATCCTTAAGGCATGCCATGATGAACCGTGCGGTGGACACTTCGCTGACAAGAGGACGACCTATAAAATCCTTTATTTAGGATATTATTGGCCTTCTCTCTTCAAAGATGCAAAACAATATGTTAGAAGGTGTGACAGTTTCCAAAGAGTTGGGAGACCAACTCTTTCAAATGAAATGCCATTACAGCCACAGGTACTCATCGAACCCTTTGAGAAATGGGTTTTAGATTTTGTTGGACCTATTAATCCACCATCTAAACAAAAGAAGTATATATTGGTTTGCACTGATTATGTTACTAAATGGGTAGAAGCCAAGGCATTGCCTTCTGCCACTGAAAATTCAGTTGTTCAATTTCTTTTTGAGGATATTTTTACTCGTTTTGGTGTCCCAAGAGAAATTGTGACAGATCAGGGAAGTCAATTTACCTCTAACTTGATGGAGAAGCTGATGGAAGAATACAAAATCAAGCATAGAAAATCTACTCCATACCATCCGCAAGCAAATGGTCAAGTGGAATCCACAAACAAAGTTCTTGAGAGCATCATCACCAAAATTGTTCATCTCCACAGAAGAGATTGGGCAGAAAGGCTTCCTGAAGCCTTATGGGCCTATAGAACTACATGGAGGAGCACAACAGGACATTCTCCCTATGAACTTGTTTATGGGAAAGAAGTCTTGCTCCCCATTGAGTTCCAAGTCAAGACCTTCAAGATGGCAGTTCAGTTGGGGATGAGTCTATTAGAAGCCCAAAAGCACAGAATGGAGCAGCTGAATGAGCTAGATGAAATAAGACAAGATGCAATTTTAAGGACCGATGTAGTTCAGTACCAAAGAACTAAGTGGCATGACAGATATATCAAAGAGAAGAAGTTTCAAAAGGGAGATTGGGCGTTACTGTTTGATTCAAAGTTTAAAGACTTCAAAGGAAAATTTCAAACTCATTGGCTTGGGCCATATGAGATTGATGAAGTCTTTAGCAATGGAGCAGTTCGAGTCAAGACTATTGATGAGTTTCAAACTCCTCTCATTGTGAATGGCCACCGATTGAAAATTTATCATAAGCCACTCTCAAAAGAGGACTTTGTCAAAATGTTTCAAGAGAATTCTGCAATGAGACTGGTGGAGAAGAATTCTTCTCCTCCATCAGCCTAGTCTTTGTTTCTTTCTGAAAAAAAAGAAAAAAGAAAAAAAAAAAAGAAAAAAAGAAAAAGAAAAAATGTGTATAAGCCTGAAAACCAATCTCAGATTGGCGGTCTTATACAGAAAATATGGAGTGAAAATCAGGGACACCTGACACTCTATATTTTCCAAAAAAAAAAATCTCTTTCTCTCCATCTTCACTCCACCTCACTTGTCATTTCCATCTTCACCTCCATCTCATCTTCATCTCCATTCCACTTCACTCCATTCCATTTCCATTTCATTCCATTCCATTAATAAAAGTCCCTCTCAGGACTATTTCATTCAGTTAGTTGTTTTTCTAACTAAATTTGTGCAGCAAAAAGGGGAGTTGTCTTAGTTTCCGTAGCTCGCACCAGTTTCCGCAGCTAGCACACTCTGTCTCTACAGCAACACTCTGTTTTCAAAAGTCACAGTCAGAGGTATCATCATCACCAAGAATAGCAAGGATATGAGGCATCTGCAAGATCAAAAAGCAATAATGGATCAGCAACCTTAATCAACAAATGGCGAACTTATGAAGGTATGATCAAAATATTTTCCAAACAACAATTTAATGTCATTTTATGCATAGTTATTAAATCGTGGAAAGAGCCACTAAATGGAATGATTCGGCAAGATCATCCCATTCCTCCTCCACGATAATCCACCTCATACCCTTCTAACGGTTCCATAATCACTCTTAATTCAAACTCGAAATGGGGTTGCGCTTTCATTTATTGGCGGTACCTCCGTGACGTAACCCAATGTACCACGACTCTCCTTACTGTCATTTCCGCAGCCAATGCTGAGACGTGTGCGTAAGCCACCCAACTCTAAAGGATTCGACCGTTATTCCTTCCACTTATCACTCCATTTCCGCATGCATTGAACTCATTTCTCGTGTTGTCTTCTACTCTCTCGTACTCACACCATTTCCACTCTCATTTCCGCTGCAAACTCCACAGATCTGTTCTCTGTTCAAACCCCGATTACTGTTCTGCAATACGCCTTGCATTACGTTACGGCTACTCCACTTACAGCCGTAATCCACCTGTTTTTCCCATGAGCATCCTCCTTGACCATCCACACACAGTCAAAGCTTCAACCAAAGTTGAGAGCCGGAGATGGGGAAGCTGGTTAGAGCTGAACCTGAGGGTCCGAAGTATTTAGAAGGGTATCCACAGACGAAGGAAGCATTAAAGAAAGCACAGTGGTTGAAGTTTATTCAGAAATTCAGAGGGTATAATAAGGAGGTAACGAAGGCATTTGCTCGATCCTTCGATGGAAATACCGTGGAAGTAGGGGACCTGAAATTCACAATAACAGAGAACACCATAGCAACAGCAACTAGTCTACCTCAAAAGGGAGACAGATGGTTTAAGAACAGAGGGTTGGAAGACCAAGGATGGAAAGACATGCTTAAGAACCCAGGTATGGACACTTCAATATTCACTAAAGGGATTCTTGTGCATGTAATTAAGGAAGAATGGACTGCATTATTATTACTTGTTCAAAAGTTTATCACATGTGAGGGCCGCTTTGGCATTATGTATATGTACCATGCAAGGATTATGATGAATTTCATGGAAGGCCATGCCCTCAATTTACCCCACTTTCTGTTAGCAAGCCTAAAGAAAATGAGTTCCACTGTCCAAAAGAATGTAGGCCATATTGAGCCCCACTTGTATCATCACGGGTTCATTAAAATTCTCATAGAAGAGAAATTGAAAAATAACAAGGATACATGGGAAAAGTTTCTAATCAGAAACCATTTCCAAGAGGTGACTGAAGCCTCTAGCAGTTCCCCTAGAATCCCAAAAAGAAGTAGGAGAAGAGAAAGAGGTGCTGCAGCCCAAGATCCTCCTACGGTAGAAACTGAGGAAACTGCTCAAGAAGAAGAGGAAGAGGGAGATAAAACTAAGAAACAAAAAAAGGATAAAGGGAAAACAATTGTTCAAGAATCATATCCATCACCTGAACCTTCAGTAGAAGAAGACTCTCAAACCTTGGCTGACAGACTAGCACAACTCCAAGCTACTGCCCTCTCAAAGAAGAAACAAAAAGAAAAACAGAGTAGTCAGCAAAAGAACACTAGTGTACAAGTGAGAAGAAGCGGTAGACTTAAAGAAAAAATGAGTGTGACTAAAGAAAAACAATCACATTTCATTGATTTGGGAGAAGGTACACCTGAAAAGACTCCAACTCAGCTAATCATTGAGCCAAGTCCTCCACGAGAGGAAAGTCCTTTTCAGCAAGAAAGAGAAAACAGTCCTCAAGAATTTGAGTTCAGACCGAGAAGAACACCTGAAACTGACCCTGACCAGCAGGAGGTATACAATTATTTGGAGACCTTGGAGCAATCAGTTGTAGGTCCAAGCACTATATTGCCTCTTGATGAACATGTCCAATCTTTAAAACAGGAGGTGTTTGAGCTAGAAGTCCTGAACCGGCATATTAAACAAGAAAACGAAGCATTGAAAGAACAAAGCAAGGTGGACAAGATTTTCCATGACAATACCATGCTTCACTTAGGACTGTGGCAGAAGAAGAATAGAAAGTTGAACAAAAAGTGTAAGAAGCTGAGCAGGGCACTGATCAATTTGAAATTCAGGTGTCTAGTCAAGAAACCGAGGACCATTTTGGCATCAAGGAGAAAGAGAAGAAGGCTGGATGTTTTGGTAGAAGCATCTGAGCACATGGATTGAAAATAATGACAAAGTTTTGGTTGCATGAGGACATGCAACACCTTCACAGTGGGGGTATGTTGAGCCTCAAACCTACACTTCTTCACACATCCTCTCAGCCTCTTTTCCTATTCATTTCCTTCTTTTATCACTCATTCCCTCCATCAAATTGCTCAAATCATTGTATTTTAGGACTTTTTACATGGTTTGCTAATTATGCTAATGACTGTTGTTGGTTTAGAATTTTGGTTCAAAGTGCTGCATTTCCGCAGCTCACACAGGGTTTCTACAGCTGATCCTGGTTTCCGCAGCCAACCCCGGATTCCGCAGCTGTTTTCTTAAATGGCATGTTCCAGGTGTCCTCCGGGAAGAAGAGCCACATGGGAAAGTTCGTGGAACCAAGGACATGGTGTGTGTCCCTCCAGCTCACCCAAACTGGTCATAAAAACCTGTAGTCAACGAGGAGGCAAATCCGGTCAACAGAGGTCATTGGCGGTGGCACGGCTCTGCGTGTTCTGTTTTGGAGCACGTGAAGAACAGGTGGCACCTTCTTCAGCCACGAAGACAGTGGGAAACAAGAATCCAACAACGGATTGAATGCCCACAACAACCGTTACCTAAATCCGAGGACGCAACCAGATTACGTGTTTTTACACAGCTGCTTGAATAGCTGAAGTTTCGTTAAGTTAGTTTGCTTTTCTCTGTATAAATAAAACGTCTTTGAATGCTGGATAGTTAGTCGTTTTGTAGTCGTGTTTTGTAATTGTTTTGAGCTCCCCACTGTACTTTTAAACTTGTTATCAATACATGAGAAGACTGTTCTATTTATAAGTGTGTAACTGCTCTTTGGATTGGCTGAAGTAGGCAGAGGGCCCCTGTTTGCTGCAGCCTCTGTACAGTAGTTTAATTTCTTGTATTTCGTTTTCTAATTTCATGTATAATAGCTGTACATATGTCTCTTTATTTGCTACATTTTTATTTCTTTTCAACATGTATAATAGCTGTACATAAACTTTGAATTCCGCTGATTTACATTTCTGCACTTTTGTTCATGACTGATCAGTGTGTTATGCAGGTTTCTTAGGCGATCCCGGGACAATTTTCTTGCTTTTCTTTTTTTACAACTAGTGGCATGTGTGATCATCTTGACTAGGCTGCTGACCTTTACTTTTCTGCAGTTTGATTCTCATTAGTTTTATTCCTTCAACTTGCACTTTACTTTCTGCTCAGTAGTTATCAAGTTGTTCATCTATTGATGGTTCTTTTTCTATAATCAACTAACTTTATTGGAGCCAAAATATCATTTAGTGCAGCTTGTTTTATTTTGCTTTAAGACTCACATTACTGACCTGTTCATAACTGTTCTCACATCATTAAGAAGAGGTTAAAATAGTGTGATTTGTCTCACTTAGATTTCACATTGATTAGATTTTGTAAAGTAGTGTAAAGTAGTTGTTCTTGCTTTTAATTGAGTTAATATGGATTTCATTTTCGTTTTCATCAACAACAGAGATACTGGGCCGATGCCATTAGTCTTTTATTTGATTTCAAGCTTTAATTTTATTTCAGTTATTGTTCAAGCTTTCTTTTAGAATACTCTTTAAGTTTCAAGAAGTCACTTAGAAATCATCACAATCACACACATTCATTCGCTTTATTTCATCTCCATCACATCATATTAGGAAAGATATAATAAAAAACAAAATAAAAAGATAAAAACGACAAAAGATTTAGAAAAGGTTATCTAAGTACATATAGTACACCTCACTTCATCAGCTTACGAGCCCCGGGTTGACATTTAAAAGTTGCAATTTAGACATCACTAAATTGACCAAACAGAGACTGAGCAAGAACTAGAAAAATCATTGAAGGACAAGCAGGGAAAGTCGACCTCTCAGCCTCCCAATGTGATACCAGTAGTCTCAACTGCAGTCCCTTCAACCCTTGGAACAACTTTGGCACCAAACATTCCAGCAGCCACAGCTGAGGTAGTCACAGGTCCAACCATAGAAGCAAGTACAGGAATAGGAACAACATCAGCATGGATTTCAAATCTAAATACAAAGGAGCTAATAAAATCAATGGAAGAGATGAAACTGCAAGTTTCAGAGCTGAAAAAGGTAAAAGAACAATATGTTAACTTAGAACAAAGATATGATCTTTCAAAGATAAATGTTGCAGAAAAGACAAGGGAAATTAAAGGATTAGAAAACAAGGTAAAATCATTAGAAAAATACCTTACATTTGACAAGCCCTTGGCAGATATTAGAAAGATTCTTTGGGCCAACATCACTCAGTCAATAAATGATGTTTGGCCATCAATCTAAATAATTTTTGAGTAGATTGATTTGGTAAAGGCAGCCCAAGAAGAGATTCAAAGGACAAGAGCAGAATTAGGAAAGATGCCTGAGGAAGCCACCAGGCTCATAAATTTTTTGAATAACAAGAATAAGTACCAGCTTGAATAACTGGGCATTGAAGACATAACAGGGACTATTATGGAAATCAAAAGGGTATTAACTAAAAGGTCTCTGATGCAAAATTTATAAAGAAGATGCCATGACATGCAGGAGGAAATTGATGCTTTTATGGAGAAATTTTGTATTTTGCAGAACAAAGGGCTACCTAGTCCTTTAGTTATAAATGATAAATTGATGAGGCACATAGATTATATTGAAAAACTGAATCAATATGCAGGAAACCAGGCAAGTTCATCAACAAGTTGTGGAGTACTAAAAAGGTATGTTTTTGATGATCATTTCAGTGACTTTTTAGTAGAACTTGTAAACCTTTTTGCATCATGAACTTGGAAAACGATAAAGAATTATAACAAAACATGTGAGATTAATATGCAAGACTAAACCACTGACAATTGTCATTCCCTCATGCAGGAAGGGGTGAAAATGAGGAGTTGCTGTTCCAGAGGAAAGGACAAGGACAAGGTAACCGCTGTCCCTTTGACGGGAGACCGAATGCAAACAAGGCTAAGCAGATCAAAGCAAATTGACCCTGAAAAGGAGGTGAAGACACCAGCTCGGCGCAGGAGGGAAAAGAGATGATTAAGGATTAACGGTTCGGTGAATCCCTCAGGATCATTGATCCTGAGGGATCGCTGCTTTATCTATTTTTATACTTAGACATCTCCGATGTCACCCTTATAAAAGGGACAACATTGTTAGCTCGGGAGGAAGTTCGACATAATTATGCTTTTATGTAATTTCTGTTAAGATCAAAACTTTGATCATCGAGTCTTGATAATAACTAGTTTATTGTAATTTTGCTTCATGCATTAATACAAACTTGGTGATTATTTCATCTCTACGTCTGGATTAACCTCAAGTAGTGTACCCCTGGAGGCTAAGGGCCCGGCCTTGGAGGACACTTGCTCCTGTATTATTACGATTTGATTTCTGCGTGGTTTTGCTTATCATCATTATTTGGTAATCTGATATGCTTTATAAGTTTACATCACATGCTCTGTTAAGATTAATTCATTAAGATTTCTACGGACAGAACTATTGTATTGACTCTGCATCATATTACTGTTCCTTTCAGAGTTGATTGAATATTATTAGTTCTAATAGAATACTGTTACTATCTTGTTACAGAGCTTTTGTGCTGTACATTCATGTTACAGGATTCATCTTGAAAGTTGTGTTCTTTATGATTGTTGGATTCAGAAGCAATGCTGTTCTATTTTGAAATGCAGTCGTATTTCCTCTAACTATGATTGATATTTGGATCAGATTACTCTTTAAGCGTGCTATGTGCGTATATGGTTTTTAAGCATAACTTATCAATACTCAGTGCTGTTCCATTAGCGTGTGCTGTTCGATTTGCCTTAAGAGTGAAAGATTGTTGTTTGATTACGATTAATGCATTTGATTTAGTAGATTAAGTTTGATTACTGCTTGTGAGACTTAGTTGTTTAGCTGCTGTTCCATTTAAGAATTGTTGTTCCATTACAGACTTGCTGTTCGATTTCTTATTTGTCGTTCCATTTTCTTATCTGCCGTTCCAATTGCTAGTGTTTGTTATTTTGGTGTGGGAGACAATCTAAGGCTGTAGTGGGCCTTGGCATTTACTTTCCAGTTCCCAGATCCGTGGTCTGTTCTCTAATTTCCTTTCCATCAGTTTCCAAAGGGATGGGTTATCGCTACCAAACCCTTGACTGATAAGTTGCCTAGTCTTCTGAGTGTGTGATTTACTCTTTTGAAGTAGTTTAGTTGTAGACAAGCATCCATTTACTCTTGTATTTCTGAACACTGTACTACTAGCATTACTCTGGCAAATGATAGCCTCAGACTAAGACACTCTTTGAAATAACAAAACGCTCCCGGATTGACATATTAATGTGAGATAATTAGAGGTGAAAGAGACCCTTTTTATAGCTCTACATTTTGGCGCCGTTGCCGGGGAAAGAGTGTAGCCATTTGTCCTTTTTTTCAGAGTAGTGTACAAACCTGCTAGGGAAGAGTTGGATTTTAAAAACGGAAGGTAAGAACCTACGTATGGAGCATGTAAAAGCCCTGCTCCTCTGTTCTCTTTCCTAACAGATTTGCTGTTGCTTTGTTTGAATAGAATTTAGTAGTTCATTTGAGTGCATGACTAAGCAGAAAAAAACAGAAAAAAATACCAAACCTCCACCCAAGCCAGAAAAAGCTAAGGGGCCGGTGACCCTTGGCCGAATGACCTTCATAGACGAAATCTACAAGAAAGCAGAATCTCAGCCATCAGTAGGACCCAGGAAAATAATTTCTAAACAACCTACTAGTTCCCTTCAGGCCATAGGATCACCATCTGTAGCCTTTGCTGAGGTGCATAGTCAAACTGAAGAGCAGATCTTTCAAGAAATTGAAAATTCTACTCCAGAACTATTGCAGGAAGGGAATTTCAGCAATCTTTGTGAAGGAGAAGGAGAAACAGGGGAAACCGAGGAACCAAGATCTCCTGTTGGAACAAATCAGCCACTAAATAGCCTAGACAAGGGGAGTGTCGCAAAAATCATTGTTGAAGGAACCCAATCTCCTCAAACATCAGACATTCTCATTATCCCAGATAGAGGAAGTTCTATTAAAACTATTCCTGTCAAAGCCATTCCCTCTCAACCTAGGAATACCCTCCTAGAAATCCTAGAAGGTTATTGGCATATATTCGACCCTATGGCTCAAAATCAGCCAAACACTCAAGCCTCTACATTAAAATACCTTATAGTGGATTCTGCAGCAAATGCGCCTATGAAAGCAATCCCTCTTCAACATATCCCTACATTTCACGGTCTCACATTAGAAGACCCGGATGCATTTTTATTTGAATTTGATGTGTTGTGCAGGGGATATGATTACACCACCGACCCCCAGAAACTAAAGCTATTTCCCTCTACATTAAAAGGAGTTGCTTTAAGATGGTTTATGGGATTAGGTGGTGGGGTTATAAATAACTGGGATCAAATGGAAGAATCCTTCCTAAAAAAATATCAGGATTACTGCAGGTCTAGAGAACTAAAGGATGAAATATTCCAGATGACAGCTAGACCAAATGAAACATTAGAGGAGTATGTGGAACGTTTCCAGTACAACCTACAAAGATCTCCTTATGCATCACTACCTTTACCTGATAATGTGTTAAAAACTGCATTGATAAGGGGCATGAAGGAAAAATGGATCGAAACATTAAACATCATGGGAAAATGGGATATTTATCAAGAGAATTTTGCTGACATTATTGATTTATGTATCAGGAGCTCGAGAGGTAGCACAAGAGTAAAACTGGCAGAACATGATCGGTTTGTAAGAGATAATAAAATTTCAACAGAAGGAGTAACACGGGTAGAAATTGGAAATTTATTGGAAAATTTTAAAACTGATATTCTGGGGACACTAACTACACAACTTGATATTATGCAGGCTAAACAGAAGCAAATGGAGGCAGAACAGAATTTGGCGATCTTCTGTCCCCGATGCAGGAAAAAGCATAGTCACAAGGAATGTCCACTGGATACAGTCCAAACATGTGCCATCTGTACAAAAGATCACCTTACGGAGAGTTGCCCCTCACTTCCTGGATTGAAAGCGGTATATAAGGAAGCGGAAGAAGAACCAGAATCGGTTTACTTGATCAACCAGCGCCGTTAGTGGCAGCTGAGACAATCTGGTATGTTTTTAAACCCAACTTCTTCTTTTCAGCTCCCACAATATAATGCTGAACAATATAATATGTCTCAAAGTCAATCCCAACCTCCGTTTCCAAACTGGTCACCACAGTTGTTTCCTTCTTCAAACTCGTGGCTAAATCAGGCAAGCCAATATGGTTGTCTGAATTTCCCTTACACTCCACCATACTGGCAAGGTAGCCCATACCCTCCATAATGGACTTCCCCTACTTCACAAAGTTTGGCCTAGCAGACAAACTGGCAGAGACCGATGCATCAGCCAGTAGGAACTATTCCGCTCCCTCAACCTACACTGCCAACCTTACAACAAAATCCCCAGTCTAATCTGAGACCACAACTCCCAGCCCAACCCAACCCCAATCCAAATAACAGATTGGTCCAATCTCTCCAAATTATAGAATCACCAGAAATAGGACCCGACCTGAGGGAGTGTAATGATCTTCAGTTAAGATCTGGACGTATTATTGAAACTGAGGGAGATAAAATAGTTCAGATTGAGAATCAGTTACCAAGAGAACATCTGTTGCAACAAGAGGATGTGAATAAACAACAAACTCATAATCAAGCAACCACATCCTCTCCTCCATTCCCAGAACGATTAGTCATACCTCGACCTATACAATATCCTAACTTTGACATTCTGGGAGCATTACAAAACCTGTACATAAAAATTCCATTCCTCCAAGCCATTCAAGACATCCCCATATACGCAAAAACCATCAAATAATTGTGCATAAAAAAACCAAGGAGGAACATAACAAATAATCCAAGAGTCCAAGTAGTCGGCACTTTATCTGACTTACTATCAGGGAAAGAAACACCCATTAAATATGAAGACCCAGGAAATCCAATTGTAACTGTTCAAATTTATGGTCAGACCCTGTCTAATGCCTTAGTTGATCTAGGGGCTGCAATTAATATTTTAACAACCACTACTTGCCAAAAGCTCATAATCAAGGAACAACATTTTCGATTTTTGAAAAGGAACAACATTTTCGATTTTTGCCATTCCTTTTCCAAAGGAATGGCATTTGTGTGTTTCTGCTGTTCCTTTTCCAAAGGAACAAAATTCTTGATTTTGTGCTGTTCCTTTTCCAAAGGAACGACATTTTCCTGTTCTGCTGTTCCTTTTCTAAAGGAAGAGCATTTCAATTTCTGCTGTTCCTTTTTCCAATGGAACGACATTTCCGTGTGTTTGCTGTTTCTTTTCCAAAGGAACATCATATTTTTGATTTTGCTGTTCCTTTTTCAAAAGGAACAACATTTCCGTGTGTTTGCTGGTCCTTTTCCAAAGGAACAGCATATTTTTGATTTCGCTGTTCCTTTTTCAAAAGGAACGACATCTCCGTGTGTTTGCTGTTCCTTTTTTAAGGGAACAACATATTTTTGATTTTGTTGTTCCTTTTTCAAAGGAACGACATTTTCATTTTTTACTATTTTGAGGTCTCTTGTTGGTCCCTTCTCCAAAAAGAACATCACTTGCATGCTTTTGCTCTCCTTATGAAGCAGCTTGTCCCTTTTGCTGATCTAAATTAAGGATGCTTATTGCTCCTGTTCTTTCAAGTCTTTTAGAATACAACTATGCATTTATGCAATGGATACAAAACCTCAACATACTGAAATCTGCTAATCATAAATCGCTATCTTTATAAGGCTCTGCATTGGTAAGAGGACAAAAGGAAGGACACACTTATTTATCATCTTTTGCTGTCATTGTTCTACTAAATCTGCTATGATTGTTCATCTTCATCATGATGACCCTTTTTTTCCTCTTTGATTATTATTTAGGAATAAGAGCAAAGGGTTTATATCTTCCTATTGAGATGTTAAGACTTCTTCCACCATTCCTACTCTTAAGGAGTGTTGAACCACCCCTTGTGTATAAAAAAGGGAAGGTACTTGAAAAAAAAAAAAAGGAAAGAAAAAAGTAAACATGACTTATAAGTTGTCAAATGCAGGATAGGGGGTCTCATCAGGAGCCAACCTACCATGATCATGAGGACGAACGCGAAGTGGCATTCCCACTATGGCCATCACACCAGGGATATGGTCCAAAAGGTATATCAAATAAACAAACCTTGGAACAGGAGGCCTCATCACGAGCCGACCTGCCCACTTTTCGCTCCTTCCTCGTGAATGGCATTATGGTTAACTGGTTACCAAGCCAGCATAATGGCCTACATTTTGACATTACACTCCCTAACGTATACACAGAGGATCATGGTTCCATGGGTGAAATAAACAACTCTGCCAAGGTTATGGACACCTGTTGGCAGCAGAGCACTGTTAATGGTATCGAAGTCACATTATTTACACCAATAGGCGAGTTATGAACACCCTTTTGTTTCTTACACCTTGGTAATTAATCATATATCATTTCCCGAATTATATATAGCGCATGCAAATCTATTATCACCAATCATGGCCGAGTAATTGACAATGATCGCAGGAGATTTAGAAAGTACGACAGATGTCCTCTCCTCTCAGCCTTGCATCATATCACAGCAGCCTCTTACGTAATACGCGATCCAACTTTATGCCACGATTTCGGTAATTTGTTGTTTTTCTAAACATGGAATATTTTCATACGCTGTTCCTTTATGACTCTGTTTCAGATCGGATGCTGCTCCTTTATTTTACGGCTGGGACGACCTATCACATTGCGGGGGGGGGGGGGGGGGGGGGGGAGGTTAACCTCATTATTCTCTGGATTACGTGTCAGCTCACTATTCGGGAAAGTTGTGTACTAGGGTATGGCACGACTTAACGACATGCTATTTTTATTTTTGTTACACGAATTGTTGTTCATAAGCCATTTCTATTGTATACTCTATTTTTCCCAAGAAAGTCTTGCGTCTATTACCCTCTCTGTGTTTCAAACAACACAAAAAGTTGCTGTTACATTGAGAATTCATAGTGAAACCATGGGAGGAAGAGCGATCCGGAGGGAACCGCAGGTATTGACAGTCTCCACTGCTACCCGGGAAATCGTGGCAAGAGCAGGGTGGCTGACTTATCTCAACTGCTTGCAGGAGTCTAACGAAACAGTGGCAATTGAATTCATGCAGAATTTGCAGGAGGATTAATCCACAGTAAGGGGGAGTCTGATAACAGTCACCGATGACATAATCGCAGAAGTCTCGGGACTACCAGCCACCGAACCTATATGGATGTTAAAAAAGGAGAGATTACAGAAGATCATAGAAATCTTCCAGGACGAAGGCCAAAGCTTGGCAATTAAAGGGAAGGGAGTTCTGCCAGCAACGCTAGGAGAGCCCTGGGCAGAATTGGCAAGGACCGTGCAAAGCTACATCACCTGCGAGGGTAGAAAAGACGTGGTAAGACCACGACATCTTAAACTCTTAGCTGTTCTAAAACAGAAATGCTCTGTAAATTTACCTGCACTTTTGAATTCGTTACTTCATGACATTGCACGGAGCTTAAAAAAGGCACAGCATGTAGAGTCAGTTGTTAGTCATCATGGGTTAATTCGATTAATTGTCAGTCATAGCCTCACCCAGCAGTAGAGCAGCTGGGAAGAGCTAATTGCAATGATTGAAGGGGGGTTGACAGCACCATCCCCAAAACGTAAGCATGCCACCAGCACACCGGAACGTCCAGAAAAACGCAGAGAATTGGAAAAACAGAAACATGTCACTAGTACATCCGAGCATCTAGAAAAACGCAAGGAATCGGCAAAGCATAAGCATGCCACCGGTACACCCGAACAACCAGAAAAACGCAGGAAATCGGTCTGGTTAGCATGAATACGAGGGAGGCTGGAACAACTCCAGGAAAACACTAGCCGACCAGTAGAAATTGAAGATGAGAAACCCTGATGGCCAGAAGAAGAGGCCGAGCAACCTGAAGGAGAAGAGGAAGAAGAGGCTGAGCAATCTGGAGAGGAGGCCGAGCAATCCGAAGAGGAAAATGAAACAGAAGCTGGGCAGTCTGAAACAAAATCTGAGCATTCCGAAACAGAAGCTGAACAATCCAAGCAGGAGGAGGAAATGGAACAGCAGGAAGGTAGCCCATTACAGGACCCAGTAGGAGAAGATGAATTGGCCGAAGTCTTGGCCAATATGGGTGAATATGGCCAACCTTCTAGTCCATCAGACCTCCATGACAAACCCCAGGAGGAATGCACCTGAAAAACCACATGCAAAAGAAGAAAATCTACGTGTTCATGATGAAGAAACAATAAGAGATACTGAACAGGAACAATCCGTTCCTAACCAAAAGACACTGGAAGAAATTCTGGAGGAAGCAGGGAAAGAAAAAGAAGTTGCCCAAGAATTGACAGAACCAGTTAGGGTTCTTATCCTAGAACAGCCAGAGCAGAACAATGAAAAAACACCCCATAAGGAAGATCCAGGGACTAGTCACGGCCCAGGCCGCAGTGAACAGCCTGCTGTTCCTTCTAACGAAATCTTGGAAATTAAAGAATTGCAAAAGGAACAACAGAGATTATTGAGCATAATAGCCCAGCTCCACCAGCAGATTAGGATCCTGAAAGCAAGGCAGAGGGTAAAAAGGACTGTAGGAAAGAAAAAGGTGACCACTCTAGCAAAACCCCGCAAGGCAAAAAGGCGGAGGATCAGAATTCGTCCTGCTGTTCAAAACCTTGTCGAAAATCCAGCTGCTGTTCCAAATGATGCTGAAGAACAAACTGCTGTTCCATTTGAAAAGGAACAACAACAGACTGATATCCACATTAAAATAGAAATGGATGATATGATGACCTGTGATAAGGAAATCCAGATGGAGGCACCACTCTCGGGGGTGATAAGGGTTCTGAACTCAAAGCAACACAATAAGAAAGTTCAGGTAAAACTCCCTGCCTCCACTGCTGCATGGAGAAGAGATCCAAAAATAGTAACCTTGCGCAAGGGGTTGAGGCAAGCTCAGCAAGAAGCAGAAAATCTTAGAGAGCAAACGGTCCCTTGCGAAAAGTATGAAGAGCTACAGCAACAACTTAGGAACGTCAATCAATCCGAGAGCCACGCTTTTGAAGGTTGGCAGAAGGAACAAGAGAAAGTTGCAAAGGTAACTCGTAATCTAGATATTGTTATCAAGCAGATGGATACCTTATGTTCTTTATACAATTACGTCTTAGCATGTAGGGCCCCTACCAAAAATTATGCCCTGTTTTTACTGGAACGGTATTTGCAATTAAAAATAAAAGCTGTTAAAGCAGTTGCTCCCATACAAATTAACATTGTCAATGATTTTATAGACTGTTGTAAACACTACGGGGTAAAAGTCCAGAGACTGCTGTGCGAATTCTATTTTCATAACCTTGTACTAGACTAGGAGACTGAGCTGAACCCTGGCCTCTTTGTTGGAGACATCCAATTGCAGGCATTCATCTCATTTGGGGTTAATCAGATTAAACGGCTCAAAGCCTATAATACTTTCCAGAGGCAAGAAAACGACCTAGATTTGTGGGTAAGGGCTGAGCCTAGGAACCCAGTACAGTTGTGGAAAGCACATAGAAACCTCATGAAGACTTCGGGTGTCATTGAAACATTAGGACCCATGCATGAGGCACTCATTCGATAGGGGTTAGAATACTTTCTTTCTATTAAAGACCTTGCCATTGATGCAGTTAAATTTCGGTATCAAATCTCTAATCCGAAGATCCAGCTCAGGGAACCGTTTAAGTATGAAAATTTTAAATTAGCTGCCAATCGTTTGCACCTTTATGGCAAAAACATTTTGAGAGCATGGCCATCCTGGTTAGGATATAGGTTCCGGAGTCAAATTATTTGGCACCCTGCACCCGGATACCAAGCCCTGTATGAGATGCTTGAGTGTCAAACAGGCCATTTCTTTGACTACCTAGCTACTCATCATGGCTGTAGGTCTTCGCATGAGATTCCATCTCCAACCTATTCTCTCATTGCCTTGCATGTCAACTACAGTGTTTTCATGAGGGCATGAAACAGGGTAAGCAGGGGGGTGTGTGGAGTACTAAAAAGGTATGTTTTTTATGATCATTTCAGTGACTTTTCAGTAGAACTTGTAAACCTTTTTGCATCATGAACTTGGAAAACGACAAAGAATTATAACAAAACATGTGAGATTAATATTCAAGACTAAACCGCTGAAAATTGTCATTCCCTCATGCAGGAAGGGGTGAAAACGAGGAGTTGCTGTTCCAGAGGAAAGGACAAGGACGAGGTAACCGCTGTGTTATAGACATTTTTGTGCCTAACAGCATGGAGCATGAAATGTCAATAATCTGAGGGATCCAAAGTCCCTAAACATGTTGTTTTTACCCTTAGAGGAACAAGGTCTGCAAACCACAGCATTGAGAATCAGTTCTCCACCCAAAAACACTCAAAAACAGGCTATTTCTGGATCATGTCAGTTGCTCCACTGAGCATCTGCGCTGAATGTCAACTGCTCCTCCTTGTACCTGCGCTGAAGGTCAAAACTAATGAAGGCTACCTGCGCTGGGCGAGATTGGCCAAGTGGCACAGTCATTCTGCACGGTGTCAACTGCCCAGGAAGCTTCCAAACTGACACTTGGGTCAAGGAATTCGCCTAGTGATGAGTAAGAGGGTCTTGATCTCCAAGTGGAAGCAAGATTCTCCAAGTGGACTCAAGAACTAAAGATTAACTAAAGTGGGAGAGGACACAAGTCAGCTTCAGGCCAGTCTCAAGATGACTCATCCTTTCTCCAAAACCCTATATATAGAGCTCTCTCATGAGGTCTAAGGAGGCTGGAATTTTGTGCAAGTAAGGAAGTGTTGTTGGTTTGTGTATAGAGCTATTGGGTGTTTTGCTTTAAGGAGGTGAAGAGGAGATCTCTTTCAGCTGGGAGGTGTTGCTGGATTGGGCCCATTGTGGTTGTAACTCTCTCAGAACTTTACTTCTATTATCAATAAAGTATTTGAGGTTCTTCTATATGCATGTGTCTTTATGATGAATATATGCTTGTATATTTGATTTATGCTAATCCTATAATCGATTATGGATGTATGCTTCTTGTAGTTTCCTTTTCTTGTGTTTTTACAGGACCTGTGTGTAGCTGGGCCGGTGAAAGGGCAAGGAGCTAGGAGCAAGCAGCAAGGAGTGAAGACTGGATCGACTATAAGCGCAAGATAACGGTTAGTAGATCATCCTTTTCTTCCCTCTCTCATCTCATAAAGAAGAAACTTTGAATAGCTTTGCATTCAGTTGTTGCTGGAGTACTATCACCTTCAGAGTGGGATAGAGGCATTCTGCATTAGATACTTTTCCCCCCAACACGCTGTCCCTTTGACGAGAGACCGAATGTAAACAAGGCTAAGCAAATCAAAGCAAATCGGCCCTGAAAAGGAGGTGAAGAGACCAGCTCGACGCATGAGGGATAAGAGATGATTAAGGATTAACGGTTCGATTTTATACTTAGAAATCTCCACCGTCACCCTTATAAAAGGGACAACATTGTTAGCTCGGGAGGAAGTTCGACATAATTATGCTTTTATGTAATTTCTGTTAAGATCAAAACTTTGATCATCGAGTCTCGATAAGAATTGGTTTATTGTAATTTTGCTACATGCATTAATACAAACTAGGTGATTATTTCATCTCTGCGTCTGGATTAACCTCAAGCGGTGTACTCCTAGAGGCTAAGGGCCCGGCCCTGGAGGACACTTGCTCCAATATTATTACGATTTGATTTCTGCGTGGTTTTGCTTATCGTCGTTATTTGGTAATCTGATATTCTTTATAAGTTTACATCACATGCTCTGTTAAGATTAATTCATTAAGATTTCTACGGACAGAACTATTGTATTGACTGCATCATATTACTGTTCCTTTCAGAGTTGATTGAATATTATTAGTTCTAATAGAATACTATTACTATCTTGTTACAGAGATTTTGTGTTGTACACTCATGTTATAGGATTCATCTTGAAAGTTGTGTTCTTTACGATTGTTGGATTCAGAAGCAATACTGTTCTATTTTGAAATGCAGTCGTATTTCCTCTAACTATGATTGATATTTGGATCAGATTACTCTTTAAGTGTGCTGTGTGCGTATATGGTTTTTAAGCATAACTTATCAATACTCAGTGCTGTTCCATTAGCGTGTGCTGTTCGATTTGCCTTAAGAGTGAAAGATTGTTGTTTGATTACGATTAATGCATTTGATTTAGTAGATTAAGTTTGATTACTGCTTGTGAGACTTAGTTGTTTAGCTGCTATTCCATTTAAGAATTGTTGTTTCATTACAGACTTGCTGTTCGATTTCTTATTTGCCGTTCCATTTTCTTATCTGCCGTTCTAATTGCTAGTGTCTGTTATTTTGGTGTGGGAGATGATCTCAAGCTGTAGTGGGCCTTGGCATTTACTGTCCGGTTCCCAGATCCGTGGTCTGTTCTCTAATTTCCTTTACATCAGTTTCCAAAGGGATGGGTTATCGCTACCGAACCCTTGATTGATAAGTTGCCTAGTCTTCTGAGAATGTGATTTACTCTTTTGAAGTAGTTTAGTTGTAGACAAGCATCCGTTTACTCTTGTATTTCTGAACACTGTACTACTAGCATTACTCTGGCAAATGATAGCCTCAGTCTGAGACACTCTTTGAAATAACAAAACGCTCCTGGATTGACATATTAATGTGAGATAATTAGAGGTGAAAGAGACCCTTTTTATAGCTCTACACAAGTGCATCAGCACCAAAGTCACTGCCTACAGGCAGAGTTCTCTATGACATTCTAGAGAACCTGTTCTATGTTGAGCATGAGCTAAAGCATTTGTTTCCAGTCCAGCCTACTTTTTTTAGGTACACTGAGATTGATGAAACCCTCAGAAAACTTCAAAAAACTAGAATACCATAGCCAAAATGGTGGGAAGAAATGTTAGAAATTTTGTAACTTGTCCTTGGTAAAAAGTGAATTTTGGTTTGACTATAGTCAATAATGGTAAAGAGGATAAACATAGATCAAACAGGTAAAGAGTGTTAGAACAGGTTAAAGTGTATCAATATGAAGATGAAAAGCAGAGCAGCCAGCACAAAATTAAATCAAAGACAACAAGATGCCACATTATAGGACCTGACTCCAGCACACTCTCAAAAATAGGGACAACAAACCATCAGTTTGCCTCTATCTGCTACCTAAGAGACTATTTGTCTCTATTTTCATGTAACATATAGTTAGTCATCTCAGAATATATCTCACTTTGTTATGAGATATTTTGTTGTAAAGTTTTTTGTATAAATACTCCCTCATTCAAAGTATTGGGGGGTGGATTCTTAGACATTGCTGTAAAACTGATTATTTTGGAATAAAGTGCTGTTGGACAAATCTTACATGGCTGGCTGGATGAAGACTTAATACAAAGGACTTTTCACAGTATTCATTTGCAATAAATTGGACAAATAAGTATTTTATAACTCATGTGTTATTGTTCTCTTGTTTAAATATTTCAATTATGTTTCATATCTAAATATCAAAACGAAAAAGCTTAATCCAGAAAGTGCTTCAGTGCAATCTGTTTTCAATCATTTTTATTCTCAATGTTTTCTTCTAAACTAGCATAAACAATGAATTCTTAATTGCTCCTATTTCCTAGTTTACTCATTTTGATCATTTAGTAAAGAATTCTTAATTGCTCTTTATTGGTGATTAGTCAAGTTCTCTTCTCTTAAAATATGTTGAAGGATTCTTAATTTCCCTTCATCCCTTTTAAGTCCATCCTATCTTTTCAAGTCTCTATTTTCTCCCTGTTTAGCTATCTTGCCCTGTGAAGCCATCCTTCGTTGAGAAACCAAATCTAGTTGAGCCATCTTCCTTGACTCCATTAGCCCAATGGCCTAAACTATTCAGTCCTACCCCTCTGCTATTGAATTTCACCACCAAATCCAATCAAATTCCAAAGCTTTCACAACTAGTCTAAAACCTTATAAAACAAAGCTAAATCCTGAAGAGAGAGCCCCCTATAGGTACAAATTGGCTAGATTTTGTGCCCAAAAGTTGGTTTGTGGTTACCGCGGAGCCCTTTCCTCTTCTTATAACTTCTAGGAAAATCTGAGTGATAACAGGCCCAACAAAATCAATCACCCATTTTTCAAATGGCTGCAACAATACTTGAGGTTGTAATGGCAATTCATCCCTTCGAGATGGTCTGCTTGTTCTCTAACACACATCACATGCCTTACAATACACTTTAGAATCCTTGTGAAACGTTGGCCACATATACCTGTGCACAAAATCTTCTGTGCAGTTACCTTTCCTGCATAAAGTCCTCCTGCAACCCCTCCATGAGCTTCAGCGAGAATTCTATTTCTCTCAAAATCTGGCACATATCTTCACAATATCTCATCTGCACCCATCTTATACAGATGTGTTGCAATTACTGAAAAGTCTGCCACGCGCACTACTAACTCCTTCTTTTGCTGACTTGTATACCCTTCCGGTGCCATCTCCTTAGTAAAAAAGTGAATAATATCTGCAAAATGATTTTCCTCTACACACACCACAAAGAGCTACACATCTGGCAACCTTCCTTCAAATTATTAGGCTCATCTCCAGTTTCGATCTGTGACAGATGGTCAGGACCTACATTCAACCTCCCTGGCTTCACAGTGACCTCAAAGTCATACTCCTAGAATAACAACAACCATCAACAGAGCTTCACCCCCAACATAGGCTTATTGACCAGGTATTTCAAGGAAGAATGATCTGTGTACACCTTGAAATTCCCTCCTAACAAATAGTGCCTAAACTTCTACGACGCATACACCATGGCCAATCCTTTGCCCTTAGTCATTGAGTAATTCTTCTCGACCTTTGATAATTTCCTACTTGCGAAGGCTATAGGATGGTCCATCTCTCCTTCTCCGACTTGCATTAACACTGCACCCAATGCAATGCAAGAGGCATCAACGTGTATGTGAAATTCCTTCTTCCAATCCAGGAATACCAAGATCGGTGTGGTGACCATCTTTTCTTTCAAAACATCTAAGCTACTCTGACATTCTTCATCCCAATAGAATGTCATGTCCTTCTTCAGTAATTTCTCCATAGGTGCGGTAATCTGAGCATATGCCTTGATAAATTTCCTGTAATATCCTGTATGTCCCAATGTTGTGCGCAACTACTTTACATTCCTCAGGGCCTCCAGATTCACTATCACTGCAATCTTTGCAGGGTCCACCATCAACCCTTGCTTGCACACCACATGACCCAACAAGATTCCAAAGGGAACACAAAATATGCATTTCTTCAAATTCAGCGCGATCTGGTATCTACGACATGTATCCAACATCAAGCGTAGACTTTCTACATGGCGCTTTACTAGTTCGAACATTGTCCAGTCATCAAAGTACACTTCCAAGAACGTATGAATAAACTCCTTGAACGCCACGATGACTATGCGAGTAAATATCGTAGGCGCATTCTTGAGTCCAAACAACATCATAGTGTATTGAAAACATCCCCATTCCATCGCTAAGGTCATTTTTATCCTATCCTTAGGTGCGATCTTAATCTGGTGATATCCCGAAAACCCATCAGTGAATGAGTAGGCCTTCTACCCTCCAACATTGTCTAATACCTCATGAGTAAATGGTGTTGGAAATGGATCATGGACACACGCATTGTTAAGATTTTGCAGATCCATGCAAATCCTTATTTCACCCTTTTGTTTCTTCTCCTAAACCATCATTGGGCTTACCCAATCAGATTCTTCGATTGGGTCTATGATTTCTGCTTCCAACATCCTATCCATCTCTAAGCGAACCTTTTCCTTGTATTTAGGATTAAGGTGATACGACCTCTATTTAACATGCTTTGCATCTGCTTCAAAGTAATTTTCATAACGCAAAAGTATCCTACCCTGCCCTTCAAATTTTAAAGTTTGGTAGGAAACAGGTCCTGATATTTACAGAGTAACTCAACAACTTTATCCACAATAGCATCATCCTAGAAATCTCCAATTTTTGCAAACTTCGGTTCTGCTTCAGTCTTAATGTTTACTTGCTTAGTTTCAATGACGCGGTGATTTCCGGGTTATCAATTTGTGTGTCCTCGACTTCGCGATGCCCTTTTGCATCTAGAATATTAATATTCCTCAGATCTCCATCCTCCCCTTCAGCTGTCACATTATAACATTCTAGCACATGACGTAATTAGGTGCTCCAATCTGGCTAGACCCATTCCAGAGGTTCTTGCGGTGTTCTGAAGATCACTGCCTTAATCTCTTGTAAGGCTTCATTGATGATCACGAAGACATATTCAAAATTGAAGGTCAATAAGAATCCTTCCCTCAATATATCCCACTCCGCGATGCCATGGTGGAGCTCTGTTTCCAAATACCAGTTCATGGGGATTGTATCCAAAGTATGGCAAAATAAGTGTACCCATTCTGGCTGCAGCTCCGTTCCATAAGCTTTAGTCCACTTCGCTAGATGATCACATGGATCATCTCTCCCATCATATTTCCCACTCAATTGAGTGCTAGGATGGCTAAATCGCAACCTCATCATGCTTCAGTACTTCCGCCATCCATCAAAGCTATCCTTGTGCGTACCCCACCATCGTGCAGGCATAGCACATAGTGCCAAATCGAACGCTTGGAAGCGGTGATGCTAAGGGACTTCACATTCAAATGCATCCAAAAACTTATCCACGTTAGTTAAAATATCATAGTAATGTAAGTTTCTTACCTCTGATGAAACTTAATGCAATGATTTAGTCATCATATTGCATTGCAGCGTGGATACTTCATGCAACTAACTCTGCCAATGCTCCAAATCTTCATCTGAATCGGAGGTGAAAGAACTCTCACAATCCCATGAAATCTTTCAATCTACCATTGGATTAATCTAGTCCTGGTCTCGCATTGTTATCTTGTAAATCTGATCTAGATCATCTTCACTTTCTTCATAATTGCAGACTGGTTCATTCTAACGTGCCCCTTCTATAGGGTCCAATGACACTACAACTTGAAGTGATTTCTTTTCAAATGACATTGTCCTTTTCTTCAAGTTGATGACTCCATTCAAGTCAATGGCTCAGTTAATTTCGAGGAGTGCGGGGTATGGATTGCTGTCATCAACGATCTCTATCACTTCAAAGTCAGCCATCGTGCTCGCACCTTCTATATCAACCATTACTCCATATAGTCGTCCCATCGGAATGATCTTCTACTGGTTTTCCATTCTGAGCTGAATCGGAGACCACTGCAGTGCAGGTCTCCCCATTCTTTCCCATGTTTGTTTTGGCAAAATGTTCACATCGGACCCCAGGTCCAAGATGACCTGGTCCATCTCATAATCTCCTATTTGTGTGATGAGCCTCATCTCGCGCCCTTTTATAGCCTTATGTTTTCCATTTTTCTAACTATGCGGTGTCCATCAGGGGTGTTTTCTTTGATGACGCATTTTTTTTATTAACTCCTGTAGGCCTTTCATAGCTTTTCTGTCATGCAGAAGTTTCATGCAGAAGTTTCATGCAGGTCTCCAAGAACGTGGTGAGGACAGAGGGATCAACCTCTGTAGGCATGCTAGTTTCTTGCACTTTTTTCTGGCTTCCTGAGGTGGAAGCCTCAATGAAGCTTTTCTTGGCTTCCATAAAAGTTTCCTTAGCGTGTGCCAAATCAAAACCAACTTCCTTTTCTAGGGCCTTGCGGACTCATCTGTCCTCTTCAGTTTGTTTTCCTTTATCGTCACCAATGGTTAGCCTTCTTCTTAGCACTATATTCACATTATATTCCTCCTCACGGGGATCACCTCTCATCATATATAAGTTCTGCGTAGGTTGTTGAGGCTGCGCTGTTCTCTCCTGCATCTTAGCTATCAGCACTAGGAATTCTTAATAGTGTGATCAAAATCATTACAGTATTAACGCGATGTGCATGTTTAATTCTAACACTCCTGCGTGTAGTGTCGTGGTGTTCCGCAATTGTAACAAATAACCTGACCCAAGCCTTTATCAGGTCATCCTCCACCTCAACCTCGTCCTCATCCTTGATATCCTCCGTGCGCTTCTTTAGTGCCTTGCTCTGGAGGCTGAGTTTCTTCTTGCATTCAGTAGGTAGGTGTTCTTTCCATCATCAGCTCATAGCTGCGACAGTGGCACTCATTGTGGCCCACTGATTTGTAGAATTTACAAAACAACTGCATCGGTGTTTGGATGAACTTTTGAAGCAGATGACCATCGCATGTTGTCCAACAACCTAGCAGATAGCACACCATAGCGCAGCCCCAACGCTCAGTTCTGCTAGAGCTTCTGGCCTTAGGGGAACCAGTGCCCCTCCTGTGATATAGTTTGAAAATGTAGGATAATGGTATTTATCATGCCCCTAGCTCTTACACTTCAGACACCAAACTTCTACGTGCACCTCTGGCTTAGCCTCCTTGTCTTTCTTCAAGCTCTACAATTCTAAGCATAGGATCTGTAACTGAGAGTGAATTTGTTGTACCCCCAAGGTCACATCTTGAATAGGTGTCGCATGCAACCTCATCGTGATTTCCAGGGCTTATGCCGAAGTTCCTATCTTCTGTTGTGATAGAGAAATCCTCAGGTGGGGCAGAAGTGAAGCTATAAACCACTCACGGTGCTGACCATCTATGAGCTGCATATTAGCTTCTCGAATTACGCATTTAAGCCTTTGATATAACTCCTAGGGCATCTCATCAACCCTCTTCATGATCTTCTTAAATCCAACTACTGATTTCAAGTCAGACTTAGGCTTACTAAAATATTCATTCAAAGAAACCTTAGTCTCTGCTAGCATTTCCAGAGGATTATCAGAGTAGTGCTTAATATACCAAGTCTGTGCACGATCCTGTAGAGCGGTAACCAACTGTGCCTTCTTTATATTACCATCAGTAATCTGCTACGCTGTCCACACAACATTTGCAACAAACCAAAACTGCTTTGTGTCTTCACTCCCTATTGCCTTGAAAATTGGCAACTTCATTATGTTCGACATGTTGAATGACGGTGGCAGTAGTGGAGGTGTGGGCAAAGGTGTATGTGGTGGAGGTGGAGTGGATGGATGATGTGTCTATGGAAAACCCTGTCTTATCAGCTGAACAACACTCCATGAAGAGGCCTGTATTGCTCGCTAGTCGTCACTCGAAAGAGGTCCAATCAATGGGCTATATTCAAGACCTGATCTCTCTCGATCTCTGAAGAGTTTTCCACTTCATGTAGCTCCGAACATCAATGTAATGGAATGACCCATTTTTCACATAACAACATCTTAATCCAGGTATTCCAAGATCTTAAATACTTACCTCGCGGTCCTTTGAAAAATCGTTTCTCTGCTTCACTGTAGCTGACTGAGGTATCAACCGCGAATTCTATAACAAATCCTCCTATAATTCATTCAAGCTAGTGATCGACATCCCATGGGATTTTGTCTTCAGAGGCTTCTAATCATCGTATTAGTTTTGGAGTCCACACTATTGGACCATCAAGCTTCCACCTCCCTTGACCGTATGCCAATTTGACTAGCCACTTGTATTATTCGATCAGGAAGGTGTAGAAGAAAATTTCGTGTATCTTCATATACAAATACCTATCCAACCACTACTCCTTTGATAGGTGTGGATTCCTATTTTCCTGCGCCCTGAATTCGTGAATATTTTGTCCAACCACTTTTCAACTTCTTTCTTCGTCAGGTTCTAGTGAGGCAAAATTACACATCTCCTTCAAGCAGATCCCGGCCCTGACAACGGAATCATTTTTTGGCTTAGGGGTTCCTGACCCAGGTTTAGAGTTAGTTGCGTCAACCAACAAATCCCTACATTACTGGCCCTTTGGCAACAACCCATGTAATGCAGACTGCAGTCTCACCCAAAGCAGTATTGGGGGATGCAAGAACCAAGTTTCTACATCCAGAGACGAGTGTGATGTCTTTTAATGCCTCAGATTTTCCTTCATGTAGATCGATAAGCCCTTAGGGCTTGGTACTGAAACCCTACTAAAATAGTCTCCAGATCTTCGCGAAGGTCTACGATTAACTTTTGTTGATCTTTATTAGTTGATTTATCCACTTACGCGCATCAGAGAACAGTTCTAGATTAGCGTTCATACAGATCTACTTAGGTTAATTAGAAAACATAACAGAATTCATCACAGTCCTCGTGAAAGTACTTAACATGCATTACGTACATCTATTAAGGCTTATTCAAGTGAATCACACATCATTAGATCAATATTTCATAAACACATTATTCATCCACAACATATATCATAAGCAAAAGGTAAACATGATTAAGCAGATATACACAATATTTCTTTTGTAATCTTCTTTATTGATCTTCAATATGGTATTACAGACTCAAAAATACCCTGTGCACTCATTTGCATGGGTCTAAGCACTCAGCTGCGGACTCTACCTAGGCCTCTGCGCACTCAGCTGTAGAGACTTTCTCTCCTATCTAACCCACTTCTCTGTGCTAAGACTTCTCTTCTATTGACCCATTACATCCTCCATTATGCCTTAGACTCTCTAAGACACACCTACTTATACAATCCCATGGTCCACGGACCATGGGTGGGTCTTCAAAGACGACTCATATTTTACATAAAGAAGGGGCTAAAACCCCTTTGACTCCTAACTATCTACGCACTCCGTACCCACAAATCGCGGAGACTTTTCATTACTTTAAAAAACACATCAACACTTGGGTTATTTTAACCCCAAAATTGACCTAGTGGACTCCATCCCAACAATGTTCGCCCCCCATCCCCACGTATCACCAGATCTAATGCGGTTACAACAACAGTTTCCTCTATTGTGGGTACTTCCTCTTTACCTCCATCTCTCCCTTATTTATCATCTGTTTGTATTCCTTATTATGAAAATGGTGATGTTGTATCTGTTATTTTTACCCTTCTGTATTTTTCACTTTGGCCTCTTCTTCTCCCACTTTTTCCCCCACCCCCTACCATTACTGGCTTACCAGAGCCCCTCTCCCCTGTGGATCCATCCTCTAATTCTAGTAGGGGTCACAATTACAACCTTTGGTCTCTGACCCGCTTTTCCCCAGGAGACGGTAGTGGCATTGGCATCACCCCCTCAACCCCGCAACTAGAACCTCTCGGGGTAGACACTCTTTCATGTCCAAATCCATATTCTAGGTTGGAATGGATGTGGCACAAGGCTGAAAATAACCCATAGACAAGGTCCTTAGAGCATTGACCTCCCTTTCCACATCTAACCCATGAAGTGGATCTCCTTCAATTGTCGAGGTTTGGCTAGCCCAACAAAGAAACTAGATTTCTGATGGATGTTGGAATCAGAATTGGTGGACATTATTTTTCTACAGGAGACTCTTGCAACGAGCACTTAGATTATCCCCATTATTGAGGCCTTATCCCATGGCTAGCACTTTCTTGCACTGGATGCCCGTGGGCAGTCTGGTGGATTGGTATTTGGCCTCAACCCCAGGTCCATTAGATTACTAAAATCCTCGGGTGGGGAAGGATTCATTGGCATTGATATTTACTCATTAGATGTTGGAAGGGAGATGAGGCTAATAAATATATATGGGCCCTGTATCAACAAGGTGACATTTTGGCAACTTCTACTAAATCATGACTATATGAAAGCTGAGAACATCATAATAGGGGGGACCTCAATTTCTCTTTTGGACATGCAAAATCTTGGGGAACGAATGCACAATGTGACCCATTATTGGATGAAATCCAATCTCTATTGGAGGATAACCATCTGATTGATATACCCATGACCCGACTCCGACCCACTTGGCGAAATCAGTGGATTGGTGAAGTTGCACTTGCCAGGAGATTGGATATTTTTCTGGTTCAGGAATCCTAATTGGAAGTACAATTACCCTTATATCGTCAATGGGTTGGATTCGGGGGAATGTCAGATGACATGCCCATCTATCTTGAGATTGCAGGCGGATATCGTAAACCTAAGGCACCCTATAAATTTAATTCTACCTGGCTCAAAGATGATAGCTATATCCAGAAGGTCACAAAGAATTGGAAGACCTGTACTCCTCATTTGGGACAATCATCCTCTGTTGATTTTTCATATAAAATGCTAATCCTGAAACATAAGTCTATTGATTGGGAAAAGGACAAGAGGATCAAGGATGAGCAGATCCCGAGGGACACGAAATTGGAGCTCGAACACTTTGGGGATGAGAAAAGTCGAGGGTTTGATACCCCTGAGGCAAAAGAAAGACTTCTCAAATTAGAGTTGGAGTGAAATAGGATGTTGAAAGACCGAGAGGAAACTTGGAGATTCCGTAGCAGGGCTATCTGGTTAATGGAGGGTGATGAAAATACTAAGTTTTACCATCATGTTGCCAATGGGAAACAAGCTATAAACACCATTTGGCACCTGGCCGATGAAAAAGACACACAAGCTAAAACTATAAGGACCATTTCTATATTATATAATATTTTTTTATCATAATAAAATACAACCAGAAGAGAAAAACATTGGGAATTACAATTTATTCAACACTATCTAACACATCCCTAAATTTCATTTCATTGAACGTGTCATAAAAATTTACATATATTTAACTAAGGCCATAAAGAAATCATACAAAATAATATTGCAACACATATGTACTGTTCACCAGAAGACGAGACTCCACTTGTTTTGCCATTACTTGTCTTCCCTTGTTGTCGGTCACCTCCGAGAGTGAATGACGACGTACTTGATCCGAATGCGATGACCCACCGGTTAACCTTCGAGCCTACTCCTTGGGTACTCTTCTTCCCCGCGGAACCTCGAGCTGCAATGGGGTTGTACAGTGGAGAAATGCAATAGCTGGTAGAGGAGAGCACTCCTTGGCTCAAGAGTCCCCTCTCTAAAATCCTCTACCTCACCAAACTCACTATAGTTTCGTAATCACTGCTCTGGCATAGTCTCATCCATCCAACAATAGGGTTCCCCCTCAAAAAGTCCCCCTTCCCATGGCTTGCCCCTTATTTTATAAGAGTCCTCATAGGTGACACTTGGCATGTCATGCATAATTAATTTTTTTTTTATAATTCAATAGTTTGATTATTCACCCACCCATGTTTCACTCTCTCATCAAGGGTCTCCAAAAATATTTATTTAAATTTTAATTTAAAACTAATATTTTCCTCGCCTCAAAAAGATTCCTATTTCTTCTCCTAGTTGCCTCTTGATCCCCCTTTTTACTCCTTAATTTGTGTTCATTACTAAAGTCAATTAATGAGTCAAGATTTGATCCCCTATCTACTCCCTAATTTAACTCAAGTTATCTCTTAGATGGATATTCTTAAGTTGGTTGTTGCCACATGGAGGTTCTATACATTTCTCTAAAATTTAATTTATTAATCTCATTTTAATTCACCATCCTCTTCTCTTAATTAGGTTTAACTATTTTAGGATTAATCTTTATCCTTACAATTATGTCCTTCTTTCCCCTTTTACCTAATTAAACTACATAATCTACCTACTATTTTCCAAGATGGGAAGAGTAGAGTTTTTATAATAACCTTATTTCATTTCTTCCTATGATCTTCTTAACCCAAGTTTTATTTTTGATTTAATTACCTTGGTTTCTAACATCATTTGCCCTTGATGTATATTTTCCTAATTTTCATTTCTTGATTATATTTATTAATTTATTTATTTTTAATGATTCCAAGGGTGCCAAGTTTGGTTGTGCCCTTCAATAACTTCCATTGAAGTTCCAAGGGTGCCACACCACTTGCCCTTTAAAGAATTCAGTGACTACAAGGGGAAGTATAGGTGCAACGTCATAAACCGCTATAATCTCTAATGTTTCCTGCTATAGTGAGAATAATGGTGTCGGGGATCAAGGAATTCGCCTTGATGCGCACCCCCCGGTAAAATCCTCATGAGCAACCCAATTTTGGGACCTGCCCTCATGGCATCGTAATCTTCAAGGAGAAGGTGTTTCAACCTTTCCAGCCCAAGTCACAGCAGGAGTGCTAGTGGGTAAAATCAGGGACACTGTCCCACCCCTCCCATGTAGTTCCATCCACTTGTACAACCCCATCACCCATATGTGAGTCATTTGGCCAAGCAACTAATCTGTGCCTGCAACCACTAACATATCATCAGAATATAGATAAACATATATAGCAGGTTTCAAAATTGACTTAGAATTTCAAATATAAAATAATATAAATTTTCATCAAACCAGGTGTCATCAACTCATCATATGTGAGTGCCTCTAGTGGTTTCCTGCCATACTCAATAATCATCAGTAACAAGGTTTCTCAGTGTTAGCCATTGTCATAATAACATCATTGCCATCACCTAGTCATTCACATCATTGTTCATTGTGAACTAGAACTAATGCAAGTAGGTAACAGAGGGGACACATCCATCATGGCTATCATCATCATAACATAAATGGAAACTTAAATATCCATCAAAGATATCAACATCATAGCATCAATAGAAAACATGCTTGTCCATCAAAGCTATCATCATCATGATATGAATAGAGAGCATACATATCCTTTAGTGCTATCATCATCATAAATTCAATAGATAACAAACATAACCATTTATGCTACAATCATCATAATATCAATAGAGAACATGCATAACCATTAATGTTACAATCATCATAATACCAATAGGGAACATACCTAACCATTAATACTATCATCATCATAATGTCAATGGAGAACATACATAAACATCACAACCACTAATATCACAATCACTAATAATAGAGTCATGTGTCTGGATCCTCAACCTGAGGTCCTCAAAGAATAAAGTATCTAAGATAATGTCATATTAGGGTCAGGAAACTAGAGTGGGCACTACATACACCCCCTCTTAACAATGGACTTCGTCCCGAAGTCCTTAGAACATAAAGGAAAAACGACGACACATATCCTAGGAACCCTTCTTGAAACTCTTGCTAACCTTCTGGTGGGCAGGTTATAATTTTCCCAAGGTATCTATACCACGAATTCCGTTATAACTAAAGGACTATATCTGGGGAACATTGCAGCCCAATTTTTTTTTATGGACTAAGCAACAACAAAACAAGGGCAGGATAATCACAATCAATATTCATCTCATGGTACAATTAATATATGATGCTTTCAACCAAGTAAAGTCATCCACACACTGTACTCATGTAGCTTCCAATTATAGTCATTCATTTCAAACTACGTCTACATGACCCTATAAGTGACAATGTCAGGGACAATATGTAACAAAAGGTGATTTGTATTATCATCATTGCACATGGTAGAGTTCACTGTCATAGATGTTGCAATAATATTGTCGTAGAAGAAAAGATTGTATAAATTATTCCAATGAGTCTTGGAGTTATTTTTTTTTTCTTTCTAAGTCATCCATACGTTTGACATTTTCAAAAGTCTTAAATTCTAAGTTATCCCTTCTGATAATTCTGCAATATTTTCTCCAATATCTCAATAAGTGTCATTTTGGACCCTTGTCAGTATGTTCCCTAAAATGATATTTGTAGCATTGCATTTAGGCCATAGGCGGAAAAATGTCGAAAGAGGTGGACAAGTAAGAATAAGAAATTCAAATGGCGAACTTAAGCTCACGAGCTAGCAAAAAGATGAAGGACTTTGATGTCAAAAGTGCTAAAAATTAAAACATTCTTATTAGCAGTTGTAAATAAATAAATAATTAGATAAATTACAAAGCAAGTGATTGTGCGTCAAGATGTAGTGTTCAATGAATAGTTCCTAGGAGTTCATCCAACCAAGAAACTCTTTGAAACATCACCACATTACTTAATTATAGATAATATCCTAGTAAGCAATGATGTTAGTGTCTCAACTAGTTAGAGATGATGTGGCACATGACCTAACAATGGAAGAATCTAAACATGCAGTCGATAATATATCGAGCATTGAATTGGGCATAAAGAAGAATACTCTAAATAAGGAAGTTATGCCAATCAAACAAAAACATACTTCCCAATCCAAGGAAGTTGTCTTCTATTTGCAAATGTGGGAAAATTTTGTTTTAGCTACATAAAAACTATCGAGAGGAATCAAATTGGTTATAACACCTACCACACCTCACCTATCAAGAAAGAGATAGTGACATCCCTGCTATCACTCAAGTTCATCTCCAAAGAAAGATCCCAACCTTTTTCAAAGAAAACCCAAGGATACTATTAAGTGATCACAACTTGTGACCAGTGACCACTCCACTTCACTTACTCATGCATAAATAATTAAATAAATTATCAAATTATCATAGCAACCTATTGAAAATATGATATCCAAATTATAATATATATTTATATCAATAATTATATTTATGAAAACTATAATTTAATTCAAATTATTATTAAAAATTTCAAAACAAATTAATTTAATAATATTTTAAAACACACTCCTAACTTTTCATGTATCCATGTAAAAAAACATCCTTTTGCAATCAATATTTAATTATTGTCTTCTCTTTAATACATACCAATATATAAAAATTCTACACAATTGATGTAAATATTAAATTTAGCCAAGATATTACTACATAAAACATAATTTCCATATGTCAATTTTTATTGTGGCACTTTTAACTCGTTATTAATTTTTAAAAGAATGGATTGATTATTGTTAAAGCATTAAAATGCTTCACATCCAACTACTCATAAAGCCTAATCTAAGAAAATTAGCATATGATGAAGTCAAGATTAAGTTTTTGGTATTATACAATGAAAAAGGACAACTTCTTGAAATGAGATGGAACTAGTGTCATTAGCTAAACTTATTCTTATGTTTTATTTTATTATTATTTTCTGGTGATTGTTAATACACACACACACACACACACAGATATATATATATATATATATATATATATATATATATATATATATATATATATATATATATATATATATATATATATATATATATAGATATTAAACACATTTAAACATCCTTAGCTGTCATAAAACATGTGCATTAACCAGTTCATTTTAAGGATGAGGGCTTCTCAGTTGTATATTTCAATACCACCCTAAACAAAGTCTTTGATTCTGTAGCTTTAGCAGTTATGTATATATATATATATATACTACACACGTTGTAACTATCATTTATTTATTCAGATATATCAAAAAATGTTTGTGCACTGTTTGATATCCTAGAAAATTACATGGAGTATATCCAATGAATAGGCAAATGTAGGGTCAAAATATTGTTCAACCGTTTGGAAGATGTCTAAGAAGATAAAAGAGAATGGACTGAAGAAAGGAACAATATGCTACTTAAAGTATTATAAAATTGCATGTTTAGATATTGCTTTGAAGTTTCTATTTGTCTTAAATTTAGCTAATATTCCAGTAAGTCCCTTTAAAAAGAATTCTAATTGAAAATTGAGAGAAATTGAAGGTACAATTGCAAATATAATTGATTGGATACTCAATGTTCAATTTGGTCTCTCCATTTTTGGATTGAGAAAAACAAAAACAAAAATTCATTGCACAGAGTTATAATTTAAATATATATGTGAAGAAAATAATCTTTGAGAAATACCTATATGTGGAAAACAATATTGATTGAAGTAGAACCTGAATTTCCTAATCCATTCGACTAAATGTTTGAAATATCATTTAGACACATTTCAAAAGCTCATTAGTTAAGAATTATGAAAGACAGCTAAAACATCATTAATCAATTTAACTTTATGCCAAAATCAACTATCATAGATTTTCACTAGACTTAACTGTTATATATGTCGAGGTGTTTAAATAATATATCAAAATATTCTTGATACTATGTAGTGCCTCGTTTCCTGTTTAATAAAAATTGAAAGTGCCATTTCTAAAACTTGCAACCATTTCTGAGACCAATACAGTTTCCAGGGTCTATGTGACTCTGCTTTGCATGTTTTAATAGAGATATTGTCATTGAAAACGAATATAATGATTGACTGAATGCATTTCAAAAGCATCTAGTTATGTCAGCGCTGTAGTAAAATCAACGACTTATATTCCTTAGAATCTCAAAAGACATACAAGTTAAGAATTGAAACTAATAAGCTAGTACAATGCATGTGACGCACTGAGGGAAATACTTCCAAGTTAGCAAGGAAAACCAACATCTAAATTTCTCAGCTGCCAAAGCCCATTGTCTTATAAAAAAAAAATTCCATTTACCTTTAGAAAAACAATTAAGCCGGTTAAAATGAATATGCGTACTTAGAGAACATGAAACTGATATTATATTGATCATTTTGAGAAAGAGAAACAAATAGATCCACTTAGCACAATGCACAATATTCAGATATTAGTATTGTCATTGTTGTTGGGGACTTGAAGATACAGGGGAAAATATCAAGAGTTCAACGCAAAATCTATACAACTCTTATGAAGATTGCTTGAAAAGTGGGATTTCAAAAGTTACAACTTCATTTTTGCCTTTGGTTTAGCTAAGAAAGAAAACAAATCGCAACTCTGTTAACCTTGAGAATAGAAACAAACAAACCCTAAAAGTGTAGAGAGAGTTCTGTTTTGTGTGAAAAAATAAACACCAGCGGTTTCTTATCTGTGAGAAATAAGCATTGCTTTATTTCAGAGAAAGTGCCAAAAGGAGTATTTATACCAGATACCTCGTCATAAGCTCCAACATTAGCAGTTCTAGGCTTGTTTGGTCCGCTCGTGTTACTTCTATGAGGTGGTGATCGAGAACCATGTTTCCGTCAAATTTTTCCAGTAGGGATTCTGTGGTGCATACCAAATTGGGAAAAACACCATTGTTGGGGTTCAATACCTTTCTAGGGAAATTCTCCCGAGTTGCTAGGGCTACATCACTATGCTGAGAACAAATCTTGGGCATTGGAGGATAAGACGGTGACAAACATCAATTTGACTGCAGAAAATGTTCAAATCAATCTTGATGTGTGACAACATTATTGCACCGCAAAAAGAATCTCCACCAGACCTTATCAAGTGGGTGTATCCTGATTGGGATGACTGAGGCAATCGACATCTTAAGCGCCAAAACACCGAGAAATTTGAATCTTCAATCGAATCAATTTATGTTGAATAATTACACTCAGATCTGGAAAATCAATCCAATCAATTTATGTCAAATAATTACACTCAGATCTTGAAAATCTCGCCCAAATCTCAGATGCAAAGAATTGTTGGCATAATTAATTAATAATTATAGATTTCTGAGGGTGAAACTGATTCAATTTATTTTCTATCTGCAAGATTTTCATGGCACGATTTCTGATTTGTCTGATAAGCCATGCCATGAGATAAGAAGCAACCATCGTCAGTTGGAAATGAAATCTATCGGTTTTCCATATGCAATGTGCATGGCCTCAGAATGATCCATTTAAGAGCCTGAACGATGTGGGATTCGAGAGAAAAGAATGTAGGAACGAAATTCGACCGCATGAGAGTAGCACAAGTGGTTTCAAATGGAATAGTGACAATGTGATGAAATTGAGGCGGCTTCGGAAATCTTAAAGGAGTAATTTCAATCCAAAATTAGAATGAAAGGACAGAATTTGACTTCACTAGAACTCAAAAATATCGCTTGGAGGTGAATTCCTAACATGAGAGATCAAGCTTGGAGTATTAATATGTTAATTAATTCTGGGCATAAGGTAACTGTGAGTCTGCATTGAGTTTAATGAAGCATTTGGAGATTTTTCCCAATGACCAGTGCTGAAGAAATTGAGTATTCTGATGGGGTAATAATATGAATTGGACATTGGCTACTATGAGCAGAGCAAAGAAGATGTCTAGTTGATTCAATGGGAATTAATGCCGTGAGAAGGAGCCAAAATTAATTATGATCTGGAATGTTGGAGTGTGAGGGCCACCATAGCATGGAGCTTTGTGTGTACTGCTCCAGATCTACGTAGAGAACACTATGTGTAACAAAGTATGGTGAATTGCGTGGGTACAGAAGGGAACTGAACCAATTTTCAGGATACAAAACACAATTTTCAATTGCAGGGTACAAACACAATTTTTAATTGCTGGAGTGTAGAAGCAATGGAGCTAATTTGGCTCTTACAAACTTGAGAGCATTAGCTCAATACGTTTTAAAACAAAATTAGGAATAAAATCTTCTGAGCCCATCAGAAAATAAACAAACTTGAAGGAATCTATATATGTTGAGATTGTATTAACGTCAATTCCACACTCCTTTGATCTTTTGGTTAAAAGCTCTGGCTCATGGACACGCTGAGACCCTGATATGATTTCTTCACCATTGATCAAATTGACAGTACACTGATTAAATATCTTAGTAACACTAGTAACACAAACCCGCATCTCTGGGTTGCAATTTGACAATGCAGAAAATTATTATATCTACCAAAATGTGTTTATTTGTTACCCCAAAAGTTTGAAGTATTATTGATGTACATGTCAATCACTAATTAAGTGCAACAGAACTTGAACCAATTTTTAAGCACGCCTTTGCGCAGAAGTGTTGCTACGTTGGTGTTCCTTTGGTTTGCCCTCTCTGGATGGCTATTATAAATTTGTTCTAACGTTTTTAGTGGGTAGTTATAGAAATGGCCCAATCTTCAGAATGCAGCCAACACCCAGTTTCAAATCCTCCATGGCACCGCAAGGCAGCATACAACCTCGAAATAGAGCTGGAAACCCATGAACATCGCTATGGGCTCTTGGCATTTCATTTCTAACCAAATTACAAAAATAAAATAAATAAATCCTGCAGTTCAGGGGATAGCAAGACTGTCCAATTCTTCAAACCCATCCCATGAGAAAACAACCTGAATTGCAACAGACTATTGCAATGAATAGGTTTTTTTTTTTTTTTTTTTTTTTTTTTTTTTAACCATTACCACATTACGCTAAAACTCATTGTTTTAGGTATGATTTGACAATTATACAATTCCTCAAGGACATCTGTCATGGATATTCCCTGAGATAAATTAGCTAGAGATTTTCATCATATTATTTAACAAAACTAGCCATGCATGCATGGGCCC
Source organism: Pinus tabuliformis (assembly GCA_031772625.1). Classification (NCBI taxonomy): domain Eukaryota; kingdom Viridiplantae; phylum Streptophyta; class Pinopsida; order Pinales; family Pinaceae; genus Pinus; species Pinus tabuliformis. The sequence continues at coordinate 30,268,510 of CM062808.1, read as the reverse complement.
ACAGGCCTCAAGGGTTCAACATGGCTCTGATACCAAGTGTAAGGACCATTTCTATACTATATAATTTTTTTTTATCATAATAAAATACAACTAGAAGAGAAAAACATTGGGAATTCCAATTTATTTAGCACTATCTAACACATCCCTAAATTTCATTTCACTGAACATGTCATAAAATTTACATATATTTAACTAAGGCCATAAAGAAATCATACAAGATAATATTGCAACACATATGTACCGTTCACCAAAAGACGAGACTCCACTTGATTTGATGTTACTTGCCTTCCCTTGTTGTCGGTCACCTCCGAGAGTGAATGACGATGTACTCGATCCAAATGCGATGAGCCACCGGTTAACCTCCCAGCCTACTCCTTGGGTACTCTTCTTCCCCACGGATCCCCGAGCTGGAATGGGGTTGTACAATGGAGGAATGCAATAGCTGGTAGAGGAGAGCACTCCTTGGCTCAAGAGTCCCCTCTCTAAAATCCTCTACCTCACCAAACTCACTATAGTTTCGTAATTACTGCTTTGACATAGTCTCATCCATCCAACAATAGGGTCCCCCCCCAAAAAAGTCCCCTCTCCCATGGCTTGCCCCTTCTTTTATAGGAGTCCTCATAGGTGACACTTGGCATGTCATGCATAAATTTTTTTTTTTTATAATTCAACAGTTTGATTATTCACCCACCCATGTGTCACTCTCTCATCAAGGGACTCCAAAATTAATTACTTAAATTTTAATTTAAAACTAATATTTTCCTCACCTCAACAAGATTCCCATTTCTTCTCCTAGTTGCCTCTTGATGCCCCTTTTTACTCCTTAATTTGTGTTCATTACTAAAGTCAATTAATGAGTCAAGATTTGATCTCCTATCTACTCCCTAATTTAACTCAAGTTATCTCTTAGATGGATATTCTTATGTTGGTTGTTGCCACATGGAGGTTCTATACATTTCTCTAAAATTTAATTTATTAATCTTATTTTAATTCACCATCCTCTTCTCTTAATTAGGTTTAACTATTTTAGGATTAATATTTATCCTTACAATTATGTCCCTCTTTCCCCTTTTACCTAATTAAACTACATAATCTACCTACTATTTTCCAAGACGGGAAGGGTAGAGTTTTTAAGGTAAGTTTGTTTTATTTCTTCCTATGATCCTCTTAACCCAAGTTTTATTTTTTATTTAATTACCTCGGTTTCTAACATCATTTACCCTTGATGTAAATTTTCCTAGTTTTCATTTCTTGATTATATTTATTAATTAATTTATTTTTAATGATTCCAAGGGCGCCAAGTTTGGTCACGCCCTTCAAGAAATTTCCTTGAAGTTCCAAGGGTGCCACGCCTAATAGTTTATTTGTGATGCCAAGGATGCCAAGTTGGTCGTGCCCTTCAATAAATTCCCTTGAAGTTCCAAGGGTGCCACACCACTTGCCCTTCAAGCATTCAATGACTACGAGGGGAAAGTATAGGTGCAACGTCATAGACTGCTATCATCTCTTATGTTGCCTGCTATAGCGAGACTAATGGTGTCGGGGATCAAGGAATCCACCTTGATGCATGCCTCCCAGTAAAATCCTCATGAGCGACCCAACTTTGGGACCTGCCCTCATGGCATCGTGATCTTCAAGTTAAAGGTGTTTCAACCTTTCCAGCACAAGTCACGGTGGGAGTGCTAGTGGGTGACATCAGGGACACTATCCCACCCGTCCCATGTAGTTCCATCCACTTATACAACCCCATCACCCATATGTGAGTCATCCGGCCAAGCAACTAGTCTGTGCCTGCAACCACTAACATATCATCAAAATATAGATAAACATATATAGCAGGTTTCAAAATTGACTTAGAATCTCAAAGATAAAATAATATAAATTTTCATCAAACCAGGTGTCATCAACTCGTCATATGTGAGTGACTCTGGTGGTTTCCTGCCATACTCAATAATCATCAGTAACAAGGTTTCTCAATGTTAGCCATTTTCATAATAACATCATCGCTATCACCTAGTCATTCGCATCATTGTTCATTGTGAACTAGAACTAATGCAAGTAGGTAACATAGGGGACACATCCATCATGGATATCATCATCATAACATCAATGGAAACATACATATCCATAAAATATATCAACATCATAACATCAATAGAAAACATGCCTATCCATCAAAGTGTTGAAGCCCCAAAAATCGGGTCTACAACAAGGGGGATACCCACCCGGTCCAGACCTTGAAAGCAGCTCCTTTTCCGTTTGGGATGGTGGGTCCGACTGGGGATATGGGACCAGTTTCCCAATTTACGTGTGTGTGTGTATTGAGAATTGATATTTCCTTTCTAATAATTTCTAAGTAAAATGATTTTATTCTAAATCTAATTTAACAACATGCAATATATTCTAATGAATGGAAATATCTAATTCTAAATACTAACCTAGGATTTAATCTTTTAGTTATGCGATCTAAAATAATTTCTAATAGAAATTGGTAATAAAGATCATTCAATCGCTATGAGAAAAGAATTCAATAAGGATAAACCGTTTCGTATAAAAAGTTAGCCAAAACAATTGTGAAAAGCATATCGCATAATAAGTCACTCATATATTAAACATAAATAGAATAGCCATCACCATACAGAAGTGCCAAATGATAACTCAAGCATTCAAGCATTCATATATAAATAATTGAACATAAATATCACCTTAACACATAAGAAGAAATCGTTAAGAGATAAAAGTACCATTTATAACAAGTTCTACTCATGAGCTTCAACAATAATGATTTATCTCTTCTTAATTCAACATCTACTAAGAGTACAAAAGTGCAATTTCAGTAGTAGATATTAAACACAGATATCAATAAATCTTGTTCCATTCATTCATCAAAACCTCCTCAGAGGGTGCAGAAGTGCATGTTCTGAGGAAACGTTTTTGACAAATTTCAGGACCCTTCTCTAAATGCATGAGAAGGGTTAAAATACTACTAGCTAAATCTAAAAATAGTTTATTACAAAAATATAGGAGGCGGTTTAAATGACCATCCTCATCTTAGGCAAAAATAAAGCAAAACTAAAACTAAAACTGAAACTAAAACTGAATCTGGAAATTAACTATCTATGTATCTGTTCCTTGTAGTCGCAAGCATCCAGCATTGGCTTGAGGAGAGTTGGCTGGCCGACCTCCGACTTTAGCTATCCTGCGAAAATGGAATCGGCAAGTGTTGGTGCCATCTTCTCGGCAGAGTTAGTGAGGCATTTGAGAGTCATGCACTGACTGTGTGGTTTTACCAAGTATTTCCAATAAGAATCCCAATTCAACTTGGTTAACCTTTTAATGGACTCTGCTCTTTCTTGAGCCTTTTGTCTCCAACTTTTCTGTAGTTGTTGTATGTTTGGTCAGATATTTACATACCATTTTTAAGGATATCTTTGATAAATACCACTGGTTTTTAGAGCTCTGGTTTTGCCTTTAGCCTTTAACACTTTTTCCTACAATTTTCCGGGCTTATAGGCGACTGAGTGATCAGAGGCTTTCCATTTCAAGGGGTTTTGCCCGGCGATCGCGCATCGAAAACTGTCTTCGTTTCTTGATCTGGGCTTCCCTGGTGCTATTTTTTGCCTCTTGCACATTTTTGTTAGAGGGTATATATACCTTAAATTTTGTGGAATGAATGACCCAATGAACCCTTGGCTCTTAGTCTTAAACTGTTTGTCTGTTATCTCAGCACTATCTAGTACCCATTTGACCGTGTCCGTGTATGGAAGAATATTGGGCCTCACCGCTATCCGGTGCAAGAATGAGCATGCTAGTTCTGTAATTGATGCCTCAGACGACCTGCATGAGTCTGTAGTTGCTGTAACTTCCATTACTCTGGGATTTTCTTCCTCGAGTAGAATGTGCATGCCTTCCCAAGTAGTAACGCCAGCGTCTCTATTACAGGTGGTGTCTGTGTATAAGGGCGTCATTTCTTTGTCTTCAGAACTTGGAACTTTTCCTTTCTTTCCCATAATATTCTGAACATTGCTATGTATACCTCTTTGCTTTTCGCTTTTGTAATTTATAAATGAGGAAAGAGTAATGATAAGAAATAATGTGACGGGAAAGCTTTAAATTCTGAAATCACATAAAATATATCACCCTACAGTGAAATGGCCCTTTGATAAGCTCAAAGCCATATTTCATTAATGATTATCAACTAACTCATTAAATTATCATTAATACACATACCTGGGCATCGGTTTATGGAAAAACTTTTCGAACGGCGAGCCCTACAGATCTATGATAAAGCGATTTTGCGATTTGCTTCACAATATCGTAGATCGCAATATCGCTGATCCGTTGCGTGTGACAATCATCTATTACCATATGTTTCTGCGAAATGCGATTTGCGAGACGCGTCATCGCATATCGGCGGTTTGAGGTATTTCACCTTAAGTGATATTTGAGGCATATGAAAACTGCGATGCGATGAGTGTCTTCAGTGCGTGATCTCGCATCATGATTTCGCAATCTTAGGAGTTTGTTTATAGGATGTTATCCATTACCTTTTTTGCGATGCGACGCTTTATTATTGAGAGAATGGTTTTGTTCGAACTTATCATAAAACTTAAGTCTTTTTAGATTTTTTGCAGGTATTCTCCTAAGTTTATGATAGTAAGATTTATTCAAAAAGGGAATACAAGTACTAATTTATTTTTTTAAATTTTTGGATAAAGGGTCTCCACTTATTTAGTATTAGTAATAAAACTAAATAAGAAGTGGGGTTGTTGCTGCCACAACACAAACCTATCATCATCTTGATATCAATAGAGAGCATACATATCCTTTAGTGCTATCATCATCATAAATTCAATAGAGAACAAACATAACCATTTATGCCACAATCATCATAATATCAATAGAGAATGTGCATAACCATTAATGTTACAATCATCATAATACTAATAGAGAACATACCCAACCATTAATACTATCATCATCATAATGTCAATGGAGAATATACATAAACATCACAACCACTAATATCACAATCACTAATAATATAGTCATGTGTCTGGATCCTTAACCTGAGGTCCTCAAAGAATAAAGTATCTAAGATAATGTCATATTAGGGTCAGGAAACTAGAGTGGGCACTACAAAAACTTTCCATCATTTGGCCAACCTTGGTATCTACTGTCATGCGGAAAGAGTCGTTAGTGCGGACACAACCGACCTCCCTAGAAGCCTAAGACTTTCTAGTGACAAACAAGACAAATAAGAGCAATCCTTCACTAAATATGCCTTTACAATATGAGAAATCAAGTGTTTAGATCCTACCTATAACCCAACGCTGTTGTAGTAGTCCAGCTTCGTTGATCCAGATGAGCTCCTCCTTCTCTTCGAAACCTGCATTCACTAACAATCAAACGATTAAATAGCACCTGAATATCACATAAAATAAAACATATTTAACATATAGACCAAGGAGTATATGAAACAACTCATAAATAACAAATTGTTGAGAAGAATGGACTTATTTGTATTAAAAGGTAACAAAAGGAACCATTACAACCTGAGCCTTGGTGTTTTGCAAGTCCCTCCCAGGGTCCACAAGAGTTCTCCTTTACTCTGATCAGCTCACCCACTTCCAAATGAAACAAGCAAAGATGGTAATCTCTCCTCACAATCTTCTACAAGGAAGTCCTAATTCCAACAACATCTACCCTTAGGAATGTTCAGCTTTTAACCTCTCCTCCCTTTGGCCCAATGCCTGTATTTATAGTGTTCTAGAGGAAGTTATTCAGGTCCACCATCAATGGGATAAGCCCCTCTTTGGATGGGATAACTCCCCTCTTGATGGGATAAGTTCCTCTTTGGTAGGGATACATGAACCATCTGGAGGCACTTCATACACGTCAAACAAGCTTCTAGAAGACTCTAGAAATGACCACAAGTAACTTTTTTAAGATGAAACTCGCGCCTTTTGACCTTTACAGGGGTACGCACCCACCCCTTTACATACAGAGCGTACAAGTACGCAGGTATTGTGAACTTGGGTTGCGTACACGCAGGTAAGGCTAAGAGAAACTGCGTACCAGAGATAATTGACTTTAAATGACTTTTCTCTCTTTCTTGAAGTTTGACATGAAGAGCAGAGGCATGAGACTTGCCAAGGAGGATAGTATGACAGTGGATGGAGCCATACTAACTGCAAATAGTCATGGTGACATTTTTTGGTGTAACAGATTGCCCCCTAAAGTGCGAAGCCTGTAGTAGATTAGGGTTTTATATGATCTAGGAAGGGTGAAGTACTTTATCATTTCAAGGAGTATCTTGCGGAGATCCCGGTCAGAACCTGCAAATATTCAACACAAAATACATACATAAGATGATATCATCGCTGAGGTAGGCATTCCCATACTCAAATTGAAAACTTTAGCTAACAATCTAACTACTGCTCTGATACAAGAATGATTTTGCAGTACATCACAATCATAGACTTTTGTAGACACAGTATGGACGCAGCCATATGTTTATGGTTAGTCTACTATATAATGAATACAAAACTCCTCGCAGCCTGGATGGTGGAAACTAGATCCAGGGTCTTCATCTCTACTTCCTGAATTGGTACGATTCTATCCATGCGAATAAATGAGTTGATGTCGAACATGGTAGAAACCACTTGATTACCAGTCGATGATGTAAACTGTTAACAAGTGTGAGAGAGACCACCAGTGATGTCAATGGTTCTCAAAGTACCCAGTACAATCCATGAAATGTGAATGAATGGGTTGATGTTGAACACGTCACGGAATCCTTTGATCGAAAGTCAATGATGTAAACTGTCGTCAAAGGCGAGAAACTTGCCATTGATGCATGCAGACTTCAAGGTACTGACGATTTCTAAGTCATCTTTCTAGATAATGTGCTGATGTCGATAGAAAGCGACCCATTGCAGGCAAGCCCACAACACGAAATCATTGTTCAAGTTGAAGAAATGTTGTTGTAAGGACTGACTCAGGGATGGTCAAATGGATGACAAGTATTTTGCATATGAATGGTTTATTTGCAGAGACCTCTTGAACACATAACGACACGACAGATGGCTTGGTGATGATGGACCCAAAGTTAATACCCAGAAACGGTTGAAGACTTTCAAAGTGGTTTTATCAGCTTTAAGGCAAAGGATTTCCCAACCCAGGTGAATGAAAAGTGTCGTGTTCAAGAGCGGTGATAAGGTTCTTCTATAACAAAGGATAACAAATAGGTTCATTCTTCTCTCTTTTCCCCCACCATTTCTGGCAAGTACCTCTTTATTTTTTACAAGCTTGAGGAGGATAACATATGCTTGATTATAAGCTCATCCTTCGGATGAGTCCAACTTAGTTTAGATTCGGACCCTAAGAAGGAGTGGTCCGTTCCTGTTTGTAATCGAACAGGTCCTTTACTGTGAAATTTTAACGAGTCCAGTATAGGAGAAACTCGGCGTTTTTCAATTTTAGAGAGTCTGAAAAAACTAAAGAAGACTCCAAGGTGAACTTTTTCGTAAATTTGTGTCTCCCAAGCCCGAAAAAGTATAAAATAATACCTGAGAGAACCGCTTGATCTTGCGACCAAGGAGTACTTTCATGATTAATGCCTTTGATCTGAAAAGTAAAAAGTGATCAGAGGCATGTCGTTTTATTTCCAGTATCGAATTTGAAACGACAAAAATCCGGCAATCTTTTCTTGTTTTTACGGTCAGAAAAGGGCTATAAGAGGACTGTCTTTTAATTCCATTTTAACAAGTGTAAAAGAAACGCTCGGCAATCTTTTCATGTTTTTGGAGTCAGAAAAGGGCTTAAAAGATGACTCTGATGTCTTGGTTCGTGAAAAATGATGATTTTACCCTAAAGTCCTTTTGTCCTGCACAAAAACAACACATTACTCATACCTGTTTAAGATGGGCAAAAAATACATTGAAAAATATCTTTTCATGGTGAAAAATAAACAAACTTAGCATTCATTTATCCAAAAAACCTATAAAAAGACTTTTTACCATGTCATTTTTACCATTTTACTGTTGAGGGCGAGAAAAGGGCTTTTGACAAGAAACTTCCCGTGGACTTTGCGGAGAATCCGACCGTCGGAATCGAGCGCCGTCTCTTTCAGGTATTTCACAACATCCTCCTCTTCAATTTCATCTGTTTAGAATTCCATTTTAAGTTTTAGTTTGATTTTTTGGAGGGTTTGGGGTTTTAGGGTCCACTTTTCGGGGGACGCAGGTGCCCCATGGATGACCTGCGTACCCCGACATTTTCGTATATAGGAAAATGGTCGGAGTACGCAGCCCACCTTCAGAACAGCTGCGTACCCACGCTCTGTTTTCTAAACGCAGGGTGCGTAGTCTGTGCAAAGCGGATTTTCAAAACCCAAACTCAAAAACCTAACCATCAAAATTTGATTTAAATGAATTCTAATCAATGTTTTTTGGTGTGTAGATTGCCCACCATGCTAGATTGGCGTGAAAGAGAACACGAAGATGTCGATTTGGCCGCAATAGGTCATCAACCTTCCATTGATGATTTAAAGGCATGCGGTCTCTACAAGTACTGGGCCATACCTGGCATGAGGGCCCAGGTGCCATTCTTAGAGTGGCTGGTTGAAAGGTGGAATATTCAGGATCAATGTTTCTACATCAGAGAAAACCAGCTCGAGATAGAGCCCTCCGACATATATTTTCTCACTGGCTTGCCTAACAGGGGCGAGCAACTGTCTCTATTCGGGACTAGGCCGGGTGGCCAATCCCTTGCTAGTCTCCAGCTAGAGTGGTGCAACAATCAAAACCAGGAGAAGGGGATAGAAATCAAATACATATCCCGACCTGAACTTATGGTAATTGCCTTTACAGTTACTAGACTTTGCGGTGCTGCCGCTTTGCACATAGCCACTGGTTCCCAAATGCGAATGGCTATAGATTGCTTTCGAGGCACCATTTTCAACTGGTGCGATGCTGTGCTGGCCAATATGAAAGGCCAACTGACTAGGGCAAAGAACGGACAATTGAAGACCTTTGGATATGGGCCTTTAGTTGTGAGCTTTTCCCTAGAGAGAGTTCCAATGCTGATCCCCCAGCATCTTATTGTTCCAGTTGGGCCTCCTCGGGAGCCTAAGTTGACGCGGTGGGTTTCGGTAATGGCCCGGCATCCTGATGAGGGAGCGGGAGTTGTCCGATTTCCTGCGGGTTACTTTCACTGGTTGGAGGACCAGGTCTTTGCGATTCAGGATTTTCCTTCTGCCGTAGTAGATTTTCGCAATGATCCGGACATGGTTCTTCCACAGGGAGAACAATGGGATGACAGAGGTACTTCATTTTTCACAAGTTTTTAAATTATCTATTTTTTTTTTGTTTTTTATATATCGTCTCAAAACTGACAGATTTTTTTTTTCAAAATGCAGATGTAGGCCCACGGCGTCCGGCCAATCTCCGGGCTTTTGAGAGAAGAGTACCAGTTGCACCAGCACCAGCCCCACAGGATACGGCCGCAGAGACCTTAGCCAAGCTGGAACAGGACTTAGAGTGTCTCACGGCAGACATACCAGAGATGACTATAGACGATATTCATATCCGACTTCAGCGCTATGTGGTCGCAGTCCCAGGACCTTTCAGGAGGTTCCTGTGTAGGGTAGCGCGGGCAGTGGTCTCATATAGAGAACACCACCAGTGATTGGCTAGTCACTTTTTGTAGACACATGTGACATTTTTGGTTTTTTTTTACTTATCATTTTTGTCGATCATAAGGTGTTTTTCAACCTATGATCGAAGACGATGTATATTTTTGACACACTCCTATCTATATATATCATTATTACTGGCTTATTTTGTTAAACATGTGTGATGAAATGTTTATAAATTTACATTTATGATTGTTACAAATGTCTATTTAACATTCGAGACGCCATTGCATCTGCTAATGTATTTAAAGACCTTGGAATATGCTGATATTCAATGTAATCAAATTCACGTTCCAAGAGATGCACCCTCAAAAAAAATCTTAATAACACTGGATTTCTAATGGCATAGACTCTATTAAGCTGTAATACAACGAGTTCAGAATCTAACCTCACTATCAAACTCCGAATTCCAAATGAAATAGATTCAGATAATAATTCAATCACTGCACTGTATTCTGCAATGTTGTTTGTTGTTTGACCGAGGCTCACCCCATGCATAGAAACTAACTCGTCAGAGGGCGAATAGATAACCCAAGCTGCGGAAGAGATATTCCATGTACTACGACAAGCACCATCAGCAAATCCAATGTACGTTTGGAGAGGCGTCGACATCTGCAATATCAAGATTAAAACCAAGATAAGCCAGAATAACGACGAAAAACACACTCTCTAAGCTAAGCACACTGTCTAAACTAACAAAACACACCAGCTAGAAAGAAAAATTAACCTAACTAACCTAACTGAATCTCCATACCCACCATTTAAGCATAATACCTCTTTAGGTAAAGTCCATTTCTGGGCTTACCCAAAGAGTCCCCATAAAAATCTACCAGCTCATAGGCCCCTTTTGCTAGCTTTCGCTTGACAATGTAGGGCCCATGCCACATGGGAATGAATTTTCCAGCACCTAATTTATCGTTAGCTTGATCATATAATAGCACTAGGTCTCCTTCCGAAAAATTACGAGGGGTCACGTTACGATCATACTGAGCTTTCATCCTTTTTGCGTGAGTCTCGATTGCCAAAGCAGCATCACGTCAAGTCTCATCTAATTTAGCTAAGTATAACAGACGCTTCTCCTCTTCGGAAGTAGCTGGGAGTAATTCAATAGCCATTTGAAATGATGGGATTTCGCATTCAATGGGCAACACTGCTTCCAAACCATAAACTAGTTGGAAAGGAGTGAACCCTGTTGATGTTTTCACTGAGGTTCGGTATGCCCAAAGCGCTGAAAATAACATGTTGTGCCAATTCGACCGATGAATGCCAATGATTTGTCAGATCATGATAATTAGAACTTTGTTGATGGACTCAACCAAACCATTTTCTTGGGGATAATAAGGAGTAGAACTATCATGACGCAAACCAAGCTGGCTTGTAAGTTCTGTCATCATAATGTTTCGAAAATGGCGCCCATGGTCAGTGATTATCGCTTGTGGGACACCAAACCTAGCAATAATATGATTGAATACGAAAATCGCAGCTGTCTTGCCATCTGCCTCGAATGTAGGCATCGCCTCGGCCCACTTAGTAAAATAATCAACCGCAAGGATGATATACGCATGCCCCCCAGCCGAGTGAGGGTTACATGTAATAAAATAGATACCCCATTTAGCAAAAGGACCAATGGCAATTATAGGGTGGAGAGGAGCAGGTGGTGCGCGCATCTTGCGATCAAACACTTGACAGTTGTGGCATTTCCTGACCGCAATGATACAATCTTTAAACATGGACGGCCAGAAATAGCCAGCACGCAACACCTTCTGAGCTGTGGCATACCCAGACATATGACCACCACATGCTCCAGAATGACAGTCATTCAGAACCCTTTCTGCCTCTTCATGAGTTAAGCAACGACGAAAAACCAAGTCCGCCCCACGACGATAAAGAGTATCTCCAATAATTTTGTATTGTTGGGACTGGAATCGAATTTTCCGACGTTCCGACTTTGAAGCTTCGGGCCGAAAGGATTGGGTTTGGAGATAGATGATTATATCCCCATACCACGGATCTAAAGTGCTGATAAGAAACAAAGATTCGTCCGCAATGGGCTCTTCTGCCACTGTTTCTGTGTCAGCACGTGGGAAGTCACACATTAACTCGGCAAAAACTAAGGATTTCTTAGACTTGGACTTCTCGAACTCCAAATCGAACTCCTGCAGGATAACAATCCATTTGGAGTACTTGCCCCCTAGCAATTGTTTAGTCAGAATATAGATCATAGGGTTGCAATCCGAAATGACTGTAGTTTTACGGAGAAGAATGTAATGACGAAAACGTTGGACAGCCTGAACAGCTGCCAGGGCCAATTTCTCCACATGCGAATATTTTAGCTCAGTGGGATTTAACGTCCTACTAAGATAATATATCACATGTTCCATTCCGAATTCGTCTTCCTGAACTAAGACCATTCCAATGGTGGAGTGGGAGGCGGCGAGATACAAAAAGTAGTCCTGGTTGTAGTTGGGAGGATGCAGCAACGGTGCATGGGTCAATGCATGCTTAAGTGCATCAAAAGATTTCTGAGCTATCTCATCCCAAGAGAATTGAGCGTTTTGTTTCAACAACCGGGTGAAACCCTTTGTAACCTCGGTGTAGTTAGGAATGAATCGACGTAAAAAGTTTGCTTTCCCCTGCAAACTTTGGAGTTGGCGCAAACTCGAAGGAGGAGGCAATTTGATGATAGCTTCAACCTTCGAGGGATCGACGCGGATGCCGGCTTTTGAAACGACAAATCCTAGCAATCGTCCCACTTCTATGCAGAAGACACATTTGTGTGGGTTCAACCGAATTCGATAATGCCGACACCTCATAAAAATAGCGCGTAAGTGAACAAGGTGATCAGCTCGATGTAAAGAATGAGCAGGCAAATCATCGAGATACAGTTGCACAATGTGCTTGATGTCGTGAAACACGTAAGACATTGCCCATTGGAAAGTGGCTCCGGCGTTCTTAAGTCCAAAAGGTAATTTGCAGTAAGCAAATGTCCCCCAGGGACAAATGAAAGCCGTTTTTGGTTGATCGGCAGGTAGAATATTGATTTGGTTGTAACCGGAAAAATCGTCCATAAAGGAAAATAGTTCACTACCGGCACAATCATCAATTATTTGATCAATATAGGGCGTAGGATAGTTGTCTTTTGGACAAGCACGATTTATATCCCTATAGTCGATGCATATTCTTATTGTTCCTTGTTTTTTGTTAACCGGAACAATATTCGATACCCAATCCGATAACGGGATCGGATAAATGAAGCCTGCTTTCAACAACTTCTCGACTTCTGCTTTAATCGCAGCCGCTTTCCTAGGGTGTATCTGACGCAGACGTTTCCGAACGGGTTTAGCATCCGGGTAGGTCTTGATTTCATGAACAACAATGGAGGGATCAATTCCTGGCATTTCCTCATAGGACCAGGCAAACACGTCGCGGAATTCTTGAAATAGGATCTTGTATGTTTGAATTTTGTCATCTGTACACGAGGCACCTATATGAATGTTCTCAATAATTCCGGTTTTGATTGAAATGTCAATGGCAATAGTTTGGGAAATGTTTCCCAAATTCAACTTTGAATCAGGATGTTTCATGGGATTATGAGCGTCCTTGACATATTCAGCTGTAAAAATTGATGAAAAATCATTTTCAAAGTCATCACCCTCAGGTAAAAACGAAGATCGATGATGAAGATCTTCCCATGGTAGATCGTCTACACTTAGGATTTCGCGAAGTTGTTCGTCAGATGACACAACTTCAGGAAACGTTATCCGTTCTGAGGTTGATGTGAAAAGTGATTCCTCACGGACCACATTCATTTGGTCGATTTGGGTTGAACGCGAGTCGGTAAAAGACTGCACGGCTTCATAAGCAATTTCATATGGACTCAAAGGCATGGCATCACCGAATGAGTCTATCTCAGATTCAGATGGGACAATCCAAGGATCATCGTAAATAATAGTGTCTGAAGTAATCATATGAATGAAAGCAAATGAAGGGTCTGCGTTGATTGGAGGGAAAGGAAAAGTTCCCAGTAAACCGGAATCTTTAACTAACCCTACACCAACATCCTTGTAAGGGATAGTCATTTTACCAACATGCTGGATACTCTCTGAAGAGGCTGGGTCGGATGAAAAGTAAGCCAGCTGGTCTATCGTCACGATTTTACCATTGTGTGGAAACTTTATAACTCTGAAGAACGATGACACGACCGCTGTCATAGCGTAAGACCAACTGCGACCCAAAAGAAGGTTGTAATCTAGAGGGGCATCAACCACCTCCACATCTAGACTAACGGACTTTCCTTCAACCCCTATAGGCAAATCCTGTAGAATGCCAAACGGATGGAACCCACGACCATCAAAGGCCTTAAGAATCGTCGGGGATTGGTTCAGTGAAGGAGAACCAAGCGATCTCCAACACTAAATCGACATAATACACGTAGAAGCTCCTTCATCAATTATAGTCCGATGAATTGGCCTGTTTTTGACTATCGCTGGGATCTGGAAAGCCATCTGATGAGGGAGATGCGGTGTACTATTTTCTAGATCAAAGATTATCAGATTCGGGTCCTGAATATCAACAGCTCCTATAGCCGACAAGAGTAATTTTCGTTGTGATGGGCATGATTGCAGCACTTCCAAAGCCGACATTGCTGAGGGTGAAACAACTAAATCCTCAACAATGTTATAATTCTGAGCTGCTCGCATGTGGATTGAAAGCAGACTTTCGAAGTATACCCTTGGCGGGCGGTTTGATTACCAAGTCCGGGTTAGGTTTCTCGATCTGTAGTGGATCAGAACCGAGAGCTGAGGTTGATGGATTAGAATGAGAAGATTCTGCTTCTTTGCCATCAACAGGACTCTTACTACCATAATCTTGCGATCGAGTCGCAATCTGTACATGAGACATCATCAATATGGGTTCTTCACTGGCACTCGAGGAAGAACCTATCATTTTACTCTCCTGCTTTGGAAATGGATCTTTCAAAACAGCAGGAGTTGGGGAACCTTTAACGATTTTCACAACCTCTGCCCGATGAGGGCAATCTCTTGTGAACTGATCTTCTTCACAAATTAAACAAGGATAGCGAGGTTTGCGCTTTTCGTCATTAGATTCCGACGTAAATCCAAAGTTGCAATAAACGGTAATTGCCGATTAGGATCCCTAAAACTTTGGGTCACAAGACCAGTCCCAGGAGGAGGATATCTAGGATAACTTGGAACAGGAATCGCATTCGGGATATTATATCCTCCTGGAAAACCAGGATTAACCGGACCGTACTGGGGTTGTTGAGGTTGCTGATAAGTATACCCAGGATACGGTTGATACTGGTAAACTAGTTGTTGGACAGCAGGACCGAATTGGTACTGTCCCTGGTAGTGTTGATAGGTAAATTGAGGTTGACTTGTTACAACAGTACTTAAACCAGGCTGCCCTACAGGCATTTGAACCGTGGTTTGAATCGTAGATCCGGACAACGGTAAAGATGTCTGAGGAGTGGTTGCAGAGACAGTAGAAACCAGAGCTGTCGATACTCCAGAAGTAAGTGCGGTAGATGTTGCGGTAGTTGCAACATTCATTTGAGATGGAGTACTAGGTGCAATTGGCGGCGAGTAACTACCGAAGTTACAGAAGTTTGAATATTTGACTGGACAGATTGCGGTTGCTGGGGTGAACTAGAAACTACGGGTTTTCCAGTTTGAGGTAACAACTGTATACTTGGCTGCAACACCTGTTGACCTTGTGATGGATCCCACACTATCATTCCGGGGTATTGACCCGTAACAGGTTGAGGATACTGAGATCCATAACCGGATTGAGGATAGGTTTGATAACTGAAAGGCACAGTTCCCATACCTTGAACATATGACTGACCTTGAGGTGGTTGATAACCTTGACTCGAGTATTGACCTTGAGGTTGATAACCTTGGGGTAAATACTGATACTGGGGTTGACCTTGACCTTGAGGTTGATACCCTTGAGGTTGATACCCTTGAGGTAAATATTGATACTGAGGTTGACCCTGGGGTACATATTGAGGCTGGGGTTGACCTTGAGGAATGTATTGTACCATGGGTACATACTGTCCTTGAGGTTGTCCCCCAGACGCAATTTGTGTACCTTGAGGTTGCCCCCCAGGCGTTAATTGAGGCTGCCCCCCAGGCGGTAATTGGCCACCTTGAGGTGGAGAACCGAGAACTGAACCTGACATCATGTAAATGTCCCCTACGCCCAACGGTTTATTACCATTGTTTCCAGCTAATAACCCATGTTCAATGGGTTGAGGAGATGCTCCCGCAAAAGTACCAGAAAGTGACTGATACCCGGAGGGAACAGAAGGACCGCCGTACAAGTAAGATTCAGGAGATTGAGTGAACACGGACGACTAACCAGACATATTTACAGGAGTATAAATACCTCCAGGTGGAAAAGGAGTTCGAGGTGGAGAAAAACTTATCCCTGAGTTGTCTAAATAATTGGTTAACGAAAGGTACCAAGTAGTACTTCTAGGAGGACTGTAAAAGATAGATTCACACTCTCTTAGATCAATAGTAGGTTGATCTTCAAGGATAGATACACCTAATTCTTCCTCTGGAGCAAGTTCTTCAATAGCTATCAAACCAGCAGGAAGATTTTCGGTGATGACTCTTTCTACCCTAGGTGAATCAGGTGCACTAGAAGTTGGAGTAACAGGTTTAGATACCTCAGGTTCTTCGCCTATATCACTAGTAGATGAAAAACTACCAGCAAGCTCAGAAACTGCAACTGCTTCAGGATTATAACCTGTTTCTAGACCTTGGTAATCTGGATGGACTACCAACGACGATTCTCCTTCTTCAGGTGAACCTACTTTACTGCCACTAGGAGTAACAAGGACCTTTAAACCTTCGTAATGACTCGGGACATCTTGAGGAGGCTCACCCCGAAGTCTACGTGATTTCCTCAACAATTCGGCCACGGAAACAACCTCAGGAGACTTGCCCCGAAGTCGACGGGACTGTCTCGGTAATTCCGCCATAGTTAAAAAATTTTAACTACTGCACACACAAACAAAGTAAAATCTCAAAACAAACCACCTAAAGTCTCTAAAGAACCAAACAAATTTGAATCACACGCCTAAAGAATCTAGGGTGTCAAACCAAGCACAAACAGTAGCCTTCCGGACCAAAAACTCTAGTTGGAGATGAAACCCAACATCGCCGGATTCAGTACAGAAGTGGCGGGTGGAACAGTTACCCCGGCAACCTGCTTAATGAATAGACCCGCACAAGTTCCTCCACTTTAACCATCTCGAGTGAAGTGAACCCCCCGGAAAATCCAAGTGAGTCTAGCCGACGTCTGCTCCAGGTACAGTGGGATCTTCCCTCCACCGTCACCTCGGTAGAATCTTAAATATAATGGTCACTAAGGTTACCGACAGCAACAAATGCACCTGGGGGAACAATCTACACTCCGACAGCACGCAAGGGCAGAGTATCAAGCTAAATCCCCTTGCCGGCTCCTTGACAATAATCCAAGGTTTACCGACAAGTGACCCCTGGCTCCTCGACAATGGTTAATTCGAGGTTTACTGTTTGTAATACGTGCGTGTCTGGCGTCGTTCCCAACGAGGGAGGATTGATCCCCTCACTGGTTTGGACACGAGCTTGTGATTCTCCTTTAAGAGGAGCTTTCCCAGAGTACAAATGAAACAATTGGATTTATTCTATCACAAGATAAGGTACTTGTTTGGTTTTTTTGTCTTGGAGAGTTAATTACTCTCCTACTCCAAGACACTAGCCTGATCTATATTGGTGTTTCAGAGCCCTAGTAAATAAAAGTTACTAAGTTGATTTTACTTTAAGCGTTAATTTTATGGTTTTTATTAAAGACAAAAGGGTAGTGGAGATGAAACTGGTGGTGTGTAGACTCGACTCGCAACCACTACAAAGATGCACCTAAGATGATTTACACTACTTTTCTTTTTCGATGAATCTCCTAGCTAAGAGAGTTGGAAAATGAAAATTTTATAGAAAACAACTTTCTTGGCAAAGACAATCAAAGAAACAATTTCTTTATCTTTTCAAAACATATAACTCATGGCCACTAATTACTTCACGAAATTTTCTTTTCTCTCCCAAAAGACTACAAATGCTACTTTTTCCAAAAGAGTTTTTGTGTTTTTTCTATATTAATAAAGCATGTAAAACTATTCATCAAATCAAATTTAACAAATCTAAGACAATCAAATCAAATTCACTCAAAAGAAAATTAAAAGGAAATTTACCTAAAAGAAAAAAATAATGAGGACAAAAGCCTACAAGGATGATTCCCAGATGTTTTACTCAGTCAAAATGCAACTAAGGATCAGTTCATGCAGAATCATAAACTAATCAAAAAACAAAATCGAAATCTTTTTGTTCTTTTTTCTCAAGAATGAAATTCAAGGCTTTAACAAACAAACTTTTCGAGATTCGCAAAGAGAAGACACAAAGGTAGGTCTTTTACAAGGGTGACTTCTATGACATGCCCGACTCCTAAGAGGACTGATCAAAACCAAGGAGATCCAAAGTTTGACAACCTCTAATGCCAAAGTCACTACAGGACTAGTTAAAAATCAAACCCTAAGGCAAAAGCCTATGAATTCCACCAAAACCCTCGACACTAACGGGACAAGCTCAGGTGAAGATCTCTGACAGTAAACCAATGGATCTGGGTAGTAAAAACAAATTAAAAACAAAATCTAAAGAGCAGAAAGAGGAAAAATGAAATTTTCTCAAATTTGACAGGGGTACGCAGGTGATCTGTTGACACAGGCGCGGGTACACCCTGTGCACAAAGACGCAATGCGTACAAGTATGCACTGTGCCTAACTCAGAGACTGCGTACTGCTGGCAAAGCTAAGAAAAATAAAAATCTAAATTGACTCTAAGCTAACCCACCCAAATACACAGTTAGACAGCCAAAAATCAGAAAACAAGCGATTTTTCTCAGACCAAAATATCAAATAAAAAAGAACTCAAACACATTCATGGATTCCCCAGTGGAGTCGCCATTTTGTCATGCGGAAAGAGTCGTTAGTGCGGACACAACCGACCTCCCTAGAAGCCTAAGACTTTCTAGTGACAAACAAGACAAATAAGAGCAATCCTTCACTAAATATGCCTTTACAATATGAGAAATCAAGTGTTTAGATCCTACCTGTAACCCAACGCTGTTGTAGTAGTCTAGCTTCGTTGATCCGGATGAGCTCCTCCTTCTCTTCGAAACCTGGATTCACTAACAATAAAACGATTAAATAGCACCTGAATATCACATAAAATAAAACATATTTAACATATAGACCAAGGAGTATATGAAACAACTCATAAATAACAAATTGTTGAGAAGAATGGACTTATTTGTATTAAAAGGTAACAAAAGGAACCATTACAACCTGAGCCTTGGTGTTGTGCAAGTCCTCCCAGGGTCCACAAGAGTTCTCCTTTACTCTGATCAGCTCACCCACTTCCAAATGAAACAAGCAAAGATGGTAATCTCTCCTCACAAGCTTCTACAAGGAAGTCCTAATTCCAGCAGCATCTACCCTTAGGAATGTTCAGCTTTTAACCTCTCCTCCCTTTGGCCCAATGCCTGTATTTATAGTGTTCTAGAGGAAGTTATTCAGGTCCACCATCAATGGGATAAGCCCCTCTTTGGATGGGATAGCTCCCCTCTTGATGGGATAAGTTCCTCTTTGGTAGGGATACATGAACCATCTGGAGGCGCTTCATACATGTCAAACAAGCTTCTAGAAGACTCTAGAAATGACCACAAGTAACTTTTTTAAGATGAAACTCGTGCCTTTTGACCTTTACAGGGGTACGCACCCACCCCTTTACATACAAAGCGTACAAGTACGCAGGTATTGTGAACTTGGGTTGCGTACACGCAGGTAAGGCTAAGAGAAACTGCGTACCAGAGATAATTGACTTTAAATGACTTTTCTCTCTTTCTTGAAGTTTGACATGAAGAGCAGAGGCATGAGACTTGCCAAGGAGGATAGTATGACAGTGGATGGAGCCATACTAACTGCAAATAGTCTCCTTTGAAGTATACAATTGTTACCTCAAACTGGACAACCCGTAGTTTCTGGTTCACCCCAGCAACCGCAACCTGTCCAGTCAAATATTCAAACTTCTGTAACTTCGGTAGTTACTCAGCCGCCAATTGCACCTAGTACTCCATCTCAAACGACTGCTGCAACTACCGCAACATCTACCGCACTTACTTCTGGAGTATCGACAGCTCTGGTTTCTACTGTCTCTGCAACCACTCCTCAGACATATTTACCGTTGTCCAGATCTACGATTCAAACCACGGTTCAGATGCCTGTAGGGCAGCCTGGTTTAAGTACTGTTGTAACAAGTCAACCTCAATTTACCTATCAACAGTACCAGGGACAGTACCAATTCGGTCCTGCTGTCCAACAACCAGTTTACCAGTATCAACCGTATCCTGGGTATACTTATCAGCAACCTCAACAACCCCAGTATGGTCCGGTTAATCCTGGTTTTCCAGGAGGATATAATATCCCGAATGCGATTCCTGTTCCAAGTTATCCTGGATATCCTCCTCCTGGGACTGGTCTTGTGACCCAAAGTTTTAGGGATCCTAATCGACAATTACCGTTTATCGCAACTTTGGATTTACCAGACTTGACGCGCCTAACGAATGATCCAATACAATATCTTCCGTTCTGGCCACCAATGCCAAATAAGTTTCCCAGTGATATACCCAAGTTCGAAGGTAAGTCTGAAGAGGATCCGTCCAATCACGTGATGACTTACCACCTCTAGTGTGCTTCAAATTCCATCTCGGATGATTCGATCCGCTTACGTCTTTTCCAGCGTACGCTCATTGGTCTCGCGGCCAAGTGGTACATTGAGTTACCACGGGCCTCTTTTTACAATTCTAGTCAGTTAGCTACCTCGTTCCTAACTCATTTTCAGTTGCCGGTCAGATACAATAATGGTACTAAGTTATTAACTTCATTAAAACAATCGACGTCCACTTATATTTCCGATCATATCCATGAATGGAGATGTCAAAGACGTTTAGTGAAAGTTTTTATCCCGAACCAAATCTTAGCTGAATGGTTTGTAAAATCATTATTACCGAAGATTACTGAAGACGTAGCTAAGGCCGGAGTAGTTACTGAGGAGCAAGTCATTGCTCAAGTCCAGTACCTTGACTTAGTTTACACTCAGTCGGGTACGTTGCACGAGAAGATCCCAGATCTTCCTAAGTCGAATCAAATCGCTGCTGCTCCTTCGGGGTCTCATGCTGCTGATGGCATGATTGGTACGGTGAATACTAAAAGTAAGAAGAAATCCTCAAAGAATTCTTCTCCAATAATAACCTTACCAGACTCCCCGACAGGAGAGTCTTCTCCTGAAATTACCGCCGACATTCACGCTGTAGAGTCATCTACGGCTAAATCAAAAAACGGTGGTAAGAAGAAAGGCAAGAAGAAGGATAAAGCAGACAAGGCTCCAAAGGAGAAAAAAGAAAAGTCAGAATCTAACGTCGAAAAGCGCAAACCTCGCTATCCTTGTTTAATTTGTGAAGAAGATCATTTCACAAGAGATTTCCCTCATCGGGCAGAGGTTGTGAAAATCGTTAAAGGTTCCCCAACTCCTGCTGTTTTGAAAGATCCATTTCCAAAGCAGGAGAGTAAAATGATAGGTTCTTCCTCGAGTGCCAGTGAAGAACCCATATTGATGATGTTTCATGTACGGATTGCGACTCGATCGCAAGATTATGGTAGTAAGAGTCTTGTTGATGGCAAAGAAGCAGAATCTTCTCATTCTAATCCATCAACCTCAGCTCCCGGTTTCGATCCACTACAGATCGAGAAACCTAACCCGGACTTGGTAATCAAACTGCCTGCCAAGGGTATACTTTGAAAGTCTGCTTTCAATCCACATGCGAGCAGCTCAGAATTATAACATTGTTGAGGATTTAGTTGTTTCACCCTCAGCAATGTCGGCTTTGGAAGTGCTGCAATCATGCCCAGCAGAACGAAAATTACTCTTGTCGGCTATAGGAGCTGTTGATATTCAGGACCCGAATCTGATAATCTTTGATCTAGAAAATAGTACACCGCGTCTCCCTCATCAGATGGCTTTCCAGATCCCAGTGATAGTCAAAAACAGGCCAATTCATCAGACTGTAATTGATGAAGGAGCTTCTACGTGTATTATGTCGATTCAGTGTTGGAGATCGCTTGGTTCTCCTTCACTGAACCAATCCCCGACGATTCTTAAGGCCTTTGATGGCCGTGGGTTCCATCCGTTTGGCATTCTACAGGATTTGCCTATAGGGGTTGAAGGAAAATCCGTTAGTCTGGATGTGGAGGTGGTTGATGCCCCTCTAGATTACAACCTTATTTTGGGTCGCAGTTGGTCTTACGCTATGACAGCGGTCGTGTCATCAGTCTTCAGAGTTATAAAGTTTCCACACAATGGTAAAATCGTGACGATAGACCAGCTGGCTTACTTTTCATCCGACCCAGCCTCTTCAGAGAGTATCCATTATGTCGGTAAAACGACTATCCCTTACAAGGATGTTGGTGTAGGGTTAGTTAAAGATTCTGGTTTACTGGGAACTTTTCCTTTCCCTCCAATCAACGCAGACCCTTCA
Source organism: Pinus tabuliformis (assembly GCA_031772625.1). NCBI lineage: Eukaryota > Viridiplantae > Streptophyta > Pinopsida > Pinales > Pinaceae > Pinus > Pinus tabuliformis. The sequence continues at coordinate 30,246,156 of CM062808.1, read as the reverse complement.
TTTTCTTTCATTCATATGATTACTTCAGACACTATTATTTACGATGATCCTTGGATTGTCCCATCTGAATCTGAGATAGACTCATTCGGTGATGCCATGCCTTTGAGTCCATATGAAATTGCTTATGAAGCCGTGCAGTCTTTTACCGACTCGCGTTCAACCCAAATCGACCAAATGAATGTGGTCCGTGAGGAATCACTTTTCACATCAACCTCAGAACAGATAACGTTTCCTAAAGTTGTGTCATCTGACGAACAACTTCGCGAAATCCTAAGTGTAGACGATCTACCATGGGAAGATCTTCATCATCGATCTTCGTTTTTACCTGAGGGTGACGACTTTGAAAATGATTTTTCATCAATTTTTACAGCTGAATATGTCAAGGACGCTCAGAATCCCATGAAACATCCTGATTCAGAGTTGAATTTGGGAAACATTTCCCAAACTATTGCCATTGACATTTCAGTCAAAACCGGAATTATTGAGAACATTCATATAGCTGCCTCGTGTATAGATGACGAAATTCAAACATACAAGATCCTATTTCAAGAATTCCGTGACGTGTTTGCCTGGTCCTATGAGGAAATGCCAGGAATTGATCCCTCCATTGTTGTTCATGAAATCAAGACCTACCCAGACGCTAAACCCGTTCGGCAACGTCTGCGTCAGATACACCCTAGGAAAGCGGCTGCGATTAAAGCAGAAGTCGAGAAGCTGTTGAAAGCAGGTTTGATTTATCCGATCCCGTTACCGGATTGGGTATCGAATATTGTTCCGGTTAACAAAAAACAAGGAACAATAAGAATATGCATCGACTATAGGGATATAAATCGTGCTTGTCAAAAAGACAACTATCCTACGCCCTATATCGATCAAATAATTGATGATTGTGCCGGCAGTGAAATATTTTCCTTTATGGATGGTTTTTCCGGTTACAACCAAATCAATATTCTACCTGCCGATCAACCAAAAACGGCTTTCATTTGTCCCTGGGGGACATTTGCTTACTGCAAATTACCTTTTGGACTTAAGAACGTCGGAGCCACTTTCCAACAGGCAATGTCTTACGCGTTTCACGACATCAAGCACATTGTGCAACTGTATCTCGATGATTTGCCTGCTCATTCTTTACATCGAGTTGATCACCTTGTTCACTTAAGCGCTATTTTTATGAGGTGTCGGCATTATCGAATTCGGTTGAACCCACACAAATGTGTCTTCTGCATAGAAGTGGGACGATTGCTAGGATTTGTCGTTTCAAAAGCCGGCATCCGCGTCGATCCCTCGAAGGTCGAAGCTATCATCAAATTGCCTCCTCCTTCGAGTTTGTGCCAACTCCAAAGTTTGCAGGGGAAAGCAAACTTTTTACGTCGATTCAATCCTAACTACGCCGAGGTTACAAAGGGTTTCACCCGGTTGTTGAAACAAAACGCTCAATTCTCTTGGGATGAGATAGCTCAGAAATCTTTTGATGCACTTAAGCACGCGTTGACCCATGCACCGTTGCTGCATCCTCCCAACTACAACCAGGACTACTTTTTGTATCTCGCCGCCTCCCACTCCACCATTGGAATCGTCTTAGTTCAGGAAGACGAATTCGGAATGGAACATGTGATATATTATCTTAGTAGGACGTTAAATCCCACTGAGCTAAAATATTCGCATGTGGAGAAATTGGCCCTGGCAGCTGTTCAGGCTGTCCAATGTTTTCGTCATTACATTCTTCTCCGTAAAACTACAATCATTTTGGATTGCAACCCTATGATCTATATTCTGACTAAACAATTGCTAGGGGGCAAGTACTCCAAATGGATTGTTATCTTGCAGGAGTTCGATTTGGAGTTCGAGAAGTCCAAGTCTAAGAAATCCTTAGTTTTTGCCGAGTTAATGTGTGACTTCCCGCGTGCTGACACAGAAATAGTGGCAGAAGAGCCCATTGCGGACGAATCTTTGTTTCTTATCAGCACTTTAGATCCATGGTATGGGGATATAATCATCTATCTCCAAACCCAATCCTTTCGGCCCGAAGCTTCAAAGTCGGAACGTCGGAAAATTCAATTCCAGTCCCAACAGTACAAAATTATTGGAGATACTCTTTATCATCGTGGGGCGGACTTGGTTTTTCGTCATTGATTAACTCATGAAGATGCAGAAAGGGTTCTGAATGACTGTCATTCTGGAGCATGTGGCGGTCATATGTCTGGGTATGCCACAGCTCAGAAGGCGTTGCATGCTGGCTATTTCTGGCCATCCATGTTTAAAGATTGTATCATTGCGGTCAGGAAATGCCACAACTGTCAAGTGTTTGATTGCAAGATGCGCGCACCACCTGCTCCTCTCCACCCTATAATTGCCGTTGGTCCTTTTTCTAAATGGGGTATCGATTTTATTACATGTAACCCTCACTCGGCCGGGGGGCATGCGTATATCATCCTTGCGGTTGATTATTTTACTAAGTGGGCCGAGGCGATGCCTACATTCGAGGCAGATGGCAAGACAGCTGCGATTTTCGTATTCAATCATATTATTGCTAGGTTTGGTGTCCCACAAGTGATAATCACTGACCATGGGCGCCATTTTCGAAACATTATGATGACAGAACTTACAAGCCAGCTTGGTTTGCGTCATGATAGTTCTACTCCTTATTATCCCCAAGCAAACGGTTTGGTTGAGTCCATCAACAAAGTTCTAGTTATCATGATCCGACAAATCATTGGCATTCATCGGTCAAATTGGCACAACATGTTATTTTCAGCGCTTTGGGCATACCGAACCTCAGTGAAAACATCAACAGGGTTCACTCCTTTCCAACTAGTTTATGGTTTGGAAGCAGTGTTGCCTATTGAATGCGAAATCCCATCACTTCAAATGGCTACCGAATTACTCCCAGCTACTTCCGAAGAGGAGAAGCGTCTGTTATACTTAGCTAAATTAGATGAGACTCGACGTGATGCTGCTTTGGCAATCGAGACTCACGCAAAAAGGATGAAAGCTCAGTATGATCGTAACGTGACCCCTCGTAATTTTTCGGAAGGAGACCTAGTGCTATTATATGATCAAGCTAACGATAAATTAGGTGCTGGAAAATTCGTTCCCATGTGGCATGGGCCCTACATTGTCAAGCGAAAGCTAGCAAAAGGGGCCTATGAGCTGGTAGATTTTGATGGGGACTCTTTGGGTAAGCCCAGAAATGGACTTTACCTAAAGAGGTATTATGCTTAAATGGTGGGTATGGAAATTCAGTTAGGTTAGTTAGGTTAATTTTTCTTTCTAGCTGGTGTGTTTTGTTAGTTTAGACAGTGTGCTTAGCTTAGAGAGTGTGTTTTTCGTCGTTATTCTGGCTTATCTTGGTTTTACTCTTGATATTGCAGATGTCGACGCCTCTCCAAACGTACATTGGATTTGCTGATGGTGCTTGTCGTAGTACACGAAATATCTCTTCCGCAGCTTGGGTTATCTATTCGCCCTCTGACGAGTTAGTTTCTATGCATGGGGTGAGCCTCGGTCAAACAACAAACAACATTGCAGAATACAGTGCAGTGATTGAATTATTATCTGAATCTATTTCATTTGGGATTCGGAGCTTGATAGTGAGGTTAGATTCTGAACTCGTTGTATTACAACTTAATAGAGTCTATGCCATTAGAAATCCAGTTTTATTAAGATTGTTTTTTAGGGTGCGTCTCTTGGAACATGAATTTGATTACATTGAATATCAGCATATTCCAAGGTATTTAAATACATTAGCAGATGCAATGGCGTCTCGAATGTTAAATAGACATTTGTAACAATCATAAATGTAAATTTATAAACATTTCATCACACATGTTTAACAAAATAAGCCGGTAATAATGATATATATAGATAGGAGTGTGTCAAAAATATACATCGTCTTCGATCATAGGTTGAAAAACACCTTATGATCGACAAAAATGATAAGTACAAAAAAACCAAAAATGTCACATGTGTCTACAAAAAGTGACTAGCCAATCACTGGTGGTGCTCTCTATATGAGACCGCTGCCCGCGCTACCCTACACAGGAACCTCCTGAAAGGTCTTGGGACTGCGACCACATAGCGCTGAAGTCGGATAGGAATATCGTCTATAGTCGTCTCTGGTATGTCCGCCGTGAGACGCTCTAAGTCCTGTTCCAGCTCGGCTAAGGTCTCTGCGGCCATATCCTGTGGGGCTGGTGCTGGTGCAACTGGTACTCTTCTCTCAAAAGCCCAGAGATTGACCGGACGCCGCGGGCCTACATCTGCATTTTGAAAATTTTTTGCTGTCAGTTTTGAGACGATATATACAAAACAAAAAAAAATAGATAATTTAAAAACTTGTGAAAAATGAAGTACCTCTGTCGTTCCATTGTTCTCCCTGTGGAAGAACCATGTCCGGATCATTGCGAAAATCTACTCCGACATAAGGAAAATCCTGAATCGCAAAGACGTGGTCCTCCAACCAGTGAAAGTAACCCGTAGGAAATCGAACAACTCCCACTCCCTCATCAGGATTCCGGGCCATTACCGAAACCCACCGCATCAACTTAGGCTCCCGAGGAGGCCCAACTGGAACAGTAAGATGCTGGGGGATCAGCGTTGGAACTCTCTCTAGGGCAAAGCTCACAACTAAAGGCCCATATCCAAAGGTCTTCAATTGTCCGTTCTTTGCCCTAGTCAGTTAGCCTTTCATATTGGCCAGCACAGCATCGCACCAGTTGAAAATGGTGCCTCGGAAGCAATCTATAGCCATCCGCATTTGGGAACCAGTGGCTATGTGCAAAGCGGCAGCACCGCAAAGTCTGGTAACTGTAAAGGCAATTACCATAAGTTCAGGTCGGGATATGTATTTGATTTCTATCCCCTTCTCCTGGTTTTGATTGTTTCACCGCTCTAGCCGGAGACTAGCAATGGATTGGCCACCCGGCCTAGTACCAAACAGAGACAGTTGCTCGCCCCTGTTAGGGAAGCCACTGAGAAAATATATGTCGGAGGGCTCTATCTCGAGTTGGTGTTCTCCGATGTAGAAACATTGATCCTGAATATTCCACCTTTCAACCAGCCACTCTAAGAATGGCACCTGGGCCCTCATGCCAGTTATGGCCCAGTACTTGTAGAGACCGCATGCCTTTAAAGCATCAATGGAAGGTTGATGACCTATTGCGGCCGAATCGACATCTTCGTGTTCTCTTTCACGCCAATCTAGCATGGTGGGCAATCTACACACCAAAAAACATTGATTAGAATTCATTAAATCAAATTTTGATGGTTAGGTTTTGAAAATCCGCTTTGTGCGGAGTACGCACCCCGCGTTCAGAAAACAGAGCGTGGGTACGCAGGTCACCCATGGGGCACCCGCGTCCCCCGAAAAGCGGACCCTAAAACCCCAAACCCTCCAAAAAATCAAACTAAAACTTAAAATGGAATTCTAAACGGATGAAATTGAAGAGGAGGATGTTGTGAAATACCTGAAAGAGACGGCGCTCGATTCCGATGGTCGGATTCTCCGCAAAGTCCACGGGAAGTTTCTTGTCAAAAGCCCTTTTCTCGCCCTCAACAGTAAAATGGTAAAAATGACATGGTAAAAAGTCTTTTTATAGGTTTTTTGGATAAATGAATGCTAAGTTTGTTTATTTTTCACCATGAAAAGATATTTTTCAATGTATTTTTTGCCCATCTTAAACAGGTATGAGTAATGTGTTGTTTTTGTGCAGGACAAAAGGAGTTTAGGGTAAAATCATCATTTTTCACGAACCAAGACATCAGAGTCATCTTTTAAGCCCTTTTTTGACTCCTAAAACATGAAAAGATTGCCGAGCGTTTCTTTTACACTCGTTAAAATGGAATTAAAAGACGGTCCTCTTATAGCCCTTTTCTGACCATAAAAACAAGAAAAGATTGCCGGATTTTTGTCGTTTCAAATTCGAGACTGGAAATAAAACGACATGCCTCTGATCGCTTTTTACTTTTTAGATCAAAGGCATTAATCATGAAAGTACTCCTTGGTCGCAAGATCAAGCGGTTCTCTCAGGTATTATTTTATACTTTTTCGGGCTTGGGAGACACAAGTTTATGAAAAAGGTCACCTTGGAGTCTTCTTTAGTTTTTTCAGACTCTCTAAAATTGAAAAACGCCGAGTTTCTCCTATACTGGACTCGTTAAAATTTCACAGGAAAGGACCTGTTCAATTACAAACAGGAACGGACCACTCCTTCTTAGGGTCTGAATCTAAACTAAGTTGGACTCATCCGAAGGATGAACTTATAATCAAGCATATGTTATCCTCCTCAAGCTTGTAAAAAATAAAGAGGTACTTGCCAGAAATGGTGGGGGAAAAGAGAGAAGAATGAACCTATTTGTTATCCTTTGTTATAGAAGAACCTTATCACCGCTCTTGAACACGACACTTTTCATTCACCTGGGTTGGGAAATCCTTTGCCTTAAAGCTGATAAAACTACTTTGAAAGTCTTCAACCGTTTATGGGTATTAACTTTGGGTCAATCGTCACCAAGCCATCTGTTGTGTCGTTATGTGTTCAATAGGTCTCTGCAAATAAACCATTCATATGCAAAATACTTGTCATCCATTTGACCATCCCTGAGTCAGTCCTTACAGCAACATTTCTTCAACTTGAACAATGATTTCGTGTTGTGGGCTTGCCTGCAGTGGGTCGCTTTCTATCGACATCAGCACATTATCTAGAAAGATGACTTAGAAATCGTCAGTACCTTGAAGTCTGCATGCATCAATGGCAGGTTTCTTGCCTTTGACGACAGTTTACATCATTGACTTTCGATCAAAGGATTCCGTGACGTGTTCGACATCAACCCATTCATTCACATTTCATGGATTGTACTGGGTACTTTGAGAACCATTGACATCACTGGTGGTCTCTCACACACTTGTTAACAGTTTACATCATCGACTGGTAATCAAGTGGTTTCTACCATGTTCGACATCAACTCAATTATTTGCATGGAAAGAATCGTACCAATTCAGGAAGTAGAGATGAAGACCCTGGATCTAGTTTCCACTATCCAGGCTGCGAGGAGTTTTGTATTCATTATATAGTAGACTAACCATAAACAGATGGCTGCGTCCATACTGTGTCTACAAAAGTCTATGATTGTGATGTACTGCAAAATCATTCTTGTATCAGAGCAGTAGTTAGATTGTTAGTTAAAGTTTTCAATCTGAGTATGGGAATGCCTACCTCAGCGATGATATCATCTTATATATGTATTTTGTGTTGAATATTTGCAGGTTCTGACCGGGCTCTCCGCAAGATACTCCTTGAAATGATAAAGTACTTCACCCTTCCTAGATCATATAAAACCCTAATCTACTACAGGCTTCGCACTTTAGGGGGCAATCTGTTACACCAAAAAATGTCACCATGACTATTTGCAGTTAGTATGGCTCCATCCACTGTCATACTATCCTCCTTGGCAAGTCTCATGCCTCTGCTCTTCATGTCAAACTTCAAGAAAGAGAGAAAAGTCATTTAAAGTCAATTATCTCTGGTACGCAGTTTCTCTTAGCCTTACCTGCGTGTACGCAACCCAAGTTCACAACACCTGCGTACTTGTACGCTCTGTATGTAAAGGGGTGGGTGCGTACCCCTGTAAAGGTCAAAAGGCGCAAGTTTCATCTTAAAAAAGTTACTTTTGGTCATTTCTAGAGTCTTTGGTGTAACATCTACCATTTTGGTATATTATTTCGAGCCCCCCAGAGACCAACTTAGCTGAGATTGTCAGGGTTGCCGGACACTTCCCCAAATTTGTGGACCAATATACAGGAGATGGATTACTTGCACCAGTAACCATGGGGGAATTAGAGGCCACTATTAAGTGGTTCAAGAGGGAAAAGAGCCCAGGACTAGATGGCTGGTCAATTGAATTTTATATAGCATTTTTTGACATACTTGGGCATGAGCTTCTCTAGATCATTGAAGAGTGCTGCACAAGTGGGCGGATGTATGATGCATTTAAATCTACCTTTATTTCCCTTATTCCCAAGACTGATGATCCTCAAACCTTTGATGATTACAGGCATATATCACTCTGCAATTGTATCTACAAGGTTATTGCCGAGATTATTACTAATTGCCTCAAGCCCATATTATCTTATCACATATGTTCAGAGCAATCTACATTCATGAAGCTGTGGGAATGACATAAGAGGCCCTCCATTCCATTAAATCCAGGAAACTCAAAGGGATTATCATCAAGATTGATTTGGATAAAGCCTTTGACTGGACTAGCTGGCTCTATATTTGAATGCTATTTACACATCTGGGCTTTCCACTTTCATTTATTTAGTGGATTATGTGTTGCATATCCATTGTTTCTTATAGTGTTTTGATCAACGGATTGACATCTTCTTTCTTCCATGCTGAAAGGGGCCTTAGACAAGGATGCCCCCTCTCTCATCCTCTCTTTCTATTGATCATGGAAGGTTTGAGCAGACTCATTATTTCAGATCAACAACAGGGAAGACAAGCTGGTATCAAGATTATCCACAATTGCACTCTCACTCACCTGCTATTTGTGGATGATATTCTCATATTTTTCAATGGTACATTGGGGGACTCCTCTGCTTTTGCTATTGCCTTATGGTTATTATTCTTCGTACTAGAATGCAGTGCAACAATCATAAATCTACTATTACAACTATGGGTTGTACTCCTCATGAGATTGGTATGGATTTCCAGCTTTTCCCTTCACCAATTTACAGTTTGAGGAGGGCCTTAAATATCCAGGCTTCTGGTTAAAACCCACAAATTACTGGATTGCAAACTAGGTCTGGCTGGTGGCCAAAATCAAAAGAAAACTAAATATATGGCATCACAGATGGCTTTCCAGGGTGGGGAGACTGATACTCATAGAATCAGTCCTAGAGGCCACCCCAGTATATTGGATATCACTAGCTTGGATTCCGAAGGGAATTATTCATAGGATTCAACAACTGTGTTGTAGATTCCTCTAGAGGGGAAAACAAGAAGGGCACTTGTTTGCTTGGACTAGCTGGGAAAAGATAGCACTTCCAAAAAAATTGGGGGGATGGGGATTGAAAAGACTCGAAACATTTGCATGTGCTTTGGCAGCAAAGATGGGATGGAATTTTATCTCTTAGAGAAACCTTTGGGTTGATGTTATTTATCAGAAATACATCTCTCCTCTCCATCTTCTTGACTGGCTTAGACTCCATAATTGGGACAGGACTAATATACCAACAGTCTGGAGGGTGATTCTCAATACAATGGATTTTGTTAGGGATGGACTAACCTAGAAGATTGGCAGTGGTAGATCAGTTTGTATTGGAATGGACCCATGGATCATATATGGGAATTCTCATCTACTGCCACAATATCTAATACATCACCTCTTAGATGCTAGCTACACTAATTTGGAACATATTGTAGATCACGTGCATACTAATTTACTTAGGCAAGCATGGAAAAATACTGGCACTCCGGGCATCCCCCCACACCGGCAGGATAATTGGTATTCCTATATTAATTCATTGAAGAAATCACATGTTCGTGTATCTGATGGTGATGATAAACTAAAATGGCCTTTCTTACCAAATGGGAAATACTCCCCAAAATTTGGATACCTCCATATATTTTCAGATCATAGACCTTTCACCATGGATTGGTGGCGGACTTTGCTATGAGAGGTGAAGCCTGCTCCCAGGGCAAAACGCTTTATGTGGTGTATCCTCTGGAACAAGGTCCCAAAGGTAGAAAACCTACAAACACACACCTTTCATGGACCATATTGGTGCGTACTGTGCAAATAGGAAATGGAAACCATTGATCACCTATTCTTACACTACCCTAACACCACCTCCATCTGGTCGGAGGTTACTACTCAGCTACAGATACAAAACTTTTGGTAGGGTCTGGAGATTTGGGCGACATGGTACCGTTGGTGGACAAATGCACATAAACACAGGAGTCAGAACATTCTTGTAATGATCTGTTGGTGCATTTGGTTACAAAGGAATACGATTATATTCATAGACGATGGCCACATGCCACTTCTCACCTCATCTCAACATATCACAACTTACTAGAGGAAGACCGTGATCCACCTGCTCGCAACATCATTGCTGAAATCATAGACTATGATACCCCATGGGATTATTTTGATGGCTCAGTGCAACAACATGGCTGTGAAGGAGGCATACTCCTCCACATCACACACTCCCATTTCTACAAGATTCAGATGGGATTGGGGGGAGGGACAAATAATTTTGCAGAACTTATTTCCCTTCGTCATTTATTACATTTTTCTCTTGTTAAAGGATGTAGGTGATTGAAGATATTTGGTGACTCACAGATCATTATTAAATGGTTTAATCTACAATCTGTTTACCGCACACACACACACACACTCCGCCATATATTAGATGATGCATTGAGATTGCGAACACACTTTGACACTATATCTTGTCATCACTTATACAGGGAGCACAACAAAGTTTCCGACCTGCTTTCCAAAAAATCCTCACACCAGCCAAGGGGGGTTTGGTTGATCAGAGAACAATGGGACCTGGACACTTACAGTTACTACCACAAACTATTGATGGATGAGCTATATTGACAGGGCTTTGGGCCCTAATTTCTGAGCATTTTTTGTACAATTTTGATGTAATTATTTGAAATTATAGCATATATTATGTCTATATATTACAAAAATTTTTCATATGTAATTATTCACAACAGTCTCCCTTAGATGGGATTGACACATTTTTTAGACAGACACAGTACAAATATTGGCTTAGACCACTGATACAACATATGCTATCAACATCTTCAGCATGTAATTTTCTAACTTAATGAAAATTATGATTTTTCCATGGGAAAAAAAAGATAAAGAGCAGGATGATAAATAATATATATATATATATATATATATATATATATATATATATATATATATATATATATATATATATATATATATATATATATATATATTTTGTAACATTCTTAATTTCACTTATCTTGATATAACAATATAAATTATAATGCATTTCTCTTATCTCTATACAATAATATAAATAATAATAATGTGAATATTAAAAATAAAATATGTTTATAAAATTTAAAATAGTGTATTTCATAATTTTTTTTTGGTAAATTAAATATTATTTAATTATGGGTTGAATTTGTTTGACTAGACTAAATTCCCACATACAATATGTTAAATTTTAAATTTTGACATTTTAACAGTTTATTGAAAATCAACACTTTCATAAAAATATTATTTAAAAAAAAATATATATATACAAAAAAAATTGTAAGTCAACGATTTTTCATTAACCAAAATGTATGTACAAGGGTGTCAAAATGCATGTAGCCTCATCGTGACGAGGTTTGTTGACCAATTCTATTACCATGCTGCAGACAAAAAGAAAAATACCTAATTGGGAGACCCACAACCTTATAGGCCTTACATGCCAAAAAACAAAAGGAACTAACAAGACACCAATTACCATAATTAGTTATTAGAAGTGATAGAGGAAGGATTATCTAGCCCCGTCCCAAGAGGAGGAGGTGGGTAGTAGAGACAGTGGACATGTTGTTGAAAGTGAGCAAGCCAGGATTGCAACTTCTCAATTTTCTCAGTTTGAATATTTTTACCATGCTAGACAACCACAATTTGTTCACGAACATGGTACTGAAAGTACTGGAGTTGCTCCATTTTGGCCATAACTGCCTCATGTTCTTCTCTTTGGACCATTTCATGAGATTCCAAAGTGTCAAAGATAGACTGAAGCATCTCTAATTGCATCAGATATCTCCTGCTACAACTAACATCTGCACGCCCCTTAGAGACCACGTGTTGCAACTTGCCACCCTGCCCTAGAGCACTCAAGCATCATCCACGACATGATATTCAAAACCCTGCTTCCACCCCCACGACCACCCTGAGATAGGGCCATATAACCTATGCCACCCATGGGACAAGCTAACTTCCTTTTCCTGCTGCCAATTTCACCGCCCCCACTAGCTTTATCATACTTAGAAGCTACAAGACGTCTCCTACAAACATAAACAACTCTCACTCTGCCACCCCTCGCACTAGCCAGCTTAGCTGAACCCTAATTCAGGCAGGCTAAATCCAGCTTTGACCCCACAAGAGCATGCAAGGATCAAGGGAGAGGCTTCATCCTGGGAGCCCCGCTTAGAACCAAAGACCCATACCGAGCCCAAACCATCTTCCACAAACACATAGGGATCCCTAACACCACACTCCTTACAACAAGATACCATGCCAGTCAACCGACCACCACCGCAATCCCAACACTCCACACCCTTTCCAGGAGAGGCATAATTAGGCCACTGCTCTAGTCTCCTCCACCCCAATTCACCTCTAAATGGTTATAGACCTTGGATAAAACTAGTCAAAAACCTCTCACCAGGAGGACCTAGTGGAGAACCAGAAAAGTACCCATAGGAAAAACGCTAGACTCGAACTCCTAGAAGCCCAAGTAGTGTTAGAGCCACCATACTACCTCAATGATAATTATGTGACCAATAACACATAGACATGAGAATTGGGGAAAGACAATGCCAAAGAGCTCAATTATGGCCAATTCCAAATACTCAAGCTGAGTTCATTTATCACCTACAAGACACCAAGTATCTATGGCCATGATGCTATCCACAACACATAAAAGGATACCACACCACCACCCAGAATTCCGATATACATAACTACCGAGGCCTAAAACACAAAATCCTAAAATCAACCAATTCTCCACTTGACTGGCTAGCTAAGCAAACTGTGAAAAGGAAAAATTCACCCAAAGTGGCAAGGTTCCAATTGTTACCTTACAGGACCCACAAAATGAGGATAATCAAATGGAAGCACACCAACATACCCACACGACCCAAAAAATCAGAGCCACAGACAAATTCTAAACCTAGTGAAATCCAAACAACAATCTTAACGTTGCATAACCCACATTAAATAACCACCTAAATATGAGTGCCATGGATCCCCGTAATCCTTCTAACGCAAGCAAGGAATGAAATTTCACATGAGAAAAAGCAGAAGCATTAACTGTTGTGTTATGGGAAGGCAATATGCATGCACCACCATTGCCTTATGCCAAGAGTCTTACATTGACCGCTAGTGAGTGACAACTGTTCACCACCCCCATCGAGGAATTAAACATATACAATTATTTTAATATATTTTTTATTGTTGGAAGGGAGGGAAATTGTCCCTGTTGTTTGGTTTTTTCGAGGTCTAGTGGGATTTTGTTAACTACAATGCAGATATTGTGTGTTTGTTTCCTACAAAGATGAGGGGCCGAGTGGTATTTGATTTACTTTGGATTCCTTGCTAGTATAGAATTTTGTTGTTCTCACTCAACTGTTAGGGTCCTATATTTTATAGGATGAGCTGACTATTAGCTATTGATTTTTGTATATGAGATGTTGTAAATAATCTTTCATTCTGCAAGTTATTTCCAAAAAAGAATAGAAAAATAAAAATAGAAATAGAAAAGAAAATAATAGAAAAAACAAAGGAGATACAAAAATATATATATTTGAAAAAAATGAAAAAATGGAAAAATATGAAATAAATATGAAAAAATAAAAAAAACCCCATAAGTGTGAAAATTCAAACGCCACTTCATTTCACATAAAAATATGCATAAGAAATGCTTTAGAAAGTTCAAAGTTTGCAACTTGTTTAAGTGCCACATTAGAGTTAAAAAAATAAAATAGAATAAGAGGTTTAATCAACCCATTTAAGCGTGATTAGACTTGGTGAATAAAATGATTTTAGATAAGTTAATGGTTTAATCACAGAGTTTAATCATGGTTAGATTAGTCAAAATAAAGTTTTTTAGTAAATATTTTTTATTGCACAATGTAATCGTGGTCTAAATTAGGTTTGGATTGAAAGTAGCGTTAATTAGGTTTTTTATTAGTTATCACATTAATAAATCACAATTATGTAGTATAGAATAACATTTTATGTGATGTGATAGTTTTTGTCATTATATAATAAAAGGTGAGCACATTTCAATGGTCGAGATCTCACCCTCCCGGATCAACGACGGGCGAGGAGTTTCAGACGCCCTCCATCCTTTCGACGTTTAACCAGGGGGGAGGGTCTGAAAAGAGGTTTCCCCCGCTCACCACTCTTGTGACGTGTCCTCCCCTGGCATGTTTCAAACCCTCCACCACCACCTTTGAAAACCAACTTTCCACTCCGCTCCCGCTCCCACCTATTTCAACTGTTGACAACCTCGCTTTCGCACCACTCTTCTTCCACCACCTCATATCTCTAGACCCCAATTCCCTCCTGCCAAGTGGCGCCTCTTGTCCCCTCCTCATTCCTATACCATACTGCCACATGGCAACCCTGATCCAGGTGGATGTTGGTGGCCACCCACCTATCCCATCTGGACCCCCACAACTGTCTCTTTCAGTTTTTCAGTTTCCTTAATTATAGCACAATTTACTATTTTTAGCAGTTTTTCGGGTCCTAAACTTTCGAAGCCGTTTTAAGGCCCTAAACGACGTTTTTTGGGAAATCCACCGCCAGCGATTTTTTTGATAAAAATCGTCTTTTTCGTCGTAGTCCTCGGAGAGATATTTCCAACGGGCTATCATGCGCGTCAAACAGAGACAATACGACCAATTCGCGACCCCGGGAAGTTGGCTGTCCAACTCACCCCAAAACGGGGCCCACAATTTGGCGTTTCATCTTCTAGGGTTAGGTTTTGGAATGTGAAGGGTTTTTCATTGTTTCTCAATAATAAATAGCCCTTCGAGCCTCATTGTAAACACAGTTCGAAACAGTTCAGAGGCATGTAGCCGACACATCTCTTCTCAGAGATAAGCTACCATCGCCCTAGCTGGGTTATTTCTATTTGTAAGCATATTTTAGTATTTTACAGTAATGAGATGAAGTATTATTTCCGATGCATCTCTGTTTTTATGGTTATCACATCTCTGTATTTATGGTTATCTTTGTAATCTATTGTGTTCCTGCTTAAATCCGGATCAAACCCCCTATTTTCCATTTCCCATAACTATCGCATCTTGTCCCCCCTCCATGTCGAATCATCCCTATTTTACCTGTTATCTAACCGTTCCACCATTACTTGCTCCCATGATAACAAACCCGCTTCCTTTAACCGCTAAATCACAATGTAAAGCCATTTTTGCCTATAATATCAACTAAAACCCATTTTTTTGCCCTCCTTTCACTGTTTCAAGGTAACAAGTGATCAGAACTGTTCCAGTGCATAGTCAACCAGACATAGCCTATCTCAGTGCCCAATCAGTGATCCAGAACACCATTGTGACTTGTCAATAAGCCAATTATCTCTGCACCTCAAATACCATTCTTCGACCAATTTTTCTTGGGAAATTCAAATCTCCTGTTCATTCCTCTTTCATCATGGCTCCTAAAGGAAATATAAGGTCTTAGATGATAACACCCTACTACCCCCTATCATGGATTTATATCATCAACCCTTAGTAGACCAGGAATATAAAATCTTGGAAACCAGTTGTAAATTCGACCTTTATGAATTGCACAACTGGTTAAGACAAAACTTTATAGACATCAGTGATTAATTAGGCCTGTGGGAATCCTCCCTACCCCAATTCATTTTCCCTCAGACCTATCACTTCCCTGAGTTCGTTTCATGGTGCCAATTTCACTATATTCCTAGTCAGAGGGAAATTGTGGCCCAAAATAATGACATCCTCTTTACCATTACAGCTGAATCCATCTCCTAAATGCTCCAATTGCAAATATTTGCCTCTTTGAAACCATTTACAGTAGATTCCCTCATGGAATTCTACAAAAACCTCACCTTCCCACACAGAGCTAAGATTTTTGAGACTTTTCTTCCTAAGGATGCCCAATTACCCAAGAAAAACCCCCCATATTCATCCTCTATGTTCCTTGAGATGACTAAGAAGATTATTTCTATTATTTCTTGTCTACTTGTCTACCAATCCGAATAGTGGGTTGATGAGGCCATCATAGGGTTTCGGTCAATCTTCTCAATGAATGAAAAGCCCCCAATTATCTTCAACTACAATGAGTTTCTAGTA
Source organism: Pinus tabuliformis (assembly GCA_031772625.1). Lineage (NCBI taxonomy): Eukaryota > Viridiplantae > Streptophyta > Pinopsida > Pinales > Pinaceae > Pinus > Pinus tabuliformis. Next base: position 30,230,053 of record CM062808.1, on the reverse strand, counting down.
GGTTCCATCCATGAGAAGTTCCTTAAATTTTCCACAGAAGGAACCTTCAAATATTCATCAGTTCTAGTTTACTTGTTTTTATAGCATCATACCAACATATTTCAGTTTCCATTGTAGAGATTGGATGAATAAGGAAACACCCAATCTATAATTCATTGGACTTCCTTAGTGAGGAAATATTACAATGAGTTTATTTTCAACGACCATGTTGATACATTTCTATATACAATTTGTTGCCTATTGAACAATGAAATTGAACCTAAGATAGGACTTGAAATACAAAGGATTTTACTCCTTAGTGATTAGACTAAAAAATGTGACTAGTACTTGTACCAGAATTACACAAAAATTAAGGTGTATGGGTGTGAATTGGCACCTTATAGGTTTCCAAAGTTTGTCCTAACAAGAATTTTCTCATTGGAGTACACAAGACAAATGATCAATATGGATGAGCCGCATTTTGTGGCAAAAAAGAAGAAATCACAGTTTAAGATAAAAAAAAATAGGTGGGCCCATTCATTTGCAATAGTAGAGTAGCAACCAAAGAAGCAGATATCCTTCTAAAGAAAATGAATTTCACACTCAGTTTCACCTGGTCCTATGACCCCCTGGGGATTATTTCAAAATTAAGAGTAGAACATAAGACTACTCCCTACTCACACACTCCTAAGCCAAATATTGAGAAGTACATGAAACATGATCAGTGGCAGGAAAACACCCTATAAGAGGTAGACAAATAGATAATTTTGAATAATACAACATAGACTCCTACACCATAGGAGAAGAAAGAAAAGAGACCAAGGGAAGAGTTTTCCCCCATAGTCATAGAAATTCTTGAAAAGGAGTTTCAAATCTATAAGAAAAGGCAGAAGACTACTCTAGCAATAGAAGGATCCTTTGAAGAGGAAAATGTACAGATAATAGTTTTGACAGGCCCTCATGCTTCACGGAGGAATGAGGATATTTTTGTGGGATCTCCATACTCTTCAGCCTCTGAGGAGCCATTAGAAACCTCTTAGTCAAGGGAATTGGTTCATGACCAAGCTGAAACAAACATATTTTCTAAGTACAGAGAAATCAAGAAGAAAAACGAACAACTTAAAGCTACAACATTACACAATTTTGGAAGGATACAACCTCTTCATAGCATAGGTTGCTTCCTACCTTTGACATAGAGAAAGGGAAAATGTAGATAACCTTCCTGCATGCTAAGGTCCCTTTCCCAAATACCCTTGAAGATGATAAGAAATCTATTTTTTCATTTAGTACTGATCAAATTCATCCAATTGATCAAATAGACTTGCATAAGAAAACAAGAGAGGTGTTGTACTCTACTTTGAAAATTTCAGCAATGGAAGCTTCTAAGCTACAAGCCTATGTAAATAACATTCAGTCTCAACTCAAGTTAGAGAAAAACTCCCCTCTAGCCAAAGATACAAAGATAAAATCATTGGAAGACCTTGTAATCAAACTGGGATATGACCCCAGGAATGTGAAAGCAGCATAAGAGATTGTCAAAAGGAAGAATGTTGATATTGCAACACTCAAGAAGCAACTCAAGCTTCCATCCACATAAGACTCACAAACTAAGGAAGTTGGACAACTTGAGAAGAAAAAGAAAACATGTATAGGATCCTTATTGAACAGAGTGGACAGATCAAAGCAATGGAGGTTGAAATGGAGAAATTATTGAAGGAAAGGGAACAAACAACAAAACCAACTGCCATTCCATTGACAACAATCCCTATTGCATCTACATCAGTAGTAGGGGAATCTGCTTCAACAACCATTACAGTTTGGGGGCAATCAATAGATTCTTTAGAGGAACTTATTAGATAAATGGATGACCTGTCAATCAGAGGACAGTAAATTGAGAAGCTAAAAACTCAGCTGAAGAACCTTCAGGAGAAGAAACTAAAGGTTGATAATGTATACTTAGCTGAACTACAGAAAACTCATAAATTAACACAGAAGATTGAACAACTACAAAGTGAGTCTGCAATGGCACAAACAAAAGAGAGTATATGGATAGAAATAAATGAGGCCATGATTGAAATATGGCCTCAATTTAGATTATTTTTTAGCAAGAGGAGTTAATACAGAGGTCCAAAGAGGTAATTGAAGAAGTGAAAGCAGATTTAGGGAAAACTCCAGGTGAAGCCACTGCTCTGATCATAATTTTGAATTCAAAGACTAAGGAAGAGTTTGAAATTGCAGACAGGAGAGAGACTATTTTGGAGGTGAGGAGGGTCCTTACAAAAAGGAATCTTATGCTGCAATTGGAGAATAAGTGTCACAATATGGAGTCCAGCATTCAGAAGTTCCACATAAAATTTAATGTGCTAAATTAGAAGGGGCTGCCAAGTTCTATAAGGATTGGAGAAAAACTGATTAGTTTAGAAGATTATCATCAGAAATTGTATGCCATTGTAAGGGATAAATCAAAGTTTTCCACCATTAAAGGAAGCATCACAGGAAAAGGCTTCATGGAAGCTTTGGATTTTGATATGCTGATCAGACATGAAATAAAGCACTTGTTCATTGTAAAGCCCACTTTTCAAAAGCACACTGAGGTGGATGAAACATACAGGAAACTTGTCAAATTCCTGACTCCAAGTGAAGATAGATGGGACAAATTGTGTGAGTTACTTGGGTAAAACAATTTTTACTTTCAAACAACAAGGCAACACTTCTTCAGCCCGAGTCATCACCTGCATCCTCGAAAATAGTGCTAGAGCACTACAACAGTTTCAGCTACCTATTTTTCTTTAATATGTTTGGAACTAGTTTAGGATATAAATCTTGAGATTTTGATTCAATATATTTTTGATAATTTTTGTATAAGTTCTTTCCAAGTCGAATTACAAATGTTGGGACTTGTATCAAGAAAGCACATATTGATGTAAAGAAGTTCACTGAGCTGAAAGTGATCATTTCATTAATACAGAAGATTGTTCCAGGATTCACGTGTCAGGCTAATTGGTGATGTCTTTCCTTTTGTAAACTTGTTATATCTTTGTTTTCATATGTTTTCTTATATGAATTGTTTAAAATAAGAAGGGTTGAACTTGTTTAATCACACTTTGTCCTGGCTTTTAATAAATTTATATGTTTTCAAACTGAAGTTAAATATAGAATTCATGTTAAAATTCTCTATGTTTAATGGAATTCAAATCTATTCATCCCTCTCACTCCACAAAGCTTCAAAGATCCAAATAGCCTGCCTACCTTGCCTTATTTCAATCTTTTCTAATATTTTTGTTTTTGATCACCTTAAGACTTTGAATCCATTGCCAAATGGCTTTTCCTTGCAGTTTCAACAAAAAAATTTAAGAAAAAAACTCTGAACCTAATAAATAGCCTAAAATCCCACAACAATAAATCTAAATCCAATAGAGGGATCCCTCTCTGAGTTTAGAAGAGCTAGCTTCTAAACTTAAAAGTGGTTTCGTGGTTACCTCTAGGTTTCTTTCAAAGCCTTAAGAAATTATAGAGTGCTAACATCAACTATGGAGTATCCCAAGATTGGTGGTCAAAAGCACAAAATAACAAAGGAGTGTAATCACAAAGCAGAATTAACTCAACATGAAAAGACATTTGATGCTCTTCAAATGGATATTTTACCATCAAACTGAAGAAAAATGATCTCTTAGGCTTAACTTCCAATGCTTTGGATGATATTCAAGGATTGAAGACAAGAGCAACCAGAAATGGAAATGAAATTCATGCATTGAGAAGAAAAATTAAGGAGCTTAAAGAATAGGTTAAGAATCTAACTCTCAGTCTAAGTGATACTACTAGTTTAAGCATTGCAAAAATTATCAATTGTTTGTACTTGAATGATCCTCTCCAAGACTATGGCAAGTTCATAGTCATGAAAGACTTCATAATCAATTAATAGTGAAATGTGGTGCAATTTTTTTTATTGTTGGTGCAATTTCGTAAGATATATAACTATATAGTCCCCCTTTTTCTTGCTCAAAAATATTCTCCTCAAGATAAAGTTGTAAACCTCTTGGAAATGAGAGATCAATTGGAAATTTTGATGAAACAAATATATAATCCATGATGCATTTCCTGCGAACTAGGTACAAACTTGAATATAATATAAATTACTCATTTTAGTTAAAAAATACTTTTTTATTTTATTTTATTTATTTAATTAATTTTTTAATATTATCCTCCAGTTTGGGTGACACATGCATGAGAAAAGGGGGGGGGGGGGGAATGGGGGTGACGTATGCCACTCGCACCCTAGTTACTGCGTGAGAGGAAGTGGAAATACACCCCTAGCATATATTAATGCTAGTATATGCACCATTAAACCATTCCTCTTTTCTCAAATTATGAAGTGGCATCCAAGACTTAGAAGACAACTTGATAAGGTGAAGCGTGTGAATCCCATGACGATTTCTCTTTTGTCCAAGGCTCGATGACGAGACTAAAAACATATATTTCTAGGGAGGGAACAACTTGATGGATGGTCTTAGGTTAACTATGTTGCATTGTAGAGGTCTCGGTAGGAAACCTAGGCTTGGGCACCTACAAAGACTATTTCTATTCTAGTCATGACTCTTGGTGTGACATTTCTCCCTAATTTTATGGATTGCATGTTGTTACTCATTCCAGTTCTAAATTCTATCTTTAGAGATGTTTCTTCCATTTTGACATGGATTTTGGTCATGTTCCCTTTCCCTGGATGGAAAATATTTGTTGTATGGATTCTTTGGTGGGTTGTTTATTGTCCTAAGGCAAGGTCTTGAGTGGTATGCCGAAAGAGGAAGAATTCGATCTCCCCCTCATTTTGTGAGTGTTTCCTCCTCAACATTTTTATAGGACACTTATCCTAGTTCCTAGTTGGCTTTTTTGGTCGAAAGGTGGTTTGTTGGAGTCTCGATAGTGGGTGGCATTATTGGGTCCTTATGTTAGTGCTACAGTGACTCTGCTAGGCCCTTGGGAATTATTCCTTTGCAAGTTTCATGAGGGTATGCAGTAAATTCATATGCTCCTCTATTCAAAGTTAGTTTTTTGGTTCCTGAGTGGTTTCCTTATTATAAGGCTGGTGATTTGGGGCCTCAGGGATGCAAAGAGGATTGGTGGGTGAGCATGTCTGATGTTGTTTCCTATTTTTCTTTCCATTATTGATCTATGAGGCTGGTCTCACTATTTCATTTGATAATTTCTCTACATTATATGGTCCTTATGTTGCTGAAAGTGTGACCTGACTGGGCCCTTGGAGACTCCCTCCTCTGCACCTCGGATACCAGTCTTCGACCAATTTTTCCCAGGTAATTCAAATCTCATGTTCATTCCTCTTTCATCATGGCTCCTAAAGGAAAATCTAAGGCCTCAGATGATAACCCCCTGCTACCCCGTATCATAGATTTAGATCATCAACCCCTGGTAGACTAGGAATATAAAATCTTGGAAACTAGTTGTGAGTTCAACCTTTATGAACTCCACAACTGGTTAAAACAAAAACTTATAGACCTCAATGATGAATTGGGCCCGTGGGATACCTCCCTACCCAATTCGTTTTCCCTCAGACCTAAAACTTCCTTGAGTTCGTTTCATGGTGCCAATTTCAAAATATTCCTAGTTAGAGAGAAATTGTGGCCCAAAATAATGACATCCTCTTTACCATTACAATTAAATCCATCTCCCAAATGCTCCAATTTCAAAGATTTGCCTCTCTGAAACCATTTACAATAGATTCCCTCTTCGAATTCTAAAAACCTCACCTTCCCAGAGAGAGCTAATATTTTTGAGACTTTTCTCCCTAAGGATGCCCAATTACCCAAGAAAAGCCCCCCATATTCATCATCTATGTTCCCTGAGATGACTAAGAAAATTATTTCTATTGTTTCGTGTCTACTTGGCTACCAATCCGATCAATCGGTTGATGATGCCATCATAGGCTTTCTTTCAATCTTCTCAATAGATGAAAAGCCCCCAATTATCTTCAAGTACAGTGAGTTTCTGGCAGATGCCATCCATAAGTAGTTCCTTAAATTTTCCATATAAGGAACCTTCAAATATGCATCAGTTCTGATTTATTTGTTTTTATATCACCAGGAAGATAGATTTAAGTTTCCTTTGTAGAGATTGGATGAACAAGGCATTGCCCAATCTATAATTCATTGGACTTCCTTATTGAGGAAGCATTCAAATGAGTTTACTTTCAGTGACTATGTTGACAAATTTCTATATATAGTTTATTTCCTATTCAACAGTGAAATTGAACCTAGGATAGGACCTGAAATAAGAATGATTTTACACCTTAGTTATCATGCTAGAACATGCGACTAGTACTTGTACAAGAATTACACAGAAATTAGGGTGTGTGGGTGTGAATTGGCACCTTACAGATTACCAAAGTTTGTCCCAATGAGAATTTTCTCATTGGAGTACATAAGACAAATGATCAATATGGATGAGCTGCATTTTGTGGAAGCAAAGAAGAAATCACAATTTAATATAAAAACACAGGTGGGCCCATTCATTTGCAATAGTCCAGCAAAAACCAAAGAAGTAGATATCCTTCTAAAGAAAATGAATTTCACACTTAGTTTCACTTGGTCCTATGACCGCCTGGGGATTATTTCAAAATTAAGAGTAGAAGAGAAGAATACTCCCTACTCGCACACTCACAAGGCAGAGATTGAGAAGTACATGAACTGGGATCAGTGGCAGTAAAATCCTACAAGAGGCAGAAGAATAGGTAATTTCGACTACTACAACACATACTCCTACACCATAGGAGAAGTAAGACAAGAGACCAAGGGAAAATTTTTCCCTCACAATCATAGAATTTCCTAAAAAGGAGTTTTAAATCTACAAGAAAAGGCAAAAGACTACTCCAGCAATAGAAGGATCCTTTTAAGAGGAAAATATACAGATAATAGTTTTGAAAGGTCCTCATGCTTCACGGAGGACTGACGATATTTTTGTGGGATCTCCATCCTCTTAGGCCTCCCAGGAGACATTAAACACCTCTCAGTCAGGGGAATTAGTTCATGACAAAGCTGAACCAAACATATTTTCTAAGTAAAGATAAATCAAGAAGAAAAGTGAACAACTTAAAGCTACAACATATACACAGTTTTGGAAGTAGACAGCCTCTTCACAACATAGGTTGCTTTCTACCTTTGACAAAGAGAAATGGAAAATGAAGATAGCCTTCATGCATGCTGAGGTCCCTTTCCCAAAGACCCCTGAAGATTATAAGAAATCTATTTTTTCATTCAGTACTGATCAAATTCATCCAATTAATCAAATAGACCTACACAAGCAAACAAGAGATATGTTGTACTCTACATTGAAAACTTCCACAATTGAAACTTCTAAGTGGCAATCCTATGTAAATAAAATTCAGTCTCAACTCAAGTTAGATAAAAAATCCTCTCTATCCAAAGATACAAATATCAAATCAGTGGAAGACCTTGTAATCAAATTGAGATATGATCCCAACAATGTGAAAGAAGCAAAAGAGATTGTCAAAAGGAAGAATTTTGATATTGCAGCACTCAAGAAGTAGCTCATGCTTCCATCGACAGAAGACCCACAGGCTAAGGAAGTTGGATAGCTTAGGAAGGAAAAACAAGACATGTTCATGATCCTTATTGAACAAAGTGGACAAATCAAAGTAATGGAGAAATTATTGAAGGAAAGGGAACAAACAATGTGACATTTGGTTTCCATTCCATTGACAACAGTCCCTATTGCATCTACATTGGCAACAAGGTCATCCACATCAAAAACCATTACAGTTGAGGAACAATCAACAGATTCTTCAGAGGAACTCATTAGAGCAATGGATGACCTGTCAATTAGAGGACAAGAAATTGAGAAGTTGAAAACTCAGTCGAAGAACCTTCAGGAGAAGAAACTAAAGGTTGACAATGTATACTTAGCTAAACTTCTGAAAACAGATAAATTAACACGGAAGATTGAACAGCTGCAAAGTGAGTTTGCAATGACATAGGAAAAAGAGAGTATATGGATAGAAATAAATGAGGCCATGATTGAAATATGGCCCTTAATTCAGATTTTTTTTAGCAAGAGGAGTTAATACAAAGGTCCAAAGAGGTAATTGAAGAAGTGAAAGTAGATTTAGGGCAGAAGCTAGGTGAAGCCACTGCTCTGATCAGAATTTTGAATTTGAAGGGAATAATTAGAAGAATTTGAAATTGAACACAAGACAAAGACTATTTTGGAGGTGAGGAGGGTCCTTACAAAAAGGAACCTTATGTTGCAATTAGAGAATAAGTATCACAATATGGAGTCCAACATTATGAAGTTCCACAAAAAATTTAATATGCTAAATCGTAAGGGACGTCCAGGTTTGATAGGGATTGGAGAAAACTGATCAATTTAGAATATTATCATCAGCAATTGTATGCCATTGCAAGGGATAAATCAAAATTTTCCACCATCAAAGGAAGCATCACAGGAAAAGCCTTCATGGAAGCTTTGGATTTTGATCTGCTGATCAGACATGAAATAAAGCACTTGTTCATTGTTAAGCCCACTTTTCAAAAGTACACCAAGGTGGATGGAACTTACAAGAAACTTATCAAATTCCCCACTTCAAGTGAAGACAAATGGGAAAAATTGTGTGAGTTACTTGGGTAAAGCAGTTTTTACTTTCAAACAACAAGGAAACACTTCTTCAGGCCGAGTCATCACCTACATCCTCAAAAATAGTGTCTGAGCACTACAATAGTTCTAACTGACTATTTTTTGTATTATGTTTGTAATCAGTTTAGGATATTTTGTAATAAATCTTGAGATTCTTATTCATGATATTTTTTATAATTTTTGTATAAGTACTGTTTGGTCAATTTAGTGTTGTCTAAATTGCTATCATTAATTGTCAACCCGGGGCTCGTAAGCTGATGAAGTGAGATGTACAGTATGTACTTAAGTAACCTTTCCTAGTTCTTTTTGTCGTTTTTGGATGATGTTTGTGGTTGATTTAACTTCTTAAGATGGAGTGATGGATTTATAAACAAATGAGTGCGTGTGTGTGCATATGGTGGTTTCTAAATGCTTCTAGAACTTTTTAAAGAGAAAGCTTGAAAAGTGACTTGCAATGGAATTGAAACTTCAAATGAAAGCAAAGCATTAAACAAAGTGACTAATGGCACTAGTCCACTATCTATGCTGCTGATAAGAACAAAAATAGCATCTATGTTAACTCAATGGAAAGTGAAAAACACTACTTTAACTGCAAAACTTAAATGACAAATCATAACACTTCATTCTTTCTTAACACTCTGCCTCTAGCTGCAATTGTTCATGTGAAAAAAAGTTAAGAAGGAATCAGTAATATGAGTCAAAAAGCTAATCAAACCAAGCTGCCACTCAATGATATTTTGGTCCAATAAAGGTTAGACAATTATGATGAGAAGACCATCAAAAGGTTAGTAAGCAACTTGTCAAAAACTTGATAAAGTAAACTAGCAATGAAACTAAGTAAGCAAGGTAAAAATCAGTAGCTAAGACAAGACAACTTCAAATACCATCAGTGATAAAAAGAAATAAAAACACACTATCCCGAGCTCCTAACACACCTGCATAAACAAACTGATCAGTTCTGAAAAGTGCTGGAAATGTAAATGCATGAAATCAAACTGTACATTATTATACATGTTCAAAGAAATGAAAAACTGCAGAAATCAAACTATACATTATTGTACATGTGAAAATGAAAACAAAGAAAGGCAGGAAAATAAAGTTAAATGCTACTGTACATAGGTTGTGGTAGATGGGGGCCCTCCATCCACTAAACCAGCTAAAGATCAGCTACGCAGAGATGAGCAGAAACAGTCTTCTTATATTAAATCAGCATGTCAAAATACAGTCAAAAAGTGCTGTAGAAACAGTCTTCTAAAATAGAGTTTGATAACCAAAACAATTACAGCAATTACAATATCAAAAAGCTAATCTCTAAGTGTTGGCAAACGCTTTATTTATAGGCACAGGGACAAACTGTCCTCTGTGTAAACTAAGCAACTACAGTCTTAACTAATTAACTACGCAACAACACGCAGGCAACTCCATGCACGTTTGGAGGAAACAGTCATCATGGGGAGTAAATCTATGGTTAGATCCTGTCCCTTGCTGTCTTCGTGGTGTGGAGGAAGTGCCAGCTGTGGTTCCGTGTCTCAGTTGCTCACGCAGAGTCGTGCCACAGTCTGGAACTTAACTGTTTGACCGTGGGTACTCCTGCATTGACCGGGGGCATACGTGACTGATTTGGCCCAACCAATAGCATACGAACGATGTATACATCCATACCAACGTGCCCATGTGGCCCGTTCCTGGAGAAGACACGTGGAGTATAGCAAACAACAAAAAGGCTGCAGAATCTCTGAACAACTGCGGAATTGCTGAGTAGCTGCGGAATTGCAGAACAGCTGCGGAATTGCTGAATATGTACCAAAATTCTAAACAAACAGTCAATCATTAGCACAGTCAACAAATCATGTTAAAAAGACATATAATGCAATGAATTGAACAAGTTGATGGAGGAAATGATGTCAGAATAGAGAAGTGAATAGGGAAAAGCTGTTGGGAGGACAGGTAAATGAGTGCAAGGTTGAGGCTCAACATACCCCCACTGCGAGGGTGTTGCATGTCCTCATGCAACCAAAATTTTGTCATAATCTTTCAGTTCACATGTTCAGATGCCTCTGCCAAGACATCCAACCTTCTCCTTTTCCTTCCTGTTGCCAAATTTGTTCTTGGTTTCCTAACCAAGCACCTGAATTTTAAGTTGACCAAGGCCCTGCTTAATTTCTTGCATTTCCTCTTCAATTTCCTGTTCTTTCTTTGCCAAAGACCCAAATGAAGCATTGTGTTATCGTGGATCATTTTTTCCACGTTTCTCTGTTCTTTCAATGCTTCGTTTTCCTGTTTGATGTGGCGGTTTAGGACCTCTAGCTCAAATACTTCTTGCTTCAGAGATTGAACCTGCTGTTCAAGGGGCAAGACAGTACTAGGACCAGCAACAGATTGCTCTAATGTTTCCAAATAATCATATGCCTCCTGCTGGACAGGGTCAATGTCAGGTGTTTGTCTTGGCCTAAATTCAAATCCTTGAAAACTGCTTTCTCTCTCTTGCTGGAAAGGACTTTCTTCTCTTGGAGAACTTAGCTCAATATCTAGCTGCATTGGAGTCTTCTCAGGTGTGCCCAAATCAATGAAATGGGACTGTTTCTCTTTAGTCACACTCTTCTTCTCTATAAGTCTACTGCTTCTTCTTACTTGCAGGCTAGTACTTTTTGGTTCTTGCTGTTTTTGCTTTTGTTTCTTTTTGAAGATGGCAGTTTCATGAAGCTGAGCAAGCCTATGAGCTAATGTTTGGGTATCTTCTTCACTTGAGGGTTCAGGTGAAGGGTATGACTCTTGCAAAATGGCTTTCCCTTTATCCCCCTTTTGTCTTTTTGTTCTGCTTCCCTTTTTCTTTTCCTTTTGAATAGTTTCTTGAACAGTTTCTTGGGCAATTTCTTGAAGAGTTTTTGTAACAATTTCTTGGGCAGTTTCTTCAACTTCTACAGCAGTGTCTTGGGCAGCAGTCTCTTCTTGGGTAACCATTTCTTTCCCTTTTCTTCTACTTCTTTTTGGCACCCTAGGAGAGCTACTAGAGGCTTCTGCTGCCTCTTGAAAATGGTTTCTAACAAGGAATTTCTCCCATGTATCCTTTCTAATTTTTAACTGCTCCTCAATCAAGATTTTAATGAGTCCATGGTGATATAGGTGGGGCTCAATGTTTCCCACATGTTTCTGAACAGTGGCACTCATTTTTCTTAGACTAGCTAGCAAGAAATAAGGAAGATTGATGGTATGTTCACCCATAAAATGCATCATTATCTTTGTATGATAAACATACATTATACCAAATCTGCCTTCACATGTTAAAAATTTCTGAACTAGCAAAATTAAGGCAGTCCATTCCTTTTTAATGACACTTACAGGTATTCCTTTGGTGAAGATAGTGGTATCCATACCTGGATTTTTCAACATGTTCTTCCACTCTTGGCCTTCAACAGCTCGATTTTTGAACCAACGTTCCCCAGTATGAGGCAAAGCAGTTGCTTGAGCCAAGCTGCTCTCTGTGACAGTGAATTGTAGGTCTCCAATCTCCACAGTATTTGTTTTTCCATCAAATGACTGAGCAAAGGCCTTGGTAACTTCCTTGTGATATCCTTTGAACTTATGAATAAATTTTAACCACTTGGCCTTCTGCAGGGTATTCTTCGTTTGTGGGTAACCGTCTAAAAACATAGAACCTTCCGGCTCTACTCTTAATAAATTGCCCATTTCGGTTATCAGCTCTCTTGCTGCTCTGACAGCGTTGTTTGAATACTGGAGAGAGAGCTATACGGGAAAAACAGTGCTCAGCAGTGGGTATTACGGCTACAACACAATGCTCAGCAGTGGGTATTACGGCTACAACAGAATGACCGTGATGCAATTACGAGACTCGTGGTCAGGGTTTTGAGCGGAGAGGTGAGGAAAATAGAACAGAGTATGTTTACGGTGAAACAGAGTAGTGAATGAAACCGAGAGTGAAATCGATGGAATCGAGGGAGTGAACAGCAATAGAAATGGGGTTATGCATGTGTAGAAGGGTGTTAAAGGATGAAACGGCCGAATCCCATGGACGTCGGGTGGCTGTGTACATCTGGCTGCGGAATGATTAATTGGAGAGCCGTGGTACAATGGTACACGTCACTCTGGTACGAAGAATTAATGAGAGAGAGCAGGCCGTATTAAGTTCAAATCAACAGCAATTAGGGAACCGTTAGGAAGGTGATGAGGTGGATTACGCAGCATAATGGATGAGGAGTGGACGGGGATCTTGTCAATCATTACATTACGTGCCTCCTACCATAATCTGAAAACCATACATAAATGATATAACTGTTAGTTAGAAATTTAGAACATACCTTTGTGTATTTGTATTTTGATCCCTTTGCTAATTATGATGCTAACCTTTGATTGATTGCTGCCTTTGTATATGCCATGTGTCCTTTCTCTTTAATGATGCTGGTGCTTTTGACTGCATATTTTTTTCTTTTTGAAACAGAGTTTGTTTTTGTTGCAGGAACAGAGTGTATTAGCTGCGGAATCTTGATATCAGCTGCGGAATTGACTCCTAGCTGTGGAAATTGCAGCAACACTTTTCTGCCTGCACAAAGAGGATTAAAACAACTTGACTGAATGGAATAGTCCTGAGAGGGACTTTATTTGGTGATAATGAGATGGAATGAATGGACTAGAAGAAAATGAAGTGGAATGAAAATGATGAGATGGATGAGATGGACAGAAAAAGAGAGAGATTTTTTTTTTTTGGAAAATATAAAGTGTCAGGTGACCCTGATTTTCACTTCATATTTTCTGCATAAGACTGCCAATCCAAGATTGGTTTTCAGGCTTATATAAGAGATTTTTTTATTTTTTTATTTTTTTTTATTTTTTCGACTGAAAGGAACAAAAACTAGGCTGATGGAGGAGAAGAATTCTTCTCCACCAGCCTCATTGCAGAATCTTCTTGGAACATTTTAACAAATTCCTCCCTTGAGAGTGGCTTGTGGTAGACTTTCAATCTATGGCCATTCACAATGAGAGGAGTCTGAAGCTCATCAATGGTCTTCACTCGAACTGCTCCATTTTTAAAGACTTCATCAATCTCATATGGCCCAAGCCAATGAGTTTGAAATTTTCCTTTGAAGTCCTTAAACTTGGAATCAAACAATAGTGCCCAATCTCCCTTCTGAAACTTTCTTTCTTTGATGTGTCGATCATGCCATTCAGTTCTTTGGTGCTGAACTAGATCGGTCCTTAGAATTGCATCTTGTCTTATTTCATCTAGCTCATTTAGTTGGTTCATTCTATGTTTTTGAGCTTCTGATAGGCTCATCCCCAATTGAACTGCCATCTTGAAGGTCTTGATTTGGAACTCAATGGGGAGCAGGACTTCTTTCCCATAAACAAGTTCATAGGGAGAATGTCCTGTTGTGTTCCTCCATGTAGTTCTATAGGCCCATAAGGCTTCAGGAAGCCTTTCCGCCCAATCTCTTCTATGAAGATGAGCAGTCTTGGTGATAATGCCTTCAAGGACTTTATTTGTAGATTCCACTTGACCATTTGATTGCGGATGGTATGGAGTAGATGTTCTGTGCTTGATTTTGTATTCCTCCATCAGCTTCTCCATCAATTTAGATGTAAATTGGCTTCCCTGATCTGTCACAATTTCTCTTGGGACACCAAAACGAGTAAAAATATCCTCAAAAAGAAATTGAACAACTGAATTTTCAGTGGCAGAAGGCAATGCCTTGGCTTCTACCCACTTAGTAACATAATCAGTGCAAACCAATATGTACTTCTTTTGCTTAGATGGTGGATTAATAGGTCCAACGAAATCTAGAGCCCATTTCTCAAAGGGTTCGATGCATACCTGTGGCTGTAGTGGCATTTCATTTGAAGGAGTTGGTCTCCCAACTCTTTGGCAGCTGTCACACCTTCTAACATACTGATTTGCATCTTTAAAGAGAGAAGGCCAATAATATCCTAAAGAAAGGATTTTATAGGCTGTCCTCTTGTCAGCAAAGTGTCCGCCGCATGGTTCATCATGACATGCCTTAAGGATGTCAGGCATTTCATCTTCCCGAACACATCTTCTAATCATACAATCTGGCCCTGTTTTGAACAATTCATTAGAAATCCAAGAATAATGTGAACTCTCCTGAATGATTTTCCTTTTCTCATTAGGAAATAAGTGTGGAGGTAGCTTCCCTGTGACTAAATAATTAGCAATATCTGCATACCAAGGAGTCTTGGTAGTTACTGCAAACAAGTATTCATCTGGAAACTTATCCTCTACAGGAGAATCTTCGTTAATGTTTTGGATTCTAGACAAGAAATCAGCTACTGTGTTTTGTTTCCCTGGTCTATCTAACACAGTAATGTTGAATTCTTGTAAAAGTAAAAGCCATCTTGTAACTCTGCCATTAGTAACATGTTTGTTAATGAGATATCTAATTGCAGAGTGATCAGTATGGACAAAAGTTTCATAGCCAGTTATATAATGTCTAAACTTGTTGATTGCATGAACAACGACTAAGAATTCTTTTTCAGTCACAGTGTAATTTAACTCAGTGGGAGTCAAATTTTTACTGGTGTAATAAATGGCATAAGGGACCAAATCCTTTTGTCCCAAAACAGCTCCTAGAGCTGTATCTGAAGCATCAGTAGAAATGTAATTTGGCCCTCTCAAAATGGGTGCTTCAGATATTCTAGTCTTTAAAGTTTCAAAGGCAGACTAACATTCAGGATCCCATTTGAACTCACAGTCTTTGGTAAGTAATTTGAAAAGAGGAGATGCTATCTTAGTGAAGTTTTCAATAAATCTTCTATAATATCCAGTAAACCCAAGAAAACTTCTAACATCTTTCTGGCAATTTGGAACAGGTAACTTGGAGATGACTTCAACATTGGATCTATCAACTTTAATTCCATCTCCTGAAATATGATGTCCTAAAATAATTCCTTCAGTAAACATCATAAAACACTTTTCATGACTTAATGAAAGATTTGTTTCTTTACATCTAATTATGACTTTTTCCAAATTTTCTAATGCTTCTTCAAATGTGTTACCATAAACTGTGAAATCATCCATGTAGACCTCTACACAATCATGAATTAGATCTGAAAAGATTCCTAGTACAGCCCTTTGAAATGTAGCGGGTGCATTGCATAATCCAAAAGGAAGTACTCGGTAAGCAAAAGTTCCCCAAGGACAAGTAAATGTGGTTTTGTCTTGATCTTCAGGTGCTACCTGAATTTGATTGTAACCACTAAAACCATCCAAAAATGAGAAAAACTTTTTACCTGCTAAAGTATCTAATACTTGATCAATAAAGGGCAAAGGAAAGTGATCCTTCAAGGTTGCTTTGTTTAATTCTCTGTAATCAATGCAAACTCTCCATTTACCATTCTTTTTAGGTACTATAACCAAGGGAGAAACCCATTGGCTATCTGAAATAGGGTAAATGAAGTTTACATTGAGTAACTTCTGGAGCTCTTCTTTCACTATCTCCCTAAGATTTGGATTCATCCTTCTTTGAGGTTGTCTGATTGGTCTACTGTTTTCCTCAATGTAGATGTGATGAATGCAAGTCTTAGGGTCAATACCTTTCATGTCGGTATACTCCCATGCAAAAGCAGTAGAATGTATTTGCAAGACTTTGGTTAGCTCTTCCTGTTGGGATTTTTCCAAGTTTTTGTTAATGTTTAATGTTTTTCCTGGAAAGATCTCAATGGCAGAACTACCAAATTCTTCCATAGAGAAAAGAGACATTTGTCTAGATGATAGACACTCTATGTCAGAATCCAACTGAAATTGTGTAGAGTCATATTCTGAAGATGGTTCAAAATTTTCTAATGTATTCAGAATTTGACTATCTTCACTAATCTCAGAAATGGTAAAGACAGGTTGTATAGTATCTTCATCATCAACCCACTCATTATCTCCTATTTCTGTAATTGCTTTCGCTGGAGGATACAGATTGAACTTCTTTGTTGAATTGCCATCAGAAATATACATATCCCCAGACCTACAACTTATGAAAGCATCAGCTGTGGCCAGCCAAGGTCTTCCTAAAATAAGAGGATATCCTCCTAGATTGTTCTTGGGAGTTAAAATCATAAAATCAACTGGATATTCCCAAGAGTCTAGGGAGACTGGAATGTCTTCCAATACACCATCAGGTTTAATGATTAATCTATCTGCAAGCTGCAGTAAAGTAGGTGTAAAGAGAAGGTTAGGAAGTTTTAACTAGTCCATGGTCTGTCTACTCATAATGTTGATAACAACCCCTAAATCAATCAGAGTATTTGGTATTTCTACCCCATTGATATGTGTTTTGAAAATTGGACTACCGGGATCTACATATTTCTGCATGGTAATCTTTCCCATCATAATGTCTGCAATTTTTCCTACCAGGTGGATCCTTCTGGTATCTCTTGGTTTCCTTCTTGGTATTTTAAGGCTCAACTCCTTTATTGTTTTTGCTAGAATTGGAATCTCTTTAATGGCTTGTAACAAGGGAATCTTGATACATACATTCTTCAATTCATCTAGAAAATTATAGTCAGGCAACCAAATTTGCTTTTCCACTCCTTTGTCGATTTATAACCTTTCAGGAAAAGGAGGTGTGGCCACTGATGTAGGTTGCTCAACTATGGGAGTTATGGGGGTTGATTCTTTTTCTTTTTCTTTTTGAGTGTTTGGGTTTTGAAGGGATGCTTCAGAACCCTTATTAGCTCTAAGAGATTCTTCCTCGGAAATGCTTAGTTGTTGAACATTTATAGAAGGTTGATCTAAGATTCTACCTGATCTGAGTTGTACTTCATTGAGAGGAACAATCATATAGGTAGGGAATGGTTGACCTTCCATCATGTAAGCATTTTGAGGGTTCCTATTATTGGGGTTTGGAAATGGCTGAGAAGGAAGTAGATTTGACTTTTGTTGGGATTGGAGCAAGAGTTGAGAATTTTGATTTTGTGGAGAAGGTTGTTGTTGTTGAGGGAATGGCAATGATAGTTGTTGACTTTGATTTGGAAGTTGTGGAGCTTGCTGATTCTGAAAAGATGGAGGATATTGATAGAATTGAGCAAATCTCCCATAAGGATTTTGCATGCTTTGCATCCATGATTGAAAAGGATTTTGAGGTTGAGGCCAAGGTTGTTGCCAAGGATTCCAATTTGGTTGGGGTTGAAAATTCATAGAATTGTTAAACCCTTGATTTTGTTGCCCCTGCCAAGGTCTCCTTGCAACAAAATAGAGAGATTCAAGTGTATTTGGATCTTCTTGAAAGACTGCTTTGAGCCCAGGGATTGAAGGACAATCCTTGGTCTCATGGTTTTCTGAGCAAATTACACATGTTTCCACAACTTGTGCTTCCAAGGGACATTCCCTTAAAGCATGTTTCTTCCTACATTTCGGGCAAAAGATGGCCAAGGCCTCGGCTTTTGCTTTCTGTTTATTGTGGATCTTAAGGGTGTCTAATTGTTCACTCAGACTCCCTAAGATGTCAGTTTTGAATTCATCAAGCATATTGCCGATCTCAGCCCTACTTATTGATCCAGTTGCAGATTTATTTGCTCTGAGGAGAGAAGGATCTCTAGGCCCTTTTTGAGTTTTTGATTTGCCCCTTGAGAGATGGACACATAATTCTGCTATATCAGAAAGTGGAAGCTGAGATATATCTCCCTTCCCCATCATATTCAAAAGATCTATCCATTCATCTCTAATGGCTTTTAGTAATAGGGCTTTCAAGGTCTCTTCATCCAAGTTACTCATTTTTGCTCTTTTCAAATTATACTGAAATCTTTCAATCAATTCCTCCAAATTCTCATCTTCTCTTTGTACCATTTTAAATACCTCATCCTTGTGATTGGTGGGCATACAATAGTCCAGGTACCTATCCAAAAATGTCTGTTTCATATCATTCCAAGACCTAATGGATTGAGTGACTAACCCCATGAACCATTTCAAAGCTTGTCCTTTCAATGTGGAAGGGAACAATTTGAGTTTTTGAGTGTCGTCCAAATAGTCATAAGTTCTACATACGACTTCAAACTCAAATAAGAATGTTTCAGGGTCCTCATTCCTTGATCCATGAAAGTTCGGGAGTACAGATGGTGATATGTTCTTCATGGTGGCTCGGGAATCCTCATCGACTATAGGGAACCCGAATGAGTTATCCCCATCCCTATTTCCTCCAATATTACCTCTACCTCCTCCATTGTTTCCTCCTCCTCCTCTACCTCTACCTCTACCAAATCCAGGTGCTTCTTCCTCTGCCATGGTAGTTTCCCCAAAGACTTCAGAGTCTTCTGGTTCTTCTACTAAGGGTGTATGAGAAGGATTCCCTCCTTCTTCTTCAGGTGTTTCTACTTCTTCAATTATAATTTGCCTCTCTGGAGAAAGAAGGAAAGGATCTCTTTCAGACTCGATGGAAGGTATGGGAGAGTCGACTCCTACTTCTTGAATTCCGGGAACCCTAGGGCTAGGAATGTCAGTTGGAGATAAGGGAGGTGTCTCTTGTCTATCCCTTGAAGTAGATGGACTTGTAAAAATCGAACTCTTGGCTCTAGCTAAAAACCTTCCCCTAGAATCTCTAGCTCTATGCATGTCATTTTTTATTTTTCTTCAAGTCAGGCTAATAATTCTTTTTCTGATCTTCCAGGTCACTCTAAGTGCAAGAAGAGAGCATACTTAAGAAACTATTAAACCAATAACTTTCTCTTTTCTGATCCTCTAGATGACTTTAGGTTCAAGAGGAGAGCATACTTTGAGAAGTTATCAATTTCCCTTTCTTGAAATTTTCTTAATTTTTTTTTAGAATTGGCTACCTAATTTCACTTCCTCGGAAACAGCGCCAAAATGTTTGGTCAATTTAGTGTTGTCTAAATTGCTATCATTAATTGTCAACCCGGGCCTCGTAAGCTGATGAAGTGAGATGTACACTATGTACTTAAGTAACCTTTCCTAGTTCTTTTTGTCGTTTTTGGATGATGTTTGTGGTTGATTTAACTTCTTAAGATGGAGTGATGGATTTATAAACAAATGAGTGCGTGTGTGTGCATATGGTGGTTTCTAAATGCTTCTAGAACTTTTTAAAGAGAAAGCTTGAAAAGTGACTTGCAATGGAATTGAAACTTCAAATGAAAGCAAAGCATTAAACAAAGTGACTAATGGCACTAGTCCACTATCTATGCTGCTGATAAGAACAAAAATAGCATCTATGTTAACTCAATGGAAAGTGAAAAACACTACTTAACTGCAAAACTTAAATGACAAATCATAACACTTCATTCTTTCTTAACACTCTGCCTCTAGCTGCAATTGTTCATGTGAAAAACAGTTAAGAAGGAATCAGTAATATGAGTCAAAAAGCTAATCAAACCAAGCTGCCACTCAATGATATTTTGGTCCAATAAAGGTTAGACAATTATGATGAGAAGACCATCAAAAGGCTAGTAAGCAACTTGTCAAAAACTTGATAAAGTAAACTAGCAATGAAACTAAGTAAGCAAGGTAAAAATCAGCAGCTAAGACAAGACAACTTCAAATACCATCAGTGATAAAAAGAAATAAAACACACTATCCCGGGCTCCTAACACACCTGCATAAACAAACTGATCAGTTCTGAAAAGTGCTGGAAATGTAAAGGCATGAAATCAAACTGTACATTATTATACATGTTCAAAGAAATGAAAAACTGCAAAAATCAAACTATACATTATTGTACATGTGAAAATGAAAACAAAGAAAGGCAGGAAAATAAAGTTAAATGCTACTGTACATAGGTTGTGGTAGATGGGGGCCCTCCATCCACTCAACCAGCTAAAGATCAGCTACGCAGAGATGAGCAGAAACAGTCTTCTTATATTAAATCAGCATGTCAAAATACAGTCAAAAAGTGCTGTAGAAACAGTCTTCTAAAACAGAGTTTGATAACCAAAACAATTACAGCAATTACAATATCAAAAAGCTAATCTCTAAGCGTTGGCAAACGCTTTATTTATAGGCACTGTTATAGACATTTTTGTGCCTTACAACATGAAGCATGAAATGTCAATAATCTGAGGGATCCAAAGTCCCTAAACATGTTGTTCCTACCCCTAGAGGAACAAGGTCAGCAAACCACAGCACTGAAAATCAGTTCTCCACCTGAAAACACTCAAAAACAAGCTAATTCTGGATCATGTCAGCTGCTCCACTGAGCATCTGCGCTGAATGTCAACTGCTCCACTCTGTACCTGCGCTGAATGTCAAATCTAATGAAGGCTACCTGCGCTGGGCGAGATTGGCCAAGTGGCACAGTCATTCTGCAAGGTGTCAAATGCCCAGGAAGCTTCCAAAATGACACTTGGATTAGGGAATTTGCCTTGTGATGAGTAAGAGGATCTAGATCTCCAAGTGGAAGCAAGAAACTCCAAGTGGACTCAAGAACTGAAGTATAACTGAAGTGGGAGAGGACACTAGTCAGCTTCATGCCAAGCTCAAGCTGACTCATCCTTTCTCCAAAACTCCTATATATAGAGCTCTCTCATGAGGTCTAGGGAGGCTGGAATCTTGTGAATGTAAGGAAGTGTTGTTGGTTTGTGCATATAACTATTGGGTGATTGCTTTGAAGGAGGTGAAGAGGAGATTTCTTTCTGCTGGGAGGTGTTGCTGGATTGGGCCTATTATGGTTGTAACATTCTCAGAACTTTACTTCTTCCATTAATAAAGCATTTGAGGTTCTTCTATATGCATGTGTCTCTGTGGCGTATTGATACTTGTATATTTGATTTATTCTAATCCTTGAATCAATTATGGATGTATGCTTCTTGTAGTTTCCCTTTCTTGTGCTTTTGTAGGATCTTTGTGTAGCTGGGCCAGTGAAAGAGCAAGGAGCCGGGAGCAAGTAGCAAAGAGGGAAGATTGGATCAACCATTAGCGGAAGATAACGGTTAGTGGATCTCTTTCTCCTCTCTCTTACATCTCATAAAGAAGTAATCTTGAATAGCTTTGCATTCAGTTGTTGCTGAGGTACTATCACCCTTAGAGTGGGATAGGGTCATTCCGTATTGGATACTTTTCCCAACAACAGGCACAGGGACAAACTGTCCTCTGCGTAAACTAAGAAACTACAGTCTTAACTAATTAACTACGCAGCAACACGCAGGCAACTCCGTGCACGTTTGGAGGAAACGGTCATCATGGGGAGTAAATCTATGGTTAGATCCTGTCCCTTGATGTCTTCGTGGCGTGGAGGAAGTTCCAGCTGTGGTTCCGTGTCTCAGTTGCTCACGCAGAGCCGTGCCACTGTCTGGAACTTAACTGTTTGAACGTGGGTACTCCTGCGTTGACCGAGGGCATACGTGACTGATTTGGCCCAACCAATAGCATACGAACCATGTATACATCCATACCAATGTGCCCATGTGGCCCATTCCTGGAGAAGACACGTGGAGTATAGCAAACAACAAAAAGGCTGCGGAATCTCTGAACAACTGCGGAATTGCTGAGTAGCTGTAGAATTGCAGAATAGCTGCGGAATTGCTGAACATGTACCAAAATTCTAAACAAACAGTCAATCATTAGCACAGTCAACAAATCATGTTAAAAAGACATATAATGCAATGAATTGAACAAGTTGATGGAGGAAATGATGTCAGAAGAGAGAAGTGAATAGGGAAAAGCTGTTGGGAGGACAGGTAAATGAGTGCAAGGTTGAGGCTCAACAAGTACTTCCCAAGTCAAAGTACAAACATTGTTGGGACTTGTATCAAGAAAGCACATTTTTAGGTAAATCTCTTCACTGAGTTGAAAGTGATCATTTCATTAATACAATTTTTTTTTCTAGGATTCATGTGTTAGGCTAATTAGTGACACCTTTCCTTTTGTAAAGTTGTGATATCTCTGTTTTCATATGTTTTCTTATCTGAATTGTTTAAAAGAAGAATAAGGGTTGAACTTGTTTAATCTCACTCTGTCCTAGCTTTTAAGAAATTTATATTTTTTCAAACTGAAGTTAAATATAGAACTCATGTTAAAATGCTCTATGTTTAACGGAATCTTTATCTATTCCTCCCTCTCACTCCACAAAGCTTCAATATGCAAATAACCTGCCTACCTTGCCCTATTTCAATCTTTTCTTATATTTATATTTTTCATCACCTTAAGACTTTGACTCCATTGCCCAATGGCTTTTCCTTGCAGTTTCAACAAAATATTCCAAAAACAAAACTCTGAACATAATAACTAGCCTAATATCCCACAACAACAAATCTAAATCCAATAGAGAGATCCCTATCTGAGTTTAGAAGGGCCAGATTCTAAGCTTAAAAGTGTTTTTGTGGTTACCTCTAGGTTTCTTTCACAACCTTAATAAATTACGGATTTCTAACATTCCGGCGACTCCACTAGGGAATTCAAACAAATATGCTTTGTATTAAATTTTTCCCTGGTCAAAATTTTTATTTCAATGCTTAAAGATATTTCTAGGTTTGTGGTTGATAAATAGATATGATTTAAGGTTGCTTGCCACTTAAAGTTTGTACATGTTTTATATATTTAAATATACTATAGTAGATATGTCTCCTAAGAAGACATATACTAGAGCTAATCCATATCCAAATCCACTAGAAATTGTAGATAACCTTGAAAAAATTCTTAGAAAGAAAAGTTTAGTTGACAACCAAGCAAGTAATAATCCTCTCCCTAGGGTTAATTCTCTGCTTGAAATATTTGAAACAATAGAAGACATAGTTATGATTTACCATTTGAACACAGTCTCTTCCAAACTAAATCTGACAGTTTTGTAGTTGAAGCTGTTTTTGATGAAAAGTTCTTAAAACCCTACATTTCAACGCATAAAACTGTGAAATCAGACTTTGATGATGATGTCATAAAACAATTTAACAAACTTGAGTGTTGGTGTCTGATTTGATCAATGATTCAGCTGGCTCTAGGGACACACATAGGACAAAGAGGGCTTATGAAAGCTCAAAAATCAAAGTGTTGGGATTATGATCGAACCAGGGTCATGTTAAATATCTCGTCGTTGTGATTGTGGTGGTGTGAATGGTTCGTCAATTTGAGCCTGGATAAGGAAGATAGAAGCAATCAAAGTTTTGGTTGAATTTTGCTAACTCAGCAGGCTAATGGAGACACAACTTGGAGTTTTTCTGGAAGATGGAATCTGGCCAACTCCGGCTAGATTCCGGGTGAAATTTTCGCCTCGTTAAAATGACTCCTACGCTCAAATTTCGGAAAATCCAAAAAAAGGCTATGTTATATATATATATATATATATAAGGGAGGTGGTGGGCCACCACCCCACACCTCGTATAACATACGTATTAATTTGAGGGGCCAGTGGGAGTTGAACCCATGGCCGGTGGGAGGGCCGGCCCCACCCATGTGACGGCCCCATGTGACATAAATACAACGTACCACTACCATTAATATGTAACACCAAACCAAACTTAAAACCAAAATTAATGTGCCCCCACCGCATAAAAAACCATGTAACAATTGGCACAAAAAATCTGCACCTGTTTTATGTTTTAAAAACTACCAACCATTTTTAGGAGGCGGGGGGTTTTGAAACCATAACCTCCGCTTGCCTAGTCTCCTCCGCCACCATTGGGCCACAAAGCTAAACGTTGATATTTCCGATGGGAAATTTATATTTAAACTCAACTCACCAATGTGCTCAGGCAGATGGAGGAACTACGAGTGGGCACAAATTTCAAGACAGAGGAGGCAAAACCTTGACACACATTTCGAGGTAGAATATTATTTGATGCCCAAAGATTCTCGGGGGAGGTAAAAATTATTTTGTCAGAATATAACCAAGTTTATAGTCAATTTTCTCAGATTTTTGCAGGGAATGCTATGACGATGTTAGATTCCCCTTTTGAGCAGTAGATTTGCAGATTCCTAGCAGAGGAGAATCTTTGAGGAACCTTGAGGGAGTCTTCCAGATTCCTTGGAGGCTGAAATTCGCGAGTCACAATGTAGCCAACTTCATACTCATTTTTCTTAGAATTCCGTAAGGAACCTAGTGGTGCAGTTCAAATTTTGATTTGAGAAGCAGATTTGCAGAGGACCCGGAAGAGGGAATCTTTGAGGAATCTAGGGGTAATCTAAAAGATTCTTTGAGCCCCAGATTCTCAATTTATCAGAATTCAAAAATTGGATAGTCGATTTTGCACTATTCAACGCCACAAATATGATGGTGCATTCATATTTCTTGTTTGCTCATTTCATTTTCCAGCCACTTTTCTAAGTGGAGTGCAGGTGTTAGCATTCATGTGTGAGCAACCATTTTCATGCGATTCGATGTCGTGAGGTCGATGGTCCGAACAACTTCAGTAGTTTGACATCCACTTCTTCAGATGGCCCCTGGATGTGAGGTATATGTAGTGTGTTCATGTACTTCTTTTGTTATGCATTATGCTGCAAAGATCCCTATTTGATGCTTGATGTGGGATCTCGTTTCATACTCGTTTTCATGATTCCTGCTTGATGTGATGTGGAATCATATGTGTGATGTACTTGTTGTCATGATTCATCATGTTTTGTTTGAGATCCATTTGTTGTATGTTGATGAGATACTCATGTGTCACTATGCATGTTTGCATTGAGATCCCTTTTATGCCATGTTGGCAGGATGATCATCATGCATGAGTTTGTGTCATACTGATAGGAGTCTTTTTGACCGAGAGTCCCTGTAGTGGAACATCTTTTGGGGCCACTCCTGCGTGAGGGCATTTTTCCTTGTATGATATCGACATCAACTCTTATGTACATCATCACTATTGACAACAATTAATGTAGTGGCCTACACCATGTTGACACTGGGGCCCGGAGACGTAGTTCCTCCTGGACGAATTTCGTTATCAACGGCTTATGTTTTCATGTGTTGATGATTGTCATGTTCCTCTTCTTAACAACATGCACATGTATTCATTTATGTTCCTTTAAAAATTCAATTTAACACATCACGAAAGTAAAAGGTCTTGGAAGGGTCCTTCATCACACTCGGGCCTGGATCAAGTGGTATAAGAGCTGTCTTTGCATTGATGTGAATTGCAGCGTGAACAGTGGAACGTGTAGCGACAAAGGATGAAAAGCGATGTACGAGACCATGCTCTAAATTTCCAAAAGAGTGGAAATAATGTATGAAACTCTACAGAAAGGGACAGAGGAAAAGGAGTGATTGCAACTTCAGTTGCAAGCACGAAAGAGACCCTGGAAGAACTGAAGCACAACAAGAAGAATCTTCAAATAGAGAACGCTGAATTGAAGATGCGTCTATATGAAGAGAAAGAGGAAAAACAAAGTTTGCTATGACAGCTGCAAGCAAAGAACAAGGCCTTGGAAAAGCTGCAGTGTGACCCATGTGAGGTAAAAAGTAATTCTCTGAATTCAGGTATGTGTCTTGATGATGATTTCATTGTTTTTGAAAATCATACCATAGGAATTGGCTCCAAACTGTTGAGGAAAATGGGGTATGAAGGAAAAGGCTTGGGCATTAATGGCCAAGGCTTGTCAACCCCATCAAAATAGAAGAATTACCCCATCATAAAGGACTTGGATATGTCAGAAAGGAAGTTGGGGAATGCGTCGAGACAACTAGCAAATCACCAACAACAGATGATGAGAAGCCCTCACTAGTTCTTTCCAAATCGACAGAGGAGGTCAAAGATGTTGATTTCCTTTCATTTTTGTCATCATATACTATGATTTCTGTTGGACATTTGGAGATCCCAATTACAGGGACAAACATGAGGCTCCTTACCAGGATGAGGCACGAGGAGGAAAAAGAACTTGGTATTAATAACCAAGGCATAACTCAACCATTGGAGGTTGTGTAGAGACCTCAATTTGCGGGCTCAAGATACACCAAAGGAGAATGCTTGAAGGTGTCATATGCTTCTGAGACATCGTTGAAATTGTTGAGGAAAGAGAATGATGGGAACACATCCCCATCATACCATGGCAGTTTCCATTGCGAGGAAAGAGTTGAGGCAAGCTCTCATTGCCATACTTAAACCAGGGATGACAAGGAAAGGTATAACTAGTTTCGATATTCAAATGTTCATTTCGATTATAATCATTTTTTTAATGATGAACGTAAAACATGGCATCGAAAAACATGTACCTTTTGCGGATTACATAACCATACATTTTCTAAGTGTTGGAAAAGAATGGTAGCACCCAAAAGGATGAGGCATGAAAGACCCTCTCAACATCAAGTAAAGAAACAGGTTAAACAAATCGGGAGGAAGAAGACCTATTACAGTCATTGCGACAGAAGTGGCCATCAAAGAGCCACTTGTTGGAGACTCCATCCAGAGCAACGCCTTAAAGACAAAGTGTCGGTGCATGAACCAGGTGAAGCAGTTGTTCAATCATATATGGTCTCTATATATGTCAGCTTCATGGTTTTGCTTTTGTAAATCATTTGTTGCATTTTAAAATGTAAAAGTGATGATGTGCTTTCTGTTCAGCGACAATGATGTCTGGTCTTATTTTGAGTTGCATGATAAAATGTGAAAGTGATGTTGTGTTTCCATAACTTGTCAAAATAATAGTGTTTGGCCTTATCCTTGTAAATCATGTGTTGCAGTGGTGATGTGTTTTCCATCACTTGTTGAAGAAATAGGGGTATTGTGTCCATCTTGATGTAAAGTTGGCCACCGAGTATGTGTTATAAAATCGTGGAAAGTATGGGATGCTTGGGTCATTAGATGGTCATGAGAGTCAAGCATGTAATTTGTAAAAACAATGTACTATAGGTTGCAGAGGTTTTAGGTGTCGTCTCATCGCTGAAGGCTCTGAATAATAAAGGTGAAGGAGATGGAAGCGAGACCTTTCAGGACACTTGTGATGCAGACAAGGTACAAAGAAGTTGTAGATTAATTTTCATGATTTTGGAGGACCAAAAGCTCCTCAGTGGGGAGGATTGATCTAGGTGGCTCTAGGGACACACACAGGATAAAGAGGGCTTATGAAATCTCAAAAATCAAAGTGTTTGGATTATGCTTGAACTAGTTTCATGTTAAACATCTAGTCATCATGATCGTGGTGGTGCAAACGGTTAGTCAATCCGAGTCCGGATGAGGAAGATAGAGGCAGTGAAAGTTTTGGTTGACTTTTGCTGACTGGGCAGGTTAATGGAGACACAATTTAGAATTTTTTCGGCGGATGGAATCCGGCCAAGTCCGGTCAGATTTCGAGCGAAATTTTGGCCTCATTAAAATGACTCCTTTGGAAAATCCAAAAAAAAAGGCTATGTTATATTAAAATTAAAAAATATATATGTAAAAGGGAGGTGGTGGGCCACCACCCCCACCAACCCACACCTCATATAACATACGTATTAATTTGAGGGGCCGATGGGAGTGTTGAGTCTTGAAAATGTCATTCATTTCCATTACACTTTCACTATTATGTCCATTATATCACCTCCATTTCACCTCCATTTCACTACTATGTCACCACATTCATCCCACTTTCATTATCATTGGGCTACCTTTATGTTTTTCCAATATTTATTATTTCTAAGCCTTTTAAGTGAATTTGTGGTTAAACATTAGAAAATAATGTGCATATGCTTATACCTAACAAATGGGTTGAGTTTGTTGACATGTGTAGGTTGAAAGGAGACTTCTAGAAGACCCTTATGTGGCACTCTAAGGCCAAATTCGAATTTGGTTGGAAAGAATCACGGGATCATGAGGATATGTGTCACATCTCCTAATTGTATTGTAACTCTAAAAGACATGTGTCTTATTAGTTCCTATTTTGATTAGGACTCTAGAGGTAGAGGGAGAGATTCATGGATTATCATTAATGAGATAGCTCTCATCTTTTTGTATAAATAGGAGATCTCTCTCCTTCATTAGTTAGTCTCTTTTTAGTCTCTCTTTAGTCTTTTCTTAGTCCTTTTAGCTTGTTAGTTCCATGGCTTTTGAAAGCTTTGTTGTACTTTGCACTTTTGAAGAAATTGAATAAAGCTTTGATGTTCTCAACATGGAAGGAGATGTGAAGTAGATGTCATGGAGCATATTAGGATGTAAGTAGATTAGATTTCATTTTGTAAATATTGCTTTGTAGAATGTAAGGTAGATTAGATTTTCATTCATGCAATTTTAATTTATGCAAGTGTGTTTAATTTTGTTTTGATTTCATAGGTAGTAGGGGGCCCCTGCCTTGTACAGTTTGAATTATTGCATTTTATTTTCTCCCGGGATTGTGTGTGTTGTATTTGCTTTAATATCTAATGGTAGTTGCAGTTGTATTATTCATAGTGCTGCCCTTTTTACTCTGTTTTCTAGATTAGCTTTTAGTTTAGTTTTACAAGTTGTATGCTAACTAATTTATGGTCTCTTTATCATGAATTATTTATCTTTAAGAGAACCGAATACTAATGAATTGCAGCTTGTTTTGAAGTAGTCTTGGCTTGTAGCACTAATTCTTTTTCCACTTGTTACACATAATCATGTATGTAGGAAGCAGTATGATGGAAAAAGCATAGTAGTGTTATAATTTGTCATTTAGAGTTTTTATCATTTCTTGGATTTGTCTTTAGCTACTTCCTAATCGTGTTTTACACAGTACTATGTGGTAGAAGCAGGGAGTTAGGAAGAGATAATCATTATCATCAGTCCTTGAAGTGATTTTCTTATTTTCTTTTATTTGCAGCAATATGAATAGAGACTAATGCCATTAGAATGTGGTCATTTACTTTCAAGTCATTTCAAGTTCTTTGCTTTCAGTTTCATTTCAAGTTATTTCTTTCAAGCTCTTTCTTTGCAAGTTTAAAGTTTGATTACTTTCTAGACTTATTTCTAACTACTTCTTAATCGTGTTTAACATAGTACTATATGTTGAAGCAGGGAGTTAGGAAGAGTTGAACATTATAACTGGTCTTTAAAGTGGTTTTTCTTACTTGTCACCTTAGAGCTTGATTACTTTTTGGACTTATTTTTAATCGTGCTTAACATAGTACTATATGTTGAAAGCAGAAGGTTAGGAAGAGTTGAACATAAACTATAAAACAACGAAGTAAGAGAAAGGTTAACTAAGCACATATAGTGCACCACACTTCATCAGTTTACGATACCCGGATTGATAATTTATGTAGAGCAATTTAAGACATTAAATTGACTAAACATTTTGGCGCCGTTACCGGGGAAGTGTAATTAGGAGACCTTATTTCTTACATCTGGAAAAAAAATTAATAATCCTTGAAGTATGCTCTCCTCTTGCACTTTGTGTGATCTGAAGGATCAGAAAAATGATTGTTAAGTAAAAAAAGACAAAATAATAATTCTTGAGTATGCTCTCCTCCTGCACTCTGTGTGATCTGGAGGATCAGAAAAAGAATTGTTAAAAAAAATAAAAAAAAATAGGAGACAAAATAAACTTCATCACTTCAATTGATTCAATAAAAAAAAAATGAAAAAATGAAACTCAGGTGCTTTGATAGGTTCAAATTGTCCAAAATTGTCTGGGTATGCTTTGTAGTGGTCTTGAAAATACTGTATCTTGTTCAAATAAGGTTTTGCAACTTAGTTGCAGAAACTGCCCTGATCCCGCAGCTATCTGACAATCCCGCAGTTATCTGACAATCCCGCAGCTGTTTCAAGGTTTAACAAGTTACAGGCATCTAATAAAAAAACCGACCACATGGGCATCTCTAGATTTGTCCCGACATGGATCCTATCCTAGTCACCCAGCTCAGATCAATGAAAAACCAGCCTAGGACCTTAGTCAAAGTCTTGTTTTTAACATGTTTTTCTTGAAGTATTTGCTTCCTGAAATTGAAAATCATTAATCCTTTTTATAAAAATTTTACAATTTCAGAGAAGAAAAAAGAGAGAAAAACAATCTATGGCTATCTCCATTCTTAGTTTTCACTGTGGCTTAAATAAAAAAAAAAAAAAATAATATGCCTCCCTGTTCAAGCTTTGACCTGTTGATTCCTGTAGGAGGCATTCATCATTTAGTGGCAGATTTCTGAGTTGATTTCACCTTTGGATAGCCACCTTATCAATTAGAGCATATGGAAGAGATAGTTGAGCATCTGGTTGTGAAACTTCCCATTGCTTTACTAAATCATCCTTTATTTTCTCAACTGAGACCCTCAACCAAATTGAAGTACTGCAATAATCCCTGTAATCCATTTGGAGAACCGTTTGATGTCAAAGTTTCTGAATGCACAGTGGTCACATCTATCCTTAGAGGCCTAAAGATGCGGACAGCTGCGAGACTGTTTGCATTCTTGAGAAAGTGGAATTTGTGAGAGTCCTTATCAAAGGGGGCGTACAGGAAAACGTCTGTATTATTATACATATTCAGTACATATTTCAGCAGAGAAGGCCCTGTAAGCTCAAACTTTCTTGCTCCACCTACTAAACATACGGCAAAACAATAGATCAGATAAGAAAAACGAATGCAAAAAGTGCAGAACAGAAAAAATTAACTCAGAGAAAAAACGCAAACAGCAGAAAAATGTCAAACTTTACACACTCGATTTGCCCAAATGGTAGCGAATTTCAAAAAAATAAAACATGGGTTTTGTTTCCAGGTGGGTTAATTAGATAACCCAGAAACCGTTTGGGAAAATTCGTGGTGGTCTGGGAGAAATGTTCGGTTCTTTGGAGCCCATTTTTGACTGCCGCGCGTGAAAAATTGAGTTATTAACTGGTTGTTTGAATAACTCCGTGTGCCTGAGGGAAAGAGTTCTAATGGGGATCAATTACATGCTGGCATAAACAATAAATTACACGACTTTACACCTGTTTAGAGACGTGTTTCAATCAAACACGACTCTCGGTCATTAATCGCTGCCGGTTAATTTTCGCATCTCCGGCAAGAAACCGAAACAGAAAAGGCAGAGGGTTTTGAGATCGATTCACCTTACTTGCACTGCAAAAGTGATCAGGAAGACTATGAGGTTGTGCGAAAAGGGGGCAAGTACAGCGAGGTTTTTAAGGGTGTCAATAGCATTAACAATGAGCGATGCGTTATCAAGATCTTGAAACCTGTCAAGAAGAAGAAGATCAAGAGAGAGATCAAAATATTGCAAAACCTTTGTGGAGGTCCAAATATTGTGAAGCTGCTTGATATAGTTCGGGACCGGCAATCTAAAAACTCCTAGCTTGATTTTTGAATATGTAAACAGTATTTTCTACACTCTGCAATCCCGCAGCCATTTAGCGATCCCGCAGCCATTTAGTGATCCCGCAGCTGTTTTGTTAAACTCTAGGTTGTAGGTGTCATCAGGCAAAGCAGGTCACATGGGTAGCTAGGGAAATGTCAGTACATGGATGGTGTCCTATTCATTCGGTCAAATTTGATGAAAAGACCCCGGTCAAAGGGAAGTCAAATTGGGTGTTATCACAAAGTCGCCACACTGAGTCGCCACATTAAGTCGCTGTATGTCAAGAAAAAACAATAATTTTGAATCAATGAAATGAACAAGTTATTTTCTCACTTTTCTGAAGGTATTGATTAATTTTGGACTGATAATGAAAATTGAATGGCTAACTTTTTATTCAATATTTTTAGCTACAGAGCTGTTCCTCAATTCCGTAGCCAGAAAAACCTCATTGTTCAAATCAACCTATCTTTCTCATACAAAATCAGATTTTGATGATTTAAGTACCATTGGAAAGACCTCAACAAGATCTATACAATGAGAAATATATCATTAGAGTTTGAAATGAGAAATAATGAAATAAATTGCTGAAAAGAAGCAACATCAACTTGAGGCACTTATTCCAAAGCAGGTATAAATTCTTTTGATTTTTCCTTTGAGAACTTGTTTCATTAATACAAATTCTTAGTTTTGTGTGTAAATATCATAACTAGAGAGATTGATCACCTCTCTCCTTTGATAATCTTACATTTCATTGCAGAAGAAGTATTAGTTTTTTTGCAGGTTCCAGGAGGAAGGACAAATGACTACAAGAGAATGGTGTCTCTTTAGGAGACCAATTTGTTTCATAAGAGGATGATCAGCAACAAAGAGGAAATATGCTGATGCAAAATCAGATCCAAACACTTGAAAAAAAAAAAAACTTTCAGACACTTTTGTCTCCATCACATCCATACTTCATAATAAACCATTCACCCCATTCCACTCCATATTTTCCATTTTCATTCACATACACTTTCCATCTCTTTTTGTCCATTCATAACCCACAAATAAAAGCAAGAGGCTCATTCACATGCTTATTGCCCATTGTCATTTCTGTTCTCCATTGCCATTTTCCATTTTCACTTTCCATTCCTTGTCATTTTCATTCCGCAAATAA
Source organism: Pinus tabuliformis (assembly GCA_031772625.1). Classification (NCBI taxonomy): domain Eukaryota; kingdom Viridiplantae; phylum Streptophyta; class Pinopsida; order Pinales; family Pinaceae; genus Pinus; species Pinus tabuliformis. The sequence continues at coordinate 30,197,149 of CM062808.1, read as the reverse complement.
GCCCTGCTTCAATGCAAATTATTGAGTCCATAGTCCTTTGAGTCTAAGTTCTTTGTAAAAACACCTTGAGACTTGCATGCCTTAATGACAAGTTCTCATGCTGACAAACAATGGGAATACATTAATGTCCCTTGTTCGTTAGATCTTCTAGGTGACTCGACATCAGCAAATTCATTCGTACCTAGCAAGATGTGTTTGGGCATCTTGACTCTCATTGACATCAATGGTGAGAGTACTCGTGTTGACTAGTGGCATCCATTAATGGCCACTAAGCCAACAATTTCCTACTATGTTCGACATCAGAACATCTTTTCACATAGTAAGAATTGTGCCAATGAGTTTTGAAGACATGAAGACTATTATTTTTAGCATTTTGGAGCAGATTCAACAAGTTTTAGTAGAAGCAATAAAAAGCCATCTTATCTCTCTATCCATGACTCCTCTTGTTCAGCCACTTGAAGAAGAATATGATCAGAAGTTTTCAGCCACCACACACATACAACTCATCCATTCCAAAGGGTAAGTGAAGGTACGACATTTTCTAACTTTTAACCATAGAATTCCATAAAAAGCTAGAATGATACTTGTTGGAAAAACATTTCTCTTCCTCATTTCATAAAATTGCCAATACCATCAGTTGGGGGGGTGGGGGGAATACATTCATATTCATATCTTTCCATGTCCATAACATATTCAAGAGCTCACATACTTCCAATATATATTAATTATTACATTGCTATTATGAGCATACAATGGCTTTTGAAAAAGTGCTTAAAGGATAAATTGGATACAAACAAAATCATGGTTGTCACACAAGAACCAACCATCATGCAATCCAATAAAGATATACTTTGCAACAATAATCAAAATATCATTACGCAAAGTTCAAAGATCAAAATAGAAGGCAAAAAAAAAAAAAAAAAATGGTTGTAACACAAGAACCAACCATGTTGCAATTCAAGTGAAACACTTTGCAGAAATATGAAGTTATCAAATGATATCATGCAAAGTTAAGCCAAAGCTCAAGGATCAAAAGAGTCAATGTAATATATGTTGCATGAGGACATGCAATAGCTTCAGTTGGGGGGTATGTTGAGTCTTGAAAATGTCATTCATTTCCATTACACTTTCACTATTATGTTCATTATATCACCTCCATTTCACCTCCATTTCACTACTATGTCACCACATTCATCCCACTTTCATTATCATTGGGCTACCTTTATGTTTTTCCAATATTTATTATTTCTAAGCCTTTTAAGTGAATTTGTGGTTAAACATTAGAAAATAATGTGCATATGCTTATACCTAACAAATGGGTTGAGTTTGTTGACATGTGTAGGTTGAAAGGAGACTTCTAGAAGACCCTTATGTGGCACTCTAAGGCCAAATTCGAATTTGGTTGGAAATAATCATGGGATCATGAGGATATGTGTCACATCTCCTAATTGTATTGTAACTCTAAAAGACATGTGTCTTATTAGTTCCTATTTTGATTAGGACTCTAGAGGTAGAGGGAGAGATTCATGGATTATCATTAATGAGATAGCTCTCATCTTTTTGTATAAATAGGAGATCTCTCTCCTTCATTAGTTAGTCTCTTTTTAGTCTCTCTTTAGTCTTTTCTTAGTCCTTTTAGCTTGTTAGTTCCATGGCTTTTGAAAGCTTTGTTGTACTTTGCACTTTTGAAGAAATTGAATAAAGCTTTGATGTTCTCAACATGGAAGGAGATGTGAAGTAGATGTCATGGAGCATATTAGGATGTAAGTAGATTAGTTTTCATTTTGTAAATATTGCTTTGTAGAATGTAAGGTAGATTAGATTTTCATTCATGCAATTTTAATTTATGCAAGTGTGTTTAATTTTGTTTTGATTTCATAGATAGTAGGGGGCCCCTGCCTTGTACAGTTTGAATTATTGCATTTTATTTTCTCCCGGGATTGTGTGTGTTGTATTTACTTTAATATCTAATGGTAGTTGCAGTTGTCTTATTCATAGTGCTGCCCTTTTTACTCTGTTTTCTAGATTAGCTTTTAGTTTAGTTTTACAAGTTGTATGCTAACTAATTTATGGTCTCTTTATCATGAATTATTTATCTTTAAGAGAACCGAATACTAATGAATTGCAGCTTGTTTTGAAGTAGTCTTGGCTTGTAGCACTAATTCTTTTTCCACTTGTTACACATAATCATGTATGTAGGAAGCAGTATGATGGAAAAAGCATAGTAGTGTTATAATTTGTCATTTAGAGTTTTTATCATTTCTTGGATTTGTCTTTAGCTACTTCCTAATCGTGTTTTACACAGTACTATGTGGTAGAAGCAGGGAGTTAGGAAGAGATAACCATTATCATCAGTCCTTGAAGTGATTTTCTTATTTTCTTTTATTTGCAGCAATATGAATAGAGACTAATGCCATTAGAATGTGGTCATTTACTTTCAAGTCATTTCAAGTTCTTTGCTTTCAGTTTCATTTCAAGTTATTTCTTTCAAGCTCTTTCTTTGCAAGTTTAAAGTTTGATTACTTTCTAGACTTATTTCTAACTACTTCTTAATCGTGTTTAACATAGTACTATATGTTGAAGCAGGGAGTTAGGAAGAGTTGAACATTATAACTGGTCTTTAAAGTGGTTTTTCTTACTTGTCACCTTAGAGCTTGATTACTTTTTGGACTTATTTCTAATCGTGCTTAACATAGTACTATATGTTGAAAGCAGAAGGTTAGGAAGAGTTGAACATAAACTATAAAACAACGAAGTAAGAGAAAGGTTAACTAAGCACATATAGTGCACCACACTTCATCAGTTTACGATACCCGGATTGATAATTTATGTAGAGCAATTTAAGACATTAAATTAACTAAACAGGGAGTTGAACCCATGGCCGGCGGGAGGGCCGGCCTCGCCCACGTGGCAGCTCCATGTGACATAAATACAACATACCACTACCATTAATACGTAACACCAAACCAAACTTAAAACCAAAATTAACGCGCCCCCACCGCGTTACAAGCCATGTAAATGTTGGCACAAAAAATTCGCGCCTGTTTTATATTTTAAAATCTAATGACCATTTTTGGGAGGCGAGGGTTTTGAAACCCTAACCTCCGCTTGCCTAGTCTCCTCCACCATCGTTAGGCCACAGAGCTAAACGTTGATATTTTTGCTGGGAAATTTATATTTAAACTCAGCTCACCAATGCGCCCAGGCAGATGGAGGAACCAGGAGTGGGAACAGATTTCAAGACAGAGGAGGTAGACCCTTGACATTCATTTTGAGGCAGAATATTCTTTGATGCTCGAAGATTCTCCGAGGAGGTAAAAATTATTTTGTCAAAATATAACCAAGTTTATAGCCAATTTTCTCAAATTTTCGCAGGGAACAGTATGGAAATGTTAGATTCACCTTTTGAGCAGCATATTTTCAGATTCCCAGTGGAAGAGAATCTTTGAGGAATCTTAAGGGAATCTTCCAGATTCCTTGGAGGCTGAAATTTTCCAGAGTTAGAATGTAGCCAACTTCATACTCATTTTTCTCAGGATTCCGTAAGGAACCTAGTGGTGCAGTCAAAATTTTGATCTGAGAAGAAGATTTGCAGAGGACCCAGAGGAGGGAATCTTCGAGGAATCTGAGGGGAATCTAAAAGATTCTTTGAGCCCCAGATTCTCAATTTCTCAGAATTCAAAAATTGGATAGTCAATTTTGCACTAGTTGACGCCACAAATCTGATGGTGCATCCAAATTTCTCACTTGCTCATTTAATTTCCAGCCACTTTTCTAAGTGGAGTGCAGGTTTCAACATTCATGTGCGAGCAATCATTTTCATGTGATTTGATGCCACGAGCTCGATGGTCCGAACAACTTCAACAGTTTGACATCTGCTTCTTCAGATGGCCCCTGGATGTGAGGTATATGCAGTGTGTTCATGTACTTCTTTTGTTATGCATTGTGCTGCACAGATCCCTGTTTGATGCTTGATGTGGGATCTTGTTTCGTACTCGTTTTCATGATTCCTGCTTGATGTGATGTGGAATCATATGTGTGATGTACTTGTCGTGATTCGTCATGTTTTGTTTGAGATCCCTTTGTTGTATGTTGATGGGATACTCATGTGTCGCTACGCACATTTGTATTGAGATCCCTTTTATGCCATGTTGGTGGGATGATCATCATGCATGAGTTTGTGTCACACTGGTAGGAGTCTTTTTTACTAAGAGTTCCTGTAGTGGAACATCTCTTGGAGCCACTCCTCCGTGAGGGAATTTTTCCTTGTATGATAGCGACATCACCTCTTATGTGCATCATCACTATTGAAAACACTTAATGTAGTGGTCTACACCATCTTGACACTAGGGCCCGGAGACATAGTCCCTCCTGGAAGAACTCTGTTATCAATGGCTTATGTTTTTATGTGTTGATGATTGTCATGTTCCTCTTCTTTACAACATGCACATGTATTCATTTATGTTCTTGCAATTTAACACATCATGAAAGTAAAAGGTCTTGGAAGTGTCCTTCATCACACCTGGGCCTGGATCAAGTGGTATCAGAGCGCTCTTTGCGTTGATGTGAATTGCAGCGTGAACAATGGAACGTGCAACAAAACATGATGAAAAAGTGATGTACAAGACCATGCTAAAAATTTCCAAAAGAGTGGAAATAATGTATGAAACTCTACAGAATGAGACTGAGGAAAAGGAGCGATTTTAGTTTTAGTTGCAAGCCACAGAAGAGGCCCTGGAAGAATTGAAGCACAACAAGCAGAATCTTCAAACAAGGAACGCTGAATTGAAGATGCGTCTACATGAAGAGAAAGAGGAAAAACAAAGTTTGCTACGACAGTTGCAAGCAAAGGACGAGGCCTTGGAAAAGCTGCAACATGACCCATGTGAGGTAAAAAGTAATTCTCTAAATTCAGGTATGTGTCCTGATGATGATTTCACTGTTTTTGAAAATCATACCATAAGAATTGGCTCCAAACTGTTGAGGAAAATGGGGTATGAAGGAAAATGCTTGGGCATTAATGGCCAAGGCATTGTCAACCCCATCAAAGTAAAAGAATTACCCCGTCAGACAGGACTTGGATATGTCAGAAAGGAAGTTGGGGAATGCGCTGAGACAACTAGCCAATCACCAACAACAGATGATAACAATCCCTCATCAGTTATTTCCAAATCGACAAAGGAGGTAAAAGATGTTGATTTCATTTCGGTTTTGTCGTCACATAGTATGATTTTTGTTGGATTTTTGGAGATCCAAATTACAAGGACAAACATGAGGCTCCTTACCAAGACGAGGCACGAGGAGGAAAAAGAACTTGGTGTTAATAACCAAGGCATAACTCAACCATTGGAGGTTGTGTAGAGACCTCAATTTGCAGGCTTGAGATACACCAAAGGAGAATGATCAAAGGTGTTAGATGCTTGCGAGACATCGTTGAAATCGTCGAGGAAAGAGAATGATGGGAACACATCCCCATCATCCCATGGCAGTTTTCATTGCAAGGAAAGATTTGAGGCAAGCTCTCATCGCCATACTTACACCAGGGACAGGAAGGAAAGGTATAACCAGTTTCGATCTTCGAATGTTCATTTCAATTATAATCATGTTTTTAATGATGAACGTAAAACATGGCATCAAAAAACATGTACCTTTTGCAGATTACATAACCATACATTTTCTAAGTGTTGGAAAAGAATATCAACACCCAAAAGATGAGGCATGAAAGACCCTGTCAACATCAAGTAAAGAAATAGGTTAAACAGATCTGGAGGAATAAGACCTATTGCAGTCATTGCGACAGAAGTGGCCATCAAAGAGCCACTTGTTGGAGACTCCATCCAGAGCAGCGCCTTAAAGACAAAGTGTCGATGCATGAACCAGGTGAAACAATTGTTAAACCATCGAATGTGCCACAAGGAGGTGACCCATTCACCTTGATTAGTGAAGAATGGTTTCTAGATATGTTAGCATTTCATGGTCATGCTTTGTAAATAATTTGTTTCATTTTAAAATGTAAAAGTGATGATGTGTTTTCCATCACTTGTTTAGCAACAATGATGTCTGGTCTTATTCTGAGTTGCATGATAAACTGTGAAAGTGATGTTGTGTTTCCATCACTTGTCAAAACAATAGTGTTTGGCCTTATCTTTGTAAATAATGTGTTGCATTGATGATGTGTTTTCCATCACTTGTTGAAGCAACAATGATATGTTGGCCTTATTTTCGTAACAGGGGTATTGTGTCCATATTGATGTAAAATTGACCATCGAGTATGTGTTATAAACTTGTGGCAACTATGGGATGCTTGGGTGATTAGTTGGTCATGAGAGTCAAGCATGTAATTTGAAAAAACAATGTACTATAGGTTGCAGAGGTTGTAGGTGTCAGCTCATCGCTGAAGGCTATGAAGAACAAAGGTGAAGGAGATGGAAGCGATACCTTTAAGGACACTTGTGATGCAGAAAAGGTACAAAGAAGTTGCAGATTACTTTTCATGCTTTTGAAGAACCAAAAGCTGCTCAGTGGGGAGGATTGATCTAGGTGGCTTCAGGGACACACATAGGACAAGTTGGGCTTATGAAAGCTCAAAAATCAAGGTGTTTGGATTATTCTCAAACTAGGTTCATGTTAATGATCTCATCATTATGATCATGGTGGTGTGAACGGTTCGTTAATTCGAGTCCGGATGAGGAAGATAGAGGCAATCAAAATTTTGGTTGACTTTTGGTAACTCGACAGGTTAATGGAGACACAATTTGGAATTTTTCTGGCAGACGAAATTCGGCCAAATTTGGTTAGATTCCGGGTGAAATTTTCGCCTCGTTAAAATGATTCCTATGCTCAAATTTCAGAAAATCCAAAAAAAGGCTATGTTATATTAAAATATATATATATATATATATATATATATATATATATATAAAGGAAATGGTGGGCCACCATCCCCACCACCCCACACCTCATATGACATACGTATTAATTTGAGGGGCCGGTGGGAATTGAACCCACAGCCGGCGGGAGGGCTGGCCTCGCCCACATGGCGGACCCATGTGACATAAATAAAATGTACCATTACCATTAATACGTAACACCAAACCAAACTTAAAAGAAAATTTGACGTGCCTCCACTGCATAGCAAATGATGTAACTATTGGCACAAAAAATCCACGCCTGTTTTATATTTTAAAAACTAACGACCATTTTTGGGAGGCAAGGGGTTTTGAAACCATAACCTCCGCCTACCTCGTCTCCTTGGCCACCGTTGGGCCACAAAGCTCAACGTTGATATTTTTGCCGGGAAATTTATATTTAAACTCAACTCACCAATGCACCGAGGCAGATGGAGGAACTAGGAGCGGGCACATATTTCAAGATAGAGGAGGCAAAACATTGACGCGCATTTCGAGGAAGAATATTCTTTGATGCCCGGAGATTCTCCGAGGAGGTAAAAATTATTTTGTCAAAATATAACCAAGTTTATAGTCAATTTTCTCAGATTTTCATAGGGAATGTTATGACAATTTTAGATTTGCATTTTGATCAACAGATTTGCAGATTCCCAGTGAGGAGAATCTTTGAGGAATCTTCTAGATTCCTTGGAGGCTGAAATTTGCTAGAGTCAGAATGCAGCCAACTTCATACTTATTTTTCTCAGAATTTTGTAAGGAACCTGGTGGTGTAGTCAGAATTTTGATCTAAGCAACAAATTTTCAGAGGACCCGAAGGAGGGAATCTTTGAGGAATCTAGGGGAATCTAAAAGATTCTTTGAGCCTCAGATTCTCAATTTCTCAGAATTTAAAAATTAGACAATTGATTTTGCACTATTCGATTTCACAAATCTGATGGTGCATTCAGATTTCTCATTTTCTCATTTCATTTTCCAGTCACTTTTATAAGTGGAGTGCGGGTGTCAACATTCATGTGCGAGCAACCATTTTCATGCAATTCGATGCCGTGAGATCGATGGTCCAAATAACTTCATTAGTTTGACATATGATTCTTTAGACGGCCCCTGAATGTGAGGTATATGCAGTGTGTTCATGTACTTCTTTTGTTATGCATTGTGCTGCACAGATCCTTGTTTGATGCTTGATGTGGGATCTTGTTTCGTACTCGTTTTCATGATTCTTGCTTGATGTGATGTGGAATCATATGTGTGATGTACTTGTTGTCATGATTCGTCATGTTTTGTTTGAGATCCATTTTTTGTATGTTGATGGGATACTCATGTGTAGCTATGCATGTTTGCATTGAGATCCCTTTTATGCCATGTTGGTGAGATGATCATCATGCATGAGTTTGTGTCATACTGATAGGAGTCTTTTTGACTGAGAGTTCCTGTAGCAAAACATCTCTTGGAGCCACTCCCGTGTGAGGGAATTTTTCCCTGTATGATATCGACATCACCTCTTATGTACATCATCATTATTGACAACACTTAATGTAGCGGCCTACACCATCTTGACACTGGGGCCCAGAGACCTAGTCCCTCCTGGATGAACTCCGTTATCAACGGATTATGTTTTCATGTGTTGATGATTGTCATGTTCCTATTCTTTAGAGCATGCATATGTATCATTTATGTTCTTTTAAAAATGCAATTTAACACATCATGAAAGTAAAAGGTCTCCGAAGGGTCCTTCATCAAACCCGAGCTTGGATCAATCAAGTTGTACAAAAATATCTTGAATCACCTAAATCCTCACATTCTTCTTCTACTGCTTCATCCCCAACCCCACCATTAATTCCACCTGGTATTTCTATCCCACTCGAAATTCCTCTTGTTTATACCACCCTTCCAGAGGTTCCTCCTATTTCCATTGTTCCTCCAAAGATTCCTCCTATTTTTACTACACCTTCATCTATTCCCCCTATTTCCAATATACCCATTTCATCTACTATGCGTACCACCTCTACATCAACTCATCAGAGTTATACTCCACCTCCTTTAATCCCTCCCACATTCACACTTGTTATAGTTTCATTATCTTGCCATTTTGATTTACCAATCATGGCAACTCTTTATGCTCTCTTGGTCCTACTTGGACAATTCAATGCAACGCCTCAAGATTATCAGAGTAGGATACCCCAATACAATGGCACAGATTCAATTACTGCTCATCAACATATTGATAAAATGAATGATTATTTAGACCTCCAAGAGATTGATGATGATGATGTTAAAATGCGATTGTTTGTTCAAAGTCTCAATGATGAGGTTAAAAAATGGTTTAAAGGATTTCCAGCTCGTTCTATCCTAGATCTTACCCAATTTCATGAAAATTTCCTCAGAAAATGGGAAGTGAAAAAGAATCCTCTACAAATTTTAGCTGAGTATGAGAGTATTAAAAGATCCCCTAGTGAAATAGTCCAGGACTATTGCACCATATTCAACAACATTTATAACTCTATCCCCATTGCCATACAACCCCCACCAAGACTAGCTCTAATCAAATTCCTAGGTGGATTTGATCCAAACATATCTTACCAACTCGGAGAAAGAAATCCTGCTACCCTTAAGGAGATGTAGAGAAATGCAATTAGTGTAGAAGCTAATCTGTTAGCCAAAAGAGTTAGGCTAAAAGCTGAAAGGAGGGTATCTATTAAAGAGGAACCTGCTTCTTCCTCATCTGATGCTAAGTTGGATAGCTTAGTTAGGTCTATGGAAAGAATGGTAGAGAGAATAAGTTTAACTGATAGAGATCCTCCAAGAGATAATCAAGGTGGCCCTCAAAATAGAAATCAAAATCTTAGGAGGAATCCACCCTTAATCAAACAAAGAGAACAAAGAGGCCCAAATGATCAAAAATAGATTAGGCCTCCCTTCCAAGAAAACTATGCTGATGAAGAAGTTGAGTTGACAGAAGATCCTGAAGTAAACCAGATAAACTTATTTGAAGGAAGTAGGATAGATCATGTTTTCTTGACCAATCATTAGATGAAATTTGATTTTAAAAGGTTAACATTGAATTTCCATGTCATAATATGTAATCCAACCAAAATCCTTTAAAATTCAAAAGAGATACAGGGGTGACTAGACACTAGAAATTATTTTATTAATATAATTTACCTATCTTAAGCATGAGTGTTCCCCAAGTGACCCAAAACTACATTAAATATTAAAAATAAAATTAATATCTTATTCTATAAAAGATATAGTATTGATAATATTTTTAATGACGTGTAGCTAATTTGAATTTTAAATTTACCTTTTCAATTTAAATTTCCTTAGATCTTGTGTAAACAACTTAATTTAAATATAAAATATATATATACTATTATTTTGAAAAAAATGCATTTATTTGGTTAATTTAAATTTAAATTTTGAATTCACTTTTTTAATTTAAATTTTATTAAATTTTGTGTTAATAAATTAATTTAAAAGTAATATATATGGTTATTTAATTTTAATGACGTGTAACTAATTTAAATTATATATATATATATATATATATAATTTAAATTTAGGTACTTAACTAATTAAATTTAAAATTTGTTTTGTTTTGTTTTTTTTTTTTTAATTTAAATTTTATTAAATCTTGTGCTAATAAATTAATTTAAAGATAAATTACATATATTGTTATTTTGATTAACATCACATTTATTTGGGTAATTTTGATAAAAGTAGAATAATAAAAATGATATATATATATATATATATATATATTTTTTTTTTTTTTTCTAAGTAAGACTAAATCTATTAATGGAAAGATAATATACATTGAGGCCCCAACCTCTGCTGGTCTAGAACATCCATATGACCAGTTTACACATCAAAACTAAAACGAGATTGCCTCGGGAGGGGAAACCAGTTCGAAAACGAGTGAAGAAAAGACCTTCTACCCGCACAGGGGCTACATCTCCAATACTCAAAATTGATTGTCATGGAAAATTTCAAAATTAACTGTCAAAATTAACAATAGTAAAGGACAAAGTACTAAAAGAATTGAGCTGGACACGTGACCTGTCCGCATGCGAGTATGAGGTGTCTTATGACGGTGGCTTCTCCTCCACAATCGGACACCCATACTCATCTGAATCAGTATCCTCTGCTTCATCCTGAACATTTTTGTCTGTGATGGTGGCCTTGCCACTCGAAGCTTTCGGTTTGCTAGTGGTCGGGTGATCCTTGGCTTCCTGCTGATTGCTGGTGCTCGACATCTTCTGGACTTGGTTGAGGGGCGGATGAACGAGGTTCTTCACTAGACAAGGATCAGTATCATTATGCATACTAGCTTCCTCCTTGAAATCCACTGAAACGGTGGTGATGACGACAGGTCTATCCATGGAGCAAAGGAAACGAAATTGAGCGGATTGGGTGGCGGCACTGAGATTGAGTATCTGGGCAGCCCCATCAACCAATGAGTCTCCACTAAACGAGCTCGTCCTATTCCACTGCAGGTGTTCGAATATCTGCCATGGCGATGGGAAGTGGAAGGGCTGGGAGGCGGGGATGGCGAAGGGGAGGTCGATGCAGAGGAAAGAGGCAGAGGGATGCAGATAGCTCTTCCGTGGGTACCTTCGTGCCTGCTTCGCATGCGGTGACGACGACACATCATATGGCTCTCAGTGGACTTTTGCAGTGAGGAGAGAGCTGAAATGGTCAAGTTACAGACTAGGAACTGGACGTGGGCATCCGAATTACCACTGTAAATGACAGGGGGATTCACAACAGGGATAGAGGAGGGAGCTTAGGCATTAAAATGCAAGGTACAGAGAATAGAGTGGGAGAAATGAATACTGTTTCCCAGGTTGACACAACTGAGAAGCCTACAACGCCGCCCTGTTGTGGTGCGAGAGCTTGGCTTTGCTACAGTAGGGTGGCAAGAGCAATTCAAAGGCAGAATGGAGGTCTGCTGAGGGCTCAGAGCCATGATTTTAAGCTTGCAGGGAAGGTCTCGAACCGTGCAGCGGATTAATGGAGCCGACTGAGAGATAGAGGCCTACCTTAAATTCCCACAGGTGAGAGCGTGTAGGACCATGTGGCTTAATCACCTGCTAGACTGGCGTCGCATCCACATTAACTCAGTTTCAACCACTCGCATCCAGGGGATAAAAATGAAATATTAAAAACTTGTCTACATGGCATTATTTCATTAATTTCTTAATTTTTCTTAAGTGGCTATTTTTGAGTTGAAATTTCCTCTAACGGAAGAGCAGATTTGTTTTTTCTCTCACAACCACAAGCACTCCCTTCAGAAACAGATGAGTATAAACAAGGATACCAAAATGCTATAATGGAAGTGCATAAGCAGTACAACTTAAGAAGAAAAAATACTATTGGAAATCCTCCTAACAAAACTCAGAATGATGCCCCTTCCACTAGCCAAACAAAGGATGACTCTCAAAAAGAGGCTCCTAAAAAACAAGATCAGAATACCAAAGAGATAGAAAAACCTCAAACCTCTTTCAGCATTGAGACTGAGTTGGCTAAAGTTAAAATTTCAATTCCTTTAACATAATTAATCAATAAAAATGCATATAGGTCCCAAGTTATGAAAGCCCTGAAAATAGGGGAAGGGACAAACACAATAAACTTGACTTATGACCAGCCTGAGTTGTTATTTGGACCTGAAGTAAAAGGCAAATCTTAGGATGGAACTACGCCCCCTTTCTACACTAGTTTGAATATTCATCACAATATTTTGCATAACATAAGGCATGAATTTGGTGCTTCTCACAATCTGATGCCCAGAGACATCATAGAAAAACTGAGTTTAGATATCACAAGGCTTTACAAAGATTTGTATTCCTTTGATTCTAACAAGGTCAGATGCCTAAGTCTCATCAAATACTTGTGTGTCACTTTAGCCCAAATCTATGTAGAAATTCCCACTGTAGATCAACAGATTTTGCAATAGACTAAAGAAGAATACAAGATCTATTTCTACAACAAACTTTGTAGAAGCTTAATCGAATATGAGCAAGATCAATGAGAACACATATAACTGAGAATGAGAAATCAATCACACATAACACAAAAGAAATAACCCGGGGAAAGCCTCAGCCTAAAACCCCAATCTCTGTATTGTCATACAAGTGGAAATATGTTTGAGTTATAAAAAGAATCAGCTCTGCTCTCTCTGCAATCAAACAATACAGCTCACAGATTGAATAGGCACAATATATGTCCTCCTCAAGTCCTCCAAGCCTCCTATTTCCTTGCGCAGTTTTTCTTGGGGTCCAGTGATGCCACATGTGTGAATTGGCCTCATCACACTCCCAAAAACTGAAGAAGTATCTGCACAATCATCAAGGAAATAATTCCTTCTACATGCCAGAGATATTCACAATGGAATATTCCTCCAACTGATAGTACACTGTCCCTCCATCTGATCTCAACTGGATCTCTGTTTGAACTGACATGCATGAGTTATTTATGACATAATATTCAGTTATATGAAGACCAACAGTTACATGCATGCATGCATTAACTAACTGAACTCACAATTAATTCAACAAACTGTTTGAATTAATCTAACTGGACTTGACTCAGTTAACTCAGCCAACTAATTACAACTCAATATTACAACTCATCCTTATCTCTTTAACTGATGGATAAATTCCTCAATCAATGGAGAAACTGTTGCATGTCGCCACATAGACTTCATGTTTGATTTTCTATAACTAATTAACTCATGGTGAATTAATTAATTATTTTACAAACAGTTGCTAAGATCAAATTCGAATTTTTACTTCTCTATTTTAGTTCAGGGACTAACTAAAATAGGAAGGTATCCCAAAATGCTATTTATAGCAGTACTAAATTTATCACTTCTATATTTAGCATTTCTTGTTGCTATTTTCAACACTCCCTCTCAACAAGAAATGGATTATCAGTAACCCCTATCCTATCTCTGTGGAACTCGAACTTGCATTTTGAAAATGCCTTCGTCAAAATATCTGCATCTTGTTTCTCGGTCAAAACATACAACAATAACATGATCCTCTTGACCACACAGTCTCGAAGATGGTGATACCGGATATCAATGTGCTTGGACCTGTCATGAAAAACTGGGTTCTAAGAGAGTTTGATACAACTCTGGTTATCACAGTAGATCACTGTAGGATCCATCCTCTGACCAAACAATCCCACTAGAATCTTCTTCATCCAAATGGCCTCACATGCAGCTTGACTAGCAGCCATGTATTCAGCCTTTGCTGAGCTAAGTGAAACTGATCTCTGTTTCCTGCTGTACTAGGAAACTGTAGTTGAACCAAGGTTGAAGATTCCTCCAGAAGTTCTCTTCAGGTTTGATGAACTCCCTACCCAATCTACATATTGTTGGCTATTTGAATTGTTTATTAATTAACAATCAAGTACCACATTAAATTGTCAACCTGGGAAAGTCTTTTTATTTCAAAGGCCACTGCGTACTGTATGTACTTTAACTCTAAAAGCATTAAAAAGTTGTAGTATGCGTAGTTCTCACGTTATGTTATAACAGTGTACTGTAAAGATAAAATAAAAACAGTTAATAAATCCGCGAAGAAAAGTGATGGATGCTCTGTTATCAGAGGATCAGGACCCTATCCTCCAAACAAGGACGTTCAGCACCTGCCCCTGTAACCAGATTGCTAATACACACTGAAAGTCTAATTCACCGGTGAAGTACAGCTTCAAACGATAATCGAAACAGAGTGCCAGCAAAAAGGAAACTACCAAAGGTAATGCTTACAGAATCCAAAACAGAGTACCAGCATAAAGAAATCACCAAACACACTTACACACTTGACAGAAAAGTAAATGGGTGAATCTTGTGAGGAAGGTGGGCCCAGTCCCTCTCACAAGATTCCCCAGAACACAACTGTTGGATTAGAAACTCAGAACAATCTTCTATTCATCTGCCAAAAGATTTAATACAATAAGAGTTCAGACTTTGCTGTTCGTCTTTAAAATTCCCCTTACAGAATTATCATCCTCTCTCTAATGTAGATGTCTCCTCTTTATAGAGGAGACATCTATTACAATAGATTATCACGGTTCATTCAGTTAGCCAAAAATAAGAATTACAAAATGCTGTTATAACAGTGCAACAGTGTATTCCTTCTTAAGTTTATTTCTGTTACAGAGCTGGTTCCTGAACTTTGCCCGTGCTCTTGGGATCCTTTGTATTATCCTTCGCCGTTTCCCCATGGTTGCTGACTTGGAAAACCCGTACTGTTCCTGATACTTGAGCAATCGTAACTGTGTTTTGCTCTTTTTGGGTGATTGCTGATTATGCCGCGTCATCGTGGAATCCTGGCAATCTCCGGATAGTTGCCGTTTGTTATTTCCAGTTGGTGCAAAAATAACATTCTCCTGCTTTTAGATGGTTGCCGTTACTGGCTGTGGCAACTGCGTAGTTGCTGCTCCTGGTGTTGCAGCAACTGCGTAGTTGTTGTTTCTGGTGTTTCAGCAACTATAATTATAATTCCTGCAGTCTTGGGGTGATTAAGTCATTATACAATCAAAAGATTTCAACCTATGACTGAAAAAGGATAATATTATGGCAAAAATATAAGGTCAAAATTGGTCAATTCTGAGTCCCAACATCCCCCCCAACTGAAGAGATTGCATGTCCCTATGCAATGCCTACTCTGAGTCTGAGTCGGAGTACTGGGATGAACAATGTAGATTACTGAGACAATAGTTATAGGAAGTGGCATAAAACTTCTTCCTGAACCCACAAACAGTCTGTATTTGCCTCCATGCTGCTGCTTCTTCCCTGTTGGATAATCCAAACTGGCCCTTGTATTGTTCACCAGATATCCATAAAAGTGGAAATTTAAATCTATAACCCATCCAATTTTCAGCATAGTGTTGCATGCATTTAACATAATGAGGTACCCTTGAGAGTGCTACCTGCAAATTAGGTGGATTATAAGGGTGATATTCCTACCTCTCCTTGGGGCAGTTCTCCCAAAACAGTTTATTTGCCTTGACAACCAAGGATGCCTTAGTCTTCACATAATGCTGACAATCTCTCAGGACCATTGCTTGCAGTTGCCTAACGTGGTCCTTCATTTCAGGATCACTTACCATTCTCAGGTGTTGTGCAATGAAGGTGGCTACGTTCTGTGGTTCAGCTCTAATCCACAGAAGACAATTCTGTTCATTATGTTGAGCTGAGGCAAAGACGTTCTGCCATGTAAGTTGGTTAGCTAAAAAGGAGATAAAGGCTCTCAGTTGTATGTCGCCAACTATAGGTATCATATTCATATTTCTTTCTTCGGACATGGCTTCATTATGGAGATAGAGCTCGCATAACAATTTTTGATCATTTTTAGGTGCCTCTGCAAAGGTTTGCATAAACTGCTCTGATGTAACTACCTGATGAGGTCTACCTTCTTTGACAGCCTTTATCTGTAAAAATTTGAGTCTTTCCCTCAAAAATGTTGCATAATTAAAAGAGGGTTTCCTTGTGGCAAGTATTCTTTGGAATAACTCAAACATCTGGGTCAATCTGGCTTTTAGTTCCTTGATTTCTTTGTACTGGGCTCTGCACTGCTCAAGTGCTTCCCAGTTCTTCTATGCATAACTGAACCAAATCCCCTTTTGCTGTTGGAACGCTTTGCCTTGAGACAGCTCATATTCTCTCCACCATTCTCCTTTTATTTCTTGAAAACTGACTGTTTCTGTGCATGCATCACTAACAGAAGGAAGTTCTGTTTGTGTAAAGGCATCAACAAGGGTAGTCTGCTATGTGATTATTGGAGTAGGGCGGGATGATCCGATGTCTTCCTTTCCATTTCCAGCTATTGTTCCTTCTTCATGTTCTATATTATGTACTGATTCCTTTGTATTTGATTCCTCTTCTTGTTTGGTGGCGATTTGGGTGGGCCGGGGTGAGTCTATATTTTCCTCTTCATTTTCCTCTTTCTCTATGGTAGTCTGAATAAGCTTGGGTGAGTCCCTGTTTTCTTCCTTGTTTTCCTCTGTAAGCATTTTTTCCTCTTGGGTAGGCCGGGGTGAGAGTATGCCTTTTTCCTCATCCTCTGCTGTAGTTTCTTTTTCTTCTTGTTTCATGGCAATTTGGGTAGGCCGTGGTGACTTTTCCTCTTCTTTATTTTCTGTTCCCTCCTGCATAGTTTCTGGAGAGCTTACTGGTTCTTGTGTGACAGTAAGTTCTTCTGTTTGCTCTGGTGCAGTTTCGGGAGAGCTTACTGGTTCTTGTGTGTCAGTAAGTTCTTCTGTTTGCTGCTGCATCTTTTCTGGAGAGCCTGTTGGTTCTTGTGTGACAACAGGTTTCTCTGTCTGCTCCTGCACCTTTTCTGGAGAGCCTGTTGGTTCTTGTGTGACAACAGGTTTCTCTGTCTGCTCCTGCACCTTTTCTGGAGAGCCTGTTGGTTCTTGTGTGACAACAGGTTCTTCTTTCGGAGCGGAGGGTTGTGGTGTCTCCATCTGTGTCGCAACAGGTTCTTTTGTTTCAACCACAACCGCAGGATCTTCATTCATTGGTTCTGCCACTATCTTGTATCCTGCTTGAGTATATAGTTCACCGCAACCGGTACACACATATTCATTGTCCTTACTCTTTTCTGTTGCAGATGCTACTTATGCTAAAATATGCAGGCTAAATTCCTTTTGATAGGCTTCCTTGACCCTTATAATTTCCTCCTGGTAGTCCTGAATCTGAGTTTTCAAAAATTCAATTTCTTCCTGCAGAGCCGATATGGTGGGCTGAACTTGTGGAGTAGCAGGTTCCAATGGAGGCAGAGGTTGTGCTTTATCATTGGTTTGATCCCTTATACCCTTAACAGGTGGTTCTTGTGTGTCACCTGGGGTAGTGGCTGTTCCCTGTGTTGCAGCGTCTTGGCCAATATTACCTTGGGTGTCGGCAGCTGGTTCTTGTGTGTCAGCTGCCTCAAAATATGATGTCACGAAACTGTGAACACTCTGCATCTCAGCCTCCGAGGGTGAGGGAGAGGAGTTTCGAGGACTGGTGGGAATGCGAGTTTTCAGGGTGATGGGCGGTGAACTGGGAGGGGTATGGCTAGGAGATTCAGCTATTGCAGACGACCGAGTCCTTTGCTTTGGTAGAGAGGCAGGGAATTCAGTCATTTTTCTTTTCCGGCTGGCTTTCTTAGGGATAGTGGCATAAATAGGAACTGCTTTAGCCGAAGCCCTAGTTCTTCTTCTTTTTGGTGGGGTTTCTATTTTCCTCTGCATTTTTCATTTGAGCAAGGTGATAGGGATGTTATCCTCCGAGTCATCGGTAGAAATACCCAGTATGGGAATGGATAGATTAGTTCTATCAGGGGATGGGGTTGTTTCTACAGGTATTTCTGCTGCTGCTTGTTCATTTTCAGCAACTTGCGGGGGTGTTTGCTGGGGGTCTTCTTTGGGAATTTGCTCTGGGATGTCGTCTGCGTGCTGAGGGGTTTCTTCAAGTGTTTCTTCGTGAATATTCTCTGTTTGTTGAGAGATTTCTTCGGGTACTTGCTCAGGAATGTCCTCCATTTGCTGAGGGACTTCTTCGTCTTGCTGAGGAATTTCATGTTCTGGCTGGGGAATTTCTGCCTCTTGATGGGGATTAATGGGAGGTGGAGGGTTATTTAAAGCAAGGCCTCTATTTATCAGCAATTGAGATAGGCAGTGGTGTTTCAGGGAAAGAAGCGGACGCTTTGCATTAACAGTATAACGTGACATATTTTTAAGACATCCCAATAAATAATATGGCATGTTTATCAACTCACGATTTATCAAATGATTCAACAAGACGAAATCGTGATGGTAAATTACCTGGTACCGACCTTCACACGTCAGGTATTGTTTTACAAATTCAACGACTTTCGGCCATGGTTGAGGCAATGACTGCAGTGCTACACCTCTGCCCTTTGGTTCCACCTGCTCGCCAGGTTGAAGAAAATCCTGCTGCACATTAAGGATCAAGTGCTTTCTGCTGAACCATCGTATGCCATTAGCTGGTAGCCCGGTGACTTGGGCTATGACTTCCTCCGTAACTGGGATTTGGACAACTTGAACAACAGAGAATCCCTCTGTTAGATTGCATGCAAATTCGAGGACTTGCTGCTCGTCGAAGTCTGGAAGTCTCCGGAAGTAATCTATCCATCCCGCTTGCAGAAAGATCTGGTAAACCTCGGGATAGAACTCGAGAAGTGTTGTTGTGCCAGGTTCATGTGTAATGAGGTTTCCTCCCATAGCTGTTATCTCAGTGAATTTCACAGTTCAGAGCCGAGCTTCTGAATTCAGTTCAGAGTAAACCGTTGCAAATGGTGACATGCCGTGATAAGGTGACTTTTACATATTTCCGGAAGAGTTAAGGACGGCGGTAGTTGGCGTAGTATGTAACAGGGAAAATTTTAAGAACCCCCCCTAAATTTATAAATATAATAAATGGGAGAATCTCCATGGTATATAGGAAAAATGGAAGGCGATTTTATCAATAATATAAAATGTATATATAATTTTTTGGCGAATTTCTCACTAGGCATGGCGAATATTTTACTCAATTATAAAATCTTGTAAGATCTTGGCGAGTCTTTCACTAAATAATAAAACTTTGTATGGATCTAAGAGGATAGAATTTCCCCTTTAAATAGTCTATGCTCACATGAATACCATGGTATTACCATGGGTCAATACCATGGGTTATCATAAACCTGGAGCTTAAAAATTACTATTAGTAATTTATAAAAATTAATAAAATTAATAGTTGATTTTTATTTTATTTTTTATTTTAACCAAGCTAAAATGTTTAACCTACATTAAATTACAACATCCATTTTTACTCTTGACCAAGCCCCAAGAGGATCAAATATTTTTTCACTCTATGCTAGTTTGCATATCATGATATTTGATACCTCTCGGGGGTTAGTAGATCCAGAGTAAAGATGGATCTATGCTGGTTTAATTCCCCCATTTAAATAGGCTACATTCCAGGTGAATACCATGGGTCAATACCATGTGCCATTTTGGTGAATACCATGGGTCAATACCATGTGCCATTTTTATTTTTATTAATTCTAATATTAGGGTTAATAATGGTTTTTTGCATGGTATTAATAACAATCTAGTCCATGGTATTTGTCCCATAGTATTTTTCCCATAGGTTTCACCTAAATATAACCCATTTTTTGAGTGTTGGTAAATATAAGGTGACTTATGGAGTAAATATAAAAAAATGTTTTATTTGTTTACCATACCTCTCGTTTATTTATATTTTTATTAATTTACCATACCTCTATTACAAATATGGTATTTGGCCCATAGGATTCACTTAAATAAAACCTCTTTCTTGAGCCTTCATAAATAGAACGAGGGTTATGGACTAAATATAAAAAGAGGTTTTATTTATTTACCATACGTCTAGTTTATTTATATTTTTATTTATTTACCATACCTTTTGAGTAAGTATAAAAATACGTTTTATTTATTTACCATACCTCCACTTTACTTATATTTTTATTTGTTTACACCAAGTGACTTATGGAGTAAATATAAAAAATGTTTTATTTATTTACCATACCTCTCATTTAATTTATATTTTTATTAATTTACCATACCTCTTTTATAAATATGGTATTTGGCCCATAGGATTCACTTAAATAAAACCTATTCGAAAAATGGGCGAATGGATTCACTTAAATAAAACCTATTCTTGAAAATGGGCGAATGGAAGATTGTAACTCCTAATTTCAAGGGCTAAATTTACATTTTTTACCCTCTCCCTTAAAATAAGGTGGGCTATTTGAGGTGATTTGTAAAAATGTACTATGATACAAAATATTCGCCCACTAAAAATTAAAAACCCCTTAATTTCACCAAAGGGCGAACATTCGCCCCTAAAATTATCCTTGGTATGTAATTATGAGAGCGCTTGGGTAATCCCCCCCCTACGCGTAAGTGATATGATTGGAAGTACAATTATTTGGTAGTCCTATCAGCTTCTCCGCATTAACTATTATTTAATGTCCATACATAATCATGCGTACCTTTATGTTTTACCTTTTTGGATCGCTGCGTCAAAAAGTCTTGTCTTATCTTTTGCTGGATCATAATGATTACCACGGGTTTAGGAGCATGGGAATACCGACGATTTCTAATAATAATGACGGGAAGTGATAGTGAAGGGTTGTGATCATCACAAAAAGTGGTGTATTTCATAAAAACTCGTTTCTTGGGAGCTGAGGTGATAAGACTGGTGTTTTTGTAAATGAGAGGATTGCTAAAAAGGTATTATGGGATCGGGAAGTGGTGTTGCAGCAACGGGGGTTGGTGTTGCAGCCACTAGGAATGATGTTACGTCATCGGGAAAAGATGTTGTAGTATCGGGGATCGGTGTTGCAGCAACGGGGTTGGTGTTGCAGCAACAGGAAATGGTGTTGCAGCAACAGGGTTGGTGTTGCAGCAAAATGAATTCCAAATCCGCAAAGTTATTCCTTTAAAGCTTTTCGTTCTCAGCTATTTCTCGCAGCTTCACATCTGCAAAATACTAAAACATAATATGGTAACCCTTGGCAGGGATTATTAGTGATTAAATAAAAAGAATATCTAATCTAAAAAAAATGCATAATTAAACAAAGATTTAAGTGCTTTGAGGGACAACAAGTTCCCCCGGAAAAGAATACTGTTTAATTGCCATGCAAGTGGCTTTAAAATCTTCTTTAGAAACAGGCCTCTGATATAACCGAAGTCGATAGCCATTCACTAGTAGCGGTGTTCTGCTTCCATCAATTGTTAAAAGTCTGACTGTCCCATTTGGAAAAACAACATCCACTTCATAAGGCCCTAACCACCTTGTTCTTAACTTACCTTGGAAATTCTCAAAACGGGAATCATAGAGTAGAGCCCAGTCACCTTTCTGAAACTGCTTTTGCTTGATGGTTCTGTCATGCCATCTGCTCCTCTGTTGTTGTATCATGGTTGTCTGATGGATGGCATCCAGTCTTTTCTCATCCAATTCTTGAAGTTGCTGTAACCTGGCTGTCTGTGCATCAGTCAAATCAAGGTTAACAACTAAAGCAGTTCTTAAAGTTTTGATCTCAAACTCTAGAGGGAAAATAGCATTCTTTCCAAAAACTAATTCATAGGGTGAAAAACCTGTGGTATTCCTCCAAGTAGTTCTATAGGCCCACAATGCCTCGGGAAACCTTTGAAACCAGTCCCTTCTATTTTCCTTTATTGTTTTTGTTAAGATGACTTCTATGACTTTATTGGTGTTTTCTACCTGCCCATTTGCTTGGGGGTGGTAAGGTGTAGTCATTTTGTGCTTAATATGATATTTTTGAAGCGTATTTTTGAAGCCATGAGAGTTGAAAGGAGGTCCTCCATCTGTGACTAATTCTCTGGGCAGTCCGAATCTAACGAAGATTTCTTCAAATAAAAATGTTAATACTACTTCTTCATTAGCTTTAATGAGTGCCTTAGCTTCTACCCATTTAGTCATGTAATCTGTGCATACTAATATGTACACTCTTTGATTGGATGGAGGATTAATGGGACCTATGAAGTCTAATGCCCATTTCTCAAAAGGTTCAAGAATTACCTTGGGATTGAGAGGCATTTCATCCCTATGATTAGGCTGGCCCATTCTTTGACAGCTATCACAGGCTTTGACATATTTTCTAGCATCTTTAAAAAGTGATGGCCAATAATAACCCATTCTGAGTACCTTGTGTGATGTCCTTTTATCTACAAAATGTCCTCCGCAAGGGCCATCATGACAAGCTTTTAGTACATCATAAATTTCATCTTCACCAATGCACCTTCGAATTTCCTGATCAATTCCTGTATGGAAAAGACACCCGCTTATCCAGCTGTACCTAGCACTTTGCTGAATGATCTTTCTTCTTTCCCTGTGTGATAGGTGTGATGGTAATTTTCCTGCAACTAGATAATTGGCAATGTCTGCATACCAAGGTGAGTGAGCAGATACTGCAAATAAATATTCATCAGGAAAAGAATCATCTACTGGAGCATTTTCATCAGTTTTTAATCGAGAAAGGAAATCAGCAACTACATTTTCTTTTCCTAGCCTATCCACAATTGTGATGTCAAATTCTTGCAATAATAACAACCATCTGGTGACTCGGGCATTTGTAACTGATTTATTCATCAAATATTTAATGGCCGAGTGATCAGTATGCACAAAAGTAGTGTAGCCAGTAATATAGTGTCGAAATTTATTTATTGCATAAATAACTGCTAAGAATTCCTTCTCGGTGACTGTATAATTTAATTCAGCTGGTGTCATGTTCTTACTAATAAAATAAATGGCATAGGGAAGATTATTTTCTTCTTGACCCAAGACAGCTCCAATTGCAGTGTCTGAGGCATCAGAGGATATATGAAAGGGTAGTGCCCAATCAGGTCCTCTCAAAATGGGAGCTACAGACAACGGATGTTTAAGTTCATTAAAGGCTTTTTCACAATCATCGGTCCACTTAAATTCAGCATTCTTTGTTAATAACACAAATAAAGGAGAAGCTATTTTGGAAAAATTCTTAATAAATCTTCTGTAGTATCCAGCATGTCCTAAAAAGCTTCTTACATCAATTTGTGTTTTGGGGATAGGGAGAGTCTGAATTACCTGTATTTTAGCTGGATCAACTTGAATTCCAAGGAATGAGACAAAGTGACCCAATACAATACCTTGATTCATCATCATATGGCACTTTTCAGTGCTTAAGGCAAGGTGTGCTTCTATACACTGCTTAAGTACTTTTTCAAGATTCTGCAGTGCATCCTCAAAAGTCACTCCATAAGGGGTAAAGTCATCCATAAATATCTCTAATGAATCATTTAACATATCAGAAAAAATCCCTATCACAGCTCTTTGAAATGTTGCTGGAGCATTACATAGCCCAAATGGAAGTACCCTGTAAGCAAAGGTCCCCCAAGGGCTAGTAAACGTGGTCTTGTCCTGGTCTTGGGGTGCAATCTTAATCTGATTATATCCACTGAACCCGTCCAAGAATGAAAAGAACTTCTTACCTGCCAGATTATCCAATACCTGATCGATGAATGGTAAAGGGAAATGATCTTTCTGAGTGGCTTTATTCAGTGCTCTATAATCCACACATACTCTCCATTTACCATTTTTCTTGGGTACAATTACAAGTGGGGAAACCCACTCACTACCAGATATAGGATATATAAATCCTGCATTCAAGAGTTTCTGAAGTTTCTCCTTGACAATTTCCCTTAGATTAGGATTCATTCGCCACTGGGGTTGACAGACTGGCCGGGATCCTTCTTTGATGTAAATCCGGTGAGTGCACAATTAAGGGGAGATCCCTTTCATGTCTATATAGTCCCATGCAAATGCTTCTTTATTTTCTTGGAGTAACTTTATTAATTGCTGTTTTTCATTGTCACTTAAATCAGGATTTATATTTAATGTTTTGCTAGGCTCAATTTCTATTGTTGTGCTTTTGGAGGGGCTGCCTACTACTGACTGAAATAAATTCTTATCTTCCAGGTTCTGCTGAGTTTCAGATTCCAAGATTCCAGAAAAATGACTGTACATTTCTGGGTTGACCGAAGAAGGTTCAGAAATGAAGCTGCTGATTAATTCATCTTCGGTAGAATCTTTGAAGGTTAAAGCTTGTCCGATAGTTAGTATAGGTTGGGTTTTTTCATCCTCATAATCCACCCATACAGGGCTGTCATTATTAATCATGGGTGTAGCATGAGGATAAAGGGTAAGCTTTTTTGTTTCTTGTCCATTGGAGATGGTCATTGATCCTGATCTACAGCTAATGAAAGCATCTGCTGTAGCCAGCCAAGGTCTTCCCAGAATCAGCGGATGACCCCCCAACTTTGTTTTAGTTTGTAACACCACAAAGTCGGCCGGGTAATTCCAGGATTCTACAGAAATTATTAAGTCTTCAATGACCCCCTCAGGTTTAATTGTAGAGCGATCAGCCAGTTCTAGGATGGTTGGTGTTTCCCTAATAAAGTTTTTCAACTGAAGTAATTGTGTTGTTTCCAATGTCATAATATTTATTGCAGCTCCTAAGTCTACTAGAACTTTAGAGACAAGGGTTTTTCCAACCTGCACTGTTACTGTAGGGTGACCAGGGTCACCATATTTCATAGGAGGATCTTTCTCTGTCATTAAAGCAGTCAGCTCTCCCATCACATGAACTGTGAGGGGGTCCTTAGCTTTTATTCCAGGTTTTTTTATACAAATATCTCTAACAGTCCTAGCATAAATGGGAACATCTCTTAGTGCTTGCAACAGTGGAATTTTAACGTATAAATTCTGCAGTTCACCTAAAAGGTTAAAAGCAGGTTGCTAGTGTTTTATTGAGAGCTAATCGTTCAGGGAACGGTGGATCTACTGTCTAATCAATGTTGTTAGATGTCGATTCGACTGTTTCAACATTATTGTTAGTAGGTTTTTCTTTTCTAACTTCCTCCTTATCAGAGTCAGTGATGTCATCAATGATGGGTTCAACAATTCTCCCTGAACAAAGATGGATATCGTTACATTGCATGGGGAAGACAGGCTGATTTTGAATATCAATTGCTTGCAAAGCTTTATTATTATTTGGGTTGGGGTTGGGTTGCACAGACAGTTGCGGTCTAATTGCCTGGTTATTTGGAGGAGTATTAGATGGTAAAGAAAGAGACTGTTGTTGTTGAGGAAATGGCATCTGTTGGGCTGCCCAGCCTGGGTTCCATTGGTTGAAATATGGTTGCTGGGGAGCCCAAGGATTCCATATAGTAGGATCAGGAAAAGGGAGATTTGGTTGTTGCATAGGTGGAAAACTCATTGTGTTAAAGGGTGGGTACTGCATTTGGTTCATGGGTGGGTGATTTGTTTGAAAAGGAGAATGATTATTCCAACGATTAAATGCTGTGTTAGAATTCAGACCTTGTCTTTGTGGCCATTTCCTCCTCTGTGTCATCAGGTACACTGCTTCAGCCTCTTCTTCAGTTGATTGCAATGTTGCTTTAATTCCAGGCAGAGAGGGGCATTGCTGGGTCTCATGGTCCTTTTCGCAGATTGTGTAGATTGGTACCTTATCTAGCGGGCATTCCCTGAGTGGGTGCTTTTCTCTGCATTTGGAACAAAAAATAGCTAGGGCAGCTTCTGCTTCTGCCTGTTTCTTCTTTACCTGCAGAGCATCAATTTGTGAAGCAAAAGAGCTTAACATCTCAGTTTTAAATTCTTCTAATAAGTTACCTATTTCAGCCCTTGTTTCTCCTCTGCTTGCTGACTTCTGAACTCTTGAATATACATTATCTCTGCTTTTTGATATGCTTACTGCTCCCCTTGAACATCTCATGCAGAGATTGATAATTTCATCAAAGGGTTCTTTGGAAATTTCCCCTTTTCCCAGCATGTTTAACATGTCCAGGCAGTCATCTCGTACCCCTTTCAGCAATATAGTCTTCAGAATATCTTTACTCATATTAGGATGGTCAGACCGCTGCAGATTATACTGTAATCTTTCCACAAAATATTCCAAATTCTCTTCCTCTTTCTGAACCATTTTAAACAATTCTTCCTTCCTTTCTCTCGTCCGGCAGTAATCTTGATACTTAGCCAGAAAGCTCTCTTTCATCTGATCCCAGGTAGTGATTGCCTGAGCTCCTAGGCTCATAAACCATCTTAACGCATTCCCTTTCAGTGTTGCTGGAAATAGTTTTAGTTTCTGATTAGTGCTCACATAATCATAACTCCTACATAGTATGTCAAATTCGAAGAGGAATTCATCCGGGTCTTCAGAGGATAACCCATGAAAGTTGGGTAATGCTGAGAGTGGAATGTTTTTCATGGGGGTTGTTCCTCTCGGGAGCTCCCCAATAGGGAATTCCAGGGTAGAGAGCGAATTTTCCCCTCTTCCTTCTGTTCTGTTATCCTCCATTGGTCTTTTTCCTGAATCACTTGCTTTATCTTCTGTGTCTTCTGTTTCTTCAGGTTCTTCTACCGGTTCCTCGGTGTATTCTGGTACTTCCAGCTTCCTTTCAGGTCCTAGTACTTCCTCTGTCTGTCGATCTGTTTGTGGGGAATACTGGATCTGAGGTCTCCGGGAACTTGTCCTCTGTGATGTTTCAGCCTTTGAGATGATTTCGTCAATATAAGATTTTCTTCCTCCTCCGCCTTTTCTGCCTGTGAAATTAGGTTTCTTGCGTCCTCTCATGCACCTGTTATTCTCAAAAAGAAATCATTAATGCCTTTAGAAATCTCTAGTTGCCTTCCCCGGCAACGGCGCCAAAATGTTGGCTAGTTGAATTGTTTATTAATTAACAATCAAGTACCACATTAAATTGTCAACCTGGGAAAGTCTTTTTATTTCAAAGGCCACTGCGTACTGTATGTACTTTAACTCTAAAAGCATTAAAAAGCTGTAGTATGCGTATTTCTCACGTTATGTTATAACAATGTACTGTAAAGATAAACTAAAAAAAGTTAATAAATCCGCGAAGAAAAGTGATGGATGCTCTGTTATCAGAGGATCAGGACCCTATCCTCCAAACAAGGACGTTCAGCACCTGCCCTTGTAACCAGATTGCTAATACACACTGAAAGTCTAATTCACCGGTGAAGTACAACTTCAAACGATAATCGAAACAGAGTGCCAGCAAAAAGGAAACTACCAAAGGTAATGATTACAGAATCCAAAACAGAGTACCAACATAAAGAAATCACCAAACACACTTACACACTTGACAGAAAAGTAAATGGGTGAATCTTGTGAGGAAGGTGGGCCCAGTCCCTCTCACAAGATTCCCCAGAACACAATTGTTGGATTAGAAACTCAGAACAACCTTCTATTCATCTGCCAAAAGATTTAATACAATAAGAGTTCAGACTTTGCTGTTCGTCCTTAAAATTACCCTTACAGAATTATCATCCTCTCTCTAATGTAGATGTCTCCTCTTTATAGAGGAGACATCTATTAAAATAGATTATCACGGTTCATTCAGTTAGCCAAAAATAAGAATTACAAAATGCTGTTATAACAGTGCAACAGTGTATTCCTTCTTAAGTTTATTTCTGTTACAAAGCTGGTGCCTGAACTTTGCCCGTGCTCTTGGGATCCTTTGTATTATCCTTCGCCGTTTCCCCATGGTTGCTGACTTGGAAAACCCGTACTGTTCCTGATACTTGAGCAATCGTAACTGTGTTTTGCTCTTTTTGGGTGATTGCTGATTATGCCGCGTCATCGTGGAATCCTGGCAATCTCCGGATAGTTGTCGTTTGTTATTTCCAGTTGGTGCAAAAATAACATTCTCCTGCTTTTAGATGGTTGCCATTACTGGCTGTGGCAACTGCGTAGTTGCTGATCCTGGTGTTGCAGCAACTGCGTAGTTGTTGTTTCTGGTGTTTCAGCAACTATAATTATAATTCCTGCAGTCTTGGGGTGATTAAGTCATTATACAATCAAAAGCTTTCAACCTATGACTGAAAAAGGATAATATTATGGCAAAAATATAAGGTCAAAATTGGTCAATTCTGAGTCCCAACACATATGTGAAGCCCTGAAGCTTCACTCCCTCTATCCATATGTACCACAATCCAAACTGAGATGTGCCTCTGAGGTATCTCAGCACATGCTTCGCTACCTTCCAAAATAGCTTGGTAGGTTGAACCATAGCTTGAATCAACTGGTTCATCACAAAGCATAAGTTGGGTCATGTGTTCACTAGATACATAAGTGAACCCACCAGCTGCTGATAAACAGTAGCAACTACTACCTCACCTGAAGTAGCATCCTCCTTCCTCCAGTTCCCAACTAAAGGAGTCTGCATGGTGTTACAGGGAAAAGTGTCTATTTAGAACTGCTCTATCCCACTAAGATGTGACAGCTGCCTTAGAAACAAACAGAAAAAAAAACTACTTTTGTTTTTCCTTTATGAATTATAGATAGAGAGGAACAGAAAGACCAACCTCTGTCTTGCGCTGATCCTTCAATTCGATCCCTCTCTTCTTTGATAGTCCTCAACTACCTGCTCCCTTGCACGCCCAGCTTCACAAAGTACCTGTAAGATCACAGAAGCATATCACTATACAAAGACATGGATCTATAATCATAAACAATCTAGGATTAGATGTAAATTGACCATACAAAAGTAACAAGCATCAATGATACAAAAGCATGGAGGAAAACTCAAATAGTTTTTATTGATAAACAAGAAAAGAGCCAGGAGGAGCTACAACCAATTGTTTCGACCCAGCATCAACCTCCCAGCAAAGAAGCCCCTCTTCACCTCAAACAAATCTTAGATCACCCAACAATCTGATGTTTGTCTCAGAAAACCAACAACAATTCCTTACAATATGCAAAATTCCAGCCTCTGGATCTCTAGGATGAGGGATCTATATATAGATATATGTAAGGGGGATGAGTCAGCTTGTGATTTGATTAGTGTCTTCTCTCTGATAGTTCTTGCTTCCACTTGGAGACTGATGGCCTCTTACTCATCCTTGGTCGAATTCAGTGAGGCAAGTGTCACAGGAGAAGATTCTGGAAGCTTCCATTGCCTCTCCACCTCGCGGAATGACACTGCCATTTGTCATTTCTCGCCCATCGCACCCCACAGAAGGGATTTTTGAAATGCAACGCACACACACAGTGTATTTAGGTGAGATGCAACACACTTACCCAGTGAAGCAGCTGAAATGATCCTGTTTTGACCAATTCTGAGCAGTTTTTCATGGAGAACTTCTGGGAGAAGCTGTAATCTGCTAACCTTGTTCCTTTAGGGGTTAGAACAACACTTTTAGGGACTTAGGAGCCCTTGGTTTATGGACATTTCATGCTTGGGGTTGTAGGGCCCAAAAATGTCTATAACAGTTGCCCCCTAAAGTATGAGGCCGTTAATCTTTTGGTGTCAGGTGAAATGCTTTATTATGAGGATCCGAAGTTCTTTCAATGCTGGGAGGAGACCTGTAATAAGATACAATACAATACATTATCTTCATACTCTTTTCATGATCTAGCTAAGGCAGGCATTCCCATGCTCAGCTTTATAAATTCATTTTCACGTACATAGGACAAACAATCGTCTGAGTGTAGACTGATGATTCTGGTAGAGCCATCATCCTTTTGATAGGATGATTATCTGTGCTGCAATGATTTAAATTTAATGTCTTTATTTCCCTGAATATATATCGCAGCCCGGATGGATGAAACTAGATCCGGGGTCTTCAATCTCGTCCGATCTTCACTCAAAGTACAAGTCGATCCATGTGAGAAATGTTCTGAAGTCGAACATGGAAAGACATCGCTTGATTACCAATCAATGATGTAAACTATTAACAAGCGCGAGAGGAATCACCGATAATGATAATGACCCTCAAGGTACTGCAGTACAATTCACGTGGTGTGAATAAAGGACTTGACATCGAACACCACGTTAAATCTTTCGGTCGAAGGCCATTGATGTAAACCCGTCGCCGGAAGTGAGAAACTTGGCATTGAGGCATGCAAGCTTCAAAGTACTGAATGGGGTGTTCCTAGATCAACTTCTTGGATAATGAGCTGATGTCAACAAGAAGTGATCTGTCATAGGAGGGCCTTAATGAATCCCACATCAATGACACGGAACGGAGCAAATGATTTTAATGGAGGTGAAAACGATCTGGTGATATAAGGTTCAGGGTGGCGGTCATGAAATAATGGAGTATAATGTATGGTAGTGGGTGAGACACAGGTGAATTCTCTCAATGACTTCTCTTGAACATATCGGCGACACTGATGTGATGGATTGGTAGCATTAACCCCAAATGTGGATGGTATGGTGTGACCATGGTGATGTGACCGGTGAATGAAACAACCCAACCCGACTCAGACACGGAGCGGAAGTGTCATGTTCAAGAGCGACTTGCTACCAACAAAGTTTCTTTGAGTTTTCTTCCCAATTTTCCCCAGTCATTGCTGACCAGTACCTCTTTATTTTTGTCAAGCTTGAGGAGTATAACATATGCTTGTTCTATAATTTTCCCTTTGGGAAAACCCATCGCTATGTTTTAACGAGCCTAGCGATAGTGAAACTCGTTCTCGTCTATAGACAAGTTTTTCACTATTAATCTTTTTAACGAGTTTAACAACAAAGATAACTCGGTCCTTTTCAATTTTAGAGAGTCTGAAAAGGAACGTAAAGATAACTCCAAAATTCCTTTTTCGTCATCTAATCCCTTAAGTCCGAAAAAGTATAAAACAATATAGAAGGGATGGATTTTCAATACTTTTAACGAGCCGAACAAAACAAGCGCTCGATCTTTTTGTGTAATAATCCCTCAAGTCCAAAAAGATTAAAATCTAGAGGAGGGATAGCACTTCCTGTCCCTTTAACGAGCTGGAGAGGCCAATGGCTCGGCAATCCTTTCATTTTTTACGAGTCAGTTGAAAAGAGCTTAAAGGAGACTCGTATTTTGAGGAACGAGTGATAAAACAGGTAGTAGTTGATTCCAGGTAAGGTTTGGAATTTTCCAATCACGGCAGTGTCACAAGGATGGCTAGTGAAATCACTCTTCACAACTGTTCCTCAAAATGGGTAAACAATCAAATGGAGGTGAATGATCGGCCAATGAAAAAGTGGAGGTGACGGTGCAAACACGACCAAGGCTTTAACGGCTGAAGTACTACATTCACGATGGTTATTTACCGGGGAATAGTTCATTTTCTAACGAGATTAAACGCGGGTGGAAACATTTGCTCATGTCTTATGTTTATTTTTTAACGAGCTTGAACTATGTGCTAAAACTGCTCGATGCGGGTTTATTTTTTAACGAGCTTGAACCCTGCAGTAACACTGCTCATGATAAGTTTGCATGCCCCCAGCATAATAACGCAAATCGAGGTGCATGCCCCCCAAGCTTCATTGCATTCATCTTTGTGGTTGGAATGAAGGTTTACCTTCGAGATCTTCTAAAGACTCGACTTTGATTTTACGAGATCATAATCAAAGACTCGATTTGGAAAGGGAGTCATTTCATTTTTTATTGAGGTTGACACAGTAAAAGAACTATTCTCATGACTCCTTATTTCATTTTTTAATGAGGACAACACGAGATAAGAACCATCATCGAAATCCACCGTATTTACAGTATTTGATAGAAAATCAAAAACTGATGGATGATTAAGGTTTCTGGAATAACCTTCGTGGTAACCCGGAAGATGGGAGCGATGGTGGTAATCTTCCCATGGTGCCTCTCCTAACATCATTGATTGAATGATTCCTTCATCTGTAGAATGTACATGTGACCAAGGATCTGAAGAGGTGCCATATTCCTTAGACCTATCTATCCAAACACTCAATGAGCATTGATTTGGGTTTGCCCCCCAAGCCAAGATAATTGATTGCTACAATATTTCTAAAATGGCGATGATCCATGCTGACAAAATGTTCAGGAATCTTCCGAATCCATTAGATATAGAAGATTTCATATTGCAGGTTTCCACTGTGGCCACTTCCGCCAAATTACTTGGAGGCGGTAGGGCAAAAGTAGCCATTAAGGAAGGGTCTTTTAGGAGGCCTACTCCAATATTTTGAAGCGAATGATTGCTTCCATGGATCATTGGAATGCTTCCCGTAACTTGTGAACTGTTGGGGAGAAATGTTTGTTGGTCAATGATTGTAATTCCTCCTTGGAAGGGAAATGAAATCTTCCTGAAGTAGGTCGACACAACTGCGGCCATGGCATATATCCAGGGCCTTCCCAGTAGGATGTTGTAATCGAGGTTTCCGTCGATTACTTCAACATCAATTTCTACTGTTTTGCCCCCCAGTTCAACTTGCAAGTTACTTAAAATCCCGTATGGAGTGTATGACCGTCCATCAAATGTTTTTAACATTGTTGAAGATCGCGACAAGGGTGGTGAGCCTAAATTTTTCTAGCAACTCATCGACATAATACATGTGGATGCCCCCTCATCAATAATTGTTCGATGAACAATTTTGTTGAAGGCTTTCACTTGAATAAGGAAAGTTAGTTGAGCTAGTAATTGAGGGTCATATACTTTATGATCAAAGGCCAAAAGATTGGAATCCATTGGGCCAATCCCACCTATTGTTGATAATAAAGCTTGCTTTTGGGAGGGGCAATTTTGCGGTACCTCAAGTGTCGACATAGCAGACGGCGATTGGGCCAGGTCCTCTACTATATTATAATTCTGTGCTACTTTTGCACGAGGATTAAATGTCGATTTGTGTACTACTCCCTTTGGCGACTTTATTGTTGTCAAACTACTAGGTTGTTCATTAGCCTTGTTATTCAACAGCTGTGGATTCCCGTAATATTTATTCCTTGTCAAAGCATCATTTTACTGCTTTGAGATAGACAACATAAGCACTTAGGATTGGGAAGCATTTTTATTAGCAACCAGTTTGGTTCCCGGGTTTGGAAACGGATCAGTCAATACTGCTGAGGTTTTTGAACTCTTAAAGAGTTTCTTAACTTCAACTTTATGTGGACAATCTCTCGTCCAATGATCCTCATCGCATATATGACACCCCGCAGGGGGTTTCCTTTGCCCAGAAGGGTTTGTAGAAGGTTTTTCAGGAGATGACTCATCCTGCTTCATTTTTCTCCCTTTATTTTTCTTCTTGCCCCCTGGTTGCTTCAGTTGTTTTCCCTTGTCGGTCGACATGGCATTTAGTTCCGAGGAAAGAAGTTTCTCATTTGCATTTTGACTAGAAATCTTACGGGCCTTTTTAGATGTAGCCTTTGTCGGTTTCGTGTCTGTTGCGTCAATCACGCCATCACTGGCATGAGAGTCATTGTTTGATTTAGGAGGGGGAGGAACTGAGAATTTCGGTCTAGGAGCGTCGAGTATTTTGTCGTAGAGCGTGCCAGACTGAGTGTAAATCAAGTCCAAGTATTGCGCATGAGCGATAACCTGCTCTTCGGTGACGACCCCCCCTTTTGCCACATCTTCCGTGATGGAAGGCAGTAATGAATTGATAAACCATTCAGCTAAGAGCTGATCGGGAACATACGTTTTCACCATTCTACGACGACGTCGCCACTCATGTATATGATTAGATATGTGAGTGGCGTCGTTTGTTTGAAGTTGGTAAGTAGTTCCGTTCCCATTTCGTACCTTATCGGTAACTGAAAATGGGTTAAAAAGGTTGTGGCTAGGGTACTAAAGTTGTCGAATGAAGCTCTAGGCAATTCGATATACCATTTTGCTGCCGGACCAGTTAACGTCCTTTGAAAAAGGCGAAGCCTAATCGAATCATCGTTTAGGGTGTTTCATGAACACCACAGATGAAATGTCATCACATGATTCGACAGGTCTTCACCCGGATTTCCATTAAATTTAGGAATATCTGACGGAAGTTTATGCGGAATCGCCGGCCACCAAGGAGCATAAGCAATTGGATCATTCGTCAGCCGGTTTAGATCTGGTAATTCTAGAGTTGCTACAAAGGGCAACTGTTGATTCAGGTTAGGTGAAGCATACCCAGGATAAGATGGAATCGCTTGAGCAGTGGGTCTTTGCATACCAACATAATGTATTTGATGCTGGCAACTTTGACAAGGTTGATGGGCATAACCATTATAATATGGTTGTTGATAACCGCTTTGGAAATGTGATTGCCCATTACTTACAAAGACTTGTTGCTCGGGTCCTTGATATGATTGCTAGAATGGGGGTTGTTGAGATTGAACCAGCCATGGTTGTTGGACCATTTGTTGTTGCCCAATACTGGATGATTGACCAAGATGAGGTTTCATAGTACTTGTTTGAGCCTGAGTCGCTCCAGATAAGGAGGCACTAACCTGAGGTTGTGATTGAGCTGTCGAGACAAGAGGTTGTTGTATTGCAACCTGAGAAACTTGGGGTTGACATACAATAGGTAGCGCTTGTACTTGTGACGCAGTCACCACAACAAGTATAGTGGGAATATTCGACACAGGGTGGACTAGTTGCATTGAATATACAACCCTTGGTTGCTGAGGCAGTATTGGTACCCAACCGCTGGATGTAATTCCAGTTTGACCTGAACTTTGTTGTAAACTCCCATATGGTTGTTCTCTGGGAGGGAACAATGAAAAGGCATATTGCCCTCCATATGCTGGAAATACAGTACTTAAAGGGTATATTGGCCTTTGAAGACACATTGGATCAATTTGTTGAGTTTCAACATAAGAAATACCAGATGATAATCCAGATGAAGAAATAGGAACTGACCATGTCGTCGAAACAGTCCCTGAGTGGGCTCCTTCTAGCAGTTGAGAGCTAGTCGGGACAGATGGTATACCGGCGAACATTGTCAGAGTGATAGCAGGGAGTTCTGTCGTCGCTATGTCAGATGACACAGTCCTAGATGTTGATGGTTGTTCAAACATTTGTAGTCTATCCAAAAGATTACCTAGCGATTCTACAGGAGCTTTCGCTAGTGGTAGACTAACTTCTGATGAAGAAGGATATAGAGTGATCCCGACTCCAAATTGCGATGGAGTACTTGTTGGAGGATCTTCTACAATTTCTTCTATGGCAATCAGACCAGGTGGAAGGGGAAGGCCGTCAGATCCGTATAATATTTCTGGTGTCGAAGAAGGTATGGAATTGACAGCGAATGATGTTTGAAGAGCAAGACTCTCCGAACCGGTTGTAGATGGAACTGGTTCGGTAACACAAGTGTTTACTCTCAGACTAGGATTAGTATCACTGTCCTTCTGTGGCTACTGAACTTCTTCTGTAGAGTCAGGGATTCCATAAATGTTTGGAGTAACCGGAGTCTCTGATGTCGTTGGAACACTTGTTCTAGCTTTAATAGGAGATTTGGAACCGGTTAAACGAGTTCGTTTTGTCCGTACTGGCTTCGATTCCGGAGACAAAGACGGTTGACTCGTAAGCCTCTGTGAACGACGGGGTTTCAATTGACTTTCTTCCACGATTGCAGATTACACGATCAACTAAAATAAAGGGGAAGTATGTTTCCGAATTAAATGAATTTTAGACGCTTTGACACAACTTGTTTTTTCAGTTTTTAAGAGTCGAGAAAAAACAAAATATGACTCTAGTCTCCTTCGATTTTTAATGAGCCTGAAGTGACAAGTGCCAGATGGACCTTTTCCGTTAAGGAGTCTGAAAAGGAACGAAAGGGACTGCTCTGGAAATATAGGTAGAGGGAGTACCAAACCAATTGCAAAACTGCAGAATACTTTTTACGGTACGACAGTCAATCTTCCCGAATGCTGTGTTCAGTGCATTGCGATCGATAGGGCGGGAGACACGACTTCCTATGGATAAAGGATTAAGCCTATTGGGGTCTCCCAAAATATACTCGACGATACGTGGGAGCACAAGTCCGTACTAGCACTTATCGTCTCAAAGTGGAGGAATCACCCAACCATCAGTGAGAACATTAGTTACTAGGCTTTACGACGCCGGAATACGTCTCTAGCCTAGACTTCTAAATGTTGTGTGTTAAGTTCCAAAGCGTTTTTAGATTCATTGAATTTATTTTAAGTTGATCTTGTTTATGAAGTTTTCCTTTCGTGTTCACCACGAGATGTAGATGTAATTCCTAAAATGCAATCTAAGATGATAAACAAACTTTTTATCTCCTTTATGAAATGAAAATCCTAGCTAATAGGGAAAAGAAAGACAAAATCTTTCCACAAAGAGCAAAGAGCACACTCTAAATGCACTTTCCTAAATCAATCCAATCAGACTGTCTATATGCAAATGCACATGCATGTATTTGTTTTTTGACTTTCTTAGTTTATGAATGCTAAAAAGAAAGTTGATGCACAAATCTGAATTTCTTTTCAAGCGACAAATATAAACAAGTTTCTTTTTGAAATCAAAAAATGGAGACGATTACAACACCTTACGATTTTGAAATGAATACTTGTTTTTGACACTAGAAAATTACAAATTCAGACCAAAAGCAATAATAACAGGATAATTGACCATCAACAACAATCAAACTCTTTCCTAGGACTGAAATCAACACTTGCGACAATTTCAAATCAAAGGGCGATAGTACGATTATGCTACTTTTGCAAAGGAGAACTGTAAACGACTCAACAAACACACAAAAAAATCTACAGTTCTTTTGTACAAAGGAGGTGGAATAACAGTAAGGAAAAGGGGTTTCAAACAGACATATACTGATCACAGGCAGCAAAATTCAGGAATAGAACTGGAAAGAATGAATCACAGAAGCCACAACTGCACAGAGCTAGTTTGATCAGCGCACCTGTAACACAGAGAATCTAAAATGTAGCGCAGGTTGTCCACTCGGGAAGTGCGCTAAAATTCAGAATCTCTGAACAGTACCTGCGTTGGGCCAGAAACGAGACTCTGTTCAGGTTCCGGGTCACAGTTTGCAGTTCAGTTCTTGGGTTTTGGCCGAGTAAAAAGCAATCAGTAATGCAACAATCAGGGGTAGATCTAAGGAGGATCTAAGAGCTATCACAAGGGCAATTAGATAGTTTGTGAATCAGTTTTTTAAATCATAAACATATCCAGTAGACGGATATAAGTAGTAGTTGTCTATTTTGCATTTGTTATGGCAAATGCAGTTCGAATGCTACTCATAAGTTTATGAAACAAACAACAAAGAATGATAAACAAACAAGCTAATTAATTCACCAGTGGAGTCGCCATTTTGTTACAGGGAAAAGTGTCTATTTAGAACTGCTCTATCCCACTAAGGTATGACAGTTGCCTTAGAAACAAACAGAAAAAACTACTTTTGTTTTTCCTTTATGAATTATAGATAGAGAGGAACAAAAAGACCAATCTCTGTCTTGCGCTAATCCTTCAATTCGATCCCTCTCTTCTTTGATAGTCCTCAGCTACCTGCTCCCTTGCACGCCCAGCTTCACAAAGTACCTGTAAGATCACAGAAGCATAGCACTATACAAAGACATGGATCTATAATCATAAACAATCTAGGATCAGATGCAAATTGACCATACAAATGTAACAAGCATCAATGATACAAAAGCATGTAGGAAAACTCAAATAGTTTTTATTGATAAACAAGAAAAGAGCCAGGAGGAGTTACAACCAGTTGTTCCGACCCAGCATCAACCTCCCAGCAAAGAAGCCCCTCTTCACCTCAAACAAAGCTTAGATCACCCAACAATCTATGTTTGTCTCAGAAAACCAACAACAATTCCTTACAATATGCAAAATTCCAGCCTCTGGATCTCTGGGGTGAGGGATCCATATATATATATATATATATATAGATATCTGTAAGGGGGATGAGTCAGCTTGTGATTTGATTAGTGTCTTCTCTTTGATAGTTCTTGCTTCCACTTGGAGACTGATGGCCTCTTACTCATCCTTGGTCGAATTCAATGAGGCAAGTGTCACAGGAGAAGATTCTGGAAGCTTCCATTGCCTCTCCACCTCGCGAAATGACACTGCCATTTGTCATTTCTCGCCCATCGCACCCCACAG
Organism: Pinus tabuliformis; assembly: GCA_031772625.1. Lineage (NCBI taxonomy): Eukaryota > Viridiplantae > Streptophyta > Pinopsida > Pinales > Pinaceae > Pinus > Pinus tabuliformis. Next base: position 30,158,808 of record CM062808.1, on the reverse strand, counting down.
AAGGGATTTTTGAAATGCAACGCACCCACACAGTGTATTTAGGTGAGATGCAACGCACTTAGCCACTCGAGCAGTTGAAATGATCCTGTTTTGACCAATTATGAGCAGTTTTTCATGGAGAACTTCTGGGAGAAGCTGTAATCTGCTGACCTTGTTCCTTTAGGGGTTAGAACAACACTTTTAGGGACTTATGAGCCCTTGGTTTATGGACATTTCATGCTTGGGGTTGTAGGGCCCAAAAATTTCTATAACACATGGGCTTGCACTTCTCCATGTGAAAGCGCCTGAGTATCTCATTAGCATACTTGCCTTGAGACACAAATACTTCACCATCTTTCTGCCACACCTCCATGCCTAGAAAGTAGTGCATAAGACCCATGTCTTTCATTTCAAACTCTCTTGCAAGGTCCTCCTTGCAAGACTGTATCAGTTGATCATCACTTGTCAAAATCAGATCATCGACATAAAGAACAATGATCAATGGTTTACCTTCTACCATGATGTGGTAAAGGTTCACATTTTCTGCACTCTTAGTGAAGCCCAACCCAGTGAAATAGCTGTTGATCTTGGTGTACCAAGCACGGGGTGCTTGGTTCAGCCCATACAAAGCCCTCTTGAGTCGGCACGCATGAAACTCATGATCGAAGGTCTTGAAACCCTCTGGCTGTTCAATGTACACCTCTTCCTCAATCTTCCCATTGAGGAATGTTGTCTTCACGTCCATCTTGTGGATCTTCCACCCCATCTGAGCTGATAGTGCCAACATTGATCTAATCGATGAGTACATTGCTACGAGAAAAAAAGTCTCATCGTAGTCAATCCCCTCGACCCGTGAGAAACCTTGGGCAACAAACCTTGCCTTATGTTTCTCAACACTTCCATTAACTGCCTACTTTACCTTGTAAAGCCATCTGGAATTCACCACTGACTTTCCCTGAGGTCTTGGGACAACATCCCACACACTGTTACGAATGATAGAGTCATACTCCTCTACCATTGCATCAACCCAGACTGGTTGCTGCACTGCCTCCTCGAATGAAGAAGGTTCAGTATCTACACACTCCCCAACCAGGGCCATGTACCCAGTGTAACACTCGAGCGACCTCCTCTATTTGTGCTAAGAAGATGGATGTCCCAGATTCTCCCGTGCATCCAGCATCAACCTATCAGCTTCGCTTGAGTGTTTCCACCCATCTCTGGAAGTCTCAGCATGAGTGGATGCCTCCACTCCTGGATCCTCTGCATGCGGCTGCTCCGCATCAATTTGAGGCTCCTCCTCTACATGTAACTTGAGCTCCCTCTCAAGTGATAGTCACATGGATTTCTGCTCGTTGAACTTTAGATCCCTGCACTGTCCTCTGACTAGTAGGTAGGTACACCTGATAGTTGTGGGGTGTATTTGTGTACCCCACAGGTATTCCCAACTCAGTTGTTGGATGTAGCTTCTTCCGGGCATCTTTGGTCACATGACAGTAAACTGATGATCCAAAGATTCAAAAGTGACTCACATCTGGTCGCTTCCCAGAAAAGGCCTCCATAGGTGTCTTCATTCCCAGTATACGGTGTAGGCTTCTATTCTGCAAGTATACTGCCGTATTGAAAGCCTCAGCCCACAAATGCAGTGGTAGGCTTTGGTCATGCAACATCGCTCGAGCTACTCCCACAATCGATCTGTTCTTCCTTTCAGCCACCCCATTTTGCTGTGGGTTATGGGGTGCCGTCAATTCCCGTTTAATTCATTCTGCAATGCAGAGACCTTAAACTGTTAGGAGACATACTATCCACCATTATCGCTACACAAGACTTTTATTTTCTTTCCATATTATTTCTCCGCCAAGGCTTTAAACTCACAAAACCTTAAGAAGGCGTGATCCTTCTTTTGCATAAAGTAGATCTAGCATCTATGAGAAAAATCATCAATAAAAATAACATAGTAGCTTTGTTTAGTGGTGGAGGCTGTAGAGAATGGTCCACAAACATCTACGTGAACTCACTCCAGGATTGCTCCAGCTCTACTGCCTCGATTCGAAAAGGAAGATTTCACATACTTACCTAAGGTACAACCTTTGCATGTATTCGTCTACTCCAGTTTTCCCTTGGGCAGTCCGGTAGAAATCTGCTGCATGGTCTTCAGGGCTCCATGGTGCAAGTGGCCTAGTCTTCTATGCCATAGCTTACCAACATCTTGGCTCTGCACCATCTCAGCTTTGGAACTCAATGTAGCACAATCGTCTACCTCCAGCTTGTAGAGATTCTTTACTCGAATCCTAATTCGCTTTGTCTGTCCAGTACCGATATGCCTCAGGAATACCTTTCCTTTACTAAAGACTACATCATAGCCTTTATCTTCTAGCATAGAAACAAACAAAAGATTCTTCTTCAGACCTGATACATACTTTACATCAGTTAGGGTGAGGGGAGCTCCATGCTCCCTCTGAAACACAGCCGTACCTTCACCTAAAACACGGTACTTTCCATCATCGCCCATCTCGATCCGCATCTGGATATCCTTCTCCCCCAAGGTAATGAAAAGATTCTTGTCACCTGACATGTAGAATGAAGCTCCACTGTCCAGGTACCACACACATCCCACCATGGATGAAACCATGCATGTGATAAGTGAGAAATCCAACTCAAACTATGAGGCCAGTGCCTCACCATCAGATCCCTTCAACGAACTCTTCTTGGATTTCTTCTGTGGACAATTCGTAGCGTAATGGGCCACTTCATGACAATGAAGACATCACACTTTCGATTTGTCAAACTTATTCCCACCATGAGAAGAATTGGATTTGGGATGGGACACCTTCCCTTTCCCTTTCCTCGCCTTACTCGCTAAGGCTATATTTTCCTCATCATCTTGCTTCGATGAGGACCCATCTTTGGTGCTTCTTCTTATTTCCTCCTGCATCAGATTCGACCAAATTCGTTCCCAATCTGGCAGTTTTTCTCTTCCATTAACTGAGTCTTTGTAGCTATGCCATCTCTTAGGAAGACCGAGGAGTGCAAGACTCACCATGTCATCATTAGCGGTCGTGATCCCTACACTTCCAAGCTCATCCATGTAGGTGGTGAGCTTATTCAGATATGTAGAGATTGTGTCACCCTTTTCACACTTGATTTTCCGAAGCTTGTCTTTCAGTGCCAGCTTCCTTTGATCGTTGTTGTTCTGATATAGATCTTTCAATGTTTTCCACATCGAAAATAATGTCTCATTCCCATGGAGACTTGAGACTATGTGGTCTCAAACTCCCTCTAGAAGGATTCTCCTTGCTCTAGCCACACATTTCTTCTGTTCCACCAATTCAGTAGCATCAGTTGGCTTGGGGAATTCTTGATCAATGAAGTCCTTTAGACCGTTATCCTCTATTACTGCTTCCATGTTATCCTTCCATGCTATATAAATCGATCTGCCATCAAGAGCATATTCGAGTCTTAAACCGTTGAATGCCATTGGTGAAATTCAGATGTGATAAGAACTCGATTTATATATTTAGGAATCACAAACTTCGAACTTCTCCCTTCTTGTATGTAGTTCTTCTCTTTGATCACCTTCGCTTTAATACCATGTAGAAATTCCCACTGTAGATCAACAGATTATGCAATAGACTAAAGAAACATACAAGATCTACTTATACAACAAACTTTGCAGAAGCTTAATCGAATATGAGCAAGATCAATGAGAACACATATAATTGAGAATGAGAAATCAATCACACATAACACAGAACAAATAACCCAGGGAAAGCTTTAGCCTAAAACCCCAATCTCTGTATTATCATACAAGTGGAAATATGTTCGAGTTACAAGAAGAATCAACTCACAAGTTATGTTACTCTCTCTGCAATCAAACAATACAACTCACAGACTGAATAGACACAATATATGTCCTCCTCAAGCCCTCCAAGCCTCCCATTTCCTTATGCAGTTTTTCTTGGGGTCCAGTGATGCCACATGTGTGAATTGGCCTCATCACACTCACAAAAAATGAAGAAGTAACTGTGCAATCCTCAAGGAAAGAATTCCTTCTGCATGCAAGAGATATTCACAATGGAATATTCCTCCAACTAATAGTACACTATCCCTCCTTCTGATCTCAACTGGGTCTCTGTATGAACTGACATGCATGAGTTATTTATGAGAGAATATTCAGTTATCTGAAGTGCAGCAGTTACATGCATGCAAGCATTAACTAACTGAACTCACAATTAATTCAACAAACTATTTGAATTAATCTAACTGGACTTTACTCAGTTAACTGAGCCAACTATTTACAACTCATCCTTATCTCTTTAACTGATGGATGAATTCCTCAAGCAATGGAGAAACTGTTGCATGTCCCCACATAGACTTCATGTTTGATTGTCTACAACTAATTAACTCATGGTGAATTAATTAATTATTTTACAAACAACTGCTAAGATCAAATTCAAATTTTTACTTCTCTATTTTAGTTCAGGGACTAACTAAAATAGGAAGGTATCCCAAAATGCTATTTATTGCAGTACTAAATTTAGCACTTCTATATTTAGCATTTCTTGTTGCTATTTTCAACAATCCCAGCCAAAATTCTAGTCATGGACATTGTAGTAGAAAACATACCCCCTAAGTATGGAATTTTACTATCAAGGTCTTGGGGAGAAAAGTTACAAGGTACTTTGCAAATGGATATGACCTATGTTACCATTCCTATTTTTGGTCAGTAGAGAAGACTATACAAGGATACTGTCAAGAAATAAATGGTTAGTAATCAAGAAAAACCAAACAAATACCCCCAATGCTCTATGCATTCATATTTAGACTCCTTTATTGTATACAATGATTAATCTTTAGAAGAGGAATTTTCACATTTAGAAGCTGAGCTAAGCAAGACAGAGGAAATGAAATTTGAACCTAGGAAACCAAAGGAAGAGAGTGAAGCCCTATGGAACATGGAATTTGATGGGGCTATAAGAAAGAAAGGAATAGGGGCAGGTGTCTGGATTCTAAACTCACAAACAGGGATAGCTAAAGGACACTCTTACAAACTAAACTTTCAATGTACAAACAATATAGCTGAATATGAAGCATTAATCTTAGGAATACAACTTTTAAAGAGGTTAGGGGCTAAAATAATTTATGTGCACAAAGATTTAGAAGGTATCATTAACCAAATTAAAGGTGAGTATTCAGCCAAGCACCCTATATTAAGAGCCTATATAAACGTAGTTATATATTTTCTTCAATGTTTCCTTGAATATCAATTGTCTCTTATTCCTAGAGGCTAAAATATTTTTGTAGATGATTTAGCTACTTCAGCTAGTACTTGTAAGGTGCCATTCCATCCTAATAGAAAATATGAGGTTGAAATAAAACATAGACCAATTGTCCTGGATAATGTAAGATATTGGCAAGTTTTTGAAAGTGACAAACAAGTAGAGAATTTTTTACAATTAAAAGATGATTTTGAGTCTGTAAATATTGATACAGATAATGATGTAGATGAAAATAAAAAAGAAATAGTGTTAAATGAAATTGATGACAATCAAGAAGAACTTGAGGTTCTGCAACTAAAAGACAATGTGTTGCCAAGAGGATTGGTACCATTGGAAGAGATTTTTGACTTCAATGATGTAGCCAAAAAGCCAAAAATAGAACCAGTAGGAGCCGAGGTAGAGGATTGTAACATAGGAACTGTAGAGAATCCTAAAATTGTGAAACTGTCCAAATCCTTACCTCCTAAAGAAAAAAAAAAATACATTGAGCTACTTAAGGAATTCTCTGATGTGTTTGCTTGGAGCTATGAATATTTAAAATCATATGATACTAGTATCATACAACACACCATTCCCATCAGAGAAGATCAAAATCCCTTCAAACAGAAATTGAGGAGAGTGAATCCAATATTATTATCTTTGATAGAAAAGGAAGTCATTTTTTTTTATGCAAAGATCATTATACCCCTCAGATTTTCGAAATGGGTCACTATTCTAGTACCTACCAGAAAGAAAACAGGTGAAATTAGGCTTTGTGTAGATTTCAAGAATCTAAACAAGGTTTCTCTTAAGGACAACTACCCTCTGCCCAAAATGGAACATATCCTACAAAAGGTAGTTGGTTCCAACAAGATCTCTTGGCTAGATGGTTTCTCAAGATACAACCAGGTTTTGGTTCATCTTGATGATAAACACAAAACAACGTCTACTACATCTTGGGGAACTTTTATGTATGTAAAAATTTCCTTTGGCCTTATGAATGCTGGGGTCACTTTCCAAGGGGAAATGGACACTGCATTTGCTGATGAAACAGATAGATTCATTGTGATTTACTTAGATGATATAACTATGTTTTTAAAAACAGATGAAGAACACCTATTGCATTTAAGAAAGGTTTTTGAAAAATGTAGAAAATATGGTATTTCCTTAAACCCTAGTAGAGTCAAAGCCATAAGGTTTAAGGTTTAGAGGAGGGAAAAATTATATGTCATATAATTTCAAAAGAAGGTATTAGAATACATCCTAGCAGAGTCGAAGCCATACTGAAAATTGACCCTCCCAGAAACAAGAAAGAACTTCAATCCTTCATTGGTAGGATAAATATCCTTAGAAGATTTATTCCTAACTTGGCCGAAATCTTAAGAGCCATCACACACATTCTAAAAAAAGATAGAGAAATAAAATGGAATACTGAAGCTGGAATGAACAAAGTTCGTTCTTCAGTTTAAATACTATAGAAGATTTGGAATATGTAGATCTCCATTGAGATACAAGATTATATATTAAATGTATGAATAAGAATGATGATACAATGAGAGTGAGGAACTTGCTTATATATTAGGCAGGTGCCTCTTCATGGAGAGTCATGTCCCATTTAGACATGCCCCTTCAACCTAATTACTAATTAACTAATCATTATTACAATTATCCTCATTACTTATATTTATATTATTTATATATATTTTATTTATAACATTGCCTTCCTCCTCAAAAAATCTTTGTCCTCAAAGCTTATTGATACAAAAGGCTTGATCTCTTTTTCGGTTTCGAATGTCTTCTCGTCTCAGAACTGTCATCTTTGTTGATACAAGTTGATATGATATTCTAAGTGACAAACAAAATTATTGCATTGAGAAGGGATCAAACCATCCTAGATTAATCTTCTGTGGAATATTCTGATCACTGGAATTTCATAACGAATTGTCATCATATGACTGGATTGAGGTTATTTTAATATTCTTTGGAACATCTGATTGTTGTTTTTGTTTTGAATGGTACACATACGTATATTGATTGAGTTGTCCACTCTCATGACTTTTTTGGTTTGACTTTCCCTTATTAGGCATGTGGTAAATTTTTTATTTTCTTCTAGTGAGGATGTTGTTGAGTTGGTCATAGAACATTCACTTGGGATGTTCATTGTCTGAACTGTAACATCTAAATTTGTATTTCCTTCAAATTGCTTGTCTTCTTCTTGAGTTGTGACATTCATTGGATCAGTATCTGTTACTTTCTCTTCCACTTGGACTTCTACATTCGATGCTTCCTTCTCGATAAATTGTTGCACCTTATTTTCCAATGACTTCTTGTCCTTCTTAAGCTTCTTAATTTGTGTCAATAATTTTTCACTATGGTCTTTAAGCCAAGAAACTTCTTCATTTTTGGTAGCAGTGATCTTGTCAACTTCGCTTTGCATATTTTGTAGAACTTTTTTACCTTCTTGAAAAATTATTTTTGAAATATCTTGTATGTCTTCTGGTGTTACTGAATTTGGATTTAATGTAACATCTTGGAGTGTTATTTTCTTCTTCATGTAGGAAAATGTTAAAAACATTTTTTTTGTTGTATTTAGAATAAAGGACCCAAGAGTTTCCATCCAAGGTGAGTCCAAAACAATGTCACTATCGTCAAAAAATAAGGTTTTCATGATGAATTGCGAGGTAAAAGTATAATCCCCGATACTTAGTTGTAGATTTTTTATGTCGTATTGTTTGTTACTTGTGTCAACAAACATTGTTTCGATTATATTTGATTCAGGAATTACTAGTTGGTTAGCACATTTAGTACTAACATAATTACTATGTTTAGTAGGACTGATAGAGATTATAATATCTCTTCCCATGAGTGATCCTTTGATTTTAAATAATGTACTAACACATTTACTAAAAGTTTTAGGAAATATTTCATTAATGTTGGTTTCCATTTTTTTATTTTTATTTTTTCTTGTTTTTATTTATTTAAAATAACCCTTTTTTTATAACTTCTAAAGTTCCTTTTTATTTTATTTAAAAAATATTCTCTAGCCTTGTTCTTTCCCTTAAATACTTGTTTCTATTTCCTCTTAATATAACCCCCCTTTTTTTGTCTTCATAATCTTGCATTGGTTTTTTTTTTTTTTAAGAGATGATAAGGTGATCCCCTTCAAAATATAAATTTTATAAAGTTTATAAATATAAAGTTATAATTATCTACGAAATGACGTTGACTGGTCATGACTCTTGGGAGGTGGCGGAAACGAATGGATATGACTAATACAGAAAAGAGGGTGTGGACGCATAAACAATTATGGTTAGTGCGGATTATTGGGACTATCATTATGGTAAATAGTTTGACTCTATGAATGGATGGCGGCTAGCAGTGAAAGTGTTTTACAGTGGTCAAGATTATGCTTATGGAAAATAGTTCGAGGGGTAGAAACTAGCTGCAATGGGTATGTGCGAAGGAATCAATTATATTGATCGGGAGTCAGAGCCAACAATAGGAGGATGGTGGCGATGTCAACATGATGAAGAGCTTAGAAGGAGGCCAAAACGACTTGTCATATTGATAGTTGTAATTTAGCTGACGACAATTCCTATTCACGCGGAGGCAACACGAGAATTGTGGCAACAATGGAGAGTCAAGAGTTGTGAATGCAACGTTGGATGGTCTTTATCGATGAAAAGTGGATAGTTCCCACTGTGTGGCATGATGTTTTAGTAGAAGTGTGCCACAGAAAACCTAACGATGACTCGAGAAATATGATGGTGTTTATGGCTCTAGAAAGGCAAAAGAAGGGCGTCTGCGGATGGGTTGCTACAATTGGTGGCTCGCAGAGGCAACATCGACGACGTGAGGGGCTACAATTAATGTGTGGCGGTCTTCTGAGTATGAGCAACCCGTCGACTGTGGTGGTCTTCTGAGTATGGCAGTTGATGGCCACAAGTTTTTGTTTACCCTTTTTTCTTTTTTCTTTTTCAATATTAATTTTATTGTTTTCCTTTTTAATTCTTTTTGATTTAATAATCTCCTTTTTTATATATACTTTTTTTTAGATTTTTTCTTTTTTCTATATATATATTTTTAATATATCCTTTTTTTTAAATTTTATTTATTTTTTAATCAACAAATTTATTTCTTTAAAAAAATGGCCAAGGGCCTATGAACTCAGCAACGGAGAAACTCCCAAAAGTGTAGCGAAGTGCTTATATCTTGACAACAACAATGTTGACGAAACCTTGATGGCCAAGGGCCTAGATCGAAGAGCGCGACTTTGTGCAGTGGTGGAGCAGCTAGAGGATCGAATAGCTATGATACCAAATGGAACGAACAAAGTTTGTTCTTCAGGTTAAATACTCCAAAATACTTGGAATATGTAGATCTACATTGAGATACAAGATTATATATTAAATGTATGAATAAGAATGATGATACAATGAGATTGAGGGGCCTGCTTATATATTTAGCAGGTGCCTCTTCATGGAGAGTCATGTCACATTTAGACATGCCTCTTCAGCCTAATTATTAATTAACTAATAATTATTACAAATATCCTCATACTTATATTTATATTATTTATATATATTTTATTCGTAACAGAATCCAATAAATCTTTTATTGAAGTGAATTTAGCTTTAACCACTGCTCCTATTTTTATAAGCCTTGACTTTACAAAGGATTTTGATGAGCATCGATATTGCAACAAGAGTACTGCAACTCCCAAGGCTACCAACTTTAATTATCAACTCAGGGTTCGTACAAAATTAAGAGGCATCGACACTATATGTGCAACATACAATGTGTCCTTCCTTTGTTGTTATGATGTAATGGAGTGCATGTAATGAAATCAAATCCTAAACTAATTGCAGAAAATAAAATACTCAAAATGGAATCCTTAACCTATTGCAAGAAAGAAAATACAAGGAAAGATGCCTATTCTAATTGCATAAAGTAAATCTCATGAATTAAATGTCAATAATTACATTTCAAAGAGTTTAGGTCCATTAACATAGTTCATTGGATGTCACAATCATCATTGTATTATCCATTTCATAAATTTGTCCATTAGCCCAAATCATTGAAATTTTTTGCATGGATAAAGATGCCAGTCCTAAGTGGTCTTTAGTATTCCCTAATCATTTAGCAGAGCCTAGGGGTATTTATTCAACCCTAAGGGACAATAATCAATCTTCTTGAGCAAATTTGGGTAAGTATATACATATTGTAAGGTTGCTACAGGAGATCCTGTAGTTACTACAAGAAATTGTAGATTTACTACAAGAAACTATAATTCACCGAATGACCAAGCAAATCAAATCCAAATTGGATGGGAAAATATTTTTTATTGACTAGGATGTCTTAGGTATCCATTCCAAGTGTAATCACTCAAAAATACCTTTGTTAACCCATCCTAAAAAATAGCAGAAAATTACTAGTCTAAAATCTAGAAATTCGAGAGCTAGTGAGCTAGTAAATATATCAAATGCCTAACAAAATCACGTGCAAATATAATGGGGTGATTTCTTTTATTAACTAGAATTTGTTTTTGATCTAATGAAAGTGGAATAAACTTGATTGAAGCTCGTTATCATGCTCTATAAAATAGCATAAATTTACTGTTATATGCCACAAGGGACTTCCAAAAATCTTTATTTGGAAATAAGAAAACTAATCCAAGTAGCTCCATGATTACTATGACCTTCCAAATCTGTTCTAAGGATGAAATGATGCTTGTGATCCTACAGAATAACTTAGTTCAACCATTTAAACCAATCCTACAACAAGAAATCATTAATACTAAATGAAAAAATATAAAAAACAAGAACATGAGATGCATGTGAATAAGAAGTGAAAAGAAGAAAAATAAATGATATAAAAGGGATTTGAGGCTCCTAGTATGGAAAATCCCATGGAAACTCAGAGTCCTATGAAGGAGACCATTATTTAGAAGTTCAACATGGAGCCAATCTTCATTATTTTCATCAATAAAATTACACCCTTGCAAGAAATGACAGTGGAGATGCAAAAATAAGAGTTCTCTCGACATGAAGACTAATCAAAATCAACCCCTAGAGGCAAGTTAGACTTGGTACTTATACAAAATGATTAGGAAGCTTTCCCCCTAAAAGGAGGAAGATTTCCCCACCAAAATCCCTTAATTAGTGGATCTGGTTCCCAATACTATGAATCTGCATTAAATGACAAGGAACACATTCCTAGTTTTTCTCGATCATTGGAGCTCTAGAATCTGTGCAATTATTTCAAAATACCTTCTTGATTTATTATTTAATATTGATCCTCCTGTAGTAGGGAGCAAGTCCCTAAATTATCTCCTCCTCCAAATCTTCATAACTTCCCCAATATTCTCACAATATTCCACAAAAATAAATAATATTAGGCACATATATGAAATTATTCACGAACCTTCCTAATGAACATATTAAATTTAAAAATACATTATCTAATGCAAAAATAGAGGTTTAATTTGTTGAAGGATGGTCAAATGGGTTTGAATTTATGTCTAGTTTAGAGGCCCATTATGCCCCCTACTGAAAGTGTTTCTCATCCTCTGAGAAACTTAGTGACCTCAGTGTGCCTCATTCATGGCCCTGGTGGCCTCTCTCTTGTGCATTCCTCAGTTCTTTCTCTTAAGAATATTGGCTATAAGTTCTGCAAGGACAAGAACAAAAATATAGTTGTTCTTTTCATGATTGTTTAACAATATTTCAAGCAAAAAAACATAACTTTCTTTTTTGCAAGTGAACTTTGTTGGCTTGTAGATCCATTTCATTCATATCCTATCCCTTGAAACCTTCATTCCATTTTCACTCATTTTTTCAAAACTATTTGTGCATAGAAAAATCACAATGTTTCTTGAGACCATTAGCCTGCCTTCTTCCCCTTATTCAAAATGGGTTCTTGAATATTTTTCAGTTTGGCAAGGTCTTCCACATCCTTTTCCAACCTCCTGATACCTTTTTCCACCATTTGGACACCTTTGAAACCTTCAAAACACATTTAGATGAGAACTAGGACATCCTATAGTAATTCATGTAGTAAATACATGAAACCCTATAGTAATTCCTATAGTAACTACAAGAAACCCTATAGCAGCCTGTTTAAACATGTTTTGAACAGAAATGATAGTCTGAGCCTAGGGTAGGCCCTAACTGTATGGGAGTGATGAGAAATGATGTAGAGGATTTGGAGGATGATGCTAGAGCTCAAAGGGAGTAGTATAGGTTTGTGAAAATGGAGAGGATGTGCTCTGTGTGTTTTTTCAAGAAATTTTAAGGGTGAGACAAAGTGTAGGGTTTGTTCTTGAAAAATATTATTTTTTTCTTATGAAATGGGATGGATGAATGATGGATATATAGTGGATATGAAGTGGATGGAGGGCTTGGAGTGTTGTGGTGACTTGGCCTTTGCACAAATTTCCTCTTTTAACTGTTGTCCCCATTCCTCAAAATCATCACCCTTCCTAATTTGGTTTTTCCACATTACATGAGTGAAGGAGTTAGTTGTATTAACTAGTTGAAGGTGGCCGAGACTGCTGACCCATCCTTAGCTTATAAAACCTCATCTCTCATGCATTGAAAACAAATTTCTAACTATAATATGCTCAAGAGAAGAGGTCAAGAATATTGCATACATGTACCTACCTAATGGTTGTTCGAGAGGCACGCATGTTTCTACTAAGTTGATGATTGATCCATGGTCCTCTGGAGGTAATAATTTCCTTTGTTTCCTTCTACACAGGTCTTCATAGCTTGGTGATTCTAAACCTCTAACTTCCAGTTACCATGAACAAGCTATCTTAGTCAAATATGACATTCTTGGAGTGTTGGGTTGGGCCATGGGTGATGTTTAGCTTCCCCACACTTTTCACAATTGTCATACCCCTTACTAGTACTTCATTTCACCTTCCCTACCTTCCTATATCCTTCATCTAGTTTCCTGTAGAAAACTAGGATATCCTGTAGTAATTACAGGAAACCTTGTAGCAGTCTGATTAAACCCATATATCCCAAATGGTATACTGGATTGACCTAAACTTTTTTGAGCATGTTTCCATCATCCTTATGCACCTCCCTATAAAAAAAATTGGCCAATTGATGCACGAATGTCGAGAAAAATAAAAAAATGATTGTAGGTGATGGAGGTTGATTTCTCAAAAACCGTGCGCTCTTGGGCATGTTACCATCATCCATATGCATCTTTCCATGAAACAACGTTTATCGAGAAAATTAAAAAATGGCTATAGGTGATGGGGGTCGGGTTCTCGAAAACTGTGCACTGGAATTTGCTGAAATTACTTGGGCATGTTACTATCAGCCATATGCATACCCCACTGCAACAATTTGACAAACAGATGCATGGATTTCAAGATATGACAAAAATATTTTTCTACTCTATTTATTTTTGTTTCCTGTAGTAACTACAAGATCTTACTGTGGTATTTTAGGACAAAAAGGAAAATGAGTGGTAAAAGCTTGGCGATAGTGAGTGGATGGTGGAAATAGATGAATGTGATAGATTTGCATGGACTTGGTCCTATTGTAGCATTTGAGCAAGCCGGAGGAGAAATTCAAAATTTGACTTCTTTTGACTAGGCTTGTGATAAACTTTTCTTCTGGTGGCTAACTTGTTTTTGTTGCTTGTAGAGGTTGGAGGGCACCTGCATTCATAACATAGAGATATACATGGAGAGTATATATATATATAGGCCTACTAGCTGCCTCAATGAGATTTTCAGCTAGTAGGTCTGCCTAGGCGCTTCAAAGGAGATTTTCACCTAGGATCTTTTTTTTTTTTCTCTTTCTTCCAACCCATTGACTGTCTCATGGAGGTTTTCAATCAATGAGTCAATCTTAGGCACCTCAAAGGAGGTTTTCACTTGAGATTTTATTTTTTCTCCTATTTTTCATTTTTTTATTTATTTTCTTATCCTACTCTACTTGAAAAAAAAAATCATTTTCAAGTGTAGGAATACTTCCAATGAAGCCAAGTGGACATCGAGATGACAGATAAAATGATGAGTAGTCTTGAAATATATTCTTTGATAGGTACATGAATATGAGATACAAACTTTTTTGATTGAGATGAGATCAGGAATTGTTGAAGAAGAGTGGGTTGCTGCAACTTGACACTTTGCTGGAACCATATTTCAATATAGTTGTGATGCTCCTGGTCCACTTGTTGATTTGGATCATCTTGGATGTCTTCTTCTTCCATGAAATTCAGATCTTCTTCTTTTAGTTTATTATTCTCTTCAACACATAGAGGATCTGATGGTAAACATGAGGGAACTTTCCCTCTCCGATTATGATGTTTTCTCTTTGTCAAGTACATCCCATGATTCTTTGGTCTTCTCATTTGAATCTTCTTTTTTTACATGTTGTCCTTCAATGATATCAAGAGAATATATTTTTTGTGATACTCTTCCTGAGCTAAGATGAATACCATTTAGATCAAGAGGAGATGTTTGGAAGTGTTGTACCTCAACATTGTAAGTGGGTTGAGCTACTTCATTGTGTGGGTTCGGAAATGGTGGTATAGGTAGTTGAGTGGGAGTGGATATTTGAGATGGATATGGTTGGGGTTATGGTTGTGGTGTAGGTGGATGGTAGGGATAACATGGAGTTGAGTATGTAGGATATTGAGGAAAATATTGAGGATATTGTGGATGGCTCCCATAAGTTCCTTGCCAACCTTGTTGCCAATATTGGTTTTGGGGTTGAGATGGCCAAGGTTGCCAAGGAAAGGGCGTGTTACAATTAATTTGAGATGCATGTGCATTATCTTGAACTTGTGAATTAGGCTCTTGCATCATATTAGGTTGAATAAGCTTCCATGGTCCTCTTGGAGATACATAACATAGTTGCATTGGCAATTGACTTGCTCCATTGTCCTCTTGGTAAACTTCCTTCAACCTTGGTAATGAGGGGAAATATTTAACATCATGTGATTCTACATGGACAACACAAATATCAACATCTTCTTTTTTCTCATTTTGTATTTTTAACATTTCTACTTGTTCACTTATATTGCTAAGAATTTATGTTTTAAAGTTATCAAGAAAATTTCCAAGTTTAGCTTGACTTACCAATCTTGATGTTGATTGAATTATTTTTTCCTTTCCTCTTCATACGTGTTTCCATGCTTCACAAATTTCTTCAAATTATAATTGGTATACATCACCTCTACTAATGAGATCAAGGAGATCAATCCGCTCATCCCTAATTGTTCTAAGTAAGAGGGTTTTTAGTGTGTTGGATCCTACAAGATGTAGTTTCCCCCCTTAACATTATACATGAACCTCTCTATTAGATCCCCTAGACTCTCATATTATTTTTGATTCATTCTAAAGATTTATTCTTTAACATCATGATATTTATATTTTTCTAGAAACATCTTTTGCATCTCACTCCATGATCTTATTGAATTAGTCCCTAAGCTCATTAACCATTTAAGATCTCTATCCTTCAATGTTGCCGGAAACAATCTCAATTTTTGAGTGTTTAGTAAGTAACCTTAAGATCTAAAAAGGATTTCAAATTCAAAGAGAAAGGTTTCCGGATCCTCTAACCTTAGACCATGAACTTTTGAAAGAAAAGATGGAGTGATGTTCTTCATGTGCACACTACCATCAGTATCTTGAATGGGAAATCCGAGAGGATCTTCCTCATTGTAATCATCTCCATATATTTCTTCTACATTCTTTTTTCATCTCTTATTCTTCTACCTGCAAAAGTGGATGGTGATGTGGCTCTTACTATACCACATGATCAAATGGGGGGGTGGGTTGGTGTTGGAGATTTTATTTTTTATTTTTTATGATTGAATGAAAACACTAATGCAATGCACTTTAATTTTTTTGAAATGAAATATGCCTAATGTAAATATTTTTTTGTTTTTGCAAAAAGGTAAAAAGAAATGAATCAACTAGGGAAGAAAACAATGCATACATTGACACCTCCCCAACAACGGCACCAAAAAATGATGAGCCTTAGTATTGCAACAAGAATGCTGCAACTCCCAAGGCTACCAAATTTAATTATCAACTCGGGGTTCATACAAACTTAAGAGGTACCAGCACTATATTTGCAACATACAATGTGTCCTTCCTTTGCTATCATGATGTAATCGAGTGCATGTAATGAAATCAAATCCTAGACTAATTGCAGAAAATGAAATGCTCGAAATGGAATCCTTAACCTATTGCAAGAAATAAGATACAAGGAAAGAAACCTATTCTAATTGCATAAATTAAATCTCATGAAGTAAATTTCAATCATTAAATTTCAAAGAGATTAGGTCCATTAATAGAGTTCACTGTATGTGGAAATCATCATTGTATTATCCGTTTCATAAATATGTCCATCAGCCCAAATCGCTGAAATGTTTTGCATGGGTAAATAGGCAAGTCCTAAGTGGTATTTAGTCTTCCCTAATAATTTATTTAGGACCTATGGTATTTATTAAACCCTAAGGGAAAATAACCAAGATTCTTGAGTGAATCTGTGCAAGTATATACATGTTGTAAGGTTGCTACATGAGATCCTGTAGTTATTACAGGAAACTGCAAATTTACTACAGGAAACTATAATTCACTGAATGAACAAGAAAATAAAATCCAAATTAGATGGGAATTTTTTTTTTATTGAATAGGATGTCTTAGGTCTCCATTCCAAGTGGAATCACTCAAAAATACCTTTGTAACCTATGCTAAAAAATAACAAAAAATTACTAATCTAAAATCTAGAAATTCGAGAACTAGTGAGCTAGTAAATATATCAAATGCCTAACCTAATCACGTGAAAATGCAATGGGGTGATTTTTGTTATTAACTAGAATGTTTTTTTGATGTAAATTCAAGTGGAATCAGCTTTAATGAATCTTGTTAGCATGCTCTAAAAAATAGAATAATTTCACTGTTATTTGCCACAAGGGACTTCCAAAAATCTAGATTTGGGAATAAGAAAACTAATCCAAGTAGCTCCATGATTAATATGACCTTACAAATATGTTCCAAGGATGAAATGATGCTTTTTATCCTACAAAATAACTTACTTAAATCATTTAACCCAATCCTACAACAAGAAATCATTAATACTAAATGCAGAAATAGAAAAAAACAAGAACAAGAGATGCATGTGAATAAGAAGTGAAAGGAAGAAAAGTAAATGATAAAAAAGGGCTCTGAGGCTCCTGGGATGGCCAAGCCCATGGAAAATAAGAGTCCTATGAAGGATACCAAGATATAGAAGCTGAACATGACACCAATCTTCATTATTTCCAACAATACAATTACAGCCCTGCAAGAAATGACAGTGGAGTTGCAAAAATACGAGTTCTCTCCACAAGAAGACTAATCAAAATCAACCTCTACAGGCAAATTCGACTTGGTAATTATACAAAATTATTAGGAAGCATTCCCCCTAAAAGGAGGAAGGTTTCCCCACCAAAATACCTTAATTTGTGGATCTAGTTCCCAATACTAGGAATCTACATTAAATGATAGAGAACACATTCCTGGATTTTCTCAATCATTGGAGCTCCAAAAACTGTGCAATTATTTCAGAATCTATTTTTGATTTATTATTTAATATTGATCCTTTTGTAGTAGGGATCAGGCCCCTAAATTATCTCCTCCTCCAAATCTTCATAATCTGCCCAATATTCTCACAATATTCCACAAAAATAAATAATATTAGGCACAAATATGCAATTATCCATAAACCTTCCTAATGAACATATTAAAGTTAAAAATACATTATATAATGCAAAAAGAGAGGTTTAATGTGCTGAAGGATGGTCAGATGGGCGTTAATTTATGCCTAATTTAGAGGTTATGATTTTTTCTTTTGCATCTGAGCATACTACTGCATTTGTTTTGTTGTAGAAAAATAGTGAAGGATATGAACAACCCATAGCTTTCTTTAGCAATCCCTCATTAAAGTATGACATCATGGAGAAACAATCATTTTCTTTGGCGAAGGCACTAAAAGACTTTATATTTTACATCCTACATTCTCATATCAATGCATTTGTCCCAAGTGTTATGGTAAAGGATATTTTGACACAAACTGACCCAGATGGTAGGAGGGGAAAATGGATTGCATTCATCCTAGAATATGACATTGAGATCAAGCCTACCAAGCTCATAAAAGGTGAGGGATTGGCTAAGGTAATGGTTGATTCCAATTTTCATGCACTAGATATTAATTTTATAGTTGCACTCGATGAACAGAAAGAGCTAGCGACTCCACAAGTATTAGAGGCCTTTACTACCTATCCATTGTATGAAAACATTATATTTTTGTCACAAAATTTACAAGCTCCTCCTGGTTTGGCCAAGGCAAAAGCTATATTTCTAAAAATGAAAGCTATGAAATTTTGTATTTACATCAGATTGTATATTGGAAAGATGTTGGAAGTATTTTTCTAAACTGTTTGTTGAAAGATGAAGCAGATAGGGTCATGGAAGAGTTTCATCAAGGATACTATGGAGGCCATTTCTACTGGAAGATCACAACCAAAAAAATCTTGAGGGTTGGTTTTTACTTGCTTAGATGTGCATAATAAATTCACCTCTTGTCACCAGTGCCAAATTTTTGAAGGCAAGAGAAAGATTTCGCCTTTACCATTGAAACCCATTTCAGTTGAGGTTCCTTTTCAACATTGGAGTCTGGATTTCATTGGTGAAATCCACCCAATCTCCTCAAGTCAACATAGATGGATCTTGATAGCCACTGGCTACTTTAATAAGTGGATTGAGGTTATTTCAACCAGACATGCCAAAAACATTGTAATAATTCAATTTTTAGAAGGTAACATTTTGTCTAAGTTTGGATGTCCACATAAGATTATCACTGACAATGTTGCTGCCTTTAAATCAAAGAAAATAGTTGATTTTTGCAAAAAATATCACTTAACATTAGGAAACTCTACTTCTTATTATCCACAAGGGAATGGGTTAGCTGAGTCTTGTAACAAAAGTATAGTCAACATCATCAAGAAATTATTGGAGGAAAATAAAAAAATCTTGGCATAAGAAGTTGATTAATGCCCCATGAGATGATAGAATTAACACAAAGAAATCTATTAGGATGTCTCCGTTATGGAGTAGATGCAATTTTTCCTACTTCTCTGGGAATCCCTGTGCTAAATCTATTGCAGGAAGCACAAGTAGAAACAAATGATTTGCAAAGAAGGATCAATTAGACCATTTAGTTGCAGCAATCCAGGGAGGAGGTCTACAACAAAAATCAACTCATTTAGGATAAAATTAAGAAGATCCATGATAGGAGGACAAAGGAATATGGCTTACAATAGATGACCTTGGGTTAGAATGGGACTCAAGGAATGAAGACAAAGGAAATCATGGTAAATTCGATATTTTGTGGAAAGGGCCATACAAAATTGAGACTTTTAGAGGTAACAATGCATTTTTATTAAAATACTTGACTGGAGAAGGACTGCGAGGTGGACCTATCAATGGAAGACTACTCAAACATTACTTTCTTCCAGAATAGATCAGTTTCATTTACAATCATTGTAAATATCATTTTACTATTCTACTGCAAGAGTGAGGGTGGTTCACATCAGGAGTTGAAGCCCAAAGAGAAGGCCCTAAGCTTCTGATGATTTGTTGCCCATATTTATGAATAATAATGGGTAAATAAATTCAAGCACAAAATATGGACAAATTGACCAATGGATGAAGTCTAATGATCTAAAAGGTTCTTGACATCTCACAGGGAGGATACCATCCCCATTAAAGCCACTGTTAGCGTCATATATTTTATGGGATGAGCTGACTATTAGTTGTTGATTTTTGTATATGAGATGTTGTAAATAATCTTTCATTATGCAAGTTATTTCCAAAAAATGAATAGAAAAATAAAAATAGAAAAAGAAAAGAAAAAAAAAGAGGGGGTACAAAAAATATATATATGAAAAAGTGAAAAAAATGGAAAAATATGAAAAAATGAAAAAAAAACCCAATAAGTGTGCAAATTCAAATGCCACTACATTTCACATAAAAATATGAATAAGAAATGCTTTAGAAAGTTCAAAGTGTGCTGCTTGTTTAAATGCCACATTAGAGTTTAAAAAAATAAATAAAATAAGAGGTTTAATCACACCATTTAAGCGTGATTAGACTTGGTGAATAAAATGAGTTTAGATAAGTTAATGGTGTAAGCACAGAGTTTAATTGTGGCTAGATTAGTCAAAATAAAGTTTTTTAGGATAAATAATGTTTACGACACAATGTAATCACGGTCCAAATTAGGTTTGGATTAAAATTAGTGTTAATTAGTTGTTTTATTAGTTATCACATTAATAAATTGCGATTATGTAGTATAGAATAACGTTTTATGTGATGCGACCATTTTTATCATTATGTAATAAAAGGCGCACACATTTCAATGGTCGAGATCTTGCCCACCCGGATCAAGGGTGGGTGAGGAGTTTCAGACCCCCCCGTCCTACCGACGATTAACCGAGGGGGGTCCAAAAAGTGGTTTCCCCCACTCACCACTCTTGCAACATGTCCTCCCCTGACACGTTTTGGATCCCCCCTCCTAATACTGTATACCATCCCCCTCTCTGAAAACCAACTTCCCACTCCGCTCCCACTCCCACCTATTTCAACCGTTGACCCCTTCGATTTTACGCCACTCTTCTTCCACCACCTCACATCTCTAGACCCCACTTCCCTTCTGACAAGTGGCACCTCTCGTCCCCTGTTCAGTCCTATACCATACCTCCACATGGCACCCCCTATTCACAATTTCCAATCACTTTTGCATCCTAACCCCCCTCCACATCAACTCATCCCCGTTCTACTCATTATTGTTGGGAATGGAATCCCCCCAAGGCATGTTTTGGGGATCAAAGCCCAAGTTTTGACCCAATATTATTAAAAAGACTCCATGAATTATGGGTGTGGAGCACGAAATGTATGATAGAGTCACAAGGTTGTCCGCCCTAGTCTTGTAATGTGAGGTCGGCCTACCCATGGTCCACGGACCATGGGATTGTATAAATAGAGCAAGGCTCTAAGTGTAAAAGATAGGATAGATAGGGAAGTAGAAGCAGAGAGCAAGAGTCTAAGTGTCTAAGTGTGTCTTGGGTTGTAGAGTAGGAGAAGGCTTTGCAGCTGAGTGCGCAGAGGCCTAGTAGTCCGCAGCTGAGTGTGTGGACCCCTATAGCTGGGTGCGCAGGGCAGAGTTGAGTTTGTAATCGAGAAAGAAGAAATAATAAAGAGAAGTTTGATATCATATTTGGGTATTTGTTCTTGGGTTAATGCATGTTTGATATAAATTGCAAATATATTGTTTATTTACTCCACATAGTTGTATGAATGGTTTATATTGTTAAGTATAACTTAAAGCATGCAAGTAGGCTAAGTTAATCAACTAGCATTGGAATACTAGTAAGGAATTGGGTAATAACAACGTTCGGCCCTGAGTAGGGCTGCACGAAGGCAGCATCTCTGGCTGCGAGGTACGGGAAAGTGCGCGTAGCGACGTGCGCGCAGGGTCGAACCGCAGACCACTTGAACTCATTAGACATCTCCAGGGTGTGGAAACCTAGTTCTAGCACCCTCCCATACTACTTCGGGTGAGACCTCAGTCCGCAGTCTGCAGACTGTTGTTGAAAGGGCAAGTAGTACCAGGATTTGTTTGGCTAAATCAACTCCGAACCTGGGTCAGGCTCCAACAAGCCAACAAATGGTTCCGTTGCTAGGATTGGGATTTGCATAAGAGATGTCTGATGTCGTGTCACTGGAATCTGACAAAGAAATAAATTGAAGGGTGATTGGATAGAAAGATTCACGATTTCATGACACAGGAAAACAGGTATCCATGAGTATCGAAGGAAAAATGGTTATAGCACTACTTATATATGGAAATCCATGAAATTGTCTTTGCATCCTTCCCCTCTGAGTTGTACGAGTGGATCGCAAAGCTAGCAGACAGTGAAGGAAGGTGTAGGATCAACAAACCTATTGTGTGGACTCCAGAGTTGGTGCACAGACTGAAAGCATTAGAAGATATGATCGCACATGCTGTGGACCATTGGCATGATCAAATTATAGGAGGGTTTATCATCGAGTTCGCGGTAGATAATTTAGTCAGCTACAGCGAGGTGGAACGATGCTTCCTCAAAGGACCGCGAGGTAAGTACGTTGAATCTTTGAACACTTGGATTAAAATGCTACTGTGTAAAAAACAGATTATGTGAATAAATTGATGTTTGGGGCTACGTGAAGTGGGAGGATCTACAGAAACAAAGGTAGTGAAGAATTATAGACTAGTCCCTTGATTTCACCTCCACGGGAGAGTGAGGAGGAGCTCGTGAAAGTTTCACCAAGAAGTGCGATCAGTCTGATAAGACAACAAAATCTGTACATACCACCCCCACCTACACCACCAACAGTTTCATCACCCCCATCTTCACCCACACCACCTTCGCCGCCACCACAGTTCAATATGGCGAGCATGATAAAGTTTCCAGCGTTCAAAGGAGTACGGAACGAAGATCTAGACCAATTTTGGTTTGTGGTAAAAGTTGTATGGGAAGCACAAGGAGTCACAGATGAAAATATAAAGAAGGCAACATTGGTGAGTGTGTTGCAGGACCACGCACTAATGTGGTACATTAAGCATTCCAATGACAATCCAAACGTAGGGATCGTAGATATCCAAGTTGTGCTAAATAGGGAATTTAGCAGGCCAAAATCAGAGACACAGTTGATTATCGGGTTTAAGGAAATTGTGATGCTTCCAGGCAAGACCCCCTAGGAGCTGGATGAGAGACTGAAGGGTATGATTCAGGAAGCCAACATGACCTTGATGGATGAGCAACACCGCACATGGTTTGTAGCGTCACTAACACCGCATCTAAGGATTGTGTTGTCACAACAGAAGCTATCCACTCAGGCCGAGGCCTTGGAGATTGCAATGAGACTACATGAGACCCCGATATAAGATCCTAACCCGGGAGTCCAACAGATCCACGCGTTGTTGAAAAAATTGTGTCTGGAGATGTAGAGTTTGAAACAGAACAGGACAACTCGCCCAGAAGCGCGCGAGGAGGTATGGTGCATAAAGTGTAAAGGCAAGGGACATGACAAGGACCATTGTCTAGTTTTTTCGAACCACCTTGTGGGAGGAGGGGCAATGCCATTGAGACTAGAGGCACAAGCAGGACCGAGCGCGGTGCCTGCATTATGGTGCGCGATTTGTCAAATAAGAGGGAAGCATGCTACAGATAACTGCCATCTATTACAGAAGTATAAGCAGATGTCCTAACATTTTTTCTGTAATTTCTGCAAATCAGTAGGCCATGATGAGCTCACCAGTAGAAGTTATGAACTAATGATAGATCAGACTCCTACCTACAGAGTTCAGGTCGAAACATGAGCTCTCGATCAAAATACAAGGATGGCACACACTGGATTTTAGGGGCGCGGATGAGGTCAAGGTGGAATGGGACCAAGAAGGGGTCGCAGACAACTGATCTGTTACAATTGCGGAGGGTCAGGGCATTATGCCTGCGATTGTAAAAATCCGACGAGAGCATCACGTTTATATTGTACCCAGTTTGATCATGAGATGGAGGACTGCCCCACACTAATAGCAAGGTTGTGCACTAAAGGAGCACTCCAGCCTCCCCCGACTAAGAACCTGCAAATGATGAGGTTTGAGCCATGCGAAGAGGACCAAAATGTAAAAATCGTGCTCCGAAGTGGTATCACAACAGGAGATGACAAGGGCAAGAAGCCCGAAGAGAGTGCCTGGGTTCGCAAGGCTCCAACAAAGGAACTAGAGTTTGATTTGGAGCACACGAAGGAGACATTCATTGTTGGCTACTAGGGGCCTGACCTAGGTTCATAAGTGATTTATCCAAGCAAATCCCGGTACCACTGGCCCTTTCGGCAATAGCCTGTGGAGCGTGGATTGAGGTCTCACTTGAAGTAGTATGGGAGGGTGCTGGAACCAGATTTTTGCACCTTGGGGATGTCTGATATGGGGCGATAGGTACGTGATTCAATCTTCGCGCTTACTAGGTTACGTGCACTAGCGAGCTCCTTGCGTTCTATGGCACTGCCTTTATGTAGCTCTAGCCACAGTGAGACCAGTGTTAATTACCCAAGTCTCCCTTAATTAGGTTCTATTCGCTATTTAATTAGAATGCTTTCATACATAAGCATTCATACAAGTGCACGCATATAAATATATAGATACCATTAACGCATAACATCAAAATATAGACCTACGAAATAGATGCACAATATGTCGAATCAACTTAGCTTTATTAATAATCCTTTCCAAGTTCAGTTCCATACAGACCCGACTCTACCCTGTGCGCCCAGCTATAGGGGTCCGCGCACTCAGCTGCGGACTCTACTAGGCCTCTGTACACTCAGCTGCAAAACCTCTACCTCCTACTATGACCCAATACACTTCAGATCCACTTCTATCTTATAACCATGCCTTCGTATCTATCTATTACTTTCTTTCTCAAAAACTAAGACTATCTTTACACTTAGAGCCTCGCTCTATTTATACAATCCCATGGTCCGCAGACCATGGGTAGGCCGACTCAACTTTACATTATTTTACAATTCTTAGGGTGGACAACCCTATGACTCATCCTAGACTTTCGCGCACCGCACCCGTACTTCGCGGAGTCTATACATTACATTGACCAAAACGCAGGCTTTAAGCCCCAAAAACATGTTGCGGGGATATCTGCTACCTAAAAGGCCCCCAACACAATCATCGTGACTCGTCCCTAGTCACTATGTGGCGATCTTGGCATGAAGCCCTTCCAACTATGTTTGGGCTGTGCAAAGGGTCGTAGCACACTGCTCTATCGTCTGTTAGACCTGCTTTACTTGATCAACTGAATGCTCGTTGTCAGAGGCAAATCCCTGTCACAAAGCCTGCATCACTTTCATTTGCTTGAGCTTTCCTTCAATGTTGGTAGTGATGATGAAGGCCTCATCAATCCAAGGCTAGATGCATTCTTTAAGTACGGCCTCCTTTTGGCGCATGACATCCACTTGTTCTTTAAATGCCTTTGCCTGCTGTAGCTTCGCTAGCCATTGAGTCAGGATCACTGCCTGCGCCATCTTGCACACATTGTCATATTGCATTTGAAGCTCCTGCACCTCTATTTCCAGGTGCTGTATGGTGGGGTCCTCCTACAAGGTAGTGAAGACCCTGAAGGATTCTTCCAACTGAGTTGTACAGGTCTGCACTGCCTATCCTATTTCCTCCAACCCCTTTTGGATAGTGTCAGCGCACTATTCCTGAACTTTCGGGGGCGTAGACAGCTGCGCCTTTAATCACAGTTCCACAATTTGCAAGTTGAGGTTCAACTGGATCCTTGTTTCTTCCTCCTTTGCCTCGTTGAATCCACTGGCCAATTTGTGGATTCACATTCCTATTGGTAGGTCTGTCGCAATTTCTAGCTTTGGGGCGTGACGACATGCTTCCTCTACGATCTACTCCAGTTGCTAGTTCTACGCCAATGCTTCATCACGTTGTAGGCTAAGCTGCTCGATGTTAATTCGCTGTTCACTAAGCATTTTCACTGTGCATCCTTTCCTAGCGTGGAGTTCTGCTATCGCTCCATCTTCCAATTGGTATAATATATCCCGTGGAAGGGAAACAAAGTTTAGGCCAAGTCCCTTGATCAGGCCCACCTTGGCTCTGTCTTCCATGCTGTCTACTGTCAGGGTTCCTTACGGCAGCATGACGGTGTTAGCCATTTTTGCCTGCAACATTTGCTTTGTTGCCGATGTACCCACGACACCATAGGTAGTGACCGTTCCTTCTTGTGGGGGCTGCACCTAAAGTCCCTGCAGTTGCGTCCTGAGGGCCCCCAACACAGTCTGCTTCTTCGTCATTGCTTCTTGGAGCACTTCCATGGTGACCTCGCGAACGGTGTCGTCGATGTCATATAGGTCACCCTCTGTTAGTGTAATAGGCTACCCATCAAGTTTGGAAGCCTTGGTCTTATTTTTAGGCCCCGTTCGTTCCATTCCGCATAACCATTTCAGTTGTGTAGATGTCATGCTTGGGTCTGCGCCTTCTGTCGTGTCATCTGTCCCCTATCCCGTGGTCAGGTCTGAGCCTCTTTCTTCCTGCATCATGGTGGCCCTAGTTGCCGGTGTTGCTGCTGTTTTTTTTACAGCCTTGGTCTGTTCTGCACCAGCCTTTGCTACCTCATTGGAAGCCCTTACCTCCTCGATGAACTTCTCGTTCTGCTTATGTTGTGCTAGCAGCTTGGCAGCATCCTTCTATCTTTGTATCGTTGTCTCATCGTGCGCTGCCAGATCCATGGCGCGCCATTTGGGTGGCCATGAGTCGAGCACTGCAAAAACGACGTCATCAATTGCGATGAAAGGGAGCTTGGTCTAGTTCTGCTCTAGATCCTTTCGTGCCTTGATATACACATTGTGCATATCCACCTTAAAGTCTGCAAAGCTCCACAGACTGTTGTACACCGTGGGGGATAGGCACGGCCTTTTGTTGATCCACATATGAACGCTTGCCTCTATGAGTATCCAGAAGATCTTGGTCTCACGGATTCGCGTGGTGTCCTTTCTTGCCTAGAGCGACGTGTATTTTGCTGCCTTTGGCATGTCCTATACAAGAGGAGGAAACTGATTGTCCTTAGGTAATTCCCCTACAATCAACAAGATGGATAAGAGCAACCACACGTAGTGGAAGGTCTTACCCTGCTCCTAGGCCTCCTTGCAGTTCGTCAGAAACTCCTCGCAGAGGAACTGCACCTAGTTGAACTGTACCCCCTTTGTGCATTGTTCGGCCAGCGCGATGACCGTTGCTGGTACCTCGTTACCGCGACATTTTCTCATCACTTTTCCTACCAGCAGCTGGGTGGCTATGCGCACCCCTTTGTCTTGAATGCTAGTAATGACGTAGCCCCTCTGCTTTTTCTCCAACTTGTATTTCTTCTTCATGGCCTCTACGAGCGCCAAGTCTCTGCTTTTGCCAGCTATTTCTATGGGGTCCCTTCCTGTACAGGGAAGCTAAGAAATCCTATGAATAAGCTCTGCAGTGATGGGAATAGGCTCCTCCGGTCACAATTACCCATCGTGCATTAGGAAAAGCAGTTTCCTAATGGAAAATATCATGATTGGTGCTCGGTGAAAGTGTGGAACCCATAGTAATTGGAGTAGCCCAGCCTCCTCCACCCTGCACAACCATTTCCGTGGCTGTAGCAATGTAACTGACCCCTCCTTGCTTTGTTTCATGAGTTGGATAGTCTCCAAATGTGGGAACCTTTTGCTGTCCACAAGGTCCCAATCTTCAAATTTCATTGTGGGCACGCGACCCATAACCGAACCTTCAAATAGAATACCCTCCAGGAGGAGCGGGGTTTGGAGTGTGCTCTTAATGACATCCAAATCTTTGGGTACTTTTACTCTTCCTTTTCGCGGAGGGACATACTTGGGTAGTTTTGCTGCAGCGTGCACTGGTTGAATGTCTTCCTCCATTTCTTCACCTACCTCGATCTCTTCTACAAATGCCTGGAGATCCTCCTTCTCCTCATCTGTCTCAAGGTTAATAGTCTTTCCCTTGTCTTCCATAGAAAGTTTACCAAATTGCGATTTCGCAGGGACATGCGAATTGGTCCCGCTGCCTATGGATCCATCTTGGGCCGCGACATCTAGGGTGATTTTGGAATTTCTGGTGCCTCCCCCACCTGCAGCGAAGGGATCTGTGCGGCTTCCTCGACGGTACTTTCGACTAAACCCACACCTCTCCTAGTAGTTGTCATCTTGTTCGAGCTATCTGTATTGTTCATGACTTTGGAGGCTCAAACATCGCTTGGCGCTCAACACTGTGGGTTATCTGTCACATCTCAAATCTCAAACAAGCAAATGTTGTGTTGTGGCTAGCCTTGGTAGTTTTATAGCATCTTTCAAATTTGAATTTGACCATTCCCCCGATTTTTGTGTCATTAATGAATTCTTGGCGGTAGATTGTCCCAAATCTAGTTCTGACTTCATGTCTTAATTACCCGTCACTCGCTCCTTTTTGTCTTAAATTGGATCTCTTGTCATGAACACCAACGGTCACCTCCCAGCCTACCCACATAGCAGCGCAACCCCCTATGCGCGGGCGCAATCCCTGTGACATACTGACCCTGCTTACAACCCCCTTATCGTGCAGCTCTTCTACAAACTCTTTTATAGTCCTGCACTCTCTTTCAACTGCTTGGAGTGCTGAGATTATGCTCCCTATGGATAGTTAGGTGGTCGCACCACTTGTGCGATGCTTCAATTCAGTTTCCAGCCTAGTCCACAGGCACTCCTCAATATCCCTAGCGACAGTTAGCGCTGCGCTTTCTTCCTTATTTGGTGCGCTCCCTCAATTACTTTGTCTGGTAAGGTGTGTTTGCAGCCATGGTAGCAGAGCCACAAATTCTCTGCGAAAATCTTCTAATGCAGCAGTATCATTGCTCATATCTTGTCCTATCATTCTTAGTTTATCTTACACAATTTTGGTTTCCAGTTTGTTGATTTCTTCATCCATTAACCTGATTTTCTTCTTCATCCGTACCCAACCTTCTTCAAGTTTGCGAAGTTCAATATTCCCTCGCTGAATGGCTTCCCGTAACTGCATAATTCCGTAGGTGTTGTTGCATTAGGATTCCTCTCTGCTTTTATGGTCTCGTCTCTACTCTTCAGTGTTGGAATCCTTTTCGCACTCAGGTCTTTGCACATGGCCCTATAGGTCCATCCAACCACTGGTACATGTAGGTCCCAATCAGTTTGTTTCACCTGGTGAACCCTATTCAGGATTCTGCATACCTTCTTGAATGCTTCTGCGTGG
The DNA here is from genome assembly GCA_031772625.1 of Pinus tabuliformis. Classification (NCBI taxonomy): domain Eukaryota; kingdom Viridiplantae; phylum Streptophyta; class Pinopsida; order Pinales; family Pinaceae; genus Pinus; species Pinus tabuliformis. The sequence goes on along the minus strand of CM062808.1, from coordinate 30,129,686 downwards.
AACGTTTGTGGTGTGCGTCGCTTTTCCTGCTGCTGCATTCTGTTCTGATTTTCGATCCCTAGTTTGGGGTATGTTCATGTGGACTACATAACACACGTCTGTACCCATTGACACAGGTGAGCACACAAGCTGTGTAGGAATTTACAGGGTAAGTTCCTCAGATAGAACACCAATGGACACCGCTCACAAACAGATCACAGATCAATACACCAGTACTTTTGACGTGGTTAAAACCCTCAAAGAGGGAAACAATCCACAGCCTGAGCCAACGTGGCCACTTCAGGCAATTTATTAATAAAAGAATGAAAATTTACATAAGCTTCTCTCATGAACGAGTTAACCTACAAATGACCCTCCATGCTCTTTAAATAGAGATCATGGACCAATCGGGTGTTAAGCCACGGATCAAGTGTTGGTAATACCGAGGAGAGAATGAACCGTCAGATCACTACATATCATGACCGTCGGATTGTAAGTTACAAAATGTACATAGTAAAGAAACACACTTTACCTAACTCTATACTAGACCAAGTTATACTTAACTATTTCCTATGTGTCGGAATATCCTAACATCCCCCCTTAAGAACAACTTGGGATAGGATTGAAGGATTTACAAATATGACACAATAGGAGAAGGAAGGAGGCACTAGAGCCTATCCCCCCTTAGTGACAACTTCCTGAACTCCAACCATAAATCAAAGTTTAGTGAACTTTGCCTCTGTGAGAGCCTTTGTAAAGATGTCTGCAACTTGATCATCTGTTGAACAATATTGCACTTCAAGAACATGGTCGTGGATGAGCTTTCTGATGAAGTGCATGTGCAGTTCAATGTGTTTGCTGCGCTGATGTTGGACTGGATCTTTGCATAGTTGAATGGCACTTTGATTATCACACCAAAGTGTAGTCGGATGTTGCTGCTGAAAGCAAAACTCTGACAGGATTTGACGAAGCCACAAGGCTTCCTTACTAGCTTCTACGGCACCACGATATTCTGCTTCTGCTGAAGAAAGAGAAATGGCACCTTGTTTCTTGCAAGCCCATGTAATAGGTCCTGAACCAAGAGTGAACACATAACCTGCAGTAGATTTCCGATCATCAGGGTCACCAGCCCAATCAGAATCAGTGAAACCAACCAATAGAGGAGATGCTTTGGCACTGTAATGAATCCCAAACTGAACTGTACCTCGAACATAACGAAGTATTCTTTTAGCTGCTTTCCAATGACTTTCACGTGGGTTTTGCATAAACCAAGCAACAAGGCCAACAACAAAGGAAAGGTTAGGACGAGTATGGGTTAGATACAAAAGTTTCCCTACAAGTTGATGGTATAAGGTAGCATCAACTTCAGGAGAAGTACAAGTGACTGAAAGTTTGACTCTAGACTGAAAGGGAGAAGGGGCTGGCTTACAGTCTTCCATGTGAAAATGGAGTAGAATATCACAGGCATACTTGGACTGGGAAAGGGAAATACCTTCCTTGGATTGCAAGACTTGAAGACCAAGAAAATAATGTAAGTGTCCTAAGTCTATCATTTCAAACTTCCTTTTAAGGCTACACTTCACATGGTTTATAAGGTTGGGATCACCACCAGTCAGGATAAGATCATCAACATAAAGAACAAGAATGATAAGAGACTTGCCCACTTTCTTGGTGTAGACAGTATTGTGAGAATGACACCTAGAAAAGCCATTTTCTAAAAGAAAGCTATCCATTTTGGCATACCAAGCTCGAGGAGCTTGCTTGAGACCATAAAGGGATTTCTTAAGCTGACACACAAGGCTGGAGTTTGTTTGTATAAAGCCAATAGGTTGTTCCATATAGATTTCTTCATGCAAGTCCCCATGCAAGAAGGCATATTTAACATCCATCTGATGGAATTCCCATTTGAAAGAGGCAGCAAGGGAAAGAACAAGGCAGATAGAGTTCATTTCGGCAACAGGGGAGAAGGTTTCAGTGTAGTCAATTCCTTCAACTTGTAAAAAACCCTTAGCAACAAGATGAGCTTTATGTTTATCAACTTTCCCATCTAGTCCATACTTGGTTCTGTAAACCCATTTGCATCTAACAAGTTTTCGTCCCTTTGGTAGAGGAATAAGATCCCATGCATCATTTGCCAATAATGAATGATATTCTTCATTCATAGCTGCTTCCCAATCTGGATGGCCTGAATCTTCTGCAAAGGTGTCAGGATCATAATTCACTGAAGCTTGAGCCAGTAAAGAAGAGGCTCTATCAAACTGAGAACGTGTACATCGCTGATCTGTAGGATCACCGGCAAGATCACCTGCTGCATCCTGAGTAGCACGGACCCATTTTGGAAGCTGGGGAGCTGAAGGAGGATCCTGAGAAGGTGGGGGAGGATTTTCATCCTCGCTTTCATCATCTGAAGAAGAAATATTTTCAAAAGTAGAAGAGATAGGGAGAGGTGGCACATCCGCCAAACTAGGCTCGCAGGCCGATATATTTTCAGCAAACTTTACATCTCTTCTAATGATAACATTCTTGGACTTAAGTGGAATAAGTCTATATCCTTTGACATCTTCAGAATATCCAACAAAAATACATTTTTCACTATTAGGTTCTAAAGCTTTATGTTTCTCATCTGGAATATGGGCCCATGCTTCTCTTCCAAAAGCACAAAAGTGACTCACATCTGGTTTAATTGAGCTCCATGATTCTTCTGGAGTGATATTCTTTAAAACCTTAGTAGGAGTGCGATTTATTATGTAATTTGCACAGTTAATTGCTTCTACCCAATAATTAAGACTAAGTCCTTTAGATTGAAGCATACAATTAGCCATTTCCTTTAAGGTGCGATTCTTCCTTTCAGCTACACCATTTTGTTGTGGAGTATATGGAACAGTATGTTGCATTTGAATTCCATGCTCAGTGAAAAAGTTGATGAAGTTGTTTTTAACATATTCTCCACCATTATCAGATCTTAGCTTAAGAATTTGATGTCCAGATTGTTTTTCAACAAAGGCCTTAAAGGTTAAGAAAATGTTAAATACTTCACTCTTGAGTTTTAAGAAGTATACCCAAGTGTGTCTAGAGAAATCATCAATGAAAGTTAAGAAATACTTGTAGCCAGAGAAGGAAACAACTAGAAGTGGACCACATAAATCACTATGCACAAGCTGTAAAGGGGCTGAGGCGTGCCAAGAGGCACGTTTTTCAAAACTATCCCGATGATGTTTTCCAAGTACACATCCGGAACAAACACCATCTTTGCAAGATACCACTAGAAGACCTGTCACCATATTTTCTTTACATAGATTCTGAAGAGAGCAATAGTTTAAGTGACCAAATCGCTCATGCCAAAGTTTGCTCACTTCATCATTATGAGCAACAAATACTGAGGGAAGATTTGATGACCCAAAGTTGTGAAACTTATACAACCTTGTAGAATCATCAGCAATGCCAGTAGCTAAAAGCTGTCTAGGATCTCTTAGGTCCTTAATTAAAACATCGTAAGGTGAAAATTCAACGATTTTACCTTCACCTGAATGAGTTATCTGCTATACAGATAGAAGGTTGCAGGATAAGGTTGGAACACATAATACATCATTAAACTGACCATTGTTTATATGAACAGTTCCAGTCCCCACAACACTAAGAGATATATCATCACCAACATATATATTTTTGGTGTTACAATCATTTAAAGAAGAAAATATGGCTTTGTTTTTGGCCATGTGATAAGAAGCTCCAGAATCAATGAGCCACTCATGAGAATGAGAAGAAGAAGATACATTTAGTGCATATCCAGACCGATATGCTTGACAACCACATGCAGAAAGTGCCATTCCTGAAGATGAAGTTGGAGTTGAAGAGTGCTCCAAATGGATGTTATGCTTCTTCATTGCTGCTTCCAAGGCTTCCATCTTCTTAAAGCATTTAGATTCTAAGTGGCCATCTCGATTACAAAAGTTGCAATGTCTATTAGTCTTCTTCCCTTTGTTTTTATTTGTCTTATCATTTTCTTGAAATGATTTTTCATTTTGAGGCTGAAATTGCTTAGGACCCTATTTGGTTTAGGACCATTCTTTTTAGGATACAACTTCTTAGGATTCTTTGCATTTGGTTGCTGCTGGGCGGCTAACGCTTTCTTAGAAGAGTTTCCAAGATTAAGAATACCAAGGTGTAAGAGATTTTCTTGTTCTCTTATTAAAGAATCACAAAAAGAATCAAAGGAAGGGGACTTGCAGTCTTGTCCTTGAGAAATGAAGGCTTCTCTTGTAGAATGGAAGGTGGAAACAAACACAGAGTAGGCTGGTCCCAACTTAGTAAGAATGGAATAGATAAGGTTACTATCTTCTTTCTTAACCTTAGCACCTTCCAAGAGAAGTCTAAGGGTCTTGAACTTGGACAAAAAATCTTTAATGCAAGAAAAATTATTGGGGTCCAATGTAAGCAACTCATTTTCAAGTTGATGGGCTCTAAGTTCATTTTTAATTCCAAAGACTTTAGTAATCTGTTTCATTGCTTCATCAGGAGCATCAAGTTCTGCAATATGGAATCTAAGATCTAGAGAAATAGACATCCCTATCAACCCACGTGCTTGATCTTGCCTATTTTCCCATTTAGCTGCCTTATCTTCATCTTTCGGTTTGGTTTCTTGGCCTGTGGCTATTCTATAGAGACCTTTACTTCTAAGTAAATCCACACCATTGGAAGTAGTTGGTGCTGTCAAGAATAAATTGACATGGAATTTCCATTTTAACAGAAACTGAAGCTATAGATGCTGAAACTAAGTGTTGCAATGGAAAGATCTCGAAAAATTAGGCTGTTTAAAAAAAAGGTTCTAAAAACGGCTTCCGGATGAAGAAGTTATGGCTTTTTGAAGAAAATTTGATGAAGTCACCGACGAAGTGCGGGAATGTGCGGAAATGAAAAATCTGCCCCCACAAAAAGGAGACTTGAACTCAAGACCTCTACTCTCATAAATTAGCTTTGGACCAAGTGAGCTATACAAAAAGTTAGAGAGAGAGAGAGAGAGAAGTTAGAGAGAGAGAGAGAGAGAGAGAGAGAGGCTTTTGGTTGAAGCTTTGGGTTGTGTGGCTTTGGGTTGAAGCTTTGGGTTACGTGCTTGCTTTGAGAAAGCTCTTTTTCCCTACAAAACAAAAAACACAAAACCCAACACGGACATACAAAAAAAATGAACCTTGCAGCTCGAAGTTAGCTTTAGCCGGAAACTAAATATTTTTCTCAATGTTTCTGATTTTCCGAGATCACACTAAGGTGCAGCGCAAAAGAGCATACGCATGAGAAAAATCCTTCCTTTTTGTTTCTGATTTTCCCAGATCGCACAGAGTCGCGGGGCAAAGAGAATACGTAGAAATGAAAGGTATAGATCTGGTAATAAAAAAGGCTAAATAAATCGAAACCGAAATAAACAGAGAGAAAATAACTGTAAACTGCAAATAAACACTGTATACCTTCAGATCTTAAAAATGACGCAGCTGGGGCTACTGGAAACCTTTTCGTGTGAAACAAAAGGGGTTCCTCACTGGAACCAATGCTCCCAACACAATAGAGTAGTCCTCTCGGCCCAAAAGCAGTCAGAAACAATAGATCTAGGAAACGGCAGTCGGATGCAGTTCTACCGGCTTCAGATTTGGATCATCAACGGACACGGCCCTCAAATAGCTCTGATACCATGTAGGAATTTACAGGGTAAGTTCCTCAGACAGAACACCAATGGAAACCGCTCACAAACAGATCACAGATCAATACACCAATACTTTTGACGTGGTTAAAACCCTCAAAGAGGGAAACAGTCCACGGCCTCAGCCAACGCGGCCACTTCAGGCAATTTATTAATAAAAGAATGAAAATTTACATAAGATTCTCTCATGAATGGGTTAACCTACAAATGACCCTCCATGCTCTTTAAATAGAGATCATGGACCAATCGGGTGTTAAGCCACAGATCAAGTGTTGGTAATACCGAAGAGAGAATGAACCGTCGGATCACTACATATCGTGACCGTCAGATTGTAAGTTACAAAATGTACATAGTAAAGAAACACAGTTTACCTAACTCTATACTAGACCAAGTTATACTTAATTATTTCCTATGTGTCGGAATATCCTAACAAGTTGCTCTGTCCTAGCTGCCCGACTCTTGGTCGAAGCTGGGGTCTTCTAAACTGCAGGCACATCATCCTTCTACATTTGCGCCAGTCCTCAAACTTACTTTGACATATACTCCACCATCGTGTGGGTGTTGCACGCAATTCCCATTTCAACACATCGAACCGCTACTGTTCTGGTACTGCACTTTCAAATTTGCTCAAGAATTTATTCACCGCTATCAATCCATCATATCTCGACAGTTCTCGTGCTTTTGTTGTCACGTAACACAGTGATCTGATCATCATGTTGCAATTCAGCGTTGTCACTTCATGCAATCAATTCTTCCATTGTTCTATTTCCTCATCTAAATATAAAGTGCAGGAGCTTTCGCGCTCCCACGAGATTCTCCCATCTACAATCAGATTTACCTAATCCTGGTCTCGTGCAGTTATCTTGTAAATACAATCCAGCTCATTGTCGCTTTCATTGTTGCGCATTGGTTCAGTGTAGCACGACCCTTCAGCTGGGTCTAGCAAGACTACTATGCATAGTGACTTCTTCTCAAATATCATCTTATGCTTCTTCAGGTTGATGACTCCGTTCATATCGATGGCCTAGTCTATTCCTAACAATGCGAGACAGGGATTGTTGTCATCGACAATCTCTATCACTTCAAAGTCCGTCTATGTGCTTGCGCCTTCAATATCAACTGTTACCCCTTGTAACCTACCCATGGGAAAAATATTATGTTGGTTCGCCTTTCGTAATTGAATAGGTGACCACTACAACATGGGCCTGCCCATGCGTTCCCATGTCTGCTTTGGTAACACATTCGCATTCGAACCCAGATCTAGGATTACCTGATCCATTTCATACTCACCAATCTACGCAGTCAATCTCATTTCCCTCCTGGTGCGCAATGCATGCTTCCCTAATTTCCGGACTACGTGTGGTTCTCCTAACCGTGCACACCTGGTGATCATCTCCTGTAGTCCCTTAACTCCCTTGTTGTCACACAACAATTTCGTGCATGACTCCAAAAAGGTAGTAAGCATTGAAGGATCCATTCCTGGCTCTGGTTGATCCTTACTACCTGAAGTGGAGGCCTCTACGAAGCTCTCCTTAGCTTTCATGAACATCTCCTTCGCACGCTCTAAGTCAAACTCAGGTTCCTTTACAGTAGCCTTGTGAACCCATGTATCTTCCTCAGGCTGCTTCCCCTTATCCTCTCCCGTGGTTGCATTGCTTCTGAGCATCGTGTTTACATTAATGTCTTCTTTGCGGGGTTCAGACCTCATAATTTGTATATTCTGAGTCAGAGGAGGCTGGAATACCCCTTTTTCACGCATCTGTGTAATCAACGTAGGACAATCTACTATTTCATGATCAAACTAAGCATAGTACGAACATGATATCCTTGTCGGTTTGGTGCAATCGGGGGCATAGTTTCTTGGTCCTCCACAATTATAACAAATTAACTATCCGCGGCCCCTTCCTGGTCCCATTCCTCCTCGTCCTTGACCTCGCCCCTAAAATCCAGCACGCACCATCCCCGCAGCTGGGTCGAGGGCTTGCATTTCTGTATGCATCCTATAGGCTAGGGTCCGATCCATCATTAGCTCATAGCTGCGACAAGTGCACTTGTCGTGGCCTACTGACCTGCAGAAATTACAAAACAATTGTTGGGGAGTCTGTGTATACTTCTACAACAAATGACAATTATCCGTCATGTGTTTTCCTCCTATTTTACAAATCGCACACCATAACGTGGGTGTCGCACTTGGCCCTACCTGTGCCTTTGGTCTCAATAACATTGGCCTGCCTCCTACCAAGTAGTTTGCGAACACTAGACAATGATCCTTGTCATGGCCCTGGCCTTTGCATTTTATGCACCATACCTCCTCGCATGCCTCTGGCCACGGTGCCCTATCTTGCTTCAAACTTTGCATTTCCAGGCATAGATTTGTAGTTGTGCGTGGATTTATTGAACTCCCAACCCAAGGTCTTGTATCAGGGTTTCATGCAACCTCATCGCCATTTCCAACCCTTCAGCCTAGGTGGAAAGTTTTTGTTGTGACAAAGTCGTCCTCAAGTCCGGTGTTAGGGATGCCACAAACCATGCATGATGTTGGGCATCTGTTATCATCATATTGGCCTCGCGGATCATACTCTTTAGCCACTGATCTGAATCCTAGGGGGTCTCGGCTAGAAGCACCACGATCTCTTTAAACCCGATGATTGATTGTGTCTCTGATTTTGATTGACTAAATTCTCTGTTCAATGCATTTTGGATCTCTGCTATCCCTACGTTTGGGTTGTTGTTAGAGTGCTTGATATATCATGTTAATGTGTGATCCTGCAATGCGATCACCAATGTAGCCTTCTTAGCGTTTTCATCCATGACCCCTTGCGCTTCCCACACTCTTACCACGAACCATCCGGATCTTCATTTCCTACACCTCTGAATATGGGTATTTTGATCACGCTTGCCATGCTGAAATGTGGGGGTGGTGGAGGTGGAGTGATCCAAATGGATCCAAGAACACTCTCTAAGTCTTCAATAACTCGAAAAAAGCATGCCAAAGACCAAAGAAGATCGCATGAGAAAACCTTTCAGAATGGGGAAAAACACTATCAGGAGGCAAAAACCCGTGAAATCAATGAAAAGACAGAGTATTGGAGGTGGAAAAAATTAATGCACAGTAGCCGTCAGATCTAGCCGATCAATGGTCCAGATTTGAGTGGTGGATCGCAATCGGCGGTGGCCTTTGGCGGATATCGACGGAATCCACATAAGACTTGTGATGATGATCAGCGGAAACCTCATAGGATTATGCGATGGCGACTGGTAGGGTCAATGAGTATTGTCGATCAAGTGCGCATATCGACAACCCACATTGCGTCACCAAATCACAATTGGAAAATACAAAGGAGAGGGGGTTTATGTACATATGCATATTTGCAATCCGATGGACTGGACCCGATAACATTATAAGCCATAATATATGGATCTTGAGATTTGTCAAACACCATTTTTAATGTATTTTCGCATTTTCGTTTGTTAAACGAAATGCGAAGGAAAAAGTGCTGATGCAATAAGCTAGACCCGAAAGGGTACCTTAAGGCTATTACATATAGTTTCAAGTCCGAAGGAAAGCCATTTCTAATGCATTTTCACAGTTTTTAATGTATTTCCAAAATACAAAGGGACGGGCCATTTCGATATTTGATGGAAACTTACAGGTAGACCCAATAGAAGAATAAGGTGGATTTAAGGAATTTTGAAGTCCGATACACAGAGTTTTGGAAAACTTTCTCACTTTCAAATAAAATTCACTGTGTTAAATAGAGAGCAACTGTTTTAGGAGTTCCAGAGGCCCGAGGCACTCTTACGTTACAAAATAGGTGGCCACCTCCCCTTTAGGCATTATGCAATGATTGTATAACATTGGAAGAGGGATTTGAAGCGAACAGAGGCCAAGGAGATTGAGAGCCGAGAACCTGAAACAAACAGGCAACGCAGTTTTGGCTTTAAAAGCCACAGACAGAGAGCAAATAGAGGGGGTTAGTATTGCAGGCAAATGCCGAGACAGAGTTAGGGTAGAGACAAAGAGCATTGAGGGAGTCTGTGTACTCAAAGAAAACTTCAGAGGTTAAAGTAAAGCTCTTGTTGTTGCATCTATTGTGTGTGAGGCTCAAATTGAGCTCATTGTTGTAAAAAATCTGCTTGAAGACATAATAGAGAGGTAACCACTGAAGGCTGGACCAGGAGATGTAGCCTAGGAGTATTGGGTGAACTCCTCATTAAATTTGATGTGTTATGTGTTGTCTATTATGTTTTGTTTACTACTTCATTGTCTGTGTATTTTGCAATCTTATCGATCCATTGCATAAAATAACATAGAAAAATCCATGCACATAAGTTTGTAATACCTTATTATTTGTCTTAGATCTCATTATCAAATCAAGTGGTATCAGAGCTTTAGGTTTACTAAGGTTAGACAAGCTTGTGCTGGATTGGTGAATGATAACTAGGTCAAAGCTCAAATTAGGAGAAGGAGAATTGGTTGAAACTAACCTAGAAATTGGTAGAGTATATCCTAGGAGGAAAATGGCAGAAGAAAATCCCTTGGAATCAGACTCTCAATTCATGGAAAATTACATGACCATGAGAGCCATGGTAGAAGAAATGTATAGAGAATTTAAGAAAGGTCGAAGTGAAGATTCTTCCACTTCCAAACAAGACAAAGGAACATAAGAATCTCTTCTAGATGGTCATTCTGAAGGCAAAGGGAAAGGAAAAGAGGCTCCTCTATCCACACCTCCTGATAGCCCTGAAAATAAAAAGAAGAAAACATCTTTGATTAAATTAGATGTTAAATTTGATTTGCCAATATATGATGGAGAATTAAATGCAGAGAAGCTAGATAACTGGATCAGACATATTGATGTGTATTGCAGGGTGTAGAATATTGATTCAGACAAGAGTAAAATTCAGCTAGCCAGCCTACGCCTTGGAGGAACTGCCTTGGTATGGTGGGAAGGCAGAACACAAGCTGACTTGAAGAAGATTGGTAAAATTATTTCTATCTAGAGTGAATTTGTTTCTACAATCAAAAAATAATTCTATCCACTAGCTTATATGCAACAAGCTATGATGAGTTGGCAAACTCTTCGCCAATTAAAAGGGAAAAGTGTACAAATTTACACCCAAGAATTTGGAAAAAGAGCTTGATTCTAGGCATTTCTTTATGCTCACCTGAAACCTTGTTGAAGTATATAGGTGGTCTATGCAGCTATTTGAGGTACACCATTCTCATGTTTAACCCTACTAGCATAGATGACATATCTTTTCAGGCTACCCATCTAGAGGCTAGAGGCAAGAATGTGAACCCAGAGATTGGGGGATCATCAAAACCCACTGCAAGAAAAAACAAGGAAAAGAGGAAGCATAAATGGAAAGAGAGGAAGGAAAATTCTGTACAGAAGGCCAAACCTTCATGCACTCATTGCAAGAAGGATGGACATGATGATGAACATTGTTGGTCTTTGCATCCGGAGCTGAAACCCAAGAAGTTCGATGGCAAGAAGAAGAAGATTGTTGCTGCTATACAAAAAGATTTGGGGTCAGACTCAGGTGATGAAACAACAATCGCAGCCACAGGTATAAAAGGTAAAAATTTTGAAGCATCTACTAGTAATTCTATACAAACTATTGATAGTGAAGAAAATGAGAGGAAAAGACATGAGATTTTTCATATTAGAGTTATTTCCAAGCATCAAAAGATTGATACTTTGTTTGATAGTGGCTCACAAGTAAAGTTAATTTCTGAAGAAATTGTAAAGAAATTGGGACTACTAACCACCCTCACAAGAAGCCATATCCATTATGTTGGGTATGTGATAAAGCAAAGCTACAAGTGACTAGACAATGTAAACTTAGGTTTCCTTTTGGGTCAACATTTGTAGATGAGGTTGAGTTAGATATCGTGCCCTTGGATATATGTGGAATTGTTTTAGGAAGTCCTTACTTGTATGATAGAAAAGCCATTTTCTATAGAGCTGAAAATAAGTATCAACTCATTAAAGATGGAATCGAATATATTGTAAGAGCTCATAAACTCAAGAATAATTATACTCTCATAAACTCAGGGCAAATGAAAATAATTGTAAATTCATGCAAGCAATTTTTACTGATGGCTGTAAAGGAAAAGAAACCTAATAAAACCAATATATTTGAAGGTTGTGATACTAAACAACAAGCTGATTTAGAAAAATTTGTTTCAGAATATGATATTCTATGTCAAGAACCTAGAGGTCTGCCACCCAAAAGGGAAATTGTACATGATATTAATTTGCAGCAATATACTCCATTGCCTAACATCAGAATGTACATGTTATCTGCTTTAGAGAATGCAGAGATCAAGAAGCAGGTACAGCAGCTGCTTGAGAAAGGGTTCATAAGACCAAGCACATCACCATGCAGATCTCCAATCGTGCTGGTGAGGAAGAAAGATGGTCCGTGGAGGATGTGCATTGATTACCAAGCACTGAATAAAATAATGATCAAGAATCATTATCCCCTTCCTCGCATTGATGATCTATTGGATCAGTTGAAGGAAGTTGTTTACTTATCCAAGTTGGACCTAAGTAGCGTTTACCATCAGGTCAGAATAGAAGAGCAAGATGCATGGAAGACTGCTTTCAAAACAAAGAAAGGGTTGTATGAATGGCTAGTTATGCATTTTGGCTTAACTAATTCTCTTGCCACTTTCATGAGAGTTATGAATGATGTACTCGGGCCTTTTATTGATGATTTTGTAATTGTATATTTGGATGACATTCTTGTATTCAGTAAAACATGGGAAGAACATTTAAAGCATGTAAATCAGACTCTAGATGTTTTGAAGCAAGAAAATCTTTATGTTAAATTATCAAAATGTGAATTTGGCAAAACATCTTTGAATTATTTGGGTCATATTGTAGGAAGTGGTGAATTGAAGATAGATCCCTCTAAGGTCATAGTCATTGTAAACTGGCACCCAAGTTTGCTACAGAAGTTAGAAGCTTCCTAGGAGCAACACAATATTGGAGAAAGTTTATTGCTAAATTTTCCTTAATTGCAGCTCCCTTACATGCTTTAATAGGATTGAACAAGGTGTTTCAGTGGGGAGGAAAACAACAGAAAGCCTTCGACACCTTGAAAGAAAAAATTAGTATAGCACCAGTACATCTTCAACAACCATTTGAGATCAAAACTGATCCCAGTGACTATGCCATGGGAGTAGTGTTGATGTAGCATGGTAAACCCATATGCTACCATTCCGAGACTTTTAATTCTGCAGTAGTTAATTATCCTAAATATGATAAAGAATTGTATGCATTAGTACAGAGTGTGAAGAAGTGGAAACATTACATAATGGGAAAAGAAAAAATTATACATACTGATCATTAGCCACTTCAGTATTTTCACTCACAAACTAAATTGTAGCAATCAAGACACTATAGGTGGATGGGTTTCCTATAGTAGTTTCATTTAGTCATCAGATATAAAAAGGGCATACACAATAAAGTTGCAGATATGTTGTCCAGACCAATCATAAATGCATCTACTATACTTAAGCATAACTCAGTAATGCATGAAAGCTACATTGAACAATATGCTCAAGATATAGACTTTAAAGATGTATATGCAGCTTTAAGTAATGGCAAAAAGGTAGAAGAATTAGATTACTATGTTAAAGACCAACTCTTATATCATTTGGGGAAGCTATGCATTCCAAAAACTGAAAGAGACAACATAATTAGGGAAGCACACACTTCTTTGATATCAAGTCATTTTGGTGTAAGTAAAATAGTTGCACAGCTGCAAAGATACTGCTATTGGCCAAGAATGCATGAAACAATTTCTAGATATGTAAGAGGGTGTACCATGTGTGCTAAAAGCAAGCCCAACAATAGAAAACTAGGCCTGTACACTCCACTACCAGTTCCTTCCTATCCTTGGGAAAGTGTTTCCATGGACTTTGTTGGGTGTTACACAAAATATTGTCACCATGAATTTCTGCAGTCAGTGTGAGTCTATCACCACTCATATTGTCCTCTGCAAGTCTCAAACCTCAGCTCTTCATGTCAAGCTTTAAAAATGAGAGAATGTCTTTGAAAATCTATAAAACTTTGGTTCCTCACTTTCTCTTACCATTACCTGCGGTCCTACACCCCTTGGTCATGTTACCTGCAGACCTGCCCGCTCTGTCTCTAAAGGAGTGGGTGTGGACCCCTGTGAAAGTAAAAAAGGCGCAAGTTTATTCTTAAAAACTCACTTTGGGTTAATTTTGGATGCTTCTAGAAAGAATCTTGACGTGGATGGTTCGCTCCTAGGTGGTTCATGCATCCCATAACTAAAGGAGCTAACCCCTTGATGAGAGGAGCTTATCCCTTTGAAGGAGGACTCTATCCTTTTGAAGGTGGACCTAGTAACTTCCCTCCTCTGCACTATAAATTGAGGCATTGGGCTGGTTGCTAGAGAGGTTGAAAGCTGAACATTTTTTATGGTAAAAGCTGTTGGAATGGAGACTTCCTAGTTAAGCTTGAGAGGAGAGATTACATACCTTTTGGCTTCTTTGGGAAGAGAGTGAAACTTGTCAAAGTAGAGGAGATTCTTGTTGGACCCTGGGAGGAGCTTGTACAACATCAAGGCACCAAGGTTGTAAAGTTCTTCTTTGATTAAAGTTAATGCAAACAGATTCATTTTTCTCAATAAATTGTCTTCCTTGATAATCATGATAAATATGATTTATTATATTGGCTATGCAGTTGCTATTTAATATGTGTGCTTGTTTGTGTTTGCAGATTCTTTAAAAGGGAGCTCATTTGGATCAACGGAGCGTGGCTTCCACAAACTAGAACTGGACCCAAGGTAGGCCTAAAACATCTATTAGCCTTTATTTATAAATTGCATATTTAGAGAAAGATAGAATTTGTTTGGTTTGCTTGTCGCTAGATAACATTAGATACTAGGGAGATCGGTCTTGTCCCCAGCGGAGTCGCCATTTTGTCAGGTGGATGAATTGTTCTTGTGGACAAGAACGATTCATCCGCCTGACAAAATGGCGACTCCGCTGGGGACAAGACCGATCTCCCTAGAATCTAATGATATCTAGCGACAAGCAAACCAAACAAATTCTATCTTTCTCTAAATATGCAATTTATAAATAAAGGCTAATAGATGTTTTAGGCCTACCTCGGGTCCAGTGCTAGTTTGTGGAAGCCACGCTTCGTTGATCCAAATGAGCTCCCTTTTAAAGAATCTGCAAACACAAACAAGCACACATATTAAATAGCACCTGCATAGCCAATATAATAAAGCATATTTATCATGATGATCAAGGAATTCATGAAATAAATCATAGAAGACAATTTATTGAGAAAAATGAATCTGATTGTATTAACTTTAATCAAAGAAGAACGTTACAACCTTGGTTTCTTGATGTTGTACAAGCTCCTCCCAGGGTCCAACAAGAATCTCCTCTATTTTGACAAGTTTCACTCTCTTCCCAAAGAAGCCAAAAGGTATGTAATCTCTCCTCTCAAGCTTAACTAGGAAGTCTCAATTCCAACAACATTTACCCTAAAAAATGTTCAGCTTTCAACCTCTCTAGCAACCAGCCCAATGCCTCAATTTATAGTGCAGAGGAGGGAAGTTACTAGGTCCACCTTCAAAGGGATAGAGTCCTCCTTCAAAGGGATAAGCTCCTCTCATCAAGGGGTTATCTCCTTTAGTTATGGGATACATGAACCACCTAGGAGCGAACCATCCACGTCAAGATTCCTTCTAGAAGCAACCAGAATTAACCCAAAGTGAGTTTTTAAGAATAAACTTGTGCCTTTTTGACTTTCACATGGGTCCGCACCCACTCCTTTAGAGACAGAGCGGGCAGGTCCGCAAGTAACATGACCAAGGGGTGCAGGACCGCAGGTAATGGTAAGAGAAAGTGCGGAACCAGAGTTTTATAGATTTTCAAAGACTTTCTCTCATTTTTAAAGCTTGACATGAAGAGCTGAGGTTTGAGACTTGCAAAGGAGGACAGTATGAGTGGTGATAGACTCACACTGACTGCGGAAAGTCATGGTGACAATATTTTGTGTAACAGATGGTATTGAAGTCATATTTTTCATACACCAATAGTCATTATAAACCATTCTTCTTATATATTTATAGTGATTTCAAATGAGATTATGTTATATAACCCTTTCGAACCTTTTATACATGAAAATCATTTATAAATCAATCATAATAGTTAAAGTGGATAATGAATGCATAAGAACTTTAACTTACATCAGATATCCTACCCTCTATTTTTCGCATCATATCACGACATTTCCATATTTATTAGTGATTTCCATCATAAGCCTCGATTTCAGTAATCCGCTCATTTTTGTAAACATGTCATTGATCTATACACTGTTCCTTTATTCCACTGTACGATTGCAGTTCAGCATGTTGCTCCTTTATTTGGCAGCTGAGGACGGCCTATCACATTTCAGGGGGGCACGGGTGATCTCCATAATTCACTAGCATACGTGTCAACTCATTATTCGGAGGTATTATGACTCCATCAAAACTCGGGAATAGCAAGTCTAACGGTATTGTATTTCCCAATATGCATGGCTTGTTGTTCCAACGCCATTTTTGTGTGTTGGCTATATAAAAATTAACAGTAAGCTAAAGTTTGAACAGCTTGTTGTTCCATTGTCTTCTCTGTGTTTTTTTAATAATGAGCTAAATTTTGAACAGCTTGCTGTTCCATCGTCATCTCTGTGTTTTTTTACAGTGTGCTAAGCTTGAACAAAATGGGAGGAAAATCAATTCACAGCGAACCATAGGTGTTAATGGTCTCTGACGCTGCACGTGAAATTTTAGTAAGGGCAGGATGGATAGCCTACCTTAATCGTCTACAGCAATCTAACAAGATGGTGGCAATTGAATTTCTGCAGAATTTGCAGGAAGATCATTCCATGGTGAGAGGGAGACAAATAGTAGTGACAAATGAGATAATTGTTGAAGTTTTGGGACTGCCAGCCGTCGGACCAGTATGGACCCTGAAAAAGATGAGGTTGCAAGACGCTATAACTATCTTCTAGGACGAAGAGCAGAACCTTACTGTCAAAGGCAAAGGAGTCCTACTGGCAACCCTGGGAGAGCCTTGGGCAGAATTTCCCAAAATTGTCCAAAGCTACATTACTTGCGATGGCAGAAAAGACGTGGTAAGACCATGCCATCTCAAACTGTTAGATGTATTAAAACAAAAATGTGCTGTGAATTTTCCTATGTACTTAAATATTTTATTTCATGATGTTACCCGAAGTATAAGAAAATCTTGCCATGTAGAATCAATAGTAAGCCATCATGGTTTGATTCGGTTGATAGTTAGTTACAGTCTTTCCCAACAGTAGAGTAGTTGGGAGGAATTGATTTTCTCGATAGATGGGGGACTGGCCTTGCCAACCCCAAAATGAAAAAACATTGCTAGCACATCAATTAGACCACTGAAACGAAGACAATCTGTCAGATTGGGAAGAAGCAGAGGAATGCTCGGAAATTCCCAAGGAAATAGTAGCCAACCTGTAGAAATACACGACTCAGAAGACGAGAAACCCCCACAACTTGAAGGAGGGGAAAATGAAGAAGAATTAGAAGAGAACGAAGAAGAGAACCGGAAGAGGAAACTGAGCAATCTAGTCAAGAAGAAGGGGAGGAAGCAGAGCAACCCAGTGGAAGCCCGTTGCAAAACCCTCTGCAAGAAGATGAATTGGCCTAAATTTTGGCCAATATGGGTGAGTATGTCCAACCTCACAGCCCACTCAACCTCGATATAGAAGAACAATCTCAGGAACACTCTACTCCCAGTCAGAGTACACCTGAAGAAATGCATGATGAAGAAGTAAAAGGAGAAGCTTCCCGGGAGACAGCAGATCAACCCATGGCTTTTACCCCTGAAAAACCTAATTAGCAGGATTAGAACACTGAAGAAGTGTTCCAAACAGGAAACATGGAAATTGGCCAAGGCGAGGGTACAATCCCTGAAGTACAAAGCCCAGGCCCAAGAAAAGAAACAGTTGTTCCTTCTAAGAAAATAAATGAAATCAAAAAGTTGCAAAAGGAACAACAGAGACTGCTTAATGTAATTAAACAACTTCAACAACAAATAAGGGTCCTAAAAATGGGGAAAAGCTAAAAATAACCCTTGGAGCATAGCATGCAGCCACCCAAGAAAAATCCCATAAGAAGAAGACTAAGAGGACTCAAGTCAAACCTGTTATCCAGGACTGCAAGGAACAACATGTGGCTATTACAAATGCAGAAGCACAAACAGAAAACACACCAATCCATGACAAGGAAGTTCATACAGAGGCATTGTCCTCTAGAAACACAACCAACTAGACAGTTCGTGAGAAGGAAACACAGACTATAAAAACCAGATGTCGCAATAAGGAGATCCAGGTAGATCTCTAGCCCAAAAATGTCATGATAGATAAAGACCTGAGGACGGTAAAACTGCAAAAATATTTGGCACAAGCCCAACAAACGATAGAAAATGTTATGAAACCAGCTCACAAAAAGATAGAAAAGAGAGATCCACGCCTTAGAATTCAGCCTCTTCGAGGGGGCAACCCCCTTTACATTACATAAATGAACAATTCTTGGATGATACAAATGACAAAACCTCCTTTCTATATATAGGAGTCTAAGGAGTCACAATATAATCCAGCCGACCTAACAATAATAATATAAAGCCACAAAAATAACAATAGAGGGATTCTATGGGGCACAGAAATAACAATATGGGGGTAATAGGGGCACAACAATATAAATAGGGGTTATAACTACAATAGTAATGGGGTAATCACTAGTATTATAGGGACCCAACATGCCCCTCTCCTTCAAAAAAGTGTTGTCCTCAACGCTTGAGTAGTTCTGGATACTTCTGCATAAAATTCTCATCCTCCCATGTGGAATCTTCAGCGGATAAGTTCTTCCACTTGATAAGATACTCTGAAATTGATCGATTTCGTAGCTGTCGAGTTCTTGTTTCTGTGACTGCTTCCGGTTCCAATATAATTTTTCCTTCCTCGTCAAGTTCTGGCAATATTGTTTGAATTGGGAGCTTGTCACCTATAACCTTCTTTAAACATGAAACATGGAAAACTGGGTGCAATCGAGAAGCTGCAGGAAGCTCCAATTTGTATGCCATAGTACCAATCTTTTCCAACACCTTGTACGGACCATAATACTTTGGTGATAATTTATTATCCTTCTTAGCTTGCTTTAGGGACATTTGCTTATATGGTTGTAGCCGTAGGAATACCCAATCACCTACATCAAAACTTCTTTCACTGCGATGTTGATCTGCCTGTTGTTTCATTCTATTTTGTGCCAACACGAGGTTATCCTTTAAGAGTTGGAGGACTTGTTGTTGATGTTCGATGTGATGTTCCACTGCCTGAACCTTAGAATTTTCTCTTAAATATGATGTGATGGATGGTGGTTGATACCCATAAAGTGCCATAAATGGGGTCATTTTTGTTGCTGTATGGAAGGAAGTGTTATACCACCATTCAGCCAGAGGCAACCATTTGACCCATTGTGTCTGTTTATCAGATACAAAGCAACGAAGATATCCTTCCAAACATTTGTTTACTATCTCAGTTTGCCCATCAGATTGAGGATGATAAGATGAGCTATGAGCTAACTGAGTACCAAGACAAGAAAATAATTCTGTCCAAAAATTTCCAGTGAAAATGGGATCTCTGTCACTTACAATAATCTTTGGGTTTCCATGTAGCTTTTGAACTGTTTCCATAAATGCAGTAGAAACTGTACTGGCTTTAAATGGATGTGATAATGCACAAAAGTGTGCATACTTGGTAAGTCTGTCAACTACCACCATGATGACACTCTTTCCCTCAGACTTGGGTAAACCTGTGATAAAATCCATTGAAACCTCCTCCCAACGTTGGCTTGGAATGGATAAAGGTTGTAATAGACCTGGTGTCTTAATTGTTTCAACTTTATTTTGCTGGCAAACCAAACATTCTGCCACAAACTTTTGAATATCTGATTTAAGGCCATCCCAAAAAAATTCCTTCTTAACCCTGTGGTAAGTTTTTAAAAATCCTGAGTGCCCTCCTAAGGGAGAAGTGTGCAATTCCATAAGAATCTTTTGTTTTAGCTGGGAATTCTTACAGAGGTATAAGCGATCTTTGTACCATAACGAATCATTTTTCCAGCTAAATGTATCAGAAGTACTGGAATCTTGTTGTAGCTTTCGAATAAGTGCCCACACTTCTTCGTCATTCTTCCATTCCTCCCTTGCTTCGTTTATCCAATCTGGTTGGATAATAGAAATGGCACACAACAATGCTTCCACATCCTCATCCTTTCTTGAGAGTGCATCTGCCACCACATTTTGCTTCCCTTTTTTGTAGATGATTTCAAAGTCATAACCCAACATCTTTGTGACCCACTTTTGTTGCTCTTCAGAGGATAATCTTTGTTCTAAAAAGTATTTAAGGCTATCATGATCCGTTTTTACCTTGAAGTGTCTTCCCATTAGGTAGGGTCGCCATTTCTTAAGTGCATGGAGTATTGCCAACATTTCCTTCTCATAAATAGCTTTTCTTAAAAACTTTCCCTTGATTGGACGACTTTCAAAAGCAATGGGTCTTTCATCTTGCATTAGAACAGCACCAATTCCATTTCCTGAAGCATCACATTCCACAATAAAGGTTTTTGTGAAGTCCGGTGTAGCTAAGACCGGTGCTTGGCACATTGCCTCTTTAAGATGTTCAAAGGCCTTTGTTGCTTCCGAAGTCCATGAAAATGAATCTTTCTTCAATAATGTTGTTAGAGGTGCTGCTATTCTCCCATAATTCTTAACAAACTTGCGATAATACCCTGTCAACCCAAGAAATCCTCGCAGATGCTTTATGGATGTGGGGATTTTCCATTCCTTAATGGCTTTAATTTTGCTAGGGTCTACCTTAACTCCTTCATGAGATACAATATGACCCAAATATTCCACCTCCTGGACTCCAAAGAAACATTTGGATCTTTTTGCATATAATTGTTTCTCCTCCAATAGTTGTAGCACCCTGTCAACATGTTCAACATGATCCTTCCAAGACTTGCTGTAGATTAGTATATCATCAAAAAATACTAACACAAATTTTCTAAGGAATGGTTTGAAAATTGAATTCATCAAACCTTGAAATGTTGAAGGTGCATTGGTAAGGCCAAAAGGCATGACCAAAAATTCATAATGACCCTCATGAGTTCTAAATGTCGTTTTCGGAATGTCTTCAATCTTCATTCTGATTTGATGATATCCCGAACGAAGATCCAACTTGGTGAAGTAAATTGATCCATGCAATTCATCCAGTAATTCATCAATAACAGGAATGGGGAACTTATCTTTAATAGTGAGCTTGTTGAGCTCCCTATAATCTGGACACATGCGCCATGATCCATCCTTCTTGTGCACCAATACTACTGGAGCTGAGAAAGAACTTTGACTCGGTTGAATTATACCAGCCTCTAGCATTTCTGCAACCATACGTTCAATTTCACTTTTTTGGACATATGGATATCTGTACGGCCTGATGTTTGGAGGAACACTTCCTGGAATCAGATGAATAGCATGATCATGATCACGCATAGGTGGGAGACCTTTGGGAGTCTCAAATACCTTGGAATGATTGTCCAGGACTTTTTGGAGATCTGGAGAAATAGATGATTCCAATGTGGAAACATCTAGCGAACATAATTGTGCAATTACACCTCTTTGCTCCTTTTTTAGAAGCTTTGTCATGCCATTAGAGCTGATTATCTTTCCTGGTTTCCCTGCAATACCCCTTAATTCAACTTCCTTTCCTTCCACAGAAAATTTCATGAAAAGTTCTTGAAAATTAAAAGCTATTGTACCCAAGGATTGTAGCCATTGGACTCCTAGTACAACATCAGCACCTCCCATTGGAATGGAAAGCATTGGGCTAGTCAATACATATTCTCCCATGGATAGCTTGATATTATGGCACTTTCCAGAACAATTTATTGTTCCTCCATTTGCAATCATCACTTGACACTCTGGTGCTGGATATAGGAAGCAATTCAATTCTTTTGCTACCCTACAATGAATAAAATTGTGGGTGCTTCCTGAATCAATCAACACTATTACCTTTTTCTTCTTGATTTGTCCTTCTATCTTGATGGTTTGAGGAGTGGTAATTCCCGCCAATGCATTACAAGATATGGTCGGATTTATTTGTTCTTCATCTAGGCTTTGTTCCTGGAATATATCCTCTTCTTTTGACCTTTCTTGCTCCTTTTCTTCTTCCTCTTCACAATCTATGTAGAATAATTTCTTCTCAGCACACTTATGACCTTTTGTGTATTTGCTATCACAATTGTAACAAAGCCCTTTTGCTCTTTTTTCTTCCAATTGTTGTGGTGTCAACCTTGTAGGTTGTGGAAGACTATGGGCAACAACACTTCCGTCTTTATAGTTGTGAATGGTATGCTTCCTAGTTGCCATAATTTTGCTTTCCATTTTTCTTGCTAACCTGAATGCCTTCTCTAATGAATCAGGTTCCCAAAGGCGCACATCATGTTGGATATTATCCTTTAAAGACCCTATGAACACATCAATCCTATGCTCCTCTGGAATATCTTTTACCCTTATGTTCAATTTTTGGAACTCCTCAATGTGCTCCATTATTGAACCCTTTTGTTTGAGACTTATCAATTGGCTAAAAAAAGTGTTGCTTTTTGTATCCTCATAATGTGCTATCAATTCTTCCGTTAAAATTGCCCAAGTGATAAATTGTTTACGAGAACAAAGCCATTGATACCATACAAACTGATTTGGTTCCAAATATAAAGTTGCCATACGTACCTTTTGTGTGTTTTGCACATTATTGAGATCGAAGAATTGCTCCATCTGTAATATCCATGTGGCGGGATCCTTGCCATCAAACTTCCTCATATCGATTTTTGGAACATGGTGAGTCTTCGATCCAACATTAGAGTCTATGGAATCATGATTAACATTTCTTTTGTTCTCATCATGAGTTTCCTTTACTACCTTTTCACCATTAGTGACCCTTTCTTGTAGCAACTTCTTCAATTCTTCCATGTCTGTCTTCAAATCTATCTTCAAATTTGCCATCGAATCCTCCATCTTAGCTTCCATGCCCTTTATCTTAGATTCCACGCCATTTACCTTAGCTTCTGTTAGCTTTTGTGAGCGTGACATTTGTTGCACTTGTTCTTGTAATTTTGATATATCATGTAGCATTTCTTCCTCTTCTTCATGAGTCATGCTAGAGCTTTCAGGTTCCTTACTAGGTGTTTGCATTTTCTTTCCTCGGGGCATCAGTTACCGATAATAATGCTTTACTATGCCCTTTGAATTTCGTTAAACCAAGCTTACACAAAAATTAAAAAAAAAAACTACACACCTTTTTTCACTTTATAGAAGCCTGATATTGAATCTGATGTATCTCTGTAATTTCGGATCATCCAATTCTGAAATTGCTACCTGTAGTAGCCTTTTGCGTCCTCTTTCCAATGCCACAAGTCTGAGTGAAATTGGATTCTCCAAGGAAGAGTTATGTGAAATCTCCCACAGTGACTTGCTTTTAGATTGGTTCAGTAGAGCGAACTTGTACGACGTGCCACGAGTCCCTGTTTCAACCTTTGAATCTGGAACACACATACAAAAAACTACAATCCGTTCTATTTCTGTAACTTCTTACGAAATTTCAATCCAATCCCCAGAGAGAAAGTTATGACGATCTTCCCCAGGTCACCTGTTTTTAATGTAATTCAGGAGTCTGCAAAAAGACCAACTTCCTCAGATCATATCTCAGCAAATATCGCGCAAAACGCTCTGACATTTTGAGCCAAGTTTCAGTGCGATTTCTTCTCAAATGGGTTTTTTTTACGACTTCTGAAACGTCACAGAAAAAAATTTATAGCGACAATGCCACGATGACCTGTTTGGAGCAGCGAAACCCTAGAATCCAAAGCTCTGATACCAAATGTTATGAAACCAGCTCACAAAAAGATAGAAAAGAGAGATCCACGCCTTAGAATTCAGTCTCTTCGAGGGGGAAACCTCCTTTACATTACATAAATGAACAATTCTTGGATGATACAAATGACAAAACCTCCTTTCTATATATAGGAGTCTAAGGAGTCACAATATAATCCAGCCGACCTAACAATAATAATATAAAGCCACAAAAATAACAATAGAGGGATTCTATGGGGCACAGAAATAACAATATGGGGGTAATAGGGGCACAACAATATAAATAGGGGGTATAAATACAATAGTAATGGGGTAATCACTAGTATTATAGGGACCCAACAGAAAAGCTCATAGAGGAAACTGTTCCTCAAGAGAAATATCAAAAGTTACAACAGTAGGTCAAGAACATCAATGCATCGGAGAGCGAGGCCTTTGATGGATGGAGAAGGGTAGAGGAAAAAGTTAAAAAGGTAACCAATAGACTAGACATAGTTATGAATCAAATGGATACCTTATGTTCTTTGTATACTGACGTTCTAGCATGTAGGGCACCTACCAAAAACTATGCTTTATTTTTTATGGAAAGGTATTTACAATTGAAAATCAAGGCTGTCAAGGCAGGGGTGCATATAGAGATAAAAAACATTGATGGTTTCATAAAATGTTGTAAGCATTACGAGGTGAAAGTCCAGCAATTGTTATGTGAGTTTTATTTGCACAATCTTGTGTTGGATGGAGAAACGGAAAATAAACCTAGCCCTTTTGTGGGTGATATCCAGCTTCAAGCATTTATCTCTTTTTCTATCAACCAGATAAAGTGGCTTAAAACCTACAATAACTTCCAGAGACAGGAGAATGGGTTAGATCTGTGGGTAAGGGGTGAACCTAGAAACCCATTGCAACTATAAAATAAACATAGGAGCTTAATGAGAATGAAGGGTGTGATCCAGACATTGGGACCTATTCACACAGTAGTCATCCAACAAGGGGTACAATACTTCTTAACCATCAAAGGCATTGCCATAGGAGTAGCCAAATTCCAATACTAGACTTCCAATCAGAATATCCAAAATAGAGAACCATTCAATTATGAGAATTTTAAGCTAGTTGTTGATCGTCTGTTTACCTATGGTGACCTCATCTTGAGAGAAGGTCTGTCTTGGTTAGGTTGTCGGTTCCAAAGTTCGATCATCTGGTATCCTACACCAGCGTATAGAGCCATATATGAATTGCCTGAAGGTCAGACAGGACATATTTTTGAAGTCTTAGCTAGAAACCATGGTTATAGACCATTGACTGAAAATCCTTCTCCAGCCTATTCCCTAACTGCCTTGCATGTCAATTACAATGTTTTCATGAGGGCATGAAAAAGGGTAAGCAGGGGGGTGTGTTGAGCACCAGAAAAGGTATGTAATTGCCACTTATTTCTCTATCTTTTCCCTTAATTCATAACTTCTTTACATTCTAAGATGGTCATATGATAAAGGATTATGATAGAGTTAAGGGGATTTGTGACTGATGTAAAATGATTAATTATTGTCTTTTTCTATGCAGAAAGTGAAGGAAATGGAAAATCGCCATTCCGGAGGAAAAGACAAGGCAAAACCAACTGTTGTCCCTTTGATAGGGAACCGCATCCAGACAAGGAAATTGAGATCGGAGTGCATGGGCCAGGAAAAGGAAGAAGAAATGCAATATCAGCGCAAGAGGACGAAAATATAACTAAAGGTTAAAGATATGGTGAATCCCTCAGGATCCTTTGATCCTGAGGGATGGATCCTGAGGGATCGCTACCTCAAGGCTATCTATATTTTTGGTATTTCCGCCTGGCCATTATAAAAAGGGACAACGCTGCTAGCCCAAGGGGTGGATTATTGTTGATTTATAGGATTTTTTGTTGCAATCTAAAATTTGATCATCGACTCTCTTTAAAGAGCGATCACTGTAACTCTATTTTTATGATTAATACATAAACTTTGTTGTTGTTTCATTATATGATTCTGGAGTAACCGCAGTAGTGCGTCCCTGGTGGCTAAGGGGCTAGCCCTAGTGGATCACTTGCTTTCTATATCATTACTTTCCGATTATAGTTGTGTGTGGTTTGATTTCCTTTACTTGCTTTATTCAGTAATCTTCTGTTCCTAAACATTTCATTGACTTGCTCTGTTATGTTGAATTAGTAATTGAATAGTAAGATTATTAATTGCAACTAAAAATGTTATGCTGAAATAATATCGCATTGTCTGATTTGGACATTGCTGTTCATTTACAGATTGACATTGTTGTTCATTTGCAGATTGACATTGTTGTTCATTTAGCTATAATTGTGATTAATGTTCATTCGATTACTGTTCCATTACAACTGCAATTGTTGTTCCTTTATAACTGTGGTTAATGCTTATTACGCTACAACAAGATTATTGATTCAATCGTTCTAGATTCATTGTGTGTTTACATTTGATTAAGTTTGTTGTTCAATATTTCGTAGACTTACTTAGGTTTGTCGTTCCTTTCTTAGTTGTTGTTCAATTCATTTATTAGTTAAATATTGTTGTTCCATTCCTTTTGGTTAAGATTGCTGCTTAATTCATTCCTGTAGATTAAGCTTTGTTGTCCGATCTTTTCAATAGATTAGTTGTTGTTCCTTTTCTGTTAATTGAATTGTTATTTCCAGCATTTTCTTTGGTGTGAACAGAAAGATCCACAACTGTAGCGAACATTGACTACTGCTGTCTAGTTCCCAGATTGGAGATCTTGTCTTTGATTGATTCTCATTTGCATCAGTTTACAAAGGAAAGAGTTATCATTACTACATCCTTGACTGATGATTGCTGTAGTTTCTTGATTTAGTTCCAAAGAATTTAAGTTTCTTGCCATTACATTCAGAGTTGTTTCCAGCATTTGTTTACTTTTGTAAAACACTATACTGCTAGCATTACTCTCGAACAAGTGACCGCCTCAGACTGAGTACACTCTTGAGATAAAAAATCGTACCTGGATTGATAATTAATGTAGGGTAAATAGAGGTTAAAGAGACCCTTTTTACTGCTCAACAGGGTCATGACAGCTAATGATGATATGGTGAGTATAGCACTCCTTGGCCTTCCTAAGAGCTATCATAGCTACCAGGACTCGGTTAATGGAAGGGAGAAACTTCCAGTTTGGGAATGACTATGGTTGGATTTGATGCAGGATGAGATCAGACAGAGCATTAGAGACGGTTCTTCATCCATGGAGGATGAGAAGAATTGTTCCTTATCGAGTAAGGCAAAGAAGGGGAAGGATAAGGCTTCTCTTTCTGAATCCAGTTCTTCCAATGGTGGGAAGAAGCTTGACAAATCAAAAGTGTGATGCTTTCGTTGTCATGAGGTGGGCCATTATGCTGCAAATTGTCCACTGAGGAAATCCAAGAGGGGATATGGGGAAGGATTTGAAGGTGAAGCACTTGCTTCACAGTTCGGGTTGGATTTCACACTCTTCACATGCATGGTTTCATCCATAGTGGGAAGTGGTTGGTTTCTTGACAGTGGAGCTTCTTTCCACATGACCGGTGACAAGAGTTTGTTTAGTACTTTGGAGGAGAAAGATCTCCAGATACTACTAGCGATGGGTAATGATGAAAAGTATAGTGTCTCAGGTGTAGTCATGGTTATTTTTCAGAGGGAGAATGGAGCTCGCCTTACCTTGACTGATGTCAAGTATGTACTAGGACTTAAGAGAAACTTGGTGTCGATCACGATGCTGGAAGACAGAGGCTATAATGTAGTCTTCAGTAAGGGAAATGTTTTCCTTAGACACATCATCACTAGACAGTTGAAGCAAATAAATTCACGGGTCAAGAACCTGTATGCTCTTGAGGTTCAAGATGCATGCAAAGCCTTGAGCAGCAAGGCAACTAATGGAGACTTGGTGGTTGAGAGGGAGGGCATATTATCTCTCAACATGCAGTGCCAGAAGAAGTCTCAGACTTGTGGAGGAGCCATGATTGGTGCAGTAGCTTCAGCAGGTTATGGAGCAACCACAACAGGGGAAGCTGAGAGGAGATCGAGTAGAGACATCTACTCATGTAGAGACCTCCAATAGGGGGAAACTTCAGGCCAGGTGGGTTGAGGGATCACATGCAGCCATACCACCAGGTAGGAGGTGGGGCAATGTAGAGTGGTCATCCCAAGGAGGAGGAGCAGGATCCTTGAGGTACCCAACCTCTTTGATTCGACTTTGCTACGAGAGCCTCGATGAGGAGTAGTAGAACTGACTGATTTGGTAGATACAGATGCGGATGGAGCGGCAGAGAGAGCTACAGTGCAGAGAATCCCAGGACAGCACAGAGCATGCAGGTTGCAAGAATGCGAGAGGCACAAGTGTGTTGCACAGTCTAAGGTAGCAAAGAGAAGGGTGCAACGGTGCGAGATGCATGGAGATGTTTCAGTAGAGTAGAGGTTAGAGAGGGAGCACTTATCAGCAGCAAGTAGAGTTTCAGCATCAGAGTATGTTTCTAGCCCAACAAAGTGGCCAGTTGAGAGTTTTTTTGTTCCGAGTGTTGCTAGAGCAACTGCACTTGGTAGATGTGTTGCATGCAGAACATTCTAGAGTTACAGGGATGGGTTCGAGAGGAAGCCTTTCTTTTTGATAGGGAGTGTTGAAAAGTGTGCAACAAGAAATGATAAATTTAGGAAGTGCTAAAAATAGCACTTCTAAAAATAGCAGTTTGGCCAATGAGCATTTTTGCCACCTTGGGTGAGAGGTGAAACTGCTAAAAATAGCATCTTCTAAAAATAGCATTTCTGGGTCCCTTCCTATTTATAGCAGTCCTTGGTCTATCTTTAGGAAGTAAATTCGAATTTGGTCTTACCAGCAGTTTGGAATATTAATTAATTAATTCTCCATGAGTTAATTAGTTAAGGAAAAGCAAACTTGAAGTCTTTGTGAGAACATGCAATTATTTCTCCACTAATTGGGGAATGTGTCCTTGATTTGCTCCACTAATTGAGGAGTTAAGGATGAGTTCTATATTGAGAGGATCATTTGACTTATTTTAACTTAGTCAAGTTCAGTTAGATTAATTTAACAAGTTTTTAAATTAATGAGATATAGTTTGTTGATGCTTGCATGCATGTGACAACTATTATTTTCAGATAACTGAGTATTTTCTCATGGATAACTAATGCATGGCAGTTCAAACAGAGACCCGGTTGAGATTATATGAGGGACAGTGTACTATCATATGCTAGGATATTTCTTGTGAATATTCCTTGCATGCAGGAGGAACTAGTGTCCTCAAGGATTGCGTAGTTGGACCTGAGGTGACAGTAGGTATGATTTGGGGCCAATTCACATATGTTTTGTAATTGGACCCCAATCAAAATTGTGTAAGGAAATAGGGGATTGGAGGACTTATGGCCTATATATTGAGGCTTAGGGAGTCTTTGATCTACATCATCAGAGTACAGAGAGAGCAGGATAGCTTTTGAGTTGATTCTTTTTGTATGTTGTTGAGGATTTCCACTTGATTGATAATACAGTGTTGGGGTTTTATGCTGGTGCTTCCCCCAGTGATATATTCTATGTTATGTGTGATTGATTCCTTCTTATCAGTTATATTTGTTCATGCTTGATGTTTCTCATGGTTGATTAGCTTTCACAAACTTTATGGTAGATGTAGATCTAGTATTATGCTTTAGTACATTGCATATATCAGTTTGATCTGCAGGTGAAATTTCTACATGATATCAGTGAGCTAGCTGATTTGTAGGGTCCTCTCTGACACTTTTCTCGCTACGAAATTTTGTTGCTATATAACAGTTTTGTTGAAAATGATTGTTAGTGATGCGGAAAGTACTGAGTCATTATGCCTTTTGATTCATGTGTCCTCCACTCCTTTTTATTCACTTTTACCTCTCTATTTCCCTTTATATCATTTTTTTCATATCCAAAAGGTTCACAAGTGTTTTCATAGATCAGGGTTTGCATTGTCAAAACAGGCTTAGTCATGGTCTAGGTGAGGCCTAGGTGTTCTAAATTTGGTTTTCAGGTGAAAAGGAAGTAGCTCACAAGAATCTCTTGATGTGTTAGCAAGCATGGCCACGAAAAAACACTACAAAGGAGGGGTTTTAGTGCGTTATGAGCCCACATACATGAAACTGCTTGAAGAAGACCCATATTTTATACAGTCATTTTCTAGCATGGGGTGTCTTCAATTTTGTCAAAATTTGCAGGGGTTTTCACGTGCAAATTACTAAGGACTTCGCTATTAATTTCACAGGGGTTGGAACAAACGTGGGCATCCTAAGTTTGAAATTCTCTCTAGACACCATTGCTTATGCTACTAAAATCCCAAGGTCAACGGGAACATGGTTTAAAGTTCAAAAGTTCCAGCTATAGAATTGTGACGAAATCTTGAAGGAAGAACATCAAGGGATTGATATGACAGCAGGCATCCCCTGAACTTGTCTTAAAGAACATTATTCCAAGTTGTTGATGGTTATTCAGGAGTATTACACATGTGGGGGAAGGTTCCATATGGTATACCAATACCACTTCAGGTTGTTTCTCCACTTCACAGGTAAACAGTCCTTAGATATTCATTTTTATCTCTTCAGAAGTTTAGGAAAGATGGCTGAGAAGGTGCAAGCTAAACCAGATGAAAGTAGTACCTCTGTTTTTCATCATGGTCTTATCAAATTGTTAGTAATTGAAGAGCTAAATAGATTGAACATGGATTGGCTTACCTTTTTGTTTCTAAGTGTATATGAACTAGATATTGCTACCCCCTCTAGAAAAACTCCAAAATCCAAATTTGTAATCCCTAGAATAGGGCAGTAACCTAGAGTAGGAAAACAGTCACTGATAGAGAAACAACCTATAATTGAATCTTCTACAGGTACTAAGAGGAGAATGACCAAAAGAAAGAAGAAAGAATAAGAAAAGAGTGCAAAGAAGGGCAAATTGACTCACATCCTAGAAGTTATATGTTATGCTCTTGACCTCTGAGAAGATGCCAGAATACCAAATATACGAAGAAATACAACCCAGAACACAAAACAATATGAGAAAAATAGCAAGTATTTTATTATTCAGAGATGAAATCAATGTTCACTTACCTCTTAGAGGGGGCAACCTCCAGCGGAGCAGAGCTCAATTACAAAATAATACATGATGCTCCTCAATGGGGAGTCTTTATCCTTTATATAGGATTCATACATCAAATACCATGGGTCAGTACCATGGTTCTCTCAATATCATCTATCTAAACCCATGGCCTGTTTACAACTAACTGTGGTCCCTTTCTTAAATGCGGGTCAACCACTTACAATTATTAATACGGGCTTTATTGACCCTTTAACTAACTATAACTATGACTTGACCCTATTACATAAATAAAGGGGTTAGGGTTGGACCCCAACATGCCCTTCCCCATAAAAAGCAGCCTTGTCCTCAAGGTTGAAGCTGCGGAAATTGTTGAAGAATAGTCGTTGGTTCCCAGGTCGCATCTTCTAGAGAGGTGTATTTCCACTTGACAAGGACTTCCTTGATCCTACAGCTGCACAAATGTCATTCTCGCGTGTCGAGGACCTATTCAGGTCAGAGCCAAAGTGAACTTTCTTCATCCAATTCAGGTAGACTGGTTTGAATGCTGCAATTGTTCCCCACCACTTTATTTAGGCATGATACATGGAAGACGGGATGGATTTTTGAAGTTGTTGGCAAGGCTAGCTTGTAGGCTACTTTTCCAATGCGCTAAAGTATTTGATAAGGTTTGTAGAATTTTGGAGCTAATTTCTTACAGACCTTGTCTTTGAGTGACGTTTTCTTATATGGTTGTAGCCTCAGGAATACTTGATCCCCTTCTTGAAATGTGCACTCTAAATGATCTTGGTTTGCATGTTACTTCATGCGATTATGATCTTGATGGAGATTATCTTTGAGACGGGATAGCATGGTTGCACGGTCCTGTATGAGTTGATCCACTGCTTGCACCTTAAAGGATCCAGGGAGATAAGAAGTACGTGAAGGTGGGAGTTTACCATACACTGATTTATATGGAGTCATCTTGGTGGTTGCATGATAGTTAGTATTATACCACCATTCAGCTAGAGGTAACCACTGTACCCATTGATTGTTGCTTTTTTGAAGTGAAGCACCTTAGGTAGGTCTCCAAACATTTGTTGATTGCTTCAATCTGACCATCAGTTTGGGGATAATAGGAAGTACTTAGTTGGAGTTGCGTGCCTTGTAGCTTGAAAATTTCTTGCCAAAACTTACTAGTGAAGGTCAGGTCAAGATCAGACACAATGGAGGTGGGCATGCCATGCAATTTGAATATCTGGTCCATGAAAGCTTGAGACACCAAAGTGGGGGTAAATGGGTGGGTTAGGGTGCAAAAATGATCATATTTAGAAAGTCTGTCCACAACCACCATGATGACTAACTTGTTTCCTGACTTCGAAAGACCAGTAATGAAATCCATAGAAACCTCTATCTAAATTGAAGCAGGGATGGGAAATGGTTGTAAGGTGCCTAGGGACTTGACTGTTTCTCCTTTGTGGCATTAACACATATCACATTCAGCTACAAAAGTAAGAATGTTAGTTTTCATGTCTGTCCAAAAGAAAGAACGATGAGTGTGAACATAAGTCTTCTAAACTCCTGCATGACCTGCAGTGGGAGATGAGTGAAACTCTGCAAAAATGTGCATTTTGAGGGTGGATGTCAGCGATATCACTACTTTATCCTCGTAGCGAAGAATCCCATCCTTCCAAGAGTAGCCCGCTGTGGAATTAGGATCTGCTCTCAAGTTATTATTGAGTTGGGATAGAGACGAATGTGAAAACCATTCCTTGCGGGCTTCTTCAATCTAGTCTGGTATAGGGAGAGAAATTGATAGCAAGGTGCTTTCATCCTCAAATTGGTGTGATAGAGCATCCGCTACTACATTTTCATGCCCTTTCTTGTAAATTATCTCATAATCATATCACATCATTTTGGTCAACCAATTATTTTGTTGGGGTGAGGATAGACATTGCTCCAAAAAATATTTGAGGCTTTAATGGTCTGTGTGGATTTGGAAACGCTGCCCCAATAAGGATGGTTGTCGGGTATCTAATTCATGTAATATGGCCATCATCTCCTTCTCATAGGTAGATTGCCCCAGATGTTTCCCACTTAGTTGTTGGCTGGTGAAAGCCAAGGGTCGACATTCCTGCATTAAAACAACACCAATACCAGTACCTGAAGTATCACATTCAATCACAAAAGATTTGGTGAAGTCAGGTAGTGCCAATACCAGAGTGGAACAAATGGCCTATTTGAGAGCCATAAATGCCTGTTGTGCTTCATCAGTCTAGAGGAATGAATTTTTCTTGAGAAGGTTAGTGAGGGGTCTAGCAATGCGACCCTAATTGCAGACAAATTTTTGATAGTAGCCTGTAAGACCCAAGAATCCCCTCAAACTCTTCAAGGTATTTGGTTGGGGCCAATCCTGCATTGCCTGGATCTTTTTGGGATCCACATGGACACCTTCATGACCCACAATGTGGCCGAAATACTCAACTTATTCCATGCCAAAAGAGCACTTAGACAATTTTACAAATAATTTATGCTTCTGGAGCAGTTGCAAGAATAGGTCTACATGTTGAAGATGTTCTTTCCAAGTGAGGCTGTAGATGAGAATGTCATCAAATAAAATAAGGACAAATTTTTTTAGATATGGTTTGGGTAGGTGATTAATGAGGCTTTGAAAAGTGGATGGGGCATTATAGATACCAAATGGCATGACCAAGAATTCATAATGGCCTTCATGAGTTCGGAAAGAAGTCTTGGGAATGTCTACTTCTTTCATGTGTATTTGGTGATAGCCCGAGCGAAGATCTAGCTTAGTAAACAATTGAGCACCATGTAGTTCATCCAGAAAATAATCAACAACCGGGATAGGGAATTTGTCTTTGACCGTGAGTTTGTTGAGGGCCCTGAAGTCTGGACACATGCACCAATCCCCATCTTTTTGAGCACCATGACCACTGGTGATGAATAAATATCGATGCTAAGACAAATGGCACCGGCTTACAGGAGTTCCTTAATGATTTTTTCAATTTCATTCTTTTGGGGAAATGATATCTATATGGGTGCAAATTCGGCAAGTTTTCCCCTGGGATCAAAGTTCTCCTCTAGAGGGTGGAAGCTCTTTAGGTTTGTAAAAGATATGTTGGTGGCGGCTTAAGACCTGTTGCATCTCAGGATGAATCTGAAGAGAAGTGGGCTTGATGGCCTGGATGGCATTAAATTGGGTGATAACTCCATGATGGCCCTTTTTGAATAACTTTTCCATTCGATGTGAGCTGATGATAGAAGGAGCACCTGCCTGGAGTCCACGGAGGGTATGCATGTGGTCATTCTGCTTAAAACTCATATATAACTCCTAGAAATCCATTGTGATTGGGCCTAATGTGTGAATCCATTCAGCACCCAAGAAAATGTCACAACCACCCATGTTGATTGCAAACATGTGGGTCTTTAGGTGGTAATCTCCCATCTAAAGTTTGATATTTTCACAGCAGCCTTCACATTTCATTGTCTGCCCATCAGCAATCTAGACCTAGAAATTAGAGGTTGCCTTGAAAAAACAATGAACAGCTTCGACGACTCTCTGATGGATAAAGTTATGAGTGCTACTCCTATAAATCAATACTACTATAGGGTGATGCTTAATAAAACCTCTGATTTTGAGAGTTTGGGGCACAAAAATGCTTGCCAAAGCATGTAGCGAGATAACTGGTTCTTCTGGCGTAGCTGGGAGCTCCTTGTCCTGTTGGGTGTCCTCCTCTTCCTCCTCTGGTCCGTCAAGGGGTGGGGCTTCCTCAGATGAGCTGTGATCAGTAACGTCAATTTGAAATAATTTGGGTTCCTTGCATTTATGCCCTAGGAAGTATTTGTCATCACAATAGTAGCGCAATCCTAGTTTTCTTCTTTTGGCCATTTCTGTTGGGGACACCTTTTGAACCTTAAGTGTTTGGGTAGTGCCCTGAGCCTCAGTGGGGCGTCCCTTGGCTATGAAATTTGGACAAGGCGACTGGGCAGCTAAAGTACGTTCCACTTCGATAGCCTTTTTGCAAGCGTCCATCCATGTAGGTGGGTGGTGCATCCGGACATGGGTTTGGATGGCTTCTTTGAGACCACTTATAAAACATTCCAAGTAGAATTAATCTCCCAGACCTTTTGTGCGGATGGCCAATGTCTCAAAGGCTGCAATGTAGTATTTTATTGTGCATGTCTATTGGAGCTTGGTAAGACAACCCAAAAAATTAGATTCGCGGTCAAAGCGGTCACAAATGGATTTTGAGAACAACTTCCAAGTAATTTTCCTGAGATAGCATTTTTGATGCCACTACCACCATTTCCATCTCTCTTGGTCCAAGTAAAGGCCTCCCACACGTAGTTTAGCTTCATCATCTAGGATATCATTCAGAGTGAAATATTGGTCCATTTGTGCTACCCATACTGCCGGATTAGAGCCATCAAATTTATACATGTCCAGCTTGGGTGGTCGAGGGTGGGAATGTTGGTGATTTCCATGGAAGTGAATATGATGGCTAGATTATCCTTCAAGGTCTTCATTAAAACCATGTGCCTCCAAATGCAACCCCGACGAGCTCCTTTTGAATGTGTCCATGAATTTCTACATCTAATCCGCTAAGCTCTGGAAAGAAGCCAACTGTTTTTCAAGGCTCTTGATCTTCTCGTTGGCCATGGCTTGAGCTCTGGTTTCTACCATACATAGATCCTAGTCACTTGCCATCACTTTAAAAAAAATTGGTACCTCCTGAAAATTGAAGCTGACAAGTGAATGGTACCACCGTGATCAGCTCGTTGTCCTAATTCTTTTGGGCTAAGTCCATTATAAGCACCTCGGCAAGGCCTCTGACTCGTTTTTTTTTTTTTACTCTAAATGGAGTTTTACTCCCTGCTGATCAATACTACAGTGGCCGATTTCCAAAAAACTTGATCCTACCCAATATCCTACGAGAATCGCCCTAGAGTATATGAGCCACAAGCCTCACTACACAAATGGTCAGATCTGCCTTCGAAACCCCCAACTATTAAATGTGAGTTGGACTTCGGTGGCGATAGAACCCCAAATGCTAGACCTGAATGGTACTATGGTAGTAGACCCTCAAGTGGTGGATCTTATTGTTGTTGCGACGACAGAACCCCAACTGTTAGATCTGATCTGGTAAATAAGATAATGGATGATATTCAAAGAGTTGATGGAACTATGGTCTCAAAGGAGTTTCAGGTGCTACACATTGCAATATACATAAGGGTCGAACAATAGTACTTGGCCCAATCTTTCAGGGCACTAACTAAGGAGGATCAACCGTACCCTTAGCCATACTACCCAACTACCCTATCGTATGCATGAGTAATCTCCTCGAGTGATGTTCTCGGTGTACTATAGTAGCAAGACGACCGACGATTTATCTAAGGTGAGTTTTTAGGTGAGCTTAGGGGGCTTCCGATATACCTAGAGGGTACGTGGAAGGCAGTCCGTGCGCGATTTTGTCTAATGCGCTACTACTCGAAGGGGTACCCACAAGGGTCAAATAGGAGTCCAACAAGCGTGACCACCTCTTCTATTCCCTGCGTGCATGCCTCCCCAAATCCACAAGTTTATGTGCTCAACGACAAATCCTATGGTTTAAATACGCCAGACCACGTCTCTAGCCTAAAACAAAATTCTGCCAAAAATGGAGATACCATCGGCCCTGGAAAGTGCTCTGATACCACTTGTTATGCTCTTGACCTACGATAAGATTCCAAAATACTAAATATGCGAAGAAATACAACCCAGAACACAGAACAAAATGAGAAAAACATCAAGTATTTTATTATTCAGAGATGAAAGCAATGTTCACTTACCTCTTCAAGGGGGCAACCTCCAGTAGAGCAGAGCTCGATTACAAAATAAAGCACAACATTCCTCAATGGGGTGTCTCTATCCTTTATATAGGATTCATACATACAATGCCATGGGTCAGTAACATGGTTCTCTCAATACCATCTATCTAATACCATGGCCCGTTTGCAACTAATTGTGGTCCCTTTCTTAAATGTGGGTCAACCACTTACAATTATTAATAAGGGTTTTATTTACTCTTTAACTAACGATAACTATGACTCAACCCTATTACATAAAGAAAGGGGTTAGGGTTGGACCCTAACACCCCATCTTTGCAGCTAGAGAAATAATTGATCTAATGGATGAGTACCTTTCTAGATTAGCAAATTTATCCTCATAGTCAATCCCCTTAACTTTAGAGTACCCCTTGGCCACAAAACTGACCTTGTATTTTTCTCTTCTTTCATCTTTTGCATGCTTCACCTTGAAGATGCATCTCGAACCCACAACTGATTTTTCTATTGGTCTTAGGACCACTTCCCAAACATTTTTCTTTACAATAGATCTGTATTCCTCCACTATTGCATCAACCCATACAGGTTTCTCTATTTCTCCCTCGAAAGAGGATGGCTTAGTCTCTACAATCTCAATCATTAGAGCCATGTAGCTAGTGTACTGATCTAGTTACATTCTCTGCTTGCGCTGATTTGAAGGACCACCCACATTATCCCTCACATCCTGCACAACTATCTCAGCTTCCCTAGTCCTTTTCATTCCCTCTATGGATGGTTTTTCTTGAGTGTTTGTCTCCTCTACTCAACTTGTGGCTTCTCCACAACTTCTTGAGGTTCCTCCTTTGGAGCTAGAATCTCCTCTTCTGGTGGGATCTAAAGCTCCCTATCAAGAGAGCATCACATGGATTTATCTTCGCCAAATTTTACATCACTTTCCACAATGTCATTCTGAGGGATAGAAAGTACATACGGTAGTTGTGGGGAGTTTTTGTGTAACCCACAAATATCCCCAATTTTGTTATTGACCCTGGCTTATTTTTTTATTCTTTAAAGATATGGTAGTAAACATAGGCTCCAAAAATCCTGAAGTGCGACACATTCAAATTTCTCCTTGAGAAAACCTCCTCCAATGTAATCATGCCAAGAATATGATGAGGACTCTGGTTTTAAAAATAGACTACTATGTTGCATGCCTTGCCCATAAATGCAGAGGTAGGTCTTAATCATGCAACATCACCCTCGCTTCTCCTGAAATAATTAGGTTCTTTTTCTTAGCCACCCCATTTTGTTTTGGGTTGTGGGGTATTTTCAACTCACATTTAATGCCTTCTTTTGCACAAAATAAAATAAAAATTCATTCGACACGTACTCACCTCCATTATCGCTCTTGAATTATACAAACTTGGAGAATGTCTCATCCTTCTTTCACATGAAGAAGATCCAGCACTTCCGTGAGAATTCATCAATAAAATTGACAAAAGATTTATGTCTCGAATTGGAGGTTATCAAGAAATGTCCACAAACATCAAAGTGGATCCTTTCAAGGAATGCATGTGCTTTTCTATCCCGATCATGGAATGTATATTTTGTGTACTTTCCCAAAGTACATATTTTGCATACATCCTGCTACTCAAGTGCTCCTTTGGGGAGGCCAATGGTTATCTCCTGCATGATCTTCAAAGCACCATGATGAAAATGGCCAAGTATTCTAAAATTCACCGACATCACGACTATGCACCTTATCCACCTTTTTGATAAATGTAGCACAATCCTCCACATCTATCTTGTGCAGGTTCTTCACATGAATATCGATCTGCTTCACCTTTCCTATGGATATGTGTCTCAGGAATGCCCTTTCTTTTTTGAATATCACATCATAACCACAATCTTCCAAAAATAAAACAAAGACAATATTTATCTTTAGGCTCAGAGTGAACATGACTAGTGAGCCCTGGTATTGCACCAAGAGTGTTGCAACTCCTAGAGGCTCTTCAAATTTACTTTATCAACTCGATGTTTCGTGCAAACTTAGAGGTGACAGTGCTATATGTACAGTAGATGCATCATCCTACCCATGCTACCCTCAACTAGGTCACTTGATCATTAGGGTTCCAGAACATTCTCCTACTAAAATTGAAAGGAGTCTGACTACTGAAAGAAGAATGTAAAGACTAGTTCTAGTGTAGAGAAAGTAAATGATTTTCAGCTCAGAAAATGAAAGTTGGTAACTTGTAAATGCTATGAAAGGACACAATACTATGCTAGGTTGTAGAATGGTAACTATTCTAACTTGCACTCAATCATCTACCTATTAGGGTGTCTTGAAAACATAATATTATTATACCATTTCATAATTCAAGAATGCGTGCATTGTCTATCTAA
Source organism: Pinus tabuliformis (assembly GCA_031772625.1). Classification (NCBI taxonomy): domain Eukaryota; kingdom Viridiplantae; phylum Streptophyta; class Pinopsida; order Pinales; family Pinaceae; genus Pinus; species Pinus tabuliformis. Next base: position 30,090,726 of record CM062808.1, on the reverse strand, counting down.
TTTACACTTGCAAAGTAAATGAATTTCTAATTGCTAAATTTGGAAAGAAAAAAATAACTAATGTTATCTAATCTTGCGGGAAGGAAAAAGGAGCGAAAGGAATGGTCTAGGTGGCACTTCTGGTCATGGAGTCCAAGATGAGGGGTAAAACTACTCCTAAACTAGGCTAGGTTATCATTGCACATGAAAACAGGTTCAAAACAGGTTGCTACAGGTGAGCTACATGATGTTTCTACAAGATGTCCTATACTACTATAGGATGTCCTGAAATGTTATAGGAAGTTGGCTAGGAGCGTTTGGAGGGTAATAATGGTGAGATGAAGTGTTGGAAGGTTGTATGACAGCTATGGAAAGTATGGGGAAGGTGATCATCACCCTTAGCCAAGCCCAATTCTTGAAGAAGGCTAGATTTGGGCTAAGATGGCTTGCTCACGGTGACCTAAAGAACAACAATTTAGAACATGGGTTGGCATACATCAATAGAAGGTGGAGAAGAACTCAATGGAGTTGGTGAAAAGGTTCCTTCTTGCGGATCAATAAACCTGCAATAACACCTGCACTTGTTTCTCTTTTCATTTGCAAATTACATAATGTCAATGTGGAAAACATGAATTGAATTTGGAAAAGCTTATCTAACTACTACTAAGAACTTGATCTATGAATTGAACTATATTCTAAGTTACAACAATTAGGAGAAGAAAAATAACAACTGTAAATCTTTCCAAGAAATCATAAATAACTATATAACTAATGCTAAATGAACAAGAAATCAAACTTTGTTTTTGGGCTGTGAGAGTGGGGTCCTCTAATCATGATCCCATGAGGGAGATGAGATAGGGGTCACCGTCACTGTATATTTGATGTATTTTACTCTATTGAACTCCAACAACTAATTTATCTCTAAGCTAATGGAAGCATGAATAAGAAACAACTTAATCAATCTTCTAATCTAAAAGAAACATGAATAAATAGCAATAACTAATCAACATTCTAGAATAAGAATATAGATACAAGATAGGAAAATTTGCTGCTAGGTTTGGGCCCTAACCAAAGAGCTTCAGCCCTCTTATTCAACTCAGTGTTGGATCAAAACAAAACTCCTCATTATCATTTAAAAAGTGTCAAATACATCATAAATATAACAGTCAATTGTGCTTAAACTTAATCGCATCTTGGCTACAACAAAACATCCAATCCTAATGAGTTCCTTAGCTTTTTCATTTAATCAAAATTGGAGCTACCAACAACTCCCAAGAAAATAGGAATATTTGCCTTCCTAACTCGAGAATATGTGAATCTAACTCTTCCTTGACTTTCATTGGCTCGGCTACCAATGAACTCGGTCTGCTTGGCTACCAATGTCACTGAGTTGATGAGATAGAGTGGGGTATCTTCGACTAATTTGAGGAATTAAGGAGGAGGACCATCTCCTAGATTCGCTCTTGCTTGTCTAATATGATTTATTGCACTAAAATCATCTCAAAATGGCTCCAATTCCTGCATTTAACACACATTAGGCAACATGACATAGTAACACATCTTTACTCCTCACACTAAGCATAATATAACAAAATTTATAGATAAATGTGAGAAAAATACAATTTAATAAGTTGGAGGATGGCATTTTGACCCATGTAATATGCCTATTGATGAACCTCATCATCACCCCCATTACTAAAAAAAATTCTCATCCTCTGATAAACCTAGTAATCTATGTCCATGTCCTTCATGGCCCTGGTAGCCTCTCTGACATCCCAAGCTTTTGTAGATGGTGTCTCTTCCTAAGGATAGAAGCCTGCATTTTTCTCCATGTCTTCCCATTGCTTCATTTCCTCTTCTTCCTTCCTTCCCTCCTGTAAACCCAACAACAAAGGTGGATTCATATTAAGTCCAATTTAGTTGATCTTCCATCTTTGCATGGCATTCTTGTACATAGGTGTTCTATCCAATGCATTTCTCAATCTCTCAGGAGAGTAATACTCCCTGATCTGAAGACTATATGTCAAGGTATTCCATACTCTCTGACATGCTTGTTTGGCCAATTTAATGTCTTTAAATTTTCAATCATAAATTGTCAACCAGGGTAGGTATACTGACGAAGTATGGGTGCACTATATGTGCTAGAAGTTATTTCTTATGTCGTTATATTCTTGTTAGGGTATAAACTTAAGATTAGTATGGAAATGGTGTCGTTAATTTTATTAATGTCTCAATCCCTAAAGTTATCAACTAATTTCTTAGGAGTTATTCCCTATTGAATCAGTTTATGGATGATATGCGAGTGATTCTAGATTTTACTTGTGTTAGACTGTTTTGGATTTTTGTCTTGAATTTCTATGTTGCAGCTCTAATTTTACCAAGTTCAAGAGGAATATATCTATCAAACTGTAAAGGAATATTTTCAGAATTCAATTGTTAAGGAGAAGACTCTCACTCTTTTACTTATTCAATTTCATCCAAACAAGACATTTTGAATGGCACCTACGCTATGAAGTAACGCAGTTGGACTACACTAGATAAAAATAAAATGAAATAACCATATTGTACCAGATAAAAAGTAATTCAAAGAGCATATTAAACTAGTTATAAAGAAAAGGGAAGTGCTCATGCATATAACGATTCACTGGCGAACTCATCATACTGCATTTCTTCACACAAAAACAGAGTATTCAAGGAATGATAGAAATCTAATTGCAATTAGTTAAAGACTTGTTACTGGTCATAGGGGCCCTCCATGAATTAGTCCATAATATCCAATCAACAGAGTGCACACACACATAAAACCAATTCTATTACTTGTAAAACAAAGTTTAAACAACTATTTCAAAAATTACATCCTCTAGCGCGCACCAAATCACAGTGCGGCCATAGTTTTTATAATAAGTCTTTGGCATAAAAGCATGAGAAATGTAAGCTTAAATATATTTATTTCAATTAAACTATATTGCTAAACCTTTGATTTTCTATTCCGAAAGGAAATTGACAAGGTTTCGATGAAACCGATGATTATGTTCTGACGACAATCCTGTAGTTGACTTTGGGATTTGACTGTGATATCCTATGATCATCTTGATGAACTGGATCAAGGGAGTAGCAAGGAATCCACTAGGGGACCATTCCTTATCCATCTGTATCCTTCGTGGCTGAGCTGGAGCTTTTGAACCTTGCAAACAATGGAGGCAGCTGAGGAAACAGACCAATTTTGTAGCCAAATGCATTATTTAACAAAACAATCGGGTATATAGTTAAACATGAAGAATAAGACATGTTATTTCTTACCTTTAAAAAATCCTTGTGTCTATGGCATTATTTAGGTGGTAAGTATAGGAAAATATAGGAAATATAGGCAAAAAGGGATTTCAAGGTAAGATAATCTTTGGACTCTACATGCCCCCAGGCTAGAGTTTTTGTATGTCCTCATACACTTCATCATTTTCAGTCACTTGTGCCTTCTATTCATCAACTCCAAGTTTCACTCTTTTCTTCTTTTTGGCAATTACTGACATCCTAGGCATTCTCATGATAATTTTGTATTTTAAGCTAATAATCTCCCTTTGCATTGTCCTATTTTCCTTCTTCAGGTTTTTGTTCTTTTTATACCACAAACTCAAATGAAGGATGAGATTGTCACTTTTTGCAATATGGATCTCACTTTGTTCCTTCAATGCTTGATTCTCATTCTTGAGATACTTGTTCAATGTTTCTAACTCAAAAACCTCTTGCTCCAAATTGTTTGAGGCTGAGTGTTCTTGTGGTTCATTTAACTGATTTCTCCCTTCTCCAGGACTTTGAATTGTTTCTTTAGTTGTTGTCTCTTTTCTTTCCAATGACTCTATATAGTCATAAATCTCTTGTTGAATAGGTTCAACACCCATACTATGCACTGGGCTTCTTAGAGGTGAGTTGTAAGATGGTGGTGACACTCTCGGTGATGCTTTTGGTGACCCTTTTGGAGAACTTTCAGGTTTTTCAATTGGCTCGTTCTCAGTTGGCTCATTTTCCTTGATATCAATGTATTATGTAGCTTTCAAGGCTGGTTGTTTCACTGTGCTCAACCTTGTGCTCCTCCTTAGCCCTGAGGTTTGTAATCCATGTACTTTCCTTCTTTTAGTCTCTGATTTTTCTTCTTGAGGAAGGGTCATGGTTTGTGGTATTTCCTTTGATCTTTTGCTAACTTTCTTCCTTCTAAGATTTCCCTTTTTCATTCTCTACAACATATATACTATGGGCAGCTCTTCTTCTGATAATTCCGGGTGAGTCTGGGTTTCCTGCTCTTTTACTACTTCTATTGTTCTCTTCCTTCCTCTGAGGGTCCTACTGTTGCTGGCTTGTTCTGGGGATCTTTCTTCAAAATGGTTCCTCACCAGGAAACTTTCCCAGTTATCCCCTATACTCCGAAGATGGAACTCAACCAATATTTTTATCAAGCCGTGATGATACATGGTATTTTATATAAACTGAATTCTCTTTTCAACATTTGTGAACATTTTCTTGACACTATGTAAGAGAAAATAAGGAAGATTCATCTGGTGATCTTCAAGAAAATGCATCACCATCCTAACATGGTAAAAATACATATACCCAAACCAACCCTCACAGGTGACAAATTTTTTAAATATAAGCAATAAATTTCTCCATTTACTCTTAAGGGTTGTGTTGGGAATACCTTTCTTAAAGACAATGGTGTCCATATTTGAATTTTTCAAGAAGACCTTCCAATCTTCTCCATTAATTCCCCTATTCTTGAACCACATTTCCTCGCTCCTTGGTAATTCTGTAGCTTCTGCGATCATGGAATCTGTTATGGTGATCTTAATGTCTCCTATTTCGGCTTCAGTTCCATCAAACGAGCGTGCAAATGTTTTTGTCACTTCCCTGAAAACCATTGAATTTTTCAATGAACTACAACCATTGTTTCTTTTACAACAGCTCCTTGGTCTAAGGGTATCCCTCCAAGAATTTCTTCCCTGCTAGCTCAGTTCGAACAATGATCCCCATTATGGAGGATGCTTTGCCTCAAAGACTGGTTACCTTGATAAGAGAATGGTGTTGGTAGGTTTTTGCTAAGTGGCGGAAGGACGGAGTGGCTATGAAAGTTCAGAGGAGTGTAAGAATAGGTGGATTATAATAAGGGTTATAGGAATGAATTAGACCATTGGGCGCATTTAAAATGATGATTCAGTAATTACTTCGGTGGATTTGGAATGAGGACATGACATGACTTTTAAGTGGTGGATTATGATGTTTTGTTAGGCAACCATCACCCTTAAATTGTAATGATTTCGTTTCAATTTTCAATAGTACTATGTCTTCTTAGTCATATATGCAATATATCAATCCCTATTGCTAAATTAAAGTAGCACATACCTTTGATCCACTTTGCTAACCTTGTTTGTTGTTCTAAGATCTCCTGCAGGTACTTTGCTCTATCAGTTGTCTTTCAATTCAAATCAGCAAGTGTTCTTGTAGGCTAAAATAATTATTAGGCTGCAGAAACTTGTCGTAGCTATGAAAACTTGTCCGAGTTGTGGAAAGTTGCTAATTCTACAGCTGAGAAAAAAACCTTTTAATAAAGGAACTTTATTATTTTCTTTTTGAAAGAAAAATTTGAAGTGCCAACAAAAAACAATTTTCACTCTAAATTTTCTATATAAACCTGCCACAGCATGTTGGTTTTCATGTTTATACCTTTTATTATTATTATTATTATTATTATTATTATTATTATTATTATTATTATTATTATTATATATATATATATATATATATATATATATATATATATATATATATATATATATACATATATATACATATAATTTACTCTTCTTTTTTTACAGAGTAAACTGAGTAAAAATTTCTAAGGTGGAAAAGAAGAAGAATTCTTCTTGATGATTTTCAGTTCTAAATTATCTTGGAACATTTTAACAAATTCCTCTTTCGTCAATGGCTTTTGGTACAATCTAAGTCGATGTCCATTTACTAATAGAGGAATTTTTTCTTCATTAATAGTCCCGATTCTAACTACACCATTGTCAAAAATACTTTCAACTTCATAAGGTCCAAGCCAATGGGTTTGGAATTTCCCTTGAAAATTCTTGAACTTTGAATCAAAGAGTAATGCCTAGTCTCTTGGATGAAATTCCCTTTCTTTAATGTACTTATCATGCCATCTAGATCTCTGTTGTTGAACTAGGCTAGTTCTCTAGAGGGCTTCTTGTCTAATTTCATCAATTTCATTTAGTTTTCTCATTGTTTGCTTTTGTGCTTCTAATAAGTCAAGATCTAACTAGATTGTTGTCTTGTAGGTATGGATCTAGAAATTTATCTGATGTAAGACTTGCTTCCCATAAACAAGTTCATAGGTAGTATTTCTCCATGTAGTTCTGTAGGCCCATAAAGCTTCTAGAAGCTTTTCCACCCAGTTCTTTATGTGTAGATGTACAGCCTTGGTAAGGATTGCTTCAATAACCTTATTTGTGGATTCAACTTTTCCATTTCCTTTTGGATGGTATGGAGTGGACTTCCGATGTTTGATTTTGTATTGATCCACAAGCTTCTACACTAATCTAGATGTGAACTGTGTTCCTTGATCTGTTACAATTTCTCTTGGAACACCAAAACAAGTAAAAATATCCTCAAAAAGAAATGAAACTATAGCATTTTCAGTAGCAAAAGGAAGTGCTTTAGCTTCTACCCATTTAGTGACATAATCAGTACATACCAAAATATACTTATTTTGCTTTGAAGGTGGGCTGATTGGTCCAACAAAATCTAGTGCCCACTTCTCAAATGGTTCGATGAGTACCTGTGGTTGCAGTGGCATTTCATTTGAAAGAGTGGGTTTTCCCATTCTTTGACCACTGTTGCATCTTTTAATATATTCTTTGGTGTCCTAAAATAAATATTTTGTAAGCAGTCCTTCTGTCAGAAAAATGTCCCCCGCATGGCTCATCATGGCAAGCTTTAAGTATTTTTGGTATTTCGTCCTCTCAAACACAACTTCTGATGATGAGATCTGGTCCTGTCTTGTATAACTCTTCATTTATCCATGAATGAGATGTGCTATTGTGGACTATTTTTCTCTTTTCTCTAGGAGATAAATGAAGTGGCATTTTCCTGTAGCTAAATAGTTACCAATATCTGCATACCAAGGTGATTTAGTAGATACTACAAAAAGATATTGATCAGGAAATTTATCCTCTACGGGTTGATCATTATTTTCATTTTGTATTATAGATAAAAAGTCGGCAATTATATTTTGTTTTCTTGGCCTATCTAGAATGGTTATGTTGAATTCTTGTAATAATAAGAGTCATCTAGTTATTCTTCCATTACTGACTGGTTTATTCATTAGGTATCTAATGGCATAATGGTTTGTGTGAACAAAAGTTTCATAGCTAGTTATGTAATGTCTGAATTTGTTAATGGCATGAACTACAACTAAAAACTCCTTTTCAGTTACAGTATAATTTAACTCTGCAGGAGTTAAACTTTTACTAGTATAATAGATTGCATGAGTAAGATCTTTCTGTCCAACACAGCTCCTAAAGCTGAATCTAAAGCATATGTTGAGATATGGAAAGGAAATTTCCAGTTAGGTCCTTTTAAGATAGGTACTTAAAAAAAAAATAACAAACAAACAAAGTTTCAAAGGCAGCTTGACATTCAGAATCCCAATTGAATTCATAGTCCTTGGTGAGAAATTTAAAAAGTGGGGATGCAATTTTTGTGAAGTTTTCTATAAATCTTCTATAATATCCTTTAAAACCGAGAAAACTTCTAACATCTTTTTGACAACTTGGCACTGATAACTTAGAAATGACTTCAACTTTAGATGAGTCCACCTTGATTCCATCTCCTGAAATATGATGACCTAAAACAATTCCTTCGTTAAACATCATGAAACATTTTTCATGGCTTAACGAGAGATTTGTTTCTTTACATCTTATTAATACTTTTTCCAAATTCTCTAGTGCTTCATTGAAAGAATCTCCATAAACTGTGAAATCGTCCATGTACACTTCCACACAATCATGAATAATGTCCAATAAAATTTCAAGGACTGTTCTTTGGAATGTTGTTGGAGCATTGCATAATCCAAAGGTAAGTACTCGGTAAGCATAAGTTCCCCATGGACAAGTGAATGTGGTTTTATCATGATCTCAGGAGCTACCTAAATCTGCTTATATCCATTGAACCCTTTCAAGAAGGAAAAATATTTTTTTCCTGCTAATGTGTCTAAGACCTGATCTATAAAAGGTAGTGGAAAGTGGTCTTTTAATGTTTCTTTATTTAGTTCCCTGTAATCAATGCATACTCTCCATTTTCCGTTTTTCTTAGGAACGATTACTAGGGGTGAAACCCACTGACTATTGGATATCGAATAGATGAAATTTACATTTAATAATTTCTGCAACTCCTCAACAATTTCTTTTAAATTTGGGTTCATTCTCCATTGAGGTTGTCTAACCAGTCTTGCATTCTGTTCAATGTAGATATGATGTATGCAAGTTTTAGGATCAATTCCTCTCATGTCAGTGTATTCCCATGCAAAAGTAGAAGAATGTTTTTGTAAAATTTCTATCAATTGATTCTTTTGCACTTCTTCCAAGTTTTTATTAACATTCAAGGTTTTTCCTGGAAATATTTCTATCGAAGAATTCCCAAATTTTTCCATGGAGAGAAATGATACCTTTTTAGATGAGAGATACTCATTATGACTACGATCATAATGTGAGGAAGATTCATTATTTTCCAGTAGATTTAGAATTTGGTCTTCCTCTCTTACTTATTCAGTAGTAAAAATAGGTTGTATATTTTCTTCAACTTTTATCCATTTTTTAGTTTCTGTATCTATTATTGTTATTGCAGGAGAATAGAATGTAATTTTCTTTGTAGAATTTCCATCTGAGATAAACATGTCACCTGATCTACAACTGATGAAAGCATCAACTGTAGCTAAGCAAGGTCTTCCTAGAATTAATGGATCTCCTCCTAAATTATTCTTGGGTGTTAAGACCATGAAATCAACAGGATATTCCCAACAATCTAAGGATACACAAACATCTTACAACACACCATCAGGTTTAATCACAGACCTATCTGCTAATTGCAATAAGGTTGGTGTGTATTAAAGGTTAGGAAACCTAAGTGTATCCATAACTTGTATACTCATTATGTTTATGGTTTCTCCTAGATCAATCAGTGCGTTTGGTATTTCAGTTCCACTGATGTGAATTTTTAAATGGGGCTTCCTGGATCTAAGTATTTTTGAATTTTCATCTTCCCCATCATAATGTCTGCAATTTTTCCAACTAGCTGAATTTTTTTATGTCTTTACTTTTTCTCCCTGATTTTTGTGTACTTAGTTCCTTAATTATTTTCGCAAAAATTAGTATTCCTTTTATGGCTTGTAATAAAGGAATCTTAATACAAACATTTCTCAATTCATCCATCACATTGTAATCAGGCAAGATAATTTGTTTTTCTACTCCATCAATTTTCAACCGTTCAAGGAAAGCTGGTCTAATTGATGTCGAGGGTTTTTCTATGATGGGAGTGTTTATCAAAACATCTTCTGTTTGTTTATTCTCCTTCTAAGGGAGAGAGGTCTCCCCTTCTTCTGATTGGTTTTTGTGTTTTTGAAGATCAAATCTTGTTTCTTGAATGACAACAGGGGGTTTTCTTGGTAACACTCTTCCAGACCTTAATTGGACATTATTTAGGTCTAGTGGAGTTATTACACAAGTTTGAGGATTTTTCCCCTCCATGTTGTACATAGCTTCTTGTGGTATTTTATTATTAGGATTTGGAAGTGGTTGAGAAGGTAGTTGATTTGGTTTTTGTGGAAATGGTAGGGAGAGTTGTGGGTTTTGATTCTAAACTAGAATTTGTGGTAATTGGTTAGCTTGGGGAATTTGATTAGATGGTGGTAGAAATTGTGGTGGAAGGTAGGATGGTGAGTATTGTTGATATTGAGCATAGGCTCCATAAGGATTTTTCCATCCTTGATTCCAAGGTTGTGACTGTGGCTGAGCCCAAGGCTATCAGGCTGGATTCCAATTATTTTATGAAGTCTGAGAAAATTGTTTTGGTCTGAATCCTTGTGATTTATTTGGTTGGGGATTTTGCCATGGTATTTTGGCTATAAAGTAGAGAGGGTCTATTGGTTCTGATATTCCTTCATCATTAAATACAGCCTTGAGACTTGATAAGGATGGACATTCCTTCGTATCATGATTATCTGCACATATGACACAAGTTTCTATGGCTTTTGAATCTAAGGGACACTCTCTTAGAGCATGTTTCTTTCGACATTTAGGATAGAATATGGATAATGCAGCATTTTCAGAATTTTGCTTGTTTTGTATTTTAAGGGTGTCTATTTGCTCACTTAGGCTCCGTAAAATATATGTTTTGAAGCTATCAAGGAAATTTCCTAATTCTGCCCTGCTGACTATCCCAAATGTAGATTTATTAATTCTTGACAAGAGAGGTTCTCTAGGAATCTTTCTAACTTGTGATTTACCCCTTGATATATGTACACATAAATCACAAATATCTACAAATGGTAGTTGGGAAATATCTCCCTTCCCATTTAGTTTAAGGAGATTGATCCACTCATCTTTAATAGCTCTGAGTAAGAGGGATTTTAAGGTTTCCTCATCCAAATTATCCATTTTTTCTCTTTTAACATTGTAAACAAACCTTTCCACTAAATATTCAAGATTTTCATCTTCTTTTTGTGTCATTTTGAAGACTTCATCTTTAAGGTTACTAGGCATACAATAATCTCTATATTTTCCTAAGAAAGCCTCTTTCATTTTTCCCCGTGTTGTTATAGAATACACTCCTAGACTCATGAACCATTTTAATGCTGAGTCTTTTAATGTAGCAGGGAACAATTTTAACTTTTGAGCATCATGCAGATAGTCATATGATCTGCATAATACTTCAAATTTGAAGAGAAATGTCTCTAGGTCTTCGTTTCTTTTTCTGTGGAAATTAGGAAGAATTGAGGGTGATATATTTTTCATTGTGAGGGTTGTATCTTCATCAATAATAGGAAATCCAGAAGGATATTGGTTTCCTCTACCTTTACTCCCTCCTCTATTCCTATCTCCACCTCTACCTCTACCCCTTCCTCCAATCCTATTTTCCTCACCATGGACACTGTGTACCTCTCCTTCCCCTTCTTCTGCCATGATAGATTCTTTGGAACTAATATAATGTTATTCTAATATTTTTGGTTCCTCTATCAATGGTTGTTCAAAATAACTTTCTGGTTCCTCTTCTTCACTAGGAGCTTCTAATTTTTCTACCAAAATTTGATCGCCAGTGGAGGATAGTAAAATTACTCCTGTAGTTGGGATGTAGGATTTTCTTCAATTATAGCTTCAGTAGAGGAATTGAGTGAATTCTTGGATTGGATTTCTAATCTTGAGATTTTAGGAAGCCTTAATTGACCTCTAAATGGAATTCAGGTTTGAGTAGGTGGTGTAGATTCTCGAAATCATGGTGAAGTGAGTGGATTTGTGGGAATTAAACTTCTTCCTTGCCCTACAAATCTACCTCTAGAGCCTCTATCCCTACGCATATCATGTTTTGGTTTTTTTCTTAACTTCTATTTGTACTTACCCGACAATGGTGCCAAAATGTTTGGCCAATTTAATGTCTTTAAATTGTCAACCAGGGTAGGTATACTGACGAAGTACGGGTGCACCATATGTGCTAGAAGTTATTTCTTATGTCGTTATATTCTTGTTAGGGTATAAACTTAAGATTAATATGGAGATGGTGTCGTTAATTATATTAATGTCTCAATCCCTAAAGTTATCAACTAATTTCTTAGGAGTTATTCCCTATTGAATCAATTTATGGATGATATGAGAGTGATTCTAGATTTTACTTGTGTTAGATTGTTTTGAATTTTTGTCTTGAATTTCTATGTTGCAACTCTAATTTACCAAGTGCAAGAGAAATTTATTCTATCAAACTGTAAAGGAATATTGTCCGAATTCAATCATTAAGGAGAAAACTCTCACTCTTTTACTTATTCAATTTCATCCAAACAAGACATTCTGAACAACAACTACGCTATGAAGTAACACAGTTGGACTACACTAGATAAAAATAAAATGAAATAACCATATTGTACTAGATAAAAAGCAATTCAAATAGTAGATTAAACTAGGTATAAAGCAAAGGAGAGTGCTCATGCATATAACGATTCACATGTGAACTCATCATACTACAATTCTTCGCACAAAAACAGAGTATTCAAGGAATGAAAGAAATCTAATTGAAATTGGTTAAAGACCTGTCACTGGTCATAGGGGCCCTCCACGAATCAGTCCATAATCTCCAATCAACACAGCACATACACACATAAAACCAATTCTATTACTTACAAAACAAAGTTTAACAAACTGTTTCAAAAATTACATCATCTGGCACGCACCAAATCACAGTGCGGCCATAGTTTTTATAATAAGCGTTTGGCATAACAGCATGAGAATTTTAAGCCTAAATATCTTTATTTCAATTAAACTATATCACTAAACCTTCAATTTTCTATTTCGAAAGCAAATCGATAAGCTTTCGATGAAACTCGGATTTTGTTTTGGCGAGAATCCTGTGGTTGACATTGGGGTTTGACCGAGATATCCTGTGATCATCTTGATGAAATGGTTCAAGGGAATAGGAAGGAATCCACTAGGGGACCATTCCTTATCTATTTGTATCCTTTTTCACTGAGCTAGAGCTTCTGAACCTTGCAAACAATAGAGGCAGCTGTAGAAATCTGGATTAGCTACGGAAACAGACCAATTTTGTAGCCAAATGAATTCTTTAACAAAACAATAGGGTATATAGTCAAACATGAAGAAGAAGACATGTTATTTCTTACCTCTTACAAAACCTTGTGTCTATGGCATTATCTAGGTGGTAAGTATAGGAAAAGAGAGTAAATATAGGTAAAAAGGGATTTCGAGGTAAGACAATCTTTGGACTCTACAATGCTTGTTTTCTCTCTCCCCCCAATAGTCTTAGAGTGTCCTCAAAGTGGGATATGTCGTAATCTTGGGTGGAAAGGTATCAAGGTGCTAGCTTAGCATCATTGGAAATTATATTTTGATTACTGATTATAAGCATGGAACTTATCTACTCTGCCCTGATGTAGAGGGGTTCTTTTTCTTATTTTATCAAGACTCTCTTCACCTCCTCATCCCTGGCCTCCTCGTGACTCATCCAAGATGAAGAGACATCATATGCAAGTCTCCCAGCTTTACATTGGGATCCCAAACATTCATGTCAGTTAAGGGGAGGTTGTACAGGTAGAATTCAGCTAATTTGGCTCTATCTTACTTTTATCACACAACTCAACGAACTGCTTGTAGTCCTAGAATGGCATGGACCCATGTTGTGATAATGACTTAATTTGGAACTACATCCATTTGTATTTGAGGAAAATTGCATAGGATTTGGGTGGCGTTATCCATTGAAGTGCCTTCATGGAGAGGCTTTCCATTGTGGCCAATTGGGTCTCCTTCTCTTCCAGTTTCTTCCTCAATCGTGTTTTTTCCCTGTAGTTCTATTCTCATTGTGTAATATCTATCCCTTAACTCACTCAAATCCTTACCCATTTCTAAGATATTTTCCTCCATAAGTCCCACATCTTCCACTTTCTTTGATTTGGAAATTTTCACCCATCTATGTATCCTTCCTCTTTTTGCCTCAAGTTCAAAGAAGAGAGGGATTTCAAATTTATGTGGTATCACTCTGCCTCCTTCAATGAACTTGTAATAGGAGCTCAAATTGGGTTGTGGACTAGGATCCCACATCTCTGGAAAATCTCTATTAAAGGTTCTTGGAGAAGTTTCCCCTTCCTATCACTATTTTGTTTCCTATATGGCCTCTTTCTGCCCCTTCTTCTCTTCCTGTAGTATTTTCTACTCTTCTTGTAGCATTGATTGTGTTTCCTGTAGCAGGGTATTTGTTTCTTGTAGCAGGATCTATGTTTCCTATAGTAGGCCTTTCCCCTTTGGTTGGAATGTTATAGGTGCCTTGGGATTCTTAGATGAGGTTGACCTAGTGACAGGCTTTCTTACATAGGTGATGGGAGTCTTTGAGATGGCTCCAAGAGATGTGACTTTCTCAAATTTCATCTCAATGGGCTCTAACTCCTCTCTTTTACTTGGTGATTCTTCAATTATAATAGGGGTCATTGTGGGAGTTTTAGGATTCCCCTATTAATCCTAGTGCTTTTCCTTGTTTAGAAGTAGAGGGGAGTTTTCCTCTACCTTTTATTCTTTGGTTTGATTGGTGTGTGCAAGGAAGCTAAGACAGAAGCTACCTCCATTTTAAGGTGTTCAGGAGACAGAATTTTCTGCTCTTTGGGTACCTCCTCTAGGAGTAGTGGTTTTCTCTGGACTTCATTCTTCCTCTTCTTCTTCCTTTTGTTCTTCCTCCACCTCTTCCTTTTTATATGGTTCTTTGTCTATTTTCTCTGCCTCTACCTCTTCTTCCTCTTCTTCTTCCTTTTGTTCTTCATCCACCTCTTCCTTTTTCTATGGTTCTTCGTATATTTTCTCTACCTCTACCTCTTATTCCTCTTCTTCTTTTGCCTCATCCTCTTATGCTTCTACATCTTCCTCTTCTTCTTCCTCTGCTTCTTATCCTTCAACACTAGAGGTTGGGGTCTCACCAAGTGCAAGGACCTGACTGTCAAGGAAGCCTCCTCTGTCCATATCTTTGAATGTGGGCGAGAGGACATGAACTCTTAATTTATTCAAATCATATTCTACTATTATTTTTATGATTCCATGGTGTCCTAAGTGTTGTTTCTTGCCCTCTTTCACCTTCTAGTTCATGTCCATGATGAACTATAGAAGGAACTAAGGAAGACTAAGTCTTTGGTCTATGTGCAATCTTACTCAAAATATCAGTTCATGGAGTAGTCTATACTGGTAGCCATGTACTACACTCAGTTTTCCTTCATAAGATATGAACTTAAGGATGTGGTAGGCCACCTCATCCCAGGGATAGGGGAGGCTCTCCCTTCTGACTCCATTTTTATCTTCAATTGGTTTCTCATCATCAATGAAGAAATTATTCTTAGCAAGGGCACTGCTGGACTTGTCTTCTTTTCTCCACTGGACCCCTAGGGGAAGTGTTGTCACCCTACTAATCAGCTTAGGATTGATGGTAATGGATAATCCCCTCACCACAGTGGTAGAACTAGCTCTCGCTTGAGGGTTTAGGGCCATGGAAAACTCATAAGTGATATCATCATCATATCCTTTTAGTAGCTCAAAGAAACCTAACCATTGATGCCTCCTGAAAATGTCTACTACAGGGGGATGAAGGTGAATTCTCTTAGTATCTGTAGGCTCTCTCCTATTGAATCCCCCTCCCATCTTCTTCTTTGTTTTCAATTAGGTGTAGGAGGGTTTTTTTGTGATAGCTCCAATATGAATTCAAAGGGAACATAGGGGTGGAACCTCTTGTTGATGACAACTATGTGTATCACTTGTATATTATAGAAAAAAATATCTTTTAATCCACAAGATGATTGTAATTGCTAAGAGAGTACAAGTGCACGAACATGCAAATCATGGATATAAAAATGAGAAGGGCCACTTGATTTTCACTATAAGTCTTGGTGTAATTATACTTGAAGACCAAATCAACCCTAGGCACTATTTTTCCACCCTTGGAGGCTTCCTGTAGCAATTTATGTGCTTCTTGTAGCCTCCTGCACTTCTAGTAGTTGTTTCCTGTAGCCTCCTGCACTTCCTATAGTTGTTTCCTGTAGGAATGACAGAGTAGGGTTCGACTCTCTCGATAGCTTCCCAAGCTTTGCCCTACCTCAATGGATTTTGGAATGAGAAAAAATGCAAGAAATTTTGATATTTATTCTATTTGTGGATAGGGCATGGAGCACTGTGATGGATGGAAGTAGTACGAGGTTTCCTCATTTAGGCCATTGACCCACCTAGAGTGATCATTCTCTCATCTCTTGTAATTAACACCCACTCCCTCTTAACTAATTTTGACTTCCATCTTAATTGATTTTGATTGATGTGACACTCTTACATTGCATGATGATTGTTAGATCACTTTTTGTTCACTAGCTGAGGGTGGCTAAGTTAATTGTCCACCTCCAACTTATAAAAACACTTTCTTCGACATTCATACTTTTTCATTATTTTACACCTCTTCCTATAGCAGGTAAAGGACATCCTCTAGCAAACCAGAGAGGGACAAAAAATGGATTTTTGAGCCCCAGGGATGGGTGAGAGTGGTAATGACATGGGTAAAATGGATGGTATGGAGTAGATGGAAGGAAAAATGGAATGGAACTTGAGCATGTTGTCCATGGAATTCTGCAAATTACCATTGTCCTCAAAACCTGAAAAATGACAAAAACTATTAATAGACAGGTTGTAGATCCCTGTCATGGCATTCTTGTTTGTTTTTTTCTTCTTATTTTTTATTTTTATTTTTAGGGACACACAGGCTACCTCAATAGAGGTTTTCAACCTGTCTGCCTGCTTTGGGCACCTCAAGGGAGGTTTTCACCAAGGGATCTTTCATTTTTCTCTTTTTCTCTTTCTTTCTTTTTTTTCCACTCTTGGGCTACCTCAAGGAGGTTTTCAACCCAAGATTTGGCCCCATATGCCTCATGGAGGTTTTCATTCAAGCCTCTTATTGTTTTTTTTTTTTTCTTTTCTTTTTTTCACAAACAAAAATAGTGTTTAGAAATGTTGTGACTTGGAAGCTAGGACACTTCAAATCACATTCACCTCTTTGAATATGGTGTTGATGAACTCTTACTTGGAAAGAAGCTTTCTTTAAACCTTCAATATGTAGCCATTGACAAGCAAGGTAATCCCTTCCTCATCAATGGTCCTGATTTGAATATCTCTATTGCCATGGAATTTCTATTTCTGGTATGGGTCTAACCACCTTGTCATCAATTTTCCTTTGAATTCCTTGAACCTAAAGTCATATTATAGAGCCCAATCCCCTTCTTGAAAACATTGTCCTTGATTCTCCTATCATGCCAAGCCTTCCTCTACAATTCAATAACTTCGGTGTGTGGGAGGGTCAGAATTCTAAATTCATCCAAAACATTTAACTAGAGTAGCCTCTTATGTTGTGCCTTTGTAACGTATAAATCCACTTGTGCTTCCATTCTCAAGGTAGTGTGCTCAAACTCAATGGAGATTAGAGCCTTCTTTCCATAGACTAATTCATAAGGGGTGAAACCAGTAGTTGTCTTCCAAGTTGTATTATAGGCCCAAGTAGCCTCCACTAATCTATCTGCCAAATTATTTCTGATGTTTCTCACAACCTTGGTGGGGATGCCTTATAGTGCCCTATTGGTGCCCTCTACTTGTCCATTGGCCTGAGAATGATAGGTAGTATATTTTTTGTGCTTGATATGACGTTGCCTTAACAAATTATTGATCAGATGTGATTTGAATTGAGCTCCTTGATCAGTGACTAGCCCTCTGGGGTACCCAAATTTGTAGAACACATTATCCCTTAGGAACTCAACCACTTTCTCCTCTATTGCTACCTTGACATCCTTTGTCTCAACCCACTTTGTCAAATAATCAGTGTATGAAACTATGTATTTTTTCTTCCCTGATGGTGGATCAATTGGCCTAATGACATCCATGCCCCACTTGTCAAATGGCTCTAAAGCCACCTAAGGTTGTAAGGCAATTTCGTGCTTGGGACCTATGTTTTCCCATCCTCTAGCACTAATCACATCGACTAGTGTATCTTCTTGCATCTTGGTGGTCAGTAGTAGCCAACTTGTAGAACCTTGAAAGTTGTCCTCTTGGCAGCAAAGTGACCTCCACAAGGCCCATCATGAGAAGTTGAGAGGATGTCAAATACTTCCTCTTCCCTGACACATATCCTCAATATTTTATCTGGTCCCATATTGAATAGATTGTGCCCAATCCAAGTGAAAGGGGTACTCTTCCTTACAATTTTGCTCTTCTTTATGGATGACAGATTTGGAGGGAACTCTGGAGCAACTAGGTAGTTAGCTATGTCAGCAAACCATGGAGAGAGAAATGAAATAGAAAATAAGAACTCATCTTGTAGTTGATAATCAACCATCCCTTCCTCACCTGTAGACAAAGCAAGTCTAGACAAAAAATTTGCAACTACATTTTCTTTACCTGACTTATTAATGATATTTAAATCAAATTGTTGTAAAAGAAACAACCGTCTAATAATTATAGCATTCACATCAGGCTTTTTCATTAAGTACTTGGCAGTTGCATGGTCAGTATTCAAAAATGTTTGATATCCAGTGATTTAGTGTTTGAACTTATTCAAAGAGTGGACAAAAGCTAGGAGTTCCTTCTCAGTTACAGTGTAATTCAATTCAGCCTTAGACAGATTTTGCTAATGAAGTAAATGGCATAAGGAAACTTGTCATCTATCTGGCCTAGAGCTTCTCCTATAGCTTTGTCAGATGCATCATCATGTATGTGGAAAGGAAGATCCCAATTTGAGGCCTCTAAGTATGGTTGCAGTAGTAAAATTTTCTTTCAAGATATCTAGGGCCTCCTAGCAACTATCTGACCACCAAAATTTAGAGTCCTTGGCCAAAAATGAAAACAATGGTGAGGCCACTTTGCATAAGTATTTAATAAAACTCCTATAATATCCATCCAAGTTGAATAAGCTCCTAACATCCCTCTGATTTTGAGGAGTACAGGCCCTTTTTATGATGGAAATTTTGTTTTGGTCCACTTGTATTCCCTCCTGAGATATTGAATGGACTAGGACAGTCCCTGCATTCATCAAGAATTCACACTTCTCGGGACTAAGCGAGAGGTTCATTTCAATGCATGTCTTAAATACTTTCCCTATGTTAGAAAGAGCCTCCTGGAAGTCACACCCATAGGGAGTGAAATCATCCATGTATACCTCTACAGAGTCATGGACTAGCTCAACAAAGATGCTCAGAACTTCCCTTTGAAAGGTGGAAGGGGAATTACATAATCCGAAAGTAAGGACCCTATAAGCAAAGGTACCCCAAAGACAATTGAATGTAGTTTTATCCTTGTCCTCTGGGATGATATGGATCTGATTGTAACCATTGAATCCATCTAGGAAAGAGGAAATTATTCCTTGCAAGACCATCTAAGAATTTATCAATGAAAGGTAAAGGGAAATGCTCTTTTTAGTGGCTTTTTTCATCTCTTTGAAATCCACACAGATGCTCCAATTTCCATTCTTCTTTGGTACCAAAACTATAGGGGACACCCACTCACTATCTGAGATGGGGTAAATGAACCCTACATCCAACAACTTCTACATCTCTTCCTTTACTATGCATTTTAGGGTTGGGTTCATTCTTTTATGAGGTTGGCACACTAATTTCCATCCTCCCTTAATGTAGATGTGATGAGTACACATTGAAGGATGCACTCACTTCATTTCTCTATAGCTCCAACGAAAGGCATCTAAGTGCTCTCTCATCATGTCATAAAACTTATCTTCTTGATTGGCTAAGAGAGAGGGGTGGATCTTCAAGGTTTTATATGGACCAAATTATACCATTTTGACATGTGCAGGAATTGGATCCACTAGGCATAGAAATTCCAAGGATTGCCCTCAGATTCCTTCACAATATCATCAAGAGGCATTATGTTGGGAGGTTGATTCTGGAGGATTTGGTTAATGAGGTCATCTTCATTAGGTTGCACCAATCCTATAATAGCATCTAGGGTAAAAATTGTATAGGATGTGGTATGATACACTTCATCTTCCTCCTCCTATTTAAACCATAAGGGTAAATCATGCTCAAGGGATGGTTGAGCAGGAGGGTACAATACCAACTATTTGGACAAATGCCCATTCTTGATGGTCATGTTCCCAGCTCTGCAACTTATGTAACCATCAGCAGTGGCTATCCATGGTCTTCCTAGGATGAGGGGTTACCCATTGAATTTGATTTTGGGCTGGAGAAATCGGAAGTAATTAGGTGCTCCCAAGAATCAATAGAGACCATCACATCCTCAATAACTCCCTCAAGAGCCACTGTGGACCTATCTGCAAGTTGCAGCATTGTTGTGGTCTTCCTCAAAGATCCTTGGAGGTTTAACTTGAGCATGGTTTCCTTAGTCATCACATTTATGGAAACCCCATGATCAATAAAGGTGTGAGGTACAATGATGTTATCAATTTGCACATCGAACACAGGAATTCCAAGGTCTAGATACTTTGGGAAAATCATTCTCCCCAACATTAGATCAGACAATTGACTAATGACAATGATGGTAGGGGTGTCTTTATTTCTCCTCACAAGATGTCTGAAGAATTTATATTTTATAATATTATTGTAGATGGTGTTGGCTTGAGGGGTCCTGACCCAGGTTTAGCTTCAGTTGTGCCAACCAACAAAACCCTAACTGCTGGCCATTTCGGAAACAACACACATAGCACAGGCTGCAGTCTCACCCAAAGAAGTATTAGGGGATGATAAAACCAGGCTTCTACATCCAGAGGTCTATGTAATGGGTTTCTGTTACTTCTAGGGCTTTATCCTGACCTTCGTGAACCCAAACCCTTAAAATACAGAAATCACAGTAACTTATAGAAAACATAATCCAACCCTTCACATAACACTTTAAACATTCATAATTTAAATTAAACACGTAGATCTATCACTTTTGTGCACCAATTATGTGTGTCTTTAGATAAATGCAGAAATCGAAGCGAATACACATAAATTTCATAAGTAAATACAAAGGCACATTTACACAATTATTTCTGCAAAACAGTCTTTATTAGATATAATCCTTCGGTTACAGACTCTTTCTTCTTCCCTGTGCACATAGCTATAGGAGCTCATGCACACAGCTTGTGGACTTACCAAGGTCTCCACACAAACAGCTGCAAAATCCTTCCCCTTCACCTAAGTATAGGAAACAGACTTCCCTACCTCAGACTACTTTCCCATACAATGATCTTCAATGACTCGCTGACTTCCTATGAATCGCTATGACTTCTTTATATAGCTTCTTCCATTACAATTACATGGTTTGCAGTCCATGGGCAGGTCACAAAACATCCTATCTTCTAGGAAACTAAGGGACTAAATTCCCTTTTTACTCCTATGACCTTCGCGCTCTACTCCCTCAAAATGTAGAGACTTCACATAGATAACAAAAATGATTACAAAATTTACCCCAGGGGACCCTGTCCCAACGAGCCCCCAACACAATTTCATGACTCGTCCTCGAGTCACTCTACTGGTGGTGCCTCTATATTCACCTACAGATAAATGAACTCAATCTTTAATACCTACAAGTTTGTTGTTCCCTGTGTAGCAGCTTGACGCACCTCCTCGACCAATTTTTCAGCAGTTGGGACTTCCAACGGTCACTTTATGGCCCAACTGCATGGGACCCACCATCATAGCATAGAACCTTCGGCGCAGCTCCCCTTGGCGCCATCCTTCGACTTGTCACGCAGTCCCTTCACTTTTCATTTTTAACTTTCAAGCAGTTTAGTTTATAGTCCCATACTTCCTTGCAGCTTCCTAGAGTACTACGACTATCTCATAATCATATAGTCATTGTGCAGGGGCGAGATCACTCCTATACATATTTAATCAACTTCCATTGACTTTTCCCAAAAATAATTCCCCATTCATCTTTGCGAGTTGAACCACGCCTCCATCTGTAATTTCCTTCACAACATATGGCCCCATCCAATGCATCTGAAATTTTCTCGGGGAATTTATGAACTTACTGTCATGTAGCAACACTAAATATTCGATATTGAAGGTGCATTGTTTGATATGGTGATCATGCTATGCATTTTCATGATCATTTTTCACCTGCTGATGAAATCCAGCCAAGAAGCAGTCTTCCTCCAACTCAACAAGTTGCACAAGTCGTTCTTCCATGGTATTGTGATTAGTGATGTTAGTAATTGGTACAATGATGTCAGCTTCAAGCTTTTTATCCAATTCCTTACGCACTTTTTCCTTATACTTAGCATTTAATCGGTATGAGTGTTGTTTCACTAGCTTTTCATCTGGCTTTAAAGTGACCTTCATGACTCCCAAATCCCCTATTATCCCTTTTAGATTAGAGAACTTGGTGGGAAACAAGTGTTGATTCTCTCACAATAGCTCTGTGACTTTATTTATTATATCTTCATCCTAATAGTCACTTATGTTCACGAACTTCAACTACGCTTCTAATCCAATATTCACCTGCTTGGGTGTTGGGAGCAAGATCCCCCAAGGGCAGTTTTGGGGCTAAAAGCCCATGTTAAGTCAATTTTTGTTAGGCCCCTGTAATACTAGTGATTCCCCCATTACTATTTTCATTGTATCCCTTATTGTTATTATTTTTCCCCTATTGTCCCCATATTGTTATTAGTATGCCCCATAGAAACCCACTATTGCTATTTTTGTGCCCTTCTGTTATTACTGTTATGTCAGCTTGATTATATTGTGACCCCTTAGACTCTTATATATAGAAGGGAGGTTTAGTCATTTGTATCATCCAAGAATTGTTCATTTTTGTAATGTAAAGGAGGTTTCCCCCTTGAAGAGGTTGAATTCTAAGGCATTGATCTATCTTTTCCATCTTTTTGTGAGCTGGTTTTCTAACATTTGGTATCAGAGCTTTGGATTCTAGGGTTTCACTGCTCCAAACAGGTCATTGTGGCATTTTCTCTATAACTTTTTTCTACGATGTTTCAGAAGCTTAAAAAAAACCATTTGAACTGAAATCTTTTTGAACTTTGGATCTGAATTTCAGAGCTTGTCTCGTTATATTTGCGGAGATATGATCTGAGGAAGTTAGGGTTTTTGCAGACTCCCGAATTACATTCCAAACAAGTGACCTAAGGAAAATCGTCATAACTTTTTTTTTTAGCATCAGATTTAAATTGCATAAGAAGTTTCAGAAAGAGGATGGCCTGTAGTTTTCTGTGTATCAGTTTCAGGTACTAAGGTCGAAACAGTGACACGTGGCACATCGTACAAGTTCACTCTACTGAACTAGTCTATAATCAAGTCACCGTGGGAGATTTGGCATAACTCTTCCTTAGAGAATCCAATCTTGATCAGACTTGCGGGGTTAGAAAGAGGACTCAAAGGGCTACTGCAAGACGATATTTCAAATATTCGAGATCCATAGCTACAGAGATACAACAGATTCAATATCAAGCTCTTACAAAGTGAAAAAAAGGTGTGTAGTGTTTTTTTTAATTTTTCATATGATTGGTTTGAAAAATTAGTTTGAAGGAATTCAAAGGGAATAGTGAAGAATTATTAGCATTAATTAATTCCCCGAAGAAAGAAAATGGAAATGCCTAGTAAGGAACCTGAAAGCTCTAGCATGAATCGTGAAGAAGAGGAAGAAATGCAACATGATATATCAAAATTACAAGACCAAGTACAACAAATTTCACTCTCACTAAAGTTAAATGAAGCCAAGATGAATGGTGTGGAAGCTAATATGAATGGCATGCAAGTTAAGATGGATGGAATGGAAGCTAATATGAATGGCATGCAAGTTAAGATGGATGGCATGGAAGCTAAGATGGATGGCATGGAAGCTAAGATGAATGGCATGGATGCTAAGATGAATGTAATGGACGATAAGATGGAAGAATTGAAGATAAATTTGAATAAGTTGCTACAAGAAATGGTCACTAATGGTGAAAGGGTAGTAAAGGAAACTCATGATGAGAACAAAACAAATGTTAATCATGATTTCATAGACTCTAATTTTGGATTGAAGACCAACCATGTTCCAAAAATCGATATGAGGAAGTTTGATGGCAAGGATCCCAGAACATGGATACTACAGATAGAGAAATTTTCCGATCTCCATAATGTGAAAAACACACAAAAGGTATGTATTGCAACTTTATATTTGGAACCAAATCAGTTTGTATGGTATCGATGGCTTTTCTCTCGTAAACAAATTGTCACTTGGGCAATTTTTACGGAAGAAATGATAGCACATTATGAGGATACAAAAAGAAAAACTTTTTTTAGCCAATTGGTAAATCTCAAATGTTGGGCATGGAATCCCCCTACATCATTTTTTGTTCTTAAAGCCCAAATTTTGGTCAAATGTACTGTAAAACTCCGTGAATTACGGGTGCGAAGCGCAAAGTATAGGTTGAGTCATAGGGTTGTTCGCCCTAAGTATTGTAATTTAATGAAATGTCATGTCGGCCTACCCATGGTCTGTGGACCATGGGATTGTATAAATATATCAAGGCTTTAAGTTGTAAAGATAGTGAAGGAATTGGAGAGAGGAATACAAATGGTTCGAGCATAAAGTAAGGGTTTACATGTATTGGGTCGTAGTAGTAGGAAGAGGCTCTGCAGCTGAGTGCGCAGAGGCCTAGTAGATTCTGTAGCTGAGTGCGTAGAGCCCTATTAGAGTCTGCAGCTGAGTGCACGGACCCCTGCAGCTGAGTGTGCAGATCAGACTTGAGTCTATAATCTTGAATGAAGAATAATAAAGAGAAGTTGATTCCTATTTCTATCTATCTGCTTGTGTATTGCCTTCTTTATATTTATACTGTTTTGTTTATCACACGCACTTATATGATTACTGGATATACTATTAATTATCATTAATCTTACACCGATCATTTAAGTAATTGAGAAATAACATATTAAATAGAAAAGAACTTGGGTATAATACGGATCGCGCCCTGGGTAGGGTTGTGCAAAGGCAGCTTCACAGGTGTCGAAAGACTAATAGGTGCACGTAGCGACGTGCGCAAGGTCAAACCACAGACCACCAAAAGTTCAGCAAACATCCCCAGGGTGCGGAAACCTAGTTCTAGCACCCTACCATACTACTTTGGGTGAGACCTCAGTCTGCAGACGGTTGCCAAAAGGGCTAGTAGTACCTGGATTTGTTTGGCTAAATCACCTCTGAACCTGGGTCAGGCCCATACAAGCCAACAAATGGTTCTGTTGCTGTGACCGGGATCTGCATAAGGGATGTTTGATATCGTGCCACTGGAATCCAACAAAAAAAGAAATTAAAGAGTGGTTGGACAAGAAGATTCACGAGTTCGAAGCATAGGAAAATAGAAATCCACAAGTATCTAAGGAACAGTGGTTGGATCGCTACTTGTATACGGAAATCCATGAAATTTTATTTGCATCCTTTCCTTCTGAGTTGTATGAGTGGATCACGACGTTAGCAGATGGTCAAGGAAGGTGTAGGCTCGACAAACCAATCGTGTGGACTCCGGAATTAGTGAGCAGACTAGAAGCATCAGGAGATAAGATCGAGCGAGTTGTGGACCATTGGCTCGACCGAATAATAGGAGGATTTATCAATGAGTTCGCGGTAGACACGACCATCAGCTACAGTGAGGTGGAGCGACTTTTCCTCAAGGCACCACGAATGGGAATATCTATAGAAGCGGAGATAGCAAGAATTAGAAACGAGTCCCTTAATTTCACCCTTATGGGAAAGCAAGGAAGAGCTCGCAAAAGTTTCTCCACGAAGTGCGGTTAGTTTGATAAGGTAGTGAATTCCATGTTTACCACCTCCACCCACACCGCCACCCATCTCACCCTCCTCACTTCCATCTCCACCCACCCCACCTCCGCCACCACCACAGTTTAATATGGCGAGTGCGATCAAACTACTGGTATTCAAAGGAGTGGGGAATGAAGATCTGGACCAATTTTGGTTCGTAGTAAGAGTAGTATGGGAAGCACAAGGCGTCATGGATGACAATATTAAGAAGGCTATGCTGGTAAGCGCACTGCAGGATCGCGCATTAACATGGTACATCAAGCATTCTAATGACCATCCAAACGCAGGAATCACAGAAATCCAGACCACGCTGAACAGGGAATTTAGCAGGCCAAAGTCAGAAACACAATCAATCATCGGGTTTAAGGAGATCGTGATGCTCCCAGGCGAGACCCCCTAGGATTTGGACCAAAGGCTGAAGAGTATGATTCGCGAAGCCAATATGACTTTGATGGATGGACAACACTGCACATGGTTTGTAGCGTCACTTACACCGCACTTAAGGACGACGCTGTCACAGCAAAAACTTTCCACCCAGGCCGAAGATTTGGAGATGGAAATGAGATTACATGAGACCCCTATACAAGACCCTGGGTTGGGAGTCCAACAAATCAACGCGCAACTATAGAATCTGTGTTTTGAAATGCAGAGCTTGAAACATCACAGGACACCTCGTCCAGAGGTGTGCAAGGAGGTATGGTGCATAAAATGCGAAGGCCGGGGCATGACAAGGACCATTGTCCAGTGTTCACGAATTACTTGGTAGGAGGAGGGTTGATGTCATTAACACCTAAGGCATAGGTAGGATCGAGAGAATTGCCTGCATTATGGTGTGTGATCTGTCAGATAGGAGGAAAACACACTACAGATAATTGTCATTTATTGCAGAAGTATACGCAGACGTCCCAACAATTGTTTTGTAATTTCTACAGGTTGGTAGGCCATGATGAACGCACCTGCCAAAGCTACAAACTAATGATGGATCAGACTCTTACCTATAGGGTGCAGACTAAAATGCGAGCCCTTGACCCAAATGCAAGGATGGCACGCACTGGATTTCAGGGGTGCAGTCGAGGTCGAGGTGGAGCGGGACCAGGAAGGGGCCGCGGGTAACTAATTTGTTACAATTGTGAAGGGCTTGGGCACTATGCCCGCGATTGTACAAACCCAACAAGGACATCATGTTTGTATTGTACTCATTTTGATCATGAGGCAGAATACTGCCCTTCGCGAATAGCAAGGATGCGAGAAAAAGGGGTACTCCATCCCCCTCCGATTTAGAATTTGCAAATGATGAGGTCTGAGCCCCACGAAGAAGACCCAAATGTAAACATGATGCTTAGGAGCAGTATGGCCACAGGCTATAATAAAGGGAAGCAGCTAGAAGAAAGTGCATCGGTTCACAAGGCTCCTACAAAGGAACCTGAATTTCATTTAGAATGTGCGAAGGAGACATTCATGGAAGCTGAGAAGAGCTTCACGGAGGTCTCCACTTTAGGTAGTAAGGATCAAATAGAACCAGGGATGGATCCTTCAATGCTCACTACCTTTCTGGAGACATGCATGAAACTACTACGTGATAGCAAGGCGGTCAAAAGACTATAGGAACTTATCACTAGGTGCGCGGGGTCAGGAGAACCGTGCATGGTCCAGAAACTTGGAAAACATGCATTGCGCACAGGAAGGGAAATGAGGTTTACTATGCAAATCGGTGAGTATGAAATGGATCAGGTAATCTTAGATCTCAAATCAGACATGAATGTACTACAAAAACAAACATGGGAATGCATGGACAGACCCATGCTACAATGGTTTCCTATTTAGTTACGAATGGTGAACCAACAAAATATTTTTCCCATGCGAAGATTGCAAGGGGTAACATTAGATATTGAAGGTGCAAGCACACAGGTGGATTTTGAAGTGATAGAGATTGTCGATGATAGTAATCCCTATCCCACACTACTAGGAATAGACTGGGCCACCAATATGAATGGAGTCATAAATATGAAGAACCGCAAAATGATCTTTTAGAAAAATTCACTATGTGTAGTAGTATCGCTAGATCCAGCCAAAGGAGTGCGATACATTGAAACGGTGCACGATGATGATAGTGATGACGATCTCGATTGTATTTACAAGATAACTACGTGAGAATAGGATTGAGTGAATCCAACTGGAGATGGAAGGATTTCGTGGGAGTGCGAAAACTCCTACACTTCATATTCAGATGAAGAAGTAGAGGGATGGTAGAATCAATTGCATGAAGTAACAATGCTTGATTGCAACATGATGGTTAGATCACTACATTGCATGACAACAGAGGCAAGGGAGTTTCCGACATATGATGGATTGACAGTGGTGGATGAATTTCTGAGCAAATTTGAAAGTGTAGTACCAGAACAACAGTGATTCGATGCTCTGAAGTGGGCACTGTGCACAACGCCCGCACGATGGCGGGGTACGCATCAAGAAATTTTTGAGGACTGGTGCGGATGCAGAAGGATGATGCGCCTAGACTTTGGGAAGCCCAAACCCAGATCGCAAGCCAGTCAACTAGGGTCGAACAATTTGCGTGCCCACCTTTTCCGATGGGTATGGACATATGTTGTGCAGACAACAAAAGCGTACACCACTCCCAGAATAGAGAATCAGAATAAACGGCAGCCAGTGGAAAGGTTATGTGAGTTACCAATCATCCATGGAGAGGCATTTGATAGGGTGTGCGAAGTATTGAACAAAGTTCACCAGGTGAGATGAACTGATTGGGACCTGCGCGTGCCAGTGGTTTAATGGGCCTATAGGACCATGTGCAAAACCTTGAGTGTGGAAACAATTCCAAAGGTACGGAACAGAGTAGAGACCATAAGTTATGAAGAGAATACAAAGAGGAATCTGCACATAATGGCTCCTACAGTTGCGACAATGAGCGAAGACCAGGACGAAGAAATCACACACCTATGTGAGGTCGAACATATAGGGATTCAGCAAGCCATTCGGTGAGGGGACCTTATACTTCGTAAACTTGAAAAGGACCGGGTACGATTGAGGAAGAAAATCATTTTGATGGACGCTGAGATCAAGCGGCAGGCACCAAGACTAGTTCGCATGTCCCCACGGAATCTACGATTCAATAAGCTCTCAATGGAAGAAAAGGGCAACGTTGTCACCATTTAGATTGTCACCATTGAGATAGATGATGAGCAGGAGGACCTATAGGCTCTCATCGATGAGATAGAGGAAGTAGAGGACATGGAAGAGGACTTCCAACTGGTGCGCTCTATGGAAAAATTTCCCGAGTACGTCCCTCCACGAAAAGGCAAAACAAAGATACCAAAGTATCTGGATGCCACGAAGTGCGCACTCCAGACCCTACTCCTCCCTGATGGAATTGTGTTTGAGGGCTCACGCCTGGGCCACGTGCCCACAATGAATTTTGAATATTTGGACCTCGCATACAGTGAGAAGTTCCCACACTTGGAGAAGGAGAGCCTCATGAAGAAGAGCATGGAGGGGCCAGTCACAACATTACAACCACGAAAATGGCTGCACGGTGTGGAGAAGGTCGGATTGCTTCATTTGCTATGGATTCCACACTTTCACCATGCGCCCATCACTATTTTCATCATCAGGCAGCTGTTGTGCCTGGTGCACGATGGGTACCTATGGCTGGAGGAGCCTATTCCCATCACAGCGGATCTCATCCACTGAATTTCTCAGCTTCCCTGTAAGGGAAAGGACCCCGTGATGATAGCAGGAAAAATCGGCAACTTGGCTCTCGCGGAAGCCATGAAGAAGAAATACAAGCTCGATAAGAAAAATATGGATACGCAATCAACAGCATCAAAGATAAGGGGGTACATGTATCCACCCAACTCCTGGTCGAGAAGGTAATGAGAAAATGTCGCGGTGATGAAGTACAAGTGTCGATAGTTGCATTGGTTGAACAATGCACAGAGGGGGTCCAATTCAACTGGGCCGAGTTCCTCTACAAGGAATTCTTAACCAAATGCAAGGAAGCCTAGGAGTAGGGCAAGACCTTCCACTGAGAGTGGTTGTTGTTGTCCATTCTGCTGGTAGCAGGAGAACTGCCAGAGGACAGTCAGTTCCCAAGCATCGAACAAGACTTACCAGAGGCTGTAACATACGTGTCGCTCAGGGCTACCAAGGACATGAAGTGGAGTCGTGAGACAAAGATCTTTTGGGTGCTCATGGAGGTGAGCATTCGGATGTGGATTAATAGGAGGTCATGCCTATCCTCCACAGTTTACAATAGGCTATGGAGCTTTGCAGACTTCAAGGCAAACATACACAACATCTACATCAAGGCGCGAAAGGATCTGGCGTAGTAGTGGACCAAGCTCCCCTTCATTGCCATTGATGATGCAATTTTTCAGTGTTAGAATCATGGCCGCCAGAGTGGCGCGTCCCAGATTTGGTAGAGCTGGATAGAACAACAGTGCATAGAAGAAAGGATGAGGCCAAAAAGAGTGGCAATTAAAAAGTGGCAACAGAGGTAAGGGTAGTCCACGATGCAGCAAAGGTAGCCACAGAGCAGGAAAAGGCCACCAAAGTCGTAGCAACAGTGTAGACAATAGGGGACACAACAACACAGCAAGAGGAGGGCCAAGAATTTTCTATGGGACAGGAGGTAGAGGACACAGACCTTGGAGGAGAAGGTGTAGACCCGGGCACAACTTCTACCCAACTGAAAAGACCATGTGTCATAGAGAGATTGGGTCCACAGAAAAAGTTCAAGACCTCGAAATTGACCTTCGACCCGATCATGTTAACAGAAGGCAACCTCTACGAAATCATCGACACAGTTCGTGAGGTCACCAAGGAAGCGTTCCAAGAAGCCATTTCGAAGTAGCACATTGTGTTGGGGGCCCTGAGGGCACAGCTGCAGGAACTACAGGTGCGGCCCCCACAAGAAGGAACCGTAGCCACCTACAGCGCAGCAGGCACATCAGTAGCGCAGCAGCTGCTACGCGCAAAAATGGCCAACACCGTAGTGTTATCAGAAGGGGCGCTAGCAGTAAAGAATGAAAACAATAGAGCCGCAGTTGGCAAGATCAAGGGACTTGGCCTTAATTTGGTTGCTCTTCCGTGCGACACATTGCACCAACTGCAAGATGGCATAACAGCAAAGCTCTGTGCCAAGGAGGGTCATCCAATTCAGCTAATGAGTGAGCAAAAGATCAACATCGAACAACTCAACATGTAGCGCGACGAACTGGTGTCACAGAACCAGTGGGTAGTGCAGACAGTTGATGAAGTGCGTCGGCGAGTCTCAAAGTTTTCCATCGTCGCAGACTTATTAATAGAAATTTGGATCCACTGTTTGGCAAGTGGAATCTGAACCGTGCGCGAGGAAACAACATGAGTGTAGCTGGAGCTGAATCTCCAGATTGTCGAGCTACAACTGAAGGCGCAGCCTTCCACTTCTCTGGAAGTTAGAGAGTATCACGTTAGTGCTATTCAAATAGGACTAGAAGAGAGTGGACGGGAAGTACAGGACTGTACCGATACGTTGGACCAAGGCTTTGGAGTCCTCACATCTTTGCAGGAGGATCCCAACATACAGCTCCTAGAAACAGAGGCGCATGAGCTTTAGGAGCAGTATGACAATGTAAGGGGAACATCACAAACAGTCATCCTCACTCAACAACTCGCGAAGATGCAGTAAGCAAGGGCACTGAAAGAGAAAGTGGATGCCACCAGACAGAAAGAGGCACTTCTCAAAGCGCGCATCCAACCATGGATTGATCAGGGACTTCTCAAAGCACGCATCTAGCCATGGATGGATAATTTTTAGAACAAAGATTATCCTCTAAAGAGAAACAAAAATGGTTCACAAATATGTTGGGTTATGACTTTGAAATCATCTACAGAAAAGGGAAGAAAAATTTTGTGGCAGATGCACTCTCAAGAAAGGATGAGGATGTGGAAGCATTGTTGTGCGCCATTTCTAGTATCCAACCATATTGGATAAACGAGGCAAGGAAGGAATGGAAGAATGACGAAGAAGTGTGGGCACTCATTCGAAAGATACAATAAGATCCCAATACATCTGATACATTTAGCTGGAAAAAATATTTGTTATGGTACAAAGATCGCTTATACCTATGTAAGAGTTCCCAACTCAAACAAAAGATTCTTATGGAATTTCACACTTCTCCCTTAGGAGGGCACTCATATTGTATCTCAAGCTATTTGACAGGGTGTTAAGGTTTGATGAATTCCATTTTCAAACCATTCCTTAGAAAATTTGTGTTAGTATTTTTTGATGATATACTAATCTACATCAAGTCTTGGAAGGATCATGTTGAACATGTTGACAAGGTGCTCAAACTATTGGAGGAGAAACAATTATATGCAAAAAGCTCCAAATGTTTCTTTGGAGTACAAGAGGTGGAATATCTGGGTCATATTGTATCTCATGAAGGTGTTAAGGTAGACCCGAGCAAAATTAAAGCCATTAAGAAACGGAAAATGCCCACATCCTTAAATCATCTGCGATCATTTCTCGAGTTGACAGGGTATTATCGCAAGTTTGTTAAGAATTATGGGAGAATAGCAGCACCTCTAACAACATTATTGAAGAAAAATTCATTTTCATGGACTCCAGAAGCAACAAAGGCCTTTGAACATCTTAAAGAGGCAATGTGCCAAGCACCTGTCTTAGCTATGCCAGACTTCACAAAAACCTTTATTTTGGAATGTGATGCTTCTGTAAATGGAATTGGTGTTGTTTTAATGCAAGATGAAAGACCCATTGCTTTTGAAAGTCGTCCAATCAAGGGAAAGTATTTACACAAAGCTATTTATGAGAAGGTAATGTTGGCAATACTACACGCACTTAAGAAATGGCGACCCTACCTAATGAGAAGACACTTCAAGGTAAAAACAGATCATGATAGTCTTAAATACTTTTTAGAACAAAGTTTATCCTCTGAAGAGAAACAAAAATGGGTCACAAATATTTTGGGTTATGACTTTGAAATCATCTACAAAAAAGGGAAGAAAAATGTTGTGGCAGATGCACTCTCATGAAAGGATGAGGATGTGGAACATTGTTGTGCACCATTTATATTATCCAACCAGATTGGATAAACAAAGCAAGGAAGGAATGGAAGAATGACGAAGAAGTGTGGGCACTCATTCGAAATATACAACAAGATCCCAATACATCTGATACATTTAGATGGAAAAATGAATGTTATGAAACCAACTCACAAAAAGATAGAAAAGAGAGATAAATGCCTTAGAAATAAGCCTCTTCGAGTGGGCAACCTCATTTACATTACACAAATGAACAATTCTTGGATGATACAAATGATAAGACCCCCTTTCTATATATAGGAGTCTAAGGGGTCATAATATAATCAGAACTGACATAACAATAATAATATAAGGGCACAATAATACCAATAGTGGGCTTCTATGGGGCACAATAATAACAATATGGGGACTACATGGGCACAAAAATATAATAAGGGAGTTGTACTAATAACAATAAGGGGTTACACTAGTATTATAGGGACCTAACATGCCCCTCTCCTTCTAAAAGTGGTGTCCTCAATGCTTGAGTAGTTCTTGATGCTTCTGTATAAATTCTTGTCCTCCCATGTGGAATCTTTAGTGGGTAAGTTCTTCCACTTGATGAGATACTCTGAAATTGATCTATTTCGTAGTTGTCGATTTCTCAGTTTTGTGACTACTTCAGGTTACAATATGATTTTTCCTTCCTTGTAAAGTTCTCGTAATACTGTCTGAACTGGGATCTTCTGCAACTTTTGAATGAGTTCCCACTCCTTTGGGCATATGGATATCCGTAAGGCCTGATGTTTGGAGGAACACTTCCTGGAATCAAATGAATAGCATGATCATGATCACAAATAGGTGGGAGGCCTTTGGCAGTCTCAAATATGTTTGAATGATTGTCCAAAACGTTTTGGAGATCTAGAGAAATACATGATTTTGATGTGGGATCCTCTAGTGAACATAATTGTGCAATTACTCCCCGTTGTTCTTTATTTAGAATCTTTTTCATGATGTTAGAGTTGATTATCTTTCCTGGTTTCCCTTTGATACCCCTCAATTCAACTTCCTTTCCTTCCCAAAAACGTTTCAAGAAAAGTTCTTGAAAATTAAAAGCTATCTTACCCAAAGATTGTAGCCATTGGACTCCTAGTAAAACATCAGCACCACCCATTGGAATGGAAAGCATTGGGCTATTCAATACATATTCTCCTATGGATAGCTTGATATTATGGCACTTTCCAGAGAAATTTATGGTTCCTCCACTTGCAACCATCACTTGACACTCTGGTGCTGGATATAGGAAGCAATTCAATTCCTTTGCTATCTTACAATGAATAAAATTATGGGTACTTCCTGAATCAATCAACACTATACCTTTTTCTTATTGATATGTCCTTCTATCTTGATAGTTTGAGGAGTGGTAATTTCTTCCAATGCATTACAAGATATGGTTGGATTCATTTCTTGATGCTCAATGTTATCTTTCACTTCTTGAACACTTTTCTTCTTGATATGTCATTCTATATTGATAGTTTCAGGAGTGGTAATTCCAGTCAATGCATTAAAAGATATGGTTGGATTCATTTCTTCTTTCTCGATGTTATCTTTCACTTCTTGAACCTTTTTCTTCTTGATATGTCCTCCTCTCTTGAGAGTTTGAGGAGTGGTAATTCTTTCCAATGCTTTACAAGATATGATCAGATTCGGTTCTTCTTTCTCTAGGGTGGGTTCCTGGTGTATATCCTCTTATTTTGATGTTTCTTCATCCTTTTCTTCCTCCTCTTCATAATCTATGTAAAATAATTTCTTCTCAGCACACTTATGACCTTTAGTGTATTTTCTATCACAATTGTAACAAAGCCCTTTTTCTCCTTTTTTTTCCAATTGTTGTGGTGTAAAGCATGTAGGTTGTGGCAGGCTAGGAGAAAAACAATTCCATAATTATAGTCATGAGTTGTGGGATTCCTTGTTTCCGTAATTTTGCTTTCAATTTTTCTTGCCAACCAGAATGCCTTCTCCAATGAATTAGGTTCCCAAAGACGAACCTCGTGTTGAATGTTATCCTTTAAAGTCCCTATGAATACATCAACCATTTTCTTCTCTGGAATATCATTTACCCTCATATTTAATTTTTGGAAGTCCTCGATGTGCTCTGCCATTGAACCCTTTTGTTTGAGATTTATCAATTGGCTAAAGAAGGTGCTTCTCTTTGTATCCTCATAATGTGCTATCATTTCCTCCGTGAAAATTGACCACGTGACAAGTGGTTTACGAGAAAAAAGCCCTTTATACCATAAAAATTGATTCGATTCTAAATAATTAGATGCAATAAGTACTTTTTGTAATAGTGGTACACCATGTATATCAAAATATTTCTCCATCCGTAGTATCCAATTTACCGGATCCTTTCCATCAACTTCCTCATATCGCCTTTTCTTGATTTCAGGAGCTCGATCTTGAAACAACTGTAACTCTGTAATTTCATATTTTCCAGTTCTGAAATAGCAACGTGTAGTATCCCTTTGTATCCTCTTACCAATGCTACCAGTCTAATCAAAATTGGATTCTCCAACGAAGATTTATGCCAAATCTCCCATGATGACCTGAGTATAGTCTAGTTTAGTAGAGCAAACTTGTATGATGTGCCGCGGGTCATTATTTAAACATTATGTTCCTAAAATGATAACCAAACAAACTACCATCTGTAATCTTTCTTTAAATTCTTACAAAAATTCAATCTAATGCTCAGAGCGAAAGTTATGATGATTTTCCCAAGGTGGCATGTTTGGAATATAATTTGGGGGTCTTAAAAAACCCTCAATTCCTCAATTTATATCTCCGAACATATAGTGATACAGGATCTGAAATTCGGCGTTGAGGTTGATATTGATCTTGTCTCAAATAGGATTTTTTTTTAGCTTCTGAAACTTTATAGCGAAATAGTTATAGCGAAAACTCCATGATAACATGTTTTAGATGAAATTATAGAGATTGCCAAAACCCTAACTTCCTTAGATCATATATCCGAAAATATAGCAAGCTAAGATCTGAAATTGAGATGCAAGATTCAACACGATGTATTCTCAAATGGGTTTTTTTTTTAGCTTCTAAAACGTTGCAGAAACAAAGTTATAGCAAAAATTCCACAATGGCCTGTTTGGAGCAGTGAAACCTTAGAATCCAAAGCTCTGTTACCAAATGTTATGAAACCAGCCCACAAAAAGATAGAAAAGAGAGATAAAAACCTTAGAAATAAGCCTCTTTGAGGGGGCAACCTCCTTTACATTACACAAATGAACAATTCTTGGATGATACAAACGACAAGACCTCCTTTCTGTATATAAGAGTCTAAGGGGTCATAATTTAATCAAAGCCGATATAACAATAATAATTTAATGGCACAATAATAATAATAGTGGGCTTCTATGGGGCACAATAATAAAAATATGGGGACTTCATGGGCACAACAATATATAAGGAAGTTGTACTAATAACAATAAGGGGTTGCACTAGTAGTATAGGGACTTAACATCTTAGCTATGCCAGACTTCACAAAAACCTTTATTATGGAATTTGATGCTTCTGGAAATGGAATTGGTGTTGTTTTAATGCAAGATGAAAGACCCATTGCTTTTGAAAGTCGTCCAATCGAGGGAAAGTATTTACACAAAGCTATTTATGAGAAGGAAATGTTGGCAATACTACATGCACTTAAGAAATGGTGACCCTACCTAATGGGAAGACACTTCAAGGTAAAAACAGATCATGATAGTCTTAAATACTTTTTAGAACAAAGATTATCCTCTAAAGAGCAACAAAAATGGGTCACAAAGATGTTGGGTTATGACTTTGAAATCATCTACAAAAAAGGGAAATAAAATGTTCTAGAAGATGCTCTCTCAAGAAAGGATGAGGATGTGGAAGCATTTTTGTGCGCCATTTCTATTATCAAACCAGATTGGATAAACGAAGCAAGGAAGGAATGGAAGAATGACGAAGAAGTGTGGGCACTCATTCGACAGATACAACAACATCCCGATACATCTAATACATTTAGCTGGAAAATTGATTTGTTATGGTACAAATATCGCTTATACCTATGTAAGAGTTCCCAACTCAAACAAAAGATTCTTATGGAATTGCACACTTCTCCCTTAGGAGGGCACTCACGATTTTTAAAAAATTACCACAGGGTTAAGAAGGAATTTTTTTGGGATGGCCATAAATCGAATATTCAAAAGTTTGTGGCAGAATGTTTGGTTTTCCAACAAAATAAAGTTGAAACAGTTAAGACCCCAGGTCTATTACAACCTTTATCCATTCCAAGCCAACGTTGGGAGGAGGCTTCAATGGATTTTCTCATAGGTTTACCCAAGTCCAAAGGAAAGAGTGTCATCATGGTGGTATTTGACAGACTTTCCAAGTATGCACACTTTTGTGCATTATCAGATTCATTTAAAGCCAGTACAGTTTCTACTGCATTTATGGAAACAATTCGAAAGCTACATGGAAACCCAAAGATTATTGTAAGCGACAGAGATCCCATTTTCACTGGAAATTTTTGGATAGAATTATTTTCTTGTCTCGGTCCTCAGTTAGCTCATAGCTCATCTTATCATCCTCAATTTGATGGGAAAACTGAGATAGTAAACAAATGTTTGGAAGGATATCTTCTTTTCTTTGTATCTGATAAACAGAAACAATGGGTCAAATGGTTGCCTCTAGCTGAATGGTGGTATAACACTTCCTTCCATACTGCAGCAAAAATTACTCCATTTATGGCACTTATGGATATCATCCACCATCCATCACATCATATTTAAGAGAAAATTCTAAGTTTCAAGCAGTGGAACATCACATCGAACATCAACAACAAGTTCTCCAACTCTTAAAGGATAACCTCACGTTGGTGTAGAATAAAATGAAACAATAGGCAGATCAACATCGCAGCGAAAGAAGTTTTGATGTAGGTGATTGGTTATTCCTACGGTTACAACCATATAAACAAATGTCCCTCAAGCAAGCTAAGAAGGATAATAAACTATCAACAAAGTATTATGGTTCGAATAAGGTGTTGCAAAATATTGGTACTATGGCATACAAATTGGAGCTTCCTGTAGCTTCCCAAGTGCACCAAATTTTCCATGTTTCATTTTAAAGATGGTTATAGGTGACAAGATCCTAGTTCAAACAATATTGCTAGAACTTGACGAGGAAGGAAAAACCAAATTGGAATTGGAACTAGTCACAGAAACAAGAACTTGAGAGATATGAAATCAATCAATTTCGGAGTATCTCATCAAGTGGAAGAACTTATCCACTGAAGATTCCACATGGGAGGATGAGAATTTTATACATAATCATCCAGAACTACTCATGCATGGAGGAAAATTCTTTTAGGAAGGAGAGAGGCATGTTAGGCCCCTATAATACTAGTGATTCCACCATTACTATTGTCATTGTATCCCTTATTGTTATTATTGTGCCCCTATTGTCCCCATATTGTTATTAGTATGCCCCATAGAAACCCACTATTGTTATTTTTGGGCCCTTATGTTATTACTATTATGTCAACTTGATTATATTGTGACCCCTTAGACTCCTATATATAGAAGGGAGGTTTAGTCATTTGTATCATACAAGAATTGTTTATTTGTTTAATGTAAAGGAGTTTGTCCCCTCAAAGAGGCTGAATTCTAAGGCGTTGATCTATCTTTTCTATCTTTTTGTGAGTTGGTTTCCTAACATTTTTTGTAATATAATTGTAAAGACTCTGCATTTTGTGGTCGCAGAGCATGAAGGTGTTATGTGTCAAAAAGGGTAGTCCACCCTTAGTTTTGTAAAGTAAAGTTGGTTGTAAGAGACCTACCCATGGTTCATGTACCATGGGATTGTATAAAAATAGCTAATCTATAAGTAGTTAAGAAATCAATCAATAGAATGGCAGATCATGTAATAGAGTGATAGCTCTAAAGAACAAGTCTAAGTCTTGGGTCGTAGCGTAGGTAGAGGCTTTGCAGCTGAGTGCAAATAGGCCTAGGGTAGAAGTTCGCAGCTGAGTGCGCGAAACCCTGCAGCTATGTGTGCAGGGTAGATAGAGGTTGTAAACACTTGGAATATATTAATAAAAGGAGTTATTCTATAATTTCTGTGTCTTTGTTCTATTGATGTATTTGGATATTTTATGTATGAAATTCCTTTATTATGCTTATATGATGCAAGAATGAATGCAATTACATTGAATAATTGAATGTAATTACGAATATCTACTTACATGGTGTTAACTTTAAGTTTTTGATGAGATAAGCAAATCACTTAGGATAATTGGGGAATTTGCATGGCACACTACCATAGAAACGCGAAAGTACCTAAGCCACAGGTTAGGGTTGTGCAAAGATCAGTCGTATGCTTTCGCGAAGGTATTGAAGGCTAGAATAGAGGGTTTGTCTTGCAAGCCCTAAAGCGAAGCCACCTGTGCAAAGGCAGGGATAGAAGGAACCAAACGACATTCCAACCATCTTAGGGTGCGGAAACTTGGTTCCAGCATCCCCCCATACTGCTTCAAGTGAGACTTTGGTCCACGCTCCACACGCTGATGCCGAAAGGGCCAGTAGTGAACGGATTTGTTTGGCTAATTAATGCTGAACCTGGGTTAGGCCTCCTCAAGCCAACAAATGGTTCTGTTGTCAGGACCGGAGTCTGCATAAGCGATGTGTGATGTCGTATCACTAGAATCCAACTAAGAAGGAGATTGGATACTGGTTGGATAGAAAGATCCATGAATTCGCGGCACAAGAGAACAGAAACCCGTGACTTACAAAAGAGAAGTGGTTGGACAGATACCTATATGCATATATCCACCAAATATTTTTCTTCTCCTTCCCTATTGAGCTATATGAGTGGAACACAAAGCTAGTAGATAGCCAAGGAAGGTGGAAACTTGATGGTCCTATTGTGTGGAACCCAGAGTTAGTGTGAAGGTTGGAAGCATCAGAGGATAAGATCACCCGTGTTGTCGATCATTGGCTCAATCGTGTCATAGGAGGATTTGTGACTCAATTCGTGGTCGATACCTCAGTCAGCTACAACGAGGTGGAGCGTCGCTTTTTCAAAGGATTGTGAGATAAGTACGTAAAATCTTTGAATACCTCAATTAAAATGCTGTTGTGCGAAAAATGGGCTACGCATCTACCTTGATGTTCGGGACTACGCGAAGCGGAAAATCTTACAGGAACGAAGGAAAAAAGGGTCCGAAGTATAGTCCCCTGATTTCACCTCCGCGAGGTGAAGAAGAAGGGATAGGGAAGGTTTCTTCGCGAAGTTCTATTCAGTTAATAAGACAAGGATTCTCGCGAATATCACCTCCACCCACACCACCTCAACTTCACCACCCTCACCTTCAAATTCACCCGTACCACATCCACCTCCACCGCGGTTCAGTATGGCAAATACAGTGAAGTTGCCTTTGTTCAAAGGCTTGGGAAATAAGGACTCGAACCAATTCTGGTTCGTTGTGAGGTATGTATGGGAAGATCAAGGTGTTACAGATGATCATATAAAGAAGGTGACACTGGTTAGTGCTCTACAAGATCATGCGCTATCCAGGTATATTAAGTACTCTAATGATAACCTTAATGTTGGAGTAGCAGACATCCAAGCAGCACTAAATAGAGAATTTAGTAGGCCTAAATATGAGGTACAGTCAATTATGGAATTCAAATAAATCATGACGTAGCCAAGTGAGACGCCTTGGGAATTAGATCATATGTTGAAGTGTACAATTCATGAAGCCAACATGAATTTGATAGATGGACAGCATCGTGAGTGGTTTGTAGCTTTGCTACTACCACACTTAAGGAGTACGTTGTCGGAACAGAAGATAACCACTCAGGCAGAGGCCTTAGAGATTACCATGAGACTACATGAAACTCGGATGCAAGATCCAAATCTAGGAGTTCAGTAGATCCATGCAGAGCTAAAGAATCTGTGCCTTGAGATGCAAATTCTGAAGCAGGATAGGATGGCTCGACCAGAAGTGCGCGAGGAGGTATGGTACTTTAAATGAAAGAGTCGGGGTCATGACAAAGACCATTTCCTGGTCTTTGTGAACTATATTGCAGGAGGAGTACCGATTCCTTTGAAGCCAGAAGCTCAAGCATGACCTAGCGGGAGGCCTGCATTATGGTGCGCTATCCTCCAGGTAGCCAGAAAGCATGCCATGGATAACTGTCACTTGCTACAGAAGTTTGTAGAAACACCGCAACAATTGCTCTGCAACTTTTGTAGGTCGGTAGGGTACGATGCGCGTACTTGCAGAACTATGAATTAATAATGGATATAACTCCCACCTATAGGGTTTAGGTCGAAATGTGGCCCCTTGACCAAAGCGCAGGGATGGCGTGGACAACATTTCAGGGGCGCAGACAAGGCAGAGGCGGAGGAGGACCTAGTAGAGGTTGAGGATAGTTGATTTGATACAATGGCGGAGGACCTGGACACTATGCCCGTGATTGCACTAATCAGACGCATCCGACATGAAAGTATTGCACATTGTTTAGTCCTATGCTAATAGCTAGGATACGTGAAAAAGGGGTGCTACCACCTCTTACGACTCAGAACCTACATATGATGAGGTCTGAGCCACGTGAGGAAGACCCAAACGTAAATAGTACTCAGAAGTGGAACCGTGACAGGAGATGACAAGGGGAAACAGCCAGAAGACAGTACATGGGTTCACAAAGCTCTGGAAAAGGAGGCTGGGTTCGATTTGGAGTGTGCACGTGAAACCTTCATGGAAGCTAAGAAGAACTTCACTGAGGCCTCCACCTCAAGAAGCAAGGATAAGCCCGAGCAGCAGATGGACCCCTCTGTGCTCACAACTTTCCTGGAGACCTGTATGAAGTTATTGCACGATAGTAAGGCTATGAAAGGGTTACAAGAGCTCATCAATAGATGCACTGGAACTGCTTCAGGTGAGCCACGTGTAGTACGAAAGATTGGCAAGCATAAAACAAGGATGGGACAGGAGATGAGATTGACCGCACAGATAGGAGATTATGAAATGGATCAGGTCATCTTGGACCTAGGGTCAGATGTGAATGTCCTACCAAAAAAAACTTGGGAGAAAATGGGGAGACCTCTGCTGTAATGGTCTTCGATTCAACTAAGGATGGCGAATCAACAGAAGATCATCCCCATGGGGCGGCTGCAGGGGGTGACCGTAGATATTGAGGGAGTGAGCGCACTGGCTGATTTTGAAGTAATAGAGATAGTGGATGACAGAAATCCCTATCATGCGCTCCTGGTAATTGACTGGGCTACTGACATGAATAGGGTAATCAATCTGAAGAAGCAAAAGATGATACTTGAGAAGAAATCGTTGCGCATAATAGTACCCATCGATCGTGCTAAAGGATTACGCTATACTGAACTTGTCCACAATTATGAGAGTGATGATGACTGTATCTATAAGATAATAGTGTGATACCAATATTAGGTGAATCCCACCGCGGATGGATAGATTACATGGGATCGTGAGAGTTCCTACACTTCAGACTCTAACGAAGAAACAAAACGCTGGCAGAATTACTTACATGAAGTAACTATGTTGAATTGTAACATGATGACCCGGTCGCTACGTTGTGTGTTGTCAGAGGTAATAAATTTTCCTACTTATGATGGTTTGAATGAGGTAGATATCTTTTTGGATGCATTTTAAAGGGAGGTACCAGAAAAGTAGCATTTCCAGTCCTTAGACTGGGCACTGCGCGCTACGCCTGCAAGATGGTGGGGTACGCATAAAGGAAGATTTGATGATTGGCACGAATGTAGGAGGATGATGAGAACACAATTTGGGAAGCGTAAGATGCGACTGACAGACAAGTATGATGGGTAGAACAATCTGCATGCGCATCTGGCCAAATGGACCCAAGCTTATGGAGAAAAGCACCAACCTGAGATCAGCCATGGGACATGTGAATGGGATATCCTGTGCGGAGGATTCATGATGACATTAAATTTTGAGGATGGGTTTGACAGTATTGATGAAGCACTACAAGAAGTGAAAGTAGCAATCTTTAGGATACCGCAAGATCCTTTACACCTAACTAGCCTGAATGGGCTACTCAGTTGAGTCACACACTAGAATGTTATAATGTAACTACTGAAGAAGAGGACAAGGATCTACAGAAGATTAACATTCCGAAAACAAAAGATCACCACGAGGTTCAAGGATCACAGATTGATAACCCTAATATAACCGCATCGTTGAAAATGAAACAAGTGAACATTGGTATGGAGGCAGAACACAAATTCGTAAAGATTGGAGACTACTAGGATGATGCGATGGTGGATAGGGTCGTTGAACTACTCCGCGAATACCAGGACTTATTCCCTACTAAGTTCACGGATCTGAAAGGAATAATCGAGGACCTGGGAATGATTAAGATCACATTAAAGCTCAACATGAAGCCAGTTAAGCAAAGGCCTTATCGTCTCAATCTAAAATATAAGGAGAAGGTCTGCTTAGATCTAGACAAGATGCTCACGGCAGGCATCATTGAAACTATGGAAGAATCTGATTGGGTAAACCCAATGGTGGTGCAAGAGAAGAAGCATAAGGATCAGATAAGGATATGCGTGGATCTTATAAAACTGAATGACGCTTGTGTGCATGATCCTTTCCCAACTTCGTTCACTGATGAAGTGTTGGACAATGTAGGCAGCCAGGAAGCATATTCCTTCACTGATGGGTTCTCTGGGTACCACCAAATCAAAATCACACTGGAGGATAGGAGTAAGACAACCTTCGCAACTAAGTGGGGTTGTTTTCAATACATTTTAACGTTGTTTGGATTGAAGAATGAGCCTTGAATATTTCCACGCGTGGTTGTTGTTTCATTCAAGGAATTTATCCATAAGGTCCTAGAGGTATATTTTGATGACTGGACTATATTTGGGTTGGTTAAGCGCCATGTAGAAAGCTTGCACCTGATGATGGATACCTGTTGAAGATAACAAATCGCGCTCAATCTCAAGAATTTTTTGTTTTTTGTTCCATTTGGGAACCTATTGGGGCATGTGGTTTGCAGACAAGGATTGATGGTAGACCTCACGAAGATCGTGGTGACACTGAACTTGGAAGCATCGACGAGTGTGAAACAATTGCGCACTACTCTGGGACATATGGGACATTATAGAAAGTTTATCAAAAGTTATGCCAAGATCACCATGCCTATGGAAAAATTGTTGAAGAAGGATGGCACCTTCTCTTGGAACAATTACTGTAAGAAGAGCTTGGATATATTGAAATAAAATATGGTTACCATGCCAATTCTAGTCTTCCCGGACTGGAAGAAAGAGTTTCACGTACATGTCGACACGTCATGTATAGCACTGGGAGTAGTACTGACACAGGCTGGTGGAGAAGGCTTGGACCATCCTATCACATTTGCAAGCTACAGATTATCCAAAGCAAAGAAGAACTATTCCACCACTAAGCGCGAGGGGCTAGCTATGGTGTATGCGCTCCAGAAGTATATGCACTACTTGCTAGGAGTCCTTTTTAAGATGTATACGGATCACTCTGCGCTGAAGTACTTGGTCAATAAGCCTATGTTGGGGGGAGAATCTACAGATGGCTCTTATTGTTCCAGGAGTAAGGTTTTGAAGTTGTTGAGAAGCCTTGGACGATTGAACGCGGGACCAGACCATCTGGCGCGCATCGAAACAGGGGAGGAACCTACTAACTTGGAAGAAGGATTGCCTGATGTGTAGCTATTTGTAGTGCGTGTCATGGATGGTCATTTTGAGGATATAATCCACTTCCTAACAACAGGAACTGCACTGGAAGGATAAACTGTCCAGCAAAAGAAGGAATTAGTGGTGCGCAGGGCCGATTTCCCTGTCATTGTTGGGCATCTATACAAGATGGTGACTAATGAGATATTGCAATTGTATGTACCTAAGTTCGAAAGAAGAAGAATCCTCGCAAACGCTCATGGGGGCACCACGGGAGGACATTATGCAGGGAGAGCAACCGCGCAGAAGATTCTACGCATAAGCTTGTGGTGGGCAACCCTTCATTAGGATTCAAAAGCATATTGCAAGGCGTGTGACGTTTTTCAAAGAACGGGTAGGCCATCGTGAAGGGATGAAATTCCTTTGAATCCACAAATGACGTTGCAACCCTTCGAGAAGTGGTCTATAGATTTTGTAGGAC
Source organism: Pinus tabuliformis (assembly GCA_031772625.1). Taxonomy (NCBI): domain Eukaryota; kingdom Viridiplantae; phylum Streptophyta; class Pinopsida; order Pinales; family Pinaceae; genus Pinus; species Pinus tabuliformis. The sequence goes on along the minus strand of CM062808.1, from coordinate 30,045,885 downwards.
CCATTCAACCATAAGGAAAGACATGAGCAAGGTATACTATCATTGTGACGGAGTATTTGACTCATTGGGCAGAAGCACAGCTGGTGTGGAAGCAGTAATGCCTATGGAATACAGCGTGCCTAGTCTACACACAGCAGCGCTCATAGGTATGACGGACCGTGGAGCCCTAGAGGAGAGGCTCGCACAATTGGATGAATTGGAGGAAGAAATATTTTTAGCAAGATTTCACCAGCAACTCCAAAACAGCGCGAAAAGGCATGGCATGATCGACACATTAGGTTGTGCTCATTTAAGGTAGATGACCTGGTTTTTCTATATGATAGTAAGTTTGATAAATTTCCAGGGAAGTTCAAGATGCACTAGTTAGGGCCTTATGTTATTAAGGAGATTACTGATGGAGGAGCGATACAGTTGGTCAAATTGAATGGAGAGCCCTTCCCTGAAAAGGTGAATGGCAATCCCCTGAAGCCATACACTGGCGGTCCGACCCTTTGACTAAATGAAGGTAGCATAGTCTTAGTGCTCCAGGTAGCTAAAAGGAGGCACAGGACAATAAACTACAATTTCCAAGTTGGGGAGCTGCGCGATTGGAAGATGGCACAAAGCAAGGACGTATCACTGGGTCTGCGGCAGCATGGAGGGAGCTATGCTACCCAGGGAGAAATCACGCAGGTCAGCCGGAAAGTGACCGTTAAAGTCACTGTTCATGAAAAGACAGCAGAAGTGAGGCCAAATGGAGCAGGTGGCTGGCATTTAAGATGAAATTTATGGCTTAGATCCTTGAAAATCTACCGCCAATCTGGCATTAATGAACTGATTTTGTGGGGAATGGTCGGATTTGAATTCAAAATGCCCTATAAATTACAAGTGGCTGTCTAGCAAAAAACACTTGGAATTTTGAGAATTGAGTTGTTGCGCTCTCAGGTGCACATGAACTATGAATTCTTTCAAGATCTGGTATTGAGTCCAGCATTTGAACAATTTTCAAAGGAGACACGGGAACTAGTGAATAGCATCATATCGACATGCACAGAAGCTATGAACACCGAAGAAGTGGTAGCCATGGAGAATGTGCAAGAAATCGATATGGAGGCTGAAGTAGCTGCTCCAGAGGTAGTTGCCCTAGAAGTAGCCGAAGTATCGGTGGAGGTCCCTAAATCCCCGAGAATGCCGAGACCAAAGCCAACCCCGACCAAGGAAACTGTGAAGGACAAGAAGGGCAAACAGCCTGCCATACCGATGTGCACCTCGCCAAAGCGAAAACCACAGAATCCCACTGCACAAGAGAAAGGCAAGGGTACGGACCCTATTACATGGTTGATAGAGTATGTTCCTCCACGCAAGCCTAAGTCCAAGGTCCCAAAAGACATTGATGAAAGTAAGACTCCCTTGCAAACCCCTCTGCTACCATATTTTCTTTTGACAGTCCGCATTTGGCATGGGTGCCGATATTGAAGCTCGAAGATTGGGACTTGGTGGACCACGAGAAGTTCCCGTGCTTGGCAACTAAGCAGCTGATGTGCTGCATCATAGACACAAATATAGGAATGACCACGTTGGAGTCGCAGAGGTGGCTCAAGGGGGTAGAGAGGGTAGGATTGTTGAACCTTCTCTGGGTGCCGCATTATAACAACACCCCGGTGACAGTGTTGGTCATCAAGCAACTATTGTGCTTGGTGCCTGATGGGTGTGTGTGGCTAGAGGAGATGATACCCATCACCGATATGTTGATTCACAGAATAACACACCCGCCATATACAAGAAAAAATCCAGATATGATCTTTGGCAGCAAGGGTGGTGAGCAAGCGCTCGCAGAATCAATGAAAGATAAGTTCAGGCTGGTAAAGAAGTCGCGTGGGTTCACTATCTCCAACATCTGTGACCCTGCTGTGAAGGTGGAAACGCAGATCCTTGCAGGGAAGGTGATGCGGAAGTGCCGCGCCGATGAGGTGCTGGCACCTGTCTTCGTGCTCTCACAGCAGTGCACGAAAGGAGTCCAGTTTAACTTGTCATACTACCTTCGCGGAGAGTTCCTAGCGAACCGTCGTGAAGCGCAAGATCAAATCAATACCTTCCATTATGCATGGATCTTGCTATTGATTGTGCTAGTAGCATGGGAGCTACTAGAAGAAAGCCAATTCCCCTCAGTCACACCAGACCTTCCTGAAGTAGCGAAGTAAGCTTCGCTGTGGGCGACCAAGGACACGAAGCGAGATCAGGAAAGTAAGATCTTCTGGATCTTGATGGAAATGAATATCAGGATGGCCATCAATTGCAAGCTGCGATTTTCACCCATGGTATACACTAACTTGTAGAGTTATGCCATGTTGAAAGCTGATTTCCATCGAATATCAATCAGGGCACAGAAGGACCCTGCGCAAAAGTGGTACGATTTGACATACCTAGCCACAGATGATGCCATCAATGTGGTGCTTGATAAATGTCTGGTGGAGTGGTGCACTACCACGGACTTGGCGGTGGGTGGAATCAAGTCTACCACATATAAGAATAAGGAATAGGACAAGCATAAGATGGCACAACTGGTCGAAAAGAGGAAAAAGGAGGCCGCTGAGAAGGCCCAGAAGAAACAGGCAGGAAAAAAAATAGGTGGCACAGAACGGGGCTCTGACAAAGGCGCGTGGTTCCCTTCACTTGAGACTGAAGAGGAGGACAAAGAATAACACGGTGCGGACCCACAAGCGATGTCTGCCTACATTAAGCACCCAAGAGAGCTGGAGAAGGGAGGGCCCAAAAAGAAATCCAAAGCGACCAAGACCTCATTGGACCCTATCACATTGACGGAGGGTGACCTATATGACATCGGTGACACAGTCAGAGATGTCACCACAGAGGCCCTGCAGCAATTTGAGAAGTAGCAGCAGATCATACTAGGGGCCATCTAAACCAGGTTGCAAGAATTGTAGACCCGCATGTCGCAAGCTAGTACGGTGTCTACCGGCTTGGCTATCGGCATGTGAGAGGTTGCTGATATGCTGCGCATGAAGGCCTCCAATGCGCTAGTGCTGCCAGATGGAGCACTGGCCACGGAAAATGAGGCTAACAGGTCCACTGTTAGCACCTTAAAGGGAGTTAAACTGAACCTAGTAGCGCTTTTGCCACCTTTTGCAAGATGGAATAATTACAGAGTTGAGGGCCCGTGAGCACTGCGCCCTCTAAGTGATAAGCGAACAGAAGATAAACAATGAATAGAATATAAACAACGAACATATGGCCCTACAGAGAAATGTTACCATCGTCGCTAAGGTTGAGGCGACCAGCCAGGGCAAGAATATCATACAGGTCATGGAGGAGGCATCCAGAATGGTCCCAGAGTTGGACATTCCATAGGAGGAGCCAATCGAGGTCTGCATCTACAAATTGGCCACAGGGGTGCACAACACTCAGACAAAGATGGTGTGGGTTCAGTTGGAATTTAACCTACAGATTACAGAGCTCCAATTGAGGGCCCAGCCTTCAACACCGCCAGAGGTAAAGGAACAATGGGTGGCCGTTGTAACAGAAGCATTCATAACAGTGGAGAGTGCAGTAGTAGACTACACACAGTTGTTCGAACAATTGTTTGAGGTCCTAACCAACTTGCAGGAGGACCCAAACATCTAGAGGCTAGAGACGGAAGCACGTGAACTCCAACAGTTCTATGATGAAGGGAAAAGCACGAAATTTCGCACTGACATAGAGGTTAGCTAAGCTGCAGGTAGCCAAGAAGCTGAAGGAACAGGTGGACACAGTGCTGCACAAGGAAGCAGTGCTGAAGGCGTGACTAAAACCCTGGATGGAGGAAGCTTACATAGTCACAGGAAACATTGAAGGCAAGCTTACAACTCTGCAAGCAACGCAACAATAGCTTTAGGCTGACAGTGGAGGGGAAGTAATCGAGGAAAAGGTTGAAGATGCGAAGCAGGCAACAGATCAGTACACGGTCGAAGTTGCCGTCATTAGGGTTTGGACGGGCTTCGCGCAAAGATCTCCGCACCTACTGAGTGACTCGAGGGCAAGTCACGATGTTTGTGTTGGGGGCCTGTTGGGAGCGGGATCCCCTAAGGGCAATTTTGGGGCTAAAATCCCATGTTAAGTCAATTTTTGTAATATAATTGTAAAGACTCTGCATTTTGTGGTCGCGGAGCATGAAGGTGTTATGTGTCAAAAAGGGTAGTCTTCCCTTAGTTTTGTAAAGTAAAGTCGACTGTAAGAGACCTACCCATGGTCCACGAACCATGGGATTGTATAAAAAGAGCTAAGCTCTAAGTAGTTAAGAAATCAATCAATAGAATGGTAGATCATGTAATAGAGTGATAGCTCTGAAGAAGAAGTCTAAGTCTTGGGTCATAGCGTAGGTAGAGGCTTTGCAACTGAGTGTGCAGAGGCCTAGGGTAGAAGTCTGCAGCTGAGTGCGCAGAACCCTACAGCTATGTGCGTAGGGCGGATAGATATTGTAAACACTTGGAAGATATTAATAAAAGGAGTTATTCTGCAATTTTTGTGTCTTTGATCTATTGATGTGTTTGGATATTTTATGTATGAAACTAATTTATTATGCTTATATGATGCACGAATGAATGCAATTACATTGAATAATTGAACGCAATTATGAATATCCTCTTATGTGGTGTTAACTTTAAGTATTTCATGAGATAAGCAAATCACTTAGGATAATTGTGGAATCTGCACAGCACGTTGTCATAGCAACGCGAAAGTACCTGAGGATAATTGTGGAATCTACATAGCACGCTATCATAGCAACGCGAAAGTACCTGAGCCACAGGTTAAGGCTGCACGAAGATCGGTCGTATACTTTCGTGAAGGTATTGAAGGCTGGAATATAGGGTTTGTCTTGCAAGCCCTAGAGCAAAGCCACCTGTGCGAAGGCAGGGATAGAAGGAATCAAATGACATCACAACCATCTTAGGGTGTGGAAACTTGGTTCCAGCACCCCCCCATACTACTTTGGGTGAGACTTCGGTCCGCGCTCCATGGGCTGATGCCAAAAGGGCTAGTATTGTAGGGATTTGTTTGGTTAACTAACGTTGAACCTAGGTTAGGCCCCCTCAAACCAACATTGGGCTTTAAGGGCTATAATATATCAGGGATTTATACCTTAGGTCCCTCGACTTCTCGCTATCCTTCGGACTCAGGAATGTGGATGTTCCTGGGATCGTCTTCACCATCCTCTGCGGTCACATTATAGCATTCGAGGGCATGGCACAGCTGCGTACCCCAATCTAGTTGTACCCATTCAATCGGTTCTTCAGGCATTTTGAATATAGCATCTTTGATCATCTACAGTGCTTCATCTATACACTCAAACCCATCCTCAAAACTAAAAGTTAACAAAAAACTTTCTTTCAAAACATCCCATTTTGTGGTTCCATGTCGCTGCTCAATTTCCAGGTACCAGTTCATAGAGATTTTATCCAAAGTGTGGTAGAATATATGAACCCACTCTGGCTATGGTTCTTCTCCCCATGCTTTTGTCCAACGAGCTAGGTGCTTGCGCAAATCGCCCTTCCCTGTGTACTTATCTGTAATGTAGGTATTAGCATACCCAAACCTCAACTTCATCATTCTCTGATACTCCTTCCAGTCTACAAATTTTTTCTTATGCGTGCCCCACCAATGGGCAGGTGTAGCTCGCAGCATGATGTCTAGCACTTGGAACCAATGTTCCTCTGGTACGTCCCTTTAAAATTTATCCAGAAATAAATTGACATCCTCTAAACCATCATAATACGGTAAATTACACACCTTGGTGGATATACATCATAGCAATTTGGTAATCCTATTGCAGTGCATCAATGATAATTCAGCAATCTCTTATGCTAGTGCTCGAAATCCTCATCAAAATCTGAATTACAAGATTTGTCCTTATCCCACGTGATTCACCCATCTGCCATGGGGTTAATCTAATCTTCATCCTACGCAGTCAGTTTATAGATCTTCTCAATGTCATCATCTTCCTCATATTCGCGGATTGGTTCAATATATCGCGCACTTTGGTTGGATCCAATGCCACAATCACCCTTAATTCTTTCTTTTCAAATGTCATAATGCAATTCTACAAATTGATGATTATGTTCATATCAAATGCCCAATCAATTCCAAGCAGTGTTGGATATGGGTTACTATCCTCCATTATTTCTATCACTTCAAAGTCGGTTATGGCGCGTGCCACTTCAATATCCACAGTCACTTCATGTAGGCTCCCCATAGGAATAATATTCTGTTGATTGGCCATTCTGAGTTGGATCGGGGACCACTGTAGCGTTGGCCTTCCCATTCTTTCCCAAGTTTACTTTGGTATAACATTTGCATCAGACCCCAAATCAAGAATTACATGGTCCATTTCATATTCTCTAATTTGGGCACTTAATCTCATTTCACGACTAGTTCTCTTCAAACTTTTTCCCACCTTATGGACTGTGCGTTGTTCTGGTAGAGGCTCATTCTTACTAATGAAACTATCTAGCAATTCTTGTAGTACTTCTACTGCCTTCTCATCCCTTAGGAGTTTCATGCAGGTTTTCAAAAATTATGCTAATAATGACAGGTATGTCTCCTGCGCGGTACTAGTCTCTTCATATTTTCCCATATTTTGATTCCTTGATGTAGAAGCTCCTTCATCCACGAAGCTCCTCTTTTCTTCCATAAACATTTCCTTCACCTTATTTACATCAAATCCCATCTCGTTATCATAAGCCTTGTGAACTAATTCATCGGCTTCTAGTTGTTTCCCCTTATCTTCTCTAGTAGTTATACCGCTTCACATAACAAAATTGACACTATGCCCATCTTCACGAGGCTCCGACCTCATCATTTGGATTTTTTGTGTAAGCTACTAGTTCCAAGTCTTCTTTTCTTGCATCTTCGCAATAAGCACTAGGAAATCTTCTATAATATGGTCAAACTGTCGACAATATTGACAGGAAGGCCTAACAATCACATGCAAAATGACTTAATTCACCACAATTGTAAAAGATGATCTGACCACGACCCCTTCCAGCTCCTCCTCCTCGCTCTCTTCCTCAACCTTGGAATCCTCCACACACTGTAGTTGCGTCGTGATCTTGAGGACGAGTCTCTACCTTCATTCTATATGTAGAGGTTATATCCATCATTAATTCATAACTTTGACAATGGCTCTCATCATGACCTAGAGATTTTCAGAAATTGCAAAACAATTGTTGGAGGGTCTATACAAACTTTTGTAGTAGATGACAATTATCTGTCGCATTTTGTCCTATAAACTAAAAAATAGTGCACTATGGTGCTACTCCTATGCTCAGCCCAGCAGTATTTTTTGGCTTTAGGGGGATGGGGCCTCCCCCAATAAGATAATTCTGATAGACTAGGAAAGGGTCCTTATCGTGACCATGGCCTTTCCATTTCAAGCACCAAACTTCTACGTGAACCTCAGTCTAAACTTCCTTTCCCTTCTTTAGGCTCTACAACTCCATATGTAAGCTAGCCAACTACGATTGAACCTGTTACACCCCCATATTCATATCCTGAATGGGTGAAGCTTCCAATCTCATAGAAATCTCTAATTCTTCAGCCTACATGCCAATTTTATGTTGTGACAACGACAATCTCAGATGGGGTAACAGTGAAGCAATGTACCAATCCCTATGTTAATCATCTCTGATCTGCATATTATCTTGTTGGAGCAAACACTTCAGTCTCTGATCAAATTCCCATGCGGACTCATTTACCTTTTGCTAGATCTCTTTGACCTTTATCACTTACTGGGCGTGTGACTTAGGCTTCTTGAATTCACTATTGAGCGCCTTATTCATCTCATCCAGTATTACATTTGGATGCGTTGAACAATACTTAATGTACCAACTTAGTGCTCTATCTTGTAGTGTTGTAACCAGCTGCACTTTCTTCAAGTCATCATTTGTAACATGTTGTGACTTCCACACAGCATCTTCTACAAACCAAAATTGTTCAAGTTCATCTGTCCCCAGACCCTTGAATGTGGGCATCTTCATCGCGTTGGCCATATTGAATAGTGGAGGTGGATACAGAGGTGGTGGTGTAGGTGTAGGTGTGTGAAGTGCAGATGGTGGTGGAGGCAGAGTGGATGGATTTGGTATCCCCATGATACCCTACTTTACAGTCTATAAAGCACCTAGATGTGTCCTCAGAACACTACTTTCTTCGTCATTATCGGATGCTCCAAATAGAGGATTGTACTCAATGCCTGAATCTAGATCTCTTCTGAACGTTTTTCCAATTTGCATAGCTCCCCCCTAAGGCAACGTCAACCCCATCTGTACCTACAGGGTTGCATACTACTGCTCCTAGGTTTCCAAGGCCTAAGCCATCTACTTATACGAAGCAGAAGAAGACTTAGCAAGTGTCGGTGCAGTAATCACCACAGAAAAATCGACAGAAATCTACCAGAAGGAAAAAATGGATAAGTCCAAACAGTCGATGAATCCACTGTATTTGGATGAAGAAGAACTGCACTGAGGAATAGAGGAGGTTGATGTAGAAGAGTTTGAGCTGATAACTCGACTGCTGAATTATATCCAACCTCGGAAAGCCACCGCTAAAGTGTCGAAGGATACACTAAATTTGAAATTTATGGTTTCCACACCATTGTTGCCGGAGAGTTTGTTGTTTGAGGGGAAATTTTCGGCCCGTATAATGAATTTGAAAATGGAGGATTGTGTAATAGATCTGACCTGCAAATATATGATAAAGAAAACATACCTAGAAATAACAAGAGATAAATAGATAAACTTCTCTTTATTAATATCAAAACCTTTAAGGTAGGGAAACACCATACATTCACTCATTAAGGAAGGAGAACACTCCACAAGTATGCTTGTTCGTACAATATTCCTTGACATATCTCAATGGGGAGTCTCTAGCCTCTATATAGGCCTCATACATACAATACCATGGGTCATTACCATGGTTCTCTCAATACCATATATCTAATACCATGGGCTTACCAATTAACTATGGCCCATCCCATTATTACATTATTCCCTTGGGTACCTCCCTCTGTACCCCATATTATCCCCCCTAGGTATACTACACTCCACCCCCCTTAAACATGTTTCATCCCCGAAACATAAGAAGAACACAAATAATAAGATCTACTCAAAAGAGTAGTCCATTGGTACCATGCACATGCATCTAGCCATTCAAGATAAAGGTGAACCCTCGATCTAGCTAGTGCCTCGCTCGCTTGAGATGGAAGTTGACCCTGGTGGCTCTTTTGTGTTGATGTGTTGTGGGTGGATCATTGCCCCTCTCTACCTATCGTGCGGGGGTTGTTTTCCTTGTGGCTAGTTTGTTTCCATCGTGTTGGTTGTTTTCTTGTTGGGTGATGTGGGTGTGATATGCTAAAGTTTTAACCAACAGTGTATATTTATTTAATTCACCACCTAATGAAGCCTGATGGGTATCTGGTACATGTTTTGGTGCCTGCAATTGTTGCTTATTTGACAGTATTACTTCAACCACTGATTCCTCATTTAATGTGTACGTACCTGCAACATCTTCTGCTTCAACCTCCTTGGACTCTACCTATTTATTGATGGAAATATCTTGTAATGTAATTTTCTTCTTTTTATACCAAAGCTTCAGGAATTTCTTCTACCCATTAATATTGATAGTACCCATAGATTCCATCCAAGGGTATCCCAAAAAAACATCCACATTATCCATATATGAAGCATAAAAATTAGAATGCAATACATACTTATCCATAGAAATCTTCAAATCTTTATAAACTTGAACATCCTCATTATCAACTTGTGTGTTTTCCATGTGTTTTGTTGGAACTTAAAAAAATTTTGCCAAATTAACATTTATAAGATTTTGCTTGAAACTAGGATTTATAGAAACAATGATCTTCTCCTTCTGAATACATCCATGAACCTGTAACAAGGGGATACCAATAGAAAATAACCCCACATGTTTCTCATTAGCTTGTTTTCCAACATGAGACCATTTGTCTAAAAGGAGTTTTTCAAATTCTTCATCCGAAAGGTTGTACTTCTTGTTGTCAAGTGAGCTCCACCATATGGCAGCCTCATCTTGCAAACCCCTCCATACGCAACCTTTCCAATGTTTTGGCCATAACCACTTTTGTCTGTCTATGAATTCTTCAATAGTAGGACCATTATCATTTCCTGTAAAAAAAAATCTGGCTAGAAGCCATGAAGAGGGTTTTGAAAAAAATCACTTACTGGTGAAAAATTTACAATGGCCACAGTTCATTCAATATTTCTTAAAATATTTATTATGACTTGTCTTCGGAAATGGAACAACCATTTTGCATCTTCCCATGTGATCAAAATCTTGATCTAGGCACTCTGGAGTTCAGCGATATCTCCCTCATCCATACTCCAATTCGACTGATTTGTTTTTTGATATTGGATAACTTTTCAAGAGGATCGCATATATGCAATTAATTTCTCAAAATTCACTCCAAAAATGACCAAAATTAACTAGAGATCCGCCGTCCACGAATTTTTGTCAAAAAAATTCTTCAACACAACTGATTTTTAAATCAATGATATCTCCCTCATCCGGACTCCGATTCGGCCGATTTTTTTTTTTTGAATTCAGATATTTTTTGCAAAGAATCCAGATCTAATTTTTTTTTTCTTCAAATGTTTCACCAGAAGTTATAGATTTGATCTACGGACTCATCACCCCAGAAAATTCCTACAAAAATAAAAAATAAAAAATATCTGCTTTGTCCAAGAAAGTGTTCTGTACCACTTGTAATAGATCTGACCTGCAAATATATGATAAAGAAAATATACCCATAAATAACAAGAGATAAATAAATAAATTTATCTTTATTAATATCAAAACCCTTAAGGTAGGGCAACACCATACATTCACTCCTTAAGGAAGGAGAACACTCCACAAGCCATATGCTTGTCCATACAATATTACTTAACATATCTCAATGGGGAGTCTCTAGCCTCTATATAGGCCTCATACATACAATACCATGGGCCATTACCATGGTTCTCTCAATACCATATATCTAATACCATGGGCTTACCAATTAACTATGGCCCATCACATTATTATATTATTCCCTTGGGTACCTGTTGTGGGGAAAAGTATCCGATGCGGATGACCCTATCCCTACTCTAAAGGTGACAGTCTTTAGCAACAACTGAAAGTAAAGCTTTGATGTTTTCCTTTATGAAAGTACAGAGAGAAGGATGAAAAGATTAACCAACCTGGTGTCCTTCGCTTAGTCGATCTTGATCCTCTCTCTTTGTCTCTTGTTCCCAGCTCCTTACTCTCTTTGCCGGTCCAGCTACACGCAGATCCTGCACAAAACAAGAGAGGAAACTACAAGATACATGTACTCATAACTGATGCATGGATTAGAGTGAATCAAATATACATGTAAATACAATACATCAATGCAATACAAGTATATAGGAGAACATGCAAAACTTTATTGATAGAAGTAACAGGGTTCTGAGAAGGTTACAACCAATGATGGCTCCAATCCAGCAGCACCTCCCCAGCAGCAAGAACTCTCCTCTTCACCTCTAGTAAAACAATCACCCAATAGCTCTAACTGTAATCCAACAGCACCTCCTTGCTTTACACAAAATTCCAGCCTCCTTAGATCTCATAGAAGAGCTCTATATATAGGAGAGAAGAAGAGAGGATGAGTCAGCTTGAGGCTGGCATAGAGCTGACTAGTGTCCTCTCCCTCTTCAGTTAATCTTCAGTTCTTGAGTCCACTTGGAGATCCTTGCTTACACATGGTGATCAAGTACCTCTTACTCATCACAGGGCGAATCTCATGAACCAAGTGTCAGTTTGGAAGCTTCCTGGGCAGTTGACACCTTGCAGGATGACTGTGCCACTTGGCCAATCTCGCCCAGCGCAGGTAGCCTTCATTACTTTTGACTTCCAGCGCAGGTACAGAGTGGGACAGTTGCATTACAGCGCAGAAGCTCAGTTAAGCAGCTGACATGATCCAAAATAAGCCTGTTTTGAAGTGTTTTCAGGTGGAGAACTGATTGGAAGTGCTGTTGTTTGATGACCTTGTTCTTTTAGGGGTAAGAACAACATGTTTAGGGACTGAGGATCCCTGCAATTATTGACATTCCATGCTCCATGATGCGAGGCACAAAAATGTCTATAACAGTTGCCCCCTAAAGTATGAGGCCGTTTATCGGGTGAAATGCTTTATCTAGAGGATCCGAAGTTCATTCCAGTGCTGAGGAGAGTGCCCTGTAATACAATACAATACAATACATTATTTTTCATTCATCATTATTCTCATGATCTAGCTGAGGCGGGCATTCCCATGCTCAGCTTTTTATAAATACATTTTGGTACATATGACAGACGATCGTCTGAAGATAGACTGATAATTTTCTGCTGAAATTATCATCCTTTGAGTAGGATGATCATCTGCTGCAATGATGTACATGGCAAATGCTTTTATATTTCCTGAACATATATCGCAGCCCGGATGGATGAAACTAGATCCGGGGTCTTCAAACTCGTTCGATCTTCACTCTAAGTACAAGTCGATCCATGTGAGAATTGCGCTGAAGTCGAACATGGAAAGACATCGCTTGATTACCGGTCAATAATGAAAACCGTTAACAAGCGCGAGAGGAATCACCAATAATGACGATGACCCTCAAGGTACTGCAGTACAATTCACGTGGCGTGAATAAAGGATTTGGCGTCGAACGCCACGCAAAATCTTCTGGTCGAAGGTCATTGATGTATACCTGTCGCCGGAAGTGAGAAACTTGCCATTGAGGCATGCAAGCTTCAAAGTACTGATGGGGGTGTTCCTAGATCAACTTCTTGGATAATGAGCTGAAGTCGACAAGAAGCGATCCGTCAAAGGAGGGCCTTAATGAATCCCACATCAATGACACGGAACGGAGCTAATGACTTTAGTGGAGGTGAAAACAAACTGTGACATATGATTCAGGGTGGCGATCATGAATGGATGAAGGATAATGTATGGCAGTGGATGGGACACGGTTGACACTTTCAGAATGACCCCTCTTGAACATATAACGACACTGATGCGATGGATCGGTAGCATTACCCCAAATGTGGATGGTTTGGTGAAGACCATGGCGATGAGACCGGTGAATGAAACAACCCAACCCGATGTGGTACGGAGGAAAAGTGTCATGTTCAAGAGTGACTTGCTACCATTAAACTTTGAATGTTCTCCCAATTTTTCCCCAGTCATTTCTGACCAGTACCTCTTTATTTTTGTCAAGCTTGAGGAGGATAACATATGCTTGTTCTATAACCTGCCCTTCGGGCAAGCCCATCGCTATGATTTAACGAGCCTAGCGATAGGGAAACTCGTTCTCGTCTAAAGACAAGTTTGTCGCTATTTAATGAATTTAACGAGTCTAACGACAAGGATAACTCGGTCCTTTTCATTTTTAGAGAGTCTGAAAAGGTACATAAAGTCAACTCCAAAATTCCTTTTTCGTCATCTAATCCCTTAAGTCCGAAAAATTATAAAACAATACAGAAGGGATGAATTTTCGATCGTTTTAACGAGCCGAACAAAACAAGCGCTCGATCTTTTTGTGTAATAATCCCTCAAATCCAAAAAGATTAAAATCTAGAGGAGGGATAGCTTTCCGGTCGCTTTAACGAGCTGGAAGGCCAAAACTCGGCAAACTTTTCATATTTTACGAGTCAGTGAAAAGAGCTCAAAGAAGACTCGTCTTTTGAGGAACGAGTGATGAACAGGGTAGCAGCAGATTCCAGGTACAAGTTGGAATATTCCAATCACAGCAGTGTTACAAGGATGGCTTAGTGAAATCACTCTTCGCAGCTGTTCCTCAAAATGGGTAAACAATCATATGGAGATGAACGATTTTCCAAATGAACGGATGGAGGTGACGGTACACAAACACGACCAATGGTTTTTTATATGGTTGTCAAAGGTTACATTTACCAAGGTTATTTACCGGGATGGGTTTTTTTTTTAACGAGCTTGAACACTGCTCAAACTTATGATTATTTTTTAACGAGCATGAACTATGTGCTAAAACTACTCGGACCTTGCGTTTATTTTTTAACGAGCATGAACTTTATGCTAAAACTGCTCGTAGATAAGTTTGCATGCCCCCAGCATAATAATGCAAATCGAGGTGCATGCCCCCCAAGCTTCATTGCATCCAACTCGGTGGTTGGAATGAAGGTTTATCTCGGGGATTTGTTTCATTTTTTAATGAGGTTGACACAAGATAGGAACTATCCTCGGAGCCCACTGTATTTACAGTATTTCCATTAGGGCGATGATCCATGCTGACAAAATGTTTAGGAATCTTCCGAATCCATTAGACATAGAAGATCTCATATTGTAGGTTTCCACTGTGGCCACTTTCGCCAGATTACTTGCAGGCGGTAGGGTAAAAGTACCCATTAAGGCAGGGTCTTTCAGGAGACCTACTCCAATATTTTGAAGCGAATGATCGCTTCCATGGATCATTGGAATGCTTCCCGTAACTTGTGAACTGTCGGGGAGGAAAGTTTGTTGGTCGACGACTGTAATCCCTCCTTGAAAGGGAAATGCAATCTTCCTGAAGTAGGTCGACACGACTGCGGCCATGGCATATATCAAGGGCCTTCCTAGTAGGATGTTGTAATCGAGGTTTCCATCAATTACTTCAACATCGACTTCTATTGTTTTGCCCCCCAGTTCAACTTGCAAGTTACCTAAAATCCCGTAGGGAGTGTATGATCGTCCATCAAATGCTTTTAAGGTCGTTGACAATTTCGACAAGGGTGGTGAGCCTAAATTTTTCCAGCAACTCATCGACATAAGACATGTAGATGCCCCCTCATCAATAATTGTTCGATGAACAGTTTTGTTGAGGGCTTTCACTTGAATAAGGAAAGCTAGTTGAGCTGGTAACTTAGGGTCATATCCTTTATGATCAAAGGCCACAAGATTGGAATCCATTGGGCCAATCCCACCTATTGCTGATAATAAAGTTTGCTCTTGGGAGGGGCAATTTTGCGGTACCTCAAGTGTCGACATAGCAGACGGCGATTGGGCCAGGTCCTCTATTATATTATAATTCTGTGCTATTTTGGCATGAGGATTAAATGTCGATTTGTGTACTACTCCCTTTGGCAACTTTACCATTGGTTCAGGAATGATGGGTGGCACAACTTTGGTCAAAGCTGTCGTCGAACTACTAGGTTGTTCATTAGCCTTGTTATTTGACAGCCATGGATTCCCGTAATCTTTATTCCTTGTCAAAGCATTATTCTGCTGCTTTGAGGTAGACAACATAAGCACTTGGGATCGGGAAGCATTTTGATTAGCAACCAGATTTGACCAGGATTAGGAAACGGATAAGTCAACACAGCTGAGGTTTTCGGACTCTTAAAGAATCTTTTAAGCTCAGCTTTGCATGGACAATCTGCTGTCCAATGATCCTCATCGCATATATGACACCCCGAAGGGGGTTTCCCTTTTCTCCCTTTCTTTTTCTTCTTGTCTCCCGGTTGCTTCAGTTGTTTGCCCTTGTCGTCCGACACGGCAGTTACTTCCGAGGCAAGAAGTTCTTCATTTGCATTTTGATTCGAAGTCTTACGGGCTTTCTTAGACGAATCCCGTGTTGACTTTGCATTTGCAGTGCCAATCACACCATCGCCGGCATGCGAGTCACTATTTGATCCAGGAGGGGGAGGAATTGAAAATTCCGGTCTAGGGGCGTCAGGTATCTTGTCATAGAGCGTGCCAGACTGAGTATATACTAAGTCTAAATACTGGGCACGAGCAATAACTTGCTCCTCTGTTACGACGCCTCCCTTGGCCACATCTTCTGTTATAGCAGGAAGAAGCGACTTTATAAACCACTCAGCTAAAAGCTGATCTGGAACATAAGTCTTTACCATTCTGCGACGACGACGCCACTCATGTATATGATCTGATATATGTGTGGCCGTTGTCTGCTTGAAATTGGTTAAGATCTCGGTTCCAGTTTCGTACCTTATAGGTAACTGAAAGTGTGTTAAGAAAGTCGTGGCTAGGGAACTAAAATTGTCGAAAGAGGCTCTAGGTAATTCAATATACCATTTAGCCGCCGGACCAGTCAATGTCCTCTGGAAAAGGCGAAGCCTTATCGAATCATCATTCAAGGTATTCGACGAACACCACAGATGGAAAGTCATCACATGATTCAACGGGTCTTCGCCAGGATTTCCATTGAATTTAGGAATGTCCGAAGGAAGTTTGTGAGGAATCGCTGGCCACCAATGGGCATAGGCGATTGGATCGTTCGTCAATCGATGTAAATCTGGTAATTCTAGTGTCGCCACGAATGGCAACTGCTGATTCAGGTTTGACGAGGCGTACCCAGGATACGATGGAATCGCCTGAGCAGTAGGCCTTTGCACACCAGCATAATGCAACTGATGTTGATATGACTGATATGGCTGGTGGGCTTGGCCACTGTAAAGTGGTTGATTTAACCCGTTCTGAATATAGGGTTGCCCACTATTCGCAAAGATCTGTTGCTCAGATCCTTGGTACACCTGTTGAAACTGAGGTTGTTGGTATTGCACCATCCATGGTTGTGAAGCCATGTTTTGCTGTGCGACACTACCCGACGGACCAAGATGCGGGGTTATGGTTCCCGTTTGTATCTGTGTCGTCCCGGCAGTTGGCGATTGTTGTTGTGTTGCAGGGTCAATAGGCTGTTGCATTACAACTTGGGGTTGACATACAACAGGCATCGATTGAACTTGCGACACGGTTACAATTGCTGGCGTCGTCGGGATACTAGACATAGGTACACATTGTTGCATGGAATATACAACTCTTGGCTGTTGGGGTAACATAGGTACCCAACCACTCGTCGTTACTTCAGTCAAACTTGAATGCGGTTGAAAACTGTCGTATGGGTATCCTCCCGGAGGGGGAAGTGAAAGGGCATATTGCCCCCCATACGGTAACAATCCGGAGCTCAAGGGTATAGATGGCCTTTGAGGACTGGATGGCCCAAACTGATTCCTAAAGGGATCAATTTTTCTAGTTTCAACATAAGAATTACTGGGTATTATACCGGAAGAACAAACTGGAACGGACCAAGTTGTCTTAATAGTCCCTGGGTGGACTCCTTCTAGTTGATGAGAACTAGTTGGGACAGATGGTATGCCGGCAAACATCGTTGGAGTGGCAGCAGGAGCTTCTGCTGTCGCTGTGTCGTTTGGCACAGTTCTAGATGTCGATGGTTGTTCAGACATTTTAAGTCTATCCAATAAACTTCCTAACGATTCTTCAGGAACTTCCAGTGGCGATGGACAAACTTCTGATGCAGAAGGAAAAAGAGTGGTACCTACTCCAAAATGAATTGGAGTATTTGCTTGCTGGTCCTCTACGATTTCCTCTATTGCAATCAGACCAGGAGGAAGAGGCAGACCGTCAGGTCCGTAATAAATTTCTGGTGCCGAAGAAGGGGTTACTTCGACAGCGACAGTTGTTTGAACAACAAGACTCTGTGGACCGGTTTCAGATGGAACTGGTTCAGTTATGCAAGTACTCGTTTTCAGACTAGGATCAGTACAACTGTCCTTCTGTTGCTGTTGAACTTCTTCAATAGAGGCAGGGATTCCAGAAATATTGGGAGTGACCAGAATCTCAGATGTTGTTGGAACTTCCGTTCTAACTTTAAAAGGAGATTTTGACCTGGTCAAGCGAGTTCGCTTCGTCCGTACTACTCTCGGTTCCGGAGACAAAGGCGGTTGACTCGCAAGCCTCCCTGAACAACGGGGTTTTAATTGACTTTCCTCCACGGTTGCGGATTACTTGATCAACTAAAATACAAAAAGGGGAATTATGTTTCCGTATTGAATGAATTTTATTAGACGCTTTTAGACACAACTTTGCTTTTTCATGTTTTAAGAGTCGAGAAAAAGCTAAAGATGACTCTAGTCGCCTTCGATGTATTAACGAGCCCGAAGTGACAAATGCTCGGTTGGACCTTTTCAGTTATAGAGTTTGAAAAGGGCCAAAAGAAACTGCTCTGGAGATCTAGGCAGAGGGTGTGCCAAACCTTTCGCGAAACCACAGAATACGTTTTACGGTACGGGTGGTCGATCTTCGTGAATGCTGTGTTCACTGCATCGCGATCAGTAGGGCGGTCGACACGGCTTCCTAAGGATAAAGGATAATTGCCTATAGGGGTCTCCCAATATACGCGACGGTACGCGGGAGCTCAAGTCCGTATTAGTGCTATCGTCCCTCAGGAGGAATCACCCACCTTCGTAGAGATCGACAGTCACTACGTTTAACGACGCCGGAACACGTCTCTACCTAGACCTCTATTGTGAGCGTTATGTTACAATGTGTTTTTAGATTCATTCAATATATTTTAATTTGATCTTGTTTATCAGTTTGTCTTTCAGGATCACCACGAGATGTATTGGCACAAATTCCTAAATGCAGCTAAAATGATAAGCAAGCTTTCACAATCTTTTTAGCTTTGAAAATCCTAACTACTGAGGGGAGAGAAAAAACAATATCTTTCCACACAGAGCACCAAGCACAAACTAATGCACTTTCTCCTAGATCAGACACCCAAACTTATCAAAATGCAAATGCAAGATGCATGTATTTCTTTTCTTTTCCTTTAATGTTGATGTAGACAAAAGGAAAACTGTTGTATGATTTTCGAATTCAATTTGAAGCGTAAACAAACCAGTTTTTCTAAAATGAAAAGACGCTTTACAGGTACTTGTTTCAACACTAAAAATATATGAATTCAAACCATAAAGTGAAAAACAAACAAACTTAAACAGCCATGAACAGTAATAAAACTAGCTCATAAGATCACAAAGACACTTTTACAGTTCTGGATCTAAGAGGTCACAGCTAGACTAGTTCGCTTTTCACAATGGGAAACTGTAACTGAAACAAGAAATACTGAAAGAACATTTACAGTTTCATCACACAACTGAGGCGGAATAATGTCAAGGAGAAGTGGCTTACAGCAAGTACAATAACCAGCAAGCAATCAGCCAAAAACAAGTGCAAACAGGGCCAAGACACAATGGGAAAACTGAACAAGACAAAGGCTAACTGGACCAGCGCAAGTTCTAGTCTGCCAATTTCACTCTCAGCGCAGTTCCCGAAGGGAGTACCTGCGCTGTAATGCAGGCTGCCTGTGTACAGCCTGCACTGACTCACGAGAGTTTCGTCTACAAAGTTTTCCGGGTCATAAAAAGCTCAAAAATGCACTGTTTTTGATGAAATAAAAAGCTATAGGTCAAGTACAGGCTAAGGGATGATCAAGAGGATGAAGATCTATCACAAAGAGTAAAGAGTCTTTTGTAGATAAGCTCTTCAAATCTTGAATTTGCTCAGCAAATGAGCAAGAGTAGCAGTCCCTCTACTTCGCTTTTGATATAGTCAAAAGCTTTTCGATTTGGTACTCTTTTCTTCAAGAAATGAATAGCAAAATACTACAAACACCAACAAGATACTAGGCTCCCCAGTGGAGTCGCCAGTTTGTTGTGGGGAAAAGTATCCGATGCGGATGACCCTATCCCTACTCTAAAGGTGACAATCTTTAGCAACAACTGAAAGTAAAGCTTTAATGTTTTCCTTTATGAAAGTACAGAGAGAAGGATGAAAAGATTAACCAACCTGGTGTCCTTCGCTTAGTCGATCTTGATCCTCTCTCTTTGTCTCTTGTTCCCAGCTCCTTACTCTCTTTGCCGGTCCAGCTACACGCAGATCCTGCACAAAACAAGAGAGGAAACTACAAGATACATGTACTCATAACTGATGCATGGATTAGAGTGAATCAAATATACATGTAAATACAATACATCAATGCAATACAAGTATATAGGAGAACATGCAAAACTTTATTGATAGAAGTAACAGGGTTCTGAGAAGGTTACAACCAATGATGGCTCCAATCCAGCAGCACCTCCCCAGCAGCAAGAACTCTCCTCTTCACCTCTAGTAAAACAATCACCCAATAGCTCTAACTGTAATCCAACAGCACCTCCTTGCTTTACACAAAATTCCAGCCTCCTTAGATCTCATAGAAGAGCTCTATATATAGGAGAGAAGAAGAGAGGATGAGTCAGCTTGAGGCTGGCATAGAGCTGACTAGTGTCCTCTCCCTCTTCAGTTAATCTTCAGTTCTTGAGTCCACTTGGAGATCCTTGCTTACACATGGTGATCAAGTACCTCTTACTCATCACAGGGCGAATCTCATGAACCAAGTGTCAGTTTGGAAGCTTCCTGGGCAGTTGACACCTTGCAGGATGACTGTGCCACTTGGCCAATCTCGCCCAACGCAGGTAGCCTTCATTACTTTTGACTTCCAGCGCAGGTACAGAGTGGGACAGTTGCATTACAGCGCAGAAGCTTAGTTAAGCAGCTGACATGATCCAAAATAAGCCTGTTTTGAAGTGTTTTCAGGTGGAGAACTGATTGGAAGTGCTATTGTTTGATGACCTTGTTCTTTTAGGGGTAAGAACAACATGTTTAGGGACTGAGGATCCCTGTAATTATTGACATTCCATGCTCCATGATGCGAGGCACAAAAATGTCTATAACAGTACCTCCCTCTATACCCCATATTATCCCCCTTAGGTATACTACAAATTGGGACCTAGGGGACCACGAGAAGTTTCCACAGCTAGCACTGAGTAAGTACCTTAAGAAGTTCTATTATGAGGATTCAGGCATCACGTGCCTTGAACCAATGAACTGGCTGGCTGGAGTTGGGGCTGCGAGGCTCCTAAACATGTTGTGGGTGTTACACTTCAGTCACGCCATTATTAACACAGTCTATGTGCACCAATTGCTAACACTGGTGTACGATGGGTGTCTCTAGCTAAGAGAAACCATCCCGATTACCAACATTCTGATCCACTGTATAGCATTGCTTCCAACCCAAGGAGTGGACCCTGTAGAGGCTTTTGTAGGAAAGTCGCAACAGAAGAAGTTGGCGGGCCAAATGAAAGGCGAATTTGGTTTGGTCAAGAAGTTGCGCAGATACTTTATTCAGTCCATCTCGGATGGCGTGGTGCAGTTTTCTGCGCAGATATTAGCTAGTAATATCACCAGGAAATGTCACGTGGATGAAGTACGAGCACTAGTTGTCTCTTTGGCTGCATAGTGCACAAAAGGGGTAAATTATAATTGGGCTCAATATTTATGTAACAAGTCTCTAGAGAACTACAGGGATGCCCATGATGATGGCAAGGCATTTCACTATGCCTGGTTGTTTTTGTTGATCACTTTAATGGCATGGAGGATGCCAAAGAGATCCAATTCCCTCAGCAAGACTCGGACCTACTGAAGGTTGCGAAGTTCGCTTCGCTATGGGCTACCAAAGACCTTGCATGCGTAATGGAGACAAAAACATTTTGGGTATTGTTTGAGACAGAACTAAGGATGGTGATCAACCAGTGGCCAAGGTTATCACCCACCTTGCACGTGCAATACACTAACATCATTTATTTCAAGGCAGATTTCCATAATCTGCACATTCACGCAAAGAAGGATGCATGGGGCATATGGCACAAGTTGCCTTACTTGGTTGTCAAGGAAGACATAGTAGGGGTTATCAGCAAGTGGCCAAGTGACTGGCTCACCCCTTTTGATGCTGGCGTAGGTACCAGTATATTTTCTAAAGGTTTAGCAACACAGATCATGGTAGCAGAAAACAAGGAGGCATAGGAAGTTTTCGCTCGATAAAAGGATGCGCAGAAGAAAGAAGTTGTTGTGAGGGAGAAGGAAGCTCCTGCGAGGGAGAAAGAAGTGGTGGCCAAGGAGAAAGAAGCAGCGTAGGAAGATACTACATCGTAGGCCACCATTGACATCAAAGAGTCAGACACCAAGCGAACACATGTGGAGGAAGAAACAGAGGCGGAAGAAGAAGGGGGCGAAGAGTTGGAGTCCCCCTTTGTGGTCAAGAAGTGGAAGAAGAGTACTTTAGCAGGGCAGTGCAAGAAGCAAAAGTCTAAAAAAACAGCGGGTGTGACACCTTTGGTCCTATTTATGCCTCTAAAATCATTGCAACAACATTGGGGGATAACCACCCAGTCCAGCCCTTAATACAATTCTTTTTCTGTTTGATATGGTGACTCCAACTGGATAATATGGGACCAATTTCCCTATAAATATGTGTTTTGATGAGTGGGTGTTTAAAATATGTGAAAGGATGATAGATGGTTTGAAGGGTAATACTTCTAAAAATATACTAATATATCTATATAGATCTGAAATGAGGGTTTAAAATCTTGTTAACCTATAAGAACCTCTCACTCCAAAGCTTAACAATTATATGATCTAGCTTATGTTGACAATTGTGGAATTAAGTACTTGAAATAGGTGTATGTCTTTGTTTGTTTTTAATTTTTTAAGTGCTTTAAGTTGATTTGTTTATGTTGATATTAGACACACATAACAGCCATATAATGCAGAAAATAAACATCAACACATAACATCAAATTTAATCTAGGAGTTCACCCGAATATCGTGGGCTACGTCTCCTTGAGCTTCTGTCAATTTGACTTGTCTCTTTGGGATTATGGCTTCAATTCTTTTACAAGTTCCACACTCAACTCCAATGTTTATTGACTGAACCAATGGGCTTAGAAAACCATCTATATCCCTGTCACTGTTGTTATCATTCTGCAAACAGATCTAATATCCCTTAAACTTGATTCCTTCAATCGGTGCGTTGAGCTTCCCTGAGCTTCTTGATGGCACAAACTCCTTCATAATTATTCAAATGTCTCTAAAACCTCTTCTACTATCTCTAGCACATATCAGACATCAACGGTAGACTATTCATTTGCTCAAAATGAGCACTGCATCCCCAATCTAAGCCTTCCTCCACGGATGGCTCTTAGCTGCCTCAAGCTTCCTTGTAGCATATCGGATTTTGGAAGTATTCAGATGATTTTTTAAACCCTTGCAATGGATTTAGAAGGCTCATTAAAGTCAAGAATGACTATTGGTTTGCTGATAACGGATACTGGTAGCTCCTGCAGCTGCCTCCAACCGCTGGTGGCCCTGAGCTCCAAAATATCCCTAGATGAAAACCTCCTTGAAGATGATTTCTTCAGCTTCTCTGGATTGTTCCATTGGCTTCATAAGGCCTCAATTAGCCTATCCAGCCTCTTTTTTCACTCTCTTAGGTTGAAAATCACTTCTGGAGTGCATTTAACCAGCAACTCCTAGTGATCCTCGACTAAATTTGGCTAACTGCAGTTAACTGTAACTAATTTGGAATAACCACCCTTTTTTAGCACTCTTCCAAGATTGACTATTGGAGCTAACCATAAATTCTGGCTTCGGGCATGCATGTGACAAGTATACTCCAGCGGTTAGGGATAAGGTTAGCGGTTTTGGCAGTCGGGTTAACATGCAAACCGCGTGTGGTTGGCAAACTAGTGGTTAATTCGCATGTGAACATTTTTTGCGGGACCGTTGGCAGTCCCAACCTTCAAACTTCCACCTGATATAACATAAATATGCACCGAGACCATAGAATGTTAAGAAACAATGCATAGCGGAGGTGGTAGTGCGCTGGCCTAGCTTGCCTGAGGTCATGAGTTCGATTCCATAAAAATTTTACAACACCATTCTAGGGCCACATGGCGGCCTCCGGGATTGCCACGTGTTGGCTCCTGATTGGTCACCCCAAAAGGAATATTCTAGGGAATATTCCAAGTAATATTCCTTGGAATATCATTTTTTTAATATTTCCCAAAAATCAATTTATTCTTGAAAATTGTAGTTTACTAGACTTTTCAAATGGCGATAACTTCTTCATACGGTGTTAGTTTTCTGAACCGTTCACGGTGCTGGAATCAGAAAGATGAGATCTATTCAGTCGTTTAGGTTCAACACTCTTTTGAACACTTTGACATTTTAGCTATCATTAAAGTCCTAGATCAATATCTGATCACTCCTCCCCATTGGGAATCTTTTGGACCCCAAAAGACTGATACACTGATCTGAACAGTAGATGAGAGTATAGTACCCTCTTCTTTTAACCTTCATACACTTTCCTGCATGGCGGGTGCCTTTGAACCAAAACTCGAAGGTATTCGACACTTCCCTTCCTGGATGTGCTTGTCCTCCTGTTAAGAATTGTCTTCCTTGAACTCATTCTGAATGTACAGAATGTAGATGAACATCGCTTCCAAACCACTTCCATGGCGACTTTTTCTACTACAAATCTCCTTTAGCAGACGATGTCAAAATACAAGAAACAACTTGACGACATAAATTCTTGCTTCACCAAAAGAAACAAATTTCACATCATGTGAATCATCATCACATATTTACATCTTGTGTACAAATGATCAACTAAATCACAAGCCGACAAAAATCATGCCTTTTTAACAATTGACCCTTCAAGTCAAGCATGTACAAAAACAATTTTAATGATTCTTTTACAAAGGTGAAACAGTTCATCAGTATCTCCCTTTTACAATCTTGGAGACCAAATCAACTCTTCCAAGTCAACATGACATTACATGCATGTTCAAACAAAAAAATATGATGGTCGATAGCTTTCCATCAATTCAATTACATACATGTTCAAATAAAAGGAAATCATTAACATCCCTATGTTCATACATTCCATCCTCATGCATGCATTCGATTCTTCAACTTTCTATTAAGCACAATCATAAATACAAGATCCTTGACCACATGTACATGTACTTTCAAAGCTGAAATGAATATAATTTTACTGCAATAAAGTGAGTCTACATACTCGACATTTCCATCCTACAACTTGCATTCCATTAGCAAAGAAAGGCATCAAATCAATAGACATGCAACTTTAATTGGATAAGAACTCTAACCATTTCTTACCAATCCACACCAAAGGTGCTTCCTTTAACTGCACATCAACATCAACATGTGTATCATCCTGAAACACATCGATTATGGAAACTTCCTTTCCATTCTTACCATATTCTTTTTCCACTTTCCTCAAATTTCGTGGAAGCATTGTTGGATTCAAAGTCCAACACCTTTCAACAATATGTCCTTGCTTATGGAAATAAGTACAACACATATTCATCTTCTTGACAACATAATTTTCCTTGTCCAATGGACCTTTCGCTTCTTGACTCCTTTCCTTCAAAATTTTCCTGTATGTGGTCATTCTCTTCCAACATCTAGAAACACTATGGTTAACCAAACCACAAAAGGAACATGCAATTATTTTCCAATGCTAATGTGGAAATTTGCCATGCTTAACATAATCAAAAGAAGTGTGATTGAAATCAGATTTATACCTTTCTCGTCCACCTTCATTAACTTCATGAGGAGGTGAATCAAATGAAGAAGTAGCTCCCTTTGGAACGCCATCAATCCCTTCAATGGTTTTAGAGCTTTCACCACTTTCTGGTTCAAGTGTATGCTTATGTACACCTTCTTCCTGCAAATGATATTTCAAACAATTGCATTCCCCAAGAATAAAATCTTTGCAAACTTGAGGTAGAGAACCTGAAATGAAACTCCTTTTAGGAATTGTTTCAATTGCCTTCATGACTACTTTGGAACTTTCTCCATAGGATTGTCCATAGCCAAGACCCAAATACTTAGGCAGTTCCTCAACCATTATTGGATCAACAATACCCTATGCATGTTTGCCCAATCCTTTTCCTTCATAGCCCATTTTGGACATTAACTTGGACCCTATGCCTCTTGTATGTTTTTCAAAAGAACCAACATAAACATTCTTAGAGGAAATTGAAGACAAACTATAATTGTTTGGCAGCAAAGAGTTGTGTCTCCAACTCATGCATATTTTCCATATCCATATTTGCAATATGAAGTTGTCTGTCCATTTCTTGCAATTTGTCAGAAAGCAATTGCTTCTCTTCCTTCATGGAATTCAAATTCTCTCGAAGTTCGGTGCTCATTTCCCTCACCATATCCATCATGATGAACAAATCTCACTTCAAGTCCTCATAAAGGAATCTTGTGAAAGATGAGTATTTGGAAAACTCACTTGTAGAAGTTGTCATTATCAAAATGAACAAAATCACTTCAACAAAATTCACAAATCTTTCAAAGAACTAATGACAAATTTCTGAACTAAATGGCAGTAGAATCAAATTCTTATTCAAGCAACCTTTTGCAAACAAACCCTCTTATGCTTCAAGGATTGTCTTGAGGTCCTTGGGGTAAGGAGAATGCCTTCAGCCCTTCTTCCTTCTTGTCCTCTCTTGGACTTAGCTTATCAGTAGCTTTCCCTTCACCTTTGCAAACTCAAACAATAGTCAGTTTACAAACAATCAAACTGTATAATCCTTTGTACTATTTAAACACCTATCAAGTCAAACACGAAAATAGATTTATCTGTTAATCAAGCATCTTGCTCTGATACCACCTGATCTAAAATGAGGGTTTAACATCTTGTTAACTTACAAGAACCTCTCACTCCAAAGCTTAACAATTATATGATCTAGCTTATGTTTACAATTGCAGAATTAAGTACTTGAAACAGGTGCATGTCTTTGTTTTTTTTTAAGTGATTTAAGTTGATTTGTTTCTGCTGATATTAGACACACATAACAGCCATATAATGCAACAAACAAACATCAACACATAACAGCAAATTTAATCTAGGAGTTCACCTAAATATTGTGGGCTACATCTCCTTGAGCTTCTATCAATTTGACTTGTCTCTTTGGGATTATGGCTTCAATTATTTTACAAGTTCCGCACTCAACTCCAATGGTTATTGACTAAACCAATGGGCTTAGAAAACCATCTATATCCTTTTCACGGTTATCATCATTCTGCAAACAGATCTAAGATCCCTTAGACTTGATTCCTTCAATCGGTGCGTTGATCTTCCCTGAGCTTCTTAATGGTACAAACTCCTTCAGAATTCTTCAAATGTCTCTAAAACCTCTTCTACTATCTCTAGCACATATCAAACATCAATGATAAACTATTTATTTTCTCAAAATGAGCATTGCATCCCCAATCTAAGCCTTCCTCCATGGATGGCACTTGACTGCCTCAAACTTCCCTGTAGCATCTCAGCCTTTATAAGTCTTTAGATGCTTTTGTAACCCTTTCAATGGATTCAGAAGGCTCATTGTAGTTAGGAATGAATGTTGTTTCACTGAGAATGGATACTGGTAGCTCCTACAACTGCCTCCAACCCCTGGTGGCCTTGAGCTCCAAAATATCCCTGGATGAAAATCTCCTTGAAGATGGCTTCTTAAGCTTCTCTAGACTATTCCATTGGCTTCAGAAGGCCTCAACTAGCCTAGCTAGCCTCTTTTTCACTCTCTTAGGTCAAAAATCACTTCCAGAGTGCATTTAATCAATAACTCCTACTGATCCTCCACTAAATTTGGCTAACTGCAGTTAACTGTAACTAATTTGCATAGCCGCCCTTTTTTAGCACTCCACCAAGCTTGACTGTCGGAAATGACCTTAACTGTCGGCTTCAGGCACGCATGTGACAGGTATACACAGTGGTTAAGGATAAGGTTAGCAGTTTTGGCGGTCGGGTTAACACGCAAATCACGTGTGGTTGGAAAACAAGCGGTTAATTTGGCATGTGAAAATTTTTTTTTGGGACCGCTGGCGGTCCCAACCTTCAAACCTCCGCCCGTTATAACATAAATATCCACCGAGACCATAGAATGTTGAAAAAAAATGCATAGCGGAGGTGGTAGCGTGCTGGGCTAGCTTGCTGGAGGTCACAAGTTCGATTCTACCAAAATTTTACAACACCATTCCAGGGCCACGTGGTGGCCTCCGGGCTTGGCACGTGTTGGCTCCTGATTGGTCACCCAAAAAGAATATTCTAGGAATATTCCAAGTAATATTCCTTAGAATATTATTTTTTTAATATTTCCCAAAAATCAATTTATTCTTGAAAATTGCAGTTTACTAGACTTTTCAAATGGTGATAACTTCTTCATACGGTGTCAGTTTTCTGAACCGTTTGTGGTGCCGGAATAAAAATGATGAGATCTATCCAGACATTCAAGTTTGACACTCTTCTAAACACTTTGATATTTGAGCTATCATTAAAGTCCTAGATCAATATCTGATCAATATTTAACCCAGGTAACTCAATATCTATGTGATTTATGATGACTTCAGGTAATCAATCACTAATAAAGATTAATCAATCAATTATAGAAGTTAAGCATGAATGATGATTACTTCAAACAAAGTAATATAAGACAGATCGCATATCATAATAACATTAATTTCTAGCATACATGTTCAGGATATCAATTCCAGAATTACTCAGAAGTGATATAAATGCATAATTGAATGGATAGTCACATATACAACAATATTGAATCAAAAGATTGTTAAATTGCCTAACATGAAACAAAATGGCATAGATATAAGTACCATATGTATTTGAACGTGCTACTGAACTAATAGTCAAGTTCGTTCCTTTTTATTTCTGAAAACTCCAAAAAGATACAGAAATGAAAGTCCTTTTGAAATTTTCTTACAAAAAAAGTTTGAATCTTGATCCTTGCTTTCTACAAAAAATAAATGAAGAAGTGAAAAAATGCTCTCTTCTTCAATCCAATTTTAATACAAATTCGGGACCCTTTCTAAAATGACATGAAAGGATCTTTATAGTAAATATAAAAACAAATTGTTCGTAAAAGATGCTTGGAGTGGGTTGAACAGCCTCTCTAAAAATATGGGATTTCATGACAAAAATATAATTGTAAATAACTTTAAAAAGATGCATTGCATATATCATTCCTCCTGTGGCTTTAGTTGACAAATCTTGAGCATAGTTTGGCCTTCTAGTGGATGACTCATCCTTGTATGCAATTGACTTGTGTACACCGCATCCGAGAGTTCGAGTATCATGCGATCAACTGCATCCGCAAGACATTTCACTGTCATTTGTTGGCTATGCGGTTTGACCAAATAGATCCAATGCGTATCCCAAATGATGCCTTTTAATTTTTTGATTTTTTCTTTTCTGGTGTTCAAATATTACTTCCATTATTTTTCCAATATTTTTACCTTAGGAAGATTTTCAGGGGTTCACTCAAAAATTAATCTGGCGCTGTGTAAATTATCATTTACCAATTCAATGATACTATTCCTTGTTGTCCTGGCCCTTGAAGTTTCTCTTTCTACTTTGATCAGTTGTGTCTCCCATTCTGAGAATAATATCTCTTTATGAGATTCTTCAATCACTGGTAATTTAGTAGCCCTTCCCTTTTCTGTGTTTTTCCAAGAGATATAATTTGTAATCTTGTCATCTGCTTCCTCGAATTCCAATCTGGAATTGACCACTTGATCTACCAATGTGTTGGTTTTGATGCATAATGGATGAATGAGGGATATCTTTTGGCAGAGTTGGGTTAGCTGTTGAGATAATAAATTATTTATTGCTAAGGCTTCCTTTATAAACTCTTCAACTTTAGGATTTTCTTTGAACTGCTCTATTGAGAGTTGTAGCTGCATTATTTTCTCATCCTTAGCTTTAATCTCTTCATGATGCACCAGTTTTAGTTGTTCAAACTCTTGGGATAGTTATTGTTGTCTTTCAATTGCCTACTGATTAATCCTCTGTTTCTCGGCCTTTAGCTGATCTTCAAGTTGTTTAATCTTTTGATCTTTTTCCTTGATCAATTGATTAACTTCAGTTGCTTTATCGATCATGGAAGTTGTATATGCACCTGCAAACTGAGATAATTTAGTCAAGTCTTCAGAGGGATCAACTTCTGAATCTTTCCAAATGACATTCATGTATTCATCTTGAGAGACGGTTGTTGATACTTGGTTTATTTTCCTCTTCTTCCTCTCCCTTTTGACTATAGCCCTCTGCTTAGGGATATAAAACACATCCAACGGTGGAATCTCTTCAATACTCAATATAATCTATGATAGAGGATTCTCAGGGATTATCTCGACTTCCCTCACAGTTGAATCCTTGATGGATACCTTTTCAGCCAAAGGATCATGAACTATGGGTTGTTGTCTTAAGGGAGATTGTGGTGTGATAATATTTTGGGTATCACTTTAACCCTTAATCTGAAGGTCAAACTGTTCCCATTCTTTGATCAACATCGGATCAATGTGAACATCTATATCCAACTATTCACTGGCTTTCTCACTTGTCTCGACTTCACCAAAAGTTTTCTCTATGTCCTACTTTGTGATTTGCCCTATTTGATGGATGACCGGTGTAGTGTTCAATAAGTCCATTGGTATTGACTGAAGCCTTTGTACCCTGTACTGAATGAATTGGTCCATTTTTCCAGGTCCCAGCTTGATCTTTTTCAGATGACTCACTTGCGCAAATGTCTCTCCTTATCTGAAGAAGTCATCGAATTCATCTTTTTAATGGATGAATTTCTTAACCTTTACCTGAGTAGTAAAATTATAAGCAACTTTATTTGGTTCATATTGTCTTATGGGAATAAAAGTTAGGTTCAGACCCCTTATTTTCTCATCTTTAGGTGGTGCATGTTCGTAGTCATGCAACGAATAGATACCACATTGGATCGGAAAGGCAGGCCATAACTGTTTCTTGGCGTCTTTGAGATTTTTTGTAAGGCCCTTTTCAACCATCTGACAGGCTATTTCCCTAGCCAATAGTTTATCTGGGACATATAGAGGAAGGACATGTGGATCAGTGATGCTACCATAAACCCTAATGTATGTAAACAATTCTTCCCCAAACCAACTGCCAATTGAAGTTAGATCGATGCTAGCTTCCTCGGACAGCCGAGGGGCTGGTCTATTAAAGATAGCCTGATGAATGGGTAGGATGAAGCCATGGAAAATCTTGTAAAAATGTTTCTTATATTGCTTTTGCCACAAGTCTTTATGGTAAATATGGATAGGGGTTGGGTCCTGCACGGTCCATTTCCATCCCATGATAGGAAAATCGGAGTTAAAACAAATGGTGTCAACTATATATGCACTCATATAAAATGGGGGAACCACTCGGGTGGTAACAAACCTGTTCTACCAATAATAAAGTATTTGGATAGCCATTTTATTTGATAGAATGGTTTCCTAATCCATCACATAAGAATTCAGAACCGCTTCTATTAAGGGAGCCATTTCAATGGAAAACTTAGCAGAATTGGGGCTTCCAAATAATCTACACATCATTTTAGTAGCATAAAAATATGGAGACGCTAGGGAGTCCACAAAATACATACTGGATGACTTGTGCTTGTGTTTGTTAGGGAAATGCCTCCATTTTTTGATGGGGTCAGACTCTACTTCATTTTCCTTCGTGAAAGCTTCAAGGAATGATTTGTTATAGCACTTCTAAGGCTCTGGAAAATGATATATTTTCTTTAAATCCTCGGGCTTGAAGGACCCAAATATTATCCCATCAAATGTGAAGAGTGTTCTGTCTGTTATGTTGATACCTTCAACTACCCATTTTACCACGTCATTGTATGGAAAAATCTTTGTGTGGGCCATTATTCGGTGAAGGAAAGAATCAGCTATATCACTAAGTGTATTTTCTAACTCTCCAGGTCCGTCAGTCGTTGCTTGTTCTTCTGTTAACTTTGGGTTTTCTCTTTCCAACATATCATATATTCCTTCCCATGAAATCTTCCCACGGTCTTGGCATGTCGTATATGAGATCAACACAACTTTTTTTGTTCCTTTGGCTAATGCAAGAGAAGCTTTCGTCTTTCAGGTTTTCTTTGTCATTTTATTTGGCTGCATACTTCCAGATTCAAACTTCAATTATATGAAACAGAAAAGAGCAATAAACTTAAATTTTCAGAGCGGCTAATGCGTGAATAGAAACTAGTGATAATATTACAGTCGAAAATCAATGCAGGAGTATTTGGTGCAAAAGATTTCGTATTATGAATTGATATTAACACGCAATACGAAAGCTTTGAAGGACCGAAGTCATTACTGTTCTTAATGCCTCACCGTATTAAACAACGTCAAACGTAAATGCTTCAATAAATATATCGCATCGCATTTTTCCCAAGGCCTAATTAGAATGTGTGCCATCAATCTTCCGATTTTGCGATGAGCGATTTCAATATATATTATTTTAATATTCTGAGAGCCATCGCATATCGCAAATCAGGAGGTGTAGGCGCCATGTTCTAAAATCCTTTAGAATTTATGTGATTGCAATGTATGATGACTTGGCACAAAGAGTTGGGGAAATCCTTATTTACCCGCCCGCATAATGTTTTCTTTTTATTATCACTTTATTTATATTTAATATCGCATCGCATTCCCCCGAAGTGAGTTTTATCTGTCTCTGCTAGGATTGCGATATGCGATCAATACATATCGCATCGCAAGTTTTCAAGTGTGGCTTGATACAGTTTTTTAGCGATATGTGAGATGCGAGAATCTTATCGCATCGCAAAGTTTCAATGGCCCATTACAGCTTTTTTATTGGAATTTGGAAATATATTATATGCAATAGTTTTATTGCAATCGCATGTTCACCGATGAATTGTTTTAAGAAGCCTAACATTTAGGATTATGCGGTAACTTTGCATTACTACACTAATATTTAGATTGAATACTTTTTTCGCTTAAGCGCATGCGATGTGTGTTGTCTTTAGAGGGTTTTTTGAAGCACTTTTATTTATAAAAATAAATAAAAAATAAAAAATAAAAAAAAACAAAACAAAACAAAACAAAACAAAACAAAAAACAAAACAAAAAACAAAAAACAAAAAACAAAAAACAAAAAAAACAAAAACAAAAACAAAAACAAAAACAAAAACAAAAACAAAAAACAAAAAACAAAAAACAAAAACAAAAACAAAAAACAAAAAACAAAAAAAAAACAAAGAATTGATTTATATTTAAAGATTTTATTGCTTTTTACAAACTAAAGGGACCCTATTTCCTATTTAGCATCTAAGAATAAAATTAAGAAAAAATTGAAATGGGGGGGTTGTTGTATAGCACAACAATTGGTGATTCACTGAAAGAACCAGTTATCTCTGAATAAAAAGATGAAATTTCTAACACTTTCTTTAGTACAAACAATTGAGGAAAAGGAAACTATTTTGAAATGTGTTAGAAAAACAAAATTACTCTGAATAAGAAAAATTGATCAATTTTTCAATTTCTTTTACAAACCCTTATTATTAATGAAAACATTTATAGTTTCTTCAAGCCTTGATTGGTTGTTAAAGATAAAGTAGGGGGCTTCTGCAACTTAGCTTTTGAATTTACTCTTTTGTCATAGGTAGAGCCACTGCTGCCAGCAAACGTCTATAGTCTCGACAGGGTTACCTTTTAACCATCAATTACTCATTATCCCATCCATCTAAGAAAATAATCTTTTAAAGATAAATTCAGAAAGATATATCTATATATATTTTCATTTTTTATTTTTACTTTTTCTTTTTTTTTCCCAGATAAAATCCATTATCCTGGTTTGGGAGCCAGAAGATGACAATGCATTCACTGGTTTTAATTGAACTGAACAAGTTGGCTCGTAATGAGACCCCTTGTCTTATGATTATAAGTTATTACCCTGTTTTGGTATGCAGTATTGGTAATATCAGTTTAATTAGTTCCCTATGATCATGTTAAGCAGGCTCATAATGAGACCTCTTATCTTTTAAATCAGATATATTTTAGAATTCCACTCTAAAAAACCATAATCCTAATGGATGGGGTGATTCTTTGACTCCTTAAGAGTTATTGGATGACAATTGTAGAGATGTAGATGCTTAGTCATAGAAATCCTTTACTTTTTCCAAAATAACCTCTCTCAACTGATACAACTTAAAATGATTCACTATGCTTTCTTGGTTTGAAAGATTTCACAATTTCAAAGAACATCTTTGTTATGTAACTAGCTCAAGAAAAGATAGAAAAGATAGATCAACGCCTTAGAATTCAGCCTCTTCGAGGGGGCAACCTCCTTTACATTACATAAATGAACAATTCTTGGATGATACAAATGACAAAACCTCCTTTCTATATATAGGAGTCTAAGGAGTCACAATATAATCCAGGCGACCTAACAATAATAATATAAAGCCACAAAAATAACAATAGAGGGATTCTATGGGCACATTAATAACAATATGGGGGTAATGGGGGCACAACAATATAAATAAGGGGTATAACTACAATAGTAATGGGGTAATCACTAGTATTATAGGGACCCAACATGCCCCTCTCCTTCAAAAAAGTGTTGTCCTCAACGCTTGAGTAGTTCTGGATACTTCTGCATAAAATTCTCATCCTCCCATGTGGAATCTTCAGCGGATAAGTTCTTCCACTTGATAAGATACTCTGAAATTGATCGATTTCGTAGCTGTCGAGTTCTTGTTTCTGTGACTGCTTCCGGTTCCAATATAATTTTTCCTTCCTCGTCAAGTTCTGGCAATATTGTTTGAACTGGGAGCTTGTCGCCTATAACCTTCTTTAAACATGAAACATGGAAAACTGGGTGCAATCGAGAAGCTGCAGGAAGCTCCAATTTGTATGCCATAGTACCAATCTTTTGCAACACCTTGTACGGACCATAATACTTTGGTGATAATTTATTATCCTTCTTAGCTTGCTTGAGGGACATTTGCTTATATGGTTGTAGCCGTAGGAATACCCAATCACCTACATCAAAACTTCTTTCACTGCGATGTTGATCTGCCTGTTGTTTCATTCTATTCTGTGCCAACACGAGGTTATCCTTTAAGAGTTGGAGGACTTGTTGTTGATGTTCGATGTGATGTTCCACTGCCTGAACCTTAGAATTTTCTCTTAAATATGATGTGATGGATGGTGGTTGATACCCATAAAGTGCCATAAATGGGGTCATTTTTGTTGCTGTATGGAAGGAAGTGTTATACCACCATTCAGCCAGAGGCAACCATTTGACCCATTGTGTCTGTTTATCAGATACAAAGCAACGAAGATATCCTTCCAAACATTTGTTTACTATCTCAGTTTGCCCATCAGATTGAGGATGATAAGATGAGCTATGAGCTAACTGAGTACCAAGACAAGAAAATAATTCTGTCCAAAAATTTCCAGTGAAAATGGGATCTCTGTCACTTACAATAATCTTTGGGTTTCCATGTAGCTTTTGAATTGTTTCCATAAATGCAGTAGAAACTGTACTGGCTTTAAATGGATGTGATAATGCACAAAAGTGTGCATACTTGGTAAGTCTGTCAACTACCACCATGATGACACTCTTTCCCTCAGACTTGGGTAAACCTGTGATAAAATCCATTGAAACCTCCTCCCAACGTTGGCTTGGAATGGATAAAGGTTGTAATAGACCCGGTGTCTTAATTGTTTCAACTTTATTTTGTTGGCAAACCAAACATTCTGCCACAAACTTTTGAATATCTGATTTAAGGCCATCCCAAAAAAATTCCTTCTTAACCCTGTGGTAAGTTTTTAAAAATCCTGAGTGCCCTCCTAAGGGAGAAGTGTGCAATTCCATAAGAATCTTTTGTTTTAGCTGGGAATTCTTACAGAGGTATAAGCGATCTTTGTACCATAACGAATCATTTTTCCAGCTAAATGTATCAGACGTACTGGAATCTTGTTGTAGCTTTCGAATAAGTGCCCACACTTCTTCGTCATTCTTCCATTCCTCCCTTGCTTCATTTATCCAATCTGGTTGGATAATAGAAATGGCGCACAACAATGCTTCCACATCCTCATCCTTTCTTGAGAGTGCATCTGCCACCACATTTTGCTTCCCTTTTTTGTAGATGATTTCAAAGTCATAACCCAACATCTTTGTGACCCACTTTTGTTGCTCTTCAGAGGATAATCTTTGTTCTAAAAAGTATTTAAGGCTATCATGATCCGTTTTTACCTTGAAGTGTCTTCCCATTAGGTAGGGTCGCCATTTCTTAAGTGCATGGAGTATTGCCAACATTTCCTTCTCATAAATAGCTTTGCTTAAAAACTTTCCCTTGATTGGACGACTTTCAAAAGCAATGGGTCTTTCATCTTGCATTAGAACAACACCAATTCCATTTCCTGAAGCATCACATTCCACAATAAAGGTTTTTGTGAAGTCCGGTGTAGCTAAGACCGGTGCTTGGCACATTGCCTCTTTAAGATGTTCAAAGGCCTTTGTTGCTTCCGGAGTCCATGAAAATGCATCTTTCTTCAATAATGTTGTTAGAGGTGCTGCTATTCTCCCATAATTCTTAACAAACTTGCGATAATACCCTGTCAACCCAAGAAATCCTCGCAGATGCTTTATGGATGTGGGG
The DNA here is from genome assembly GCA_031772625.1 of Pinus tabuliformis. Classification (NCBI taxonomy): domain Eukaryota; kingdom Viridiplantae; phylum Streptophyta; class Pinopsida; order Pinales; family Pinaceae; genus Pinus; species Pinus tabuliformis. The sequence goes on along the minus strand of CM062808.1, from coordinate 30,009,636 downwards.
ATTTTCCATTCCTTAATGGCTTTAATTTTGCTAGGGTCTACCTTAACTCCTTCATGAGATACAATATGACCCAAATATTCCACCTCCTGGACTCCAAAGAAACATTTGGATCTTTTTGCATATAATTGTTTCTCCTCCAATAGTTGTAGCACCCTGTCAACATGTTCAACATGATCCTTCCAAGACTTGCTGTAGATTAGTATATCATCAAAAAATACTAACACAAATTTTCTAAGGAATGGTTTGAAAATTGAATTCATCAAACCTTGAAATGTTGAAGGTGCATTGGTAAGGCCAAAAGGCATGACCAAAAATTCATAATGACCCTCATGAGTTCTAAATGCCGTTTTCGGAATGTCTTCAATCTTCATTCTGATTTGATGATATCCTGAACGAAGATCCAACTTGGTGAAGTAAATTGATCCATGCAATTCATCCAGTAATTCATCAATGACAGGAATGGGGAACTTATCTTTAATAGTGAGCTTGTTGAGCTCCCTATAATCCGGACACATGCGCCATGATCCATCCTTCTTGTGCACCAATACTACTGGAGTAGAGAAAGAACTTTGACTCGGTTGAATTATACCAGCCTCTAGCATTTCTGCAACCATACGTTCAATTTCACTTTTTTGGACATAGGGATATCTGTACGGCCTGATGTTTGGAGGAACACTTCCTGGAATCAGATGAATAGCATGATCATGATCACGCATAGGTGGGAGACCTTTGGGAGTCTCAAATACCTTGGAATGATTGTCCAGGACTTTTTGGAGATCTGGAGAAATAGATGATTCTAATGTGGAAACATCTAGCGAACATAATTGTGCAATTACACCTCTTTGCTCCTTTTTTAGAAGCTTTGTCATACCATTAGAGCTGATTATCTTTCCTGGTTTCCCTGCAATACCCCTTAATTCAACTTCCTTTCCTTCCACAGAAAATTTGATGAAAAGTTCTTGAAAATTAAAAGCTATTGTACCCAAGGATTGTAGCCATTGGACTCCTAGTACAACATCAGCACCTCCCATTGGAATGGAAAGCATTGGGCTAGTCAATACATATTCTCCCATGGATAGCTTGATATTATGGCACTTTCCAGAGCAATTTATTGTTCCTCCATTTGCAATCATCACTTGACACTCTGGTGCTGGATATAGGAAGCAATTCAATTCTTTTGCTACCCTACAATGAATAAAATTGTGGGTGCTTCCTGAATCAATCAACACTATTACCTTTTTCTTCTTGATTTGTCCTTCTATCTTGATGGTTTGAGGAGTGGTAATTCCCGCCAATGCATTACAAGATATGGTCGGATTTATTTGTTCTTCATCTAGGCTTTGTTCCTGGAGTATATCCTCTTCTTTTGACCTTTCTTGCTCCTTTTCTTCTTCCTCTTCACAATCTATGTAGAATAATTTCTTCTCAGCACACTTATGACCTTTAGTGTATTTGCTATCACAACTGTAACAAAGCCCTTTTGCTCTTTTTTCTTCCAATTGTTGTGGTGTCAACCTTATAGGTTGTGGAAGACTAGGGGCAACAACACTTCCGTCTTTATAGTTGTGAGTGGTATGCTTCCTGGTTGCCATAATTTTGCTTTCCATTTTTCTTGCTAACCTGAATGCCTTCTCTAATGAATCAGGTTCCCAAAGGCGAACATCATGTTGGATATTATCCTTTAAAGACCCTATGAACACATCAATCCTATGCTCCTCTGGAATATCTTTTACCCTTATGTTCAATTTTTGGAACTCCTCAATGTGCTCCATTATTGAACCCTTTTGTTTGAGACTTATCAATTGGCTAAAAAAAGTGTTGCTTTTTGTATCCTCATAATGTGCTATCAATTCTTCCGTAAAAATTGCCCAAGTGATAAATTGTTTACGAGAGCAAAGCCATTGATACCATACAAACTGATTTGGTTCCAAATATAAAGTTGTCATACGTACCTTTTGTGTGTTTTGCACATTATTGAGATCGAAGAAATGCTCCATCTGTAATATCCATGTGGCGGGATCCTTGCCATCAAACTTCCTCATATCGATTTTTGGAATATGGTGGGTCTTCGATCCAACATTAGAGTCTATGGAATCATGATTAACATTTCTTTTGTTCACATCATGAGTTTCCTTTACAACCTTTTCACCATTAGTAAGTATTTCTTGTAGAAAATTTGTCAAATCTGTCTTCAAATCTGCCATGTCTGTCTTCAAATCTGTCCTCAAATATGTCTTCAGATCATCCATCTTAGCTTCCATGCCCTTTATCTTAGATTCTACTCCATTTATCTTAGCATCTGTTAGCTTTTGTGAGTGTGACATTTGTTGCACTTGTTCTTGTAATTTTGATATATCATGTAGCATTTCTTCCTCTTCTTCATGAGTCATGCTAGAGCTTTCAGGTTCCTTACTAGGTGTTTGCATTTTCTTTCCTCGGGGCATCAGTTACCGATAATAATGCTTTACTATGCCCTTTGAATTCCTTCAAACCAAGCTTATGCAAAAATAAAAAATAAAAACTACACACCTTTTTTTACTTTGTAGAAGCCTGATATTGAATCTGATGTATCTCTGTAATTTTTAATCCTCCAATTCTGAAATTGTGACCTGTAGTAGCCTTCTATGTCCTCTTTCCAATGCCACTAGTCTGAACCAAATTGGATTCTCCAAGAAAGAGTTATGCACAATCTCCCGCAGTGACCTGATTATAGACTAGTTCAGTAGAGCGAACTTGTATGAAGTCCCACGTGTCACTGTTTCAACCTTTGACTCTGAAAATATATATAAAAGAAAACTAAAGTCCATCCTCTTTCTGTACCTTCTTACGAAATTTCAATACGATGCTCAGAAAGAAAGTTATGACGATTTTCCCCAGGTCACCTGTTTTGAGTGTAATTCAGGAGTCTGCAAAAAGACCAACTTCCCGAGATCATATCTCCGAAAATATCGCGTGAAAAGCTCTGAAATTTGGACCCAAGGTTCAGCACGATTTCTTCTCAAATGGGTGTTTTTTGCGACTTCTGAAAAGTCACAGAAAAAAAGTTATAGCGAAAATGCCACGATGACCTGTTTGGAGCAGCGAAACCCTAGAATCCAAAGCTCTGATACCAAATGTTATGTAACCAGCTCAATAAAAGATAGAAAAGATAGATCAACGCCTTAGAATTCAGCCTCTTCGAGGGGGAAACCTCTTTTACATTACATAAATGAACAATTCTTGGATGATACAAATGACAAAACCTCCTTTCTATATATAGGAGTCTATGGAGTCACAATATAATCCAGCCGACCTAACAATAATAATATAAAGCCACAAAAATAACAATAGAGGGATTCTATGGGCACATTAATAACAATATGGGGGTAATGCGGGCACAACAATATAAATAAGGAGTATAACTACAATAGTAATGGGGTAATCACTAGTATTATAGGGACCCAACAATCTCAGAGTTTTATGATGTTTATCTAATTTCCCAAAACTTTAATCACTTCCTTAAAAGTTTCTACTTTCTAACAGCAGGTATTCACAATATTTTTTCAAATATATTTCAATAGTATAAAGCCAATGGTAGACTATTTACAACATTATTGAAAGAAATCAAAATTTGCATAAAAAGAATATGTACAGATAAGAAGGGGTTACCTCCTTAGGGAAATAATTTCTTTAAGATAAGCCCATTCACAGGAAGAGAATCTCTCTTTCTTGATAAGTCTTGCAGTAAAAATGTTGATGAGCCTACCTTTTCGATGATCTGAAATGGTCCAAGCCACATCTTCTGAAATTTGGTATGTTTACCTTTGTCTTCATGTGCTTTGTCCCATTTCAAAACGAGATCACCAATCTATAATGTTTTTGAGCCGGCTGAACTTGGATCAAAAGAGGATTTAATGACTTGTTGATATTTAGCATTAGGAATCTTAGCCTTTTCTCTTTGCTCATCTAATTTAAGAATTTGATGAAACCTTAATTGAATAGAGGAAGGAGTTTCTTCAATGAATTGTACTAGCTCTAGTGATGGGAGGGATAGATTTGGTGGAATAATAGCTTCTTTCCCATACACTAAGTTAAAAGGAGGAGTACCAATTGAGGCCTTCTGGGTTATATGATCTACCCATAGTGCAAATGTCAAATATTTATGCAAATTCTTTTGGTTTTGATCAACATTCCTTTTAATAATCCTGATGAGATTTTTGTTAGTTGACTCCGCTAAGCCATTTCCGTATGGATAGTAATTTGCAGAGTATTTTAACTTAAAACCTCTCTTAAGAGCAAATTCGACTATACTATTTCCATAAAAATAAGTTTCATTATCAAAAATAAGCGCATTAGGTAAACCAAACCTGGTGATGATGAAATGATCAATAAATTCAATAATTGCATCAGAATTTGCTACCTTTAGTGGAATTGCTTCTACCCACTTTGTGAAGTAGTCGGTGGCTGTAAGGATATATCTGTGCTGCTTGGAAGAATGAGGAACAATCTCTCCTATTATATCAAGCCCCCACTGCTCAAATGGTTGCTCAATATTAACTAGTTGTAAAGGAAAGGCTAGTTTCCTTTGCCTCCCACTAGCATTCTAGCATATTTTACATTTCCTCACATAGTCATGGGTATCTTTGAACAAAGTCAGCCAATAATACCCAGCATGCAGTATTTTGTGTGTTGTAGTGTCTCCTCCAAAATGTCCACCAGCTGGGCCATCATGCAATTCCTGTAAAACCTTTTGCGCTTCAGATTTTTCAAGGCATCTTAATAGAACAGAATCATAATTTCTCCTGAATAACACATTATCAACAATTTCATAGTGTTTGGCTTTTAACCTTAAAGCACGTTTGTTTTTGTAGTTGAACTCAGGGAGGGCATATCCATTTCTTAAGTAAAAAATCATATCAACATATTGAGATTCAGAATCAATTATACTTATCTCATTTACTTGTGCGGTACTACCTGAATCTTCATGATCTGGTATATTGGAAGCTCCTGCTAGCAACCTGCAAAAACCTTGTCCTCTAACAATTTTCACTGGTTTAATGTCAATGTCATATTCTTGTAAAATTGTTACCCAGTTATCTCTTTTCTCTCCTACTTCTCTTTGAATTAGCAATTACCTCACTGCAGAGAATGGGACTATTACTTTTGTATGTGTTTTCAGGAGAAAATGTCGAAAATGTTTAACAGAATTAAACACAACGAAGGCTTGTTTTTTACTTCTGAATAATTAAGCTCAGCACCTTGTAAATTGGAACTAAATAAAGATATGGGTTCTTCCACTTGTTGATCATTGATTTGAGTTAAAACACCAGAATAAGATGATTCAGTGGCAAAAGTATACAAAATAAAACGACTAGAAAATTTGGAGTATTCAATGCAGGAGCATTAATGATTGCTTGTTTGATCGAATCAAAAGCTTCTCTTTCGTTATGTCCCCATTTGAAAACTGAATTTTTCTTAATCATGGATTGCAAGGGTAAAACAATATGTGAACTTATGTATCCAACTATTCACTGGCTTTCTCACTTGTCTTGGCTTCACCAGAAGTTTTCTCTATGTCCTGCTTTGTGCTTTGCTCTGTGATTTGCCCTGTTTGATGGATGACTAGTGTAGTGTTCAATAAGTCCAGTGGTACTGACTGAAGCCTTTGTACCCTGTACTGAATGAATTGGTCCATTTTTCTTGGTCCCAGCTTGATCTTTGCCAGATGGCTCACTTGCGCAAATGTCTCTGCTGATCTGAAGAAGTCATCGAATTCATCTTTTTCATGGATGAATTGCTTAACCTTTACCTGAGTAGTAAAATTATAAGAAACTTTATTTGGGTCATATTGTCTTCTGGGAATAACAACTAGGTTCAGACACCTTATTTTAACAGCTTTAGCTTGTGCATGTTTGTAGTCATGCAATGAATAGATATGCATCGGATCAGAAAGGCAAGCCATAATTGTTTATTGGTGTCTTTGAGATTTTTCGTAAGGCCCTTTTCAACCGTCTGAGATGCTATTTCCCTAGCCAATAGTTTATCCGATACATATAGAGGAAGGACATGTGGATCAGTGATGCTACCATAAGCCCTAATGTATGTAAACAACTCTTCCCCAAACCAACTAATTGAAGTTAGATCGATGCTAGCTTCCTCGGACAACCGAGGGGCTGGTCTATTAAAGATAGCCTGATGAATGGGTAGGATGAAGCCATGGAAAATCTTGTAAAAATGTTTCTTATATTGCTTTTTACACAAGTCTTCATGGTAAATATGGATAGGTGTTGGGTCCTGCACTATAGATTTCCATCCCATGATTGGAAAATCGGAGTTAAAACAAATGGTTTCAACTATATATGCATTTATATAAAATGGGGGAACTACTCGAGTGGTAACAAATGTGTTCTTCCTATAATCAAGTATTTGGATAGCCATTTTATCTCATAGAATGGTTGCCCAATCCATCACATAAGAATTCAGAGCCACTTCTATTAAGGGAACCATTTCAATGGAAAACTTAGCAGAATTGGGGCTTCCAAATAATCTACACATCATTGCGACAGCATAACAATATGGAGACACTAGGGAGTCCAAAAAATACATACCAGATGACTCGTTCTTGTGTTTGTTAGGGAAATGCCTCCATTATTTGATGGGGTCAGACTCTACTTCATTTTCCTTCGCGAAAGCTTCAAGGAATGATTTGTTGTAGCACTTCTGAGGCTCTGGCAAATGATACATTTTCTTTAAATCCTCAGGCTTGAAGGACCCAAATATTCTCCCATCAGATGTGAAGAGTGTTCTGTCTGTTATGTTGATACCTTCAACTACCCATTTTACCATGTCATTGTATGGCAAAATCTTTGTGCGGGCCGCTATTCGGTGAAGGAAAGAATCGGCTAAATCACTAAGTGTATTTTCTGACTCTGCAGGTCTGTCAGCCGTTGCTTGTCCTTCTATTACCTTTTGGTTTTCTCTTTCCAACATATCACATATTCCTTCCCATGAAATCTCCCCACTATCCTGGCATGTCATATCTGAGATCAACACAACTTTTTATGTTCCTTCGGCTACTGCAGGGGAATATTTCGTCTTTCAGGCTTTCTTTGTCACTCTAGCTAGCTGCATACTTCCAAATTCAAACTGCAATTATATGAAATAGAAAAGAGCGATAAACTTAAACTTTCAGAGCAGCTAATGCTTGAACAGATAGTGGTGATAATAGTACAGTCGAAAATCAGGGCAGGAGCATTTGGTGCGAAAGATTTCGTATTATGAATTGATATTAACACGCAAGACGAAATCTTTGAAGGACCGAAGTCATTACTATTCTTAATGCCTCACCGTATTGAACGACGTCAAACTTAAATGCTTCAATAAATAGATCGCATCGCAGTTTTCCCAAGGCCTAATTAGAATGTGTGCCATCAATCTTCCGATTTTGCGATGAGTGATTTCAATATATATTATTTTAATATTCTAAGAGCCATCACATATCACAAATCGGGAGGTGTAGGCGCCATGTTCTAAAAGCCTTTAGAATTTATGCGATTGTGATGTATGATGACTTGGCACAAAGAGTTGGGGAAATCCTTATTTACCCACCCGCATAATGTTTTCTTTTTATTATCACTTTATTTATATTTAACATCGCATCGCATTCCCCCGAAGTGAGTTTTATCTGTCTCTGCTGGGATTGCGATATGCGATCAATACATATCGCATCGCAAAGTTTCAATGGCCCATTACAGCTTGTTTATTGGAATTGGTGATATGCGATATGCGATAGTTTTATCGCAATCGCATGTTCACTGATGAATTATTTTAAGAAGCCTAACATTTAGGATTGTGCGGTAACTTCGCATTACTACACTAATATTTAGATTGAATGCTTTTTGGCCTTAAGCGCATGCGATGTGTGTTGTTTTTAGAGGGTTTTTTGAAGCACTTTTATTTTAAAAAAAAACGAGAAACAAAGAAATTGATTTATATGTAAAGATTTTATTGCTTTTTACAAACTAAAGGGACCCTATTTCCTATTTAGCATCTAAGAATAAAATTAAGAAAAATTTGAAATGGGGGGTTTGTTGTATAGCACAACAATTGGTGATTCACTGAAAGAACCAGTTATATCTGAATAAAAATATGAAATTTCCAACACTTCCTTTAGTGCAAACAATTGAGGAAAAGGAAACTATTTTGAAATGTGTTAGAAAAAAAAAAAAAAATTACTCTAAATAAGAAAAATTGATCAATTTTGCAATTTCTTTTACAAACCCTTATTATTAATGAAAACATTTATAGTTTCTTCAAGCCTTGATTAGTTGTTAAGATAAAGTAGGGAGCTTCTACAACTTAGCTTTTGGATTTACTCTTTTGTCATAGGTAGAACCACTGCTGCCAATGAACTTCTATAGTCTCGATAGGGTTACCTTTTAACCATCAATTACTCATTATCCCATCCATATAAGAAAATAATCTTTTAAAGATAAATTTAGAAAGATATATCTATATATATTTTCATTTTTCATTTTTCATTTTTACTTTTTACTTTTTCTTCTTTTTCCCAGATAAAATCCATTGTCCTGGTTTGGGAGCCAGAAGATAGCAGTGCCATTCACTGGTTGTAATTGAACTAAACAAGTTGGCTCGTAATGAGACCCCTTGTCTTATGATTATAAGCCATTACCTTGTTTTGGTATGCAGTATTGGTAATGTCAGTTTAATTAGTTCCCTATGATCATGGTAAGCAGGCTTGTAATGAGACCTCTTATCTTTTAAATCAGATATATTTTAGAATTACACTCTAAAAAACCATAATCCTAATGGATGGGGTGAATCTTTGACTCCTTAAGAGTTATTGGATGACAATTGTAGAGATGTAGATGCTTAGTCATAGAAAGTCTTTACTTTTTACAAAATAACCTCTCTCAACTGATACAACTTAAAATGATTCACTATGCTTTCTTGGTTTGAAATATTTCACAATTTCAAAGAACATCTCAGAGTTTTATGATGTTTATCTAATTTCCCAAAACTATAATCACTTCCTTAAAAGTTTCTACTTTCTAAAAGCGGATATTCACAATATTTTTTCAAAGAGATTTCAATAGTGGAAGGCCAATGGTAGACTATTTACAACATTATTGAAAGAAGTCAAAATTTGCATAAAAAGAATATGTACAGATAAGAAGGGGTTACCTCCTTAGGGAAAGAATTTCTTTAAGATAAGCCCATTCACAGGAAGAGAATCTCTATTTCTTGATAAGTCTTGTAGTAAAAGTGTTGATGAGCCTACCTTTTCGACGATCTAAAATGGTCCAAGCCACATCTTCTGAAATTTGGTATGTTTATCTTTGTCTTCATGTGCTTTGTCCCATTTCAAAACGAGATCACCAATCTGTAATGTTTTTGAGCCGACTGAACTTGCATCAAAAGAGGATTTAATGACTTGCTGATGTTTAGCATGAGTAATCTTGGCCTTTTCTCTTTCCTCATCTAATTTAAGAATTTGATCAAACCTTAATTGAATAGAGGAAGAAGGATTTTCTTCAATGAATTGTACTAGGGCTAGTGATGGGAGGGCTAGATTTGGTGGAATAACAGCTTCTTTCCCATACACTAAGTTAAAAGGAGAAGTACCAATTGAGGCCTTCTGGGTTATACGATCTGCCCATAGTGCAAATGTTAAAGATTTATGCCAATTATTTTGGTTTTGATCAACAGTCCTTTTAATAATCTGGATGAGATTTTTTTTGGTTGACTCTGCTAAGCCATTTCCTTACGGATAGTAATTTTCAGAGTATTTTAACTTAAAACCTATCTTAAGATCAAATTCAACTATACTATTTCTAGAAAAATAAGATGCATTAACAAAAATAAGCGCATTAGGTAAACCAAACCTGGTGATGATGAAATGATCAATAAATTCAATAATCGCATCAGAATTTTCTACCTTTAGTGGAATTGCTTCTACCCACTTTGTGAAGTAGTTGGTGGCTATAAGGATATATCTATGCTGCTTGGAAGAATCAGGAACAATATCTCTTATTATATCAAGCTTCCACTGCTCAAATGGTTGCTCAATATTAACTGGTTGTAAAGGAAAGGCTAGTTTCCTCTACCTCCCACTAGTAGTTTGGCATATTTTACATTTCCTCAAATAGTCATGGGTATCTTTGAACAAAGTGGCCAATAATACCCAGCATGCAGTATTTTGTGTGTTGTAGTGTCTCCTCCAAAATGTCCACTAGCTGGGCCATCATGCAATTCCTGTAAAACATTTTGCGCTTCATATTTTTCAAGGAAACTTAATAGAATATAATCATAATTTCTCCTGAATAACACATTATCAACGATTTCATAGTGTTTGGCTTTTAACCTTAAAGCATGTTTGTTTTTGTAGCTAAACTCAGGGGGGCATATCCATTTCTTAAGTAAAAAATCAGATCAGCATATTGAGATTCAAAATCAATTATACTTATCTCATTTACTTGTGCGGTACTACCTGAATCTTCATGATCTGGTATATTGGAAGCTCCTGCTAGCAACCTGCAAAAACCTTGTCCTCTAACAATTTTTGTTGGTTTAATGTCAATATCATATTCTTGTAAAGTTGTTACCCAGTTAGCTCTTTTCTCTCCTACTTCTCTTTGAATTAGCAATTGCCTCACTACAGAGAATGGGACTATTACTTTTGTATGTGTTTTCAGGAGAAAAGGTCTAAAATGTTTAACAAACTTAAACATAGCGAAGGCTTGCTTTTCGACTTCTGAATAATTAAGCTCAGCACCTTCTAAATTGGAACTAAAGAAATATATGGGTGCTTCCACTTGCTGATCATTGATTTTTGTTAAAACAGTAGCATAAGATGATTCAGTGGCCAAAGTATACAAAATAAAATGACTAGAAAAATTTAGAGTATTCAATGCAGGAGCATTAATGATTGCTTTTTTGATCGAATCAAAAGCTTCTCTTTCATTATGTCCCCATTTGAAAACTAAATTTTTCTTAATCATGGATTGCAAGGGTAAAACAATATGAGAAAAATCAGGAACGAATCTTTTCACAAAATTTATCTGTCCCAAGAACGATTGCATAGATTTCTTATTATGTGGCAAAGGGATATCAGAAATCTCTTTTATCCTATCAGGATCAATGTATATGCCATTTTTGGATACAATAAACCCTAAGAGTTTACCTTAATTAAGAGCAAAGAATGATTTCTTGGGATTTAAGGAAATCCCATACTTTTTGCAACGTTCAAAGATCTGCTTTAAATCATGTAAATGGTTGCTCTTTTTCTTAGAGTAAACAGTTATGTCATCTAAGTAAACAACAACCGTTTTATTATCAAACCTTTCAAAGCTATATCCATGGCTCGTTGGAAAGTATCTCCATCATTTATCAAACCAAAAGGCATTTTCTGATAAGCATATGTTCCCCATTTGGTTCTGAATGTAATCTTTAATCTATTGTCTGGATGTACCAGGATCTGATTACATCCTGAAAAACCATCAAGAAAAGACATTAACTCATAGCCAACAACTGATTGAAGTATCTGTTCCATTGTTGGTAATGGGAAATTATCTTTCTGACATGCATTGTTCAGATTTCTGAAATCTATGCAAATCCTAATATCGCCATTCTTTTTCCTGACAAGTACCAAATTTGAGACCCATTTTGAATGTCTGACAGGAAAGATTATTTTGGCATTAAGGAGTTTATTCAATTTCATTTTGATTTGACTCTCAAGATTGGGGTGAATTTTCCTTAATTTCTGTTGTACATGTTTCTCTTCAAAAATCATTGGAATTGTATGTTGAATAATAGAGGTATCATAGGTCTTCAAATCCTCATAATTCCAAGCAAAAACATTTTTGTATTTCTTCAATAATCGGATGAAAGCAAATCTTTCATTAGGTGAAAGTCCAAGCCCTAGATTAATATTTTGTGGTTTTGTATCTGTACCAAGGTTTACTAATTCAAACCTTAATGTTTAACTTTGAAGTTTTGAATTAGTGACCTATTTGAATCTATCCTTAATGTCATAAATATCTTCGAGTTTAACCACAGATTTAGGAATAGGCTTTTCTTGGCATTTCTGTTTTAATTGAAGTTCATGATCTCTTTCATCAATGACTTGATCGTCGTAAGATCCTTCAGATGTCAAGAAATTTAGGATATCCTTATCATGATTGAACACACGCCAATTGGTGACATTATTTGGCACAGATGGCCAAAAAATTAATTCAATAGAAAATCTATCTGGACTATAATCCTCAGATGGAAGGAGTTTAGAAGCAACATTACCTAGGAGATCTGTTGCTGCATTCTGTGATCTGGGAATAGGAGAAATATCAAATGCCAAAAAATGAGTTATAAGATCTCGAACAAGTGATTGATAATGTTTCAAATGCCATGAAAGACAATAGATACTATTTCTCACTTGTTTAATGAAAATTTCGGAATCACCTAATACTTTCAGATATTGGATATTCAGGCCTATTGCTTTATAAAGACCTTTAATCAATGCTTCATATTCTGCAGTATTGCTGGTACATTCAAATTATAATCTACATGATAACATCATTTTTTCTCCTTCGGGACTGACTAAAATACATCCTACTCCTGCACTGTCATTGGATTTAGATCCATCGAAATACAAAGACCAAAATAAAGACTTATTTATAGGTTTATCTACAAGTTCATCTTCAACATTAACACACTTAGAAGTAAAGGTACGGGAGAAATTTTCAACTTGTGATGTGACATTATTAGCAAAAAAAGGAGATTGTTGAGCCGTGGAGTTCCAAAAAAATGATTCAGCCGAATAGTTTCCAAGAATGTTATTATTGAAGGCTACAGGTTGATTTTCTTCTTCAAATTTAGTTATTGTGTGAGTCAAGTGTTTTTCACTGTCAATTCTGATTTGATTTGGATTTCCATTATAGGGAAGCGACATGTGAGACTAATCAATTGAAATATAAACATGAAGTTTTTCAAACCAGTCTCTGCTAAGAATTAAACCATAAAACTCAGGGATATCATCAATTAATATATCAATTCTTTGAACAACCCTTGGACCAGCAGATAGTCTAATAGTAACTGAATTTATTTCTCCTAAAACTTGAACCTTAGTTTGATCTAATTGGACAATATGGACTGCAGACTTCTAGGGTTCAATATTTAATTTGAAGCAAACTGATGCTAGCATTATATTTGATGAAGCCCCTGAATCAATCAAGAAGTTATGAAAATTTCTATTGTAGATCTCATAAGTCAAGAGAAAAGGAGGAGTATGAGAATTTGATCTATCCCCAATTAAAACGGCATCGGTAGAATCCACCTTATCAGATGGTGGTTTACCCAATCCTCTGGTAGCCTTGGATAAAACACTAGTTGGAAGAGGAGAAGAAGGTATGCATTTAATTCTTTAAGCAACAACTTTTGTTGATGCTTGAGCTTGCTAAGTTCATGCAGAGAAATTTTCACTCGAGTCTTCTTCATATCTTCAACTATGTTATAATCCATGGAATCCGAAAATACCAGTGTTTTTTATGATGAGGGAGGATTGGATGAAGATGGTTGAGTTTGGGAAGATGAAACTGGAGTTTTCTTTGCAGGAACTTTCTCTTTAGTAACAGTATTTGAATTTTTCTTCGATTTGACTAATTAGGCTTTACGCTACTCTTACTTCTAGTATTTACTGGTAGAGCTTCCTGTTCATTTTCATTATCAGAGTTAGGTAGAATAAAGTCCCACATTCCATGACATTCAACTATTTCATCTTCCTCTGTTTCTTCAACTGATAAAACTGTATCTTCTTCTTCATCATCATCTAAATTGGATTCTACATTAGATATGGCATTGGGTGGTTTAGGGTCAGTTGGCTGATTTCTTTTAAAATTCCTAAATGGTATTTTTGTAGAAGTTTTAGCCACCTGTTTTTTGATTTCTACCATTTCATTGGACATAATTTTAAAAGGTTTTTGTAGGCCTTCCATGTCATATGGATCTTTGGTTGATTTCTTCTTTGAATCATCTCTAAAGGTAACTTTCTTGAATTTCCATTCCTCTAGATCATTTTTCTTTTCTAAATCCAGGATACGTTTTTCAACAGTTATTGCTTCCTTCATATTTTCTGCTAATGTTGGTTTGGTAGCTCTATCAACGAAGATAGTTATGTTTGAAGGCAAAGCATAAATGTACCATTCATTTTAGACCTCCTCGCTAGGCTTGGACACCGCAGGTATTTTATTCAATAACTTATTGAAGCGTGAGTTAAAGTCCTTAATGGGTTCTTTTGGTTTGGCTTTCAAGTTGGAGAGGTCATTAATCAAAGTTGTTGTAGACCTATCATCTCCAAACTTAGTTAGAAATTGCTCTTGAAAAGCATCCCAGCTATTGATAGAACCTGGTGGTAACGAAAAGTACCATGATCCTGCTGCTCCTTGTAGAGTGTATGGAAATAGTCTTACAACAGCATCTTCTTCCGTTACTCCATTCAAGTTAATAGATAACATGAAATTGTTTATATGTTCCTCCGCTAACAGGCCATTGTCAGGATTAAATTTAGGTAGCCATTTTCAGGATGTGTTGGCAATTGGGTCAAAGGTGCAGGCATTCTGATAGCTCCTAGGTTGGTCCATGGCCTCGGTTGAGGTTGATTATGTGCCATTGTTGAGTTATTAGTAGAAGAGGGTGAAGAAGCGATTGAAAGTGATTGGGTAAAGGATGTTGAAGCTCATGTACATGTTTGGACTATATCTGGAGTTGGGAAACGGGTGTATGACCTTGCAATAGTATGGATGGAATGGATGAGGAGGAGGACAGAGTCTCGCTATTAGATTTTGATGGTGTCTTTATAGCCCTTTTTCAACTTGGTATAGAGAATTCAACTAGTGGGATACCAAGCTTTTCACTCTTTGCCCTAGTTAGCAGTTGCGATGGGATATATTGAGAAGTAACACTGCCTTGGGATAACTCAGACTCTTCTTAGGATATTGAAATCCCTTGGAGTTTGTGAATCAAAGATTGTACTTTATGAGGTTCAGAAGAAGGATTGTCTGGCTTGTTTAGGGTTTTAGTAGTGCGTTGTGTATTTTTCTTTTCAACTTATTGCTTGCAAATAGGAGATTTAGAATGCGAGGGAGAAGTTGGAGGTGATGGTAAGGGAGTTTACTCTTAGAATGGCTTGTAGATTTAGATTTACTCACCATTAACAATCAAGCCTCCTTCTAGTGCCAAAAAAATTGATGCCTCTAAAATCGTTGCAACAACATTGCGAGATAACCACCCGGTCCAGCCCTTAATACAGTTCCTTTTTCATTTGATATGGTGGCTCCAACTGGATAATATGGGAACAATTTCCCTATAAATATGTGTTTTGATGAGTGGGTGTTTAAAATATGTGAAAGGATGATAGATGGTTTGAATGGTAATACTTCTGAAAATATACTAATATATCTATATATATATTTAACCTAAGTAACTCAATATCTATGTGATTTATGATGACTTCAGGTAATCAATCACTAATAAATATTAATCAATCAATTACAGAAGTTAAGCATGAATGATGATTGTTGGTATCATCCCAAGACCCCTTTTTCCTCCCAAAAACATATCATTTATCCATTCATTTTCATCATATATCCCTTAGAATCCTTGAAAATTGATTATTAATAGTCTTATAGTTATTAAATTGCATAGAAATTTATTTAGGGGTTTTATGTTGAAGAATTAGAAGTTTTTGATGAAATGGTTACAGGAAGTTCCCACATCCTGTAATAAGCTTATCGTTTGACATGTGGCGCAGCAGTTGGGCTAGAATGAAAGGCATGGACGAAAAGCAGAATGTCCAAGAATGGACAAACGCCTATCTCCCAGCCGAATCGATCCTCCTAGATGCGCGGTCAACTCAAGTCAAAGCATGGCACCTGGCAGACAAAAGCAGCAACAGCAGCTCGCTCTATTTTTATTTGGTTTTTGTTCTTTTTGAAAACACTTAGGATAGAAACATTTTGAAAAGGCTTGATGTAATAAAAGCGGCAACAGCCGAATGTACATTCATTGTAGCAATGACATGGCTGTGGATATACATATGTAAATACAGTCCGGTTAATGGTTAATGTTTAATCGTTGAATCGTTCCAGAACAGAGTTTTTAAGTTTAATACTAAGACCTATTCACAGTTACGACTTGTGTATCTCGTGCATTGATTTGGTAGCCGGTCGATTATAAGCCAGTGTACCC
Organism: Pinus tabuliformis; assembly: GCA_031772625.1. Classification (NCBI taxonomy): domain Eukaryota; kingdom Viridiplantae; phylum Streptophyta; class Pinopsida; order Pinales; family Pinaceae; genus Pinus; species Pinus tabuliformis. The sequence continues at coordinate 29,993,397 of CM062808.1, read as the reverse complement.
TTGGAACGCGGACGGGCCCTGCGTTCAATCGGTATACTGTCCATTTATTTCATTTACATTTCGGTTATCGTATGGTTTGCACAGTGATTGGATTTCGATTTCAATAGGTTTTATATGGTTTGCATAACAGTTACAATTACATAGCTTTCGATTTCCATAGCTTTCGATTTCCATTGAATGTATATGGTTTGCGTTTATGGTTATGCTGCACAGTCATCACTGAGATTTGGAAGTGCGTCCTGTAAGGGATTCGATCCCTGTGTGTCTTGTAAAAGCACCATCATAAACTCTGTTTTTATTCCACAATTCATTTATGCTCTCTATATAGTTTGATATAGTGTAAATATCATTGAATGTTGTGTGTTTACTGAACAAGGGTTTTCTGGGTAATATCTTTGTAAGGAGATTAAAATCATTGTTACAGTCATACGCAGTGCTTAGGTTTGCACAGTCATACATAGTGCTTAGGTTCAGGGTTTAATTTGGTAAATGCATTTAATGATAAGCATTGTAATCAGGTATATTAGTAAGGTAATCTGAGTGTTTGAATGATAGGTGACATATCCCAGCCTTCCGTAAAGAAGCCTTGTAACCTACATCATAATCACTTGGCCAACAATCCTTTATGTCTATATATTTTAGACCATGCCTCTAAGCTTACGCACCTTGGTCGATATTAAATATAGAGTCTAGCCTAGTACCCTAGCTAGAACACTACATTTTGGCGCCGTTGTCGGGGAGGCGTACTTAAAGGATTCAAACAAAAAGAAAAAAATTTCAATACACAAAAATAAACAAACACACAGTTAGAAATCATGTTCATTTATGCCTAGACTTAGAGACAATCAAGGGAGATTTGTAAAAACCCCCCACCATCTGAAAACTAACCCATCATCATCAGGAGCAGACTCTCTAGGGAATACAACACCAGCTGAGGAGGATATCCAAACATTGGAAGAAAAATTTTATTCAGGACAGCAAATTACTCTTGCTGAGAGAGAAACTCTATTTGCACATAAATTACAGCAGAAGCCCTTTCCTAGATCTTCTACACAAGGGAAAAGTAGTACAATTACCAAGCAATCTTCCTTTCTCTCTTTTCCACCAAGTGACACTGACACAAAGAGACCAATTAGAATGGCTGAGGAGGGATCTGGATCAGTTCCCCACCAAGAGGAGGAGGAGTCAACTTTTAAGTTCCCTATACAAGAACCACAGGAGGATGAGGAGATCAAAATGAAAAATATACCCCCATCCGTGCTACCCAATTTCTATGGTATGGCTTCAGAGGATTCGGACTCATTCTTATTCGAGTTTGACATTGTATGTCGAACTTATGGCTATACAGATGATGCTCATAGGCTCAAATTGTTTCCAGCCACATTAAAGGCAGCAGCCTTGAAATGGTTTATGGGGCTAGGTGAGCATGCCATAGTTGATTGGGATGGCATGAGGAGAATATTTCTAAGGAAATATCAGCCTTATTGCAGATCCAAAGACTCTAAAGATGACATCTTTAGAATGAGTCAGCAGGAGGATGAAACCTTAGAAGAATATTTAGAACGGTTTGTCTATAACTTGCAAAAATCTAAACACCGAACAATGCCTCCTGATATGGTCCGCACAATATTCTTGAAAGGTATCCGGGAAGAATACATGGATGATCTCAACTTAATGGGCAAAGGTGACATTTTTGCCTTACCCTTTGAAGAAATAGCTGAGCTGTGTAAAAAATATTCAAGGAGTAAAGGTAAAATGGGAAAGAGAACCTTGTCATCAAGGGTCACAAAAACTGCCTCTGCTAGTGTCACCCGGGCTGAAATTGGTAATCTTTTAGAAGAGTTTAAAACAGATTTGTTGAGCACTCTAGGGAACCAAATTGATACCTTAAAGGCCAAAAAGAAACAGGAAGAAGAAGATAATATCATGGCTATTTTCTGCCCCAAATGCCGCAAGAAACATGCATTAAAAGACTGCCCTCTAGAAAATATCCAAGTTTGTGCTTTCTGTACTGAACATCATGATATGTTTAACTGTCCTAAAGTTAAAATTTTGCAGAACTGTAACATGGCAGCCAGTACAGAGATGGAAAACGTGTATTACATGGGCGCAAAGCGACCATGGCAGCCAAGGCAAGCACCCCATGGTATGTTTCCTAATCAAAATCTGCAATTTCCTATGAATGATCAGATGTATGCACAAAACTCATGGAATGTACCCATGCCATGGCAGCATGGAAACCAACCACAAAATCAATGGAGACCGTCTCAACAATACTCACAATCTTATCATCCATATCCTCAATCATATCTACCTTACTCACAGCCATATCAACAGTACCAACAGCCATATCCATCACATTCTCAAACATATCAGCAGCACCCTCAGCAAGTTGTTTATCAGTCCCAACCTTCTCAACAAGCACTACCTGCTCCTCCACCAATAAATGTAACACAATTGCAATTTCCAACTAACCCACAACCTCCCAGACCCACTCAAATACCTGCTCAAACTGTCCCAAATCCGAATAATAGAGCAGAGAGGCCAGCCTATAATGTAGAGGAAGGAACTTCATACTCCACACTGCCTTTGCAAAACATTAATTTGAGGTCTGGTAGGGTGCTACAGAAGGATTCTCCAATAACAGATCAGCAAGAAGAAAACTCAGAAAAAGACAATGAAATGACAACTCAAACAAAACCAAGCAGTGATACCAAAGATAAACATATGCAATCACTGCATCCACCTTTTCCAGACCGATTGGTCCAAGTAAAACCACCACTGCCTCCACCACAATTTGATGTCTTGGATGAACTTAAAAATGTCTACATAAAAATCCCACTGCTGCAAGCTATAAAGGACATTCCTATCTATACCAAAGCCATCAAAGACATGTGTCTCAAGAAGCCTGCTAGGAAAAGGATTGATCCTCAGACCATTCATGTTTTAGGAAATTTAGCAGGCCTTATGACCAATACCATCTCCATGGAGAAGTATGTTGATCCTGGCATTCCCAAAGTGACCACCATCATTAACAACATACGGCTTCCAAACACTTTGATAGATCTTGGAGCCGCAATCAATGTCATGACCCTTGAAACCATGAGAACACTCCAGCTCATGAATTTGCAACATACCACGATTGTTCTTGAACTAGCTGATAGGTCCAAAGTCATTCCTGAAGGGATTTTGGAAGACATCATTGTCTCACTGGACTCTTGGGAGTATCCAGTGGATTTCCTAGTCCTTCAACCCAAATCCAATTTAGGAGGACACCCTATCATCCTAGGTAGACCATGGTTAGCGACTGTTGATGCATTCATTGGATGCCGATCAGGCAACATGATTATTTCCAGAGGGACCGAAAGAAAACAACTCACCCTCTATCCATTGGCACAATCACCAGCAGTAACACATAACTTGTGGCTTGATGATAAATTTAATGATAAAGAAGAAGTACAATCTGTTTTTAGCATTGACTAGATCTATGATTTCCATGAAGACAATAATGATTTGGTAGAATTATTTCTTTCTCAACCCGATGTATCTGAAAATTTGAGAAATGAACAATATAATGCTGCAGATGTACTTTTGGCTCAAAACTTTCAAGAAACATGCACTATCCACTCTTTGCAATCTACATTTCACGACATCTTTCCAGTTCAATCCATCACCAATACACAGAGTCAGGTCATAGAGATCAGTCCAGGGAAAACTTTGAACATAGGCAACCACCTAGACTCATCTCAGCAAGAGAAATTGATTAGACTCTTGAAGAAGTACCAAAAACCCTTTGCTTGGGATTACACTGACATGCATGGGATTCACCCCGACACATGCACTCACCATATCTACACAGATAGCACCATTAAACCAGTGAGGCAACCACAAAGAAGAATGAACCCCATGCTCCAAGACATTGTCAGAGAGGAATTGCAAAAACTTTGAGAGTCAACTTTATATATCCTATTTCTGATAGTCAATGGGTATCCCCATTGGTTATCGTGCCCAAGAAAAATGGTAAGTGGCGCATCTGTGTTGATTACAGACAGTTGAATAAAGCAACGCTCAAAGATTACTTCCCACTGCCATTTATTGACTAAGTGTTAGACACCCTAGCTGGCAAATCATCATTTTCTTTTCTTGATGGTTTCAGTGGCTACAACCAGATCAGGATTGCCTCTGAAGACCAGGACAAAACCACATTCACCTGTCCTTGGGGCACCTATGCCTACAATGTTTTGCCATTTGGACTTTGTAACGCTCCAGCTACATTTCAGCGAGCTGTGTTAGCTATTTTCGCTGATTTAATTCATGATTGTGTTGAAGTGTATATGGATGATTTTTCAGTATATGGCAATTCATTTGAACATGCATTAGAAAATCTTGAGAGATTTTTGAAAAGGTGTATTGAAGCTAACCTGTCCCTCAGCAACGAAAAGTGCTTTATGATGTTAAATGGAGGGATAGTGTTGGGCCATTATATCTCTTTTCAAGGCATCTAGGTTGACCCAGCCAAGATCCAGATTATTGCCGATTTGCCTATTCCACAAAATCAGAGAGAGGTAAGAAGTTTTCTTGGGTATGAAAGCTATTACCACAGATTCATTGAACATTTTAGCAAGATAGCTTTACCTTTGTTTAAACTTCTAACCAAAGATGTACTTTTCAACTGGACTGAGAACTGTCAACATGCATTCGAACAACTCAAAAAGAAACTATCTACCGCACCAGTCTTGAGAGGGCCTAATTGGAGTTTACCATTTCATATTTTTACTGATGCATCTGACACTGTAGTAGGTGCATCATTAGGCCAAAAAGATGAATCTTGTACTTATGCCATTTATTTCATTAGTAAAAATCTAACACCTGCAGAGCTAAACTATACAGTTACAGAAAAGGAAACGCTTGCCATCATTTATGCTGTGAATAAATTCCGACATTACATAACTGGTTATGAAGTCTTTGTACATACTGATCATTCTGCCATTAGACATCTCATGAATAAACCAATAACTAGTGGCAGAGTTACCAGATGGTTACTATTGTTACAGGAATTTAACATCACAGTGTTAGATAGACCAGGCAAAGAGAACCAGGTGGCTGATTTTCTCTCTAGACTGCAAAATCCAGGTGAGGTTGTTCCAGTTGAAGATTCTTTTCCGGATGAACACTTATTTGCAATTTCCATAGTAACTCCTTGGTATGTTGATTTGGCTAATTACTTGTCTACAGGAAGGACACCTCCACACTTCACTGCAAAGGAAAGGAAAAGACTAATCAAACAAAGTGCTAGATATTCATGGCTTAATGGCGATCTATTTTATACTGGTTTTGATATGATCATTAGGAGATGTGTAAGAAATGATGAGGTAATTGACATTTTAAAATCTTGCCATGATGAACCGTGTGGTGGGCATTTTGCAGCGAAGCAGACAGCCTTCAAAGTTCTTTCTCTTGGATACTACTGGCCATCCATTTTCAAGGATGCCAAGAAGTATGTAAAGAGTTGTGACAGCTTCCAAAGAATGGGCAGACCAACATCTACCGATGAGATGCCCCTTCAGCCCCAAGTTCACTTAGAGCCATTTGATAAGTGGGCTCTGGAATTTATAGGACCTATTAACCCAGCCTCCAATGGTAAGAAGTACATCTTAGTATGTACTGATTATGTCACAAAGTGGGCAGAAGCAAAAGCACTGGTGAGAGCAACCGAACACACAGTAGTCAATTTCCTTTTTGAGGAGATCTTTGTGAGGTATGGAGTACCAAGGGAAATTGTAACTGATCAAGGTACTCAATTCACCTCAAAGCTCATGAAGGACATCACAGACAAGTACCAAATAAAGCATAGAAAAAGTACCCCTTATCATCCACAGGCCAATGGGCAGGTGGAATCAACAAACAAAACTTTGGAGGGGATCATTACCAAAACTGTTGCAATGAACATGAAAAATTGGGAAGAAAAGCTCAAAGAGGCACTCTGGGCTTACAGGATTACTTGGAAAGATACCATAGGATTTACACCATACCAATTGGTGTACGGTAAGGAGGTCATGCTTCCTATTGAATTCCAAATTCACACTTTTAAACTGGCTGCAGATTTACAAATTGATTTGGACCAAGCACAAAAAGAAAGAATCCAGCAGTTGAACCAGCTGGATGAGATGAGGGAGCAAGCAGAACAAACCACCATCCTCATGCAAAAACATAGGAAGCAATGGCATGATTCACACATTAAGAAGAAGCACTTCAAGGAAGGTGACTGGGCTTTACTTTTTGATTCAAAATTCAAGGATCATAAAGCCAAGTTCACCACCCATTGGATGGGCCCCTATGAAATTATTCAGGCTTATGACAATGGTTCAGTTAAGCTCAAAACTATCGATGGTGAAGGTCACTCCTTCACATTCAATGGTCATCGCCTGAAATTGTACACCAAGCCCATCAGCAAGCAAGATTTTCTCCATACACTATCTCAGCAAAGAGAGGTTGAGATACTGCAGCCCTTAGCTGCAGTATCACTGCCTTAGTTTCATTTCCTTTCAATTTCAAAGTCAAAAAGAAAAAAAAAAAATATAAAATATAAAATATAAAACAAAATTTATAAAACAAAAAAACAAAAAAAAAATAAATAAATAATGGGTTAGATGTGAAAACCAGTATCTGGCACAATCTAACCCCGAATTCCTACTTGAAAACCAATTCGTTGGCGGGTATGAATTCTCTTTCTTTTGTTCACTGTTTAATTTCTCAGCTAAATCATGACTTGAGGACAAGTCAAACTTTAAGTCGGGGAGAGAGGCATCAGCATTCTGTTCTGTTACTTTTATCTCTCCCTTGTAAATTCTTCAAGATTTCTTATTCTATATTTTCACTGTAAATTTCCAACAGCAGCTTGTTCCAGCATTCCAGACTTCAATAAATAAGCTGTTTTGTCATGATTTTATTTCAGAGGGACCTGGTTATAAACATTTTGCAGGGGGACCTGTTCTGTTCAGATATCTACGCTACCAACACCAGCAGTAATGGGACCTGTTTTAAGACATTCAGAAGGGACCTGTTAAAGAAATTGACACCAAGGGCTACTTCAACAGAATTTCATCAAGCTTCTACAAGGATTTGGGCACCAACACTCCATCAAATGCCAAGCTCAGTGAACCTGTAACAATATAAGGAGCTGCATGAACATTTTCAAAAATTTTCTAAGGGACCTGTTACATCTTCAATTTTTCTCAAAGGACCTGTGCATTCAATCTTCCTCAGAGGACCTGTTACAACAAGCAAAAGAACAGTCCAAAAAGGGACTAGCTACTCAGCATGTCAATACAATAACGATCAACAAAAGAGTAATGTGTTTCTATTCTTAAACATTTAATTTCCTAGATTGATTTTTAATGTAACTTTGATGACTATGAACTGTTATGATTAGTTTCAAGGACACCTACATCAATCTCCTATCACCCCTTATCCCACCGATTCTCATCATTCCCATACATCAACCTATTCATATCCCTAAAACCCATTACCAACACATCCACCTTGTCATATATCCTACAGTCATACCAACATCCTCTATACGACCGAATACCAACTGAAAAGGGCACGTGGTGAGTTGTGTTTTTAAATACAAAGGAAGAGACAGATGTAAAGCGGCCTATATATATTTCACTCCACACAGCCAAATCATAACTTCACCACCCAACGTACCCAATGATCAAAAGGGGCTCCCCGAAATCATACCCAGCATTATAGATACGCTACCAGCGCTCTTGTGGTGACATCCATGCAAGCGTACAGCACTCCTCTTTTTTTTTTTAAATGAATGGTTACGTTGTGAAGTGAGTACAGGGTTATCTCAGAGAAATACAGTGGTTACCATTTCTAGAAAAATTCCATGGAAGTAATGAGGAAGTTACCAAGCAATTTGCCTTCACCTTTAATGGAGAAAAGGCCCTAATAGGTAACTTCTCCTTCAAAATTTCAGAGGATACTATAGCTCAGGCAATAGGGATTAGTCCAGAAGGGGAGAATTACTTTAAAACCAAGCAATTTAAAGAGAAATCATGGACACAGTTCATGTCTAGATCTAGAGTCTCCTCGGTAAACTGGAAGAAGGGTGTTCCAAGAAGCTGGTTAGTTCATCCTTGGGATGAAATGGTTTACATCCTTCAAAAATTCATAACCTGTGAAGGTAGGTACAGTATTGTTTATCTATACCACATCAAACTACTCCTCCATTTGAAGAAACAATGTGTAATCAGTGTGCCATATTTTCTGCTACAAATCTTAACTAAGATGTCCAAGACTATCCAGAAGCAGAAGGGGAATGAAGATAAGAGCTTGTACCATTTTGGCTTAATTAAAATCCTCATTGAGCATGAATTGCAGAAAAGAGGGAAACCATGGAAGGAATTCCTAGCTGTCAATCAAATTAGAGATGAGGAAGAAAAAGAAGAAGTGCAAGAGGACTTAGGGTTTATGAAGGACATTGATGAAGAAATTCCAGTATCCAAAGCCAGCAAAGCACCTCTACCTGTGGGCAGCATAAGGACCAGGAACATGCAAAAAGGAGATTCTAAGAGGGCCGAAAAAGACAAAAATTTTACCACTTACTCACGAAGAACAAGGCGGACACCAAAAGCCCAGTTGCAAGAAGACCAGTTCGAATCTCATGCACCTGCACAAATGGATGTTGAGAGTGGTGACCATTCACTACCAGCACCAGAAGTTGACATGGAGGTAGAAAGAAATAACAAAGAGGAAAAATGTTCACCACCTCCCATCAAAAGACAGAAGAAGTTAGAGAAACAAATTGAAGAATTGAAGGAAGAGCTCATGGAAGCTAACATGTTGGAAAAAGTTATTAAAAGAGAAAATGAAATGCTCCGGGCACAAAGCAAAGAAACTCAGAAGAAAAATGAAAAGTTAAAGGAAAGAATCAGTGAATTGGAGACTGAGCAAACTGAGATTTCTAACTGGGCCACTAAGTGGTACAATCAGAAGAAGACCCTTAAAGAAAAATATAAAAAGTTAAAGCAGGAGCTCAAGGGACAGAAAGATAACCAGGTGAAAAAGAATGTAGACACCTTGCTCAAGGCAGCACAGATCCAGGCAGGGATAGAGTTCAAGGGAAGCACTTCAGGGGTAGCATGAGGACATGTTAATCCTTAAGTCGGGGAGAGATGTTGGTATCATCCCAAGACCCCTTTTTCCTCCCAAAAACATATCATTTATCCATTCATTTTCATCATATATCCCTTAGAATCCTTGAAAATTGATTATTAATAGTCTTATAGTTATTAAATTGCATAGAAATTTATTTAGGGGTTTTATGTTGAAGAATTAGAAGTTTTTGATGAAATGGTTACAGGAAGTTCCCACATCCTGTAATAAGCTTATCGTTTGACATGTGGCGCAGCAGTTGGGCTAGAACGAAAGGCATGGACGAAAAGAAGAATGTCCAAGCATGGACAAACACCTATCTCCCAGCCGAATCGATCCTCCTAGATGCGCGGTCAACTCAAGTCAAAGCATGGCACCTGGCAGACAAAAGCAGCAATAGCAGCTCGTTCTATTTTTATTTGGTTTTTGTTCTTTTTGAAAACACTTAGGATAGAAACATTTTGAAAAGGCTTGATGTAATAAAAGCGACAACAGCCGAATGTACATTCATTGTAGCAATGACATGGCTGTGGATATACATATGTAAATACAGTCCGGTTAATGGTTAATGTTTAATCGTTGAATCGTTCCATAACAGAGTTTTTAAGTTTAATACTAAGACCTATTCACAGTTACGACTTGTGTATCTCGTGCATTGATTTGGTAGCCGGTCGATTATAAGCCAGTGTACCCTTGGAACGCGGACGGGCCCTGCGTTCAATCGGTATATTGTCCATTTATTTCATTTACATTTCGGTTATCGTATGGTTTGCACAGTGATTGGATTTCGATTTCAATAGGTTTTATATGGTTTGCATAACAGTTACAATTACATAGCTTTCGATTTCCATTGAATGTATATGGTTTGCGTTTATGGTTATGCTGCACAGTCATCACTGAGATTTGGAAGTGCGTCCTGTAAGGGATTCGATCCCTGTGTGTCTTGTAAAAGCACCATCATAAACTCTGTTTTTATTCCACAATTCATTTATGCTCTCTATATAGTTTGATATAGTGTAAATATCATTGAATGTTGTGTGTTTACTGAACAAGGGTTTTATGGGTAATATATTTGTAAGGAGATTAAAATCATTGTTACAGTCATACGCAGTGCTTAGGTTTGCACAGTCATACACAGTGCTTAGGTTCAGGGTTTAATTTGGTAAATGCATTTAATGATAAGCATTGTAATCAGGTATATTAGTAAGGTAATCTGAGTGTTTGAATGATAGGTGACATATCCCAGCCTTCCGTAAAGAAGCCTTGTAACCTACATCATAATCACTTGGCCAACAATCCTTTATGTCTATATATTTTAGACCATGCCTCTAAGCTTACGCACCTTGGTCGATATTATATATAGAGTCTAGCCTAGTACCCTAGCTAGAACACTACAATGATTACTTCAAAAAAAGTAATATAAGACAGATCACATATCATAATAACATTAACTACCAGCATACATGTTCAGGATATCAATTCCAAAATTACTGAGAAGTGATCTAAATGCATAATTGAATGGATAGTCACATATACAACAATATTGAATCAAAAGTCTGTTAAATTGCCTAACATGAAACAAAATTACATAGATATAAGTACCATGTGTATTGAACGTGCAACTAAAGTAACAGTCTAGTTCGTTCCTTTTTATTTCTGAAAACTCCAAAAAGATACAGAAATGCAAGTCCTTTTGAAATCTGCTTACAAAAAAAGTTTGAACCTTGATCCTTGCTTTCTACAAAAAATAAATTAAGAAGTGAAAAAGTGCTCTATTCTTCAATCCAATTTTAATACAAATTCAGGAGCCTTTCTAAAATGACATGAAAGGGTCTTTGTAGTAAAAATAAACACAAATTGTTCGTAAAAGATGCTCGGAGTGGTTGGAACAGCCTCTCTAAAAATATGGCATTTCATGACAAAAATAGAATTGTAAATAACTTTAAAAAGATGCATTGCATATATCATTCCTCCAATTGCTTTAGTTTACAAACCTCGAGCATAGTTTGGACTTCCTATGGATGACTCATCTTGGCATGCCATTGACCTATGTATACCGCATCTGAGAGTTTAGGTATCATGCGATTGACTGCATCCACAAGACATTTCACTGTCATTTGTTGGCTATGTGGTTTGACCAACTATATCTAATGTGTATCTTGTTATCACCCCAAGAAACTCACCTAGGTTGTAAATCAGTGATGCTCAGGAACATTAAAAATTCAACAATTATGGTTGGATAAGATGATAGATAAATGAAGATATGCTGCACATTTAAGCCAGATAACCACTCCTACTATGACTATCCCCAGACATGGGTGAAGACCCCCAAACTACAAGGCTTTCAACTACCAACTACTCACAGTTTAAGGTAAAGGTGATAATGGAGAAGACTAATTGCACCAGCAGATGCACAGGACCCTGTGATGGCCAGCTGCAATCAGTTATAAGATCTGTGAAACTATTGTTTAACACACAGGCAGGATGACAGCTCCCTGAGGTCAAAGCAACAGCAATCTGCAAGCAATTTCAATGGACCACTAAATTATAACATAGAGGTGGGATGACAGCCCCTCTGATATTAAAATCCACAGCACATCAAACAAATGCAAGCAGGCACAGCCTGGAACAAGAAAGAGAAGTGGAAAGTGAGCATATGACAGCAAAAGAAGCTTGTATTAGTGAAGATCAAGACCAGAAGCTGCAGGTCTCATAGTATTTACAGTCTCCAGAAGTTAAAGGCAACAAAAAAACTATCATTCATCAAACACTCATCAATCCCACTACATCGGTTTTTTCAGTATATATGGTGTCTCATTACACAATCTCTCTGTTAGCTATGCGTGGAGGAGCCCATAAATGGTCACCAACCACATTTACATTCAGGAGTGGGCCTCTGGTACAAATCTGGCTGTGCTGTAAATGGATTTGACCCCTCTGTTGCTCTGTAGTCCTCCTTTGAGCAGGTGGCATGAAATACCAAAGGAGCCATAACCATTGAATGCACTGATCTGATAAACGGTGTCCTGCTTCCTCCTCGGCCATACTTTTGATTAATGGCAGCTGCTGATCATTAAAAATGGCTCCATTATGACTGTGCTGCTTTAAAACAGTGGAATGCTGCCCAAACTGCTCATTCCCGCCCATCATTGCTTCAATTTTGACTTTTAAGAGGCGCATGCATGGTTCATCCCACTATCGGGTCCGCCTTTAGGGTCGCAATTCATATTATAACAGGCCCATCCTTTGTTTTTTAATATTTGCAAATACAGGCAAAACTGCCGCAAAACCATGAAAAATGGCTTTGGCGGACTTGAATCATATATATATATATATATATATCGTTTCAGAACCCTTTCGGATCCGAAAACCCATCGCAATCGCACCCACCAGGCATCCCTTGAATTTCTTTATACATTGAAAATACACAAAAAACATTGAAAATGCGACGGGCGCGGACTTGAAATGTTATAAAATGGAGCGTTGTACATCCATCGGGTCCGGCCCATCGCATCGGCACATAACTTATGTTAAAGCCCTGCCCCTTTGAAATCGCCGATAGCGATACGCCGATGCGATATCGGCGATCGCTGCGGACCCGATAATTTATCAAAAGGAATTAACACCGCCGTCGGGTCCGGCCCATCGGGTCGGGAATATATATATGCGCGAAAGGCCCTGCCCTCTTTGAAAGCGCCGATGCGATATCGGCGATCGCTCATCGGCGAATAATAAAGCCCAAACCTCTTTGTAAGTCCTCCATTGCAACTCGCCGATGCGATATCGGCGACCGCTCATCGGCGATGTCCTGTGCCCCAATATTTGGTGAAGCACCGATATTGCTGCGGACCCGATAATCTATCAAAAAGCATTCATAACGCCGTCGGGTCCGGCTTATCGGGTCGGAAGCATATCATATGTGAAGGCCCTGTCCCTTTTAAAAACGCCGATAGCGATATCGCCGCGGACCCGAAAATCTATCAAAAAGGATTAATACCGCCGTCGGGTCCGGCCCATCGGATCGCAAACATAAAAGGCCCATGCTCCATTGTAAATGCCGATAGCGATACGCCGATGCGATATCGGCGATCGCTCATCGGCGATGTATCATGTTGCTGTCGCTGCCTCCCCCGACTTGCGATATGCCGACGCGATCTGGACCGTTGATCGGCCAGATCCAACGGCTGAGATTGATGCGGATCCTTAAGCCTGCGCTTTTGATTTTTACATGGTTTTTGGGGTATTTCCACCTCCCGATAGTGTATTTCTGCCCTCCAAAGGGCTTTCCCCTTGCAATTTTTTCACTTGGTGGAAATCTTTTAGCCATATTTTGAAAAATTGAACAGCAACCATGGATCCTTTGGCATATTTATAAGTGTAATTGCAGCCTTTGAGAGTGTTTGAATCCATTTTTGTGCCTTTGCACAGCAAAGATAACATATCCCAATTGAGGCCTTTTAATTTTTTTAGTTTTTCTTCTCTGGTGTTCGAATCTTGCTTCCATTGTTTTTCCAATATTTTTACCTTAGGAATATTTTCAGAGGTGCACTCAGAAATTAAGTTGGCGCTGTGTAAATTATTACCAATTCAATGATATTATTCCTTGCTTCCCTAGCCCTTGAAGTTTCTCTTTCTACTTTGATCATTTATGTCTCCCATTCTGAGAATAATATCTCTTTATGAGATTCTTCAATCACTGGTAATTTAGTAGCCCTTCCCTTTTCTGTGTTTTTCCAAGAGATATAATCTATAATCTTTTCATCTACTTCCTCGAATTCCAATCTGGAATTGACCGCTTGATCTACCAGTGTGTTGGTTTTGATGCATAATGGATGAATGAGGGATATCTTTTGGCAGAGTTGGGTTAGCTGTTGAGATAAGAAATTATTTATTGCTAAGGCTTCCTTTATAAACTCTTCAACTTTAGGATTTTCTTTGAACTACTCTATTGAGAGTTGTAGCTGCATTATTTTCTCATCCTTAGCTTTAATCTCTTCATGATGCACCAGTTTTAGTTATTCAAACTCTTGGGATAGTTGTTGCTGTCTTTCAATTGCCTGCTGATTAATCCTCTGTTTCTCGACCTTTAGCTGATCTTCAAGTTGTTTAATCTTTTGATCTTTTTCCTTGATCAATTGATTAAATTCAGTTGCTTTATCGATCGTGGCAGTTATATATGCACCCGTAAACTAAGATAATTTAGTCAAGTCTTCGAAGGGATCAACTTCTGAATCTTTCCAAATGACATTCATGTATTCATCTTGAGAGATGGTTGTCGATACTTGGTCTATTTTCCTCTTCTTCCTCTGCCTTTTGACTACAGCCCTGTGTTTAGGGCTATAAAACACATCCAATGGTGGGATCTCCTCAATACTCAATATAATCTCTGATGAAGGATTCTCAGGGATTATCTCGACTTCCCTCACAGTTGAATCCTTGTTGGATGCCTTTTCAACCATAGGATCATGAACTATGGGTTGTTGTCTTAAGGGAGATTGCGGTGTGATAATAGTTTGGGTATCACTTTGACCCTTAATCTGAAGGTCAAACTGTTCCCATTCTTTGATCAACACTGGATCAATGTGAACATCTGTATCCAATTGTTCACTAGCTTTCTCGCTTGTCTCGACTTCACCAGAAATTTTTCTCTATGTCCTACTTTGTGCTTTTCTCTATGGTTTGCCCTATTTGATGGATGATTGGTGTAGTGTTCAATAAGTCCAATGGTACTGACTGAAGCCTTTGTACCCTATACTAAATGAATTGGTCCATTTTTCCTGGTCCCAGCATGATCTTTTCCAGATGACTCCCTTGCGCAAATGTCTCTGCTTATCTGAATAAGTCATCGAATTCATCTTTTTCATGGATGAATTGCTTAACCTTTGTCTAAGTAGTAAAATTATAAGCAAATTCATTTGGGTCATATTTTCTTCTGGGAATAATAGCTAGTTTCAAACCCATTATTTTCTCAGCTTCATCTTGTGCATGTTTGTAGTCATGCAATTAATAGATACCACATCGAATCGAAAAGGCAGGCCATAACTATTTCTTGGCATCTTTGAGATTTTTTGTAAGGCCCTTTTCAACCATCTAACGGGCTATTTCCCTAGCCAATAGTTTATCCGGGACATATAGAGGAAGGACATATGGATCAATGATGCTACCATAAACCCTAATGTATGTAAACAATTCTTCCCCAAACCAACTACCAATTGAAGTTAGATCGATGTTAGCTTCCTCGGATAGCCGAGGGGTTGGTCTATTAAAGATAGCTTGATGAATGGGTAGGATGAAACCATGGAAAATCTTGTAAAAATGTTTCTTATATTTCTTTTGCAACAGGTCTTTATGGTAAATATGGATAGGGGTTGGGTCCTGCACAGTCCATCCCATGATAGGAAAATGGGAGTTAAAACAAATGGTGTCAACTATATATGCACTCATATAAAATGGGGGAACCACTCGGGTGGTAACAAACCTGTTCTTCCTATAATCAAGTATTTGGACAGCCATTTTATCTAATAGAATGGTTTCCCAATCCATCACATAAGAATTTAGATCTGCTTCTATTAAGGGAACCATTTCAATGGAAAACTTAGCAAAATTGTGGCTTCCAAATAATCTACACAATCATTGCAGCAGTATAACAATTTGGAGATGCTGGGGAGTCCACATAATACATACCGGATTACTCATGCTTGTTTTTGTTAGGGAAATGCCTCCATTGTTTGATGGGTTCAGACTCTACTTCATTTTGCTTCACGAAAGCTTCAAGGAATGATTTGTTGTAGCACTTATGAGGCTCTGGAAAATTATACATTTTCTTTAAATCCTCAGGATTGAAGGACCCAAATATTCTCCCATCAAATGTGAAGAGCGTTTTGTCTGTTATGTTGATACCTTCAACTACCCATTTTACCATGTCATTGTATGGCAAAATCTTTGCATGGACCGATATTCGGTGAAGGAAAGAATCGGCTAAATCACTAAGTGTATTTTCTGACTCTGCAGGTCCGTCAGTCGTTGCTTGTCCTTTTGTTACCTTTGGGTTTTCTCTTTCCAACATATCATATATTCCTTCCCATGAAATCTTCCCACAATCCTGGCATGTCGTATCTGAGATCAACACAACTTTTTCTGTTCCTTCGGCTATTGCAGGGGAAGCTTTCATCTTTCAGGCTTTCTTTGTCATTTTAGTCGGTTTCATACTTCCAGATTCAAACTCAAATTATATGAAATAGAAAAGAGTGATAAACTTAAACTTTCAGAGCAGCTAATGCTTGAACAGATAATGGTGATAATAGTACAGTCGAAAATCAAGGTAGGAGCATTTGGTATGAAAGATTTCATATTATGAATTGATATTAACATGAAAGACGAAATCTTTGAAGGACTGAAGTCATTACTGTTCATAATGTCTCACCATATTGAACGACGTCAAACTTAAATGCTTCAATAAATAGATTGCATCATAGTTTTCCCAAGGCCTAATTAGAATGTGTGCCATCAATCTTCCAATTTTGCGATGAGCGATTTCAATATATATTATTTTAATATTCTGAGAGCCATCGCATATCGCAAATCGGGAGGTGTAGGTGCCATGTTCTAAAAGCCTTTAGAATTTATGCGATTGTGATGTATGATGACTTGGCACAAAGAGTTGGGGAAATCCTTATTTACCCACCCACATAATGTTTTCTTTTTATTATCACTTTATTTATATTTAACATCGCATCGCATTCCCCCTAAGTGAGTATTATTTGTCTCTGTTGGGATTGCGATATGCGAACAATACATATTGCATCACAAGTTTTCACGTCTAACTTCATACGTTTTTTTATCGATATGTGAGATGCAAGAATATTATCGCATTGCAAAGTTTCAATGGCCCATTATAGCTTGTTTATTGGAATTGGCGATATGCGATATGCAATAGTTTTATCGCAATCGAATGTTCACCGATGAATTGTTTTAAGAAGCCTAACGTTTAGGATTGTGTGGTAACTTTGCATTACTACACTAATATTTAGATTGAATACTTTTTGGCCTTAAGCACATGTGATGTATGTTGTTTTTAGAGGGTTTTTTGAAGCACTTTTATTTTTTAAAAACGAGAAACAAAGAAATTGATTTATATGTAAAGATTTTATTGTTTTTTACAAACTAAAGGGACCCTATTTCCTATTTAGCATCTAAGAATGAAATTAAGAAAAATTTGAAATGGGGGGGTTTTTGTATAGCACAATAGGTCCTCATAGAGGGGGACTTGTATGAAATTAGGGATGTGGTCTACGATGCCACAATGGATATGATGAGACACTTTGAAGCACAGTACCATCAATCGCTCGGTAAGGTACAACAGGGCCTACAAGACTTGCAGCTCCAAACAGGTCTTCTACAAGCGAGAGTGGGACAGGTGAGTGAGAAGAAAGCGAGCCTGAATCAAGCGAGTGTGTCAGTATTGGACACATAAATGATTGTGGATCTCCACATGGTATGGCTACCAGAAGGATCCCTTCATGGTGACTTTGCTGAAGAGCAAGCACATCTACTTTAGATGAATAACCTGAGTCTGAATTTGGCCTTGCTTCCCATTCAGACTCTACACGCGTTGCACCAAGGGGTGTCAGACGAACTTAGGATTCATGAGAAATGTGCCTTGTTGGTAATCAATGAGGTCAAAAAAAAATAACCATCGGATCTTTGAGGAAAAGGTGCAGGCCCTCAAGGAAAAGGAGGATGTCACAGCTCGAAGCCAACAGCTAGAAGTAGTGATTGCACAGGCCTGTAGTGAGCTTCTAGAGCTCAATATCCCAGTTGAAGCGGCCTCTATGGGGATAATTCAAAAGTTGGTTACTGCAGTGAAAATATCTAAGGACAAAATCGATCGACTCAGGTTTGAGTTGCATCTACAAATCTCAGAGTTACAACTCAAGTTGCAACCCATTACCCCTCAAAAAGTTAGAGAGCAATGTGAAGTTGCTATTGAAGGAGGAATGGCCACCTTGGAAGCTGCAGTCAAGGGTTGCACTGAGTTTTTGGAGAAATCCATGGAGCTATGGACCTCGTTGTCGGAGGATCCCACTCTGCTTTGGTGCAGACATCAAGGAAAAGTAGAGGCAGTTTGATGAAATTCAATCAACAACATGGACCTTAGCACCTGTGCAAAGGTTCGTTATATTACAAGAAGGAAAGCTCATTCAGAATGAAATTGATCAGATCTGTCACACGGAAGTGATAATCTCTTCAAGGACGCAGTAGTGGGTAGATTAGGTCAGTCAATCGACTCTTTTAGTACAGAGAAAGCTTAAAGGGATGCAGCAGACTCAAAGGACCATGGGCCTTATAGTTGAAGGCCCCACTACTGAAAAATTGGTCAAGGAAGTGCACCAATATGCTACACAGGGAATAACCTACCTGTGGGTATTAAAGATTGAGTTCAATGAGCTACAAGTGAAGTTTGAGTCGCCACCAGCCGAGTGACTCGAGGACAAACCACGAAATTTTGTTGGGGGTCTGTTGGGATAGGGTCCCCTGGGGTAGATTTTGTAACTAATTTTCGTAATTATGTAAGTCTTTGCATGTTGAGGGAGCAGAGCGTGAAGGTCATAGGAGTCAAAAGGGACTTTAGTCCCTTAGTTTGTTAGACGATAGGATGTTTTGTGACCGACCCATGGTTCATGAACCATGGTATTTTAAAAGAAGAAGCTATATAAAGAAGTCATAGTGAGTCATAGGAGGTCAGCTAAGCATTGAAGATCATTGTATGGGCAAGTAGTTTTAGGCAGGAACGTATGTTTCCTATACTTAGGCAAAGGGTAAGACTCTTGCAATTGTGTGTGCGGAGACCTTGGTAAGTTTGTAAGCTGACTATGCGGGCCCCTACAGTTGTGTGTGCAGGGAAGAAGAGTCTGTAACAGAAGGACTATATCTAATAAATACTATTTTGGAGCAAAAATTGTATACATGTGCCTTTGTATTTACTTAGGCAATTTATGTGTATTCGCTTTGATTTCTGCATTTATCTGAAGGCACACTTAATTGGTGCACGAAAGTGGTATATTAACGTGTTTAATTGATATTGTGAATGTTTAAAGTGTTTCATGAAGGGTTAGATTCTGTATTTTATAAGTTACTATGATTTCTAGATTTTAATTGTTAGGGTTTGTGAAGGTCGGGATAAAGCCCTAGAAGTAAAAAAAATCCATCACACAGACCTTTGGATGCAGAAGCATGGTTCGATCATCCCCCAATACTGCTTGAGGTGAGATTGTAGTCGGCGTTACGCTGGTTGTTGCTGAAAGGGCTAGTAGTTAGGGTTTTTCTGGTTGGCTCAACTAACTCTGAACCTGGGTCAGGACCTCTCAAGCCAACAAATGGGAACATCCTTGATAGCTTGGAGGAGTGGGATTTTAACACACAATTTTTTCAATTCTCCCAGAAGTCCAGTCTCTTGTGGGATGTGTTGGTTAGGATGGATCAATATTTCAGGAAAAGGAGGTGTATTGGATTTAGGAACACTCTCTTCCTTTTCCTATTCAAGCTCCTCAGGTGGAGATGGATGTTGGTTATATGGGAGAACTCTTCTAAACCTGAGGTTGTTTCTTGAATCTCCATAGCATATGTAGGGTAAGATGTCTCTCCGTTATAGACATGTTGTTCCTGGTTTGGATTTGGATGAGCAGATATATGAGGTTGCTTAGGTGGAGCCGGATGAATGAGATGTCGTTGAGATGGAGGTGGATGTAGTAAAGTAGGTGGTTGGTTGAATTAAGGCCTCCAACCTTGTCATGGGGTATTCCATTGAGGATGTGTAGAGGCATATGGCTGAAATGTTTGATTGGTAGGTTCGGGAGGATACTAAGGTGCATATGGCCAAGGAGAAGGTGTAGACCATGAAGAATGATTAGGAGAGTAACAAGGGGGCAGGGGTTCATTCTATTTGGGATGGTAATAGGAATAGGAAGCACCTTGCATTCCCTACTGGTATGGTTGAGGTCTTTAAGGCCTTCTTTGATTGATGTAACAGAGTTGTTTAGCCCCACCTTCTACCACTTGGTATACAACTTTCAATCCAAGAAAGGAAAGACACTTATCTGTGGAATGGTTTTCCTCACAGACTGAGCATACCTCTATAACATTTAATGTACATTCATTTCTAAGGTGCCTTTTATTTCATTTAGGGAAAAAGATAGCTAAGGCTCTATCTGCTTCCTCTCTTTTCCTCTTGATATGCATGGTGTCCATTTGCATAGAAAAGGTGTGCAGCATTTCACTGTTAAAGTCCTCCAACATGTTTCCAATTTCATTCTTGATAGATGTGGTGGAGGAAGAGGAACTAGACAAAGCTTGAATAGACCAACCCTTCTTCCTATCAGCCCTATAATTGTTTTTTAATATTGTCTTGATGTTTATTGGGTGTCGGAATTACAATTTAATTGAACTCCTTCAACACTTAATTTGTCAAACCAAGGCTACATAAGCTTTGAGGCATAGCACAGGAAATGCCAAAGATTCTAGGATTAACTTCTACAAATCCTACTTCTGATCTACTAATTAAATCATGTAGAATCAGCCAAGCAATAAATTGCAAAGAAAACCTTTCAGCAAAATGACACCAAGCCACTCTGGGTACTGGATTCACTCAAGAAAAATACTCGCCAAAGACTTTGATAAAATAACAAAGCACGCCTTGCAGTCAAACTTAAAATGACATCAAAGAGAAAAATTATGTTCATGTAGTCGAATTCCAATGCTTAGAAAATAAAAAGAAATGTTAATCTATTATGTTCTTAAATCTGCTTCATGTACTAGAAAAATCTCATTCCTATAGCAGAATAATTACATTTATGTACCAGAATGGGTTCGTTCTCACGCCAGAATACTTTGTTCCTATACTGGAAAGTTATGTTCCTACACTAGCACACTTTGTTCCTACACTGGAACACTTTGTTCCTGTACTAGAACACTTTGTTCCTGCAATGGAACACTTTTTTCCTGCACTTAGAACGTTTTTTTCTTGTCCTAGGATAGATTCACATTCAACAATCCTTCATTCATAAATTGATGTGCTAAAGCAGTAAGCATAAAATTAACAAATGCGGAAAGGAAACTTCAACTTGAGAGATAATTTAAACAAGACCGAATCAATTGTAAACTTTTAATAAAAACAAACTGCAAAGATTCAAGGAAATTCTCACACTTGCATAAATGAAAAACTCATGTGTTGCAATAAAACATCGCTATTCGAATGATTAAAATTAAACCCTTTCTAAATCTCATTCACATTGTGATATATATAATCTACATAATAATAAATTTAATGTAATCACATGAAGTCTATAAACTCAGAAAAGATAGTTAACGATTTACGTACTTACAACATTTTACTTACAGTTATTCATGTATATCGTGACAGCTTAAATTCATACACAAAGAAACCATCACACAGCTACACTTCGTGTTCTAACTAGGGTACGCTTCACCATAAAGGAAATAAACAAAACTTAAAGCATGAAAATCTGTAACCCTAACTATCTTCTAGAAATGATTCAAGAAACCTTCTCAGAAAAGAAAATACATGTTTTGATGCTTCAGAAAAAAATAGAAATGTTTGGACTAAAATTAAAACACTCAATGCACACAAGGACTCCTCAGATCTAAGATCATGTGCAAAAGAAACACAACCACAAGAGATTCACCACACCTACAAGCTCAAGCATAAAGAAATCACTCTTGTGCAAAAAAATATTATTGTATCTAAGCACACTGAAATAATAATGGGGAGAACGAGCTGGGTTGGTTGGGCCCTATCCAACCAGCTTGTTTCCCTTTACAAAAGTTGTAAACTCAAATGAGTGAAGGAATCATTACAAATATCAACAGGAACAACAAATAAGTGAAACCGGCATCAACTCCTTCTTTATTCAAAAATATCTGCAAATATACATAGTAAAACCATAGATCCAACCCCAGAGGGTCGAGGCAATACAGTATTTCAAATTTACAACAAAAATATCAAAGTCTCTTCCAGGTATCGCTAAAAAAACCTATCTCATAATTCCTAATTTATACATAAGTATTCAGCTCTTAGCAGCAATAGATGACTTAATAAGAAAATACAGCAAATCATGATTGACATCCATCTTTGGCATCTTCGTAACATTCCAAGCCTAATATAGGAAGGGGAACAAGTCCCCAATGGTAGGTGCATGAAATCCCTTAACAGATGTGATATTTTTGGAGTCAATCTGTAGTGAATTATTCATTTATCCATCTGGTGCAGGAACTGCGGCGTGTACAAGAATATCAGATCCTGAACCAACCAACTCCAACTTCGATTAATGACAATTTTTCATCACACCCTTAAAGAAATGAAAAATAGATAAGTTACAAGGAAATATATTCCTATTCAACCTCTTTAATTATCAATAAGCCTATGTAATCCATGTCCAAGAAAATCATAACAAGGAACCAAGAAACATGTGTAAAATTCTTAATTTAATTGCAAAACAGGGGTTAGGGTAACATTATTTATGGTAAAGGTAGGGTTAAAAGAAGACAAATATCAAAACCAACATCCCCTCAACCTCTTTTCATTGTGTTTCCTCGCACAACTACTAACCTTTGCAAAAAACAAAATTGAAAATCCTCCTTCACTTCTGAATTTGAATATTGATTCCTAACCCTTTTTCTTTCACCTTCTTGACACAGACCTTCCTCAGGCACTTAGCCAATTTCCTCATATGGATTTTCAAATGGGCTGCATGAAATTTCCACTTCTTCACATGCCTCTTCCACTTGGACACTGCCTCCATTAATTCTCCATTCCTGCCTTTTAATGTAGTATTATGTTCTATGATGCATCTATTTAGAACTTCTAGTTCATATATATGCTGCTTCAACTCCTGAATTTGACTCATCCTATCACTAGAGATAGAATATCTCTCTTCGTATTCTTCCTTCGTTGTTCCTTTCTTAGCCACTGACTCATAAAAAACATCATCGTTTGCTCATTTATTCTCTAGGTCCTACGTTTCAGAACTCAGAGGGATAATATTTTCATATTTATCTAATATTTGTTCTCTTGTCTCCTCTTGCCTTATTTCTTGTTCATGCATCATATTTTTCTTCTTATCTTCCTTCATCAAGGATGACAGATGAATATCGTCCTCTTCCTCAATGTAACTTGGACTGAAAATTGAAGCACCCATAGCTGCCACATCTACTAATATTCAAAAATTGTTTTGCACCGTTAAATTCCCTGCAAGAGTTTCAATAGGAGGGTTTTTTAGAGAGGCACACCCCTCAAATTCCTCAATTATCTCAACTGTGGTAGTCATCCCTTTACTCAAAGAAGCATGATGTCTTTTCAACAAACCTCGAGTGATCCTACAAGAAGGTCTCAGCTTTTCAGCATTACTTTGTTCCTTCTTTCTCAACTTTGGCTTCTTGGACTGGGGTTCACCAGTCTTCAATTTTCCCTTCTTGCCACCTTTTGAAGGTGGTTTCTCCTCCTATCGTTGGATGACCCTAGGCTTAACCACCCTTTTTCTTCCTTTCTATGATTGACTCTTACTACGAGATATTTTCACAGTGCTTTTACCCTGAAACGATTCCAAAAATGCTTCCCATGTAGTACCCCTATTTTCTAGCTCTTTTTTAACCAGAATCTTGATTAAACCATAATGACATAGTTTAAACCTTATCTGGTCCTTTCGACTCTTTTTCACACTCTTATACATTTTTCTAAACTCTTTAGCAGAAAATGAGGGAAATTAATCAACTTACCCGATTCGAAATGCAGCATAAGTCGAATATGATAAAGGTAAGTCAACAAGTACCTCCCCTCACATGTGAGGAAGTTTTGAAGACTATATAACAAATATCACCATTTTTCAGCCACCACATTTCTCTGCACTCTAGCCTTCCAATCCACAACATAGTCATCTTCAATTAAAAATCGATGTCATACACCCTTTTCCACTTCACCCTTCTTGAACCACTTCTCCCCTATAGCTTGGAGCTTGATAACTTGGGAAATAAAGTGTTCTATCACTTGAAATTGTAGACTGCCCACAGTGGCCATCCTCCCATCAAGAGTCTGTGCAAATTCCTATGCCACAACAGAATCATAACCATCAAATTTGAGTAGGAAGGGAATAAAGTCAGTTTCTTGCAACAAAGGCAAGCTACCCTCTTACTTTATTGTGCCTTCCAACTCCTTCACAAACCACAGTTCAATTTGCATTGGTGCCATGATGCTCGAGGATTGCTACTACTCCCAATCTCCTACAAAATCCTGAGGAAATCCTTCTCAACATGTAATTTTTGAATTTGGAGGGTGCACTCACGATCCATGCATCTATCAATAATTCAAACTGCATGCATTAGTTCCTTAATCCATGATCCAGAACATCCTGTCCACTTGCACCGATCAATAAAATGACTACCACCCTGTCAATACAAAAATTTGATTGGAAAGGCTGTCAATTTGGCATCATTTCCAAGGTAAGCAGGGCAATAATGGTTAAAGGCGGTGACTACAACAGTTACGATTTCAAGAAAGGAAGTATGGTTTGCACATGATTAAGGCCAAATCATTAAAAGATGACAAGGTTTTGGATATAATTAACAGGTGATGAAGCGATCTTTTACACATGTACCTAACCCTCGTCATGACTTTAATTGGAGATGGTAGTTCTTTGTTAAAGTGAGCTTATTTAGGCTTATAATATCCCTGCACTTTAAACATTCATTCCTTTTAATCTATGATAACAATGTCATTAAAACATAAATACAATAGTCATGGCTTCCAAAAATAACCATAATATCTTTAAATGAAAATTGAAGTCGATCTGATGAAGTTCATAATTATAACAGAATTCGTGTACTACAATGAGGTTCCTGCACTTGAACCTATCTTCCTGACAGTTACAATTTCAAGAAAAGAATGTATGTTTTGCACATGATTAAGGCCAAATCATTAAAAGGTGACACGGTTCGGATATAATTAATAGGTGATGAAGTGACCTTTTACACATGTACCCAACCCTCATCATGACTTTAATTGGAGATGGTAGTGCTTTGTTAAAGTGAGGTTAGTTAGGCTTATAATATCCCTACACTTTAAACATTCATTCCTTTTAAGCTATGATAACAATGTCATAAAAACATAAATACAATAGTCATGGCTTCCAAAAAGAGCCATCATATCTTTAAATGAAAATTGAAGTAGATCTGATGAAGTTCATAATTATAACAGAATTCATGTACTGGGATGAGGTTCCTGCACTCAAACCTATCTTCCTGCACAGGAACATCAGTGTTCCTTCCCAGAGTGTTGTGGTTCCTATACTGCAGTTCTTGTACTGCATCAAAGGATTCTTACACTTATGATAAAACAATATTAATCAAATTATCTCTGCTATAACAGGCTAGATTTACAAATAATTTGTAGAATTAAAGTATTTTCTTTTATCGCCAGTTTCCAAATGTCATTGTGCTTCTTGATCTAACCAAGTAAGATCTTCAGATATTTTATCAGATCCTACCAAAATTCAAGAGGGAAAAGAAAGAAGTAGGATAGGGGTATTTCTAAAGGGAAGGAAATTTATTAAGGGAACTTAGAATGAGATAAACCAATCTAGAGGCATATAAGGAAAGGAAATGTGAAAAAAATTCAGGGATAAGAGGGAGAAACAGAAATCGGGATAGGAAACTTGAAGAATAGGAGGGGTATTTTAATCTAGGATAAAAAGATGAATTAGAGGGAAAATTAAGAAAAGGGAATAAGAAGAAAAGTAGAGTATTTACCTCAATCAACAAATGTCTCTACCAAATAATGTTGTATCCCAAGTAAATTAACTGCAGCAGGAGTTTTGTGTCACTTGTACAAGATTTTCCATGTCAATTTCCCTGAACTTGGATAAGGGCTCGGTTCTTCTAGTCATTCTGTTGTCACCAGAAAACCTTACAAAAACCTGCTTCTTCTCAATGACAATCAGCATTTATAATAATCAAGTAACATCCCTTTTTATTAAAAAATTGATCCACCTACCAACATGTTGGTTTTCAAGCAAACCCTTCCATGACCATGTCAGCAAGTAGATTTTCACATTCATAGGTAAATAGTTTTTTAAATTTGTTAATTTTCTGGATTTTTTTTTCTCTTGGAAAAGGGAAATCAAATTCACAGTAGGTTGGCATCACCACCTACTATCCTCAATTTTGGTTGATTTTGTACTTGTTGTATGAATTTTTATTTAGTGGTGGGATGAAAGTACATTTTAAGTCTATGCCCATTCACAAGGAAAATTAATTCTTGTCCATCAATGGTCTTAATTCCTACCGCTCCAGTTTCAAAACCTTTCACTACTTCATATGGCCCCATCCAGTGTGTACAAAATTTCCCCTTAAAATGTTTGAATTTGGAATCATAAAGGAGTACCAAACTACCTGTTTCGAAGTGCCTCTTTTTAATCAACTTGTCATTCCATTTCCTACGTTGTTTCTACATTAATATATTTTCTTGAATAGTGTCCCTTTTGTTTTCATCAAGTTCATTCAGCTGTAAAAGATTTTGTTTCTATGCATCTGGTAGATCCAATCCCAATTGGACTGCAGTTCTAAAAGTTTTAATCTAGAATTCAATCGGCAATAGGACCTGCTTCCCATACACCAGCTCATAAGGTGTATGACCCATACTATTTCTCTAGGTAGTTCTGTAAGCCCACAAATTCCTATGATAATTTATTTGTCCAATATTTCTTATGAAGATTCATTATTTTGGTAAGAATGGACTCGATCACCTTATTAGTAGATTCTACCTGGCCATTTTCCTGCGGGTGGTACGGTGTTGATTTCTTGTGCCAAATTTTATATTGATCTATAATACCTTTCACCAGATTAGAAACAAATTGAGGCCCATTTTCAATAACAATTTCTCTTGGAACACCAAATCTAGTAAAAATCTCATTAAATAAAAATTCAACAACAACTTTTTCAGTGGCAAAAGAAACAGCTCTAGCTTCTACCCATTTTGTTACAAAATCTGTACAAACCAAGATATGTCTTTTGTTTAAGGATGTTGGAGCTATAGGTGCTATGAAATCAATAGCCCATTTTTCAAGGGGTCCAATCATGACTTGTGGACACAAAGGAATTTCATTGGTTTGACCAAGTTTGCCCATTTGCTGACAATTGTCACAACCCTTGACATATTGTTTGGCATCCTTAAACGAGGGCCAAAAGTAGCCAGTGCAGAGAATTTTATATGTTGTTATTCTATCAGAAAAATGGCCCCCACAAGGTTCATCATGGGCAACTTTCAAGATATCAAACACTTCTTCCTCTCTCACACATCTACGAATAATAAGGTCAGGTCCTGTGTAAAAGAGGTCTCCCTGAATCTAGGAATATGAAGCACTTTTCTGAATAATGTTCCGCCTCTCTCGAGTGGATAGGTGAGGTGGTTTTTTTCTTGTAACTAAATAATTAACTATGCCAGCAAGCCATCGAGAA
Source organism: Pinus tabuliformis (assembly GCA_031772625.1). Classification (NCBI taxonomy): domain Eukaryota; kingdom Viridiplantae; phylum Streptophyta; class Pinopsida; order Pinales; family Pinaceae; genus Pinus; species Pinus tabuliformis. The sequence goes on along the minus strand of CM062808.1, from coordinate 29,965,710 downwards.
TTTGTTAATGCAGAAAAAATATGTTCGTCATGAAAAGAGTCATCTACAGGAATTATTTCACCAGGAATATTTCATCTAGAAAGATAATTAGTTACAACATTTGATTTTCTTGACCTATCAATAATATTAACATTAAATTCTTGTAATAAAAGTAACCACCTAGTCACTTTACCACTAGTCAGAGGTTATTCATTAAGTACCTTATGGCAGAATGATTTGTATGTATAAGCACTTCATAAACCGTAATGTAGTGTCTAAATTTGTTAATAGCAAATATCACAGCTAAAAACTCTTTCTCAGTTACTGTATAATTCAATTCAGCAGGTGACAAGTTTTTACTAATGAAGTAGATAACATAGGATTTTTGGTTTTCTTCTTGTCCTAAGGCTACGCCAATAGCAGTATCTGAGGCATCTGAGGAAATATGGAATGGAAGGGACCAATTAGGCCCCCTCAAGGTTGGTGCCTGTACTATTTTTTCCTTTAGCTCCTCAAAAGCTTGTTGGCAAGCTTTAGTCCAAGAGAAATCATTATCCTTAGCTAATAATCGAAAAAGAGGGGTAGCTATCCTAGAAAATTTTTCAATAAATCTTCGGTAATAGCCCACATGTCCAAGGAATCCTCTCACCTCCTTTGTGTTTTGGGTGCAGGAAGATGTAAAATAACTTCTATTTTGGTTAGGTCCACCTGGATACCTTTGTCAAAGATAAGATGGCCAAGAACCACCTTGCTTTGCACATCAATCTACATTTCTTATCACTCAAAGTGAGGTGAGCTTCTTAGAATCGAAAAAGATATTTTTCTAAATTTTTGAGGGCTTCTTGGAAAGAATCACCAAATACTAAAACATCATCCATATAAACCTCTACACTCAAGCTTAGAAAAAATAGCTAAAATTTCCCTTTGAAAGGTGCATTACAAATTCCAAAAGGAAGCACTCGATAAGCAAATGTTCCCCATGGACAAGTAAAAGTGGTCTTGTCCTGATCCTCGGGTGCGATTTGTATTTGGTTATAACTACTAAAGCCATCTAAAAATGAAAAGTACTTTTTATCGGCAAGGGTATCAGCACCTGATCAATAAAGGGAAGAGGAAAATAATCCTTGAGAGTGGCTTTGTTTAGTTCTCTATAAACAATTCAAATACTCCATCTCCCATCTTTCTTCAGAACTATCACTAGTGGGGAGATGCTAGGTAGCAGAGGCCCCGCATAATGGTTTTGGGGATTAAAGACCATAAGTTAGGGTAATGATATTGTAAAAAGTTCCGCGAAGTGTGCGTAGTGCGAAATGTAATAGGTCAAGTCAAAGGGTTGTCCGCCCGAAAATAATATAAAATAATAGGAAGTGAGTCAGCCTGCCCATGGTCCGCGGACCATGGGAATGTATAAATAGAGCGAGGCTCTAGGGGTAGAGGTAGATTTTTGGGAAGATCTGATGTGGTATGGGTTTGTGAAAGTATTATTCTCTCTGAGTTTGTAAGTCTGAGTCCAGGATATTGGTAGATAGACAGAGGCTCTGCAGCTGTGTGCGCAGAGGCCTTGTAGAGTTCGCAGCTGTGTGCACGAGCCCCTGCAGCTGAGTGCACAGGGCGGATCTGGTTGTACTGAAAAGGATATCAATAAAGATAAGAATTTATGAATCATTATATGTTTTATCGTGAATTCGTCTGTTACTTATGCTCTGAATTTATGCATATTTATGATTGCACGCATTGGGTATTATTGTTAAATGTTTGCTTAAAGACCGTAAGAAGTAGAATAGATCTATAATAAACTCATAATAATAAGAGTGCATTGGTGTGGATCTATGTGGAAGCCTGATAGCCGTGTAGAGTAGCGCGAGGGTGCAGATCAGTTTGCGACCCCTCCAGAACACATCTAGACATCCCAAGGGTACGGAAACCTAGTTCTAGCACCCCCCCTTCTACCTCGAGTGAGAGTTTAGTCCACTCTCCACAGACTGTTGCCGAAAGGGCCAGTAGTGCAGGATTTGTTTGGCTAATAACTCTTCCGAACCTGGGTCAGGCCCCAATAAGCCAACAAATGGTTCTGTTGCCAGGACCGAGATCTGCCTAAGGGGTGTCTGATGTCGAAATAGGGGAACCCTACAAAGGAAGGGATTGAAGATTAGTTGAATCAAAAGTGGTATGAGTTCGTGGTTGGCCTTGGCACATCCTCCGCCAAACCAGAAGTCTAACATGGCAAGCGCGATCAAGTTGCCTATATTCAAGGGAGTAGGAAGCGAAGATCCAGAACAGTTTTGGTTCGTAGTGGGGGCAATGTGGGAAGCGCACGGAGTTACAGACAATAACATCAAAAAGGCTACTCTGGTTAGCGCGCTATAGGACCGCGTGTTGACGTGGTATATAAAGTATTCGAGTGATCACCCGAATGCGGGAATAGCGGCGATCCAGGATGCATTGAACAAAGAGTTTAGCTGGCCAAAGTCAGAGATGCAGTCGATAATAGGGTTCAAGGAGATCATAATGCTGCCCAGTGAAACCCCTTGGGACCTGGATCAAAGACTGAAGAGTATGATCTGAGAAGCTAACATGACGTTAATAGTTGCACAGCACCGCGCGTGGTTTGTGGCACCTTTAATGCCGCATCTGAGGACAGTGCTATCATAGTAGAAGATCTCGACCTAGGCTGAAGAATTAGAAATAGTGATGAGGTTGCATGAGACTCCAATACAAGATCCTGGGTTGGGAGTTTAGCAGATCCACGTACAAATACAAAACATATGCTTGGAGATGTAGAGTTTGAAACAGGAGAAGGCACTCAAGCCAAAAGCACGCGAAGAAGTGTGGTGCATAAAATGTAAAGGCTAGGGTCACAATAAGGATCATTGTCTGATATTCGTGAATTATTTTGTATGGGGGGACCAATGCCATTACGACCAGAGGCACAGGTAGGGCTAAGCGCAGTGCCCTCGCTCTTGTGCATGATCTTTCAGGTGGGAGGAAAGCACACCACAAACAACTGTCACCTACTGCAAAAGTTTACCCAGACCCCCCAGCAACTATTTTGCATTTTTTGCAGATCGGGTGGCCACGATGAATGGGACTGCTGGAGTTATGAATTATTAATGGATTGAACACCTACCTACAAGATGTAGACTGAGGTGCGAGGTCAGGATCTAGCCGTAGTGATGGCGTGTGGTGGGTTCTAGGGGCGAGGACGAGGACGAGGACGAATGGGGCCATGAAGGGGCTGCACGTAGCTAATCTGCTTTAAGATTGGAGGACCAAGGTACTACGCGCGGGAGTGTACCAACCCGACCAGAATATCGTGCCCCTATTACGAGCAGTTCAATCATGAAATGATAGATTTCCCCACATTGATAGCACAGATACATGAGAAGAGGGCAGTACAACCTACGGCGACGCAGAACGTCTAAATGATGAGGGTCGAACCACGCAAGGAAGACCCCAATGTGAACATGATGCTCAGAAGTGGCACGGCCATAGGGGAGGATAAGGGGAAATTAACCAAGAACGATGCAGGGGTTCGCAAGGAGACAAATCTGGAAGCTAGGAAGAGCTTCGCGGAGGTCTCTACCCCAGGTAGTAAGGATCAACCTAAGCCAGAAAGGGATCCCTCAATGCTAACTACCTTTTTAGAGACATGCATGAAATTTCTTCGCGACAATAGGGCAGTTAAAGGATTACAAGAGCTGATAACTAGGTGCGCAGGGTCAGGTGAACCCCACATGGTCTGAAAATTGGGGAAACATGCTTCACGTACTAGACGGGAAATGCGATTAACGGCACAGATTGGCGACTATGAGATGGATCAGATTATTCTGGACTTAGGCTCGGATGAAAACATGCTACCTAAACAGACTTGGGAGCACATGGGCAAGCCCGCACTGCAATGGTCTCCTATTCAATTGTGGATGGCGAACCAACAGAAGATCCTGCCCATGGGGAGATTGCAAGGAATCACAATATATATAGAAGGCGCGAGCACACAAACAGACTTTGAGGTAATATAAATCATGGAAGACAGCAACGCTTATGCTACGTTGTTAGGGATAGAATGGGACATAGATATGTATGGGGTCATTAATTTAAAGAAGTGGAAAATGATATTTGAGAAGAAGTCACTCCGCGTAGTCATTCCGCTAGACCTGCTGAAGGAGCGCGCTACACGGAACCTGTGCACGACGAAGGAAGTGATAATGAATTGGATTGTATCTACAAGATCACTACATGAAGTCAAGATTGGGTCAATCTAACTGCAGAAGGAAGAATATCATGGGAGCGTGCAGAGTCTTGCACTATAGATTCAGATGACGAAGACGAGCGGTGGCAAAATCAGTTGAACGGAGTAACAACGTTAAACTGCAACATGATGACTAGGTCGTTGTATTGCGTAAAATCTCAGGATCGATAACTGCCAATGTATGATGGGCTGAAATTGGTAGATGAATTCCTGACCAAGTTTGAACACGTGGTACCAGAGCACCAATGGTTCGATGCGTTAAAATGGGCGTTGCGCGCGACACCTGCACGTTGGTGGGGGACACATGAAGGAACCTTTGAAGACTAGCACGGCTACAGGTGGATGATGCAGATAAGGTTTAGGAAGTTGGAACTATGAATAACTGAGAAATACGATGGACATGATCACGCACGCATGCAACTCACTAGATGGACCTAGGCCTATGGAGAAGAGCCCTAGCCGAGGTGGGTACACTTATTTTATCATACCTTGGATGTCATCCCAAGGAACTGGTATACTGAAACAGAACTCTGGCATGGTACAGGCGAATGGGATATATTGCACGAAGGTTTTTTATTGACATTCTTATTTGAGGACAAATGGATGGATACTGTTGAAGATGCACTGCAAGTTGTGAAGTCCGCCATTTTCAAAGTAACACTGGAACCAGAAGAAATAGTGCAGCTATCTTGGTCGCATCAATTGAGCCAGGCCCTAGAATGTTAGAACGTGCAGATAGAAGATGATGAGGACGACCTCTGAAACATCAATATTCCAGAAATAGAGGGGAGTCGCGAGGTTTGCGGACCAGCGATCGAGGACCCTGACATCACCGCACTGCTGAAAACAAAACAAGTGAACATTGGTACGAAGGAGGAGCCGAAGTATGCAATGCTTGGGGACTATTGGGATGATGCCACGGTGGAGAAGGTCGTCGAGTTACTTCGAGAATATCAAGATTTATTCCTGACTAAAATCACGGAGTTAAAAGGGATCCTCGGTGACCTAGGAATGATGAAGATAACTTTGAAGCTGGACGTGAAGCTAGTCAAGCAACGGCCTTATCAGTTGAATCCAAAATATAAAGCAAAGGTCTGCGAAGAGTTGGACAAAATTCTTGTAGCAAGAATAATTGAACCAGTGGAGGAATCCGACTGGGTAAGTCCCATGGTTGTACAGGAGAAAAAACAGAAGGGAGAGATTCGCATCTGTGTGGATCTCAGGAAACTCAATGATGCATGTGTTAACGATCCATTCCCGACGCCATTTATAGATGAAGTACTGGAAAATGTGGGTGGACAGGAAGCTTACTCCTTCACGGACGGTTTCTCGAGGTACCACTAGATCAAGATTGCGCCGGAGGATAGGAGTAAAACAACTTTCACAACCAAGTGAGGTTGTTTTCAGTACACTGTGATGCCCTTTGGACTGAAGAATGCGCCGACGATATTCTCGCACATCGTGGTAGCTGCATTCAAGGAATTTATACATAAGTTTTTAGAAGTATATCTTGATGATTGGACCATCTTTGGGCTAGTCAAGAAGCATATCGCGAGCTTACGGTTAATGTTGGATACTTGCCGACGGCACCAGATTGCACTAAATCTAAAGAAGTGTACTTTCCTTATCCCCTTCGGGAACTTGCTCGGCCATGTGGTCTGCAAGCAAGGCCTGATGGTAGACCCGGCAAAGATTGTTTTCATACTCAATCTGCAAGTGTCACGAAGTGTCAAACAATTGTGGGCCACACTGGGACACTGGATACTATCGAAAGTTCATCAAGAGCTACGCACAGATCACAGCATTCATGGAACAGTTGTTGAAAAAGGATGCTACTTATTGTTGGAATGAGGAATGTAACAAAATTTTGGAAACTCTCAAGGAAAAGATGGCATCAGCTCCCATTTTGGTCTTTCCAAAATGCGACATCGAATTTCACGTGCATGTTAACGCGTCGTGTATCATGTTGGGTGTGGTACTCACACAGGAAGGAGAAAAAGGAATTGATCACCTGATTGCATTCGCAATTCGACGATTGTCCAAAGCTAAAAAGAACTACTCCACCACTGAGCATGAGGGGTTGGCGATGGTATACACGCTCCAGAAATACCGCCACTATTTACTCGGGGACACTTTAAGATGTATACTGATCATTCCGCATTAAAATACTTAGTCAATAAGCCTGTGTTGGGGGGGGCACATTTGTAGATGGTTGTTATTGTTTTAGGAATATGACTTTGAAGTCATCATAAAGCCGGGACATCTAAATGAAGGCCCAAATCACCTGCCCCAAATTAAGAACGGTGAAGAGGCCACAAACTTAGAGGAGGGACTACCTGATGCACAGCTCTATGCAGTGCACGTCACGAACGGCCACTTTGAGGATATAATCCACTTCTTAACCACAAGAACCATGTCGCTGGGGTATTCTGTTCAGCAGAAGAAAGAACTGGTGATACACGCAGCAGACTTTACTATTATTGCAGGGCACCTCTACAAAATGGGCAACGATGAAATATTACACAGATATGTACCTAAATTCAAGCGAGGACAGATCCTTGCTAAAGCACATGGGGGGGTTGTAGGAGGACATTATGCGACACGTGCCACAACAGAGAAGATTCTGGGCGCTGGACTATGGTGGCCAACTCTACATCAAGACTCAAAAGCATACTATCAGGCCTGTGACGTATGTCAATAGACTGGGAAACCATCATGGAGGGATGAAATGCCACTCAAGCCACAGATGACGCTGCAATAGTTTGAAAAATGGCGATCGACTTTGTGGGGCCTATTGCACCTCAAGGGAAGATGGGCACGTGCTATATCATCACCGCGACAGAATACTTGACTCGATGGGAAGAAGCATAGTCGTTTAAGGACTGCACAGCCACTACAACTGTGAAATTTTTGTTTTATAATGTGTTGACACATTTTGGGTGTCCAAAAATTCTAATGAGCGACAGCAAAATGCACTTTCTGAATGAGACTATCAGCGTGCTCATGGAGGAATTCTAGATATATCATCAATAGAGTATGCCTTATCATCTGCAAGCGAATGGGACCATCGAAGCGTTCAATAAGATTTTGGAGACTGTGTTAACCAAGGTATGTAATGCGCAACGAAACAATTGGGACTCGTGCATCTCTATTGTGCTATGGGCATACCGAACCACATGCAAGAATTTGACGAGCTAGACACCTTTCCAATTAGTTTACGGCATGGAAGCTGTAATGCCAATGGAATACATTGTAACTAGTTTGTGAATAGCAGCAATGACAGGCATGGCAGACCGCGAGGCTTTGGAAGAACGACTCGCGCAACTAGAGGAACTTGAGGAGGAATGGTTTTTGGTCGGATTCCATCAGCAGATACAAAAGCAGCAAGAGAAAGCCTGGCATGATCATCATATCAAGGTGCGCACGTTCAAAGAGAATGATCTAGTATTACTATATGACAGCAAGTTCGATAAATTCCCTGGCAAGCTCTGAATGCATTAGTTGGGACCCTAAGTAGTCAAAGAAGTTATAGATGGAGGCGCGGTCCAGCTTGCTAAGATTAATGGAGACCCCTTCCCGGGCAGAGTAAATGGTAGTCGCCTGAAGCTCTACACGGGTGGGCCAACCGCCTGACTAACCAACCGAAGGATAGTCTCACCACTCCAGCTAGTTGAAAGAGGGCGTGGGATGATAAAGCAGTCTGTGGGGAAGTTGCGCGACAACAGGGATGCGTGTAGATTTGGTCTGTCACAAGGGTCGCAATTACAAAGAAGGGCCTATGTTGCTGCATGGAAAAGCTGAGAAGTGACCGTTGATGTCACTATTCATGATAAGATGTCTGACTCATGGTGAAAAGGAGTGGCGGCGGGCAATTAAGAGGCGAGGTACGAACTAGATCCGAAACGATTTGCCGCAGGCTTAACATTACGGTGGCAGAAATGGAGGGAACAACTAAATTTTAATTTCAAAACGCTTATAAATCACAAGGGGGTATCCACTGAATGATTTGTGGTTCCAAGCAAAGTAAGCTATTGTGCCTTTCCACCAGTATGGATCTGTTCATCATTAACACTAAAGGAGTCAGCACGAGGGGTGGGATATGGCCAATGGAGATGCAGGATGTTCTGGATAATGTGGTGTCGACGACCGCGGGCGCCACGCAGAGTTAAGCACCGACGGGAGGGGATGTACTGGAAATTCTTAGACACGAAGCAGAACTGGTCCGAATGTCACTGCCTAATCCATGGGCTAGCCAGCGACCCATCAAAGATAAGGGAAAGACTGTGAATATGGAGACAAATGATGGAATTGCAGTTAACAGTTCATCTCTGATGTACTGGGAAGATTGGGATCTCGTAGAAAGCAACACCCTTCTTGCAAAAATGCAACACAAGCTGCAGCAGACAGTGTGTATGGTAGACCAGATATTGGAAATTTGCTGCTATGGCATGAGGAGTTCTCGGATGCGGCACCCCAGCTAGAGCTAAAATCCTATGAGGGGGTGCTCTATGTTAACCGAGCAGAGTAGAATGAGCATTATCGGTTGCACGAATTAGTAGAGGCAATGGAGCAGGAGCTTGAAGAAGCGTTGCAGGAGACAAAGAGGGAGCAACAGAGCGTAGTACATCACTCAAAGGGATGGTGGACCGTGAAGCCTTGGCAACGCGTATCGCCGCACCGACGAGTGACTCGGGACAAGTCACAATGATTGTGTTGGGGGCTTTTTGGGTAGCAAAGGCCCCATGTAATAGTTTTGGGGATTAAAGACCATAAGTTAGGGTAATGATATTGTAAAAAGTTCCGCGAAGTGCGCGTAGCACGAAATGTAATAGGTCAAGTCAAAGGGTTGTCCATGTTATGCTCCTATACCAATAGGTGTCATATTTCATGATTGACTTGATGAGCTTTGTAATATGTTCATACCTTTCTTGTTGCAAAGGTTTTCCATATTTTAGAAAAATAAAAAAAAATTAAAAATGTGAAGAGGGTATACCCTAAAAGAAAAATCAAAGGGTAAAAAGAATAAAGATGGTCAAAAAAAATGAGAAAAATGAACCCCAAACAAAAATAGACCAGGGAAGTGTGCAAGTCTAAATGCCACTACTTTTTCATTCTCTATAATAAACAATTGTGTGCAGCTTGTTAACTTATGCCACAATTGATGAATAGTCAAACAGCTTAAGCTTGGCTAGTTCATATTTGAATTTCATGTTGTAGAATAGAGAATAAAAATCTGACCAAACAGTGTAAACTTAGCAGATAAGTATATAGGTAGAGTAAATAAAAAGCAGCTCAACAGTGTAATCTAAGCCCTTGGATGTAATAAGTGAAGACTTAGGTAGGCTTGCCATGTAAAAGAAAAAGAAGATTGATAAGGGTTTTCCAGTCTAACTGCACCCAAATAAAGAAGAAAAAATGTCAGGCTAAAGTAGGTAGGGAAGGTAGATGGTGTTGCAGAATGATACTTGTGATGGATCATGTCTCTAAATATGTTAACTTCTACTTTTATCACAAGTGCAAGGCAGACATTATACTTAATGCAGCTCAAGCAAGACAAGGTCAAATAATTAACTTCCATTCACATTTTTCCCTAAAGATTTCACTAATTCCCCCTAAAGTATTAAGGTCTTTGAAAATTAAAGGGGCTCAGAGCATTTCTCTGACTTCTGGAGGGACCAGACCCTCGGCCCAATAATTTAAATGGCCAAAGTACTTAAAAACCATCATTCATTCATTCTCACAAGTCTTTTCCTAAGTAAAATCCCATTTTACTTAGGAAAATTACACAATATTACATAAATCCCCTTTCACTTTAGCCTAAGTTAAAAAAACTCTTTAAATGTTTTACTTAGTGCTTATTCTCATTTTTATGTCATATTAACCTTTAACCCATATTATATAAATCCTTTGGAAAAATTAACCCATTCCCGTATTATTTAACTATATAAAACCCCGACATTTTATATATCCCGCCCCGTTTAAATATAACCATAAATATGCATCGAAAGGATTAATTGGAATTAATTAACCCTCAAGGTTAATTAAGAACCACTTCCCCAACCAATCGTAATGCTCCCGATACAATTAAAATATTTTTGTGGTGTCGGGCCCGCTACAGTTAAAGTCCCACCATATTATCGCTCCCGTCCACCGTCCGATCACTCCCCAATCATCCAACGGCCGATATCAATATCGCAACCCCCCTGGTGACCGCACTTTAACTCGCGATCACCAGGCGGTTTTCCACCCGTACCTCTGCCACGCATCGTGCAATCCATATGATCGCTCGCCCCCGGCCCAAAACTGCCCAGCCCCAAAAGCGGTGTGATCGCGTATCGCTTACCACCCTCCATAAACGACAAAATGTCACATCCCTACTTGCATCATCCGCCCGATAAATCCAAAAAACAAACCTCGCCAACCTCAGTTTTGTTAAATAAAACAAACAAGAGTCATTTTCACTGTTATACGTTGTGACCTGTGTTCCCATGCAAAACAATGTCCAAGTCAACTGTTCCAGCTTCCCAACCGCCACCTAATCAAAAAATCTACAACAACGTTCTCCGCAACCTATCATCCAACCTGCTATTGCACTGTCTACTTCCTTGATACAGGTATTTATCCAGTCTACCCTGAAACCCTGTAATTTCGGTTTTCTACTAAAAATTCTACAAGAAAGGGCCAAATTCAGTTCTAGAACAATCTGTGGTTGCCATAAAAAGTTCCCAAACCTATTGTTTGGTCTATTTTCTCACAGTAAACCCAAATTCCATTTTTGAATCCACAAGAACCAAAGATGGAAACCCCTATAGCCCTGAATGTCACACCCATGAACGCTCCTCACAAAGACTTAGATTATCTACCTCTCGTCGATAAAGATTTTCATATAAAAGACTTATCTGGTGATAGTAACCATCTTAAGGTCTTCTTCCATGCCAGAGATATTTATCTGAATAAGTCTGACATTTTTGGACTATGGGAATCTAACCTTCCCATGTATTTCCTCCCTTCAGTCCATGTTTTCCTAGACATAATTCATCAATGTTGTGCTAATTATGATCTTATCCATAGAGCTGTTATGTCCCCAAGCCAAACAGCCCTTTTTCCCATAACTACTCAATCCATTAATAAAATGTTGCAATTCCACTCCAATCAGCCGCTCACTCCTATTTCCATGGGATATTTACTTGAAAAAGCATCTCAGTTGTCCCAATCAGAAGTGAGTCGTATTGGTCAAACCTTCATCTTACCAAAGCACCAGCCCAAAGGTCCACCTCCTTATCTGTAGACTTTCTTCACTAAAACTGGTAGACTCATTGTTGATATGATATTCTTGATTATGGGATTTAACTCTAGTGAATTTGTTAATGATATCACCCTAGTGTTACTATCAATCTTTACTCCAGGATAGCCCCCTGCTGTCAGATATGACTATGCCACCTATATTGCCAACAAAATCCATGATCAATTCCTGAATTTGGAAAGGGAAGGAGTTTTCAAATATACCTCTTTCATATACCATCTTATGTTATATTATCAGTCAGATAACTTTCCTTTCCCTATCAAGAAGCTTGACACCAAAGGAAATCCTAGGTATGTTATCTTTTGGAGTTCAATCTTTCATAATACCTGTAAATCCCCTTACACTTATAATGAGTTCATTGACCTATTTGTACATCCAGTAACCACTCAGTTGATAGGAGTTTCCCATCCTAGGATTAATGGTGACATGAAGAAAATTCTCCAGCTCTCTAAGCAATACCGGATAGTTGACTGGTACCTATATAAAAATCACACAGAAATCGGGATGTATGGGTGTGAACTTTGCCCTTTTAAGTCACCCAAGTATGTTCCCATGAGATTATTTGCATTGGAGTATTTCAGACAAATCATAAATGCATATTTAGTCCATTTTTGTGGTGCCAAGAAGAAATATCGGCTAAGAATTAAGAACTAGCTAGGCCATTTTGTCATCAACTCTAGGGATGCATGGAAAGAAGCTGAAAAAAAAATTAGAAGACCACCTTAAATTACGAAAGAGTTTTAGGTGGGTTCCATATGACCCCAATAGCTTCATATGTGACAGAAGGAAAAATAACAGGCTGTCACCTTATATACATCATAGGATCCCAGAAATTGAGCAATTTGCAAACTTGGATGAATGGATAGAGGGGACCCTAGTAGAAGAGATTAGTGAGTAGGTCAATATGGAAAATGCTATGAGAGATCTTGAGAAAACCTTTGACTTGGATTCTTTTGGGCAGGTACCATTCAAGTTGTCTCAAAAATCAGCAATTAGTACATCCACTGCTAGAACTTCTCAACAACCTCCACAGGAAGTCAACATATCGGCCACAAGAACATCCAAAGGTAAGGAAATAGAGACCACAGAACATCCTACAATGACAGATCAGCCTGGAATTTCCAAAGAACAGGGTCAAGTTCCAATTCCTCCAGCTCAAACCAAAGCAGCAAAAAGTCCAATTTTGCAAACTCTTCTAAATGAGGAAAGAAATAAAAAGAGGGACAAGGAAACCACTACCCCCACCAGTGGACCTACAAGACAACCTGGGACAAAGAGGCAAAGATTGAATCCTCTTTCAGAAGAGTAAATTATTGAAGAAACTACAGATAGTCAAAGAGTAGAAAGGGTAGTTAGCCAGCAAACTTCCCCATTGGGAGGAACATCCACTAGCTCACAGAGGCAGGAGCTAGAAAGACAACACAATGCAGAAGTATCATCCACTAGGCCACAAATTAAAGAGGCCTTAGATATCAAGAAGACATTCACAGAAATAAGGGCCAAAAATGATCCAGTAAGACTTCAAATTTACAATCAGTATTTAAAAATGGCCCCCACAAACCAGCAGAGATTGATGTCAGCCTATGACATTAAAGAGGGAAAAATGATAATGAGTTACTTCAAGCCAAAGGTGTAACAATCTCAGTCAGCAGCAGATTACATCAAAACAAACTTGGAGGTCTTAGCCAAAGATATTCATCCTATGGATCAGATTGAATTTCACAAGCAAACTGGAGAAATGGTTTATTCCACATTAGCTGATAAAGAAATGATGGCCCACAAGCTACAAAATTCCTTGGATAATACAAATTCTCAACTACACTTGGATAAAGCCTCCTCCCTGGCCAAGGATAACAAAATAAAATCATTAGAAGAAATCATCATTGGATTGGGACATGATCCCAAAGATGTGAAAGGTGTAGAAGCACTAATCAAGAAGAAAGAAGAAGACATTGCTGCCCTGAGGAAACAACTAAAGCTACCTCCTTCAAGGCATCCACAGACTGCTGAGGTTATAAAGCAGAAATATGAAGAAGAAATGATGGATCTCCTCTTGAAACTCAATGAAAGATTGAATGATACAGAGTAGGCATTAGAAAAACCACTGAAGGAAAGGCAGGGAGAGTCGACCTCTCAATCTCCTGAGGTAATTCCCATAGTCTCAACAATAGTCCCTTCTATACGAAACAACATTAGCTCCAAACATCCCAGCATCCACAGCAGAGGTGGTCATAGGTACATCAACAGCAGGAACAACACCAGGCAGCAGTGCCAATTTAAGCACAGAAGAGCTAATAAAGGCAATGGAAGACATGAGACTACAAGTTTCAGAATTAAAATAGGTAAAAGAACAGTTGGCTAAGGTAGAAAGAAATTATGATATCTCCAAAATAAATGTTGTGGAAAAAACAAGGGAGATCAAAGCATTAGAAAATAAAGTAAAAACATTAGAAAAAGATCTCACTTTTGACAAGCCTCTGGCAGAAATCAAGAAAATCCTTTGGGCCAACATCACTCAATCTATAAATGATGTTTGGCCATCCATCCAAGTGATCTATGAACAGATTGACCTAGTGAAAGCAGCACAGGGAGTAATTCAAAATACAAAAGCACAGTTAGGACAAATGCCTGATGAAGCCAACCGGCTTATACATTTTTTGAATAATAGGAATAAGGAACAACTAGAAGAACTTGGCATCTCAGACAAGACAGATACTATCTTGGAAATCAAAAGGGTGCTAACCAAGAAAACTTTGATGCAAAATCTAGAGAGAAGATGTCAAGATATGCAGGTGGAAATTAATTCTTTTATGAAAAAGTTCACTATTTTGCATAATAAAGGGCTACCAAGTCCTTTGGTGATCAATGACAGATTAATGAAGCATATAGATTATGTAGATAAATTGAAAAAGTATGTTGGCAATCAAGCTAGTTCATCAACAAGTGCATCAGGAATAAAAGCACTCCCCACAGGCCGAGTTCTCTATGATAACTTAGAGAACTTATTCTATGTTGAGCATGAGATAAAGCACTTGTTCCCAATCCAGCCTACCTTTTTCAGATATACAGAAACTGATGAGACCCTGAGGAAACTTCAAAAACATAGATTGCTAGAGCAAAAATGGTGGGAATATATGTTGGAAATTTTGTAAATTTATCCTTGGTAAAATGTAAATTTTGGGCTATTTACCATAGTAAGATGAACAGGGGTCAAACAGGTCAAAGTGTATCAAAACAGGTAAAGAGTATCATTCAAAACAGGGTATCTAGCACGGAGTTACTAAAGAAGACAGCAGCAAGCCAAATAAAAGGGCATGCCTCGAGCAAACTCAGCAAGAAAAGGAACAGCACAACATTAGTTTACCTTCCTCCTATCTTCGAGACTAGTTGTCTTTATTTTCTTGTAAAATATGATTAGTCACCCTAGAATCTATCTCACTCTGTTATGAGATATTTTTTGTAAATTTTTTGTATAAATACCCACACAATTGGAGTATTGAGGGTGGATTCATATACATTGTTGTAATATTGGTTATTTTGGAATAAAGTGTTGATTGGATCAAACTTTTGTATGGCTTGCTGGATAAAGAATTGAGGCAAAGGACTTTCCACAAATTTCTTGAATCAAACACCGGATCAATAAGTTCTCTATACCTTGTGTTTTAAAGTTTTCCTTGTTTCTTATATCATCTATGTTTCATATCTGAATGATAAACGAAAAAGAGTAATTCGGAATAAGCTTGACTGCACTCTGTTTTTAATCATTATTATTCTCTATGTTTTCTTCTGAATTAGAATAAACAGTGAAACCTTGATTGCTCCTGTTTTCTATTTCGTTCACTTTGATTATTACTTAAAGAATACTTAACTGCTCTTTATTAGTAATCATTTCAAGTTCCATTTTTTCAAATAGGTTGAAGGATTCTTAACTGCTCTTCACCCATTTTGAAACCATTCCATTTAATCCAAATATTTGTTTGTTCTCTGTTTGACCATCTTGCTCTGTAAAACCATCCTTTGTTAAGAAACCTAATCCAGTTAAGCCATCTTCTTTGATTCCATTAGCCCAATGTCCTAAACTAGCTAGTCCTATCCCTCTGCTATTGAATCTCACCACTCAAACTCAAACAAAACTCCTAAACTTCACAACTAGCCTAATATCTTTAAAAAACAAAGCTAAAACTCAAAGAGAGAGCCCTCTCTAGATACAGATTGGCTAGAATCTATATCCAAAAGATTGGTTTGTGGTTACCTCGGCCCCCTTTTCCCTTCTTACAACTTCTGGGAAAACCTGAGTGATAACAATCCACTCGAAAATAATATAAAATAATAGGAAGTGAGTCAGCCAGCCCATGGACCGCGGACCATGGGAATGTATAAATATAGCAAGGCTCTAGGGGTAGAGGTATATTTTTGGTAAGATCTGATGTGGTATGGATTTGTGAAAGTATTATTCTCTCTAAGTTTGTAATTCCGAGTCGAGGGTATTGGTAGATAGATGGAGGCTCTGCAGCTGTGTGTGCAGAGGCCTAGTAGAGTCCGCAGTTGTGTGTGCGAGCCCCTGCAGCTGAGTACGTAGGGCAGATCTGGTTGTACTAAAAAGGAGATCAATAAAGATATGAATTTTTGAATCATTTTATGTTTTATCACGAATCTGTCTGTTACTTATGTTCCGAATTAATTCATATTTATGATTGTGCACACTGGGTATCATTGTTAAATGTTTGCTTAAAGACTGTAAGAAGTAGAATAGATCTATAAAAACTCATAATAATAAGAGCGTGTTGGTGCAGATCTACGTGGAAGCCTGATAGTCGTGCAGAGTAGCGCAAGGGTGCAGATCAGTTCGCGACCCCTCTAGAACACATCTAGATATCCCAAGGGTGCAGAAACTTGGTTCCAGCACCCTCCCCTGCTACCTCGGGTTAGAGTTCAGTCCATGCTCCATGGATTGTTGCCAAAAAGGCCAGTAGCGAGGGATTTATTTGGCTAATAAATCTTTTGAACCTGGGTCAGGCCCCAATAAGCCAACAGGAGACCCACTGACTATCAAATATATGATAGACAAAACTAGCATGTAAGAGTTTTTGTAATTCCTTTTTAACAATGTCTCTTAGTGCGGGATTCATGCACCTTTGGGGTTAACAAACAGGTCAAGCTCCTTCCTGACTATAAATAAGATGAGTACAAGTTTCAGGAGGGATGCCTTTCATGTCCTCATAACTCCATGCAAAGGCACCAAGATGGTCTCGTAACAAACTCACAAGTTGCTCTTGTTGATATAGGTCCAAGCCTAAGCTAATATGTAAAGATTTTCCTAGACTAATCTTAACAAGAGTGGTCTCGGACTCAAGAATGCTAGTAGATGCAACTAAAATTTGTAGTGGAAAGGGTTGGGAATCGTAGTTTTCTTGAAAACCTGGGCTAAAAATGTGAGAAAGTGAGTCAAAATTTGGCATTGTGTCCAAGTTGTTCAAGAAATCCTGAATCTCACCCTCCTCAGTCGACTCGGCATACTAATGAATCAAAGAAACAGATCGAGTCTCCTCATCACTACTATCATAGTCTAGCCATAAGGTATCTCGAAGCTCCTAGATAGATCTAGCAGGTGGGTACAAGGTGACCTTTTTCCTAGCATCTCCATGGGAAATATACATATCACCTTAGCGACATCCTATATAAGCATTTGTTGTGGCAAGCCATGGTCGTCCAAAAATAAAGGGATGCCCCCCAATTGGATTTTTTTTTGTAGCACAATAAAATTAGTGGGATATTCCCAAGAATCAATTGAAACAACCACATCATCCAACACACCATCTAGATTGATTTTAGATCTGTCAGCAAGTTCAAGCACAGTAGGGGTAGGACGTATGTGAACCAACTGAATTTGTTCCATGGTTTGCCTAGTAATAAAATTGATGGCTCCTCCCAGGTCTATCAATACATTGGGGACAAGGACAACACCTATCTGGATAGAAGCAACTCATTTTCCAAGATCGGTATATTTTTCCATTTGAGCACATCTTTTCATTAACTCAGCTTCTCTTCAAACAAACTGGATAGTGTGAGGCTCTACTCTTTTCCTCCCTGGCTTTTTAAGACAGAGATCCTTAACAATTTTAGTACATATGGGGATATCTTTAATATCCTGAAGCAAAGGGACCTTTATACAAAGATTCCTAAGTTTGGAAGCCAAGTTAGACTCAGGAGTGGGGTCATATTTCTCCATAACCAGCCTCTCTAGAAAGGGAGGTTGGCTTGAAGAAGATGGTAAGGGCTCTAAGTGTGTGGGAATAGGTCGAATGGTGACATCTTCTTTTGAATGATTGGGAGTTTCCTCCTCACTTTTCTCCTTGATGATCACCATAGGTTGTTTTTTCTTTTGCTTTTCTAGATTTACTACCCTTCCCGATCTCAGTTGAAGGTCATTAACCCCAACTAGCATGGTCTGATAAATAGGGAAAGGAAGCGGTCCAATAGAATGGATCATTTGCACCGCTTTGTTATTTGGGTTTGGTACTGTTTTTGCGGGTCATTGAGGTGGTCAAAAGGGTGGGAGTAATGGTAATGATGGCATACCATGATTCTGTTGAGGCAAGGTTGTTGGAAATATAGGCTATGCCATAGGATAAGGTGCATAAGTAGTGGGATATGACTGTGTTGGTGCAGGATAGGGATAATGATAATGTGGTGATCCTCTCCATCCTTGTTGCCAAGGTGGAGGTGATTGTCCATACTGAAAATGATGCCCATGCTACCAAGGTTGAGAGTAATTTACATTTTGATAGGAATATGGTGGTGCATTATAACCAAAAAAATATGGTGTATGTTCAAGAGTCATACATGTACCTACCTGAGGCCATGATTTTCGTGCTCCCATAGCATGCAATGGATCAATTTCTTAATTCTCTCCTTCAAATGCTTCTTTCAATCCCGATATAGAAGGACATTCCTCGGTAGGGTGTTTTCCTGTACATATCACACAATTATTAGCACTCTTAACATCTGCAGGACACTCACGTAAAAGATATTTTTTCTACATTTCGGACAATAAATGGACAATGTCTCTTGATCTTCTAATTTTTACTGAAATTTTAAAGAATCTATTTGTTTGCTAACAGTATTCATAATTTCAGTTTTCATATTGTCCATTTTATTTTCCAAACCAATAATCATAGCATCTATAGATCAAAATCTGTTATTTCTAGAATTACTTTGAATTCCTCTACCAGATCTAAATTGATTATGTTTGAACTTTCTGCACAAGTCACAAATCTAATCAAATTACTTTGAGAAATATCTCCTTGTCTTAGCAAGTTTAAATTATTTCCAAGGTCTCATCTTCACCTAATGCAATAGTGAAAGTCTCATCCTTCATCTCTCCCATTTTTCTATATTCCTGATATTTAGTTAAAAACACTCTCTTCAGTTGTTCCCAATAAGCTATAGTATTTCCTCCTAGTCCTATGAACCAGCGTAACATTGAATCCTTGAGAGTTGCAGGAAATAGTGTTAACTTTTGGGCATATGAAGAAAATTCAAATAAAAAGGAATTTCGATCTTCATGTACCTTACCATGGAAATGGGGGAGAGCGGATGGTGGAATATTCTTCATTTGAACTACTCGATTCAGATCCACAATGGGAACCCAAAGGTGGATTGTTCCTCCATCGACTAATTTTCACCAATCCCCTCAACATGATCTTCATTATTTATCATTCTTCTTCTTCCAATCAGACCACTCTCAATAGAATGTGAAAGTTGATTATGGTTCAAATTAATCTTTTGAGTCCCAGTAGTCTCTTTCTTCCCTCCCGCTGGTTGTGAAACTCCTAAACTACTGTCTCCAAATTTCATATGAACAGTACCTACGTGGTGTGTCTGTGTTTGATTAGAATTTCTGCCTGTAATTGAAGGCCCGATATGAGAAAAAAAAAATAATTCATCACTGTTTCTTCGGCCCTTATTGGGATTCGGACCCCTACCTTTGCTAGTCATACATTTTCAAGTAAATCAACCAAAAATAACAAAACTGAAAAAAACTTACTGGAAAAAACTCAATCAAATGTTGCAGTAAGAAAAAACTCAATCAAATGTTGCAGTAAAGGAAAATACAGCACACAAATTAACTCAAATAAAATTCCTTCAAATAGTAGAAGCACACTACGTTGGAAAAAATAAAGAAAACTTACCCCTATTGCAGAAAAATCAAAAGTTTTACCATATTTCTTTCAATGCCTCCCCTGGAACGGCGCCAAAATGTTGGGTGTTGGGATTACAATTTAATTGAACTCCTTCAACACTTAATTTTTCAAACCAGGGCTATGTAAGCTTCGATGCGTGGCACAGGAAATGCCAAAGATTATGGGATTAAATTTTGCAAATCCTACTTCTAATCTAATAATTAAATCATGCAGAATTGGTCAAGCAATAAATCGCAAAGAAAACCTTTCAGCAAAATGACGCCAAGCCACTCTAGGTACTCGATTCACTAAAGAAAAATACTTGCCAAATACTTTGATAAAATAAAAAATCATGCCTTGCAATCAAACTTAAAATGATATCAAAGAGAAAAATTATGTTCTTGTATTTGAATTCCAATGCCTAGAAAATAGAAAGAAATGTTAATCTAATGTGTTCTTTAGTCTGCTTCCTGTACCAGAAAGATCTCATTCCTATACTAGAATAATTACATTCATGTACCAAAATGAGTTTGTTCTTGCACCAGAACACTCTCTTCCTACACTAGAACACTTATTCCTGCACTTAGAACTTTTGTTCCTGTACTAGGACAAATTCACATATGGCAATCCTTCATTCACAGATTGATGTGCTAAAATAGTAAGCAGAAAATTATGAAATGCAGAAAGAAAACTTTAACTTGAGCGATAATGAAAAAAAACTTGAATCAACTGCAAACTTTCAATAAAAACAAATTGCAAAGATTCAAGCAAATTCTCACACTTGCAGAAATGAAAAAATCATGCATTGCAATAAAAGATCGTTATTCGAAAGATTAAACTTAACCTTTTATGAATCTCATTCAAAGTGTGATACATATACTCTACATAAGAATAAATTTAATGTAATCACATGAAGTCTTTAGTCTCAAAAAATATCTTTAACAATTTATGTACTTAACAATATGTGATTTACCATCATTCATGAATATCGTGACAGCTTAAATTCATACACAGAGAAACCATCACACAGCTACACTTCATGTTCTAACTAGGGTACACTTCACCATAATTAAAATAAACAAAACTTGAAGCATGAAAATTTGTAACCCTAACTATTTTCCAGAAAAGGTTCAAAAACCTTCTCAGAAAATAAAAGACACATTGTGATGCTTCAGAAAAAAAATAGAAACACTGGATCTGAAATAAAAAACACTCAACGCACACAAGGACTCCCTAGATTTGATATCATGTGCGAAACAAACACAAACACAAGAGATTCACCACACCTGCAAGCTCAAGTATAAATAAATCACTCATGCGCAAAACAATATTATTGTATCTAAGCACACATAAATAATAATGGGGAGAACGAGTTAGGTTGGTTGGCCCTAAGCGACCAACTCATTTCCCTTTATGAAAGTTGTAAACTAAAATGAGTGAAGGAATCATTACAAATATTATTAAGAACAAAAAATAAGTGAAACTATCATCAACTCTTTCATTATTCAAAAATCTCTGCAAATATACATAGTAAAACCTTAGATCCAACCCCAGAGGGTCGAGGACATATAGTATTTCAAAGTTACAACAAAAATATCAAAGTCTCTTCCAGGTATCGCTAATAGAACCTATCTCATAATCCCTAATTTATACATAAGTATTTGGCTCTTGGCCACAAAAGATGGCTTAATAGGAAAACACATCAAATCATGACCAACCTCCATCTTTGGCATCTATGTAAAGTTCCAAGCCTAATACAGGAAGTGGAACAAGTCCCCAGTGGTAGGTGTGTGCCATCCCTTAACAAGGGTGATATTTTTGGAGTCAATATGTAGTGAATCAGTTGGTTTCCCATTTGGTGCAGGAACTATGGTGGGTACAAGAATATCAGATCTTACACCAACCAACTCCGACTTCGATTAATGACAATTGTTCATCACACCCTTAAAGTAATGAAAAATAGATAAGTTTAAGGAAATATATGCATATTCAACCTCTTTAATTATCAATAAGCCTATGTAATCCATGTCCAAGAAAATTATAACAAGGAACCAAGAAACATGTGTAAAAGGATTAATTTAATTGTAAAATGAGGGTTATGGTAGCATGATTTAAGGTAAAGGTAGGGTTAAAAGAAGAAAATTATGGCAACCAACAATGTTGTCATAGGATCGCTGATAAATGTCTCCTCTAGAGAGCATGTTTAGGGTTTCTAGTATATCCTCCTTAATTCCTCTAAGAAGGACAAACATGAGTGATTCAGGATCAAGGGTGCATCTGGCCCTTTTACAACTAAGTTGGAACCTTTCGTCATAGTCTTACAGGGATTCATGTGGTCCAAGAGTCATTCTAAAGATTTCCTCTTTGGTTTCTTTGGACCTAAAATAGTCCTTGTACTTATTGTTAAAGGATTGTTGCATTTGAGCCCAGGTAGTGATGTTATCCCCAGGTAGACCCATGAACCAACGCAAGGCTGCATCCTTAAGGGTGGATGGGAACAACTTCAACTTCTGGTCATCATAAGTATAATCATAAGTTCTATAGACAACAACAAACTCCAACAAAAAATTATCATGGTCCTCTGAGGTTAAGCCATGGAAGTTAGGAAATGCAAAAGGTCTTATATTTTTCATCTTAGCATCTCCATTAGTCTCTATGATGGTAAAAGCACCCTCATTTTTGTTTTTAGCCATGGTGTGGGATTGTGGAATGGTTTTTTCTTCTTCTTCCCCAATAGGCTCTTCAAATATCTTAGGTTGTTCACCTAAGGGGTTCTCTAACTCCCCTGCAATCAGAGAAGGTAGTTGACAAACATCGAAGAAGAGTGAAGGTTGATCGTTTGATGGTGAGGAGGTATTTGGCAAGAATTTCCCTAAAGTATCTTTACTCCTATGAGGCATGAAATATATATTTTTTTCTTTTTCTGTGTTTTTTCAAAATCAACTACTAAATAGAAAGGAAAGCAAGAATAACATATATCTACTTAATGAAAAACAGAAAGAAAAACATAAATTACATCTACCTAGACACATACCCAACAACGACGCTAAAAATGTGGTGAACCCTGGTATTGCACCAAGAGTGCTACAACTCCCAGATTCTCTTCAACTTTACTTTATCAACCTGGGGTTCCATACAAAATTAGAGGTGAGAGTGCTATATGCATAGTAGATGCATCATCCTACTCATGCTACCCTCAACTGGGTCACTTGATCATTAGGGTTCCAAACCATTCTCCTACTAAATTTGAAAGGAGTCTGACTACTAAAATCATAATGTAAGGTCTAGTTCTAGTGCAGAGAAAGTAAATGTTTTTCAACTCAGAAAATGAAAGTTGCCAACTTGTAAATGCTATGAAAGGAAACAATCTTATGCTAGGTTCTAGAAAGGAAACTATGATATCTTGCACTCAATCATCTAGCTATTAGGGTTACTTGAAAACATAAAATTATTCTACCATTTCATAATTCAAGAATGCATGCATTAATTCACACCTACAGCATAAATGAAGTTCTAATTGCTAAATTTGGAAGCAAAAGAAATAATGCTATCTAATCTTGCAGTAAGGAAAAGGGGGTGAAATGACTAGTCTAGGTGGCACTTCTGGTCATGGAGTCCAAGATGAGGAGTGAAACTACTCCTAAACTAGGCTAAGCTATCATTACAGGTCAAAACAAGGTCAAAACATGCTGCTACAGGTGAGTTATAGGATGTTGCTACAAGATGTATTGTACTGCTATAAGATGTCCTTAAATGCTACAGGAGGTTGGATGAGAGGGTTTGGAGGATAAGAATGGTGAGATGAAGTGTTGGAAGGGTGTTTGATAGTTGTGGAAATTGTGGGGAAGGTGATCATCACCCTTAGCCAAGCCCAGTTCTTGAAGAAGACCGGATTTGTGCTAAGATGGATTACTCACGGTGACCTGAAGAACAGCGGTTTAGAACATGGGTTGGCACACATCAACAAAAGGTGGATAAGACCTTAATATAGTTGGTTAAAAGGGTCCTTTCCTACAGATCAACAACCCTACAATCACACCTGCACTTGTTTCTCTTTTCATTTGCAAATTATTTCATGTTAATGTGGAAAAGATGAATTGAATTTGGAAAAGCTTATCTAACTACTGCTAAGAACTTGATATATGAACTGAACTATCTTCTAAGCTACAACAATCAGGAGAATAAAAATAACAGTTGTAAATATCTCTAAGGAATCATAAACAACTATCTAAATAACGCTAAATGAACAAGAAATCAAACTCTGTTTTTGGGTTGTGAGAGTGGGGGTCCTCTAATTGTGATCCCATGATGGAGATGAGATAGGGGTCATCGTCACAAGATTTTTGATGTATTTTACTCTACTAAACTACAACAACTAATTTATCCTCTAAGCTAATGGAAGCATGAACAAGCAACAACTTAATCAATATTCTAAGCTAATGGAAGCATGAATAAGCAACAACTTAGTCAATCTTCTAAGCTAAAAGAAACATGCAGAACTGAACTCTAACTTTTCCAACTTGAATTTACTGAGTAAATTGGGTGACACAAGCCATGTCACACAAATTAACATCATCCAAGTTGTCTACTAATGTGGAAATTTGAATTTTCTCAGTTTAATCAAGGAAAAATCAAATTGAGAATTTATTGCTACATTTTTCAGCATTTATTGGGTTGTAAGTGTAGATGATAAGAAGATCACAACTGGTGGTTCCTTATTCCTAGGAGACTCATTGTCCACGTTTGAAGCCAAGTTCACAGTAGTTCTTGTGTCTTTCACTTAAATTTTGTGGATGAATCTAACTTTACAAGACATGAAGGTAATGTATGATGGATCAATTCCCATTTTATTTGATGATACAAGTACTATAAGTATGTCCAAGAATCTTGTTCTTCATTAAAAAACCAATCATATACCCATAAAGTATTACTTTCTTAGAGAATGGATGGTTGATCAAATTGTAATATTGGAACATATCAACAAAGGAACAAATAGTTGATATATTCACCAAGCCTCTTGAAATAGAACCATTTGAATATTTGAGGTGGAAGTTATGAGAACTATCTCCCCCATACCTTCCATAAACCCTTTCCAGAGGAAATATTGCAACTATTTATTTTTGTAAGGGATAGTTGCATGCCAAGGGGTCAGAGAGAAGAAAATGAAATAAGCTCTAGGGGAGCTACACAGTCAAAAATAGTTTCACGTGCTCAGGGGGAGTTAGTAGCATTAAGACCTCTTTTCCATTGATGTCAAAGGGGGGGAGTAAGTAGACATTGGATCAACCTAGTATTGTTGGGGATAGTGCACATATATTATATTTTGTAGCCTAGCAAATGTACCCAAGCCCAAATCCATCAATGACTACTAATGTCTAATGTTGTTGTCATCAATGCCAAAGGGGTAGATCGTTGAGTGTGTTGGAAACTTGTTGTCATTGATGTCAAGTTCAGGGGCATCTTGTTGAGTGTACATTCTCATGTTGCATTATTGAAGTGCTCATTTATTTTTGAATGTAAGTTTTCTAGCTTCATTTCATGGATGGAGTTGAAAAAACCATCTTTAAATGCATTTCTTATTTAGTTACTTAGTACAAGTCAGAATGAAAAGTGTACATTTTCCTAGCCTACTAAGATATCTTCCCAACATTATATGGCACTTTGTCTAACTCAAAGAAACTAAGAATTAAACTATGTTTGAATTGAGGTAGTGCAAGCAAAGTTCCATCTTGGCTATAGATCCGTACCTGCATGTGTGTTGAGTGAAATCTCATTATAGAAGTGGAGAAGTTCATCAGCAACCCAATAGAGAAGGCAAAAAACAACAATAATGGAAGAGGCATGGAGATTCAAAGGCAGGTAAGATAGGCTCTTAGTCATAGTCTCAGGTCACAAAGAGCCCACTGGTAAGCACTCATGATCTTAATACCCACTGAACATCCCTCATCATTCATGTCGTCAGATCAATAAGGTTGGGAAGATCTATGATGGGAATGGTTCCAAGCCCATTCAAAATTTAATAGGAAGGCACCCCTGTGGTGAAAACAATTGTGGTTTACCATTGGCCATGTGGTAGCCTATGATTGGTTGCAAGTTTCCCCCTACTCCATGCCAAACCAAGAAGGGTTTCCCCTTGCAATACAAACATTTTTTCTTCATAGAAAATTGCAGGCGGATTCTATATGACAATGCACATAGGTGGAAAATTGATGATGTGGCGACTTGTAAACATGACATGTGGTATGTGAATTCAACACTTATGATAGGCCAAATGGAAAATTGGCAAGTGACACATGGCAGGAACACATGAACAGGACGACACATGGTAGGTTCTTATTAGCTACGATAGATGAGGTGGCACACAAGTCCTAGGATCCATCAATCCACCAAAAAAGCAAGCCTAAAGTCATAATTATCGATCGCAAGGGGCTTGACAGTAAGCACCTAAGGGTCTATCAAATCTCTTGGTTTGAAGTTTTTTTCACACATCAACGAACTTGGTCGATGAGTAGTGGGACAGCAAAAGTGGATGAAATAATGGAGTACACGTGGCAGTGACAACTGAAGAAGTCGATGTGGCAGCTTGAGCAGATGACATGTGGAATCTATTTTATGCATTTTTAGGTTGGCCAAATTGGATAGGTGGTAGTTTCCATGTGGAAGGCCTGTGACATATGACATGTTATGGTTGGTTGATATAGATAACATGTAAAACCACATGGCAATAGAGGTGGCAGGTAATGTGGTTATGTGGGTCCCATATTAGACCACCCTTTTCGAAGATGTGCTAAACATTAGTGAATTTGGATGATAAGTGGTGGTTGACTAATGGGAAAAAATATGTAGCAAGTAACAAGACAGGATTAACATTAAGTGACATGTCCATATATCGGAATACCTAGTTTGAATGTTTTTCAAACAATAGTGAATGTGGTCAACAACCAATGGGTAACAGATGGAGAAATTTGTAGAAATTTTGAATAATATAACACTTATTCATAGAGATTATCCTGATTATACACTATTTTTGGAATGCATGCATAATACATAACCTCCTCTACGTTGATCATCAATTTTGCAGAATTAAAAACAATGAAACATCAATCGCATGCGCACATTAACACAGTATGTAACCGGGGAAAGCATATAGCTGAAAACCCCCAACTATCTGTATATTATAATGATAGATAACATGTCACAATACATAGTACAATACTCCTCACAAGTACTCAGTACTATCTCCACCTGCTACACACAAACTAGCTCAGATCTTAATCAAGTCACAAGTTCAAATCTCCTCTGATGTCTGCCTGCCTCTACTGCGCAATCCAATGTGAGAATAGGAATGTTCCAAGTTCAAATTTCCTTGGCTTGTACTGCACAATCCTCATTGGAAATCTCCATCATTGATTGTGCAAATCTCATGCACAGCTATAGTCACAACTAATAGCAGTCTCACTCTTTCACCCACCTCTAACACTTTTCTCCACTGAACTGTCCATGCACTGAGTTAACTGATGTATTCTTTAGTTGCTTTATGAGTTAATAATTAGTGAATTAATTAACAATTAATTCACATCACTCATCACTAGTGTATTATGTGGTTAGACTAAATACAACTAGTTCAACTAAGTCAAACTGAACACAACTCCATCAACTCCTCAACTCCATCAACTCCTCCTTCCCCAGATCCCTTCTTGGATTTCCTCCGTGGACAATTTACAGCATAATGGCCCACCTCATGACAACGAAATCATCGCACTTTCGATTTTTCAACCTTCTTCCCATCATTGGAAGAACTGGATTCAGAAAGAGAACCCTTCTCCTTCGACTTCTTTGCTTTGGCAGCCAAAGCGCAATTTTCTTCATCAGATGCCTTTGATGAAGATCCATCCCTGGTATTCTGCCTTATCTCCTCTTGTACAAGATCAGACCAAAGTCTCTCCCATCCTGGCAATTTCTCCCGACCATTGACAGAGTCATGATAGGAATGCCAACTCTTCGGAAGACCAAGGAGAGCCAAGCTCACCAAGTCCTCATCATCGACAGTCACCCCCACACTTCCCAGCTCATCCTAGAATTGGGTGAACTTTGTGAAATACTTTGGCATACTGTCTCCATTCTCACACTTAATGTTTTCTGAGTTTATCCTTGAGCACCAACTTCCTCTGGTCTCTCTTGCTTTGGAATAAATTTGTCAATGCTTTCCACATCAAATATGGAGAAGCCTTTCCATGCAGGCTGGACACAATTTGATCCTTCACGCCCTCCAACAGAATCCTTCGACACTTTGTTGTCTTCTTTTGCCAAACCTCAACATGAGCAGCATCAGTAGGCTTTGGGACCTCAGCCTCTATGAACTCCTTCAACCCATTGTCATCTAACACCGCCTCCATCCTGTCTTTCCATGAAATATAATTCGAGTTGCCTTCAAGGGCATACTCCAATCGCAATCCACTGAAAGACATTTCAACTTCGACATCAAGAAAACACTGCTGCAAATTCGAATTCCACTAGCTCAAAACTCAACCGCTTCTGATCTAAAATTCGTGAGAACAAAGTATTTCTCATACAGAGATTGACTGTATGGGATTTTACCGGATATCTCACCTTCCAAAAGAAGGATGAATCCAGAGGCTACCTGGCCCAATTACAGACTCTGCCTAAAGAAATAAAATGTAATCACTTTCTGAATAATAGATCTAATGATCAACTCTGCCCTGATACCATGTAGAAATTTTGAATAATATAACACTTATTCACAGAGATTATCTCGATTATACACTATTTGTGGAATGCATGCATAATACATAACCTCCTCTACGTTGATCATCAATTTTGCAGAATTAAAAACAATGAAACATCAATCGCATGCGCACATTAACACAGTATGTAACCGGGGAAAGCATACAGCTGCAAACCCCCAACTATCTGCATATTATAATGATAGAGAACATGTAACAATACATAGTACAATACTCCTCACAAGTACTCAATACTATCTCCACCTGCTACACACAAACTAGCTCAGATCTGAATCAAGTCACAGGTTCAAATCTCCTCCGTTGTCTATCTGCCTCTATTGCACAATCCAATGTGAGAATAGGAATGATCCAAGTTCGAATTCCCTTGGCTTGTATTTCCCAATCCTCATTGGCAATCTCCATCATTGATTGTGCAAATCTCATGCACAGCTATAGTCACGACTGATAGCAGTCTCACTCTTTCACCCACCTCTAACACTTTTCTCCATTGAACTGTCCATGCACTGAGTTAACTGATGTATTCTTTAGTTGCTTTATGAGTTAATAATTAGTGAATTAATTAACAATTAATTCACATCACTCATCACTAGTGTATTCTGCAGTAAGACTAAATACAACTAGTTCAACTAAGTCAAACTGAACACAACTCCATCAACTCCACCAAACTCAATCACTTGAGTTCTAACTGAAGTCCATCATGCAATAGCTCAACTAACCCATAAGGAAAGCGTATTTCCTTCTGGCAGTTGCATGTGCCACATCCGTAGCTCAAACTGAAGTGCTTCAAGAGGATAAGATAATGTCTATAGTCCAAATATTATTAAGAGTTAATAATATTCGACTGTTCTATTTTTAACCTGGCAGTCTAAAAATAGACTCCGCCCATATGTCTAAAAATATAAGTCCATCTGTTTTTACCAACATGACCAATCATCCACAAATAGAATTCTGCAACTCATAGACCATGATCCATATGTCTAAAAAAGACATAGTTTAAAAATAGACTTTGCGCCAAAAATAGCCTGCGGGCCCACTTAGTGAAGGCGACTCCTTTCCACTAAGCTCCATCATCTTGTTGCATTTTCAACAAAATTGTCCTCATCTATACCAAACAAGATCATCATCAACTGATATGTCTTTCTGGCAAACCACCCATTTTGAGGGTGTTGCAAACATCAATGGAATTTCCCAAACAAGTGGTTATTCAAAAAAGGCATAAAGCATTGATTAATCCTACGACCACCGCTAAGTTCACATGGGGCTAGGCATTAAGCACTTAGGGGAGCCACGGCTATAGTTTTGGGAACCAATGTTATTAAATAATTATGTCAAAAGTCAAGTATTGGAGCTCTATGTCTATAAATGGATACAAAAACGATAGAAGCTCTAATTTTTTGCATGAAAATTAATGGTGTAATTGTTATGGACGAGCCTAACATCTAAGGTAATGTTCAACTCAACTCATAAGACCATGGATCAATACCCATGGTAATAAATCCAATAATCTATAAATGAAAATTGACAAGTAAGAGCTTAGGGCGCATGAAAAGGAACAATTGTGCAAATTAAGAAAATAAAAGTAGCACTATGAAGGAGTTATGGAGATGTTTTTTTCCAATTGGTACATATCTGAGTACCAAATTGTTATAGCATCACTCAACACTCCTGTAGTTCTAATGGTCTAATATGGCCTTGGGTAGCCCTTTCCCATTCATACTTGATCATTTATTAAAAAAATAATATTTTCAATTCCATACGCGACTTTGTCCTCTCAAAAGCATGTACACATGCGGGTACCATAATACATAACCCACGTACATACTTTAAAATATGAAAAATTAAAATATTTCCTATTTCTCAGGCATGGTATACCAGTTTTGCCGAAAGCCCATCTACAGGAGCCCGTGGCCTAATTGAATCAACTGATCTTTGGTGGTATTTATACACCTTGTGGAAGGCCTAAATCATAGAAGGAGATAGGATATCGACATTATAGTCCCTTTTGTCCCCATATCAAGTCTGATTTTCCCTGTGCCTCCTGCACTCCCAGTCATAGGAAACCCTTGTTTCCTTGCATAGATTTTCATCTTCCCTTATATGACATCCTTTTGCACATGCTTGATTGGTGATATTTGAGGCTTCGGTTGGATGAATCAGAGGAAGGTTTTTTGGGTGCATGGTCTGATCAAGTTGTATTCTTCCACTACTATTTTCTGATATCAATAAAGAAGCTCTATCTTGTTCATGATATGTTATAATCTAATGTTTTTTATGACTCATGTCTAATATATTGTGATTT
The DNA here is from genome assembly GCA_031772625.1 of Pinus tabuliformis. NCBI lineage: Eukaryota > Viridiplantae > Streptophyta > Pinopsida > Pinales > Pinaceae > Pinus > Pinus tabuliformis. The sequence goes on along the minus strand of CM062808.1, from coordinate 29,934,932 downwards.
ATATGTTTATACTTGATGATCTAACATATTTATTATGCACACACTTTGAACTAATTTCCATGTATATGCTTCTCTAAATTTTGTTGCAGGTCTGATCCCTTTGGAAGAAGCAAAGGGTTTGGACCCTATGGGATCGACATCAAACATAGGACCTATAGGTACTCCTCTCAAACCCAAATTTAGTAGTTTACATATATTTCTTGCTTGAATGTATGCTTCTTGTTGATAGTTTGCCTTCGATCTGTTGAGGTTATTGAAATATGGAAACAAGAATATTCCAATTTAATTTTTCCTTGAATTAAATTGTGAATTAAAATCGAATTTAGTCTTAACAGCTACTTGGAAATAATTAATTAGTTATTTCTCAATTAATTAGTTGGAGAAATTCAAGTGAGAATTCTTTCTGAATTCATGCAAGAGTTATCCCTTAAATTAAGGAGATAAGATTGAGTTATAGTTGAGTTGTAATTAGTTAACTCATTTTACTGAGTTAAGTCTAGTAAAATTAGTTCCAAACTATTTGAGGAACTAATGGTGAGTTAACAGTCAGTTGATGCATGCATGCACTCAACTAGTGCTACTCCAGTTAACTAAAGATTCTCTCATCAGAAACTAATGCATGTATATTCTGAGAAAGACCTTGTTGAGATTAAAGTCAAGGATCGTGTACTATCAGTTGCATGTGTTTTCTCAAAGAGAAAACTCATGCATGCAGTCAAGGATAAATCCTTGAGGATTACGCAGTTTTTAAGTGTGTGAGATCAATTTTCCACTTGGTAACAGGTAATCATCCACAAGGAACAGCACAAGGAAATAGGAGCTTCGAGGGCAGAGAAGAAGGCTGGAGAGAAGCCAAGATTGCCTGAGAGCATCTGTGAGGATTGTACTGAGAGTTGGCTAGCTGTGAGAGCTAAGGCTTTGTATAATTCCTATGTATTTCCACCTTGTATGATAATACAGATAGTGGGATTTTTAGCTGAGGATTTCCCCAAAGTATTTTCATGTGTATTGTGCATTGATTCTTATTCTTATGGTTATATTGTTCATCTCGATCTTTATGCTTCTGAAGTAGGTTATACTATTCTGCTTTGATTTATATTACATTATCGGGTTAACCTACACCAAATTTTCCATATGGTATCAGAGTTGGATTTGTAGAAATTTTCCACATGAAATCGGAGTTGTGAACATTATACTGAGAAGATAATTTGAAGTTTGAAGTTCGGGGTTGCAAGTGCAAATCGAATTCATATCATACTTCAAGGTTGGGCAATGGCGTTCTATGGCTTGAGACTCGTGTATGCCTTGGAAGGTAGCTCGAATTACATAGCATGGAAAGATAGAATGGAGACTGTATTAGAAGACAATGGCTTGAAGGAATTCATTGATCAAGAAATCCCAAGGCCAACTTCAACTAATGCACAAGAGTTGGCTGAGTGGAAGAAGTGTGTGGCAAAGGTGAGACGGATCATCCTTGAGGGAGTTCGAGACCATATTATCTCGAGTCTCCATGGGAAGGATACTCCATTTCCAATGTGGAAGACATTGAAGGACCTCTATCAGAATAGTAGCGACCAGAGGAAATTGGCGCTTAAGGATAAGCTTCGAAGAATCAAGATGGAGAAGGGAGATACTATTTCCACATATTTGAACAAACTCACCACCTGCAGATATGAGCTTGGTAGTGTGGGAATAACTATTGTCGATGATGATATGGTGAGCCTTGCTTTCCTTGGCCTTCCAAAGACTCAAACTAGCTACTAGGACTTTGTGAATGGAAGGGAGAAACTGTCGGATTGGGAACAAATATGGTCAGATCTTATGCAGGAGGAGATCAGGAGGAGCACACGAGATGGTTCTTCATCCAAGAATGATGATGAAGAAAATCTAGCCTTAACAAGTAAGGCAAGGAAATGGAAGGAGAAGGCTTCCCATTTCAAATCGAATTCTTCACATGGAGGGAAGAAGGGTGACATGTCTAAAGTAATATGCTTTAATTGTCACGACATGGGACATTATGTGACTAATTTCTCATCGAAGAAGTCCAAGAAGGGGCCCTCAGAAGGATCGGAAGGTGAGGCATTATCCTCTCAGTTAGAAATGGACTTTACACTCATCGCATGCATGGTTTCATCGATGATGGGTTGTGTCTAGTTTCTTGACAGTGGAGCCTCATTCCACATGACGAGTGATAAAATTTATTTAGTTCCTTGGAGGAGAAAGACCTCAAGATGCACATAGAGATGGGTGATGATGGAAGGTATAATGTTTCATAAATGGGAACGGTTGCTTTTCAGAGGGAGCATGGAGCTCCTCTCACCTTGACAAATGTGATGTATGTGCCTGGACTGAAGAAGAACTTGGTATCAGTCGTGATGTTGGAGGACAAAGGCTACGATGTTGTCTTCAGTAAAGGAAAGGCATTCCTAAGACACATAGCCACGGGTCAAACAAAGAGGATAGGGATTCAGGTGAAGAATCTCTATAAACTAGAGGTAGATGATTGTGCAGCATTGAGTATGAAAGAAGAATGGGTGCAAAGCCAAGACATTGGTGAGTTGTCGCACAGGAGGTTGGACCATTTGCATTATGTGGCTTTGAAGATAATGCAGCAGATATCTACAAGACTTCCCAAAGTTAAACTTGAGAAAGTTGACACATGCAAAGGTTGTACCTTTGGAAAGTACACCAATACTTCCTTTCTTTGATCAAGACAGTCGAGAAGAGGCTGTCTTAGAGCGAGTTCGTACTGATTTGTGTGGACCATTCTCGACGACATCCACATTGAAGCAAAGCTATTATGTGATTTTCGTTGATGACTATTCTCATAAATGTTGGATTTATTTCATGCAAAAGAAGGACAAAACCTTCATAAAGTTTTGTGAGTTCAAAGCTTTGGTTGAGAAAGAGTCAGGGAACAAGATCAAGGCCTTGAGAAATGCAAACAGTGGAGAATATGGCTCTCAAGATTTTAAGGACTTTGTGCAGTGGGAGGAATTAAATGGGAGTTGACGGCACCTCATAACCCACAGCAGAATGGGGTGGCCGAGGGGAAGAACAAAACTATTGTAGTGGCAACACGGGAAATGTTGCATGAAAAAGGCCTACCACTTCACTTGTGGGCTGAGGCATGCAACACAGTGGTCTATTTGCAAAATAGAAGCCCGCATCACATACTTGGGATGAAGAAACCAAAGGAAGCTTTCTTCGGTAAGAGACCAGATGTGGGTCACTTCGGGATCTTTGTCTCATCGGTATACTACCATGTGACAAAGGATGCATAGAAGAAGCTTGAGCCGACAGCAGAGTTGGGGATACTTATGGGGTACACTGATACACCTCACAACTATCGGGTGTACTTGCCTACCATTCTAAGGACAGTGGTTCGCAAAGATCTCAAGTTTGATGAGCAGAAGGCCATGTGAGTTTCCCTTGAGAGGGAGCGCCAACTACAGGTTGTGGAGGAACTATTGGTTCCTAAGGAGGAGGAGCCTCAAACTGATGCAGAGTAGCCACATGTAGAGGTTCCAAGAGTGGAGACATCCACTAAAGCAAAGTCTTCCAGAGATGGACGGAAGCGCAGACGAGAAGTTGATAGATTGTTGGAGGATGTGAGTGAGAATGTGGGAGCACCATATTCTCAGCGCAAACAGAGGAGGTCACCTAAGAGGTACACTGGATACATGGCCCTTGTTGGGGAATGCATTGAGATCGAGCCATCTTCCTTTGAGGAAGTAGTGCAGCAGCCGATTTGGGTTAATGCTATGGTGGATGAGTATGACTCCATAGTGCATATCAATGTCTGGTACGTGGTTCTGAGACCGGAGAACAAGTCAATTGTGAGTTCCGGTTGGATTTACAAGGTAAAGCAAGTTGTTGATGATGGGAGGATCATGTTGTTGCAGTATATTTCAAAATAGGAGTAAGATGCTAACATTTTGACAAAGGCATTGTCAAAGTGTAAATTCGAGTTCCATAGAGACTGGATCGGGGTGGAAAATAATCCCTTTCTTGTTGAGAGGGAGTGTTGAAATATAGCAACAAGAATATTCCAATTTAATTTGTCCTTGAATTAAATTGTGAATTAAAATCGAATTTAGTCTTAACAACTACTTGGAAATAATTAATTAATTATTTCTAAATTAATTAGTTGGAGAAATTCAAGTTAGAAGTCTTTCTAAAGTCATGCAATAGTTATCCTTTAAATTAAGGAGATAAGATTGAGTTATATTTGAGTTGTGATTAGTTAACTCAGATTACTGAGTTAAGTCCAATTAAATTAGTTCCAAACTGTTTGAGGAACTAATGGTGAGTTAACAGTCAGTTGATGCATGCATTCACTCAACTAGTGCTACTCTAGTTAACTAAATATTCCCTCATCGGAAACTCATGCATGTATATTCTGAGAAAGACCCAGTTGAGATTAAAGTCAAGGACAGTGTACTATCAGTTTCATGTGCTTTCTCAAAGGGAAAACTCATGGATGCAGTCAAGGATAAATCCTTCAGGATTGCGTAGTTTTGAAGTGTGTGAGATCAATTTTCCACTTGGTATCAGGGAATCATCCAAAAGGAACAACGCAAGGAAATAGGAGCTTGGAGGGCAGAGAGGAAGGCTGGAGAGAAGCCAAGCTAGATGTGAGAGCTAAGGCTGTGTATAATTCCTATGTATTTCCACCTTGTATGATAATACAAATAGTGTGGCTTTTAGCTGAGGCTTTCCCCAAAGTATTTTCATGTGTATTGTGCACTGATTCTTCTTCTTCTAGTTATATTGTTTAGCTCGATCTTTAAGCTTCAGCAAATTGATAGTAGAATTAGGTTATAGTATTCTGCTTTAATTTATATTACATTATCGGGTTAAATTACCCAGATCTTCTACAGAGGTTATCAATCCCTACCTTGGGGAATTTTTCTCGCCAACACAAATCTAAAATATTGGAGTGAGAGCAGGAATAGATGTGTAGTTCGGAGATGTTAATCTAGATTCATAGAATTTTGGAGTTGTTGCATAAATGAGAAAATGAAAATGCAATGAATTCATGAGACAATTTTTATATAACTAATAAAACAAGTGCTGCAATCCATTGAACAAAGGATGAATGTGAACAATATCAAAGATCTAAAGCTATTTTGAAAGACAATGTTTGAATACCCTCTAAATAATTAATGTCTAGAGCAGATATGAAAATATATATAATTTTTTAAAGGTGTCGTAATGTCTACAGCAAGTTGGTGCTTGCAGATCATGGGATTGGTGTCTCCTGTAGGTTGGTTTTTGTAAATATCAATGGGTTGGTGCCTCCCAACAAGTGGGAGTTAGTGCTTCCAATAAGTGGGCTCTTACAAAGAAAAAGTGGGTTGGTGCCTCTTGTACGTTGGTGCTTATAAATCTAATGTAAACCGAAGTTGGTGTTTGCATTTATATTAAAAATCAAAAGATGTTTTGTGGTTTTCTCCCGTATGGGTGTTGGCATTATGATGTATGTGTTGTACTTGATGGCAACCCACTTGTAGCAGAACAACTCTCTTGTACATGGTAACTAGATGAATCTACAAAAGAGATATCAGATGCGATAGAATGCATGGCAGTAGTATTTATAGGTGTGATGAAATGCATGGCCTCTTCAAGGAATCAGTTCAGAAGGCAACTCACTCAGATGAAAGATCACAGCATAGCAGGTAAACAGCAAAGAATTACAGATCAGTCTTCACAGAATGAAGAAAGAGGGTTATATGCAAGTTAACCTTGACCAAGCTGCATATACACACAGGTTAACAGAACAAAAGAAGCATATAGCGTACACACGCACTTTCATAGAAGGAAAAGTGTGTATACCTTTGAAAACTAAGTTTTTAGTCCGAAGTATTTGGTCCATGGTATTTTGATCCATGGTATTGGTCCATGGTATTTGGTCCGAGGTATTGACCCTAGGTATTTGATCCAAGGTATTAGTCCTAAGTGGTTTTGGTCCATGGTATTGAGAAAGGCCTAAAACTATATAAGGAGGAGAAGATCATTAGGCCAATGTAGACAAGCATCAAATATCCGATGAATTGTGAGATCTAGTATGCAGGTTATTGGGTTATGGTGCATTGCTGGATCTGAACCAAGGATGAACCTTAGTGGATGATGAGGAACTAGATCTAATGATGGATCGTGATCTTAAGGCTTGGACTGAATTATCTTTATATGGTTTGATCATGTTTATTCTAAATCTGTATACTGATGCATGTGTTGTTCTGTAAATATTGTGATCTGGGTATAACTAAATTCTGGAATAGCTGCAAATTATGAATGAATATTTACAGATATATACGTTAGTTGACTTTGGTAAAAGCGCATATACACACAGGTTCAACACATCGAAGTAGTGTATACCTTGTGAACTATGATGTTTGAAGTTACAATTGGTTCTGTTTGTTGATGCAGAGTTCTGGGTTTTGCTTTATGTCTTGGTGGCTGCATTCTGGCTACAGTGTTCAGATTGATTAATTGTGATTTTCTTCTAGGATGATGGATGAGATCTAATAATGGATCAAGATCATAATGACTTATCATTATGTGATCTGATGGGCTAGATCTGGTTGCTAACACATGTATTATCCTTTATATGTGATGATCTGGGTATGTCTAAAGTCAGGAAGTGCAACGAAGTTATAAGTATTTGCAGATCTATACGTTGGTTCTCTTTGATGAAGTTGCGTATACACGCTAGTTCAGCTCTTCCAAGTTGCGTATACACTCTGATGCATGGTTTTGAGGTTATAGCTAGTGTTGAATGATGATGCAGTGTTTTGGGTACAAATCTTTGTACTGGTTACAGTGATCTCTCTGTTCCAGTTGATTTGTTGAAGTTGATTAAAGTATGAATGAATGGTTGATTCTGTTGTGTTAGAGGTTCAGAGGTTTTCAGTAAATGATTGAGTTTGGTTGATTCAAAAAGTAATGATTGAGTTTCAGTGATTGGTTGATGTAGATGTATTTGATAGTTGTATTATAGTGATGATTGATTTTTGAGCTTCAATGTTGTTGATGGGTCCAGTATGAAAATTGGATGAAACGTGGCCTTCAAATTATGGTGTTGTGTTCCAGGAGTATCTAGTCTGAAAATTTATGAAACGAGGTTCGTGGAGGAAGAGAGAAGGTTGTAGTCTTCAATAGGTCGGCACCTACATACTAGTAAACATATCAGCTAGTACAAGAGCTAGGGGGTTGTAGCTCCCTTCCAGTAGAAGTTGGAGAATGAGAGAAGGTTGTAGCCTTCTATAGGTAGAAGCCTGCGTACTGGTATGAGTCTGCACCAATACAATGTTGTAAACATATTTTCTTAATATTAAAAGAAGACAAAGATGACAGCAACAGGTGTTTTTCACCCACATTGGGTTTCCACCTTAAATCTTGGTGTTCATGTGTTTTGCTTATGTGCGATGGTTCACTCTGTTATTAACTTCTTATGATTACTATTTAATGTTTAATAAAGTACTGATGCATAGATTAAGGATCAACATATGATGAATTAACTGCATCATTAGTCTATTGGATATACACTTGTTTCCTTAAGCACAGTTGCGTGTACAAGCGGGTTACCCACATGGAAATTGCATATACAAATTTGAGTATGAAAAGAAAAATATTATTAACTTGACTAATACTGATTCACTCCCCCTCTCAGTATAATTTCCAACAATGGGTTTCGATGTAAATATTATGTGTGTAAGAAATATGTGATTGGTGCATTGTTGTATTATTGAATGTGTTTTCCTCGCTAAATATTTGTTAAAATCTATCAAATACTAATTCAACAATCCTCCTAGTATTTTCCTAGTTTCTAACAACTTTAACACTGATTTTCAACCATTTTGTTCCACATTTGATCTTATGTGACAGGCAATGATTTCAATTCATGGAATTTAGGGTAGGGTTACCCCACCTTGCACCTTGCATTTATGAATTCAATATATTTTTTCTATAGATTGATCCCATCAGTATGTGATATCAAATTTACTATTTTTAAGTGTCATAATGTGGTGATAAAGCCTATCTATACATGGGAAACCTAGTTATTACTTTGCTAGCCTTTTAATGCCCATGTTGATTTCAATTTAAAGACTTGAGAGCCCTTTGTAGTCATGAAGGGACTTTTAATGAAGCCTCGTGACTTTCTCTTGATATTGTTTTGTATTTTATCCCTTGGGACTCCCATTGTTAAGTTGTACCACTACATTGTTGTTACATGCCATTTTGTCACATCAACCCAAAAGGCCTACAAACCGGATCAATCAACATCCATGAACACTTTGTCATAATCCCTTTGCAAAGCCCTAAGAATCAATTCTCCAAAAAGTTTGAGTTTTTGGGTCTATCTGCTAAAAAACCATATTTTTAGGTCCAATGCACCCTTTGTTCTTGTCCACCAGCGTTGGGTGCAAGTTGCATTCTTGAGCATCAGCGCTGACTAGCGCAAGTTTCTCCTTTCTGCAAGTGCCTTGATTATAGAATTTTGAGAAAATTAAAAAATAATTTTGAATATTCTCCTTCCATAAGCTTCTAAGATAGTTTTAACCATTTACCATGGATAGAGATCTCAGATTCCTATATGATCCTTCTCCAGTGATCTTATCTCTTATCCCTTGAGCTATCCTCCCTCATAAGTGGATCTCGGGCCTAGATTGGTAGATCCTAAACTACCATGTTTACCCTATAAATTTACGACCTCCCATCAAGTCTGGGTTGGAATTTGGAGATTGTCAGTACCCTCATGTTGCTTTTAGCTTAAGGAGTCATCCTCCATTTCAATTAGGTTTTAGTGTGAAGGTTTTCTTTGTGACAAGGAAGGACAAGGCAATCAAGGAGACATATACAAAGTTAGGTTCTATATATGTTTGTAACTCTCTCCTTTATCTATCAATACAAAAAGAATCTTCTTTTCCTATACTTGTGTTATGTTTATGATCTTGTATTTCAATGCCATGTTGACTCATGGAATAGAGATATTGGATTATACTATGTATATATTATAGTTCCTTTATTTATTTTAGTCATTGTTGCAAGTTCCATTTATAGTGCGTGGAGCTAGGATTGCAGCTTAGAAGTGAAGAGGAGAAAAGGACTTGCTACGAGTTCCAAGTAGATCAATTTTTCGTATTCCAATCTCTCTAACGAAAACATTGATTATTTTTTTCCTCTGTTATTCTAGATTAGACCACTAGATCTAGTGAATTCATTTTTGTCTGCATAAGTGAAAATTTCATATAACAATTGCATTTATACTTATTGAAACTCACAAAATTAGAAAGATAAATTTAGGATAAATGTGACATCTATATTATTAATAGAATATACATATTGAGAACATTTTCCTAACCCTTTATTTTCATATTCCAAGAGGTCTCTGTAGAAATTTTGAATAATTTAACACATATTCAACAGATATTACCCTGATTATGTACTATTGTGGAATAAATACACAATACATAAGCTCCTCTACGTTGATCATCAATATAGCAGCATCAATAACAATAAAACATCAAGAGCATTCACACATTAACACAGTATGTAACCCGGGGAAAGCATCTCGCTAAAAACCCCACACTATCTGTATATTAATGATTGAGACCATGTAACATTACAAAGTACAATGCTTATCACAAGCAATCCAATACCAGCTCCACCTGTTACACACAATACAGCTAAGATCTGATCTCCAAATCTATTCCACTACTTGCCTGCCTCCACTGCTCAATACCTGCTCAAGAATGAATGAGAATGGTCTACCAAACTCGCATTTCACCTCCAAAGAATCACTCACAATGTGTAAGACGTGAGCAGAAGCTACAAACTGGGCAAATACATGAGCAAACTCATTGGCATACTCAATCCCTTTGATTGTGCAAGATCTGATGCACAACTATAGTCACAACTGATAGCAATCTGATTCTCTAACACTTGTCCCTGCTGAACTGAACATGAAACTGAGTTAACTGATGTATTCTATAGTTGTATTATGAGTTAATAATTAGTTTAACAACTCATCATTAGTCTATTTGCAGTTATACTAACTACAACTAGTTTAACCAAGTCAAACTGAACACAACTCCATCAACTCCACCAAACTCAACTGATTGAGTTCTAACTAAAGTCATGCATGCAACAACTCAACTGACTCATAAGAAAAGCGTACTTCCTTCTGATAGCTGCATGGGCCACATCTGTAACTCAAACTGAAGTGCTCCAAGAGAATAAGATCAAGTTTATAGTCCAAATATTATTATGAGACAATAATATTTGACTTTTCTATTTTTGACAGCCAGTCTAAAAATAGAATTTGATCACCCACACTTTGGTCATACACATTGTGATCATTCACATTGTGATCACTCACACTGTGGTCACCCACACTGTGATCATCCACACTATGATCAAAAATAGAACTTGCGCCATAATTTGCCTGCGGGCCCACTTAGTGAAGGCGACTCTTTTCACTAAGCTCCATCATCTTGTTGCAATCTCAACAGTCTCTTGGAATTTTATGACTATTGGCATTTACTTGAGGCTTTTCGCCTTCTTCTCAAGTGAATGTGCAAAATTCACATAACCCAAGAGGATTATGTCTGCAACGTTATCCCATTAACGTTGGTTTTAACCATTTACCGTGGATAGAGATCTCAAGTTCCTATATGATCCTACTCTAATGATCTTGTCTCTTATCCCTTGATCTTATCCTCCCTCATAAGTGGATCTCAAGCCTAGATTGGTAGATCCTAAACTACCATGTTTACCCTATAAATTTACGGCCTCCCATCAAGTCTGGGTTGGATTTTGGAGATTGTCAGTGCCCTCATGTTGTTACATTGAGCTTAAGGAATCATCATCCATTTCAATTAGGGTTTAGTGTGAAGGTTTGCTTTGTGACAAGGAAGGACAATTAAATTAGGGAGACATATACAAAGTCAGCTTCTATATATGGTTGTAACTCTCTCCTTTATCTATCAATACAAAAAGCATCCTCTTTTCCTATACTTGTGTTATGTTTATGATTTTGTCTTGCAATGCCATGTTGACTCATTGAATAGAGATATTGGATTATGCTATGCGTATATTGTAGTTCCTTTTCTTATTTCAGTCATTGTTCCAAGTTCCATTTATAGTGTGTGGAGCTAGGATTGGAGCTTAGAAGTGAAGAGGAGAAAATGGCTTGCTACAAGTTCCAGGTAGGTCTATTTTCCATATTCCAATCTCTCTAAGGAAAACATTAATTCTTTTTGTCCTCTATTATTCTAGATTAGACCACTAGATCTAGGGAATTTGTTTTTGTTCGCATAAGTGAAAATTTCATATAACAATTGCATTTATACTTGTTGAAACTCACAAAATTAGAAATATATATTTAGGATAAATGTGACATCTATATTATTAACAAAATATACATATTGATAACATTTTCTTGGCCCTTTATTTTCATATTCCAAGAGGTCTCTTGGAATTTTATGACTATTGGCATTCACTTGAGTTTTCTCGCCTTCTTCTCAAGTGAATGTGCCAAATTCACATAACCCAAGAGGATTATGTGTCCAATGTTATCCCCTTAATTAAAAGGGGTGTATGTAAGTCCAAGAAGAGAACTAAAAAACAAAATTATATGGTAGCCAATGGCTATATGTGCTCTCTAAAATGGTGGTTTAAGGAAGACCACAAGCCAAATGTGTTAGTAAAAGCCAAAGTTTTATACAAGGGGTGGTTTAAAATTGAACACCAACTCTAGAACTTGGCTTGAAGGAGTAACCCAAAAGGCCTACAAACCGAATCAATCAACATCCATGAACACTTTGTCATAATCCCTTTGCAAAGCCCTAAGAATCAATTCTCCAAAAAGTTTGAGTTTTTGGATCTATCTACTAAAAAACCATATTTTTAGGCCCAATGCACCCTGTGTTCTTGTCCACCATCGTTGGGTGCAAGTTGCATACTTGAGCATCAATGCTGACTAGCCCAGTTTGCTCCTTTCTGCAAGTGCCTTGATTATAGAATTTCGAGAAAATTTAAAAAAAAAAATGAATCTTCTCCCTCCATAAGCTTCTAATCTAGTTTTAACCATTTAGCATGGATATAGATCTTAGATTCCTATATGATCCTACTCTAGTGATCTTATCTCTTATATCTTGAGCTTATCCTCCCCCATAAGAGGATCTCAAGCCTAGATTGGTAGATCCTAAACTACCATGTTTACCCTATAAATTTATAGCCTCCCATTGATTCTGGGTTGCATTTTGGATATTTTCAATGCCCTCATGTTGCTGCTTTGAGCTTAAGGAATCATCATCCATTTCAGTTAAGGTTTAGTGTGGAGGTTTGCTTTGTGACAAGGACAAGTCAATTAGGGAGACATCTAGAAAGTCAGCTTCTATATATGGTTGTAACTCTCTCCTTTATTTATCAATACAAAAAACATCCTCTTTTCCTATACTTGTGTTATGTTTATGGTCTTGTCTTTCAATGCCATGTTGACCCATTGAATAGAGATATTGGATTATGCTATGTGGATATTGTAGTTCCTTTGCTTATTTTAGTCATTGTTGCAAGTTCCAATTATAGTGCATGGAGATACGATTGGATCTTAGAAGCGAAGAGGAGAAAAGGACTTGCTACGAGTTTTAGGTAGGTCTATTTTCCATATTCCAACCTCTCTAAGGAAAACATTGATTCTTTTTGTCCTCTATTATTCTAGATCAGACCATTAGATCTAGGGAATTCATTTTTGTTTGCATAAGTGAAAATTTTGATATAACAATTGCATTTATACTTGTTGAAACTCACAAAATTAGAAATATAGATTTAGGATAAATGTGGCATCTATATTATTAACAGAATATACATATTGCTAACATTTTCCTAGCCCTTTATTTTCATATTCCAAGAGGTCTCTTGGACATTTATGACTATTGGCATTCACTTGAGGCTTTTTGCCTTCTTCTCAATTGAATGTGCCAAATTCACATAACCCAAGAGGATTATGTATCCAACGTTATCCCCTTAATTAAAAGGGGTGTATGTAAGTCCAAGAAGAGAATTAAAATACAAAATTAGATGGCATCTGACATAAGAAAAGCCACATATACCCACAGTATGCATGTAAAATGCACATATCTGTTTTGCCCCATGAATTTTTAAATCTTTTCTGAGTCAAATCTTCAATTCTTAATGGTTAAGGCCCCTTTAATAAATCTTTGTAGAATGATTTATTAACTAAACACAGTATGCCCTTCATTAATCCTATATATCAGAACTTTATAACTCACCCTCATAAACCTTCTTAACCTTATGCCCGCACATATATCCAACTTCATTAAACTTTAATGTACCGCGCATATATATAACCAAACCCCACAAAACCTTTATGCTTTGATTATTCATAGGCTTAACCCACAAATAATCTATCGGTGATATTTCTATTATAAACCCTTTATAACAAAAGTTCATATAAAACATACCTTTTCCACTTTTCCATAGTCTTTACAAGTTTCTAGAGGCATACCTTATCGCAATCATCATCTCGGGGTTTCATGAGACTCTTAAGATTTCTCCTTTCACATCTGGAATGCGATTAACATAACCGGATTCCAAATACAATTAACCACGCTTATACTTTATCGGGTCCGCTCTTATATCGCATATCACAATACTTATCGGCTCACTCCATTGCACCTTCGCATATCGCATGTCACATTGGTTGGGGCTAAGGTCTATCTCCCATTGATATTTGCGATAGGATCAAATCTCCAATCGTATCGGACATCGCAATCACTTGTGACCGAGGTTAGTTCACTCATCAATGTAACATTGTGATGCGAGATTTATTAAAGCCTCTCCACCATTGATCAGGGAATATGATCCAACGGTTCACAATGATGTCGCATGTCACAAATCCTTGTGGGACAAGATTAATTCCTTACCATTTAAATGTTGCGATGCGGGATTTTAACAACAATACTTCCATGCAATTTGATCCCATCCATTGATCTGGTAGATCCAACAATGCCTGTGTATTAATACTTCATTATTTCATTCTTCTTTCTGATTGGGTTTTTACGCCATTTCTCCAACGTTCTTTGTGGTTTTTATTATTTCAATGGTTCTTCATCCTTCCACTGTTCCACTATGCGACCCCCTCCTGAGCTTAACTTCGCATGTTATTTAACATAGTCCCTCCAAAACATTACTTGGGTTCTGCAATCGGTTCACACTCCATTACGATCCTCTATCTCATTCTTCTTCACTGTGTATTCTACCTGCATACATATATTATACAGAATCCCTAATACACACAGAATTTATCATTCCATATTCGAATCACACACTTATACAGTTTTGAATCAATCTTTGTATATATATAAACACACAGTTATACAATTTATCTATCTTTGGCCTGATCTTCTAATGTCAATGACCTTTGTTTACAATCTTCCCGTAGGCTTACAGTCACACCTCTACTCTTTAACTATCTCGATTATCTAACCTATCCAACCTATCTAACTTCTAATTATGCCTTTTAGGCTTACATTTATACAAAGGGATTCTAAAACCAATTCCTGGTTTAGATCCATAAACTCCTCAACAAAATCCTAAAATCTCTTCCTCATCCCTAAGGATCCTCTTCAATCCCCAAAATCATGAACTAACTCCTAATCTGAGTTTTACAATTAATTCTCAAATCCCTCGATCTCCCAACTATCCTAAATCTCTCATATTATCCTATATTCAGGAAAATCAATTAAATCATATTCTCATTAAAATCACTCAAAATCCTAAATAATTACATTAATTCACACTTAGGAAACCAACTTCCTTGGAAACACAAGACCCCCTATGTCTACTAAAATACAATGATATTATTGGGCTGAATGCTCCTGCATCAGCAGCAAATGGCTATATGTGCTCTCTGAAATGGTGGTTTAAGGAAGACCACAAGCCAAATGTGTTAGCAAAAGCCAAAGTTTTATACAGGGGGTGGTTTAAAATTGACCACCAATTCTAGAACTTGGATTGAAGCACTAACCCAAAAGGCCTACAAACTAGATCAATCAACATCCATGAACACTTTGTCGTAATCCCTTTGCAAAGCCCTAAGAATCAATTCTCCAAAAAGTTTGATTTTCTGGGTATATCTACTAAAAATAAATATTTTTAGGCCCAATGCACCCGTGTTCTTGTCCACCAGCATTGGGTGCAAGTTACATACTTGAGCATCAGTGCTCACTAGCCCAGGTTGCTCCTTTCTGCAAGTGCCTTGATTATAGAATTTTGGGAAAATTAAAAAATAATTTTGAATCTTCTCCTTCCAGAAGATTCTAAGATGGTTTTAACCATTTACCATGGATATAGATCTTAGATTCCTATATGATCCTACTCTAATGATCATATCTCTTATCTCTTGAGCTTATCCTCCCCCATAAGTAGATCTCAAGCCTACATTGATAGATCCTAAACTACCATATTTACCCTATAAATTTACGGCCTGCCATCGAGTCTAGGTTGGATTTTGGATATTTTCAGTGCCCTCATGTTGTTGCTTTGAGCTTAAGGAATCATCATCCATTTCAATTAGGGTTTAGTGTGAAGGTTTGCTTTGTGACAAGGAATGACAAGTCAATTAGGGAGACATCTACAAAGGCAGCTTCTATATATGGTTGTAACTCTCTCCTTTATCTATCAATACAAAAAGCATCTTCTTTTCCTATACTTGTGTTATGTTTATGATCTTATCTTTCAATGCCATGTTGACTCATTGAAAAGAGATATTCGATTATTCTATGCGGATATTGTAGTTCCTTTGCTTATTTTAGTCATTGTTTCAAGTTCCATTTATAGTGCATGGAGATAGGATTGGAGCTTAGAAGCAAAGAGGAGAAAAGGACTTGCTACGAGTTCCAGGTAGGTCTATTTTCCCTATTCCAATATCTCTAAGGAAAACATTGATTCTTTTTGTCCTCTATTATTCTAGATCATACCACTAGATCTAGGGAATTCATTTTTATCCGCATAAGTGAAAATTCCATATAACAATTGCATTTATACTTGTTGAAACTCACAAAATTAGAAAGACATATTTAGGATAAATGTGACATCTATATTATTAGCAGAATATACATATTGATAGCATTTTCCTGACCCTTTATTTTCATATTCCAAGAGGTCTCTTGGAATTTATGACGATTGGCATTCACTTGATGATTTTCACCTTCTTCTCAAGTGAATGTGCCAAATTCACATAACCCAAGAGGATTATGTCTCCAACGTTCTCCCCTTAATTAAAAGGGGTGTATGTAAGTCCAAGAAGAGAACTAAAATACAAAATTATATGGCAGCCAATGGCTATATGTGCTCTCTAAAAATGTGGTTTAAGGAATACAACAAGACAAATGTGTTAGCAAAATCCAAAGTATTATACAGGTGGTGGTTTAAAATTGACCACCAACTCTAGAACTTAGCTTGAAGCAGTCTTGGAACAATTCTAAATCTAGCTAGAAGCTAAAGAATTCTACAAAGTGGAATTGGTTCCTAATAATGGTTTAAAGATAACCACAAACTAATGAAATATGTAGTATAATTCGAAGTATTCTATAGGTGGTGGTTTAAGGTTGGCCCCCAACCAAACCATTCTTTTGTAATACAATTCTATATTTGGCTACAAATATGACTCTAACACTGACTGACTTTGGTTGTAACCTCTATTTTAGGCTATGGCTAAAGATCATCTAATATGACTTCGAATATAGTAGGTCACCATCAACCCCCCCATTAGATATAGGGTGAGAAGAGGAAGATGTATTCACTACAAGATGTGTCAACACTCGAGAATGAACTCTAAGGTATGACTGATATATATTCTTTGTTATTGGATACCATTTCCAATAAGTGATCCATCCAAGGTGAACCTTAGCTCTTGCAAGATTTTTATGTCTAGAAAATATTTTTGAATGATGAGTATGCTTACCACAATGCCACAAGGATGAAGATAAAAACGTTAATCCTTCATGTGTCCAATTCAATAACAATGTTATCATTTTATAATATGAATTGGTTGTGGAAGTGGATGTAGAGAAAGTGTTGGCTTAGTGGGTCTTGACCCAGGTTCAGGGTTAAGTTTTCCAAACAAATCCCTACACTACTGGCCCATTAAGCATCAACTTGTGGAGTGCAAACTGAAGTCTCACCTAAAGCAGTATGGGGGGATGTTGGAACCAAGTTTCCGCACCCATAGATGAGTGTGATGTCATTTATGCCCTAAACCTTCCTTCACGTAGATCGATAAGCCCTTAAGGCTTATCGATATAACTTCCTTTTATCAACCTCTAGACCTTCGCAAAGGTCTATGACTGTCTTTCGCGGACCCTAAACAGGTAAATCCTCCACTTACATGCCTCTGTAATTACCCTTAATTCTGTATTTACCCAGATCGGCTTAAGTGTTTGATAAATTTAACATGCAACAAGATATTCTTCACGTAAACAATTATTATTACTTGCATTCATATGACAATATAAATCATGTAAAATCGCGCATCAATAAAATATTAATTCATAAACCCGTCATTCATCATAACATAATAGAGCATTCATTCATAACATAAGGAAATAGATAAACACAGGAATTTTTGGAATAATCTCTTTATTAATACTTCAGTTCTTCTTACAGACTCAAGACTTCCTTGTGCACTTAGCTGCAGGGGTCCATGTACTTAGTTGTGGACTCTACTCTAGGCTTCTACACACATAGTTGCATAGCCTCTCTTCTACTCTAAGACTTCTTCTCTCTTCCTTCCACTGACCCATTACATTCGTCTTCATTCTTGTTACTTACTTTTGACTCTCTTAGACTCTCCTTTTTATACAATCCCATGGTCCGTGACCATGGGTAGGTCTATACAAGCCGACACAACTTACATAAAACAAGGGTAGAAACCCTTTATGACACTTTACTATCTACGTGTTTAGCAACCATAAATTGTAGAGACTTTACACTTTTTACAATAAAACTTGGGCTTTTTGCCGCAAAACTTGGGATTTTGCCCCAAAATTGACCCTAGGGGACCCTGTCCTAACAGGCCCCCAACACAATTATCGTGACTTGCCCCTGAGTCACTCTTCTGGCATGGAGATCTTACTGCAGAGACCTCCCAGCTCTACTTGTGCCATTTCTACCTCAATCGCGTTCTGCGTGACTACTTGTTTGATCTTCTCCATCAGCTGGCTTGTTGTTGTTCCTGCATTGTCTTCCTTTATCTTCTGTTGCATTCTCTGCAAGATTTTCATCTTCTCCTCAATGGTGGCAGAGATAACATAGGTCTCATCCATCCAAGGCCCCAATCTGGCCTTGAGGATCACCTCTTTCCTTTGCACTTCCTCCACTTGTTCAAGCAACTGTTTCACCTCATGCAGCTTGGTCAGTCACTATGATATAGCGACGGTGTGCATCGTCGCTCTTGCTTCATCATATTGTTGTTGCAATTCACAGGCTTCCATGTTTAACCTCTGCAATTTAGGATCTTCCTACAACATCGTGACTACCTCCATGGACTGCTCGAAGAGTGCGGTGTAATCCCTCACTGCGGCGTCTACTGTTGCAACTCCATCCGCTTCGCGTTGTTCTCGGACCTCTGGTGGATTCGAAGGTTGTGACTTCAACTCGAGCTTTGTCAGTTGTGCGAGCCTCTCTTCTAAGGCTCTACAGTCCGACATCCCTGCGAATGTCATTATGTGTAGACTAGGCACGATATACTTCATAGGCATCACAGCCTCTACACCATAGACCAATCTAAACGGTGTCTGACCAGTGAGCTTCTTAGAAGTAGTTCTATAAGCCCATAACACAGTTGGTACACGCACGTCCCAATCATTACTCTACACATTGCAAACCTTTGTCAGCGCGTTCTCTAATATATTATTAAATGCTTCAATCGTCCCATTGGCCTAAGGATGATATGGTGTACTCTTATGATGATAAACTTGAAACTCTTTTATCAGTGCACTGATCATTTGATGAAGGAAATGCGTACCATGATCACTCATTAAAATCTTCGGGCAACCAAAGCTATTCAACACATACTCAAACAGAAATTTTGTTGTTGTTTCCCCTATATAGTCCTTCACAGATTGTGCCTCCTCCCATCTGGTCAAATACTCGGTCACGGTGATGATATATTGTGCACCCATCTTCTTTCCAGGAGGTTGAATCGATCCTAAAAAATCAATTACCCATTTCTCAAATGGCTGCAATGATACCTTTTGATTCAAAGGCAACTCATTCCTCCACGATGGCATGTCAGTTCTTTGACATGCATCATAGGCCCTACAATATGCAATGTTGGCCACCACAACCCAGCGCGTAAAATCTTCTATGTTGTTTCTTTTCCTACATAATGGCCTCCCGCAACCCCTCCATGAGCTTCAGCTAGGATACTGCTTCATTCAAAATCAGGCACATAGCGTCGTAGTATCTCATCCGATCCCATCTTATATAAGTGACCTACAATAACAAAACAAAAACAAAAAATCGTGCACACCACCAATTCCTTCTTATGTTGAGTAGTCTACCTTTCTGGAGCCATTATGGTAGTCAGAAAGTCGATAATATCTACAAAATGATTGTCTGATATGCGCACCACAAAGAGTTGCGCATCAAGAAGCCCCTCCTCTAAGTTGGTAGGCTATTCTCCTATTTCAATGTGCAACAGATGATCTAGCCCTGCATTCAATCGCCCTGGCTTCACAATTACTTTGAAATCATACTCCTGAAAAAACAGCAACCATCTGCATATTTCCCCCCAAACACAGGCTTGTTGACTAGGTACTTTAATACAGAATGGTCCGTATACATCTTAAAGTGTCTGCCTAGAAAGTAATGTCCGAATTTCTAGAGCGTGTACACCATAGCCAACTGCTATGGGGTAAAATGCATGGGATGAAAACTACCCTCGAAATTCTTCCCGAGACCTTCGATAGACTGTAAGGTTATCTGCAAAAGCTACCTGTTACACACATGTTCATCTATCATACATATATTGACAGGATATGGAAAGAGGATCACTTTTGGTTCTTTCTAGATTCGCTTCGGGATCTCCGTGTGATAAGAACAACTCATCCTAATCGGCTCCAAGACAATTCCTGCACAAAAGAACAAAGCAAACCAATCACAGCATATACTTCTGACAATTAATGTAAGAATTTATAACAAACATGTATAAATGTATAACTTATCTACTCGACACAACAAGCATCGGAATGAAAAAATAAATGCACAATATCACCGACACTTTGGAGTAGGGAACACAACGGCAGTCCTATATTCAGAATGGAAGAGTGATTACAACAACCCGTTGTATCAGCCTTCCTTACCCCTTCTTCCTCTCTCTCTCTCCTTCTTTCAGCTAGCTCCTTCAAGAATATGACAGTTCACAACAGCTCTATGGGATATCCTTCCAAATGTTCTTATCCCTTTGCAATGGCCCTCTCGTTGCTTATATAGAAATCGAATTAGGGCTGCTAAACTCCACCTATAGTTCATTTGGGAAAAAACCATGAACCTGCCTTGTTTACAAGCTTTTTCCCATTTGCCTTCATTCTCATTACTTGCTTTTCTTGCACAAATTTAGGGATTTAATATCTAGATTTTTATAGACAGATTCGTTGGCATAACCTTTTGGACATCACTTAAGTTCAGTAACGCTCCACTTGGTCTAACAACAAGAGTTATCAGGGTGACTATTGCTCCTTTATGTTGTAAACAAGCTTTATAAAGCAGTCAGTCACTGTATGAAGAGTGTTAGTGTGGATTCTGGGCCTACAATTGTGATCATTGCTTCAGTCATCTTGTCTTTCTCCTCTGAGTTGATTAGGAGGTAAATTTGTCCTATAACAGATGCCCCCTAAAGTATGAGATCAGAGGCAGAGATGATGGCCGAAATACTTTATGAAAAAACACTATAATTTGTTGTCAAAATCTTTGTAGAGAGAGAGAGAAGTTTCGGGCGGCAAGGAAAACCTGATACAACAAAGATACATATATATAAACTGCTAAAATCATGTCCTGAGTTGGGCATTCCCATGCTCAATAGCTATGTCAGAGTAACTTTCTCCTCAAAGATATAACAATGTTGGCCGCCAATATGGCACGGGGCAGATCCAGTGTCATAATAGATCATCCTAAAATAGTTGTCTCCAAAGAACAATATTGCAACTTGGGAGAGGAAACAAGGTTGAATGATGTAAGCCTCTACCCAAGGTCTTGATTCCTGCTTCACCGAATAGCATAGATCGGTACATGTGATAATATGAGTTGACGTTGAACATGCACGAAATCATCTTATTACCAGCCAATAATGGATACTGTTAACAGATGCGAGGAAGGCCACCGATAATGGTGATGGTCTCCAAGATGCACAGTGCAAACTAACGAGTGTGAAAGATTTTTTTGTCGTTGAACACTTCGTAGAATCGCTTAACCAGGAGCCAATAATGAAAACCCACGATCAAACACAAGGTAACCTACCACTAATTTCTACAAGCACCAAGTCATTGAATGTGTTTCTGGGTTATCTTCTTAGAGAGAGTGTTGAAGTCGATAGGAAGAAACCTATTGAAAGGTAGGCAATGACACGTCTTACATCAATCAACACGAGACCGGACAAGGATGATTTTGTTTTTTGAAGAATCTTTTGAGCTTTTGGGTCTAAACAACGGAGGGCATGATGAAAGGATATGTAGGATTGGTTGATAGAGGAAACAAATGGGAACCCTTGAACAATAGAAGGCACGACAACGGTTTTAACCAGACAGCACTAGACTCATGAACACTACAGAGTGTTTAAGATACGAAGATGCAATTACATCAAGGTATATAGGCTAAAAACTCATAGGTTGGTAGGGTTCATACTGAGAGGCTATCAAAATGACGGTTTATCTGAGGGAGTGCCATGTTCAAGGGAACGAATGTTGCCAAATCATGCTTCTGGATACAAGATACAGTTGTATTGTCCACTTTTCCCCATCTGATTTTTTAATGAGTCCAAACAAATAAACTCATCCATATTTTCATGTTTAAAGAGTCTGAAAAGGATCGCAAAAAGAATGACTCTTTTCCCAATCTGATTAGTTTAATGAATCCAGATAGGAAAACTCGTATATTTTTTCATCTTTTAAGACTCTGAAAAGTATCGTAAAAAGAACGACTCTATATCTTGTCTGTGTATTTAAAGTGTCCAGACTAGACAACTTGGTGGTCTTTTCATATTTAGAGAGTCTGAAAAGATCGTAAAGAGAGACTCCATGGTGGTCCCTTTTTCATAGTTGTTAACCGGGTGCGACAAAAGTTTAAGAGTACACCCAAATCGGTTACTTTTTTGTATTTAATCTATTGAACCCGGATAAAGAGAAACCTTTTTCCAATAGATGTCGACCTCATTTTGTTACGAGTACGAGGCGACGGACTAAACTCGTGTTTTGTCGTGACACTTTAATGAGCTCAGTAACAAAAACTCGGGATTTTTCATTTTTTAACGAGCAAGAAAAAAGTACCTGAAAGAATGCTCGAGTCATCTTTAGCATGTTTAACGAGCAGCAAGACATAGCTCGGGATTTTTTCAGTTTAAAGAGCGAGAAAAAAGTGCCTAAAAAGGATGCTTCGTTGGTCTTTTTCAATTTATGAGCTGGAACAAGATCAAAAAAGAGGTGCTCAAAGCATCATTTGCATATATTTAACGAGTGCAAAATGATGAAAAACTCGGGGATGTTTATATTGTTTAAAGAGCGATAAAATATCCCAAAAAAGTGCTTTACAGATTGTGGTATGGATGTTTAACGAGTCCTACTACAAAAACTCAGAGATGTTTATATTTTTTAAAGAGCAATAAAATGTCTCCAAAAGTGCTCTGCCATAGTTAGATAGATTTTAACGAGCTTAACGATGAAAACTCGGGGATGTTTGTATTTTTTAAAGAGCAATAAAATATCCCTAACAGTGCTCTATCTATCGTTGCATAGATTTAATGAGCGCAACGACAAAAACTCGGGGATGTTTGTATTTTTTAAAGAGAAATAAAATATCCCTAACAGTGCTCTATTCGTCTTTGTAGTAGTTTAACGAGCCCAAAGAAGAAGACTCAAGGTTTTTCAGATTAAAGAGCAAGAAAAATACCATAAAAAGAACACTCGATCTTTCTTGATCTCATCCTTGACATTAGAAGGGTCTATGCCATGCATTTCCTCATAAGACCAAGGAAAAATATCGTAGAATTCCTTAAACGGGTTGGTGAAGCTCACAATTTCCTCAGGATTGTGATTGGCTCCACTCTGTATGTTTTCCACGATGCCTGTCATGACAGAAATATCAGGGAGCAATGTTTGTGAAATATTTCCCATGTTTCCTTCCGAGTCCAAAAGTTGGATAGTCGTATACGGTGAAGAAACGATTTCATGTGCGTCAGGTGACAGGATTTGAAGAGGCATCATGTCTGAATCAGATATCGAAACATGATGGTGCGAATCCTCCCAAGGTCACTCTTCTAACCTCATGATCTCTCTAATAGCTTCGTCCACCAATAGGACTTGATTGAGTGGATCGACAGAAGGAGCGGTTATGGGAGGGGTAGTGGTACCGTTGGCCGAAACCAAAGTGACTGGAGATTCAGATGCAATTTGAATGGCTTCGCAGGCCAATTCAATTGGTGACAGTGGCATTTATTCTCCGTAAGTGTCAATGTCTGAAGGAGGCAGTAGGATCCATGAATCGGTCTGTTCATGAGTAAAAGATGAAAGCATGTTGACCGATTGTGAAACCTTCAGCCGCTGAAGAGGGAAAAAACCCATGAGGGAAGAAGCCTTCAGTAGACCGGTACCTAAACTAACGTAACTTTCAGTTCCACCTCCTACTAGGGGGACAGAGCCACTTGGTAATGGTGAATAATAATGGGTACAGAAAGACAATTGATCTACTATAATAACCTTCCATCCAATGGAAATTGGATGATGCGAAAGATAGTAGACACGGCGGCTATCATGGCATATGTCCAACTGCGACACAGCAATAGATTATAGTTGAGTTTCTTGTCCACGACTTCTACGTCCACCATTACTATTTTCCCAACCAAAGTGATGGGAAAACTGGCTAAGTATCCTTTTGGTATAAAGGTGTGGCCGTCGAAATCTTTAAGGGAGTTCGATGGCAGGGATAGGGTTGGAGAACCCAAGGCGAGCCAACATGAAGCCGACATGACGCAGGTCGAAGCACCTTCGTCGGTGACAGTTCTGTGTATACCTTTACCTTTCGAAGTGATATGCACCTGAAATGAAAGCTGGTGGTAAAGGGGATGTTTACACTTGTCCATGTCGAAAATAACAAGCATGGAATCCGTATGGTCAATACCCACGATAGCCAAAAGCAAAGCTTTCCTTTGGCTGGGGCATGTTTGTAATACTTCGAGCGCCGACATAGCCGACGGCGCTTGCGCCAAATCCTCTACGATGTTTCAGTGTTGGGCGGCACGTGAAGATGTGTTGTGCATTATGCGTCGAAGTGCCGCTTTTGGGGGTTGGATTACAAAGTCCTCAACCGGCATTTCGATTCACAAATTATTGGGCGGTGATGGGTTTTGACCTGCGGATGGTTCTACTGTTGGAGCGACAAGAGCCTCATAGGATTTGGCTCTTGTGGTGAGATCTACCATTCCAAATGTGTAAATGGCAGAACTCCATTAACCAGCAGAAGGGTTTTGCGAACCGTCGCTACCCCCTGATGTGAGTTGCGGTTGGTTGGCAACGAGATTTTGTTGCTGTTGATTGGGAAAAGGATTTATAAGGACAACGAGTGCCTTACCAAAATCTTTCTTGGTAAGGTAATCCATGAATTCTTGAAGACACAGACAACTCCAGGTTATTTGATCTTCAAGACATAGTTTGCATGAATAGTTGGTGCCTTTAACCTTTTCCGTATTAGTAGGCGCAACAGCCTTCTGTTTCGAGTTGGGCTGCTTAGATCACTGCTCCTCAGAAGGAGCGGTCTTGTTCTTATTCTTCTTATTCTTACTACCGGATTTCTATGTACTCTGCATAGAGTTAATCGTAGTGGCAGGAAGAGCAGTCACTTTGGTAGAGGAGTCCACTGCTAGCTTGGCAACGGAACCACTGAGTTGTTTTACAGCGACCCCGGAGGTTGCGCCGACGATCCCCTCGGCATGCGCTCCGGGGTGTTGAGTGGTGGGAGGATTGAGGTTACGTGGAGCATAGGGGATAATTTCGTAGAGAGTGTCAGACTATGAATAAATCAAATCTAAGTGTTGGGCACGACATATGGATTGCTCCTCTGTAACCGCACCACCTAGAGCGACATCTCTAGCGATTTGTGGGAGCAACGACTTACAGAACCAGTCTGTTAAGAGAAAATCAGGGATGGGAGCTTTGACTAACCTCCGCCTACGTCTCCATTCATGGATATGATCGGAGATGTGGGTGGTGTTATCCTAATGAAATGAAGTAAGGAGCTTTATCCCTGTCTCATAACGGATAGGTAATTGAAAGTGCTTTAGGAACTCCATCGTCAAAGCGTCAAAGGTATTCACTGATGTGCGTGGTAACTCAATATACCACTTTGCGGCATTACCAATGAGGGTGTGGGGAAAAAGACGTAACCGAACATTGTCATCCACCATAGAGTTAGAAACACACCATAGATGGTAGTGGTGGCGTGAGTTCCCGAATCCTCCCCTTGTTTTACGTCGAACTTAGGAATGTCCGTCGGTATTTTATGCTTGATCCGCGGCCATTGTAAGTTGTGGTAGATGGGGTCGTTTGTCAACTTGTATAAGTTTGGAATATCCAACGTTGCCAAAAAAGGCAAATTGTTGGGTGCCCCCAACTCGAACCATGGTGATGAGGGATGACATGAGGAGCTTTGTGCTCCTCCCATCGTTTGGTTCCCCATGGTGTACATGGGTTGCGTGGTGTAACAGTTGCTTTGTGGTATGGTGTTGTAGATGGGATTTCCATGAGGATTTTGATACTTGCTATGAAGTTTCCCCCAGTATAAGTGGTGCCCCCTTGACTCATCTGAGCTTGTGAGTAGGGTTGCCCCATGGATTAGGTGGGAATCCCTTGTGGATTCCCAACCGACGCAGAACTAACCATATGGCTTTGATTGACAGAGGGAACACTCATGTCAATCAGCGACTGCCCATGCATGCCTGAGAATGGCGGGGGAACTATGACATTCCCTGCCAGAATGTGCATATTGGGAACCGCCCCAGATATTTGAATCTGGGGGTCGGAAATATACATTGGCTGCCGACCTTGTTGTTGGTAAACTGGAACCGCGCCCATAGTGCTGCATTGAGTGTTATATGGAGCACTATATGTGGCACTAGTCGAAGGTATACATTGTGGCACCATAGGAGTGGAACCTGGCATCTGCTGGGTTCCACTTATATAGGGTGTTATGTGAGTTGTCATACCTGGGACAAAAGAGATAGCGGGATTTCACATTACCAGTGTTGTGATGATCGTCGACTGGAGAAGTGGTAGAGAACCAATAGTGTTAGGGTCCCACCCTAACCCACTTATTTATGTAGTGGGATCGAGTCATAGTAAAGAGTCAATAAAGCCCATATTAATAATTGTAAGTGGTTAACCCGCAATTAATGACGGGACCACAGTTAGTTGTAAATGGGCCATGGTGATGAGCCCCAAAAATGTACAATTATTTGGGCTCATTCAACCTCCTAATTTGGCTTAGTCCACCATTCTCATTTGTTTATTGCATGTTTTTGATTACTTTTATGTTAATAGAGTGAATTTGGTTAGTCATTATGCCAACAAGTCTAATGGGTGATTTGTGTAGCCTTTTTGGTCAACTTGGAGACAAAATTGAAGGTCTTAATGAGCACTTGGCAGCCAAATTCGTGGGAGAACAAGCTAGAGGATTTGTAGGAAGGTGTCCCCCTCATTTATGGGCCCTTACCTCGAATTATCCACCATCAGCTCGGAGTTCAAAGGCCACCAAATCAATCAGCACAAGGGCAGCCAAGCAAGTCAAGTAGGACTGTTGTTAACTACAAGTCTTGGGCAGCCAAGTCCCTAACTTTTAGGAGGACTGTTGGGTCCTCAAATTGTATAAATAAGAAGGCTTGGGGCCTCATTTTGGTTAGCTAGTTGTTAGTCATTTTTGGGATTAGCTAGTTAGTCAATTTGGTTAGCCAATTAGTCTTTTTGTAAGCCAATTTTGGCATGATGTTAGACTCATGATTATTCAATAAAGGCAGGCAGCTTTGGATTCAATTCTGAGTTTTTAAGGGAGCTATAGCTCTCAAGTTAGGGCCCAACCTGAGAGCAATAAACCTCCTCTTCCTTGTATCGTTGCTTGTTTCCTTGCAGCACTTTATTTCCTTTGTTTTGACATGCATTTAGAATTTCCAGTCTACTGATTTGATTTGTTTTGTGTGATTGATGTAGGATTAGCTTATGGTTTCAGTGCTTTTAGTTGTTTAGATTAGAGGAGGAGGATTGTAATTCATTAGAGTCAAGAAAAGGTTGATAGTGCACTCGCTGCCATCTCTGTTTAGAGATTGGGGGTGTGGGCTGTACCAACCACCAAAAAACGCAGTCTTATGCTTTCATGCAAGCTGCCACATAGTTATTTTAATCATAGATCCATGCATGCACTCTTTCTCCACTTTAGTTCTCTATTCCTGAGCCATCACAAGCCTCATTTCCATCCTACCTATTCACCCATACACTTCCTCCACTCCTCCATCACCCAAAACTCCAACCACAGACCTTCCTGTAGAAATCCCGAGACTTCCTGTAGGATCCCCTGCAGACATCCTGTAGAAGCCTGCAAACTCGGTTGCTGAGCATATGAACGTGTGGAACTTCTGTGGGATGATGTTAGAGATCCCCTGGAACCTCTCCTAGCCCCCCTGACCTTTCCCAAGCTTTCCTTCCTTTCGCACCACCTCTGCACAACCAAACCCTAATAAGAAACAAAATCATCATCACTCCAACCATTTAAGCAAAAATACAAAAACATGTTCTTTTCAATAAAAGTAGTTTAAGTTCATGCATTTTACATCATTAGAAGTAATGGCATCATTTCCAGACACTTGCACTCCACCTATTGCATCCTAGAGGTTAAGCTAGTCAGATTAGGGTTTACTAGGGTTTCCATGTTTTGGTTGGCTTTCAGTTCATTTTTGCAAAATAGATTAATTTCCTTTAAGATAGCCTTCGTCCATCATTTAGCAAGCTTCTTCTGAGAGCATATAGAAGTTGGCTTGAGCCCTAGCGGACTTGTGCCAGCTGACCAAGTGACAGCTGCGGCAAGAGCTAGTACTTGTGCATACAGCACCGTCGCTTCCAAGTTTGTTACGAACTACCAGGTTGATAAAATTAAAGAAGGGAGTTCCAGGAGTTGTAGCATTATTGCTACAATACTGGGGCCCACCATCTTTTTGGCGCCGTTGCCGGGGAAGCGGCAGAGTATTGGTGATTGTTGCTATTCTTCTATTTTCTACTACAACCTTCTGCTAAGTAGTTTATTTCATTTCCATTCTATAAAAGTAGTATAGACATTTCCTGCTTTCATAGATTAACATTTCCTGCTTTCATAGATTAGCATTTCCTGCTTTCATAGATTAGCATTTCCTGCTTTCATAGATTAGCATTTCCATTCCTGCAATTTCATTTGAGCAAAATAGATTAGTCCTTTCCTGCTTTCATTTCAGTTCCGCATTTTCATTTTCGCAAGATAGTTAGTTGCAGTTCAATCTATTTCAGTTTTGCAAGTAGAAGTAGAAAAAAACAAAAATCGACCAAAAAGATTTCATTTCATGCCTTGTAGGAGTAGAGATAAGTTAGAAAAATGATTGCACAACACCCCCACTGCTTCACACAGCCAAGATTCTCTCTTCTTCGATGGTTGTGATTGATTAACCCCTCGATGGACATCAAGACATATCTGAAGAACCTCTAGGGGAGAAGAAGAAGAAAACATTCCTCTGGAGCAAATGGCTACAAGCAGAGATGTTGGGAGCAACATCTTGTCCAAAGATGAATTTGAAAATCAGATCAAAGATTTCAAGAGTGATATGAGGCAGTTTCTTGTCATGCAACTGGATACCTTTCGGATCCAAAAGAAGCAAGAGGAGGCCAAGAGGGCTTTGGTCATCTTTTGTCCTAGGTGCACTAGAAAGCATCCTAGGAATGAATGTCCAATGCACTCCCTAGAAGTGTGTTTCATCTGTGAAGAATACCATCCTACAGATCAGTGCCCTTCCTTACCCAGAATCAAAGCTGCATACCAGAGAGCCAAAGGAGCCACTGAATCACTCTGTTATATGAACCAAAGGAGGCCACATGGACCTAGATCTTACCAGCAGGAACTGCAAGGGACATCCGAGACCTATTATGACCCTTATCAAGCCACTTTCATGCCTTCTTGGGGTCCCCCTGCTCATCCTTCCTGGTCTACACCTCCTCCTTGGTCATATCCTCCTTGTTCCTTCACAGATCCATATTATGCCCAACCAGTTGCTCATTCATTTCACTCTTATGCTCAGCCACAGCCTCAGTGGAATGCACCTCATCAGGAGTGGAGGCCCCAGTACAACTCTCATCCCGCTCATTGTCCTCCACCACCTGCTCATCCACAACCATCGCCTCCTCCTCCACCAAGGCAACCCCAAATGCCTACCCAACCACAATGCCATCCATCTCCATCTCAATTTCATACCTCCACTCAACTACCCATACCATTTCCAAAGCCATACAATGGAGTAGCTCAACCCAATTGCAAAGTTGAGGCACAACATGTGCAAATGACTCCTCTTGAGCTCAATGATCTTCACCAAAGCTCGGGAAGAGTGTTGCAAAGCAGAGATTCTATTGACAACATTGAAGGACCAAAAGCAAAAGAAGAGTCCAAAGAGGAGATCAAAGAACCATGGGCTGCACTTAATGAAGAGAAGAGATCAGAATCAGAGATCGAGAGAGTTCCCTCATGGTTACCATCAAATCTTCCATGTATTCAAGAGAAAGATCAGCAAAAAGAGGAAGATGACAAAGTCATGTTAGAAGGTGACATGAAGAATGATCTGGATCAGCAAAAGGACCATGGATATCAAAGCTATATTGAGACATGGTTCCAGACAGTCATTAAGTTGCAGCAGTACTTTCTTCCTCAGCTATGTTTGATCCCTTCAAAGTCAGATCATTTTGTCTCTAAAGTCCGGATAGTTGTCCAAGCATGCATTTCGAGCCTTCACATCATTTTTTCTCTAATCTCGATGTGCACATGGCTCCATTGGAAGTATTCTTATACTTGAAAATGATTTTGTTTTTCAAGTAGGGTAGGGTAGAAAAAAAAAAAAAAAGGAAAAAAAAATGAAAAAAAGAGGAAAATAGAAATCTAAGGTGAAAACCTCCTCGGAGGCGCCTTAGATTGGCTCATTGATTGAAAACCTCCATGAGGCGGTCAATGGGTTGGGAAAAAAAGAGAAAAGAGAATAAGATCTTTGGGTGAAAACCTCCCTTGGAGGCGCCCAAGGCAGGCAATTAGGGTGAAAACCTCCATAAGGCGCCCTAGTTGTTTTTCATAAAAAAAAAAAAGAGAGAAAAAGAAAAAGAAAAATAAAAGCTAATCTCCATTGAATAATTTCATGTTGCAGCAATGACATTGTAGGTTGCAAGAAGGATGTTTCATGACAGGAGGAGCACTCAAATCAAGGTTAAAGGAATCTTTCTTGTGCCTTCTACAGGAAGCTCTGTATTTCTACAGGAAACATCCTGTAGAACCTTTGGAAGAGCCAAATCCAATTTCAAAAGTGAATCTAATCATGGGAATCTGTTGATCAGGCCTACAAGCACTTGTGTGTCCATCCCGTGCCTTTATCCATCATTTTTTTCACCTCCTTGTGCTTCTCATTGTGCTTCTACAGGAACATCCTGTAGAAATTGTGGGAAACTAGGCATGCATTTCAAAAAGTGGTTTGGCAAGCACGGTAGCTTCCTCAAGGGTTCAGAAACCCTCATGCAATCTTCCAACTCCTCCTCCATCATCTTCGTACCTGCATCACAGCCAAAATTCATTTTGTCATACCATGCAACCAAAATGCAAAGTGCCTTGAAGCAAAAACACATAGAGCAGAATTTGTTTTTGCCATAACTTGAAAACCATGCATCCATTTGACAAACCGTTTTATGGGGAATTGTACAAGGTTGATGACAACATGCCTGAGCAGTTTCATGCAATTCCAGTGCACGGTTTCCAAGAAATCAGCCTCCATCACCATCAGCCATTTTTGCATTTTCTCCATAACCGTGCATCTGTTTCAAAACCTGTTTCATGGGGAGATGCACATGGGTGATAGTAACCTACCCAAGCAGTTTCAGCCGATTCCGATGCACGGTTTTCGAGAAATCGACCTCTTAAATCTTCAGCCATTTTCCATTTTTCTCGAAATCCGCGCATCCATTGATCACGAATTTTCTATGGGAGATGCATAATGATAATAGGAACATTCTCACCGAGTTTCAGATCAATATGATCTACCGTTTGGGAGAAATGGCAAAAAGAAGTTCTGGTTCTGTGACAATGCAGCAGCAGCAGCTTGAACGGGCAGAGTTGAACGTGGAAACAATTGCATGCAGCTCAGATCCGGCCAAAGGACACCTGCACAAGGAAAAAAAATCAAAAATCATTAGCCAAGCCTCATGCAATCAAAGGATCCAAGCAGGCAGCAGCAGAATCAGAGCATGCAGCAGCAAGAAGCTTCACAAGCAGCCGTTTGGCTTCAGGTACATGACAAAACCTATTCCTCTGTTACATGAATCTAATTCAAGAACTGCATGAACGAATGGAATGGTGAAATTAAGCCATGAATGTAGCAAGACACCCAGTTCTCTAGCACTCACGAGAAGTCACGCCGCATGCATGGGTCAGTCATGCACGTGAAATTTAAAAAATGTGGGCAGTCTAACTCCAGTGCAACTGATGGATGAGATCACAGGCAGAGAACACACAGTTAACAACTGCAGTTCATGATGGCACAACAGTTGCATGGGCTAGCACACGTATGTGCCACCTCACTCCAAAAATCACGCAGAAATCTGAGCGCTCAGCTGAAATTCAAAGACGGTTGTTCAACTTGCACTTGCAAAGCATGTTCTTTTCACCCAAGCTGGCTACGTTGTTGCATCAAGGAAGCAATGTTCGGGTTTTCTTGCCTGGTTCCCTTTCTCACATTGTCCAACACACAGCTCCAGGTTATAGAATCTTTACCAAAACCAGGTAGTCTGTGTCAGATTCAAAGTTCCGCTGATATAAATGACGATACATCTTTGTCTTCTGATTGTTCCTTTAGTGAAGGAAGTTGCAGGGCCCTGAAAGTGGATCTGATCAAGAAATGGATCAATCATATGTGAGTGAAGGCTCATACCATGAAATTATGTGCAAAGATAGGTCAAGATATTCACCAAGTAGCTTGACTAGAAACTCTTGTGTGAAGTTGAAAGCTTCCGAGTCAAATGAAAATGAGTAAAGAGGTAGAAGGTCCAGTTGCATATGATGAGAATACCAACGAATCTAGGTTACAAATCTAATATACACCATATTTCTTTAGGATGTGCAGTTTAAAATGCCTCTATTCTTAGAGATTTATGCATGTTTTTCTGAGGCCTAGATTGTTTGGCTGTATTTGTCTTGGTTAATATTGTACGTATTTTTCACCAAACAGGGATTTGCATTTGTGATTTCCAAGACTGTGAAGGCTTGATTTCGTGGAGTGGTTGTTAACTTGTGCAATTTATGTCATCCTCTGCAGCAAAAGAAAAATTGTTACAAGTTTTGGCTTCATCAAATCCTCACTACAATTAGGTCTTTAAGGCCAAGATACCTTTCTGTTTACAAATAAGCAAATCTCTAGTCTCACATAGATGAAGGGTTGTAATGAATCTATTTGAAATGTGGTCAATTCAGCAGCAATAATTAGCTTCCAATTGATATGGCATGATGGTTATTCTGTTCGTCCACATCATGCAGAAGAAAATTTGTGTGAGGACTCATGATTATAGCTGGTCACCTTCACCTGTCCAGTTAACCTCCCCAACGCTGCATAGATTATCTTGGGTTCTTGGTGTTATATATCTGCTATGATAAATGCACGCCTCTTGATCTTTAGCACAACCCAATTCCATCCAGCTTCCTTGTTCACCCATTGTAATTCCTCATATTTCTTACCTTTGTTACATAATTTTACTTGCCAGCTGCAGCATAAATGTTTTATAGCAGCACATAAGTTGCTGGATACAACGAGTCCAAATAAAAACGCATTCTGCTGCATGTTTCCCTAGCTCCATATTCCCATGGGTTCTTTAGGCATCCATGAAAGCTGCCACATTATGGCAGGTGATTCATATAGCATTTTGTTGATCTTCTGCTTTGGAAACATTCCTAGCTTGGCCATGGAGGTCAACCAGGCATATTGCTCCAATTTTATGTTGTGCTATGATCCTAATTAATGGAATCAAATCATCAAATCACACTAGCTCAGAGTTACAAGCAGCAGGCAGTGAGAAAGAAGAGCAGGAAGGAGGAGAAGATGAAGGCTGCCGCCGCCCAGCTGAAAGGAGAATCGCCCACAACCAAGCGGGATACAGTGGTGCTGTCTGTTTCTACAGGAAGACAGAGACTGTTTCTACAGGAAGACAGAGAACAGTTAGCAGACTGTTCTACAGGAAGACAAAGGACTGTTTCTACAGGAAAACAGAGGACTGTTTCTACAGGAAGCCAGCGAACAGTTTCTACAGGAAAGTTTGAAAAGAGGGAAGCCAAAGGAGAAATCGGCCGAGATGCTAGCCAAGGAAGCCACCAGGGCCATCAAAGACGAGGAGAGAGATTGGTTGCTCAGAGGATGAGCAACACTTTCAGTAGGGGGGTGATGATGAGCCCCAAAAATGTACAATTATTTGGGCTCATTCAACCTCCTAATTTGGCTTAGTCCACCATTCTCATTTGTTTATTGCATGTTTTTGATTATTTTTATGTTAATAGAGTGAATTTGGTTAGTCATTATGCCAACAAGTCTAATGGGTGCTTTGTGTAGCCTTTTTGGTCAACTTGGAGACAAAATTGAAGGTCTTAATGAGCACTTGGCAGCCAAATTCGTGGGAGAACAAGCTAGAGGATTTGTAGGAAGGTGTCCCCCTCATTTATGGGCCCTTACCTCGAATTCTCCACCATCAGCTCGGAGTTCAAAGGCCACCAAATCAATCAGCACAAGGGCAGCCAAGCAAGTCAAGTAGGATTGTTGTTAACTACAAGTCTTGGGCAGCCAAGTCCCTAACTTTTAGGAGGATTGTTGGGTCCTCAAATTGTATAAATAAGAAGGCTTGGGGCCTCATTTTGGTTAGCTAGTTGTTAGTCATTTTTGGGATTAGCTAGTTAGTCAATTTGGTTAGCCAATTAGTCTTTTTGTAAGCCAGTTTTTGCATGATGTTAGACTCATGATTATTCAATAAAGGCAGGCAGCTTTGGATTCAATTCTGAGTTTTTAAGGGAGCTATAGCTCTCAAGTTAGGGCCCAACCTGAGAGCAATAGACCTCCTCTTCCTTGTATCGTTACTTGTTTCCTTGCAGCACTTTATTTCCTTTGTTTTGACATGCATTTAGAATTTCCAGTCTACTGATTTGATTTGTTTTGTGTGATTGGAGTAGGATTAGCTTATGGTTTCAGTGCTTTTAGTTGTTTAGATTAGAGGAGGAGGATTGTAATTCATTAGAGTCAAGAAAAGGTTGATAGTGCACTCGCTGCCATCTCTGTTTAGAGATTGGGGGTGTGGGTTGTACCAATCACCAAAAAACGCAGTCTTATGCTTTCATGCAAGCTGCCACATAGTTATTTTAATTATAGATCCATGCATGCACTATTTCTCCACTTTAGTTCTCTATTCCTGAACCATCACAAGCCTCATTTCCATCCTACCTATTCACCCATACACTTCCTCCACTCCTCCATCACCCAAAACTCCAACCACAGACCTTCCTGTAGAAATCCTGAGACTTCCTGTAGGATCCCCTGCAGACATCCTGTAGAAGCCTGCAAACTCGGTTGCTGAGCATATGAACGTGTGGAACTTCTGTGGGATGATGTTAGAGATCCCCTGGAACCTCTCCTAGCCCCCCCTGACCTTTCCCAAGCTTTCCTTCCTTTCGCACCACCTCTGCACAACCAAACCCTAATAAGAAACAAAATCATCATCACTCCAACCATTTAAGCAAAAATACAAAAACATGTTCTTTTCAATAAAAGTAGTTTAATTTCATGCATTTTGCATCATTAGAAGTAATGGCATCATTTCCAGACACTTGCACTCCACCCATTGCATCCTAGAGGTTAAGCTAGTCAGATTAGGGTATACTAGGGTTTCCATGTTTTGGTTGGCGTTCAGTTCATTTTTGCAAAATAGATTAATTTCCTTTAAGATACCCTTCGTCCATCATTTAGCAAGCTTCTTCTGAGAGCATATAGAAGTTGGCTTGAGCCCTAGCGGACTTGTGCCAGCTGACCAAGTGACAGCTGCGGCAAGAGCTAGTACTTGTGCATACAGCACCGTCACTTCCAAGTTTGTTACGAACTACCAGGTTGATAAAATTAAAGAAGGGAGTTCCAGGAGTTGAAGCAATAGGAGTTCCGAAGCCCGGCTCAAGAAAATGGAAAAGGGGGAAGAAGCGCCACCCTCGTCACCACCAGGGGCAGAAAAGGCAGGGCCACCAAAAACAGGAAAGGAAGAGCATGCTCCGGGCTCTAGTTCTCGGCCAAAGACGAGGAGCCAAAGCAAAGTTGCTCAAGGATGAGCAAATAGTTTAGCTGGGGGGTGATGATGAGCCCCAATTTTTGGTACAATTTGGGCTCATTTGGCCTACTTGCTTTGCTCAAACCATTCATCTTTTATTGCTTATGCATTCATTTCTTGGTTTATTCGTGTTGTTTGTAGGAAGAACGGTAGGCATTCTATCTACGTGACTAATACATGATGATTTCAAGTTTTTGGCATTAAAAGCGAGCAAAGACCACGAAAAAGGAGACAAGGAGACAGTAAGGTGGCACTGCTGGTTTTTAGGAGAGGATGTCCATAGGCTTGGGGACCTTCCTCGTGATTCCCACCATAGCTCCGAGCTCCAACCAATCTCCCCACCGAGCTTAGAGTCAGCCAACCGTTCTACAGGAACAACAGTTACAACTGTTCTACAGGATC
This sequence comes from Pinus tabuliformis, assembly GCA_031772625.1. Lineage (NCBI taxonomy): Eukaryota > Viridiplantae > Streptophyta > Pinopsida > Pinales > Pinaceae > Pinus > Pinus tabuliformis. Next base: position 29,898,639 of record CM062808.1, on the reverse strand, counting down.
CGCAGTTTAACCTTCAGTTGGACAGCCGAGCTCCACAAATCAATGAAACCTGTTGCATTATCATTTTGCATAAATATTGAGGCCGTAGCCTTTGATAGGAGCTTTTTTGAACTTTTGCATTACTATTGTAATTTCGAAGTACGAGCTACAGCTCGGTGTTGGTTCTGTTTGTAAGCCAGTTTTGGCATGACATCAGATTTTTGGTTATGAATAAAGGCAGGCAGATTTGGATCTAATTCTGAGTTTTTAAGGGAGCTATAGCTCTCAGGTTAGTGCCCAACCTGAGAGCAATAGACCTCCTCTGTGTTGTAATGTTATTTGCCTTTCGTTCCAGCACTTTGTTTCTTTACTTTGACATGCAATTCGAATTTACAGTCTGCTGATTTAGTTTTTGTGTGATTGAGTAGGATTAGCTTATGGTTACTTTGCTTTCAGTTGCTTATATTCGATGGGAGGTTTGTAATACACAGGAGCTCCAAGAAAAAGGTTGTTAGGGATCACTGCCATCTCTGTTTAGGGATTGGGGTGCAGTCCATATCAACCACCAAAAAGAAACGCAGTCTTTTACTTCCATGCAAGCTGCAACATATTCATTGAAGATCCATCCATGCACTATTGATATTGAATCATACTTCTACATTTTCCATTCCATGCACGGTTTCTTTTCTCGGTTTTACATTGTTGTTCATAGGTTTAATGGCACAGGTATCATAGGTTAATAGATTCTCGTTTTTGGTACGAGACACAAGTCATTTGTTTCATTTACACTGCTCCACATCATTCCACTTCCTTCCTCTTCTTCTTGACCTCTCCTCAAGCCCTACTCGGCCTCTGTCCAGCTCGTTTACCCCCCAACTCATCCATTGCCACGTAGCTTCATCTTTTTGACCTTTCGTTGCTGCCATCCTTCTATCCACCAACCAACTTCGTGCACTCATTCTCTGTCCTATTTCTCTGCCCCTGAGCCATCACAAGTTCCATCTCCACCTCATCTATCCACCCAAAACCATTCCATCCCTTCACCATCACCAAACTTCCACTTACAACACATCCTGTAGAAGTTAGCAGACTTCCTGTAGAATTCCTTAGTTTCCTGTAAGATCCCCTGCAGACATCCTGTAGAAGCCTGCAAACTTGGTTGCCGAGCATCTGAATGTTGTAGACCTCTGTGGACTAATGCTAGGGACCCTCTGGGACCTCTCCTAGCCATCCTAACCTTTCCCAAGCTTTCTCTCCCTTCGCACCACCTCTGCACAGCCAAACCCTAATAAGAGACAAATTCATAATCACTCCATCACTTAAGCAAAAATACAAAAACAATGTTCTCCTTCATAGAAGTAGTTTGAATTCATGCATTTCACATCATTAGAAGTAATGGCATCCTTTTTAGACAGTTGCACTCTCACTATTGCATCATAGAGGTTAAACTAGTCAGATTAGGGTTTACTAGGGTTTCCATGCTTTGGTTGGCTTTCAGTTCATTTTTGCAAAGTAGATCAATTTCCCTTGAGATAGCCTTTGTCCATCATTTAGCAAGCTTCTTCTGAGAGCATATAGAAGTTGGCTTGAGCCCTAGCGGACTTGTGCATGAAGGAAGTCGACATTCCAAAGACTGCTTTCTGAACTCATGAAGGCCATTATGAGTTCCTGGTCATGCCATTTGGTCTTTGTAATGCCCCATCTACTTTTCAGAGCCTTATGAACCACCTTCTCAAACCATATCTCAGGAAATTTGTCGTTGTCTTCTTCGATGACATCCTCATCTATAGTTGCACTTGGGCCGCACATCTTCAGCATGTAGATCTACTCTTGCAACTTCTCCGCAAGCATAAATTATTTGTCACGATGTCCAAGTGTTCGTTTGGCATGGAAGAAGTTGACTGTTTGGGCCACATTGTGGGTTGTGAAGGTGTCAAGGTGGACCCCAAAAAGATCCAGGCAATGCAGGATTGGCCTCAGCCTAAGACCTTGAAGAGCTTGAGAGGAATTTTGGGTCTCACAGGCTATTATCACAAATTTGTCCGCAATTGTGGTCGCATAGCAAAACCCCTCACTCAACTCCTGAAGAAAAATTCATTCTTCTGGAATGAAGATGCACAATAGGCATTTACAACTCTCAAAAATGCCATGTGTTCCACTCCAGTCTTAGCAGTACTTGACTTCACCAAATCTTTTGTCATTGAATGTGATGCTTCGGGTACGGGTATTGGGGCAGTCTTAATGTAGGAAGGGCAACCTTTGGCCTTCACTAGCCAACAACGAAGTGGGAAGAATCTGGGCCAATCTGCCTATGAGAAGGAAATTATGGCCATTTTACATGTAGTAGAGACCTCGCGACCTTACTTATTGGGGCGACGTTTCCAAATCTGCACCGACCATCACAATCTTAAATATTTTTTGGAGCAACGCCTATCCTCCCCACAACAAAATAAATGGCTCGCCAAAATGCTGGGATATGATTATGAGATCATTTACAAGAAAGGGCAAGAAAATAGTGTAGCAGATGCATTATCTCGCCAATTTGAGGAGGGAAGTACCCTGCTAGCAATTTCCCTTCCCATTCCAGAATGGATTAAAGAGGCTCGCAAGGAATGGTTTTCACATCCCGGGCTCTCCCAACTCATTTCTCAACTGCATGCGGATCCAAATTCCACTAAGGGCTACTCGTGGCAGGATGAGATTCTTTGCTACAGGGACAAAGTCATAATATACCAACATCCACCCCCAAAAGTCGCATTTTGGCAGAATTGCACTCATCCCCCATTGCAGGACATTCAGGCTTTCAGAAGACGTATGCTCGCACCAGAAGATCATTTTTTTGGATAGGGATGAAAAAGGACATCCTCACTTTTGTAGCAGAAAGCGATGTCTGTCAACGCCACAAAGGGGAGACTGTCAAAGCACCGGGAACATTACAACCGTTGCCCATCCCGGCAGCAATATGGATAGAGGTTTCTATGGATTTCATTACAGGTCTTCCAAAGTCAGGAAACAAGTCAGTCATCATGGTGGTTGTAGACAAGCTTTCGAAGTATGCTCATTTCTACGCCCTATCCCACCCATTTACACCAACTTTGGTCGCTCAATCTTTCATGGATCAGATCTTCAAATTGCATGGCATGCCCACTTCTATTGTGTCTGATCGCGACCCGATCTTCACCAGTAATTTTTGGCAGGAACTCTTCAGGCTACAAGGCACCCAATTAAAACTCAGTACTTCTTATCATCCACAAACGGATGGTCAAACGGAAGCCGTCAACAAATGTCTGGAAACCTACCTTAGGTGTTTCACTTCAGAAAAGCAACATCTTTGGGTACAAAGGTTACCTCTGGCTAAATGGTGGTATGACACCAACTATCATGCCACCACCAAAATGACTCCCTATGAAGCAGTATATGGTCAACTCCCTCCTTCCCCTACTTCTTATATCAAGGGGGGCTCAAAGGTACAAGCAGTGGATCAACTCCTACAAAACCGCGCAAACATGCTCACCCATCTTAGAGAGAATCTTCATCAAGCTCAAAACCACATGAAGCAACAGGTAGACCAGCATCACTCAGAGCGCCAATTTCAAGAAGGGGATTAGGTCTTTTTGAGGCTGCAACCATATAAGCAAACATCACTCAAAGACAAGGGTTGTCAGAAACTATCTCCAAAATTCTATGGACCATATCAAGTACTTCAGCGCATTGGAGAAGTAGCATACAAGTTGGCTTTGTCGCCTATTGCAAAAATCCATCCACTGTTCCATGTCTCATGCCTCAAGAAAGTGATTGGGAACAATTGCAGAATTCAAACCAGTCTACGTGAATTGGACGAGGAAGGGTCAATCTGGCTCCAACCTGAATAGGTCCTAGACACACAAGAAAGGCAACTGCATGGCCACATGATTAGGGAAGTTCTCGTCAAGTGGAAAGACACCTCTCTGGAAGATGCAACTTGGGAACCAGCCACTATTCTTCAGCAGTTTCCGCAGCTTCAGCCTTGAGGACAAGGCTATTCTTAAGGGGGAGGGCATGTTAGGGTCCCACCCTAACCCCCTTATTTATGTAGTGGGAAAGTCTGAGATCTCCTGGGGCGCTTATTGGTGATCTAGCCCATCAGAATTAGGACGATGAGCTGAGCACGGTGGTACCATTCAATTCTTAGTGAAAAAATTTTTGGGCGGTCCCAAATTTCAAGAACATCACGTCGGTGCATGGTAGAAACTAGAGCTCAAGCTATGGCCAATGAGAGGATGGACAAACTTGAAGAATCCTTGCAATCCCTCCAAATTCAGCTTGACCGAATAACTAGCATAATCCCGAGCATAATCCCGAAGGGCAAGTAGGAAGCCCATGAGGAGGTGTATATTGGCAATGGACACAGTGAGGGTGAGTCTAGCCACTCTCTTCACCTCAGGGGCCCCCACCAACAATCCCGTCCACGACCTCCCAAGTTGGATATGCATAAATTTGATGGTTCTCACCGGGAAGCATGGATAGCACAAATGGAGCAGTATTTCAATCTGAATAACATCTTAGATAATGAAACTCAGCTTATGGTGGGGAGCATGTAGTTGGACAATGAAAGGTGGCAATGGTGGGAATGGGATCAACGTTGCAATGGATCTTTTGTGACTTGGACCAACTTCAAAAAAGCTCTTACAGAACGCTTTGACTAGGAATCTTCTTTTTTGGGTCGTCTTACTAAGCTCCGATACACTGGCACAGTGGATCAATATATTACAGCCTTTGAAGCCTTAGCCTTCCGCACTAGGGGTTTCTCAGATGTGTTTTGCACGGAATGTTTTATCAGCGGTCTTAAAGAAGCCATAAAAGCCCACGTCCTACTACACCACCCTCCCACATGGACGGAGGCTTGTAAGGTAGCTCGTAACATGGAACGTGTGTTAGCAGCCTAGTACAGTCGCCCAAATTTCACCGCTAAGGGTCGCCTCCCACAGGCTCACAGCATGACTCAAACGCTTAAGGTTCAAAGGTGTCACCTAAAGAAATGGCCGAAAGAAGAAAGCAAGGATTATGTTACTACTGTGATGAAAAATACTCCCCAGGTCATAAATGCAAGGAGCCCAAATTTTTTCAAATTGATGCCACTAATTACAGCTCATCGGAGGAAGATCCACCACTGGAGGAACATGAGGCGGTAGAAGAGGACAACCAAAAGGATAATTTCCCTGACGCACCAGTTATTTCGCTGCATGCTTTGGCAGGGATTTCTTCACCTAAAACTCTCAAAATCAGAGGTTTTATTAAACATCGCCCAATAGTAGTCTTGATTGATAGTGGAAGTACACATAATTTCATCCATCAAAAATTCGCGGAAGCAGTGCATTGTTTTTTACGAGAAGTTTCTAACTTTCAAGTCCAAATTGCGGATGGGGGCCCAATGAAATGTGAAGGCCGCTGTGAAAATTTCAAACTTAAATTGGGGGATTATCAGTTGAAGATCCACATGTTTTCCATACTCATGGGAGGGTGCGACATTGTCCTCAGTGCTAAATGGCTTCGCACTCTTGGGCCAATCACAATGAATTTCCAGGAGTTATATATGAGTTTTAAGCAGAACAACTCCACACATACCCTCTGTGGACTCCAGGCGGGAGCTTCCTCTGTCATCAACTCGCATAGGATGGAAAAATTGCTAAAAAAAGGCCATCATGGAGTTATAGCTCAATATAATGCCATCCAGGCAATCGAAACCAAGTCTCTGCCGATTCATCCTGAGATGCAACAGATTTTAAATAACCATCTGCCAGTCTTTGACAAGCCTCATGGGCTTCCACCCTCGAGAGGGGAACATGATCATAGCATCACCTTGGTTCCAGGGGCCCAACCCCAAAATGTGCACCCATTCAGATATCCGTTCACCCAAAAGAATGAAATAGAAAAAATAATCAAGGAACTTTTGGAAGCAGGTGTCATTCGTCCCAGCATTAGTCCTTATTCATCACCGGTGGTCATGGTGCTCAAGAAAGATGGGGAGTGGTGGATGTGTCCAGACTTCAGGGCCCTCAATAAGTTGACAGTCAAAGATAAATTTCCCATTGTTGTGGTTGATGATTTGCTGGATGAACTCAATGGGGCTCAATTCTTCACTAAGTTGGATCTTCGCTCAGGCTACCACCAAATTCGCATTAAGGAAGTCGACATTCCAAAGACTGCTTTCTGAACTCATGAAGGCCATTATGAGTTCTTGGTCATGCCATTCGGTCTTTGTAATGCCCCATCTACTTTTCATAGCCTTATGAACCAACTTCTCAAACCATATCTCAGGAAATTTGTCCTTGTCTTCTTCGATGAAATCCTCATCTATAGTTGCACTTGGGCCGCACATCTTCAGCATGTAGATCTACTCTTGAAACTGTTCCGCAAGCATAAATTATTTTTCAAGATGTCCAAGTGTTCTTTTGACATGGAAGAAGTTGAGTATTTGGGCCACATTGTGGGGCGTGAAGGTGTCAAGGTGGACCCCAAAAAGATCCAGGCAATGCAGGATTGGCCTCAACCTAAGACCTTGAAGAGCCTAAGAGGATTTTTGGGTCTCACAGGCTATTATCGCAAATTTGTCCGCATTTATGGTCGCATAGCGAAGCCCCTCACTCAATTCTTGATGAAAAAATCATTCTTCTGGAATGAGGACGCACAACAGGCATTTACAGCTCTCAAAAATGCCATGTGTTCCACTCGAGTCTTAGCACTACCTGACTTCAATAAATATTTTCTCATTGAATGTGATACTTCGGGTACAGGTATTGGGGCGGTCTTAATGCAGGAAGGGCGACCTTTGGCCTTCACAAGCCAACAACTAAGTGGGAAGAATCTGGGCCAATCTACCTATGAGAAGGAAATGATGGCCATTTTACATGCAGCAGAGACCTCGCGACCTTACTTATTGGGGCAACGTTTCCAAATCCGCAACGACCATCACAGTCTTAAATATTTTTTGGAGCAACGCCTATCCTCCCCACAACAAAATAAATGGCTCGCCAAAATGCTGGGATATGATTATGAAATCATTTACAAGAAAGGGCAAGAAAATAGTGTAGCAGATTCATTATCTTGCCAATTTGAGGAGGGAAGTACCCTGCTAGTAATTTCCCTTCCCATTCTAGAATGGATTGCAGAGGCTCGCAAGGAATGGTTTTCACATCCTAGGCTCTCCCAACTCATTTCTCAATTGCAAGCGCATCCAAATTCCACCAAGGGCTACTCGTGGTAGGATGAGATTCTTCGCTACAGGGACAGATTCGTAATATCACCAACATCCACCCTCAAAAGTCGCATTTTGGCATAATTGCACTCATCACCCATTGCAGGACATTCAAGCTTTCAGAAGACATATGCTCGCACCAGAAGATCAACTTTTTAGATAGGCATGAAAAAGGACATCCTCACTTTTGTAGCAGAATGCGATGTCTGTCAACGCCACAAGGGGGTGACTGTCAAAGCACCAAGCACATTACAACCGTTGCCCATCCCGGCAGCAATATGGACGGAGGTTTCTATGGATTTCATTATAGGTCTTCCAAAGTCAAGAAACAAGTCAGTCATCATGGTGGTTGTAGACAGACTTTCGAAGTAAACTCATTTCTGCGCCCTACCCCACCCGTTTACACTGACTTTGGTCGCCCAATCTTTCATGGATCAGATCTTCAAATTGCATGGCATGCCAACTTCTATTGTGTCCGATCGCGACCCGATCTTCACCAGTAATTTTTGGCAGGAACCCTTCAGGCTGCAAGGCACCCAACTAAAACTCAGTACTTCTTATCATCCACAAACGGATGGTCAAACGGAAGCCGTCATCAAATGTCTAGAAACCTACCTTAGGTGTTTCACTTCAGAAAAGCAACATCTTTGGGTACAATGGTTACCTCTGGCTGAATGGTGGTATAACACCAACTATCATGCCACCACCAAAATTACTCCCTATGAAGCAGTATATGGTCAACTCCCTCCTTCCCCTACTTCTTATATCAAGGGGGGCTCAAAGGTACAAGCAGTGGATCAACTCCTACAAAACCGTGCAACCATGCTCACCCATCTTAAAGAGAATCTTCATCAAGCTCAAAACCGCCTGAAGCAACAGGTAGACCAGCATCGCTCAGAGCGCCAATTTCAAGAAGGGGATCAGGTCTTTTTGAGGCTGCAACCATATAAGCAAACATCACTTAAAGACAAGGGTTGTCAGAAACTATCTCCAAAATTCTACGCACCATATCAAGTACTTCAGCGCATTGGAGAAGTAGCTTACAAGTTGGCTTTGCCGCCTACTGCAAAAATCCATCTAGTTTTCCATGTCTCATGCCTCAAGAAAGTGATTGGGAACAATTAAATAATTCAAACCAGTCTACCTAAATAGGACGAGGAAGGGTCAATCTGGCTCCAACCTGAACATGTCCTAGACACACAAGAAAGGCATCTGCATCGCCGCATGATTAGGGAAGTTCTCGTCAAGTGGAAAGACACCTCTGGAAGATGCAACTTGGGAACCAGCCACTATTATTCAACAGTTTCCGCAGCTTCAGCCTTGAGCACAAGGCTATTCTTAAGGGGGAGGGCATGTTAGGATCCCACCCTAACCCCCTTATTTATGTAGTGGGAAATTCTGAGATCTCCCGGGGCGCTTATTGGTGATCTAGCCCATCAGAATCAGGACAACAAGCTGAGCACGGTGGTACCATTCAATTCTTAGTCATGTGCATGGTAGAAACTAGAGCTCAATCAGGTCGGTGCATGGTAGAAACTAGAGCTCAATCTATGGCCAACGAGAGGATGGACAAACTTGAAGAATCCTTGCAATCCCTCAGAATTCAGCTTGACTGACTAACTAGCATAATCCCGAGCATAATCTCGAAGGGAAAGGAGGAAGCCCATGAGGAGGCATATATTGGCAATGGACACAGTGTGGGTGAATCTAGCCACTCTCTTCACCTCGGGGGCCCCCACCAACAATCTCGTCCTCAACCTCCCAAGTTGGATATCCATTATTTGATGGTTCTCACCCGGCAGCATGGATAGCACAAATGGAGCAATATTTCAATCTAAATAACATCTTAGATAATGAAACTCAGCTTATGGTGGGGAGCATGTACTTGGACAATGAAAGGTGGCAATGGTGGGAATGGCATCAACGTTGCAATGGACCTTTTGTGACTTGGACCAACTTCAAAAAAGCTCTTACAGAACGCTTTGACCGGGAATCTCCTTTTTTGGGTCATCTTACTTAGCTCTGACAGACTGGCACAGTGGATGAATATATTACAGCCTTTGAAGCCTTAGCTTTCCGCACTAGGGGTCTCTCAGATGTGTTCTACACGGAATGTTTTATCAGCAGTCTTAAAGAAGCCATAAAAGCCCACGTCCTACTGCACCACCCTCCCACATGGACGGAGGCTTGTAAGGTAGCTCATAACGTGGAACGTGCGTTAGCAGCCTAGTACAGTCACCCAAATTTCACCGCTAAAGGTCGGCCCCCACAGGCTCACAGCACGACTCAAACACTTAAGGTTCAAAAGGTGTCACCTACAGAAATGGCCGAAAGAAGAAAGCAAGGATTATGTTACTACTGTGATGAAAAATACTCCCCAGGTCATAAATGCAAGGAGCCCAAATTTTTTCAAATTGATGACACTGATTACAGCTCATCGGAGGAAGATCCACCACTAGAGGAGCATGAGGCAGTAGAAGAGGACAAACAAAAGGACAATGTCCTTGACGAACCAGTTATTTTGTTGCATGCTTTGGCAGGGATTTCTTCACCTCAAACTCTCAAAATCAGATGTTTTATTAAACATCACCCAGTAGTAGTCTTGATTGATAGTGGAAGTACACATAATTTCATCCATCAAAAATTCGCGGAAGCAGTGCATTGTTTTGTACGAGAAGTTTCCAACTTCCAAGTCCAAATTGCGTATGGGGGCACAATGAAATGTGAAGGCCGCTGTGAAAATGTCAACTTAAAATGGGGGATTATCAGTTGAAGACCCACATGTTTGCCATACACATGGGAGGGTGCGACATTGTCATTGATGTTGAATGGCTTCGCACTCTCAGGCCAATCACAATGGATTTCCATGAGTTATATATGAGTTTTAAGCAGAACAACTCCACACATACCCTTCGTGGACTCCAGGCGAGAGCTCCCTCTATCATCAACTTGCATAGGATGGAAAAATTGCTAAAAAAGGGCCATCATGGAGTTATAGCTCAATTTAATTCCATCCAGGCAGTCGAAACCAAGTCTCTGTCGATTCATCCTGAGATGCAACAATTTTAAATAACCATCTGCCTGTCTTTGACAAGCCTCATGAGCTTCCACCCTCGATAGGGGAACATGATCATATCATCACTTTGGTTCCAGGCGCCCAGCCCCCAAATGTGCGCCCATACAGATATCCGTTCACCCAAATGAATGAAATAGAAAAAGTAATCAAGGAACTTTTGGAAGTAGGTGTCATTCGTCCCAGAATTAGTCCTTATTCATCACCGGTGGTCATGGTGCTCAACAAAGATGGGGAGTGGCGGATGTGTCCAGACTTCAGGGCCCTCAATAAGTTGACATTCAAAGATAAATTTCCCATCCCGGTGGTTGATGATTTGTTGGATGAACTCAATAGGGCTCAATTCTTCACGAAGTTGGATCTTCGCTCAGGCTACCACCAAATTCACATGAAGGAAGTCGACATTCCAAAGACTGCTTTCCGAACTCATGTAGGCCATTATGAGTTCCTGGTCATGCCATTTGGTCTTTGTAATGCCCCATCCACTTTTCAAAGCCTTATGAACCACCTTCTCAAACCATATCTCAGGAAATTTGTCCTTGTCTTCTTTGATGACATCCTCATCTATAGTTGCACTTGGGCCGCACATCTTCAGCATGTAGATCTACTCTTGCAACTGCTCCGCAAGCATAAATTATTTGTCAAGATGTCCAAGTGTTCGTTTGGCATGGAAGAAGTTGAGTATTTCGGCCACATTGTGGTATAACACCAACTATAATGCCACCACCAAAATGACTCCCTATGAAGCAGTATATGGTCAACTCCCTCCTTCCCCTACTTCTTATATCAAGGGGGCCTCAAATGTACAAGCAGTGGATCAACTCCTACAAAACCGCGCAACCATGCTCACCCATCTTTAAGAGAATCTTCATCAAGCTCAAAACCACATGAAGCAACAGGTAGACCAGCATCGCTCAGTGCGCCAATTTCAAGATGGGGATCAGGTCCTTTTGAGGCTGCAACCATATAAGCAAACATCACTTAAAGACAAGGGTTGTCAGAAGCTATCTCCAAAATTCTACGGACCATATCAAGTACTTCAGCACATTGGAGAAGTAGCCTACAAGCTGGCTTTGTCGCCTACTGCAAAACTCCATCCAGTTTTCCATGTCTCATGCCTCAAGAAAGTGATTGGGAACAATTGCAAAATTCAAACCAGTCTACCTGAATTGGACGAGGAAGGGTCAATCTGGCTCCAACCTGAATAGGTCCTAGACACACGAGAAAGGCATCTGCGTGGTCGCATGATTAGGGAAGGTCTCGTCAAGTGGAAAGACACCTATCCGGAAGATGCAACTTGGGAACCGGCCACTATTCTTCAGCAGTTTCCACAGCTTCAGCCTTGAGGACAAGGCTATTCTTAAGGGGGAGGGCATGTTAGGGTCCCACCCTAACCCCCTTATTTATGTAGTGAGAAAGTATGAGATCTCCCAGGGCGCTTATTGGTGATCTAGCCCATCAAAATCAAGACGACGAGATGAGCACAGTGGTACCATTCAATTCTTAGTGAAAAAAATTTTGGGCAATCCCAAATTTCAAGAACATCAGTTCGGTGCATGGTAGAAACTAGAGCTCAAGCTATGGCCAATCAGAGGATGGACAAACTTGAAGAATCCTTGCTATCCCTCCAAATTCAGCTTGACCGACTAACTAGGATAATCCCGAGCATAATCCCGAAGGGAAAGGAGGAAGTCCATGAGGAGGCGTATATTGGCAATGGACACAATGAGGGTGAGTCTAGCCACTCTCTTCACCTCGGGGGACCCCACCAACAATCCCGTCCACGACCTCCCAAGTTGGATATGCATAAATTTGATGGTTCTCACCCGGAAGCATGGATAGCACAAATGGAGCAGTATTTCAATCTGAATAACATCTTAGATAATGAAACTCAGCTTATGGTGGGGAGCATGTAGTTGGACAATGAAAGGTGGCAATGGTGGGAATGGCATCAACGTTGCAATCGACCTTTTGTGACTTGGACCAACTTCAAAAAATCTCTTACAGAACGCTTTGACCAGGAATCTTATTTTTTGGGTCATCTTACTAAGCTCCGACAGATTGGCATAGTGGACCAATATATTACAGTTTGAAGCCTTAGCCTTCCGCACTAGGGGTCTCTCAAATGTGTTCTACACGGAATGTTTTATCAGCAGTCTTAAAGAAGCCATAAAAGCCCACGTCCTACTGCACCACCCTCCCGCATGGACGGAGGCTTGTAAGGTAGCTCGTAACATGGAACGTGCGTTAGCAGCCCAGTACAGTCACCCAAATTTCACCGCTAAGGGTCAACACCCACAGGCTCACAGCACGACTCAAACACTTAAGGTTCAAAAGGTGTCACCTACAGAAATGGCCGAAAGAAGAAAGCAAGGAATATGTTACTACTGTGATGAAAAATACTCCCCAGGTCATAAATGCAAGGAGCCCAAATTTATTCAAATTGATGCCACTGATTACAGCTCATCAGAGGAAGATCCACCACTGGAGGAACATGAGGCGGTAGAAGAGGACAACCAAAAGGACAATGTCCCTGATGAACCAGTTATTTCGCTGCATTCTTTGGCAGGGATTTATTCACCTCAAACTCTCAAAATCATAGGTTTTATTAAACATCGCCCAGTAGTAGTCTTGATTGATAGTGTAAGTACACATAATTTCATCCATCAAAAAGTCCCGGTAGCAGTGCATTGTTTTGTACGAGAAGTTTCAAACTTCCAAGTCCAAATTGCGGATGGGGGCACAATTAAATGTGAAGGTCAATGTGAAAATTTCAAACTTCAAATGGGGGATTATCAGTTGAAGACCCACATGTTTGCCATACACATGGGAGGGTGTGAATTGTCAAAGCACTAGGCACATTACAACCGTTGCCCATCCCGGCAGCAATATGGATGGAGGTTTCTATGGATTTCATTACAGGTCTTCCAAAGTCAGGAAACAAGTCAGTCATCATGGTGGTTGTAGACAGACTTTCGAAGTATGCTCATTTCTGCACCCTACCCCACCCGTTTACACTAACTTTGGTCGCTCAATCTTTCATGGATCATGTTATCACTTAGAACTAAAATTGATACATGTAATTTTTTTATCCTAGCCCGATGACAAAGGTCAGTGCTAGTTTAATTTTGTTTTAATTTTTCCCTTAGAATCTGGAGTTTTCAAGAGTTTTTGAGTCAAGTTGTTCTCAACTCCCATTGGTTCTCCTCCATCTACCATTGTTTTATAGCCACCTGTTATCTTATATCAGCCACCGTGTCTTTTTGTAGTTTCGCAGCGCAATCATGATTAGGCAGTCTCGCAGCGCAATTATGAGTAGGCAGTTTCGCAGCGCATCATTCAAATTTAAAACTGACCGCGCTGCGAAATCATGGATTCGTACTTTCCGCAGTGAATCCTTCCCGAAATATCAAATCCGTTAGGTGAGCCATAGGTTGGGTCCTCTCATGTCAGCTCATGTACCCCTCTTATCACATTTCACCACTCATTGCCACTATCACCACCACTAGATCTGTTGATACGCATGAATTATCATTCCCAAGAAAGACAACCGTGCATAAATCTTAATGATGGCCGTAAGTCTTGCATGAATGATAAATCTGCAAGGTTACATCTTGAAAGATTTTAAACGGAAAAATTTAAAATTCAAGTGACGCTGATAATTCAAGCGAGGCTGATAATCAAGCAAGGCTGAAACACAATTCCAACCGGAGCTGGTAGTTATTGTTTGCGAGGATTTGGAAGAATCAATGGAGAAAAAGGAGCACAGATCCAGCAAACCTCTAAGGACTGAGCCTGAAGGCCTGGATATAACGCTGAGAAATGAAGAGGTGAAGAAAGCATTTAAAAAGGTCGGGTGCTGGAAGTTTTGCAAAAAGTTACAAGGAGGACACGCACAGGTAACTAAGGAATTTGCACTTAACTTCACAGGATTGAATTCAAAGGTAGCCATGTTAGAATTGCAGGTTTCTCCAGAAGTGATATCTACTGTGACAGAGATCCCACGAGGAAAAGAGGAATGGTTTAAAAATTTCAAATTTGACATGAATCCTTGCAAGGAGTTTTTGAAGGATGATTATGTAAATGAAGATTTAAGTAAGGCAGTGCCCAGGAATTATGTCAAAGAATATTATGCTCACTTACTCACCTGCATACAGAAATATCTGACTTGTGAAGGAAGGTATAACAAGGTTTATTCTTACCATTTCAAACTCCTTTTGCATTTCACCGGGAAGGTCTCCATAGACTTACCTTTTTATCTGTTCTGTAGTTTGAGTAAGATGTGTGATAAGGTACAGCTGAGGAAAGAGGACTGTGAAACCTCTTTGTTTCATCATGGTTTGATTAAACTACTGGTTTTAGATGGGCTCCAAAAGATAGACAGGGATTGGAATTCATTCATTTTTATTGCTGGATTCAAAAGCCAGACTGGCCTCACTCCACCACCTGCTAGAGATTTTACAATAGTTGAGCTCCAAACAGAAGCAAGAGCTAAAAGAGTTCCAAAGTCACAAGTAAGAAAACAAGTGAAGCCACTTATCATCCAAGATCAACCTCAGCAATCAACTAAGGAAAAAGCTCATGGTAAAAAGACTGTACCTGAAACAAGCACATCTGAAGTAGTCTCAAGGGTAAGAACAAGAAGTCAGATAAATAAGGAAAAAGGTAAAGCTATAGCAGTTGAAGAAACTCCAGTGTCCAAGGCAAGTTTAAATGATTTATTACAGGCTATTGAATTCGAGCAGTCTCTACCAGTTCAAATCGAATTGATGCAGTCAGAACAAGAAAGAACCAAGAAATCCAAGGCCTCAAAAAGGCTTAGATTTGATGTGCCAGCTAAAGAGTTTGTTTTTAAACCTAGAAGACCTATGACAAGGAGATTCCAGCAAGTACAGGAAGCACTGCCAAGAACAGAGGAAACAGGGGAAGAGACACAGAAAAACGCAGGCAAAACAGTCATCACATCTCAAGGAGATAATATAGCAGCCATAAAGAGACAATTGGAATCAGCTAAATATGAGATTGCCAAATTGAAGAAAGCCGCTAGAAAACATGCAGTCATACATGCAAAGTATTATAAAACTCTATGGGAAGGGAATGTTGCTGTAGAAGCTCAGCTGAATTCAGTGGTTGATGGCCATTCACAATTTCACACATGGATAGTACCAGCAATCAAAGAAGCCAAGTACATCAGAAGGATCAATATGCAACTGAGAGCTGGGAATAAGGCTATGAAGAAACAAATTGAAGATCTGAAGGCACAGTTAAGTCAGCTACCTGCTAAATGAGTTTTCACTTCAAGTAAGATTTTGTTTTAAAGTTTTGATAAATTTGCTTGATTTTATCTTTCTGAGGAAATATAAATCCCTATTCGACATGTGGAAAGTCTAAAGGAGTTTTTGGCAATCAAGTACTCGGCTAATAAAGGTCTCGGGTTAAAAGCAAGTTGTTTTAAATAACTCAGCAGTTTCGTAGCGCGCTACGAAACTGCTGAAGGTGATGATTTTAACGCAAATCAAGCAGTTTTGAATTATAAGCGGGAATTTTGAAAGGGAAACGTCTAAAAGGCATACAAGGCATCATCTGAAGCTATCAACAGTCAACCAGGTCAAGACAGGTGGAGAAAAGATATATTCAAAATCCAACTTTAAATTTTTGTCGTAAAGTGAGCAATTTACCACAGTTCAGGATATGTTAAACAGTTTACAAGAAACTTTGCCTGCACACATGTACATGGGAAAAAGCTTACAACGCATCAAGGACGTGGAAAGCTTCTACATTTTGAGTGATTAAAAGATAAAGGACATGCTTCTTTGAATTCGAATATTTTGGGGAAAACTGAAGCCGAGAAGCAAGGATAGTCTCCTAATATTTCTGGGCAGTTAAGAAGATTCAGCATCCAAGGTCAACATGGAGCATTAAACACCCATCTCAGCCAAACTGAAAGAAAACCAGATGTCAAAGAACGAGGAGAAGCCATCATGCATGTAATATGGAGTTAGAGTCATAGTTGATTTAGATCTCTAAAAAACTCCAGTCAACACCTTGTTGTATTTATTAGTTAGTTAAAGGGTTAATAGGTGTCATTAGAAGTAGTTTTCGAATTCCCCTCATGCTGGAGGAGGAATCTCGATCAGTTAGAATAAGAACTCTATATATAGCTGAAACAGCAATGTAATTAAGGTTGGAAAATTTTATGATACAGCTTGTATTTGGCTTATGTAAAGACTCATTTTCAGTAATATAATTTTGACTTTACTTCTCAGGATTCATGAAAGATTTCTTATGTTCAAAATAGGTGATCTTGTCCTTTCCATAATTTTTACAGTGGTATAGATGTATAATCACTCAGAATTCACTGAATGTGCTCTGATTTCCTGTATGCATTTATAAACTGTGGTCCCATATGAGTTATGTTCTGAATGTCTAAATGCTGAGTGCCCTCACTTCTATGTAAGGTTGAGTTCACTGTTATATTGGGGTGTTGTTGACTCCATAAGCCCAATGGATAGTTGTTTAATGCATTTCCAGCATTCATATTTTTCACAGTTGTTCTATAAGAGTTAGCCATCTTATCTTTAATCAAAATCATTAATCCTTTAAGAGAGAGCCCTCTCAGGTTGAGGAGGCTAAGCCTCATGTTGTTGGGAAAAGTATCCAATACGGAATAACCCTATCCCACTCTAAGGGTGATAGTTCCTTAGCAACAATCAAAGCAAAGCTATCTGAGATTACTTCTTTATGAGATGTAAGAGAGGGGAGAAAGAGGTCCACTAACCGATGTCTTCCGCTAATGATTGATCCAATCTTCTCTCTTTGCTGCTTGCCCTCAGTTCCTTGTTCTTTCACTGGCCCAGCTACACCAAGATCCTGCAAAATGGCAAGAGAGGGAAACTACAAGAAGCATACATTCATAATTGATTCAAGGATTAGAATAAATCAAATACACAAGTATAACAACACACTATTGAGACACATGCATATAGAAGAACCTCAAATGCTTTATTAATGGAAGAAGTAAGGTTTAGGAAGTGATACAACCATAAAAGGCCCAATCCAGCATCACCTTCCCAGCAGAAAGAAATCTCCTCTTCACCTCCTTCAAAGCAAATCACCCAATAGTTCTAAACTCAAACCAACAGCAATTCTTTACATTCACAAGATTCCAGCCTCCCTAGACCTCATGAGAGAGATCTATATATAGGGTTTTGGAGAAAGGATGAGTCAGCTTGAGAGCTGACTAGTGTCCTCTCTCACTTCAGTTATTCTTCAGTTCTTGAGTCCACTTGGAGGTTCTTGCTTCCACTTGGAGATCTAGACCCTCTTACTCATCACCAGTCGAATTCCTTGATCCAAGTGTCATTTTGGAAGCTTCCTGGGCATTGACACCTTGAGGAATGACTGTGCCACATGTCCAAACTCGCCCAGCGCAGGTAGCCTTCTTTGCAGTTGACATTCAATGCAGGTAGACAGTGGAGCAGTTGACATTCAGCGCAGATGCTCAGTGGAGCAGTTGACATGATCCAGAATTGCCTTGTTTTTGAGTGTTTTCAGGTGGAGAACTTTTATTCAGTGCTGTGGTTTGCTAACCTTGTTCCTCTAGGGGTAGGAACAACATGTTTAGGGACTTTGGATCCCTTAGATTATGGACATTTCATGCTTCATGTTGTAAGGCACAAAAATGTCTATAACAGTTGCCCCCTAAAGTATGAGGTCGTTTATCGGGTGAAATGCTTTTTCAGGAGGATCCGAAGTTCATTCAATCGCTGAGAAGTGACCTGTAATAAAATACAATACAATACATTATGATTCATTCTGCTTTCATGATCTAGCTGAGGCGGGCATTCCCATGCTCAGCTTTATAAATTCATTTTGGTACATAGAACAGACGATCGTCTGATGATAGACTGATAATTCTCTGCTGAAATTATCATCCTTTGAGTAGGATGATCATCTGCTCCAATGATGTACATGTCAAATGTCTTTATATTTCCTGAATATATATTGCAGCCCGGATGGATGAAACTAGATCCGAGGTCTTTAAACTCGTTCGATCTTCACTCTAAGTACAAGTCGATCCATGTGAGAATTGTGCTGAAGTCGAACATGGAAAGACATCGCTTGATTACCGGTCAATGATGTAAACCGTTAACAAGCGCAAGAGGAATCACCGATAATGATAATGACCCTCAAGGTACTGCAGTACAATTCACGTGGTGTGAATAAAGGACTTGGCGTCGAACACCACGCAAAATCTTTCGGTCGAAGGTCATTGATGTATACCTGTCGCCGGAAGTGAGAAACTTGCCATTAAGGCATGCAAGCTTCAAAGTACTGAGGGGGTTGTTCCTAGATCAACTTCTTGGATAATGAGCTGAAGTCAACAAGAAGCGATCCGTCAAAGGAGGGCCTTAATGAATCCCACATCAGTGACACGGAACAGAGCTAATGATTTTAGTGGAGGTGAAAACAATCTGTGACATATGATTCAGGGTGGCGGTCATGGATGGATGAAGGATAATGTATGGCAGTGGATGGGACACGGTTGACTATTTCTAAACAACATCTCTTGAACATATAACAACATTGATGCGATGGATCGGTAGCATTACCCCAAATGTGGATGGTTTGGCGAGACCATGGTGATGAGACCGGTGAATGAAACAACCCAACCCGATGTGGTACGGACGAAAAGTGTCATGTTCAAGAGCGACTTGCTACCATTAAAGCTTTGAGGTTCTCCCAATTTTTCCCCAGTCATTTCTGACCAGTACCTCTTTATTTTTGTCAAGCTTGAGGAGGATAACATATGCTTGTTCTATAACCTGCCCTTCGAGCAAGCCCATCGCTATGTTTTAACGAGCCTAGCGATAGGGAAACTCGTTCTCGTCTAAAGACAAGTTTGTCGCTATTTAATCATTTTAACGAGTCTAACGACAAAGAAAACTCGGTCCTTTTCATTTTTAGAGAGTCTGAAAAGGTACAGAAAGTTAACTCCAAAATTCCTTTTTCGTCATCTAATCCCTTAAGTCCGAAAAAGTATAAAACAATACAGAAGGGATGAGTTTTCGATAACTTTAACGAGCCAAATAAAACAAGCGCTCGACCTTTTTGTGCAATAATCCCTCAGGTCCAAAAAGATTAAAATCTAGAGGAGGGATAGCTCTTCCGGTCCTTTTAATGAGCTGGAAGGCCAAAACTCGGCAAACTTTTCATATTTTACGAGTCAGTTGAAAAGAGCTCAAAGAAGACTCGTCTTTTGAGGAACGAGTGATAAACAGGGATAGCAACTGATTCTAGGTACAAGTTGGAATTTTCCAATCACGGCAGTGTCACAAGGATGGCTAGGTGAAATCACTCTTCGCAGCTGTTCCTCAAAATGGGTAAACAATCATATGGAGGTGAACGATCGGCCAAATGAAAGTGGAGGTGGCAGGTGCAAACACGACCAAGGCTTTTATGGCTGATAAATTTACGATCACAGTGGTTATTTACCGGGATAGGTTCATTTTTTATTTAAAAATGAGCTTAAACTCTGGAGGAAACATTGCTCACTGCTTTTATTTATTTTTTAACGAGCATGAAGCCCGCGTTAAAACTGCTCGGATCTTATGTTTATTTTTTAACGAGCATGAACTATGTGCTAAAACTGCTCGATCTTATGTTTATTTTTTAACGAGCATGAACTATGTGCTAAAACTGCTCGATTATACCAGTCATAAGATAAGAAATGTCCCCTGTGAGATCTCTATTTTTTAAGGATTTTCATCTTCACTAAGCTTTACTCCATATCATCCTTTCTTTATGCAAGTTCAGAAACGGCTAATCCTACGAGTTTAAAGGGTTAGACCTACAGGTTTAAAGGGAGGACCTAAAAATTTAAAAAATAAATAGTCACCCCTTGCTTGCATTCCAAAAGGTTGCATGCCCCCAGGTATAAAATACAATTTCAAGGCTGCCCCTCCTCCTTCCCACCTCTGCTTTTCTTTGGGTGTTCACAGCTACTTGTCGTCTTGCCAGTCTAATGTTAACGATACTTGTCTTCTCGTTATTTTTTAACGGGTCTTACGCGATACTTGTCTTCTCGTCAGCCCAACTTTTAACAGATCTTTCGCAAGATCGCAAGAGAACAGCTACTTGCGACAAGAGAGCAGCTACTTGCGACAAGAGAAGAACACTACTCAAAGACAAAACATTTGTGTTATTGAGGGAGGCTTACCTCTTTCTGGTTACCCAAAGATTGTTTCGTTAATCTTTCAAACAAAACATTTCCTCGGCACTGTCTACCGAAATAGACAAGGGTGAATGACTCTTGTCAAACACGTAACTTTGACAAAAGAATCCTATTCCAGAACAACCCCTCTTCCATCCACGGACGGGGTACGGACTAGTCATATTCTTTCGCGGAAATTATACCTTATACCCAAGGTTTTCTCTGCCCGAAGCAGACCAGGATGCATGCCCCCTGGGTTCCGGTCCCATCTTTCCGAATCACTCGCACTCATCGGGAAGAAGGACTGGGGGTGGAGACATTTCTTGATTGAATAGACCATTCGTGTTGGTATGTGACTATTTGCGATGCGTGATCCCGGAAATGAAAGTTGGTCTACGAGCTTGACCATTCTTCCTTCGTGTGGAAAACACATTACTCTAAAGAGTGAGGAGACTATTGCTCCCATGCAATATATATAGTCTCGTCCAAGGAGTAGGTTATAATCCAAGGGTCCTTGAACGACCATCACGTTCATTTGAACGGCCTTCCCTTTCAATGTAACAGGCACATTAGGGAGGATCCCTAATGGTCGACTGGTTCCTTTATCAAAACCCGAGAGATTTCTTATCTCAGGCAAAAGCGTCGGGGAACCCAGTGCTTTCCAAGCAACAGAGGAAAGGATACTCACAGATGCCCCTTCATCAATGATAGTGCCAGCCATTACCATTCTGTAAATTTGGACTATGATTCTGAATGGTATACTGGCTGGCAACCGGGGTCTGCCTAGTTGGTTCCAATCAAAGGACACAACCAGGTTGCTTGGTGGTGGGACCGAATACACGGCCGGATATGACCCTGACGATGTTCCTTCCTGCGATAAAGGAATGGGCGCATTGCCCTGATGCTCGTCAGAGTCTGTGTTGATGAAAAGAATCTGGATGGTGTCATCCTTATTCTCTTCAGTGAGGGTGTCATTTGAAGATGAATCTTCAGTGACGGTGTCATTTGACGATGAAACTTCTGAAGGAAGAACCGGGTCAACTGTCATTTCGACCTTTGGACTTTTGTCCGGTCTGGATTCAGTAGGTTCATTTTCAATGACTGGCGCTTCAGCTGACCACTTGAGCGGGCCAGCTGTATTCTCAACCAACGAAGGACTTGGCACGAGTTTTTTGTATCCAGGAGGAAGTCTCAACGGTGAAACCGGACGATCTTCCAAAACTCTCTTCGCTTTGTCTAAGAAGGGACAACGGTGGATGGCGTGATCGCCTTCACACAGTCTGCAGGGGGATCTTTCTCCCCCTCTTTGTCTTGAACCTTCACTTTCGCTGGTTGACGGTAAGCATTCAACATGGCTATCATAGGTTGATGCTCCCGAATTGTGCAAACGAGGGGACCAGTCCCTTAGTATCCGGGGAATACAGGGACAATCTTTATGGAAGTGGTCTCCTCTACATATGACACATGGCGATTTAGGCCCGGTCTGTGCTGTGTGTGGATTTTTGTCAGATGTCTTTTGCTTTCCCCCAGTCGCCTTAGGCTCCTTCTTCTTCTTCTCTCTCTTCTTCTTCTCCTTCTTCTCCATGGGAGCTTGGCTTTTGCCGGCTCTACCTTGCAAAGATGAAGGATTGGATGAAGAGTTATAGGAAGTAGAAGGCTGGTGGGCAGCTCTAGACTGATCTAATTGTTGACTCGACTGTTCAGAAACCATGGTGTTCTGAACTACATTGGTTGAGAATAGCCAAATTGGCAGGCCAATTGTCAGTCCTGGAAGCGACAATGTGGCCATGTGGGGCGCACCAACTTCTCCCCAAGAGGAGAAAGGACTAGGATTTCCATCATGGGGAATTCCTTGGTTGGGGCGTTCCATGTTCTCAACCTACAGATCAACGCATGAATAGGAGGTGATTATGTTCCGTTTAAAATAAATTTTATAACGACGCTTTAGACACAACTTGTTTTTTCACTTTTTAAGAGTCGAGAAAAAGCTAAAGATGACTCTAGTCTCCTTCGATGTTTTAACGAGCCCGAAGTGACAAATGCTCGGATGGACTTTTTCAGTTATAGAGTTTTAAAAAGGCCAAAAGAAACTGCTCTGGAGTTCTAGGCAGAGGGTGTGCCAAACTTTTCGCAAAACCACAGAATACGTTTTACGGTACGAGTGGTCGATCTTCGTGAATGCTGTGTTCACTGCATTGCGATCAGTAGGGCGGCCGACACGGCTTCCTATGGATAAAGGCTTTGTTCCTATAGGGGTCTCTCAATATATACGCGACGGTACGTGGGAGCACAAGTCCGTATTAGTGCCACCGACTCTCAGGAGGAATCACCACCTTCTTTGAGATCGACAGTCACTATGTTTAACGACGCTGGAACACGTCTCTACCTTAGACCTCTATGTGTTTGCGTTATGTTTCAAAGCGTTGTTATGTAAATTCAATTTATTTTAAGTTGATCTTGTTTAGCAGTTTTCCTTTATGGATCACCACGAGATGTATGGTACAACTCCTAAATGCAGTATAACATGATAAGCAAGCTTTTCAATCTTTCAACTTTGAAAATCTTAACTACTGAGGGAAAAGAAAGACATCATCTTTTCACACAGATCATAGAGCACACACTAATGCACTTTTCCTAAATCAACATACAAGCTGTCAAAATGCACATGCACAATGCAAGTATTTCTTTTCTCTTTCTTAATGTTAGTGTGCTACAAAAAGAAAGTTGTTGTATAACTTTGAATTCAATTTCAAGTGAAAGAAAGCAAGCTTTGTCCAAAATCAAAAGACACCTTAAGATTTACTTGTTTCAACACTAGAAATACATAAATTCAAACCATATGACGAAAGAAAAAGCTCAATCAGCTATGAACAGCAAACAAACTAACTCTTAAGATCAAAATGACACTTATCACAGGTCTAGATCTAAGAGGCCACAGCAAGACTAGTTCACTTTTCGTTATGGGAAACTGCAAATGATATAAGAAATACACAAAGAACAAATACAATTTCTTTATACAACCGAGGCGGAATAGTGGCAAAGAAAGGTGGTTTCAGATAGGTACATTGACTGATAACAGGCTGCAAAAACAAGGATGAAAACAAGGCAACAGAAAGCAGAGAACCCCAGTTGCCTAGGGCAAAACTGGTTCAACGCAGGTAGTACACTGTCAGTTTGACATTCAGCGCAGGTAGCCCCTTCGGGACCTGTGATGAAATGCAGACTGCCTTCACAGTGCCTGCAATGAAGAGAGAAACTCTCGTTTCTCTTGGTTTCTGGGTTACAGATTGCTCAAAAATCAACAGTTTTTGGCCAAATCAAAGCTATCAATCAAGTACACACTAAAGGATGATTAGGAGGATGAAAAGCTATCACTAAGAGTTGTTCAAAGTCCTTGTGGATCAACTCTTCAAATCATAAACATGTCCAGAAACTGAGCTAGAGTAGCTGCCCTCTACTTTGCATTTGAAAGACCCAAATGCAGTTCGATTCGGTACTCCCTGTGTTTATGAAATGAATAGCAAAAAAACAAACAACCAACAAGATACGATCCCCAGGGGAGTCGCCAATTTGTTGTTGGGAAAAGTATCCAATACGGAATAACCCTATCCCACTCTAAGGGTGATAGTTCCTTAGCAACAATCAAAGCAAAGCTATCTGAGATTACTTCTTTATGAGATGTAAGAGAGGGGAGAAAGAGGTCCACTAACCGATGTCTTCCGCTAATGATTGATCCAATCTTCTCTCTTTGCTGCTTGCCCTCAGTTCCTTGTTCTTTCACTGGCCCAGCTACACCAAGATCCTGCAAAATGGCAAGAGAGGGAAACTACAAGAAGCATACATTCATAATTGATTCAAGGATTAGAATAAATCAAATACACAAGTATAACAACACACTATTGAGACACATGCATATAGAAGAACCTCAAATGCTTTATTAACGGAAGAAGTAAGGTTCAGGAAGTGATACAACCATAAAAGGCCCAATCCAGCATCACCTTCCCAGCAGAAAGAAATCTCCTCTTCACCTCCTTCAAAGCAAATCACCCAATAGTTCTAAACTCAAACCAACAGCAATTCTTTACATTCACAAGATTCCAGCCTCCCTAGACCTCATGAGAGAGATCTATATATAGGGTTTTGGAGAAATGATGAGTCAACTTGAGAGCTGACTAGTGTCCTCTCTCACTTCAGTTATTCTTCAGTTCTTGAGTCCACTTGGAGGTTCTTGCTTCCACTTGGAGATCTAGACCCTCTTACTCATCACCAGTCGAATTCCTTGATCCAAGTGTCATTTTGGAAGCTTCCTGGGCATTGACACCTTGAAGAATGACTGTGCCACATGTCCAAACTCGCCCAGCGCAGGTAGCCTTCTTTGCAGTTGACATTCAACGCAGGTAGACAGTGGAGCAATTGACATTCAGCGCAGATGCTCAGTGGAGCAGTTGACATGATCCAGAATTGCCTTGTTTTTGAGAGTTTTCAGGTGGAGAACTTTTATTCAGTGCTGTGGTTTGCTGACCTTGTTCCTCTAGGGGTAGGAACAACATGTTTAGGGACTTTGGATCCCTTAGATTATGGACATTTCATGCTTCATGCTGTAAGGCACAAAAATGTCTATAACACCTCAGCCTAAAGTAGGTCTGAAATAGTTACTTAGAGTCAACCTGACTAGCAGCCTACCAGGAGACTATCCTTGCTTCTCGGCTTCAGTTTTCCCCAAAATATTCGAATTCAAAGAAGCGTGTCCTGTATCTTTTAATCACTCAAAATGTAGAAGTCTGCCACGTCCTTGATGCATTGTAAGCTTTTTCCCATGTACATGTGTGCAGGCAAAGTTTCTTGTAAACTATTTAACATATCCTGAACTGTGGTAAATTGCTCACTTTACGACAAAAATTTAAAGTTGGATTTTGAATATATCTTTTCTCCACTTGTCTTGACCTGGTTGACTGTTGATAGCTTCAGATGATGCCTTGTATGCCTTTTAGACGTTTCCCTTTCAAAATTCCCGCTTATAATTCAAAACTGCTTGATTTGCGTTAAAATCATCACCTTCAGCAGTTTCGTAGCGCGCTACGAAACTGCTGAGTTATTTAAAATAGCTTGATTTTAACCCGAGACCTTTATTAGCCGAGTACTTGATTGCCAAAAACTCCTTTAGACTTTCCACATGTCGAATAGGGATTTATATTTCCTCATAAAGATAAAATCAAGCAAATTTATCAAAACTTTAAAACAAAATCTTACTTGAAGTGAAAACTCATTTAGTAGGTAGCTGACTTAACTGTGCCTTCAGATCTTCAATTTGTTTCTTCATAGCCTTATTCCCAGCTCTCAGTTGCATATTGATCCTTCTAATGTACTTGGCTTCTTTGATTGCTGGTACTGTCCATGTGTGAAATTGTGAATGGCCATCAACCACTGAATTCAGCTGAGCTTCTACAGCAGCATTCCCTTCCCATAGAGTTTTATAATACTTTGCATGTATGGCTGCATATTTTCTAGTGGCTTTCTTCAATTTGGCAATCTCATATTTAGCTGATTCCAATTGTCTCTTTATGGCTGCTATATTATCTCCTTGAGATGTGATGATTGTTTTGCCTGCGTTTTTCTGTGTCTCTTCCCCTGTTTCCTCTGTTCTTGGCAGTGCTTCCTGTACTTGCTGGAATCTCCTTGTCATAGGTCTTCTAGGTTTAAAAACGAACTCTTCAGCTGGCACATCAAATCTAAGCCTTTTTGAGGCATTGGATTTCTTGGTGCTTTCTTGTTCTGACTGCATCAATTCGATTTGAACTGGTAGAGACTGCTCGAATTCAATAGCCTGTAATAAATCATTTAAACTTGCCTTGGACACTGGACTTTCTTCAACTGCTATAGCTTTACCTTTTTCTTATTTATCTGACTTCTTGTTCTTACCCTTGAGACTACTTCAGATGTGTTTGTTTTAGGTACAGTCTTTTTACCATGAGCTTTTTCCTTAGTTGATTGTTGAGGTTGATCTTGGATGATAAGTGGCTTCACTTGTTTTCTTACTTGTGACTTTGGAACTCTTTTAGCTCTTGCTTCTGTTTGGAGCTCAGCTATTGTAAAATCTCTAGCAGGTGGTGGAGTGAGGCAAGTCTGGCTTTTGAATCCAGCCATAAAAATGAATGGATTCCAATCCCTGTCTATCTTTTGGAGCCCATCTAAAACCAGTAGTTTAATCAAACCATGATGAAACAAAGAGTTTTCACAATCCTCTTTCCTCAGCTGTACCTTATCACACATCTTACTCAAACTACGGAACGGATAAAAAGGTAAGTCTATGGAGACCTTCCCGGTGAAATGCAAAAGGAGTATGAAATGGTAAGAATAAACCTTGTTATACCTTCCTTCACAAGTCAGATATTTCTGTATGCAGGTGAGTAAGTGAGCATAATATTCTTTTACATAATTCCTGGGCACTGCCTTACTTAAATCTTCATTTACATAATCATCCTTCAAAAACTCCTTGCAAGGATTCATGTCAAATTTGAAATTTTTAAACCATTCCTCTTTTCATCGTGGGATCTCTGTCACAGTAGATATCACTTCTGGAGAAACCTGCAATTCTAACATGGCTACCTTTGAATTCAAGCCTGTGAAGTTAAGTGCAAATTCCTTAGTTACCTGTGCGTGACCTCCTTGTAACTTTTTGCAAAACTTCCAGCACCCGGCCTTTTTAAATGCTTTCTTCACCTCTTCATTTCTCAGCGTTATATCCAGGCCTTCAGGCTCAGTCCTTAGAGGTTTGCCGAATCTGTGCTCCTTTTTCTCCATTGATTCTTCCAAATCCTCGCAAACAATAACTACCAGCTCCGGTTGGAATTGTGTTTTAGCCTCGCTTGATTATCAGCCTCGCTTGATTATCATCCTCGCTTGAATTAGCAGCCTCGCTTGAATTTTAAATTTTTCCGTTTAAAATCTTTCAAGATGTAACCTTGCAGATTTATCATTCATGCAAGACTTACGGCCATCGTTAAGATTTATGCACGGTTGTCTTTCTTGGGAATGATACTTCATGTGTATCAACAGATCTAGTGGTGGTGATAGTGGTGGTGATAGTGGCAATGAGTGGTGAAATGTGATAAGAGGGGTACATGAGCTGACATGAGAGGACCTGGCCTATGACTCACCTAACGGATTTGATATTTCGGGAAGGATTCGCTGCGGAAAGTACGAATCCATGATTTCGCAGCGCGGTCAGTTTTAAATTTGAATGATGCGCTGTGAAACTGCCTAATCATAATTGCGCTGCAAGACTGCCTAATCATGATTGCGCTGCGAAACTACAAAAAGACACGGTGGCTGATATAAGATAACAGGTGGCTATAAAACAATGGTAGATGGAGGAGAACCAATGGGAGTTGAGAACAACTTGACTCAAAAACTCTTGAAAACTCCAGATTCTAAGGGAAAAATTAAAACAAAATTAAACTAGCACTGACCTTTGTCATCGGGCTAGGATAAAAAATTACATGTATCAATTTTAGTTCTAAGTGATAACATGATCCATGAAAGATTGAGCGACCAAAGTTAGTGTAAACGGGTGGGGTAGGGCGCAGAAATGAGCATACTTCGAAAGTCTGTCTACAACCACCATGATGACTAACTTGTTTCCTGACTTTGGAAGACCTGTAATGAAATCCATATAAACCTCCATCCATATTGCTGCCGGGATGGGCAACGGTTGTAATGTGCCTGGTGCTTTGAAAATTCGCACCCTCCCATGTGAATGGCAAACATGTGGGTCTTCAACTGATAATCCTCCATTTGAAGTGGATCAACTCCTACAAAACAGCGCAACCATGCTCACCCATCTTAGAGAGAATCTTCATCAAGCTCAAAATCGCATAAAGCAACAGGTAGACCAGCATCGCTCAGAGCACCAATTTCAAGAAGGGGATCAGGTCTTTTTGAGGCTGCAACCATATAAGCAAACATCACTCAAAGACAAGGGTTGTCAGAAACTATCTCCAAAATTCTACGAACCATATCAAGTACTTCAGTGCATTGGAGAAGTAGCCTACAAGTTGGCTTTGCCGCCTACTGCAAAAGTCCATCCAGTTTTCCATGTCTCGTGCCTCAAGAAAGTGACTGGGAACAATTGCATAATTCAAACCAGTCTACCTGAATTGGACGAGGAAGGGTAAATCTGGCTCCAAACTGAACAGGTCCTGGACACACGAGAAAGGCATCTGCGTGGCCGCATGATTAGGGAATTTCTCGTCAAGTGGAAAGACACCTCTCCGGAGATGCAACTTGGGAACCAGCCGCTATTCTTCAGCAGTTTCCGCAGCTTCAGCCTTGAGGACAAGGCTATTCTTAAGGGGGAGGGCATGTTAGGGTCCCACCCTAACCCCATTATTTATGTAGTGGGAAAGTCTTAGATCTCTCGGGGCACTTATTGGTGATCTAGCCCATCAGAATTAGGATGACGAGCTGAGCACGGTGGTACCATTCAATTCTTAGTGAAAAACATTTTTGGTGGTCACAAATTTCAAGAACATTAGGTCGGTACATGGTAGAAACTAGAGCTCAAGCTATGGCCAATGAGAGGATGGACAAACTTGAAGAATCCTTGCAATCCCTCCAAATTCAGCTTGACCGACTAACTTGCATAATCCTGAGAATAATCCTGAAGGGCAAGGAGGAAGCCCATGAGGAGGCATATATTGGCAATGGACACAGTGAGGGTGAGTCTAGCCACTCTCTTCACCTCGGGGGCCCCCACCAACAATCCCGTCCGCGACCTCCCAAGGTTGATATGCATAAATTTGATGGTTCTCACCCGGCAACATGGATAGCACAAATGGAGCAGTATTTCAATCTGAATAACATCTTAGATAATGAAACTCAACTTATGGTGGGGAGCATGTACTTGGACAATGAAAGGTGGCAATGGTGGGAATGGCATCAATGTTGCAATGGACCTTTTGTGACTTGGAACAACTTCAAAAAAGCTCTTACAGAACGCTTTGACCAGGAATCTTCTTTTTTAGGTCGTCTTACTAAACTCTGACAGACTGGCACAGTGGATCAATATATTATAGCCTTTGAAGCCTTAGCCTTCCGCACTAGGGGTCTCTCAGATGTGTTCTACACGGAATGTTTTATCAGCGGTCTTAAAGAACCCATAAAATCCCACGTCCTACTGCACCACCCTCCCACATGGACGGTGGCTTGTAAGGTAGCTCATAACGTGGAACGTGCGTTAGCAGCCCAGTACAGTCGCCCAAATTTCACCGCTAAGGGTCGCCCCCCACAGGCTCACAGCACGACTAAAACACTTAAGGTTCAAAAGGTGTCACCTCCAGAAATGGCCGAAAGAAGAAAGCAAGGATTGTGTTACTACTGTGATGAAAAATACTCCCCGGGTCATAAATGCAAGGAGCCCAAATTTTTTCAAATTGATGCCACTGATTACAGCTCATTGAAGGAAGATCCATCACTGGAGGAACATGAGGCGGTAGAAGAGGACAACGGAAAGGACAATGTCCCTGACGAACCAGTTATTTGTCTGCATGCTTTGGCAAGGATTTCTTCACCTCAAACTCTCAAAATCATAGGTTTTATTAAACATCACTCAGTAGTAGTCTTGATTTATAGTGGAAGTACACATAATTTCATCCTTCAAAAAGTCACGGAAGCAGTGCATTGTTTTGTACGAGCAGTTTCTAAATTCCACGTCCAAATTGAGGATGGGGGCACAATGAAATGTGAAGGCCGCTGTGAAAATGTCAAACTTCAATTGGGGGATTATCAGTTGAAGACCCACATGTTTTCCATACACATTGGAGGGTGCGACATTGTCCTCGATGCTGAATGGCTTCGCACTCTCCAGCCAATCACAATGGATTTCCAGGAGTTATATATGAGTTTTAAGCAGAACAACTCCACACATACCCTCCGTGGACTCCATGCGGAAGCTCCCTCTATCATCAGCTCGCATAGGATGGAAAAATTGCTAAAAAAGAACCATCATAGAGTTATAGCTCAATTTAATGCCATCCAGGCAGTCAAAACCAAGTCTCTGTCGATTCATCCTGAGATGCAACAGATTTTAAATAACCATCTTTCGGTCTTTGACAAGACTCATGAGCTTCCACCCTCGAGAGGGGAACATGATCATAGCATCACCTTGGTTCCAGGGGACCAACCCCGAAATGTGCACCCATACAGATATTCATTCACCCAAAAGAATGAAATAGAAAAAATAATCAAGGAACTTTTGGAAGCAGGTGTCATTCGTCCCAGCATTAGTCCTTATTCAGCACCGGTGGTCATGGTGCTCAAGAAAGATGGGGAGTGGCGGATGTGTCCAGACTTCAGGGCCCTCAATAAGTTGACAGTCAAAGATAAATTTCCTATCCCGGTGTTTGACGATTTGCTGGATGAACTCAATGGGGCTCAATTCTTCATTAAGCTGGATCTTCGCTCAGGCTACCACCAAATTCGCATGAAGGAAGTCGACATTCCAAAGACTGTTTTCCGAACTCATGAAGGCCATTATGAGTTCCTGGTCATGCCATTCGGTCTTTGTAATGCCCCATCTACTTTTCAGAGCCTTATGAACCACCTTCTCAAACCATATCTCCAGAAACTTGTCCTTGTCTTCTTCGATGACATCCTCATCTATAGTTGCACTTGGGCCGCACATCTTTAGCATGTAGATCTACTCTTGCAACTGCTCTGCAATGATAAATTATTTGTCATGATGTCTAAGTGTTCGTTTGTAATGGAAGAAGTTGAGTATTCGGGCCACATTGTGGGGCGTGAAGGTGTAAAGGTGGACCCCAAAAAGATCCAGGCAATGCAGGATTGGCCTCAACCTAAGACCTTGAAGAACCTGAGAGGATTTTTGGGTCTCAAAGGCTATTATCGCAAATTTGTCCACAATTATGGTCGTATTGTGAAGCCCCTCACTCAACTCCTGAAGAAAAATTCATTCTTCTGGAATGAGGATGCACAATAGGCATTTACAGCTCTCAAAAATGCCATGTGTTCCACTCCAGTCTTAGCACTACCTGACTTCACCAAATCTTTTGTCATTGAATGTGATGCTTCGGGTACGAGTATTGGGGAGGTCTTAATGCAGGAAGGGCGACCTTTGGCCTTCACAAGCCAACAACTAAGTGGGAAGAATCTGGGCCAATCTACCTATGAGAAGGTAATGGTGGCCATTTTACAAGCAGTAGAGACCTCGCGACCTTACTTATTGGGGAGACGTTTCAAAATCCGCACCGACCATCACAGTCTTAAATATTTTTTGGAGAAACACCTATCCTCCCCACAACAAAATAAATGGCTTTCCAAAATGCTGGGATATGATTATGAGATCATTTACAAGAAAGGGCAAGCAAATAGTGTAGCAGATGCATTATCTCGCCAATTTGAGGAGGGAAGTACCCTGCTAGCAATTTCCCTTCCCATTCTAGAATGGATTGAAGAGGCTCGCAAGGAGTGGTTTTCACATCCCGGGCTCTCCCAACTCATTTCTCAATTGCAGGCGGATCCAAATTCCACCAAGGGATACTCATGGCAGGATGAGATTCTTTGCTACAGGGACAGAGTCGTAATATCACCAACATCCACCCTCAAAAGTCGCATTTTGGCATAATTGCACTCATCCCCCATTGCAGGACATTCAGGCTTTCAGAAGACGTATGCTCGCACCAGAAGATCATTTTTTTGGACAGGCATGAAAAAAGACATCCTCACTTTTGTAGCAGAATGCGATGTCTGTCAACGCCACAAAGGGGAGACTGCCAAAGCACCAGGCACATTACAACCGTTGCCCATCCCGGCAGCAATATGGACCGAGGTTTCTATGGATTTCATTACAGGTCTTTCAAAGTCAGGAAACAAGTCGGTCATCATGGTGGTTGTAGACATAATTTCGAAGTATGCTCATTTCTGTGCCCTACCCCACCCATTTACACCGACTTTGGTTGCTCAATATTTCATGGATCGGATCTTCAAATTGCATGGCATGCCCACTTCTATTGTGTCTGATCGCAACCCGATCTTCACCAGTAATTTTTGACAGGAACTCTTCAGGCTACAAGGCACCCAACTAAAACTCAGTACTTCTTATCATCCACAAACGGATGGTCAAATGAAAGCCGTCAAAAAATGTCTCGAAACCTACCTTAGGTGTTTCACTTCAGAAAAGCAACATATTTGGGTACAACGGTTACCTCTGGCTGAATGGTGGTATAACACCAACTATCATGCCACCACCAAAATGACTCCCTATGAAGCAGTATATGGTCAACTCCCTCCTTCCCCTACTTCTTATATCAAGGGGGGCTCAAAGGCACAAGTAGTGGATCAACTCCTACAAAACCGTGCAACCATGGTCACCCATCTTAGAGAGAATCTTCATCAAGCTCAAAACCGCATGAAGCAACAGGTAGACCAGCGTCGCTCAAAGCGACAATTTCAAGAAGGGGATCAGATCTTTTTGAGGCTACAACCATATAAGCAAACATCACTCAAAGACAAGGGTTTTCAGAAACTATCTCCAAAATTATACGGACCATATCAAGTACTTCAACGTATTAGATAAGTAGCCTACAAGTTGGCTTTGTCGCCTACTGCAAAAATCCATCTAGTTTTCCATGTCTCATACCTCAAGAAAGTGACTTGGAACAATTGCAGAATTCAAACCAGTCTACCTAAATTGGACGAGGAAGGGTCAATCTGGCTCCAACCTGAACAGGTCCTAGACACACGAGAAAGGCATCTGCGTGGCCGCATAATTAGGGAAGTTCTCGTCAAGTGGAAAGACACCTCTCCGGAAGATGCAACTTGGGAACCAGCCACTATTCTTCAGCAGTTTCCGCAGCTTCAGCCTTAAGCACAAGGCTATCTTAAGGGGGAGGGCATGTTAGGGTCCCACCCTAACCCCCTTATTTATGTAGTGGGAAAGTCTGAGATCTCTCGGGGCGCTTATTGGTGATCTAGCCCATCAGAATCAAGATGATAAGCTTAGCACGATGGTACCATTCAATTCATAGGGAAAAAAAATTGGGCGGGCCCAAATTTCAAGAACATCGGGTCGGTGCATGGTAGAAACTAGAGCTCAAGCTATGGCCAATGAGAGGATGGACAAACTTGAAGAATCCTTGAAATCCCTCCAAATTCAGCTTGACCGACTAACTAGCATAATCCCAAGCATAATCCCGAAGGGCAAGGAGGAAGCCCATGAGGAGGCGTATATTGGCAATGGACACAGTGAGGGTGAGTCTAGCCACTCTCTTCACCTCGGGGGCCCCCACCAACAATCCAGTCTGCGACCTCCCAAGTTGGATATGCATAAATTCGATGGTTCTCACCTGACAGCATGGATAGCACAAATGGAGCAATATTTCAATCTGAATAACATCTTAGATAATGAAACTCAGCTTATGGT
Source organism: Pinus tabuliformis (assembly GCA_031772625.1). Taxonomy (NCBI): domain Eukaryota; kingdom Viridiplantae; phylum Streptophyta; class Pinopsida; order Pinales; family Pinaceae; genus Pinus; species Pinus tabuliformis. The sequence goes on along the minus strand of CM062808.1, from coordinate 29,864,702 downwards.
GGGGAGCATGTAGTTGGACAATGAAAGGTGGCAATGGTGGGAATGGAATCAATGTTGCATTTGACCTTTTGTGACTTGGACCAACTTCAAAAAAGCTCTTATAGAACGCTTTGACCAGGAATCTTCTTTTTTGGGTCTTCTTACTAAGTTCCGACAGACTCGCACAGTGGATCAATATATTACAGCCTTTGAAGCCTTAGCCTTCCGCACTAGGGGTCTCTCAGATGTGTTCTACACGAAATGTTTTATCAGCGGTCTTAAAGAAGACATAAAAGCCCATGTCCTACTGCACCACCCTCCCACATGGATGGAGGCTTGTAAGGTAGCTCGTAACGTGGAACGTGCGTTAGCAGCCCAGTACAGTCGCCCAAATTTCACTGCTAAGGGTCGTCCCCCATAGGCTCACAGCACGACTCAAACACTTAAGGTTCAAAAGGTGTCACGTGCAGAAATGGCTGAAAGAAGAAAGTAAGGATTATGTTACTACTGAGATGAAAAATACTCCCCAGGTCATAAATGCAAGGAGCCCAAATTTTTTCAAATTGATGCCACTGATTACAACTCATCGGAGGAAGATCCACCACTGGAGGAACATGAGGCGGTAGAAGAGGAAAACCAAAAGGACAATGTCCTTGACGAACCAGTTATTTTGCTGCATGCTTTGGCAGGGATTTCTTCACCTCAAACTCTCAAAATCAGAGGTTTTATTAATCATCGCCCAGTAGTAGTCTTGATTGATTGTGGAAGTACACATAATTTCATCCATCAAAAAGTCGCGGAAGCAGTGCATTGTTTTGTACGAGCAGTTTCTAACTTCCATGTTCAAATTGCGGATGGGAGCACAATGAAATGTGAAGGCCGATGTGAAAATGTCAAACTTCAAATGGGGGATTATCAGTTGAAGACCCACATGTTTTCCATACACATGGGAGGGTGCGACATTGTCCTCTGTGTTGAATGGCTTCGCACCCTTGGGCCAATCACAATGGATTTCTAGGAGTTATATATGAGTTTTAAGTAGAACAACTCCACACATACCCTTCGTGGACTCCAGGCGGGAGCTCCCTCTATCATCCGCTCGCATAGGATGGAAAAATTGCTAAAAAAGGGCCATCATGGAGTTATAGCTCAATTTAATGCCATCCAGGCAGTCGAAACCAAGTCTTTTCCGATTCATCCTGAGATGCAACAGATTTTAGATAACCATCTGTCGGTCTTTGACAAGCCTCATGAGCTTCCACCCTCGAGAGGGGAACATGATCATAGCATCACCTTGGTTCCAGGGGCCCAACCTCGAAATGTGCGCCCATACAGATATCCGTTCACCCAAAAGAATGAAATAGAAAAAATAATCAAGGAAATTTTGGAAACAGGTGTCATCCGTCCCAGCATTAGTCCTTATTCATCACCGGTGGTCATGGTGCTCAAGAAAGATGGGTAGTGGCGGATGTGTCCAGACTTCAGGGCCCTCAATAAGTTGACAGTCAAAGTTAAATTTCCCATCCCGGTGGTTGATGATTTGCTGGATTAACTCAATGGGGCTCAATTCTTCACTAAGCTAGATCTTCGCTCAGGCTACCACCAAATTTGCATGAAGGAAGTCGACATTCCAAAGACTGCTTTCTGAACTCATGAAGGCCATTATGAGTTCGTGGTCATGCCATTTGGTCTTTGTAATGCCCCATCTACTTTTCACAGCCTTCTGAACCACCTTCTCAAACCATATCTCAGGAAATTTGTCCTTGTCTTCTTCGATGACATCCTCATCTATAGTTGCACTTGGGCCGCATATCTTCAGCAGTTAGATCTACTCTTGCAACTACTCCGCAAGCATAAATTATTTGTCAAGATGTCCAAGTGTTCGTTTGGCATGGAAGAATTTGAGTATTTGGGCCACATTTTGGGGTGTGAAGGTGTCAAGCTGGACCCCAAAAAGATCCAGGCAACGCAGGATTGGCCTCAACCTAAGACCTTCAAGTGCCTGAGAGGATTTTTGGGTCTCACAGGCTATTATCGCAAATATGTCCGCAATTATGGTCGCATAGCAAAGCCCATCACTCAACTCCTGAAGAAAAATTCATTCTTTTGGAATGAGGATGCACAACAGGCATTTATAGCTCTCAAAAATGCCATGTGTTCCACTCCAGTCTTAGCACTACCTGACTTCACCAAATCTTTTGTCGTTGAATGTGATGCTTCAGGTACGGGTATTGGGGCTGTCTTAATACAGGAAGGGCGACCTTTGGCCTTCACAAGCCAACAACTAAGTGGGAAGAATTTGGGCCAATCTACCTATGAGAAGGAAATGATGGCCACTTTACATGCAGTAGAGACCTCGCGACCTTACTTATTGGGGCGACATTTCCAAATCTGCACCGACCATCACGGTCTTAAATATTTTTTGGAGCAATGCCTATCCTCCCCACAACAAAATAAATGGCTCGCCAAAATGCTGAGATATGATTATGAGATCATTTACAAGAAAGGGCAAGAAAATAGTGTAGCAGATGCATTTTCTCACCAATTTGAGGAGGGAAGTACCCTGCTAGCAATTTCCCTTCCCATTCTAGAATGGATCGAAGAGGCTCGCAAGCAATGGTTTTCACATCCCGAGCTCTCCCAACTCATTTCTCAATTTTAGGCGGATCCAAATTCCACCAAGGGCTACTCGTGGCAGGATGAGATTCTTCGCTACAGGGACAGAGTCGTAATATCACCAACATCCACCCTCAAAAGTCACATTTTGGCAGAATTGCACTCATCCCCCATTGTAGGACATTCAGGCTTTCAGAAGACGTATGCTCGCACCAAAAGATCATTTTTTTGGACAGGCATGAAAAAGGACATCCTCACTTTTGTAGCAGAATGCGATGTCTATCAACGCCACAAAGGGGAGACTATCAAAGCACCAGGCACATTACAACCATTGTCCATCCCGGCAGCAATATGGACGGAGGTTTCTATGGATTTCACTATAGGTCTTCCAAAGTCAGGAAACAAGTCAGTCATCATGGTGGTTGTAGACAGACTTTTGAAGTATGCTCATTTCTGCGCCCTACCCCACCCGTTTACACTGACTTTGGTCGTTCAATCTTTCATGGATCAGATCTTAAAATTGCATGGCATGCCCACTTCTATTGTGTCTGATCGCGACCCGATCTTCACCAGTAATTTTTTACAGGAACTCTTCAGGCTACAAGGCACCCAACTAAAACTCGATACTTCTTATCATCCACAAACGGATGGTCAAACGGAAGCTGTCAACAAATGTTTGGAAACTTACCTTAGGTGGTTCACTTCAGAAAAGCAACATCTTTGGGTACAATGGTTACCTCTGGCTGAATGGTGGTATAACACCAACTATCATGCCACCACCAAAATGACTCCCTATGAAGCAGTATATGGTCAACTCCCTCCTTCCCCTACTTCTTATATCAAGGGGGGCTCAAAGGTACAAGCAGTGGATCAACTCCTACAAAACCGCGCAACCATGCTCACCCATCTTAGAGAGAATCTTCATCAAGCTCAAAACCGCATGAAGCAACAGGTAGACCAGCATCGCTCAGAGCGCCAATTTCAAGAAAGGGATCAGGTCTTTTTGAGGCTGCTACCATATAAGCAAACACCACTCGAAGACAAGGGTTGTCAGAAACTATCTCCAAAATTCTACGGACCATATCAAGTACTTCAGTGCATTGAAGAAGTAGCCTACATGTTGGCTTTGTTGCCTACTGCAAAAATCCATCCAGTTTTCCATGTCTCATGCCTCAAGAAAGTGATTGGGAACAATTGCAGAATTCAAACCAGTCTACCTAAATTGGACGAGGAAGGGTCAATCTGGCTCCAGCCTGAACAAGTCCTAGACACACGAGAAAGGCATCTGCGTGTCCGTATGATTAGGGAAGTTCTCGTCAAGTGGAAATACACCTCTCCTGAAGATGCAACTTGGGAACCAGCCACTATTCTTCAGCAGTTTCCGCAGCTTCAGCCTTGAGGACAAGGCTATTCTTAAGGGGGAGGGCATGTTAGGGTCCCACCCTAACCCCCTTATTTATGTAGTGGGAAAGTTTGAGATCTCCTGGGGCACTTATTGGTGATCTAGCCCATCAGAATTAGGACCACGAGCTGAGCACGGTGGTACCATTCAATTCTTAGTGAAAAAAAATTTGGGCGGTCCCAAATTTCAAGAACATCAATCCGGAGAGGTCCCGTCATTTGCAACTAACTATGGTCCCGTCATTAATTGCAGGTTAACCACTTATATAGCAATTGAATTAGGGCTACCAAACTCCACCTGTAGTTCATTTGGGCAAAAACCATGAACCTGCCTTGTTTACAAGCTTTTTCCCATTTTCCTTCATAAAGCAGGAAGTCAGTGTATGGATAGCGTTATGGATATTCTGGGCCTGCAATTGTGATCATTGCTTCAGTCATCTTTTCTTTCTCCACTGAGTTGATTAGGAGGTCAATTTGTCCTATAACACCAACCCTTCGCGCTCTGTGGTCGAGTAATTCTTTTCAACCTTAGATAGTTTCCTGCTTGCAAATGCTATCGGGTGATCCAATTCTCCTTCATCGGCCTATGTCAGCACTACTCCCAACGCTATACATGATGCATCCACATGCACATGAAATTCCTTCTTCTAATCCAGGAAGAATAGGATTGGCGTGGTTACCATTTTCTCCTTTAATACATCCAGACTCTCCTAACATTCTTCATCCCAACAGAATGTGGTGTCCTTCTTTAGTAGCTTTTCCATCGGCGCGGTAATCTGAAAATAAATCTTGAAGAACTTCTGATAGTATCCAGTATGACCCAGTGTTGCGCGCGGCTATTTAACACTCATTGGTGCCTCCAAATTAATTATAACCATGATCTTAGTAGGGTCCACCATTAATCCTTATATGCACACTACATGACCGAGTGAGATTCTGAAGGAGACGCAAAATAAGCACTTCTTCAAGTTTAGCGCGATTTGATACCTCCGGCACGTATCCAGCATCAAGCGCAAACTAGCTACATGGCGTTTTACCAGTCCAAACACAGTCCAATCATCAAAATATACCTTCAAAAACTTGTGAATAAACTCTTTGAATTCCACAATGACTATGTGCAAAAATTTTGTTGGCACATTCTTAAGTCCAAAAGGCATTACCGTATAATGAAAGCATCCCCACTCAGTCGTGAACGTAGTCTTACTTCTGTCTTCTGGCGCGATCTTCATCTAATGGTATCCATAGAAGCTGTCAGTGAATGAATAGGCCTCCTTCCCACCAACATTATCCAGTACTTCATCTGTCAACAGAGATGGAAAAGGATCATGAATTTGAGCATCATTCAGCTTCCTGAGATCTACGTAGATCCTTATTTCATCCTTCTGCTCCTTTTCCTGAACTACCATGGGACTCACCCAATCAGATTCTTCCACTGGTTCAATAAAACCTTCTGCCAGCATCTTGTCCAACTCTAGATGGACCTTTTCCTTGTATTTTGGATTAAGGCGATATGGCCTCTACTTAACAGGCTTCGCATCTGGTTTCAATGTTATTTTCATCACTCCTAAATCGCCTATTATTCCTTTAAAGTCTAAAAACTTTGTGTGAAACAAATTCTGATATTCGTAAGCAACTCAGTTACCTTAACCACCATAGCATCATCCCAGTAGTCCCCAAACTTTGCAAACTTCAGCTCTATTTTTGTGCCAATGTTCACTTGCCTAGTTTTTAGTGGCGCGGTTATATCTAGAGTCTCTATCTGCAGTCCCTCAACTTCGCGGTGACCGTCTGCCTCTAGGATATTAATGTTCCTTGGATCCACGTCTCCTTCTTTAGTAGTCACATTGTAGCACTCCAATGTATGGCACAGCTGGGTAGTTCAATCATCCTGCATGATTCTAAAGATCGTTGCCTTGACCTCCTGCAACACTTCATCAATGCGTTCAAATCCATCTTCAAAGCTGAATGTCATTAAGAATCCTTGTCTCAAAATATCACACTCATCAGTGTCTTGGAGGAGCTCTGTTTCCAGGTACCAATTCATTGGTATTACATCCAAAGTATGACAGAACAAATGCACCCACTCTGGTTGCAGTTCTGCTCCATAAGTGTCAGTTCATTTTGCTAAGTGATCACGCGAATCACTCCTCCCATCATATTTCTCTATCAGTCGCATTTTTGGGCAACCAAACCACACCCTCATCATTCTTATGTATTCATGCCATCCATCAAAACCGACTTTGTGCGTACCCCACCATCTTGCAGGCGTAGTGCGCAGTGCCAAATCCAGTGCTTGGAAGCGATGCTTCTCATGCACTTCCCTTTCAAATTCATCCAAAAATTTATCTACATTAGTTAGACCATCATAATAAGGCAAACTCCTTATCTCCGATGAGACACAACGCATCGATTTAGTCATCATGTTATAGCGCAATGTATATAATTCATGCAATCTATTATGCCAGTGTTCCAACTCCTCATCTGAATCTGATGTATAGGAACGTTCACGGTCCCATGCAATGTTTCCATCTGCTGTCGGATTCACCCAATCTTGTTGTCGCGATGTTATTTTGTAGATCTATTCCAAATCATCGTCACTTTAATAATCGCGGACCGGTTCAGTATAACGCAGTTCTTCTGCAGGGTCCAAAGGTACTACTACGCGAATTGATTTCCTCTCAAATGACATTGTTTTCTTTTTCAAATTGATCACCCCATTCATGTCAATAGCCCAGTCGATCCCAAGGAGCGCGGGGTATGGATTGATATCATCGACAATCTCTATCACTTCTAAATCGACCAACGTGCTCGCACCTTCAATATCGAATGTCAATCCCTGCAATATTCCCATGGGTATAATCTTCTGTTGATTTTCCATCCTTAATTGAATCGGAGACCACTGCAGCACAGGTCTCCCCATTCCCTCCCATGTTTGTTTAGGAAAAACACTCGCATCCAACCCAAGATATAGAATAAATTGGTCCATTTCATATTCGCTTATTTGCGCAGTGAGCCTCATCTCACGCCCTATTCTTGCCTTATGCTTACCAATTTTCTTGACTACGTGTAGTCCCTCATGAGCATTTTCCTTACCAGCACATTTATTTATCAATTCCTGTAATCCTTTCATGGCCTTAGTGTCGCATCGTAGCTTCATACAAGTCTCCAGGAATGTAATAAGCATGGATGGATCCATTTCTTCAGACCGCTTATCATGGCTTCTTGAGGTAGAAGCCTCGGCGAAGCTTTTCTCCGCTTCCATGAAGGTTTCTGATCCGAATTTAGACAGGAACGCAATAGATTATAGAGATAACCATAAATACAGAGATGCAATAACCATAAACACAGAGATGCAGCGGAAATAATGCTTCATTTCATTAATGTAAAATACTGAAATATGCTTACAACCAGAAATGGAAATAAACCAGCTAGGGCGATGGTAGCTTATCTCTGAGAAGAGATGTGCGGCTACATGCCTCTGAACTGTTCTCAAAACTGTGTTACAATGAGGCTCGAAGGCCTATTTATTGTTGAGAAACAATGGAAAACCCTTAACATTCCAAAACCTAACCCTAGAAGATGAAACGCCAAATTGTGGGCCCCGTTTGGGTAAATTGGTACATCAATTTCCCGGGGTCGTAACTTTGGCATACGATCTCCGTTTGATGCGTACGATAGCTCGTTAGAAAGATCTATCCGAGTACTACCACTTTGGGAGGCAACATCGGTCCATGGACCCATGTTGCCCCAGATTCCCAAAAAAACGTCGTTTAGGGCCTAAAAACGGCTCCGGAAGTTCAGGACCCGAAAAATTGCTAAAAATAGTAAACTGTGCTACAATTTAGGAAACTGAAAAAGCTGAAAGAGACAGTTGTGGGGGTCCAAATGGGATAGGTGGGTGGCCACCAACATCCACCTGGATCATTCCTCCCCCCTTAGGAAGAAATGGTCCCCATTGCGTTGAGTTCCTTTCTGAGATGAGGAATCTTCTGCTGAGCTGGGTCTCTGGTGAGTTGTTCTGCAATCTCTGATGTGTCCAGAAATGGTGGGAAGCATGGTCGACGATGGTCCACATTGAACAATCGGTGCGAGCGAAGGAATCGAGGAATGTTGTGCTTCAAAGCATTGTTTCCCGTGGCCTTGGTATCGGTGTAAGGACCATGTTGGAGTGGTCTGAGTTTCTGATGGGTTCTGGTAAGGCATTCTCTCTGCATATGCGACCAAACTTTGTCGCCCACTTGAAGCTTGTGTGGTACCCCTGTGGGTGAGAAGTTGTTCCTGTGTTCTGTCATGACCGTATTCCTTTGTTGCTGCTGCTGCGTAGAGGAACCCTTTGCAGGGGTCATGGATGTAGCAACGATCTTCCCCTTACTTTGGGAGTGGACCAGACAGATGAATTTCCTGGTCTGTGATATGAGCTTGTTGCCTTTCTTGGTAGTGATCAAATATGTGGCGGTAGGTGGGGCTACCTCAGGTATCCTGTATAATGAATTATTCAAAGAAATAATGACAGCACGAGGCCTAGACTCATACACAGCATGTCGCCTCCACAAGTATGGCTGGCCTAATAATACATCACAAACATCCAAAGGTGTAACATCACACAATACCTCGTCTGTGAAGGGTTTGATGCTGTAGGGAAGGCGGCACTGCTGGCGAACTTTTAGATCTCGTCCTTCATGAAGCCACCCGATACTGTACGGATGTGGGTGCGGTGTAGTCAGTAGGCCCAACCGCTTCACAACCTCTGCTGAAATGAGGTTCTTTTGGCTACCACTGTCGACAATGAATTGCAGCGGCGAACCCTTCACCCACATCTGTGAGTGGAAAAGACGCTCCCCCTCTTCTGGATTTTCGGGCTCATCTTTCTGGATCTTGGCGATGGCAACAGTGGCGCTGGGATCCGCATCAATGATCTGCTTCCCTTTGCCATTCCCCTTGTCAGGTTCTAGCTCAGGGTCGGAACATGCATCTGATTCGGAAGCCTTCAACTCAGCCACCAGCGACTGCTTGGTCCGACACTCACTTGTGTTATGAGTGGGACTCTTGTGGAACTCACACCACTTTCATGTGTCCTTCTTCGGCTTCGTGGTATTGTTCTTTTCTTGCGGCTTTGACGGGTTGTCTTGGGTCACCCCGCCTTGGCTTTGTCCTTTGGGCTTCGGATTTGGAGATCCAAAGTCTCGCTTCTTCTGTTTGAACTTTTTCTCGATTTTGACAGCGTATCGGTATGCTGTGCCGAGTGAGGAGATGTTCAAGAACCCCATCTCTTCCTGGATGTATCTGTGTAGGCAGCTGCGATATTTGAGTACAGCTCAGAATATTTGATACCCAACTGTGTTCGAAGGGTATGAAAAATGTTTGTGAACTCCGGCACATCTTGGTCTCGTCCCTGCCGCACTGTGGTCCATTTGATGTATTTTTCCTCATAGCTTCCGACAGGGTAGTACTGCTCCTTGATGGCATCCCGGAAGTCATTCCAAGTGGGTGCGGCTGAAAATAGTGAACATGTACTTTCATCCTTATGCTCGCAGTAGGTTTCCCACCAGTCCTTGACGTGGGGGTCTGCTTTGAGAAGAGCAAAAACAATCTTTTCCCCACTTGAAAATTTGTGAACAGAAAAATACCCATCTATCAGATTTAACCATTTATCTACGGCATCTGTGTCTATTTGACCCTCGAAGATGGGGATTTCAAATTGACTTGTACCTTAAACGGCGTGGCATTTCCAGAGTCGCTGTTGGAAGCTGATGCATCGCCTCTGGGTAGCCGCTGAAGGATCTGCTCAAAGTTATCCATCATCGCGTTCCTTTGCCGCTCGATGGCTTCTTCGAGCAAGATTTTGATAGGATCTCCTGCCCCCTCGTCTTTCTTCTCATCCGCCATGGGAGGCCGTCGGGATTTTCGAGGCTAGTCTTGCAAAGGTTCGACCAGTTCAAGCCCTAACTCCTTATATCCCGACCTCGTCGGGGACATGCAAAGAAAAACAGAGAAAAAGCAGACCGCTCTGATACCACTGATCCGGATTTAGACAGGAACGCAATAGATTATAGAGATAACCATAAATACAGAGATAAAATAACCATAAACACAGAGATGCAGCGGAAATAATGCTTCATTTCATTAATGTAAAATACTGAAATATGCTTACAACCAGAAATGGAAATAAACTAGCTAGGGCGATGGTAGCTTATCTCTGAGAAGAGATGTGCTGCTACATGCCTCTGAATTGTTCTCAAAAATGTGTTACAATGAGGCTCGAAGGCCTATTTATTGTTGAGAAACAATGGAAAACCCTTAACATTCCAAAACCTAACCCTAGAAGATGAAACGCCAAATTGTGGGCCCCGTTTGGGTAAATTGGTACATCAATTTCCCGGGGTCGTAACTTTGGCATACGATCTCCATTTGACGCGTACGATAGCTCGTTAGAAAGATCTATCCAAGTACTACCACTTTGGGAGGCAACATCGGTCCATGGACCCATGTTGCCCCAGATTCCCAAAAAAACGTCATTTAGGACCTCAAAACGGCTCCGGAAGTTCAGGACCCGAAAAACTGCTAAAAATAGTAAACTGTGCTACAATTTAGGAAACTGAAAAAGCTGAAAGAGACGGTTGTGGGGGTCCAAATGGGATAGGTGGGTGGCCACCAACATCCACCTGGATCAGTTTCTTTCGCACACTCCAAATCAAACCCAACTTCTTTTTCTAGGGCCTTGCAGACCCATTCACTTTCTTTAGGTTGCTTTCCCTTATCCTCGCCAGACGTCATTCCACTTTGCAGCACGATATTCACATTAGGATCCTCTTCGCGAGGTTTAGCTCTCATCATCTCCAAGTTCTGGGTAGGCTGTTGAGGTTGCGTCCCCTTTTCACACATCTTAGCTATCAACACAGGGTAGTCCTCTATCGCATGGTCAAACTGAGTACAGTATCGGCACGACATGCGCGTTGGGTTCGTACACTCCCATGCGTAGTGTCCTGGCACTCCACAATTGTAGCAAATAACTTGTCCCCAACCTCTCACAGGTCCTCCTCTGCCTCCGCCTCCGCCTCGTCTGTGACCCTGATATCCACTGCACGTTCCCCCAGTGCCTTGATCCAGAGCCCGATTCTTTGTTTGCATTTGACACACAAGCATTCTTTCCATCATCAACATAGCTACGGCAGTTACTCTCATCGTGACCCATTGATTTGTAGAAGTTGCAGAAGAGCTATTGTGGTATCTGCACAAATTTCTGCAGCAAGTGACAATTGTATATTACATGTTTTCTAGCTACCTGACAGATAACGCACCACAGCGCTGGCCCCATACTTGGCCCTGCTTGAGCTTTCGACCTCAAATGCATCGGCCCTCCTCCTGCAACATAATTCGCGAAGATAGGGCAATGGTCTTTATCATGCCCCTGACTCTTACATTTCAAACACCAAACTTCTTCACGCACCTCTGGTCAAGCCGCTTTATCTTTCTTCGGACTTTGCAACTCTAGGAAAAGTTTTTTCAACTCTGCATGAATCTGTTGAACTCCCAAAGCAGCATCTTGAATCAATGTCTCATGTAATCTCATCGCAATCTACAGGGCTTCCACCTGGGTCCCAATCTTTTTTTGTGATAAAGCAACCCTTAAGTAAGGCCTGTGTTGCTCCTTCGTCATCACTCAGAGGGAGCTCAATCAGCAGGCTATATACAGGGCCTATTCTCCCTCTATCCCTGAATAACTTTCCACTTCGCGTAGCTCCAAACATCAAGGTAATTGCATAACCTGATTTTCACACAAGAGCATTTTAATCCAAGTATTCAAAGATCTCAAATACTTACCTCTCAGTCCCTTGAAGAAGCGTTGTTCTGCTTCGTTGTAGTTGACCGAGGTATCGACCGCGAATTTTGTCACAAATCCTCCTATGACACGATCAAGCCAGTGATCAACAGTGCACGCAATCTTATCTTCAGAGGCTTCCAATCTCCACACTAACTCTAGGGTCCACACTATTGGACCATCAAGCCTCCACCTTCCCTGGTCGTCTGCCAATTTAGCAATCCACTCGTATAGCTCGATTGGGAAGGAACAGAAGAAAATTTTGTGTATCTCTATGTACAGATACCTGTCCAACCACTATTCTTTCATCAATCACGGATTTCTGTTTTCTTGTGCTGCAAATTCATGGATCTTTTTATCCAACCACTCCTCAATTTCTTTCTTTGTTGGATTCCAGTGATGTGACATCACACATCTCTTTATGTAGATCCCGGTCCCGGAAACGGAACCATTTGTTGGCTTAGTGGGTCCTGACCCAGGTTCAGAGTTAAGTTTGCCAAATAAATCCCTACACTACTGGCCCTTTCGGCATCAACCCGCGGAGCGCGGACTGAAGTCTCACCCGAAGAAGTATGGGGGGATGCTGGAACCAAGTTTCTGCACCCAGAGATGAGTGTGATTTCGTTTATGCCCTAAAATTTCCTTCATGCAGATCGATAAGCCCTTAAGGTCTATCGATATAACTTGCTTTTATCAACCTCTAGACCTTCGCGAAGGTCTACGACTACCTTTCGCAAACCCTAAACAGGTAAATCCTCCACTTACACGCCTCTGTAATTACTCTTAATTCCGTATTTACCCAGATTGGCTTAAGTGTTTGATAAATTTAACATGCAACAGGATATTCTTCGCATAAATAGTTATTATTACTTGCATTCATATGACAATATAAATCATGTAAAATCGCGCATCAATACAGTATTAATTCATAAACCCATCATTCATCATAACATAATAGCACATTCATTCATAACAGAAGGAAATAGATAAACGCAAGAATTTCTAGAATAATCTCTTTATTAATACTTCAGTTCTTCTTACAGACTCAAGACTTCCCTGCACACTCAGCTGCAGGGTTCCACGCACTCAGTTACAGACTCTACTCTAGGCCTTTGCGTACACAATTGCAAAGCCTCTCTTCTACTCTAAGACTTCTTCTCTCTTCCTTCTACTGACCCATTACATTCGTCTTCATTCTTGTTACTTACTTTTGACTCTATAAGACTCTCTTTTTTATACAATCCCATGGTCCGCGGACCATGGATAGGTCTATACAATCCGATACAACTTACATAAAATAAGGATAAAAACCCTTTATGACACTTTATTACCTACGCGCTCCGTGACCACAACTTGTGGAGACTTTACAATTTTTACAATAAAACTTGGGCTTTTTACCCCAAAATTGACCCTAGGGGACCCTATCCCAACAGAAAGTGAAGATGAAATTCCTTGAAGAATACCACCACACTAAATTGAATTGGTTTAAATTAGTTTGGAATGTGAAAAGTCACATCCCTTTCATATACAAGACTAGTTATGCGCATGTTATTAATAACTTCTTCCCAAGGTCTAATGATGGGCTTGGGAAGTGTAAGAAAAATTCTACATATGTGTGATGTAGGAATTTATAGGGTAAGTTCCTCAGACAGAACACCAAAGGACACCGCTCACAAATAGATCACAGATCAATACACTAGTATTGTTGACGTCTCAAAGAGGGAAATAGTCCACGGCCTGAGCCAATGCGGCCACTTCAGGCAATTTATTAATAAAAGAATGAAAAATTACATAAGCTTCTCTCATGAATGGTTAACCTACAAATGACCCTCCATGATCTTTAAATAGAGATCATGGACCAATCGAGTGCTAAGCCACGGATCAAGTGTCGATAATACCGAGGAGAGAATGAGCCATCAGATCACTTCATGTCTAGAACATGTCGTGATCGTCAGATTGTAAGTTACAAAAGTACATAGTAAAGAAACACACTTTACCTAACTCTACACTAGACCAAGTTATACTTAACTATTTCCTATGTGTCGGAATATCCTAATATCCCCCCTTAAGAACAACTTGGGATAGGATTGAAGGATGTACAAATATTACACAATAGGAGAAGGAAGGAGGCACTAGAGCTTATTGTCCACTCCTGAATTCTAATAATGTGCTGGCTAGTGATGGGAATCAATCTCAAACAATGAATCTTTATGAATAAAAATAAGTTCATAGCGTTGATTCCTTTGTTGTAATTCATCCTGCTAGAGTTGTCACTCAAGTTGAATAAACTTTATTTTGTCATGTGAACATTGTTAACAAGTTCAAATATATTTGAGAATGTCTTTGTCCACCATGATTGTATCATGAATAATTGATTATATCAAAGTCTTCAATAAATCTTATATTTCATTAATTTTAGCCATTTTCTCAACAGATGAAGCTCAAGAAATGAAGGGTTTCAATTTAACAAAATTTCAAAAAAACAAAAGTGAACTGACAAAACAATTATTTGTAAGTTACCATTATTCTAGCCATTTGAAAGACATTATAAAATAGAAACACATGTGTTCTCTCACTAACGACATAAAAAACCTTAGCTATAATCAACTTAAACATCCATCTAGCTTTGGTATTTCATCTACGACATCCACAGTTTAAAACCACCAAATCAGAATTAAAGATAAGGATATACATAAGACTAAAGTAATCAAAGTGGGCGAGATCATATAGAGCAGGAATGTTTATGTTGATCGCTATCGCCCATCTATTTGAGCTGATCGCTTTCATTCGATCGCTAAGCTTTGAAAACCCATTTGATGTTCAGCCGCGTAATTACATATATAATGAATTACCGGCTCCCACTTATGGTAATTTCAGTACAGAAAGTGGGCGTATAAGAAATGAAAAGCTGTCGAAAACCGAATCTCAGTTCGTGTTGAAATAGAAGCTAATGGCCTTTTCAAAGAAATTCAAGATATTGCCTCTCCGTTCGGTCGTTTAAAGAAAGCAGTGGGGTATGTTCGTTCGCCACGGAACACTTGTGGTTGGAGGGGCTCAACTGATAAGGACAGGCAACGGGGCTCGACTGATAAGGATGCGTAAGCAGGCTCGACTGTTAAGGAGAGGACCTTTAGGTGCTTGACCAAAAGGGAGAGGAGAGGAGAGGAGAGGAGAGGAGAGGAGAGGAGAGGAGAGGAACTTTAGTTGCTCGACTGATAAGGAGAGGACTGGTAGGGGCTCGTTAGAACTAGATACAATCATTATGAGTTCATTGTTCTTCCTTTCATACTCAAAAATGCCCCAACCACATTTATGTGTTTAATGAACAATGTCTTCAACTAGTACTTAAATAAATTTGTATTGATCTTCATTGATGATATTCTAGTTTATTCCAAGACACCAGAAGAGCATGAACAACACTTAAGAATAGTACTGCAAACACTCAGAGAGCATCAACTATATGTCAAATTTAGTAAATGTGAGTTTTACCAAGATCAGATTCAGTATTTGGGACATATAATATCCAAAGAGAGAATCATTGTAGACCTTGAAAAAGTCAAGGAAATTCTTAATTGGCATGTTCCTAAGAATGTAGCTGACATCAAATCCTTAATGGGAATTACAGGTTATTACTATAGATTCATTGAAGGTTTCTCCAAGTTGGCCTACCCTATAACATCCTTACAAAAGAAATGAGTTAAATTTATCTGGACCCAAAAGTGTCAAGAAAGTTTTGATTGGTTGAAATATTTGCTAACTGTAGCTCCCATACTTAAGATTGTTGATCCCAATAAAGATTATATAATGTGCACGTGTGCTTGTTTGGAACTATTAGGTGGAGTGTTAATGCAAGATAAATAGCCTATGAATTTAAGAAGCTAAAGGAATATGAAAATAATTATGTTGTGTATGACCTAGAATTAGTTTCAGTAATTCATGCTTAAAAAATGTGGCAGCACGACCTTTTGGGTAATAACTTCACATTATTAAATGATCATATCAGCCTGAAATATTTCTTCAATCAACCAGATTTAAATGCAAGGCAAGCAAGATGGGTGGCTTTCCTTAGTGAATTTGATTTTGAAATTAAACACATCAAGGGAAAAGAAAACAAAATTGCAAATGCATCGAGTAGGAGTTTATATTAAATTTGTGGGATCTCTACTATCAGTGCTAAAACAAACATTAATGAACATATCAAGACCGCAGCCTTAGAAGATCAAGAATACAAACAAAAGAAAGAAAATTTGTTAAATGGAACTAGCCCAATAGAAGGATTAGATTATGCTCTGAATAGTGATGGTTTATTGACTTTCAAAAATAGAATTTGTCCCAAATGTGCATAGAATTAAACAATTTATCCTAGATGAACATCATAAGAAACCTTTTTCAACTCATCCAGGTTATCAAAAACTTATCACAACACTTAGAAAAAGGTTTTATTGGCCAGGGATGAAAGCATAAGTAGGTTGACTATTTAGAAAAAAAAAATTGGAGTGTTAAAAAGTTAAGGTGGAGCACCAACATCTTGATGGGTTATTAAATCCCTTACCCATTCCTGAGTAGAAATGGGAAATTATCTCCTTAGATTTTATCACAGGGTTACCCAGAACTAGAAGACAACATGATTCTATCATGATTATAATTAATAAATTGAATTAGGCAACCCATTTTATACCAGTGCAATCAACATTCAAATATATTCACATAGCTGATATTTTTACAAAGGAGATATTTAGACTTCAAGGGGTACCAAAAATAGTGATTTTTATAGAGAGGAAAAATTCACATCAAATTTTTGGAAGGAATTTTTCATAGGATTAGATACACAATTGAATATTAGTGTTTCTTACCATCTCCAAACCAATTGGTGGATTGAAAGAACCAACTAGATCCTTGAATACATGCTTCGCATGTATTCAATAGATCAACCCACTTAATGGGAGGATTACTTGCATCTGGTAGAATTTGCATATAATAATAATTATCAAACATCTATTAAGATGATTCTTTTGAAGTCCTTTATGGACGAAAATGCCATACTCCATTGAGTTGGAGACAACCAAAAGAAAAATTGTTTTTGGGACCTAATCTCGTAAGAGATATTGAGTAGGTAGTCAAAAAGGTAAGGCAGAATTTAAAAACAACGCAAGACAGGGAAAAAGGTTGTGCGGGTTAGAAAATAATTCAAAAGGAATACAATGTGGGAGAGAATTTATATATCAAATTCAGAACAAAGAAAAGCGCACTATGGTTGTAAACTTGTGCTAAATTGGCATCCAAGTTTTGTGGGCCATTTGAAATGTTAGCTAGAGTAGGACAATGGCCTACCAACTAGCACTAATAGCTCACATATAAGTGCATAATTTATTTCATGTATCACTTTTAAATAACTATACTTATGATCCAACTCATAACATTGATTGGAATCTGATACAGGTTGAACCGAAAGGCAAGTTTCAGGTCAAGCCTCTCTGAATTTAGATAGAATAGAAACTTTACTCTAGAATTGAGCCATCATCCAAGTTAAAGTGAAATGGAATGACTTTGGCCCTAAGGAAGCCACTTGGGAGATGGAAGACAAAATGTGAGAAGTATTTCCTTCACTCTTCTAGAAGTGATGAATGAAAGAAAAAACTGAGGACGGTGTTCAAATTTAAGGGGAGGGAAAATTTAATATCCCTATTGAAATTACTTTTACGAGACTTTTATGATTTTATGTTCACTTGTAATTATTTAAGTTGGAAACATTGGCCATGAGGCCAAGACTAAATTTGTACATTTGAATGATAGATGTAGATATCTATGCGAAATAATAAATAAAGTGTCTTTTTTCTTGGAAATAGTATGGGAACCAATAAGTGAGTAGTCAGGTTGCTCTGATGTCCATAAATTTTTTAAGTGGTTGGAGTCCCAAATAGTGGACAAGTTAAAGTGACAGTTGTCAAGGTTATAAGTTCCATGATTCCTCAAGATTCTAGGAGGAATGATCACCACCAAGAGACAATGTAATTAGAGATAAATGTTATGCTAGGTGGGGGAAGACACAACATGTAGCGGGAGAGAAAGGCATTGTTGGGGGGATATAAAGAAACCTGTGAAAAATCCTAGGTATAGGAAATAAAAGTTTAGACATTGAAAATAGAAGGATGATTCTAGCGTCTGTGGGGGAGGAGGAATAATATCATCTAATGATGATAAGTTTCTTATAGTAGAGAAGCTTGAGGCTCGGGGGAAATTGTTGTGGTTGCAATTCACTGGTTGGGAGGAACATAATGGTTCCTACTATATTTCCAAGTGTTCAAATAAGTGAAAATATTAATGTAGTCATTTTGTTATCAATAATGTTTGGTTTTGAAGCATGTATTTACTATTTAGAATGTGGGTGGTTGTATCAAGAATGAACAGTGAACAGTAAAAGGAAAAACTATAATCCCTGTCGAAACAAACACTTGGAAGTGAATATAAATATTCAACCCCTAGCCCATCACTGAGAAGCTCTCTTTCCGTAGAGAGTAGGCACAACGTCAAATGACATGTTTGGATGGGTAGTCAATCAAACAGGTAAGGAGTTTGAGCCATCAACGTCATTCATGCCCCATATTCCATCTAAGTTGTCCAATTGTGACCCCATCACATGGATCGATCAAAGTAGTGAATTGCATGAGAGGCACGTACTTAAGGTCCCACCCATCAATTATATCAAGTGTGGCTCGGGAAGGACCTGTGGAGAAATGGTAGCATGATTGACTTTAGACCAAAAGGGTGCTATTTCAAATCACATCGGATTCAATTTAAAATGTCCACTTATTTATAGAAAAGTATATGTAAACATGAGTATGGAATATACCTTATTATGGAGGAGGTTCGCATAATTTATGAAATGAGGGATCGATGGTTGATATATGTTGAAAGCATGATTGGTGATAAACATGTCTTGATTTTGAGTAGTCGTGAGGCGACAATGATGTGATGCTTTCATAATCTCCCAACATATTTTTTTAAATTCTCAAGGGAAAACCATACCACACCGTGATGGGGTATTATGGATAGTCAAAGGTTGTTTAAATGTTGTGGAACCCAAGGTTAAGGGTTTGAATCTCATCCCTTTGTGTGTCTGTGTCTGTGTGTGTCTTTTTAAAACGAAAAGAGAATGAGTCTTGATGGAAAGAGTGCCTCTATATCATGTTATCTTTCAGAAGCACTTAGAAACATTTTCATGGGAGCATTGACCCTATATGAACTTTAAATGAGAACCTTGTTTAAGCACAAATTTCACTTTAGCTTAATAATGATAACATCCCAACAATTGGATTATGTAAGAGTATCAAAAAAAATGTGTAAATATGGTGTATTATAAATATGTTTTAGAATAACTTTATTAATATAGAAAAATTAATTAACTAATTAACAAAATAATTTTAGGATTAGGTGGTTAATATAATTTAGTCACGTCAAGTCATCGGTTCAAATATCATAAGAGTTAATGGTAGAAACTACTTGTGAAGGACAAAAATTATCCCATGGGACATCCAGAATTAACTAGACTCGAATAATCTCAATGATAGCATCCCACAGGTGAAAAAATATTCCACCCAACATTGGGTTGGCCCTAGCCTAAACCTAACCTAAACATGGTTGAAGAGAAAAAAAAAAAATTTAATGTAAAAAAATTCTTCGAAAATTATTTGAAAACCCCATCAATTATCATTCACAATCTAAGTGACTCTAGGTTGGGAAATGAAATGTATGGATATTCAAGTTGTGAAAAAGGGCTAGTTGGCTATAGACTTTGAGATATGGACATCAAAGCAATCAAGGATGGAGAATTGCTCACGGTTTCTTCAAAATGGAATTTTCCTTAGTCAATCCCTCTCTTAAAATGTGCCCTTTGTATTAAGATCTCGGACACCATTTGGAGAGGCAACTCCGATGCTCCTTTATTTGTTCACCACATCACCACAAAACTCACTTTTGAAGCTCCAAACGTGGAAACCCTTTCACGCATTCTTATCCACCTTGCCAATCTTCCTACCATTGGAATCTTGCAAAGGTTCATGCCCATTGAGGGATTTAATACACCCATGAGCATGAAATATACCCTTACCATTCTCTGCAAAACTTATTTATGTCTCAAAAAATTAATCTCTTATGGCTCATTCCCTTCATTCTCTTGCAGATACACCCACCTTACCTAGCCACCTAGGACCTAGCAAAGATATTTTTCAAAATTTTCATGGCAATAGCAGTGATTTTTTATCTCCTGCAACCAATGATCTAGAGTTAAACGACATCTTAACTACAAACGTGAGTGAAGGGCATAGTTGGATAGGTAAGCAAGTACCCATGTGAGCCCCATTTTCCTCTTTTTTCAAATCCAAGTGCAATTTCAAATGCCTACATCATTCAATGCTAGTACTTGGTGTCAGACATAATTTCCATCTCATCAATTTTGTACGAAAATCAAACCAATTACCAATGTTTTTCATTGGTGGAAGAGGGCTTGAATTTCAAATTTACCTTATGTGTTAAGTAAACATTCATTGACATTCTTGTCTTTCTTGCTTCTCATTTTAAGTTTAGATAGATTCATGAGAGTCAAATTATGTTGTTTACACAAATTTTACCTTCAAAAATTATTTATTTAAATCTATAATATTTTATAATAAAAAATAATAACAAAAATCTTACCTTTCTTGCTTCTCATTTTAATTTCACCTGTAATTTATTTGTGCTATTTATGAAAAGTTCACCTTTGTAAATTATTATATTTAATTATATAAATTTTTATAATAAAAAATATACTAAATAATCTAATCGACCATTTCTTTTACATTGATATCAAAAAATATTATAAATAGTTGTATATCACCATAAGATCTAGTGTTTGTGTTCCAGCATTGGAGACTTTGGTAAGCAATAAGGCATCCTCTTCGGCAATATCTTTCTCTTGCATTTCATATTCATCTAGAAAATAAGGACCTATATCTAGCCCCTTGTTGTCATCAAGCAAAAGATATGCCAACATGTCGTGATCAATATCCACCTCTCATTTTCATTTCAACCCTCCTCAGCTTGTAAACCAACAACTAGAATTTATGACCAATAAAATGCAAAAAAAAAAATCATAATAGTAAGCATTCTAACTAACCGGTGATTCTTCTTTGACACCAATATAAGAACAATACAAAATCATTTATATTATGGAGATCAACCATAAGTTGTTGTGTCTGTGTTTCATCCTTGGGAAAGCATTGAGGCCTTTTATTTGGAAACATCTTTCTCTTGCATTTCACCATTATCCAAAAAATTAGGACTTATATCCAATCCCTCATTATCCTCAAGTGAAAAGTGTGCAAACATGTTAGGATCAAGATCAAACTCTCAATTTCATTTTAACCCTCCTCTATGTTGTAAACTAGTCACTAGAATATATTCTTGGGTATCAAATCTACATTTTCGATTTGTTTTACCTATCACTATTGATGTTTCAGAATTTTTATTCATCATTAAATACATTCAAACAAAAAAGGTTTCGTGAAACATCAAATTCTAAGTTTGTTTGGGAAGCTCGTAATTTACAATGGCCAAGAAAACCTATTGAAACTGTAGCAAGGAACATATATCTACATCAAGTGTGTCTTTCATGGCATCTTCATTGACAATTTTTTAGAATGATATTTATTCTTAAAGAATAAATCTTGCCCCCAATTGAAGCTATGTGATAAGCCAAGGAAAATGAGCCTTGTGCTCTTTTCTAAGAGTATCATCTACATGTTTTTATATTCATTACTAATTGTAAGTCTAACATAGTTATCAACTTGAGAAGAACTATGGTTTTAGAAAGAGAATTTAATCTCTAAAATTCCATATTTTTGTGTGAAATTCATATATATATTGAGAGCCTATTTATGATTAGCTTTCTGTTGTACAAACACAAACTCAATAACATAAACGATCATAGACTTCCTAAGCTAGCTTTAAATTCTAGCCAAAACCACCTAAGGCTCAATCGGGGGTGGCATAAAGACACAAGGGCCTGGTTAAACTATTGGGAGATCAACGAGAATGATCCATCGCAAAATATTAATAACATTAAAGATATCGTTACTTCTAAGTTCAAAGAAAAAATGTGGTGTGAGAAAGATTTAGCGGCTAAAAGAAAATTAAGTTATTATAAGAAGGTCATCAACCCCACCCTAGAAGATCAAAAGTATCTCTCTATTTTAACTAGCTCAAAGAAGAAAATTAATATAGCAAATATTAGAACGAATTCTCATGAGCTCCATAGTGAAACAGGTCGTTGGGCAGTTCCTAAAACACCATGGATGGAAAGCATCTGCCATATATGTGAGAATAGGAACATCGAGGATGAAAACCACTTCCTCTTAGAGTGCCCTGCGTACAACCACATTAGATCTCAGTTTCACAATCTTTGTTACAATACTGACCTTCCTAGCTTTTTACAATGTCAAAATTATAGTGAGCTCGGGAGGCTTCTCTCCAAGCTTTTTGAGCATAGGAATAAAATCTTAAATCAAAATAAATAATTTGTTTCTTTAGGTCTGATAAACCAATGTTTGGTCTCAGCAGACGTTAACCATCATCATCATCATATATATATATGCTATTTGAATCACCATATTTCAATGTTGAATTTATAACCCTTTGTTGCCATGAGGTATTGTTAACAGCAAACATTTACACTTTTTTAATTTGAGATGAATATTATAGTTTGTTTGATATAGTGGCCTTAACCATCATTGATATTCCAAATCAAAGCCTCAAAACTAACACTTACACAAAGTGCTAGCTACGCGATTTAAAAAATAATAATAAACAAAAAAATGGATTAGATTCCAATATCTTTTAAAAATAATAATAATAACTGAAATTTTAAAATTATATTATAGAGAGCACATTCTACAGCGAAATATGAGGGTCATGTGTGATTGAGTCTTTGTCCAATGTGGAGTTGACCAGTGCCACTTTTCAAATAAATATAAAAAAATCTCTAAATAAAAAAACAAAAATGAATATCCCTAATTAATTAGTTTTAATTAAAATCATTATAAAACATCAATAATTTCAATCTCACTATGGTCACTCAATTTGTTATTGATATTACAACCCAATGTGGTAAAAATATTTCATTTACTCTCAATCATAAATAAAATATTTATATAATTTCATATCAATAAAAGAGATAAATATAATTAAAAGTAAACAAACAAACAAACAAAAAGTGAATAAGGTGTTCAAACCTTAAACCTTATACTATTCAAAAATATTTTAATACATGATTTAAATAAACTATTGGAAGATACATGTTAATAAACTATTTGAAAATCTATGTTAATTAATTTATATCCATATCAACATCATATATATATACACAGAAAAAATGAAAAGAACTATTAAAAGAAAAAATATTTTAATGTTGTATATAATAAAATATTCATATCCAAAAAATTAAAAGTTAAAAAATATGAAGTACATTATAATAAGGAAGAGATTGATGTGTAATTCATTCAATTTTTAATATAAAATTAATATGTGATATTTAAAAATATTTATAAAAATAATAAATTTCAATGTGAGTCATCAATAAAATATTTTTTTTAAATAATGAGAAAACCTATCATAACTAAATTGTCAAGCCAGCAGTAACAACAGTCATCACCTGTTGCTATCCATAAATGCAAAGTAAAGCGTTATTGCTATTCAAGGAAAACCGTGCCACCCACTTAGTGTTATTCAAGGGAAATCATGCCACCAAGAATTACCTGCTAGTAGTTTGCAAGGGAGATTTCACTCTTGCCAGTAGTCTGTAAGGGGACAAGATTGGAGATTTCACTCTTGCCAGTAGTCTATAAGAGGAAAAGATTTCACTCTTGCCAGATGCCTCTGTGTAATGCCCCGAGAAAAAATGTAATATTTGGTTTACTGTGGTGAATATAAACTAAACCTGATATTATTATATGTTTGAAATTTAAATATATTTGTTTTCATTATGAGAGATAAGAAATGTTTCTTTTAAAAGTTGGTAACTTCTCAAGGAGGAAGTTTTCCTCTTGAGGTAAAAAAGACAGTTGTTGTGAGGGCAACACTAACTACCTCCCCTAACTGGAAGAGTTTCCAGAGAAAAGGAGGGGAGGGGAGGAAAATTTGCGCTGTAGGGATAGGCAGAAAAAAAGAAAAGAGAAAATAAAGGAGGCTAAGTCTGGTGATGATCAGATAGCCCTGCACATTGTGCAAGTAACTTGTGGAAGACTGTTGTCTAGCAAGTAAGCAAGGGGGGAGATTCTGGTCCTGAAAGACGAATCTCATGGTCGGGCGGTTGAGAGGTAGCAGAAGCCCCAGGTTCGAGTGAGCCTTCAAGAAGATCTTTACCAGCCGGAGAACCAGGTACGTAAAGAAACCTCTAAGGGAAAATTGTTGTGTGAACTTTATAATGTATCATATTTCTGTTAAAAGGGGTGCGGAAGGTTTTCTCTACAGTGAATAGTAGAGGAAATACGAGAGGAGAGATGGGTGTCCTCTTAAGAATATCTTTACAAATGTAAGAGTTAGTAGTCTGTGAAGAGTTTTCTTCTTATTTATGAATTGGAGATAACTGCAAGAGAAGTCTGTAGGAAAAATTATCCATAAATTAAAAACAGAAAGCTCAAAAATTTATAGCAGACTCAGAATTAGAAAAAGACTGTTCATGTAGTAGACAAGAATCCATATAATAATTAACAGAGTGACCATTTAGGAGCTCTTTCCATAGTTATGCCTGAACACAAAGAAATGCAGGGAAATCTAGAAAGTAGAGACATTTATGTAAGATTTTAAAGAAAATGTTGAGTGGCAAAACAGTGTCTGCAAGCTTAACGAATCCAAATCCAGAACCCTTTCTTTCCCTACATATGTGTAGCTATATTGTTATATGACAGCAATTCAAATCATGAAGCTATATAACATTAACAGTAGAACGAATCTTGTAGCTATTTAAACATACGAAGGCGAAGCATTCATGATAAAGTTAGATAACAACATAACCAGAGCTCTGAGGAGCGGATTGAAGCTTAAAAGGAAACGTAATTGTGTTACGCACAAAAGATTAGCAGTATCATAAGGTTAGACCTAAAATCAAATGCCAACATTCATCATGACCTGCTAGGTATAAAACATTTCAAACATGCTGGAGACTGCTTACAAGAATCTCATGAAAACACGCAGTACAAACACAATAGCTCCATGGAATCAAAATTGAGCATATAATTACACAGTATAAACCATAGGAATTATCTATAACCCAAAGAACCCTGAAGGGTTTAGAACATTAAAGCATAAAGAGGAGCCGCAACGCGCGGGCAGAACTGGCATGCATTTAAAAGCTTAACATATATTCAGGTCTCAAGGACCTTAACAGAAATCTGGAGAATAAATACACGAAATTGTGCTTAGCTAATAAATAAACTGTAACAAGCCATAAAGGGATTCAACCCAGGGTTTATATCCTGAACAGTCCTCTTTTAAATACATATAATACACAGTGTAATAGCAAGTTAAGAGTAAGCTCGAGGGCATGTCAAATTTAACAACGTGCCAGGATAACCAGGGTTTCAGTTCTGAGGAAAAATTATGAGAACAAGATTTCACAAACCCTGAAAAGAGCAGAGTAACCCGGACTGGCGTATAGAATTCGCCATTAATCTGATACAAAAAACGAAGTAGGAGTCATAAAGACTTGGGCCATAAGGCCATTTAAAAATAAAATGGCAAAACCCTTTCCTTGCAACAACAGAATGAACAAATCTTACAATAGATCCAGAAAATCGACAACCATTAGGAGAAGTATTTCCAGGAAACTTACCCATTAGCCAACGCAGAAGAGGTAGAACCTAGGAAAACCTGGAAAGCATCATCCAGAACCCACGGGTGATTGTTGGAGGCCAGCGTCATGACCCCTCAACCATAGAACAAAGACAAGCAAAGAGAGAACTATCAGAGAATTGGACAAAAAAACTAAAAATAACCTTAAAGAAGGAAAAGAAATCGATGAGTTTAAGAAATGTCATGATTAAACTCTTACCAGAAGATGAATATTGTAATAACCAGGTCAAATACAGTTCGTAGCTTAGCAGTGTCCATGGACCATCTGCATTCATTCGGCGCGAAGGAGTTCTAGACGATTCGGCACCAAGAAGGTAAGAGAGAGCTGAAGCAATGCCTTGTGCAAATGGTTTGGGAAACTCCACGCTACCGGATAAACAAGGGTGGAGCACATCAGAGCAGCACAGCCCTCGGATGGGCATCCATACATCCACACCGTCGATGAGGGGAGAAGCCTAAGGGCGCGAAGTCAGAGTGTACTCTGACCATACCCCATCACGTGACAGAGCCGGTGGTCATTAAATTCCAAAGCCAGATGTTAAGAGTCGATAGCGCCAGCATTAAAGCCGTCATCAAATAAACTATCCGCCGG
Source organism: Pinus tabuliformis (assembly GCA_031772625.1). Taxonomy (NCBI): domain Eukaryota; kingdom Viridiplantae; phylum Streptophyta; class Pinopsida; order Pinales; family Pinaceae; genus Pinus; species Pinus tabuliformis. The sequence continues at coordinate 29,838,414 of CM062808.1, read as the reverse complement.
AAAGATTTTCCGATAACGCAAAAACAATACCCTTTGATATTTCCATAATGATGTATGTGGTATTAACAAATTTAGTAAGGTTAACAAGTAATATCTAATAAGCACGTATGAGATAGAATAGGGATTGATTTAAATGTAAAATATATATATATGGTAAGTTTATTTCATGTAAGTGGGTATATTACAAGTGGTATCAGAGCCAAATATCAAAAATTGTGGCCTCTGGGAATTGAAACAGATAAACAGATAAAGTGCATGCATTTTATTTTCATCTCTATTGAGAAGTTAAAGAAAAACAGTTAATGCGTTGACCCTTCTTCTGTTACTTTTCTTATGTTAAGTATAGAAAAACAGAAGACCAGCAATATGAGAAGAGCAAACCGTGCATCACATAGGTTTGTGGTGGGTCAGGGACCTGCAACCAGTCCTGAAAATAACCCCGAATTATGGGTACAGCTTGGAGAGGAGGCTCGCAATACAAATCTTGCAATTTTAGAGACAGTACAGGAGTTGAAAAATGAAATGGCCCGATTGCGGGAGGATAATGCTAGGTTAACCATGGAACGGGAGAGGATCATAAAAAGCCTATTTGACAAGCAGAATTAGCAACCATTGAATCCCAGCGCTAAGAAGAAAAGGGTGTCAGAGGAGCAAAATCACCACACAGAACCAGAAGAGTCAGAAGGAAGGGAGGAGGAACGATCTAATAATGCTTCCAAACAACAGACATCAAAAAGGCAACGGATAGAGTTGCAAGGGGAGTTCTGTAAGATCAAACCGCCACACTTTGACGGAGAATAGGAGGAAGCAGTCAAGGCGTGGTTGATTAATATGAACAAATATTTCCAGCTATATGAATACGATCACAACCTCAAGGCACGGTTGGCCATTTTCCAATTACAGGGAAAAGCCACCCTGTGGTGAGAAGAAGTTAAGATGGTAAGAGGAGTAAGTGAATAGAATATAACTTGGGAAAATTTTCAAAAATACTTTAAGGAAAGATACCTGACCGAATGTTTCTATGACGGAAAGGCAAGAAAATTCTATGACCTGAGGCTGGGACAGCAAACTATGGATGAATTTATTACTCATTTTACTTCATTGCTCCGTTATGTGCCTTATATCCGAGAGGAAAAGGCTAAAGTATAGAGGTTCGTCAGTAGTTTACCTTTGAACATGAGGGAAAGAATTGAGTTTGACAACCCAAAGACGATGGACGAGGCCATACGTAAAGCCCAAATTTGCTACCAGCAAAGCAAGCAGAAGGGAGAAATCTTGGGTAAGAAATGGGTTGATAAGAAAAGCAGCAAACTGGCTAGAAATACTAAAGGTAATCGAGGTGGTGGTAACAAAGGATTCGCCAAGGGGCAAAATAACAGAAACATACAGAAGAATCCGCTCCGATTAAAGCCCCCCATTGAGTCCAGAACCAGTGAACAACCTGGAAAAATAGACAACGAAGGGACAGCAAGGCCTCCAGTGCAATGTTGGGGTTGTGGTGGACCTCATTACGTAAAAAACTGCCCTCAACGAAAAGGAACCAAACAGGTTTCCCAGATCTATGAAGCATCTACAGTTGGCGATGTAGGACGGAGTTTACCAAAGATTAATGCTGCCCTGGAAGATCATCAGGCGGAGTACCAGCCGACCATGGTGGAATTTGAAGGTAAACTCTTAGACCTTGCTGTAACTGTTTTAATTGATCCTGGAGCTACGTTAAGTTATATTAGTCCTAAGGTTGTGGAGCATTGTAAATTGAACCTGTTAAATTTAAGGACCCTTGGCTAGTACAGCTGGCAACAAGGGCAAAGAGATGAGTACTTGCTAAGGTCAATAACTGCCCTTTAAAGATAGCAGGACAGCCAGTGACAGCAGATTTAAATGTGCTTCCCCTTGGTTTGTATGATGTACTGATTGGTATGGACTGGTTAGAAAAACATTGCTCCATAATTAACTGTAAAACTAAGACTATTTGTTATAAAGATGAGCTTGGAACAAAGCAAGAGATGCAGGAAATTAAGCGGCCAATGCAGATTTGGCCAATAATCGCCTCACAGTTAGCAAAATGTATTAGGAAAGAATGTCATATTTATGCCATCCAAGTGAGTTATGCCAACTCGAAAAATAAAACAACCACATTGGAGAACATTCCTGTGATACAAAAATTTGTTGATGTGTTTCCCGAAGAGATTCCCGGACTGCCACCCAAAAGAGACATAGATTTTACCATCGAATTGGTCCCAGGAGCAACCTCAGTGTCCCGAGCACCCTACAGAATGAGCACACCAGAATTGACAGAGTTAAAAATGAAATTACTGGAGCTGTTAGACAAAAACTACATTCGCCCCAGTATGTCACCCTAGGGAGCCCTAGTGTTGTTCGTTAAGAAGAAAGACAGGACTCTTCGCATGTGTCTGGATTATCGCCAATTGAATAAATTGATTATCAAAAATAAGTATCCTCTACCCCGTATTGATGAATTGTTTGATCAGGTAAAAGGAGCAACAATTTTCTAAAAGATTGATTTGTGATCAGGGTATCACCAAATCAGGATTAAAGAGGAAAACATAGCTAAGACATATTTTAAAACACGATATGGTCATTATGAGTTTGTGATGTTACCCTTTGGGTTGACCAACGCCCCCGCAACCTTTATGCGTCTAATGAACAGCGTATTTCATCAGTGTTTGGATAAGTTTGTATTGATTTTTATTGCTAATATACTGATATATTCTCGAACTATGGAGGAACACCAAGAGCACCTCAGATTAGTGTTGCAAACCCTCCGAGAACACCAATTATACGCTAAGTTCAGCAAACGTGAATTCTTTAAAGAAAAAATACAATATTTGAGGCATATAATCACTAAAGAAGGGATCGTGATGGATTCCGAAAAGATAAGGACCATAATGGAATGGCTGGTACCAAAAGATGTGGCAAACATCAGATCCTTCATGGGGCTAACAGGTTATTACAGACGATTTGTAGAAGGATTTTCGAGAGTAACTTATCCAGTCACTTCTTTATAGAAAAAGGGAAGAACCTTTAAGTGGACCTTTGAATGTCAAAAAAGTTTCGAACAACTTAAACATCTGCTCACCACCACACCCATTCTAAGCATAGTCGATCCTGGTAAAAATTATGTGGTGTGCACGGACGCAAGTAAGGGAGGGGTAGGAGGTGTGTTAATGCGGGAATGGAAGGTAATAGCTTACGAGTCAAGAAAATTAAAAGAGCATGAGCACAAATATTCCGCTTATGATCTAGAATTGGCAGCCATCATTCACGCCTTAAAAATATGGCGACATTATCTTATAGGAAAAAAAATTCTATTATTAACGGATCACCACAGTCTGACTAATTATTTTAGCCAGCCCACCTTAAATGCTAGGAAAACACGGTGGATGGATTTCTTAAGTGGTTTTGATTTTGAGATCAAGCATTTGAAAGGGAAAGAGAACCGGGTGGCGGACGCTTTAAGTCGGAAATTGCAATGTCTATATGAGATTTCTTGCAGTGAAGGGAAAAGCCCCTTCGAAGAAATGATTAAAAGGGTAGCAGAACAAGATACTGCTTATCAGCAAATAAAACAGCAAGTTCAGCACCCAACCAGCAAAGAAAAACAGCCATATTATGCTTTGGATGCTGCTAGAATGTTGTATTACAAGAAAAGGTTGTATGTGCCCAATCAAAACAGCGTTAAAAATCTGATTTTGGATGAGTATCATAAGAGTCATTACGGTGGACACCCAAGATATCAGAAAATGAACACTGCACTCCGAAAAGAATATTATTCGTTGGGTATGAAGAAAGATGTAGCTGGATATTTGGCACATTGTCTAGAGTGCCAACAGATTAAAGCAAAACACCAACACCCTGTGGGGTTATTACAACCATTACCCATTCCGGAATAGAAGTCGGAAACCATCTCTATGGACTTTATAAAGGGTTTGCCTAAGTCGAAGAAAAATAACGACTCCATCATGGTGGTGGTGGACAAGTTAAGTAAGTTAGCGCATTTTTACCGGTGCAATCTACTTACAGAGCTATGCAGATTGCCTATGTTTTCATGTAAAATATATTTAAGTTGCATGAGTTACCAAAGACAATAATCTCAGACCAGGATGTAAAATATACATCGGTCTTTTGGAGAACATTGTTTGAAGAATTGGGGACTCAGCTGAATTTCAGTACGGCTTATCACCTTCAAACTGACGGGCAAACTGAACGGATGAACCAGGTGGTGGAAGACATGTTAAAAGCATATGTGATGCAGCAACCAACCAAATGGGAAGACTACCTGCACTTGGTTGAGTTCGCATACAATAATGGCTATCATACATCATTGCAAATGAGCCCATTTGAAGTATTGTACGGGCGGAAGCGTTGCACACCCTCACGCTGGGGTGGATCAGAAAACAGATTGATGTTAGGTCCCGAAATGCTTAAGGAAATGGAGGAAATGGTTAAGAAGGTACGTTCTAATCTAAAGGCAGCTCAAGATAAGAAAAAGAACTTTGTTGACTGAAAAAGGAGATTTAAGGAGTATTAAGTCGGTGATCATGTGTATGTAAAAATTCGAGCAAAAAAGAGCACGTTACAATGGAGCGGGTGCGCTAAGTTAGCACCCCGATTCTATGGACTTTTTCAAGTCTTGGCCAGAATCGGGCCAGTAGCATACCAGCTCACCCTACCAAGTCATATACGGGTCCACAACGTTTTTCATGTTTCCGTGTTAAAAAAATATGTTTATGATTCTAAGCATGTAATCAGCGAGCAGGATATACAGGTAAAGAATAGCTCCAATGGATCAATCTAAATGAGTTTTTGTTAAAAAAAAACTGATTCAAGATGTTACTTGTTTCAGGTCGAACCGGAAGGAGAAATCTTGGTCGAACCGCTGAACATCCTCGACCGGAGAGAAGTAATGCTGTGAAAATGAGCTATTACCCAAGTTAAAGTGCAGTAGCAGCACTTTGGGCCTGATGAGGCCACTTGGGAAGATAAAAAACTCATGAAAAGAGCTTATCCAGGTTTGTTCATGGCCAAAAGACATCGGGACGATGTCTAATTTCAGGAGGGGAGATGTAATGCCAAAAAAAAAATGTAAATATTTGGTTTACTGTGGTAAATATAAACTGAACCTGATATTATTATCTGTTTGAAATTTAAATATATTTGTTTTCATTATGAGAGATAAGAAATGTTTCTTTTAAAAGTTGGTAACTTCTCAAGGAGGAAGTTTTCCTCGAGGTAAAAAACACAGTCGCTGTGAGGGCAACCCTAACTACCTCCCCTAACTGGAAGAGTTTCCAGAGAAAAAGAGGGGAGGGGAGGAAAATCTGCGCTGTAGGGACAGGCAGAAAAAAAGAAAATAGAAAAGGCTAAGTCTGGTGATGATCAAATAGCCCTGCACATTGTGCAAGTAACTTGCAGAAGATTGTTGTCTAGCAAGTAAGCAAGGGGGGAGATTCTGGTCCTGAAAGACGAATCTCATGGTCAGGCAGTTGAGAGGCAGCAGAAGTCCCAGGTTCGGGTGAACCTTCAAGAAGATCTTTACCAGCCGGAGAACCAGGTACGTAAAGAAACCTCTGAGGGAAAACTGTTGTGTGAACTTTATCATGTATCATATTTCTGTTAAAAGAGGTGCGGAAGGCTTTCTCTACAGTGAATAGTAGAGGAAATACAAGAGGAGAGATGGGTGTCCTCCTAAGAATATCTTTACAAATGTAAGAGTTAGTAGTCTGTGAAGAGTTTTCTTCTTATTTATGAATTGGAGATAACTACGAGAGAAATCTGTAGGAAAAATTATCCATAAATTAAAAGCAAAAAGCTCAAAAGTTTATAGCGGACTCGGAATTAGCAAAAGACTGTCCATGTAGTAGACAAGAATCCATATAATAATTAACAGAATGACCGTTTAAGAGCTCTTTCCATAGTTATGCCTGAACACAAAAAAATGCAGGAAAATCTAGAGAGTAGATTCAAACCCTCGGAGCACAACCAGCGGAGAGACATTTATGTAAGATTTTAAAGAAAATATTGAATGGCAAAACAGTTTCCGCAAGCTTAACGAATCCAAATCCAGAACCCTTTCTTTCCCTACATGCGTGCAGCTATATTGTTATATGACAGCAATGCAAATCATGAAGCCATATAACATTGACAGTAAAACGAATCTTGTAGCTATTTAAACATACGAAGGCAAAGCATTCATGAGAAAGTTAGATAACAACATAACTAGAACTCTGAGGAGCGGATTGAAGCTTAAAAGGAAACGTAATTGTGTTACGCACAAAAGATTAGCAGTATCATAGGGCTAGACCTGAAAGCAAATGCCAACATTCATCATGATCTGCTAGGTATAAAACATTTCAAACATGTTGGACACTGCTTACTAGAATCTCATGAAAACACGCAGTACAAACACAATAGCGTTCCATGGAATCAAAACTGAGCATATAATTACACAGTGTAAAGCATAGGAATTATCTATAACTCAAAGAACCCTGAAGGGGTTAGAACATTAAAGCATAAAGAGGAGCTGCAACGCGCGAGTAGAACTGGCATGCATTTAAAAACTTAACATATATTCAAGTCTCAAGGACCTTAACAAAAATCTGGAGAATAAATACACGAAATTGTGCTTAGCAAATAAATAAACTGTAGCAAGCCACAAAGGATTCAACCCAGGGTTTATATCTCGAACAGTCCTCTTTTAAATACATATAATACACAGTGTAATATCAAGTTAAGAGCAAGCCCGAGGGCATGTCAAATTTAACAACGCGCCAGGATAACCAAGGTTTCAGTGCTAAGGAAAAATTCCAAGAACAAGATTTCACAAACCCTGAAAAGAGCGAAGTAACCCGGACTGGCTTATAGAATTCGCCATTAATCTGATAGAAAAAACGAAGTAGGAGTCATAAAGACTTGGGCCGGAAGTCCATTTAAAAATAAAATGGCAGAACCCTTTCCTTGCAACAACAGAATGAACAAATCTTATAATAGATCCAGAAAATCGACAACCATCAGGGGAAGTATTTCCAAGAAACTTACCCGTTAGCCAATGCAGAAGAGGTAGAACCTAGGAAAACCTGGAAAGCATCATCCAGAACCTGCGGGTGATTGCTAGAGGTCGGCATCATGACCCCTCAACCATAGAATAAAGACAAGCAAAGAGAGAACTATCAGAGAATTGGACAAAAAAACTAAAAAGACCCTGAAAGGAGGAAAAGAAATCGATAGAGTTTAAGAAATTGCATGATTAAACTCTTACTAGAAGATGAATGTTGTAATAACTAGGTCAAATACAGTTCAAAGCTCGACGGTGTCCATGGACCATTTGCATTCATTCGCTGCGAAGGAGTTCTGGACGATTCGGCGCCAAGAAGGTAAGACAGAGCTGAAGCAATGCCTTGTGCAAATGGTTTGGGAAACTCCACACTACCGAATAAACCAGGGTGGAGCACATTGGACCAACACAACCCTGGGATGGGCATCCACACATTCACACCGTCGATGAGGGGAGAAGCCTAAGGGCGCGAAGTCAGAGTGTACTCTGACCATACCCCATCACGTGACGGAGCCGATGGTCATTAAATTCCAAAGCTAGATGTTAAGAGTCGACAGCGCCAACATTAAAGCCGTCATCAAATAAACTATCCACCGGAAAGATTTTCCGATAACGCAAAAACAATACCCTTTGATATTTCTAGGATGATGTATGTGGTATTAAGAAATTTAGTAAGGTTAACATGTAATATTTAATAAACACATATGAAGTAGAATAGGGATTGATTTAAATGTTTACAAAAAAACAAACAAACAAAATATTTGGTAAGTTTATTTCATGTAAGTGGGTATATTACACTTTGAGCCTTGGGTCAATACTCTATCCTTCTATCTAAAAAAAACAAGCTCTTAGCCAAACAAACCCAATGAATAAAATATTTTAATATGCACAATTGAATAATATTGACTTAAACTTAAAAAATATTTTAATAGCAAAAAAACAATTTTAATGTGGGCAATGTACTCCATACATAAACCATTTCAATTAACATATTATGTAAAACATTTTAATGTCCACTTTGTATATATTATACATTGTTTAAAATAAATTATGTAAATATCGTATAAAAAAATTTAAAAACAAAAATTATGATTAAAATGTGTGCAGTCCAACTGTTTTACATTTTCATCATTTAAATATATTTTCTTTATCAATTTGCTCTGAAAACCAACAAAAAATTACATTAACTTGCAAGTTAAAGGTATGTACTCTATATACCATTCAAAAATACAATTTAAAAAAATGAAAAATCACACACATTGTAAAGAGAAAAAACAAACAAAAAAACCTACTACATATTCATATAGATATATAGATTTCTCAAGAGATATATAAATTTATCAGAGTAGAGGGATGCAAATTTTTAAATTTGAAATTTTTAAATTTTTTTCAAATTTGCAACAGAAGCAATTTGATCCTTCTAGAAAAATGTTTAAGACGGAAGTATACTAATTTAATAAGGCACCAAGTAATATAATTTTGATAAGCTGGGGTAGAGAAAAAATAGCAAGTTCACCTATTAAAATACCAAATGAAACTATACTGATTTAACAAGGCACCAAATGATTTTAGTAGGCTGTGCTAGGAAAAAAAAATGCCAAGGTGACCTATTAAAATACCAAATGACTTTGGTAGGTTGTGCTAGGGAGAAATGCCAAGATCACCCTCCTATTAAAATACCAAACGACTTTGGTAGGTTGTGCTTGGAGAAATCCTATGGAAAGGTTATGCTAGGGAGAAATCCTAGGTTTGGTAGGTTGTGCTTGGAGAAATCCTGGGGTATCTTACTCAGGCACCAAATGACTGGTAATTGCAGTGATTAAGCAAGATGGTCATACCCCAAATGTACTTTGGTAATTGCACTAGATTAAGCAAGATGGAGAAATCCTAGGGGGATCTTACTCAGGCACCAAATGACTGACTTTGGTAATTCCAGTAGATAGAACAAGATGGCCATGCCTCAAATCATGTACTCTGGTCATTGCACCAGATTAAGCAAGATGGTCATAACCCCAAATCGACGAGCAGGATGGCCATGCCTCAAATCATGTACTTTGGTCATTGCACCAGATTAAGCAAGATGGTCGGTCATACCCCAAATCACGCATGCATGCAGATGAATTTGGAAAATGCAAATTATTCTCATTAAATACACAAAATACCTTTGATAAACTAAAAATATGCTTGCCATTTTCGGAGGGATTTTGTATTGTCAAAGGCGGCCTACGGGTAGATGATAATTTCGTAGATTACAAAGTCAAACCATGTATGGCAAACTAACAGAATGATTTGTATGTTATAACTGAAAGTCTCAGGATCCATTTCCTGGAAATAAAACTTCAGCATTACATTTTGAATGCTTATAAAGACTCCGAAAAATGTCAAAACTTCCAATCAACTAAAAAATTATATATTTGCACAAATTCGTTTTAACCCCAGGTCTGTTCTGCGCTGAGAGCTATAAAAACACTCAAGTGCTCTCACACCTGACTCCACACAATTTATTCACACCAAGTACATACAAAAATAATGAGACTGGCAGCGAAGTTGGATACCTCACTATGCATAACAGACTCAGGGAGATACCTCGCTATGCATAACAGACTCAGGGAGTAACAGATTCAGGGTTTAGATCAATTTGTGCAGAACAAGGGAATAGCACAACTGGTTGTAAGCCATTGTTTCTGGGCATTTCACAAATATCAATCCGTGAATATGGCGAAGCATCCCTCTAATTTCCAAATAATGTAATATGAAGGTAAGAAACAAGTGTTCTACCCAGATGATATTATGTGTTATGTCTGTGGGTCTACCCAGATGATATTATGTGTTATGTCCGTGGGTCAGCAACGAATGTTTAATGTAATGTTAAGTGTCAAATAATGTAATATGAAGGTTCCCAAGACACTCTGCTAGCCTTCAAGGATGACCTTCATTGTGCACAAAATCGCATAAAGCTACTGACAATCAAGCATAAACTCCATATCCAACACCACTGCACCTAAATAAGTTTATACAGACTATTGAGATGCGGATAGGTTATACTAAGAAGTGCTTTCACAGCTGAGTTTAGCACGATTTTGACGAATTGAAAAAATCAGACATATCCCCAGATGGCTAAATGTATCAAAAACAAGGTGAACAGTCATGTAGTAAGAATCCTCTAAAAACCCTGCAGTGAATGTCCTGAACGTAGTGTGGAAAAACATCTCAAATAATCCCAGCGTTTATAGAAGATTTGCAAGCGCAAAGGAAAAGGGGGCTTTGTGCTACTTGAGATTAAAACTAAAATCCAACAATATTCCACCTCAATGCAGGTAGTTTAAACAGACTATTCAAACCTGGATAAGTAATACTAGAAAAAGTGGTCTTCCACAACCGAGTTTAGCATGCTTTTGATATATTTAAACAATCAGAGAAATATTACCGGACAGCTAAATATATCAAAAGCAAGATGAAGAATCGTGTGCTAAGCAAGTTCTCTGATAAAAAAATTTAACAGAGTTAAAACTGCCATTCACTGAAATTTAAATAGAAACCTAGAACAAAGACTTCTAAAAAAAATCTCAAATTTAGATGATTCAGGGTTAGGTCAAAACACGCATGTTATTTAACGCACTGCAGAGCTAACATTTTGGATGCAATGGAGTCATCAAAGATGGGGTCAATGATTTCTGAACATAGCCATAATTGTAATTTATGAAACAAACGAACAACGTATAAAAAAGTTAACAGAGTTAAAACTGTCATTCACTGAAATTTAAATAGAAACTTAGAACAAAGACTTCTAAAAAAAATCTCAGATTTAGATGATTCAGGGTTAGGTCAAAACACGCATGTTATTTAACGCACTGCAGAACTAACATTTTGGATGCAATGGAGTCATCAAAGATGGGGTCAATGATTTCTGAACATAGTTATAATTGTAATTTATGAAACAAACAAACAACGTATATTTACTATTTTCCTAGGCACTTATAATTGTATTTTATGAAACGAACAAACAACATACATTTACCATTTTCATAGGCACTTGTATGCCTAAAATCTTAATAACTGCCACTGCTCCTACATGACACAATTATTTGATATTGACCACTTCACATTTTAAAAAAGATGATATTCAATTAAGACGTGCCATAATTTTGTCCATGACAGGAATGTCACTTAAAAATGAATAAATATTTTGAAAAATACATTCTTCAATATCAAACCATATAATCCATTGCCCACTATTCTGTGGCATCAGATCAGTTCTGGAACAGGCATGACTCCAAGTAAACCTCAGCTGTCTTGGTTGAAACAGAGAACCAACTGCACCGTACAATCTTAACTATCAATCAAAGACAAAGTACAAGGTTTAGTCCCTATGCTGGAACTAGCTAGAAAGCAATATGCTTAAAGCCCCTCCCTCTCAAATATTATTATCTACAGATGATACAAACGAATTTGAGATATTCTTGGCCCTCAGATGTGTTTTTAGTTCCTCCTTATTTGCTGCTAACGAACACTAACAGGGGTTTTAGCAATTTACACCACATTGCTGTGTGTTTGATGATGATCCTGTGTTTGCTGTGAAAGGATCTATCCTCACCCAAAGCAGGGAGAATATGGACGCAAGAAGAATTGACCAAACAATAACTATTGTTGGTGTCCGGTTCTGGCGACCCATTAATCCCTTGAGGAATGGATAAAGATGAACAATCACCCACAGAGAGAAAAACAGTTTTCCAAACAATGGACCCCAAGATTGATAACCACTATTAATAGCTTGGGAAACACCTGCTACTACACCAACAAGATTTACCACAAGCAAAGTAGTTGGAGGGATGAGAAGACTGGTCCACTTAAAAACATAAAGCTCAGCAAATTCACCATCTTCATCTGAAGACTTTGATGTGACAGTAAAGTTTGTGTCAATCCCTGCTAGAACTTTCAGTAACCCTTGAAAGACGGCAAACAGATGTGCTGATACACCTCCAATAACCCAAAATTGCTCATTCCTCCACCATTCATCGATGCCAACTGTACTCCAGCGTAGCTCTAGAATAGCAGTTGTAAAAATGGAAATAAAATATAATATGAAGAACACACTTGCAAAGTTGCTAATCTGCAGATCAAAATAAATATAAAAATCAGGGGAAAAATGTGAAGCATTGTATGAGAACAAAATCCAAAAAAAATCTAAAAGACAGGTTGCATTAGAGGTGAGTAAAGCTTGACAAGATTAAGGTCAGTAAGGGTTGACAATCTTACCTCAGGAATGATAAACTTCCCTGTAAGAAGACAAACAGCTGGCAGGGTACAATATGCAACCAGTGGGAGGGATGTGAGAGGATAAACTATGGTATTGATGTATGCCAGCCTCTGCAATTGGTGTAGCCATACCAAATTGGACAATGCCTGCTCAGTAAAATTTCAACAGAACCAAGGGCCCATCGGAGCACTTGATTCAAACGATCTGAAAGATTGATTGGTGCAGATCCCTTGAATGCAGGACGTGCAGGCATGCAGTATATTGAAATCCAGCCTCGAGCATGCATTTTAAACCCAGTCAAAATATCTTCTGTGACAGAACCATAAATCCACCCAATCTGCACAAAATATGAGAACCCATTCATATTAGATCTTTGCTTCAAGAACAGTTGCCTGGTGCTTGGTTGCCTAAACAAAATGTTGCCTTATTCTGAAGAGAATTTATGCACATTCAGGAAAAATGTTTATACAACTTCACTATAGAAAAAACTAATTCAATGAACTAAAAAAATTCCACAGCATCATCAAATAGATGCAGATCCACCTCTACTCATACCTCTTTTCCCCATTCTGACTTGTCTTCATATCCACAGCTGATAACATGAATGGCTTCTTTCAATAAAGAAGCAGGATTCGCAGATTGTGGAAGACCACCATTTTCCATGAGGGTAGATTGAATAAACACTGGTGATTGACCAAATCTTTTCTCTAAGCTCCTTTGGGACATGAGCAATGATTTCTCATCATCAAATCCTGCAATACGCAATTTCAAAGAAGGGTGAGGGCGAACAATGTTTAAGGGTAAATGAGTTGTCAAAAAATACAAATCACTGGTTTGGACTTGGACTCACCTTCAACACCCTCTTCTATGTCTTCCAAACTAAAGATGGGTATAGTAGATTCAGTTCGCTTGGTTCTCTTCTTATCGTCATCATACCTTTTGTTTGCTTTTCTGCTCTTCTTTCTAGATCCCCAGCAACATCTCAGAAAACATGCTGGTTCAAGATCCTTCTCAGTGAGAACAGGATCATAACCATAGAGTGCTTGTCTATTAAAACAACACCCTGTACCCACATAAACAGGCCCTTGGATACCATCGAAACCTCTCAAGGTGATCTGCAAAGATTTCAGAATTAATATGCCAGGCTGAAATTATATGAAAATTGCATAATTGCATATAAGAAAACATTTTGGGTGTTGATCAATGCTTACATCAAAGAACACAGTGTTACGATTAGCATATCGATCGTGTCGATCAATGCCATCAAATCTCTGAGGAAACTGTACATAGCAAGTTTTCTTCCCAAGAGCTGGATCCATTAGAAAACACATTGCCTCACGAATAGCTTTGCTGTTGTTTATATAATGATCACAATCAAGGTTCAACAGAAAGAGGCCATTTGTGAGGACAGCAGACACTCGGACCTAAGTGGAGCAATGGATAACAATCATCAGCGTCAGCATAATAATTAATGAATTTCATACAAGGAAATCGGCAGAAAAAGAGAGATGTGTACATAGCTAGGAATATACCAATGCATTCATTGCACCGGCTTTCTTGTGGTGTTGGAAACCAGGCCTCTTTTCACGGGATACATAAACTAACCGTGGCAATTCATTGCCATCATTGTCAACTCCCCCACTGTGACCTAAGAATACCTGAAGCGGAAAGTGAAAAATTCAGTAGTACTAATTTCAGTTACTTGCAACATATTTATAAGCATGTTAACAAAAGGGAGAGAAAATTATGATACTACATATAGACTACAAAGGAAAGATAAGACTCGGGGGTAAAAGACGAGTATCTGATACCTGGATCATCCCAGGATGGTCTCGAGTGTTGTTGCCTGGCCATGGAGTTCCATCTTGCATGGTCCATCCCTCTTCTGGCACTTTTTGTGCTTTGGCCACAAGAGCATTAATCCGGATCTTGTACTCTTCATATTCCCTCTGATATTGGCACAAAGATGGAAGATGTCAAGGGCAAGAAAAACCAATAAACCAACAGAAGTAGCTCTTACATTTGGATACTTTAATGTGCACTTGCCTTCATTGCTCTCCGTTCTTTAACAAAGGAAGGTTGTACTTTATCCTTCAAATAATCAATCTTCTGGGCAAAGTAGAATTCTGGAGCCCTGGGCTCAATACTGTATTTTTTGCAAAATGGCACCCACTTCCTTGCGAATTCTGAAGTTTCTGAAAGGGTTTCAAAAGTCAACATTGCTGCTCCATCATCAGAAACATAGCATGAAACTTTATCGACAGGATAATCCACGGCAAGGATAGATAGAACAGTATTTGCTGTGACAAGAGGAGGCTCCTTTAGAGGGTCCACTGTACTGACAAAAATATCAACACCGGCCAACTGAGATGGCTCTCCTTCTCTGTCAAACCTGTGAAATTGCAAAAGAAGAAATTCAATCTCACCCACAAGGTTCCTACAATACACATGCTGGCTGCTTTAACAGCCTTAAATGAGTGGCTTCTTGAATATAATCCTAAAAGTAATATGGCCACATCTGAAGCTAAATGCCAGGGATTATTAATTTATTAATACTCCTCAAGATGGTAAACTAACCTCAAAGAAAGCCTGTCAAGATATGTTTCTCGGTTAATGGGCATCCATTTAGGAAACTGGTCAAGAATCCATGACACGGCAAACCAGACCTCACATATCACGGAGACCAGCCAAAGTGGGTATGCATCATTAACAGGTGTCGATACTCGGTATTGAAAGAAAACTCCCACGATTATGAGCCGAAGAATAATCACAATCCTGTAAGGAGTAAGTTTGGTGGAAGGAAGAGGCACAACCTTATTCAGAGGTTGCCGTGCGTCATCAACCCTGGCACACACACATACAAACACCAATCAATAAAAGAAAATCTACTATCAAAATAAATATAGTATCATAGCATCACTCCAGAAACTCGAGATTTACGAGAAAAAAATTCAACAAGGAAGAATCATATTCTTATATTGAATCTTAAAGCAAGTATTGGTAAGAGAGATTGTTCCATTCCATGAATTGTGACAAGTAGCATACATTGGGAGGTCTTCCCCATTGGAACCGGTGCCCTCCATGTCCCCTTTGCCATCAGCATATCTACCTCCACTGGTCATTTGAAGCATATTTTTCTCTTGTTTAAGCTTCCAGCTTTCAACTCTTTCTTTCCAGTCCACATTTCCAACTCCATAAGAATTCAAGTCCTTGGAAGGGTCCACAATCCTTACTTGCACTGTAAAAATGCATCATGAAATCCACAGAAAGCATCCATATCTAATCAGTTCAAACCCCGACTGAACATAGCTGTCCAGTGAAATCCCAAGACCAGTTCAAGACTATGCTGTTATTCATTTGGTTTAATATCCAATCCTATAATTAGCAAAGCTCGCTGATATTGCATAAATAATTCAAATACCTGGTTGGTTGGGATCAGCATAGGGGACCGAGTGAACACGCTTTCCATCTCCACTACCAGTGACTTGCACATGCTCGGGGGAGACATCTTGAAACTCCCCAGAAACCTGCCAAAAGGCATTATAATTACAATTACAATTAAATCCATACAAGCTAAATTGATTATAAATAGTAGCCCATGCAGTCACATTTCAGGCCCCAATTCCAACAGCGGATGCAGCTAAAGGAGAATGACAGTGCAGTTTTCTCAGAAGTTATTAGACACTATACCGGTTGACCATTTGTGAGAAGAGGAATTGGAGTCTGAGGATCCTGTCTCGAAGAGGTAACCGAATCGATCTCCTCCCCTCGCCCATGCATCTGCCACTGCATCATTGCTTCTGCCCTTTGTTGCCTGTCATCTCTTCCACCACGAGTGTAATTGAATTCATTCTCCAAATCATCAACATCGTCTTCTTCCTCGTCACCTTCCACTCTTGGACTCCCTGTGGCAAAACACCCAAAATCAAAGACAGCTATCAGTTACTACTAGACAACCAACTGGACTAAAATGCCCATAATCCAGATCGGCAAAAATGCCACCATCATTTGTGCACTATATCCTTTGTGCAATGTGGGGCTTCCATGACTTGCTAAACACCAAAACAACAAAAATATATATGCTGACCTTTGTGTCTCTTGTATCTGGTCTTGCATTGAGGACAAGACTGGTTTCCATCCTTACGCTCATATTCATAGCAAGGCCTACAAACTGGGAATCCACACTCATTGCACGCCACAAAGAGCTCCCCATCTGCTGTCACACCAACATTATCTCCACAGATCTGGCATACTTGGCTGCTCGAGTGCTTCAGAGGCTTCGCCTGCACACCAATAAACACCTAGTCTCAATTACACAAACCAAACAAACAAAAGTTGAAAAATCAAATCTACAACTTGGGCCACTCTTCTCTGCGCTGCTCTGCTGAATCAGAGAGACCATTGATAGCCTAATATAGGATCATGTTAGGGTTTTGACCTAGTCAACCATTCATCAGTCTTTAAGTCATGGGATCTGAGTCTGTAAATCCTATAAGCTTGCATCGTATTAGCATTATTATTGAATACCAAAAGAGAAGGCCGATTGAGCTGTCTTGTGTGCTCATGATAATTGTTCCATTCTGATTAAATTGCACTGTCAGCTTATTGTGTTTATTTTTATTCTGTTTTAAGTCTCAGCTCAGTTCAGCTTGGACTTTTGGGAACCCAACCGCCATAATTTTGCTAAGGTATTATCGGGCCAAAAATCAACGCAATGCCGTTTCTCAATTGCACTCCCAAGCCCAATCCCTATCAGGGGTTCTCTAAAACAAGTTATAATGTAAGACTGTTTTCAACCGAAAATACGAAGTGGGTCCTCTGATAAAACTAAAATGAAATGCCCCAAGTTCATATATTTTCAGATCCAGGTCCAAAATTTGACATCCAGCATTACCTCTGGTCAATACCCAACCTAAAATCCGAGGCCAGATATGTTCGCAAACAGAGGAAGAACAACCTCACACTCTACAGAAGCAGCAGAGGGCTTAATGCTGTTCTGCTAAGCTTCCCATTGCTCAGATCCTAACAAGTGAAAGGAATCACAGGAATACCACATCTATTAACAATCAAAGCCTAATTCATTATGCAAATCCAAGAGGGTACAAGCCCAAATGCCGGATCCAAAAGAGCAAAAAGATAAATTCTAGCAAATTAAGCAAACAACTGAATAAACTTACACCAATCTCTGCGTCATGGCGAATCAAAACCAGCTCATTCCTCTTGTGAGAACCTGCAATCATACCAGCGCTGGCCTCCATTGTGTCACTCTCGTGTTAATCTCCTGATCTGAAAGCCTTGTTTTATGCAATCTCAGGCAATGTTTCAAAAAACAGTGCAGTGGTGGGAAGCACCCATATCCACATTGCCCTCAACACCCCCACTCTACGCCAAAATGTGCATAACTCTGAGACCCCTTCTATTCCCAATACCACTTCATAAAATGAACCAAAAATCTCCGGCGCTTCTCGTGAATTAGAAAAACAATTAAAAATACTTTAAAATTTAGGCTCTTCGCTCGCGGGTCCGGAAATCCAGCCCACCGATGATAAATCAAACGTTAATTCCTATATGCGATTACCCATCATTGAATTAAAGTATCGAGAATTAAACTTAGTTCTATGGATTTACTTGCTGCTCCGGTCACCATTGAATCCCTCAAGATCGACGGCTACGAAGGCGCCGCCGCGTCCCTTTGACGCGGAGCCCCATCAGCAAGCCAGCGCCTCGGCGGGTGGGAGCCGGTAATTTGCCAGCTCCATAGCAAACTGGCATGTCCGCGTCACAATCTGCCCGCGGGCAAGAGGCCGATCGGGCAGCTCCTGCCCTTGCCCGGTCTGTGCTGGTCGGCTGCCGTTTGAAATCCACGTGTAGTCGCTTTCCCTGCGAAGTAAATCGCCGGCGTCAGGGAATTTTAACGGCAATCCACGTGGCATTGAAGGATATCTGTCAATTACCAGTTACAAGAAAGCACAGATAAATTATGTGATTAAAAATAATTAGAAAACATGGTGTAAGTTTTGGATGATTTCGAGGGAAGAGAATTGTTAATGATTTTATATATGATTATTGAGAGATTATTTATAACTTTAATTTATGGGTTTTAAGGAAAATTATAGATTCATAAATTTGTTAAATTAGCATATTAAAAAAATTAAAAATATAAAAATATATGTTTTTTATTTTCTATTCTAAATTATGATTATAGTTAATATATGAAAAGTTAACTCATTTGAATTTTATAATTAAATCATAATTTTGATTAATATGTGATAGTTATACCTAAAATCTTTTTCAAAAATAAGGCATGTTTCTTCTCTTTTTCAATTATGCTTTTACGAGATATGTCATATTTTTAATCATGTTTTTACCCAACATGTGACATTTGTAATTGAATTTTGATTAGTATGTGATAATTATACTTATAATCATTTTCAAAAATAAACCATACTTTAATTTTTATTTTCAATCATGTTTTCACCAAAGATTTCATATTTTCAATTATGTTTTTACCAAACATCTCATATATTTGAAACTTATTGGCAAACACATTTTTGAGTTTAGCTCATAACAATAACTAATGTTTTATATTTGCATTTACAACCTTCTTGTAAAGTTGTGAACACCTTATCCCATTAATTTTAGGTGAAGTTCTAGGTTGCGTTCCTGCTCTCTACGTTGGTCTCAATAGGGAGGGATTCACACTCAGTTGTTGAAGTTGTCTTCATTAAGGAGAAGGAAGATAGAAGAAAATAATGAATTTGTGTATTAAACGTTTTAATAATAACACATTATCTTTTTCATTTTAGACCATAATGATCATTAATATGTCAAATTTACATAAAACCCTATTAATAAGTAAAAAACCCATGCTAAAAACACTTCTCATAATCTTGTTTTAGGTTACAACCCTAGCTAAAACATATTTATAAATTTATATCAAAAATCTTAATCAATATAAAAAGTTTATAAAACTCTATTATTAAAACAATTATAATAGTTCTTATTTTTAAGTCACAACCCTAACCAACACATTATAATGGCATATAAAATGTCATTATAAATTCATTAGAAGAATGGGTGGAGAAGATAACATTAATTAGAATGGCATATACAATGTCATTATAAGTTCAATAGCAAAATGGGTGGAGAATATAACATCCTAGTGTGCCAATTATTAGGTCGTTCCACTAGGAGACAAAGAGATTTGAAATCAAGACCCCTTCCTAAATAAAGTAATGTTTAACTAAGTGAGCTAGTGCCAATTGTAAGACAGTAGAATAAGGACTCAACCAATTGAGTTAACCCTCAAGGTTAATCAAGTGGTTAAGATGGGACGTTAACTCCCTCTCCACCTAAGTTCAATTCCTTGAAATGACATGTTAAGCATGTTGTGATGAGGTTAGAGGAATAGGTGGCCCCAGGGAGTTACTCTGTTTGTGGTCAATACGAGACGTCTCAACTCTTGATAAGTCATATATTCCTCGTATATACGTCTTATAGGCAAATCGAATATACTCTTAATGGTATAGTGGTAGTTTGAAGGTTTGATCCTAGGCCTAGCCTAGATCACACCAACGAGTTACCGATCAACCATGGTAAAAAAAAAAACACATCATCATTATGAATTACCCTCGATCGAGGTGAGAGTCAGGAGGAGGAGCATGGTGAGATTCGCACCACCACCACACAATTATTGAAGGTACAGTGAGGGTGGTGGCATGGCCACCCCCACACAAACCTTAGCACGCATAAGATGTCAAGGAAATTAAGTCACAGAGGGAGAGGGTATTCTGTGTATTTGGATTTGAATCTGTTCAAACTTGTAGCAACTGGAAAACTTGTTTCCTCCATAGGCTTTCGATGGCATAGGCATCTCTCTAAGGAATTTCTCAGAAATGGAAGCTACACCCAGGCTCCGGGAGTTGAAGGTGTAACACCTCCTCTCCTTCTCAGTCCTTCTTGGTATGTTCAGATTGGCTTCCCTATGAATTCAATGCTTTATGTGATATATATGTTTTGTATATGGTTGGGGATGGTCGGTCCAGACACGACATTATGGACTAATGCAGAGTTTAGCCCTCCTATGACTGAATGGGATGGGGTTCACCCTCTTTCCTGCATATCGTGGGTAGGGAGGCCTCTCGACATCAAACCCCTGACTGATTTTAGTAATCCTGACTACCCAGGAGCTTGGAAACCTTCCGATATGGATACTTCCCGGTTTTTTATAGATGGTAGGATAACGCCTTACGTTTCTAACTCTATATCCATGCAATTTATGAGAAAGGAATTGTGTTACTGGTTTATGGATGATATTTCTTATTCTCATGAGGAATTCATGCACCAGACATAAAAGAACCTTCAAGAGAATTGGGATGGGTTCGTAATTCAAATCCATGAAGATAATGAGGATATGTTCCTTAGAGTGAGGTTTAATGGTTTTCTTTGTTGTGTTTATGTTCATGCCGACCCTACAGGCTCCTTAATTAGACTAACTTGTGGGCTCATCCATCCTGGTTGTCCTCTCGATCATTTTTTTGTTGTTCACATTGCGAGACTTGTAATTCAAAGCCCCGCATTCTTGGTACATTTTAATTCTCCATACAACAATAATCAATCGAAGTTCATGGCTCGCCCAACCACACACTGAGGTCGCACCCATAATGTAAGTCGGGGGCGAGGTCAAGGTTGAGGTCGTGGGAGTGGGAAATCCTGTGCTAACAGAGGTCAAGGACCTAGTACCAGAACTCGATTCATCTTAACAACTTCCAGAGCATATAGAACTAATACCCACCCACGGGCCTGCCAGACGATTGATGAATGGGAAGCAGAGATTGTTAACCAGGTCAATATCAGCGACCACTCTTGGAGGAGTTGGGGGACATGATTCCACACTCAGGCCATGCACGTGGTCGCTACTCCTAGTACCAACAATCATTATTTATATTTTGGTTGGTGAAGACGCTTCTAACAAAGGCTTTGATAATGAGTATTACAAGCATTTCAGGTCCTACCGATGAAATTCGGAAAATTCATAAGGAATTTCAGTTAATTCAACACCAAATCCAACAACAAAATGCTTGCCTTACAATAGTAGAGAAACATATCCCCTGCTTGCCTCAAACTTAGTTGTCAGGCTCCAATGCAAAAGACCCGACACTAGTTAAATATTTTGATGATTAGCTTGGGCATTATGTGAGTATGGTTATTTTGTTGTTTCAGTATAGTTTTGTGTAGATGATTAGAAATAAATTTTGGTACATATGTAATAGGTTTCTGGTTTATAGTGGTTATAAATATTGTCAAGTTTATCTTTTTATGTTGGACAATCTCAAACTATTCAGATTTTGGATGACCTATAATGCTACCAAATATTCAACAGACTTGGTTTCCCTCTAGATAAGTTAAAACCATCTGACGTTGGATGTTGACCTTATAACACCTACTTATTTTTGAAAAATAATGAAAAAATTATGTCAAACTTACAAACAGAAAAAACATCATCATTATAAATTCATACTCATAATAACGACAAAATCATAATTAACCTTAAAATCTCACATATGAAACCCATTGAAAAAATACAAACCATACTCCCTCAATTTTAAGCCATAACTTAGTATGTTAAATTTTTATACGAAACCATATTGTAATGTTACATATTTTAAAAAATATAGATTTTATTCTCTTGATTTTAAGCCATAACTCTAAGTAACATATCAGATTTCCATATAAACCATATTATTATTTTGCACACTTTACCTTTTTGTGTTTTGAGGGGCACATGCACCACATTCCTTTGAATCTTAATCTTAAAATATAGGTTAAACATTAAACCAAACATATCATTGTAGGTAGACAATGATAGAAAATTGCTTTCAAGTAAAGTCACATCGAATGATAGAAAATTGCTTCCACTATATTTATGAAGTGACATACATTGTTTTAATGTGTTTTCAACTAATTTGTTTTCACTACATCTATGAAGTGATATTTTTTAAGTGTGTTTTCAATTAATTTGTGGGAACATGTGAACCCAAGTATGTATTAATACATAACAATACTCATATAAAAGGATAGGAAATTTAACTGTGCACATAATCATTGTAAAATAAAAACGATAGGAAATTTAATTCTTCACATGGCCATTGCAAAATCATAGGGCAATTTCAAAGATATGCATATGTGATTTGTTTTAAATTTCAAATTTCAAATATATGCATATGTGATTTGTTTTAAATTTCAAATAAGTAATTTTTTTAATAATGAGTATTATTTGATTAATATTAATTTAAAATATTGATAATAATAATAAAGGTTAGGAATTTTGTTTATTATTTATAATAAAGTATAGATATTTATTTTATGAAAGAACTAAATATAATATGGTTTTTATGTTGAAAATAATAATAAGAAATCCCCCGATCGGGGTGGATGAGGTGGTGACGTGTGGAAATAATGAAGGTAGGAAGGTGGCAATGCAGGCCACCACGCAACATTATAATTACACAGGACGTCGGGACGGCCTACAGGCTAGGTAGAATCCCGAGGAGTAGAGGCGACAGAGAAGTGGAGGAAGAAGGAGGAAAGAACGGCGGCGAACGAACGATGGGACGTCGGGTAGGTGGCAGAAGATTAATAAGGACAGGAGAGGGCAGAACCGAAGGTAGCATGCTGCAAAGGAAGGAGACGAAGGGAGTTTGAGGCTGGCCGACATTCTCTGCAACTCGTCATAGAAAGGGGTATGAATTCGTAAAACCATCCATTGCTTTCTTTGCAATCCCCAGTAATATTAAGGAAAAGGGAAGAGGGCTAGCCGCTGCAGAAGGTCGACGAAGGGAAAGGGACGTGAAATTCATCCATATTATTACCAGTCAGAAGACAGTGGGCGGGAGAATGAGAAAGGCTGGGGTCGAAACTAGCAAGGCAGGGAGCCGAACAGGTCAGGACAAATGCATGCAAGGTTCTTGGTTAAATACTGGTCAGGGGCAGTTGAAGACGGAAAAGCAGATGGTTTGGGAGGAAGAGAAGACCCCCGAGCAGACTTTCCAATTTCATTCCAGGAAAGGAGGGGCGGGGAAGGTCAAAATTCTTGAAAAAGAGCAGCAAGGGGAGGGAACGAATCTGGAAAAGAAAGCTAAGGTGCCTGGAGGCGAGGAATTTACAGGGAACACATCCTTCGATGTTGGGCAAGGGAGTCAGGCAGCAGCCAGGAACAAACCAACTCGCCCAGGTCGCGGAAGAGGGCGTAGGGGCAGAGGAAGAAGTCGACAATCCGGCAGACAGGAATTAAGACCCCCATCTCCAGTTTGTCAAAGACGAGGCTGGAAAACCATGAGGCATATGGTGCAGGAGGCAAAAAAAGCCTACAATGAAGGAACTGACGCCGACATCCGCAGGCTAATTCAAGAACTAGAAGCAAATGCAATGTAAGAAGACTCCAAACCAAAGATGGAAGACTAGGGTAACTTGATCCCTGACCCGAGCAATACCAGGGGATGCATGTCCTTATACAAGCAGGCTTTACATGTATATTGGGTGTTGAAGAGATTACTGGCAAAGGCAATGGAGCAGGTGGCAGTGGAAATGGCAGAGATGGCTCAGGGCATTCCCAATTTAAGGCGAGAAATGAAAAATCTCCAAATCACTATGCTCATGCAGGACAGTAAGTTGGAGGAGATTCAACAACAGCTGAAGAAGCTAGTTCCAGTGACAAAAGACGAAGACACTCCACCTGAAATCATGGTAGATTAATCCTTCTAGTTGTTACAATGGCTTTGCTTGTTAGCTCTCTGAGAACAAGCTCTCTTTTTTCTGTTTATAGTTTCTAATGTCGATAGGAAATCAAATTAGTAATTTTGGCAGTAAGGTTTATTTGGCATGGATATGTAGACTTATTCTTTTTTTCTATTGGTCGGCTTATAAAGACTTAAGGTGGCCAACAGACCCGGTTTCCCTTCGGGGCGGGTTGAGGCCACCAAATGCTTGTACTTATTTCAACTTGGTTAAATAGAAAAACAAAGGTCCTACTTTAGCTTACAAAAAAAAGAAAATAATAATAATAATAATAATTAATTTTGTCCTTAAATTAAATTGTAATTTCACATCTCATGACAATTTTTAATAGTTAACTAAGTTCATTTGACTTAGTGGACTGAGTTCATTCGAGTTGAGAATCTATCTAGAGTGGTTCCTAATCGAGTTGAAAATCTATACAGAGTCATGTAGAATGGTTAGTAAATTTTAACAGTTAGGTTGAGTTATTTTGAGTTGTAATTATTTAATTTAGATTAACAGAGTTAAATTTAGTTAAATTAGTTCCAACCAATGGAGGAATTAATGGGAGATCCAGTAGTGGGGTGTTTGAGTTGTAATTATTTAATTTAGATTAACTGAGTTAAATTTAGTTAAATTAGTTCCAACCGATGGAGAAAATAATGGGAGATCTAGTAGTGGGGTATGACTAGCATTGTTCAACCAGTAAACTAAAAATTTACTCATAATTAAGTCATGTATGTCACATCAAAGAAAGATCCAATTGAGGTTGGAGTTCAGGGACAATGTACTATTAGTTGAAATTTCATCTAAATTAAATAGATGGTGAATGCAGTCAGAAGAAGACCTAAAATAAATCATTCCTTAATTAGAAAACTCACTAATTTTAACCATTCAAATTGCCTTTAAAAGGAGGAATGAAGGCATAAGTTTAATCATTGTTTTGGTGAGCACGAATTGCTAAGACCCGGCAATAGGAAGTAGGAGTTTGTGCGTGGAGCTTGTGAGAACAAGGAAATATGAGCTTGGCAGGTAGCAAAATTGGCTAAGTATTGGCTTGGGCTTGTTTGGGAATCAATGAGATAGATAGAGATAGTGGAGAGATTGCTCGGGCTTGAGAAAAGCAATGTAATCTTCTCATATATTCTTATTAGTGCAATATACAGATAGCAAGGGTTTTTAGCTATGGCTTTCCCTAGAAAATTATTGTGTTATATGTGATTGGATTATTTTTCTTTTATGCTTCATGATTTCATCGATCAATTATTTGTTGTTTATGCTCATGAGTAGAGTAAATTCAAGTCAATTGTTTTAGCATATTACAATCTGTAGTTCGAATCCACAAGGAATTTTTACATTTTAGTGAACATTGAATTCAGATATAAAATAACATCGTTTTGTTTGAAGAATCAATAAAAAATTGTAATCTCAAAACA
The DNA here is from genome assembly GCA_031772625.1 of Pinus tabuliformis. Lineage (NCBI taxonomy): Eukaryota > Viridiplantae > Streptophyta > Pinopsida > Pinales > Pinaceae > Pinus > Pinus tabuliformis. Next base: position 29,812,871 of record CM062808.1, on the reverse strand, counting down.
TAACTTTTTTTTGTAAGCTTGATAGGACTCTCCAATTTTTTACATGTCCATTATTCACCCCGCTACGAGGAGGGTAGCACAAGATTGAACCCAAGACTTTCGGTTTCGGTGAGACTTCATTTCAATGACCACTGCGACTTAACTACCCCACGTAGATATCTCAAAACCTAACTTAAACATCAAAATAAACTTACTAATTAATAACTTTTTAACATAATTTAAACATTAAATTAAATTTACTAAAAAATAAAAATAAATAAATAATATATTAAAATAATTATTTTTCTTAATATTTTATTAAATTTTATAATTTATCAAAATTAACAATAAAATTGAAAGTATTATTTTTAAAATAGGTTTTTCCAAAACTATTAATAAAACCAACAAGTACATCAAAATATTTATTTTCTCTCAATTTTTTATTAAAAAATACATTAATCCAGACTGATATCAAAATTAATGAAATCATCACTTTTAAAACATGTTATTTTGAAAATTATTATTAAAAAGCAAATTTATTAAAACACTTATTTTCTCTAGAATTTTGTATCGAGAAATGATTTATCAAGACTGATATCAAAATTAACGAAATCATCACTTTCAAGGATGTTATTTTGAAAATTATTACTTACAAAAATAAAATGTTTAGTTTCTCTCCTGATTTATTAAAACAAACCTCAAAATTAATGAAATTATCACTTTTAAAAAGTGTTATTTTGAAAATTATTACTAAAAACTAATAAATATTTTAAAAGACTTATTTTATTTCAAAATTAGAATTTATCAAAACAATATCAATATTAATAAAGTTATCATTATTGAAAATGTCAGGTAGAAAATGATTGCTAAAAACCAGCAAATGTATTTAAAAACTTATTTTCTTTCAGAATTTTTGTATTACATTATATAAATTATTAAAAAATGAAATTATTATTTTTAAGCAATGTTATTTTGAAGATTAGCACAAAAAAAACTAATAAATATATTAAAAGGTGTAGTTCATTTCAGGGAGGAAATGTTCTTTTATTAAAATTAGGGATATAATTTAAATCAAAATTGTGATTTTTTATTGTAGTTGTCTATAATGTTATTTTTTGGATGTTTTTTCGGCAGCAATTTATTGGAATCGCAAGTTTGATAGCTAGTTTCTGCACAATCAAAGCGTCCCCAAATATGCACTTAAAAAACCATTTTAAATAATACAAATCAAGATTTAACCTCAATTTTTTCCACCGGATTTCGTCACCGGAATCTCCAAAAAGTCGCATTATAGACAACTTCTTGTTTATTGTTGTTTATAATACATTTTTAAATGCATAAATGGATTCAACATGCTCAAAAACGTTTGGAGTACTACGAATTTCATAGATTAAATAACTTAAACTCAAATTTTTAAAAATCTCTGCCATATTTTAATTAATTAACCAAAAAAAAAAATTGAAAATAGTCATTTCATCTATAAACTAAATAATATTAAAAAACTTATTATCTTAAAAAAATTAGTATTAAAAATATAAATTCACAATTTAATAAATTATGATTTTAGATATATATATATATATTTATATATATATATATATATATATATATATATATATATATATATTTTTTTTTTTTTTTTATTTTTTTTTATTTTTTTTTTTCCGAAGGTGGCAAAACCTATCAAACTCAGGTGTCAAACCAACAGTGAGGACAACCATCTCTGGCTGCTATCCGTGAGTGTCGATTTGACTCATCACCGTTATCAAGGAAAACCACGCCACCTGTAATAACCCGCTGGTGGTCCGTAAGGGAGCAGGCTTTCACTCCTGCCAGATGCCTCTGGGTCTTGGGCCGTTAACCTGTTTCCTTACGTCCGAGGAAGACGAGCTCTTAGCCAAGCAGAAGCAGTTTTACGGCATACTCCTTGAGATTCAACTACTTTAAGTAATTAATATAATTATTATTTCTGTCTAAATATTATTTTAAAAATTGTCACATAAAACAACCAACCATATATTTTTTGAAAAATCAAAATATATGATATAAAACATCACACCACATATTTTCAATATTTTAAAAAATCAATAATATATTAGTTATAATAAACTTCAATCAATCTCTTTCAAAAATAAATTAGTTATAATAAATTTCTATCGATCATTTTCTTCCTAACCTAACTAATATGTGGAAAGATTCTTTTCTATGCAGAATGTGGGGCACATAACTCACTCGGTTACCAAATAAAAATGAGGTCCCTTTCCCTAGTGGGGGCCCTTGGGCATTAGGTTGCATATCAATTTTATTAAAGGATTCTCATCCCCTTGTCTTGTCCCAAGTCAAGTCAAGATGCTCGTGCTAATTGAAGGGCACCGACACATAGCACCGACACATCTAATGCTTCACTGGCATGTGCTTATTATTCTTAGAGCTCCACCCACCACAGTGTGTACAATCTCTACAGAGTAGATATCCCTCCCAACAATGATTTCAAGGTAGTTAAAAGTTGCCCTGACAAGGCTTAAAACTCTGGTCATGGAGAGTACTTATGCTTTTTACCAAATTACTCACTATGCAATGTATTATATTTATCATGGAAGGTGATGCCTCAACTAACACCAATATTGAGTTTGCCTCTAGGGAGTTTGTCTAGTGTGGTTAGAGATTAGGTTTAATTTTTGGGTACATATAGCCATGTATCAGAATATACATATACATATACCTATATGGGTAGGTGTTAATTATTTTAAATATATAAGTTTTTTTCTTTATGAATTTTTTAAAATAATGATAAAGAAAATTAATATTTTTATTAAAGAATTATTTTGAAGTAAGGAGAAGTTGAGATAATATTATTATCAAAATTTAAAATTTTTAATTTTTTTTATTTAAGTGATTATTTTGGTACCATTTTCATATTAAAGAAAGAAAAATTCAAAGCCTTGAAGCATCTTGTTTACTAATGTTAATATTTTTGTAAATTTTTAATTTTTTTTATTTAAGTGATCATTTTGGTGCCATCTTCATATTAAAGAAAGAAAAATTCAAAGCCTTGAAGCATTTTATTTACTAATGTTAATATTTTGTAAATAACAATAGTAGACTAGAGTTATATCTCTTCACATTTTACAAAAAGGCGTGCATTGCCAAATTTAATTGTTCAAAATGATATTATAGTCATTTTTGCAAAAATGACTTTTATAAATGTTTTTAAAAACTTGAATTTAAGTTGTTTAAATTGTAGAATTTGAGTGTCCTAGGATTTTTCAGGCATTAAATCCATTTATGCATTCAAAAATGTATTTTAAACAAAAAAAAAAATCACAATCTTGCTTGAAATTGTATGACCAAATTTAAGTGAAAAAAATTATATTATTTCATAAGTTAGACTACGCTTTATACTAATAAGAAAACATTTTTAAAAAAAATATATATATATATTATATTAAATATAATTAAATATAAATTTTATTTAATGTAATAAAAAATAATATATATTTTTTATCATATTAATAATATAATTGTTATACAAAGTAACGATTTTCTAACCAATACTATAAATCAAAAGTTCACACAACTACATGAAATCTTATTATATACTTTGTATAACTTTGTCTTACAAATATAACGTCATCATACCTGGGAAAACATCAATCTAAACATTATAAAGATCAAACTTACCAACTTTCTAAACATCCTAAAAATCAAACTTACTCAACTTTATATTGAATTTAAAGATATTTATCTTTCACCTCTTTATTATTTAATAAAATTTCTTTCACGATAAATTTTTTTATTAATTAAATATAATTCAAATATTTGGAAAAAAGTTGTCATTTTTCTTTACTTAAATAAAAATTTCATTTTATAATATATTTATTTTCTTTGTAAATTAATTATTAGTTATTAATCTATCCTTAAATACAAATTCTCTAAATTAATTATTTACTATTAATCTATCTTTAAACAAATAAATAACTTTATTTTAAATGGGCATATTTAAAATAACAATAAATAAAATAAATACATAATAAAAAAATATAAAAAATACAATTGAAAAAACCCAACATAAGAAATCATTGAAAAAATCCACATGGTGATGCACCTCTCAAATTTTTTAAAGGTATGGATTGTCTCACAAGATGTTTCTTTGGGGCACGTTAAATAAAGCAATAATATATGCCTTTACAGTTGGAATGTCTATAAGGGCTTGTCCCTCTCTAAATCTTTTATAAAAGTGGGATAGTAAGCATTTGGGTTCAAAACAACTTTTTTATGTTTGGAGTGGTTTATATTTATTGTATCAAACATGGGTAACCTTTTAAAGGAGCATTGTGCACAAGGAAAGTGTGCTATTTGTGGAAAAAATCAACCTAATTAAGGAGATTCTTTTAATATTTAGGGGTATATTCGTTTGCTTATGAGGTTTTGGTTGTTAAGTTATTTTCAATTTTTCAATGAAAAATAGTCGGGCGAAAAGGGTAGGTGCTCCCATTTTGAATGTCTCAATCTTAAGTTGAGGTCCAAGTTTATTGTTGAGTGTGATTTGTGTGTTATTGTACCTAGTATATGATTTATAATTGCAACCCACTGTATTTCAATTTGAGTCTAACTTGAGACATTATGTGAATGGTCTGTAAAGGGTCAAGTTTAAAAAATCACTCTAAACCCTTATTCAATCATTACCCACCCCCCGAGTTTTTGAACTACCTAATAAGTGCTTCACTATAAACATTATTGGGTATGGGCCATCTTTGAAGATTGTTATTACTATACGCATATTTTTTGTATATATTTTATTTTGCATCTAGGTTGTGCCTTGTTTTGTGCCACTTTTGCATCTTAATCGTGTTATGGCTTCAATTGCTTGTATTATGTCTTGATGGTGTCCTAGTTGTGTCATATATGTGTGTTAATTACATATAATTTAGCTTTATTTGTGTTGTTTCTACATTTGGTGTATGTCATACACGAATTTATGATTATGTCATCTTCATGTCATGTTTACGTCTAGTTTTAAATTCAGATGATTCTTATTAGTCTCTCATTTGTGTCTACAATGAGTCTTATGTGCATGTATGTTGCATAGTTTTTGGTCACTTTCGCACATAGTTTGAGTTTTTGTGTGTCACTTTTGCATCTTTTAGTGCATTATTTGTCTTGTTTACATCTAAAATGATCCTTTTATGTTCCTAGCGTGTGCCTTAGTTGTGTCTACCATGCCTCTAAATGCATTTTTTTGTATATTATTTATAACTAAGCTGGCTTGGCCTCATTGGTGTTTGACTGGAATTTGTTGTATTCAGAATAATTGAATCAGTCCATTTGATTAGTTTATTCTAATTAAATTTGAATTAAGCATCCATTTCATTTTCACATCAATTATTTTTCAAGGAAAACTTCGCAAGAAAACCCCAAGCACTTCCCCACATTTTGTAGATGGTACCCTTTGTAAACTCGTTGATGCTAATTTTGAAACCTAACTTGATGAGAACATCAATTGAGGCACATGATAGTGGTAGTCAACCCAAGGGTTCAACCTTGAAACCTCATATATGAAGCTTAATCCATTCTACAACTCAAGCTAGCTCACTAAATTTCATTTTTGCATCAATCCTTTCCATGGAAAACCTTGTGGAAAAATCTTTGAGTGCTTCCCCATGATCCACAGATGGTAAACAATATCCCATATATTAAAGTTCCCATTGAGCCTTGGAGCCTCCTCAAATTGATTGTCTTCTATTTTAGTAGTAGAGGGAGACACATCCTTAGGAGGATTGGAGACTTTCTTCCTTGACTTCGCCATTTGTGTTCTAAGGTTCAACCTTAAAGCTGTTAGGCTTTGAATGAAGGAACCTGCTCTGATACCAATTGTTGAAAATATTGAGAGGGGGGGTGAATCAATATTTCTTTTCCCCACTATTGTTTTACTAGTTAAAACATATATATTCAGAACACAAGATGAACAGCAAGAATAAATGCTTTTATTAATATAAACTGTGCAGTTATAGATGGTCACAATCAGTTTCCAAGCTCCAACTTGGACTTTGGTGAGGCTCCAACCTCTCAGAGCACCAACTCTATTTTGCCAAGACACCAATCTTGGACTTAGGAGCACCAACTCCCAAGGACTTCAATCCTTCCATACTTTTGAGGCACCAGCCCCAAGGACTCCAATCCTTCTTGCTTCTGATGTGCCAACCCCAAGGACTCCAATCCTTCTTACTTGTCAAGATTCATTTGATAGTACTGTTCTTCTCTCAGAACTCTTCTCTGCTGAGTTCTGTCTATTCACAGCTTCACTGTAGTCTCCAAACTACAGTATCAATGACAACCATGTCTTCTTATGAATGAGTCTTTACAGCTCTGCACATTGCCCACGCATAGTCTCCAATAGTCTTCATGCTCTCTGATAATGTCTTCACATAGCTCTAGTCAATCTATTGTTAGCTGCACTAAGCTTTGCATAAAGAACAACTTCTTGTTCAAGCTTATGTTCTCTGCTAGCTGCTTCTCCCCTTCGACTGTCTGCTGTCTTGTTAGCTCTGCGGCCCTCTTTCTGTTCTGCTGGATCCTCTCGCTGCCTCTGTCTCCTCCAGCTTATTTTCCACAGTGTTCAATAGCCTTCAGCAGCATTCACCGCTGCTACTTCTGCTATCTCACACTCTGGTTCTTCACCACACCAACAACATTCAACAACATTTATGTTCTCTGTTTTGCCTGCTTTTATTTGTTCCTCATGCCTCTGTCTATCGGTTTCCTCTCTGCGCTGGCCCTTTAGCTTCCTCAACGCTCACTGTCGTTTCCTCTGTGCTCGCTTGCTGCTTCAGCTTCCCAGCTTTCGGTTTCCTCTGTCTATTCGTGCTCACAGGACATGTTGATTCAAATGGCGAGAACCGAGTCATCCGTAGAGAACACATATTCAAAAACTTGTAACAACGCTCTCCTTTTTTAATGATGGCAGGCATACACAGAGTCGGCATAGTTTAACGGACAGCCACGTCCCAATCGCAATCACAATCGGCTTGATTCAGCCTCCTGAACTATCGGGAGCATTATTGTATGCATTTCTGCCTCAAAAGCCTGCACATGGCAAATATACAATTACACAGGATTTATGAGTGAAACAGGCGAAACTTGTTAAAGAGGCGGACTTCAATAAATTTTATACCTGCATCTATACTATATCGGGTCCGTAGTATAATCACAATCGACGCTTGTAGTCAGACAGCCCTCTGTGTAGCATAGCGATGGGCGGATGTGATACATTATTAACCCATAGCACAATGTAGCGGCGGGTCCGCATGTATATGTATCGCAATCGGGGGTTGCCCTTGGTCGATGTCCGATGCGATATCGCTATCGGCGATCGCAAGTCGCACAGGGTGAGGTCCGATGCAATATCGCTATCGACGATCGCAAGGGGGGCGCTTAACATTGTATGACTTCCCTCCCGAAGTCCCGATGCGATATTGTGTGTCAGACCTGATAGGACTTAACGCTCCCGTTCATAACAATTCAAGTCCGCTTTCTGCCCGTTCATAGTTTTTGCTGCCGATGGTGTATTTGCATATATAACCAAGTCTTCTGCTCCAATAGTGTATTTTCCATATATGCATAGTTTTTGGCCGCCGATAGTGTTAATGCCTCCTTTGCTCCTCCGATAGCTCCCGATAGTGTTATCTGTGAATATATGGCTCTCGAAATTGCAGTTGCATGCATACATGTGATTTCTGCTCCGATAGCTGTAATGTGCCATAGATGCCCACCGATAGTGTTTAAATGCATGCATATATATATATATATATATATATATATATATATATATATATATATATATATATATATATATATATATATATATATATATATATATATATATATCTATATATATATATATATATATATATATATCTGAGTTCAGCTCCCGATGGTGTATTCCGCTTGCTACATATGCTATGGTGTATTCCGCCTGCAATATATATTATTCTTTGATACCATAAACACTATAATCCTCCCGATGGCTCTGTTTGCTCTGTTAGTTCCTTTGGTTGCTTTGTCTGCTCCTCTTGGTGTCGTCTGCTTGCTCTGTGAACTCAGTTTCGGCATATATATATATGTGTATATATATATATATATATATATATATATATATTATATGTGTGGCTCCTCTTGTAGCTCCTCTTGCTCCAATGTGGCTCCTCTCGTTTCCATCTGCTCCTCCCGTGGCTCTGTCTGCTCCTCTCGTCTCCATCTGCTCCTTTGGCTTGGCAGTGTCTTTTAAAGACCTCCTTGCATATATGTCTGTTTCCGCATATATATATGATATATATATATATGGCTCGGCTATCCTGATGGCCTTGCTCCTGTCTCTTCATGAATCTGCTCTGCATCCCCTTGGCTTCATGTCATCCTCTAGTATCTAGAATATTGCCATATTGACATCAATGACAACCTAGGTCAACACTTCAAGCATGGATGTCAAGCTCTGAACAATAGATGTAGATAAACTAGATGACCAAGTAGAAGGTTGAGGAGAAGAAGCAACTCTTAAAAAGTTCCAGTAAGTGACTGGTATCCAGGAGGAACTGATGGACCACCATACAATAGTGATTCCGGGGAGCTGGTAAACATATATGAATCAATGGGTTGGCTCCCAATAGGAATTTTTGACATAGTTCTTCCTGGTGAATAAAAAGGAACGCAGGACGATGAAAAATTATGACCTAAAAAGGAAAAGGTGGTAGAATACCAAGGGTTAGTTCAGAAAGGAGAGAAAGGAACTCTTGGGTCAAAAGATTCACTATCGATAAATGGAGAATGAGGTGTTTCTACCTCTTCGTTTCTAGTAATATCTTCAATGCTAATTAACCCAGGAGGTAATTTAGTTGTAATTATCAGCTTCCTTCGAGGTGAAGGTGGCTCAGGAGTAGGAGCTATAACAATCGAAGGTGATTCAGGTTGAGAAACTTCAAACTCAAGTTGTTCTATTTCTGGTTCGGTTAGTTCAGTGTCTGAAACCTCACCAATATTAGATTTAGTTTGAACTACTTCGGTAATCTTTGGGCTAGAATAAACTAAGCTTGATTCTACTTCTTTGATCCAGGTGGATATTGATGGGCACCTGCCTATGCCACTTGGACCCCCACCATTATTTCTTTCAGTTTTTCAGTTTCCCTATTTGTAGCACAATTTACTATTTTTGGCAATTTTTCATGTCGTGAACTTCTGGAGCCATTTTGAGGCCCTTAACGATGTTTTTTTGGAAAATGGGGGCCAACATGGGTCATAGAATACACAAAATCATAGATAAGAGACTCAAGAGATACATAGGAACTCAATTGGAAATGGAAACATCAACATGGAAATCTCTCTTTCTATTATGGAAATAATCTTATCAATTTACAAGTGAGTTATCTTGAGCCCTTCCTTCCTTTTTATAGAAGTTTTGAGGGAAGTCTTGGGTTTTTCCTTGATTCTTCATTTCAAATCATACCTAAAACAAATTATCTAGGATAGTCCTTAAATACATGATTTTCATAAGGTTCTGTTATATACATATTTGGACACTGCAACCCCAATCTCATATGTCCATAAACCAAGGGCTTCTAAGCCCCTAAAAGTGTTGTTTCATACCCTAAAGGAACAAGGTCAGCTGATTGCATCATCTCCCATAAGTTCTCCCTGAAAAACTACTCAGAACTGGTCAAAACTGGACCATACAGACTGCTCAGTGCTAAGGGTGCGATGCATCTCACCTGCCACATGCAAAAAGTGCGATTCATACTGAAAATCCCTTCTATAGGGTGCGATGAGCGAGAGAAAACAAATGGCAGAGGCAGTTTTCTAGGTGGAAACCCAGAGAATCTTCTAGAAACTGCCCACTTGACACTTGCCTCTCTGAATTCGCCCAGGGATGGGTAAGAGATCATGAAATATCCAAGTGGAACCAAGAACTATCAGAGATATGACACTAATCAAAACCCCAAAAGCTGACTCACCCACCTGCAAACATCTATATATGGATCCCTCATCCTAGAGATCCAGAGGCTAGAATTTTGTATTTTGTAAGGAAGTGTTGTTGGTTTCTTTGTGCAACATTGTATTGTTGGGTGATCTAAGCTTTTCATGAGGTGAAGAGGGCTTTCATGCTAGGAGGATGGCGCTGGGTCAGACCGATGGGTTGTAATCCTCTCTTCTACTACTTCTATCAATAAAGCTATTTGAGTTTTCCTCCATATTCCTATATATCTCTGAATCTTGTATTGATATATGCATTTGTATGGTTAATATACATCTGATCCTATATTGTTTATGGTTATAGATCTCTATGCTTTGATGGTATTATGCTACTTTGACTCTACAGGTGTTCTTTGAAGCGGGACAAGTAAGGAAGGAGTGGCGAAGCTCTGCCAAAGGAGGGAGGAAACAAGCAAGGAGCTAAGCGAAAGACTAAGGTTGGTACTCTTTGCTTCTCTCTCATCTATCTCTCATAAAGGAAAACACAAGTAACTTTAGTTTGTTTGTTTCTAAGATAGCTACCCATCTTAGTGGGACTAGTAGCTCTGAATGGACACTAGTTTTCCCGATAACAAAATGGCGACTCTGCTCGGGATCGAATAGCTTGTTTGCTTGTTTCTGTTTGTTTGCTTTATAAACTACAGACGGAGCTTGAAGTTAAGCCAGCTAGCCTTCGAACTTCATTTGCTATGCAAATGCAAAGTAGATCAACGTTGCTTCAGTCAATCTTCGGGTTTGTTTATGAACTGAACAACAGACTTGCAAACATCCTAAGAGCCTTGGTGGTAGCTCGAGTAACCTCATTAGATCAACCCCTGTACTTTGTGTTTACTGCCTATCATTAGCTCAGCCTAAATCCCTGAACTAAACTGCAAACTGTGAACAAAAACCAAGCTCAGTCTCGTCCCTGGACCATCGCACTGTCCCTCATTGGTAGTCTGGATGCATCGCACCTCCTGTGTGTTGAAGGTGAGATGAATCTCTGTTTCCCTGTGTTACAGGTGCGATGATTAGGTAAGACTGTTTCTGCCTCTAGATTTTGGTTTTCTATTCATTGTCTTCAGCTTTATTCAGTAGTTTTGTTGTCCGTGATCAGTATATCACTGTTGAAACTCTCTTCCTTTGCATTATTCAGCCTCCATTGATAAAGAATTGTGAATGTTTTTATGTATCTTTCGTCATTTACAGTTCTCTTTTGCAAACAGTAGCTTAATCGGATTGTCGTCTTTTGATTTGAAAGTGTTGCAAGTGTCGTTTTCAGTCAGAGAAAAGAGTCTTCCTCTTGTTGATAGCCAATTTCACTTTTGCCATTGTATTTGATTTGAATTGATAGTATTTCAAGTGTCAAAAGCAATTTTAAATTCGAAATCGCAAAGTGTCGTCTTGGTATTCCTTTCATTTTTTGAATTTGAAATCGCAAAGTGTTCTCTTAAGTCTTCCTTTCGTTTTTTGAAAAGAAAATTGTTAGTACTGTCACTTTGAAAGAAAAATAGTTCAAATATATACTTAGCATTCTTTTTTTCATTCACACATTAAGAAAGCGGAAAACAAATACATGCACGTGCATTTGCATTTAGACTGCATGCGGGAATTGATTTAGGACAGTGCATCTTAGTGTGTGCTCTCTTCTCTATGTTGAAAGAATTTTACTTCTCTTTCCTTAGTAGCTAGGATTTTCATTGCAAAAAGAAAGTAAGCGACTATTTATCATCTTAGATTGCATATTTAGGAATTGTATATCTACATCATGCGGTGAACCTTAAAGGCAAATTTCTTAAGAAAGATCAACTGTAAAATAAATCTCAATGAACATAAAAACGCTTTGGAACCTAATGCACAACATCTAGAATTCTAGGCTAGAGACGTATTCCGACGTCGTAAAGCCTGGTAACTATCGTTTTCATCGTAGGTTGGGTGATTCCTCCTCTTTGATATGACAAGTGCCAGTACGGACTTGTGCTCCCACGTACTGTCGAGTATATATTGGGAGACCACAATAGGCTATATCCTTTATCCTTAGGAAGCCGTGTCTGCTGCCCTATTGATCGCAATGCACTGAATAGAACATTCAAGAAGATTAATTGTCGTACCGCAAAAAGTATTATGCAGTTTTGCGATTGGTTTGGTAATCCCTCTGTCTAGATTTCCAGAGTAGTCACTTTTGTTCCTTTTCAGACTCCTTAAAAGAAAAGTTCCATCTGAGCACTTGTCACTTCAGGCTCATTAAAAATCGAAGGCGACTAGAGTCATCTTTAGCTTTTTATCGACTATTAAAAATTGAAAAAGCAAGTTGTGTCAAAGCGTCATAAAATTTATTTTAATCGGAATAACATCACTGTTCCCTCGTTGGTCTTAGGTTGACGAAATGGAGTCCACCAATCAAGGATTTCCCCTTGGGGAGAATCCTAGTCCCTTCTCCTCTTGGGGAGATGTTGGTGCACCTCATATGGCTACATTGTCCCTTCCAGGGCTTACAATTGGCTGCTAGTATGGCTTTTCTCGACCTCTGTCGTTCAAAACACCGTGATTCTTGAGCAATCAAATCAGTAACCAGATGATACTAGAGTTACCCCCCAACCTTCTACTTCATTTGTTTCTCCCTCTCTTTCTTCCTCTTTGCTTGGTGAAGCTAGTGAAACTAAAAACCAAGTAATTGAGAAGAAGAAGAAAGGGAAGGAGAAGAAGAAGAAGAAGAAGCCAACGACGAAAGGGGGCAACCATGCATCGTCTAGTGAAAATCCACACACTGCACCTTCCAAACCTAAATCTCCATGTGTCATTTGCAACGGATACCACTATTATCGAGATTGTCCTTGCATCCCACAGATCTTAAGGGACTGGTCTCCCCGCTTGCACAATCTGGTGTCCTCAACCTCTGACGATCATGTTGAGATTACACCATCAACTAGGGAAAATGAAGTCAATGGACAGAAAGGAAGATCTAAATTTCCTTGTAGACTGTGTGAAGGTGATCATGCCCTCCATCATTGTCCCTTCTTGGACGAAGCTAAAAGAGTCTTGGACAACCATCCTGCTTCATCGCAACGACTTCCTCCTGGATACAAGAAACTCTTGCCGAGTCCATCGCTAGTTGAAAATTCAACTGACACACCTTTATTGTCGGTTGAAGCACCTATTATTGAAGATAAACCCTCTGATTCTACACCGGGCCAAAGTCAACAGGTCGAGATGGCAGTCGACCCAGTCTTGTCTTCAGAAGGTCCACCTTCATATGATACAGTCACCAAAGGGAATGAGGATGACATCGTTCAAATTCTTTTTGTTAACATAGAATCTGATGAACATGGGGGCAATCTACCCATTCCTTTACCGCAGGAAGGAAGTTCGTTAGAGATTTACCCGGCCATTTATTCGGTCCCTCCTCCAAGCAATCTAGTTGTTTCCTTCGATTGGAATCTACTAGGCAGACCCCGCCTACCATCTAACGTACCTTTCTGAATCATAGTACAAGCTTACAGAATGATCATGGTTGGTACTATCATAGATGAAGGGGATTCTGTGAGTATCCTTTCCTCAACTGCTTGGAAAGCACTTGGTTCGCCATCGCTTCTGCCTGAGATTCGAAATCTGACAAGCTTCAACAAAGGAACCAGTCGACCATTAGGGATCCTTCCAAATTTGCCTATAACTTTGAGAAGGAAAACCATTCATCTAAACGTGATGGTAGTCCAAGGACCTTTAGATTACAATCTACTCCTTGGGCATGACTACATTTATAGCATGGGAGCTATTGTTTCCTCACTCTTTCGAGTGATGTGTTTTCCGCATGAAGGCAGAGTGGTCCAGCTCGTAGACCAGCTTTCATTCCCCGGTTCACACATAGCTACTAGTCAAGTGCCATCCCTAACTGGTCTTTTTACACAAGGAATGTCTCATCAATCTCCAGTCTGTCCACCTAATGAGCGCGAGTGATTCGGTGATTGTGACTGAAACCCAGGGGGCATGCACCCTAGTCTGCTTCGGCAGGAAAACTTTAGGTATAGGGTAGGTTTTCATGGAGGATATATGACTAGTCTGACACACCCGTCCATTTAGGAAAATGGGATTAGACTGGAATAAGATTCCCTCATCAAAGTTATGTGAGTGGATGCATCCCACCATTCACCTTTGTCTATTTCGATGGACAGAGCCAAGGAAGTGTTTTGTCTGCAAATGCGGATGGAGCAATCTTGCAAATGCGAGAACTTTCATATGGTAACCTGGAAACTCTACTTTTATTTATACCTGGGGACATGCAAACCTTTTGCATGCAAGTGAAAAACGACCTTTTATTTTCATAGTTTGTAGGCTTATTTTCTTAGTTTGTAGGCTCTCAACCCTTTAACCTCGTAGGTGGGTCGTTCCTAGCTTGCATAATAAAGGCTCTAGAGCAAAGTTTCGAATGGGGCAAGCTCCATAAAAAATGAACCTATCGATGATAAATCCTTATTATACAACTGGCACAAGCAGTTTTATGCGAAATTCAAGCTCGTTAAAAAATAAACCTAGCAATGAGCATATGTTCCACCAGAGTTTAAGCTCATTAAAAAAAATAAACCCACCTTCGATAAATAACCATTGCGATCGCATAATTATCAGCTTTTAAACCTTGGTCGCGTTCTTACCATCACCTCCACTCTTTTTTAGCTGATCATACGCCGCCATTTGATTGTTTACCCCTTCTGAGGAATATGTGCGATGAGTGATTCTATTAGCCACCTTCCTTACACTGCCGTGATTGAAAAGTTCCAAACCTTACCTGGAACCAGCTGCTATTCGAAAACATCACTCGTTCCTCAGAAAACGAGTCTCCTTTAAGCTCTTTTCATCTGACTCGTAAAATATGAAAATATTGCCAAGCAATTGGCCTCTCCAGCTCGTTAAAGTGATTGGAAGTGCCATCCCTCTTCTAGATTTTAATATTTTTGGACCTGAGGGATCATTACACAAAAAGATCGAGCGTTTGTCTTGTTCGACTCGTTAAAACTATCGAAAATTCGTCCCTTTCGTATTATTTTATACATTTTTGGACTTAAGGGATTATATTACAAAAAAGGAATACTGGAGTTTCCTTTCTGTCTCTTTTCAGACTCTCTAAAATTGAAAAGGACCGAGTTATCTTTGTCTTTAAACTCATTAAAACAATAGCGACAAACTTGTCCATGCAGACAAGAGCAAGTTTCACTGTCGCTAGGCTCGTTAAAACATAGCGACAGGTTTGCCCGAAGGGAAAATTATAGAACAAGCATATGTTATCCTCCTCAAGCTTGACAAAAATAAAGAGGTACTGGTCAGCAATGACTGGGAAAAAATTGGGAAGAAAACTTAAAGAAAATTTATTGGTAGCAGGTCGCTCTTGAACATGACACTTTCACTCCATCACCATGATTGAGTCGGGTTGGGTTATTCCGTTCACCGGTCATATCACCATTGGTCCTTCGTACCATCCATTTTTGGGGTTAACACTACCAATCCATTTCAGTGTCGCCGATATGTTCAAGAGAAGTCGCTCAGAGAATTCACCAACCCAGCTTATGTCTCATCTGCTGCAATACCTTCACGCTTCATTCTTTCATGACCGCCACCCTGAACCTTGTATCATCAGATCGTTTTCACCTCCACAAAATCATTTGCTCCGTTTCATGTCGTAGATGTGGGATTCATTAAGGCCCTCCTACGACGGGTCACTTCTTGTCGACATCAACTCATTATCCAAGAAGTCGACTTAGGAACAACCCTTTCAGTACTTTGAAGCTTGCATGCCTCAATGGCAAGTTTCTCACTTTCGGCGACAGGTTTACATCAATGGCCTTCGACCGAAAGATTTTGCGTGGTGTTCGACATCGACTCATGTATTCACACCACGTGAATTGTACTGCAGTACCTTGAGGGTCATTATCATTATCGGTGACTCCTCTCGTGCCTGTTAACAGCTTACATCATTGGCTGGTAATCAGGCGATGTCTTTCCATGTTCGACTTCAGAACATCTTTTCACATGGATCAACTTGTACTTCAAGCGAAGATTGAACGATTTTGAAGACCCCGGATCTAGTTTCATCCATCCGGGCTGCGATATATTCAGGAAAATAAAGACATCAAATGTACATCATAGCTGCACAGATAATCATCCAAACTAAGGGATGATGGCTCTACCAGAATCATCAGTTTGCCATACAGACGGTTGTCTGTCCTATGTACATGAAAATGAATTTATAAAGCTGAGCATGGGAATGCCCACCTCAGCTAGATCATGAAAATATTATGAAGATAATGTATTGTATTGTATCTTATTACAGGTCACCTTCTAGTTCGAAAAACCTCAGATCCTCATTATAAAGCATTTCACCCGACATGAGAAGATTTACGACCTCATGCTTTAGGGGGCAACTGTTATAGACATATTTGGGCACTGTGTGGAGCTATAAAAAGGGTCTCTTTCACCTCTAATTACCTCACATTAGTTTGTCAATCCAGGAACGTTTTGTTATTTCAAAGAGTGTCTCAGTCTGAGGCTATCATTTGCCAGAGTAATGCTAGTAGTACAGTGCTTAAAAATACAAGAGTAAACAGATGCTTGTTTACAACAAACTACTTCAAAAGATTAAACCACACATTCAGAAAACTAAGCAATTTATCAGTCAAGGGTTCAGTAGCAGTAACTCATCCCTTTGTAAACTGATGGAACTAAAAGAAATCAGAGAACAGATCGTGGATCTGGGAGCCAGACAGTAAATGTCAATGCTCACTACAACCTTAGATCGTTCTTCACACCAAAATGACAAATGACAGGAAATGGAACGACAGATAAGAAATGGAACAACAAATAAGAAATAGAACAACAAACCTGAAATGGAACAGCAAGCAAGAAACTGTAACAGTAATTAATTCTAACTTAGTCTACAAGATCAAACGCAAGAATCGTGTCCTACAGGAATCAAATGGAAATTCTTAAGGACGAATTGAACAACACACAAAAATGGAACAACAGTGATTAATGATGAACTATAGAGCAGCGCTTGAAAACCATAAATGCACACGGCACACCTTAATAGCAACCTGATCTTGGTAAACCAGTTATCAGTCTTAGTTATAAAGATTACGACTGTATTTTAGAATGGAACAACAATGTCTATAAATTCAACAATCGCAAAGACATAATCGCTGAGATGAATTTCGTAATACCAATGAAATAAGTGTACAACACAAGTACTCTGTAATTAACCAGCAACAATATTCTATAAAGACCAGCAGTATTATATCAACACTTAAAAGAATAGTGATACGTTGCAGAGTTAATACAATAGTTCTGTCTTTAGAAACCTTAGTAAATTAAACATAACAGAGCATGTCATGTAAACTAACAAAACACATCAGATTACCAAATAACGCTGATAAGAAAATCACGCATAAACCAAACGTAATAGTACAGGAGCAAGTGTCCTCCAGGGCTGGGCCCTTAGCCTCCAGGGGCACACTGCCTGAAGTTATTCCAGGCTCAGAGATGAAACAACAACCAAGTTTGTATTAATGCATAAGGCAAAATTACAATAGATCTGTTCTCAACGAGACTTGATGATCAAAGATTCAATCTTAAGAGAATTTACATAAAAACATAATCGACTCGACTCTCCCTCGAGCTAACAGTGTTGCCCCTTTTATAATGGTGAAGGCGGAGATGTCTAGGTGCCAAAAATAGTTAAAACAACGATCCCTCAGGATTAAAGGATCCTGAGGGATTCACCGAACCGTTAGTCCTCATTTATCTCTTTTCTTTCTTGCACCGAGCCGATATCTCCACTTCCTTTCTAGGGCTGATTCGCTTTGATTTGTTTTGCCTTGTTTGCATACGGTTCCCCGTCAAAGGGACAACGATTAACCTGTCCTTGTCCTTTCCTTTGGAACGACAGTTTTTCGTTTTCCCTTCTTCCTGCATAAGAAAATGACAATTATCAGTGTTTTCGTTTTGCACATTAATCTCACAGATTTGATTACAATTCCTTATCATTTTCCTAGTTCATGATGCAAAAGGTTTGTAAGTTCTAATGAAAAGATGCTGAAATAATTACCAAAAACATACCTTCTTTAGTACTCCACACACTGCAACCCCAATCTCGTATGTCCATAAACCAAGGGATTCTAAGCCCCTAAAAGTGTTGTTTCATACCCTAAAGGAACAAGGTCAGCTGATTACATCATCTCCCAAAAGTTCTCCCTGAAAAACTACTCAGAACTGGTCAAAACTGGACCATACAGACTGCTCAGTGCTAAGGGTGCGATGCATCTCACCTACCACATGCAAAAAGTGTGATGCATACTAAAAAGCCCTTTTGTAGGGTGCGATGAGTGAGAGCAGACAAATGGCAGAGGCAGTTTGCTAGGTGGAAACCCAGAGAATCTTCTAGAAACTACCCATTTGACACTTGCCTCTCTGAATTCGCCCAGGGATGAGTAAGAGATCATGAAATCTCCAAGTGGAACCAAGAACTATCAGAGAGATGACACTAATCAAAATCCCAAAAGCTGACTCACCCACCTGCAAACATCTATATATGGATCCCTCATCCTAGAGATCCAGAGGCTGAAATTTTGTATTTTGTAAGGAAGTGTTGTTGGTTTCTCTGTGCAACATTGTATTGTTGGGTGATCTAAGCTTTTCATGAGGTGAAGAGGGTTCTCATGCTGGGAGGATGGCGCTGGATTAGACCGATGGGTTGTAATCCTCTCTTCTACTACTTCTATCAATAAAGCTATTTGAGTTTTCCTCCATATTCTTGTATATCTCTGAATCTTGTATTGATATATGCATTTGTATGGTTAATATACATCTGATCCTATATTGTTTATGGTTATAGATCTCTATGCTTTGATGGTATTATGCTACTTTGACTCTATAGGTGTTCTTTGAAGCGGGACAAGTAAGGAAGGAGTGGCAAAGCTCTATCGAAGGAGGGAGGAAACAAGCAAGGAACCAAGCAAAACACTGAAGTTGGTACTCTTTGCTTCTCTCTCATCTATCTCTCATAAAGGAAAACATAAGTAACTTTAGTTAGTTTGTTTCTAAGATAGCTACCCGTCTTAGTGGGACTAGCAGCTCTGAATGGACACTATTTTTCCTGATAACAGGTTCCGTCATAGATAAAACTTAAAGTGGATATATGGTGCTACGGAAAGGATAACACAATGGAGATTCCTGAGGAGGAACCCATGAAAGCAAGTAAAGCATATTATAGAAAAGTAAACACAATGGAGATTCCTGAGGAGGAACCCACGAAAGCAAGTAAAGCATAATAAAAAAAAGTAAACACAATGGATATTCCTGAGGAGGAACTCATGAAAGCAAGTAAATCATGCTATGGAAAAGTAAACACAGTGGAGATTACTGAGGAGGAACCCACGAAGGCAAGTAATGCATGTTACGGAAAATTAAACTATACTACATAGAGGAGATTCTTCACGGGTGAACCCCTCGAAAGCCGAGAAAGATGAAATGAGTGTCGACCAATCCTGTCCTTTTGGACTTCTGTCAAAGTCATATTCATAGTTAGAATCAGTAGGTACTTCATGATGAGGATCAAGATTTATCCCAGGTATGATTTGAGCGAGCCAAGGTGGCTCATGTCCAAAGCAAGCTGAAAAAGATGAAGATGCCATAAAAGGATCACAATTGGCTGATGGAATGCCAATTTCTCCAAAATAATCGATGTTGATGTTGAAGTGATGTTCTGTTGGAGAGCTGTCAGGAATGATCAATACTATGGTACCTTGATAAATAAGATCAAATCCAAAGATATCATATCTCAGACTGCCTTCTTCCACATCTTTATGGAGTAAAGATAAAGTCCAATGTGGGCTTGTTTTACCAAGATCATCTTTTCTTGGGACAAATGAATACATTAGCAGATCCATCCATTGGCTCCAATGTCTGAAAGGAGAAACAACATCTTCACAATACATTATTATAAAAATATTTTTTTAGGATTTGGTATATTGAAAAATACATCCAAGTTATAGTTGGATAAAAGATATAAACAATATTTGGGTGGTTTGACCTGGCTTGACCAAAATAAATATGATTATTATTAATGAGGTTCCAGTTAATGTTATACCAAGTTCTTCTTCAGTCCTCACACATACTTCACATTTTTCAAGGTAATGTGAGCTCCATGCTCCCTCTGAAAAGAAACCGTGCCCACACCTGAAACACTATACTTTTCATCATTACCCATCGCTATGAGTATCTAAAGGTCTTTCTCCTCCAAGGTACTGAACAAACTCTTATTGCTGGTCATGTGGAATGAGGCTCCACTGTCAAGAAACCAACCACAACCCATCATTGATGAAACCATGCATGCGATGAGGGTAAAATCCAATTCGAACTGAGAGGCCAATGCCTCACCTTCAGATCCTTCCTTGGATCCCATCTTGGATTTCTTCAATGGACAATTTGTTGCATAATGGCCCACCTCATGACAATGAAAGCATCGCACTTTCGATTTGTCAATATTCTTCCCACCATGGGAAGAACTCGATTTGGGATGAGAATCCTTCTCCTTCCCTTTCTTTGCCTTACTCGCTAAGGCGCAATTTTCTTCATCCTCCTTAGATGAAGAACCATCTTTGGTGCTTCTCCTGATCTCCTCCTACATCAGATTCGACCACTGTCGTTCCCAATCTGGCAGTTCCTCTCTTCCATTTACTGAGTCTTGGTAGCTACGCCAGCTCTTAGGAAGACCGAGGAGAGCAAGACTCACCATGTCATCATCAGCTGTCATGATTCCTACACTTCCAAGCTCATCCCTGTAGGTGGTGAGCTTGTTCAGATATGTAGAGATCGTGTCGCCCTTTTCACACTTGATTTTCCGAAGCTTGTCTTTCAACGCCAGCTTCCTCTGATCACTGTTGTTCTGATATAGATCCTTAAATGTTTTCCACATTGAAAATGGTGTCTCCTTCCCATGGAGACTTGAGACAATGTGGTCTTGAACTCCCTCTAGAAGAATCATCCTCGCTCTAGCCACACATTTCTTCCATTCCACTAATTCTTGGGCATTAGAAGCTGCTGGCTTGGGGACTTCTTGATCAATGAAGTCCTTGAAACCGTTGTCCTCTAATACCGCTTCCATTCCATCCTACCAGGATATATAATTCGAGCTACCATCGAGGGCATACTCGAGTCTCAAACTGTTGAACGCCATTGGTGAAAATTGAGATGTGATAAGAATTCGATTTCTATAATCAGGAACTACAATCTTCGAACTTCTCCCTTCTTTGTATAATGTTCTCCGCTTTAATCACCTTTGCTCCTATACCATGTAGAATTTCCCACTATAGATCACTTGATAATGCAATATACTAAAGCAAAATACTTGATCTACTTCTACAAACAAACTTGCGGAAGCTTAATCGATTTTGAGCAAGATCAAATAGAACACATATAACAGAGAATGAGAAATCACACATGAACACAGAAGAATACTCTGGGGAAAGCCTCAGCTAAAAACCCCGATCTCTGTATTATCATACAAGTGGAAATATCTCTGGATTACACAAAGCTTTAGCTCACAAGCTATCCAACTCTCAGTACAATCCCTCAATGCTACTCATAGACTGAATAGACACAACATATGCCTTCCCTCAGTCCTCCAAGCCTCCTATTTCCTTGCGCAGTTTCTCCTGGGTCCTTTAGCTTCCACCTGTGTGTAATTTCCTCACACACTGCTCACTAACCTCTGAAACAACTGCGCAATCCCGAAGGAGATAATTCCTTCTGCATGGATGAGTTTCCTATATAGGAAAAATCCTCCAACTGATAGTACAATGTCCCTTCCTCTGATCTCAATTGGGTCTCTGACTGAATTGACATGTATGAGTTATTTATGAGAGAATATTCAGTTATCTAAAGTGCAGTAGTTACATGCATGCATGCATTAACTAACTGAACTCACAATCAGTTCCACAAACTGTTGGAACAAATATAACTGGACTTAACTTAGTTAGATGAGCTAACTAATTACAACTCAAAGTACAACTCATCCTAATCTCCTTAATTAAGGGATAACTTCCTTAATCAAAGGGATAACTGTTGCATGTCTTCACATAGACTTCATGTTTGATTTTCTCCAACTAATTAACTCAAGATGAATTAATTAATTATTTTTAAACAACTGTTAAGATCAAATTCGAATTTTATTTCTCAATTTTAGTTCAGGGACTAACTAAAATTGGAACCTATCCTGAAATGCTATTTATAGCAATTTTATTTTTATCATTTCTATTTTTTGCTATTTCCAACAAAGTTGGAGTATATCCTGAAATGCTATTTATAGCAATGTTATTTTTAGCATTTCTTGTTGCCATTTTCAACAATGCCTATGATTGTTGATAAGGATCAGATCACATTCAGTGTCCAAAGTGAGAAAGTAGTTGTCTATGCGACAATTACATACTCTATCAGGATTCCTCCTGATAATGTGGATATAGTCACTGAAGCTATTGAAGACTTGTCAAAAATTAAAAATATTATCAAACATGCTGACCTTCATGGGCAAGAAGTTCTCAAAGGTATTGCACATAAGCTTAGAACATAATGCACAAAAGAGCATCCTGATGCATTTTGGTTCCGGGAAAAGTATTTTGTTTCACTTCCTTTCAGAAAAGGGTTTGATCACAAACCACAAAAAGCATCAGCCAACCACATGAGCCCTACAGAGCAAAAGTTGTGCCAGCAAGAAATCAAACAACTCTTGGATAGAAGATTAATTGAACCCTACAAAAGTTCATGGGCGTGCCCAACCTTCTATGTCAACAAACACTCAAAACAAAAAAGAGGAAAAAAGAGGTTGGTGATCAATTACAAGGCATTAAATGAAGCATTAGAGCCCATCAAGTATCCTCTACCCAGCAAAAATTTGCTTCTTGAAAAAATCTCAGGTGCTAATGTATTTAGCTAGTTTGATTTGAAAAGTGGTTTCTGGCAGATAGGCATAAATCCTCAGGATAGATATAAGACTTCCTTTACTTTTCCAGGAGGGAAATACCAAAAGAAAGTTATGCCATTTGGTCTGAAGAACATACCTTTTGAATTTCAGAAATGCATGGAAAATATTTTCCATGATTTTGGTTTTATTATTTTATATATTGATGATTAATTGTTAGTTTTTAGCAGAGACACAACAACACAAGAAGCGTTTGGAATTGTTTTATCAAGTTGTTTTTAAGCACGTCTTAGTTCTATCGCCCACTCAAGATAAGTTCATCATTGCTCAAACCAAGATCAAATATCTTGGATTATATATTTCCCAAGGAAAGATTCAACTGCAACCTCATGTTCTTAAATCCCTGTTGAGATTTCCAGACCAGCGTCCTGATATCAAATATGTCCAAATATTCTTGGGATGTTTAAACTATATTAGGCAGTGGTACCCAGAACAAGCTAAGGGTACCATAATTCTTCAACGGAGATTGAAAAAATATTCAATATGGCTACCACAGATGACTGTAGTAGTTCAGTGCATCAAAGATAAAATTAAGAATTTTCCATCTTTGTCCCTTCCTAAACAAGATTTGCTTTTCATTTTAGAAACTGATGCTTCTGACTCTTGTTGGGATGCTATTCTTCTAAAAAAGCACCATAAAAGAGATGAGATTTTTTCTTATGCTTTAGGAACATTTTCGCCCACTGAATTGAAATATCCATCCTCCCATAAAGAAATAATAGTTGTTAAGAATGGGATTAAAAGATTTCGGCTTTTTCTAAAAAGTGTGCATTTTAATGTCAAAACAGATCTCAAACATATGAACGGTATGCTATAAAATAAAAAATTTCTAGAACAAGGAAATTCCTGAGTTCTAAGATGAGCATTTTGGCTCTGATACCAATTTGTTAATACACAGAATCATAGAGTAGAGACTCAAGAGATACGCAGGAACTCAAATGGAAATGGAAAGATCAACACAAAAATATATCTTTCTTATTGGGCTTATAAAAGATAGACAAGATACCAATTTTCAAGACTCCACTCTCTTCAAGAGTGGGGTCTTGAAAACGGATTTAAATACATTCATATTGGGCTTATACAATTCAGAATCAATCCTCTCGTGCGACTTGGACTAAATACTTCATGCCTAACTTGTGTCCTTGATTCTAGAGCTATGATTTTAATGACACATTAATAGGAGGCTTCCAAAGTCCTTTAAATAATGTTCCTGCATGGTCATCAATAATTCCTCGCCATCAAGTCTCATTGATAGACCCTTACATTAATGAATTCCTGCAAGCCTTTATTCAATTCCATGGGTTTAACTTTGCTCCTAATACACAAATAGCTTAGCTTCATACCATAGTTTGTATCCGTTTTGCCACATCAAGCATGCCCCCTATAAATTCCAAACTATACAAAAGAGGACTCAAGAAGAAGTTATAGTCAACCCTGGCAATGCAACTCCACTCCAGATTGGATTTAGTGAGCTAACTCTTCCTGAAGAATGGTCAAGTTCATACCACCCTCTCTCCCAAAAGTATCCCCAATTAGCTAACACATCTCACCAGTTGAGAGTGGTACACACAAGAGCTGACAAAACTAGTATAAGATTTTAGAATCCAAACCTTTTAAATCGAAGTCTATCAACACAACTTGACAAAACTCCTATTCCTATGAGATTGTCAGTTTCTACTATAGCTACTACTAGTTTTGGTATTCATGTACAGATGCATAAATCCATCACTTCTCAGTCTTGTGTGTATTGTCAAAATAATACAAAAAATCCCAAAAATAAATATCAAACTATTGATACTCCATCCAGTTCCCAACCACACCATGGTCAACATTCTGATTGTCCTGATTGTGTCATGATTCCCACATTTGACATAAAAATGTACAGTCTTCCTAGAGAAAGACCTGGAAACAGAATCACACTTCCTGAGAGAAGCTTAGAGCCAACAAATACTACTCCAAAATTCAAAAATGGTTCTGTTCAAAGTGATCTTCAGTTCTTGCATTATCGATCATCTTTAGAAGCTGAACCTACCAAGCCAGTCAAATTTCTCAATTACAATAATTATCAGTCTATATGGTTGGCTCAAAACTTAGATGATTTAGCCAAATATCATGTCAGAATGATACACCAGACATATGATACTATGTATGCTCATCAGAATGTGCAAGAGGAGCAATTAAAAGAAATCATAACTCAATTAGGAGTTATCAATAAGGCAGTGTCTATCTTTCAAGACTCTTTACCTAGACCTAGATCTCCTCCCAATTATGAAGAAGTCGAAGCTGAAGGCCCGAATTTTTCTTATTTCAAAAATTCTAAGTCATCTTCTACCTTATCTTTGAAATCTATTTCTGATGAATTTGTAGATACTACAAGAATAACAGATGGAGCTAGATTAGCTAGAGAAAAGCTAGATTTGATTAAAACCAAGTTAGAAAAGTTCAAAACTTATGAAATCAAGATGGCAGGACAAGAAGACACTGGTGAGTCTTCTAAACATAAGAGAAATGAATCATTTAACTTCTCACATAAAGCTGCAAGAACTACAGGGTCTGATATTGGATCTCAGTCCCAAACCAATCCATTTTCTAAATGGGCTCATCACATGTCATTAGCAGAAGCCCAAGAAGAAACTACTCCTCTTTTAACAACCAAGGATCAACCTTTTTCATTAATTTTGATTGTCTAAACATAGATCAAACACTAATATTACTGCAACGGATTAATGCATGGGCCAGTCAAAGAAAAGCTGACCTCAAGGCTACATGGAAGGATGTAGTCATACAAGTGACATGGGGACTAACAGGCAATTCTATACTTTGGTGGGAAACATTAAAAATATCTGAACAACTGGCAATCTTAGAAAATGAAGATCCACTTGAAGCAATGTTAATGGCATTATCCCATGAGTTTCTTGGTACTCTATCAACAGATTCTAACCATTATGAACAAATGTTCATGAGTCAAAGATTGTGCAGCCTAGATTTGTTAGGTGAATACTATTGCACCATGCAAAAGTTGTACTATAAGATCCCAGACCACCAAAATATTTCATATCTGCATCATTATATAACATCAATGCCTGAAAAAATTTCAGAGCTTGTCCACCAAGCACTATCTTCTCAAACTATCTCAATAGATACTCTATCCTTAGGTTCTTTACAACAAAATAATCTTCAAATTATTAGGAACGAATGTGCAACTTATAAGACCCAAAAGAATGTCAAGAAGAAACTAAGTTTCAGTACTAACCTTTGCAACTCTTTCTTAGAAACTTACCACTTTGGATGCTTTAAGAACTCCTCCAGTAAGAGTTATCATATATCCCAAAGACAAAAGTGTAAGTGATCCAACCCACGACGTAGATTCCCTAACCATTCTAAAGGAATGGAGCATCAATGAAGAAAATTTCCCAAAAATAGATATGTATTCAGAAGGAGATCAAAACTTGCCAGAGAATCAAAATGTTTCATCTACTAAAGAAAAGATCACTGGGCAAATAAATGTCCAGAAAAGAAAAAAAAGGGATCCAGAACAAGGTTACAGAACTGTTCAACTCCTCATAGAATCTAGTTGACTGGGATTTAGTCTTTGAATCAAATTCTGAATTTGAATACTTTTATGTGAATACTGATTCTGATAGTGACATTGAAAATGCATTTCAAAAAATTTCAGTAACAGATGATGCTACAAGTGAAGGCGATTGTACATATCTCTCTGATTGCCTTATGTTTTCTTTTAATAAGACTCAACAACAAATAGCTAGTCTCCAGAGACAGATGGATTCACTCAATCCGAGCCTAGTTATCCCAAGGAGACGAATCCAAGAGAAAATTGATGCACTAACTATGGAGTCCCAGCCTGATGAAGACTTTGATCCTACAAAATGGTTTAGGACAGAATCTACACCAAAACCCAACAGAGACTCTGACCACAATGTTGTCCTTGAAGACATTAGAAAAATTGAAGAAAGTTTACGAAAAGATAGACAAAAATTGGTTAACATAGCATAACAAATTCAACTAAAGGTCCAAAAATTAGAAGAAATCAATTCTAAATTTGTATCGTCTATATTTGACAAGACACACACTAATTAGATTGAGCACAGAAGAAGAACAAGCAAAAGAAATCAGTGGCATTGGAGATAGGATGGTCATTCCAGTTTCCATCGAAATACCAGGATACAAAAACTATCAGTTCGATGCCCAAATTGACATAGGAGCCATGAGTAATTGTTTCAAGTACAAAGCTATTCCAACTTATTATTGGCAAAAAACAAAGGTACATTTCAAATCCGTTAACAAACAACTCATGAAAATTTCTTATGTAGCTCCTAATTTTCCTATATATATTTCTTCAACAATTGTATATGTTACATTGTATATTTATGATACTAGATCTGATATTATTCTTGGCCAAGATTTTGTAAAAAGACACATGCCTATGATTGTTGATAAGGACCAGATCACATTTAGTGTCCAAAATGAGAAAGTATCTGTCCCTGCGACAAATACATACTCTATCAGGATTCCTCTTGATAATGTGGATATAGTCACTAAATCTATTGAAGACTTATAAAAAATTAAAAAGATTATCAAACATGTTGACCTTCATGGGCAAGAAGTTCTCAAAGCTATTGCACATAAGCTTAGAACAGAATGCACAATAGATCATCCCGATGCATTTTGGTTCCGGGAAAAGTATTTTGTTTCAATTCCTTTCGGAAAAGGGTTTGATCACAAACCACAAAAAGGATAAGCTAACCACATGAGCCCTACAATGCAAAAGTTGTGCTAGCAAGAAATCAAACTATTGGGTTGTATTATATTCTTTCCACGGCTAGCCCACGTAGTTAACCGGGGGGTTAGAAGGGGGCGGAGCCCCCCCTTCGTTGCACCGATTGCATAGCGGGGGGAGTCACAGGGGGTTTGAGGGGTGCAGGTAACCCCACTCTATGGGTTTCAGGGTAGTGCCCTGGAAAATTTTGTTTTTGGACCCTATATTAGGTTGGGTGAACCTACCTATGGTTTTGTGCATGATTTTCGCTCATGGTTTTGGACGCGATTGTTTTCGGTCCATGGTTTTGGACGTGATTGATTTCAGTCCATGGTTTTGGACGCGATGGTTTTCGGTCCATGGTATTGGATGCTTCGGCATGTATAAATATGTATTGTGACATTGAAAGGAACATAATGAAAAATCAAGCTGGTAGTCTCGATTTTGGGATCCAGGGGAAAATCTCTGTGTATATGTGTTATGCTCTCGCATTGTTTATTTTCTGTGTTTTAGAATTCGTTTGCAGGTAATTTCTGTACGGGGTTAAAACCTACGTTTGGTATTAGAGCTATTTTGGCTTCAAGGGGACGCCTTTTTTGCTGAGGGGTTTCGCTCAGGCCTATGGTAGACCCCGTTCAGTGGGAGATCTGCGGGATCGATTCTGGTGGTGAAAGAAGATGGCGAGTAGTGGAAATATAGAGATCGAGAAATTTAATGGTTAGAGTTTTGAGTAGAGGAAACTCAAGATGGAGGATATGTTGCTGGATAAAGATCAGTGGATCGCGGTAGATCCAGGTGCTAAACCAACGGGAGTATCTGATGAAGAATGGAAGAAGTTGGATCAGAAGGCAAAGAACACAATGCGATTATGTGTCTCAGATTCAGTATTGCTGAATGTATCAGGGGAAGCTACGACGAAGGCTTTGTGGGACAAGTTAGGGACTTTGTACCAATCTAAGTCTCTGGTGAATAAACTGTTCCTACGGAAAAAGTTGTATAACCTGAGGATGAAAGATGGAGATTCGGTGACAGAGCATTTGAATGCGTTTAATACTGTGGTAAGTCAGTTATTGTCTGTTGATATCAAAATTTCAGATGAAGATAAGTGCATTAGTTTGTTGTGTTCTCTACCAGATTCGTGGGATAGTCTGGTTATTGCAATAGGTAGCAATGCAACTACCTTGTAGTTTGATGAAATAGTCTCATCCTTGCTGACAAAAAAGATGAGATGGAAAAATATGGAGAGCTAGAATGGTGATGCCTTGTCTGTACGAGGACGGTTAGAGAATAGAAACAAAAATAAGTCATCGAGTGGGACGTCTAAATCTAGAGGGAGATCTAAATCTCCAGGAAAACCTGTAAAGGTGGTGTGCTGGAAATGCGGAAAGGAAGGGCAGTACAAAAGGGACTGTAAATCTAAAGCTCCTGACAAAGGAAAGGGATCTGATGATGCTCCTTCTATAGAGGCAAAAACCACCTTAGATGAAGGTGGGGATGTGTACTTGGCTCCCTCAAGTACACATGTAGATCATGAGGCATGGTTGATTGACTCAGGTGCATCCTTTCACTTCACTCCCCATAGAGAGTGGTTTTTCGAGTATGAGAAATATGATGGTGGTGATGTCTTCTTAGGGGATGACAGGAAGGCTAGAATCATTGGTCGCAGAAGAGTAAAGTTGAAGTTCCAAGGTGGAATGGTTAGAACACTTCAGGGTGTTCTGCATATTCCTGCATTAGCCAAAAATATGATTTCTGTAAGCAAGCTGGATGATGCAGGTGTAAAAATAGTGTTTGAGAATGATACCTGCAAGATGGTTCGGGGGGCACTAGTATTAATGCGGGGAGTTCGAATTGGAACTTTGTACAAGCTGCAAGGTAGCACTGTTGTTGATGGGTGCAACAGTTTTGTGGTTCCTGAAAGTGGAGCAGAAAATATAGTGGTCTCTTGAGAGAAGACCATGTTGTGGCATTAAAGGCTTGGACATATTGGAGAGAAGGGCCTTCGAATACTTCATGGTAAAGGTATGGTAGAAGATATGAGTAATAGCTCTCTGGATTTTGATTTATGTGAAAATTGTGTATATGGGAAGCATAATCGGTTGAGTTTCCCCTCTAGTGGTAAGAGGGTGAAATAGATATTAGAGCTTGTGCACAGTGATGTGTTTGGACCTGTGAAGGTTCCATCACTAGGTAAGTCTGTGTACTATGTATCGTTTATAGATGAATTCTCAAGGAATACATGGATATATTTCCTTAAGAAGAAATCTGAAGTCTTTGCCAGGTTTAAAGAATCTAAGGCCCTGGTGGAAAACCAGACAGAGAAGAAGATAGAGGTGCCGAGGACAGATAACGATGGAGAGTTTTGCAGTAAGGAATTTGAAGAATTCTGTAAGAAGTGTGGTATAGCACGATAGAAGACTACTCCATATACACCTCAACAAAATGGAGTTGCAGAAAGAATGAACAAGACATTGATGGAAAGGGCAAGAAGCATGCTCAGTGGTGCTGGGTTAGGACAGAAATTTTGGGCAGAGGCAGTGGGGACAACATGTTACCTGGTCAATAGATCAGCTTCATTAGTTTTGGAGGATAAGACTCCACAAGAGATATGGACTGGTAAGAAACCCTCTCTTTCACATCTGAGGGTATTTGGATGTGATGCATATGTACATGTTCCAAAGGAGAAACGAACCAAGTTGGATAGTAAATCTGAAAAGTGCATATTTATTGGGAATAAGGATGGTTTAAAGGGTTATAAGCTTTGGAACCCAGTAACAAGGAAGGTTGTGTAGAACCAAGATGTCGTGTTCAGAGAGGTGAAAGATGTTATTAAACATGAAGTCCAACCAAAGGAACCTGAGAAGATAGAGTTTGAGCTAAAGGAGGAAGAATCAGACTTTACAACGGAGGAGGAATCAAAATATGAAGAGGCACAAACTCTGGGTGTGAGAAGATCAGTTCGAGAAAGGAGGCAGCCAGAAAGGTATAGTCCATCTGCTTTCTATTCAAAATTTTCTTTATCTATTAGTGATGATGATCCCAGAACTGTGAAGGAAGCAGTAGATTCAGAGGATGGAAATCTCTGGAAAGAGGCCATGGTTGATGAAATGGCATCTTTGCACAAAAATGAGGCTTGGGATCTAGTGGAGTTGCTGGTTGGAAGGAAACTTATTGGCAACAAATGGGTGTTCAAGAAGAACAAAAATGTAGAAGGAAAGGTGGAGAAATACAAAGCTCAGTTGGTAGCAAAAGGTTATTCCCAGGTGCCTATAATTGATTTTGGTGATATTTTTTCTCCTGTAGCCAAAGTAGCTTCTATTAGATTACTTTTATCTGTTGCTGCTGCTTTTTATTTTGAGGTAGAACAGATAGATGTGAAGACAACATTTCTTCACGGGGATCTGGAAGAGGAGATCTACATGAAGCAACCTAAAGGCTTTGTGGTGAAGGGTAAGAAAGAACTGGTATGCAAGTTAAAGTAGTCTCTGTATGGGTTAAAACAATCACTAAGGATGTGGTATTATAAATTTGATACATTTATACGGGGACTTGGCTTCACCAGAAGCAAAGAAGACCACTGTGTGTATTTTAAATTAATTGGTGACCGTGTTATTTATCTGGTCTTGTATGTGGATGATATGTTACTAGTTGGAAATGACAAAGAAATTATCTAGGATTTGAAGACCCATTTGTCCTCCAAATTTGACATGAAAGATCTTGGTGCTGCAAACTATATTTTGGGCATGGAAATTAAAAGAGACCGGACAAAGAGGAAGCTCTGGTTAAACCAGAGGAAGTATGTCGAGACAATATTGCAAAGGTTTAATATGCAAGATAGTAAATTGGTGAAGGTTCCTATTCCTGTAGGTGCAAAGTTATCTGCCGAATAGTGTCCCGAGACACAAGTAGAGGAAGAGGACATGTGTCATGTTCCATATGCAAGTGCAGTCGGTAGCCTAATGTATGCGATGGTCTGTACTAGACCAGACATTGCACATGCAGTGGGAGTATTGAGCAGGTTTATGTAAAAACCAAGGAAGGATCATAATACAACAGTGAAGCGTGTTTTCAGGTATTTGCGTGGCACTAGTGATTATGGTTTGTGCTACCAAGGAAGACCAAGATTGGATAGAGTTTTGGATATCCATGGCTTTGTTGATGTGGACTGGGCTGGAGATCTGGATCAGAGAAGATCTACAAGCGGGTATGTGTTTAACCTATTTAGAGGTGCAGTCAGTTAGATGAGTAAGAAAAAATCTGTAGTGGCACTATCAACTATAGAGGCAGAATACATGGCAACCACTCATGCAAGCAAGGAAGCATTTTGGTTGTAGAGATTGTGTTCAAGTATAGGGTTAGTACAGGGAGCTATAAGGATAGACTGTGACAGCCAAAGTGCAATTTTCTTAGCAAAGAATCCTGCTTACCATTCAAAGACAAAGCACATTGATGTTCAGTATGACTTTGGCAGGGATATGATAGAAGACAAAAAGGTGTTTATGGGAAAGGTGGACACTTTGAAGAATACTGCAGATGCATTGAAAAAATCTGTGAGCTCTGAGAATTTATCTTGGTGTAGAGAAACAATGGGCATTGCAGGGCTGGATAAATTACTAAGCTCTCTTGTGCCCCCCTGTGGAAAGAAAACAACAAGTGGGAGAATGTTGGGTTGTGTTATATTCTTTCCATGATTAGCCCACGTAGTTAACCGGGGGGTTAGAAGGGGGGCAAAGCCCCCCCTTCATTGCGCTGATTTCATAGCGGGGGGAGTCACAGGGGGTTTGAGGGGTGCATGTAACCCCACTCTATGGGGCCTCGGGCAGCGCCCAGGAAAATTTTGTTTTTGGACCCTATATTAGGTTGGGCGGACCTACCTATGGCTTTGTGCATGATTTTCTTACATGGTTTTGGACGCGACTGTTTTTGGTCCATGGTTTTAGACGTGATGGTTTTCGGTCCATGGTATTGGATGCTTCCGTATGTATAAATATGTATTGTAACATTGAAAGGAACATAATGAAAAATCAAGCTGGTAGTCCTAGTTTTGGGATCTAGGGGAAAATCTTTGTGTATATGTGTTTTATGTGTTATGCTCTCGCATTGTTTATTTTCTTTGTTTTAGAATTCCTATGCAGGTAATTACTATACGGGGTTAAAACCTACGCAAACAACTCTTGGATAGAAGATTAATTGAACCCTGTAAAAGTTCATGGGCATGCCCAACCTTCTATGTCAACAAACACTTAGAATAGAAAAGAGGAAAAAATAGACTCGTGATCAATTACAAGGAATTAAATGAAGCATTAGATCCCATCAGGTATCCTCTACCCAACAAAGATATGATTCTTGCAAAAATATCAGGTGCTAATGTATTTATCAAGTTTGATTTGAAAATTGGTTTCTGGAAAATAGGCATAAATCCTGAGGATAGATATAAGACTGCCTTTGCTGTTCGAGGGGGGAAATACCAATAGATAGTTATGCCATTTGGTCTGAAGAATGCACCTTGTGAATTTCAAAAACGCATGGAAGATATTTTCCATGTTTTGATTTTATTATTGTATATATTTATGATTTGTTAGTTTTCAGCAGAGACATACAACATTATAATAAGCATTTGGAATTGTTTTATCATGTTGTTCTTAAGCACGACTTAGTTCTATCTCCCACTTAGGATAATTTCATCATTGCTCAAACCAAGATCTAATATCTTGGATTATATATTTCCCAAAGAAATATTCAACTGCAACCTCATGTTCTACAATCCCTGTTGAGATTTCCAGACCAACTTCCTGGTATCAAATTTGTCCAAAGATTCTTGGGATGTTTGAATTATATTAGGTAGTTCTACCTAGAAAAAGCTAAGGATACTAGAATTCTTCAGCTGAAATTGAAAAAAGATTCAGTATGGCTACCACAGATGACTGTAGCAGTTCAATGCATCAAAGATAAAATTAAGAATTTGCCATCTTTATCCCTTCCTGAACAAGATTTTCCTTTCATTTTAGAAATTGATGCTTTTGACTCTTGTTGGGTTGCTATTCTTTTACAAAAGCATCATAAAAGAGATGAGATTTGTGCTTAATCTTCAGGAACATTTTTGCCAACTGAATTGAAATATCCATTCTCCCATAAAGAAATAATAATTGTTAAGAATGGGATTCAAATATTTCGGCCGTTTATAAAAAGTGTGCATTTTACTTTCAAAACATATCTCAAACATATGAAAGGTATGTGATGATCCTCATAAATGGGTAATTATATGGGTTCATTTTACCTCCTAACCTAGTCAAATCAACCGTTCTCTTAGCTTATTGTATGATTTTTTGATTATATTTATGCTTATAGAGTGAGTTGAGTTAGTTATGATGCCATGTGGTCTAACATGTATTTAATGCAGATTATTGATGGATTTCGAGGTCAAAGTCAAGGATCCAGTGGTCAAATGGTAGTAATAACTCGAAGTAGACAGAGGAGAGGACTTATAGGAGGGAATCCCCCTCATTTATTACTCCTCACTTTGAATTCCTTTCATTCAGCTCGGAGTACAAGTAGACGAATCATGCACTAGAAGGCAGCCGAGCAAGTGGAGGATGACTGATAGTTATCTCGAATTTTGGGAGCCAAGCCTCCTTGATTTTAAGGAAGATATTGGTAGCTTCAGATGTATAAGTAGAGAGGCCTAGGGTCTCACTAGGGTCAAATTTTTTCTTATGTAAACTCTGCTCAAATTTCGAGCTTATTATTTTGTGACAGTTTCATGTAAACTTGCTATTTTTTGATAATGAAGATGGAATCCTTTTTGAGCTAGCATTGAGTTACCTCAGAGGCCTAAAGCTCTTGGGTTAGGGCCCAATCCAAGCAGCCAAGCTTCTCTTTACTTGTATTTTCATGCTTACTTCAGCTTGTAGATTAATTTGCTGTTAGATGTATTTCTTTTATGGTTAAGAATAGGTTGCTTTTGATGATTTAGTATTTTGCTTCCATTTGTGCTTTCTGTAGTAGGTTAAGCAGCGATCATAAAAGATTCAAATGGCTAGCAATAGTGCCTTGGCCTCTCTTCCTCCCTCTGGGACCATTATTTGAGGCAAAGATCCTCTTGCTGCCCCAAAAACACAAATTTTCCTCATTCATAGGACTTCTAGTGTTTGTAGCTTTTTAGTAGGTTAATAGTCCAAATTTTCTTTCCTTTAGATATCCTTTATCATGTTCACTTCCTGATTTGCAATAGTCCTCTTTCATGATTTCCTTGCTTGCAACATTTCTCAGCATTTCCTTTCATAGATCGTAGTTTAGACCATTTTAATGCAAAACTCTGTTTTTCCTAAATGCACTCATTTCATTGTTTTCTTGATCTTCTTGGCTAACTGTCAGTTCCTTTGCAGCAGATCTCTTCCAATAGTAGGCCATCTTATCAGCAATCACATCCTCTACTAGATCCATGCCCTATAGGTCTCCCACCTCACCTCAATTCTGCCCTAGTTTCCTTCATTTTTCATAGAACTTCTTCCTCTCTCCTTGAGCAAACCCAATCATATTTCTCTCTCCTGGTGGTTCATGGTAGACCTTAGGCACCCTAAAACCTTGCCCCAACCTTCTTCCACCTTTTCCACCTACTCTCACACCCTCAAAATAGCGGAAATTGCTCTTGGCCTCCTCCTGTAGTTTCCCTGTTTTCCTCCTGTAGTTTCCCTGTGTCCTCTTGTAGTTTTTCCTGTAGGATTTCTTTTGAAGGTAGAGTGTGGGAAAAGCTTCCAGAAGGCCACTTAAGACCTCCTAGGACCCATCCACACCATCTTCCATCCTCCCAAGCTCCAAAACCAGCCTTTCACGCCACCTGTTCACTACCACACTCACACACAATAAATTAGATGCATGTCGAATTCACATAAAAACACATAAAAATCCAAAAATATGTTTTTAGCTTATTTACTTTCAAAAATAACATGGTTAGATGTTGTTTTCTTTCTTGAGTAGGTAATGGCATTGCTTTCATGATTTTCATAGTGTTTTTGGCAAAAGTAGAATTAGCTTGTTAATTAGGGTTTACTAGGTCTTGCTTTACATTCCAGTCTTTTTCCTTTCTGTAATTAGAATAGCTTCTGTAGAGTAATATTTCTTTCTTTCATCACACATAGAGCTTCTTCTGAGATCTATAGAAGTTGGCTTGAGTTCCTAGTGATCTTGTGCCGACTGACCAAGTGACAACCTGCAGTAAGAGCTAGTACTTGTGCATACAACACCGACGCTTCCAAGTTTGTTACGAACTACCGGGTTGATAAAAGTAAAGTTGGCAGCGTAGGAGTTGCAACGTTCTTGCTACAATACTGGCACTCACCACTTTTTAGTGCCGTTTCTGGGGAAGCGTCAAGGTATTCTGTGATTACTGCTTTCTTCTATTTCCTATTGCAACATTATGCTAATAGTTTATTTCCGCAAAAGTAGACTAGTCATTTATTCTCTTTAGTTATGCATTTCCTTGCTTTCCCTTCCAATTCTGAAAATTTCATTTCGGCAAAAGTAGACTAGCTATTTCCTTTCTTTCCGTTTTGCATTTCCTTGCTTTCCTTTTCAATTCTGCCAATTTCCATTCAGCAAGTTCATTTCAACTAGTTGCAATTTGCTTTGTTCAATCACAATTTTAGTTTCTGCCGGTACTATCAATGTGGGGAAAAGAAAAAAACCAACCAAAAAGATTTCCTTTCATGCCTCGTAGGAATAGAGATAATTCAAGAAAATTTTTGCCCAACACCCCCATTGCTTCACACAGAAAACCTTCTCTCTTCTTTGGTGGTTGCGATCAAGAAGAACCATTAGGTGAACAATCAGACATATTTGAAGGACCTATAGGGGAAGAAGAAGAAGAAAACATTCCTCTGAAGCCAATGGCTAAAAACAGAAATGCTAGGGGAAATGGAGAAAGAATAAAGGGTACCTTTCCCATTGAGGAAACCAATGGGGACACCAAAATGAAAAATATAAGTCCTTCAGCCCTTCCTTACTTCCATGGCTTGACTACAGAAGATCCTGACACCTTCTTGTTTGAGTTCGTTGTCATCTGTTGAACTTATGACTATGTAGAAGACGAGAAAAAGTTGAAACTGTTCCCTTCTACTCTCAAGGACGCAACATTGCGCCGGTTCATGGGGTTACCTGGCAATAGCATAAAAAATTGGGCTCAGATGTAGCAAGCCTTTAACAATAAGTATCGAGACTATTGTAGGTCAAAAGATACTAAAGAAGAAATCTCCTGAATGACCATGGGAAGTGATGAGTCCCTGGAAGACTACGAAGACAGGTTCCAGCTCAATTACAAAAGGGCTGGGTGTACACTTGACCCTGAGTCTCTGAAGTTGGTCCTACTCAGGGGAATTCAGGAAGACCTTTTAGACACCCTCCATCTACTGGCTGGGGGAGACATTTACCAACTATCCTATGAAGACATAAAGACTATTTTTAGAAACCATTCTAGAGCAGCTAGAAAGAAAGGTAGCGGGGGTCAACCCATAGCTAGTACCTCTTCTTCCAATTCATCCATTAAAGGGGAAATTGGAAGCATGTTGGAAGACTTCAAGAGTGAGATGCTGTAGACTCTTGCCGTGCAAATGGATACCTTACATATCAAAAGAAAGCAAGAGGAAGAAGAGAGGGATTTGGCCATTTTTTGTCCTAGATGCACTAGGAGGCATCCTAGGAATGGATTCCCATTGAACTCTATAGAGGTCTGTTCAGTCTGTGAAGAAAATCATTCTACCAATAAGTGCCCTTCCTTGCCCGGTCTTAAAGCTATATACCAAGGGGCTGAAGGAGCCACTGAACAAATCTATTACATAAACCAAAGGAGGCCACATGGACCTAGACCATACCAGCATGGGATGCAAGGGACATCTCAGGCATACTACCACCCCAACCAAGTCACCTTCATACCTTCTTGGGGCCCCCCTGCTCATCCTTCTTGGTCCACACCTCCTCCTTGGTCCTTCACATCTCAATGATGCCCAACCAGCCGCTCATTCATTTCAACCCTATGCTAAGCCACAACCTCAGTGGAATGCATCTCATTAGGGGTGGAGGCCCCAATACAACTCTCCTCTCGCTCTTCTGCCTCCACCACCTGCCCAACTACAACCATTACCTTCTGCTCCACCAAGGCAACCTCAAATGCCTGCCCAACCAAATCTGACCCCGAACAACAGACAGGCTCAACAAGTGTATAGTGGGGAGCCATCATGCCCAACTTATGCTATGGAGATTCAAGAAATCAACGTACGATCTGGGAAAGTTCTCCCAGATAGCAAACCTCCACCTAGGGAGGTTGAGGAAGATAAAGAGGAAAGATAACCTAAAGCAAATCCACCCTTTCCTGAGAGACTATCCATGACAATCCAACCTACCCCAGAAGAGACTGAACTCCCGAGAGAATTGAAACATTTATGTGTGAAGATACCACTTCTCTAAGACATAAAAGATGTGCCTATCTATAATAGGTTGATCAAAGAGAAGTGCTTTAGGCATCTAGGAAGGCGCAAGAGAGATGCCCCAACCATCAATGTCATAAGACAACTGTCCGACTTGATGTTGGGGCAGATAATCTGTCCAAAATATCTAGATCCTAGAAGCCCAGTAGTTGATGTCCACATCAATGGAAAAATGGTCCCACATACCTTGATTGATCTGGGAGCTACCATTAATGTGATGACAAAGGACACAATGCTCAAAACAAACCTCCAGGGCTCCTTGAGGAAGACCACGACAGCGCTGCAGCTAGCAGACCGCTCCACCGTGACCCCAGAGGGGATTGTGGAAGATGTGATGGTCTCCGTTGATTCTTGGGAGTACCCTGCTAATTTCTTAGTTCTCTAGCCAAAGGAAAAAGCTCACTGGGTATCTTCTCATTCTGGGAAGACCCTGGTTGGATATAGTCGATGCCTACATTAGCTGCCGAGCTGGGAACATGACCTCAAGAATGGGCATATGTCCAAGCAGTTAACCCTATATCCTCCTGCCCAACCCTTGCTAGAACATGATCTACCTCTCTAGTTGGAAGAGGAGGACGCGGATGAAGTTTATTCTGAACCACTTTGTGCATTGGAAATCGCTATGGGAGGAAAACCGCAAGATGAGGATGATATGATTGAAAATTTGATTCGCAATCCACCTCCCAGTGTATCACCATTAGAAGACATAGTAAGAGAAACCCAAAACAACCCCTCAACTGATCTCTATGTGGCGAACCCTACTCTCTGTGTCAAAAATATAGATTTCGGCCCAGAAAGAACATTGAAAATCAATCCATCCCTATCTCCTACCTAGGAGAAGGATCTATGCAGCCTACTGAGAAAACATCTAGATGCCTTCACTTGGAGTTATAAGGAGATGAAAGGAGTGAACCCTTCAGTATGTACGCATCATATATACATCAAGGAAGATTGCAAGCCAGTCAGAAAGCCTCAAAGGAGGATGAACCCAACACTTAAAGATATTGTTAAGGAAGAACTACAGAAATTGTTGGATACAGGATTCATCTATCCCATTTCTAACAGTGAATGGGTCTCTCCTTCGATGCTAGTGCCAAAGAAAAATGGTAAGTGGAGAATCTGTGTCGACTATCGAGAATTGAACAAAGCCACTAAAAAGGACCACTTTCCTTTACCTTTCATAGATCAAGTGTTAGACGGTCTGGCAGGGAAAAAGTTTTTCTCCTTCCTAGATGGGTTTAGCGGGTACAATCAGATTCAAATCAGCCCGGAAGACCAAGATAAGACAACTTTCACTTGTCCTTGGGGTACCTTTGCATATCGGGTCCTTCCTTTTGGTTTGTGCAACGCTCCAGCCACTTTCCAAAGAGCGGTATTGAGCATATTTTTTGAACTAGTTCATGATGCAGTAGAAATATACATGGATGATTTTACTCCTTATGGCTCTGACTTTCAGGAAGCTTTATCTAACCTAGGAAAAGTTCTAGATAAGTGTATTGAGATGAACCTGTCCCTCAGTCCGGAAAAATGTGAATTTTTTATGACTGAAGGGACCGTGCTAGGTCATGCAATATCTCAACAAGGACTGCAGGTGGACCCCAACAAAATTTCCATCATCCAAAGGGTCCCACCTCCTCAAAAGGTGAGAGATGTCAGAAGTTTCCTAGGATTAGCCAGATATTACAGGAGATTCATTAAAGACTTCAACAAGATAGCCTCTGCTTTTTTTACCCTCCTAGGCAAAGATGTTGAGTTCATATGGTCGGAAAACTGTCAAGAAGCCCTAGATACCTTGAAGAGCAAGCTCATGACTGCCCCAATTCTCAAAGGCCCAAACTAGGCCCTACCCTTTCACATTCACACATATGCCTCGAACAAAGCAATAGGAGCAACTTTAGGACAAATTGATGAAAAGTTACCTTATGCCATATACTTTATAAGCAAAAACTTGTCAAAGGCAGAGTTAAACTATACAGTGACCGAGAAGGAACTCCTAGCTATCGTGCATTCCTTAAACAAATTCAGACATTATATCATAGGCTATCAAACCTTTGTGCACACTGATCATGCTGCAATTAGATATTTAATGAACAAACCACATGTAAATGCTTGCATTATTAGATGGTTGCTTTTACTACAGTAGTTTGATTTGACAATTATTGATAAGCATGGTAAAGAGAATGTTGTTGCTCAATTTTTGTCTAGAGTGAATTTTCCTGCAGGTGAAGGAGGAATGGTGGATGACCAAATGCTAGATGAACACAAATTTTCTATATCAATGCTCTCTACATGGTTTGCTGATATAGCAAACTACTTGGTTTCAGTACAGTTCCCACCACACTTGTCCTCAAAAGAGAAGAGCAGGATAGTAAGGAAAAGCGCCCCTTTCACCTGGATTGGAGCCAATCTCTTCAAACTTGGCCCAGATCAGATCTTGAGAAGATGTGTCAGGGAGGAGGAAGTCTTTGACATCCTCGTGACCTGTCATGATGGGGCTTGTGGAGGTCATTTTGCAACAAAATGAACTTTCTTCAAGATATTGCAAGTAGGCTACTACTGGCCCACTCTTCATGAGGATGTGAGGAGATACATGAGCCAATGTGATCGGTGTCAGAGGATGGGGAAACCCACTCTGAAGGATGAAATTCCCATGCAACCTCAAGTGACCCTTGAGCCATTTGAGAAGTGGGGCATGGACTTTGTGGGGCCTATCAACCCCCCTTCAAAGCAGAAGCAGTACATCATTGTGTGCACCGACTACCTGAAAAAGTGGGTAGAGACAAAAGTAATCAAAGCAACGAAAAAAGAAAAAGTAGCTGAGTTTTTGAGAGAAAATATATTCCACAAATTTGGGAATCCGAGAGAGTTGATCACAGACCAATGCAGTCCATTCACTTCCAGCCTGATTGAAGACCTGCTCACACATCGTAAGATCAAGCACAGGACTTCCACCCCTTACCATCCACAAGCCAATGGGAAAGTGGACGTCACTAACAAAGCTTTGGAAGGGATCCTAACCAAGGTAGTGAGAAGCAACAAAAAAGACTAGCCAGACAGATTAGTTGAGGCCACTTGGGCCTATAACACAACATGGAAGACCACCACCGAGTTCACACCCTATGAACTAGTCTATGGGAAGAAGGCTTTGATGTCAATAGAGTTTGAATTCAATACCTTATGGATGGCAGCTCAGCTGGACCTAGACCTCAGCCATGCACAGGAGGAGATATTACTTTAGCTTAATGGATTGGATGAATACAGCTTGTAAGCCCTTCTCCATACATAGGTATTCCAGCTTCAGAGAAAGATATGGCATGACAAAAATATCAAGGAGAAGCAATTCCAAGAGGGATATTGGGCACTACTCTATGACTCAATATACAAAGATTTCAAAGGCAAGCTGAGGACAAGATGGCTGGGACCCTACATTGTGGAGAAATGCAATGATAATGGTTCGGTTCTGATCAGAACCATTGATGATGAAGCCATCCCCATGATTGTCAATGGACATCGGTTGAAAGTATACAAGAAACCCCTCTTCAAGTGAGAGTTTATTGAAGATTTGAATAAAATAGTGATGGTAGTGGAGCATGTCTTAGCTTCCACTTCACCCACTCACTGAAGAAAGAAAAAATAAAAAAATAAGGACTCAAGTGAAAACTTCCATGAGGCGCTTGAGTCCCATCATTGGGTTGAAAACATCTTCTGAGGCAGCCCAGTGATGTCAAAAAAGAGGAAAAAGAATAATATCCCTGGGTGAAAACCTCCCTTGGAGGTACCCAGGGCAGACAATTAAGGTGAAAACCTCTGTGAGGCGCCCTAGTTGTTTTCAAAAAAACAAAAAACAAAAAAGAAAAGAAAAAAACGAATTTGTGTGGCATTACAGGTTTGCAGGAGGACTACAGGAAGTAGAAGAAGGTGCCAAGGGAACCCTGACATTCACACCAACATCCATCTCACCTTCTCCACACCTTCCTCCATCATATTTGGCATCTCTTTCACCCCACTGCAACTTTTTTTTCCAAAACTGTGTTTTATACAGGAGGCTACTATAGGAATTTCAGAGAGCCAAAAATGTCTAAAGAAGGCAATTTGTGGGACTTGGAGAGCTTCATGAGGAACTTATCATCCCTCTTACCATCTTCAAGCCTCCTTGCTATCATTTCCAAGCCTGCATCACACCCACAAGCATCATTTATTTTCCTATCCAAGAAAAACACAAAAAAAAAGAGTTTTCCAATATTGAAAAAAACAAAAATAAATAAAAAAGGAAAAAGGCACCAATAACCTTACTTGAATCTTACCTATTATCCCTCCATCATGCATGACACCTCTGGAATTATTCTTGAGCTCCAAGCATAGGGAAAAGATGAAGTTTCAAGGGGAGAAGTAGCTACAGGAGCTTCTGTACGAATTCCTGTTGCAGCTGATCCCATAGAAGT
Organism: Pinus tabuliformis; assembly: GCA_031772625.1. Lineage (NCBI taxonomy): Eukaryota > Viridiplantae > Streptophyta > Pinopsida > Pinales > Pinaceae > Pinus > Pinus tabuliformis. The sequence goes on along the minus strand of CM062808.1, from coordinate 29,770,178 downwards.
CCAGCACCAACAGCAAAAGAGTGCACATCTAAAGGTTGGAAAGGAACATGCAGTTTAGCTCCAACAAAATAAGAACCTACAAAAGTCCCACCACCACACATTAGCTAGTAGAGACAACATGCATGAAGAAGAATGAAGGCATGCAGTAGAGAGAGCCACAACACCTCACAACAAATACACTCGGATCACAGGTAAGTAACTAAATCACTCCTTTATTTGCATTTGTGTAATTAGGAGTCATACGAAGGCAACGAGATGGTTGAGATTGAATGAGGGAAAGGTGGCCAGTTAACTTGGCCACCTTCATCTAGTTGACTCCACTCATCCGAGATGTCACCCACATGTGCGCACAGTCAACTCAAGCAAAAGATGCCAAGGACAGGTAGTGGAGAAAGAGTGAACTCCAATGTAATAATGAGGGATGATTACGAGGAGGGGCCATGATGACCAAGCAGGTGGGGACCAACGGTCCAAATATGGCCAACGTACACCTTGCCAGCTCAGCACTCATAACCGAAAATATCCATAAAGGGTAATGAGCACTCCTCCCCGCGTATTCTCACCACCTTTTCTTCATTTCCTCCTCGTAACTCAACTACAACAGTCTTCTTGTGCCCCCACAGCCTCGTAACCACCATCCTCCATCAATTTCCTCCCTATCTTTGCTCTCAGCATTTTCTACAGGAGCACCTACAGGAAATCTACAAGAGGGACAACGGGCTTCTACAGGAGGGGCAGTGAGCCATTTTGAAGGGAGAAAACACGGTTTTTGGCACGAAATTTAGTCTGAAGAGGTAGGGTTCATGCATGCCCCCTGTTGAATATCAATATATGAAAGAAGTGATCTCAATTTGAGGATGAAATAAGTCTTTAGGAGGGCGAAAATACATAAAAATTTTCTGTTTATTTAAAAAAAAACACAGTCTCCTCTGTTTTTTATTTTTCTCAAAAACTCTCTGTCTCCACCTCCATATTTGGTTTTAAAAAAAAGAATCACAGGCAATATGACAGGAGGGTTTATGAGAAGGGAGCCCACTAACTCCACTAGGCTCCATGCACATCCTCAAGTAGTGGACATATTCACAAGGGCAAACTGGATGAACTTCTTTGAGAAATTCTGAGGGTTTGATGAGGAGATTGCCCAAGAATTTTCTCTCTCTTTGGTCCCTCACACAAGAACACATGCCACTGTAACCATTAGAGGCCTCTCCATCGAAATAACCCCAGAATTCATCAGTAGGGTCACTACCCTTCCTCTTGGGCTGCCTTGGAGTAAAGATGAAAAACCCATTGGCCAGGCTGCCAAGAAGAAATTTTTCCAAAATAATGAAACCCCTGTTGAAGATAAAAATGGAATTAGAAGAGCCAGTATACCATATCCCTGGGATGAGGTTAGCTACCAAATAATCAAATACATTTCTTGTGAGGGGAGGCACAACATTGTCTATGGTTATGATTTTAGAATCCTCCATGACTTGAGGTATGGCATGAGTACCCCAACACCTCAAAAGCTCAGTATCCCTTATTTTCTCCTTCGGTCCCTCATTGACTCCAACACCAAGTTACAATCAAGAAATTTAGGATAGTTAGCTCACCATGGCTTAATCAAAATCCTAGTAGAGGAATCTCTCCATACCTTTACACTCCCTATAACATGGGAAGTTTTCCGAAATATGACAGCTGAGGATGACATAAAAGCATTAACCTATGATGTTAGTCCTACTGGTAGTGAGGAGGAAGAACAACAAGGAGGAGAAGATGAAGCCAGTGGTGACAGAACAGAGCAAGAAAGGAAGGAGGAAGGAAAAGAAACAGAGGAGGGAAAAGTTGAAGAGACAGAAAAAGAGACAGAAGAAGGAGAAAAGGAGGTAGAGAAGGCAGAGCAAGGGGAAGAGTCCCATGAGTATTTGGAAAGAGAGGCAGCAGTTGCCCTCACTGCCCTTAGTACACCAGTCAAGCCAAAGAAGAGGAGGAAAAGACAAACCTCCGTGCATTTCAGGGCAAGGAAGAGCACAAGAATTAAAACAAGCAAACCTCAACACTCTTCAAAAGTTCCCATTACCATTGAAGATTCACCATCTGCCAAGGTGAAAGAATCTCCTTCCAAGACACCTATCACATATGAAAGGGGGACTCCAAGATCTTCTACATGGAAGGGAAAGGCAGTACTACAGGACCCAAAACCAGACCTACAGGAGGCTGAGACAGTCCTACAAGAGACATTGTCTAAACTACAGGAGACCCAAAAGCTTGAGGAAAGGATAGAAGGACAACCAGAGGTGAAGGAGGAAGCAAAAAGAGATACAAGAACCTGACCCCCAAGCTAGTCTTGCCTCCTATTATAATCTACTTGAGGGAGGCAGAATAATCCCATAGAAATTTGCAATTCCACTGTTTTTTGAATTGGAGAAAGAAAGAGTGAGAACACATAGGTGGATGTAGATAGCCAAATCCAAAGGGGTTGAGGATGTTGGCCATATGGAAAACAAACTCAGGGAAATGGGCAGAGAATTGAGTGTTCAGAGATACAAGAAGCCACCTGGAAAATGAGAATGAAATCCTAAGGAGGCAGCTCCAAGAGAAAGAGACTCAGCTAGCATACATGGCTAGCTTATCCATGGAGGCATTACAATGCAGAACACCAACCAAATCTTATGGCTCTATCTGAAGGACCAATGGCTTCAATTCCAAATAAAGACTTTTGCATAAAGAGGCACAATGCGTTTCCAAGAGTACAAACAGTTCATGGACCTGTGTGACCAAAGAACCTCGAAGGATAAAGCAAAGATAGCAGAGTTCTACCTACACAACATGGCCCTCATAGACATGAATGTGTGGGACCCCAATACCAAGCTAGGGGACTTGCAATTAATGGCAATGGCCTCATGGATGAACCATGAAGAATTGAGGGCAGCATAAATGAAAATATTGATGATAAAAGAGCAGAATGAGCCCTTAATGATAAGAGTTGAGCCATTAGATCCTATGGCACTCATCAACACACACAACCTGCTTGCCAATGACCCTCAGATTGCCCTTAAATATCTAACCAATCAGGGATAATCCATTGCACACTTTGAAGATATGAAATGGCTACTTGGGGATGACTGTATGCATGCACACATGAGAAGATGGAACACCTTACCTCATAGTTTGTAGATCAGGGAATACCATTCCCCCATGAGGCTGAAGGAGGCATTGAAAAGAGTGCCAATGTACAAGCGCTCCATGCAAAGGCTGAAGGTCAATTGGATTGGCCTCAAACCAAGTCCCCCACTCCTCTTAGGCATGCTGGAATGCAAAAGAGAAGAAGAAGAGGAGGAGCAGTGGAAGGACATAGAAATAAATGTAGGGTTTTATGGAAAACATGAGCAGACCACATCAGAAGCTTGGGATGCTAGGGAGGCCACCAAGGCCATAAAAGATGAGGAGATTGAATAAGTTGCTCAGAGGATGAGCAACACCTTCAGTAGGGGAGTGATGATGAGACTCATAAATGGGTAATTATATGGGCTCATTTTACCTCCTAACCTTGTCAAATCAACTATTCTCTTAGCATATTGTATGATTTTCTGATTATATTTATGCTTATAGAGTGAGTTGAGTTAGTTATGATGCCATGTAATCTAACATGTATTTAATGCAGATTATTGAAGGATTTCGAGGTCAAAGTCAAGGATCCAGTGGTCAAATGGTAGCAATAACTCGAAGTAGACAGAGGAGAGGACTTATAGGAGGGAATCCCCTCATTTATTATTCCTCACTTCGAATTCCCCTTCATTCAGCTTGGAGTACAAGCAACCGAATCATGCATTAGAGGGTAGCCGAGCAAGTGGAGGATCACTGATAGTTATCTCGAGTTTCGGGAGCCAAGCCTCCCTAATTTTAAGGAAGATGTTGGTAGCTTCATATGTATAAGTGGAGAGGCCTAGGGCCTCACTAGGGTCGGATTTTTGCTTATGTAAACTCTGCTCAAATTTTGAGCTTATTATTTTGTGATAGTTTCATGTAAACTTGCTATTTTTTGATAATGAAGATGGAATCCTTTTTGAGCTAGAACTGAGTTACCTCAGAGGGCTGAAGCTCTTGGGTTAGGGCCCAATCCAAGAAGCCAAGATTCTCTTTACTTGTATTTGTATTCTTACTTTAGTTTGTAGATTAATTTTCTGTTAGATGTATTTCTTTTATGGTTAAGAATAGGTTGCTTTTGATGATTTAGTAGTTTGCTTCCATTTTCGCTTTCTGTAGTAGGTTGAGCAGCAATCAAAAAAGATTCAAAAGGCTAGCAATAGTTCCTTGGCCTCTCTTCCTCCCTCTGGGACCATGATTTGAGGAAAATATCCTCTTGCTGCCCCAAAAACACAGATTTTCCTCAGTCATAGGACTTCTAGTGTTTGCAGCTTTTTAGTAGGTTAATAGTCTAATTTTTCTTTGCTTTAGATCTCCTTCATCATGTTCACTTCCTAATTTGAAATAGTCCTCTTTCATGCTTTCCTTTCTTGCAACATTGCTCAACATTTCCTTTCACAGATCATAGTTTAGACCATTTTAATGCAAAACTCTGTTTTTCCTAAATGCACTCATTTCATTGTTTGCTTGATCTTCTTGGTTAACTGTAAGTTCCTTTGCAACAGATCTCTTCTAGTAGTAGGCTAGCTTATCAGAAATCACATCCTATATCTGATCCATTCCCTATAGGTCTCCCAAACCTCACCTCAATTCTGCCCTAGTTTCCTTCATTTTTCATAGAATTCTTCCTCCCTCCTTAAGCAAACCCAATCATCTTTCTCTGTCTTGGTGGTTCATGGTAGACCATAGGCACCCTAACACCTCAACCAAACCTTCTTCCGCCTTTTCCACCTGCTCTCACACCCTCAAAATAGCGGAAATTGCTCTCAACCTCCTCCTGTAGGCCTCCTGTAGTTTCCCTATTTTCCTCCTGTAGTTTCCCTGTGTCCTCCTGTAGTTTTTCCTATAGGCTTTCTTTTGAAGGCCGAGTGTGGAAAAATCCTCCATAAGGCCACCTAAGACCTCCTAGGACCCATCCAAACCATCTTCCATCCTCCCAAGCTCCAAAACCACCCTTTAATGCCACCTGTTCACTGCCACACTCACACACAAAAAATTAAATGCATGTTGAATTCACATAAAAACACATAAAAATCCAAAAATATGTTTTTTACTTATTTACTTCCAGAAATATCATGGTTAGATGTTGTTTGCTTTCTTGAGTAGGTAATGGCATTTATTTCATGATTTTCATAGTGTTTTTGGCAAAAGTAGAATTAGATTGTTAACTAGGGTTTACTAGGTCTTGATTTACATTCTAGTCTTTTTCCTTTCTACAATTAGAATAGCTTCTGTAGAGTAATCTTTCTTTCTTTCATCACACATAGATCTTCTTTTGAGATCTATAGAAGTTGGCTTGAGCTAGTGATCTTGCGCCGGCTGACCAAGTGACAACCTGCAGTAAGAACTAGTACTTGTGCATACAGCACCAACGCTTCAAAGTTTGTTACGAACTACTGGGATGATAAAAGTAAAGTTGGCAGCCCAGGAGTTGCAACATTCTTGCTGCAATACTGGTGCTCATCAGTGTGCTACAAAATTAAAGATTGCTAGAACAAGGAAATTCCTGAGTTCTATGATGGGCAATCTGGCTTAAAGGATTTGATTTTGATATCATCTACAAAGCAGGAAAAGAAAACTATCTCGTTGTTATGATTACTAGAGTGGTATGCTCTTGACCTGCGAGAAGATACCAGAATACCAAATATGCGAAGAAATATACCCAAAACATAGAATAATAAGAAATAACATCATGCATTTTATTATTAAGAAAGGAAAGCAATGTTCACTTGTCTCTTCGAGGGGGCAACCTCCAATAGAGCTAGGTTCAATTACAAAATAAGACACGACGCTCCTCAAGGGGAGTCTCTATCCTTTATATAGGATTCATACATGAAATAACATGGGTCAGTTCCATGGTTCTTATTACTACCATCCATCTAATACCATGGCCCATTTGCAACTAACTGCGGTCCCTTCTTTAAATGCGGGTCAACCACTTACAATTATTAATATGGGCTTTATTGAATCTTTAACTAATGATAAATATGACTCGACCCTATTACATAAATAAGGGGGTTAGGGTTGGACCCTAACATGCCCTCCCCCATAAAAATAGCCTTGTCCTTAAGGCTGAAGCTGTGGAAACTGCTGAAGAACAGTGGCTGGTTCCCAAGTCGCATCTTCTGGAGAGGTGTCCTTCCACTTGACGAGGACTTCCTTGATCATGCAGCAGTGCAGGTGCCGTTCTCGCGTGTCAAAAACCTGTTCAGGTTGGAGCCAGATTGAACCTTCTTCATCCAATTCCGGTAGACTGGTTTGAATTCTGCAATGGTTCCCAACCACTTTCTTGAGACATGAGACATGGAAGACAGGATGGATTTTTGTAGTGGATGGCAAGGCTAGCTTGTAGGCTACTTCTCTAATGCGCTGAAGTATTTGATATGGTCCGTAGAATTTTGGAGATAATTTCTGACAACCCTTGTCTTTGAGTGATGTTTGCTTATATGGTTGCAACCTCAAGAATACCTGATCCCCTTCTTGAAATTGGTGCTCTGAACGATGTTGGAATGCCTGTTGCTTAATGAGATTTTGAGCTTGATGGAGATTCTCTTTGAGGTGGGCAATCATGGTTGCACGGTTCTATAGGAGTTGATCCACTGCTTGTATCTTCAAGCATCCCTAGATATAGGAAGTAGGTGAAGGAGGGAGTTGACCATAAACTGCTTCATATGGAGTCATCTTGGTGGTGGCATGATAGTTAGTATTATACCACCATTTGGCTAGAGGTAACCACTGTACCCATAGATGTTGCTTTTCTGAAGTGAAACACCTAAGGTAGGTCTCCAAACATTTTTTTACTGCTTCAATTTGACCATTAGTTTGCGGATGATAGGAAGTACTGAGTTGTAGTTGGGTACCTTGTAGCCTGAAGAGTTCCTGCCAAAAGTTACTGGTGAATATCGGGTCACGATCAGACACAATGGAAGTGGGCATGCCATGCAATTTGAAGATCTGGTCCATGAAAGATTGAGCCACCAAAGTGGGTGTAAAAGGGTGGGGTAGGGCATAAAAATGAGCATACTTAGAAAGTCTGTCCACAACCACCATGATGACTAACTTGTTGCCTGACTTCAGAAGACCAGTAATGAAATCCATAGAAACCTCCGTCTAGATTGAGGCAGGGATGGGAAATGGCTGTAATGTGCCTGGGGATTTGACTATTTCTCCTTTGTGGCACTGACACACATCACACTCAGCTACAAAAGTAAGAATGTCCTTTTTCATGCCTGTCCAAAAGAATGAACGTCGAGTGCGAGCATAAGTCTTCTGAAAGCCTGAATGGCCTGTAGTGGGAGATGAGTGCAACTCTGCCAAAATGTGACTTTTGAGGGTGGATGTTGGTGATATCACTACTTTGTCCTTGTAGCAAAGAATCTCATCCTGCCAAGAGTAGCTCGTTGTGGAATTTGGATCCGCCTGCAATTTATTAATGAGTTGGGAGAGCAAAGGATGTGAAAACCATTCCTTGCGAGCCTCTTCAATCCACTCTAGAATGGGAAGAGAGATTGCTAGCAGGGTGCTTTCCTCCTCAAATTGGCATGATAAAGCATCCACTATGACATTTTCATGCCATTTCTTGTAAATTATCTCATAATCATATCCCAGCATTTTGGCTAGCCATTTATTTTTTTGTGGCGAGGACAGGCGTTGCTCCAAAAAATATTTAAGGCTTTAATGGTTTGTGCGGATTTGGAAACACCGCCACAATAAGTATGGTCGCCAGGTATCCACTACATGTAAGATGGCCATCGTCTCCTTCTCATAGGTAGATTGTCCCAGATTTGTCCCACTTAGTTGTCGGCTAGTGAAGGCCAAGGGTCGACCTTCATGCATTAAGACAACCCCAATACTCGTACCTGAAGCATCACATTCAATCACAAAATATTTGGTGAAGTCGGGTAGTGCCAATTCAGGAGTGGAACACATGGCCTGTTTGAGAGCTATAAATGCCTGTTGCGCTTCATCATTCCAGAGGAATAATTTTTTCTTGAGAAGGTGAGTGAGGGGTCTAGCAATGTGACCATAATTGCAGACAAATTTGCGATAGTAGCCAGTGAGACCCAAAAATCCTCTCAAGCTCTTCAAGGTCTTTGGTTGAGGCCAATCCTGCATTTCCTAGATTTTTTGGGATCCACCCTGACACCTTCACGCCCCACAATGTGGCCCAAATACTCAACTTATTCCATGCCAAAAGAGCACTTGGACAATTTGACAAATAATTTATGCTTCTGGAGCAGTTGCAAGAGCAGATCTACATGCTGAAGATGTTTTTCCCAAGTGAGGCTGTAGATGAGGATGTCATCAAAGAAAACAAGGACAAAATTTCTGAGATATGGTTTGAGCAGGTGATTCATGAGGCTATGAAACGTGGATCGGGCATTACAGATACCAAATGGCATGACCAAGAATTCATAATGGCCTTCATGAGTTTGGAAAGCAATCTTTGGAATGTTTACTTCTTTCATGCGAATTTGGTGATAGCCCGAGTGAAGGTCGAGCTTAGTAAAGAATTAAGCCCCATTTAGTTCATCCAGCAAATCATCAACAACCGGGATGAGAAATTTATCTTTGGCCGTAAGCTTGTTGAGGGCCCTGAAGCCTAGACACATACACCATTCCCCATCTTTTTTGAGTACGATGACCACAGGTGATGAATAAGGACAAATGATAGGATGAATGACACCGGCTTCCAGGAGTTCCTTGATAATTTTTTCAATTTCATTCTTTTGGGCGAAAGGATATCTATATGGGCGCACATTTGGTGGTTGTGCCCCTGGGACCAAAGTAATGCTATGATCATGTTCCCCTATCGAGGGTGGAAGCTCATGAGGCTTGTCAAAGACCTGTAGATGGTTGTTTAAGACCTGTTGCATCTCAGGATGAATATGAAGGGATGTGGATTCGAAGGCCTGGATGGCATTAAATTGGGCTATAAATCCATGGTGGCCCTTTTTTAACAAGTTTTCCATCCTATGCGAGCTGATGATAGAAGGAGCACCTGCTTGGAGTCCGCGGAGGGTACGTGTGTAGTTATTCTGCTTAAAGCTCATATATAACTCTTGGAAATCCATTTTGATTGGGCCAAGTGTGCGGAGCCATTCAACACCCAAGACAATGTCACACCCACTCATGTTGATGGCAAACATGTGGGTCTTTAGGTGATAATCCCCCATTTGAAGTTTGACATTTTCACAGCGGCCTTCACATTTCATTGTCCCTCCATCAACAATCTAGACCTGGAAATTAGAGACTGCTCTGACAAAATAATGCACTGCTTCAACGACTCTTTGATGGATAAAGTTATGCGTACTGCCACTATCAATCAAGACTAATATAGGGCAATGCTTAATAAAACCTCTAATTTTGAGAGTTTGGGGAGACGAAATTCCTGCCAAAGCATGAAGCGAGATAACTAGTTCTTCAGGTGTAGCTGGGAGCTCATTGTCCAGCTGGTTGTCCTCATCTTCCTCCTCTGGTCCCTCAAATGGTGGGGATTCCTCAGATGAACTATGATTAGTAGCATCAATTTGAAAGAATTTGGGTTCCTTTCATTTATGCCTCAGGGAGTATTTCTCATCATAGTAGTAACACAATCCTTGATTTCTCCTTTCCGCCATTTCCGCTGGTGACACCTTTTGAACCTTAAGTGTTTGGGTAGTGCTTGGAGCCTGGGTGGGGCTTCCCTTTGCTATGAAATTTGGACGAGTTGATTGGGCCACTAACGCTCATTCTACTTCATGAGCTATCTTGCAAGCTGCCAGCCATGAGACTGGGTGTTGCAGTCAGACGTGGGCTTGTATGGCGTCTTTGAGACCACTGACAAAACATTCCAAGTAGAATTCATTTGCTAGACCTCCTGTGTGGAAGGCTAATGCTTCAAAGGATTTAATATATTATTGAACTATGCTTGTCTATCAGAGCTTAGTAAGACGACCCAAAAATTTAGATTCATGGTCAAAACAATCAGAAAGGGCTTTTGAGAATATCTTCCAAGTCATTGGCATTGCATAGCAGCGTTTATGCCACTGCCACCATTGCCATCTTTCTTGGTCCAAGTACAGGCTTCCCACACTTAGCTTAGTCGCATCATCTCTGATGTGATTCAATGTGAAATATTGCTCCATTTGTGCTAGCCATATGGCCGGATGAGAGCCATCAAATTTATACATGTCCAGCTTGGGTGGTCGAGGCTGGGACTGTTGGTGGTTTCCATAGAAGTGAAGAGAATGGCTAGAATTGCCCTCAAGGTTTTCATTAAAATCATATGCCTCCAATTGTTCCCCCGACTTTCCCTTTGTGATTATGTCATTTAAGGTCTGGATCTGCTTTGTTAATGCCTCCAACTTTTGTTCAAGGGTGTCTATCTTCTCATTGGACATAGCTTGAGCTCTGGTTTGTACCATGCACATCTCTGGTTCACTTGTTGTTACTGTGATTTTTTTTTGGGACCACCTGAAATTTTGACGTTGACAAGTGAATGGTACCTCTTGCTCAACTTGTCGACCTGATTCTTGTGGGCTAAGTCTCCTATAAGCATCCCGGGAGGGTCTTAGATTTTTTTTTACTCCGAAATGAGTTTTACTTCTCGCTTAGGAATACTGCAGTAGTCGATTCCCAGAAAAGTTAATTCTACCCAATGTCCTACGAGAATCACGCCCAGGTATAAGAGCCACAAAAATAGTCAGATCTGTCAGCGAAACCCTCAACTGTAGAGTATGAGTAGGAATGTGGCAGTGCTTGAACCCCTGCTTGTAGATATGAATGGCAGATCTGATTGTTGCGACTGCTACAGAACCCAAACTGCTGGGTCTGAATGGTGGATTTGATAGATCTGATTGGCGGATCCGATAGATTTGAATGGTGGATTTGATAGATCTGAATGGTGGAACTGATTGTTGCGGCTGTGACAGAACCCAATCTACTAGATCTGATCTAGCAAAGATGATGCGTGATCTAAAGAGAGACAAGGGAACTATGGTCTCAAGGAGTGTTAGGTGCTACAGATCGCAATATACATAAGGGTCTGATAGTAGTACTCAGCCCAATCTTTCAGGGCACTGACCAAGGAGGATCAACCGTACCCTTAGCCGTACAACCCGACTACCCTATCATACACACGAGTAATATCCTTGAGTGTTGTTCTCGGTGTACTGTAGCAGCAAGATGACCGACAATTTATCTATGGTGAGGTTTCAAGAGAGCCTAGGGAGCTTCCGATATACCCAGAGGGTACTTGGAAGATAGTCCATGTGCGGTTTTGTCTAATGCGCTACTACTCAAAGGGGTACCCACAGGGGTTATAAGAGGTGGATATCTCTTGAATCTCTTCTCTGTGATTCTTCATATTAAAAAATTGGTATGAAAGCCAAGTTAGAGGTAGAAAGAGTTACCTGTTGTAGGCGAAAGCTGAAGGTCGTACATTGTGATAAGTTCCTTTTGAAGACCAATCGAGGTCGTGTTTGGGTGTGAAGACGTTAGACCAAGAGCTTCAATTATTCTTGCAATTTTTCAGGTGTCTCTTACTTTCTCTCTTTGGTTAATATGGATTCTAGGAAAAATTATATGTTTTCTGAATCACGCAAAGAAGTACATGAGAAAAAATGGTCTTGGTTGTCTCATTATTAAATAAGGAAAATAAATATGTATTGTATAATACACGAGTTATCACTCAAGAATTTGATCTGCAACCAAACTGGACCCTTCCAGATATTGATATTGATAAGATATATAATATGTCCCTGTTTAAATTTAGAGCTGCTAGTCTCTTCCAGTTTTCCTATATGAATATTCCTATTTCCTTATCTCAGCAAGTCTACCAAGTTCCTTTCATCCATAAGGAAGAATTAGAGTGGGGTCTTGAAAATGGATTTAAATACATTCATATTGGGCTTATACAGTTCAGAATCAATCTTCTAGTGCGACCTGGACTAAATACTTCATGCTTAACTTGTGTCCTTGATTCTAGAGCTAATGATTTTAATGATGCATTAATAGGAGGCTTCCAAAGTATTTAAATAATGGTCTTGCATGGTCATCAGTAATTCCTCGCTATCAGGTCTCATTGACATACCCTTACATTAATGAATTCCTGCAAGCCTTTATTCAATTCCATGGGTTTAACTTTGCTCCTAATACCCAGATAGCTCAGCTTCATACCACAGTTTGTATCCATTTTGTCACATCAAGCATGCCCCCTATAAATTCCAAACTACACAAACGAGCACTCAAAGAAGGAGTTATAGTCGGCCTTGGCAATGCAACTCCACTCCAGATTGGATTTAGTGAGCTAACTCTTCCTGAAGAATGGTCAAGTTCATACTAGCCTCTCTCCCAAAATTATCCCCAATTAGCTAACACATCCCACCAGTTGAGAGTGGTACCCAGAGGAGATGGCAGAACTAGTCTCAGATTCCAGACTCCAAACCCATTAAATCAAATTCTATCAGCACGACTTGACAAAACTCCTATTCCTCCGAGATTGTCAGTTTCTACTATACCTACTACTAGTTTTGGTAGTCATGTACAGATGCATAAATCCATCACTTCTTAGTCTTGTGTGTATTGTCAAAATAATACAAAAAATCCCAAAAATAAATATCAGACTATTGATACTCCATCAAGTTCCCAGCCACACCATGGTCAACATTCTGATTGTCTTGACTGTGTCATGATTCCCACATCTGACATAAAAATGTACGGTCTTCCCAGAGAAAGACCTGGAAACAGAATCACACTTCCTGAGAGAAGCTTAGAGCCAACAAATACTACTCCAAAATTCAAAAATGGTTATGTTCAAAGTGATCTTCAGTTCTTGCATTATCGATCATCTTCAGAAGATGAACCTACCGAGCCAGTCAAATTTCTCAATTACAATAATTATCAGTCTGTATGTTTGGCTCAAAACTTAGATGATTTAGCCAAAGACATTCTTTAATTCAAAGATCATGTCAGAATGATACACCAGACATATGATACTATGTATGCTCATCAGAATGTGCAAGAGGAGCAATTAAAAGAAATCATAACTCAATTAGGAGCTATCAATAAGGCAATGTCTAGCTTTCAAGACTCATTGCCTAGACCTAAATCTCCTCCCAATTATGAAGAATTCGAATTTGAAGGCTCGAAGTTTTCTTATTTCAAAAATTCTAAGTCATATTCTACCCTATCTTTGAAAGTTATTTATGATGAATTTTATATACTACATGAATGACAGATGGAGCCAGATTAGCTAGAGAAAAACTAGATCGAATTTAAACTAAGTTAGAAAAGTTCAAAACTTATGAAATCAAGATGGAAGGACAAGAAGACACTGGTGAGTCTTCTAAACATAAGAGAAATGAATCTTAACTTCTCACATAAAGCTGCAAGAACTACAGGGTCTGATATTGGATCTCAATCACAAACCAATCCATTTTCTAAATGGGCTCATCACATGTCATCAACAGAAGCCCGAGAAGAAACTACTCCTCTTTTAACAGCCAAGGATCAACCTTTTTCATTAATTTTGATTGTTTAAACATAGATCAAACATTGATATTACTGCAACAGATTAATGCATGGGCCAGTCAAAGAAAATTTGACCTCAAGGCTACATGGAAGGATGTAGTCATACAAGTGACATGGGCACTAACAGGTAATGCTAGACTTTGGTGGGAAACATTAAAATGATATGAAGAGTTGGAAATCTTAGAAAATGAAGATCCACTTGAAGAAATGTTAATGGAATTATCACATGAGTTTCCTGGTACTCTATCAATAGATTTTGACCATTATGAACAAATGTTCATGAGTCAAAGGTTGTGCAACAAAGATTTTTTAGATGAATACTATTGCACCATGCAAAAGTTGTATTATAAGATCCCAGACCACCAAAATATTACATATTTGCGTCATTATATAGCATCAGTGCCCAAAAAAATTCCAGAGCTTGTCCACCAAGCACTATCTTCTCAAAATATGTTAATAGATACTCTACCCTTAGGTTCTTTACAACAACATATTTTTCAAATTCTTAGGAACGAATGTGCAGCTTATAACAATTGAAAGAATGTCAAGAAGCAACTAAGTTTCAGTACTAACCTTTGCAAATCTTTCTCATAAACTTTCCACTTTGGATGCTTTAAGAACTCTTCTAGTAAGATTTCTCATATATCCCAAAGACAAAAGTGTAAGTGCTCTAGCCCATGACGTCGATTCCCCAATCATTCTAAACTAATGGAGAATCAAGGAAGCAAATTCCCCAAGAATATATATGTATTCAGAAGGAGATCAAAATTAGGTAGAGAATCAAAATGTTTCATATGTGGGAGAAAAGATCACTGGGCAAATAAATGTCCAGAAAAGAACAAAAGAGGGATCTAGAACAAGGTTATGGAACTGTTCAACTCCTCACATAATCCAGCTGACTGGGATTTAGTCTTTGAATCAAATTCTGAATTTGAATACTTTTATGTGAATACTGATTCTGATAGTGACATTGAAAATGCATTCCAAATTTTTTTAGTAAAAGACAATGCTACAAGTGAAGGCGATTGTACATATCTCTCTGATTGCCTTATGTTTTCTTTTAATAAGACTTAACAACAGATAACTAGTCTCTAGAGATAGATGGATTCACTCAATCCAAGCCTATTTATCCCAAGGAGACGAATCCAAGAGAAAATTGATGCACTGACTATGGAGTCCCAGCCTGATGAAGACTTTGATCCTACAAAATGGTTTAGGACAGAATCTGCACCAAAACCCAACAGAGACTCTGACCACAATGATGTCCTTGAAGACATCATAAAACTTGAATAAAGTTTATGAAAATATAGACAACAATTGGTCAACATAGTAGAACAGATTCAACTAAAGGTCTAACAATTAGACGAACTCAATTATAAATTTGTATCATCTATATTTGACAAGACACACACACCAATTGGACTGAGCACAGAAGAAGAACCACCAAAAGAAATCAGTGGCATTGGAGATATTATGGTCATTCCAGTTTCCATCAAGATACCAGGATACAAAAACTATCAGTTGGATTCCCAAAATGACACAGGAGCCATGAGTAGTTGCTACAATTACAAAGCTATCCCAACTTATTACTGGAAACCAACAAAGGTACATTTCAAAGTTGTTAACAAACAACTCATGAAGATTTCTTATGTAGCTCATGATTTTCCTATATATATTTCTTCAACAATTATATATGTTACTCTATATAATTACAATACTGGATCTGATATTCTTCTTGGCCAATATTTTGTAAAAGGACACATGCCTATGATTGTTGATAAGGACCAGATCTCATTCAATGTCCAAAACGAGAAAGTATTTGTCCCTATGACAAATACATACTCTATCAAGATTCCTCCTGATAATGTGGATATAGTCATTGAAGCTATTGAAGACTTGTCAAAAATTAAAAAGATTATCAAGCATGCCGACCTTCATGGGAAAGAAGTTCTCAAATATATTGCACATAAGCTTAGAACAAAATGCACAACAGAGCATCCTGATGCATTTTGGTTCTGGGAAAAGTATTTTGTTTCAATTCCTTTTAGAAAAGGGTTTGATCACAAACCACAAAAAGCATCAGCCAACCACATGAGCCCTATAGAGATAAATTTGTGCCAACAAGAAATCAAACAACTCTTGGATAGAAGATTAATTGTACCCTACAAAAGTTCATGGGCATGCCCAACCTTCTATGTCAACAAAAACTCAGAACAGAAAAGAGGAAAAAATAGGTTGGTGATCAATTACAAGGCATTAAATGAAGCATTAGAGCCCATGAGCTATCCTTTACCCAACAAAGATATGCTTCTTACAAGAATCCGAGGTGCTAATGTATTTAGCAAGTTTGATTTGAAAAGTGGTTTCTAGTAGATAGGAATAAATCGTGAGGATAGATAGACGACCACCTTTGTTGTTCCAGGAGGGAAATACTAATGGACAGTTATGCCATTTGGTCTAAAGAATGTACCTTTTGAATTTTAGAAACACATGGAAGATATTTTCCATGATTTTGATTTTATTATTGTATATATTGATGATTTGCTAGTTTTCAACAAAGACATACAACAACACAAGAAGCATTTGGAATCGTTTTATCAGGCTGTTTTTAAGCACGACTTAGTTCTATCTCCCACTCAGGATAAGTTCATCATTTCTCAAGCCAAGATCGATTATCTTGGATTATATATTTCCCAAGGAAAGATTCAAATTCAAAATCATGTTCTGCAATTCCTGTTGAGATTTCCAGACCAACTTCATGATATCAAATTTGTCCAAATATTCTTGGGATGTTTAAACTACATTAGGAAGTTCTACCCAGAATATGCTAAGGATACTAGAATTCTTTAGCAGAGATTGAAAAAAGATTTAGTATGGCTACTATAGATGACTATAGAAGTTAAGCGCATCAAAGATAAAATTAAGAATTTTCCATCTCTGTCCCTTCCTGAACAAGATTTGCCTTTCATTTTAGAAACTGATGCTTATGACTCTTGTTGGGCTCATATTATTCTACAAAAGCATCATAAAATAGATGAGATTTGTGCTTATGCTTTAGGAACATTTTCGCCAACTGAATTGAAATATCCATCCTCCCATAAAGAAATACTAGTTGTTAAGAATGGGATTAAAAGATTTTGGCTTTTCCTAAAAAGTGTGCATTTTAGTGTTAAAATAGATATCAAACATATGAAAGGTATGCTACAAAATAAAGAATTGCTAGAATAAGGAAATTCCCGAGTTCTACGATGGGCACTCTGGCTTGAAGGATTTGATTTTGATATCATCTACAAAGCAGGAAAATAAAACTATCTTGCTGATATGATGACCAGAGAAGGAACATGAGATCTAAAGATTATATCCATAAAAAATTTTGAGATAGGAGAAAGTTCTTCTAAGATCTGATCTCAAATCAATTGATGTCCATCATGCCATTATCAGTTCTGCTGGGATTGTTTTTCTCAAAAGGTTTTATCACTGCCATTAGAGATCCAAAAAATGATTTTGGAAAAATGGTTCAATTCCGAGGATGGGAGACATAGTTATAACATTAACTGGAGCCTCATTAATAATAATCTCATCTATTTTGGTCAATCTAGGGAAAACCACCCAAATATTTTTTATATCTTTGATCCAAGTATAAATTGGATAGATTATTATGGCATTCTGCAATATGCTAGAGCCTGGAAAATGATTTTTATAGTAATGTATTGTGAAGATGTCGTTTCTGCTTTCAGATATTGGAGCCAATGGATGGATCTGCTAATGTATTCATTTGTTCCAAGAAAATATTATCTTGGTAAAACAAATCCATATTGGACTTTATCTTTTCTCCATAAAGATATTGAAGAAGGAACTATGAGATATGATATCTTTGGATTTGATCTTATTTATCAAGGTATCATAGTATTGATCATCCCTAACAGCTCTCCAACAGGACATCACTTCAACATCAACATCGATTAATTTGGAGAAATTGGCATTCCATCAGCCAATTGTGATCCTTTTATAACCTCTTCATCTTTTTCAGCTTGCTTTGGACATGAGCCACCTTGGCTCGCTCAAATCATACCTGGGATAAATCTTGATCCTCATCGTGAAGTACCTACTGATTTTGACTATGAATATGACTTTGACAGAAGTTCAAAAGGACAAGATTGGTAGACACTCATTTCGTCTTTCTCAGCTTTAGAGGGGTTGACCCGTGAAGAATCTACTCTCTGTAGTATAGTTTACTTTTCCGTAACATGCTTTACTTGCTTTCGTGGGTTCCTCCTCAGGAATCGCCACTGTGTTTACTTTTCCGTATTATTCTTTACTTGCTTTTGTGGGTTCCTACTCAAGAATTTCCACTGTGTTTACTTTTCCTTAATATGATTTACTTGCTTTCGTGGGTTCGTCCTCAGGAATCTCCACCATGTTAACCTTTCCGTAGCACCATATATCCACTTTAAGTCTTATCTATGATGGAACCTTATGAAAATCATGTCTTTAAGGACTGTCCTAGATGACTTTTTAAAGATATGATTTGAAATGAAGAATCGAGGAAAAACCTGATACTTCCCTCAAAACTTCTATAAAAAGGAAGGAAGGGCTCAGGATTACTCACTTGTAAATTGACTTGAGTATTTCCATAATAGAAAGAGATATTTCTATGTTGATTTTTCCTTTTCCAATTGAGTTCCTGCATAAGAGACACCAATATTGGCCATTCAAAAGTTGTAGTCCTCGGATAGATCTTTCTAACGAGGTATTGTGCGCGTTAAACGGAGATCGTATGCCAAAGTTACGACCCTAGGAAGTTGATTTACCAATTTACCCAAACGGGGCCCATAGTTTGGATCTTCATCTCCTAAGGTTAGGTTTTTGGATGTTTAGGGTTTTCCATTATTTCTCAACAATAAATAGGCCTTTGAGCCTCATTGTAACACATTTCAGAGGCATGTAGCCACCACATCTCTTCTCAGAAAAAAGCTACCATCACCCTATCTAGTTTATTTCCATTTCTTCTAGTAAGAATTTTTTCAATTTATTCATTTCAAATACTGAAAATATACTTACATATAGAAATGGAAATAAACTAGCTAGGGTGATGGTAGCTTATCTCTGAGAAGAGATGTGGCAGCTACATGCCTTTGAATTGTGTTACAATGAGGCTCAAAGGCCTATTTATTGTTAAGAAACAATAGAAAACCCTAAACATCTAAAAACCTAACCCTAGGAGATGAAACTCCAAACTATGAGCCTCGTTTAGGTAAATTGGTACATCAACTTCCTGAGGTTGTAACTTTGGCATACGATCTCCGTTTGACGCACACAATACCTCATTAGAAAGATCTATCCGAGGACTACAACTTTTAAAAGGAAAACATCAATCAACAACCCATGTTGACCCCCGTTTTCCTAAAAAATGTTGTTTGGGGCCTCAAAATGACTCTGGAAGTTCAAGACACGAAAAACTGCTACAAATAGTAAATTGTGCTACAAATAAGGAAACTGAAAAACTGAAAGAAACAATGGTGGGGGTCAAAGTGGCATAGGCGGGTGTCCACCAATATCCACTTGGATCAGGAAAGTTGCCTTTTTCATGGAGGATGTTTCGCCATATATTTGTATAAGTACCAATTCTAATTTTCCTTTAGGGGCATGCATTTCTTATTCTTCTTGTGGAGAAAACTTGTTAGTTAGCAACTTGACTTTCATTTCTAGTAGGGATGTACTTGGATTGATTCAAATAATGAATTTTGGTGCCATTTTTAGCTTCTAAAGGTTGGTTTCCTTCATATGAATCTGAGTATCCTTGGGCTTGGCCATTCCATGAGCCTCAGAGCCCTCTTGTACAATTTATTTATTTTCTTTGAATGTCTTTTTTCACTTGCATCTCTTATCTTTGCATGATCAGGTGCTTATGTCCTAAGTGTCGTAAAATGCTCAAAATTTAAAGTGCTTATAACTGGTTCAAAGTTAAATTACTGGAAAGTGCTCGTCTTCCCAATTCCGGTTCCGCAAACGGTTCGAAAAACGGTCGCCGTATGAGGAAGTTATGGCAAAAAGAAGAATTTGTCCATAACATTAGAAATTTTAATTTTTCAAAAACAATTAAAAAAGGAATATTCTGCCTGGCACGAAATCTGAGGCAACCACCAAACATTAAATGTAACTGCAGTTAAGTTGGCGGAATTTTGGCAGGAGCGCCAAATTTGGCGGACCCGCCATAATTGGCGGAGCTATCTGGAGTTAACTAAAGTTAGCTGGAGTTTTTCTAGGGAAAAACTAGAGAAACTTTAAATGGCCATAACTTTGGCTAGGAAAGTCGGTTTTGGACGATTTTTTTTTTTTTGATTTTGGGTATTTTCGACCTTTTGAAGCCATTGGTGCAGGTCTTATAGCCATCTGAGGTCATTTGCAGAGGTTTTGGAGCCGTGAAAGTTCTAGGAGCCACTAGGCACCCAGTTTTGTGAAGACTGTATAGGGTTGCAGGTATCCATTGGAGGTGATCCAATAGTCAATCCTGAAGGATTCAAGTGTTCTGAATCCATTTTTACCATATATTTCTCCTGTAGATGCTTCTATTCAACTGTATTTTCAATTTGAGCATTTAATAAAAACAAGGACAAGCCCGGTTGGGAGCTTTGGACCCAGCAGACGTAGCCCTGGAGGGGGTGAACTGCTTTATCAACTTCTTTTGCATTTGTGGTTGATTTATTTTGCAGAAAAAATTCATTTTAATGTGTTAAACAGTAAAAGGAAATAACTCTGCTATGCTTAAATGGGTCATGAACAGCTGAAAATTTCATGTGTTTTGTTTATGCAAGACATGGAAATCTTTTAAACATGTTTAATTCTGAATTGAATACCTTGCAAACAAATTTCAAGTACTTTCAAATTCAGATCAAGTAGGTATCAGAGCTCAGGGTTTTGTGCAAAGATCTTCTAACTGTCTTGCAAAGTATTGATGTTTACCAGGTTGAAACTTAAAAGAGGGGAAGGACAATTGACTAGAGAACGAGAGAATCCTCAGTCAAGGAAGGCCAGAGAGCCATCACCTCCACCTTCAATTTCACCCTCAAGAGTCTCAGCAGAAGCTTCAAGAATGTCTACACATGAAGGAGAAATTCCTATAGAGACAGATCCAAGAGAAGAAGAAAGAGTCTTCAGAAAGGCTTTCTTAGACCTCACTGAAATGGTGAGGATATTGTACCAAGAAAGAAATGAGAAATTGGCTGGAGAAGGGTCCAAACATCCACATCAAGGAGAGGGCTCTTCAGGAGGTAAGAAGGATGATGAACATTCCAAGAAAGGACATGGAAGAAATGGTGATCCACCACCCCCATCTTCACCTTCTTCCTCTTCATCCTCGTCTTCTTCTGTTCATAAGCATAGATCCTCTGGAAAAAGTCCTTTTTTGAAGCTTGATGTAAAATTCGAATTACCTATGTTTAATGGTGAAGTGAATGCAGAAAATCTTGACAACTGGATTAGGCAGTTGGAAGTTTACTTGAGGATCCAGAATATGCATGATGATGCCACAAAGATTCAGTTGGCTTCTTTGAGAATGGATGGAGCAGCATTGGTCTGGTGGGAGGCCAAGACTAAAGAGGAGATCAAAAAATTTGGTAAGGTTACCTTAACATGGCCTGAATTTCTGTTAGCCATTAAAAAACAGTTTTATCCTCTTGCTCACATGTAGAAGGCCATTATGAATTGGCAAAATTTCAGACAACTTAAGGGTCAGAGTGTCCAAGACTACACCCAAGAATTCAGGAGAAGAGCTCTCTTGTTAGGGGTAGATTTGCAGACCCAGGAAACCTTGCTGAAATACAATGGTGGCTTGCATAGCTACCTTAGACACACCATCTTGATGTTTAACCCTACTAGCCTGGACGAGGTTTGTGTCCAAGCTACCCATTTAGAGGCAAGGGGAAAAAACACATTTGAAGAGGGTAGAAACAAGCCCCCCAAGGGGAAAAACAAAGAGAAAACCTCCAAGGGAAAGGGAAAAAAGAATGCATCTGTCAAACAGGAGAGTGAGAAAGTGATCTATAAACACTGTTCTAAACCAGGCCATGAGGAGAAAAACTGTTGGAAATTATATCCTGAAAAAAGACCTCAATTTAACAAATCCAAAGGGAAACAGAAAACTGCTGCTACTACATCTACACCACAAGATTTAGGGGAAGATTCAGGTGATGAAACCAAAATTACAGCCATGGGTTTGAAAAACTTGAAGGGAAAAGAAGTTGAAACTCAAGCCATCACTAGTACCTCAAACTGCCATGTACAAGCTCCTAATGAGGAAGAAAGAATTGAACTGTTTCATGTGAGGGTGATTTCAAAACATACTAAAATTGACACACTTTTTGATAGTGGGTCACAAGCAAACCTTATATCAGAGGACTTGGTCAAGCAGCTTAATCTTGAGACCGTTCCACATCCGAAGCCATATCCACTTGGATGGATTTGCAAGGATGCAAATTTACAAGTTTCAAGGAAGTGCACATTGTGCTTTGCAATTACTGCACATTTTATTGACACAGTTGAACTTGATGTGGTACCTTTTGATATAGCAGGAATTGTTTTGGGAAGTCCTTACTTGTTTGACAGGAAAGCTATCTTTCATCGCCATGAAAACAAATATCATCTGTTCAAAGATGGCAAGGAGTTCATTCTTAGAGCTCATCGCAAGAAGACAAATATAGCGATGGTGAATGCAGGACAGGTAAAAAGGCTGGTCAATTCAAGTAAGAATTTTGTTCTTCGTATGATTAAGCCCAAGGTTGATGTGAATCATGAGTCATTTGACAATTGTGATCCAAAACTTAAATCAGATATGTATGATGTAGTTGATGCATATCATGAGATGTTTCAGGAGCCTACAGGTTTGCCTCCTAAGAGGGAGATTCAGCATGAAATCCATTTGCATCCAGATTGTCCTCTTCCAAACATAGGCATGTACCGCATGTCTATTATGGAGAATGCTGAAATAAAGAAGCAAATCAAGGACTTGTTGGACAAGGGTTTCATAAGGCCAAGTACTTCGCCATGTGGGTCACCGATTGTATTGATTCCAAAGAAAGATGGCACTTGGCGTATGTGTGTTGATTTCAGGGCCTTGAACAAGATAACGGTAAAGAATCGTTACCCACTTCCAAGGATAGATGCTTTGCTAGACCAGCTGAAAGATGCTCGATATTTCACTAAGCTAGACTTGTGCAGTGGATATCATCAAGTAAGAATTGAAGAAAGTGACATTTGGAAGATAGCCTTTAAAACCAAACAAGGACTCTTTGAGTGGCTTGTGATGCCGTTTGGTTTGTGCAATGCACCTGCAACTTTCATGCGGGTAATGGATGATGTCTTGCGTCCTTTTCTTGATGATTTCATTATTGTCTACTTAGATGACATCTTAATTTTCAGCAAGTCTAGAGAAGATCATGTCATGCATGTTAGAAAAGTACTTGATGTTTTGAAGAAGAATCAGTTATTTCTTAAAATGTCAAAGTGTGAATTTGGAAAGACTTCTTTGGTTTATTTGGGACACATAGTAGGAGGAGGTGCTTTGAGAATTGATCCTGCTAAGATTGAGGCTATTGTGAAGTGGCCTACTCCCAAATCCATAACAGAGGTAAGAAGTTTTTTGGGTGCAGCTCAATATTGGAGGAAGTTTATCTCTAACTTCTCTTCTATAGCAGCTCCTATGCATGCAGTGACAAGTGTGAAGCATGCTTTCCAATGGGGAGGCAAGCAGCAAAAAGCTTTCGAATCTTTGAAAGAGAAGATTAGTTCAGCTCTAGTCCTTGCATTACCGGATTTGAGACAACCATTTGAGATACAAACTGATGCTAGTGATTATGCTATGGGTGCAGTTCTTCTACAGCATGGTAGGCCTATTGCTTTTCATTCTGAAACTTTTAATGGTGCTGTTGTAAATTATCCTACATATGATAAGGAGTTGTATGCGTTGGTACAAAGCGTCAAAAAGTGGAAACACTACTTGATGGGCAAAGAAACTGTTATACATATCGACCATCAGCCCTTACAGTACTTGCAATCACAAAGCAAGTTACAACACTCACGACACTTCAGATGGATGGGCTTCTTGCAACAGTTCCATTTGGTAATAAGGTATAAGAAAGGTACTTTGAATAAGGTTGCTGATATGCTTTCAAGGCCTATTATTGGTGCTGTTACTTTACTTAAGAATGATTCCATTGTACATGATAGTTACATAGAACAATATGCATCTGATGATGACTTTAAAGATGTGTATGCTAACTTGAGTAAAGGGAATCATGTAGAGGAAAATGACTATCACATGCATAACAATTTGCTCTTTCATTTGGGCAAGTTGTGTATACCACAGGGGGAGGGGATAAATGTCATAAGAGAAGCTCATTCTTCTCTTATTGCTGGCCATTTTGGTGTGAGCAAAACAGTTTCACATCTACAGAGGTATTGCTATTGGCCTCGCATGGTAGATTATGTTTCAAGGTTCATAAGAGGTTGTTCATTATGTGCTACAAGCAAGCCTAGCAATAGGAAGCTTGGTTTGTATACTCCTTTGCCGGTACCTTCTAGACAATGGGAGAGCATCTCTATGGATTTTGTAGGAGGTTTGCCAAAATAGTTGATTGTTTCAACAAAATGTGTATACTTATGCCTTGTAAGAAAACTATAACTGCTGAACAAACTGCTGAATTATTTTTTCATCATGTATGGATTCACTTTGGTTTGCCTACTTCCATTATTAGTGACAAGGATTCTAGATTTGTGGGGAATTTTTGGTCCAACCTATGGGAGATGATGGACACAAAGTTGAAGAAAAGTACTGCTTTCCATCCGCAAACAGATGGACAAACCGAAGTTGTGAACAGAACCATTGTGCACCTCTTGAGAGGTTATTGCAGCAAAAATCCCAAGCTTTGGGATGAACATTTGCGCTACATACAACATGCTTACAATCGTGCCAAGCACTCTTCCACAAACACCTCACCGTTTGAAGCTTGTTTTGGTTACTTGCCAAAATCACCTCTTGATTTCATTCTTGAGAAAGATGTCCCCATTGAGGGACATAGTGACATTGACAAAGCTCGTTCATTCATTGAAAGAATTCAGCAAATACATCAGCAAATTCAAGAACAGCTTGAGAAGAGTCAAGGCAAGTACAAGGAAAGACATGACAAGCATAGAGTCGATCACAAGTTTCAAGAAGGAGATGAGGTACGACTTTACATTAGTAAGGAAAGGATGCAAGGAGAAGGTAAAAAGCTGAAGCCTATTCGTTAGGGTCCATTCAAAATCCTCAAGAAGGTTGGAAATAATGATTTTCAATTAGATTTGCCTTCCTACATGCAAATGTATTATGTTGTCAATGTGGAGAACTTACGTTTGTATGAACCTCCTTTGATTGCTGATCATGAAAGTGCTGTTCAGCTGCCATCTATAGAAGATTTCTCGCCAGAATTCTTAGATGAGCTGAAAGAAGATACAATCCTTGACACAAGGACACACACTTCAAGGAGGGGCAGTGTAGATTATGTTCGGGTTGGTTTCAAAGGCAGCAAACCGAACAAGGCAAAGTGGATGGAGGTGCACAGAGTGAGGGAGCTGTACCCTCACCTCTTTAACAGGTAGTTGAAGGCTTTTGGGGTCCAAAAGCTTCCCAATGGGGAGGCGTGATCAGGTGCTCATGTCCTAAGTGTCGTAAAATGCTCAAAATTTAAAATGCTTAGAACTGGTTCAAAGTTGAATGACTGGAAAGTGCTCGTCTTCCCGATTCCGACACCGCAAATGGTTCGAAAAACGGTCGCCGTATGAGGAAGTTATGGCAAAAAGAAGAATTTGTCCATAACATTAGAAATTTTAATTTTTCAAAAAAAAATTAAAAAAGGAATATTCTGCCTGGCACGAAATCCGAGGCAACCACCAAAAATTAAATGTAACTGCAGTTAAGTTGGCGAAATTTTGGTAGGAGCGCCAAATTTGGCAGACCCGCCATAATTGGCGGAGCTATCTGGAGTTAACTAAAGTTAGCTGGAGTTTTTCTAGGGAAAAACTAGAGAAACTTTAAATGGCCATAACTTTGGCTAGGAAAGGGTTTTGGACGAATCTTTTTTTTATTTTGGGTATTTTCGACCTTCTGAAGCCATTGGTGCAGGTCTTACAGCCATCTGAGGTCATTTGCAGAGGTTTTGGAGCCATGAAAGTTCTAGGAGCCACTAGGGCCCAGTTTTGTGAAGACTATATAGGGTTGCAGGTATCCATTGGAGGTGATCCAATAGTCAATCCTGAAGGATTCAAGTGTTCTAAATCCATTT
The DNA here is from genome assembly GCA_031772625.1 of Pinus tabuliformis. NCBI lineage: Eukaryota > Viridiplantae > Streptophyta > Pinopsida > Pinales > Pinaceae > Pinus > Pinus tabuliformis. The sequence goes on along the minus strand of CM062808.1, from coordinate 29,744,220 downwards.
TTACCATCTATTTCTCATGTAGATGCTTCTATTCAGCTGTATTTTCAATTTGAGCATTTAATAAAAACAAGGACAAGCCCGGTTGGGAGCTTTGGACCCAGCAGACGTAGCCCTGGAGGGGGTGAACTGTTAAACAGTAAAAGGAAATAACTCTGCTATGCTTAAATGGGTCATGAACAACTGAAAATTTCATGTGTTTTGTTTATGCAAGACATGGAAATCTTTTAAACATGTTTAATTCTGAATTGAATACCTTGCAAACAAATTTCAAGTAGTTTCAAATTCAGATCATTGCATATACTACTCATGCTTCTTTTGTTGTAGGTCATATTGGTTAAATGATTGAAGATAATTATTTTTCAAGTTATTTACAGAGTCCAAAGAATGTTTCATCCTTAGGACAACTTTTAAAAGTAATATTCATCATTGAGCTACTTGGTTTGGATTGCTATAAGTTCACAAATCCAGGATTTCTGGAAGTCTCTTGCAACAACATAGTAGTAATTTTCTGCTAATTTTTAGAACGTGTTAATGAGCTCCTTTTGGGCCGATTACACTTGGATCGAGTAATAAATACATTCAAGATAATAATTTTTTTTTACTCCATAGCATTTTCACTTTATCAGGTTAGGAATTTGATAGGTTAACTAGCTCACTAATTCTTGAATTTCTGGTTTTTAGAGTAGTAATTTTCTGTTATTTTTTAGCACATGCTAACAAGGGTATTTTTGAGTGATTCGTTGGAATGGAGTCCTAGGACACCCTAATTCATAAAAAAACTGTCCCATATCATTTTAATCTTATTTTCTTGGGCATTCGACAAGTTATCTCAAGAAGTAGCAATCCTGTCAATCCTGTAACAATCTTGTAGCAATCCTATAACAGTCTTGCGTATCCTGTAGGAATGTCTAAAATTAGCCATATTTGCCTTAAAACATTGATTTATTTTATCTTGGGATTGAATAATGACCTCCAGACTTTGAATCCATGGTTTAGGAAGACCAAAGACCACTTATGACTTCCCTCTTTGCCACTGCAACACATTCCAACAATTAAGGGTTAGCAAACAAGTTCATGAGTTGAATGTCATAATGCATATTTTCATGATTTATTTATGAAGCACCTAATGAAATATGTTACAAGGTCTAATCTCTTTTGAATTCAATGATTGAGATTTAGTTTATGCTCTTTACTTTATGCAATTAGAATAGGTTTTCTTTCATTGTATGTTGTTTCTTGCAATAGGATAAGGTTTCGAGTTCAAGCATTTCCATTTTTGCAATTAGTTTAGGTTAGATTTCATGATATTCACTTCATTGCATGAAATCAATGAAAGGAGGACACGTTGTGTGCTGCACATATATTGCCGACACCTCTTAAGTTTGTACGAACCCTAGGTTGATAATTTAAGTCGATAGCCTAGGAATTGCAACATTCTTGTTGCAATACTGGGGCTCATCACTTTTTGGCATCGATGCCGGGGAGGTATCAAAGTATGCATTGTTTTCTTCCCTAGTTAATTCATTTCTCTTACTTTATGAAAAAAAATGCATTAGGCATATTCCATTTCAAAAATAAAGAAAAATTGCATTGCATTAGCATTCTTATTCAAAGAAAATTAAAAAAAAATACTTCAACACCAACTCACCCCCCCCCCACACCATTTGATCACGTGGTGTAGTAAGAACCACATAACCATCCACTTTTGTAGGTAGAAGAAGAAGATGTGACATAGAAGGTAGAAGAAATAAAAGGAGATGACGAAAATGAAGAAGATCCTCTTCGATTTCCCATTCAAGATACTGATATCAGTGTTTATACGGAGAACATCCCTCCATAATTCCTTCCCAACTTCCATGGTATGAGGTGAGAGGATCTCAAAAACTCTCTTTGAAATTGAAATACTTTGTAGATCTTATGGTTACTTATTAAACACTCAAAAATTGAGATTGTTTCCAGTAACATTGAAGGATAGAGCTCTTAAATGGTTCATGACTTTAGGGACTAATTCAATAAGGTCATGGAATGATATGTAAAAGATATTTCTAGGAAAATATAAAGATTGTTATTTTAAAAAATAAATCTTTATAACGACTCAAAAATAAGATGAGAGCCTTGAGGATCTAATAAATAAATTTATTTATAATGTTAAGAGGGAAAAATTACATCATTTAGGATTCGACACATTAAAAACCCTCTTACTTAGAACATTTAAGGATGACTGGATTGATCTCCTTGATCTCATGAGTAGAGGTGATGTATACCAATTATAATTTGAAGAAATTTGTGAAATATGAAAGCTTGTATCAGGAGGAAGGGAAAGAGTAAGTAAATCAACATCGAGATTGGTAAGTCAAATCAAATTTGGAAATTTGTTTGATAACTTTAAAACTGAAATTCCTAGCAATCTAAGTGAACAAGTAGATATGTTAAGAATGCAAAATTAGCGAAAGGAGCATGTTGATATTTGTGTTATCCATGCAGAATCACATGCTACTAAATATTTCCTTCATTACCGAGGTTGAAGTAAGTTTACCAAGAGGACAGTGGAAAAAAAAGAAAAGAAAAGAAAAGTGAAAAAAAAATCTCAAGTGAAAACCTCCTTTGAGGTGCTTGAGATTGGCTCATTTATTGAAAACCTCCACGAGGCAGTCAATGTGTTGGAAAAAAAGAAAAAAATAATAATATCCTAGGTGAAAACCTCTTTTGAGGCACCCAGGAAGACCTACTAGTTGAAAACCTCACTGAGGCAACTAGTAGGCCTAAAGAAAAAATAAAAAAAAGGGAGAAAAAGGAAAAAATAAAATAATATATATATATATATATTTCTACATTTCTATATATGTGTTTGCATGGACGTACTTCTCCACATGCATAAGGAAAAGAAACATTTCAACGCCACAAAAAGAGAAAAAGAAAGAAATGAGGAATGCGGTAAGCAAAAAGTAACAAACAATCAACCTTGGACTTCTTACCTTCTGTGACATTTCCCTGACATTTCCCATCATCCATTTCCATGACATTTCCCATCATTCCCATGCCTTTCCCACTCATTTTCCTCATTGTCCTGAACTGCTATAGGAAAGTTCTTTTTTGCTACAAAATTGCCAAAATACACAGAGCATAAATTGTTTTGACGATATGTCAAAAACCATATATTATTTTTTCTGATATGTTACATGGGGAGATGCATAAGGATTATGGTAACATTCTCAAGTAATTTCAGCAAATTCCAGTGCATACTTTTCGATAAATTAGCCACCATCACCTACAACCAGTTTTAAATTTTCTCGAGATTCATGCATCCATTGACCAATTTTTATTTTTTATGGGGAGATGCATAAGGATGATGACAACATGCTCAAGAAATTCAGGTGAATCTAATCTACTGTTTGAGAGACATGGATTAAACAAGTCTTCTACAATATTTTCCTATAGTGCTACAAGATTGACCAAAATTGCTACATGATTGTGATTGACATAGAAAGGGGTTCATATCTTATGTTTTTCATATAGGAACAATAAGAGGGGTCCACCACACCCTCATCATCAATCCTCCACACTATTTTTCGTCTCTTCAACCCAAATATACACCTCTGTCCATAAAAAATACCCATTTTCACACCTTCTTCCATAATTTCCACCACAATAGAGGCTTCTAATCCTTGTCCTAAGATTTATCATGAATTATCAGTGCGATTGGAGGCCTTATATAAAGGATAATATGGTATTAGAAGGGTCTGTTATGATACAAATGAAAAGACCTCCTTCCTATATATAGTAGTCTAAGGGGTCATAATATAATCAGAGCCAACATAACAATAATAATGTAAGGGCAGAATAATAACAATAGTGGGCTTCTATGGGGCACAATAGTAACAATATGGGGCCGAACATAATTGTGCAATTACACCTCGTTGTTCCTTTTTTAGAAGCTTTGTTATATTGGTAGAGCTTATTATCTTTCCCGGTTTCCCTGCAATACCCCTTAATTCAACTTCCTTTCCTTCCGCATAAAATTTCATGAAAATTTCTTGAAAGTTAAAAGCTATTGTCGGCCGGATAAATCGATCTTACGGACAAGACCGATCTCCCTAGTATCAACTGATATCTAGCGACAAGCAGAACAAGAAAATCTACCTTTCTCTAAATATTGCGATTTATAAATAAAAGCCAAGAGGTGTTTTAGACCCTACCTTAAGTCCAACGCTAGTTTGTGGCAGCCACGCTTCAACTGTCCGAATGAGTTTCCTTTTAAGAACCTGCAAACACAAACAAGCACACATCAAATAACACCTACACAGCCAATATAATAAATCATATTCATCATGGTGATCAAGGAATCCATGAAATAAACCATAGGAGACAGCTTATTGAGAAAAATAAACTTGATTGTATTGACTTTAAACAAAGAAGAACTTTACAACCTTGGTGCCTTGATGTTGTACAAGCTCCTCCCAGGGTCTAAGCAAGAATCTCCTCTACTTTGAAAAGCTTCACACTCTTCCCAATGAGATCAAAAGGTATGTAATCTCTCCTCTCAAGCTCAATTAGGAAGTATAAATTCCAACATAATTTACCCTAAAAAATATTCAGCTTTCAACCTCTCCAGTAACCAACCCAATGCCTCATTTTATAGTGCAGAGGAAGGAGGTTACAAGGGCCACCAATGAAGGGATAGAGTCCTCCTTCAAAGGGATAAGCTCCTCACATCAAGGGGTTAGCTCCTTTCATAATGGGATGAATGAACCACCAAGGAGCGAACTTGCCACCTCAAGATTCCCTCTAGAAGCTTCCAGAAATTACTCAAAGTGAGTTTTTAAGAATAAATTTCTGCCTTTTTGACTTTTACAGGGGTCCGCACCCATTCCTTTAGAGATAGAGCGGGCAGGTCCACAGGGGACATGACCAGTGGGTGCGGGACCGCAGGCATTGCTAACAGAAAGTGTGGGCCCAGAGTTTTAGAGCTTTTGAAGGGCTTTCTTTCATTTTCAAGGCTTGACATGAAGAACTGAGGCTTAAGACTTGCAAAGGAGGTAAGTATGAGTGGTGATAGACTCACACAGATTGCAGAAAGTCATTGTGACAATTTTTTGTGCAACATATTGCCCCCTAAAGAGCAAAGTCTGTAATAGATGAGGATAGTATTTATTATCTAAGAAGAGTGAAGTTCTTTATCATTTCGAGGATCATCCTGTGGAGAGCCTGGTTGGAACCTGTAAAAACATTCAATACAAAATATATATATGTGATCATATCATCGCTGAGGTAGGCATTCCCATACTCAGATTAAAACTGACTAGAAAACTAAACTGCTCTGATACAGGAATGATTTTGTAATACATCACAAGTAGAAACATATGTAGACACAGTATGGACGCAGCCATCTGTTTATGAATAGTCCACTGTATAATGAATAACAAAATTCCTCGCAGCCTGGATGGTAGAAACTAGATCCAGGGTCTTGATTTCTGCTTCCCGAACTAGTACGATTCTATCCATGTGAATGAATGTGTCGAAGTCGAACATGGTAGAAACCACTTGATTACCAGTCAATGATGTAAACTGTTAACAAGTGTGAGAGAAACCACCAGTAATGTCAATGGCTCTCAAAGTACTCAGTACAATCCATGAAATGTGAATAAATGAGTCGATGTCGAACATGTCACGGAATCCTTTGATCGAAGGTCAATGATGCAACCTGTCGTCGAAGGCGAGAAACTTGCCATTGAGGCATGCAGATTCCAAGGTACTGACGATTTCTAGATCATCTTTCTAGATAATGAGTTGGAGTCGATAGAAAGCGATCCGTCGTAGGCAAGCCCACAACACGAACTCATAGATCAAGTTTGAAGAAATATGTTTGCAAGGACTAACTCAGGGATGGTCAAGATGGATGATAGATATTTTGCAGATGAATGTTTTATTTGCACTGACCTCTTGAACACATAACGACACTGCAGATGGTTTGGTGACAATTGACCCAAAGCTAATACCCAGAAACCGACTGAAGACCTTCAATATGGTTTGATTAATTGTTAGGCAAAGGATTTCCCAACCTAGGTGAACAAAAAGTGTCGTGTTCAAGAGTGGTTGAATGTTTTTCTGAGACACAAAGTATGACAAACAGGTTCATTTTTCTCTATTTTCCCCCACCATTTCTGGCAAGTACCTCTTTATTTTTGACAAGCTTGAGGAGGATAACATTTGCTTGATTATAAGCTCATCCTTCGGATGAGTCCAACTTAATTTAAATTCGAACCCTAAGAAGGAGTGGTCCGTTCCTGTTTGTAATTGAACAGGTCCTTTACTGCGAAGTTTTAACGAGTCCAGTATAGGAGAAACTCTGTGTTTTTCAATTTTAGAGAGTCAGAAGAAAAACTTAAGAAAACTCCATGGTTGTCCTTTTTCGTAAATTTGTGTCTCCCAAGCCCGAAAAAGTATAAAATAATACTTGAGAGAACCGCTTGATCATTACGATCAAGGAGTACTTTTCATATTTAGTGGCCCTGATCTGAAAAAGTAAAAAAGCAATCAAAGACACGTCATTTTATTACCAATATCGAACTTGAAACGACAAAAGTCCGACATCTTTTCATGTTTATACAGTCAGAAAAGAGCTGTAAGTGGATCGTCTTTTTAATTCTGTTTAACAAGTTAAAAGGGAAAAACTCAGAAATCTTTTCATATTTTACGAGTCAGAAAAGAGCTTAAAGAGGACTCGTCCTAGAGGAACGAGTGGTATAAAGGGTAGCAACTGGTTCCGTTAATGGTGGAACTGCTCAAAACATGTAATGGTTAAGAGGCTGGCTAACAAAACCACTCATCGCTGCGGTCCCTCAGGAAGGGTAAATAACCAAGTGAAAGCATATGATCGGCCAAAGAGATGGTGGCGATGGGATGAAAACAACTAAGGCTCATCTAGCAGAATTTAGCGGATAAAAATGGCAATCACGAGATGTAAACTGGGTATGGGTTCATTTTTACACAAGCTTGAACCATAGAGAACTCTGCTTGGATTCGATTTCATGTTTACGCAAGCTTGAAACAAAAAACTATGCTTGTTATAAGTTTGCATGCCCCCAGCATAACGACGCAAAGCGAGGTACATGCCCCCCAAGCTTCATTGCATTCAACCAAGTGGATGGAATGAAGGTTCACTTTCGAAATATTGGAGAGACTCAAAGACTCGATTTGGAAAGGGAGTTGTTTCATTTTTTAATGAGGTTGACATAGTAAAAGAACTATCCTCATAACCCTTGTTTCATTTTTTAAACGAGCTTGACACAAGACAAGGAACTATGCTCCAGTCTACTCTCTACAATCTACCTAACAAGGAACTATGCTCTAAAATCCTTGATTTATTTTTTAACGAGCTTGACACAAGACAAGGAACTATGCTCATGACTCCTTGTTTCATTTTTTAACGAGCTTGACACAAGACAAAGAACTATGCTCATAAAATCCTTGATTCATTTTTTTAACGAGCTTGACACAAGACAAGGAACTATGCTCAAGTCTCCTTGTTTCATTTTTTAACGAGCTTGACACAAGACAAAGAACTATGCTCATAAAATCCTTGATTCATTTTTTTAATGAGCTTGACACAAGACAAGGAACTATGCTCATGACTCCTTGTTTCATTTTTTAACGAGCTTGACACAAGACAAAGAAATATGCTAAAAAATCCTTGATTCATTTTTTAACGATCTTGACACAAGACAAGGAACTATGCTCATGACTCCTTGTTTCATTTTTTAACGAGCTTGACACAAGACAAAGAACTATGCTCATGATTCCTATTTCATTTTTTAACGAGGTTGAGACAGGAACAAAAACTATCCTCGCGTCTACTCTCTACAATCTACCTATATAACCTACTGATTCATTTTTTTTAATGAGGTTGACATAGGAAAAGCACTGTCCTCATACCTGATTGATTTTTTAACGAGGTTGAATCAGTAACAGGAACTATCCTCTGACCAACTGATTCATTTTTTAACGAGGTTGACACAGTAAAAGGAACGTTCCTCGAACTCACTGATTCATTTTTTAATGAGGTTGGCACAGGAAAATGAACTATCCTCGCACTCACTGATCATGGCTTCCAATTGGAAGAAAGACATGTCAATGGACACACCTTGATCATGGCTTCCAAGAGGTCTTCATCAGAAGGAAGAATAGTTCTCTGGAAGGAACACATGTCAAGGGACTCAAAAGGGATAAGAACATCACGTTCAAGTAATCCCATAGAGTTTTCCATGTTAACTACCGGATCTAAATCAAAGGAAGATGAGAAAATAATGAGAGGCTCACTTAAATCGGTAACTGAAAACATGGGACCAGTTGCCACATAATTAACCCGTGGCAAGGTAGATACCACTTTAGAATCAGGAACATTTAGGGGTGTCATATTATTGGTAGTTTAAACAAGACTAGGGAACGAAAGCTGGTCTACAGTCACAATATTTCCATTGTGAGGGAAAGACATCACGCGAAAGAGTGTCGATACGACAACTTTCATTGCATAAACATAGTCTCGCCCAAGGAGTAAATTGAAATCCAAGGGACCTTGAACTACCATAAGATCAATACAGACAGTTTTACCTTCCAAGGTAATAGAAAACTTAGGAAGGATCCCTAAAGGTTCACTAATGGTTCTGTTAAAAGCTTTCATATTCTGCATAATAGGCACAAGCTGAGGGGAACCCAAAGCTTTCCAAGCAGTTGAGGATAAAATACTAACAGAAGCACCTTCATATACCTGTGTGTGGCGTATGTGCCTATCACCAGCCTTGACAATGATTTGGAAAGGGATGGAGGAAAGAAGACGAGGTTCTGTCAGTCTATTCCAATCAAAGGAAAAGACCTCAATACTTGGAGGGGGTTTTGTAGAAACAGGTGAAATGCCCCCTGGCGTAGAAGAATCTGATGTAACAAGAAGAACCTGAGCGGTATGAAGTTCACTCTCTAAAGGGAGAGTGGGATCGACCGAATGTGAAATTGAATCAACCACTTGATCAACTAATGGATCATCAACCAGAGATTCTGTGTTCGATCCCCAGTGGAGTCGCCATTTTGTTGGTCGGATAAATCGTTCTTGCGGACAAGACCAATCTCCCTAGTATCAACTGATATCTAGCAACAAGCAGAACAAGAAAATCTACCTTTCTCTAAATATTGTGATTTATAAATAAAAGCCAAGAGGTGTTTTAGACCCTACCTTAAGTCCAACGCTAGTTTGTGGCAGCCACGCTTCGACCGTCCGAATGAGTTTCCTTTTAAGAACCTGCAAACACAAACAAGCACACATCAAATAACACCTGCATAGCCAATATAATAAATCATATTCATCATGGTGATCAAGGAATCCATGAAATAAACCATAGGAGACAACTTATTGAGAAAAATAAACTTGATTGTATTAACTTTAAACAAAGAATAACTTTACAACCTTGGCGCCTTGATGTTGTACAAGCTCCTCCCAGGGTCCAAGCAAGAATCTCCTCTACTTTGACAAGCTTCACACTATTCCCAATGAGATCAAAAGGTATGTAGTTTCTCCTCTCAAGCTCAATTAGGAAGTCTAAATTCCAACAACATTTACCCTAAAAAATATTCAGCTTTCACCTCTCCAGTAACCAACCCAATGCCTCATTTTATAGTGCAGAGGAAGGAGGTTACAAGGGCCACCAATGAAGGGATAGAGTCCTCCTTCAAAGGGATAAGCTCCTCACATCAAGGGGTTAGCTCCTTTCATAATGGGATGAATGAACCACCAAGGAGTGAACTTGCCACCTCAAGATTCCCTCTAGAAGCTTCCAGAAATTACTCAAAGTGAGTTTTTAAGAATAAACTTCTGCCTTTTTTACTTTTACAGGGGTCCGCACCCATTCCTTTAGAGACAAAGCGGGCAGGTCCGCAGGGGACATGACCAGTGGGTGAGGGACCACAAGCATTGCTAACAGAAAGTGCGGGTTCAGAGTTTTAGAGCTTTTGAAGGTCTTTCTCTCATTTTCAAGGCTTGACATGAAGAACTGAGGCTTAAGACTTGTAAAGGAGGTAAGTATGAGTGGTGATTGACTCACACAGATTGCAGAAAGTCATGGTGGCAATTTTTTGTGCAACAACTATTGTACCCAAGGATTGTGGCCATTGGACTCCGAGTACAACATCAACACCTCCCATTGGAATGGAAAGCATTGGGCTCTTCAATACATATTCTCCCATGGATAGCTTGATATTATGGCACTTTCCAGAGCAATTTATCGTTCCTCCATTTGCAACCATCACTTGACACTCTGGTGTTGGATATAGGAAGCAATTCAATTCTTTTGCTATCTTACAATGAATAAAATTGTGGGTACTTCCTGAATCAATCAACACTATTACCTTTTTCTTCTTGATTTGTCCTTCTATCTTGATGGTTTGAGGAGTGGTAATTCCAGCCAATGCATTACAAGATATGGTTGGATTCATTTCTTCTTTATCTAGGCTTTGTTCCTGGAGTATACTCTTCTTCTTCTTCCTCTTCACAATCTATGTAGAATAATTTCTTCTCAGCACACTTATGACCTTTAGTGTATTTGCTATCACAACTGTAACAAAGCCCTTTTGCTCTTTTTTTTTTTCCAATTGTTGTGGTGTCAACCTTATAGGTTGTGGAAGGCTAGGGGCAACAACACTTCCATATTTATAGTTGTGAGTGGTATGCTTCCTGGTTGCCATAATTTTTCTTTCCATTTTTCTTGCTAACTTGAATGCCTTCTCTAATGAATCAGGTTCCCAAAGGTGAACATCATGTTGGATATTTATCCTTTAAAGTCCCTATGAACACATCAATCCTATGCTCCTCTGGAATATTTTTTACCCTTATGTTCAATTTTTGGAACTCCTCAATGTGCTCCATTATTGAACCCTTTTGTTTGAGACTTATCAATTGGATAAAAAAAGCGTTGCTTTTTGTATCCTCATAATGTGTTGTCAGTTCTTCCGTAAAAATTGCCCAAGTGATAATTTGTCTACAAGAGCAAAGCCATTGATACCATACAAACTGATTTGGTTCCAAATATAAAGTTGCAATACATACCTTTTGTGTGTTTTGCACATTATTGAGATCGAAAAATTGCTCCATCTGTAGCATCCATGTTGCGGGATCCTTGCCATCAAAATTCTTCATATCGATTTTTGGAATATGGTGGGTCTTCTATCCAACATTAGAGTCTATGAAATCATGATTAACATTTCTTTTGTTCTCATCCTGAGTTTCCTTTACTACCCTTTCACCGTTAGTGACCATTTCTTGTAGCAACTTATTCAAATTTATCTTCAATTCTTCCATCTTATCATCCATGCCATCCATTTTAGCGTCCATGCCATTCATCTTAGCATCCATGCCATTCATCTTAGCTTCCATGCCATCCATCTTAGCTTCTATGCCTTTCTTTAAACAATCCATCTTAGCTTCTACGCCTTTCTTTAAACCATACATATTAGCTTTTACATCTTTCTTTAAACCATCCATCTTAGATTCTGTTACTTTTTGTGCAAGTGACACTTGTTGCACTTGGTCTCGTAATTTTGATATATCATGTTGCATTTCTTCCTCTTCTTCATGAGTCATGCTAGAGCTTTCAGGTTGCTTACTAGGTGTTTGCATTTTCTTTCCTCGGGGCATCAATTACCGATAATAATGCTTTACTATGCCCTTTGAATTCCTTCAAACTAATTTTTCAAACCAAGCTTATGCAAAAATTTTAAAAAACTACACACCTTTTTTCACTTTGTAGGAGCTTGATATTGAATCTGATGTATCTCTGTAATTTCAGATCATCTAGTTCTGAAATTGCGACCTGTAGTAGCCCTTTGCGTCCTATTTTCAATGCCACTAGCATGATCCAAATTGGATTCTCCAAGGAAGAGTTATGCCAAATCTCCCACAGTGACCTGACTATAGACTAGTTTAGTGGAGCTAACTTGTACGACGTGCCACGTGTCACTGTTTTGACCTTTGGCTCTGAAAAATGTATACAAGCAACTATAGTCCATCCTCTTTCTGTACCTTCTTACGAAATTTCAATCCGATGCTCAGAGAGAAAGTTATGACAATTTTCCCTAGGTCACCTGTTTGGAATGTAATTCAAGAGTCTGCAAAAAGACAAACTTCCTTAGATCATATCTCCGCAAATATAGCGCGAAAAGCTCTGAAATTCAGACTCGAGGTTCAGTGCGATTTCATCTCAAATGGGTTTTTTTTTTCTTTTGAAACGTCGCAGAAAAAAGTTATAGCGAAAATGCCACGATGACCTATTTGGAGTAGCGAAACCCTAGAATCCAAAGCTCTGATACCAAATGTTATGATACAAATGAAAAGAACTCCTTTCTATATATAGGAGTCTAAGTGGTCATAATATAATCAGAGCCGACATAACAATAATAATGTACGGGCACAATAATAACAATATTGGGCTTCTATGTGGCACAATAGTAACAATATGGGGACTACATGGATACAACGATATAATAAGGGGGTTGTAATAATAACAATAAGGGGTTACACTAGTAGTATAGGGGCCTAACAGGGTCTGTGTGACTGATACATGAAGACACATATTCCTGTAGCAGTTTGCATAGACCCTAGGAGACCACAGAAGGAAGCCACCTTTCAGTGCAAAAGATCAATTTTTTGTCCTGCCTGTCATCATTTTACTTATTTTTCTTCCATCATTACCTTCACTCACCAATCCCAAAGAATAAGGTTCTCCTTCCATCAATCTAATAAAAAACACAAAAAAGGTTCCACACAGTCTTGTAGCAATCGCTACTCCATTTCTTCAAAACTCCATCCTCTTGATACTTTCTGGAAAGAAGTTTTTTGCACCTACATGGTACTCTATAAGCTACTACAGGATCACTTCTATCATGTGAAAAAATAGAGGTCTGATTCCATGAGGTTACACCAATAGGAATAAATGTTCTGTGCACCTACAGGACATCCTGTAGGGTGCTATAGGATCACCGCCAACATGGAAAAATCATAACCTTGATTTTAGAGAAGAATGCACTATCAAAAGCAAAAGCCTGACCACCTATAGGAACTCCTGTAGGGTCTTGTTATGTGGAATTTTGCATCTACAGATAAAGACAATTTCCCTAGGTGGGTAGCTACACCTAGAACAACAGATTTAAAGCGCTTAACCTTTTTCTATAGAAGATAAATAAGACAAGGGGCCTACTTGTTATCTTTCGCTTTCCCTTTGTCTCATTTGTTTGACTCTCGTCGCTCCTTCACGAACTTAATATGCTCGACAAGTACCTACAATCATAAATAGAGGACAAAAACCAATCAATGCAAGAGATCTATCTACTATAAGCAAATTGAATCGAAAGAATTTACACATATAATCATCATACATAAAGACAAGAATATGGGAAAAGGTGTAAACAACTTTATTAAGTAGAAGTAAGAATTACAACCGTGAAGTCTGATCCATTGTCACTCTTCAAGCTTGGGTTCCATCCAACATCACATCAAAAGCACAACACTCTGACTTCATAACAATACTTGCTTACAATCTCAATCCTCACACCAACAATATCTCCTTACAAATTCTCAAAGTCTAGCCCTTGATCACTTAGATGAGTGCTCAATTTATAGGAAAATTGGGGGGGGGGGGGGGGGGGGGTTTGGTCATAAATGAGGGCATTGAATGGCCTTCCAAACTTAGAATTAGTTTCCATGGAGGAAGGGATGAGAGGATAGGAGGTTACTTAACTCATTCCCTATCCAATTTCGAGCTCATAGGAGATGATAAGTGTGGGCATCTTCTAGATGGCTCCAGAAGATAAGAATATTCCCAAAACCCTATGACGATTTCGCTCAATCTTTCCCAGCACAGGTCAAAGTGGGCCTAAGTGCTCTGGAAAGTACCCTGACATGGGCCTACCTACACTGAAGCACACTTACCCTTGACCAAGGTTACGCTGTACCATCAAGGAGGCATTTCTGGAGGGCTTCAGGCCAAGAAACTCTCAGGGAAGGAGGCATTCAAAGTGATGACTTGTCTAGGGCCTGTAGCAACTGAATTAGGGTTTGATGAGCCTTAATGGTACTGATATGAATGATGGGAGTGATGTGCCCAAATGGATCTCTAACAGCTGGCCCCCTAAAGCATGAAGTTGAAAATAATAATGACGAGTGATATGCTTTACGATGTTATGAACATAGTTCCTTGTCTTGTGTCAAGCTCGTTAAAAAATGAAGTAAGGAATATGAGGATAGTAACTTTATTATGTCAACCTCATTAAAAAATGAAACAGGTCCCATGAGCATAGTTCCTTGTCTTGTGTCAAGCTCATTAAAAAATTAAACAAATAATATGAGCATAGTTCTTTGTCTTGTGTCATGCTCGTTGAAAAATGAAACAAGGAATCAGTGTAGAGTTCCTTGTCTTGTGTCAAGCTCACTAAAAAATGAAATAAGGTCCCCAGGAGCAAAGTTCCAAGTCGAGTATTTGATTAGATCTTGTAAAATCCCAGTCGAGCCATTCACTTGATCTCGTAAATGGACCTTCATTCCATCCACCTCATAGCCGCGAGTAGTCTACTTAGGTGAATGCAATGAAGCTTGGGGGGCATGCACCTAGAATCGAGTCATCATGCTGGGGGCATGTAAACCAATCTCAAGCATAGTTTTTCATTTCAAGCTTGTGTAAACATGAAAATCATAGGTTTTCATTTCAAGCTTGTGTAAACATGAAACTGAATCCAAGCATAGTTCCCTATGGTTCAAGCTCATGTAAAAATGAAACCACCTCCATTTTAACCCTCGTGATTTCCATTCTATTAGCCTCTTCCGTCAGATGAGCCTTGGTTTTTCTCCTTCCATTGTCACTATCTGCTTGGCCGATCATACACTTTCACTTGGTTGTTTTACCCTTTTTGAGGAATAATTGCAATGAGTAGTATTATTAGCCAGCCTCTTCACATAAATCAACATGTTTTGAGAAGTTCCAACATCACTGGAACCAGTTGCTATCCTAGACACCACTCGTTCCTCTAAGTGGAGTCCTCTTTAATCTCTTTTCAGACTCTCAAAATATGAAAAGATTTCCGAGCGCTTGTCCTTTTCAGCGCGTTAACAGATTGGAAAAGACATCTACTCAGTATAAGTTTAACCCTTTTCTAGATTGAGATAGATTATTTACGAAAAAGGAATATGTTAACCGAACATGTTCAATAGGTTCTCTCTTGTATTGTTTTACGCATGCAAGGTAGAAGCATTGTGTCAAGCTCGTTGAAAAATGAAACAAGGAATCAGTGCAGAGTTCCTTGTCTTGTGTCAAGCTCACTATAAAATGAAATAACGTCCCTTGGAGCAAAGTTCCAAGTCGAGTCTTTGATTAGATCTTTTAAAATCCCAGTCGAGCCATTCACTTGATCTCGTAAATGGACCTTCATTCCATCCGCCTCATAGCCGCGAGTAGTCTACTTAGGTGAATGCAATGAAGCTTGGGGGGCATGCACCTAGAATCGAGTCATCATGCTGGGGGCATGTAAACCAATCTCAAGCATAGTTTTTCATTTCAAGCTTGTGTAAACATGAAAAGCATAGGTTTTCATTTCAAGCTTGTGTAAACATGAAACTGAATCCAAGCATAGTTCCCTATGGTTCAAGCTCATGTAAAAATGAAACCACCTCCATTTTAACCCTCGTGATTGCCATTCTATTAGCCTCTTCCGTTAGATGAGCCTTGGTTTTTCTCCTTCCATTGTCACTATCTGCTTGGCCGATCATACACTTTCACTTGGTTGTTTTAACCTTTTTGAGGAATAATTGCAATGAGTGGTATTATTAGCCAGCCTCTTCACATAAATCAACATGTTTTGAGAAGTTCCAACATCACTGGAACCAGTTGCTATCCTAGACACCACTCGTTCCTCTAAGTGGAGTCCTCTTTAATCTCTTTTCAGACTCTCGAAATATGAAAAGATTTCCGAGCGCTTGTCCTTTTCAGCTCGTTAATAGATTGGAAAAGACATCTACTCAGTATAAGTTTAACCCTTTTCTAGATTGAGATAGATTATTTACGAAAAAGGAATATGTTAACCGAACATGTTCAATAGGTTCTCTCTTGTATTGTTTTACGCATGCAAGGCAGAAGCATTGTGTCAAGCTCGTTGAAAAATGAAACAAGGAATCAGTGCAGAGTTCCTTGTCTTGTGTCAAGCTCACTATAAAATGAAATAAGGTCCCCTGGAGCAAAGTTCCAAGTCAAGTCTTTGATTAGAACTTGTAAAATCCCAGTCGAGCCATTCACTTGATCTCATAAATGGACCTTCATTCCATCCACCTCATAGCCGCGAGTAGTCTACTTAGGTGAATGCAATGAAGCTTGGGGGGCATGCACCTAGAATCGAGTCATCATGCTAGGGGCATGTAGACCAATCTCAAGCATATTTTTTCATTTCAAGCTTGTGTAAACATGAAAAGCATACGTTTTCATTTCAAGCTTGTGTAAACATGAAAAGCATACGTTTTCATTTCAAGCTTGTGTAAACATGAAACTGAATCCAAGCATAGTTCCCTATGGTTCAAGCTCATGTAAAAATGAAACCACCTCCATTTTAACTCTCGTGATTGCCATTCTATTAGCCTCTTCCGTCAGATGAGCCTTGGTTTTTCTCCTTCCATCGTCACTATCTGCTTGGCCGATCATACACTTTCACTTGGTTGTTTTACCCTTTTTGAGGAATAACTGCAATGAGTGGTATTATTAGCCAACCTCTTCACATAAATCAACATGTTTTGAGAAGTTCCAACATCACTGGAACCAGTTGTTATCCTAGACACCACTCGTTCCTCTAAGTGGAGTCCTCTTTAATCTCTTTTCAGACTCTCAAAATATGAAAAGATTTCCGAGCGCTTGTCCTTTTCAGCTCGTTAACAGATTGGAAAAGACATCTACTCAGTATAAGTTTAACCCTTTTCTAGATTGAGATAGATTATTTACGAAAAAGGAATATGTTAACCGAACATGTTCAATAGGTTCTCTCTTGTATTGTTTTACACATGCAAGGCAGAAGCATTGGTGAGCCGGGATGATGGCAAGCTGTGGCACAGGAGATTGGGCCACCTTCACCATGGAGCCTTGAAGATACTGCAGCAGATTACTACTGGGCTTCCTAAAGGCAATCTTGCACAGTCAGATCAGTGCAAGGGGTGTACTTTGGAAAAATTTGTGAAAGCCACCTTTCACGAGAAGGATAGTCACACCACGACGATCCTTGAGAGAATTCACACAGACGTGTGTGGACCTTTCTCAGTAGCTTCGACAGCAAAGCACAGGTATTATGTGATCTTTGTTGATGATTTCTCTCGAAAGTGCTGGATCTTCTTCATGCAGAAGAAGAGCGAGACATACTCATAGTTTTGTGAGTTCAAAGCACTGGTCGAGAAGGAATCAGGGAAGAAGGTGAAGGCTCTTAGGAGCGACAATGGTGGTGAATTCATCTCTGGAGAGTTCAAGGATTTCTACAGTGCAGAAGGGATTCGAAGAGAGTTCATAGCTCCCCATAACCCACAGCAGAACGGGGTTGCTGAGCGGAAGAACAGAACGATCGTGGGTGCTGCACGGGCGATGTTGCATGATCAGGGCCTACCCCTTCACTTGTGGGTGGAAGCATGCAATACTACAGTATATGTGCAGAACCGTTATCCTCACAGGATACTTGGCATGAGTACACCCGAGGAGGCTTATTCTGGTAAGAGGCCTGATATTTCTCATTTGAGGGTTTTTGGTTCTAACATTTACATGCATGTGACGAAGGATGCCAGGAAGAAGCTAGAATCGACCGTAGAGGTTGGGATATTTGTGGGGTACACTGATACACCCCACAACTGTCGTGTGTATTTTCCAAACAGTCGCAAGACTGTTGTGCGACGGGATATAAAATTTTGGGAGGAGAAATCCATGAAGTGTTCGCTTGAGAGGGAGCCACACTTGCATGCAGATGAGGAGCTATTAGTTCCTAAGGATGAGCTTCAGGATGTGGATCATCCACAGGATGAAGTTCATGAAGTGGAAGAGACCACTCATGCAGCGCCAACCATCAGGGGGCAAAAGCGCTTGACAGAGGCTGAGCGACTGGCTCAAGATGCAGAGAAGGTTATAGGATCACCTACAGCTCAACGTAGACAGAGACAGTCACTTGATTGGTACACTGGATACATGGCTCTTGTGAGCAAATGTGTCATGACTGAGCCATCCTCTTTCGAGGAAGATGTGGAGGATCCCGCATGGGTAGATGCCATGGTGGAAGAGTATGATTCGATTGTCAGAAACAGTGCATGGGAGATTGTCCCAAGACTGGAAGGGAAATCAATGGTGGGTTCGAGATGGATCTACAAAGTGAAGCAGGCAGTTGACGGGAGTGTGGAAAAGTACAAGGCAAGATTTTTTTCCCGAGGCTTTTCACAGATAGAGGAGATCGATTATGAGGAAACCTTTGCACCTGTCGCAAGGTATTCTTCCATACGGACGATTCTTGCTCTCTCAATGCAGATGGGGTGGCACATTCATCAGATGGATGTGAAGACTGCATTCCTCAACAGAGTCATTGAGGAGGAGGTGTACATAGAGCAGCCCGAAGGTTTCGAGATCTTCAGCAACGAGTCGCATGTGTGCAGGCTCAAGAGAGCGCTGTATGGGTTGAAACAAGCACCACATGCTTGGTACACACGGATAGACAGTTATTTCACTAGATTTGGATTCTCCAAGAGTGAGGTGGATCCTAACCTATACCAGATTGTGGTGGAGGGTAAGTTGCTTATCATTGTACTTTATGTAGATGATTTGATTTTAACGGGAGATGATCTGTTGATACTTTCATGCAAGGATGATCTTGCTAAGGAGTTTGGGCCTCCTTCATTATTTCTTGGGATTGGAAATTTGGCAGTGCAATGGTGGACTATTTGATTCTCAGGGTAAGTATGCTCAGGAGATACTGGAGAAGTTCAACATGCATGGCTGGAAGCCTGTTGATACTCCTCTCCCTGGAGGTTGGAGGAAGGAGGATGCTACTTCAGTGGAGGTAATGGATGCCACTGTTTATCAACAGTTGGTGGGGTCGCTTATGTATCTGGTCAATACACGACCCGATATATGCTATGTTGTTAACCAGCTTTCACAAGCTATGGTTAAGCCAACCAAGCTCTTCTAGAAGGCAGGAAAGCATGTATTGCGTTATCTCAGAGGCACATTAGGATATGGATTGTGGTACAGACAGGAGGATGAGGTGAAGCTATGTGGCTTCACAGATGCGGATTGGGCAGGGAGCTCAATAGACAGAAAGAGCACATCTGGAGGGATCTTCAGTATCGGGTCGACAACAGTTTCTTGGTACAGCAGGAAGCAGAGATCCGTGGCACTCAGTTTAGCAAAGGCCGAGTATATGGCAGCAAGTTTGGCTGCATGCGAGGTGATATGGATGAGGAAGATTCCGGTCGGGTTGTTCGGTTCATGCTTGGAGCCTACTGTGATTTATTGTGATAACCAGAGTTACATTAAAATCTCGGCTAATCCAGTATTTCGTGATAGATCCAAACACATTGACATCAGGTACCATCATATCAGAGATTGTGTGCAGCGGAGAGTCATGTTACTTTCATACATTCCAACGGAGGATCAGGATGCTGATATCTTGACAAAGGCGCTCACCAGGAGAAAATTCGAATACCACTGAGGCAGGATAGGGGTTGTAGATAATCCATATCTTGTTGAGAGGGAGTGTTGAAAATGCAACAAGATGATGGAGCTTAGTAGAAAGGAGTCGCCTTCACTAAGTGGGTCCGTAGGTTATTTTTGGCGCAAAGTCTATTTTTAGAATATGTCTATTTTTAGACATATGGATCATGGTCTATGAGTTGCAGGATGCTATTTGTGGATGATTGGTCATGTTGGTAAAAATAGATGGACTTCTATTTTTAGACATATGGGCGGAGTCTATTTTTAGACTGCCAAGTCTAAATATAGATCAGTCGAATATTATTAGCTCTTAATAATATTTGGACTATAAACATTATCTTATTCTCTTGGAGCACTTCAGTTTGAGCTACAGATGTGGCACATGCAGCTGTCAGAAGGAAATACACTTTTCTTATGAGTCAGTTGAGCTATTGCATGGTGGACTTCAGTTAGAACTCAAGTGGTTGAGTTCTGGTGGAGTTGATTGAGGAGTTGATGGAGTTGTGTTCAGTTTGACTTGGTTGAACTAGTTGTATTTAGTCTAATTAAAGAGTACACTAGTGATGAGTTGTGTGAATTAATTATTAATTAATTCATAAAGCAACTGAAGAATACATCAGTTAACTCAGTGCATGGACAGTTCAATGGAGACAGGGGTTAGAGGTAAGTGAAAGGGCAAGATAGCTGTCAGTTGTGACTATAGTTGTGCATGAGATTTGCACATGCATGGATTGAGATTGCTAATGAGGATTGCACAGTCACACACAAGGTAATAACGAGTTTGGATCAGCCATTCATCATTATTCTCTTGCAGGATTGCGCAGTGGAGGCAGGCAAACAGTGGAGGAGATTTGAGGCTTCAGATCTGAGCTAGTTTGTGTGTAACAGGTGAAGATAGTACTGAGTACTTGCGAGGAGTATTGTACTATGTATTGTTACATGTTCTCAATCAATATAATATACAGATAGTTGGGGGTTTTTAGCTTTATGCTTTCCCCGGGTTACATACTGTGTTAATGTGCGCATGCGATTGATGTTTCATTGTTTTTAATTCCGCAAAATTGATGATTAGCGTAGAGGAGGTTATGTATTATGCATGTATTTCGCAATAGTGTATAATCAGGATAATCTTTGTGAATAAGTGTCATATTATTCAAAATTTCTACAACACCATGCAGAATGTACTGCAGTACCTTGAGGATCATTATCATTATCGATGATTTATCTCGCGTCTGTTAACAACTTACATCATTAGCTGGTAATCAGATGGTGTCTTACTATGTTCGACTTCAGATCACATATTCACATGGTTAGACTCATACATGAGCGAATGATTAAACGATATAGAAGACCTCGGATCTAGTTTCATCCATCCGGGCTGCGATTTCAGGAAAGTACCAAATCATGCGTACAATGGCTTTACATTGATGGTCATCCCATCATGGGTCTATGTCTGTAGAAAACTATCTATGTACTTGTAATGAAAGTTTATATGCTGAGCATGGGTATGACTTCCCTCAGCAATTCATGAAAAAATCAAAATATCATGATATTATGTATTGTAATCGATGCAGGTCACCATCCACTTTGGAACCTCCTCATCACATCATAAAGCATATCACTTGACATTATTATTTTCAACTTCACGCTTTAGGGGGTAGCTGTTACAGATCCATTTGGGTACATCACTCCCATCATTCAGATCAGTACCATTAGGGCTCATCAAACACTAATTCAGTTGCTACATGCCCTAGATAAGTCATCACTTTGAATGCCTCCTTCCCTGAGAGTTTCTTGGCCTGAAGCCCTCCAAAAATACCTCCTTGAGGGACCAGCGCAGCCTTGGTCAGGGGTAAGTGCAATTCAGTGTAGGTAGGCCCATGTTAGGGTATTTTCTAGAGCACTTAGGCCCACTTTGAACCACGCTGGGCAATATTGAGCGAAATCATCATAGGGTCTCGGGAATATTCTTATCTTCTGGAGCCATCTAGAAGATGCCCACACTTATCATCTCCTATGAGCTTGAAATTGGATAGGGAATGAGTTAAGTAACCTCCTATCCTCTCATCCCTTCCTCCATGGAAACTAATTATAAGTTTGGAAGGCCATTCAATACCCTCATTTATGACCAAACCTCCTCCATTTTCCTATAAATTGAGAACTCATCTAAGTGATCAGGGGATTGAATTTGAGAATTTGTAAGGAGATACTGTTGGTGTGAGGATTGAGATTGTAAGCAAGTATTGTTATGATGTCGGAGTGTTTTTCTTTTGATGTGATGTCGGTTGGAACCCAAGCTAGAGGAGTCACAATGGATCGGACTTCATGGTTGTAATTATTACTTCTACCTAATAAAGCTGTTTAAAACTTTTCCCATATTCTTGTCTTTATGTATGATGATTATATGTGTAAATTATTTCGATTCCATTTTCTTATAGTAGATAGATCTCTTGCTTTGATTGGTTTTTGTCCTCTGTTTATGATTGCAGGTACTTGTCGAGTGGATTAAGTTCGAGAAGGAGCGACATGAGTCAAACAAAGGAGACAAACGGAAAGCGAAAGATAACAATTAGGTCCCTTGTCTTACTTATCTTCTATAGAAAAAGGTTAAGCACTTTAAATCTGTTGTTCTAGGTGTGGGCATCTTCGACATTATTATTTTTGACTTCATGATTTAGGGGGCAGCTGTTATAGATCCATTTGGGCACATCATTCCCATCATTTAGATCAGTAGCATTAGGGCTCATCAAACCCTAATTCAGTTCCTACCTGCCCTATAAAAGTCATCACTTTGAATGCCTCCTTCCTTGAGAGTCTCTTGCCCTAAATCCTTCCAGAAAAACGCAACCTTGGTCAGGGGTAAGTGTGCTTCAGTGCAGGTAGGCCCATGTTAGGGTGCTTTCTAGAGCACTTAGGCCCACTTTGACCTGCATTGGGCGAGATTGAACGAAATCATCATAGGGTTTTGTTGTGGCCTCAGAATTCTGTTACTGAAACATGGGGGATAACCACCCAGTCTGGACCTTAAGACAACTCATTTTCCATTTAAAGTGGTGGCTCTTACTGGGGATAATGGGACCAGTTTCCCAATGTGGGTTTTAAAATGAGAGTGGGTGGTTCATGAGGGTTTTTCAATAGAATAATGATAATCTAAGTGACTTATTCTATGATGCAATTTCTCTAACTTAACTTATTCTAATATAAACCTGGGTGTTCTTGTATGGTATGCGATCTACAAAGATATCCTTTTAACATGTGATAATAAAGATTGAATGCAATTAAATGGATATGATAACATAAAATATAATTCCTTTGACTAAACATCTAGTCAAATAAATTTATAAAATATATCGCATGTCTAATGAGCTATATATAAAAGTCAAAACTTCAGTTATGGAATCATACAAAAGTGCAATTAATGCTTCACAGAAACAATAAATCTCACATATAATTCATGAAAAGAAAGTTTTGTCACTAATTAAATGTAGATAGAATTATGCATACACAATAATAGTACCAAATGTACGAAGTCCTGCTCATTTCACAAATGACATAGACCAAATTCTTCCTTCAAATCAAATTGTCTCCCAAGAATACAGAAGTGCATCAACAAAGGAAAGTAGTGTGATATCTAAAAGAAAAGATCATGTTCCATCATTTCACCAAAGCATTCACAAACATAAAATAGTGCATTCTTTGCAATTTTTTTTGATAAAATTCTGGACCTTTCTATAAATGCATGAGAAGGGTATAAATACTATTCTAGCTAAGTCTGCAAAAATAGATTATACAAAATTTGAGGAGGTTTCAAACAACCTTCCTACTACATAGGTAACTAACTCCAAAAATAAATAGAGATCAACTAAACAAAACTAAGAGGATGGCTTGTTGTCTGCCAACTTGTCCTTTAAATCGCAAATATTGATCATCGGTTGAATTTGAGGAGGTGGTATGAAATGAGATTTGAGTTGTCCTGTAAAGATTGCATAGACAAGAGGTTGTATCTCTTCAGTTTGCTGGATAATATAAAAATAAGGACTGGCTGTTTCTCTGTGGACGTAGCCCAAACTGGGTGAACCACGTATATCTATGTCTCTCTTGTTTTATGCCTTTTCTGTGTTTATATTTCTACAATATTTTATGTGTTCCATTGCTCTATAATATATAATTTTCTAACAATTGGTATTAGAGCCGAAGGTCTATTTGGTTGATAAACTCGCAGGCGAGAAGGATTCCTGGTTCGAGTGGGAGAAATGGCGGAAGATGGTAGGTTTAGGGTTGAAAAATTCAATGGCCAAAACTACCAACTGTGGAAGATGCAGATGGAAGATTATCTGTATCAAAGAGATCTGTACCTACCATTGAGCGGAAAGACAAAGAAGCCGATGAGTATGACAGACACAGAATGGAATATTCTTGACAAAAAGGCACTTGGAACAATATAGCTGTGCCTAGCGGCGTCGGTAGCATTTAATATTTCAAAGGAAACGACAACAGAGGGTTTAATTTCGAAATTGGCCAAACTATATGAAAAACCCTCGCGTTTCCAGGAAAACTAGTGTCTATTTGATCTGCTAGTCCCACTAAGACGGGTAGCTATCTTAGAAACAAACAATTCGAAGTAACTCGTGTTTACCTTTATAGATGATAGATAAGAGAGAAGTAGAGAGCACCAACCTCAATCTTTCGCTTGGCTCCTTGCTTGTTTCCTCTCTCCTTTGATAGAGCTTGCCACTCCTTTCTCACTTGTCCCGCTTTAAAGAACACCTGTAGAGACATAGCAACGACACACCATCAAAGCATAGAGATCTATAATACCATAAACAATGCAGAATCAGAAGTACATTAACCAAATAATTGCATCCACAAATACAAGATTTAAAAGTACACAAGTATATGGAGGAAAACTCAAATAGCTTTATTGATAGTAGAAGTAGAAGGGAGGATTACAACCCAGTTGTCTGATCCATCATCATCCTCCCAGCATGAAAGCCCTCTTCACCTCATGAAAAGCAATATCACCTAACAATACAATGTCTCAAAGTGAAACCAACAACACTTCCTTACAAATTACAAAATTCTAGCATTTGGATCTCTGGGATGAGGGATCCATTTATAGATATTTGCAGAGGGGTGAGTCAGCTTCTGGGTTTTTGATTACTATCATTTCACTAATAGTTCTTGGTTACACTTGGAGATTTCATGATCTCTTACTCATCCCTGGGCGAATTCAGAGAGGCAAGTGTCATATGAGAAGTTTCTAGAAGATTCTCTAGGTTTCCACTTAGCAAACTGTCTCTGCCATTTGTCTACTCTCGCCCATCGCACCCTACAGAAGGCTCTTTCAGTATGCATCGCACCTGGCTAGTGTTACAGTCAGTATGCATCGCACCCTCAGCATGGAGCAGTCTGTATGGTCTAGTTTTGACAAGTTCTGAGTGGTTTTTCAGGGAGAACTTCTGGGAAATGATGTAATTAGTTGACCATGATCCTTTAGTGTTTGAAACAAAACTTTTAGGGGTTTAAGAGCCCTTGGTTTATCGACATATGTGATTGGGGTTGCAGTGCCCAAATATGTCTATAACAGTTGCCCCGCAAAGCATGAGGTCGTAAATCTTCTGATGTTGGGTGAAATGCTTTATCATGAGGATCCGAGGTTTTTCGAGTTGGAAGGTGAACTGTATAAAATACAATACAATACATTATCTTCATATTATTTTCATGATCTAGCTGAGGCAGGCATTCCCATGCTCAGCTTTATAAATTCATTTTCATGTACATAGGACAGACAACCGTCTGTGTGGCAGACTGATGATTCTTGTAGAGCCATCATCCCTTAGCTTGGATGATCATCTGTGCAGCTATGGAGTACATTTGATGTCTTTATTTTCCTGAATATATCACAACCCGGATGGATGAAACTAGATCTGGGGTCTTCAAACTCGTTCAATCTTCGCCCGATGTACAAGTCGATCCATGTGAAAAGATGTCTTGAAGTTGAACATGGAAAGACATCGCCTGATTACCAGCCAATGATGTAAGCTGTTAACAGGTGCGAGAGGAATCACCGATAATAATAATGACCCTCAAGGTAGTATAGTACAATTCACGTGATGTGAATATAGGATCTGGTTTTGAACACCACGAAAAATCTTTCGGTCGAAGGCCATTGATGTAAACCTGTCGCCGAAAGTGAGAAACTTGTCATTGAGGCATGCAAGATTCAAAGTACTGAAAGGGTTGTTCCTAAGTCAACTTCTTGGATAATGAGCTGATGTCGACAAGAAGTGACCCATCGTAGGAGGGCCTTAATGAATCCCACATCTATGACATGAAATGAAGCAACTGATTTTCTGGAGGTGAAAACGATCTGATGATACAGGGTTCAGGAATGGCAATCATGAAAAATGGAGAGTGAAGGTATTGCAGTGGATGAGGCATTAGCTGGGTTAGTGAATTCTCTGAATGACTTCTCTTGAACATATTGGCGCAATTGAGATGGATCAAGCGTTAACCCCATGGATGGTACGGAGGACCAATGGTGATGGTGAACGGAATAACCCAACCCGACTCAATCATGGTGATGGAGTGAAAGTGTCATGTTCAAGAGCGACCTGCTACCAATGAAGTTCTTCAAGTTTTCTTCCCTTTTTCCCCAGTCATTTCTGACCATTAGCTCTTTATTTTTGTCAAGCTTGAGGAGGATAATATATGCTTGTTCTATAATTTTCCCTTTGGGCAAACTTGTCGCTATGTTTTAGCGAGCCTAGCGACAGTGAAACTCGCTCTTGTCCGGATGGACAAGTTTGTCGCTATTGTTTTAACGAGTTTAACGACAAAGACAACTCAGTCCTTTTCATGTTTAGAGAGTTTGAAAAGAGATGAAAAGGAAACTCTAGTAGTCCTTTTTCGTGGCATAATCCCTTAAGTCTGAAAAAGTATAAAATAATACGAAAGGGATGACTTTTCGATAGTTTTAGTGAGCCGAAAAAGACAAGCGCTCGATCTTTTTGTATAATGATCCCTCAGGTCCAAAAAGATTAAAATATAGAGGAGGGATGGCACTTCCCTTTACTTTAACGAGCTGGAAAGGCCAGTAGCTCGGTAATATTTTCATATTTTACCAGTCTAAAAAGAGCTTAAAAGAGACTCATTTTTTGAGGAACGAGTGGTATTTTCGGGTAGCAATTGGTTCCAGGTAAGTTTGGAACTTCTCAAACACGACAGTGTAACGAGGGTGGCTAGTAGAATCAATCATCGCAGCTATTCCTCAAAAGGGTAAACAATCAAGTGGAGGCGTATGATCGGCTAAGAGAATGGAGGTGACGGCAAGAACATGACCAAGGCTCAAAAGGCTGATAGCAATGCGATCACAAAGGTTATTTACCGAGGGTGGATTCATTTTTTAATGAGATTGAATATTTTAGAAACTATGCTCAGTGGTGGGTTTATTTTTTAACGAGCTTGAACCCTGCGGTAACACTGCTCATGCCAGTCGTCTTTTAAAGATGTATCTTATTTAGTAGGTTCATTTTTTAGTGAGCTTTCCCCATGCGAAACTTTGCTCATTGCCTTTCGTATGCAGGCTAGAAACGAATAACTACAGAACTAACTACACTAGGAGTTAATGAACTACTGAGGTTAGGTAGGATAGTTTAGAAAAAACGTTTCCTTTGCTTCGCCGGGGCCGCCGACAAACGTGAATGGTGGATCAAACCAATCAACTAACCTAAGCAATTGATCTAAAAGTTAGGCTAAAATACTACGAGGTTAGAGTTACGCTGGTCTCTTTTCACTTGCATAAAAAAGGTTTGCATGCCCCCAGGTGTTGAGAAAACTAGAATTTCTAGTTCCCTTATGGAAGTTCTTGCATTTAAGCAGGATCATTTCATCTGCGGAGCAGAAAAAAAACACTTGGCTCTGTCCATCGAAATAGACAAAGGTGAATGGTGTGAGCTTCCAATCACATAATGTGCGAGGAGATCCTATTCCAGACTGATCCCATATCCTACATGGAAATGGCATTTCAGACTGGTCATATAACCTATAAGGAAATCTGTTTTTTCATCTGGGTTCGCCTGCCGAAGCAGACCAGGGTGCATGCCCCCTAAGCTTCGTCAAATTCTTCGAATCACTCGCGGTAATTAGGAGGATGAACTGGAGGTTGAAGAGACATTCCTTGTGCAAAGAGACCATTTAGGGATGGTTTTTGACTCGTAGCTGTGTTTGAACCGAGAAACGAAAGCTGGTCAACAAGCTATACCATTCTGCCTTCATACGGGAAACACATCACATGAAAGAGTGAGGAAACACATCACCCAAAAGAGTGAGGAAACAATATCTCCCATGCTGTAAATATAGTCACGCCTAAGGAGTAGATTGTAATCTAGTGGCCCTTAGACTACCATCACATTCAAGTGAACGGTTTTCCTTCTCAAAGTTATAGGCAAATTTGGAAGGACCCCTAACGGTCGACTGGTTCCTTTGTTGAAGCCTAACAAATTTCGATTCTCAGGCAGAAGCGATGGCAAACCAAGCGCTTTCCAAGCAGTTGAGGAAAGGATACTTATAGAAGCCCCTTCATCTATGATAGTTCCAGACATGATCATTCTGTAAACTTGTACTATGATTCAGAATGGTACATTAGATGGAAGGCGGGGTCCCGCTAGTAGATTCCAATCAAAGGAAACAACTAGATTGCTTGGAGGAGGGACCGAATAAGCGACTGGATGAATCTCTCGAAATGGGGAACTTCCATCCTATGGTAAAGGAACGGGTGGATTGCCCTCATGTTCATCAAACTCTGTGTTAACTAAAAGAATTTGAACAGTGTCGTTCTCATTCTCTTTGGAGATTGTATCAACTGGAGGTGGACCTTCTGAAGGCAAGACTGGGTCGACTGCCGTCTTGACCTGTTGACTTTGGTCCGGTATGGACTCAGAGGGTTTATCTTCAATGATAGGTGTTTCGACTGACAATAGAGGTATGTTAGTCAGATTTTCAACTAGCGATGGACTTGGCAAGAGTTTCTTGTATCCAGGTGGAAGTTGCTGCGGTGAAGCAGGACGGTTATCCAAGACACTTTTAGCTTCGTCCAGAAAAGGACAACGGTGGAGGGCATGATTGCCTTCACACAACCTACAAGGAAATTTAGATCTTCCTTTTTGTCCATTGACTTCACTTCCACTAGTCGATGGTGAGTTCTCAACATGATCGACAGAGGTTGATGACATCGGATGGTGCAAGTGGGGAGACCAGTCTCTCAAGATCCGCGGAATGCAAGGACAATCTCGATGAAAGTGGTTTCCTTTGCAAATTATGCATGGAGATTTGGGTTTGGAAGGTGCGGTGTGCAAATTTTCGCCGGACGATGCATGGTTGCCCCCTTGCTTGACCGACTTCTTGTTGAGCCTCAAACCTGCACCTACCTATACACCCTCTCAGCCTTCTTTTTCCCACTTACTTCATCCATCAAGCTGTTAAATCATTGCATTATAGTCTAAAAAGAGCTTCTGACATGGTTTTCTAACTATGCTTATGACTGTTGTTTGGTTTAGATTTTTGTTCAGGCAGCTGCGGAAACTTGTCAGTTTCCACAGCCAGCACAGGTTTCCGCAGCCAGCACAGGATTCCGCAACTATTTTTTTAAAAGCTATGCTACAGGTGTCCTATGAAGAAACGAGCCACATGGGAAAGCTACAGGTGACGGGTACATGGAACGTGTCCCTTCAAATCAGCCAAATCATCCATAGAAGGTCACGGTCAACAAGGGTCAAAGGCAAAGCCAACCAAGGAATTTAGCGGTGGCACGTCTCTGCTTTGAGCACGTGAAAGTTTACGTGGCACAGTCCTCATCCCACGGAGACATCGGCACACCTGCAGATCATCCCCGTAACCTGAATCTAACAGCTACCACTCCGAAGATTCAATAGACATGATGACAGTTACGCTAGATCTCGGCTGAGGAGATCTACGTGTCTTTGGAAACGCAGTTAATAGCATAGGATTCAGTTAGTTAGTTTCAACACTTTTTCATTATAAATAACGCGTTGATGAATGCTGTGTAGAAGCTTATGCGATGTAATTGTTGAACTGTTTCTATTATCACCCCACTGTACTCTGTTTTATATATGTTGCTGCTGCTTTAATACATGAGAAGACTACTTTCTTGAGCTCGTTCTCGTGACTGTTCGTTAACTGGCTGAGGTGGCAGAGGGTCCCTATGCACTAAAGCCCTGTATAGTTGTCATTTGATTTTATTATGTTTCTGTTTTCATAATTAGTAGCTTGTATATAACATGCTGTTTTGATGTTTTTAATTCACTGCTGTTTACATTTTCACTTCTGTTTTCTTATAGCTGTTAGCTGATCAATGTTTTTCTGCAGGTTTTCTTAGGCAACCCGGGAAAATTTTCATCTTTTTGATAACTATTGACATATGAGATCATCTTGTCCTTCCTGCTAATTTCCATTTTCTGAAGTTTAATTCCAGCACTGTCCTTTTTCAAGTTGTGATTTGCTTATTTATTTTTCTGCTTCTTAGACATCATACTACTCATTTGTTTATGGTTTCTTTCTATAGTCAAGTGACTCTATTAGTAAGGAATCAGAATATTACTTATTGTAGTGTGATTTAGTTATCATATTGCTTAAAATTATTCATGATTGCTTCCCATAAGGTAGATTGAGCTGAAGGGTAAAGAATCAGAAGAGTTGAAGTAGTGTGATTAGTTTCCTTTATGCAATTCAATTTCTTGCAATTTAGTTATCATATTGCTTAAACTTATTCATGATTTCTTCCCACAAGGTAGATTGAGCTGAAGGGTAAAGGATCAGAAGAGTTGAAGTAGTGTGATTAGTTTCCTTTATGCAATTTAATTTCTTGCCATTTAGATATCATATTGCTTGACTTGTTCATGATTGCTTCCCACAAGGTAGATTGAGCTGAAGGGTAAAGGATTAGAAGAGTTGAAGTAGTGTGAATTAGTTGCTTTGCTTTGAGTTGCTTTAAGTTCAGTTTTTACTTTCTTTTCATTCAGCAGCAAGGATACTGGGCCATTGTCATTAGTTCACTGTTTGATACATTTACTTCCTCTTAAGAATTGATTTCATTACAGTTGTTTTAAAGCTTTCTTTTTGAGCACTTTTAAGTTTGGAAAATCACTGCAGAAATGACCATCACCATCTAGACTTAACTTTCATTTTCGCCATCACACATTAAGGAAAGATAAATCCAAAAACAAACTAAAAAAAGAACTAAAAAAAAAGACAAAAGACTAAGGAAATGGTTATCTTGTACATATAGTACACTTCACTTCGTCAGTTTACGAATCCCGGATTGACATTTTAAATAGCAATTTAGAACACACTAAATTGACCAAACATTTTGGCGCCGTTGCCAGGGAAGTGAAATTAGGTAGCCAATTTCTTAAAAAAAAAAAAACAAGAAAATTTCAAGGAAGGAAAATTGATAACCTCTCAAAGTATGCTCTCCTCTTGCACTTAGTGTGATCTGGAGGATCAGAAAAGAGAAAGTTATTGGTTTAATGGTTTCTTGAGTATGCTCTCTTCTTGCGCCTAGAGTGACCTGGAAGATCAGAAAGAGAATTATTAGCCCGACTTGAAGAAAAATAAAAAATGACATGCATAGAGCAAGAGATTCTAGGGGAAGGTTTTTAGCTAGAGCCAAGAGTTCGATTTTTACAACTCCTTCTACCTCAAGGAATAGACAAGAGACACCTCCATCATCTCCAACCTACACTCCTAGCCCTAGGATTCCTGGAATTCAAGAGACAGTAGTTGAGTTAGGAGACTCTTCCTCACCATCCATCGAATCTGAATTAGGAAAAGATCCTTTCTTTTCTTCTACAGGGAGACACATTGTAATTGAAGAAGTAGAATCACCTGAGGAAGAAGAGAGAGAAATTCCTACTCATTCGCCATTAGTAGAGGAACCAAAGGACTCTGAAATCTCTAAGAAAACTACCATGACAGAAGAGGGAGTTAACTTTGGTAGAGGTAGAGTTAGAGGAGGGGGAGGAGGAAATAATGGAGGAGGTAGAGGTAACAATGGGGGAAATAGGGATGGAGATAACTCATTTGGATTTCCTATAGTCGATGAGGATTCTCGAGCAACAATGAAAAATATTTCACCATCTGTCCTCCCAGACTTTCATGGGTTAAGAAATGAAGATCCTGAAACATTTCTATTTGAGTTTGAGGTCGTGTGTCGAACCTATGATTATCTGGAAGACTCTCAAAAACTCAAACTGTTTCCTTCAACATTGAAAGGAGCTGCTTTGAAATTGTTCATGGGATTACTCTCTCAATCCATTAGGACTTGGAATGATATGAAACAAACATTTTTGGATAGATACATGGATTATTGTATGCCTACCAACCCTAAGGATGAAGTATTTAAAATGGTACAAAAAGAAGATGAAAACTTGGAGGATTTACTTGAAAGATTCCAATACAATCTAAAAAGAGCAAAGATGAGTAACTTAGATGAGGAGACCTTGAAAGCCCTTCTATTAAAAGCCATTAGAGATGAATGGATAGATATTTTGAACATGATGGGAAAATGAGACATATCTCAACTTCCACTTCATGACATAGCAGAACTGTGTGTCCATCTCTCAAGAGGGAAATCTAAAACTGGAAAAGGGCCTAGAGATCCTTCTCTCATCAGAGCAAACAAATCTGCAACTGGATCAGTAAGTAGGGCTGAGATTGGCAACATGCTTGATGAATTCAAAACTGATATCTTAGGGAGTCTTAGTGAGCAACTAGACACTCTTAAGATCCACAATAAGCAGAAAGCAGAAGCTGAAGCTTTAGCCATCTTTTTCCCAAAATGTAGAAAAAAAAATGCTCTCAGGGAATGTCCCTTGGATGCAAAAGTTGTAGAAACATGTGCGATTTGTTCAGAGAATCATGAGACCAAGGATTGTCCTTCAATCCCTGGGCTCGAAGCTGTCTTTCAAGAAGATCCAAATACAATTGAGTCTCTCT
The DNA here is from genome assembly GCA_031772625.1 of Pinus tabuliformis. Classification (NCBI taxonomy): domain Eukaryota; kingdom Viridiplantae; phylum Streptophyta; class Pinopsida; order Pinales; family Pinaceae; genus Pinus; species Pinus tabuliformis. The sequence goes on along the minus strand of CM062808.1, from coordinate 29,711,461 downwards.
GTTTTGTTGCAAGGAGACCTTGGCAGGGGCAACAAAATCAAGGGTTTAACAACTCTATGAACTTTCAACCCCCACCAAACTGGAATCCTTGGCAACAACCTTGGTCCCAACCTCAAAATCCTTTTCAATCATGGGTACAAGGTATGCAAAATCCTTATGGGAGATTTGCTCAATTTTATCAATATCCTCCATCTTTTCAAACCCAACAGGCTCCACAACTTCCAAATCAAAACCCACAACTATCATTGCCATTTCAACAACAAAAACCCTCTCAACAAAACCCAAATTATCAACTCTTGCTTCCATTCCAACAGAAGTCAAATCAACTTCCTTTTCAGCCATTGCCAAACCCCAATAATAAAAACCTTCAAAATGCTTACATGATAGAAGGTCAACAATTTCCTACCTATATGATTGTTCCTCTCAATTATGTACAACTCAGATCTGGTAGAGTTCTAGATAAACCTTCTATAGATGCCCAAAATCAAAGCATTTCTGAGGAAGAATCTCTTGAAGCCAATAAGGGTTCTGAAGCATCTCTTCAAAACCCAAACACTCAGAAAGAAAAATAAAAAGAACTAACCCCCACAACTCCTATAGTTGAGCAACCTGCATCTTCATCCACACCTCCTTTTCCTGAAAGATTACAAATTGACAAAGGGGTGGAAAAACAAATCTTGTTGCCTGACTATGATTTTCTAGATGAATTGAAGAATGTCTGTATCAAGATTCTCTTGTTACAAGCCATTAAAGAGATTCCTATTCTAGCCAAAACAATAAAGGAGTTGAGTCTTAAAAGACTAGGAAGGAAACTTAGAGACACAAGAAGAATCCACCTGGTAGGGAAAATTGCAGACATCATGATCGGAAAAATTACTATGCAGAAGTATGTAGATCCCGGTAGTCCAATTGTCAAAACACATATCAATGGGGTTGAAATTCCAAATACTTTGATTGATTTAGGGGCTGCTATCAACATTATGAGTAGACAAACTATGGAACAGCTGAAACTTCCTAATCTTCTCTTTACACCTACTTTACTGCAACTTGCAGATCGATCAATTATTAAACTAGATGGTGTATTAGAAGACATTTCAGTCTCCTTAGACTCTTGGGAATATCCAGTGGATTTCATGATTTTAACTCCCAAGAGTAATTTAGGAGGACATCCTCTCATCTTAGGAAGACCTTGGCTAGCCACAGCCGATGCTTTCATCAATTGTAGGTCCGGGGATATGTATATTTCTAATGGTAATTTGACAAAGAAATTCAATCTGTATCCTCCAGCAAAAGCAATCACAGAAATAGGAGATAATGAATGGATTGATGATGAAGATATTATACAACCTGTCTTTACCATTTCTGAAGTTAGTGAAGATAGTCAAATTCTGAACACATTAGAAAATTTTGAAACATCTTCAGAATATGACCACACACAATTTCAGTTAGATTCTGACATTGAGTATCTATCATCTGGACAAATGTCTCTTTTCTCTATGGAAGAATTTGGTAGTTCCGCCATTGAGATCTTTCCAAGAAAAACATTGAATATTAACAAAAATTTGGAAAGATCACAACAGGAAGAACTAACCAAAATCTTGCAAAAACATTCTGCTGCATTTGCATGGGAGTATACCGATATGAAAGGTATTGACCCTAAGACTTGCATTCATCACATCTACATTGAGGAAAATAGTAGACCAATCAGACAACCTCAGAGAAGGATGAATCCAAACCTTAGGGAGATAGTGAAAGAAGAGCTCCAAAAGTTACTTAATGTGAACTTCATTTATCCTATTTCAGATAGCCGATGGGTTTCTCCTTTGGTTATAGTACCTAAAAAGAATAGTAAATGGAGGGTATGCATTGATTACAGAGAATTGAACAAAGCAACTTTGAAGGATCACTTTCCTTTACCCTTTATCGATCAGGTATTAGATACTTTAGCAGGCAAAAAGTATTTTTCATTTTTGGATGGTTTTAGTGGTTACAATCAGATTCAGGTAGCACCTGAAGATCAGGACAAGACCACATTTACCTATCCATGGGGAACTTTTGCTTACCGAGTACTTCCTTTTGGATTATGTAATGCACCCGCAACATTTCAAAGGGCAGTACTAGGAATCTTTTCCGATCTGATCCATGATTGTATAGAGGTTTATATGGATGATTTTACAGTTTATGGTAATTCATTTGAAGAGGCATTAGAGAGTTTAGAAAAAGTCCTTATAAGATTTTAAGAAACAAACCTATCATTAAGTCATGAAAAATTCTTTATGATGTTTACTGAAGGGATTGTTTTAGGACATCATATTTCAGGATATGGGATTAAAGTTGATAGATCAAAAGTTGAAGTCATCTCCAAGTTGCCTATTCCAAATTGTCAAAAAGATGTTAGAAGTTTTCTTGGATTTAATGGATACTATAGAAGATTTATTGAAAACTTCACCAAAATAGCATCTCCACTCTTCAAATTACTTACAAAAGATTGTGAATTCAAATGGGATCCTGATTGTCAATCTGCATTTGAAACTTTGAAAACAAGAATATCTGAAGCACCCATTTTGAGAGGTCCAAATTGGAAACTTCCTTTCCATATTTCCACAGATGCTTCAGATACAACTCTAGGAGCTGTGTTAGGACAAAAGGATTTAGTTCCCTATGCCATTTACTACACCAGTAAAAATTTGACTCCCACTGAGTTAAACTATACTGTGACTGAGAAAGAGTTTTTAGCTGTTGTTCATGCAATCAATAAGTTTATACACTATATAACCGGCTATGAAACTTTTGTCCATACTGATCATTCCGCAATTAGATATCTCATGAATAAACCTGTTACTAATGGCAGAGTTACAAGATGGCTCTTACTTTTAGAAGAATTCAATATTAGTGTGTTGGATAGACCCGGGAAACAAAATATAGTAGCTGATTTCTTGTCTAGAATCCAAAATACTAATGAAGATTCTCCTGTAGAGGATAAGTTTCCAGATGAATATTTGTTTGCAGTAACTACTAAGACTCCTTGGTATGCAGATATTGCTAACTATTTGGTTACAGGGAAGCTACCTCCACATCTATTTCCTGGTGAAAAAAGAAAAATTATTCAGGAGAGTTCAAGTTATTCATGGATTTCTAATGAATTGTTTAAAACAGGGCTAGATTGTGTGATCAAAATATGTGTTCGGGAAGATGAAATGCCTGACATCCTCAAGGCATATCATGATGAACCATGCAGTGGACACTTTGCTGACAAAAGGACGACCTATAAAATTCTTTCTTTAGGATATTATTGGCCTTCCCTTTTCAAAGATGCAAAACAATATGTTAGAAGGTGTGACAGCTGCCAAAGAGTTGGGAGACCGACTCTTTCAAATGAAATGCCATTACAACCACAGGTACTCATCGAACCCTTTGAAAAATGGGCTTTAGATTTCATTGGACCCATTAATCCACCATCTAAACAAAAGAAGTATATATTGGTATGCACTGATTATGTCACTAAATGGGTAGAAGCCAAAGCATTGCCTTCTGCCACTGAAAATTCAGTTGTTCAATTTCTTTTTGAGGATATTTTTACTCGTTTTGGTGTCCCAAGAGAAATTGTGACAGATCAGGGAAGTCAATTTACATCTAACTTGATGGAGAAGCTGATGGAAGAATATAAAATCAAGCACAGAAAATCTACTCCTTACCATCCGCAAGCAAATGGCCAAGTGGAGTCTACAAACAAAGTTCTTGAAAGCATCATCACCAAAACTGTTCATCTACACAGAAAAGATTGGGCAGAAAGGCTTCCTGAAGCCTTATGGGCCTACAGAACTACATGGAGGAACACAACAGGACATTCTCCCTATGAACTTGTTTATGGGAAAGAAGTCCTGCTCCCCATTGAGTTTCAAGTCAAGACTTTCAAGATGGCAGTCCAGTTGGGGATGAATCTATCAGAAGCCCAAAAGCACAGAATGGAGCAGCTGAATGAGCTAGATGAGATCAGACAAGATGCAATTTTAAGGATTGATCTAGTTCAACATCAAAGAGCTAAGTGGCATGACAGATACATCAAAGAGAGAAAGTTTCAAGAGGGAGATTGGGCGTTACTGTTTGATTCCAAGTTTAAAGACTTCAAAGGAAAATTTCAGACTCATTGGCTTGGGCCATATGAGATTGACAAAGTCTTTAACAATGGAACGGTAAGAATCAAGACTATTAATGAATTTCAAACTCCTCTTATTGTGAATGGCCACCGATTGAAAATTTATCATAAGCCACTCTCAAAAGAGGAATTTGTCAAAATGTTCCAGGAGAATTCTGCAATAAGGCTGGTGGAGAAGTATCCTTCTCCCCCATCAGCCTAGTCTTTGTTTCTTTCTGTAAAAAAAAAAGAAGAAAAAAAAAATCGTATAAGCCTGAAAACCAATCATAGATTGGCAGTCTTATACAGAAAATGTAGAGTGAAAATCAGGGACACCTGACACTCTATATTTTCCAAAAAAAAATCTCCTCTCCTTCTCTTTCCATCTTCACTCCATTTCCTTTGCCATCTCACTTCACCTCCATCTCATTCTCATTGCCATTTCACTTCACTCCACTTCATTTTCATTTCATTCCACTCATTCCATTTCACTTCATGAATAAAAGTCCCTTTCAGGACTATTTTCATTCAACTAGTTCTTCTCTAACTATCTTTGTACAGTTAAGGGGGTGCTGTCTCAGTTTCCGCAGCTGGAAACCGTTTCCGCAGCTAGAAGCAGTTTCCGCAGCTAGAATCGATTTCCGCAGCCAGCATCACTCTGTTTTCAAATTTACAGTCAACTGTTAGTGCCATAATCATGAAATGCAGGTGTAATTGAGCTAAAGACATGGGGCATCTCCAAGACATCAAGGAAGAGCAATTGGTTAGAAGCCTTGAGCAAAAAAAAAACATGACAGAGTTTCCAAAGGTATGATAAAAAATATTTATCAAATAACAATTCAAGTCATAATTACGCATAGTTATCAAACCATAACAAGTTCTACTATGTGCAATGATTTGATACGATAGCTCCACTACCACTCCTATTCCACGATATCACTCCACACAACTTGCATTCATTTCTCCAACTGTCTCATGATTATTCCGAGTTTAAACTCAAGACTGACTGCACTTCCATTTATTACCCATACTCTTGAGACGTGACCTATTGTGTTACGGTTCTTCTTAGCCGTAATTTCCGCAGCCGTCTATTGAGACGTGTAAAAATTTCATACACAGTCATCTGATTCCATTCGTTTACCACTCCACTAATACCATACTCCTCGAATGCATCCGCATTTTATTTTGAACTTGTTCAGTGCTGCTCACTCTCTGTTCTTCCGGTAATTCGGGTGCTTCCATTCCCTGTTCTCCATTTCCGACTGCAACCACTACAGTTTGCTCTCCATTTCCGACTGCAGCCACTACAGTTTTTTCTCCATTTTCGACTGTAGCCACCACAATCATCCTAAACTCCGACTGCAGCCACTACAGTTTGTTCTAAACCCCGACTGCAGTTACTACAGTCTATCCTAAACCCTGTAACAAAGCCATTTTTTCCTGAACCCTCACACGCAGAAGAACTCTCAGTTGGAATTTAAAACAGAGGATGAGAAAATTACTGAGAGCCGAGCCGGAAGGACCGAAATACTTGGAGGGTTATCCTCAAACTAAGGAATTGCTGAAGAAAGCCAGATGGCTACAATTTATCCAAAAGTTTAAAGGCCATAACAAGGAGGTGACCAAAGCTTTTGCGCGGTCTTTTGATGGAAAAACAGTGGGGATTAGAAACTTAAAGTTTACAGTGACTGAGGCCACAGTAGTAGCTGCCACAGGCCTACCTCAAGAAGGTGAAAGGTGGTTTAAAAATAGAAGTGTGGACGATCAAATATGGAGAATCATGCTACAAAACCAAGGTATGGATACCACCGTATTTACAAGAGGCATCCCTGTTCATGCACTAAAAGAGGAATGGTCTAGTCTACTGTTAGTCATCCAGAAATTTATCACGTGTGAAGGTCGTTTTGGTTCTATGTATATGTATCATGCTAGACTGATGATGAATTTCCTAAAGGGTCACACTCTTAATTTGCCTCATTTTCTGCTATTGAGTTTGAAAAAGATGAGTTTTACAGTTCAAAAAGACATAGGCAACATTGAATCTCATCTCTACCGTCATGGATTCATAAAAATTCTTATTGAGGACCAGTTGAAGAAAACTAAAGATACTTGGGAGCAATTCTTGACAAGAAACTACTTCCAAGAGCCATCTGAGGCCTCTGGAAGCAGTCCACCAAAGATTCCAAGGAAAAGTAGGAGGAAATAAAAGAACATTACAGCCCAAAACTCCCCTATAATAGAAATTCAAGAAACTGTCCAAAAAGAAGAAGAAGATAGAGCTAAAAATAAGAAATAGAAGAAAGAAAAAGGCAAAAGAACCATTCAAGAAGTCTATCCATCCCCTGATCAATCCATAGAGGAGGATTATCAACCTCTGTCAGAAAGATTAGTACATCTTCAGGCTGCTGCTATAGCAAAGAAAAAGCAAAAAGGAAAACAGAGTGCACAAGAGAAGAGTACTAGTCCATACTTAAGGAGGAGCACTAGGCTAAAAGGAAAGGTGAATAAAACCCAAGAAAAACAGCCTCACTTTATTGATTTAGGTGAAGAGACACTTGAGAAATCTCCAGCTCAGCTAAGCATTGAACTAAGTCCTCTACATGATGAAAGCCCTTTTCGGCCGGAAAGAGAGAGCAGTCCTCCTCCTCCACCAGATTTTGAGCCTAGTCCGAGAAAGACACCTGAGGTAGATCCTAATCAGCAAGAGGTATATAACTACCTGGAATCCCTAGAACAAACAACTGCAGGACCAAGTACCACTTTGCCACTAGATGCACAAGTTTAGTCTTTGAAACAGGAAGTATTTGAATTAGAAGTCCTAAATAGGCATATTAAACAGGAAAATGAAGCACTCAAAGAGCAGAGCAAGGTAGACAAGATTGTCCATGATAACACTATGCTCCATTTAGGACTGTGGCAAAAGAAAAATAGGAAGCTGAAGAAAAAGTGCAAAAAGTTAAGCAGAGCATTGATTAATCTCAAGTTCAAATGTCTAGTCAGGAAACCAAGGATGATGTTAGCATCAAAGAAGAAGAAAAGAGGGCTAGATGTCCTAGCAGAAGCCTCAGAACATATGGATTAGAGGGAAATAACTAAATTTTGGTTGCATGAGGACATGCAACACCTTCACAGTGGGGGTATGTTGAGCCTCAAACCTGCACCTACCTATACACCCTCTCAGCCTTCTTTTTCCCACTTACTTCATCCATCAAGCTGTTAAATCATTGCATTATAGTCTAAAAAGAGCTTCTGACATGGTTTTCTAACTATGCTTATGACTGTTGTTTGGTTTAGATTTTTGTTCAGGCAATTGCGGAAACTTGTCAGTTTCCGCAGCCAGCACAGGTTTCCGCAGTCAGCACATGATTCCACAGCTATTTTGTTAAAAGCTATGCTACAGGTGTCCTATGAAGAAACGAGCCACATGGGCAAGCTATAGGTGACGGGTACATGGAACGTGTCCCTTCAAATCAGCCAAATCATCCATAGAAGGTCACGGTCAACAAGGGTCAAAGGCAAATCCAACCAAGGAATTTAGCGGTGGCACGTCTCTGTTTTGAGCACGTGAAAGTTTACGTGGCACAGTCCTCAGCCCACGGAGACATCGGCACACTTGGAGATCATCCCCGTAACCTGAATCCAACAGCTACCACTCCGAAGATTTAATAGACATGATGACAGTTACGCTAGATCTCGGCTGAGGAGATCTACGTGTCTTTGGCAACGCAGTTAATAGCGTAGGATTCAGTTAGTTAGTTTCAACACTTTTTCATTATAAATAACGCGTTGATGAACGCTGTGTAGAAGCTTTTGCGATGTAATTTTTGAACTGTTTCTATTATCACCCCATTGTACTCTGTTTTATATATGTTGCTGCTGCTTTAATACATGAGAAGACTACTTTCTTGAGCTCGTTCTCGTGACTGTTCGTTGACTGGCTGAGGTGGCAGAGGGCCCCTGCGCACTAAAGCCCTGTATAGTTGTCATTTGATTTTATTATGTTTCTGTTTTCATAATCAGTAGCTTGTATATAACATGCTGTTTTGATGTTTTTAATTCACTGTTGTTTACATTTTCACTTCTGTTTTCTTATAGCTGTCAGCTGATCAATGCTTTTCTACAGGTTTTCTTAGGCAGCCCGGGCAAATTTTCATCTTTTTGATAACTATTGACATATGAGATCATCTTGTCCTTCCTGCTAATTTCCATTTTCTGAAGTTTAATTCCAGCACTGTCCTTTTTCAAGTTGTGATTTGCTTATTTATTTTTCTGCTTCTTAGACATCATACTACTCATTTGTTTATGGTTTCTTTCTATAGTCAAGTGACTCTATTAGTAAGGAATCAGAATATTACTTATTGTAGTGTGATTTAGTTATCATATTGCTTAAACTTATTCATGATTGCTTCCCATAAGGTAGATTGAGCTGAAGGGTAAAGGATCAGAAGAGTTGAAGTAGTGTGATTAGTTTCCTTTATGCAATTCAATTTCTTGCAATTTAGTTATCATATTGCTTAAACTTATTCATGATTTCTTCCCACAAGGTAGATTGAGCTGAAGGGTAAAGGATCAGAAGAGTTGAAGTAGTGTGATTAGTTTCCTTTATGCAATTTAAATCTTGCCATTTAGATATCATATTGCTTGACTTGTTCATGATTGCTTCCCACAAGGTAGATTGAGCTGAAGGGTAAAGGATCAGAAGAGTTGAAGTAGTGTGAATTAGTTGCTTTTCTTTGAGTTGCTTTAAGTTCAGTTTTTACTTTCTTTTCATTCAGCAGCAAGGATACTGGGCCATTGTCATTAGTTCACTGTTTGATACATTTACTTCCTCTTAAGAATTGATTTCATTACAGTTGTTTTAAAGCTTTCTTTTTGAGCACTTTTAATTTTGGAAAATCACTGTAGAAATCACCATCACCATCTAGACTTAACTTTCATTTTTGCCATCACACATTAAGGAAAGATAAATCCAAAAACAAACTAAAAAAAGAACTCAAAAAAAAGACAAAAGACTAAGGAAATGGTTATCTTGTACATATAGTACACTTCACTTCGTCAGTTTACGAATCCCGGATTGACATTTTAAATAGAAATTTAGAACACACTAAATTGACCAAACACTTCTTCTTCTTCTTCTCCTTCCCTTTCTTCTTCTTCTTAGTTACTTGGTTTTTAGTATCATCACCAAGCGAAGAGGAAGAAGGAGAAGGAGAAACAAACGAAGTAGAAGGTGAGGGAGAAACTCCAGTATCATCTGGTTGCTGATTCGATTGCTGAGGAATTACGATGTTTTGAATGACAGAGGTCGAGAATAGCCATACTGGTAGGCCAATTGTGATTCCTGGAAGGGACAATGCAGCAACGTATGGAGCACCAATATCTCCCCAAGAAGAGAAAGGACTAGGATTCCCCCAAGGGGAAATCCTTGATTGGTGGACTCCATTACCTCAACCTAAGATCAACGAGGGAACAGGGATGTTATTCCGAATTAAATAAATTTTATGACGCTTTGACACAACTTTCTTTTTCAATTTTGAAGAGTCGAGAAAAAGCTAAAGGTGACTCTAGTCGCCTTCGATTTTTAATGAGCCTGAAGTGACAAGTGCTCATATGAACCTTTTCTTTTAAGGAGTCGAAAAGGAACGAAAGTGACTACTCTGGAAATCTAGACAGAGGGATTACCAAACCAATCCCAAAACCGCAATATACACCTTGGTGGTAAATTAAAGAGAAATTACCAAGGACTTAGGTACGGCAGTCAATCTTCCCGAATGCTGTGTTCAGTGCATTGTGATCGATAGGGCGGCAGACACGGCTTCCTAAGGATAAAGGATATCAGCCTATTGTAGTATCCCAATATATACTTGACGGTACGGGGAGCACAAGTCCGTATTGGCACTTGTCGTATCAAAGAGGAGGAATCACCCAACCTTCGATGAAAATGATAGTTACCAGGTTTTACGACGTCGGAATACGTCTCTAGCCTAGACTTTTAGATGTTGTGCATTAGGTTCCAAAGCGTTTTTATGTTCATTGAGGTTTATTTTATAGTTGATCTTTTTTTAAGAAGTTTGCCTTTCAAGGTTCACCGCATGATGTAGATGTAAAATCCCTAAATATGCAATCTAAAATGATAAACAGTCGTTTGTTTTTCTTTTAGCAATGAAAATCCTAGCTACTAAGGAAAGAAGAGTACAATTCTTTTAGAGAGCAGAGAGCACACACTAGTGCACTTTTCCTAAATCATTTTCCGCATGCAGTCTAAATGTAAATGCACATGCATGTATTTGTTTTTTGTTTCCTTAATGTGAGAATGCCAAAAAGAAAAATAAGTACAGATCTGAACTACTTTTCTTCAAAGCGACACTTTAGCAATTTCTTTTCAAAAAGAAAGGAAGACTAAGACAGCACTTTCAATTTCGAATGGAAAACTGCTTTCAACACTTCAAATATTGATGATTTAAATCAAATACAATGGCAAGAGTACAATCAACTATCTAGAAGAGGAAAACTTTACGACACTCTTCTTTTCGACTCACAATGACAATTACGACACTTTTGAATCAAAAGATGACAGTTCGATTAAGCTACTATTTGCAAAGGAGGACTGTAAATGATGAAAAATACATAAAAAAATTTCACAATTCCTGATCAATGGAGGCTGAATAATGTAAAGGAAGAAGGTTTCAACAATGATATACTGATCATAGGCAGAAAAACTACTGAATAGAGCTGAAAACAATGAAGAAAAAACCAAATTCCAGAGAGGGAAATAGTCTCATTCAATCATCGCACCTGTCCTTAAGGGAAACATGGATGCATCTCACCTGCAACACATGGGAGGTGCGATGCATCTAGACTGCCAGTTAGAGACAGTGCGATGGACTAGGGAACGAAACTGTGCTTGGTTTTCACTCACAATTTGCAGCTAAGTTCAGTGATTTAGGCTGAGCTTATGATGGACAATAACAACAAAGTATAGGGGTATGACCTTATGAGGTTATTGAGCTACCACCAAGGCACTTAGGATGTTTGCAAGTCATATGTTCAGTTCATAAACCAACCTGGAGATTGACTGAAGCAACATTGATCTACTTTGCACTTGCATAGCAAGTGCAGTTCGAAGGCTAGCTGGCTTAACTTCAGGCTCCTTCTGTAGTTTATAAAGCAAACAACAATAACAAACAAACAAACTATTCCGGGAAAACTAGTGTTTATTTGATCTGCTAGTCCCACTAAGACGGGTAGCTATCTTAGAAACAAACAATTCAAAGTAACTTGTGTTTTCATTTATAGATGATAAATAAGAGAGAAGCAGAGAGCACCAAACTCAATCTTTCGCTTGGATCCTTGCTTGTTTCCTCTCTCCTTTGATAGAGCTTGCCACTCCTTTCTCACTTTTCCCGCTTTAAAGAACACCTGTAGAGACAAAGCAGCAACACACCATCAAAGCATAGAGATCTATAATACCATAAACAATGCAGAATTAGAAGTACATTAACCATATAATTGCATCCACAAATACAAGATTTACAAGTACACAAGTATATGGAAGAAAACTCAAATAGCTTTATTGATAGTAGAAGTAGAAGGGAGAATTACAACCCAGTTGTTTGATCCAACATCATCTTCCCAGCATGAAAGTCATCTTCACCTCATGAAAAGCAAGATCACCCAACAATACAATGTCTCAAAGAGAAACCAACAACACTTCCTTACAAATTACAAAATTCCAGCCTTTGGATCTCTGGGATGAGGGATCCATTTATAGATATTTGAAGAGGGTGAGTCAGCTTCTGTGTTTTTGATTAGTGTCATTTCACTGATAGTTCTTGGTTCCACTTGGAGATTTCATGATCTCTTACTCATCCCTGGGCAAATTCAGAGAGGCAAGTGTCATATGAGAATTTTCTAGAAGATTCTTTGGGTTTCCACTTAGCAAACTGTCTCTGTCATTTGTCTACTCTCGCCCATCGCACCCTACAGAAGGATCTTTCAGTATGCATCACACTTGGCTAGTGTTACAGTCAGTATGCATCGCACCCTCAACATGGAGCAGTTTGTATGGTCTAGTTTTGACCAGTTCTGAGTGGTTTTTTAGGGAGAACTTCTGGGAAATGATGTAATCAATTGACCATGATCCTTTAGTGTTTGAAACAACACTTTTAGGGGTTTAAGAGCCCTTAGTTTATCGACATATGTGATTGGGGTTGCAGTGCCCAAATATGTCTATAACACCTCGGCCTCAAATAAGGTATTTCTTATGAAGCATTTATTTAATATGAAGATGTCATAAGGTGGATCTGTTGCTGATCATTTAAATGATTTTAATACAGTTACAAGTCAGTTAAGTTCTATAGGGGTAACTTTTGATGATGAAGTTAGGGCTCCATTATTTTTGTGCTCATTGCTGGAAAGTTGGAATGGTTTAGTTATGGCCATTAGTAACTCTATCTCTAGATCTAGTACTTTAAAGTTTGATGATGTTGTCGGTGCAATCCTTAGCGAGGAAATGTGACGGAAAAGCTCCAGTGAGACATCAGGTAATGCTTTGACTGCAGAGACTAGGGGAAGAAAAATGAAAGAGGAAAGAGCCTAAGATATCACAGTAAGTCAAGAAAAGGCAGATCCAAGTCCAGATCGGGGATAGTGTGTTGGAAATGCGGGAAGAAAGGACACCTGAAGAAAGATTGCAAGTATCGGAAGGGAAAAGAAGGAGATGCACAACAAGAAACTAATCATGAAGCGAATGTAACATGTGATGTGTTGCAAGATGCTTTGATTCTTTCATTAGAAAATATTATTGATGCCTGAGTGGTAGATTCAGGGGCCTCATTCCATGCCACACCTGATAAGAAACATTTTCATGATTATGTTCAAGGAGATTTTGGACAAGTTCGATTGGGTGATGATAAACCTTGTAAAATCGTTGGATTGGGTACAGTTTTCATAAAACAACAGAATGGAAATCAATGTCTATTGAAGGAGTAATGCATGTTCCAGATCTGAACAAAAATCTGATTTCAACAGGGCAGTTGGGAGGTGAAGGCTGCGTAACTACTTTCACAGATAAAACCTGGAGGGTCACTAAAGGATCCCTGGTAATAGCAAAAGGAGAAAAGGTTGGTACATTGTATTTTGCAATGGTATTTCTAATTCTGTTAATGCTTTAACCTCTACAGGAGAAGATACGACATTGTGGCATTATAGCCTCGGGCACATGAGTGAGAAAGGGATGCAAATTCTTCACTCCAGAAATTTGTTGCCAAGTTTGAAGCATGTTGATTTAAAATTCTGTGAGAATTGTGTTTATGGAAAACAGAAGAGAGTCAGATTTCATAGAGTTGGGAAAGAAAAGAAGAGCGAAAAATTAGAGCTTGTGCATACAGATGTATGGGGAATTGCTAAGGTATCATCTCTTGGTGGCCCTCGTTATTATGTTACTTTTATTGATGATGCAACCAGAAAAACCTGGATTTATTGTATTCGAAATAAATTTGATGTATTTGATACTTTCAAGAAATGGAAAGCTTTGGTTGAAAATGACACAAGAAAAAGGTTGAAGTGTCTCAGATCAGACAATGGAGGCGAATATTGCAGCAAAGAGTTTGATAGGTATTGTTTTGAGAATGGAATTCGCAGAGAGAAGACAGTTCCACGAACACCACAAGAAAATGGTGTGTCAGAAAGGATGAACATGACAATCATGGAGCATGCAAGGTGCATGAGATTGCATGAAGGATTGACTTTACAATTTTGGGCATATGCTGTAGATACTACTGTATATCTAATAAACAGAGGGCCTTCAAGTTCCTTGGATGGTGGTATTCCAAAGGAGGCATGGATAGGTAAAAAGGTAAACTACTCTTTTTTAAAGACTTTTGGTTGTGAAGCCTTTGTTCACATTAATAGAGAAAATAGAACAAAGCTTGAGGCAAAATCAAAGAAATGTACCTTTATTGGATATGGTGTTAATGATTTTGGTTATTGCTTTTATGATTATGAAAAGCACAAAATCATTAGGAGTAGAGATTTCATATTCAATGAAAAGGTTTTGTATAAGGATCAGCAGTAGGAAAAGAAACAGGAAAAAGAAAACAAAGAATACAAAGTGCTTGACGAGATCACAGAAAAAAGTGATGGTGCCTTAAAGTCATAATGATCAACAACCAGAACAACAACCACAACAGCAACAAGCACTTCAATGATCCAGGTGGATATTGGTGGCCACCTGCCAAGTCCACCTGGACCCCCACCATTGTCTTTCTCAGCATTTTCAGTTTCCTTAATTGTAGCACAACTTACTATTTTTAGCAGTTTTTCGGGTCCCGAACTTCCGGAGCCGTTTTGAGGCCCTAAACGATGTTTTTTGGGGAATCCAAGGGCAACATCGGTCCATGGAATGGACCGATGTTGCCCATTCCAACAATGATAGTGCTCGGATAGATCTTTCTAATGAGCTATTGTACGCGTCAAACGGAGATCATATGCCAAAGTTACGACCCCGGGAAGTTGATGTACCAATTTACCCCCAAACGGGGCCCACAGTTTGACGTTTCATCTCCTAGGGTTAGGTTTTGGAATGTTAAGGGTTTTCCATTGTTTCTCAACAATAAATAGGCCTTCGAGCCTCATTGTAACACAGTTCAGAGGCATGTAGCCATCACATCTCTTCTCAGAGATAAGCTACCATCGCCCTAGCTGGCTTATTTTCATTTCTGGTTGTAAGCATATTTCAGTATTTTCCATTAATGAAATGAAGTATTATTTCCACTGCATCTTTGTGTATATGGTTATCTCTGTGATTTGTTGCGTTCTTGTTTAAATCCGGATCAGTGGTATCAGAGCGGTTTGCTTTTTCTCTGTTTTTCTTTGCATGTCCCCAACAAGGTCGGGATATAAGGAGTTAGGGCTTGAACTGGTTGAACCTTTGCAAGACCAGCCTCGCAAATCCCAACGGCCTCCCATGGCGGACGAGAAGAAAGACGAGGGGGCAGGAGATCCCATCAAAATCTTGCTCGAAGAAGCCCTCGAGCGACAACGGAACGCGATGATGGACAGCTTTGCCCAAATCCTTCAGCGGCTACCCAGAAGCAACGCATCGGCTTCCAGCAGCTACTCTGGAAACGCCACACCCTTTAAGGTACAAGTTAATTTTGAAATCCCCATATTCGAGGGTCAGATAGACGCAGATGCCGTAGATAAATGGTTAAATCTGCTAGAGGGTTATTTTTCTGTTCATGAATTTTCGAGTCGGGAAAAGATTGTTTTTGCTCTTCTCAAAGCAGCCCCCCATGTCAAGGACTGGTGGGAAACCTACTGCGAGCAGAAGGATGAAAGTACTGGCTCACTATTTTCAGCCGCACCCACCTGGGATTCGTTCCGGGATGCCATCAAGGAGCAGTACTACCCTGTCGGAAGCTATGAACATGAATACATAAAGTGGACCATGCTGCGGCAGGGAAGGGACCAAGACGTGCTGGAGTTCACCAATCTTTTCCATACCCTTCGCACAAAGTTGGGTATCAAGGATTCGAATCAACATTTGATACTCAAATACCGTGGTTGCCTGCACAAGTACATCCAGGAAGAAATACAATTCCTAAACATCCCCTCGCTCGGCGCAGCATACCGATATGCTGTCAAGGTCGAGCAGAAGTTTAAACAAAAGAAGCGAGACTTTGGATCTGCGAATCCAAAGCAGGGGAAAGGTGCCCCTAAACCACAGAACAAAGGACAAAGCCAAGGCGGGACAGCCCAAGACAACCAGCCGAAGCCGCAAGCAAAGAACAGCGCCGCGAAGCCGAGAAAGGACACTGGAAAATGGTGCGAGTTCCATAAGTGCTCCACTCGCAACACAAGTGAGTGTCAGGCCAAGTAGTCACTGGTGGCTGAGCTAAAGGTTTCAAAATCAGATGCATGTTCCGACTCTAAGTCAGAACCCGATAAGGGGTATGAAAAAGGGAAGCAGATCATTGATGCGGATCCCAGCGCCACTGTTGCTACCGCAAAGATCCAGAAAAATGAACCCGAAGATCCAGAGGAGGAGGAGCGTCTCTTCCACTCCCAGATGTGGGTAAAGGGCTCCCCGATACAGTTCATTGTTGATAGCGGGAGTCAAAAGAACCTCATTTCGGTAGAGGTCGTGAAGCGGTTGGGCTTACCGACCACAGCACATCCACAACCATACACCATTGGGTGGCTTCACCAAGGACGAGATCTTCGCGTGAGCCAGTAGTGTCGCCTTCCATACAACATCAAGCCCTTCACGGATGAGGTATTGTGTGACATTGCTCCCCTTGAAGTTTGTGATGTATTACTAGGACAACCATACTTGTGGAAGCGACATGCTGTGTATGAATCAAGGCCCCGTGCTGTTATTATTACATTGGGAAATAAGTTGTTCAGGATACCAGAGGTAGCACCACCTGCCGCCATCTCTTTGATTACTGCAAAACAATGCAGTAAGATCATTTCCAAAACCAGGAAATTTGTTTTCCTGATGATACGCCCTCAAGGAAAGAAGAAGACAGTGGCCGCGGCCTCCAAACAGGGTCCCTCTGCACGACAACTACAGATGGACAAGGTTGTGGAGGAGTACGAGGACATCTTCACCTCCCTGGCAGGGGTTCCTCTACACTGTCAGGTCAAGCACTCCATCGATCTGACCCCAGGTGCGCCGCTACCCAATGGACCAATTTATCGGCGCTCCGTTCTGGAGAACAATGAAATCAAGAGGCAGATTCAGGAGCTCCTGCAGAAAGGTCACATTCGTCCGAGTTCATCGCCCTGTGGGAGCCCGATCGTGTTGGTACAGAAGAAGGATGGGATGTGGAGACTCTGTATTGACTATCGGGCGCTGAACAAGATCACTGTCCGTAATAGGTACCCGATCCAGTAGATTGATGACCTCCTAGACCAACTAAAGGGGGCGAAATATTTCAGCAAGATCGATCTAAAGTCAGGATATCACCAGGTACCAATCGAACCCTCCGATGTGTGGAAGACTGCCTTCAAATCCAAGGAGGGCCTCTTCGAATGGTTGGTCATGCCTTTCGGATTGACGAATGCTCCTGCAACCTTTATGAGGCTAATGGATGACATCTTGCGGCCATTCACCAACTCCTTTGTAGTAGTATACTTGGATGACATTCTGATCTTCAGCCAGAGTTGGGAAGAGCACCTCCACCACATCCGACAGGTTCTCCAAACACTGCGGCAACACAAGCTATGTGCCAATTTGGAGAAATGCACTTTTGGCATGATCCAGGTTTAGTATCTGGGATACATCATTGATGAAAAGGGGGTGCATGTCGATCCGGCCAAGATCCAAGTCATTCGGGATTGGCCCTCTCCAACCACTCTAACAGAGCTCCGCAGCTTTCTAGGTCTTGCCAACTTCTACTGCAGGTTTGTGTTGGGGTTTTCTCATATTTCTTGGCCCTTGAGTCAAGTCACCAAGGGCGGGGCGAAAGCAAAATTCTTTTGGTCTGAATCTCAACAGAAGGCATTCAGGGAATTGAAGGATCGCCTCTGCACGACACCAGTGCTCGCGTTACCAGATTTACAACAACCATTTGAGGTCGAGACAGATGCCTCTGACTATGCTATTGGGGCAGTCCTTACTCAACATGGACATCCAGTGGCATATCACAGTGAAACACTTTCAGACACAGTCCGGAAGTACCCCACTTATGATAAAGAGATGTATTCCATTGTACAGGCCTGCCGACAATGGAAGCATTACATTTTGGGGAAGGAAACGGTCATCCACACAGACCACCGACCTCTGCAGTTCATACAGACCCAAGGGAAATTGCAGAATGATCGCCATCAGAAGTGGTCTACATACCTGCAACAGTTTCACTTGAATATCAAGTATAAAAGGGCAGCACCAATAATGTTGCAGATTGCCTCAGTCGGCCACCGATCATGGAACTAACCACCGTGCTCAACTCTTGTGGGCACGAGACTGCTGATTGGCCACTTCTCTACAAAAGCGACCCAGAATTCGGCCACACATACCAGACACTCTTGGAGGGTTGGCATGTTGCAGATTTTCACCTCCAGGACGCCCTATTATGCCACCTCGGTCACCTTTGTGTTCCTTCAAGCGAGCGTGCCAAGATGATTTGGGAAGCACACTACAGTCAGGCTGCTGGGCATTTCGGGGTCGAGAAAACAGTGGCAGTACTGCAAAATTATTTCTATTGGCCAAATCTTCGACAGGATGTTGGGAAGTACATCCGATCATGTACTGCCTGTGCCATTGCCAAACCGACCATTAAGAAGCACGGCCTCTATACCCCGTTGCCTACCCCTAGTCGACCTTGGGAATCCATCTCCATGGATTACATGTCAGGCCTTCCTTCCACTAAGCATGGAAATGACTGTGTTTTTGTGGTCGTCGACAGGTTCTCGAAGATGGCCATTATGATGGCCTGCAAGAAGAATATCACAGCAGAAGCCACTGCTAAACTCTTCTTTGAACGAGTGTGGGTGCACTTTGGGATCCCACAGTCTATCATCTCAGATCGGGACAGTCGGTTTCTCAGCACATTTTGGTCCAGTCTCTGGTCAATGCTGGACACCAAACTCACGAAGTCCACAGCCTTCCATCCTCAAACTGATGGCCAGACAGAGGTTGTCAACAGGATGATTGTGCACATTCTGCGCATGTATAACTCAAAGCATCCACGCACATGGGACGAGAGCCTCCCCTATGTTCAACACAGCTACAACCGAGCTCTTCACAGCTCCACTGGCCATAGCCCTTTTCAAGTGGGTTTGGGGTTCCAGCCACTATGCCCCATTGATGTGGCCATGCCCCTTGCAGCTACTCACATGAATTCAGCTCATGTCCAGTCCGAAACAGATAAGGCCACCAGCTTCATTGAGCGCATCCAACATATTCGCCAGCAGGTCCATGACATTCTTGAGAAATCAAATGCCAAGTACAAGCAGCGACATGATCAACACCGGGTGCCACACAAGTTTCAGGTGGGTGACAAAGTCTGGTTGCATTTGCAAAAGGAACGCCTTACTGGAGCCTATCAGAAATTGAGACCACTCTGATATGGTCCTTACACCATTACTAAGGCAATGGGGGACAATGCATTTGAGCTCAGCATTCCCCCATTCCTTGGCCTGCACCCAGTGTTCAATGTGGACCGCCTTCGGCCATACTTTCCACCATTGCTAGACACATCCGACATTGCAGAACAGCTCAAACCCACAGAATTAAATCCAGATTGCATGGAACAAGCTGCAACTGATCGGATCATGGACACACAGATCAAGAACACTCGCCAACAGAATATCCAACTGTATCGAGTTGTCAAAGCAGGCCAACTCCTTCAGCAGGGCAAGTGGCTCACCAGGGAACAAGTTCAGCAGAAGTTTCCTCATCTCATGGAGGAGCTCAACGCAATGGGGACCATTGCTTCCTAAGGGGGGAGGAATGATCCAGGTGGTTATTGGTGGCCACCTACCAAGTCCACCTGGACCCCCACCATTGTCTTTCTCAGCATTTTCAGTTTCCTTAATTGTAGCACAACTTACTATTTTTAGCAGTTTTTCGGGTCCCGAACTTCCGGAGCCGTTTTGAGGCCCTAAACGACGTTTTTTGGGGAATCCAGGGGCAACATGGGTCCATGGAATGGACTGATGTTTCCTGTTCCAACAATGATAGTGCTCGGATAGATCTTTCTAATGAGCTATTGTACGCGTCAAACGGAGATCATATGCCAAAGTTACGACCCCGGGAAGTTGATGTACCAATTTACCCCCAAACGGGTCCCACAGTTTGGTGTTTCATCTCCTAGGGTTAGGTTTTGGAATGTTAAGGGTTTTCCATTGTTTCTCAACAATAAATAGGCCTTCGAGCCTCATTGTAACACAGTTCAGAGGCATGTAGCCATCACATCTCTTCTCAGAGATAAGCTACCATCGCCCTAGCTGGCTTATTTCCATTTATGGTTGTAAGCATATTTCAGTATTTTCCATTAATGAAATGAAGTATTATTTCCGCTGCATCTTTGTGTATATGGTTATCTCTGTGATTTGTTGCGTTCTTGTTTAAATCCGGATCATTCAAACACCTGAAGGTGGTGTTAGAAGATCTACCAGGATAAGTAGACCCCTTGAACGATACTCTCCTTCATTATATTATGTATTGTTGACTGATTCTGGTGAACCAAAATGTTATGAAGAAGCAGTGCAGGTAGAAACCAAGAAGAAGTGGGAGCAAGCCATGAAAGAAGAGATGGACTCCTTAGCACATAACCAGACTTGGGACTTAGTCAGGTTGTCTACAGGTAAAACAAGATTACAGAATAAATGGGTTTACAAGTTGAAGGAAGAAGATGGAGGTAGAAAAAGGTATAAAACTAGACTTGTGGTGAAAGGGTTTGCACAGAAAAAGGGTATAGAATTTGATGAGATATTTTCTCCTGTTGTGAAAATGACTTCAATCAGAACTATTCTAAGTCTAGTAGCAGCTGAAGATTTGCATCTTGAGTAGTTAGATGTAAAGACAACCTTTCTCCATGGGGATTTGGAGGAAGAGATATATATGCAACAGCCACAAGGATATGAGGTAAAAGGGAAGGAGAAACTAGTGTGTAGGTTGAAGAAGAGCTTGTATGGCTTAAAATAGGCTCCAAGGTAGTGGTATCTAAAATTTGACAAGTTTATGTCTGAACAAGGTTATACTAGATGTCACTTTGATCATTGTGTTTATCTAAAAAAGAAAAATGAGGGAAGCTATATTATATTGTTATTGTATGTAGATAACATGCTTGTTGCAGGATCTAACATGCAGGAAATAAATGTGCTCAAAAGGAAATTGGAAAACTCATTTGCAATGAAGGATTTGGGTGCTGCAAAACAAATCCTTGGTATGAGAATAACTATAGACAGGAAGAATAAAAAATTAACATTGTCTCAAAGTGAGTACATAGAAAAGGTGTTGAAAAGGTTTAATATGCAGAATGCAAAACCAGTTAGTATACCTTTGGCTAGCCATTTCAAATTATGTAAGGAGGCATGTCCCAAGACTCAGGAAGAAATGGCTCATATGTCTAAAGTTCCATATGCATCAGCAGTTGGAAGCTTAATGTATGCAATGGTATGCACAAGGCCTGATATTACACATGCAATGGGAGTTGTAAGCAGGTACATTTACAATCCAGGAAAAGAACATTGGATGGTGGTGAAGTGGATTCTCAGGTATTTGAGAGGTACCACAAATCAAGCATTATGCCTTGGTGGTTCAAACATTGCTCTACAGGGATATGTTGATGCAGATATGGCAGGTGACAAAGATAACAAGAGGAGCGCTACAGGATATGTATTTACTATAGGTGGAACAACTGTCAGTTGGGTTTCAAAAATCGAAAGTGTGGTTGCACTTTCAACAACAAAAGTAGAGTATGTTGTTGCTACAGAGGCTAGTAAAGAAATGATTTGGTTACAAAGGTTTCTGGATGAATTAGGTAAGAAGCAGGAGTTGGGCAGGTTATACAGTGACAGCCAGAGTGCCATACATCTAACTCTGAATTTCATTCCAGGACTAAACATATATAGCTCAAGCACCATTTCATACGGTCAGCATTGGAAGATGGACAGTTGAAGTTGGAAAGGATACACACTAGCCAGAATCCTGTAGATATTCTAACAAAAGTTGTAACCAGGGAGAAGCTGAGAATCTGCTCAGTTTCAATTGGTCTTCAAGTATGATGAAGAAGATGAGAAACAACCAGGTCCAAAGTGGAGTCATTGTCTAGCAAATGAAGCAATGGTGGAGTTGTTATAATCAATCTCCAAGTGGGAGATTGTTGGGTGTGGAGCTTGATTATCTTCTGTATTCAAAGGTTTCAGCCGGATGTATAACCTAGGAAGATTGTACACCCCTCCACGCGAGGGGGACTTGTCTCCCCCGCAGGGGTTTGGAGGGGCTAATCCCCCCTGGCTGGGGGGCCAGCGGTCCCTCGGCGGGGGTTTGGGGGTAGCGCCGCTGAAGCTAAAAACAGATGTAAAATTGCCTTGTAAAAGTATAATAATTTCTAGTAAATTTGGGCCGTTCATTAGGTGGATGATCTGATGGTAGAAGTTATGTTTAATTTAGGGTTTTTTTTTCCCTAGAAGGCAACCCCTCGCTATATATGAGGGAATTGTATTACATCTATGTAGATCTGTATTCTAAGTGAGGAAGAGAGAGGAGATTGAGAGCGAAGAGGGAGTTACAACGGATCTGCTATAGGTTGTATCTCTTCAGTTTGCTAGATAATATAAAAAGAAGGACTGGCTTTTTCTCTGTGGATGTAGCCCAAACTGGGTGAACCACGTATATCTGTGTCTCTCTTGTTTTATGCGTTTTCTGTGTTTATATTTCTGCAATATTTTATGTGTTCCATTGCTCTGTAATATATAATTTTCTAACAAAATTTGGGTGCATCTAGCCTTCTCCTTTTCCTTTTCCTTCTGACCACAACCTTGTGGAGAGGGCTATAGAATACATCAAGTGGAGGTATCTCTGCCAATTTCAGAATAATTTCTGATGTGGGCAGTGCAAGGATAATATCAGCATGCTGGGATGTTGTTGTTTCTTGATCCATAGGTGTATATTGTTCGCCGACATACTTGGGCTTTGTATCTTGATGGATTTTTAGAGGAATCTTGAATTCCTTTGTTTCTTGAGTATTTGGAGCTTTGGGAGTGTCTTGCAATTTCTGATTGAATTGATCCCATTCATGCTCCAAACTAGTTCCTTGGTCCTATAAACTTGTCTCTGTGTCAGGGCATCTATTACTTGTTTTTCGGCTAACTTCCTGCCGGATTCAGCCGTGTTGTCTGCATCCTGAACTTTCCCTGTGTCTGGCGTATTCTCAATGTTTACCTGAGAGTCCTTTTGAGAGCTAGGGGTTGCACTATCGACAATGTTACTTGGGGTAGGATTATCCTCGGGCTTTAATAGATGAATTGGAATGACCCAGAGCCTCTCATTATTGAACTCTTGAAATCTTTGAAAGTCTTCGGGTTTCAAGTTGGCCTTTGCCTATTCAACTGATTGCTCGAAAGAAACTGTTGACTGTAACAAATCCTCAAACTAATTATCCCTATGATTGTACGCTTTGAGCTTTAGTCCTATAGTGAAATTGTATGCCACTTTGTTTGGGTCGAATTTCCTTGTAGGCAATGTTTGAAGTCTGAGGGCTTCCATTTGTGCTGATTCCTTAGTAGCTTGAACAAATTTAGCTAAAGAAAAAGAGCCTTATTTGATGGGTAAAGTAGGCCATAATGACTTCTTGCCATCTTTAAGAACTTTAGTCAGGCCCTTCCTTATAGTCTGGTAGGCAATCTCCCTTGATGATAGCTTATCAGAAACATATAAAGGAAGGACATGTGGATCAATAGTGCTACTAAAAACCCTAATGTAGGTGAACCATTCCTTAATGAAATACGTGCCGACAACAAGTAGATCTGCTGTAGCTTCTTGGGAAAACCTAGGGGCTTTCTTATTGAAAATCATTTGGTGTAAGGGCAACAAGATAGAATGAAATATCTTATAGAAGTGAGGTATGTAATGTGATTCCCATATTTGTTTATGGCTGAGATGGATTGGGTAAGGATCTTGTATGGTCCATTTCCAATGCATGGTTGGAAATGTAGTGCAAAAATAGATAACATCCATAATAAAAGCAAAGAAATGGAAAGGAGGGAGGTTATCTGAAGAGGAGGCTTTATTTTGTCGATATTCAGTGATGGAGGTGGCTAAGTTGTCAGATAGAATAGAAGGCAAATTCATAATATAGGAATTAACACAAGCATTGATCAAGGGAATCCATTCTATTAAAAACTTAGTGTTATTTGGCAGTCCATACAGTCTACATAACATTGCTGTTGCATAATTGTAGGGGTTTTCCAAAGAGGCTATTGAATACATACCCAATTTTTCATACTTGAATTTGTTGGAATTATGATACAGGTGTTGTCCTTGATGGCAACTCACTTAGATGAAAGATCATGGTGCAACATGACAATAACAAAGAATTACATATTAGACTACAAAGAATGAAGAAAAAAGAGGTATACATAGGTTCACCTTGACCAAGCTGCATATACACGCAGGTTCATTGAACACAAGTCGCGTATACGTACACACACACTTTCACAGAAGGAAAAGCGCGTATATGTTGGAAAACTAAGCTTTTGGTTTGTGGTATTTGGTCCAAGGTATTTTGATCCATGGTATTGGTCCAAGGTATTTGGTTCGAGGTATTGACCCTAGGTATTTGGTCCAAGGTATTGGTCCTAAGTGGTTTTGATCCATGGTATTGAGAAAGGCCTAAAACTATATAAGGAGGAGAAGATCATTAGGCCAAGGTGTGCAAGTATCGAATATCTGATGAAGTGTGAGATCTAGTATGCAAGTTATTGGCTTATGGTGCTTTGCTGGATCTGAACCAAGGATGAACCTTAGCGGTTGATGAGGGATAAGATCTAATGATGGATCAGGATCTTAAGGCTTAAATTGAATTATCATTATATGGTTTGATCATGTATAATCTAGATCTGAATACTGACATGTGTTATTCTGTAAATATTATGATCTGGGTATAACTGAAGTCTGGAATAGCTGCAAAATTATGAATTAATATTTACAGATGTGTACGTTAGTTGGCTTTGATAAAAGCACATATACACGTAGGTTCAACATATGGAAGTATCGTATACCTTATAAAGTATGTTTCAGTTGTTTCTGTTTGCTGTTGAAGAGTTTTGGGTTTTGGTGACTGTATTCTGGTGATAGTGTTCTGAATAATCAGATTCAGGTTCAGTGATTGGTTGATACAGATGTACTTGATGATTGTATTGCAGTTATGATGTTGTTGATGGGTCCAGTATGAAAATTGAATGAAACGTGGCCTTTAGATTGTGGTGTTGTGTTCCAGGAGTATTCAGTCTGAAAATTCATGAAACATGATCCTTGGTAGAAGAGTGGAGTTTTTTGTAGGCTCGCACCTATGTACTAGTAAACATATTGGCTAGTACAAGAGCTAGGGGGGTATAGCTCCCTTCCAGTAGTAGCTGGAGAATGAGAGAAGGTTGTAGCCTTCTGCAGGTGGGTGCTTACGTACTGGTATGAGTTTGAACCAGTACAAGATTGTAAACAGCTTTTCTTATTATTAAAAAGAAGACGAAGACGATAGCAGCACGTGGTTTTTACCCACATTGGGTTTCCACCTTATATCTTGGTGTTCATGTGTGATGCTTATGTGTGATGATTTATTCTGCTTTTATTGCACTGTCTAATAAATCTCTGATATACTGGTTAAAGTTCGATACGTGATAAACTGTCTAAATCAAAAGTTTTCTGCATATACGCTAGTTGCTTTAACTACAGTCGCGTGTACACGCTAGTTCACTTAGCTGAAGTAGCGTATATAAATCTGTTTGGGAAATTAAAATTATTGATAAGATAATACTGATTTACTCCCCTCTCAGTATTATTTCCAACATTGGGTAAGGATCTTGTATGGTCCATTTCCAACCCATGGTTGGAGATGTCGTGCAAAAACAGATAACATCCATAATAAAAGCAGAGAAATAGAAAGGAGGGAGGTTATCTGAAGAGGAGGGTTTCTTTTGTTGATAGACTGTAATGGAGGTGGCTAAGTTGTCAGATATGATAGAAGGCCAATTCATAATATAGGAATTAACACAAGCATCGATCAAGGTAATCCATTCTATTGAAAACTTAGTGTTATTTGGCAATCCATAGAGTCTACATAACATTGCTGCTTCATAATTGTAGGGGTTTTCCAAAGAGGCTATTGCATACATACCCGATTTGTCATACTTGAATTTGTTGTCTAACATTCTCCAATTCTGAATTAACTTGAAGGGGCCTGGATTATTCTTTGCGAAGTTAGCCACGAATGTGCTGTCGTATATTTCCTGTGGGTCGGGTATGTGATACATTGCCTTTAAGTCTTCTACCCTGAACGATCCTATGAGCTCCATCCTTGAATTCTTGAACTACCTATCTTCAATGATAAGGTTTTCGACAACCCATCTGATCATGTCTGTGTAAGGGAGGATTTTGGCTCATGCTCCTATCCTATGAAGGAAAGAACATGAGGCATCCCTGCATTGAGGTCCTAAAGGCTTTGTTGACCCAGATGTTGCTCTCATAACAGTGATTTTAGGATGCTCATCCTCTAGTCTATTTTAAATTACTTCCCAAGCTGGTGTGCCTCCAACTGCATCTTAGACTGTATCAACAAATATAGGAGCCATCTTTGTATCCTCTGTTTCAACAATGGTCTTCTTAGTTTTCTTCTACGTCACCTTTCTTAAGGACATGTATTTTGTAACTTGCTTGAAACAGACAAGATATATCAGCACAGACGATATCAAGTAATTAAGACTGAAATCCTCTGTGAAATGACCTTGGATCGCGAGAAAGGATTTTATGAGATATTCGATTATAACTACCCATAACTTGGAGAATGATTATCCTCCCTCGGGCCGCTAAACATTTAATACCCTGTCAACTCGTTTGTTCTTATTATTTAAAACGTAATTATTTTGCACGATTTACCTCCTTAATTGCAGATCGTGGTATTTAAATGGGTAACATATAATGCTTATCAGATATACCGAGCAAAACGGGATTGCGAACATCACAATATCGCATTTCGCAAATCGTTAACATTTTTCCTAAGGCATGTTCAAGTTTTTTGCGAATTGCGAAATGCGATTGCGCAATGACAAGATGAGGTTATCGCAACAAGAGACCTTTTCACATATCACAATTTCATAAGGTTTTATAAAATAATGATGTGGAAAAGCGCGATATGTGATTTGCGATATAAGGTTCCTCCTTAGCTTATTTTGCAAGTTTTTGCTAAGTTTTCTCTTTAGAGTTAGGCATTATTATCTTAGGCTTAAA
Source organism: Pinus tabuliformis (assembly GCA_031772625.1). Classification (NCBI taxonomy): domain Eukaryota; kingdom Viridiplantae; phylum Streptophyta; class Pinopsida; order Pinales; family Pinaceae; genus Pinus; species Pinus tabuliformis. The sequence continues at coordinate 29,684,369 of CM062808.1, read as the reverse complement.
AATTTAAAAAGGGTCCCCATTTATAACTGAAATGCTATCTATTGTTAGTTAAAAATGGGGGGGGTTGTTTTGTAGTACAAAAATTGGTGATTCACTTGGGAGAACCAATTATCTTTGAGTAATTTTCTGAAATTTCTAAAAACTTTCAAAGTAATTGGAGTTATAAGAATAATGGTTTCAAGAGTTACAAGGTAAACAACGTTTCTCTTGAACCACCATTACTTGCTCAGGCCTATCTGCTCAATTACTTCACCCTTGTAATTATAGAAATATAAATGTTAGCATCAACCAATAATAAGATTTAAAGAAATATAGTAGGTGCCTCCTGCAGAGTAGTTTTTTTTTTTTTTTTTTTTACTCATTTATCACAGATAGAGCCTCTGCTTCCAACAAGCATTCATAACCTCGATAGGGTTACCTATTAACCAACAATAATCCATTATCCCATCTGTATGAATTTTCAGAGCTCAAAATGATATTCGTTTGAATTGAATCTCACTTGGAATTTGTCCCTTCTTTTACCTTTTGAGTGTAATCTTTTTTCTTAAAAGACATTGTCTAGGTGTGGTAACCTACTGATGAAAATTCCATTCACCGATTGTAAATAAACTGAACAAGATGGCTCTTGATGAGACCCCTTATCTTCTGATCAAGAAGATCATTAGCTATTACCCTGTTTTGATATGCAGTATTGGTAATATCAGTTTTAATTACTTCCTATGAACATGGTAAACAAGCTCATAATGAGACTGTTTATCTTTTAAGTTTTTTATATTTTAGAATTACACTCTAAAAAAGGAAAATTTTAATAGATGGGGTGGGCCATTGGCCTATTTAAGGGTTTTGGGTGATAATGATAGAGTTTTTAAGATATTGATCTACAGGAAGTCCTTGCTAGGTTAAAGATTATTTTCTTGATCGATAACAAAACCTTCATATCCTATAAAGATAAAATTTTTTCGTAAAACAAATGTTTTTAAGCAAGATCAAGTTTTTCCAAAGGGATGAAGTTGATTTTAGTACTCAAATGTCCTAATTGTTCCTTTTAACTCCCATTTTCTTATAAAAGCGAAAAATCAGAAATTTTATCAAAGGCTTATTTTGAAAAGCTAGGAGTAAATACTAGTTAACCATTATTTTCCTAAAAAGCAATATATTACAAAATTGGAAGAGGTTATCTCCTAAGAAAATTACCCTTTCAATATTTTCCCATTAACGGGCAAATAATCTTTCCTACTGGACAAGTCTTGTAAAAGAAACGTTGATTGTCCAATTTTTTCAATAATTTGAAAAGGGCCAAACCATAGTCTCCGGAATTTGGTATGTCTATATTTTTCTTCATGTGCCTTGTCCCATTTCAGAACTAAGTCACCTATTTCGAAGGATTTTTGACTGGCAGAAGTTGTATCAAAAGAAGCTTTGACTAATTGTTGATGATGGAAGTGGGTTGCTTTAGCCTTTTCTCTTTCTTCTTCGAGTTTGAGAATTTGAAATTGTCTAGATTGGAGAGAAGATGAAGGGCTTTCATTGATAACTTGTACCAGGGCAAGAGATGGGATTGCTACATTTGTGTGAAGAACAAATTCTTTTCCATAAACTAAAGCAAAAGGAGAAGAACCAATAGAGGCTTTCTGAGTAATCCTGTCTACCCATAGAGAAAATGTTAATGATTTATGCCAATTCCTATGATTTTGATCAATAGTTCTTTTGATAATTCTGATGAGGTTTTTGTTTGTTGATTCTACTAATCCATTACCTTGAGGATAATAATTAGCTGGATATTTTAACTTGAAACCTCGCTTAAGAGCAAATTATACCACGATATTTCCATAAAAGTAAGCTGCATTGTCAAACATTAAAGCTGAGGGTAAGCCAAACCAGGTAATTATGTACTGATCAATGAAATCTGTGATGTTTTTTGTATTAGCTATCTTTAATGGGACAAATTCTACCCACTTAGTAAAGTAATCAGTAGCTGTAAGGATGTACCTATGCTGCTTGGAAGAGTTAGGAATAATCTCACAAATTATATCTAATCCACATTGTTCAAGTGTTTGTTGGATGTTAACTGGTTGTAAAGGGAATGTTGGCTTTCTTTCTCCTCCGGCCGTTGTTTGACAAGTTTTACACTTCCTTACATATTCATGTGCATATTTAAATACCGTTGGCCATTAATATCCTACATGCAGGATTTTGTGAGCAGTGGTATTTCCTCCAAAATGTCCTCCAGCCGGTTCATCATGTAATTCTTGCATGGCTTTATCAGCTTCAAGTTTCTCTAAGAATCTTAGCAATGCTAAATCATAATTCTTGCTAAACAATACGTCATTGACTAGCTCATACTGATTTGACTTCAATCTTAAATCTTGCTTTGTTGTATAATTAAGGTGCATAGGAGCATATCCGTTTTTAAGATAAAATTTCAAATCAACATATTGTGGTTGCGTATCGTTGAGGCTTACCTCTTATATTTGCACTTCATTACCTTGATATTCTTCTGATGGCAACTGCGAAGCTCCTGTTAACATCCTGCAAAAACCTTGGCCCCTGATAATTTTAGCTAGCAAGATTTCTACATCATATTTTTGGAGTGCAGTTACCCAATTAGCTCTTTTCTTCCCTACTTCTCTTTGAGTCAGTAGTTGTCTTACTGCAGGGTAGGGTACAACTATATTTGTATGGTTTTTAATAAGAAAAGGTTTGAAATGCTTAAGAGTTTTAAAGACAACAAATGCTTGTTTCTCTACAGCTTAATAATTTAATTCGGCACCTTGCAAGTTAGAACTGAAAAATGATATGGGTGCCTCGACATTTTCATCGTTTAGCTGTGTCAAAACTGCAACATATGAAGTATCAGATGAAAAAGTATATAATATAAAGGGTTTGAGAAAGTCAGGAGTTGTTAATGAAGGGGAATTAATAATGGATTTCTTTATCAACTCAAATGATTCTCTTTGTGAAAAATCTGGGACGAATTGTTTAACAAGATTTATTTGGCCTAGGAATGATTGCATGGTTTTCTTATTGTGTGGGAGGGGAAATTTTTCTATTTCGTGGACTCTATCAAGATTGATGTAAATTCATTTCTTGGATACTATAAACCCAAGGAGTTTGCCCTTTGGTAGAGCAAAATGAGATTTTTTTGGGTTTAAGGAAATACCATATTTCATGCATATTTCAAAGATGTGCTTGAGGTCACTTAGATGATTGTTCCTATCCCTGGAATAGAATGTGATATCATCCAAGTAAGTAACAATTGATTTATTGATTAGACCTCTAAAGGCGATGTCCATAGCACGTTGAAATGTGGCACCAACATTTATGAGTCCAAAAGGCATTTTCGGATAGGCATATGTTCCCCACTTGATCCTGAATGTTATCTTTAATTTGTCATCTGGATTCACAAGGATTTGATTATATCCTGAGAATCCATCTAGAAAAGACATTAATTCGGAACCTGCAACTGATTGCAGTACCTGTTCCATAGTAGGCAAAGGAAAATTATCCTTTTGGCAAGCTTTGTTTAGGTTTCTAAAATCAACGCAAATCCTAATTTCACCGTTCTTTTTCCTCATAGGTACCATATTCGATACCCATTTAGAATGTTTGACAGGGAATATTATCTTGGCCTTCATAAGCTTGTTCAATCCCGATTTAATTTGACTTTCAAGGTTTGGGTGAATTTTTCGAAGCTTCTACTGAACTGGTTTTTCATTTGAAGTCATGTGCAGGGAAAATTTTAAGAACCACCCTAAATTTATATGTATAATAAATGAGCTAATCCCCATGATACATAGGAAAAATGGGAGGCGATTTTATCAATAATATGGCGAATCTCTCACCATATTATATTATCTTGTACAGTGATGGAGAATCTTTCACTGAATTACAAAATCTTGTAAGATCTTGGCAAATCTTTTACTGAATAATAAAACATTTTGAAGTCTTGGTGAATGTTTTGTTAAAGTATGAAACCATATATGATAATAAGAAAACATATTCATTAAACTGTAATACACTAACATACATGTTTGGAAAAAGAAACATAATTTTCTCTTCCTACAAACAATGTTCCAAGTTTCAATGGCCATGTTTGTCAAGGTTCTTACAATACAGTCTTTCATATCCTTCTATTAGTTTTGATAATATTCCACAACAAAGTTCTTGTAGGTGTTGATATTGACAACGAGTTCTGTCAAGGTAGGAGAGATTAATCTTTTCTCTACAACTTTTGTCAAGCTACCACTTTTTTCAAGTTATCAAATTTTTTTCTTATTCCATAGACTCCAACTGCAAGATAAAAAAAACACATCAAGTTTGTTTACCCCAACACGCCAACAAGTAGCAAGCCCCAACTATATTATATAAGAAAGTATTAGGTATCCCAAGGGCTTGAAGGGGATATAATTGAAAGAAGTGACCATTGTGAGAATCCTTCCAATCAATATATGAATATATAAATGTAGATTTATTATTATTTTAATTGGAAATTTTCAATTAAATAATAAAATTTAATTATGTCTCTCCCAATCTAAATTGCTTATTAGCATAATTCACTACCCTCATAGGTCTCGCATTTTTTAACAGCATTGTAACATGTAGATTAATTTCCTTTTTGGTGAAAAATCTCCACCTTTTAGGAAAATATGGTGCAGTGGCTCCAACCCCTACAGATCATTAGGACAAACTAAGAATAGCACAAAAGATGAAAGGTTGTACAAACCAACTTATTTTTCAAACAACTAATCCAACATCAGTACCTAAACTTTTTCATGAAGATATCATATTGAGAATGTTTGAAAAATGGTGAGAAATCTTCTGCGAGGGTGATGCGGAAAGAGTGATAAGGTTTCATTGTTTTGAATTTTTTTTGTTAAATCAGAAAAAGTTAAAAACCAATATTAATGGAGATATTGGTATTTTTTACTAAATTTTGTGAAGTGACTATATGTAGCTTTAACCAGTCACCTTAAGATATTTTTACAATATAATTTCCTAAGTCTATTTAACATCTTCATTATCATAAAAACCAACCTATATCCATCTTAACTCCACATCTACCACTCTTAGGGGGATGAAATCTATTTATCCCTCTGAGTGCTTGGTAGACCCAGAATTAAGATGGATCTAAGATGATAGAATTTCCCCTTTAAATAGTCTATGCTCACTTGAATACCATGGTATTACCATGGGTCAATACCATGGGTTATCATAAACCTGGAGCTTAAAAATTACTATTAGCAATTTATAAAAATTAATAAAATTAATAATTGATTTTTATTTTATTTTTTATTTTAACCAAGTTAAAATGTTTAACATACATTAAATTACAACATCCATTTTTACTCTTGATCCACCAAGCCCGAGAGGGATCAAATATTTTTTCACTCTATCATAGTTTTCATATCACGATATTTGATACCTCTCGGGGCTTAGTAGATCCAGAGTAAAGAAATATTTTTTCACTCTATGATAGTTTGCATATCACGATATTTGATACCTCTCAGGGCTTAGTAGATCCAGAGTAAAGATGGATCTATGCTGGTTTAATTCCCCCATTTAAATAAGCTACATTCCACGTGAATACCATGGGTCAATACCATGTGCCATTTTTATTTTTAATAATACTAATATTAGGGTTAATAATGTTTTTTTCCATGGTATTAATAATAATCTAGCCCATGATATTTGGCCCATAGTATTTTGCCCATAAGTTTCACCTAAATATAAAGCATTTTTTGAGTGTTCGTAAATATATGGTGGCTTATGGAGTAAATATAAAAAAAATGTTTTATTTGTTTACCATACCTCTCATTTATTTATATTTTTATTAATTTACCATACCTCTTTTACAAATATGGTATTTGGCCCATAGGATTCACTTAAATAAAACCTCTTTTTTGAGCTTTCATAAATAGAAAGAGGGTTATGGACTAAATATAAAAAGAGGTTTTATTTATTTACCATACGTCTAGTTTATTTATATTTTTATTTATTTACCATACCTTTTGAGTAAGTATAAAAAGATGTTTATTTTATTTTATTTACCATACCTCCACTTTATTTATATTTTTATTTGTTTACACCCTTGCATGTATATAAGGTGACTTATCGAGTAAATATAAAAAATGTTTTATTTATTTACCATACCTCTCATTTATTTATATTTTTATAAATTTACCATACCTCTTTTATAAATATGATATTTGGCCCATAAGATTCACTTAAATAAAACCTATTCTTGAAAATTAGGGCAAATGGAAGGTTGTAACTCCTAATTTCAAGGGCTAAATTTACTTTTTTTACCCCCTCCCTTAAAATAAGGTGGGCTATTTGAGGCGATTTGTAAAAATGTACTATGATACAAAATATTCGCCCACTAAAAATTTAAAACCCCTTAATTTCGCCAAAGGGCGAACATTCGCCCCTAAAATTTTCCATCGTCATGTGTATGGTATCTTGAATTATAGAGGTATCATAGGTTTTGAGATCTGCATAATCCCAAGCGAAGACACCTTTATATGTTTTCAATAACCTGATGAATGATACTCTTTCTTGAGATGTTAGGTCAAGACCTAGATTGATATTTTGAGGTTTCTCATTTGATCCTAGGTTTACTACTTCAAATCTTAGAGTAGAACTTTGAGTTTTGGAGTTCGTAATTTTCTTAAATCTAACCTTCAAATCCTAAAGATCTTCCATCTTAACCACAAGCTTAGGAATTGGTTTTAGATCAAGAACATTTTTGATTTCTATATCATGCTCATGCTCGTCTATGATCTGTTCTTCATATGATCCTTCTGATGTGAGGATATTTACTATATCTGCGTCATTATTAAAAACTCTCCAATTTGTTATATTGTCATGAATAGATGGCCTAAATATTAATTCTATTGAAAATCTGTCTCGAATAAAGTCTTCTGATGGTATAGTTCTAGATGCCACATTTGCAAGTAAGTCAGCACTCGCGTTCTAGAGTTTAGGGAATGACAAATGTTGAAAGCAGAAAAATGAGAAGTCAATTTCTGAGCTAAAGATTGATAGTGTTTAAGATGCCCAGAAACACAGTAAATCGTATTTCTCACCCGTTTCACAATTATTTCAGAATCACCATAGACTCGAAGGTATTTGACATTAGGACCGATGCCTTTATATATTCCTTGGATCAATGCTTCATATTCAATGATATTATTAGTAAACTAAAATTCAAGTTTGCAGGCCAGCATAATTTTCTCTCCTTGCAGATTAATCAAAATGCATCCTGCACCTGCACCGTCTTCTGATTTAGAACCATCAAAATGGAGAGTCCAGAACAGAGAGTCATTATAAACTTTATCAACTAAATTTAAACACTTGGAAGCATCTGTTTGTGAGAAATTCTCAATTTGAGAAACTACATCATTATTTAAAAGGGATACTTCTGAGCATTAAAAGATCCTAAAGAGGACTCAGCTGAGTAGTTTCTAATGATGTTATTAGTGAAGGCAACATGTTCATTGCTTCCCTCAAGGCTTGTGACTGTATACTTCATGAATTTTTCTCGGTCGACCCTGATTTGGTTTGGTTTACTGTTGCGTGGCAACCATATGTGAGACCAGTTAGTTGCAAAATAACCTTGCAACTTTTGCTGAGAATCAAATCATAAAATTCAAGGATATCAGCCACCAGTATATTAATTATTTGTGATACTTTGGGATTAGAGGAAAGCCTAATTGAAACTGATGCTATTTCTCCAAGTACTTCTACTTTCTTCCTGTCTAATTGAACTATGTGTACTGCAGATTTTTGAGGTGTAATGTTCAATTTAGTACACACAGCCCTTGGCATTATGTTTGAGGAGGCTCCTGAGTCAACAAGGCAGTTATGAACATTCCTGTTGAAAATTTCATAAGTAAGCAAAAAGGGAGGAACATGAGAAATAGACCAATCACCAATCAGAAGTAGATTTGAAGGATCTACTTTATTTGAGGATGAAGGAGGTTTTCTCGTATTGTAGGCGGCTTGAGTAACTACAGCAGATGGCAGGGGGGATACTGGAATTGCTTTCAATTCTCTTAACAAGATTTTTTGTTGTTGTTTGAGTTTAGTAAGCTCATGCAACATGATATTAGCTCTGGTCTTTTTCATGTATTCCACTATATTGTATTCGACCGTATCCAAGATTACCAATGCTTTTGAGGCATTCGGGGAATCTGGAGGAATAGGGTCAGTTTGGCTGGTCTTAGATTTCTTAGTTACTGTTTTATCTTTTGTAGGAGTAGCAACTTTTTGCTTCTGATTTGTGGTAGCCGTGTCATGAGAAATTTTACTTCTGGTGGTTATTGACATCGCTTGTGCCTCTTCTTCAGTTGGGAGAATAAAATTCCACATCCCATTTAGTTCAATTTCTTGTTTTGTTTCAAATTCTTCATCATTTGGTGAATCCTCTCCTGATTCTTGGTTAGATTCAAAATTTGAAATGGTTTTTGGAGGTTGTGATGGAGAAGAGGAGTTCTTTTGGAATGATCAGAAAGGTCTTCTAGGAGCAGAAGATTCTGCGACCTGTTTTTTAATTTCTACCATTTCATTGCACAATGTTTTTAACACTTTCTGAAGGCCTTCCAGATCGAAATGGTCCTTTGAAGTTTTCTTTTTAGAGTCATCTTTAAACGTTACTTTCTTGGCCTTCCTCTCATCTGTTTGTGATCTTCTTTCTAAAGCTATGATTCTTCTTTCTACAGATAGGGCTTATTTCATGTTTTATACAAGGGTAGCCTTATTGACTCTATCTAGAAAGGTTGGAATATTAGAGGGAAGAGATGATATATACCATTCTATTTGTACATCTACAATAGGTTTAGAGGTAGCTAGGATTTTGTTTAGCAATTCGTTAAATTTGGAGTTGAAATCTTTGATCTTCTCATCTGTATTAGCTTTTAAATTATAAAGATCATTGTTCAAGGATGCTACAGTTCTGTCATCACCAAATTTTTCAAGAAATACTTCTTGAAAAGTATCCCAGTCTATAATTGAACCCGCCGGAAGGGAAAAATACCAAGATCCAGCAGATCGTTGGAAAGTATAAGGAAACAATCTGATTACAACATCTACATGTGCAACCCCATTCAGATTCATGGCTAACATAAAATTGTTTAGATGTTCTTCAGCCGGGAGAGCATCGTCAGGATTATACTTAGGTAACCATTTTTCTGGGTTTGCTGGGAGTGCATTTGGATTTGCAACCAGGACAACACCAGGATTTGTCCAAGGTTGAGCAGGTTGATTAGCTATAACTTGAGTTGAGGGCTGAGAAAATGAGAAGGTCGGTCCAAATGTAGGTATAGATGGTGAAGAACCTTCTATTGGGTTAGTACCAATAATTGTAGTACTAATGGGGGAAGTGGATTTGAGAAGTAGTGGATTGAATAGAAGTGGATGAAGGAATAGATAGGTGGAAAGGTGAAGTGATCTCACTAGTATATGATTCTGATACTGATGAAGTGACTTTCCTACATCATGGAGGGATATGGAACTCGAATGGAGTGACCCCAAGTTTCTCACTTTGCAGTCTAGTCAATACACCAGTTTGTTGCAATAAGGAGGTAACACTTTCTTCAGATAATCCAGGTATCTCTAGCTTCTCAGCAGAAATGGATATCTGTTCTAGTTTTTGTATCAAAGAATGAAATTTGGGAGATTAGGGAATATAATCTGGAGATGGTGGTTTCCTTACTACTTTAGGAGACGAGGGAGATGTTTCTGTAACTTCAGATTTCTGGTCAGGGGATTCTAAATGAGATCTAGAAGGTATAGAAGTGGTGGAGGGGTTTTGACTCTTGCGAATTCTTTCTGAATGATCTTTAGGTTTATATGCCATGCACAGCTAAAGGCCCTCCTTCTAGCACCAAAATGTTGTTGCCTCAGATTTCTACAGCCGAAACATGGGGGATAACCACCCGGTCTGGGCCTTAAGACAACTCATTTTCTGTTTAAAGTGGTGGCTCGGACTGCAGATAATGGGATCAGTTTCCCAATGTGGGTTTTAAAATGAGAGAGGGTGGTTCATGAGTGTTTTGCAATAGAATAATGATAATCTAAGTGACTTATTCTATGATGCAATTTCTCTAACTTAACTTATTCTAATATAAAATTGGGTGTTCTTGTATGGTATGCGATCTACAAAGATATCCTTTTAACATGTGATAATAAAGATTGAACACAATTAAATGGAGATGATAACGTAAAAGATAATTCCTTTGACTAAATATTTAGTCAAAGAAATTTATAAAATATATCGCGTGTCTAATGAGTTATATATGAAAGTCAAAAATTCAGTTATGGCATCATACAAAAGTGAAATTAATGCTTCACAGAAACAATAAATCTCACATATAATTCATGAAAAGAAAGTTTTGTCACTAATTAAATGTAGACATAATTATGCATACACGATAATAGTACCAAATGTATGAATTCCTGCTCATTTCACAAATGACATAGACCAAATTCTTCCTTCAAATCAAATTATCTCCCAAGAATACAGAAGTGCATCAACAAAGGAAAGTAGTATGATATCTAAAATAAAAGATCACGTTCCATCATTTCACCAAAGCATTCACAAATTTACAATAGTGCATTCTTTGCAAATGTTTTTGATAAAATTTTGGACCTTTCTTTAAATGCATGAGAAGGGTATAAATACTATTCTAGCTAAGTGTGCAAAAATAAACTATACAAAATTTGAGGAGGTTTCAAACAACCTTCCTCCTACATAGGTAACTAACTCCAAAAATAAACAAAGATCAACTAAACAAAACTAAGAGGATGACTTGCTGTCTGCCAGCTTGTCCTTTAAATCGAAAATATCGATCATCGATTGAATTTGAGGAGGTGGCCTGAAATTAGATTTGAGTTGTCCTGTAAAGGTTGCATCGGCAAGAGGTGGCAGCATCCTTTGAGTCGCATGGAGGGAACAGTTGAGGGTCATGATCTAGCTATCTGGCTTGACCAGATACTGCCAATATGACTCCCATTTGGTCGTAATCAGTTTTGTAATTGCATCTCTTTGATTCCCCGCTTTTTCTTGACAGCCTTTACTCAGAGAAGTTAAGTCATGAATTTCTTTTGTATTACCCTCCTTCATGAGATTGATAGTGAACAAGGTATGATTTAATGCCTTAATGATGTTCTTCAATATTCTAGCTGCCCTCGCAACTGCCAGCTCGACCTGTTTTATCCTAGTGTCCCAACCAGTAAAGAGGATATCTTTGTGAGTTTCCTCAATCTCGGGTAGATTGGCATTCTTTCCCTCTTATGATATCTACCATTCAATGAAATCAGAGATTTTGGTGTTTAAATCATTAAAATATGTTCTCTGGTCAATGACTTTGTCTGTGAGCTGGTCGCTAGTAATCAGGTAGGGAGTGATGTGTGACAACTTCTGGCAGAAATACTCTTGCTGCTTGACTAGAAGAGAATTTAGTTCTAGAGCCTCTTTAATGAATTCCTCAGTAGTGGGAACATCCTTGTACCTGTCCATAGATTGCTGTAATTCTTGGAGTTGCATGTTTTTGGCCGATAAGTCGGCTTCATGGCTTATTTTTAAGACTTCCATGTCCTGCTGCAATTGTGCGAGCTGCTCGGTTGCCTGCTTGTTTGCGCTTGCTTTTTCTATCTCGAGCTCTTGTTCGAGCTACGTGATTCTTTCTTCCTTTTCCTTTAGTAGAGTAGACACCTCAGTAACCTTATCCATAGTGGCTGATGCGTATGCTCCTGTGAACTGTGACAATCTAGTCAAGTTCTCGGTCAGATTGAAAGGCATGTCCTTCCAAACAACGTCCATTGGCTCATCTCCATGTGAGAATTCAGGTGCATCTACCCTTCTCCTTTTCCTTTGCCTTCTGACCACAGCCTTGTGGAGAGGGCTATAGAATACATCGAGTAGAGGTATCTCTGTCACTTTCAAAACAATTTATGATGTGGGCAGAGCAGGGATAATTTCAGCATGCTGGGATGTTGTTGTTTCTTGATCCATAGGTGTAGACTGTTCACTGATAGACTTGGGCTCTATATCTTGATGGATTTTCAAAGAAGTCTTGAATTCCTCTGTCTCTTAAGTATTTGGAGCTTTGGGAGTGTCTTGCAATTTCTGATTTAATTGATCCCATTCTTGATCCAAACTAGTGCCTTGGGCCTCTGAACTTGTCTTTGTGGTCGAGGCGTCTATTACTAGTTTTTCGGCAGACTTCTTGCTGGACTTAGCCATGTTGTATGCATCCTAGACTTTCCATGTGTCTGAAGTATTCTCAGTGTTTACCTGAGAGTCATTTTGAGAGCTAGGGGCTGCGCTATCAACAATGTTACTTGGGGTAGGCTTATCCTCGGGCTTTAATAGATGCATTAGAATGACCCGAAGCCTCTCATTCATGAACTCCTGAAATCTTTGAAAGTCTTCGTGTTTCAGGTTGGCCTTTGCCCATTCAAATGCTTGCTCGAAAGAAACTGCTGACTGTAACAAATCCTCAAAGTAATTATCCCCATGATTGTACGCTTTGAGATTTAGTCCTGTAGTGACATTGTATGCCACTTTGTTTGGGTCGAATTGTCTTGTAGGCAATGTATGAAGCCTGAGGGCTTCCATTTGTGTTGATTCCTTAGTAGCATGAACAAAATTAGCTAAAGAAAAAGAGCCGCATTTGATGGGGAAAGTAGGCCATAATGACTTCTTGCCATCATTAAGAACTTTAGTCAGGCCCTTCCCTACAATCTGGTAGGCAATCTCCATTTCTAATAGCTTATCAGAAACATATAAAGGAAGGACGTGTGGATCAACAATGCTACCAAAACCCCTAATTTAGGTGAACCATTCCTCAATGAAATACTTCCCTACAACAGGCAGGTCTGCTGCAGCTTCTTGGGAAAACCTAGGGGCTTTCTTATTGAAAATCATTTGGCGTAAGGGCAACATGATAGAATGAAATATATTATAGAAGTGTGGTATGTAATGTGATTCCCATATTTGTTTATGACTGAGATGGATTGGGTAAGGATCTTGTATGGTCCATTTCCAACCCATGGTTGGAAATTTCATGCAAAAACAGATATCATCCATAATAAAAGTAGATAAATAGAAGGGAAGGAGGTTATCTGAAGAGGAGGATTTCTTTTGTCGATATTCAGTAATGGAGGTGGCTAAGTTGCCATATAGGATAGAAGGTCATTTCATAATATAGGAATTAACACAAGAATCGATTAAGGGAGTCCATTCTATTGAAAACTTAGTGTTATTTTGTAGTCCATACAGTCTACATAACATTGCTGCTGCATAATTGTAGGGGTTTGCCAAAGAGGCTATTGCATACATACCCGATTTTTCATACTTGAATTTGTTGCCTAACATTTTCCAATTCTGAATTAACTTGAAGGGGTCTGGATTATTCTTTGCGAAGTTAGCCACAAATGTGCTGTCGTAGATTTCCTCTGAGTCAGGTATGTGATACATTGCCTTCAATTCTTCTACCTGGAATGATCCTATGAGCTCCATCCTTGAATTCTTGAACTCCCTATCTTCAATGATAAGGTTTTTGACGACCCATCTGATCATGTCTGTGTAAGGGAGGATTTTGGCTCTTTCTCCTATCCTATGAAGGAAAGAACATGAGGCATCCCTGCATTGAGGTCCTGGAGGATTTGTTGACCTAGTTGTTGCTCTCGTAATAGTGATTTTAGGACGCTCGTCCTCCAGTCTATTGTAAATTACTTCCCAAGCTGTTGTGCCTCCAGTTTCATCACAGACTGTATTAGCAAATATAGGAGCCATTTCTGTATCCTCTGTTTCAACAATGGTCTTCTTAGTTTTCTTCTGCATCACCTTTCTTAAAGAAATGTCTTTTGTTGCTTGCCTGAAACATACAAGATATATCAGCGTAGATGATATCAAGTAATTAAGACTGAAATCCTCTGTGAAATGACATTGGATCGTGAGAATTTTTTTTATGAGATATTTGATTATAACTACCCATAACCTGGAGAATGATTATCCTCCCTTGGGTTGCTAAACATTTAATAACCTGTCAACTCGTTTGTTCTTATTATTTAAAACGTAATTATTTTTCATGCTTTAATCGCAGATCATGGTCTTTAATGTTGGGTGTGGAGCCTGATTATCTTCTATATTCAAAGGTATCACCGCATTGGACCCTAGTTCGAAATGGGGCAGCAAATCTGCTCGTAAAATATTCGCTGCAGGGGGGGGTCCGGGGGGGGGCGGCTGCGACCTTTTGGGAGCCCCCCGTTGGCGGGGGGTTGGGTGCAGCACCCCCGAAGCTAAGAATAGATGTAAAATTGTCTTGTAAAATTTTGTAATTTCGTAGTCAATTTGGGTCGTTCATTAGGCGAAGATCTGATGGTAGAAGTTATGTTTAATTTAGGGTTTTTTTCCCTAGAAGGCAACCCCACTTTACATATGAGGGAATTGTTTGCATCTATGTAGATATGTATTCTGAGTGAGGAAGAGAGAGGAGATTGAGAGCGAAGAGGAAATTACAACGGATCTGCTGTAGGTTGTATCTCTTCAGTTTGTTGGATAATATAAAAGAAGGACTGACTGTTTCTCTGTGGACGTAGCCCAAACTGGGTGAACCACGTATATCTGTGTCTCTCTTGTTTTATGCATTTTTTGTGTTTATATTTCTGCAATATTTTATGTGTTCCATTTCTCTGTAATATATAATTTTCTAACAACTGGTATTAGAGCCGAAGGTCTATTTGGCTGATAAACTCGCAAGAGAGAAGGGTTCCTGGTTCGAGTGGGAGCAATGGCAGAAGATGGTAGGTTTAGGGTCGAAAAATTCAACGGCCAAAACTACTAGCTATGGAAGATGCAGATGGAAGATTATATATATCAGAGAGATCTGTACCAACCATTGAGCGGAAAGACAAAGAAGCCGATGAGTATGATAGACACATAATGGGATATTCTTGATAGAAAAGCACTTGGAACAATATGGTTGTGCCTAGCGGCGTCGATAGCATTTAATATTTCAAAGGAAACGACAACAGAGGGTTTAATGTCGACATTGGCCAAACTATATGAAAAACCCTTGGCCTCAAATAAGGTATTTCTTATGAAGCATTTATTTAATATGAAGATGTCAGAAGGTGGATCTGTTGCTGATCATTTAAATGAATTTAATACAGTTACTAGTCAGTTAAGTTCTGTAGGGGTAACTTTTGATGATGAAGTTAGGGCTCTGTTATTTCTGTGCTCATTGCCAGAAAGTTGGAATGGTTTAGTTATGGCCATTAGTAACTCTGTCTCTGGATCTAGTAATTTAAAGTTTGATGATGTTGTCGGTGCAATCCTTAGCGAGGAAATGCGATGGAAAAGCTCCAGTGAGACATCAGGTAATGCTTTGACTGCAGAGACTAGGGGAAGAAAAATGGAAAGAGGAAAGAGCCCTGGATATCATAGTAAGTCAAGAAAAGGTAGATCCAAGTCCAGATTGGGGATAGTGTGCTGGAAATGCGGGAAGAAAGGACACCTGAAGAAAGACTGCAAGTCTCGAAAGGGAAAAGAAGGAGATGCGCAACAAGAAACTAATCATGAAGCGAATGTAACAGGTGATGTGTTGCAATATGCTTTTATTCTTTCATTAGAAAATATTATTGATGCTTGGGTGGTAGATTCAGGGGCCTCATTCCATGCCACACCTGATAGGAAACATTTTTATGATTATGTTCAAGGATATTTTGTATAGGTTCGATTGGGTGATGATAAACCCTGTAAAATCATTGGAATGGGTACCGTTTTCATAAAATAGCAAAATGGAAATCAGTGGCTATTGAAGGAGGTAAGGCATGTTCCAGATCTGAAGAAAAATCTGATTTCAATAGGGCATTTGGGAGGTGAAGGTTGCGTAACTACTTTCACAGATAAAACCTGGAAGGTCACTAAAGGATCCCTGGTAATAGTGAAAGGAGGAAAGGTTGGTACATTGTATTTATGCAATGGTATTTCTAATTCTGTTAATGCTTTAACCTCTATAGGAGAAGATACGACATTGTGGCATCATAGGCTAGAGCACACGAGTGAGAAGGGGATGTAGATTCTTCACTCAAGAAATTTTTTGCCAGGTTTGAAGCATGTTGATTTAAAATTCTGTGAGAATTTTGTTTATGGAAAACAGAAGAGAGTTAGATTCCTCAGAGTTGGGAAAGAAAAGAAGAGCAAAAAATTAGAGCTTATGCATACAAATGTATGGGGGCCTGCTCAGGTATCATCTCTTGGTGGATCTCGTTATTATGTTACTATTATTGATGATGCAACCAGAAAAACCTGGATTTATTGTATTCGAAATAAATCTAATGTTTTTGATACTTTCAAGAAATGGAAAGCTTTGGTTGAAAATGAGACAGGAAAAAGGTTAAAGTGTCTCAGATTAGACAATGGAGGTGGATATTGCAGCAAAGAGTTTGATAGGTACTGTTCTGAGAATGGAATTCGTAGAGAGAAGACAGTTCCAGGAACACCACAAGAAAATGGTGTGTCAGAAAGGATGAACAGGACAATCATGGAGCGTGAAAGGTGCATGAGATTGCATGCAAGATTGCCTTTACAATTTTGGGCAGATGTTGTAGATAATGCTGTCTATAAAATAAACAGAGGGCCTTCAAGTTCCTTGGATGGTGGTATTCCAAAGGAGGCATGGATAGGTAAAAAGGTAAACTACTCTTTTTTAAAGACTTTTGGTTGTGAAGCCTTTTTCCACATTAATAAAGAAAATAGAATAAAGCTTGAGGCAAAATCAAAGAAATGTACCTTTATTGGATATGGTGTTAATGATTTTGGTTATCACTTTTATGATTATGAAAAACACAAAATCATTAGGAGCAAAGATGTCATATTCAATGAAAAGGTTTTGTATAAGGATCAGTTGCAGGAAAAGAAGTAGGAAAAAGAAAACAGAGAATACACAGTACTTGACGAGATCACAGAAAAAGTGACGGTGCCTAAAAATCATAATGATCAAGATTCAAAACAACAACCACAACACCAACAAGCACCTCAAACACCTAAAAGTGGTGTTAGAAGAT
The DNA here is from genome assembly GCA_031772625.1 of Pinus tabuliformis. Classification (NCBI taxonomy): domain Eukaryota; kingdom Viridiplantae; phylum Streptophyta; class Pinopsida; order Pinales; family Pinaceae; genus Pinus; species Pinus tabuliformis. The sequence goes on along the minus strand of CM062808.1, from coordinate 29,667,296 downwards.
CTACCAAGATAAGTAGACCCCCTGAACAATACTCTCCTTCATTATATTATGTATTGTTGACTGATTCTGGTGAACCAGAATGTTATGAAGAAGCAGTGCAGGTAGAAACCAAGAAGAAGTGGGAGCAAGCCATGAAAGAAGAGATGGAATCCTTAGCACATAACCAGACTTGGGACTTAGTCAGGTTGCCTACAGGTAAAACAACATTGCAGAATAAATGGGTTTACAAGTTGAAGGAAGAAGATGGAGGTAGAAAAAGGTATAAAGCTAGACTTGTGGTGAAAGGGTTTGCACAGAAAAAGGGTATAGACTTTGATGAGATATTTTCTCCTGTTGTTAAAATGACTTCAATCAGAACTATTTTAAGTCTAGTAGCAGTTGAAGATTTGCATCTTGAGTAGTTAGATGTAAAGATAGCCTTTCTCCATGGGGATTTGGAGAAAGAGATATATATGCAGTAGCCACAAGGATATGAGATAAAAAGGGAAGGAGAAACTAGTGTGTAGGTTGAAGAAGAGCTTGTATGGCTTAAAACAGGCTCCAAGGTAGTCGTATCAAAAATTTGACAGGTTTATGTCTGAACAAGGTTATATTAGATGTTACTCTGATCATTGTGTTTATCTCAAAAGGCAAAATGATGGCAGCTATATTATATTGTTATTGTATGTAGATGACATGCTTGTTGCAGGTTATAACATGGAGGAAATAAATGTGCTCAAAAGAAAATTGGCAAACTCATTTGCAATGAAGGATTTGGGTGCTGCAAAACAAATCCTTGGTATGAGAATAACTAGAGACAGGAAGAATCTCAAATTAACATTGTCTCAAAGTGAGTACATAGAAAAGGTGTTGAAAAAGTTTAATATGCAGAATTCAAAACTAGTTAGTATACCTTTGGCTATCCATTTCAAATTAAGTAAGGAGGAGTGTCCCAAGACTCAGGAAGAAATGGCTCATATGTCTAAAGTTCCATATGCATCAGCAGTTGGAAGCTTAATGTATACAATGGTCTGCACAAGGCCTGATATTGCACATGCAGTGGGAGTTGTAAGCAGGTGCATGAACAATCCAGGAAAAGAACATTGGATGGTGGTGAAGTGGATTCTCAGGTATTTGAGAGGTAACACAAATCAAGAATTATGCTTTGGTGGTTCAAAGACTTCTCTACAGGGATATGTTGATGCAGATATGGCAGTTGATAGAGATAACAGGAGGAGCACAACAAGGTATGTGTTTAATGTAGGTGGAATAACTGTCAGTTGGGTCTCAAAACTACAAAGTGTTGTTGGACTCTCAACAATAGAAGCAGAGTATGTTGCTACTACAGAGGCTAGTAAAGAAATGATTTGGTTACAAAGGTTTCTGGATGAACTAGGTAAGAAGCAGGAGTTGGGCAGGTTATACAGTGACAACCATAGTGCCATACACCTTGCAAAGAACTTTGCATTTCATTCAAAGACTAAGCATATACAGCTCAAGTACCATTTCATACGGTCAGCGTTGGAAGATGGACAGTTGAAGCTGGAAAAGATACACACTAGCCAGAATCCTGCAGATATGTTAACAAAAGTTGTAACCATGGAGAATCTGAGAATCTGCTCAGTTTCAATTGGTCTTCAAGTATGATGAAGAAGATGAGAAATAGCTAGGTCCAAAGTGGAGTCATTGTCCAGCAAATGAAGCAGCGGTGGAGTTGCAATAATCAATCTCCAAGTGGGAGATTGTTGGGTGTGGAGCCTGATTATCTTCTGTATTTAGAGGTATCGCTACATTGGACCCCAGTTCGAAATGGGGCAACAATGCCGCCCGTAAAATATTCGCTGCAGGGGGGTCCAAGGGGGGCGACTGCAACCTTTTGGGAGCCCCCCCCTGGCGGGGGGATCGGGGAGCGCCCTCGAAGCTAAGAATAGATGTAAAATTGCCTTATAAAATGTTGTAATTTCGTAGTCAATCTGGGCCGTTCATTAGGTGGAGATCTGACAGTAGAAGTTATGTTTAATTTAGAAGGAAACCCCTCACTATATATGAGGGAATTGTATTGTGTCTATGTAGATATGTATTCTGAGTGAGGTAGATAGAGGAGATTGAGAGTGAAGAGGAAATTACAGCGGATTTGCTGTAGGTTGTATCTCTTCAGTTTGCTGGATAATACAAAAGAAGGACTGGTTGTTTCTCCGTGGACATAACCCAAACTAAGTGAACCACGTATATCTGTGTCTCTCTTGTTTTATGCGTTTTTTTGTGTTGATATTTCTGCAATATTTTATGAGTTCCATTTCTCTGTAATATATAATTTTCTAACATTTAAAGGGGTACCGTATAACGCTTATCAGATATATCGAGTGAAATGCTATTGTGAAAATCACAATATTGCATTTCGCAAATCGTTAAAGTTTTCCCTAAGGCATGTTCAAGTTTTTTTGAATTGTGAAATGTGATTACACAATGACAAGATGAGGTTATCGCAGTGGGAGACCTTTTCGCATATCACAATTTCGTAAGGTTCTATAAAATACTGATGCAGAAAAGCGTGATATGCGATTTGCGATATAAGGTTCCTCCGTAGCTTATTTTGCAAGGTTTTGCTAAGTTTTCTCTTTAGAGTTAGGCATTATTATCTTAGGCTTAAAATTTTAAAAAGGGTCCCCATTTATAACTCAAATGCTAGATATTGTTAGTTAAAAATGGGGGGGTTGTTTCGTAGTACAATAGGTTCTGGGAATATTCTTATCTTCTGGAGCCCCAAGGTACTAGAAGGGTGTTTCTAAGTCAACTTCTTGGATAATGTGTTGATGTCGACAAGAAGCGACTCGTCGCAGGAAGGCCTTGATGTATCCCACATCAATGACACGAAATGAATGTAATGATTTTTGGAGACGGAATGTAACTAACGACACAAGGTTCATGAATGGCGGTCATGAAAATGAAGGTTTATGAGTATTGCAAAGGATGAATTTTAACTGAGTGAATTCTCTTGAACATGTCGGTGACATTGAATGAATTGGCAGCATTGATCCAATTTATTATGTGGAATTTTGCATCTACGGATAAACACAATTTCCCTAGGTGGGTAGCTACACTTAGAACAATAGATTTAAAGTGCTTAACCTTTTTTATAGAAGATAAATAAGACAAGGGACCTACTTGTTATCTTTTGCTTTCCCTTTGTCTCCTTTGTTTGACTCCTGTCGCTCCTTCACGAACTTAATCCGCTCGACAAGTACCTGCAATCATAAACAGAGGACAAAAACCAATCAAAGCAAGAGATCTATCTACTATAAGCAAATGGAATCGAAATCATTTACACATATAATCATCATACATAAAGGCAAGAATATGGGAAAAGGTGTAAACAAATTTATTAAGTAGAAGGAAGAATTACAACCATGAAGTCTGATCCATTGTCGCTCTTCCAGCTTGGGTTCCAACCAACATCACATCAAAAGCACAACACTCCGACATCATAACAATACTTGCTTACAATCTCAATCCTCACACCAACAGTATATCCTTACAAATTCTCAAAGTCCAGCCCCTGATCACTTAGATGAGTGCTCAATTTATAAGAAAATGGAGGAGCTTTGGTCATAAATGAGGGTATTGAATGGCCTTCCAAACTTAGAATTAGTTTCCATGGAGGAAGGGATGAGAGGGTAGGAGGTTACTTAACTCATTCCCTATTCAATTTTGAGCTCATAGGAGATGATAAGTGTAGGCATATTCTAGATGGCTCCAGAAGATAAGAATATTCCCAGAAACCTATGATGATTTCTCTCAATCTTGCCTAACACAGGTCAAAGTGGGCCTAAGTGCTCTGGAAAGCACCTTGACATGGGCATACCTGCACTGAAGTGCACTTACCCCTGACCAAGGCTACGCTGGTCCCTCAAGGAGGCATTTCTGGAGGGCTTCAGGCCAATAAACTCTCAGGGAAGGAGGCATTCAAAATGATGACTTGTCTAGGGCATGTAGCAACTGAATTAGGGTTTGATGAGCCTTAATGGTACTGATCTGAATGATGGGAGTGATGTGCCAAAATGGATCTATAACAGTGTTGTAAGATCATCATTATAGCAGAAGAAGCATGCATGTAGCAGATCAAACACAATGATTTCTGAAGTAGTAAAAACTTGAATCATAACACCACATATACAACAATCCAAAGTTTATTTGATCACCCAGCCAGAAACAATGCCTAGATGAAAGAAAAAGGACCTGCATCATTGAAGTATAAAATTCTTATATTTTTCTCAAAAAATTGTAGGAAGCAAAGGATACAAGGAAATTTCCTCTCAGAATACGCTTAAGAACAACTTCATCTATGTCCAAAAATTCCATGCAAGTATCACATGATCAACACATTAGCTTCAGAACCACCAAAGGCAGCTTCAATAGTCATATAACCAACCTCAATACCACCTGTAAAAACACACCCAAGGTAAGGCTCAAGTATGCAACCCTTTAAAACTTTCCTATGAACTTATTTTAGCTTGAAAAACATTACAAGTGTATGAAGGAAAATCTTTTTATAGCCAAAATTGGTAGCAGAGCAACTTCAACTTGATCTAGCAGTTAGCTTTAGTTTTCCACCAAGAAACCCACATATGTGTGAGAGGAAGAAGGAAAAAGACTTGAGAAACTAGATAGAGGACAAGAAGTGTGAAGGGGAATGTGGGGCCAACTCAGTTAACTCAAAGCACTCTGAGTTTAGTTTGCATGCAATGAAAAAAGATAAAAAATGAAGAACAAAATAAATAATAATAATAATAAAATAAAAATAAAAAGGTGGACCCGCCACCTCTTTTCATGCAAAGAGTAATTTCTACAGGATTCAGGTTGTTTGCAACAAGATCAAAACAAGATGCTACAATATCAGAAAAAACTGCTACAAGATTGAGACAATCTACTACAGGAAGTTAGCACAGTGCTACAAGAAGAAAATTTTGCATAGAACAACCACTAGAGTCTTGGGAAGCAATGAAATATTTAAAGGAAATGGCAAGGGTGAAAATTGAGATGCTATAGGCAAAAACATAGTTACTACATGAAGGAACAAAACTGTTATAGGAAAGAACCAAGTTGCTACAAGAAGAAGATAAATTTCTACAAGGAGGGACAACATTAACTCAAGAGGAGGGAGAAGGTCCACAACGACTCTTAGAGCCCACTCCATAGCCTGGTATTGGATCCTATTACAAATTTATTGAAGGGAGAATGTTGGGCATGGAATCCCCCCCGAGGCATGTTTTGGGGCTTAAAGCCCGTGTCTTGATCGAATAATGTTGTAAAGCCCCGCAAATTACAGGTGCGGAAGTATGTTAGAGTCATAGGGTTTTCGCCCTAGTTTTGGATGTAATGTCGGCCTACCCATGGTCCGTGGACCATGGGATTGTATAAAAAGAGCAAGGCTCTAAATGTAAGAGATAGTATAGAATAGAATGGATAAGGAAGCAGAATAATAGAGAGACAAGAGAGTCTAGGTCTAAGTGTCTTTGGGAAGGCTATGCAGCTGAGTGCATAGAGGCCTAGTAATCCGTAGTTGAGTGCGTGGACCCCTGCAGCTGAGTGCGCAGGGCAGAGTTGAGTCTGTAACCAAAGAAGAGAATAATAAAGAGAAGTTTTACCCCATTTCTGTGTATTTGTTCATGAGTTAATGTATGTTTTATGTGAATTGAAAATATATTGTTTATTTACTACGCGCACATGAATGAATGATTTATATTGCTAAGTACGACTTAATGCATACAAATAAGCTAAGTTAATCGACTAACAGTGGAATACTAGTAAGGACTTGGGTAATCACAGCGTTCGGTCCCCGAGTAGGGTTGCGCGAAGGTAGCATCTTAGGCTGCGAGACACGGGTAACTGCGCGTAGTGACGTGCGTGCAGGGTCGAACAACGGACCACTTGGACCCATTAGACATCTCCAGGGTGCGGAAACTTGGTTCTAGCACCCTCCCATACTATGGGTGAGACCTCAGTCCGTGCTCCGTGAACTGTTACCAAAAGGGCTAGTAGTACTGGGATTTCTTTGGCTAAGTCAACTCCGAACCTGGGTAGGCCCCAATAAGCCCACAAAGAAGAATTATATGTACAAAGTTTGCAATTACCCTCTTGTTTGAGTTAGAAAAAGAGAGAGGCAAAACTCACTGGTGGATGCAAATTTCAAAATATAAGAAAGTAGAGGATGTGGGTCTGTTGATGCCTCTAAAATTGCTGCATCAACATCGGGGAAAACCACGCGGTCCGGACCTTAGAGCAGCTCCTTTTCCGTTTGGTTTGGTGGCTCCGACTCGATGTAATGGAACCAATTTCCTAGTGATATATGAGTTGATGGGTGATTTGTTTGTAATGTATAACGAGAGTGATAAGTGCTTTATTCTAAAGTGCAAAAATATATAAACATAACTAATCCATCCCGGGTATTCTTCTAACAATGTGATTCTTGATTGTTTCTATTAACAAATAAACATAAAGATGACTTATTCATAAATAGAAATATGCATTCATATGATGATTACTTTGTTTAATTAATTGAACAAAGTAATAATTAAAACATTATCGCATTGATCATAATATATCACTGACATATATATTTAAAAGATGACAATTCTGAAATATTCAAAAGTGACAAGTTAAAGAATATCTTTAGAAACATATAAATATCAATAATAACAAAGTTGATAAATGCTAATTCACATAGAGAAATAAAATGAAAACATAGATAGTAGTAACGTATGCATTTGGATCTTCTCATATGTAAATCGCATTCAAGTTCTGCCTTCTCTTAACAAATAAACATAAAGATGACTTATTCATAAATAGAAATATGCATTCATATGATGATTGCTTTGTTTAATTAATTGAACAAAGTAATAATTAAAACATTATTGCATTGATCATAATATATCACTGACATATATATTTAAAAGATGACAATTCTGAAACATTCAAAAGTGACAAGTTAAAGGAATTTCTTTGGAAACATATACATATCAATAATAACAATGTTGATAAATGCTAATTCACATAGAGAATTAAAACGAAAACATAGATAGTAGTACCGTATGCATTTGGATCTTCTCTGATGTCAATCACATTCAAGTTCTGCCTTCTAATTTGGGAATAATTTCACAAGATGCAAAAGTGAAAATCTCATAAAAGCCTTCTTTGTCAAAATTCAGAATTTTGGTCCAGTCTTTTATAAAGAATATATATCGGAAATACAGTAGTGCAACCTCTGATTTAAGTATTAGTACAAAATTGAGGACCCTTTCTAAAAACATGATAGGGTCTTTAAATACTACAAATAACAACAACTATGAAAGAAAGTCGCTATGCGCTGGTATAACTAAAAACACATAAATCTGGGATTTATCCTTAAAATAGCAGTGTTGCGGTGGTCGAACGGATTCACTGTATCGGCTCATTTTATTGTGATTGCAGTTGACAAATGGCGAGAATTGGCTGGATTTCTGGTGGCTGACCCATCCGGGAGTGTAGCTGAGCTGTATAGGTGGCATCTGCAAGTTCGGGGACCATGCAATTGATCGCATCCGTGAGACAATTCATTGCCATTTGCTAAATGTGTGGCTTAAAAAGGAAAAACCAGAGTGTTTCCCATGTTAGGCTTTGAATGCATCTGATCAATTTTTCCCTTTGCGTCAGTTCTTGTTTCCGCTTTTGTTCTAACAATTTTACTTTTGGGAGTTTGCTTGGAGAGCAATCTATAATCAGGTTAGATAAATGCAGATTGTTGTTGATTAATTCAATCAGATTATTTGTTGCGGCTCTACATCTGGATGTAGCTCTCTCATCTTTCATTAATTGAAAATCCCATTCAAAAAACAAGATTTCCTTATATGACTCCAGTATTCTTGGCAGATTGACAGCTTTTCCCTCTTTTTAATCTTGCCATGATAGAAAATTAGTTAATTTTTCATCTGCCTTATCTAATTCAAGCCTTTGCATCCACTGATTTTTCAATCATAGATGTAGAGATATCACATAAGGGGACGGCGAATGATATATTATGACATAGAATATCCAATTTCCAGGATAAAGCCTTGGTTATTTCCAGGGCACAGTTCTGAATTCATTTACCTGGGGATATCCTTTAAATTTTTCTATCTGGTCTTTCATTTGCGCAATTATCTCTTCTTTTGATTTCTTCTCCTGCTCACTCAATAGCTACAGTTTGCTCAATTCCTAAGCCAACTCTTGTTGTTTATGGATGGTTTTTTCATCAATTCTCTGCTTTTCCAGTTTTAACTACTCATTTAATTTTTCATTAAGTTGCTTCTGTTCTATCAACTAATGTTCAAGCTACTCTATTTTTTGTTGTCGTTCTGCTAATTGTGCCTCTAGTTGGATGATTGCCTGTTCTTTTTCCTTCAACAAATGGCTAACCTTTGAAGCCTTATCCATTGTCGTTGTTGTATAAGCTTCGGCATACTGAGACAGTTTGGTTAAATCTTCTGAGGGATCGACCTCTGCCTTCCATACCACGTTCATCATCTTTACCTGGGGAGTCAAAAGAGGACTTTGATCAATTTTCCTCTTCTTCCTCTATATTTTAACTACAACCCTGTGCTTCGGACTGTAGAAGACATCAAGTGGTGGTATTTCTTCAATTTGTAGTAAAATTTCATCAGTGGGATTTTCAGGAATAATCTCTATATCATGCTGAAACTTGGGTGGGCTGCTTTGTTGGCATTATGATTCAGGTGTTGTCCTTGATGGCAAACTCATTCCGGTGGTAAATCAAGAAGGACGCAGGAAATATGTTCAGCAAGTGCGTCCCCGCTGGTATACCATACAGAACCCGCGTCCCGGGACGCAGGCCAGCCGTTCAGGAGGTGCGTCCGCCCAGTGCACACATTTCAAGGCAGAGAAAAGCACGTGGGGGTTTCTTGTGTGGTATCTAGCCGACGGTTTTGTGTTTCTATGGTGTCGGCTCGTGGTATTGTTCCACGCTTTGGGGAGAAGCTTGCCTATATAAAGCAAAGGAGTTCATTTGGATTAAGCATCATCTTGGTTGAATATCTCTTGGTGAGATCTAGTCCAAATCTATAAGGGCGAATCTTCTAATGGACTACGATCTATATGGCGCATGATCAGATCTGTGGATCTGAGTGTTTGGGTTGGTTCTGAAGTCCTCTTATCTTCTATATCTGAAGGGACGCAGATTCAGTGAAGGGAAAGTGCGCCGGGACGCAGTACAGTAAAGGCTCAGGTGCGTCTCTGAGGCAAAGGACGCGGCGCGACTGTGGTATTGGGTGCGTCTCTGAAGCGAAAGACGCGGCGCGATAGTGTTGCTGGGTGCGTCGGTCGCAGAAAAGCAAAGAGGAACAGTGCGTCTGCACGCAGAACAGCATAAGGTATACTGCGTCCAGTCGCAGGCCACAGAAAGAAAATATGCGTCCCTGTCTTAAGATGATCTGTTGACTGTATATTTCTGTTCATAAGGTGTTCTGGGTTGTTTCTGTAATTACTGATCTGATATCTGTAGTAGACTGTATCTGTTGTATACTTGTTGATCATTTGATTCTTCATGAAAAGAAGTAGGGGGTTGTAGCTCCCTTCCAGGAGAGACTGGAAAACGAGAGAGAGTTGTAGCTCTCTGCAGGTTGCAGCCTGCGTGCTGGTAAAGGACTGCACCAGTACAAAATCATTGTAAAAAGAATTTCTTGAAAGAAGATAGAGACATATTGCAGCAGGTGGTTTTTCTCCCGCATTGGGTTTCCACCTTACATCTTGTGTTCTTTGGTGTGACTGTCTATTTTCTTTATTCATGCTCATTGTTTTATGGTACTGATATGCAAGAATATTTCAAAAGATCAAATAAGGAAGATTTGGTAAATTGCTAGATAATACTGATTCACCCCCCCTCTCAGTATTATTTCCAACATGCTTGTTCCTACAATCAGAACTGTATTGTCTTCTGATTTTTGCATTATAGCCACTTCTGATGTAGTAAAACCTTAGGATTTATAAGGATTACTGATAATTGAATCAAACTGTTCCCACTCCTTGATTAACTTGGGATCAATGTTAATGTCCATATCAAGGGGTTTACTACTTCTTACCTGTTTCTGCTCCCTTTCTGGTGTCTTCTCTTTCTCAGGAATCTTTTCAATTTCAGGAGTTTGCTCAGTAATTTCCTTTTCACTATGGCCTTGTGGTCATACCATAGAGGCTGTATTTAATAAGTCTAGAGGGAGTGTTTCCAATCTCTGCGCCCTGAGCTTATTGAATTCCTCTAGTCCTTTTGCTCCCAATTTGATCTTGGCCATATGTTTGACTTGAGAAAATATTTCTACTGAAACAAAAAAGCCATCGTAGCTATCTTTCTCATGATCAAATCTGGCAATTTTGGCCTGAGCAGTAACATTGTAGGCAACCGATCTAGGATCATATTGCCTTTTTGGGATAATTGTGAGCTTTAATAGCTTTATTTTCTTGGCTTCCTTCTCTGCATGTTTGAAATCATGCAGAGTAAAAGCACTGCATCGAAGAGGAAATGTCGGCCACATGTGCTTCTTGGAATCCCTAAGAGTCCTTGACATCCCTTCAACTGTTATTTGATGTGCTAATTCTCTGGCCAGTAGTTTATCAGGGATATACAGGGGAAGAACATGTGGGTTGGCAAGGCTGCCGAAAAGTCTTATGTAAGTGAATCTTTCTTCTCCAAACCAACTACCAATTGCAGTTAGGTCGACTGATGCTTCCTCGGATAACCTAGGAGTAGGCTTATTGAATATGGCATAATACATGGGAAGAATAAAATCATGACAAATTCTATACAGGTGATTTTTATAATGGGCTTTTGTTAAGCCCCTATACTACTAGTGTAACCCCTTATTGTTATTAGTAAAACCCCCTTATTATATTGATGTACCCATGTAGTGCCCATATTGTTACTATTGTGCCCCATAGAAGCCCACTATTGTTATTATTGTGCCCTTACATTATTATTGTTATGTCGGCTCTGATTATATTATGACCCCTTAGACTCCTATATATAGAAAGGAGGTCTTTTCATTTGTATCATCAAAGAATCATTCATTTGTGTAATGTAAAGGAGGTTTCCCCCTCGAAGAGGTTGAATTCTAAGGCGTTGATCTATCTTTTCTATCTTTTTGTGAGCTGGTTTCATAACATTTGGTATCAGAGCTTTGGATTCTAGGGTTTCGCTGCTCCAAATAGGTCATCGTGGCATTTTCACTATAACTTTTTTTCTGCGATGTTTCAGAAGCTAAAAAAAAAACCCATTTGAGACGAATTCACACTGAACCTCGGGTCTGAATTTCAGAGCTTTTCACACTATATTGGTGGAGATATGATCTAAGGAAGTTGGTCTTTTTGCAAACTCCTGAATTACATTCCAAACAGGTGACCTGGGGAAAATCATCATAACTTTCTCTCTGAGCATTGGATTGAAATTTCGTAAGAAGGTACAGAAAAACGATGGACTATAGTTTCTTGTATATATTTTTCAGAGCCAAAGGTTGAAACAGTGACTCGTGGCATGCCATACAAGTTCGCTCTACGGAACTAGTCTATAATCAGGTCACTGTGGGAGAATTGGCATAACTCTTCCCTGGAGAATCCAATTTTGATCAGACTGGTGGCATTGGAAAGAGGACATAGAGGGCTACTACAGGTTGCAATTTCAGAACTTAAAGATATGAAAGTACAAAGTTACAGTCGTTTCAAGATCGAGCTCCTAAAATCAATAAAAAGCAAGATGAGGAAGTTTGATGGCGAGGATCCAGTAAATTGTATACTTCAGATGGAGCAATATTTTGATCTACATGGTGTATCACTGTTACAAAAGGTATGTATTGCATCTTCATATTTAGAACCGGATCAATTTTTATGGTATAAAGGGCTTTTTCTCGTAAAAAACTTGTTATGTGGTCAATTTTCATGGAGGAAATGATAGCACATTATGAGGATACAAAGAGCAACACCTTCTTTAGAGCAACACCACAACAATTGGAAAGAGTAAAAGGGCTTTGTTACATAGTGGAAAGTAAAATTATGGAAACAAGGAAGTCTACCCCTCACAACTATAAAGATAGAAGTGTTGTTTCTCCTAGCCTTCCACAACCTACAAGGGTTACACCAACAACAATTGGAAGAAAAAAGAGAAAAAGGGCTTTGTTACAATTGTGATAGCAAATGCACTAAAGGTCATAAGTGTGCTGAGAAGAAATTATTTTACATAGAGTATGAAGAGGAGGAATAAAAGGATCAAGAAACATCAAAAGAAGAGGATATACGCCAGGACCCAACCCCAGAGAAAGAAGAAATGAATCAGACCATATCTTGTAAAGAAATGGCAAGAATTACCACTCCTCAAACTCTCAAGATAGAAGGACATATCAAAAAGAAAAATGTGCAAGAAGTGAAATATCACATCGAGAAAGAAGAAATGAATCCAACCATATCTTGTAATTCATTGGTCGGAATTACCACTCCTCAAACTATCAAGATAGAAGGGCATATCAAGAAGAAAAATGTTCAAGAAGTGAAAGATCACATCGAGCATCAAGAAATGAATCTGGCCATATCTTGTAAAGGATTGGAAGAAATTACCACTCCTCAAACTCTAAAGATAGAAGGACATATCAGGAGAAAAAGGTTCAAGTAGTGAAAGATCACATCGAGCATCAACAACAAGTTCTCCAACTTTTAAAGGATAACGCCACTTTTGTGCAAATTTGAATGAAACAACAGGTAGATAAACATCGTAGTGAAAAATGTTTTGATGTAGGTGATTGGGTATTTTTACTGCTACATCTCAAGCAAGCTATTTATGAGAAGAAAATGTTGGCAATACTATATGCACTTAAGAAATGGCGACCTTACCGAATGGGAAGACCCTTCAAGGTAAAAATGGATCATGATAGTCTTAAATACTTTTTAGAACAACTTTTATATTTAGAAGAACAAAAAAAATGGGTCACAAATATGTTGGGTTATGACTTTGACATCATCTATAAAAAAGGGAAGCAAAATTTTGTTGCAGATGCACTTTCAAGAAAGGATGAGGATGTGGAAGCATTGTTTTGTGTTATTTCTATTATCCAACTAGATTGGATAAACGAAGCAAGGGATGAATGGAAGAAGGACGAAGAAGTATGGCAACTCATTCAAAAGTTGCAAAAGATCCCTATTCAAACAATATTGCCAAAACTTGAAGAGGAAGAAAAAATCATATTGGAACTTGGAGTAGTCACAGAAATAAGAACTCGACGGCTACGAAATCGATCAATTTCAGAGTATCTCATCAAGTGAAAGAACTTACCCACTAAAGATTCCACATGGGAGGACAAGAATTTTATACAGAAGCATCAAGAACTACTCAAGCGTTGAGGACAACAGTTTTTGAAGGAAAGGGGCATGTTAAGCCCCTATACTACTAGTGTAACCCCTTATTGTTATTAGTACAACCCCCTTATTATATTGATGTACCCATGTAGTGCCCATATTGTTACTATTGTGCCCCATAGAAGCCCACTATTGTTATTATTGTGCCCTTACATTATTATTGTTATGTCGACTCTGATTATATTATGACCGCTTAGACTCCTATATATAGAAATGAGGTCTTTTCATTTGTATCATCAAAGAATCATTCATTTGTGTAATGTAAAGGAGGTTGCCCCCTCGAAGAGGCTGAATTCTAAGGCGTTGATATATCTTTTCTATCTTTTTGTGAGTTGGTTACATAACAACTTTCCATAACTCCTTATGATAGATGTGAATGGGGTTGGGATCCTGGGGAGTCCATTTCCATCCGAGAATGGGGTATTCAGAATTAAAACAGATAGTGTCCATAATATAGGCACTCATGTAAAAGGGAGGTATCACCAGGGTAGACACAAACCTATTTCTTCTATATTCAATTATCTCAGTTGCCATTTTGTCAGATAGAATGTTTTCCTAGTCCATGATATAGCCATTAATTGCAGCCTCCATTAATGGGACCATATCTATAGAGAATTTAGCAGAATCATGGACTTCGAAGAGTCTGCACATCATTTCACCAGCATAACAATAAGTAGAGGCCAATGAATCTACAGAGTACATACCCGATGTTTCGTGCTTGTGCTTAGTCGGAAAGTGCCTCCATTGTCTGATAGGGTCAAATTCAATGTCGTTCTCCTTGGCAAAAGCCTCCAAAAATGCTTTGTTATACTGCTTCTCTGGTTGAGGTAAACGGTACATTTGTCTAAGATCCTTTGCCCCAAACGACTCGAACACCTTTCCATCAGCTATAGAGAATGTCCTGTCTATGGTCGCAATGATTTTAACAATCCACCTGATCACATCATTATAGGGTAAAACCTTGGCACGAGCTGCTATTCTATGTAGATATGAGCACGCCAATTTCTTAAGAGTATTCTCTGATTTAGTCGTGGAATCTGCTCTTGCCTGTTCTTTGAGTTCTTTAGGCTCTTCCGCTTCCAACAAATTGTAGATACTCTCCCAGGATGCTCTACCTAAACTGAGGTAGGTAGTATCAGTTATCAACCCTTTCTTATTTGGTTCTTCTTTGGCTACAATAGGGGGCTTAGGTTTCTTCACCTTCTTCGTCATTTTCTCCAGATTCATGAAATCAGAGTAGCTCTACATAAACAATGAAAACCGTAACAGAGAAATACACCTTCTCAAAGCTAATGTGAAATGAAATATAGTTATGGTAATTTACGCATGATAAACGAAATGTAATTAAGTATTACCACGGGTGAAATCCTCGAAGAACTCAACCTTAACTGCTAAATTAATGTCCTTCATAACTGCCAATCATGATAAATAAATGTAATGATTATACGTCGCATCGCACATATACATGATGGTCCTTTAAAACGTATCATTTGATTTTCCCGATCAGGGATCAATGATAAATCACATATCACAATCGAGGGGTTCATCGGTCAGGCTTAACGTTATGGACTGATAGCGCTGATTGCGATAAAGGTAAGGAATATAATAAGGCGGAGGGATAATCAATGAACCATTTGATTTATTGCTTTTAAGGTCTACGCCCGCTAATAATACCTTTTGATGGTTTTTTCTTGAAAAGCGCACCTTTATTTATGATATCGCATCGGCGAATTTGAAATGGCTTTCGCTATGCGTCACATGATATGTGCGATCACCGATTGCGATTATGTTATCGGATTAGAGGTTTAGTATAGACCTTTTATGATGCATTCTTTTTTAACTTTCCGATATGTGAACTCCGATCACATTATCGCATCGGAGATTTGCTTATAAGGGTTTCTCAAAAAAGGATATATCATATTATATTACATTTTAACAAAAAAGTTTCGGTTATTAGTTCTATCGGATTGGACCTTTTGATAAGGATTTCCAGGTATCATATGATTAAATCTAGGCATGCGATTATTATTGAATCATTGAATTTTAACTAAGTCTTAAAAAGGGACCCATTTCTATTTAAAGTTTTTTGATAAATTTTTTGAAATGGGGGGGTTGAATTCTAAGTCGTTGATCTATATTTTCTATCTTTTTGTGAGCTGGTTTCATAACATTTGGTATCAGAGCTTTGGATTCTAGGGTTTCACTGCTCCAAATAGGTCATCGTGGCATTTTCGCTATAACTTTTTTTTCTGCGATGTTTCAGAAGCTAAAAAAAAACTCATTTGAGACGAATTCGCACTGAACCTCGGGTCTGAATTTCATAGCTTTTCACACTATATTGGTGGAGATATGATCTGAGGAAGTTGGTCTTTTTGCAGACTCCTGAATTACATTCCAAACAGGTGACCTGGGGAAAATCATCATAACTTTCTCTCTGAGCATCAGATTGAAATTTCGTAAGAAGGTACAGAAAATTGATGGACTATAGTTTCTTGTATATATTTTTTAGAGCCAAAGGTTGAAACATTGACTCTTGGCATGCCATACAAGTTCGCTCTACGGAACTAGTCTATAATCAGGTCACTGTGGGAGAATTGGCATAACTCTTCCCTGGAGAATCCAATTTCGATCAGACTGGTGGCATTGGAAAGAGGACATGGAGGCTTACTGCAGGTTGCAATTTCAGAACTTAAAGATCTGAAAGTACAGAGTTACAGTCGTTTCAAGATCGAGCTCCTAAAATCAATAAAAAGCAAGATGAGGAAGTTTGATGGCGAGGATCCAATAAATTGGATACTTCAGATGGAGCAATATTTTGATCTACATGGTGTATCACTGTTACAAAAGGTATGTATTGCATCTTCATATTTAGAACCAGATCAATTTTTATGGTATAAAGGGCTTTGTTCTCGTAAAAAACTTGTTATGTGGTCAGTTTTCACGGAGGAAATGATAGCACATTATGAGGATACAAAGAGCAACACCTTCTTTAGAGCAACACCACAACAATTGGAAAGAGTAAAAGGGCTTTGTTACATAGTGGAAAGTAAAATTATGGAAACAAGGAAGTCTACCCCTCACAACTATAAAGATGGAAGTGTTGTTTCTCCTAGCCTTCCACAACCTACAAGGGTTACACCACAACAATTGGAAGAAAAAAGAGAAAAAGGGCTTTGTTACAATTGTGATAGCAAATGCACTAAAGGTCATAAGTGTGCTGAGAAGAAATTATTTTACATAGAGTATGAAGAGGAGGAATAAAAGGATCAAGAAACATCAAAAGAAGAGGATATACGCCAGGACCCAACCCCAGAGAAAGAAGAAATGAATCAGACCATATCTTGTAAAGAAATGGCAAGAATTACCACTCCTCAAACTCTCAAGATAGAAGGACATATCAAAAAGAAAAATGTGCAAGAAGTGAAAGATCACATCGAGAAAGAAGAAATGAATCCAACCATATCTTGTAATTCATTGGTCGGAATTACCACTCCTCAAACTGTCAAGATAGAAGGGCATATCAAGAAGAAAAATGTTCAAGAAGTGAAAGATCACATCGAGCATCAAGAAATGAATCTGACCATATCTTGTAAAGGATTGGAAGAAATTACCACTCCTCAAACTCTAAAGATAGAAGGACATATCAAGAGAAAAAGGTTCAAGTAGTGAAAGATCACATCAAGCATCAACAACAAGTTCTCCAACTTTTAAAGGATAACGCCACTTTCGTGCAAAATTGAATGAAACAACAGGTAGAAAAACATCGTAGCGAAAAATGTTTTGTAGGTGATTGGGTATTTTTACTGCTACATCTCAAGCAAGCTATTTATGAGAAGGAAATGTTGGCAATACTATATGCACTTAAGAAATGGCGACCTTACCGAATGGGAAGACCCTTCAAGGTAAAAATGGATCATGATAGTCTTAAATACTTTTTAGAACAACTATTATCTTTAGAAGAACAAAAAAAATGGGTCACAAATATGTTGGGTTATGACTTTGACATCATCTATAAAAAAGGGAAGCAAAATTTTGTTGCAGATGCACTTTCAAGAAAGGATGAGGATGTGGAAGCATTGTTTTGTGTTATTTCTATTATCCAACTAGATTGGACAAATGAAGCAAAGGATGAATGGAAGAAGGACGAAGAAGTATGGCAACTCGTTCAAAAGTTGCAAAAGATCCCTATTCAAACAATATTGCCAAAACTTGAAGAGGAAGGAAAAATCATATTGGAACCTGGAGCAGTCACAGAAATAAGAACTCGACGGCTACGAAATCCATCAATTTCAGAGTATCTCATCAAGTGAAAGAACTTACCCACTGAAGATTCCACATGGTAGGACAAGAATTTTATACAGAAGCATCAAGAACTACTCAAGCGTTGAGGACAACAGTTTTTGAAGGAAAGGGGCATGTTAAGCCCCTATACTACTAGTATAACCCCTTATTGTTATTAGTAGAACCCCCTTATTATATTGATGTACCCATGTAGTGCCCATATTGTTACTATTGTGCCCCATAGAAGCCCACTATTGTTATTATTGTGCCCTTACATTATTATTGTTATGTCGACTCTGATTATATTATGAACCCTTAGACTCCTATATATAGAAATGAGGTATTTTCATTTGTATCATCAAAGAATCATTCATTTGTGTAATGTAAAGGAGGTTGCCCCCTCGAAGAGGCTGAATTCTAAGGCGTTGATATATATTTTCTATTTTTTTGTGAGTTGGTTTCATAACAGCTTTCCATAACTCCTTATGATAGATGTGAATGGGGTTGGGATCCTGGGGAGTCCATTTCCATCCGAGAATGGGGTATTCAGAATTAAAACAGATAGTGTCCATAATATAGGCACTCATGTAAAAGGGAGGTATCACCCGGGTAGACACAAACCTATTTCTTCTATATTCAAGTATCTCGGTGGCCATTTTATTAGATAGAATGTTTTCCTAGTCCATGATATAGCCATTAATTGCAGCCTCCATTAATGGGACCATATCTATAGAGAATTTAGCAGAATCATGGACTCCGAAGAGTCTGCACATCATTGCACCAGCATAACAATAAGGAGAGGCCAATGAATCTACAAAGTACATACCCGATGTTTCGTGCTTGTGCTTAGTTGGAAAATGCCTCCATTGTCTGATAGGGTCAAATTCAATGTCGTTCTCCTTGGCAAAAGCCTCCAAAAATGCATTGTTATACTGCTTCTCCGGTTGAGGTAAATGGTACATTTGTCTAAGATCCTTTGCCCTAAACGACTCGAACACTTTTCCATCAGCTATAGAGAATGTCCTGTCTATGGTCGCAATGCTTTCAACAATCCACATGATCACATCATTATAGGGTAAAACCTTGGCACGAGCTGCTATTCTATGTAGATATGAGCAGGCCAATTCCTTAAGAGTATTCTTTGATTTACTCGTGGAATCTGCTATTGCCTGTTCTTTGAGTTCTTCAGGCTCTTCCGCTTCCAACAAATTGTAGATACTCTCCCAAGATGCTCTACCTAAACTAAGGTAGGTAGTATCAGATATCAACCCTTTCTTATTTGGTTCTTCTTTGGCTACAATAGGGGGCTTAGGTTTCTTCACCTTCTTTGTCATTTTCTCCAGATTCATGAAATCAGAGTAGCTCTACATAAACAATGAAAAATGTAACAGAGAAATACACCTTCTCAAAGCCAATGTGAAATGAAATATAGTTATGGTAATTTACACATGATAAACGAAATGTAATTAAGTATTACCACGGGTGAAATCCTCGAAGAACTCAACCTTAACTGCTAAATTAATGTCCTTCATAACTGCCAATCATGATAAATAAATGTAATAATTATACGTCGCATCGCACATATGCATGATGGTCCTTTAAAACGTATCATTTGATTTTCCCGATCAGGGATCAACGATAAATCACATATCACAATCGGGGGGTTCATCGGTCAGGCTTAACGTTTTGGACTGATAGCGCTGATTGCGATAAAGGTAAGGAATATAATAAGGCGGAGGGATAATCAATGAACCATTTGATTTATTTCTTTTAAGGTCTACGCCCGCTAATAATACCTTTTGATGGTCTTTTCTTGAAAAGCGCACCTTTATTTATGATATCGCATCGGCGAATTTGAAATGGCTTTCGCTATGCGTCACATGATATGTGCGATCACCGATTGCGGTTATGTTATCGGATTAGAGGTTTAGTATAGACCTTTTAGGATGCATTCTTTTTTAACTTTCCGATATGTGATCTCCGATCACATTATCGCATCGGAGATTTGCTTATAAGGGTTTCTCAAAAAAGGATATATCATATTATATTACATTTTAACAAAAAGGTTTTGGTTATTAGTTCTATCGGATTGGACCTTTTGATAAGGATTTCCAGGTATCATATGATTAAATCCAGGCATGCGATTATTATTGAATCAATGAATTTTAAATACGTCTTAAAAAGGGACCCATTTCTATTTAAAGTTTTTTGATAAAAATTTTGAAATGGGGGGGTTGTTGTACAACACAACAATTGGCGATTCACTGGAAGAAACAATTATCTCTGAGAAAGTAATGCAGTATTTTAAATTTCTTAATTTGGGAACCTTTGAGTATAAAGAAAATAATCTAAGAATAATTAGATAATCATTAACTCTGAATATAATGAAAAAAATGTTTTTGCACTTTCTTTCTTATCTTAAAATAAAAACATTCTAAGTTTATTTAAGCCTTGATTGGTTGATAAAGATAAAACAAGGAGACTTCTCCAACTTAGCTTATATGATGACTCTGTTGTCATAGGTAGTTCCTCTGCTACCAACAAACGTTTATAGTCTCGACAGGGTTACCTTTTAACCATGTAATCATTCATTGTCCCATCCATCTCAGAGTATAATTTCTAAGAGTGAATCCAAAAAGATATGTTTACACATATTTTTTCCCTTTCGTATTTTTCATCTTCTTTATTACTTTTTAAAAGATAAAAAGCCATTGTCTTGGTTTGGTGGCCAGTTGTTGACATTGCCATTCACTGGTTGTAATTGAACTAAACAAGCTGGCTCGTGATGAGACCCCTTATCTTATAATTATAAGCCATTAACCTGTTTTGATATGCAGTATTGGTAATGTCAGTTTAATTAGTTCCCTATGATCATGGTAAGTAGGCTCGTAATGAGACCTCTTCTCTTTTATATCAAACATATTTTAGAATTACACTCCGAAAAATCATAAACTTTGGGGATGGGGTGAATGATTTACTCCTTAAGAGAATATGGCTGACAATTCAAGAGTTGTAGATGTTAGGTTTGGATAAATCTTTTTTTTTTACAGATAACCTCATTCGGGCTTTAAAAACTTGGAATGATTTAGAATATTTTCAAGGATTGTAAAAGATTTTACAAAAATAAAAGAGGTTTTCAGAGTTTTATTTTTATCTAACTTTTTAGAACTGTATTCTTTTCCTTAAAGGCTTCCATCTATCAAAAGTAAGTATTTACACTATTTTCTTTAGGCAAATTTCAAAACAATAAAGGCCAATAGAAGGCTATTTACAACCTTATTTCCTAAACATAGAAATTCAAACAAACAAAACTGCAAATTGAATATTTACAAGTAAGAAGGGGTTACCTTCTTAAGTAAAGAATTTTTTCAAGATAAGCCCATTGACAGGAAGAGAATCTCTCTTTCCTGATAGATCTTGCAATATAAATGTTGATGGGCCTATCTTCTCAATGATTTGAAACGGTCCTAGCCACATCTTCTAAAATTTAGTGTGTTTACCTTTATCTTTGTGTGCTTTGTCCCATTTCAAAACAAGATCACCAATTTGTAAAAATTTTGGGCTGGTAGAAATTGTATCAAAAGAAGACTTAATAACCTGTTGATTCTTTGCATGTGTAATTCTGGCATTTTCCATTTCTTCTTCTAATTTAAGGATTTGATTATATCTTAATTGAATCGAAGATGAGGGATTTTCCTCAATAAATTGCACTAAGGCCATAGATGGGAGTGCTAAGTTTGCTGGTATGACAGCTTCCTTCCCACACACTAAATTGAATGGAGAAGTGCCTATTGAGGCCTTCTGTGTTATACGGTCTGCCCATAATGAAAATACTAAGGACTTGTGCCAATTCTTTTGATTCTGATCAACAATTCCCTTAATGATTTTGATAAGATTTTTGTTGGTTGATTCTGCTAAACCATTACCCTGAGGGTAGTAGTTTGTAGAATATTTCAATTTAAATCCTCTTTTAATAGTAAATGCAAGTATGGTATTTCTACAAAAATAATATGCATTATAAAAAATGAGAGCATTTGGTACGCCAAACCTGGTAATGATATATTGATCTATGAATTCAATAATTGCCTCAGAGTTGGCTACCTTCAAAGGAGTTGCTTCTACCCACTTTGTAAAGTAATCCGTGGCTATAAGGATATATCTGTGCTGCTTGGAAGAATGCGTAATAATCTCTCCAATGATATCCAGTCCCCATTGTTCAAAGGGTTGTTCAATGTTGACTGGTTGCAAAGGAAAAACTGACTTTCTTTATTTTCCACTGGCAGCCTGACATGTTCTGCATTCCCTTACATATTCATGGGCATATTTGAATAACGTGGGCCAATAATAACCAGCATGTCTAATTTTGTGAGCTGTTGTATCACCTCCAAAATGTCCACCTGCTGGACCATCATGTAATTCCTGCAAGACCTTTTGTGCTTCAGGTTTTTCAAGGCATCTTAACAAAATTGAATCATAATTCCTTCTAAACAACACATCATCAATAATCTCAAAATGTTTTTTCTTTCAGTCTCAAGGAATGTTTATTTTTGTAAGAGAGATTAGAAAGAGCGTATCCATTTTTTAAATAAAATAATAAATCTGCATATTGAGATTCAGGGTTGATGGTACTTATTTCATTGGCTTCTTGAATATTGTTCGAATCTTCATGTTCTTGGATGTTAGAAGCTTCTGCTAACAACCTGAAAAAACCTTGACCTTTAACAATTTTTGTTGGTTTAATGTCCAAATCATATTCTTGTAACGCTGTAACCCAGTTATCCCTTTTCTCTCCTAATTCCCTTTGGACAAGTAATTGCATCATTGCTGAAAATGGGACTATTACTTTTGAATGAGTTTTTAAGAGGAAAGGCCTAAAGTGTTTAATAGATTTAAACACAACAAAGGCTTGCTTTTCTACTTCAGAATAATTAATCTCAGCACCTTGAATATTTGAACTGAAAAATGATATGGGTGCTTCCACGTTTTGATCATTGATTTGTGTCAACACAACTGCATAAGAAGTGTCGGATGCTAAAGTATATAAAAAAAAGTGATTGGAAAAATTTGGAGTGTTTAATGCAGGGGCACTAATGATTGCCTGTTTGATTGAATCAAAAGCTTCCTTTTCTTTATGCCCCCATTTAAACATTGCATTTTTCTTAATCATGGTTTGTAATGGTAAAACAATTTGTGAAAAATCTGGAACAAATCTTTTTACAAAATTTATTTGACCTAAGAATGATTGTATTGATTTTTTATTGTGTGGAAGTGGAATATCAAAAATCTCCTTGATCTTTTTTAGATCGATATAAATGCCATCTTTTGAGACAATAAACCCCAAGAGTTTACCTTGATCAAGAGAAAAAAATGATTTCTTGGGATTTAATGAAATCCCATACTTTTTACAGCGTTCAAAGATTTGCTTCAAATCATGTAAATGATTTGCTCTTTTCTTGGAGAAGATAGTAATGTCATCCAAATAGACAACAACTGACTTATTAATCAAACCCTTGAATGCTATATCCATTGCTCTCTGGAAGGTAGCTCCAACATTAATCAAACTGAAAGGCATTTTTTGGTAGGCATATGTTCCCCACTTAGTTCTGAAAGTAGTCTTGAGTCTGTCATCTGGATGCACCAATATTTGGTTATATCCAGAAAAACCATCCAAGAAAGACATTAATTCGGAACCAGCTACTGAATGAGGAGTTTGTTCCATTCTTGGTAGTGGGAAGTTATCCTTTTGGCACGCCTTATTAAGATTTTTGAAATCAATGCAAACTCTAATGTCATTGTTATTCTTCCGAACAAGCACTAAGTTAGAAACCCATTTTGAATGTCTAACATGGAAAATTATCTTAGCTTTCAAGAGTTTGTTTAACTCTGCTTTAATCTGACTTTCTAGGTTCGAATGAATTTTTCTCAATTTTTGGTGCACTGGTTTCTCTTCAGAAATCATTGGAATTGTATGTTGTATGATAGAAGTGTCATATGTTTTAAGTCATCATAATTCCAAGCGAAAACATTTTTGTACTTATTCAATAGTCTTATAAAAGCAAATCTTTCTTCTGAGATGAGTCCTAATCATAGATTAATATTTTGAGGTTTGGCCTCACTGCCAAGATTTATTAATTCAAACCTCAAAGTAGAACTTTGGAGTTTGGAATTAGTAACCTGTTTAAACCTATCCTTGATGTCATAAAGATCCTGAAGCTTGACCACTGATTTAGGTATGGAATTCTCCTCAAGTTTTTGCTTTATTTGCAGATCATGATCACTTTCATCAATAATCTGATCATCATAGGATTTCTCAGAAGTTAAGAAATTCAAAATGTCGTCATCATGATTAAATACCTGCCAGTTAGTGACATTGTTTGGAACCAATGGTCTAAAAATTAATTCAACTGAAAATCTATCAGGGCTGTAATCCTCGGATGGGAGGAGCTTAGAAGCAACATTGGTTAATAAATCAGCTGCTGCATTCTAAGATCTAGGAATGGGAGAGATATTAAATGCTAGAAAATGAGATATAAGGTCTTGAACCAAGGACTGATAATGTTTAAGATGACCAGAAAGGCAATGTATAGTATTCCTTGCTTGATAACAATCTCAGAGTCACCGAATACTTTAAGATATTGTACTTTTAGGCCTATTTCTTTGTAGAGTCCTTGGATCAATGCCTCATATTCAGTAGTATTATTTGTACACTCAAATTCTAGTCTGCAAGATAACATAGTTTTTTCCCCCTCAGGACTAACTAAAACACATGCTGCTCCTGCACTGTCATTGGATTTTGACCCATCAAAATATAAAGAAGAAAATATAGGTTTATCTACAGTTTTATCTACAATTTCTTCAGCAATAGTAATACACCTTGATGTATCTGTATGAATTTTTTTTCTATTTGTGATGTGAAACTATAAACTGAGAAAGGTGATGATTGAGCATTAAAATTACCAAAGAATGATTCTGATGAGTAATTTCCAAGAATGTTATTATTGAAAGCTATGGGCTGATTTTCTTGTTCAAACTCTGTTACAATATGGGTCATATGCTTCTCCTGATCAATATTAATTTGATTTTGTTTCCCTTTATAGGGAAGCCACATATGAGACCAATCGGTAGAAATGTAACCATGGAGTTTCTCATATCAATCCCTGCTTAGAATTAAGCCATAAAAATTAGGGATGTCAGCAATCAATATATCAATTCTTTGAACTACTCTTGGATCAGCTGATAACCTAATGGTAACTGAATTGATTTCTCATAATACTTGAACCTTAATTCGATCCAACTGAACAATATGCACTACAGAATTTTGGGGCTCGATGTTCAATTTTGAGCAAACCGAAGCTGGCATTATATTCGATGAAGCCCCTGAATCTATTAAGAAATTATGCAAGTTTCTATTTTAAATTTCATAGGTCAAGAGAAAAGGAGGGGTATGAGAATTAGATATGTCTCTGAACACAACATCAATAGCTTCTACTCTATCGGATGGTGGCTTACCAGTCCCTTTGGCTGCCTTAGACAGTACAACAATTGGAAGAGGAGAAGAAGGCATTGCATTTAATTCTTTGAGTAGCAATTTCTGTTGGTGTTTGAGCTTGCTAAGCTCAAATAAAGAGATGTTTGCTTTAGTCTTCTTCATGTCTTCTATAATATTATAATCCTTAGAGTCAGAGACTACCAATGTCTTGGATGGTGAGGGAGGATTGGAATATGATGGTTGGTTTTGAGTAGGAATTTTTTAAGGGAGCCTTATCTTTGTTAGTAGGACTTACATTTTTCTTCTTTTGAATTGGTTGAGCAGGGTCTGTGGCTCCTTTACTCCTGGTACTTACTGGGAAAGCTTCTTGTTCAATTTCAGTATCTGAATTAGGAAAAATAAAGTCCCACATACCATGACATTCAACAACCTCTTCTTCCTCAGTTTCCTCTGATGATAAGATTGCATCTTCATCTTCATCATTGTCTAGATTTGATTCTACATTAGATATATCATTAGGTGGTTTTGATTCAGCTCTTTTGAAGTTTCTAAATGGCTTCTTAGTAGAGGTCTCGACTACTTGTTTCTTAATTTATACCATTTCGTTTGACATAGTTCTTAGAACTTTTTGGAGACCCTCCATATCATATGGATCTTTTGTCACTTTCTTCTTTGAATCATCTTTAAAAGTAACCTTTTTGGACTTTCACTCTTCAAGAGCGAATTTCTTCTCTAAGGCAATGATACGTTTTTCCACAATGATTGCTTCTTTCATATTCTCTGCTAAAGTGGGCTTTGTAGCTCTATCTATGAAGATTGCTATATTCGAAGGTAAGGCAGATATGTACCATTCACTTCGAACCTCTTCAGTAGGTTTAGATGTGGCAGGAATCTTATTTAAGAGCTTATTAAATCACGAGTTGTAATCTTTTATAGGTTCTATTGATTAAGTTTTAAGATTCAATAGATCATTGATTAATGTCACTGTAGACCTATCATCACCGAATTTAGTCAAGAACTACTCTTGGAAAGCATTCCAACTAGTAATGGATCCTGCTGGTAATGAAAAATACCAGGATCCAGCTGCTCCTTGTAAGGTATATGGAAAAATCCTTACAACAACATCTTCTTCGGTCACTCCATTTAATTTTATTGACAACATAAAATTGTTTATGTGTTCTTCTGCCAGTATGCCTATCTCTGGGTTAAACTTTGGCAACCATTTTCAGGATGAGCTAAAAATTGACTCAAGGGTGTAGGCATTGTGACTACCCCTGGATTTGTCCATGGCCTCTATGCCATTGTTGAGCTAATAACAGAGGAAAGCGCAGATGAAGTTACAAATGGTTGGGAAGACGATGTTGCAGTTCCAGTAACCTGTTGGACAACAATATGGAGTTGGGGGGTGGATGGTTGACTTTGCAATGGGTTAGATGAAATGGATGATGATGATGAAAGAGTCTCACTATCATACTCTTCAGGTGTCTTCCTTTCTCTTTTCCTTTTAGGCAGAGGAAATTCTGTTGGTTCAATACCAAGCTTTTCACTCTGTAATCTGGTAAGAGGATGGGAAGGAATGTATTGCAAAGTCACACTGCCTTGAGATAATTTAGATTTCTCTTGCGATATTGAAAACCCTTGAAGTTTATGAATCAAAGACTGAACTTCAGGGGGCTCAAGAGTGGATTTATCTGATATGTTCAAGTTTTCAGCAGTGGTTGTTACTTTGTCAACTTCTCGCTTAAAAGTTGGAGATTTAGAATGTGAGGGAGAAGTCGGGGAAGATGTTGAGGGAGTTTTACTCTCAGAATGGGATCTGGATTTGAATTCACTCGCCATTAATAGTTCATGCCCTCCTTCTAGCGCCAAAAATTTTGATGCCTCTAAAATCGCTGCATCAACATCGGGGAAAATCACCCGGTCTGGACCTTAGAGCAACTCCTTTTTCGTTTGGTGTGGTGGCTTCGACTGGATGTAATGGGACTAGTTTCCCAGTGATATATGAGTTGATGGGTGATTTGTTTGTAATGTATAATGAGAGTGATAAGTGCTTTATTCTAAAGTGCAAAAATATACAAAGATAACTAATCTATCCCAGGTATTCTTCTAACAATGTGATTCTTGATTATTTCTATTAACAAATAAAAATAAAGATGACTTATTCATAAATAGAAATATGCATTCATACGATGATTACTTTGTTTAATTAATTAAACAAAGTAATAATTAAAACATTATTGCATTGATCATAATATATCATTGACATATATATTTAAAAGATGACAATTCTGAAACATTCAAAAGTGACAAGTTAAAGAATTGCTTTAGAAACATATACATATCAATAATAGCAAAGTTAATAAATGCTAATTCACATAGAGAAATAAAACGAAAACATAGATAGTAGTACCGTATGCATTTGGATATTCTTTGATGTAAATCACATTCAAGTTCTGCCTTCTAATTTGGGAATAATTTCATAGGATGCAAAAGTGAAAATCTCATAAAAGCCTTCTTTGTCAAAATTCAGAATTCTGGTCCAGTCTTTTATAAAAAATATATATCAGAAGTACAGTAGTGCAACCTCCGATTTAAGTCTTAGTACAAAATTGCGGACCCTTTCTAAAAACATGAAAGGGTCTTTAAATACTACAAATAACAACAAACTATGAAAGAAAGTCGCTATGCGCTGGTATAACTAAAAACACATAAATTTGGGATTTATCCTGAAAATAGCAGTGCTGCGGCAGTCAAATGGATTCACTGTATCAGCTCATTTTCTTGTGATTGCAGTTGACAAATGGTGAGCATTGGCTGGATTTCCGGTGGTTGACTCATCCGGGAGTGTAGCTGAGCTGTATAGGTGGCATCGGCAAGTTCGGGGACCATGTAGGTAATCGCATCTATGAGACACTTCATCGCCATTTGCTGACTGTGTGGTTTAACAAGGAAAAACTAGAACGTTTCCCATGTTAGGCTTTGAATGTCTCCGATCAATTTTTGCCTTTGCGTCAACTCTTGTTTCCACTTTTGTTTTAACAATTTTACTTTTGGGAGTTTGCCTGGAGAGCAGTTTGTAATCAGGTTAGATAAATGCAGACTGTTGCTGATTAATTCAATCAGATTATTTGTTGCGGCTCTGCATTTGGATGTAGCTCTCTCAGCTTTCATTAATTGAGACTCCCATTTGGAAAACAAGATTTCCTTATGTGACTCCAGTATTCTTGGCATATTGGTAGCTTTTCCCTCTTTTGAATCTTGCCATGATAGAAAATTAGTAAATATTTCATCTACCTTATCTAATTCAAGCCTTGCATCCACTGATTTTTCAATCATAGATGCAGAGATATCACATAAGGGGATGACAAATGATATATTATGACATAGAATATCCAATTGCCGGGACAAAGCCTTGGTTATTTATAGGGCTTTAGTTCTGAATTCATTTACCTGGGGATATCCTTTAAATTGTTCTATCTGGTCTTTCATTTGCGTGATTAGCTCTTCTTTTGATTTCTTCTCTTGCTCACTCAATAGCTGTAGTTTGCTCAGTTCTTGAGCCAACTCTTGTTGTTTATGGATGGCTTGTTCATCAATTCTTTGCTTTTCCAGTTTTAACTACTCATTTAATTTTTCATTAAGTTGCTTCTGTTCTATCAAATGCTGTTCAAGCTACTTTATTTTTTGTTGTCGTTCTGCTGATTGTGCCACTGGTTGGATGATTGCCTGGTCTTTTTCCTTCAACAAATGGCTAACCTTTGAAGCCTTATCCATTGTCGTTGTTGTATAAGCTTTGGCATACTGAGACAGTTTTGTTAAATCTTCTGAGGGATCGACCTCTGCTTTCCATATCACGTTCATCATCTCTACCTGGGGAGTCAAAAGAGGACTTTGATCAATTTTCCTCTTCTTCCTCTGTCTTTTAACTATAGCCCTATGCTTCGGACTGTAGAAGACATCAAGTGGTGGTATTTATTCAATTTGCAGTACAATCTCATCAGTGGGATTTTCAGGAATAATTTCTATATCATGCTGAAACTTGGGTGGGCCGCTTGTTCCTACAATCGGAACTGTATTGACTTCTGATTTTTGCATTGTAGCCACTTCTGGTGTAGTAAAACCTTGGGATTTATCAGGATTACTGATAATTGAATCAAACTGTTCCCACTCCTTGATTAACTTGGGATCAATGTTAATGTCCATATCAAGGGGTTTACTACTTCTTACCTGTTTTTGCTCCCTTTCTGGTGTCTTCTCTTTCTCAGGAATCTTTTCAATTTCGAGAGTTTGCTCAGTAATTTCCTTTTCACTATGGCTTTGTGGTCGTACCATAGAGGCTGTATTTAATAAGTCTAGAGGGAGTTTTTCCAATCTCTGCACCCTGAGCTTATAGAATTCCTCTAGTCCTTCTACTCCCAATTTGATCTTGGCCATATGTTTGACCTGAGAAAATATTTCTGCTGAAACAAACAAGTCATCATAGCTATCCTCCTCATGATCAAATCTGGCAATTTTGGCCTGAGCAGTAACATTGTAGGCAACCGATCTAGGATCGTATTGCCTTTTTGGGATAGTTGCGAGCTTTAATAGCTTTATTTTCTCGGCTTCCTTCTCTGCATGTTTGAAATCATGTAGAGTAAAAGCATCGCATCGAAGAGGAAATGTCGGCCACATGTGCTTCTTGGAATCCCTAAGAGTCCTTGACATCCCTTCAACTGTTATCTGATGTGCTAATTCTCTGGCCAGTAGTTTATCAAGGATATACAGGGGAAAAACATGTGGGTTGGCAAGGCTGCCGAAAAGTCTTATGTAAGTGAATTTTTCTTCTCCAAACCAACTACAAATTGCATTTAGGTTGACTGATGCTTCCTTGGATAACCTAGGAGCAGGCTTATTGAATATGGCATAATACACGGGAAGAATAAAACCATGAGAAATTCTATACAGGTGATTTTTATAATGGGCTTTCCATAAATCCTTATGATAGACGTGAATGGGGTTGGGATCTTGGGGATTCCATTTCCATCCGAGAATGGGGTATTCGAAATTAGAACAGATAGTGTCCATAATATAGGAACTCATGTAAAAGGGAGGTATCACCCAGGTAGACACAAACCTATTTCTTCTATATTCAAGTATCTCGGTGGCCATTTTATCAGACAGAATGTTTTTCCAGTCCCTGATATAGCCATTACTTGCAGCCTCCATTAATGGGACCATATCTATAGAGAATTTAGCATAATCATGGACTCCGAAGAGTCTGCACATCATTTCACCAGCATAACAATAAGGAGAGGCCATTGAATCTACAGAGTACATACCCGATGTTTCATTCTTGTGCTTAGTCGGAAAGTGCCTCCATTGTCCGATAGGGTCAGATTCAATGTCATTCTCCTTGGCGAAAGCCTCAAAAAATGCTTTGTTATACCGCTTCTCCTGTTGAGGTAAATGGTACATTTTTCTAAGATCCTCTGCCCTAAATGACCCAAACACTTTTCCATAAGCTATAGAAAATGTCCTGTTTGTGGTCACAATGCTTTCAACAATCCACCTGACCACATCATTATAGGGTAAAACCTTGGCACGAGTTGCTATTCTATGTAGATATGAGCAGGCCAATTCCTTAAGAGTATTCTCTGATTTACTCGTGGAATCTGCTGTTGCCTGTTCTTCGAGTTTTTCAGGCTCTTTTGCTTCCAGCAAATTGTAGATACTCTCCCAGGATGCTCTACCTAAACTGAGGCAGGTAGTATCAGATATCAACCCTTTCTTATTTGGTTCTTCTTTGGCTATGATAGGGGGCTTGGGTTTCTTCACCTTCTTCATCATTTTCTTCGGATTCATCAACTCACAGTTTCTCTGCACAAACATTGAAAAACGTAACAGAGAAATACACTCGCTCAAAGCCAATGTGAAATGAAAAATAGTTATGGTAATTTACGCATGATAAACGAAATGCAATTAAGTATTACCACGGGTGAAATCCTCGAAGAACTCAACCTTAACTGCTAAATTAATGTCCTTCATAACCGCCAATCATGATAAATAAATGTAATAATTATACGTCACATCGCACATATGCGTGATGGTCCTTTAAAACGTATCTTTTGATTTTCCTGATCAGCGATCAACGATAAATCGCATATCACAATCGAGGGGTTCATCGGTCAGGCTTAACGTTTTGGATTGATAACGTTGATTGCAATAAAGGTAAGGAATATAATAAGGCGGAGGGATAATCAGTGGACCATTTGATTTATTTCTTTTAAGGTTTATGCCTGCTAATAATACCTTTTGACGGTCTTTTCTTGAAAATCACACCTTTCTTTATGATATCTCATCGGCGAATTTGAAAGGGCTTTTGCTATGCGTCACATGATATGTGTGATCACTGATTGCAATTATGTTATTAGATCAGATGTTTAGTATAGACCTTTTAGGATGCATTCTTTTTTAACTTTGCGATATGCGATCTCCGATTGCATTATCGCGTTAGAGATTTTCTTAGAAGGGTTTCTCAAAAAAGGATATATCATATTATATTACATTTTAACAAAAAGGTTTAGGATATTAGTTCTATCGGATCGAATCTTTTGATAAGGATTTCCAGGTATCATATGATTAAATCCAGGCATGCGATTATTATTGAATCATTGAATTTAACTAAGTCTTAAAAAGGGACCCGTTTCTATTTAAAGTTTTTTGATAAAAATTTTGAAATGGGGGGGTTGTTGTACAACACAACAGGGTCTCATGGAGCAAAATGTACAAGGAATGGGTAAGGAATTGACTGACTTGAGGCTAAAGGAATCAATCATGAAGGAGCAATTGTAGTTATAAAATAAGAGGCTAAGAGAGAAACTATAGGAAAATGAGGTACAACTTGCCACCATGGAAAGTTTGTCCATGAAGGACATCCAATGCAGGAAACCATCCAAATCATATGCCTTTTTCCCCAAAGAACAATGAGCTAAGGAATGAAATTGCATGAAGAACAATATAGAAAGAAAATGGATAGGTTGCTAAGAGGATGAACAACAATTTCAGTAGGGGGTATGATGGGTCTCCAAATTAGACAGAAATTAAGGCCCATCTAACCCCTCTTAGGCACATAAATACTATATTAAATCTCTCCTTCTACACGTAATACCGTTTTTTTAGCTTTAATATGTTCTTAGGAAGGTTTGGAGATAATTGCATATTAGGTGCCTAATATTATTTATTTTTGCAGAATATTGGGAGAATTTTGAGTAAATTCTGAACGAGATAATATAGGGACTTGCTCCCTACTATAGGATGGACCAATATCGGATAATAAATGAACAAGATATCATGCAATTATTGACAAATTCTATAGCTCAAATGATTGAGAAAATCTAGTAATGTGTTCCCTATCATTTAATGAAGATTCCTATTATTGGGAACTAGATCCACTTTTTGAGGGATTTTGGAGGGGAAAGCCACTTTTTTTCAAGGAGGATACTTCCCCATTTATTTTTATAAGTACCAATATGAATTTTCTTCTAGGGGCATGTATTTCTTAGTCTTCTTATGGAGAAAACTTCTTATTTAGCAACTCCACTTTCATTTCTAGCATGTATGTACTTGGATTGATTCAAATAACAAGGTTTGGTGCCATTTTTAGCTTCTAAATCTTGGTTTTCTTCATAGGACTCTGAGTATCCTTGGGGTTGGCCATTTGAGGAGCCTCAGATCCCTCTTGTACAGTTTATTCATTTTCTGAATGTCTTTTTCACTTGCATCTCTTATCTCTGCATTTACTACTCATGGTTATTTTGTTGTAGGTCATATTGGTTAAATGATTGAAGATAATTATTTTGCAGGTTATTTATAGATTCAAAAGAATTATTAATCCTTATAAAAAATTTCAAAATTCATATTCATCATTGAGCTACTTAGATTGGTTTGCTAGTTCACAAATCTAGAATTTCTGGAAGTCTCTTGCAACAACATAATACCACACTAGTTGGTTCGAAACGCGTCGACAAATAATACTCCATGTGATTTTCGCTGAAAAATCTCTCACAATCTTGATATGGATCACAGAAGCCTGAACTCTATAACATAATAATATTTTTCTGCTAATTTTTAGAACGTATTAATGAGATCCTTTTGAGTTGATTCCACTTGGATTGAGTCATAAAAACATTCAATTTAATAAAAAAATTCACCCCATAACATTTGCACTTGATCGGATTAGGCATTTGATAGGTTAACTGCTCACTAATTCTTGAATTTCCAGTTTTTAGAATAGTAATTTTAAGTTATTTTTAGCACATGTTAACATGGGTATTTTTGAGTGATTCCACTTGGAATGGAGTCCTAGGACATCCTAATTCATAACAATTTTTCCCATATAATTTTCATTTGATTTTCTTGTGCATTCGAAAAAGTTATCTCGAGAAGTAGCAATCTTGTAGCAATCTTGTCAATCCTGTAGCAGTCCTATAACAGTCTTGAGTATCCTGTAGCACTGTCTAAAGTCAGCCAAATTTGCCTTAAAACCTTGAATTTTGTATTTTTGGATTGAATAATGACATATAGACTTTGAATCCACGGTTGAGGAATACCAAACACCACTTATGACTTCCCTTTTTTACATTGCAACACATTCCAACAATTAAGGGTTAGTAGACAAGTTCATGAATTGAATTTCATAGTGAATATTTTCATGATTACTTTATGAAGCACCTAATGAACTCTGTTACAAGGTCTAATCTCTTTTTAATGCAATGATTGAGATTTGGTTCATGCTCTTTATTTTATTCAATTAGAATAGGTTTGCTTTCCTTGTCTTTTGTTTCTTGCAATAGGTTAAGGTTTCCATTTCAAACATTTCCATTTTTTCAATTAGTTTAGGTTAGATTTCATGATATTCACTTCATTGCATCATATCAAAGAAAGAAGGACACATAGTGTGCTGAACATATAGTTCCAACACCTCTTAAGTTTGTATGAACCCCAGGTTGATAATTTAAGTCGATAGCCTCAGGAGTTGTAACATTATTGTTGCAATACCAGGTCTCATCAAATTGGGTTCAATTAGCGATGCAAAAGCCGACGCTACAATGAATTTCACTTAGGCACCATAAATAGCACTAGGTTTAGTGTCGAGCATTGTTTCTTCCATTCTTGCTTCCATTGTTGTGCCCATTTGTACTTTTAGTTTTTATCCCAATTGTGCTTCCTGTTTTGCTTCTAGTATGGCATCAAAAATAACTTCTTTTTAGCCTTCCTAATTTATTCCAAGTTATGCTTCCATTATAACATTGTTTGTTGCTTCAAATTTTCCTTCCAATATGGCATCACTTGTTTCATCTAGATTTGCTTCCATTATGGCATATTTTTTAGCTCCTAATATGGCTTCCGTTATAGTTCCTTTTTATGCTTCTAATATTGCTTCCATTATTACTTCTTGGTTTGCTACTTGAATAGATTATTTGTTTTCTTCTTATGGAATGCCAAGTTTGGCTTCTAATATTTATTCCATTATTACTTATTTTTTTGTTACTTGAATTAATTATTCTTTTGCTTCTCAGATAATGTTAAGTTTGGTTGTTAGTATTGCTTACATTATTACTTCGTTGTTCACTACCTAAAATACTTCTTTTTTTGCTTCTTAGGTAACGCCAAGTTTTGCTTCCAAGATTGCTTCTAATCCGATTCTAGTTTGGCTTCCATTCTTGCTTCCTTTTATCCGTCCATAATTGCTTCTTTGTTAGCCTCATGGTTTGCTTCTTGTTTAGCGCCTATGTTTGCTTCTTTTTTAGGTCCAGGGTTTGCTTCCTTTTAATGTTGGGATTTTCTTCTTAATTAGCCTCCAATTTTTATTCTTGTTAAGCAACCAATTTAGATTCCTATTTAGAGCCAGTGATAGTTCCAAGTAACTTCCAATTTAATGTCGAATACTACTTCCATTTTAGATCCACATTTTTCTTCCTTTATAGCTTCCATTTATTAATTTATTAATTTTATTTCAATTAAATTAGTTAAGTATATCATGCCTCTTAAATAACTTATATGATTATAGAGTAATTCATATCACATTTATGACATACCATTTATAAAGAATTTTTAGGGAAATGGATATCCATACAAACTAACAACATTACATAGTTACATACCAAACCACAACATAACTATAACTAGTATTTTTATATTATTAATAAACGAAATTGTTGGTCCTCAATAGCTACACACAATGCAGGCCCAGATTCACATCATAAATATTTCCAAAGTAGAGCTATTTTAGGTTTCTTATAGTTACATACCACACCAAAACATTGGAATATAATTACAAGATAATTTTTTTTATAACTATAACCGGTATTTTTATATATTAATAAATAAAATTGATGGTTCATGACCAACTACACATAATGCAAGCCTAGATAATACATGTCCAAATGATATAAGTCAAAATGATACAACTCAATATGGTTCTGTGGGTAAAAATGATACATATGATAATAAACATGAAAAGAGGCATCATAATGATTTATCAACAATGATCCATAATGGAGCCTATATGATCAATGTCACTGGCTGCTACTAACAAATTTCTCACCATCATCATTATATCTATCATGATCATCATCAATGTTATCATTGTCATTGTTTGCCTCAGTGTCCTCTCCATCTATCTCATTATCATCATCTAGAATGTTTGAAATAGACCCAACATAATTTGGATCGATCTCAGGATCAACTGGATCTTCTGGAAGACCCATGTCCTGCAACAAAAAAACATTCAAAATGAAAAATTATTATTTATTGCAATATTTAATATTTCTATTATATTTCTAATATTACAACATATGAAACAAAACTATTATCATATTACATCATATCAAAGTACACATATATACCATAATAAAACTTCAATTAAGTTACAACTAATATGTCATTCCAATTATGTAAAACATGCAACAATTTTAATAAATGTTAGTAAAGATCATAACAAAATTTGTTATACCATTTAATTGTCATCTAAAAATTCTATTACATAATGCCAACCCTCTCCTATCAATATATAAAAGTATTTTGTATGTCAACATTAATTTTGTATATAAGTCTACAATCAAATAGAATTATACAATATGCCATAATTCAAATGACAAGATTCTATAATTCACTTGTGTCTTCAGAATTGTGTTGAATGAGGATCTATGCAACGTGGCTAGCTCACCCTTGACAAAAAATTCTTGCAATATCTGATGAAACTCAATTCCATTGCTCAGTTTTGTTTTTATAACCTCGATTGAAATTTTTCATGTGTCCCTAAATGACATTGCGAAGCAAGTTGAAACTTGCCATAATTGGAAACCCAAGGCCTGGTTGGAAAAAACGTTAGTTCCATTAGAATTGTCACATCGAATTATTGCCAATGATGCCCCTCTCTAGTAACTTCATGGATCGATCCTTGTCTACATCGGCGATTTTCACAACTAGGGTTTCACTCATTAACATGCAATGCAATTTCTGCATAATATGCTCAAAGCTTGAGAATTGTGCCAAATGAGGGTATGGGCACCATGGCTAACTCTCCCTTTACCAAACATTCCTATAGGAGCCAATGGAACTCAATTTTGTTGCTCGATTTGGTTTTTATGCCCCTAGTTTAAATTTTCCAGATGTCCCTGAATGGCGTTGGGAAGCGAGTTGCAACTCACCATAACCCGAAAACCAAGGCTCAGTTGGAAAAACCATCATTTACTTCGGAATTGTGACATTGTCTTATCCTATGTCATTTTTAGGTATTGGAAGTATATTTGATGGAAATGAATCAATATAAAAAGTATTTAATTAAAAATAAACTACAATATCATTGATTAATTCATGTTAGGACACAATGGAATAAAAAATCACTAACTTTATCCTTATAAGGTAAGTTCTCTTCCATTGAGTTAGCACCCTTTAAATAATTACACGAGGAGTTATGGAAGTCCCTGAAATTGCATATACTGGCATTGGTTTAAAAAAATGCTTGACATATAATGGCATAATCTCTGTAAAATCTATAATAATGCAACCCCTA
This sequence comes from Pinus tabuliformis, assembly GCA_031772625.1. Taxonomy (NCBI): domain Eukaryota; kingdom Viridiplantae; phylum Streptophyta; class Pinopsida; order Pinales; family Pinaceae; genus Pinus; species Pinus tabuliformis. The sequence goes on along the minus strand of CM062808.1, from coordinate 29,630,070 downwards.
TTTTTAACTTAATAAAAAAACAACTCAATGGAGTTAGACCAATTCCACGCTTTGACCCGCCCAACAAGCTAATAATACACAATAATATACAAACAATTTAATCTAGTCATACAAAGAAAAATAATTAGAACTAGCACAAATTGTTAACATCCCGTCACAACCATTGAATGGTTTTTGATTAGCATGTTTCCACTATTCATATATTCCATCAATATAAATTTATAGATTAGTGCAACTCAACTTTGTGTGGTCAAGAATCATGCTCTCTTTCAAAATAAAGTCCCCAAACACAAGATAGTGGTGGACCAAGAAAGAGCTCTTCTAAATGAGAAAATACTATGGGACTTGCTTTTGGAGAAACAACAAAAAATGCATAGAATTTAGAAATCATAAGTCACAAGTGAGAAGATAAATGATTGGTTTCACAAAGTGTTTTGAAAATAAGGATATTTAGGAAATTGTCCTTATCACATTTAAGTCTACAACTACAAAGGAAAACTATCATTAATAGAAAAATATGTTCAAATCAACAAATTCTTATGACAACATTATTTGTTGCCAGTAATCTTTAGTCTTAATACATAAACACATTCTGATAAAGATTTAGCTTTATAAAGAATTTGTAAGAGATGATGGACTTCACCCTACACTTGTTTGCATTCTGGATAGCTTAAGGTAGCCATGGGCTTAAAGGTTGATATTTTTACACCAAAAGGCCTGGTATAAGGATATGCCTGCACACTAATGTTGTGATGAGTTTACATAGAAAATCACTTTGAAATTATTGGAACTTTTTATTTTTTATTTTTGAAATGCCTTGAATTTTTATTTTTCCTCTAATGGTCTAATTGTTTGAAGATATAAAAGAAAGTCACAATGACACAATACAAATTTTGATTTTTTAGTACTAGGTGATTGTTTTCACATACGAAAGTGATACTTCCTTGATTTCTAAAATTAATGTCCTTATATATGGTGTGTTCATATAAGACTTGGGTGATACACTTACATTCCTAATCCTAAAACATATAAATAACATAGTCTGGTTGGTAACTAACCATCAAGGTGTTCAAACTATTGCTAGGAATAACCCTTTCCATGTCCTTTCCAATTGAGCATGTAAACGATCATCACATTTTAGGACTGTAGCATCTTTCAAAAATGGAAAAATAAACTTACACGACATTTGCAATCAGTCTGGAAATTTGTCAATGGTCAAAATATCTTCTCAATTATTAGTTTGACCTATTTCATCTCCTTTCAGTGATATATGATATATTTTTCCAAGAAGTGAGATATGTATCGATAGTTACTCCTAGAAAAATTTCCTTAAGGTTGGCCCTACATCACACCCCATGATAAGCCGCACCCTGTACTGAATGTGACTGTAGTTAATAGATGAGTTGAAAATATGCCACCACACAAGTTTTATTCTTATGCCTCCAAAGGGTAATGTTTCCCATGTGTCATCCATAGAATAACCACTTGAACACTCTTATCACATGCCTCCAAATTGTTCTGGCAACTCCCAATTCTAGAACACATCTTTCAACACCTTCCTACATGAAACTTGATACAAAATAGGTCTCCAAACTCCTATCCCTGTGTTTGAAAGCCGATTCAAATAACAAAATCCAATTGATAGGGTTCAAACATGTAGGTGCAATTGTAACTCTTGGTTTGGGTTTGAGTATTATTCAACTTTAAATTGGGTTTGTTGGGAGTTTCTAGAGTAAAATCACGTTGACCAAAACAATACAAGCTTACCTCATGATTTGGAATTTTCCTCTTGCAAACTGAATACTGCCACTTGTGGACCAAAATCTACCTTACAGAAAATTTAACTCTAGAGACAAGTCTATACTAGTCTTTGGATGTATATGAAAAGTATGGAGAGTGGAAGGTAACAATAACATAACCTAGCCCTTAGTTGGTTACTGTTGAAATCTAGAAGCTAGGGATCTAAAACTTTACCTTAAATCCATGGAGACTCCATTGAAAATCCAGGCACTATTGGTAACACATTGATGTTGCCTTCTTGCCCAAAAGAAACATCTCTTATCATTTACATTTGTTTCATTAGCATGATTATAAATTATGAAGATTGATCATGTTCATTTCTTTCACTCAAAATATGGGCATCACATTTTGGCTTGTGTATGTTATAACTTATCATATTAACTATTTGTAGTGGTTTTATGAGTAGATCTTTACAGGCTTTTGGCCACTGATCTTCATAAAATTAAAGAGGATTCCACATCATTCCGAGTATAATCCTATCAACATTCAGAGTATAAGCCTATCAACATTCCCAAAGTATTACCAAATCTATACCCCTTTGACATATCACTAAATGAAGATTAATTGCTTTGTCCTAAACAAGTCAAATGCTAGACCTGTTAGGGGGTTTAGAAAGTATCTAGCCCTAATTATGAAACCCATCTAAGCTTTCTTAGACAACCTATCTAAGGGTTGTTAGTGTTATAAATTAATTAACAAAGCAATGAAACACAAATACAAAAATGCATAAAACAAGAGAGACATAGATATATGTGGTTCACCCAATTTGGGCTATGTCGACGGAGAAACAACCAGTCCTTCCCTTTATATTATCCAACAAAATGAAGAGCTACAACCTACAACAGTTCCACTGTAATTTCCTCTTCGTTGTCACACAACCTCCTCTCTCTCTTGCTCAGAATAATCATACACAACTGCAATACAATTCCCTCATATAAATTGAGGGTTGCCTTCTAGGAAAAAAACCCTAAATCAATGTAACTTCCACTGTCAAATCATATTCCTAATGAATGGATAGGATTGACTATGAAATTACAATATTTTACAAGGAAATTTTTCATCTATTTTAGCTTCGAGGGAACTGCCCCCAAACCCTCGCTAGGGGGGGATCATAAAAGTCATCATCTTCCCCCTTGGACCCCACTGATGGTGATTAAACGAGCGACATTGCCACCCCGTTAGGAACATGGATGTAATGCGACTGGAACAAAAACCTCTAAACAATTGGGAAGATAATGAGGCTCCACACCCAACAATCTACCACTGCTTCATTTGATGGAAAATGCTTCCATTTTGGACCTGGTTGTTTCTAATCTTCATCATCATACTTGAAGACCAATTGAAACTGAACATAATCTCATTTTCTCCTTGGTTACAACTTTTGTTAACATATATGCAGGATCCTGGCTAGTGTGTATCTTTTCCAACTTCATCTCTCCATCTTCCAACACTGATCGTATGAAATGGTACTTGAGCTATATTTTTTATTCTTGGAATGAAATGGTGATTTATTTGCAAGATGAATGACACTCTGATTGTCACTGTATAACTTTCCCATCTACTTCTTCTCACCCAACTCATCCATAAACCTTTGTAACCAAATCATTTATTTACTAGCCTCTGTAGCAACAACATACTCTGCTTTCATTGTTGAAAGTGCAACAATGTTTTGCAATGGTGCTCCTCCTATTATCTCTTTCACCTATCATATCTGCATCAACTTATCCCTTTAGGGAAATGTTTGGACCACCAAAGCATAATGATTGATTTGTGGTACCTCTCAAATACCTGAGAATCCATTTCACTACCATCCAATGCTCTTTTATTGGATTGTTCATATACCCGCTTACAACTCCCACTGCATGTGCAATATTAGGCCTTCTACAAACCATTTCATACATTAAGCTTCCAACTGCTGATGCATATGAAACTTTACACATATAATCCATCTCTTCCTGAGTCCTGGGACACATCTCCTTAGTTTGAAAATGGCTAGCGAAAGGTGTACTAACAAGTTTTGCATTTTGCATATTAAATATTTCCAACACCTTTTCTATGTACTCTCTCTGAGACAATGTTAATTTGTGATTTTTCCCATCTCTAGTTATTCTCATATTAAGAATTTCTTTTGCAACACCCAAATCCTTTATTGCAAATGAATTTTCCAATTTTCCTTTGAGCACATTTATTTCCTGCATGTTAGACCTTGCAACAAGCATGTCATCTACATATAATAACAATATAATATAGCTTCCATTTTCTTTTTAAGATAAACACAATGTGTTGGGTGTGGAGCATGATTATCATCCTAATTTAGAGGTCTTTGTTTTAGCTGGATGTATACCCCAGGGAGATTGTACACCCCTCCACGCGGGGGGGTGTGGGGGGGAATTGTCCCCCCAGCGGGGGTTTGGGGGGGGCCATCCCCCCCGGCTGGGGGATCTGGGAGCAGCGGTCTCCCGATGGGGGTTTCGGGGGCAGTGCCCCCAAAGCTAAAAACAAATGTAAAATTGCCTTGTAAAAGTATAGTAATTTCTAGTCAATCTGGGTCGTTCATTAGGCGGATGATATGACAGTAGAATTTATGTTTAGTTTAGGGTTTTTGGCCCTAGAAGGCAACCCCTCTCTTTGTATGAGGGTACTGTATTGAGGTTGTTGAATAGATGTGTATTCTCAGAGTGAGAAACAGAGAGGTGAGACTATGAGAGAAAACAGAGGATATTACAATGGATCTGTTTTAGGTTGTGTCTCTTCATTTTGCTATATAATAGAAAGGAAGGATTGGCTGTTCAGGGTGGACGTAGCGCAAAGTGGGTGAACCATGTATATCTGTGTCTCTCTTGTTTTATGCATTTTCTATGTTTATATTTCTACAATATTTTATGTGTTCCATTGGTCTGTAATATATAATTCTCTAACACAATGGTCAAAGTAACATCTAGTATAACCTTGTTCAGACATAAACCTGCCAAATTTTAGATATTGATCTGAACTTAAAGAGGAATGCAATAACTTACAAATATACTCATAAACACAAAGATGCAACAGAAAAACACTTCATTTCATTAATAGAAAAATACTGAACTATGCTTACAAACAAAATGGAAATAAGATAGCTCGGGCGATGGTAGCTTATCTTTGAGAAGAGATGTGGCGGCTACATGCCTCTGAACTGAGTTACAATGAGGCTCAAGGGCCTTTTTATTATTGAACAATAAGAGAAAACCCTAAACAACCAAAACCCTAACCCAAGGAGATGTAACACCAAGAGTTTATGGGCCCCGTTGGGGTTAGTTGGGCAACCAACTTCCCGGGGTCGTAACTTGGTCATATTATCTTCGTTTGACGTGTATGATATCTCGTTGGAAAGATCTCTCTGAGGAATACAATTTCCGATGCAATTACTCTTGTAATCATTGAAGGAATTTTGAAAAAATGCCATTTAGGGCCTCAAAACGACTTCGTAAGTTTAGGACCCAAAAAACTGCCAAAAATAGTAAATTGTGCGACAATTAAGGAAACTGAAAAACTAAAAGAAACAATAGTGAGGGTCCAAGTGGAATAGGTGAGTGGCCACCAATATCGACTTGGATCAGTCCTCCCCCCTCAGGAAGCAATGGTCCCCATTGCTTTGAGTTCCTCCTTGAGATGTGGAAACTTCTGTTGAACTTGGTCCTTGGTGAGCCATTTGCCTTGGTGAAGGATTTTGTCTGCTTTGACAACTCGATATAGCTATATCCTCTGTTTCTGAGTGTTCTTGATATGTGTAGCCATGATCTGATTAGTTGTGGCCTGTTCCATGAAGTCCGAGTTGAGCTTTATTGGTGTGAGCTATTCTACAATGTCAGATGTGTCCAAAAATGGTGGAAAGTATGGCCGAAGGTGATCTACATTGAACATTAGGTGTAGACCAAGGAATGGTGGGATGTTGAGCTCGAAGGAATTGTCCCTGACAGCCTTGGTGATGGTGTATGTCCCATATCGGAGTGGGTGAAGCTTGTGGTGGGGTCCAACAAGGCACTCCTTCTACAAATGTAGCCAAACTTTGTTGCCCACCTGGAATTTGTGTGGCACTCGATGTTGATCATGGCACTACTTGTACTTAGCATTGGATCTGTCCAATATATCATGGACCTATTGGTGGATGTGTTGAATGCGCTCAATGAAGCTATTAGCCCTTTCAGCTTTAGACTGCACGTGAGTTGAATCTACCTGAGTGGCTGCAAATGGTATGACCACATTAATGGGGCATAATGGTTGAAATCCCAATCCTGCTTGAAAGGGGCTATGGCCTGTTGAGTTGTGGAGATCTTTGTTGTAGTTGTGTTGGACATAGGGGAGACTTTCATCCCATGTGTGTGGATGCTTTGAGTTGTACATGCACAAAATGTGTATGATCATCCTGTTGACAACCTCTGTTTGGCCATCAGTTTGGGGATGGAAAGCCATGGACTTAGTGAGTTTTGTATCCAGCATTGACCAGAGACTTGAACAAAATGCACTCAGGAATCTACTGTCCCGATCTGAGATAATGGATTGTGGGATCCCAAAGTGTACCCACACTCACTCAAAGAAGAGCTTAGAAGTGACCTCTGCTGTGATACTCTTCTTGCAGGCCTCCATGATGGCCATCTTAGAGAATCTGTCAACGACCACAAAAAAAAATCGTTGTAGTGCTTAGTAGAAGTAAGGCCCGACATATAATCCATGGAGACATATTCCCAAGGCCGACTAGGAGTAGGTAGAGGAGTATACAAGCCTTGCTTCTTGATGGTTGGTTTGGCAATGGCGCAAACAGTGCAGGATCTAATGTACTTCCCAACATCCTAACGAAGTTTCAACCAATAAAAATACTTTAGCAATATCGCCATGGTTTTCTCTACTCCAAAATGTCCAGCAACCCGACTGTAGTGCACCTCCCAAATCATCTTGGCACGCTCACTTGAAGGAACACATATGTGTCCCAAATGGGGTAACAGTGCATCCTAATGGTGAAAATTTGGAACTTTCTTCCCTTCCAAGAGTGTGTGGTATATGCTATCGAATTCTAGATTGCTCTTGTAAAGATGCAACCACCCTGATGTTTCATGCCCACAGGAGTCGAGCACAATGATTAGCGCCATGATCGGTGGTCGTCTGAGGCAATCAAGGAAATTATTGGTGCTTCCCTTCTTACACTTAATTTTCAAATTGTACTGTTGCAGATAGGTGGACCATTTCTGATGACGATCATTCTGCAACTTCCCTTGTGTCTGTATGAACTGTAGAGGCTGGTGGTCTGTGTGGATGACCGTTTCCTTCCCCATAATGTAATGCTTCCATTGACGGCAGGCCTGCACAATGGAATACATTTCTTTGTCATAAGTGGGGTACTTTCGTACTGTGTCTGAAACCGTCTCACTGTGGTGAGACACTGGATGCCCATGTTGAGTAAGAACTGCACCAATATCATAGTCGGGGGCATCTGTCTCAATCTCAAATGGTTGTTGGAGGTGTGGTAATGTGAGCACTAGTGCAGAACAGAGGTGATTCTTCAACTCGGAGAACACCCACTACTGGGTTTCCGACAAAGATAAATTAGCTTTCACTCTACCCTTGGTGACTTGAATTAAAGGCCAAGAGATATGAGAGAACCTCAACACGAACCTATAGTAGAAATTGGTAAGACCCAAAAAACTACGGAGCTCTATTAGAGTGGTTGGGGTTGGCCAATCTCGAATGACTTGTATCTTGGATGGGTCCACATGTACACCTTGATCATCAATGATGTACCCTAGATATTGACCCTGGGTCAGACCAAATGTAAATTTCTCCAAGTTAGCACACAACTTGTGTTGTCGAAGAGTTTGAAGTACTTGTCGAATATGGTGGAGGTGCTCTTCCCAACTCTGGTTGAAGATCAAGATGTCATCTAAATACACCACCACGAATGCATTGGTGAAGGGCCACAAGATGTCATCCATCAGTCTCATGAAGGTTGCAGGGGCATTCATCAATCCGAATGACATGACCAACCATTCAAAAAGGCCCTCCTTGGATTTGAAGGTAGTCTTCCACACATTGGAGGGTTCGATAGGAACCTAGTGATAACCTGATTTCAAGTTAATCTTGCCAAAATATTTGGGCCCCTTGATCTGGTCCAAACAGTCATCAATCACGGGATTGGGTACCTATTCTGGAAAGTGATCTTGTTTAGTGCCCGATAGTCAATACATAGCCTCCTGGTCCCATCATTTTTCTGTACCAATACAATCGGGCTCCCACAGGGTGATGAGCTTGGCCTGGTGTGCCCTTTCTGTAATAGTTCCTGTATATGCCTCTTGATCTCATCGTTCTCCAAAACAAAGTGTCGATAGATTGGTCCATTAGGCAGTGGCATGCCCAGAGAGAGATCGATGGAGTGCTTGACCTGATAGTGTAGATGTTAGGAAACTAGCTCACAAAAAGATAGAAAAGATAGATCATTGCCTTAGAATTCAACCTCTTCGAGGGGGAAACCTCCTTTACATTACACAAATGAACAATTCTTGGATGATAAAAATGAATAAACCTTCCTTCTATATATAGGAGTCTAAGGGGTCATAATATAATCAAGCCGACATAACAGTAATAACATATGGGCACAAAAATAAAAATGGTGGGTTTCTATGGGGCATGCTAATAACAATCTGGGGACAATATGGGCACAATAATAACAGTAAGGGATACAATGAAAATAATAATGGGGGAATTACTAGTATTATAGGGTCCTAACATGCCCCTCTCGTTACAAAAATCGTTTTCCTCAATGCTTGAGTAGTTTTGGATGCTTCTGTATAAAATTCTCATCCTCCCATGTGGAATCTTCAACAGAAAAGTTCTTCCACTTGATGAGATACTCCAAAATTGATTGATTTCATAGCTTTCAAGTTCTTATTTCTGTGACTGCTTCCGGTTCCAATATGATTTTCGTTCCTCTTCAAGTTCTAGCAATATTGTTTGAACTAGGAGCTTGTCACCTATAACCTTCTTTAAACATGAAACATGGAAAACTGGGTGCACTCGGGAAGCTGCAGGAAGCTCCAATTTGTATGCCATAGTACCAATCTTTTGCAACACCTTGTACAGACCATAATACTTTGGTGATAATTTATTATCCTTCTTAGCTTGCTTGAGGGACATTTTTTATATGGTTGTAGCCGTAGGAATACCCAGTCACCGACATCAAAACTTCTTTCGCTGTGATGTTGATCTGCCTTTTGTTTCATTCTATTCTGTGCCAACGTGAGGTTATCTTTTAAGAGCCGGAAAACTTGTTGTTGATGCTCGATGTAATGTTCCACTAGTTGAACCTTAGAATTTTCTCTTAAATATGATGTGATGGATGGTGGATGATATCCATAAAGTGCCATAAATGGGGTCTTTTTTGCTGCAGTATGGAAGGAAGTGTTATACTACCATTCAGCCAGAGGCAACCATTTGACCCATTGTGTCTATTTATCATATACAAAGCAACGAAGATATCCTTCCAAACATTTGTTTACTATCTCAGTTTTCCCATCAGATTGAGGATGATAAGATGAGCTATGAGCTAACTGAGTACCGAGACAAGAAAATAATTTTGTACAAAAATTTCCAGTGAAAATGGGATCTCTGTTGCTTACAATAATATTTGGGTTTTCATGTAGCTTTTGAATTGTTTCCATAAATGCAGTAGAAACTGTATTGGCTTTAAATGGATGTGATAATGCACAAAAATGTGCTACTTGGTAAGTCTGTCAACTACCACCATGATGACACTCTTTCCTTCAGACTTGGGTAAACCTGTGATAAAATCCATTCAAACCTCCTCCCAACGTTGGCTTGGAATGGATAAATGTTGTAATAGACATGGGGTCTTAATTGTTTCAACTTTATTTCCAAAAATTCTGCCACAAACTTTTGAGTATCCGATTTAAGGCCATCCCAAAAAAATTCCTTCTTAACCCTATGGTAAGTTTTTAAAAAATCTTGAGTGCCCTCATAAGGGAGAAGTGTGCAATTCCATAAGAATATTTTGTTTGAGTTGGGAATTCTTACATAGGTATAAGCGATCTTTGTACCATAATGAATCATTTTTCCAGCTAAATGTATCAGATGTACTGGGATCTTGTTGTAACTTTCGAATGAGTTCCCACACTTCCTCGTCATTCTTCCATTCCTCCCTTTCTTTGTTTATCCAATCGGGTTGGATAATAGAAATTGCGCACAACAATGCTTCCACATCCTCATCCTTTCTTGAGAGTGCATCTGCCACAAAAATTTTTCTTCCCTTTTTTGTAGATGATTTCAAAGTCATAACCCAACATCTTTGTGACCCATTTTTGTTGCTCTTCAAAGGATAATCTTTGTTGTAAAAAGTATTTAAGACTATCATGATTCGTTTTTACCTTAAAGTGTCTTCCCATTAGGTAGGGTTGCCATTTCTTAAGTGCATGTAGTATTGCCAACATTTCCTTTTGATAAATAGCTTTGTGTAAATAATTTCCCTTGATTGGACGACTTTTGAAAGCAATGGGTCTTTCATCTTGCATTAAAATAGTACCAATTCCATTTCCTGAAGCATCACATTCCACAATAAAGGTTTTTGTGAAGTTCGGCATAGCTAAGACCGGTGCTTGGCACATTGCCTCTTTAAGATGTTCGAAGGCCTTTGTTGCTTCTGGAGTCCATCAAAATGCATCTTTCTTTAATATTGTTGTTAGAGGTGCTGATATTCTCCCATAATTCTTAACAAACTTGCGATAATACCCTATCAAACCTAGAAATCCTCGCAGATTCTTTATGGATGTGGGGATTTTCCATTCCTTAATGGATTTAATTTTGCTAGGGTCTACCTTAACACCTTCATGAGATACAATATGACCCAGATATTCCACCTCTTGTACACCAAAGAAACATTTGGAGCTTTTTTCATATAATTATTTCTCCTCCAATAGTTTGAGCACCCTGTCAACATGTTCAACATGATCCTTCCAAGACTTGCTGTAGATTAGTATATCATCAAAAAATACTAACACAAATTTTCTAAGGAAGGGTTTGAAAATAGAATTCATCAAACCTTGAAATGTAGAAGGTGCATTGGTAAGGCCAAAAGGCATGACCGAAATTCATAATGACCCTCATGAGTTCTAAATGATATTTTCGGAATGTCTTCAGTCTTCATTTTGATTTGATGATATCTTGAACGAAGATCCAACTTGGTGAAGTAAATTGATCCATACAATTCATCGAATAATTAATCAATGAAAGGAATGGGAAATTTATCTTTAATAGTGAGCTTGTCGAGCTCCCTATAATCCGGACATGTGCGCCATGATCCATCCTTCTTGTGCACCAATACTACTGGAGCAAAGAAAGAACTTTGACTAGGTTGAATTTACCAGCCTCTAGCATTTATGCAACCATACATTCAATTTCACTCTTTTGGGCATAGGGATATTTGTACAGCCTGATGTTTGGAGGAACACTTCCTGGAATCAAATGAATAGCATGATCATGATCACGAACAAGTGGGAGACCTTTGGGAGTCTCAAATACCTTGGAATTATTGTCCAAGGATTTTTGGAGATATGGAGAAATAGATGATTTTAATGTGGGAACCTATAGTGAACATAATTGTGCAATCACACCTCGTTGTTCGTTATTTAGAAGCTTTTTCATACCGTTAGAGTTGATTATCTTTCTCGGTTTCCCTGCAATACCCCTTAATTAAACTTCCTTTCCTTCTACAAAAAATTTCATGAAAAGTTTTTGAAAATTAAAAGCTATTGTACCTGAGGATTATATCCATTGGACTCCTAGTGCAACATCAGTACCACCCATTGGAATGGAACGCATTGGGCTATTCAATACATATTCTCCCATGGATAGATTGATATTATGGCACTTTCCAGAGAAATTTATGGTTCCTCCACTTGCAACCATCACTTGAAACTTTCGTACTGGATATAGGAAGCAATTCAATTCCTTTTCTATCTTACAATGAATAAAATTATGGGTACTTCCCGAATCAATCAACACTATTACCTTTTTCTTCTTGATATGTCATTCTATCTTGATAGTTTGATGAGTGGTAATTCAAGCCAATGCATTACAGGATATGGTCAGATTCATTTCTTCTTTATCTATGGTTTGTTCCTGGAGTATATCCTCTTCTTTTGAAATTTCTTGTTCATTTTCTTCATCCTCTTCACAATCTATGTAGAATAATTTTTTCTCAACACACTTATGACCTTTAGTGTATTTGCTATCACAATTGTAACAGAGCCCTTTTGCTCTTTTTTCTTCCAATTGTTGTGGTGTCAACCTTGTCGGTTGTGGAAGGCTAGGGGAAACAACACTTCCATCTTTATAGTTGTGAGTGGTAGGTTTCCTGGTTGCCATAATTTTGCTTTCCATTTTTCTTGCTAACTTGAATGCCTTCTCCAATGAATTAGGTTCCCAAAGGAGAACCTCATGTTGGATATTATCCTTTAAAGTCCCTATGAACACATCAATACTATGCTCCTCTGGAATATATTTTACCCTTATGTTCAATTTTTGTACATCCTCAATGTGCTCCCTCATTGAACCCTTTTGTTTGAGATTTATCAATTGGCTAAAAAAGGTGTTGCTTTTTGTATCCTCATAATGTGCTATCATTTCTTCCGTAAAAATTTCCCAAGTGACAATTTGTTTATGAGAACAAAGCCATCGATACCATACAAACTGATTTGGTTCCAAATATAAAGTTGGAATACATACCTTTTGTGTTTTTTGCACATTATGGAGATCGAAAAATTGCTCCATCTGTAGTATCCATGTTCCAGGATGCTTGCCATCAAACTTCCTCATATCAATTTTTAGAACATGGTGGGTCTTCAATCCAACATTAGGTCATGATTAACATTTCTTTTGTTCTCATCATGAGTTTCCTTTACTACCCTTTCACCATTAGTGACCATTTCTTGTAGAAACTTATTCAAATTTATCTTCAATTCTTCCATATTATTGTCTATGCCATTCATCTTAGCATCCATTCCATTCATCTTAACTTCCATGTCATCCATATGAAATTGCATGCCATTCATATTAGCTTACAGGCCATTCATCTTGGCTTCATTTACCTTTAGTGAGAGTGAAATTTGTTGTACTTGGTCTTGTAATTTTGATATATCATGTTGCATTTATTTCTCTTCTTCACGAGTCATGTTAGAGATTTCAGGTTGCTTACTAGGTGTTTCCATTTTCTTTCTTCGAGGAATTAATTAATGCTAATAATTCTTCACTATTCCCTTTTAATTCCTTCAAACTAATTTTTCAAACCAATCTTATGAAAAATTTAAAAAAAATACACACTTTTTTTCACTTTGTAAGAGCTCGATATTGAATCTGTTGTATCTCTGTAACTACAGATCTAGAATGGTGGGTTGAGGGATTTGGTCTGAGAAACCGCTCCGGAGAAAGAAGGCGATGGCGATGGTTAGGGTTTGCTCGAGCAGAGTCCGTTTTGCTGCCGCATCGGCTCCCAAGCCAGTCTCAGGACCCGAAGGCGATGCAGGGTTTGGGTTAACAGTGAACGATGCTGGAAGACTGTCTTTACTGCAAGCGTCTTCAGAGAAATGGCCTACCTCTAGCAGACAAATGCCTCAAATATACCCAGATCAGTGCGGCTGCGCATCTGTAGGGTTTTCTGTCACATGGAATCTAATGATCCTGGATTGGGAGCGAAATACAAGCTTTCAACGAGACTGTGAGGCGAGGGCATCAACGGAAGCTCACTTTTCTGCGTGGATACACGAGGAGGGTTTTCTCTGGCGGAAGATCGAAGCCCCAAACTGCGCTCTTGAACAAGGAAGCCGTCGGGCCGTATGGCGTTTAGGGGTCAGGGCTCGTCAAACCCAGAACGCATGGAGAAACGGCAGGGGGGAAATGCATGTTGCAGATCCGCTCCCCCCTTCAACGCATGGACCCAAACTTTGTAGTTCCGGCTTGGATCTACACGATCTAGCCTTTATCCGAGTACAACTTGATCCCAGGCAGCAGATCGAAGGCACCAATCACAGATCGAGCAGAGTTTCTGCAGATCTAGACATGCAAAAGGAAAAACGAACCAAAATAGAGCCAGATCCGGAACTTTGCCTACAGCCAGAGCAGGTAACAAATACTTGTTTTCAGATTTTGATTAAAACCCCTCAGGGGAAAACTCGTTTAGTATGGGTTCATGCAGGAGACACCTCTTTGCAGCTGAAACAACAAATATGGGCAGAAATGGGATACCCAGTTCAGATCCAACATCTGGTCAGTGGTAGGCGGTCCCTCCAGGACTGTAGATCGTTGGAAAGTTATGAGATTGGGCCAGGATCAATCATTACTTTAAACTTCAGATTGAGAGGAGGGGCTCTACCTCAGGGACAGACAAGCTCCTCAGGGGGAGACAAAGGGAAAAAAACTGCAGCCCAGCACCAACCCAAGGGAGGTTTATCTTACAAAAACATTTTACAGGGCAGCAGGAATTCAGGGCTCTCACCAGATCAAGGCGGACACATGCCCAGGCCATACATAGTAGATCAGTCAGAGAAAACCCCAGCTTTAAACTTAGACTCTTCAGGGCTTGATGATTTCGTTAAGTCCTATGAAACGCAAGCTCTAATTTGTCGTTTCAACAGCTTTTGGCCTAAACCCATGGATCTATTCCATTGGATCTTCACCAGCTGGACCATGGAATGTGATATTCATCTATGTTCAAAGGGTTTTCTCATAGTAAGATTTACATCCAAGGAAGTCAGAGACACAGTCATCAGTGATGGGCCATGTTTTTGGGGAACATCAGGGCTGTTTATGACCCCATGGTTCCCAGATTTTGACCCAAATAAAATGACTGTAACCAAAATGCCAGTCTGGGTTAGACTATACAATCTTCCTCTGCACTTTTGGGATGAACGAGTGTTGGAAGGCATTGGGAACAACATAGGGAAATATATCAAAACAGACCTGGAAAGGATCGATGAAAGGATCTACACCTTCGCACGTATCTGTGTGGAAGTAGATTTAAGTAAAGGGCTGCCGGACAGTATAAGGCTGATCTACAAACAACAGAACTGGTTACAGGTACTAGATTATGAAAACACCGCTTTCAGATGTAGGCTCTGTAGGCAGACAGGACACTTACAAAGCTCATGTCCAGAAGCCAAGAATAAAAAGAAGCAGAAAGGGAAGCAGAGGAAAGGATGGCAATTTTCTCACTCAGATTCAGAGGACGAAGAATCAGAAGCAGCAGAGGAAGAGATCCCAGCAGAGAAGACCGAGGTATCTCAAGAAATGGAGAATCAGAAGGGAACCTCATCAGACAACAGGGCAGAAAAGACCAGCATGGATCCTAGCACGGGAGGCATCAAACGACACCATCACCCAAATACTTCAGATTCAGACAAAGAAACTGGCCCACAGAATGCAGAAACGCAACTAGTCATTACTTCGATCGAGCCCACTCAAGGAGAGTGGCATAAGGTCGAAAAGAAAAAGGGGAGAAAAACTTGAAGCGTGAGTCCCACTCACTGCCGGAATATAGTTTTTTGCCTCTTTCTTTCTCTCTCCTCTCTTCTCTTTTCTTATTCTTTGTGCACGTTAGTATTCTAACGTTGCGTGGGGTGCGAAAGCACTCGGGCCCTTGTGGCAGCTTACGGAATGCTTCAATGCATCTGCTAGTGTAACTTTTCATTATCTTTTTAATAAAAAGTTATCGTTTTCTTTCCTTGGAAAAAAAAACTACAGATCTAGAATATCTAAAATCTCGTCCTGCGGTAGCCCTTTGAGTCCTCTTTCTAACCCCACAAGTCTGATCAATATTGGATTCTCCAAGGAATAGTTATTCCAAATCTCCCACAGTGACCTGATTATAGACTCGTTCAGTAGAGCGAACTTGTACGACGTGCCATGTGCCACTGTTTCGACCTTAATACCTGAAACTAATACAAAGAAAACTACAGGCCATCCTATTTCTAAAACTTCTTATGAAATTTCAATCTGATGCTCAAAAAAAAAGTTATGACAATTTTCCCCCGGTCACCTGTTTGGAATGTAATCTGGGAGTCTACAAAAACCCTAACTTCCCCAGACCATATCTCCGCAATTATAGAGAGACAAGCTTCTAAATGTGGACCCAAATTTCAAAATGATTTCGGCTCAAATGGGTTTTTTTTGTAGCTTTTGGAAAGTTGCAGAAAAACAATTATAGCAGAAATTTCACGATGACCCATTTGGAGCAGCGAAACCCTAGAATCCAAAGCTCGGATACCAAATGTTAGGAAACCAGCTCACAAAAAGATAGAAAAGATAAATCAACACCTTAGAATTCAACCTCTTCGAGGAGGAAACATCCTTTACATTACACAAATGAACAATTCCTGGATGATAAAAATGACTAAACCTCCCTTCTATATATAGGAGTCTAAGGGGTCACAATATAATCAAGCCGACATAACAGTAATAACATAAGGGCACAAAAATAACAATAGTGGGTTTCTATGGGGTATACTAATAAAAATATGGGGACAATATGGGCACAATGATAACAATAAGGGATACAATGATAATAGTTATTGGGGAATTACTAGTATTATAGGGGCCTAACAGTAGAGGTACCCCTATGGGTGAGGTGAAAATGTCCCTATACTCCTCCACGACCTTGTCCATCTGTTGTTGTTGTGCAAAGGAGCCATGCATGGAAGTCGTGGCCACAACCTTATTCTTGCCTTGGGGGTGAATCATAAGGAAATTGAATTTCCTGGTCTTGGAAATGATCTTACTACATTGCTTTGCAGTGATCAAAGAGATGGCGGTAGGTGAGGCTAACTTTGGTATACTGTACAACTTATTAGCCAAAGTAATAATCACATAGCAAGGTCTAGACTCATATACAACATGTTGCTTCCACAAGTATGGTTGTCCTAACAATACATTAGAAACTTCAAGAGGAGCAACGTCACACAATACCTCATCCGTGAAGGGCTTGCTACTATAGGGAAGGCGACACTGCTCGCTGGCGTGAAGATCTCATCCTTGGTGAAGCCACTTGATGGTGTACGGATGTGGATGTGATGTAGTCTTTAGGCCCATATGCTTCACAAATTCTATTGAAATGAGGTTCTTTTGGCTCCCGCTGTCAACAATGAACTGCAACGGAGAACCCTTTACCCACATCTATGAGTGGAAGAGGCGTACCCTCCCTCCTCTGGATCTTCAGGCTCAATTTTCTAGATCTTTGTGGTGGCCACGGTGGTACTGGGCTCTACATCAATGATTTGTTTCCCTTTGTCAGTCCCCTTATTGGGTTTTGATTCAGAGTCATAACCTTTATCTAATTCGAAAGCCTTCAGCCCAGCCACTAGTGACTGCTTGGCCTAACACTCACTTGTATTGTGAGTGGAGCTCTTATGGAACTCACTCCATTTCCCTGTATTCTTATTTGTCTTCGTGGTGTTGTTCTTTACTTGCAGCTTCGGCGGGTTGTCCTAAGAAGCCCCACCTTGGCTTGGTCCCTTATTCTTTGGTTTGGGGGCGCCTTTTCCTTGCTTTGGATTCACAGATCCAAAGTCCCGCTTATTCTGTTTAAACTTCTGCTCAATCTTTGCAGCATATCGATATGATGTGCCAAGCGAGGAAATGTTTAGGAACTCCATCTCGTCTTGAATGTACTTGTGTAGACAGCTGTGATACTTGAGCACCAAATGCCGCTCAGTATCCTTGATACCCAGCTTCGTGCGAAGGGTATGGAAAGTGTTTGTGAGCTCCGATACAACTTGGTCGCTTCCCTACCATAGCGTGGTCCACTTTATGTATTTATCTTCATAGCTCCCGACAGGGTAATACTGTTCCTTTATGGAGTCTCACAAAGAATTCCAAGTGGGTGTAGCTGAAAATGTTGAGGGTTCACTTTCATCCTTTTGTTCATAGTAGGTTTCCCACTAGTCCTTGATGTTTGGGGCGGCTTTGAGAAGTGCGAACGTAGTCTTTTCCCGATTGGAAAAGTCATGAACTGAAAAATATCCTTCCAATAGATTTAACCATTTATCTATGATGTCTGCGTCTATGAGGCCTTCAAATATGGTAATATTGAAGTTAACTTGTACCTTAAAAGGAGTGGCGCCTCTAGAGTGGTTGCTCAATGAAGATGCAGCGCCTGTGGGTAGCCGTCGAAGGATTTGGTAAAAGTTATCCATCATCGCATCCCTCTGTTGCTCGAGGGCTTCTTCGAGAAATTTTTTGAAAGGATCTCCTACCCCATCATCTTTCTTTTCTTTCTCCATGGGAGGTCGTCGGGTTTTGCGAGGCTGATCCTGTAATGGTTCAACCAGATCGAGCCCTAACTCCTTATACCCTGACCTCATTGGGGACATGCAAATAAAAATAAAGAAAGAGAAAAACACTCTGATACCATTGATCTAAACTTAAACAGGAGCGCAACAACTTATAGATATACTCATAAACACAAAGATGCAGCAGAAAAACATTTCATTTCATTAATAGAAAAATACTGAACTATGCTTACAAATAGAATGGAAATAAGATAGCTCGGGCAATGGTAGCTTATCTCTGAGAAGAGATGTGGGGGCTACATGCATCTAAATTGAGTTAAAATGAGGCTCAATGGCCTTTTTATTATTGAACAATAAGAGAAAACCCTAAACAACCAAAACCCTAACCCGAGGAGATGTAACACCAAGAGTTTATGGGCCCCGTTGGGTGTTGAGGTATAAAAGGTGTCTTTTGAACTCCTATTTATCCTACATTAATTATCAATCCAGGTACGATTTTTTATTTCAAGAGTGTACTCAGTCTGAGGCGGGCAATTTATTTCAAGAGTAATGTTTTCTAATTTGTAGTATAGTGCTAAATACAAGAGTAAACGGATGCTTGAAATAAAATCTAATTGTAATCAAAAGAAACTTAATGCTCTGAAACTTAAATCATTCACTCATAAAACTACAATAGTTTATCAGTCAAGGATGCAGTAGCGATAACTCTTTTCTCTGTCAATTGATATAAATGAAATCAAATATAAACAAGATCCACAATCTGAGAACTTAGGCAGCGATAGCCAATGTCCTTTATAGTTGTTGATCTTACACTCCACACTAAAGCAATTAACTGGAAATGATAGATCACTAATGTTGTTAACAGAAATGTAGTAAAAACGCTCATTGCAAAATACTTAAAAGTGAAACCAAATACTTGCAGGAAATAAATAACACCTATCTAGTATGAATGAACAACAATGCTAACTTAATAGAAATGAACAACAACACTAAATGGAAATGAACAACAATGCTATCTTAATGTAAATGAACAACAAAGCCAAATGAACAACAATCTGTAATGAACGGCAGAGTCTGAAGTGAACAGTGAAGCTTTATAACCAGAATGAATAGCATAACAATTTAAGTGTAATGAATAGTAATCTTGTTATGGTGGAAAAATAGCAACGCGATCCAATTACGATTTCATGAAAATGTAAAGGAACAGGAAATTAGAAAGCAATGCGATTCAAAGCAATGAAAAGTAAATCAAACCATCACACAACTGGAACTGTAAAATAATGGTATAGGTAGCAAGTGGATCCACCAGGGCTGGGCCCTTAGCCGCTAGTGAAGCACCGCCGGGCTAACTCAGTAGGAAGGAATGGAATGACAACTGATTTATGTATTAATCATGTATAAAAAGTTTACAAGCAATCGTACTCTGTTTTAACCAACAAGAGTCGATGATCAAAGTAACAACACAACAGTAAGTTCTGCAAAATGATAATACATGCCCCCTGGGCTACAAGCACTGTCCCTTTTTATAATGGCCAAGCGGATATATCAAGAGTACAGATAAGTTTTGAAGCAGCTTTGATCCTGAGGGATTCGCTCTATCTTTGATCTCCAGTTTATCGTTTTGTCTTCTTGCGCTGATGCCGCGATTTCCCTTTCCTCTCCTGGACTATGCACTCTGATCTTGATCTCCTTGTCTGGATACGGCTTCCTGGGGAAGGGACAACAGTTGCTTCTGCTTTTTCTTTTCCTCCTGAATAGTGGTTTTCCATTTCCTTCATTTTCTGTATAGAAAAAGACAATAATCAATTATTTTGTATCAATCACAAATCTCCTTAATTCTACCATAATTCTTTAACATATTACCATTTTAGAATGTAAAGGAGTTATGATTCAAAGGAAAAGATAAAGAAATAAATGGCGAATACATACCTTTTCCATCGCTCAACACACCCCCCTACTTACCCTTTTTCATGCCCTCATGAAAACCATGTAATTTACATGCAAGGCAGTTAGGGAATAGGCTGGAGAGGGATTTTCATGAAGTGGTCTAAAACCATGATGTGTAGCTAAAACTTCAAAAATGCACCTTGTCTGCCCTTCAGGTAATTCATAAATGGCCTTATATTCTGCTACAGGATACCAGATAATAGGGCTTCGAAATCTACAACCTAGCCAATACGGTCCTTCCCTCAAGATGAGGTTACTATATGTGACCAGGCAGTCAGCAGCTAACTTAAAATTTTTGTAATTGAATGGCTCTCTGTCCTGAATATTCTGATTGGAGGTCTTCCATCGGAGTTTAGCTGCTGCTACGGCATGGTCTTTGATAGACAAGAAATATTCTACCCCTTGTTGGACAATGTCTTTGTGGATGGGTCCCAATGTCTGGATCACACCCTCCTTTTTCATTAGGCTTTTATGCTTAGTCCACAGTTGTAATGGGTTTTTCGGTTCACCCCTAACCCAAAGGTCTAACCCATTTTCTTGTCTTTGAAAGGTGTTATGGGCCTTGAGCCACTTTAACTGGTTGGCAACAAACGAAATGAATGCTTGAAACTAGATATCTCCCACAAAAGGACTGGGATTATTCTCCATTTCCTCTTCCAAGATAAAATTATGCAAATAAAATTCACAGAGTAAACGCTGAACTTTGACTCCATAATGTTTACAACAATTTATAAAATCATCAACAGTTTTTAATTCTATAGGCTTTCCTGCCTTAACAGCTTTAATTTTTAATTGCAAATATCTTTCTAATAAAAACAAAGCATAATTCTTGGCAGGGGCCCTACATGCTAGGACATCTGTATATAGAGAACAGAGAATATCCATTTGACTCCTGACTGTGTTTAGTCTATTTTTTACCTTTTCGACTTTTTCCTCTGCCCTCCGACATTTATCGAAGGCCTCGCTCTCTGATGCATTGATGTTCTTTAATTGCTGCTGTAGCTCTTGGTATTTCTTCTTAGGAACAGTTTCTTCTTCGAGCTTTTCTATAGTCTGTTGAGCCTGTGCCAGCTCCTCTTGGAGTTTTACTACCCTAGGGTCATTGTCCGTCGAAACACTTTTGGGTTGAAGATCTACTTGGATCTTCTTATTGCGACATCTAGTTCCTACAGTCTGTGTCTCTTTATCATAAACTGTCTGGTCGGTCGTGACGCTAGAGGACAGTGCCTCTGTCTGGACGTCCTTATCACAGACTGGTGTATCTTCTATTTGGGCCGCTACGTCTGTAACAGCCGCATGTTGTTCCTTGCTGTCCTGAATGGATATGGGCTCGACTTGAGTCCCAGTGGCCTTTATTTTATGGGGTTTCGTTCGGGTGGCTGCATCTCTTGTTCTTGGAGTTCTTTTTGAGATTTTCCCCATTTTTAGGGCCCTTATCTACTGTCTAAGTTGTTTTATTACATTTAGTAGCCTTTTTTGTTCCTTTCGCAGCCTCTTGATTTCATTCATCTTCTTCTTCTTTTTCTTGGGAGGAACAACTGTTTCCTTGACTAGACTTGGCTACTCATCTGGGTTTTGTTCTTCAGGGATTATGCCCTCGCCCTGGCTTGTTTCCATATTTTCTGTTTGGAACACTTCTTCAGTGTTCTCATCATCCTGATTAGGTCCTTCAGGGGAGGTAACCCTGGTTTGATCTGCCACTTCCCGAGTGACTTCTACTTCTTCTTCTTCCTCGTCATTCATTTCCTCAGATGCATTCTTACTGTGAGCAGAGTGTTCCTGTGATTGTGCTTCTTCTTCTTCCTCGTCATTCATCTCCTCGAATGCACTCTTACTGTGAGCAGAGTGTTCCTATGATTGTCCTGCATCAATATTGTCGTTGAGC
Organism: Pinus tabuliformis; assembly: GCA_031772625.1. NCBI lineage: Eukaryota > Viridiplantae > Streptophyta > Pinopsida > Pinales > Pinaceae > Pinus > Pinus tabuliformis. Next base: position 29,608,122 of record CM062808.1, on the reverse strand, counting down.
AGGCTCTGGGGTTGAATATACTCACCCATATTGGCCAAAATTTGGGCCAATTCATCTTCCTGCAATGGACTTTATAGTGGACTTGCACCAGAGCGCTCAGTTTCTTCCAATTCTTCTTCCACGTTTCCCCTCCTTTGAGTTGTGGGGGTTGCTCATCCTCAGAGCCCTATATTTCTAAGGGTTGGCTACTGTTACCTTGGAGATTTCCCAACATTCCCGTGCTTCTCCTTAATCTAGAGGGCTGTCTGCATTTTTGTGGTCTAGTTGATGCGCTGGTGGTTCTTTTTCTTTTTGGGGCTGGTAAGGCCAATCCCCCGTCTATTGAAAATACCAATTCTTCCCAACTAGTCTGCTGTTGAGGAAGACTATAACTGATTATTAATCGAATTAAACCATGATGACTTGCTACCATTTCTGTATGACATGATTTCCTTATGCTCCGAGCAGCGTCATGCAATAAATTTTTTAAATATTCAGGAAAATTTACGACACATTTATGTCTTAATACTGCTAATAATTTGAGATGGTGTGGTCATACCACATCCTTTCTCCCATCGCATGTGATGTAGATTTGCACTATTCTAGCTAATTTTGCCCATGGTTCTCCCAGGGTTTCAGGCAGGACTCCTTTTCCTTTGATGGTAAGGTTCTGTCCTTCGTCCCGAAAGATAGCTATGGTGTATTGAAGTCTTACTTTTTTTCTGGGTCCATATTGGTCCAACAGCTGGTAGTCCTGATACTTCAGCAATTACACATCTGTTACTGTTATTTGCCTTCCCCTCACCATGGAACGATCTTCCTGCAAATTCTACAGAAATTCGATGGCCACCGTTTCATGGGATTGTCATAGTCGGGTAAGGTAGGCAATCCATCCTGCTCTATCTAGAATTTCTCGTGCAGCGTTAGAAATTTTTAGCACCTGTGGTTAGCTACGTACTGGTCTGCCTCCCATTTCATCTAAGCTTAGCACACTATTAATTTTTACAGAGAAAAACATAGAAATGACAATGGAACAGCAAAGTTGTGCATATTGGAGAAGATCAATACCGTTAAACTTGCTATTTCCGAGATCTGATGGAATTGTAGTACCTCCAAAGCCTTTTTGCTCTTTTTTCTTCCAATTGTTGTGGTGTCAACCTTGTAGGTTATGGAAGGCTAGGGGAAACAACACTTCCATCTTTATAGTTGTGAGTGGTAGGTTTCCTGGTTGCCATAATTTTGCTTTCCATTTTTCTTGCTAACTTGAATGCCTTCTCCAATGAATCAGGTTCCCAAAGGAGAACCTCATGTTGGATATTATCCTTTAAAGTCCCTATGAACACATCAATCCTATGCTCCTCTGGAATATATTTTACCCTTATGTTCAATTTTTGTACATCCTCAATGTGCTCCCTCATTGAACCCTTTTGTTTGAGATTTATCAATTGGCTAAAAAAGGTGTTGCTTTTTGTATCTTCATAATGTGCTATCATTTCTTCCGTAAAAATTTCCCAAGTGACAATTTGTTTATGAGAGAAAAGCCATCGATACCATACAAACTGATTTGGTTCCAAATATAAAGTTGCAATACATACCTTTTATGTGTTTTGCACATTATGGAGATCGAATAATTGCTCCATCTGTAGTATCCATGTTCCAGGATCCTTGCCATCAAACTTCCTCATATCAATCCAACATTAGAGTCGATGAGGTCATGATTAACATTTCTTTTGTTCTCATCATGATTTTCCTTTACTACCCTTTCACCATTAGTGACCATTTCTTGTAGAAACTTATTCAAATTTATCTTCAATTCTTCCATATTATTGTCTATGCCATTAATCTTACCTTCCATGTCATCCATATGAACTTGCATGCCATTCATATTAGCTTCCAGGCCATTCATCTTGGCTTCATTTACCTTTAGTGAGAGTGAAATTTGTTGTACTTGGTCTTGTAATTTTGATATATCATGTTGCATTTATTTCTCTTCTTCACGAGTCATGCTAGAGATTTTAGGTTACTTACTAGGTGTTTCCATTTTCTTTCTTCGGGGCATTAATTAATGCTAATAATTCTTCACTATTCCCTTTTAATTCCTTCAAACTAATTTTTCAAACCAATCTTATGAAAAATTTAAAAAAAAATACACACTTTTTTCACTTTGTAAGAGCTCGATATTGAATCTGTTGTATATATGTAACTACAGATCTAGAATATCTGAAATATCGTCCTGCGGTAGCCCTTTGAGTCCTCATTATAACCCCACAAGTCTGATCAAGATTGGATTCTCCAAGGAATAGTTATTCCAAATCTACCACAGTGACCTGATTATAGACTCGTTCAATAGAGCGAACTTGTACGACGTGCCATGTGTCACTGTTTCGACCTTAATACCTGAAACTGATACAAAGAAAACTACATGCCATCCTATTTCTAAAACTTCTTACGAAATTTCAATCTGATACTCAAAACAAAAGTTATGACGATTTTCCCCAGGTCACCTGTTTGGAATGTAATTTGGGAGTCTACAAAAACCCTAACTTCCCCAGATCATATCTCCGCAATTATAGAGAGACAAGCTTCTAAATGTGGACCCGAATTTCAGAATGATTTCGGCTCAAATGGGTTTTTTTTGTAGCTTTTGAAAAGTTGCAGAAAAACAATTATAGCAGAAATTTCACGCTGACCTGTTTGGAGCAGCGAAACCCTAGAATCCAAAGCTCTGATACCAAATGTTAGGAAACCAGCTCACAGAAAGATAGAAAAGATAAATCAACACCTTATAATTCAGCCTCTTCGAGAGGGAAACATCCTTTACATTACACAAATTAACAATTCTTCGATGATAAAAATGACTAAACCTCCCTTCTATATATAGGAGTGTAAGGGGTCACAATATAATCAAGCCGACATAACAATAATAACATAAGGGCACAAAAATAACAATAGTGGGTTTCTATGGGGCATACTAATAACAATATGGGGACAATATGGGCACAATAATAACAATAAGGGATATAATGATAATAGTAATTGGGGAATTACTAGTATTATAGGGGCCTAACAGTAGAGGTACCCCTATGGGTGAGGTGAAAATGTCCCTATACTCCTCCATGACCTTGTCCATCTGTTGTTACTGTGCAAAGGAGCCATGCATGGAAGTCGTGGCCACAACCTTATTCTTGCCTTGGGGGTGAATCATAAGGAAAACGAATTTCCTGGTCTGGGAAATGATCTTACTACATTGCTTTGCAGTGATCAAAGAGATGGCGGTAGGCGAGGCTACCTCCGGTATCCTGTACAACTTATTAGCCAAAGTAATAATCACATAGCAAGGTCTAGACTCATATACAACATGTTGCTTCCACAAGTATGATTGTCCTAACAATACATTAGAAACTTCAAGAGGAGCAACGTCACACAATACCTCATCCGTGAAGGTCTTGCTGCTATATGGAAGGCGACACTGCTCACTGGCGTGAAGATCTAATCCTTGGTGAAGCCACTTGATGGTGTATGGATGTGGATGTGATGTAGTCTTTAGGCCCATACGCTTCACAAATTCTATTGAAATGAGGTTCTTTTGGCTCCCATTGTCAACAATGAACTACAACGGAGAACCCTTTACCCATATCTATGAGTGGAAGAGGCGTCCCCCCCTCCTCTGGATCTTCAGGCTCAATTTTCTGGATCTTTGCGGTGGCCACGGTGGTACTGGGCTCTACATCAATGATTTGTTTCCCTTTGTTAGTCCCCTTATTGGGTTTTTATTCAGAGTCAGAACCTGCATCTAATTCGAAAGCCTTCAGCTCGGCCACTAGTGACTACTTGGCCTAACATTCACTTGTATTGTGTGTGGAGCTCTTATGGAACTCACACCATTTCCTTGTATTCTTCTTCGTCTTCGTGGTGTTGTTCTTTACTTGCAGCTTCGGTGGGTTGTCCTAAGTAGCCCCACCTTGGCTTGGTCCCTTATTATTTGGTTTGGGGGTGCCTTTTCCTTGCTTTGGATTCACAGATCCAAAGTCCCGCTTCTTCTGTTTAAAATTCTGCTCAATCTTTACAACATACCGATACGTTGTGACGAGCGAGGAAATGTTTAGGAACTCCATCTCATCTTGAATGTACTTGTGTAGACAGCCGTGATACTTGAGCACCAAATGCCACTCAGTATCCTTGATATCCCAGTACCCTTGGGCCATCCAATACAGGTCTTGGTTGGCCATGTTTTTGTATCTATGTTCCTCATCCTTTTAAGAATCTGACGAATCTTCTCCTTCACCATCCAAATTGTCAAAAATATCGTCAGAAAGAACAATATCTTCCTCGTATGCCAACTCTAGACCAAGTTGAGAAGACCCTCCTACTTCGGGAATAGGAGTTGGAATGGTGTTAGTAATATTACAACCTTACCCAGAAGATGAATGGTTAGGGTGTGTGGAGTTATCAGCCATAAAAAACTTATAGCCCTCCTTCTAGCGCCAGAATGTTGACGGTGTTGTATACCACCAACATACAAGGGATCTCCTCGATATGAGTTCTCAATTAGACCTCACATTATTTGGTGTAGGAGTCCCATACAGAATATGGCCTAATTTTCATTTACTTAAAGATATTCCTTGGCTTTAGCAATTAGCACAAGAGAGAAGCGCACATGTGCTTTTGAATGAGCAAGAAAGTGTGCCTTGTGAATGTTTGATTGCAGATGTATCAAGGTTATTTCGTTAGAGAGGAGAAATAAAGCGGGTCTCTAAGAGAGAAGTAATAGTACTACCCTAATGGAGACACACACACATGAGAAAGTCTCGTCTAACATCAAGTGAAATAATTCACATGGATGCGACGATCATTACAAACATTACAACACATTTCCAATAATTTAAGCACCAAAGTCACCGAAATAGTTCAATTACTTCAACAAACATGAATCATAAACATTCAAATAATAGACTTAGAAACATCCAAAATCCATGTGTGGAAATTTGGTGGCCAAAAGGCTTCAAGTATTAAGAAAAAGTTCTAAGATACATAAGTACAATGAACATCACTAGCTCCAATAGTGGAGTGTTAGAGCCACTACTTTCTCTCCAAAAGTACTAACTCTATCTCTATAATGCCTTATGGGAGAATTCAAGTTTAAAATTCCTTTGTATGAGTAATGAGGATCCTTTTATAGCTTGAGGCATGACCTTTCACGTCCTTATGACTCTTGACTTTCCAACTACTAATGACCTCTGGACTTCCAAATGACTTTTGGAATTACATATGACTTTTGGTATAACATGTCTTTTGGACTTCCATGGCTCTTTTGTCCATACATGACTCTTGAACTTACACTTATTTCTATTTACAATGATTAAATCATGACATCATAACTTCAACATCATCATGTGATGAAGATGTGACAAGTCACTTTCCTTGCTGACCAGGATTAATAGTGACTGATGGCATGGACTTTCTTCAATGGTGACATGGTTTCCACTCGTGTCTTCATTCTGAATGTAATTTCCGATTTTTTATTTCTTCACCCTCCAAATGGTCTTTGATTTTGTGGAGTCTATCAAGTGCTTCGATCATCAAGACTTCAATGTGTTCATTGTTCTTAAAAGCTTCCTTTTTCTTCCTTATTTTATTGATCTTCTTCGTTCATGCTTTCCATGTTGTTCCTAAGTTGTAATTGCAACGACTCATAACAAGAAACCATCAGCCTAAAAATGTCCTATTCTACCATGTTTCATGCATATTTTTTATTCATGCCTTAATAGTTAGCTTGAAAGGAACAAGGAGAGGTTTTAGGTGCAAGGGTTCACTTCAAAAGGCTAAAGAGTTTAAGGGTAGAGGCTTTAGGGCTTCGATATGAGCTCATACGCTCAAGAGAAAGAGGAAATCAAGGTTGAGTACATGGCGTAAGTACGAAGGATGAAGGAGAAGGATTTGGGTTTCCCAATTGCATTGTGATCTCAAGGGAGACGAGGGTGCATGCCACAAATCCAAATGTTGAAGGGAGAGGCTTTAGGTCTTTAGGGTGCACCCATGCGCTCAAGGAGGTAGAGGATGGTGCATTGTGAAAGGATGAAGCATGAAACTTTAGGGATTAAGAGTGCACTCATGCGCTCAAAAGGAAAAGTAGGGCACAAGGTACATTGTTGAAGGTTGAAGGAGTTGAGCTTTGGGTCTTCGGGGTGTGCTCATGTGCTCAAGGAGGGTGCATTCCTTCGAGTTGAAGGAGATCGCTCAAAGGGGAAAGGGTTTAAGGAGTGTGCTATGCGCTCTTGGAGGGCACATGGTGCACTTCCAAACAACAAAGGATTCTCGGTCAAGGCTTAAGAGTGCTCTCATGTACTCCTTACCTTGATGGGTTCACTTTGCAACCAAAATTTGTCTAAGTCTGTAATATAGAGCATATGGGCGAACATGATGAGTTCAGACATAAAACCATGTGTGACATATACCAACTCATCGAGAAAAATTAGACAAGCTTGAATAAGGATAAGTATGCATCAAAACACCACTTTACATACATTCCCCAAGTACAATGGATGAAGTGTGTGCGACTACGACCAAAAATGTCATTTTACAACAACAAAGATGTTACGACCATGAAATACACCAAAGATGTTCTAATCAATGTGATGACACTTGAGAACACTCAAGAACACTTTAAACATATAAAATTACATGAAATGACACTTGAAGACCGTGATGACACTAGATATGATGGTGAAGTAGGCTCTAAATTTTGAGTGTAGTGAAATTGTTGAAAATGCAGCAAGAAATTCCTAATTTAATTTTGCCTTGATTAAATTAGGAGAAACTCGAATTTCAATTTCCGCAGAATACTTGGAGGTATTTTACTGAGGTGGCATGGCTCTTTTCACTCAGTTAACTCAGTAAAGTCAAGTTGGAGACACTTGAGTTCAGTTCTACATGATCAATTTCTAATTTGTAGCAATCTATTTCAGTTAATTTGAGTTATTTTCAGTGTAACTAGTTCTCACTATCAGTAGAAATAGTGGAGGTCTAGTTAAGGGTGTGTAACTTTTTTCATACCAAGTGGTCAATCAGCCCAAAATAATTGATACATGCAAAGAATTCGAGTTACCATGTTCGGATTGGACTTCAAGGGTAGTGTACTACTAGTTGTAAACTAGTTTAATTTGTACAGGTCATGCATGAAGTCAAAGAAGGACCTAAAGGAATTGCACAATTCAGATTGAGGAATTTCCAAATTTGGAAATTTTTGATTAGGATCATCCACAATATTATGTGCATCTTGTCGACGTTTTGAATCCCAAAGGGGATCCATCTTCTGGACAGAATTGAGTGATAGAATGAAGGATGAGCTAACCGACCAGTCCAGATAAACACCTAATGCATAAAACAAAAACAAAAAATCGACTAATTTAAAAACTAAACCTAAGCCTACATGTAAATTATTATATTAATAATTATAGGTAGAATTTTTATTTTTAGTTTATTTTTATTTTCTAATAATAAGGATTTTTTAGTTTTATTTCCAATAATAAAGATTGTAATTTTAGTTAAAAACTAAAATATAAAATCAAAATTAATGAAATATTCTATTTAATTTTGATTTTTGATTTTAGTTTTTAGTTTTTAACTAAAATTAAAATATTTATTATTGGAAATAAAATTAAAAAATCCTTATTATTAGAAAATAAAATAAAATAAAAATAAAAAATCTACATATAATTATTAATATAATAATTTACACGTAGGTTTAGGTTTAGTTTTTAAATTAGTCAGCTTTCTGTTTTGGTTTTATGCATTAGGTATTTATCTGGGTTGGTTGGTTAGCTCATCCTTCATTATATCACTCAATTATGTCCTAAAGATGGATCCCATTTGGGATTCGAAATGTTGACAAGATGCACATAATACTGTGGATGATCTGAATCATAAATTTCCAAATGACAGCCACAAAAGCTTAAAATCTAACATAATTTACAAATTAATAGGGGCCTAATTCCCAAGGAAACAGTGCAAGGAATTAGGAGCTTGTAGGTTTGGAAAATTGGCTAATTATTGGCCAAGGTCAGTTAGTCAGGAAGAGGATATAAGATACAAGTGCAGGTTGAGCTCAAGCTTTAGCAGGGCATATTGTATTCATCCATATTATTTGATCAATGAAATACAGATAGTAAGCGGTTTTGAGCAGTTTCTTTCCCCTAGATAAATCTCTGTGTATGTGTGTTAAATCTTGATGCATGTTGATGATTTGTATTCTCAATCATGAATTTACTTCCGCAGATCAGTAGAATAACTTCTAGTCTTGTGATTCAGAAATTTAGAATTTTTACATGGTAACAGAGCAAGTTTCACAATAAAGAAGAGATTTTGAACTTGTTATTACAGGAGGATTGAACTTGCAAGATCATTTATTCAGAGCTAGAATGATGACTTTCTATGGACTAAGACTCGAGTATACCCTTGATGGAAGCTCGAATTATGTTTCTTGGAAGGACCGCATGGAGGTAGTGCTGAAAGATAATGGGTTGAAGGAATTCATTGATAATGATATCCAGAAACCGACAGCAATTGATGCTCAGAATCTAGTAGATTGGAAGAAGTGTGTAGCTAGATCCAGGAGGATCATCTTGGAGGGTGTGAGAGACCACATACTCTTGAAACTACATGGAAAAGAGACTCCCTTTGCTATGTGGAAGACTCTTAGTGAGCTATTCGAAAATAGCAATGAAGCCAAGAAACTTGAACTGATGAAGAAATTGAGGATTTAAGACAAAGGGTATGAGGTAGTCTTTAGAGATGGGAAGACCTACCTCAATCGTCTTGCTTCATGTCAAATCAATCAATTTGGTGTCAGGATCGAGAGCCTCTACACATTAGAGTAAGATGCATTCACAACCTTGAGGAGCAAGGCATGGATTACAAATGTTGTTGATCCAGGTCAATGTTGGTGGCCACCTGCCTATCACACTTGGACCCCCATAACTATCTCTTTCAGTTTTTTAGTTTCCTTAATTGTAGCACAATTTACTATTTTTGACAGTTTTTCGAGTCTTGAACTTCCAAAGCCATTTTGAGGCCCTAAATGATGTTTTTTTGGAAAAAAAGGGAAGCAACATGGGTTGTACACCAATGTTACTCACTCAAAAGTTGTAATCCTTGGATATATATTTCTAATGAGGTATTGTGCACGTTGAACAGAGATCGTATGCCAAAGTTACAACCCCAGGAAGTTGATGTACCAATTTACCCAAACGGGGCCCACGTTTTGGTGTTTCATCTCCTAGGGTTAGATTTTTGGATGTTTAGGGTTTTCCATTATTTCTCAACAATAAATAGGCCTTCGAGCCTCATTGTAACACAATTCAGAGGCATGTAGTTTCCACATCTCTTCTTAGAGATAAGCTACCATCGCCCTAGCTAGTTTATTTCCATTTCAGTTTGTAAGCATATTTCAGTATTTTACATGAATGAAATGAAGTATTATTTCTTCTGCAGCTCTGTATTTATGGTTATATCTGTAATTTGTTGCGTTCCTGTTTAAAATCTGGATCAGTGGTATCAGAGCGGTTTGCTCTTTCTATGTTTTTCTTTGCATGTCCCCACCGAGGTCGGGATATAAGGAGTTAGGGCTTGCACTGGTCAAACCTTTGCAAGACCAGCCTTGCAAATCCCGACGGCCTCCCATGGAAGATGAAAAGAAAGACGAGGGGGCAGGAGATCCTATCAAAATCTTGATTAAAGAAGCCCTCAAGCGACAAAGGAATGCAATGATGGAAAACTTTTCCCAAATCCTTCAGTGGCTACCCAGAGGCGACGCATTTGCTTCCAACAACTGCGTCGGAAATGCCGCACCCTCTAAGGTACAAGTTAACTTTGAAATCCCCATATTCTAGGGTTAGATAGATGCATATGTCGTAGATAAATGGTTAAATATGCTAGATGGTTATTTTTCTGTTCATGATTTTTCCAACTAGGAAAAGATCACTTTTTCACTTCTCAAAGTAGCCCCCCACATCAAGGATTGGTGAGAAACCTACTGTGAGTAGAAGGATGAAAGTACAAACTCACTGTTTTCAGACGCACCAACTTGGAATTCATTCTGGGATGCCATCAAGGGGAAATACTACCCTGTCAAGAGTTATGACGACAAATACATAAATTGGACCATGATGCGGCAAGGAAGGGACCAAGATGTGCTGGAGTTCACAAATATTTTTCATACCCTTCACACAAAGTTGGGTATCAAGGATTCTAAGCTTCATTTGGTACTCAAATACCATGGCTACCTTCACAGGTACATCCAGGATGAGATGGAGTTCCTGGACATCTCCTCGCTTGGCACGACGTACAGATATGCTATCAAGATCAAGCAGAAGTTTAAGAAAAAGAAGCGAGACTTTGGATCTGCAAATCCGAAGAACAAAGGACAAAGATAAGGTGAGGTGACCCAAGACAACCCATCGAAGCCGCAAGAATAAAAACACCACGAAGTCAAATAAGGACAGAGGAAACTGATGTGAGTTCCATAAGAGCCCCACTCATAACATAAGTGAGTGTCGGCCCAAGCAGTCGTTGGTGGTCGAGTTGAAGGCTTAAGAATCAGATGCATGTTCCTACCTTGAGTCAGAACCCGACAAGGGGAAAGACAAAGGGAAGCAAATCGTTGATGTGGAGCCCAGTGCCATTTTTGCCACTACCAAGGTCCAGAAGAATGAGCCCAAAGATCCAGAGGAGGGGGAGTGTCTTTTCCACTCACAAATGTGGGTGAAGGGTTTGTTGCTGCAATTCATTGTTGACATTGGGAACCAAAAGAACCTCATTTCAACAGAGGTCGTGAAGCGGCTAGGCATACCGCCCACACCACACCCGCAGTCATACATCATCGGGTGGCTTCACCAAGGACGAGATCTTCGAGTCCGCCAACAGTGTCGCCTTCCCTACAGCATCAAGCCATTCACAGATGAGGTATTGTGTGATGTTGCACCACTTGATGTTTGTGATGTATTATTAGGCCAACCATACTTGTGGAAGTGACATGTTGTGTATGATTCAAGGCCTCATGCTATTATTATTTCTTTGTGTAATACATTATACAGGATACCAAAGGTAGCCCCACCTACCGCCACTTCATTGATCTATGTTAAGAAAGGCAATAAGATCATCTCCTAGACTAGGAAATTTATTTTCAATCTGGTTCGCCCTCAAAGTAAGTGGAAGAACATAGCCACATCCATGGCCCCCCTGGAAGGGTTCCTCCATGCAGTATAAGTAGGTGGATACGGTCATGAAAGAAGACATGGACATCTTCTCCTCACCCACCGGCGTACCATTGCACTTTTAGGTCAAGCATTCGTCTGATCTTACTTCCGCAACACCTCTACCCAACGGGCTGATCTATTGCCACTCCATTGTGGAAAATGCCAAGTACAAGTAGCGACATGATCAACATCGTGTGCCACACAAGTTTCAGGTGGGCATAATAGTTTTGTTGCATTTGCAGAAAGAACGCCTTACCGGAGCCCATCAAAATCTTAGACCACTCCAATATGGTCCTTACACCATTACCAAGGTTGTGGGAAATGATTCTTTGGAGCATAGCATTCCCCCATTCCTTGGCTTGCACTGATTGTTCAATGTGGACCACCCTCGACCATGCTTCCCACCATTGCTAGACACATCAGAGATTGCAGATTAGCTCTCTAAGGACCAAGTTCAGCAGAAGTTTCCCCATCTCATGGCGGCACTCAACACAATGGGGACCATTGCTTCCTAAGGGGGGAGGAATGATCCGGGTGGATTTTAGTGGCCAGCCGCCTATCCCACTTGGACACCCACAACTATCTCTTTCATTTTTTCAGTTTCTTTAATTGTGGCACGATTTACTATTTTTGACAGTTTTTCGGGTCCTAAAGTTCTGGGGCCATTTTGAGGCCCTAAACGACATTTTTTGGGAAAACCTGAGAGCAACATGGGTCATAAATTGATGTTTCTCACTCAAAATTTGTAGTCATCGGATAAATCTTTCTAACGAGGTATTTTGCGCATCAAACAGAGATTGTATGCCAAAGTTACAACCCCGGGAAGTTGATGTACCAATTTACCCAAACGCGACCCACATTTTGGCATTTCATCTCCTAGGGTTAGGTTTTTGGATGTTTATGGTTTTCCATTGTTTCTCAACAATAAATAGGCCTTTAAGCCTCATTGTAACATAGTGCAAAGGCATGTAGCTGCCACATCTCTTCTCAAAGATAAGCTACCATCGCCCTAGCTAGTTTATTTCCATTTCTATTTGTAAGCATATTTCAGTATTTTACATTAATGAAATGAAGTATTATTTCTATTGCAACTCTGTATTTATGGTTATAGCTGTAATTTGTTGCATTCTTATTTAAAATCCGGATCAGTTGTGGTTGAGAGGGAGCATGATTTAGCTCTCACGAAGAAGCCTCGGCCAGTTAGCAGTTGGGCTGACCAGGAGGATGATGATGAAGAAGACCAGTCACAGACCTCTAGGAGGAGAGTTCAAACCAAGTGGGCAGAGGTAGCACATGCAAATATACCTCCAAAAGTGAGGTGGAGTGATATAGATCCTTAGTCCAAGAGTTTCATACATTTGGGGAGGGTCCATGGAGGTGTGTTTGTCTCATGGATCATTACCCTTTCTATAGGGGCCAACAGTATTCAGTAGCAGGAGGACCAATGTCAGTAAGATAGTGAGGAGTGTAGAGGAGTGTTGACAACAGAACAGGAGGCTCAGTAGCAAAGTTAGCGGTAGCACAATTTTCCCAGTAGAAAGTTGCATATTAATTCAATGATTATTTTTTATTTTTATTTTTGGATTCTTCTCAGTTGCAGATGTTGCAGTAGCAGTGATCCAGGTGGCTCTAGGGACACACATAGGACAAAGAGGGCTTATGGAAGCTCTAAAATCAAAATGATCATAATGCTCTTGAACCAGGACGAGAGCGTAGATCTCGTCGTCCTTATTGCGGTGGTGCAAATGGTTCGTCAATATGAGCTCATATGAGGGGGAACGAACCAGTCAAAGTTTTAATTGATTTTTGCTGACTAGGCAGGCTTAAGGAGGTAGCAATTTGGAAAAAATCCAGCCACCAGATTCCGGTCAACCTGGGCCAGATTCTAGGCGAATTTGTGGCCCGTTTAATTTGTCTCCTTCCGTCATTTTTTGAATTTTCAAAAATGACTATTTTTTATTTAAATAAAACAAAAAATATAAATATAATTTGGGGTGGCGGGCCACCAACCCCGCCACCCCTCATTTCCCATGTATTAAAATAAAATATATATATTAATTATGGGCCGACGGGCCATGACCCCCACCGGCCCTCCCTCAACCACCAAACAAGATTAATTAAGGGGTGGGCGGCCATGACCCTGCCACCCTCGGAGCTGCTCAAACAAACGTGGCTATTAAAGGTGGGGGCGCGGGCTGACAACCCCGCCGCCCTCGCCACCTCCCTCGTACACCATAATTGCTGGAAAAAATGGGGGAAGGCCACCCAAGACAGTGGACCTGCCACCCTAAAACGTTAACAAAATATTATTATGTGGGTAATTTGGGAGGGGCAGGATTTGACCCCCCGACCCCTCCTCAACTAATTTCAATTTTTACCACAATGCCAAACTGTCTTCCTTGGTTTATCCGCCCAAAAATTTATATAAAAAAACTTCATTTTTCAGTGCACCCAGCATGATGGAGGATTAGGAGTGCTCATGGAAATCGAGGTAGAATTTTTTTAATTAATTTATTGCAGGTGGAACCATGACTAAGCAAAATTTCCAAGAGGGTGAAATTTTTGCAGTGTCCAAATTGGACAAACTTTATGTCAATCTTACACCTCTCAGAGAAACGAACCTGATGGTGCAGTCAGTTTCTTGATTTGAGTAGCCGATTTGCAGAGGACACGGAGGAGGGAATCTAAAAGATTCCTTGAGCCCCAAATTTTCATTTTCTCAGAATTCAAAAATTTGATAGTCGATTTTGCACTATTCGACGCCACAAATCTGATGGCGTGTTTAGACGTAGTCCACACTGGACGAACTCCATTATCAATGGCTTATCTTTTCATGTGTTAATGAATGTCATGTTCCTCTTCTTTACAACATGCATATGTATTCAGTTATGTTCTTTTAAAAATGCAATTTAACACATCACAAAAGTAAAAGGTCTTGGAAGGGTCCTTCGTCACACCCGGACCTAGATCAAGTGGTATCAGAGCGGTATTTGCATTGATGTGAATTGAAAGCGTGAACAATGGAACGTGAAGTGACAGAGGATGAGAAATTGATGTACGAGACTATGCTCAAAATTTCCAAAAGGGTGGAAATAATGTATGAAACTCTGCAGAAAGAGATATAGGAAAAGGAGTGATTGCAGTTTTAGTAGCAAGCCATGGAAGAGGCCCTGGAAGAACTAAAGCACAACAAACATAATCTTCAAACAAAGAACGATGAATTGAAGACACTTCTATATGAAGAGAAAGAGGAAAAACATAATTTGCTACGACAGCTGCAAGCAAATGACAAGGCCTTGGAAAAGTTGCAGTGTGACCCATGTGAGGTAAAAAGTATTTCTCTGAATTCATGTATGTTTCCTGATGATGATTTCGTTGTTTTTTAAAATCATACCACAGGAATTGACTCCAAAGTGTTGAAGAAAATGGGGTATGAAGGAAAAGGCTTGGGCGTTAATGGCCAAGGCATTATCAACCCCATCAAAGTGGAGGAATTACCCCGTCAAATAGGACTTGGGTATGTCAAAAAAGAATTTGGGGAATGCGTCGAGACAGTTAGCGAACCACCAACAGCAAATGATGAGTAACCCTCATCAATTCTTTCCAAATCGATACAGGAGGTAAAATATGTTGATTTCCTTTCGGTTTTGTCTTCACATAGTATGCTTTCCGTTGGATATTTGGAGATCCCAATTACAGGGACAAACATGAGGCTCCTTACAAGGAAGAGGCATGAGGAGGAGGAAAAACTTGGTGTTAATAACCAAGGCATAACTCAACCATTGGAGGATGTGCATAGACCTCAATTTGTAGGCTTGAGATATACCAAGGGAGAATGCTTGATGGTGTCAGATTCTTCTGAGACATCATCGAAATCGTCAAGAAAAGAGAATGATGGGAAAACATCCCCATCATCCCATGGCAGTTTCCATTGCAAGGAAAAAGTTGAGGCAAGCTGTCATCGCCATACTTACACCAGAGATGGCAAGGAAAGGTATAACCACTCTCGACATTCGAATGTTCATTTCGATTAATATTATGTTGTTAATGATGGACGTAAAACATGGAATCAAAAAATATGTACCTTTTGTGGATCACATAACCATACATTTTCTAAGTGTTGGAAAAGAATTACAGCACACAAAAGGATGAGGCGTGAAAGACCCTCTCGACAACAGGTAAAGGAACATGTTAAATTGATCTGGAGGAAGAAGACCTATTGCAGTCATTGCGACAGAAGTGGCCATCAAAGAGCCACATGTTGGAGGCTCCATCTAGAGCAGTGCCTTAATGACAAAGTGTCGGCGCATGAACCAGGTGAAACAATTGTTCGGAAAGCAAAACCCCCAAAGGGGGATGACCCATTCACGGCGATAAGTCAAAAATGGTTTCTAGATATGTTAGCTTGTCATGGTCGTGCTTTTGTAAATCATTTGTTTCATTTTAAAATGTAAAAGTGGTGATGTGTTTTCCATCTCTTGTTAAGCAACAACGATGTCTGGTCTTATTTTGAGTTGCATGTTAAATTGTGAAAGTGATGTCGTGTTTCCATCACGTGTCAAAGAAAAAATAGTGTTTGGCCTTATGTTTGTAAATCATGTGTTGCAATGATGATGTGTTTTCCATCACTTGTTGAAGCAACAATGATATGTTGGCCTTGTTTTCGTAGTTGGGGTATTGTGTCCATCTTGATTTAAACTTTACCACCGAGTATGTATTATAAACTCGTGGCAAGTGTGGGATGCTTGGGTCATTAGTTGGTCATAAAAGTAAAGCATGTAATTTGCAAAACAATGTACTAGAGGTTGCAGGTGTTGGCTCATTGCTTAAGGCTCCGAAGAACAAAGGTGAAGGAGATGGAAGTGATAACTTTCAGGACGCTTGTGATGTAGACAAGGTATAGAGAAGTTGCAGAGTATTTGCCATGTTTTTGGAGGACCAAAAGCTCCTCAGTGGGGAGGACTGATCCAGGTGGCTCTAAGGACACACATAGGACAAAGAGGGCTTATGGAAGCTTGAAAATCAAAATGATCATAATGCTCTCAAACTAGGACAAGGGAATAGATCTCGTCGTCCTGATTGTGGCGGTGCAAACGGTTTGTCAATCCAAGCTTGTATGAGGGAGAACGGACTAGTCAAAGTTTTGGTTGAATTTTGCTGACTGGGCAGGCTTAAGGAGGTAGCAATTTGGACAAAATCCGGCCACTGGATTCTAGGCGAATTTGTGGCCCGTTTAATTTGTCTTCTTTGGTCATTTTTTGAATTTTCAAAAATGACTAATTTTTATTTAAATAAAACAAAAAATATATATAATTTGGGGTGGCGGGCCACCAACCCCATTGTTATCACTCAGAATTTTCCTTAGAAGTTATCAGAAGAAGGAAGAAACTGAGGTAACCACAAACCAATCTTTTAAGTATAGGCTCTAGCCAACCTATGACTCAGAGAGGGCTCTCTATATATAATTTAGCTTTGTTTCTTATGGGATTTTAGGCTAGTTCTTAGTGTTCTTTGGGGTTTTGGTTTTGATTTGAAGGTTGGGTGGTGGAATTCTTAGAGCAGATGGATAGAGCTAGGTCTTCAAGCCATTGGGCTATGGAGTCAACAAATGGATAGCAGGACTGGATCAATTCATTAAAGGGAATGTTCATAGGGCAGGCTAGCAGAGCGAAATGCAAATCTTTAGGCGTAATGGGGGAAATAACTCCAACCAGGGTAAAAGGGCACTCAAGAATCCTTAGACTAGGATCAGAATGGAGAACAAAGGATAATTATGAACAAAGGGAAATTAAGAATCCTTTGCTACTGATCACAAGAAATCACCTAAACTAAGGAGCAATCAAGAATTCCTTAACTTAGATTTGTGAAGAAAACATATAATAATGCATAACAGTCAAGACAGAGTGCATTTAAACAATTTTTGAAATATCATTCCATGTTATAACATTAAGATTTTAGAGATACATAAAGATTACGAAAAACTTGAAAGAAAACAACATTGAACATGAGAGAATACTTATTTGTATTTCGCTTTACACAAGAATCCTGTAAAATGTATGATCTTTATTCCTTGATCCAGTGATCCAATCCAGTCATTGATACATTAGATTTTTTATTCGAGAGAAATAGTCTATAGAAATTTTTGGAATCCACACTACATACTTCGATTTGTGAAGTATTTATACAAAAACTTATTACAAAATATCTCAAACAACTTGAGATTTATTCTAGGAAATACAAATATCTTCTAGCAAGAAGATAGAGACAACTAATGAACTATTTCTTGTTGTCCCTTTAATTATGGTTGTGCTGGCCTTTATGGTTGAGATGTAGCCCTTTATGTTGGCTGATAGTTGCGGCATTTTTACGCTGGAGTCTCCTCTACTTTGATCTTTCATCTGATACTCTTTGACCCTGCTACTCTTTGACTCTGTTGTGTTGTTTTTACTTGTTTCATCTTGTTGCCTTCATATTTACTGTGTGGTAACTTTTAGCTGTTAATTTATCACAGTAAGTCAGTCACAGTTCCCCACCATTCTGCATCTGGTAATTTTACATTTATCATCCTCCTGTAAATCTCATCAGTCTCAGTATACTTTGCAAAATTGGGCTTGGTGAGGAACAAATGTTTTACCTCATGCTCAAGGAAAAATAAGTTCTCAAATGTGTCATATAATACTTTGCCCATTGGCAAGGCTTTAATGGATCATGAACTGGCTTGATCCTTAGCCAATTTTCTAAGTCTATCCCCATAGTCTGACTGTGTCATGAGTTTGTCATTGATGACCATAGGACTGGGCAGACCATTTGTTATGAAACCATCTCACAAAAAGATAGAAAAGATAGATAAATTCCTTAGAAATAAGCCTCTTCAAGGGGGAAACCTCCTTTACAGTACACAAATGAACAATTCTTGAATGATACAAATGACAAGACCTCCTTTCTATATATATGAGTCTAAGGGGTCATAATATAATCAGAGTTGACTTAACAATAATAATGTAAGGGCACAATAATAACAATAGTGGGCTTCTATGGGGCACAATAGTAACAATGTGGGGACTACATGGGTACAACAATATAATAAGGGGGTTGTACTAATAACAATAAGGGGTTACACTAGTAGTGTAGGGGCCTAACATTCCCCTCTCCTTCAAAAAGTGTTGTCCTCAACACTTGAGTAGTTCTTTATGCTTCTGTATAAAATTCTTGTCCTCCCATGTGGAATCTTCAGTGGGTAAGTCCTTCCACTTGATGAGATACTCTGAAATTGATCGATTTCGTAACTGTCGGGTTCTTGTTTCTATGACTGCTCCAGGTTCCAATATGATTTTTCCTTCCTCTTCAAGTTCTGGCAATATTGTTTGAATTGGGATCTTCTGCAACTTTTTAATGAGTGGCCACACTTCTTCGTCCTTCTTCCATTCATCCCCTGCTTTGTTTATCCAATCTGGTTGGATAATAGAAATAGCACAAAACAATGCTTCCACATCCTCATCCTTTCTTGAGAGTTCATCTGCAACAAAATTTTGCTTCCCTTTTCTACAGATGATGTCAACGTCATAACCCAACATATTTGTAACCCATTTTTTCTGTTCTTCTAAAGATAATATTTGTTCCAAAAAGTATTTAAGACTATCATGATCCATTTTTACCTTGAAGTGTCTTCCCATTGGGTAAGGTTGCCATTTCTTAAGTGCATGTAGTATTTCCAACATTTCCTTCTCATAAATAGCTTGTTTGAGAGGTAGCCGTAAAAATACCCAATCACCTACATCAAAACATTTTTCACTGTGATGTTGATCATCCTGTTGTTTCATTTGATTCTGCACCAAAGTGGCGTTATACTTTAAAAGTTGGAGAACTTGTTGTTGATGCTCGATGTGATCTTTCACTGCTTGAACCTTTTTCTTTTTTCTTCCATTTGTTGTGGTGTCACCCTTGTAGGTTGTGGAAGGCCAGGAGAAACAACACTTCCATTTTTATAGTTGTGAGGGGTAGAATTCCTTGTTTCCATAATTTTTCTTTCCAATTTTCTTGCCAACCTAAATGCCTTCTCCAATGAATTGGGTTCCCAAAGATGGACCTCATGTTGAATGTTATCCTTTAAAGTCCCTATGGAGACATCAATCCTCTGCTTCTCTGGAATATCATTTTCCCTTATATTCAATTTTTGAATGTCCTCAATGTGCTCTGCCATTGAACACTTTTGTTTGAGATTTATCAATTGGCTAAAGAAGGTGTTTCTCTTTGTATCCTCATAATGTGCTATCATTTCCTCCATGAAAATTGACCACGTGACAAGTGGTTTACGAGAACAAAGCCCTTTATACCATAAAAATTGATTTGGTTCTAAATAATTAGATGCAATACATACCTTTTGTAACAGTGGTACACCATGTAGATCAAAATATTTCTCCATCTGTAGTATCCAATTTACCAGATCCTTGCCATCAAACTTCCTCATCTCGCTTTTTCTTGATTTTAGGAGCTCGATTTTGAAGCAACTGTAACTCTGTAATTTCGTATCTTCCAGTTCTAAAAGCGCAACCTGTAGTAGTCCTCTACGTCCTCTTTCCAATGCCACCAGTCTTATCGAAATTGGATTCTACAAGAAAGCGTTATGCACAATCTCCCAAGATGACCTGATTATACACCTTTTCAGAATAGCGAACTTGTATGACGTGCCACGTGTCACTATTTTGACCTTCAAATCTGAAAGATACACACAAAAAACTGCAATCTATCCTCTTTTTGTAACTTCTCACGAAATTTCAATCTGATGCTCAGAGAGAAAGTTATGATTTTCGCAAGGTCACTTGTTTAAGATGTAATTCGGGAGTCTGTAAAAACCATAACCTTCGCATATCATATATCCGAACATATAGAAAAAGAACATCTGAAATTTGGACCCGAGGTTCAGACTGATTTCTTCTCAAATGAATTTTTTTTAGCTTCTGAAACGTCGCAGAAACAAAGTTATAGCGAAAATGCCATGATGACCTGTTTGGAGCAGCGAAACCCTAGAATCCAAAGCTCTGATACCAAATGTTATGAAACGAACTCAGAAAAAGATAGAAAATATAGTTGAACGCCTTAGAAATAAGCCTCTTAGAGGGGGCAACTTCCTTTACATTACACAAATGAACAATTCTTGGATGATACAAATGACAAGAACTCCTTTCTATATATAGGAGTCTAAGGGGTGCTAATATAATCAGAGCTGACATAATAATAATAATGTAAGGGCACAATAATAACAATAGTGGGCTTCTATGGGGACTACATGGGTACAACAATATAATAAGGAGGTTTTACTAATAACAATAAGGGGTTACACTAGTAGTATAGGGGCCTAACACTTTTATCCCTCAAAATCTGAAATTTAGCCATGAACCTATAAATGGCTACCTGCATATTGTGGCACTTTTCTTCCAAATTGAGCATAAAGTTCCTTTTGGAAAGGACCTTCCTTATTTCTAAAATGGTGGCAGTTCTATCTTCAATGTTTAGCTCCTGTAGCTCATATCTGTTTTTGCTACTGAGGAAATAGATGAGTCTATTTGCATCCTTAGGCTTATTTCCCAATTCCTCCTTCACTTTCTGGATAGATTCCGTAGCTATCTTCACTAGATCTGTTTGCTAAGAAATAACTTGGATTGATGGCCAAATATCATTGACAGAGTCAATGATATTAGCCCACAGCATTTCCTTGGTTTGTCCAAGTAGCTTTTGTTAGTGTCGGTATCTTCATCCCTCCGTCAGTGATAAAATTCTCTTGTTGTGCTGCATTTTAGGTGTCTCGCTCGGTCAGTTGCATTCCATTATGATCATGGATCATCTGACGGTAGTGGCTTATTATACATTTTCCCTCATTTCCTTTACCTGTTGGCCCATTTTCATTCATCTAGATCATCTGCAGTCATTTTTTGTCTTTAAATCCACAAAAGTTATTTTTAGGGTTTTTAGTCCCATTAGGTCTAGGGTTTCATCAAAAAGGTCTTCAAAGGGTTCAATAATGGTCAGCAGGCGCATGAGGAGGTTGAATAAAGTTCCAGTACCAATAAATTCCATCATCATATGCCCAGAAATGAATTTTTCCTCAAAACTCTGTTTTGAGGAAAAACAAAGTATTTTATCTTTTCATGTATATAATTTGGTGTAATCCCAATTTTTTATATGTAATAGTTTCAATGGCAACCCTGGTCACCTTGCCAAGCTTTAGCAGCTCCAACCACTGCAAGGCAAACAAAAAATCAAGTCATTCAGTTCATCAAAGGCACAAATAAAGCAAACTGCCCAAAAACAGAGTTTGAAAAACAAGTCAAATGCAAACATTACAAAGTGGGTTTTTGATAAGTGAAAAATTAAAATCTTTTCTATATAAACCATTTGTCACGTTTAAAGAGCTCATTTGCATCCAAAGGAGGAGTGAAAAAGAGAACAGTCGGGTTGAAAGCAAAGAGCAAAACTGCAGCAATTTGGGCAAGTTTCAGGGGCGCGGCGCATTGGGTCACTAGCGCGGCGCATAGGGCTGGCGCCATGCATTGGGCTGCCCTCCATAGTGCAAAAACTACACTGGCATAGCGCATACAGAAGGCGCAGCGCGTTGGGTTTGTGGTGCGGCGCATAGAGCTGCAAGCCTTTTTCACCACAAATTCAACCAAATTCTCAATTTTCTTGGTTTCCTCCGGTCCAAAGTAAGTCAACAACTCTTCAAATGCCAATGAAAGTGTGTCTTAAAATGTTTATGATAATTTAGTAAAAAAAAATTCAAACCCTACTTCCTTGCAATTTTTGCTCAAGACATGATTGCTTAGGGTTTGTAAATTTGTTTTTGTGGCCATCACTCCCTCACCTTTTTATTCCCTCACTTCTTTTCTAGTTTCATTAACCCATTTTACTATCGTCCATATCCATAAATTCATTCACCCCTATCCCCAATTCCCATTATCCCAAACCCTAGCTACAAAATTCCCAAACCCTAATTACTATCCCAAAAGCCTAAAAATTGTCCCTAAAACCCTTCAATTCCCCAAATTCCAGTCAGCAACATTCCCAAAATCCCTCATACACATTCCCTCCACAGTCCCTCATACATTCTTATCCTTGGCAACAAAAATCTAAAGACACCATAAATCTCTTCATACTCATCTAAGAAAACTCAAACATTGGCAAACATGGAGTCTGATCCTTCCTATGATTGGGATAATGAAAATGTCAGTGATTCTTCCCAAGAGCTTCATTTCACCATTCAGCTGAGTGTACCATCATTCAGCGGGTTCTCATCATCATGTCAGGTTCCAGTGGGTCATTTTACACCTTGTTCATTCTTCAGTTGTGCCTAGGTAAGGTTTGTTTCCCTCTCCTAGGGTTTTGAAGGTAATTTCTCTTGGATGGTCAAATCATCAAAAAAAATTGTAGCCTGTTGTTCATACACCTTCCCCTATCCTTAATGTACCTTATTAAACACTTCCCATCACTGATATCTCTTAAATTCCTCATTTTCCCACAAACCCTAGTTTCTTGCTACAATTTGGCAATTTTCTAGGTTAGGTCTGTGTTTTTCCCTTTTGGACCCCTTCCCCTCACTCAATCTTTGAAATTCCACTTTCCCATGTTTCCTAACATCCCTCCCTACTTCCAAAAATTTCCTCAAGAATTTAGAAGCCCCTTATCTCCTTCATTTCCCTTCATTTCATCAAATCCCCTGTTCCACACATCCAGGTAGGTTTTACTCAAATGATGTTTCTGAGCAAGGAAAGATGAATTTGGAAAAACTGAAAGAAGTTTTTGTCAATGGTAGGCCAAGGAAGAAAAACCTCCTTCACTTTTTACACAGGTGTCATGGTTTTAGAGAAATGTCAAAAATACAGTTGCCTCAGAAGAATTGATGCACCTCTGAAGTGACTTTGGGAAAATCAAGATTTCTCCTAGCTTGGTTGGCCAAATGACTTTCTTGATGATTCAAATGATAACTAGACAAAACTATATTTCCAATGAGCTATCATGAGCTCAATTGGGGGTTGAGGAAGACCTTCAAAAGTTGACTGAAACAACACTCTACCTTTAGGCAGCCTCATTTTACACATTTTGACCAGTCTTTGGAGATTTGACTTTTGACAGAGCAAATGAACTCCAAATTGAAAAATTCAAGTTGGGTTGGAAAGTAGACTCAATAATATTTCCAAAAAGCTATTTTTCACCCAATTTTGACACCGGGAAGGCCCTAAAAATGGGTCTGCAAAAAGGCACTACGCATAGAAATTTTTAACATAGGTTTTTCTGCCCAATGCGCCACGCCACTTGGCGCTCGCTTTTGATGGGGACCTCCTTTTGAGGAAATCTCAGCATTTTTGGATTTTTAATGGAAAAATATGCATGCCCACAAATGGCCAAGAAATTTTGACAGGTTTTGAGACCCCAAAAAGGTCAAAAATAGCCCAAAAATGACCTTTATGCCCCTTTTTGGACACACAGGAAGCAATGTTGGGAGAACTCAGTTTTTGAGGGGAATATGGAGGTCAAATTCAACAATTCCACTTTTTCTAGAACGTAGACAGGTAGACCTTTCCAACAAGCACACGTGGATAAAATTTGGACACGGGGAAGGCCTCCAAAAGCAGCTTCAAAAAGGCGATACGCATAGGGAAATCAGCGCAACGCATTGGAGAAATTTTGCTTAGTTTGACCAAAAATACTCCGTTTTTCGCCTAGTTCCTTGATAGTTTGACTTTTCTCTTTCTTAATGTCAAAATTATGATGTAATTTAATGTAAATTGATGGATCTTGATGTAATTATGTCAAATTTTCACTCATGGAGGTAGATTCATCTATCAAAAAGTAGTTTGCAACTGAATGAATCAGTTCCCTAGTTTCCAGAGGCATGTTGTTCCACTTCCTACATTTTAGTTCTCAGTTTAGAATTTGTTGGAACAGCTCCTAAACTCATGAGATCGACCCCTAGAGGCTAGGATGAATTTTTGTTTTCCTATATCTTATGTTTTTTCAGTCATTAGCATGATTGGACTTTTGAGAAAGCTTGGAGATTCATTGTATATTCATATCAGCAGTTTTGGCTAAGGAATAGACCAGGGTTTGCAGCACTCTTTGGGATTCATGTGGCATCTTGCTTTGGTATTGTGTTTCCTTCTGTAAATTGTTAGTTCTTATACGTTTTATGTATGCCATTATCTATCTTGTTTCTTCTTAACTAAAACAAACAAGGATAAAGGGTAGAATCCATTGAAATTGCGGTGCTCTACCTAGGGTTTGCTTAGTTATTAATGTTTTCAGCTGTTTGAAGAGGATCCCTGAGGTTTTCATGCCCTCTTCAAACTCCTCACCTATATAAATCTCTCCATTTCACATTTAATTTGAAGTGCCAAATCAGTTGCCTACCTTGCCCCATAGAGATCTCTGCAGAACTAAGCCTCATTCCCCACACCCAAAATCTGCCTTTCCGTTTGAGCCAACAAAACATCATCAAACTCAATCAAAACCTTTTGCACACATACCTAGCCTAATATCAGTCATCATATCGGTCATCTCAAGCCCTTATTGATCATACTTTGTTGAGATTTATAGGAGAGAGCCCTCTCCCGACCTGGTAGGGCTAGCTACCAGGTTAAGCATGGTTTGACGTTACCCTAGATCCTACCTTTCTCAGCCTGAGGTAGATTTAGGCCCTAACATAGTGGCGACCATACTGGGGAAGAAAAGTTTAGTGGCGACCACAGTGGGAGAGAAAAGTTTGTTGTTTGCTTTATAAACTACAGACGGAGCTTGAAGTTAGCCAGGTAGCCTTCGAAACGCTCTTGCTTTGCATTAGCGAAAGTAGATGAATGTTGCTTCAGTCAATCTCTAGTCTAGTTTATGAACTGAACATCTAGTTTCCTCAGTAAAATGTAATCAAGTTCAGATATGATTGTTGATGGTGGACAATGATCAGACATCGGAAGGCTGAAATCATTCACGTGGCGACTCCAGTGTCGAAAATCCCAAGGTTCAGACTTTTTATGGCGACTCTACTCTTCAAGAATCATTAGCCTAAAGAATCTCTTGGTGAATTCATTGTTATCAAAATGGTTTTGCTAGATCGAAGATATGCTCCCATGAGCTGAGATCACATTCCAGGTTTTCCAAATAAAATTTTGAAGGTAAATTGGGAAAATAATTCTCCTATGTTTAAAGATGATGATAGGAATGATGCTGTTTTACATCTGGTTAGATCTCACATGCATATTCGCAAGTTGAAGGTTGATTTTCCTGAAGATTGCTTGATGAAGATATTCATGGCCACTTTGGAAGGTGAAGCCCGATCTTGGTATGAAATTTTGTCGCCTGCTTGTATTTACTGTTTAAAGGATTTTCATGCCATGTTCTTTGAAAGGTATAAAGAATCTTATCCATCATTAAGTTTAGTTCAGAACTGTTGCAAACATGCTTATAGTTTTATTGAAAAATTGAGAGAATTTATGAAGATGATAACTTCATGGATGATGAGATCATGGAATCCCTACATGAAAATCCATTTCAGCAGCAGCATAAAGAGGATATTTATCAAGATGCGCAGGAAAATTTGCAGCTGGATCAAGATCTTACTACTGTGGAAAATGATGAAGGAGATGGTTTTATTTCGGATCTATCCATAGATGAAGACAATATGCAGGAAAGTCAAGTTTCAATTTCAGAATGTGATAAACTCAAGTCGGTTATTTCAGATCTAAATTCAGATCGTGATGATCAAGACTACCTTGTTTTGAATCCCATGAAGGAGAGCTCTGCTGTTGAGATCATCTGGAATGAAGAAGACAAAGTTATTGATCCAAATGTTCTCATTTCATTAGAACAAAGCCTTCATGAGGAGGTAATCCAGTCAGTTCATGAAAAACAAGATGAGATCTTTGTTCAAGTAAGTGAAAAATCTTCTTTCAATAACTCAGTGATAAATGATAATTTGATTGCCATGTCATATGAAGATGATCAACAATGTTTTCAAATTTCAGAAGATCAGGGAATTAAGGACTGTCATTCAGGTTTTTCATGTTTTAAAATGTTATTTCATGAAGACAATCACTGTTTGAGCAAAAGAAAACAAAAAGTATTATCTCCTTTGTCTGAAGATGAGATAGATCAACTCCTGAAAGGTCATGTTACAGCCCAAGCTAAAGCAGATTTGCAGTGCGCACATGGTCAAGAAAGTGTTGGTGAAACTTCTTCCTCTTTTGAAAATGATGACAGTCTTGTAATTAGCTTTATAGATCAGCAAACAGATAATATTTTCTTTCATGAAGATGATAAGGCTGTCATGTTTGATAATCTTGAAGATTGTTTTCTATTTAAGAATGACCTAGACCATGAAGTTGAGGAATATGAGCTTGAGAGAGACAATATGCCAGAATTTCTCATGGTCAAGGAATTTACAGCTAACACTCAGATGGCAGAAGCTTATACCTCTCTGTGCCTTCCTATCACTCAGCAACTAGTTGTTCTTTCAGATCAGAATGAAGGGAGTACTTGTATTTTTGCTGCTGGATCTCAAGACAAGCTAGTGCTTTAGGATTTTCAAGATCCTTTTGGCATTCTTTTGCAAGCACCAGAGAAGATGAATGTTGGCTGGTTTGTTAGCATAAGCCTTGGTTTCAATTGTTATTGTGAGTTGCCTACATGTACATCGTTCTACCTGCTCGAGGAAAGAGAGAGCAGAATTTCATTGAGTAGCCATTTGTTGGATTGGTTACACTGGAAGGCCCACTTCACATGATTGTACATATTTCATCGGTAAGCAGGTAGTTGTCATCATGATTTGAAGCCCTAAAATCTCGATGGACTGATGCCCTTTGAAAGCTTTGTAAGTAATTGTTTCAGTTAAGTCAGTCTTGAGTCATTTTTTGTTTTAGTCAGTTCAGTTTAAGGATAGTTTTAGCTGAGTGTCTAGTTTTAGCTTTTGAGAGTCTTGTTTCAGTTTTGAATTAGTCAGTTCAACTATGAGTCTTGAGTCAAAGTTTCATAGTAATTGGTTTTTGGTTTGTCGAATTTATTGACTCCATAGCCCAATGGAAGAGGCACTGCCTACTTTCCCAGAGATCTGTAGTTCTTGGCACCTCCAAGGAGCTACCATCCCCATTGGAGCCAATGTTAGTGTCGGTATCTTCATCCCTCCGTCAGTGATCAAATTCTCTTGTTGCATTGCATTTTAGGTGTCTCGCTCGGTTAGCTGCATTCCATTAGGATCATGGATCATCTGATGGTAGTGGCTTATTATACATTTTCCCTCATGTCCTTTACCTGCTGGCCCATTTTCATTCATCTAGATCATCTGCAGTCATTTTTTGTCTTTAAATCCGCAAAAGTTATTTTTAGGGTTTTCAGTCCCATTAGGTCTAGGGTTTCGTCAAAAAGGTCTTCAAAGGGTTCAATAACGGTTAGCAGGCGCATGAGGAGGTTGAATAAAGTTCCAGTACCAATAAATTCCATCATCATATGCCTAGAAATGAATTTTTCCTCAAAACTCTGTTTTGAGGAAAAACAAAGTATTTTACCTTTTCATGTATATAATTTGTTGTAATCCCAATTTTTTATATGTAACAGTTTCAATGGCAACCCTGGTCACCTTGCCAAGATTTAGCAGCTCCATCCACTGCAAGGCAAACAAAAAATCAAGTCATTCAGTTCATCAAAGGCACAAATAAAGCAAACTGCCCAAAAACAGAGTTTGAAAAACAAGACAAATGCAAACATTACAAAGTGGGTTTTTGATAAGTGAAAAATTAAAATCGTTTGTATATAAACCATTTGTCATGTTTAAAGAGCTCATTTGCATCCAAAGGAGAAGGAGTGAACAAGAGAACAGTCGGGTTGAAAGCAAAGACCAAAACTACAGCAATTTGGGCAAGTTTCAGGGCCGCGGTGCATTGGGTCACTGGTGCGACGCATAGGGCTAGCGCGGCGCATTGGGCTGCCCTCCACAGTGCAAAAACTACACTAGCGTGGCGCATAGAGCTGCAAGCCATTTTCACCACAAATTCATCCAAATTCTCAATTTTCTTCGTTTCCTCCGGTCCAAAGTAAGTCAACAACTCTTCAAATGCCAATGAAAGTGTGTCTTAAAATTTTTATAATAATTTAGTTAAAAAAAATTCAAACCCTACTTCCTTGCAATTTTTGCTCAAGACATGATTGCTTAGGGTTTGTAAATTTGTTTTTGTGGCCATCACTCCCTCACTTCTTTTCTAGTTTCATTAACCCATTTTACTATCCCCCATATCCCTAAATTCATTAACCCCTATCCCCAATTCCCATTATCCCAAACCCTAGCTACAAAATTCCCAAACCCTAATTGCTATCCCAAAAGCCTAAAAACTGTCCCTAAAACCCTTCAATTCCCCAAATTCTAGTCAACAACATTCCCAAAATACCTCATACACATTCCCTCCACAGTCCCTCATACATTCTTATCCTTGGCAGCAAAAATCTAAAGACACCATAAATCTCTTCATACTCATCTAAGAAAACTCAAACATTGGCAAACATGGAGTTTGATCCTTCCTATGAGAGGGATGATGAAACTGTCAGTGATTCTTCCCAAGAGCTTCATGTCACCATTCAGCTGAGTGTACCATCATTCAAAGGGTTTTCATCATCATGTCAGGTTCCAATGGGTCATTTTACACCTTGTTCATGCTTCAGTTGTGCCTAGGTAAGGTTCGTTTCCCTCTCTTAGGGTTTTGAAGTTAATTTCTCTTGGATGGTCAAATCATCAACAAAACGTGTATCTTGATGTTCATACACCTTCCACTATCCTTAATGTACCTTATTAAACACTTTCCATCGCTGATATCCCTTAAATTCCTCATTTTCCCACAAACCCTAGTTTCTTGCTACAATTTGGAAATTTTCTAGGCTAGGCTTGTGTTTTGCCTTGGACCCCTTCCCCTCACTCAATATTTGAAATTCCACTTTCCCCTATTTCCTAAAATCCCTCCCTACATCCCAAAATTTCCTCAAGAATTTAGAAGCCCCTTATCTCCTTCATTTCCCTTCATTTCGACAAATCCCCTGTTCCACACATTAGGGTAGGTTTTACTCAAATGATGTTTCTGAGCAAGGAAAGATGAATTTGGAAAAACTGAAAGAGGTTTTTGTCCAAAATAGGCCACAGAAGAAAAAATCCTTCACGTTTTACACAGGTGTCATGGTTTTAGATAAATTTCAAAAATACAGTTGCCTCATGAGAATTGATGCACCTCTGAAGTGACTTTGGGAAAATCAAGATTTATCCTAGTTTGGTTGGCCAAATGACTTGCTTGATGAGTCAAATGATAACTAGACACAAAGATATTTCCAGTGAGGTATCATGAGCTCAATTTGGGGTTGAGGAAGACCTTCAAAAGTTGACTGCAACAGCACTCTACCTTTAGGCAGCCTCATTTTTCACATTTTGACCAGTCTTGGGAGATTTTCCTTTTGACAGGGCAAATGAACTCCAAATTGAAAAATTCAAGTTGGGTTGGAAAGTAGACTCAATAATATTTCCAACAAGATATTGTGCACCCAATTTTGACACCGGGAAGGCCCTCAAAACGGGTCTGCAAAAAGGCACTACGCATAGAAATTTTCAAGATAGGTTTTTCTGCCCAATGTGTCGCGCCACCTGGCGCTCGCTTTTGATGGGGACCTCCTTTTGAGGAAAGCTCAGAGTTTTTGAAATTTTAATGGAAAAATATGCATGCCCACAAATGGCCAAGAAATTTTGACAGGTTTTGAGGCCCCAAAAAGGCTAAAAACACCCCAAAAATGACCTTTTTGCCCCTTTTTGGACACACAGGAAGCAGTGTTGGGAGAACTCAGTTTTGGAGGGGCAAATGGAGGTCAATTTCAAAAATTCCACTTGTTCTCGAAAGTAGAAAGATATACCTTTCCAAAAAGTACACTTGTATAAAATTTGGACACCTTGAAGGCCTCCAAAAGCAGCTGCAAAGAGGCGCTACACATAGGGAAATATGTGCAACGCATTGGAGAAATTTTGCTCAGTTTGACCAAAAATACTCTGTTTTTCGCCTAGTTCCTTGACAGTTTGACTCTTCTCTTTCTTAATGTCAAAATTATGATGTAATTTAATGTAAATTGATGGATCTTGATGTAATTATGTCAAATTTTCACTCATGGAGGTAGATTCATCTATCAAAAAGTAGTTTGCAACTGAATGAATCAGTTCCCTAGTTTCTAGAGGCATGTTGTTCCACTGCCTACATTTTAGTTCTCAGTTTAGAATTTGTTGGAACAGCTCCTAAACTCATGAGTTTTCCCCTAGAGGCTATGATGAGTTGTTGTTTGCATATATCTTATGTTTTTTTAGTCATTAGCATGATTGGACTTTTGAGAAAGCTTGGAGATTCATTTTATATTCATATCAGCAGTTTTGGCTAAGGAATAGACCAGGGTTTGCAACACTCTTTGGGATTCATGTGGAATCTTGCTTTGGTATTGTGTTTCCTTCTATAAATTGTGAGTTCTTATATGTTTTATGTATGCCATTATCTATATTGTTTCTTCTTAACTAAAACAAACAAGGATAAAGGGTAGAATCCATTGAAATTGTGGTGCTCTATCTAGGGTTTGCTTAGTTATTAATGATTTCAACTGTTTGAAGAGGATCCCTGAGGTTTTCTTGCCCTCTTCAAACTCCTCACCTATCTAAATCTCTCCATTTCACATTTAATTTGAAGTGCCAAATCAGTTTCCTACCTTGCCCCATAGAGATCTCTGCAAAACTAAGCCTCATTCCCCACACCCAAAATCCGCCTTTCCATTTGAGCCAACAAAACATCATCAAACTCAATCAAAACCTTTTGCACACATACCTAGCTTAAGATCAGTCATCATAACGGTCATCTCAAGCCCTTATTGATCATACTTTGCTGAGATTGACAGGAGAGAGCCCTCTCCCGACCTGGTAGGGCTACCTACCAGGTTAAGCATGGTTTGATGTTACCCTAGATCCTACCTTTCTCAGCCTGAGGTAGATTTAGGCCCTAACATAGTGGCGACCATACTGGGGAAGAAAAGTTTAGTGGCGACCACAGTGGGAGAGAAAAGTTTGTTGTTTGCTTTATAAACTACAGACGGAGCCTAAAGTTAGCCAGGTAGCCTTCGAAACGCTCTTGCTTTACTTTAGAGAAAGTAGATGAATGTTGCTTCAGTCAATCTCCAGTCCACTTTATGAAATGAACATCTAGTTTCCTCAGTAAAATGTAATCAAGTTCAGATCTGATTGTTGATGGTGGACAACGATCAGACATCGGAAGGCTGAAATCATTCACCTGGCAACTCCAGTGTCGAAAATCCCAAGGTTTAGACTTTTTATGGCGACTCTACTCTTCAAGAACCAGTAGCCTGAAGAATCTCTTGGTGAATTCATTGTTATCAAAATGGTTTCGCTGGATTGAAGATATGCTCCCATGAGCTGAGATCACATTCCAGGTTTTCCAAATAAAATTCCGAAGGTAAATTGGCAAAGGAATTTTCCTATGTTTAAAGATGATGATAGGAATGATGCTACTTTACATCTAGTTAGATTTCACATGCATATTCGCAAGTTGAAGGTTGATTTTCCTGAAGATTGCTTGATGAAGATATTCATGGCCACTCTGGAAGGTGAAGCCCGATCTTTGTATGAAAATTTTCCACCTGCTTGTATTTATTGTTTAAAGGATTTTCATGCCATGTTCTTTGAAAGGTATAAAGAATCTTATCCATCATTAAATTTAGTTCAGAACTATTGCAAACATGCTTATAGTTTTATTGAAAATCTTGAGAGAATTTATGAAGATGATAACTTCATGGATGATGAGATCATGGAAGCCCTGCATGAAAATCCATTTCAGCAGCAACATAAAGAGGATATTTATCAAGATGCGCGGGAAAATTTACAGCTGGATCAAGATCTTACTACTGTGGAAAATGATGAAGGAGATGGTTTTATTTTAGATATGTCCATAGATGAAGACAGTATGCAAGAAAGTCAAGTTTCAATTTCAGAATGTGATAAAGTCAAGTCGGTTATTTCAGATCTAAATTCAGATCGTGATGATCAAGGCTACCTTGTTCTGAATCCCATGAAGGAGAGCTCTGCTCTTGAGATCATCTGGAATGAAGAAGACAAAGTTATTGATCCAAATGTTCTCATTTCATTAGAACAAAGCCTTCATGAGGAGGTAATCCAGTCAGTTCATGAAAAACAAGATGAGATCTTTGTTCAAGTAACTGAAAAATCTTCTTTCAATAACTCAGTGATAAATGATAATTTGATTGCCATGTCATATGAAGATGATCAACAATGTTGTAAAATTTAAGAAGATCAGGGAATTAAGGACTGTCATTCAGGTTTTTCGTGTTTTAAAATGTTATTTCATGAAGGCAATCACTGTTTGAGCAAAAGAAAACAAAAAGTATTATCTCCTTCGTCTGAAGATGAGATAGATCAACTCCTGAAAGGTCATGTTACAGCCCAAGCTAAAGCAGATTTGCAGTGCGCACATGGTCAAGAAAGTGTTGGTGAAACTTCTTCCTCTTTTGAAAATGATGACAGTCTTGTAATTAGCTTTATAGATCAGCAAACAGATAATATTTTCTTTCATGAAGATGATAAGGCTGTCATGTTTGATAATCTTGAAGATTATTTTCTGTTTAAGAATGACCTAGACCATGAAGTTGAGGAATATGAGCTTGAGAGAGACAATATGCCAAAATTTCTCATGGTTAAGGAATTTACAGCTAACACTCAGATGGCAGAAGCTTATACCTCTCTGTGCCTTCCTATCACTCAGCAACTAGTTGTTCTTTCAGATCAGAATGAAGGGAGTACTTGTATTTTTGTTGTTGGATCTCAAGACAAGCTAGTGCTTCAGGATTTTCAAGATCCTTTCGGCATTCTTTTGCAAACACCAGAGAAAATGAATGTTGGCTAGTTTGTTAGCATAAGCCTTGGTTTCAATTGTTATTGTGAGTTGCCTACATGTACATCGTTCTGCCTACTCGAGGAAAGAGAGAGCAGAATTTCATTGAGTAGCCATTTGTTGGATTGGTTACATTGGAAGGCCCACTTCACATGATTGTACATATTTCATCAGTAAGCAGGTAGTTGTCATCATGATTTGAAGCCCTCAAATCTCGATGGACTGCTGCCATTTGAAAGCTTTGTAAGTACTTGTTTCAGTTAAGTCAGTCTTGAGTCATTTTTTGTTTTAGTCAGTTCAGTTTAAAGATAGTTTCAGCTGAGTGTCTAGTTTTAGCTTTTGAGAGTCTTGTTTCAGTTTTGAATTAGTCAGTTCAACTATGAGTCTTGAGTCAAAGTTTCATAGTAATTGGTTTTTGGTTTGTCGAATTTATTGACTCCATAGCCCAATGGAAGAGGCATTGCCTGCTTTCCCAGAGATCTGTAGTTCTTGGCACCTCCAAGGAGCTACCATCCCCATTGGAGCCAATGTTAGTGTCGGTTTCTTCATCCCTCCGTCAGTGATCAAATTCTCTTGTTGCATTGCATTTTAGGTGTCTCGCTCGGTCAGCGGCATTCCATTAGGATCATGGATCATCTGACGGTAGTGGCTTTTTATACATTTTCCCTCATGTCCTTTACCTGCTGGCCATTTTCATTCGTCTAGATCATCTGCAGGCATTTTTTGTCTCTAAATCCGCAAAAGTTATTTTTAGGGTTTTCAGTCCCATTAGGTCTAGGGTTTCGTTAAAAAGGTCTTCAAAGGGTTCAATAACGGTCAGCATGCACATGAGAAGGTTGAATAAAGTTCCAGTACCAATAAATTCCATCATCATATGCCCAGAAATGAATTTTTCCTCAAAACTCTGTTTTGAGGAAAAACATAGTATTTTATCTTTTCATGTATATAATTTGGTGTAATCCCAATTTTTTATATGTAACAGTTTCAATGGCAACCCTGGTCACCTTTCCAAGATTTAGCAGCTCCATCCACTGCAAGACAAACAAAAAATCAAGTCATTCAGTTCATCAAAGGCACAAATAAAGCAAACTGCCCAAAAACAGAGTTTGAAAAACAAATCAAATGCAAACATTACAAAGTGGGTTTTTGATAAGTGAAAAATTAAAATATTTTGTATATAAACCATTTGTCATGTTTAAAGAGCTCATTTGCATCCAAAGGAGAAGGAGTGAACAAGAGAACAGTCGGGTTGAAAGCAAAGAGAAAAACTGCAGCAATTTGGGCAAGTTTCAGGGGCACGGCGCATTGGGTCACTGGCGCAGCGCATTGCGCTGCCCTCCATAGTGCAAAAACTACACTGGCACGACGCATAGAGCTGCAAGCCATTTTCACCACAAATTCATCCAAATTCTCAATTTTCTTGGTTTCCTCTAGTCCAAAGTAAGTCAAAAACTCTTCAAATGCCAATGAAAGTGTGCCTTAAAATGTTTATGATAATTTAGTAAAAAAAAATTCAAACCCTACTTCCTTGCAATTTTTGCTCAAGACATGATTGCTTAGGGTTTGTAAATTTGTTTTTGTGGCCATCACTCCCACACTTCTTTTCTATTTTCATTAACCCATTTTACTATCCCCCATATCCCTAAATTCATTCACCCCTATCCCCAATTCCCATTATCCCAAACCCTAGCTACAAAATTCCCAAACCTTAATTGTTATCCCAAAAGCCTAAAACTGTCCCTAAAACCCTTCAATTCCCCAAATTCCAGTCAGCAACATTCCCAAAATCCCTCATACACATTCCCTCCACAGTCCCTCATACATTCTTATCCTTGGTAGCAAAAATCTAAAGACACCATAAATCTCTTCATACTCATCTAAGAAAACTCAAACATTGGCAAACATGGAGTCTGATCCTTCCTATGAGAGGGATAATGAAACTGTCAGTGATTCTTCCCAAGAGATTCATGTCACCATTCAACTAAGTGTACCATCATTCAGAGGGTTCTCATCATCATGTCAGGTTCCAATGGGTCATTTCACACCTTGTTCATGCTTTAGTTGTGCCTAGGTAAGGTTGGTTTCCCTCTCCTAGGGTTTTGAAGGTAATTTCTCTTGGATGGTCAAATCATCAACAAAACTTGTATCCTGATGTTCATACACCTTCCCCTATCCTTAATGTACCTTATTAAACACTTCCCATCACTGATATCCCTTAAATTCCTCATTTTCCCACAAACCCTAGTTTCTTGCTACAATTTGGCAATTTTCTAGGCTAGGCCTGTGTTTTGCC
Organism: Pinus tabuliformis; assembly: GCA_031772625.1. Lineage (NCBI taxonomy): Eukaryota > Viridiplantae > Streptophyta > Pinopsida > Pinales > Pinaceae > Pinus > Pinus tabuliformis. Next base: position 29,572,639 of record CM062808.1, on the reverse strand, counting down.
CTTTTGGACCCCTTCCCCTCACTCAATATTTTAAATTCCACTTTCCCCTATTTCCTAACATCCCTCCCTACTTCCAAAAATTTCCTCAAGAATTTAGAAGCCCCTTATCTCCTTCATTTCCCTTCATTTCGACAAATCCCCTGTTCCACACATCAGGGTAGGTTTTAATCAAATGATGTTTTTGAGCAAGGAAAGATGAATTTGGAAAAACTGAAAGAGGTGTTTTTCCAACATAGGCCATGGAAGAAAAATCTCCTTCACGTTTTACATAGGTGTCATGGTTTTAGATAAATGTCAAAAATACAGTTGCCTCAGGAGAATGGATGCACCTCCGAAGTGACTTTGGGAAAATCAAGATTTATCCTAGTTTGATTGGCCAAATGACTTGCTTGATGAGTCAAATGATAACTAGACACAAATATATTTCCAATGAGCTATCATGAGCTCAATTTAGGATTGAGGAAGACCTTCAAAAGTTGACTGCAACAGCACTCTGTCTTTAGGCAGCCTCATATTGCACATTTTGACCAGTCTTGGGAGATTTGACTTTTGACAGGGCAAATGAACTCAAAATTGAAAAGTTAAAGTTGGGTTGGAAATTAGACTCAATAATATTTCCATCGAGCTATTTTGAGGCCAATTTTGACACCGGGAAGGCCCTCAAAACGGGTCTGCAAAAAGGTGCTACGCATAGAAATTTTTAACATAGGTTTTTCTACCCAATGCACCGCGCCACCTGGTGCTCGCTTTTGATGGGGACTTCCTTTTGAGGAAAGCTCAGAATTTTCGGATTTTTAATGGAAAAATATGCTTTTCCACAAATTTCCAAGAAATTTTGACAGGTTTTGGGCCCCCAAAAAGGTCAAGAACACCTCAAAAATGACCTTTCTGCCCCTTTTTGGACACACAAGAAGCAGTGTTGGGAGAACTTTGTTTTGAAGGGGAAAATGGAGGTCAAATTCAAAAATTCCACTTGTTCTAGAAATTAGACAGGTATACATTTCCAACAAGCACACTTGGAGAAAATTTGGACACCGGGAAGGCCTCCAAAAGCAGCTAAAAAAAGGCGTTACGCATAGAGAAATCAGCGTGGCGCATTGGAGAAATTTTGCTCAATTTGACCAAAAATACTCTGTTTTTCGCCTAGTTCCTTGACAGTTTGACTTTTCTCTTTCTTAATGTCAAAATTATGATGTAATTTAATGTAAATTGATGGATCTTGATGTAATTATGTCAAATTTTCACTCATGGAGGTAGATTCATCTATCAAAAAGTAGTTTGCAACTGAATGAATCAGTGCCCTAGTTTCTAGAGGCATGATGTTCAACTGCCTACATTTTAGTTCTCAGTTTAGAATTTGTTGGAACAACTCCTAAACTCATGAGCTCGACCCCTAGAGGCTAGGATGAGTTGTTGTTTGCCTATATCTTATGTTTTTTCAGTCATTAGCATGATTGGACTTTTGAGAAAACTTGGAGCTTCATTGTATATTCATATCAACAGTTTTAGCTAAGGAATAGACCAGGGTTTGCAACACTCTTTGGGATTCATGTGGCATCTTGCTTTGGTATTGTGTTTCCTTCTATAAATTGTGAGTTCTTATATGTTTTATGTATGTCATTATCTATCTTGTTTCTTCTTAACTAAAACAAACAAGGATAAAGGGTAGAATCCATTGAAATTACAGTGCTCTACCTATGGTTTGCTTAGTTATTAATGTTTTCAGTTGTTTGGAGAGGATCCCTGAGGTTTTATTTTCCTCTTCAAACTCCTCACCTATATAAATCTCTCCATTTCACATTTAATTTGAAGTGCCAAATCAGTTGCCTACCTTGCCCCATAGAGATCTCTGCAAAACTGAGCCTCTTTCCCCACACCCAAAATCTGTCTTTCCATTTGAGCCAGCAAAACATCATCAAACTCAATCAAAACCTTTTGCACACATAACTAGCCTAAGATCAGTCATCATATCAGTCATCTCAAGCCCTTATTGATCATACTTTGCTGAGATTGACAGGAGAGAGCCCTCTCCCGACCTGGTAGGGCTAGCTACCAGGTTAAGCATGGTTTGATGTTACCCTACATCCTACCTTCTTCAGCCTGAGGTAGATTTAGGCCCTAATAGCTTCTCAAGTGTCAAATCCTTTTCTAGCATTTTGATCCTCTCACCCATTATTTGGGCCCTTTGTGTTTCTTCTTTCTGCTTGAGTTGGGCAAGTTTGCAGTCAGTTTCCAAACTTGCCACCTTTTCCTTCAATCTTTTCATCTTTGTAGCCTGGATAGACATATCTTCCATGGCTTTCACAAGTTCTGCTACTTTGTCCCCTGGTGCTCTTGCTACTGTAGTAGATTCTGCTATTACTGACAATGATGTTGCAGGTTGAGCTGTGGGTGCCAGTGATGCTGCCAGTGTAGAAGGAACTGTTGTGGATACCATGGGGATGACAATTCTGGAAGTTGTGGCCAAGTCACTTTGCTTCGATTGAATTAAAGTGTCCAACTCCTTCTCTATCTCCTTGAGTTGATCATTCAACTTCAGGACCAAGTCCATGAGCTCTTCATGTCCTTGTTGGGCTTCCAGGACTTCTAATGTTTGTGGATGATGTAGCTGGGGTATCTTTAGCTGCTTCTTGAGTGCAGCGATATCATCGTTTTTCTTCTTAATTAGCTGCTCTGTGGCTTTTATATCCTTGGGATCGTGTCCCAATTCAATTACTAAGTCCTCCAAGGACTTGATTCTTGCGTCCTTGGCCTGTGAGGCTGCCTTTTCCAACTGGAATTGTGCATATATGTTGTTTAGGGAGTTCTGTAGTTGGTGGGTAGCTATGGCCTTTCCAGTCAAAGTGGAGTATATCATCTCCCCTGTTTGCTTGTGTAGCTCTATCTAGTCTATGGGATGGATATCCCTTACCATCACTTCAAAATATACTTTCTTAAAATCTGAGGTTGTTCATGGCTATTGAGTTGTAGGCTTGATGAAAGTCGTCTGCATTTTCCCCTCTTTGATATCAAAGGTCGACATTAACCTTGTTTGATTTGTAGGGGTCATATTCAGGTACTGGGCATAAGTTTGGACCTTAAGCTTCTCATTACTTGCTTTTATTTCTATGTATCTTTCGTTGATATCTTGGTCTTTGTCTACAGGCATTCTGAAGGAAGATACTTCCACACTGAGTTGCCTTTCCAACATCTGTGTTTGTGAAGTGGAAGGCTCTTGTATGCCTCCATATGGAGTGGCAGGCCTACTTCTTTCTACTTCTGTATTGGTAACCTCAGCTGAGCCTTCAATGTATTCCTGCTCAGAGGTTGGATTTAGCCTTTGCCTCTTGTTTGATTCCTGCTATAAATCAGAGGTGGCCATCCCTGAAGTGGAAGCTCCTTCTCTATTTCTTTATGGGGCTCTCTCCTCGTTTTGAGGAGTCTACATGACTGGAGGAGTGCTCATGATAGTTTCTAGTTTTTTTGGTACCTGCAGAAAAGAGATCTCATCAAGCTACTTTTCTAAATCAATAAGAGCATTCTCAATATCTACTCTGGTGCTTTCCTGGTCTGCTAGGGTACCTTCCACCCATTCTGTTTGATTTGCATAAGCTTCTATCTCAAGTATGGGATGGTGAATGAAAGGTCCTAGCTTGACCTTTTGTCTTTTCTTTGTGATGAATTCCAAAGGACTGTATCTCCAGACAAAACTTCTTTGGAACTTCATCCTTTGTAATATTAATTCTACCTCTTGGCCAGCCTCTCTAGAGTTGCATATGAAGGGGCCTAGTTGGTCTTTTATTTTGAAATTGGCCTTCTTCTTGGCATTGACAAAGTTTATTTCATCTGCATTTATAATTTGTCTATAGTATTCTATTGCAAACAACCTCATTGGGAGGTACCTTGGAAGCTTGTATGGTGCCAACATGCAACCACAAATCCTGATTTCTGTATAGTTCTAGTAAAGGTAACAGTCACCAACTTTGGTCTGTTTAGATAATTGGAGGACTCTTTTTATTTCTGGAATGATCCTTGGAGGAGGGCTTCCAGTCAACATTGTCATGACTAGGTGTACAAATAAAGCAATAAAATCATAGTAAGAGTATGGAGACTGGTACTGGTGGATCAATGGGGTCCAAAAAATGACTGACCTAGGTTGACCCTTGGTGTCCAGGTTTTGAAGGGTGAATGTGAATTTCTCTGATTGATAATATAAAAACATGTGGTATAGAACTGAGTAGTACTTGAAAACCATTTCATTTCCTATTCTTGTGAACTTCTCATGCATTCTGTCAGCCATGAATGTGGCAAAGTCATAAATAGTTGCAGGAGGTTGTCAATGTACTCACTTGTGGAGTAACCCAAAACAAAAGATATCATGGAGATAATATTTCGGCCCCAAGGAGAAAATGTAGTTGCTACATATGGATGGGGTCTTTGGGGGTGTACTTCTCTTCTATGATGAAGGTTTAGATCAATTGGGCCAATCTTGCAGAGTTGAGTTTGGGATATAAGTCTAACAGGTCTCCAATTGAGAGGGGAGTTAGGTTTGGCCCTGGTTGGAGCTGCAGCATCTCATTGATAGACTCAGGAGTGATGGTGAAAAGGACTTTCTGGTCATGAGACATGATGGTTCTGTGACTGGGGACATAGCAAGCATAGCACATATGTACAATTTCAGGAAAAATGTGGACTTGGGGGAACTGGTACTTGGGAAAATTTGACTCCCAAAGGCCAATTTCATCAGCATGGTTCAGGAACTTGTCCCTACTTTGGCAATGTATTTTGAGCAGGAGCTCTATAACAGTGGTATCTTTTATCTGGAAATCTCTATCAGCTAAGGGAAGGTGGTCCAGGTCCAAATGGGGTGTGGAGATGGGTCTCACATCCATAGCAATAGGGGTCTCCATTCTCAGTTCTTGTGGATTTGAGTAATGGGGGAGGGTAATTTGCAGTATTTAGGGCAACGGTGTTTCAGCAAGGTGTGCAGTTTTTAATTAATTTTTATCTTAACTAAAACACTCAACAACTGGTTACTTTTGAAATTGACAGGGTATTTGGTGAATTCTGGTTTAAATACCTAGAACTGGGGTGAATTGGTTCTGAGCAGGGTGGCTGGCGACTGCAAGTGGTTGAATGGGCTTCGTATAGGCTGCAAGGCCATCTGGGTTTTATGCGACATCTTTGGAGTGAAATTGTACGTGGGTTGATGGCTTCGACGTTTGCAAGTGTCGTGCATGTAATAGAGGTTTGCAGATGAAATTTCCGCAAAAAAAACAATTTTGGGGCTTTTGGCTTTTATACGCGAAAAGCTATTTTTTGGCGGGTAGGGGGTGAATAGTGGTTAATTTGTCGCGTAGTGGGAGGGCGGTAAGCAGTTTATTTCGCACTACTTTTGGGCGCTCGGTGGTATTTGGGAGGGGTCGCCTGATTCCACTCATCGGATGACACGTAGCATTGGGGGCCAGGGGGGAAACCACTTTATCGGGTGGGTAAAGGACGGACGTCGGGTTGGCCTGATATGGATAAGGATCGTCGGATGAGGAGGGGGAACGATCGCACAGTGATCGGGTGGAGAAGCTGTGCGGAGGCTAGTGGGGGCCCCGGCGGGCACTTAATTATGGCAGTATCAGGGTTAACAATGGCTTAAAGTGAGATTAGGCCATCGGGATAATTAACGGAGGAAAAAAAGGGGCTTAATTAACTTGATCGCAGATTGACCAGTTAAAGGTTTTGGTCGGGTTTTAGGTGAAAATATTAGTTTATAATTAAACTAGGGTGTAGGGTTAATTAATACATAGGAGTTAAATATATACGGGAAATTGGGTTTTTATCAAGATTTACTATAACAAAGTTAGTCATTAATATGAAAAATGGGTGGAAAAGGGAAAATACTAAGCGAAATGCTTTTTCGTGAATTACATGTTTCCACATATTTACATTAATACTTAGGGTACAACATTTTCGTGAGTTTTTGGTATGAAAAGTGTTTTATATGGGGGGAGAATTGCTTTTTCCTAGGCAAAAAGTGTTTTAACCTTAGGAAAAGGAGTATTATTAGGAAAATGAATGAACTAAAGGGGGGGTGAACTTTTATGAGGGGAGTCTAGTACTTGATATCCATAAGTCTTTGAGCTGAGGGTCTGGTCCCTCCAAAAGTCAGAGAAATGCTCTGAGCCTCTTTGACTTAAAGGTTTTTGAGTACTTTGAACTTTATTATGGGAAATTAGTTAAGTAAAGAGATGAAATGAATGGGGGAGGTTAATTAATTGACTTTGAAATCCATCTGCATGCTTGATTGTCCATTCATATTTGGAACATATGATGAAAAATGATAAATATTCTTTTTGTTTAATCAATCGCCATACTTCTGCAACCTTTCTTCTACTTACCCATCTACTCATTCTACCATTTTTTCTTCACTTTATTAGGGTGCATTTAAGCTAGAAAACCCTTATCAACATTTTTTTTTCCTCACATAGAAAACTATCTACATCAAACCTTATTTCATCCAAGGGCTCAGTTTACACAGTTGAGCTCCTTTTATTTACTCTACCTATCTAATTATCTGCCAAGATTACAATGTTTGGTCACATTTTATTCTCTATCTATGGACATGAGATTGAAAACATGAAATAGCCAAGTTTAAACATTTTGACTTTTCATGGATTGTGGCATAAGTGACAAGCTGCACACAATCATTCATTAAGCATAAAAAGTAAATATTAGTGGCATTTTGACTTGCACACTTTCATGGTCTTTTTGTTTTCTTTGGATTCATATTTTTCATTTTTTGTGACCTATTTTCATTCTTTTTGTCCTTTGATTATTATTTTAGGACATACCCTCTTTACATTTTTTTATTTTTTTAATATGGAAAACCTTTACAAAAAGCAAAGGTATGTCCAATATTACAAGGCTTAACCTTAGTTAATCAAAATTATGACTCCTGTTGGTATAGGAACCTAACACCCGCCACCCCTCATTTCCCATGTATTAAAATAAATAACTAAATATATTAATTATGGACCGATGGGCAATGACCCACGTCGGCCCTCTCTCAACCACCAAACAATATTAATTAAGGGGTGGGCGGCCATGACCCCACCACCCTCGGAGCTGCTCAAACAAATGTGGTTATCAAAGGTGGGGGTGAGAGCTATCAAGCCTGCCGCCCTCGCCACCTCCCTCGTACACCACAATTTCCGACGAAAATGGGGGTGGGCCACCCAAGACAGTGGACCCACCACCCTAAAATGTTAACAAAATATTATTATGTGGGTAATTCAGGAGGGGCGGGATTTGACCCCCGGACCCCTCCTCAACTAATTTCAATTTTTACCACAATGCCAAACTGTCTTCCTTGGTTTATCCGCCCAAAACTTTATATAAAAAAACCCTCATTTTTCAGTGCGCCCAGCAAGAAGGAGGAGTAGGAGCGCGCATGGAAACCAAGGCATAATTTTTTTAATTAATTTATTGCAGGTGGAACCATGACTGAGCGAAATTTTCAGAAGGGTGAAATTTTTGCAGTGTCCAAATTGGACAAACTTTATGTCGATCTTATACCTATCAGCGACACAAACCCGATGGTGCAGTCAGTTTCCTGATTTGAGTAGCCGATTTGCAAAGAACCCGAGGAGGGAATCTTTAAAGAATTTAGGGGAATCTAAAAGATTCCTTGAGCCCCATATTTTCATTTTCTCAAAATTCAATGAAATTTGATAGTCGATTTTGCACTATTCGATGCCACAAATCTGATGGCATGTTCAGATTTTCCATTTGCTCATTTCATTTTTTGGCCACTTTTCAAAGTGGAGTGCAGGTGTTAGCATTCATATGCAAGCAGCCATTCCATGCTATTCGACGCCATGAGATCGATGGTCTGAATAGCTTTAGCAGCTTCACATCCTTTTCTTCAGATGGCCCCTGGATGTGAGGTATATGCAGTATGTTCATGTACTTCTTTTGCTATGTATTGTGCTGCACAGATCCCTGTTTGATGTTTGATGTGAGATCTTGTTTTCTTACTTGTCTCGTGATTCTTGCTTGATTTGATGTGGTGTCATTTGTGCGATGTACTTGTTGTCATGATTCTTCATGTTTTATTTGAGATCCCTTTGTTGTATGTTGATGGGATACTCATGTGTCATCATGTATGTTTGCATTGAGATCCCTTTTATGTCATGTTGGCGGGATGCTCATTATCATCATGCATTAGTTTAGGTCATACTGATAGGAGTCCTTTTTACTGAGAGTTTCTGTAGCGGAACATCTCTTGGAGCCACTCCCATGTGAGGGCATTTTCCTTGTATGATAGCGACATCACCTCTTATGTACATCATCACTATTGACAGCACTTAATGCAACAGCCTACACCATCTTGACACCAGGGCCCGAAGATGTAGTCCCTCCTGGACGAACTCTGCTATCAATGGCTTATGTTTTCATGTGTTGATGAATGTCATGTTCCTCTTCTTTACAACATGCAGATGTATTCATTTATGTTCTTTTAAAAATGCAATTTAACACATCACGAAAGTAAAATGTCTTGGAAGGGTCCTTCGTCACACCTGGACCTGGATCAAGCAGCAGCAATAGAGGGAAGTGTTGCATGCATTACATTCCAAGGGTGCTAGATCGGGGTAGTTGAGAATCCCTTTTCTTGTTGAGGAGTGTTGAAAATGCAGCAAGAAATTCCCAATTTAATTTTTCCTTGATTAAATTAGGAGAAATTTGAATTTCGATTTCAGCAAAACACGTGGAGGTAGTTAAATAAGGTGACATGGCTCTTGTCCCTCAGTTAACTCAGTAAATTTGAGTTCGAGACACTTGAGTTCAGTTCTACATGATTGATTGCTAATTTTTAGCAATCTATTTTAGTTAATTTGAGTTATTGTCATTGTAACTAGTTCTCACTGTCAGAAGAACTAGTGGAGGTCTAGTTAAGGGCGTGTAACGTTTTTCACATTGAGTGACAAGGGTATGTAACTTTTTTCACACTGAATGATCATCTAGTTAATTGATAAATCAACCCAAAATAATTGATGCATGCAGATAATTCGAGTTACCCAGTTGAGATTGGAGTTCAAGGGTAGTGTACTATCAGTTGTAAACTAGTTTAAGTTGTACAGGTCCTACATGCAGTCAAAGAAAGACCTAAAGGAATTGTGCAATCTAGATTGAGGATTTTTCAAATTAATAGGGGCTTAATTCCCAAGGAAGAAGTGCAAGGGATTAGGATCTTGGAGGCTTGGAAAATTGGCTAAGTATTGGCCAAGGTCAGTCAATCAGGTAGAGGGTAGAAGATACAGGTGCATGTTGAGCTCAAGCTTGAGCGAAGCATGTTGTATTCATCCATATTATTTGATTAATGCAATAAAGATAGTAAGGGGTTTTGAGCAGTTGCTTTCCCCTAGATAAATCTTTGTGTATGTGTGCTAAATCTTGATGCATGTTAACAATTTGTGTTTTCGACCGTGAATTTACCTCCACAAATCAGTGGAGTAGCTTCTAGTCTTGAGATTTAGAAAATTTCATGAGCAGTTTAGAATCTACACATTAATTTCTACAAAAATTTTGGAGGGTGTTGTAGCAACAACAACACCATCTTATCACACCCTCTCAAAGCTCTAGATTCAATCCATATTTTGTTTTTCAACTTAGTCATACACTACAATCCATATAGTACTATTTATGTTGTTTTTCCTTGTTGCTTTATGTTTTCTTATCATCAGATTAGGAATAATAGAGACAATACCAAAGTTTTGAGTTTATGCTACTGGTCTGGTTTCCCTAGCAACGGATCAATAAAGACTATCTATAATGTATCTCAATGTTTTTCAAATTAATATAATATCTCTTATCTTAAAAAAAATAGCATATTATTAAATAAGTATATTTAGAGCATCAATGTGATATTAATACAATTATAAAACTAATATATTATATATTAGTATTATTATTATAATAATTATATTCATAAAATTGTGATTAAAATAATATTAATACAATATATTATAATAATGCTATTAAAGCATTAATAAAATTTTAAAGTATTATTATAAGACGATATTAATATATTATATTAATATAATAAAATATAAGGGAAAATATTATTATAGTATTAATACAATAATAATATTAATGTATCATAAGTATTTAATCTATAATTAATAAAACAAAAATACAAATAAATATTGTATTGGATAAAAATAAAGTGAGAAATAATGAAATATTATAATAATAAAACAAAAGTACAAAATAAATATATTATTGAAAAAATAAAGAGAAAGATAATGAAAAAATCTTATAATTATAGGGAAAAAACAATAAAGGAAAATTAAATCTAAAAACAAGAAATAAAGAAAAATAAAAATAAAAAAACTCTTCAATAAGAAAAGGGAAGATTCTGAAAAAACAAGATAAAAAAAATAGATAGAAGAAATGAAGAAAAAAAAGCGGCAAATATGAAGGCTCTACCCCACTAAACACACAAAATAATGAGAGAAAAATTTATGATTGTTACATATTTTTATCGTAAATCAATGGAAGTTGGTTTTTACTAATTCCAAATTTCTTTCCATGTTCAGGTTATTAGGGTGTTTAACCATTTCAATAGTTTCTTTGGTTCTACACTTTAAGTAATGATCTTTTTTGGCTAGTATTTTGATGATTTTTAGGCACACATGGTGTTTAATTCTATTGGAATGTTCAACTAATGTTTCCAATGCATCCATTCGTTTTATGTGAATTGATTGTCCAATTTCCCTAGTGTAGCATTTACTACAACAACATTCTACCTTATAGACCTTTTATGTTGGCAATTGTTTAGGGTGTGTTTGACTAATCACATATTTTATTTAATAGTTCCAAGGGGTTTGAAAGAGGTTATAATCTCCCTTTCCTAAGAACCTTAATAATTTTGTAGAGAAGATGAGATATTATATATTTGACTTAGGTTTCTTTCTTTAGAATGAGATTCACTTGCTTCCTTAGTCATGGCTCTTCTTATTGTAGTGGTAATATCCTTGTTCTAATAACTAATGCTCCTAAAAACTTTGGTAGGGTGATCTTTTTTATTTTCCCATCTTGTTGAAGGGTTCCTTGTTCATCTTTTCGTTTTTCTTTGTTTTTACTTTTAGGTTTGACTTTTCTATATTGTGTTTTTTTATATCATGATAGAGTCTTTTTCATTATCTTTCACTTGATTGTTTTCTTATAATATATTTTTTATATATTTTTTTAATATTATATATTAAATACTATTATTTTAATATACTATTATTATTATATGGGTAGAGTATGTACACTTTAGCATGTCCCATTTAGATGTCGTAAGTACCATGAACATGGGCACATTTACAGAGACTGCCCATTAAATAAACTGGAAAGCAACAAAAAAACCACCACAAGTAAAGATCACGAGGGTTTCACCAAGGTGGGGGGTAAGGGGAAAGGAGGAAAGCGGAACCTAAAGAAAATCAACGAGGATGGAAAACTAAGCCACAATAGTTTCAAAATCTTAGAAGAAGATATAGGAAACAACGAGGAAAACCAAAAACCAAAAACTAAAACCAATGAGAAGGATAGGACACTAGCATGGAGGACATACCAAAGAATAGCCAGCAACAGGATGATCCACCGAGCATTGTTGAGCTTAGCAGAGACCATGAGATGACCCCAAGTGAGGCAGGAATGGAGGATTATGAACTACAAGAGATTCTTGAGAAGGAAAACTTGGATCTAGAAAAGTTTTGAAGCAGGGTATTACCAAAGGAGTTGACTCCCTGCCAAAAGAGGAGCTTGACAGGGTTCAACATCTCTTCCTATGGCGATCATAGTGGAAAATTTCTGGAGTCAAAATAAACCATGATAGCCAGGAAAATAGAAGGATGAAGACAATGGAGGAAACATAGGGGCACTCTTCCAAGAACTCGGGTAGGAAAAGAGGAAGGAAAAGACAGAATGAGCTACTGACAGAATGTGGAAAACTCATGATCAACTTAGGTAAGATGAAAGATCTCACCAGTTACTCTTTTACAAACCTATCTTAATGAAGTTTACAACATGGAATATTAGGGGCCTAGGAAGCAAAAGGAAACAAGGAAATCTCAGCAGTAGAATAAAAGAAGAAAAATCAGACATGGTTTTCATTCAGGAAACAAAGTGCTCAATGGATAAAATTAGATAAATCCACAGAAAATGGTTAAGCAAGTATGAGTATCTAGAGGTTAAGGCAGACAGCTCGGCAGGAGGGATTCTGACGCTTTGGGATCCCCAAAAACTTGGAATATTGGATGCGGAAGCGTCTAAGAACTATCTTTCGCTGGTAATACAACCTGTCGGTGATAAGGAAATTTACATGATCACAAATGTCTACGGACCTCAAAAACTAGAAGAAAAATGCAAGCTTCTCACTTCCCTTGAGGAGCTAAGAGAGAGACATCCTGATATACCCTATATTCTGGCAGGATATTTCAATATGATCAAATCTCTTACAAAGAAAAAAGGTGGCACCAAAACACTAGGTAGAGACTCCATTGCCTTCCAGAACTTTATAAATAACATGAGATTAATGGATGCTGAAACATTAAATGGCACTTTCACTTGGAACAATAAGAGAGGAGGGGCTTCTCAAGTTGCCTCAGAACTGGATAGATTCTTGATATCAGAGGACCTTTTTCTCATGGGCCCTCACATGTCAGCTTTTATCCTTCCATTTGGAGGTTCATACCACTGGCCTGTCCAACTTGAAGCCACTTTTATGGGTACACCGAGGAATAGACCTTTTAGGTTTGAAAATATCTAGCTCTCTCACCCTGACTTCACCAAAAACATTGAGAAATGGTGGATGGAAAAGTTGCCCTTACAAGGCACTAAAATATACATGCTACAACAAAGAATTAAACACATCAAACTAGACTCAAAGATTGGAACAGAAAATAGTTTGGCAACATTTTCAAAGCCAAAAAAGAAGTTGAACAAAAACTTCAAGGGACTAATCAGCTTATGATCACAGATGGCTTTACCGAGGAAAGGAATACTCAAGCTGATGTTCTTCAGAAGGAATGGGATGATAGGAGCAGGCAAGAGGAGATTTTCTGGAGACAGAAATCGAGAGTACAATGGATTAAAGAAGGGGAAAGAAACACAAAGTTTTTTCACAAGTCAACTTTAAGTCACAGGTCACATAACAGAATTTTGAAACTCAAGGATTCTCAAGGAAAAGAGCTCATCACCCACAAAGAAATGGAATCTATCCTAGTTCAACACTTCCTTAACATTGCAAAGGAGCCTCTCTTAGATAGGTCACAGTTTATTAATAAATTCACAAGGTACATCCCCAAGCTGGTAACAAGGGAAGGAATCATAATCTCAATAGGCCAATATCTAAAGATGAGGTCAGGGAAGTTATCAATGAGATGAAAAATGGGAAATCTCCTAGCTCGGATGGTTTCAATGTGGACTTTTTCAAAGCATGCTGGAAAATAGTCAAACAAAATATCCTTAATGCAATTGAAGACTCAAGAAGATCCAGATCAGTCCTGAAGGCTCTCAATGCCTCATTCATAGCTTTGATTCTGATGCAGGAAAAAGGCATCACACGAGACAGATTCAGAACCATAGCTTTGTGTAATGTGGTGTACAAAATTATTTCCAAAGTGATTGCTAACAGACTCAAGCCCCTTCTTCCAACTCTTATCTCAGAGGAGCAAACTGGTTATGTGGAAGGAAGACAGATTCTCAACAATATCATTCAAGCTCATGAGATGGTACACTCTTTGAAAAACAAGAAGCAAGCTGGAATGATCATACAACTTGACCTAGCGAAAGCTTATGACAAGCTAAGTTGATCTTACATTAGAGAAATGTTGAAAGCTTATGGTTTTGACCATAATTGGATCAGATGGGTCATGGCCCTTGTTTCCACGGCCAGTTTTTCAATCATGCTTAATGGATCACCCTCAAGAACATTCATGCCTTCTAGGGGTCTAAGACAAGGATATTCGCTCTCCCCCTTCCTCTTTGTGCTCATGATGGAAGAGCTAGGCAAAGTGATAAACATGGCAAGTGCTGAGGGAAGAATCCAGGGTTTGAAACTGACCACAGATGGGGCGGCTTCAACTCACCAACAATTTGTGGATGACACAATGTTGCAGGGTATTCCCACGGTCAAGGAAGCCAAAGCTTTTAAACAAATCCTGAATGACTGTGCCATGGAAGCTGGTACAAAGGTAAGCCTTGAAAAATCAAAATTTTTCTTTTTTAATATTGACATTGCTATTCAAAGAAACCTTACCAAAATTCTAGGGTTCCAAAGGGATCAGTTACCCTCCAAGTACCTTGGAATACCCCTTACAGACAAACCTCTAAGCAGGGGAGTTTGGGAACCGATCATTAACAAACTGCAGGATAGGATCCGGAAGTGGACATGTAGATCTTTGAATTTAGCAGGGCACTTTGTGCTCACAAAAGATGTCCTACAGGCCATACCTATTTTCATGATGTCAGCTCTTTCGGTTCCTAAAGGAGTTTTGCAAAATATCAGGAACATCCAAATAGATTTTCTTTGGGGCAAATGGGAAGAGAAAAAGAAGTGGGCTTTGGTAGCTTGGGACAAGCTCTGCAAACCTAAGGCCCATGGAGGTTGGGGCTTCATGACCCCGAAACCCTCAGTAGAGTTTCTGGTGCAAAGCTTTGGTGGAGGTGGCTCAAGGAATCGGCATCCCCATGGGAAAAGTTATGGAAACAAAAATATGCACAAAACTGGCAGGAGAGGGATCATATTTGAATGTCTAGGCTTATCAAGGGCTCCCACATTTGTAATCTTACTTGAGAAAATAGAGGAATTTTCCAGCAGCACAGCTTCTGGGAGACCCGAGATGGGAACTTGGCAAGATTCTGGGAGGATAACTGGCAGCAAGAACCAAACCTATTTATAGAAGAAGTAACCGAACTCAAGAATGACACTGACAACAAAGGTTTATGACTGGTAAGTGATTTCTGGGATCAGGAAAGGAACAACGGAAAATGGAGAACTTGGAAGGATATAGGCTA
The DNA here is from genome assembly GCA_031772625.1 of Pinus tabuliformis. Classification (NCBI taxonomy): domain Eukaryota; kingdom Viridiplantae; phylum Streptophyta; class Pinopsida; order Pinales; family Pinaceae; genus Pinus; species Pinus tabuliformis. Next base: position 29,557,600 of record CM062808.1, on the reverse strand, counting down.
CAGGGAAGAGAGCCCTTTGAAACCTCAGGAAAACTCTCTTGCTATGGACTTAGAACAAAGAAAGATTTTGGTCTCATCCTCGTCAGACCAACTCATATGGGGAAGAAACGCAGAAGGTAAATTTAACCTCAAAGAAGCCAAGAAGATAGCCACAGGATGTGATTATCAACACCCTGATAAGACATGGAAGGAACTTTGGTAGAACCCGCATTAGATGAAAATAAAGATGTTCATGTGGTTGGTTCAACAAAAGAAAATTCTAACTTGGGAAAATCTTCAGAAGAAATGTTTTTTTGGCCCATCCAAATGCTATCTGTGTGGTACACAAGAGGAGACAATGGAACACTTACTCAACCTTTTCCCTTTCACCTCAACTTTGTGGGATTGGGTGGCCTCAGTCTTTAGACAAACTGACAGGGATGGCCTCAGTATTACAAACACTCTGAGGAATTGGAGAAGAAACTTCTCAAGCAATGAGCTCATCAACAACGCTTGGACTCTGGTTCCAGGCTTCCTAATCTAGGATGTCTGGAAAGAACGCAATGGCAGGATTTTCAAAAGCAAAATTGGCTCAACCCAGAACACTATTGCACAGATATTAAGACAACTCAAAGATACTGTTGGTGCCATGTTAGGGAGACCTCCTGAGGAACTGACTCTGCCCCAAGACAGGCATATACTGCTGCAGTTGGGTCTCCAGTTGCAAGTTCCCCAGAGCATACACAAGGAGGTAAGCCAGATAAATGTTGATAAATACTTTTGGCAACCTCCACCTCATGGTTTCTGGAAAATTAATATAGATGGAGCTTCTAAAGGTAACCCAGGGATGGTTGGGTTTGGCGGGGTCATCAGAGATGAGCAGGGGTGCATAAAGAAGATCTTTCATGGTCATCTGGGAACGGCTACAAACAACATGGCGGAGCTCATGGCCTTACAGCAGAGCCTGGAAATACTAATTGAGTCAAATTCTCGCTATGCAATTATTGAAGCTGACTCGAAATTGGTTATTAATGCGTCCAAGCATATCTGCAATGGAAAAGCACCTGAAAAGGTATCCAAATATTGGTGACTTTTGTAGGTATTTTAGCGAATTCATTCCCACCTACAAACCCTGAGACTGGCCAGCCTCATTCATGTGCGAAGAAAATCCAACATGCTAGTTGATCGTCTAGCGAATGAAGAAGTGGTGTGCGAAGAAAGTTACAGTAGGTATGTGTGGGCTTCAACACCCTTGGGGAATTTGCAGGAGGATTGTCAAAGACAGGCAGATAAAGACATGGAAAACTTCCATACCATTAGGTTTGAACAAGAAGAAAAACTAGTGGAAGCCGGAGAAAGTAGGGTTGTTAGCCTTTCTTAACCGTTTGATTTTACAAAAAAGGGGAAGGGTGGGGAAGAGAGAAGAAAGGTGCGCAAATCAGATATTTCCACAGGGGAGAGGCGCTTGGTAATCAGCAGGTGTCTTAGCAGGTCACTGGCCATGGATCCAGACTGCCTATGTAATCGTATGGCCATTGGGTGGAAAAGTAATCGAAGGATAACCAAAAAACGGACCTGAAACTCTATAGAGAAGTGGTTTATTTTCCTCATCGGGTCCGAAAAGGAAATTAAAAACCGTGCAGTTTTTCGCTCTGATATCTTGGAGGAACGTCATATCATCAGGGGCTTTATCATATGGGTTTTAGGTTTCAAAAGTGCTCGAAACTTATGTTTCATACCGGACCTGAACTTTCTTTAAACTCTGGCTCACTTTCCTTTTCGGGTTCATGCACCGGGTAAAAGGGACGCTTGATGTACAAAATGCTAGTTTTGTGACCGTTAGATCTCACGAGATCTTGGATGGAGATTTTTTGTAAGCCTCAGATTGAGGGTTTCGGGTTCTTTTTCGGGCTGTGTAGTTGGTTACCTTTTATAGGGATAGCCTGGGTTGGTCCTTACATTGTAAGGCCTTGTAAATTATGTAATATTTCTCTCGGTTAATAGAAGGCTCCACTCTTTTTTGACCAATATATATATATATATATATATATATATATATATATCATAATAATAGTATTGTTATAGTATTACTATAATAATATCATAATAATGAGAGTATATAATACATCATCATCATCATTATTATTATTATTATTATTATATTAATACTAGTATAATTTATGCGTGTGTATTTTTCTAAGTAAATTTTATTTTCAATGTGATAGAAAATTACATTATGTTAATACATGTCAAGCATGTATTCAGATGATAGAGATATTTTCAAAGATCTTTCCCATAGTGTGGCATGATACCCAGCATACAAAAATGTGTCAAAAATAAAAGTTTTCTATAGTTTGTGTTGTCAGAAAAAAAACTGCATATGTGTCGATATATCATAAAACCCAAAAACGAAATGCATGTAAATTGTCTGTTGATAAAAATAAAAACCTTATTCTATGTTGTTCCCTTCAATGAAGGGTTGGTGGTAGAACTTATAAGAAATGTCATTTTATGTCTTTGAAATCAACCATGTCCCATGAACCATCGAAATGCCCTCCTTAGAGAGGGTGTCTGCAGTGGTGTTGTGCTCCTTGTAAACATGTGAGGCAGAGAAATGTGTGAGAGTGGATTTCAAGTGGATTATCTCATCCACCAAGGGCATAATCCTTTGATTGTAACATTTGTATAAGTGATTTATCCAATTGATAACCAGTTGGGAATCCATGAAAACTTGAAGGGAGAGGACACCTTTTTCAATAGTGAAAATCATCAGAAGTTTGAGGGCCATGATTTCAGCAAAATTGTTGATTCCCTCTCCTAAACCCATTTTGATATGGAAGTAATGGTTTTCTTCTATGTACAAAGTTGTACCCTCTCCACAAAATTTTGGTTCTCCCTATGAAGCACCATCAAAATATCCAAAGGTTTGGATTTTTTGATCTAGAGGTCGAGTACAGTTATGTTGTGCTATGAAATCTTGGCTTTTAGGTAGTAGATCTAAGATAGCAAGTGACTGAGTTGTGGTGACCTATAGGGGGTTAAGGATATCATTGAAGATGACCATGCTTCTGGTAATTTAGATTCCCTAGAAGGCTAGGATAGGCAGGACTATGAATTCGTTGACCTCTCTGTTAGTATACCAAAGTTGTCAGGTCTCCAGGAGACTGCCCATGTCCATTGAAAATATTTTCCAGACTTGGATGAAAGAACCTAAGATAAGACCTATGTGTATGAGCGTTTAATCAAGAGGTGGGATGTAGATTCATTAGATTTTTTATAGAGGTTTCACCATATAAGCCCTTCCTTTTTTCATATTTTGCTTAAAAATTCCCAGGTTGGTATATTATTTTCCAAAGCACACCACATAAATAATTTGTATTTGGCTGGGGATTTGAGCTTCGAATAATGTTGCCGATAGTCCACCTGAATTTCTGGAATCCATTTTGGGATGAGGAAAGAGTAACCTAATTTAGAAGTTTAGATCCCAGAGGGGGAGTGTATCCATATCAGTTCATCAGGTTCACCAATCAAGCGAATGTGGGTGTCCCCTAGATCTCATGCATAGGAAAACTAGTGTTCTCTAAAGCCTCGAGGGAGGTTCAATTAGCATCTGGTAAGCCATAGTTGTTCTCTAAATGTGTTATGGATAGGATTCACAACTTGATTTAGTGTGAAGAGACCCTTGTCATGTAGAAAATAAATGACGTCCTTAGGGAGACGATGGGAATTTTTGCATAAAAAATATATACATGTTTACGCAATTTATATTAATTTCAAAAAAAGGGATACAAGATTGGTTTTTCCATACTACTTGGAAACTAGACTAGTAATGGAGATTCAAAATATTCACATTACTTATTTATAAAGAAACCATTCTTTCACTTAAACCAAAAATATAACTAATCAAAATACATTAGCATTTATTAACTCTCATAATCAAAATAGTGCCACTATAGAAAATTTTGACCAATAAGCTAGCTCACTTGATCATGTCTTGTTGTGGGAGAGTCCACCTTAATTGGTGGATGAGAGTCACTTTCTTCTTTGGAAGGGGTAAAAGTGACATTTTCTTGGTTCTTTTCTGGGACATAATTTTTTGTACAACTTCTCAATTTTCTTCATCATTTATTGTTGGAAATACTGAGGGGGGGGTGAATCAGTATTTCTCTTCAATTGTTATTTTTACCAGTTAGATCACTTATAATTAGAACATAAAATTAATAATAATAATAAATACTTTTTATTAATCGGGGATAATGAGTACTTCAATCCTCTTCTTTACAATAAATCAAGTATAATATAGTGTAGGGATCCAACCCTAGATGAAGACACCAATCTCCAATCCACCAAGCTCCAACTTGTACTTTGCTAAGCACTGACTTGGACTTCATGAGGCTCCAACCTTTAGTGCTCCAACCCTATCTTCCCAAGGCACCAACCTTGTCTCTATGAGGCTCCATCCTATAAGGCTCCAACCATTTCTCTGGCACAAGCTCCAACCTGGTCTTCTTGAGGAATCCTATCTTCTAGGGCTCCGACCCATGGCTTCAATTCTTCAAGATAAGTTCAATGGTACTTCACGGCTCCCAATATCTTCTGTAACGAGCCCTGACAATATCTTCACCTTCAGCACTACCCTCAAATGATCTCCAAGGGAATTAGCTCATCAATGACAACTTTGTCTTCTCAGAATGTTTCACCATAACTCTTCATGGTACACAAACAAATATCTCCAAGGGAACCTCATGTCTGCTCAATGAATGCTTCTAAATGTCTTTAATAATGCTTTAACAATGCTCCAAAATTGCCTTCAATAGTTCTTCCAAAACACCCTTCAAAAGTGCTTCAAGTTGCTTTCAAGATTTACTCCAACAAGATTGTCTCCAATAGTGCTCCAGGTGGAGACAAGGATGCATGCTCTATATTAGCTCAACAAGCAGGATTAGATCAAAGTTCTGGTCAAGAAAGTCTACTTCAAAACATTTATGCACAAGGGTCAACATCTACTCCAAAGTTTGCATAAGTCTGCTCTAAAACAATGCTCAGTAATGCTTCAAAGAACTATATACAAAACTTTGTTTGTAGCTTCCAGAAGGTCCTCTAAACAAGTCTGATCTTTAAGTGTGATAAGGTCTGCTTCTGAGTCTACAATTTTACACTCCACATGTCCAAAGGTCTGTCATAGGTCTGAGGCTTCTTTTTCTAAATAAGTCAAGGTTTGTCCTTGAGTCAACTGAAGTTAGCTTTTGTGGTGGATCAAAAACTTTACTCATGTAATGATCTGAAGTCTGTTCCAATAAGGCCAAGTTCTAAATCCTTCAAAGGCTAAGGTTTTTCCTTGAGAAGGAGGTTGAAGATATGTTCAACAAAGAGGTGAAAAGTATTCTCTAAATGCTACAAGATCTTCTCCAAAAGGACCACGAAACACCACAATAATATATGCTCCAAAGTGTCACGTAAAACTATAGGAATATATGCTCCAGAGTGCCATGAAGAACTACAAGAATATATGTTCTAGAGTGCCACGAATAACCACAAGTTTGAGCCTTTCATTGGGCTATAACCCGACTTTCCACAGTAAGTTATCCAAACAAATCCGAGTGATTGTCTTCTACAATGCAGGTCTGAGATATGTATGTGTGTAATCCTCTTGTAGGTGACTTGTCCAAGATGTAGTGATGTGCCAACAAAAATTAACCTAACCAATAAATTTATGTCCTCTCGGCCTCCTAAGTTCACAAGATGTGAAATCTTCTTATTGTTCTGTGTTCCTATGATTATCTTCACCGAATTGGATGATCACAAACGTGGTGTACAACCTTGCATATATACTCTTCTTTTCATGAGTCGAAGAACCATGTTTATGGGAGAGTTGACTAAGTGCTTTTTGAAGTCGACTAGCTCAGTGTTATAAAAAATCGCCAGTGTTAGACTTGAGTTCATGTATGCAACCTTGAATATGTTATAAAGTCTACACCAGTATGTAATGCGTCCAACATTCAACGTTTGTATGAAATCCATCTGTCCAATGTCAAATATTTAATAAGCTTTGATGTTTATAAGGTTTATTGCATGTAGTGGAGGAGAATTATAGAAGTTTTATTAATGTATAAAATTATTATTAAGGAATGGTCCAAAGTTAAAATGTTTTGAGGTATCCTTTTTAATATTATTTTTTTATGAATGAATTTTTAGAGTTTTAGGATGATATACTATAATGGTAGGTTTATTATGTTAGGGCATTAATACTTAGGGTTTCTAGGATAAGGTCTAGGTTTCTAGGATTTATGTTCATAGACTTAGGATATGTTATTTGGCATGCTTCAACACTACTAGACATACATTTAGGGCATCATAAAGAACAATCATTCCTAGGGTTAGGGTTTTAATAGAACTAGGGTTTCATGCTAGCGTTTTCTATCCAACATTTTATTCATGCAACAACTAGGGTGTCATCTAGATCTAGGGTTTAGGGTTTCATCATGTTGACATTGGGAATCTAGGGTTTTCACTTAGGGTTAGAATTTCACGCCTTAAGGTTTTGCACTGAGGTTAGGGTTATTCATGTATCACAAGAATATTTTCCATCTAAACAATACCATATTGACATCAATGACAACCTTGACCAACTGTCTCCCCCTTTTCCATTGATGGCAATATTCTTTCCCTTCCAACAATTTATCTCCGTTTGACATCAATGGTAAATGGGGTGCCCACGTACTCCTTCTATCATGTTGCTTCATCATATTTTCTTCATCAATGAGAGTTATTCATGATAGATAATTTTCTCCCCCTGTCATGGTTCTCTTATTTAATGAACTTTCTCCCCCTAGGTCTTTGCACGCTTTCGTGGAAATGGATGAGGTAGATGATCAACTTACTCCCCCCGCCTGTATAAACTCCTCTAGCTCTTTTTTTTTTCTTTAGACAAGAAGGATCTTGTGATCAAGTGGAAGACATCTTCAACAATGGTCCATCAGATGAGTAAAGGATCATGTTCTTCAATGGAGTTTCTCCTGAGAGATGATCTATCAAAAGATGATTGTCCATGTTTGAATCTTCAAGGGTTTCATAGGACTCTTCACGGATAGCTTCTACAAGAGTATTCACAAGTCACTAGCTCCCCCTAATAGTATGCATGGTCTCCTTTTTGGCATAATTTCATCATCAAGACTTGGAATATCATATCTTGCCAAAGATGTACTTCATTAAATCAACAACATGATTTGATGTCTTGAGTGTTCAAGAAGCTTTCTGTTCCAATTTGCTTCCTTCTCCATACTTGTGTAACTTTATTTTCATGCTTGGTAGTCATGGTTTATCTTGTTTAGGAACCCAAGTTAAGTTACAATCACGAGCCATATGTCTAATGTTATGAAATTTGAAGTACTCCATCTTGTTCATGAATGAGGAATCATGGCTTCTTCTTGAAAATTTTCTTCTAGAGTGTTGATAGGGACCATTATATTTGTTCTTGTGGTATCCCCTACAATACTTTTCCATATGCCCAAAGTTTGTACAAGAATGGCAATAACCAAAAAATATACTTTGGTACCTAGAGGATGGAGATTTCCTTGATGCACTTCTAAAGTCATTAGGTCTTTGGATCCTTTGATCATATCCATTTCCTCTTACATCCTTGACACCATCTACAAATATTCTTGAAAGAGGCTTTCTTCCAATGTCATTTTGACTCGTTTCCTTGCTTTTTCTAGAACTGGGGACATCGATATTTCTTCCAAACTTATCCACGTCCTTTTTGTTTGAAGCATTATAGTTTGCATCATTCTTGTTTGAGGGTTCACCTGCATAACCAAGACCTAATTTATCAAGAGGGGATCTTTGATGACTTAGGATGTCATCTAGGGTTTGGGATCTCTTTAGACTCTTGCTCAGATGATCAACTTCTTTTCTTAGGAGATCAATATCTTCTTTCATCATCTTGTATTCTTCATCCTTTCTTGTTAGATGGTTCTCCATTTCTTCCTTCATCCTTGTTTCTTCACATCATTGGGCCTTAAGTGAGGTGACATATGATTTTAATTTGGATATATCTTCATCCTTTTCCTCTAGTTGGCATGTCATGGCATTTCTTTCTTTTTCTTCTTCATCGACTTGTCCTTATAGGAGGGTCAAAACTTCCATCACCTTTTCAGCTCCTTGTCCTTGTTTCTTTGCTTCTTCTAGTTGAGATTTAAGGGAGGATACCTCTTTCTTTTATTGACCAATTTTTTCATCAAGTTTGTTAAAATCCTCATATCTTTGTTCAAGATGGCTTGACAAAGTATATTCTCTTTTCTTTGCTTTATCCAATTGATTTTTCATGGATATGACTTCTTCATGATGCCTTTTCTTGTTTTGATGAAATTCCTCCTTTAGCTTGGTGAGCTCCTCATCTCTTTCTTGTACTTGAAGCTTGTAAGTGTCAATTTCCTTCCATTTCTTGGAAATGTCATAGTCACCATGTTGTTCTTTGTTCATGAGCTCCTCATTTTCCTTTTTCAAACTGCTAATCTCTTCTAGGGCAGCTACAAGTTTTTCCTTGAGATCTTCTTCATTTTCTTCATCTTCTAGGTCTTCCTTGGTCTTGATGTCTTCACTCTTGTTTTCAGCTTTCTTTAAGGGTTCAATATTTCCTTCTTGCTTTCCATCATCTTCTTGATTAGAAGTCATGATCAATGCTGCTTTTGAGTGAATATTTTGAAGTTTGTCCCACATATCTTTTGTCGATGAACATTTTACCACTTTGGCCTTTATAGGATCTGGTAACCCACTCAAGATTTCTTTTATTGCTTTTGCATTATACTCCTTGGATTATTCTTCCATCGTTATCTCAGTAATCACCGATTCCTATACTTCAAAACCTTGAGCCATTAAAAAATTATTCATTTCTTCCTTCCATATATCAAAGTTTCCATTGAACAATGGAGCTTTCTCAATTTGATTATCTTCAATTTTCACGGCTGAGGAAGAGACATATTTAGAATGATTGGAGGATTTCTTCCTTAGCTTTTCCATTTGGGTTCTAAGGATCTACCTTCAAGCTGTTAGGCTTATGAGTGAAGGTATTGGCTCTAATACCAATTGTTGGAAATACTGAGGTGGGGGTGAATCGGTATTTATTTTCAATTGTTATTTTTACCAGTTAGATCACTTATAATTGGAACACAAAATTAACAATAAGAATAAATAATTTTATTAATCAAGAATAACCAGGACTTCAATCCTCTTCTTTACAATAAATCAAGTACAATATAGTGTAAGGCTCCAACCCTAGATGAAGACACCAATCTCTAATCTACCGGGCTCCAATCTATACTTTGCCAAGCACCAACTTGGACTTTACGAGGATCCAACCTCTAGGGCTCCAACCTTATCTTCCCAAGGCACCAACCTTGTCTCTATGAGGCTCCAACCCTTTCTTTGGTATAGGCTCCAACCTCGTCTTCTTGAGGAATCCTATCTTCTAAGGCTCCAACCCACGGATTCAATTCTTCAAGATAAGTTCAATGGTACTTCACGGCCCCCAATATCTTTTGGACCAAGCCTTGACAATATCTTCACCTTCAGCACTGTGCTCAAACAACCTCCAAGGAATTTAGCTTATTAATGACAACTTTGTCTTCTCAGAAGGTGTCACCATAGCTCTTCATGGTACCCAAACAAAGATCTCCAAGGTCACCTCATGTATTCTCAAGGAATGCTTCTAAATGTCCTTAATAATTCTTTAACAATGCTCTAGAAATTCCTTCAATAGTGCTTCCAAAACACCCTTCAAAAGTGCTTCAAGTTGCTTCCAATATTTACTCAAATAAGACTGTCTCTAATAATGCTCCAGGTGGAGACAAGGATGCTTTCTCTATATTAGCTCAAAGTCAGGATTAGATCAAAGTTTTGGTCAAGAAATTCTACTTCAAAACATTTATTCACAAGGGTCAATAGCTACTCCAAAGTCTACAACAGCTACTCCAAAGTCTGCATAAGTTTTCTCTAAAATAATGCTCAGTAATGCTTCAAAGAACTATATCCAAAAATTTGTTTGTAGCTTCCTGAAGTTCCTCTAAACAAGTCTGATCTTTAAGAGTGATAAGGTCTCTTCTGAGTCTACACTTTTATACTCCACACGTCCAAAGGTCTGTCATAGGTCTGAGGCTTCTTTGTTCTAATAAGTTGAGGTTTGCCCTTGAGTCAACTGAAGTTAGATTTTGTGGTGTATCAAAAACTTAACTCCTGAAATGATCTGAAGTCTGTTTCAATAAGGCCAAGTTCTAAATCCTTCAAAGGTTGAGGTTTTTCCTTGAGAAGGAGGTCAAAGATCTGTTCAACAAAGAGGTGAAAAGTCTACTCTCAATGCTACGAGATTTGCTCAAAAAGGACCACGAAACACCACAATAATTTATTCTCCAAAGTGTCATGTAAAACTAAAGGAATATATGCTCCAGAGTGCCATGAAAAGCTACAGGAATATGTTGGAAGTTTGACAACGAATTATGTAAATTTGGGTAAAAATGTAACTAGTTAGTTTTATACCGAAATAGCAGTTATGTAACGGAGGAGGCTTGTATAAAACTAGTGAATGCCCGAGAAATGTAATCATGGAGAATCATTGTTGAATTAATAGAGATTCCAATCCCTTGCCCCGTGGATGTTTCCTTGACACCCTGTCAAGGTTTTACCACGTAAATCCTGTGTGTTTATGTGTGTGTTTGGTTTCAGTTTTCAAGTTAGTTATGAATCTTTCTTGGTCAATGTATAACTAAATGTGTATTTTCTTTCCTCATTTCCCCTATTCAAACAACAATTGGTATTGGAGCCAGATGAGTTGAGATAGTCTGAGTGCGTGAAGACCGTGCCATCTGCTGCGTGTATTCTCTGCGGTCCCATGAAGACCAGAGCCGCGTGCCATTGGTTTGTAAACCGTGAAGAGAAACCCTCTGCCCTGCGTGAAGAGGAGGCACCAGCCTGCATAAAGAGAAAAGAGGACGCAGGAACCTGCATACTCTGCGTCCAGAATTGGCTTGGAGCGAGGAGGCATCAGTGTGGAGAGGGGTCTTTTGCGTGCATCGAGGAGCCTTGACATCTGCGTCAAGGAATACACCACTATTGCCTGCCCATCTACTGCCCTGCGTGTGAAGTTACTGTGTGAAGGGCGTGAGTGCAAGCATGAACTGCGTGGAGAGGCGCTGTGCGCTATCCATGCTGTTGCATGCTGCCAGAGCACCACTGAAACGTTGTGCGTTGTCCATGCTGCTACATGCTGCCAGAGCACCACTGAAACATTGTGCGTTGTCCATGTTATTGCATGCTGCCAGAGCACTACTTGAAAAAAAAACTCCTGCTGCAATTGTGAAGGGTTATCTGCGCGTGTGAAGGGTGAATGCAAACGTTGTTGTCCAAGCATTCTGCGTGCAATTCACTGATATACGTTGAACAGTCTGCATGAAGGAGAGTTGTCCAAGAGTTCTTGCATGCCAGAGCCATTGAAGGCAGGCCGAGTCACCTGAAGAGGAACCTGCGTGGAGAGGCACGAGGTTCTGCAGCGTGTTCGTTGGGGAAGGCTAAATCAAGTTGCTGTTGAATTCGGGTATTGATCAAAGTTTCCAGAACATTTTTTTCAACAGAAATATTTTTGAAACAAAAACACCAGATTGAAATCAAATCAAGTTTTTTTTTAAAGGGGTGGATTTTATACAAATATTGGAGGAAAAGGAAGGGTTTCTTTATTGTAGGAAAATGAAGGGTTTCTTTGTTTGTTTTCAAAAAAAAACAAAGGGGTTTGCAAGAAAGAAAGGGTTTGCAAATAAACAAATAAAAAATTATTTCTTGAAAACAAAAATATGAACCCTAGTTCAAAGACTGAAGATTGTAACCCTAGAAAAATGGCCAATATGTCGAATGCAAAATTCGAGGTGGATAAATTCACCGGAAAGAGCAATTTTTCTCTTTGGAAACTGAAGGTTAGGGATCTGCTTGTGTAACAAGGGTTGCAAAAGGCATTGGATGGGGCAACTAAGAAACCTGCAACCATGACTACTTCAGACTGGGAGGACTTGGATGCCCGAGCTCTCAGTACCATCCGATTATGCCTCGCGGATGAAGTTCTCTTCAATATCGTTGAAGAGACTACATCTTCAGGATTGTGGGAAAAACTAGAAAAACTCTATATGACAAAGTCATTAACCAACAGAATTTATCTGGAAAGACAGCTGTACAGTCTTCGAATGAAAGAATGTTCAAAAGTTGCAGAACATTTAAATGTTTTTAATACACTTATATGTCAATTAATAGATATGGAAGTTAAAATTCAGGAAGAAGATAAAGCCATAACCTTTCTGTGTTCTTTGCCCAAATCATGGGATCACTTCGTAATTTCAATAAGCTTGAGCACTGTTGATCCTTTGAAGTTTGAATCAGTCGTGGGAGCTCTCCTATCTGAAGAAGTACAAAGGAAATCCAATACTGAAATAGTTGCATCAGAAGCCATGGTAGCTAGAGGACGCTCAAAAGAAAGAGGAGAAAAACCAAGGGGGTCTTCCAGATCAAAATCGAAGGGAAGGAAGTGTAAGGCAAAATGTTGGCACTGCAATAAAATTGGACACTTGAAGAAAGACTGTTGGAAATGAAAGGAATTCGATAACCTGAAGAAGGAAGCGAATCAGATCGATTCAGGTATGATAGACGAAGTTTTATCTGTTGAAGAATTATGTATGATAGATGAAACTTCACCTGAATGTAATGTCTCTCAGGGTTTAGAAAGCTAGTTGTTAAACTCTGGTGCTTCTCATCACATGTGCCCACGTAGAAATTGGTTTACTTCGTATGAAAATGTAAACAGTAGTTCTGTGTTTAAGGGTAATAATGTGTCATGTCAGATTGTTGGGATGGGAAATATCAGGATTAAGATGTATGATAACACAGCTAGAACATTAACTAGTGTTAGACATGTACCTGATTTGAAGAAAAAATTGATTTCTTTGGGAGTGTTGGATTCAAATGGTTATAAGTTTACAGGTCAGGATGGCATCTTGAAAGTCTTTAAAGGAGCCCTAGTGGTTATGAAAGCGGAAAAGGTTGGAAATCTTTACACATTAAAAGGAAGTACTCATGTCAGTGAAGCAGCGGTTGCGTCAGAAAAGGAAGAAGTAGGTACTCGTCTATGGCATCAATGATTAGGTCATATGAGCGATAAAGGTCTTCAGATACTAATGAAATGTAAATCTCTTCCCGATCTGAAATCCTTGAATTTAGACTTCTGTAAACACTGTGTGTATGGAAAACAGTGTAAACAGAGATTTAAAGTTGGAAATCATAATAGTAAAGATATTTTAGACTATATTCATTCTGATCTGTGGGGACCATCCCCTGTTGTGTCATATGGAGGTGCTCTATATTTTTTAATGTTTATTGATGATTTCTCCCGTAAAGTTTGGGTCTTTATGCTAAAAAGGAAAGCCAATGTATTCAATGTCTTTAAACAATTTAAAGCAATGGTAGAGAAAAGAACAGGAAAATCTATTAAATGTTTAAGAACTAACAATGGTGGTGAGTTCACTTCAATTGAATTTGAATAATATTGTAAGGATGAGGGAATTATTAGACACAAAATTGTTTTTTATACTCCTCAGCAAAATGGTGTTGCTAAGCATATGAATCAGACTCTTATGGAAAGAGCTAGAAGCATGATCAGCAATGCTAACTTGCAAAAGGAGTTGTGGGCAGAAGCAGTATCTACTGCTTGTTATTTAGTTAACAGATCACCTTCAGTAGCAATTAATTGTAAAATTCTTGAAGAAGTTTGGACAGGTCAGTCTTGTGATTATTCACATTTGGGGATATTTAGCTATGATTCTTATTCTCTTATTCCTAAAAATCAGCGTTCAAAATTAGATCCAAAATCGAAGTGTTATGTCTTTGTTGGGTATGACTATGCAGTGAGAGGATATAGGTTGTGGGATCCTACATTGCGAAAGATAGTCATTAGTCGAGAAGTAACATTTGATGAATCTTCTCTTTTAAAATCAAATGTTGAAAGAATTGAACAGGAATATGTATCACCAAATCAACGAGTTCAATTGGAGGCTAGACCTTTCAGTGACAATGAAAAGGAAGGAGAGACTTCTGGAGAAAAAGGTGTTGAAGACACAAAGGAAGTTGTTGAAGCTTCTGAACCAGTTCAAGTTTCTGAACCAGTTCAGCAACCAGTCGCTCTAAGAAGGTCTACAAGGGAAAGAAAAACTCCCAAAAGGTATGAAGATTATGCTTCATCTTTTGCTTTGATTACTGAAGATGGGGAACCTTCTTGTTATCAGGAAGTAGTAGATGATACAGATAGCGAAAAATGGAAAACAGCTATGGAAGAAGAAATGGATTCCTTAGCCAAGAACAATACCTGGGATCTTGTAGAGCTTCCTGAAGGGAGAAGTGTTGTTGGATGCAAGTGGGTCTTCAAACTGAAATGGAAAGTTGATGGAAGTATCGAAAGGTATAAGGCGAGACTGGTAGCAAAAGGGTATTCTCAGGTTGAAGGTATAGACTTTCATGAGATTTTTTCTCCAGTTGTAAAACTTGTTTCTATTCATACTGTGTTGGCACTAACTGCGTTACTTAATCTTGAGTTAGAACAGTTAGATGTTAAAACAACTTTTCTACATGGTGATTTGAATGAAGAGATATATATGGAACAACCAGAAGGTTTTGTACAAGGTCGCAGTAGAAGATTAGTTTGCAACCTCAGAAAATCATTGTATGGTCTGAGGCAGTCTCCCAGACAATGGTACAAGAAGTTTGATTCCTTCATGGTGAGCCAGAAATTTATAAGAAGTGAGTATGATCATTATGTATACTTCAAAAGTTTCAATGACATATTCATTATCTTAGCTTTATATGTTGAAAATATGCTTATTGCAAGAAAAAGCATGGAAGAGATCAAGAGGTTAAAGGCTCAGCTCTCTAGGACGTTTGATATGAAGGATCTTGGAGCAGCAAAACATATCTTGGGCATGAAGATACACAGAGACAGGAAAAATGGTAAGCTTTGGTTATCACAGCAGAACTATGTGGAGAAATTACTTAAAAATTTCTCTATGAACAATGTGAAACCTGTTAATGTTCCATTAGCTTCCCGTTTTAAGATTTCTTCGGTTTTGAGTCCTAGAACTGATGAAGAAAAGCAGTATATGTCTCATGTACCATATGCAAATGTTGTAGGCAACTTAATGTATGCAATCGTATCTACAAGACCTGACATTTCACATGCAGTTGAAGTTGTCAGCAGGTTCATGGAAAAATCAGGTAAAGAACATTAGCAAGCAGTGAAATGGGTGCTTCGATATCTACGAGGCACAAGTGACCACTGCATCGTCTTTAATGGTAGTGAAGGATCAGCCTATGGATATGTAGATGCTGACTATGCAGGTGATTTGGACAAAAGAAGATCTACTACAGGTTATGTCTTTACTCTTGCAGGTGGAGCAATTAGTTAGATGTCAAAGCTTCAAGAAACAGTTGCATTGTCCACTACCGAAGCTGAATATATAGCTGCTTCAGATGCCAGTAAAGAAGCAATTTGGTTAAAGGGTTTGCTCGATGAGATTGGAAGGACGTATGAGAAATTGAATGTACTTTGTGACAATCAAAGTGCTATTCACTTGGCTACAAATCCTGCTTATCACAGCATAACCAAGCACATTGATGTAAGGTATCATTTTCTGAGACATGTGATTGGTGGCAGAAAAGTATCTCTTCAAAAGGTCCATACGCGAGAAAATTGTGCAGATAGATTCACAAAGCCAGTTATAGTAGAGAAGTTGCGATGGTGTTTAGCTTCTCTTGGCTTGTAGAAAAGATGATGAATGGGCATGGGCAAGGGATTAGGAAAATTGTTGTCAAGGTGGAGTTTGTTGGAAGTTTAACAACGAATTATGTAAATTTGGGTAAAAATGTAACTAGTTAGTTTTATACCGAAATAGCAATTATGTAATGGAGGAGGTTTGTATAAAACTAGTGAATGCCCGAGCAATGTAATAATGGAGAATCATTGTTGAATTAATAGAGATTCCAATCCCTTGCCCCGTGGATGTTTCCTTGACACCATGTCAAGGTTTTACCATGTAAATCCTATGTGTTTATGCATTTGTATGGTTTCAGTTTGCCAGTTAGTTATGAATCTTTCTTGGTCAATGTATAGCTGAATGTGTATTTGCTTTCCTCATTTCCACTATTCGAACAACAGAATATATGTTCCAGAGTGCCACGAAGAACCAGAAGTCTGAGCCTTTCACTGGGCTATAACCCGAGTTTCCACAGTAAGTTGTCCTAACAAAATCCGAGTGACTATCTTCTACAACGCATGTTCGAGATATGTATGTGTGTAATCCTTTTGTAGGTGACTTGTCCGAGTTGTAGTGATAAGCCAACAGAAATTAACCCAATCAATAAATTTTTGTCCTCTCAGCCTCCTTAGTTCACAAGATGTGAACTCCTCTTACTGTTCTGTGTTCCTATGATTGTCTTCACCAAATTGGATGATCAAAAACGTGGTGCAAAACCTTGCATATATACTCGTCTTTTCATGAGTCGAACGACCATGTCTATGGGAGAGTTGACTAAGTGTTTTTTCGAAGCTGACCAGCTCAGCGTTATACTTGAGTTCCTGTATGCAATGTTGAATATGTTACAAAGTCTATGCTAGTTAGTAATGCATCCAACGTTCAACGTTTGTATGACACACATCTGTCCAATGTCAAATATTTAATAAGATTTGATGTTTATAAGGTTTATTGCATGTCATGGAGGAGCATTATAGAAGTTTTATTAATGTATAAAATTATTATTAAGGAATGGTCCAAAGTTAAAATGTTTTGAGGTACCCTTTTTAATAATATTTTTTTATGAATGGATTTTTAGGGTTTTAGGATGTTATACTATAATGGTAGGTTTATTATGTTAGGGCATTAATACTTAGGGTTTCTAGGAAAAGATCTAGGTTTCTAGGATTTATGTTCATAGACTTGGGATATGTTATTTGGCATGCTTCAACATTGCTAGACATACATTTAGGGCATCATTAAGAACATTCATTCCTAGGGTTCGGGTTTTAATAGAACTAGGGTTTCATGCTAGGGTTTGCTAGCCAACATTTTATTCATTCAACAACTAGGGTGTCATCTAGAGCTAGGGTTTAGGGTTTCATCATGTTGACATTGGGAATCTATGGTTTCACTTAGGGTTAGAATTTCACACCTTGGGGTTTTGCACTAAGCTTAGGGTTATTCATGTATCACAAGAATATTTTCCATCTCAACACTGTCATATTGATACCAATGACAACCTTGACCAACATTTATGCCATGTAGACTAGAATCTCGTGTTAAGTGTTTGACTGCTCAATGAAAACTATTCCTATAAGAGTTTTAATGTGCCAATATAATTCATTGCGTTCATATAAGAGGTCTGACAAGACTTGGTTGAAGTACCAATTTTGGGGATCCATTGTCTTGTCTCCATTTTAACATGATGGTCAGGAATGAACTTACGGTCCTTAACGACTTCCTCTTCCACTTCTACTATAATGTGCCTAACCACTTTAAGAATGAATCCTGCATAGTGATCCATGGTGTATCTTCATGCCACCTGTGCATGGGCATAAAATAAGGATGGAGGATGGGCATTGGAACTCATAGAGGAGAAACTTTCTGCCTTCTACCACCTCTGTGTCTTATGTTTAATTTTCATCTAGCATTAATGGTAGGAAGGGAAAAGTTGGGACCAAACTGAGTGCACAAATTTGACCCCTAGGGAAAAATCAGGGTGGTGAGCACCTAACTTGGTGTTGGGGTTGGAATTGTGTTCACTAATGAGAGGATGGGAGGTGGAGGGGAGGGGAAAGGGGTGAATCAGTAGTGATAGAGCTTATATACACTTTTTAAAATATTTTTACAATTACTAACTCACACACATACATTAACCCATTAGTAGATCAGATCATATAATGCATTAAACCATTGAGTAAATAATAGATTTGAATACATGATCATCACATGAGAGCCATAAAACAACCAAACAGACATGCACAAGATGAAACGAGATATTTTTGGTGGAAAACCCCCTGCGAGTCAAAAACCACCCTTTTGTTGTTGCATTGCTCAAATAATTTTATTATTCGTTAAGAAATTCAATTACATAGAACATACAGATAGCTACTATCCGTGAGAAATTCTTTTCTTCAACTCACAACTCTATAGACAACCATGCACTGGAAGCCACCATGACCAATTGTTTTAGGGAAAACTAGTGTCGATTCAAACTGCTAGTCCCACTAAGATGGATAGCTATCTTAGAAACAAACAATCAAAGCAATTCGAGATTTCCTTTAAGTGTAATAGATGAGAGGGAAGAAAAGAGGACCAACCTGGATCTTCTGCTTTGATCCTTGCTTGATTTCTCTTTCCCTTGATAGAATTTGCCACTCTTCTCCTACTTGTCCTGCTTCAAAGAGTACCTATAGAGTCAAAGTAACAGAAAACCATCAAAGCATCTCTATCTAAAACATCATAAACAATGCATAATCAGAAACACATTGACCATACAATTGCATTCATAAACAATAAGATTCACAAATACACGATTATATGGAGGAAAACTCAAAGAACTTTATTAATAGTAGAAGAGAGGATTACAACCCAGCTGTCTGATCCAGCATCATCCTCCCAGCATAGAAGCCCTCTTCACCTCATGAAAAGCAAGATCACCCAACAATACAATGTCTCTTCTCACAGATAAACCAACAGCACTTCCTTACAAATTACAAAATTCCAGCCTCTATATCTCTCAGATGGGGGATCCATTTATAGATGTCTTGCAAGGGTGTGAGTCAGCTCTGGAATTTTGATTAGTGTCATTCCACTGATAGTTCTTGATTCCACTTGGAGATTTCATTGATCTCTTACTCATCCCTGGGCGAATTCAAAGAGGCAAGTGTCACAGGAGAAGTTTCTAGAAGATTCCATGATCTTCCACTTAGCAAATTGTCTCTGCCATTTGTCTATTCTCGCTCATCGCACCCCACAGAAGACCATTTCAGTATGCATCGCACCTGGCTAGTGTGGCAGCCAGTATGCATCGCACCTTGACCATGGAGTAGTCAGTATGGTCCAGTTTTGGCCAATTCTGAGTAGTTTTTTAGGTGGAACTTCTGGGAAATGATGTAATCAGTTGACCATGATCCTTTAGGGTATGAAACAACACTTTTAGGGACTAAAGAGCCCTTGGTTTATGGACATATGAGTTTGGGGTTACAGTGCCCAAATATGTCTATAACAGCTGCCCCCTAAAGCATGAGGTTGTAAATCTTCTGATGTCGGGTGAAATGCTTTATCATGAGGATCCGAGGTATTCGAACTAGAAGGTGAACTGTATAAGATATAACACAATACATCATCATCATATTATTTTCATGATCTAGCTGAGGCGGGCATTCCCATGCTCAGCTTTATAAATTCATTTTCATGTACATAGGACAGAGTGATTCTTCATATGAAGAGTCATCTTCTTTTGCTTAGATGACTATCTGTGTAGATTCTTGTGCACATTTGATGTCTTTATGTTCTTGAATATATCATAGCCCAGATGGATGAAACTAGATCTGGGGTCTTCAAACTCGTTCAATCTTCGCCCGATTTTACAAGTCGATCCATGTGAAAAGATGTTCTAAAGTCGAACATGGAAAGACATCGCCTGATTACCAGCCAATAATGTAAGTTGTTAACAGGCGTGAGAGGAATCACCGATAATGATAATGACCCTCAAGGTACTACAGTACAATTCACGTGGTGTGAATATATGAGCTGATGTCGAACACCACGCAAAATGTTCCAGTCGAAGGTCATTGATGTAAACCTGTCGCCGGAAGTGAGAAACTTGCCATTAAGGCATGCAAGCTTCAAAGTACTAAAAGGGTTGTTTCTAAGTCAACTTCTTGGATAATGAGCTGATGTCAACAAGAAGTGACCTGTCGTAGGAGGGCCTTGATGTATCCCACATCTACGACACGAAATGAAGAAAATGATTTTTCTGGAGGTGAAAACAATCTGATGATATAAGGTTCAGGAATGGTGGTCATGAAAAACGAAGGGTGGAGGTATTGCAGTGGATGAGGCATTTGCTGGATGGTGAATTCTCTGAATGACTTCTCTTGAACATGTCGGTGAAACTGAGATGGACTGGTAGCGTTAACCCCATGGATGGTACGGAGGACCAATGGTGATATGGTGAACGGAAAAACCCAACCCAACTCAATCATGGTGATGGAGTGAAAGTGTCATGTTCAAGAGCAACCTGCTACCAATAAAATTCTTCAAGTTTTCTTCCCTTTTTCCCCAGTCATTGCTGACTAGTACCTCTTTATTTTTGTCAAGCTTGAGGAGGATAACATATGCTTGGTCTATAATTTTCCCTTCGGGCAAACCTGTCGCTCTGTTTTTAGCGAGCCTAGCATCAGTGAGACTCGTTCTTGTCTGGGTGGACAAGTTTGTCGCTATTGTTTTAACGAGTTTAACGACAAAGATAACTCGGTCCTTTTCTTATTTAGAGAGTTTGAAAAGGGACGAAAAGGAAACTCCAACAGTCCTTTTTCATGGCATAATCCCTTAAGTCTGAAAAAGTATAAAATAATACGAAAGGGATGACTTTTCGATTGTTTTAACGAGCCGAAAAAGACAAGTGCTCGATCTTTTTGTTTGATAATCCCTCAGGTCCAAAAAGATTAAAATTTATGGGAGGGATGGCGTTCCCCTTACTTTAACGAGCTGGAAAGGCCAATGGCTCGACAATCTTTTTATATTTAACGAGTCTAAAAAGAGTTTAAAAGGGACTCGTTTTTTAGGAACGAGTGGTATTTTCGGGTAGCAACTGGTTCCAGGTAAGTTTGGAACTTCTCAAAACATGGCAGTGTGAAGAGGGTGGCAATCAAAATCACTCGTCGCAGTTGTTCCTCAAAAGGGTAAACAATCAAGTGGAAGCATATGATCGGCCAAATGAATGGAGGTGACAGTAGGAACACAACCAAGGTTCAAAAAGGTTGATAGCAAGGCGATCACAAAGGTTATTTACCAAAGGTGGTTTCATTTTTTAATGAGCTTGAACCAGGAGAAACTATGCTCAGTGGCAGGTTTATTTTTTAACGAGCTTGAACCTTGCGGGAACATTGCTCTTGATATTGGTCAAAGATATTTAGTTTACCATTTAACACGTTAGATTCTTTCCTCGGTCGTTCAACCTGCTCAATTGCTCCATCAAATTGATTAGAAATACACATATACATGCCTGAAAAATGAATTAAAACTAACATTTTACTTGGAGTACGTGAATAGTAACATAAAAGTAGTTTTACCTCTCATTTTTACCATTTCATTTCAAATTTGGTATTTTGGAGCTCTGGAGTGGTTTTCCCCCTCAAATTTCATCAGCTAATTTCGGGAGATCCAGTGGACTATTCTCCGTGCCGTCAGGACTAGGTAGGAGCTAACCCTGAGCTCTTCATTTTCATTCCATCTTTTTCTGATTTTGAGCAAGTTTTTCCTTGGTTCTGGGCCCTGGGGTTTGAAGAACTCGTTCTCTGTCCATCGCACCTGGTCTGCATCAAAAGGTGTGATGCATACTGAGCTGGACACTAGCCAGTCAGTATGCATCTCACCTTGCTAACTGGCAGGGTGCGATGGGCGCAGAAAGGAAACTTTACACAGTGATTTTTCATGAAATTTTTGCCTGTTTTTGCTCAAATTTGGATCCTAATTCATCTTTTTTCTGTGACTCAGATATTTATTGGATCAAGATGGTTGTTACATGGCATGAACGTGAACATGAAGAAGAAGACATGATTTCCTTACATGATCAGGGTACTGTTACTGCATTGCGAAACTGTGGTTTGCTCAAATTCTTCCGTATATCTAGCATGAGGCAACAAATCAGTTTGTTGCAGTATTTTCTCAATGCTTGGGATCCGATCAACTAGGTATTCCAGATTAGAGGCAAATCTATTCCACTGACAGTCGAGGATATCTACTTTTTGACGGGGTTATCGAGGCGTGGTGCCCCTCTTTCACTGTCAGGATCCACCCATGGGGGTGAATCGATGAGAGATTATATCTGTCAGCTTTGTAGAGATGGATCTCAGCCTATCAGAGATGGAAATATCAATATCTGGGATGTCACTGATCGGTCTCTGAGGACCATTTTATTCACCTTTGCTAGATTGGCTGGTAGCGCGACTCTTCATTTGGCAAACAGATCTTATGTGCAGTATGCTTTGGAATGCCTGGAACCAAAGGTATTCAACTAGTGTGAGGCAGTACTTCCGGTGATAAAAGAACAGCTCTCTAAGGTAAAGAATGGAAGATCCAAGAACTTTGGCTACGGTTCCTTTTTTTATTACTTTTGCCTTGGAGAGGATCCCACTAATGCAGCCTCAGCATATTTCACTATGATTGCCAGCACCGAGGGAACCCAGGATGCAGAGATGGATTGATCTCATGGCCAGACATGCTGGTTAGCCACAGATTTCTTTCTCTGATGCCTTCTTTGAATGGTTCAACCGTCATGAGATGGTCTTCTCAGAGTATCCATATTTCGAGATGGATTTCTGTGGTGACTCGGATTTGGCGTTACCGGCTGGCGAGCAGTGGGGTGTGATAGGTAAAGATGATTTGACCATATCTTCGTTTATCGGATTTATAATATTTTTGCGATTTATCAAGACTAATTGAACCCATGTACTTGTGTAGATATTGGGTCAGTGCGACCAGCGGCACGCCCAAGGGCGGCAGCTGACGTTCTAGTAGGAAAGGTTGTAGGGAGGGTTGTCCTTCGCGATCTAGACATAGCAGAGACCCTGGCAGTATTGCAAGATCAGATCGAGGGTCTTACCCTTGGTATTCAGGATGTGAGGACCGACAAGTTACCTCTGAGGCTACAGTGCCATACTACTGGCATGCCGAGTCGATGGACTAGGCTCTTGTGTATGATTGCACAGGCGATGACATGTATAGGATGCTTTTCTGCATTTACTTTAAAGTTTCTTGGTCGCGTGACTGATTTTGCCTTGTACACAAAACATTATGTGAGACTATAAATAATTATATGTTTTTTATTTTCGGAGTTTATTTTGGTTAAGTTATGTGATCTAGATGCAAGTGTTGATATGAAATGCTTTTCTTTACAAATGTTGCAAATGTCTGTCTAACACATAATTCGCTAATGAATCAGTTAATGTGTTTAAGTTTCTGGAAATGTGTTGATATTGAATGGAATCAAATTACCTTTCCAAAATCCTAACCCTTAGGAACATACGATAGATAGCTGGGTTCCGAACTGAATAGACGCCAGTAAGCTGTAGAATGACGAGTTGTGAATCTAGCCTGACAACAAGTCGGCGTATGCCATGTGAAATGGCATTAGAGAGAAGCTCCATCAACGTGTTGTACTCAGCGATGTTGTTCATTGATTGACCAATACATATCCCTCTGAAACTCACTAACTCACCGCTTGGAGCAAAGATGGCCCAGGCTGCAGAAGATAGGTTCCACGTTCTACGACTAGCTCCGTCAGCGTACCCAACGAATGTTTCCAAAAAGTCCGACATCTACAACAAATGCAAAGTGGATTACCTAACCAAAATGACAACTCTTGACGAAAACAAAAATGAAACAAAAGAATATCTATAAAGAGATTACTACACTTGATCAAGCATAGTACCGCTTAAGATACAACCCGTTTCGGGGTTGCGACAGTGGAATTCCATCGTAATCTACCAGCTCGTAGGCTCCTTTTGCTAATACTCACTTAACAATGTAGGGGCCCATCCATAATGATTTGAACTTACCTGCTCCCAATTTATCAGAGTCCTGATCGTAAAGTAAGACCAGGTCACCTTCTGAGAAGACACGAGGCTTGACATTTTTTTCAAATTGCGCTTTGACACGTTTCTTATGTGCTTCGTTAGCCAGCGCGGCGTCACGATGGGTTTCATCCAAGTGGATTAGTTCCAAGAAACGAGCCTCTTCCTCTGAAGTTTCGAGAAGTAGATCGATTGCGAGCTTGAGAGATGAAATTTCACACTGAATTGGTAAGACAGCTTCCAGGCCATACACCAACTGAAAAGGCATAAATCTGGTCGCATTTCTCACCGAAGTCCTATATGCCCACAGAGCTGAGTACAGGATTAAATGCCAATCCCGTTTGTGGACTCCAATCATTCTCTGCAGCATGCGCTTTAGGACTTTGTTGATCGCTTCAACCTGTCCGTTAGCCTATGGATAATATGGAGTAGAACTATCGTGGGACAGTCCTAATTTGGCAGTCAATTCAACCATCATGTGATTGCGGAAATGCAATCCATGATCTGTGACTATAGCCTGTGGAACACCGAACCTAGAGACTACATGATTGAAAAAGAAAAGAGCAGTCGTTTCGTCGTTGTTGTTTAATGTAGGCATTTCCTTGGCCCATTTTGTAAAATAGTCGACAGCGACTATGATATACCCATGCCCCCCGGCCGAGGTGGGGTTACATGTCATAAAATCTATGCCCCATTTGGCAAATGGCCCAACAGTAAATACTAGATGCAGCGGTGCAAGTGGTAATTTGGTTTTGCGATCAAAAATTTGACAAGCATGGCAACTTCTGACTGAAATTCTGCAATCTTTGAAGATAGTAGGCCAGAAGTAACCAGCTCTTAAGATTTTTTGTGCAGTAGCGTAACCAGATAGATTCCCCCACATGCACCTGAATGACAATCATTCAGGACTTTTTCGGCCTCCTCATGTGTGAGGCACCTTCGCAAAATTGTATCTACACCACGATGGTAAAGTGTATCACCGACGATCATGTAGTCTTTTGCTTAGTATCGAGTACGTCGTTGTTCCGAGCGAGAGGTGTTAGGCCTAAAGGTTTGGGTTTGGAGATAGATTAGTATATCTCTGTACCACGGGTCGCTTGATGATATCAGAAACAGAGTAACTCCACGAAGACTAGAGATTTATTTGATTTGGATTTGGTGAATTCCAGATCAAACTCTTGCAAAATGGCTATCCATTTTGAATATTTGCCCCCTAGCAATTGACGCGACAAAATGTAGGTCATAGGGTTGCAATCTGACAAAATGGTAGTTTTGCGAAAGAGTATATAGTGTCAAAATCTCTGTACTGCTTGAACAGCTGCTAAAGCCAGCTTTTCAACATAGGAGTACTTGCTTTCGGTATCATTTAAGTTGCGGCTTAAATAATACACAGGATGTTCTATTCCATTGTCTTCTTGTACTAAAACCATCGCGATGGTTGTATCTGTAGCAGCGAGATACAGGTTAAAGTCTTTTTGATGGTTAGGAGCATACATTAAGGATGCTTTTACTAGAGAACTTTTTAAAGCATCAAAGGAAGCTTGCGCAACCTGATCCCAATTGAAGGGTACTTCTTTTTTTAAAAGACGTGTATAACCTTTAGCAAGTTCGGAATAATTTGAAATGAACCTCCTTAGAAAGTTTGCTTTCCATTGGAGTTTCTAAATCTGAAGCAAATTTGAAGGTGGAGGCATGTCAATGATTGCCTGAACCTTACATGGGTTAAGTTGAATTCCATCCTTATAAACTACGAAACCAAGTAACCGACCAGAACTGACACAAAACACACACTTGTGTGGATTGAGTCATATCTTGTAGTGTCGGCAACGTAGAAATATAGCTCTCAAATGTTGTGGATGATCAGTCCGCTTTCGCGAATGAGCCGGTAGATCGTCGAGATACGGTTGAACGATGTGTTTGATGTCATGGAAGGTGTAGTTCATTGCCCTCTGAAATGTTTCCCCTGCATTCTTCAAACCGAAAGGTAGTTTGCGGTACGCAAATGTGCCCCATGGACATATAAATGCAGTCTTCGACTCGTCCTGTGGGCGGATATTGATTTGATTGTATCCGGAAAATCCATGCATAAATGAAAAGACTTCGCATCCGATACATTCATCAATTATCTGGTCGATGAAGGGTGTAGAGTAGTTGTCCTTTAGAAAAGCTTGATTTACATCCTTGTAATCGACGCACACTCCAATTGTTCCTTGCTTTTTCATCACAAGAACAATATTTGATACCCAATCAGTTAGAGGAACGGGGTAAATGAAACCAGCATGTAAAAGTTTTTCAACTTCTGCCTTAATGGTAGCGGCTTTCTTCGAGTGAACCGGTCGAAGCCATTGTCGCACTGGTTTGACATCTGGATACATTTTGATTTCATGTTCAATGATACTCGAGTCAATGCCTAGCATTTCTTCATATGACAATGCAAATACATCTCTGAATTCACGAAAGAGAGCGCAGTATATTTCCAGTTCTGAAGGAGAACAAGATTTGCCAACATGAATATTCTCTACAACATTAGGTTTGGTCAAGATATTAATGGCAATAGTTTCTTCAATGTTGGACATATTTCGCCCGGAATCCACCATATTTACAGTATTTGATAGAAAATCAAAAACTGAAGGATGATTAAGGTCATTAGAATAATCTTCGTTGTTATCTTGAAGCTGGGAACGATGGTGGTGATCTTCCCATGGTGCCTCTCCTATCATCATTGACTGAATGATTCCTTCGTCTGTAGAATGTACATGAGACCAAGGATCAGAAGGGGTGCCATACTCTAGAGACCTATCTATCCAAACGCTTGTCGAGCGTTGATTTGCTACAACAATTCTATAGGGCTTGCTACAACACTTGGCGATGATCCATGCTAGCAAAATGTTCGAAATTCTTCTTAATCTTTGACGATGTAGAAGATACCATGTGACAGGTTTCCACTATGGCCACTTCCGCCATATTACTTGGAGGTGGAAGGGAAAAAGTACCCATTAAGGAAGGGTCTTTTAGGAGACCTACTCTGATATTTTGAAGTAATTGAGAGCTTCCATGGATCAATGGAATGCTTCTGGTAACTTGCGAACTGTTGGGGAGGAAGGTTAGTTGGTCAATGATTGTAATTCCACCTTGAAAGGGGAATGAAATCTTTCTAAAATATGTTGACACAACCACAGCCATAGCATAAATCCAGGGCCTACCCAGTAGGATATTGTAGTCAAGGTTTCCATCAATGACCTCGACTTCAATTTCTACTATCTTTCCCCCCAGTTCAATTTGCAAGTTACTTAATATCCCATATGGCATGTATGTTCTTCCATCGAACGCTTTTAATGTCGTTGATGATCGTGACAAGGGTGGAGAGCCTAAAGTTTTCCAGCAACTCATTGACATAATATAGGTAGATGCCCCCTCATCAATGATTGTTCGATGAACAGTTTTGTTGAGGGCTTTTACTTGTATGAGGAAAGCGAGTTGGGCTAGTAACTGAGGTTCGTATCCTTTATGATTAAAGGCCACTAGATTGGAATCCGTTGGATCAATCCCACCTATCACTGATAACAAAGCCTGCTTTTGGGAGGGGCAATTCTGCAGTACTTCAAGTGTCGACATAGCGGATGGTGATTGGGCCAGATCCTCCACTATATTATAATTATGTGCTACTCGAGCACGAGGATTAAACTTTGATTTATGTACTACTCCCTTAGGCGCTTTTATTGTTAATTCAGGAATGATTGGTGTAACAAATTCTGGCAAAGTTGTTGTCGAACTACCGGGTTGATCCGTAGCCTTGCTATTCGACGACTGTGGATTTCCATAATCTTTATTCCTCGTTGATATCAAAGCATCATTTTGTTGTTTTGAGATGGATAGCATAATCACTTGGGATGGGGAAGCACGATCGCTAGCAACCAGATTAGTTTCTGGGTTTGGAAATGGATCAGTCAATAGCGCTGAGGTATTTGAAGTCTTTTTAAAAAACTTCGTGACCTTAGCTCGATGTGGACAATCTTTCGTGTAATGGTCCTCATCACATATGAAACATGGCTGATTAGGTTTCTTCTGTCCAGTAGGGTTTCCAGAAGATTTCTCAGGAGTCGAATCTTCTTGTTTCTTCTTTTTGTTTGTCCCTTTCTTCTTGCCCCCTGGTTGCTTAGGATTTTTTCCCTTGTTGGTTGACACGGCATTAATCTCCGAGGCAAGAGGTTCTTCATCTACTTTTTGACTAGAAACTGCACGGGCTTTTTTAGATGTAGCCTTTGTAGTTTTCGTGCTTGTGGTACCAATCATGCCATCATCGGCATGAGAGTCCTTGTTTGATTTAGGAGGGGGAGGAACGGAAAATTCTGGTCTAGGAGCGTCAGGAATTTTGTCATAGAGCGTGCCAGACTGAGTATAGATCAAGTCTAAATATTGTGCACGAGCAATGACTTGCTCTTCAGTGACAACTCCTCCCTTAGCCACATCCTCTGTAATAGAGGGTAATAATGACTTTATAAACCATTCAGCTAAAAGTTGATCAGGAACATACGTCTTTACCATTCTTCGACGACGCTGCCACTCATGAATATGATCAGATATGTGAGTGGTTGTCGTCTGTTTAAAGTTGGTAAGGAGTTCTGTCCCTGTTTCGTACCTTATGGGTAACTGAAAATGGGTTAAAAAGGTAGTGGCAAGGGTGTTGAAGTTATCAAACGAAGCTCTAGGCAATTCAATATACCATTTTTCTGTTGGACCAGTTAGCGTTCGTTGAAAAAGGCGAAGCCTAATCGAATCATCATTCAGGGTGTTAGATGATTACCACAAATGGAATGTCATTACATGATTCAATGGATCCTCACTTGGATTTCCATTGAATTTAGGAATATCAGAGGGAAGTTTATGAGGAATCGCTGGCCACCTAGATCATTCGTTAGCTGGTTTAGATCCGGTAATTCTAGAGTTGCTACAAAGGGAAATTGTTGATTTAGGTTAGACGAAGCATACCCAGGATAAGATGGAATCGCCTTAGCAGTAGGTCTTTGCATACCAGCATAATGTATCTGATGCTAGTAACTTTGATAAGGTTGATGGGCATAACCATTATAGTATGGTTTTTGATAACCGTTTTGGAAATGTGGTTGCCCATTACTTACAAAACCTTGTTGCTCAGGTCCTTGGTATGATTGTTGGAATTGCAGTTGTTGATATTGTACCAGCCATGGTTGTTGGACCATTTGTTGTTGTCCAATACTGGATGATTGACCAAGATGCAGAGTGATAGTACATGTTTGAGCCTGAGTCGTTCCAGGTAAGGAGACACTAACCTGAGGTTGTGATTGAATCGCGAAGACGAGAGGTTGTTGTATTGCAACCTGAGAGACTTGAGGTTGACACACAACATGCAGCGCTTGTACTTGCGATACATTCATAATAGTAGGTGTAGTGGAAATATTCGACACAGGTTGGACTAGTTGCATTAAATATACAACCCTTGGTTGTTGAGGTAGTATTGGTACCCAACCGTTGGATGTAATTCCAGTTTGACCTGAATTTTGTTGTAAACTCTCATATGGTTGTTCTCCAGGAGGGAACAATGAAAAGGCATATTGCCCTCCATATGGTGGAAATCCAGTACTTAAAGGGTAGATCAGCCTTTGAAGACGTATTGGATCAACTTGTTGAGTTTCAACATAAGAAATACCAAATGAGATTCCGGATGAAGAAATAGGAACAGACCATGTCGTCGAAACAGTCCCTGAGTGGACTCCAACTTGTTGTTGATAACTAGTCGGGACAGATGGTATACCAGCAAACATTGTAGGAACGGCAGCAGGAAGTTCCATCATAGCCGTGTGAGTTGACACAATCCTAGATGTTGATGGTTGATCAGACATATTTAGTCTATCCAAAAGATTTCCTAGCGATTCAACAGGAACTTGCGATGAAGGATGATTAAAAGAACTAACTTCTGTAGTAGAAGGATATAAGTGGATCCCAGTTCCAAAATGCAATGGAGTACTGGATGGAAGATCCTCTACTATCTCTTCTATGGCAATCAGTCTAGGTGGAAGAGGTAGACCGTTAGGTCCGTAAAATATTTCTGGAGCCGAAGAAGGTATAGCTTCTATAGTAACAGATACTGGAGGAGTGGCACCTTCTGAATTTTGGAATTCAACTTCCAGATGTTCAGGTAAGTGAACTTCAATCTCTGGTTCAACTCTAGATGGAGTTGTCTCAGGTATAAAAGTGCCTACCGTTACACTAGGATCAGTTCTAATGTCCTCTTGTAACCGTGGAGCTTCTTCTATAAAGGCAGATGTACTAGAAATGATTGGAGTAACTGTAGCCTCTGACGATGTTGAAACAGAAGTTTCAAATAAATCAGGTGAATTGGACTCAGTTAAACTAGACCGTTTGGCCCGGAATGGTTTCGTCTCTGGAGTCAAAGACGGTTGACTCGCTAGTCTCCGCAAACGACGGGGTTTTGATTGACTTTCTTCCACGATTGCGGATTACTTGATCAACTCAAAATTAAAGGGGAAAAAATGATTCCGATTCAAATAAATTTTAAGACACTTTGACGAAACTTGCTTTTTAAATTTTTAAGAGTTGAGAAAAAGCTAAAGGTGACTCTAGTCGCCTTCGATTTTTAATGAGTCTGAAGTGACAAGTGATCAGATGGACCTTTTTTTTAAGGAGTCGAAAAGGAACAAAAGTGACTACTCTGGAAATCTAGACAGAGGGATTACCAAATCGATCGTAAAACTGCAAAATACACCTTGGTGATAAATGATAGATAAATTACCAAGGACTTATGTACGACAGTGAATCTTCCTGAATGTTGTGTTCAGTGCATTGTGATCGATAGGGCGGCATACACAGCTTCCTAAGGATAAAGGATATCAGCCTATTGTGGTCTCCCAATATATATTCGACGGTATGGGGAGCACAAGTCCGTACTGGCACTTGTCGTATCAAAGAGGAGGAGTCACCCAACCTTCGATGAAAATTATAGTTACCAGGTTTTACGCGCCAAAACACGTCTCTAGCCTAGACTTCTAGATGTGTTGCGTTAGGTTCCAAAGCGTTTTTATGTTCATTGAGATTTATTTTAGAGTTGATCTTGCTTAGAAGTTTATCTTTCAAAGTTCACCGCATGATGTAGATGTAAAATTCCTAAATATGCAATCTAAAATGATAAACAGTCGTTTATTTTCTTTTAGCAATGAAAATCCTAGCTACAAAGGAAAGAAGATTATGATTTTTCTTTCAGCAGAGAGCATAGAGCACACACTAAATGCACTTTCCTAAATCATATTCTGCATGCAGTCAAAATGAAAATGCACATGCATGTATTTGTTTTCCGTTTCCTTAATGTGTGAATGCCAAAAAGGAAATCTAAGTACAGATCTGAACTATTTTCTTTTAAAGCGACATTTTGACAATTTCTTTTCAAAACGAAAGGAAGACTAAGACGACACTTTTCAATTTCGAATTGAAAACTATTTTCGACACTTCAAATACTAATAACTCAAATCAAGTACAATGACAAAAGTACAATCAACTATCTAGAAGAGGAAGACTTTACGACACTCTTCTTTTGATTCAAAATGACAATTACGACACTTGCATCAAAAAAACGACAGTTCGATTAAGCTACTTTCGACGAAGGAAGACTGTAAATGATTTTTCGATGAAGACTGTAAATAATTTACAAATACACAAAAACATTTACAATTCCTAACTAATGGAGGCTGAAATATGTGAAGGAAGAAGGTTTAAGCAAGAAGATATTGATCATGAACAGCAAAACTACTAAATAGAGCTGAAAATGAGGAAAAACCAACTTTCAAAGAGAGAAAGCAGTATCACTCAATCATCGCACTTGCAACACAGGGAAACAGGGATGCATCTCACCTGCAACACATGGGAGGTGTGATGCATACAGGTTGCCCAGTTACAGACAATGCGATGGACCAAGGAGCGAAACTGAGCTTGGTTTTTGCTCAAAATTTGCAGCTAAGTTCAGTGATTTAGGTTGAGTTATGATGGACAGTAAAAACAAAGTATAGGGGTATGATCTTATGAGGTTATTGAGCTACCACAAGGGCACTTAGAATGCTTGTAATTCAGATGTTCAGTTCATAAACCAACCCGGAGATTGACTAAAGCAGCATTCATCTACTTCGCAATTGCATAGCAAAGGCATTTCGAAGGCTAGCTGGCTAACTTCAGGCTCCGTCTGTAGTTTATAAAGCAAAAAATAAACAAACAAAACAAACTATTCAATCCCCAGTGGAGTCACCATTTTGTTTCAGGGAAAACTAGTGTCAATTCGAACTGCTAGTCCCACTAAGATGGGTAGCTATCTTAGAAACAAACAATCAAAGCAATTCGAGATTTCCTTTAGGTGTAATAGATAAGAGGGAAGAAAATAGGACCAACCTAGATCTTCCACTTTGATCCTTGCTTGATTTCTCTTTCCCTTGATAGAATTTGCCACTCTTCTCCTACTTGTCTCGCTTCAAAGAGTACCTGTAGAGTCAAAGTAACATAAAACCATCAAAGCATCTCTATCTAAAACATCATAAACAATGCAGAATAAAAAACACATTGACCATACAATTTCATTCATAAACAATAAGATTCACAAATACATGATTATATGGAGGAAAACTGAAAGAACTTTATTAATAGTAGAGGAGAGGATTACAACCCAGCTACCTGATCCAGCATCATCCTCCCAGCATAGAAGCCCTCTTCACCTCATGAAAAGCAATATCACCCAACAATACAATGTCTCTTCTCACAGATAAACCAACAGCACTTCCTTACAAATTACAAAATTCCAGCCTCTAGATCTCTCAGATGAGGGATCCATTTATAGATGTCTTGTAAGGGTGTGAGTTAGCTCTGGGTTTTTTATTAGTGTCATTCCACTGATAGTTCTTGGTTCCACTTGGAGATTTCATTTATCTCTTGCTCATCCCTAGGCGAATTCAGAGAGGCAAGTGTCACAGGATAAGTTTTTGGAAGATTCCATGATCATCCACTTAGCAAACTGTCTCTGCCATTTGTCTATTCTCGCTCATTGCACCCCACAGAAGGCCATTTCAGTATGCATCGCACCTGGCTAGTGTGGCAACCAGTAAGCATCGCACCTTGACCATGGAGAAGTCAGTATGGTCCAGTTTTGGCCAGTTCTGAGTAGTTTTTCAGGTGGAACTTCTAGGAAATGATGTAATCAGTTGAACATGATCCTTTAGGGTATGAAACAACACTTTTAGGGACTAAAGAGCCCTTGGTTTATGGACATATGAGTTTGGGATTGTAGTGCCCAAATATGTCTATAACACCAACAAGCCTCAACAAGCACCCATTGGACTCTGAATAATTTTATCCTCAATATTGATTTCACTGGAGCACTGACTCCACTCTTCTATGTGGCCCTTGTTTCACAATATTTCATATTGGAGCCAATATAAACATCTCAACTAGAATAGCACAACACCTTCTTTCCTTGTTAGTTCAAAATCAACAAAACATTTGAACTAAGAATAATCTGTAAATCACACCCAATCATCCATCTCCTCGTTGTTGCATAAAATCATGGCTAAATCATGCATATGTTTCCATCTGCTACTGTTGTGAACTGTTGTAGATTTTATGCAAAATTCCCTACATAACCTACACACACTACCCTTCTCTCACACACACTCTCCTAACTCACTCAACCATCAATTTACATGCTCAAAAGAACCAAATAATAACCTCGTGATCTCCTCTTATTTGTAATTTTTTGTAGTGGTTAAACCAATAATTAAAATTATGTATTGGAGCTTTGTTCATATGTTGGAAGTGATTTGAATCATTGTTCCTTGACTTAATCTAGCCACTAACTTCACTTAACAAGAGATATTCTTCCTTTTAACGACTTTATAGAAGTTAGCCAACCTTCCTTGACCTTTTTCACAAAAGTCCTGAACAAGTCTCACTGGAAAACACTTAATTCACTCAAGATGCACAAGGAATCCATAGATAAATTTGTGATGTGTGAGGAATCCATAGATAAATTCATGAAGAGGCAGTCACATGCACAACACTACAAAATATTAGTTGTAATGGTCACAACCGCACCCACAGGCATTCCTCCATGCAACCAAGGGCCTACATCTGCACCCATAGGCTTGCATCCATGCAACTGTGACAGGGGATAGGAAAACTCAAAATTCTTTTGCTCAGAACCTACTCAACCTCCATCCACTACATGATAATCATCAGTAGGACCTCTAGAAGCCACATTAACCTTTGCAACACTTCAGCAAACCATTGCCATATCACCAACATCATCACAAGTCAAACTATGTTGACTTGAATGCCAACCAATCAACTACACTAACACCTGAGCCATCAAGTTGCTCCACAACTTGCCAAAGCATCCACACACAAGCCAAATACCTATAATAACACTTGAAACCACTACACTAAGACCTGTAACCAATTGTTCACATCAATTCCAACCAACAATTGAGCCATAATGCCAACAATCTCCCCCTTTGGCATTGATGGGAACTTTCTACAGACACTAGGTCATCCAACATTCTCTCTCTCCCCTTCACATTAATGGAAATGGGTAGACATGGTAGTTTAAGATCATCATCCAAACATATCCAAAACAATAACTCTCCCTAAACATATCCAAACCAATAACTCTCCTTCCTACTAAAGAAATCACTTTCATATTTTCCACAAGCATCCTTACCATGTGCAAGAGACTATCTACACCTTGACCAATGGAGTACAAAGACAAAAATCCTTGAGGTGAACACACAACTAACGCATGACTCTTCCTAACACCAACCAATGATGACAAATATACAATGTATACATGGCTAAAACAAGAACATACATCATCCCACATGTATGGTTGGTCCATCCCTCAACAATATATAATAGACACTAGAACTCTCTCTCCAACACAACCTTGACCAATGGTACCCAAGGCAATATAAGTTCATGGTTGTATAAACAAGGTTGTAAAAAATATACAACATGATATACAAAAACCCAAACATGGTTGGAATAGAACTAGAAACTCATAATAACACAACCTTGACATGACCCATGGCCTATACATGGTTGAAATAGATGAATCACTTCATAACGTTCAACCAAACTCCTTGACCAAAATTACAAAACACTTATATCAATAAAAAAATGATGAATGACCATAAATATGTTACCCTCATCATGCACACAACCATCCTCTTACACAAGATAGATCCATTTGTATCAAAGCACCATCTTTTAGTAGTAAATGTTGTGATAGCAGCAGTAACCAATCAACACAAAATATATGATAATATGCAACAATAGCATATATCCATGACAAAAACTGAGTAGCACAAATCTCTTGAAGAAAACAAAGTTCTGGAATATGTTAAATACACAGTAGTAGATCCACCAGAGAATGCAAGTGTTGTTGTCAAATCCAAACATAAAAAGGGTGAAATCAAAGCTAGAAAATTTATCTTTGATTCTCTTAGACATCATCTCATTAGTTATGTTTTTGGTTTGAAGAAAACTAAAGAAATGTATGACAAACTAATTGGCATGTTTGCAATTAATAACTTGAACCATATTATTTCCTTGAAGAATCAGTTGAAAGACATCAAGATGAACAAAGGAGAGGCAGTTCAAGCATATTTCCTGAGAATGACCAAATTCAGGAATCAACTATCAACAATTGGTGAAGTTGTACCCAACAAAGAAATGGTGTTGACTATGCTTGGAGGCATTTATCTTAACAACAATATTAACAATATTCCCATATTTGATGAGCTCATGATAAAGTGTATTCAAGAGGAGGACAGAATAATCTCCAGAGAATTTCATATCATGAAGAAGGAGAACCTAGTGCATTTTCAACATATGGCAAAAGGAATAAAGGTAATAAATACTCTCATAACTTTTCAAAGAAAATTTCTTTCAAATCAAATGATTCCTTTAAAGCGAATCTAGAAATGTCAAAAGTTAGATGCTTTAATTGTCAAAAGCATGGTCACTTTTCTCATGACTTTAGAGAAAAAAGAAGAGCACGTAGATTCAAAAACAAATTTGATTATATAAAATACACATTTAAAAATCAAATAAAATGCCATCTTAAGAAAACAATAAATCCAAGGTATAGAAATAATGCGGAAAAAACTCAATCAGAATATTTTCTTGTTTCTATGCTTTCCATTTCTTCTTCTGCAAATTCATTTGATAGTTCGCTAGTTAATATTGACACTTCCAAACATTTTACTAGTTACAAAGAAGCACTCTCTAATATAATTGAGAGGCATACTAATCCAAATATTATCATTGGAGATAATTCTACTCACCAAGTTAAAGGTTATGGTTCAACTTCATTTAAGTTAGATGATGGCAAATCTATTTTTTTTCAAGAAGTTTTGTATGTACCTAATTTGAAAAAAAATTATTGTATACATATATACTCTAAAAGGTAAAGGAATGAAAGTTGCTTTTATTAATGGAAAATTTCTAACCCGACCTTTGAACTCAAGTATGAGAGAAGTCTTCACTCTTGGATCAAGATGTGAAGGGCTTTAAAAATTCAATGGTAAATCCATTCATGCACTGGCCCATGATATTGGTCTTTAGTGTGAGCTATGGCACATACGATTCACTCACTTACACCACAAACTCTTACCTCATGTAAAGAAGATGGTTTTTGGAATTCTTGAGATCATAATCGATCATGGAGGAGTTTCCTAGGATGTGCAAGTGGAAAGCATGTAAAGGAACCATTCCTTTCAAGCAAAACAAAAACTAGGCAGGTACTCCAGCTTATACATTCTAATTTATGTGGACCTATGCCTATTACTTCTCTTGGTGGCTACTTGTATTTCATAAAAAAAATTGATGCTTTTTCTCGCAAGATATTGATATTCTTTTTTAGAAAGAAAGGGGAAGCATTTGACATGTTCATATCTGATAATGGGGGAGAGTTCACCTCTAATGATTTTAATGATCTTTGCAAAGACGTCATCATAAATAAAGAAATCGTTGAGTCGTGCAATCCACAACAAAATGGTGTGGCTAAGAGGAAGAACATAACCATTATGGAAGTGGTCAGAGCCATGTTGCATGATAAAAAAAACTACCAAAGTTTATATGGGGAGAAGCTGTAAATATTGTTGTTTTTGTGCAAAATAGAACTCCTCATTAGGCCTTAAGAAGCCTTCACTGGTGAAAGGCCTAAGGTGAGTCATTTGAGAATATTTTGTTGTCTTGAGTACTTCCACGAGTCAAAAGAAAAAAGGAACAAACCAATTTCTTCATGTAAGAAATATATGTTTGTTGGTTATTGTGATAATTCAAAAGCTTATAGAATTTACGTACCTAGTCAAAGAACTATAGAGTTTAGTAGAGACGTTACATTTGATGAAAATGCAGCTCTTGGAAAAGCAAGAGACACTTTGTTGGAGAGGTAAATCCCCTTTGCGGACAGAGGTGATCCCCACTAGCCCAGAATGGGTCTAGCAACAATCAAACAATGCTAACATGCAGGTTCCTAATTACAAATTAAAGGTGGATGATGAGAGCCTACTTGGATTCTAACGCTAGTGTTGTAGAAAAGTCGACACTCCCATTCCTTTGCTCCGGCCGGTCACGATCCTCACAATCTCCGTGAATGGACACCTGCACATGCAAAGAACGACACAAATACAAGTATAAAATCCAACAGATGCAGTTATATATCGGTCAGAAAAGATATAGCTCAAACATCATTACAATGAACAACAAGAGTGGAACCATAATGATAGTCATCTATTATTGATAATCAACAAAGAAGAATACAACCATAGTTCTGACGGAAAATCCTCCTTTGGCTGGGTGATCAGCTACATATGTCTTGCAAAGCTTGTCGGGATTGGGAACAAGCCTCTCTCTCTTTGGTTATGAATGCAAAGAAGGCTTTTGCAGCAATCTCTTAGACTTCTGAAAGTATAATTCTCCCTATGTTCGAACTAGCTTGTCAAAGGCAACAGAATAAGCTTTTATAGATGGAGGAGAAGGAGATAAGATCAATCACACCATCTATGGGATTGGGTTTATCCTCAAAAAGCTATTATGGATAGAGGAAAGGGAGATAAGATTAATCACGACATCCATGGGATTGGCATTATCCTTAAAAATCTTCATGAGTCGAAAGGAAAGAACCTTCGCGCGTGCGTTTGTTAAAAAGCTTTCCCAAACTCGGTTGGCGCAAGTATATCTCTGAGACAGAGCACCAACTAGCGCGTCCTCTTTGGAGGATTTCCCCCATTGGCACGAG
Source organism: Pinus tabuliformis (assembly GCA_031772625.1). Taxonomy (NCBI): domain Eukaryota; kingdom Viridiplantae; phylum Streptophyta; class Pinopsida; order Pinales; family Pinaceae; genus Pinus; species Pinus tabuliformis. Next base: position 29,519,402 of record CM062808.1, on the reverse strand, counting down.
TAATACACTGTGGATCCGTGCTAATGGAAAAAGGGAACTTTTTAAGGATATTCTACAGGAGATGTCTTCAGGGCATATGAAGTCCATACTTAGGGGAACATAATGCAAGTGTTTTCAAGTTATGTCACTTCTCACAGGTCCCGGAATGAGTCCTCCAAAGTGCGGGAGAGGGGTGACAGGGACGGTGACAAATGGTGACAAATTACTGTGTAACAGATGCCCCCTAAAGCATGAGGCCCGAGAGAGAGAGGGGTGAAATGCTTTACAAGAACACATGCAACTGAAAATGCTGCCGCCGGAGAATCTGCATAGAGAGGTACAACTGATATCTCAAGTACATGATATATGTGGTATGGGCGCAGCCATCCATAACAGAGTACATAATAATCTAGATCCAAGGTATGGGCGCAGCCATCCGGTGAGGATCGATGAATAGACTCAGGCATGGTCGCAGCCATCCAGTGAATGAGTCATGTAATAATCACAATAATCCACAAAATCGCAGCCTGGATTCCAACAGACAAAATCCAGGGTCTTGCGCTCCATCTCGACCCGAACAAAAGTACAAGTTCAAGCATGCAAATGCATGAGTTGAAGTCGAACATGCATGAACATCATCTGATTACCAGTCAATAATGAAAACTGTTAACAGACGCGAGAGGTACCACCAATATTGACAATGGCCCTCAAGGTACTATAGGTACAATCTACGGTGTGCGAATCAATGAGCTGGCGTCGAACACCCGTAGAATCATTCGATCGGAGGCCAATGATGAAAACCTCACGTCGAACACGAAGAACCTGCCATTGAGGCATGCAGGCTCCAAGGTACCGAAAGGGAGTCTCTAGATCAGCTTCCTGGATAATGAGCTGAAGTTGACAGGAAGTGACCTTGATCGAAGGTGGGCCATAGTGTTTCCCACATCATCGACACGAGACAGAGGGAGAACATTGTGAATCAGGATTATGTGAGTTATCAGAGGGAGGTTGTTATTGTGCAGAGGTTAAATTCTCTTGAACACATTGGCGGCACAACGGTGGATTTGGCAATATTTGACATCAATGGATCAAAGGTCATGGTGACGAGGCAATGAGCAGATGAAAGGTCAAACAGGATCACCCAAATCCACGAAGGAAAGTGAAAAACGAGATGAGATGTCCCCACCCAGACACGAAAGCAGAAAAGTGCCATGTTCAAGAGTGACATACTGCCGACACGACAATAATTATGGTTCCATTTTCCCCCACCATTTATGGCGAGTACCCCAGTTATTTTTATTAACAAGCTTGACGGGGATAGCATATGCTTGTAAAGCGTCATCTCCACGGACTCCAATGTCATCAAGTTTTAACGAGTCTGACAGAGGAAGAACTCGACGTATTTTCATGTTTAGAGAGTTTGAAAAGACAGCAGAAAAGAAAACTCCAAGGGTGTCCTTTTTCGTAAAGTTGTGTCTCTCAAGCCCGAAAAAGTATAAAACAATGCTCGAAAGAACCGCCCGACCATTACGATCGAGGAGTACTTTTCATGAGTAGTGATTTCGACCTGAAAAGGTAAAAAAGCGATCGAAGCCACGTCGCTTCGTAACCGTTAATGAACCTGAAATGACAAGGGTCCGACGATCTTTTCGTTTTTACACAGTCGGAAAAGAGTTTAAAGACGACCGCCTCTTATTTACGTTTAACGAGTCAAGAGGGATAACTCGGCAATCTTTTCGTCTTTAAACGGTCGGAAAAGAGCTGAAAGCAGACCTCCATTTTTATTCTTTTTAACGAGTCAAAAAGGGAAAAATACTCGGCAATCTTTTCATTTTTTATGAGTCAAAAAAGAGCTTAAAATGAGACTCGTCCTGGAGGAACGAGTGGTATAAAGGGTAGCAACTGGTTCCGGAAATAGTGGAATTGATCAAAACATATAATGGTCAAGAGGTTGGCTAATAAAACCACTCATCGTTGCGGTTCCTCAGGAAAGGATAAACAACCAAGTGAAAGCATATGATCAGCCAAAGAGATGGTAGCAATGGAATGAAACAACTAAGGCTCATCTAACAGAATTTGGCGAAATAACGGCAATCACGAGATGTAAAATGGGTATGGGTTCATTTTTACACAAGCTTGAACCATGGAGAACTCTGCTTAGATTCAGTTTCATGTTTACACAAGCTTGAAACGAAAAACTATGCTTGTTATCAGTTCGCATGCCCCCAGCATAATAACGCAAATCGAGGTACATGCCCCCCAAGCTTCATTGCATTCAACAAAGTGGATGGAATGAAGGTTCACTCTCGAGATCTAGGAAAGACTCGACTTGTATTTTACGAGATCTTAATCAAAAGACTCGATTTGGAAAGGGAGTTGTTTCATTTTTTAATGAGGTTGACGCAGTAAAAGAACTATCCTCATAACCCTTGTTTCATTTTTTAAGGAGCTTGACATAGGAAAACGAACTATGCTCCGACCAAGCCTAGTTTCATTTTTTAAGGAGCTTGACATAGGAAAACGAACTATGCTCCGACCAGACCTAGTTTCATTTTTTAAGGAGCTTGACATAGGAAAACGAACTATGCTCCGCCAGACCTAGTTTCATTTTTTAAGGAGCTTGACATAGGAAAACGAACTATGCTCCACCCGAACTTCATTAGAATGAACAGGAAGTCGGGGCTTCCAAGAGTGCCACTCCGGGTGGAAGGGTAATATCTCGGAAGTTAGGACCCAATGCCCCCAGGACACTATGCACGATGGCGGCATCACTGGATCCAGGCACGGGATAAGTGGCCACGTAGTTGATCTGTGGTGGGGCAGATGCAACTGGTGGATGAAAACCAGGAGGGGATGACGACTGCGCAGGAGGGACCCGGGGACGAACGAACGATAATTGATCTATAGTCATGATTCTTCCATCGTGCGGAAAGCAAACCACACGGAAAAGTGAAGAGACAAGGGGCCCCATAGTATAAACATAGTCACGGCCAAGGAGAAGACTGAAATATAAAGCACCTTGGGTAACCGATACGTCCATATAGATGGTTTTGCCTCCCAAAGTAATAGGGAACTTTGGAAGGATCCCTAATGGTTGACTAGTTCCTCCGTCAAAAGCCGTCAGATTCGGTGCGACTAGCACAAGCTGTGGGGAACCCAAAGATTGCCAAGTAGTGGCAGGAATAAGACTAACAGATGCACCCTCATCCAAAACAGTGCCAGGTATCACCTTATTATAGGCGTGTACTGTGACCCAGAAAGGCACATGGGATGGAAGGCGGGAGGTAGTCAAATGACTCCAGTCGAAGGAAACGACTGAACTACTTGGTGGGGGAATCGTATGATTGCCCCCCTGCTCTAAAGGGACCGAAGCAGGACTCTCGGGAGCAGCTGGGATAAGAGAGTCATTTCCGGACGCAGGAGAATCTGAGGAGACGAGAAGAACATGGGAATGATGCTCTTCTGAAACAGATTGGTCGACGGGTGGTGAACTCGAGTCTACACTCTTTCCGATCAATGGTTGGTCTGGAACAGGCTTGGCAGAGCCAGGTTCAGGAAGAGGAGACTGGACAAGAGAGGAATCTTGTTCGATCTATTTGTCAGCAGGGGAACGATCTGCGGCTGTAGAGAGACATTGATAGCCAACGGGTAGTTGGGGTGAAGGAGCTGTGAGACTTTCCAAGACAACGGAGGCTTTATCCATGAGCGGAAAAAGGTGAAGGGGATGATTGCCTTCACAAAGTCTTCAGGGGATTTGAATCTTCCCTTTTCCCTTACCATTTCCAGCTAATAGAGTAGCATCACCATGAGCTTCAGAGGACAATGAGGGGCGGGCCGGATCATGAGACCATACTTCTAAGACCCTGGGATTGCCAGGACAATCGCGCAGAAGATGGTCATCCTTGCATAATCTACAAGGAAATTTGACTTTCTGCGGAGGAGCAGAAGGTGGCCCGATGGGTGGTGTACTCGAGGGACTAGCTACAGTTTTAGCCTCTCCCTTAGGAGACTTCTTCTTCTTCGTCTTCTTCTTCTTCTTCTTAGTCACCTGGTTACTCGAATCTAGACTTTCACTAGGCGAAGTAGAAGATGAGGATGTAGAAACAGGCGAAGAAGGGGAGAGGTCCACCTTAGAATCAACATGATGTTGTTTAGGTGGAGGGACTGATTGACCAGAAGTTGAGACGACAGGGACCAAAGAGGTTGGGAACAACCAAACAGGCAACCCAACAGTTAACCCTGGGAGGGACAACATTGCCATGTAAGGAGCACCAACATTCCCAAAAGGAGCGAAATGACTAGGGTTTCCGTCAGAGGGGATCCCTGGGTTGGTGAACCCCGGAAAGGTTGCCATCGAAAAAGAAGCCTACTCAAGCTAACGCAAACAAGATCTAACCGGGTAAATGTGAATCGCGGCCGAATAAATTTTAAGACAAAGGAACTAAACTTGACCTTTTCATGTTTTAAGAGTCGAGAAAAGGACGAAAAGGTGACTCTAGTCGCCTTCGAATGTTTAGTGAGCCCGAAGTGACAAATGCTCAGATGAGCCTTTTCTTTTAGGGAGTCCGAAAAGGATCAAAAGTGACTACTCTGGAGAAACTAGGCAAAGGGTTTACCAAACAAATCCATAAAACTGCATATACACCTTGGCAATCATATGAAAACCAAGGAATTTCCGTACAGCAGTCAATCTTCCCGAATGTTGTGTTCAGTGCATTACGGCTTGTAAGGCGGCAGACACGGCTTCCTGTGGATAAAGGATGATAACCTAGTGGGGTCTCCCCATATACTCGATGGTACGTGGGAGCACAAATCCGTGCTAGAACACTATTGAGTCACAAAAGGAGGAATCACCCAACCTTAATGTGAAACAATAGTGACTAGGTTTAACGACGCCGGAACACATCTCTAGCCTAGACCTCTAGATGTATGCGTTAAGTTCCAATGCATTTTTAGATTCATTCAGTTCATTTTACGGTTGATCTTTGATTAGGTTTCAGTTTCCAGGTCTTACCATATGTAATCTCTCACAATTTCCTAAATGCAAGCTATATGCCAAAATATATCATTTCATTCGATGAACGCTAGCTACGAGACAGTTGAGATCTTTCAATCAAACAAAATGATCATAAAACAATCAACAATGACTCTAATGCAACTAATGGCAATAAACGAAACTTTTCTTTAAAATCACTAATCGCTAATAACAATGAAAAGCTCTAATTTCCATTAACTACTGCAACGCAAAAGAGATTGTTCGTTTTCTTTTCGATGGCAAAATGCACTAAAAAAAATTTGAGAGATAATAACAAAGAGTAAAAGAAACAAATTTCACTCAATGAAAACACAATCAAGTCCTTGAAACACCAAGACAACCTTTCAAACCAAGAAAAATCACAAAGACCTCAATGAGCTATGTGATCTAAGCCCAAACGAAGCTAAGCGAAAAAGAGGTAAATCACTTGAATAACACAATAAAAAGCTTTAACAATCACTGAACAAGTGAAAGAGAGTAACCAAAAAGTCGACTGGACCAACAGAAGGCAAAAACTCCTAAGGAAGGCTCGATGCACAAAGCCACTAGATGCCCTAGGGCTAAAATGTGAAATCGGTAGAAAAAAGCAAACACCCAAAGGGTAAAGGCCAAGAACCAGTCAAACAAGACTCTAACACACTCAAGTGATTGAGAGGAAGTATCTAGACACAAAAACCAAGCTTGGAAGGCTCAAAATAAGCAAACTCTAAAAGGTTCCCTGGGCTGGTGCGACTTTCAGGCTAAAAGTAGCGCCAATTGAGGATTGGCGCGGGCTGTACATTGACAAGCGGCGCCAATGGCGTGACTATCATGCAAAAAAGAGCGCCAATTGAGTTTGCTATGCTAAAATAAAAAACAAGCAATCCAAGACTAGGCCAGCAGTACCCAGACAGACCAAGAAGCAAGAGACAACCAAAGAATCAACCCAGAAAGCTGACCAAGCAAGCAAAACAAGAAAAACCAAAGAGGCAAGACAAACTCCAAGCTGTTTAGTTCGTAAACCAAACCAGAGATTGACTGAAGTGGCGTTGATCTACTTCGCTAATGCAAAGCAATAGCGTTTCGAAGGCTATCTGGCCGTACTTCAGGCTCCGTCTAAAGTTTACAAATCAAACAACAAGCTAATTCCCCAGTGGAGTCGCCAAATTGTTGGAGAGGTAAATCCCCTCTCCGGACAGAGGCGATCCCCACTAGCCCAGAATGGGTCTAGCAACAATCAAACAATGCTAACATGCAGGTTCCTAATTACAAATTAAAGGTGGATGATGAAAGCCTACTTGGATTCCAATGCTAGTGTTGTAGAAGAGTCGACACTCCCGTTCCTTTGCTCCGGCCGGTCACGATCCTCACGATCTCCGCGAATGGACACCTGCACATGCAAAGAATGACACAAATACAAGCATAAAATCCAACAGATGCAATTACATATCGGTCAGAAAAGATATAACTCAAACATCATTACAATAAACAACAAGAGTGGAACCATAATGATAGTCATCTATCATTGATAATCAACAAAGAAAAATACAACCATAGTTCTGACGTCAAATCCTCCTTTGGCTGGTTGATCAGCTACATATATCTTGCAAAGCTTGTCGGGATTGGGAACAAGCCTCTCTCTCTTTGGTTATGAATGCAAAGAAGACTCTTGCAGCAATCTCTTAGACTTCTGAAAGTATAATTCTCCCTATGCTCGAACTAGCTTGTCAAAGGCAATAGAACAAGCTTTTATAGATGGAGGAGAAGGATATAAGATCAATCACACCATCTATGGGATTGGGTTTATCCTCAAAAAGCTATTATGGATAGAGGAAAGGGAGATAAGATTAATCACGACATCCATGGGATTGGCATTATCCTTAAAAAGCTTCATGAGTCGAAAGGAAAGAACCTTCGCGCATGCTTTTGTTAAAAAGCTTTCCCAAACTCAGTTGGTGCGAGTATATCTCTGAGATAGAGCGCCAACTGGCGCGTCCTCTTTGGAGGATTTCCCCCATTGGCGCGAGTAATACACTGTGGATCCGTGCTAATGGAAAAAGGGAACTTTTTAAGGATATTCTGTAGGAGATGTCTTCAGGGCATATGAAGTCCATACTTAGGGGAACATAATGCAAGTGTTTTCAAATTATGTCACTTCTCACAGGTCCCAGAATGAGTCCTCCAAAGTGCGGGAGAGGGGTGACAGGGACGGTGACAAATGGTGACAAATTACTGTGTAACACACTCCTCCTTCCATGTTGAAAGACAAGTTGTTAATGAAAAAGAGTTTGCATTTGAGTTTGAACGGAACCTAAGAATGAGCTTGTTGATAATCCCATGGGTTCCATGAATCCTTTAGATCCTCCACCACATGATCCTCCTACCAAAAGGAGGCCACTATGGTTGGAAGATACCTTGCAAGATCTTGAACAACATGTTGCCCCAATAGGAACGTTTAGAGGAAGTAAGAAGCCAAGTCAGTTTCTAGGTTATGTTGTTGCAATGAGTAACATCATTTAGGTAGAACCTTGCACCCTTGAAGACGTTGCAAAAGAAAAAGTATGGGAAGATGTCATGACTGAAGAATATCAATCCATCATTGAAAATGATGTCTTGGAATTGGTTCCTAGACCTCAAGGTAAATTTGTTGTCACTTCCAAATGATTGTTTAAGATTAAACATGGTGCATATGGTAGTATTGAAAAATATAATGCTAGATTTGTAGCTAGAGATTTCTCTCAAAAAGAAGGAATGTAACAAACAAAGTTTGTATACTCAAAAGTTAAATACTCCATAAGACTTGGAATATAAGAATGTCCATCATAGGATAGATAATATATAATATAAGAATATATGAGACAAGTGAGATGATTACAAATAAGGTGAGTGTCTTCTTATATACCTAGGTATGTACCTCTTCACAAACGGTTATGTCTTTAGAGAAATGTCTTTTCAATACTTAATTACTAGTTAATTAATCATTATTACAGTTATCATTATTATTTATATTTATATTATTATTATTATTATTATTATTATTATTATTCATACTCATTGTCTTCCTTTTCGAAAAGCTTTGTCCTCAAAACTTACTAATGAGAAAGTTTGTCATATGTTTCTTGGTTTTGTAATATGTTCACATTCTTCCAAATTCTTGGATTTGTCATCTTCATTGATACATGATGATAGGATCCTCTAAGAGATCAACAAAATTGTCGCACTAAGAAGGGATTTGGCCATCCTAAATCAATCTTCTTTGAAATCTTGTGGTTACTAGAAACTTGAGATGGATATTTATCACGAGATTGAATTATGGTGACATCGATGTTCTTGGGAACATAAGTCACTTGTTTTTGGTTGAGATATCTATTTTTATAATTTGGATGGCAATAAGGAGTTTTTGTGATGTGATCTCTCAATCTGTTTGTGGTAATTTCATGGTTATTCAAAGAATCTAATTTCATTTAGTCACAGAAGTCATTTGATTAATTGTGAAATTTTCACTTAAAAATTCCATTGCTTGAACTATAGCTTCTGAGTACATCTTCGCTTCAACTGGCTTATCCTCTTCTTGAATTATGATATTGACTGGATCAATATTTGTTCCCTTATCTTCAACTTGGACTATTACGACTGGAGATTTCGATACTTCTTGAGTAAGTTGTTCTAACTTGTCTTTTAGCGACTTTTTGTCATTTTTAAGCTTCTTTATTTGTGTAAGAAAATTTTGATTATGATTCCTTAGACGCGAAAGTTCTTCGTTTTGTAAATTGTTAACTTTAGCCTTAATATCCTTCTCTTCATCTTTTAAATTTTGTTAAGGTTCTTTAAACATAAATTTTCCTCTCCTTGTTCTGATAAGTGCTTCTTGAGTTCCTCATTTGTAACCTTAGTCTTCTTCACTTGTGCAAGTAATTTTTCAACGTGGTCTTTGAGGCGAGAAATATTTTCATCATTTATTATTACTTCCTTGTAATGCATATTTACAAGATCTTTATATTCTTGTTGTACCGCTTCCTTGTTTTGCTGAAGTTTGGCTATTTTGTCTTTCTCTTAATCTTCTAGCTACAATTTCTCAGTGCACGGGATCACATCGTTTTGTAAGAGTGATGATGGGCGTTCAACTTGTAATTTGGATTCCATTTTCTATATTTTCTTATTAAAATTTACATGTTGTCGCTCAAATATTGCCATTAATTGTTTTATATTTTTTTTTATTGATTGTTTTGTGCATCACTCAGAGATTTGACTAACGTAAAAGTGTTGTAACATTTTGTACAAACCACATTTTGATTTCTAAATAACTCGACAATTAGAATACCCCTCTAAACAAAAAAGTCATTTAAAGAAAACCATTATTTTTATTTACTTCTATTAAATTTTTATAAAACCTTCTTCAATTAATAATAAAAAATCATTTAACTTTTAAAAATAGCTTTTGGGAATTTATTACTTCACTTAATGTGAATACTCTTTTTTTTAACCTAACCTCTTTATACTCATAACAATCTTTTAATATGAATGGTTATTTTTTTTTCCCAGGGGTTATGTTTAATTCCTGTTATAATGACTTGAATAATGGAACAACCTCTCTTTTTTTTTTTTTTATCACTTATAAAAGGTACTTTTTCAATAACACATTATTTTCAACCATATAAATAGATAAGTGGCCTCTTTCTAAAGTATAATTTATACTTTTTAATTCATTTTTAGTTTGACTGACTTCTAATTCCTCCCTACAAGGGTTTCAATATGGGTAAATCAATATTAAAAAACATCGTGATTTCTAACTCCAACCCTATGCCTCTTCGGAGTTCAAGGATGGTTTAATAATTTTCGTGTAAGGAAATTCTTCAACTGTTTAATTAATGGATAACATTATAGCACAGTGGCACACTGAAATAAATTGGAAGGTGACAGAGTAATTGGGTGGTAGCAGAAGAACTTGGTGGAAGCGGCAAGAGAATTGGCGGCGGTTTGAAGGCAACTACGGAATCAGCAGTAGTGGTTGTTGTAGCACTGTATGCAGCGGTGGGCCTGGAGAAAGTGGAAAGCTATGGTTTCGAGTCGCAGGTGACCTTCAGCGATGATCCAACCATGTTGCAGAGTCTGTACGAGGGTGGCTTTTTTTGTGGCGGGGCATGCCGGCTAGGATGGTTGTTGCTGCAATAAACGACGTCCATATATATATTTTATTTTTAACATATTTTTATGATTTTTTTCATATCATTTTTTTTTTTCTAATTATTTTTAAATGGCCTAGGGCTTGATGACGAAATGGAGAATCTCCAAAAATGTGTAACGAAACGCTTCGATTATGACGGTAACAAAGTTGACAAAAATTGATGGCCAACGGTTGGTGATCGAATTGACTTTGTGCAACGGTCAAGCAACTAGAGAATTGAATAGCGCCGATATCAATGTAGCAAACAAAGTTTGTATACTCAAAAGTTAAATACTCCAGAAGTCTTGGAATATAAGAATGTCCATTATGGGACAGATAATATATTATATAAAAATATTTGAATACAAGTTAGTTGATTACAAAGAGGGTGAGGATCTTCTTATATACTTAGATAGGTACATCTTCACAAATTGTCATGTCCTTAGAGACATGCATTTTCAATACTTAATTACTAGTTAATTAATCATTATTACAGGTATCATTATTATTTATATTTATATTATTTTATATTTATTTTATTCATAACATGGAATAGATTATGATGATATTTTTGCACCTGTAGCTCGATATACTACTATTAGATCTATTGTTGCCTTGACTTCTAGCCAAGTATGGATTCTTCACCAAGTGGACGTGAAAATTGTTTTCTTGCATGGCTTCTTCAAGAAAGAGCTATTTGTGGAACAGCCACAAGGCTTTGAAGAGCATGACAAAGAAATTCATGTATGCATACTGAAGAAAACCTTATACGAGTTGAAGCAAGCTCCAAGAGCTTGGTATACTTGCATTGACAACTACCTGATGAAGCTTGGTTTCACCAAAAGCAATGCATACCCAAACCTCTACTTCAAGATTGTCCAAAGTATACTTTTGATTTTGGTACTGTATGTTGATAATTTATTATTGGCAGGAGGAGAACCTCTTATCCTCCAGTGTAAGAGGGAGTTAGCGTATGAATTTGAAATAAAGACCTTGGTTTGATGCATTACTTTCTCGGTCTAGAGGTTTGGCAAAGACCTGGTGAAATTTGTCTTTCTCAAGAAAAATATGTTGTTAAGCTTCTTGAAATATTTGCTATGGTAGAATCTAAGTACGTCCATACTCTTATGGAAATGAACTTTAAGAAATTATGTGGCAAAGTTGTAGGACCTAAACTAGAAAATCCGATAAAGAATATACAACTCATTGGTGCTTTGATGTTTTTGGTAAACATTAGGCCTGACATATGCTTTGTTGTAAACACTTTAAGTCAACATATGATTGATCTCTTTCATGCCCACTGGATTGTTGCAAAACATGTACTCAGATACTTGCATGGAACTATCAATATAGGATTGAAATACACTGCTAAAAATGTAAGACTTCATGGATATATTGATGTTGATTGGTCTAGTAACTTTGTTGATAGAAAGAGCACTTTTGGGTGTTGTTTTAGCTTGGGATCTGCCATGATCTTTTGAATGAAAAGAAAGAAAAAGTTGGTTGCACTATGTACAATTGAAGTTGAGTAAATTGTTACTAACATGGCTAGCTATGAGGTGGTTTGGCGGAGAAATCTTTTTGGCGAACTATTTGAGCAAGTTCCATACAATAGTTATATATTGTGACAATAAGAGTGGGATTTGTCTTGAAGAAAATCTTGTTTCATGACAAGTCCAAGCATGTTGAGATCAAGTATCACAATATCTGGGATATGGTGCAGAGAGGAGTGTTGGTACCATCCTATGACCTCCTGTTTCCTCCTAAAACATATCATTTGCCTACTTCTTTCCATCATATATCTCTTAGATCCCTTCAAAATTGATTAGTTAATAGTCCTATAGTTATTAAAATGCATTGAAATTGATTTAGGAGTTTTATGTTAAAGAATTAGGGATTTTTGGTAAAATGGCTACAGGAAGTTCCAACATCCTGTAATTGGTTCATTGTTTGACATGTGGCATGACAGCTAGGCTAGAACGAAGGGTAGGAATGAAAAGTAGAATGTCCAAGCATGGACGAATACCTATCCTACAGCAGAATCGACCCTCCTACATGCGCCGCCAACAATGGTCAAAGTATAGCATGTTGGCGACAAAGGCAGCAACAACAAAGCATTCTAAATTGATTTAGTTTTGTTCCTTTTTGAAATCAGTTTAGGATAGAAACATTTTAAAAATCTCGACATGATAAAAGCGGCAACAGCCATATCATGAATGTACATTCGTTTTCGAAATGTAAGGGTTGTAAAAACATATGTAAATACAGTCCTGTGTAATCAATGTTTGGTTATCGTTGTATCATTTGAAACAGAGTTTGAACTTAATATCAAGAACACAGTTGCAGTTACGATCTTTGTCTTGTTGCGTTGATTTTATAATCGGTTGACCACAGTCCAGTATACCTCTGGAACGCGGACGGGCCCTGCGTTAAACTGGTATACTGTTATTTCCTTTTCATTCGCAACTTAGGGTATTACATGACATGCACAGTAATTAGAATTGGTTGTTGATTTCAATCGAATGCATATGGTTTATGCTTATGATAGCGCTTGAACAGTTCATCATTGGGATCGTGAATCGTATCATGTAAGGGATTCGATCCTTTGTTGTTTTTTAAAGCAATGTCATGAACTCTGCTTTCATTTCAATGTATGTTTATAATTTCCATATGTCTTTATCTTGCATGAATATTAGTGAATGCTGAGTATTTGCTAAACAGGGGTTTCGTGCATAGTGTCTCTGTAAGGAGATTGAAATCTTGGTTTGAAGTGATACATAGTGTTTTAATTTAATAAATGAATTGAGTGATAGTGTGGTAATTAGGTAGATTAACTGAGTGACCTGAGTGTTTGGGTGATAGGTAACATACCCCAATCTTCCGTAAAGAAGTCCTGTGACCTACCATCATAACCACTTAGCTAATAATCCTTTATGTCTATATACTTTAGACGCATGCCTCTAAGTCTACGCATCTTGGTCGATAATAAATATAGCCTAATCTAGCACCCTAAATAGGACACTACATTTTGGCGCTGTTGCCGGGGAGGCGTACTTAAAGGATTTAAAAAGAAAAAAAAATTCAATAAACAAAAACAAGTAAAAACACAGTTAGAAATCATGTTCATTTATGCCTAGATTTAGAGACAGTCAGGGTAGATTTGTAAAAACCCCCCACCATCTAAAAACTAACCCATCATCATCAGGAGCAGACTCTTTAGGGAATACAACACTAGCTGAGGAAGTCATCCAAGCATTAGAAGAAAAACAAAAGTCAGGACAGAGACTTACTCTCATCGAAAGGCAAACTTTATTCACACATAAATCGCAGAAGAAGCACTTTCCTAGACCTTCCACACAAGGAGAAAGTAGTACAGTGACCGAACAATCTTTCTTTAATCTCCTATTTCAAACAGGTGACACTGACACAGAAAGACCTATTAGAATGGCTGAGGAAGGAGCTGGATCAGTACCACATCAAGGACAGAGAGATGAAGAGGAGTCAACTCTTAAGTTTCCCATACATGAACCACAAGAAGATGATGAGATCAAAATGAAAAACATACCTCCATCCGTGCTACCAAACTTCTATGGTATGGCTTCGGAAGATCCAGACTCATTCTTGTTCGAGTTTGACATTGTATGTCGAACATATGGCTATACAGATGATGCCCATAGGCTTAGACTCTTCTCGGCGACATTAAAGGCATCAGCCTTAAGATGGTTCATGAGGCTTGGTGAGCATGCTATAGTTGATTGGGATGGCATGAGAAGAATATTTCTAAGGAAATATCAGCCTTACTGTAGATCCAAAGATTCTAAAAATGATATCTTTAGAATGAGCCAGCAAGAGGATGAAACCTTAGAGGAATACTTAGAACGGTTTTTCTACAACTTACAAAAATCCAGACACCGAACTATGCCTCTTGATCTGATCCGCACAATATTCTTGAAAGGTATCCGAGAGGAATACATGGATGATCTTAACTTGATGGGCAAAGGTGTCATTTCTGCCTTACCCTTTGAAGAAATCGCTGAGTTGTGCGAAAAGTATTCAAGGAGCAAAGCTAAAATGGGAAAAAGAACCCTGTCATCCAAAGTCACAAAATCTGCCTCCGCAAGTGTCACAAGGGCTGAAATAGGGAATCTGTTAGAAGAGTTTAAAATAGATCTGTTAAGCACCTTAGGGAACCAAATTGACACTTTAAAAGCTAAGAAGAAACAAGAAGATGAAGATCAGATAATGGCTATCTTCTGCCCAAAATGCCGGAAGAAACATGCATTAAAAGACTGCCCACTAGAAAACATCCAAGTTTGTTCTTTCTGTACTGAACATCATGATATGTTTAACTGTCCTAAAGTTAAGGTTTTGCAGAACTGTAATATGGCAGCCAATGCAGAGATGGAAAACGTGTATTACATGGGCACAAAGAGACCATGGCAGCCAAGGCCAGCACCTCAAGGTATGTTTCCAAATCAAAATTTGCAATTTCCCATAAATGATCAAATGTATGCACAGAACTCATGGAATGTACCTATGCCATGGCAGCACCAAAACCACCCACAGCAACAATGGAGACCACCTCAACAGTACTCTCAATCTTATCAGACATATCCTCAATCATACCCACCATATTCACAACCATATCAACAATACCATCAGCCGTATTCATCACATTCTCAACCATATCAGCAGTATCCTCAGCAAGTTGTTTATCAGCCTCAACCTACTCAACAAGCATTGCCTGCTCCTCCACCAATAAATCCACCACAACTGCAATTTCTAGCTAACTCACAACCTCCCAGACCCACTCAAATTCCTTCTCAAACTGTCCCAAATCCAAATAATAGAGTAGAGAGGCCAGCCTACAATGTAGAAGAGGGAACCTCATATCCCACACTACCCTTGCAAAATATCAACTTGAGGTCTGGTAGGGTACTCCACAAAGATTCTCCAATAACAGATAAGCAAGAAGAAAACACAGAAAATGAAAATGAAATAACAAATCAAAGAAAACCAAACGATGATACCAAAGATAAGCAGATGCAACCACTGCATCCACCTTTTCCAGACCGATTGGTCCAAATAAAACCTCCACTGTCTATACCACAGTTTGATGTCTTAGATGAACTCAAGAATGTCTACATAAAAATTCCACTGCTGCAAGCTATAAAAGACATTCCCATCTATACTAAAGCCATCAAAGACATATGCCTCAAGAAGCCTGCTAGAAAAAGGATTGATCCTTAAACCATTCATGTTATAGGACATTTAGCAGGCCTTATGACCAATACCATCTCCATGGAAAAGTATGTTGATCCTGGCATTCCCAAAGTGACCACCATCATTAACAACATACAAATTCCAAACACTTTGATAGATCTTGGGGCCGCAATCAATGTCATGACTCTTGAAACCATGAGAACACTCCAGCTCATAAATTTGCAACATACAACGATTGTTCTAGAACTAGCAGATAGGTCTAAAGTGATTCCTGAAGGGATCTTGGAGGACATAATTGTCTCACTGGACTCTTGGGAGTATCCAGTGGATTTCTTAGTTCTTCAACCCAAATCCAATTTAGGAGGGCACCCTATCATCCTTGGTAGACCTTGGTTAGCGACTGCTGATGCATTCATAGGATGTCGATCGGGCAACATGATCATTTCCAGAGGGACCGAAAGAAAACAACTCACCCTTTATCCATCGGCACAATCACCAGCAGTAACACACAATTTGTGGCTTGATGATAAATTCAATGATAAAGAAGAAGTACAATCTGTTTTTAGCATTGACCAAATTTATGATTTCCAAGAACAAGACAATAATGATTTGGTAGAATTATTCCTTTCTCAACCTGATATTTCCGAAAATTTGAGAAATGACCAATATCATGCTGCATATGTATTTTTGGCCCAAAACTTTTAGGAAACATGCACCATTCAATCTTTGCAAACCACATTTCATGAGATTTTTCCAGTTCAATCCATCACCAACACACAGAGTCAGATCATAGAGATTAGTCCAGGGAAAACTCTGAACATAGGCAATCACCTAGACTCATCTCAGCAAGAGAAATTGATTCGACTATTGAGAAAATACCAGAAAGCCTTTGCTTGGGACTACACCGATATGCATGGGATTCACCCCGACACATGCACTCACCATATTTATACAGATAGCACCATTAAACCAGTGAGGCAACCACAGAGAAGAATGAACCCCATGCTCCAAGATATTGTCAGAGAAGAATTGCAAAAATTGTTGAGAGTTAATTTTATATATCCTATTTCTGACAGTCAGTGGGTATCCCCATTGGTTGTAGTGCCCAAGAAAAATGGTAAGTGGCGCATTTGTGTTGATTACAGACAACTGAACAAAGCAACGCTCAAAGATTATTTCCCACTACCATTTATTGACCAAGTGTTAAACACCCTAGCTGGAAAATCATCATTTTCTTTTCTTGATGGTTTCAGTGGCTACATCCAGATCAGGATAGCCCCAGAAGACCAGGACAAAACCACATTCACCTGTCCTAGGGGCACTTATGCTTACAATGTTTTGCCATTTGGACTTTGCAACGCTCCAGCTACATTTCAGAGAGCTATGTTAGCTATTTTCGCTGATTTAATTCATGATTGTGTTGAAGTTTACATGGATGATTTTTCAGTGTACGGCAATTCATTTGAACATGCATTAGAAAACCTTGAGAGAGTTTTGAAAAGATGTATTGAAGCTAATCTGTCCCTCAGCAATGAAAAGTGATTTATGATGTTAAACGAAGGGATAGTATTAGGCCACTATATTTCTTTTCAAGGCATCAAAGTTGACCCAGCAAAGATCCAGATCATTGTTGATTTGCCAATTCCACAGAATCAAAGAGAGGTAAGAAGTTTCCTTGGGTATGCAAGCTATTACAGAAGGTTTATTGAACATTTTAGTAAAATATCTTTACCTTTGTTTAAACTTCTAACCAAATATGTACTTTTCAACTGGAATGAGAACTGCCAACAAGCATTCGAACTACTCAAAAAGAAGCTATCAACCACACCAGTCTTGAGAGGGCCTAATTGGAGCCTACCATTTCATATCTTTACAGATGCATCTGACACTGCAATAGGTGCCTCATTAGGCCAAAAAGAGGAATCTTGTAATTATGTCATTTATTTCATTAGAAAAAATCTAACACCTGCAGAGTTAAACTACATAGTCACAGAAAAGGAAACACTTGCCATCATATATGCTGTGAATAAATTCCGACATTATATAACTGGTTATGAAGTCTTTGTACATACTGATCATTCTGCCATTAGACATTTAATGAATAAACCAATAACTAGTGGCAGAGTTACCAGATGGTTACTATTGTTACAGGAATTTAACATCATAGTGTTAGATAGATCAGGCAAAGAGAACCAGGTGGCAGATTTTCTTTCTAGACTGCAAAATCCAGGTGAGGTTGTTCCGGTTGAAGATTCTTTTCCAGATGAAAATTTATTTTCCATTTCCATAGTAAATCCTTGGTATGCTGATTTGGCCAATTATTTGTCTACAGGAAGGATACCTCCACACTTTATTGCAAAGGAAAAGAAGAGACTAGTCAAACAAAGTGCTAGATATTCATGGCTTAATGGCGATTTATTTTACACTGGTTATGATATGATCATTAGAAGATGTGTAAGAAATGATGAGGTAATTGATAGTTTAAAATCTTGCCATGATGAACCGTGTGGTGGGAATTTTGCAGCTAAGCGGACAGCATTCAAAGTTCTTACTCTTGGATACTACTGGCCATCCATTTTCAAGGATGCCAAGAAGTATGTGAAGAGTTGTGACAGCTTCCAAATAATGGGCAGGCCAACAGCTACAGATGAGATGCCCCTTCAGCCCCAAGTTCACCTAGAGCTGTTACACAGTAATTTGTCACCATTGGTCACCGTCCCTATCGCCCCGTTTCCATACATTGGAGGACGCATTCCGAGACCTGTGAGCAGTGACATAACCCAAAAACACTTGCATTATGTTCCCCTGAGTATGTACTTCATGTTCCCTGAAGACACCTTTTGTAAATTCTCCCTGAAAAGTACTCTTTTTCCATTGGCGCAGGTCCACAGTATCTTACCCGCCCCAATCACTGAGATCCTCAAAAGAGGGCGCGACCATTGGCGCTCTGTCACAGAACAACACCCGCGCCAGCCCAGTTTGGTAATGATTTTTGACAAACGCACGCCCATCTGTTTTTTCCTTTCAGATCACGAAGTCTTTTGAGGGTAAAATCCATCTGATAGAGGTCGAGAGTCATCATCTATCCTTGACATCTATCCACAGTGGCTGTTCAGAGATAATGCCAATCCACAATGGGTGTCCTGGTTCATCGAATCTTTCTACCTTCTCCATCTATAAATATCTGTCCTCATGCATTAGACAAGCAAGTTTTTGGAGGAATGCTAGTTGTGATTACGCTTGTCGTGAGTGATAGTGAAGCATAGAGAGGTTATGCTGCCAGAGAGGAGGTACATTGCAAGACACATATAGTTGCTCGCCCAGCCAGAGGAGAGGTTCAACGTCAGAACCTTGGTTGTAACTTTCCTGTCTATTATTCATTAATGAACGACTGCTATTATAGTTCCAATCTCATTGTCTATTATAGTGATGTTTGATTTATTTCCTTTCTGACTGAAATATAGTTGTGCCTTGGTGGATTTTATGCTTGTATTTGTTTCTTCCTTTGCATGTGCAGGTGTCCGTTTGCAAGGATCGCAAGGATTGTGACCTGCCGGAGCGAGGGAGCGGGAATACCAACTCTGCTTCGACTATAGCGTTGGATTCCAGGTTGGTCTTCTTAATTCACCTTTAATGTACAACTAGGAACTTGCATGGCAGCGTGAATTGATTGTGGCTAGTTCTGTTTTAGGCTAGTGGGATCGCCTCTGTCCGCAGAGGGGATTTACCTATCCAAAAATTTGGCAACTCCGCTGGGGAGAAGCTATTTGGAACTTGTCTTGCATGTTAATTTTCTCTTGCTTGCTTGAGTGAATGAGCTTTCTGGGTCAGTTTTGAGATTGTTCTTTACTGTTTGATCCATCTGAACACTGTCAGCCCGACCTGGGGTCGTGTTATTTATTTTTTAAGCCGGCAAGCTTTGTTGGCGCGGTTTTTATTCTGACAGTCGCGCCAGTTGGCGCATGTTGCCCAACAGCAACCCGCGCCAATCTTTTGGTAGCGCAAGTTGCAGGCTGACAGTCGCGCCAGCCCTGTGAATTTTGCCTGTGTGTTGGTTGGAAGCTCTTTCAACTCAGATTTTTATCTTTTTATATCTCTTACAACCTCTGGAAGTGTGTTGAACCTCTGTTTGACTGGTTTTGCCTTTATCCTTCAGTTGTTTGCTTATTTCTATTGATTTTCGTCCTAGCCCTAGAACATCTAGTGGCTTCGCGTGTCTAGCCTTCTGTGGGAAGTTTCGGTCTTTTGATTTTCCAGTCAACTTGTTGGTTGTGTTCCGCACCTATCTAGTGGTTTGTTAAAGCTTGGTCTTCTATGCTTTGGGTGATTCACTTCTAGCTTCTTTGGATTTTGCTCGACTTCATTTGAACTTAGATTACATGGTTCATTGAAAGTCTTTGTGTTTCTCCTTGCTTGGATAGTTCATCTTGGTGTTTCAGAATTGGTTCCATTTCATTGAGTGAACTTGGTTTGTTTATACTTGTGAACATCTCTTAAGATTCGTTTAAATGCATCATGCCATCTTAAAGGAAAGAAAAACAAGAGATCTTTTGCATCATATTAGTTAGCGTTTATTGTTATTTGTTGCTATTAAAAAGAAAAAGAAAAAAAAAATCATTTCTTGTTATTAGCTGCATTAGGATCTTTGTTGTTTGCTGAGTGATCATTTTGTTTGTGTAAATATCTCAACCTTCCTGTAGATAGAATTCATTGAATGAAATGATATAGTTTTGGCATGTAGTTCGCATTTAAGAAGTTTTTGAGATATCACATACGGTAGGACCAAAAAACTGAAACATAATTGAAGATAAACTTTAAAATAAACTCAATGAACATAACAACGCATTGGAATCTAACGCAAACATTCTAGAGGTCTAGGCTAGAGACGTGTTCCGGCGTCTTTAAACCTGGTAGATTATCGTCGAGTGGTTGGGTGATTCCTCCACGGTGAAACGATAGGTGCCAATACGGACTGAGCTCCCACGTACCGTCGCGTATATACGGGAGACCCCACTAGGCTATCATCCTTTATCCATAGGAAGCCGAGTCTGCCGCCTTACAAGCCGTAATGCACTGAACACAGCATTCGGGAAGATTGACTGCAGTACGGGAAGTCCTTGGTTTTCATCTGATTTCCAAGGTGTATAAGCAGTTTTACGGATTGTTTGGTAAACCTTTTTGCCTAGAGTCTCCAGAGTAGTCACTTTTGATCCTTTTCGGACTCCTTAAAAGAAAAGGTGCCTGTGAGCGTCTTGTCACTTCGTGCTCATTAAACATTCGAAGGAGACTAGAGTCATCTTTTGTCCTTTTCTCGACTCTTAAAACATGAAAAGGTCAAGTTGTGTCTTTACGTCTTAAAATTTATTTGGCTACGATAACATTTACCCAATTAGATTTTGTTTACGTTAGCTTGAGTAGGATTCTTTCTCGCTCAATGGCATCCTTCCCTGAGTCTACCGGCCAAGGTGTTCCCCCGGATGGAAACCCTAGTTCATTTCCTTCTTTTGGAAATGTCGGTGCTCCGTATATGGCAACTTTGTCTTTGCCTGGGTTAACCATCGGTTTGCCCGTATGGTTGTTTTCGACCTCGGTAGTCCCGAGTGTGATGACTCATGTTCCACCGCCTCCTCCACCCGAACAACATCATGTTGATTCCAAGGTGGACCTCTCCCCTTCTTCGCCTATTTCTGCGTCCTCATCTTCTACTTCGCCTGGCAAAAGTCTGGATTCAAGTAACCAGGTGGCTAAGAAGAAGAAGAAGACGACGAAGAAGAAGAAGACTCCTAAACGAGAGGTTAAAAGTACAACTCAAGTTGAGCCACCTTCTGCTCCTCCGCGGAAGGTAAAATTTCCTTGCAAGTTGTGCAAGGAGGACCATCTTCTTCGTGATTGTCCTGGCATTCCCAGCGTTTTAGAAATATGGTCTCGCGATCCGGCCCGCCCCTCATCGTCCTCTGAATCTCACGGCGATGCTACGTTATCAGCTGGAAATGTTAAGGGAAAAGGGAAGATTCGAATCCCCTGTAGACTTTGTGAAGGCAATCATCCCCTTCACCTTTGTCCATTTATGGATAGAGCCTCTATGGTATTGGAAAGTCTTACAGCTCCCTCAACCCAACTTCCCACTGGTTATCAACGTCTTTCTGCAATTGCAGAACGTTCCCTTGCTGACAAAGAAATCAACCAAGATTCCTCTCTTGTCTAGCCTCCTCTTCCTGAATCTGGCTCTGCCAAGCCTATTCCAGACCAACCATTGGTCGGAAAGAGTGTCGACTCGAGTTCACCACCCGCCGACCACTCTATTTCGGAAGAGCATCATTCTCATGTTCTTCTCGTCTCCTCAGATTCTCCTACATCTGGAAATACCCCTACATCTGAGAGTCCTACTGCGCTCTCTTCCGAGCAGGGGGGCAATCATACGATTCCCCCACCAAGTAGTTCAGTCGCTTCCTTCGAATGGAGACGTTTGACTACCTTCCACCTCCCATCTCATGTGCCTTTTTGGGTCATGGTACACGCCTATGACAAGGCAATACCTGGCACTGTTTTGGATGAGGGTGCATCTGTTAGTCTTATGTCTGCCACTACTTGGCAAGCTTTGGGTTCCCCATAGCTTGTGCCCGTAGCATCGAATCTGACGGCTTTTGACGGAGGAACTAGTCAACCATTAGGGATCCTTCCAAAGTTCCCTATTACTTTGGGAGGCAAGACGTCTATATAGACGTCTCGGTTACCCAAGGTGCTTTAGATTTCAATCTTCTCCTTGGTCGTGACTATGTTTATGCCATGGGGGCCCTTATTTCTTCACTTTTCCGTGTGGTTTGCTTTCCACATGATGGAAGAATTGTGACTATCGATCAATTATCGTTCGTTCGTCCACGGGTCCCCCCTGCGCAGTCGTCATCCCCTCCTGGTTGTCATCCACCAATTGTATCTGCCCCACCATAGATCAACTACGTGGCCACCTATCCCGTGCCTGTATCCAGCGATGCCGCCGTCGTGCATAGTGTCCTGGGAGCATTGGGCCCTGACTTCCAAGATGTTTCCCTTCCATCGGAAGTGACACTCTCGGAAGCCCCGACTTCTTGTTCATTATGATGAAGTCGCGGCGGAGCATAGTTCATTTTCCTGTGTCAAGCTCCTTAAAAAATGAAACTAGGCTTAGTCCGAGCATAGTTCCTGATCTCGTGTCAAGCTCGTTTAAAAATGAAACAAGAGTTATGAGGATAGTTCTTTTACTGTGTCAACCTCATTAAAAAATGAAAAATTTCCTCCTATCCAAATCGAGTCTTTGATTAAGATCTCGTAAAATACAAGTCGAGTCTTTCATAGATCTCGAAAGTGAACCTTCATTCCATCCACTTTGTTGAATGCAATGAAGCTTGGGGGGCATGTACCTCGATTTGCGTTATTATGCTGGGGGCATGCGAACTTATAACAAGCATAGTTTTTCGTTTCAAGCTTGTGTAAACATGAAACCGAATCCAAGCAAAGTTCTCCATGGTTCAAGCTTGTGTAAAAATGAACCCATACTCGATTCACATCTTGTGATTGCCGCCTATCCGCTAAATTTTGTTAGATGAGCCTTGGTTGTTTTCATTCCATCGCCACCATCTCTTTGGCCGATCATACGCTTTCACTTGGTTATTTTTCCTTTCCTGAGGAACCGCAGCGATGAGTGGTTTTATTAGCCAGCCTCTTGACCATTACATGTTTTGAATAGTTCCACCATTATCGGAACCAGTTGCTACCTTTTATACCACTCGTTCCTACAGGACGAGTCGCCTTTACTCTCTTTTCTGACTCGTAAAATATGAAAAGATTGCCGAGTTACTCCTCTTAACTCGTTAAACGTTAATAAGGGGCGGTCGTTTTAAGTTCTTTTTGTCGACCGTTAAAACGTAAAAAGATTACCGGGTTTTGTCGTTTCAAACTCGTTAATGGTTATGAAACGACGTGATTTTGATCACTTTTTTACTTTTTCAGGTCGAAATCACTATCTATGAAAAGTACTCCTCGATCGTAATGGTCGGGCGGTTCTTTTGGGCATTATTTTATACTTTTTCAGGCCCGAGAGACACAACTTTACGAAAAAGAACACCCCTGGAGTTTCCTTTTCTGCTGTCTTTTCAAACTCTCTAAACATGAAAAGACGCCGAGTTCTTCCTTTGTCAGACTCGTTAAAACCTGATGACATCAGATTTTGTCGAAATGACGTACCACAAGCATATGCTATCCCCATCAAGCTTGTTAAAAATAACTGGGGTACTCGCCAGAAATGGTGGGGGAAACGAAAATTTTGGAACCATAACTATTATCGTTTCGGCAGTATGTCGCTCTTGAACATGGCACTTTTCTGCTTTCGTGTCCAGGGTGGGGATATCTCAGCTCATATTTTTTTACTTGCTTCCGTGGACTTGGGTACCTTATTTGACCTCTCATCTACTCATTGCCTCGTCATCATGACCTTTGATACATTGATGTCAAATACTGCCAATTCCATTAATGTGCCGCCGATATGTTCAAGAGAAGTTGACCTCTGAAAAGAAACAACCTCCATCTGATAGTTCACATGATCTTGATTCACAACATTATCTCTTTGTCTCGTGTCGATGATGTGGGAAACATTATGGCCCACCTTCGATCAAGGTCACTTCCTGTCGACTTCAGCTCGTTATCCAGGAAGTTGATCTAGAGACTCCCTGCCGGTGCCTTGGAGCCTGCATGCCTTAATGGCAGGTTCTTCGTGTTCGACGTGAGGTTTTCATCATTGGCCTCCGATCGAATGATTCTACGGGTGTTCGACTTCAGATCATTAATTCGCACGCCGTAGATTGTACCTATAGTACCTTGAGGGCCATTGTCATTATTGGTGGTACCTCTCGCGTCTGTTAACAGTTTCCACTATTGACTGGTAATCAGACGATGTTCATGCATATTTGACTTCAGCTCATATATTCGCATGCTTGAACTTGTACTCTTGTTCGGGTCGAGATGGAGCGCAAGACCCTGGATTGTGTCTGTTGTAATCCAAGCGTGATTCTTAATACATGACTCATTCACTGGATGGCTGCGACCATACCTGAGTCAATTCATTGATCCTAACTAGATGGTTGCGTCCATACTATGGATCTAGATTATTTATGTACTCTCTTATGGATGGCTGCGACCATACCACGTACATCATGTAATTGAACTATCAGTCGTGTCTCTCAATGCAGATCTTCGGCAGCAGCTATATGTGTTCTTGTGTGTTCCTATAAAGCATTTCACCCCTCTCTCTCCCTCTCGGACTTCATGCTTTAGGGGGAATCTGTTACACAGTAATTTGTCACCATTGGTCACCGTCCCTATCGCCCCGTTTCCATACATTGGAGGACGCATTCCGGGACCTGTGAGCAGTGACATAACCCAAAAACACTTGCATTATGTTCCCCTGAGTATGTACTTCATGTTCCCTGAAGACACCTTCTGTAAATTCTCCCTGAAAAGTACTCTTTTTCCATTGGCGCAGGTCCACAGTATCTTACCCGCGCCAATCACTGAGATCCTCAAAAGAGGGCGCGACCATTGGCGCTCTGTCACAGAACAACACCCGCGCCAGCCCAGTTTGGTAATGATTTTTGACAAACGCACGCCCATCTATTTTTTCCTTTCAGATCACGAAGTCTTTTGAGGGTAAAATCCATCTGATAGAGGTCGAGAGTCATCATCTATCCTTGACATCTATCCACAGTGGCTTTTCAGAGATAATGCCAATCCACAATGGGTGTCCTGGTTCATCGAATCTTTCTACCTTCTCCATCTATAAATATCTGTCCTCATGCATTAGACAAGCAAGTTTTTGGAGGAATGCTAGTTGTGATTACGCTTGTCGTGAGTGATAGTGAAGCATAGAGAGGTTATGCTTCCAGAGAGGAGGTACATTGCAAGACACATATAGTTGCTCGCCCAGCCAGAGGAGAGGTTCAACGTCAGAACCTTGGTTGTAACTTTTCCTGTCTATTATTCATTAATGAACGACTGCTATTATAGTTCCAATCTCATTGTCTATTATAGTGATGTTTGATTTATTTCCTTTTTGACTGAAATATAGTTGTGCCTTGGTGGATTTTATGCTTGTATTTGTTTCTTCCTTTGCATGTGCAGGTGTCCGTTTGCAAGGATCGCAAGGATTGTGACCTACCAGAGCGAGGGAGCGGGAATACCAACTCTGCTTCGACTATAGCGTTGGATTCCAGGTTGGTCTTCTTAATTCACCTTTAATGTACAACTAGGAACTTGCGTGGCAGCGTGAATTGATTGTGGCTAGTTCTGTTTTAGGCTAGTGGGATCGCCTCTGTCCGCAGAGGGGATTTACCTATCCAACAAGAGCCATTTGAAAAATGGGCTCTAGACTTTATAGGACCCATTAACCCAACCTCCAATGGTAAGAAGTACATCTTAGTATGTACTGATTACGTCACAAAGTGGGCTGAAGCAAAAGCACTGGTTAGAGCCACCGAACAAACAGTGGTAAATTTCCTTTTTGAAGAGATTTTTGTAAGGTATGGAGTACCAAGGGAAATAGTGACTGATCAAGGTACTCAATTCACCTCAAAACTAGTGAAGGACATCACCGACAAATACCAAATCAAGCATAGGAAAAATACCCCTTACCATCCACAAGCCAATGGGCAGATGGAATCCACAAACAAAATTTTGGAAGGGATCATTACTAAAACTGTGGCAATGAACAGGAAGAATTGGGAAGAGAAGCTCAAAGATGCACTCTGGGCTTACAGAATTACGTGGAAGGATACTACAGGATTTACACCATATCAGTTGGTGTACGGCAAAGAGGTAATGCTTCTTATTGAGTTTCAAATACATACTTTTAAACTGGCTGCAGATTTGCAAATTGACTTGGACCAAGCACAACAAGAAAGAATTCAGCAGTTAAACCAGCTGGATGAAATGAGGCAGCAAGCAGAGGAAACCACAATCCTCGTGCAAAAACAAAGGAAGCAGTGGCATGATGCACATATTAAGAAGAAGCAGTTCAAGGAAGGTGACTGGGCTTTACTTTTTGACTCTAAATTCAGAGATCATAAAGCCAAGTTTACCACCCATTGGATGGGCCCATACCAAATTATTCAGGCTTACGACAATGGTTCAGTCAAGCTCAAAACTATTGATGGAGAAGGTCATTCCTTTACTTTCAATGGTCATCCCCTGAAACTATACATTAAGCCCATCAGCAAGCAAGATTTTCTCCAAACAGTATCTCAACAAAGAGAAGTTGAGATACTGCAGTCCTCAGCTGCAGTATCCCTGCCTTAGTTCATTTCCTTTCAATTTAGAAATTCAAAAAGAAAATTAAAAAAAAAACACAAAACAAAAACTAAAAAATATATAAAAATTAAAAAAATATAATAACAATGGGTTAGATGTGAAAACCAGTTTCTGGCACACTCTAACCCCGAATTCCTACTTGAAAACCAATTCGTTGGCGGGTAAGAATTCTCTTTCTTTTGTTCACTGTTTGATTTATCCACTGAATAATGACTTGAGGACAAGTCAAAACTTTAGTCGGGGAGAGAAGCATCAGCGTTTTGTTCTTTTATCTCTCCATTGTAAATTCTTAAAGATTTCTTATCTCATCTCCTCACTGTACATCTTCAAAGCAGTTTGTTCCAGCATTCCAGATTTCAATAAATAAGTTGTTTTGTCATTGTTTTATCTCAAAGGGACCTGGTTATAAACATTATGCAGGGGGACCTGTTCTGTCCAGAAGACCATGCTACCAACACCAGCAGTAATGGGACCTGTTTAAGACACATAGAAGGGACATGTTAAGAGACTGTTACTTCAGGGTTACTTCAACAAAGTTTCATCAAGTTTCTATAAGGATTCACAGGTTGCTGGGCACCAAGACTCCATCAAATACCCAAGCTCAAGGAACCTGTATACATATAAGGAGCTGCATGAACATCTTCAAGATTTCAGAGGGACCTGTTGCATTCGAATCTATTTCAGGGGACCTGTGATGAACAGCAAAGAATAGTCAACAATGCCAATGCCAATCCTACTCAGCATTCCAATGCAACAATAACCAACAAAAGTGTAATATGTTCCTTATTCTTAACATTTAATTTCTTAGATTAATTTTTAATGTTAATTTTAATGACTGTGACTGTTATGATCGATTTCAAGGGCACTACATTTTCCATCATCCCTTATCTCACTGTTAATTCTTATCATCTGTCATACCCCAACCTATTTCATACTTCTAAATCCATTACCCCTTTTCATATCAACCTTGTTATGCCAATCGCACCCTACAGTCATACCAACATCTTCCATTTGGCCGAGTACTAATAGAAATAGGACACGTGGTGGATTGTGTTTTAAAAAAAAGGAAAGGAAACAAATGTTAAAGCGGGCCTATTCATTGTATTCCACACAGCCGAATTATGATTCCACCACCCGACGTAGCCAAATGATTCAGAGGACTCCCTGAAATCATACCCCAGTATTGCATATACGCTTCCAACGCTCCTATGATGACATCTATATAAGCGGTACAACCATTCCTCTGTTCCAAAGGATGAGTACGCTATGAAGTAAGTATAGTGGTTATTTCACCATCATTCTCAGTCATTTCATGCTAGCATTTGACTCACGTGACTTCCACAGTAAGGATTGAAAGCAGTGAGCGTCACAAAGAGGGAAATATAACCATTCGGTTTCGACTCCCACTAAAGTCACAAGACAGTCGACCAAGCATCATACTGGATATTAAGGGAGCGACACCACCAGGTAACAAATTGAAATTTCTTTGTTGAAATTGCTAGAGCACGAGCCTCTGCCAAAATGACCAATAGGGTCGAGCCGAACATATTTGACAGTTCTCAATATCATGAAGATTGCATTTCAATTCTCAGAGAGATACAGTGGTTGCCCTTCTTAGAGAAATTTCATGGAAGTAATGACGAGGTTACCAAACAATTCGCCTTCACATTCAATGGAGAGAAAGCTCTGATAGGTAACTTCTCGTTCAGGGTTTCGGAGGACACCATAGCCCAGTCAATAGGGATTAGCCCAGAAGGGGAGAAGTACTTTAAAACAAAGCAATTTAAAGAGAAGTCGTGGACTCAATTTATGTCTAGATCCAGAGTCTCATCAGTTAACTGGAAGAAGGGCATTCCAAGGAGTTGGTTGATGCATCCCTGGGATGTGATGGTCTATATTCTCCAAAAATTCGTAACCTGTGAAGGCCGTTATAGTATTGTCTATCTATACCATATTAAATTACTACTACACTTGAAAAGGCAATGTGTTATCAGTCTACCATATTTTCTATTACAAAGCTTAACCAAGATGTCGAAGACCATCCAAAAACAGAAGGGAAATGAGGACAAGAGCCTATATCACTTTGGCTTAATTAAAATTCTTATTGAGCATGAATTGCAGAGAAGAGGGAAACCGTGGAAGGAGTTCTTAGCTGCTAATCAAATTAAAGATGAGGAAGACAAAGAAGAACTGCAGGAAAACTCAGGTTTCATGAAGGATATCGATGAAGAGATCCCAGTATCCAAAGCCAGCAAGGTACCTCCACCTATGAGCAGCATAAGGACTAGGAAAATGAGAAAAGAAGATGCTCAGAAGGCAGAGCAAGATAAAATTTTCACCACTTATTCAAGAAGAACAAGGAGAGCACCGAAAGCCCAGTTACAAGAAGACCAACTTGAATCCAATGCACCTATACCAATGGATATTGAAAGTAGTGACCACTCACCACCAGGACCAGGAGCTGATATAGAAGTTGAAAGCCATAACAGGCAAGAAAAAGGTTCACCACCTCCCATTAAGAAACAGAAGAAATTGGAGAAACAAATTGAGAAATTAAAGGAAGAACTCATGGAGGCTAATATGTTAGAAAATGTTATCAAGAAAGAAAATGAGATGCTCCGAGCGCAGAGTAAAGAGACTCAGCAGAAGAATGAAAAGTTAAGGGAGCGAATCAGTGAACTTGAGGCTGAGCAAATGGATATTTGTAAATGGGCCACCAAGTGGTACAACCAGAAGAAGACCCTCAAAGAAAAATACAAAAGATTAAAGCAGGAGCTCCATGGTCAGAAAGATGCCCAGGTGAAAAAGAATGTGGACACATTGCTAAAGGCAACAGAGATCCAGGCAGGGACAGAGTTCAAGGGAAGCACTTCGGGGTTAGCATGAGGACATGCTAATTCATTAAGTCGGGGAGAGATGTTGGTACCATCCTATGACCTCCTGTTTCCTCCTAAAACATATCATTTGCCTACTTCTTTCCATCATATATCTCTTAGATCCCTTGAAAATTGATTAGTTAATAGTCCTATAGTTATTAAAATGCATTGAAATTGATTTAGGAGTTTTATGTTAAAGAATTAGGGATTTTTGGTAAAATGGCTACAGGAAGTTCCAACATCCTGTAATTGGTTCATTGTTTGACATGTGGCATGACAGCTAGGCTAGAACGAAGGGTAGGGATGAAAAGTAGAATGTCCAAGCATGGACGAATACCTATCCTACAGCAGAATCGACCCTCCTACATGCGCGGTCAACAATGGTCAAAGTATAGCATGTTGGCGACAAAGGCAGCAACAGCAAAGCATTCTAAATTGATTTAGTTTTGTTCCTTTTTGAAATCAGTTTAGGATAGAAACATTTTAAAAATCTCGACATGATAAAAGCGGCAACAGCCATATCATGAATGTACATTCGTTTTTGAAATGTAAGGGTTGTAAAAACATATGTGAATACAGTCCTGTGTAATCAATGTTTGGTTATCGTTGTATCATTTGAAACAGAGTTTGAACTTAATATCAAGAACACAGTTGCAGTTACGATCTTTGTCTTGTTGCGTTGATTTTATAATCGGTTGACCACAGTCCAGTATACCTCTGGAACGCGGATGGGCCCTGCGTTAAACTGGTATACTGTTATTTCCTTTTCATTCGCAACTTAGGGTATTACATGACATGCACAGTAATTAGAATTGGTTGTTGATTTCAATCGAATGCGTATGGTTTATGCTTATGATAGCGCTTGAACAGTTCATCATTGGGATCGTGAATCGTATCCTGTAAGGGATTCGATCCTTTGTTGTTTTTTAAAGCAATGTCATGAACTCTGCTTTCATTTCAATGTATGTTTATAATTTCCATATGTCTTTATCATGCATGAATATTAGTGAATGCTGAGTATTTGCTAAACAGGGGTTTCATGCATAGTGTCTCTGTAAGGAGATTGAAATCTTGGTTTGAAGTGATACACAGTGTTTTAATTTGATAAATGAATTGAGTGACAGTGTGGTAATTAGGTAGATTAACTGAGTGACCTGAGTGTTTGGGTGATAGGTAACATACCCCAATCTTCCGTAAAGAAGTCCTGTGACCTACCATCATAACCACTTAGCTAATAATCCTTTATGTCTATATACTTTAGACGCATGCCTCTAAGTCTACGCATCCTGGTCGATAATAAATATAGCCTATTCTAGCACCCTAGATAGGACACTACAAGGAGCAGTGAGGCTCCATCACATCTCCATTGATGATCAGATAGTTGACATTCTTACAAAGCGCTTATCCGAAAGGAAAGTTCTTGGTTTTAGAGAGAAACTTAAACTTATGGACATGACCCTTCCGAGAAGCGGTCACAGCTGATCGAGAAAACTAAGTTGTCTTTCACCCCTGTCAAAGTTCACAAGATTAGGGAATGATGTCGGAAAGCTCCTAAGGATGAAGGCCCTCTTTTGTAGTGTGTGCCACAAGAGGAGGCCTCAATATGCATCTGACCCACAGTGTAGGACGTGGGAAGAGCCACCTATCTAGCTAATAGGTGTAGTGAGACTTGTCTGTGTAATTTGTCTAAGACGCAGGTGTTTCACCACTTGACATTTAAAGAAATTTGGTTATGTTTGATTTTTGTTTGTGTGACTTGTTTGAGTCTTGTCTATGTGATGTTTGTGTTCTATCACTTAATTTTTGAGATAAAAATTGGTTGAGTGTAATCCTTGTCTATGTGACATATGATGATCCTTTCTTTCCCAAATTTGTGTCAAGTGGATGATTCTTCTTTAGATTGAAACTTAATTGTTATAGATGTTACAGAGCATAGTTGAACTGAGATGAATGAAAGAGACCAAAGGAAGCAGAGATCTTTGATGCAAAAAGAAATTCCTCCCTAGCAAAGAGGGAGTGTTAAAATTTGGAAGCTCAGGGGTGAATTTTTCCTAGAAGAAATCATATATTTCAATTATGTTTGAACCACCTATAATAATATTTCGTTTCTGACAATTCTAATATGACTTTCCAGAAATAGCAAGTCACATTTCAATTTGGGGGTGACTTTCCAAAAATAGGAAGTCATATCTAAATGATCAAGGATGATCTCAACATATGAAATCCACTTTAAAATCAAATCAATCATGATTATACAAGTCAAGAATTATTATTTTATCCTTACTAGTATTATTATTATTAATATGATACTATTATTTATAAAATAGTCTAAAGTCATTCACCTTTAATGGAATAATAAAAGTGAATTCTCAATAGTCTCATGGAATAAGTCAATGAAATTGAGAATCTCTTACTTAGAAAATTGAACCTCTCTCTTGGAATAAAATAATAACTCCACACTTAAGAGAATGTAACACTCCCTCACTAATTCGATGTATGGCAAAAGTGTAACTCCTCCTCATTAAATGCACCAGTAACTCCTTCACTCAATTTGATTTGTAACTCTCATTAAATATTCTCTCATGTCTAAGTGTAACTCTCTCTCCCTAATTCGAAGTGTAACTCCTCAAGACAAGTGTATCTTTCTCTCTTTATTATTGGGATGAGTTACTTCTCCTTAATGGAATTTGATTCTCATATTGTTGAATATATGAATTCATTATGTAACTCCTCTCCTTTCTCATCTATTTAAGCAAAAGCAAGTGAGAGTTGTGAGAGAAAGTGTTGAGTGTGTGCAAGAGAAGTGTGAGAGCAAGTGAAGAGCAAGAGCAAGGGAAGAGTTGGAACAAGTGTAAAAGACAATATCTAATCAATAGAAAAAGGAGATCTTCAAGCAAAGAGCAAGAGCACTTCGACTGCAAGTTGATCAGACATTAGTGATTTTATTCATTCTCATTCTTTCTCTGTACTATGCTAAAAAATTGAATAAATATAATAGAAGAAGAATCATTTGGGTTTTCTCCTTTGAGGGATTTTGCCCTAGTCATTAGACCAAAATCTCACTGTTTCATATTTGTGTTTTGTTATCTTCATATGATCCTTATGTTTATGTTCTATCTACAATTGTTGATTTCAAAAGTTTTGAAGAAGAAATTTGCATTTTAA
The DNA here is from genome assembly GCA_031772625.1 of Pinus tabuliformis. Classification (NCBI taxonomy): domain Eukaryota; kingdom Viridiplantae; phylum Streptophyta; class Pinopsida; order Pinales; family Pinaceae; genus Pinus; species Pinus tabuliformis. The sequence goes on along the minus strand of CM062808.1, from coordinate 29,486,647 downwards.
GTAATTGTAACAACAACAACAAAAATTAGTTTTTCTACAAATTACTTTTAAGTCCCATCATAGAACATTCAGTTTTCTACAAAGTACATGCAGTTCTCTACATAGAACTTCCAAGTTTCTGCATAGAACTTTCAAATTTTTAATAATGTGTATGGGAGGATGAGGTTTTTAACATCTTCTTAGCATGCCATGATGGACCTTGTGGGGTCCATTTTATTGCCAAGAGGACAACCTTCGAAATTCTCCAAGTTGGCTACTATTAGCCTATTTTACACCAAGATGCTACGAGATGTGTTGCCAGATGTGATGAGTGCCAAAAGATGAAATGGCCCTGCAACCTCAAGTGACTCTTGAGCCATTTGAGAAGTGGGACATGGATTTCATTGGACCAATTAATCCCTCATCCGAACAAAAGAGATACATCATTGTGTGCACTGATTATTTGACAAAATGGGTTGAAGTAAAGACAGTAAAAGTAGCAACAAAGCAAAAGGCGACAAAGTTTCTAAGGGAAAACATATTTTATAAATTCAAATTCCTAAGGGAGTTGGTCACTGATCAAGGGGCTCAGTTTACTTGAAATTTTATTGAGGGAATCATGGAGCAACATCATATAAAGCATAGAAAATCCACTCCCTATCATCCTCAAGCAAATGGACAAGTAGAGGTGACAAATAGAGCTTTGGAAAACATCTTGACTAAAGTTATCAGCAGCGACAAGAAGGATTGGGCATCCAGACTTGTGGAGGCCACTTGGGTCTATAATACCGTCTAGAAAACCACCATTGGGTTCACTCCCTTTGAGCTGGTTTATGGCAAGAAGGCATTATTGTCTATTGACTTCAAGTACAACACCCTAAGAATGGCAACACAATTGGACCTAGACATAACCAATGCTCAGCAAGAGAGGTTGCAGCAGCTCAATGCTCTGGATGAACTTAGATTGCAGGCACCCATGCATACTAAGGCGTCCCAATTGCAAAGGAAGCTTTGGCATGACCAAAAAAATCAGAGAAAAGACCTTCCAAGAAAGTGATTTGGCCCTGTTATATGACTCCAGATTCAAGGACTTCAAAAGAAAGTTGATGGCAAGGTGGTTAGTTCCTTGTGTGGTTGAAAAATGCCATAAGAATGGCTTTGTCCAAATTAGAACAAGTAATGAAGAAGGAATCTCACTCTTAATTAATGATTACTAGTAAAAGCTCTATAAGAGGCCTCTGTCAAAAGAGGAGTCCACCTGCTTAATAAGCAAGGAGTTGAATGTATTTGGGGGTCTTACAACTCTTCGTTCATCCCAATATTACTTAAGAGCGAGAGCTAAAGTGGGAGTGGGGATCAACATTTTCAAAAGCTCTCGGGTCAGAAGCGAATATATATATATATATATATATATATATATATATATATATATATGTCAACAAAAGCATGTAAAATGATGAATTAGATATAAAAAGCATAAAAACATGGATTAAACGATATAACATCAATCATCTAAAAGTTATAATCTTCATCCACAAGTTACAAGTTCTCATTTATATAGCATGTAAGGTTACACAGAACCAAAATAGCATTGAATGCAATCCATCTTTGGATCGAAAAAACATCAACAAATAGGCTTTATATGGCCTCTAACATCCAAAAAAATCATGCTATTACAAATAGCTACACATCATCAAAATCATTGAATAACTTGGGATCTTTGTCATTAATATCACCTTCTAAGCAATTAACACAAGATAGAAAGTATGTAGCATGTCAAGTCAAGTTTTTGTTTGAGTGATGGGTGCATTTTTAGTTGGGTCATAATAGAGGAGTTCAACAACCAATGTCACTAACATCAAGGTACATAGAGAGCTTGGTGCTCTTGATTAAATACGAGTCATAGATCCTAGTACATGACAAACCCAATGGAAACATTGCAATCCCCCCAATCCTTAAATCTTGAAAAATTGATAAGCCTGTTGCATTTTGAGTCATATCTAAAATTATACTTTCTCCATCTAAAATCCAATGAGATCAAAACCACTCTCAAACATCCTAAGTTATTTCATGGTAGTGTTAAAAATTTAAGTAAAAGGGTGAAAATGAAAAATAAAGGAGAATGTTACTTTTACTTTAAGAATTTACTATTACCATGAATTGCATATCAATTATAGGGCCATAGCCTTAAATATTAGGTTGCCCTACTAAAAAATTATTGTTTCTTTGAAAAAAAAATCTGTTTGGAACATCTTTGTGAAAAAAACAAAGGACATTTTTTTTTTTGTTGGAGCACGCTCTTGGGTCGCTCCCACTCGAGCGCGCTCAAGGAGTGATTTGAGGGGGGGGGGCTCCCCTGCAACCATGGTTCATCTAGCCTTTGATCAACAAGAGAAGAAAAAATAAATAAATAAATAAGAGGGGGGGGATGAAAAAGAATAAGAAGCCTAGGTGAAAACCTCCATGAGGCACATGAGGCAAACTCTACTGAAAACCTCCATGAGGCAATCCAAAAGTCAAAAAATAAACAATAAAAATTAATAATAAAAAGAAAAAGAACAAGAGAAAAGAAAGAGAACCCTTATAGCATTGTTGCTAACATGTGTTTTTTTGCAGGGTTCTAGTCACAACCCAAAGAGGATGGTAGACAAGGAAACAACTTCAAAGCTCCACTTTTCCATCCACCAAGCTAGCTCTCTACATGTCCTCCATCATTTCCTTGATTTCCCCAAGTCCCACCATCACCAGGTCACCCATCTCACTCAATTCTTATCAAATCCTAAAGTGCTACAGGATTATCCAGATTTGTTATAGGCTTGTGATAAGCTTAGAGAAAGGGTTCAAATATTATGATTTTCAAGAGAAAAAAAAGGAGGGGTCCACCACACCCTCATCATCTAACCTCCACACCATTTGACCTCTCTTCCACCCAAATATCCACCTTTGTTCATCAAAAATCCCCATTTTCACCCCTTCTCTCATCATTTCCTCCACAACAAGGCTTTTGATCCTTGTCCTTAGATTGATCATGAATTATCAATGTTTTTGGAAGCATCATCTGAAGGATATTGTGATCATAGAGGGGTTTGTGTGGCTGCTACAGGAAGATACACAGTCTTGTAGCAGTCTACACAAACCCTATAGGACCACAGTTGGAAGTACTAGAATGAAGAATCAACCATCATGAAGACATTGGAAAGTCATTTGCATGATTTTTTGCAAGGTTTCTATAGGATCATTGTTCATCTTCAGCAACAACATTTGATCAACATCCAGGAAAACATGTGTTTCCAAGTTTCAATTAGTCAAGAAAATTTCAAAAAAAAAATCACAAAAAAAATTCAAAGTGGAGACAATGCATGGAGCAAAGAGCATGAGGAGATGACACCTCAAGAAGCCAGCAGATCTTCCATTACCTTTACTCAAGAACAGTGTGCAAACATCAAATGTTCAACACACAAGCAAGGACCACCAGGTAGGCACAAGTATGAAAACTCCTCACCTCTTCCTTTAAGCACATAATAGTTAGAAAATGTTTAGAATGCATGAGGAACAAGGTTTTCGTAGGCTAAAGGTGGCCAGTAATCTCAGCCACCCTCAAACAGTTGGGTAAAATTAACTCCCTCTCTCATCCAACGTGGAGAAAATGAAAAATAAGAAAAGGTGATGATTTCGAGGAGTTGGCCAATAGATCTATGAGGAAGTTATGAAGGTGGTAGGTGGAGGCCAGCTAACACAGCACGTTGAGCCCACCACCAAACCACAAAAGGAATAAAGAGTGGGCCCGACCCTCATTTGTACCAAGGGTCTCATTCCAAAAATGGTAAGGGAGACCCAGTGCACCGTCAAGAGTCAAGCTAGCTACAACCAGGGGTCCCATAGGCTACCAGAAAGGAGCTACAAGGTCGAACACTAGTTGCTACAGAATCTAGGTTTAGTGCTACATGATACAGAGTAGAAGTTATAGGATTGTGACTAGTTACTATAGGATTGGCCCGAGAGGTGGAAAAGAGTTCAGTTTTGTGCAAATTTTCCTCTAAAACCCCAAATCCATGAAGGAGTCTCCAAGGGAGGGGTAAGTAGTAAATTTTCCTCACCTTCCATGCACAAAAAGTTGGTGGAATTGATCATATTTTGTCTATAGAGGCATCTTGTAGCAAACCCCTTAAAGTTAAAAATCTTCAAAACCTGATTTTTCTTAAGTGATAAGCAAGCTAGCAGAAGGGTGAATTTGTTTTGAATTTGGCATATAATTTTCTCCGTCTAATCAACAAAAGGAGATCCATTCCTCTCATCTTTGTTTTGAAACCCTAGATTGCCTAGAAAATGATAATTGATAGTGAATTCTTTGAAAAAAAAAAAAAAAAGCCACATTAGAAAACATGGGAGGAGGCTTCAATAGGAGGGAGCCCACAGACTCAACAAGAATCCACCAACATCCTCCTGTCAGGGACATTTTCACAAATCACCAATGGATGGAGTTCTTTGAGAAAATTAAGGGGTATGATGATGAAATTACCCATGAATTTGCAGTGGCCCTCCAACCTCAAGGGGAAGATAGTGCCACCACCATTGTGAGGGGGCTTGTCATCCATTTAAATGTAGAACTCATTAGCAAGGTGACCACATTGGCTCTAGGAGTTAGGTGGGGCAAGGAGGATAGAACAAAAGCCATTACAACTAAAAAGAATTTATTCCTCCCTAAAGAGAAACCAATTGAAGATAAGAATGGAGTTCGAAGGGATATCCTACCTTACCCATGGGATGAAGTGACCTATCACATCCTAAAATACATATCCTGTGAGGGGAGGCTCAATGTTGTTTATGCCTATCGATTTAGGCTACTTTATGAGTTGAGGTTCTAAACAGAGTTGTATATCCCGAGCAGACTTAGTATTCCCCACTTCCTTCTTCAGTCCATAGTGGAAATGAGCCAAAGGTTGAGAGAAGGAAAACATCAATACATTGCTCATCATGGGCTCATTAGTCTCATTGTCATGGATGTTCTAGAACACATCAAAAACCCTGTGTCATGCGTAGATTTTGTAGATATGGATAGGGCAGCTTTTCTGGAAACACAAGGCAAGATCCTATTGGAAATTGAAGGGGTAGTGAAAGATAGCCTTGCAAAAGAAGAATAGGTTGAAACAAAGGAAGGAGGAAAGGAGAAGGACGAAGAAAAGGGAGAAGAAATTAAAAAGGAGAAGGAAAAACGAGAGACGGAAAAAGAGGCCCCTGGGGGACCTTCTAGGCCACAAAAGAAGAGAAAACAAGAACAAGAAGTGAGCCTTTCAATAGGCAACATTGAACGAGAAGTGGTTGCCACCTTAGAAGCCCTTAGCACACCTGTCAAGATCAAAAGGAGGCAGCCCAAGCAAGGTCCCTTGTATTTCAAAAGGAGGATTACTAGACTCAAACAGGGGAAGCCTGAGCTTCCCACAACTACCCCAATCACCATTGAAGGATCATCCAGTCACCAAGAGGGAGAGCTAGAGGAGGGTAAAAAGAAAATTGAAGAAGTGACCTCCCTCACAGCTAAAGGAAAGCAACCCCAAACCTCACCAAGAAGGCCAAACACTAGGGGAGCTAAGAGGGGACAGCGAAAAGAAAAAACCACCATGATACAAGAAAGCAAGGCAGTGCTACAGGAAGAAGAAAAACTAATATAGGAAAGGAAAGCAGTGCTATAGGGAAGTACAACACCACCTTAGGAAGGAGGAGAAGGACCATAGGAGCTACAAGAGCCTGATCCTCAGCGAGATCTTGGGCCCTACTACAAATTCTACGAGCAAGGACAAATCATACCCTCCAAGTTTGTAGCCCCCATCTTATTTGAGCTAGAAAGAGAAAGTGGTTGAACCCACAGATGGATGCAGATTTCTAAATCTAAGCAGGTTGAGGATGTCGGCCTCATGGAACAGAAAACGAAAAATATGGGTGAAGAAATGGTTGATTTGAGTTTGAGAAAGTCAACCATGAGGGAAGAACTGCAAATGGAAAACAAGATATTAAAGGAGCAACTACATGAGAAAGAAGGGCAACTTGCCACCATGGAAAGCTTGGCAATGGAGGCCACCCAATGCAGGCATTCCTCAAAAACATATGCCATGTCCGTCAAGGAGCAATGGCTTTAGTTTCAAATCAAACTCTAGCACAATATGGTTCACTCCCCTTCCAACACTATAAATAGTTTATTGAATTTTTCCATAAAGCTAGTGTGGATGACAAAACTAAGGTGGCAGAATTCTACATGCACAACCGACATGAACTTTCGGGACCCAAATTCTAGGATGGTGGGTGTGCAATTGATGGCATTAGCCTCTTAGTTGGCCCATGAGGAGGCAAGGGTTGAAGAAGCAAAAAGAATGATATCCAAAGAGGCTAATGAGCCCCTAGGGGTCAAAGCAGAGTTGAGGGCCCCTCACCTTATCATAGGCAACCATAGACTTGTCTTTAAGGATCCCAAATTGGCACCATGCTACCTAAAGAAGTAGGAGCAAGCCATCTTGCACTTTGAGGACATTTTCAAACTGCTAGGGACCGAGGGCTTGCAAGCTTGTCAGAGGAGATGGCACTCCTTACCCCATAGCCTAAAAATCAAAGAGTACCACTCCCTAAAGATATTGAGGAATGCCTTAGAGAAGACACCCTTCTACAAGAGGATAGTTCATCGATTGAAGATAAACTCGATTGGGCTTAAGTTCAACCTGCCTTTATTGTTAGGGCTACATGAAAGGAAAGAGCAGATTGAAGAGCAGCAAGAATGGACAGAAATAGAGAAACGTGCAGGGTTCCACCCTCTAGAGGGCACTCCTTCAGAGATACCTTGGGATGTTAGGGCAACCACCAAGGTTATGTATGAGATGGAATTAAATGGTTGAGTTTCTCAAAGGGTGAGCAACACCTTATATAAGTGAGTGATGAAGGGTCTCATTAATAGGTATATAATAAGGCCCATCTGACCATCCTTCAGCACATAATTACCGATTTCCTCACATTTGATAGCATCTTTTTTACTATAATGTGTTTAATAGGAAGACAAAGAGTGTTTATCATATCTTGTGGCCTAACATGATTAATGTGCAGGAAAAGAGTGTATTTACTATGCAAAGATATGTTGGAGGCAACTGGAGAAGATGTAGGAGGCTTGTCCCCTACATTTACTCACCTTCAACTTGACTTGCTCCCTGTATTTACTCACCCATGGTTCGAGGATCTACTAACAACTGAGAAACTCAAGGACTGCGAGAATCTCAGGGAGCTAGATCCACCTTTTTAAGGATTTTGGAGGGAAGCAACCCTCTTTCTAAGGAGGTTACCCCTCAGTCATTTTTGTATAAATAAGGAAGCCAAAGGGCTCAATAGGATTCAAACTTTTGGAGAAGATAGAGACTACTAAGAGCTAGGAGCTCGAACTTGTCATTTTCATTCCTTTATCATGTACTTGAGCACTATTTTATGTTAATGAGAAATCTTATGTTATCTTCAATCTGATTTTTCTTTATAGGGTTGAGTCCCCTTAGGTTAGGGCCCAACCCAAAGGCTCTAGCCTCTCTCGTGTATTTTATTCATGCATTTTCTTTGCAGTATTTTCTTTCCTTCTTGACAGGATTTGTTTACAAAAAAATGCTTGTGCAGGTCTATCAATCACTTCTTGTGGGAAGTATGGTTAGAGACATTATGTTGGCAAGCCAAAAATATATAGTTACTTTCATTTAAAGTTATCAGATCTCAAATTAGTCTTCTTTTTGCATCTTTATTTTCTGCAAATTAGTGATTAGTTTAGCAGTTTTTTTTAAGCATATGAAGCATAGTCTCTTGTGGATATAGGTCTTGTGCAAATGACAAGATAGGTTACCTTTTAATGTCGTAGTCAGATCTCAAATAAATTAATAAAAATCAATTCATCCTTTCTTTTTTATTTCAAACTTTCTACACTTTGCACTATTAACATGCTCTAGATGTTTGGCAAAATTGAGTAACTTTTTGTGTTGTGCAAGTACTGCTGTTGATTTGTAGAGTTATCATTATCATTCACACTCCTCATCCTACCACCAGCACCCTTTCCGCCTCAACAACTCCTTCAAAACATTGTTCACTGAGAGTACATTCCTAGTTTGTTGAAGGCCACCGTGTGCATTGTTCCTTGTGCAAGATGGGCCCCTAAAATGTACTAAGCTTGGCAAGGGCAACACACAACCTTCCACTACGCTTTCCCACCTTCAGATCGCTTTTTTAGCCCTCAGAAATGCTCATGAATTCAATCTCTTAGCAAAACAAAGCAATCTTGTAGCAATCATGTAGCATCATGTAGCACCGTGTAGAAGCCCTCCAAACTTAACCACAATTGTCCTTAAAGTTTGATTTTTGCCTCTAGCCCTTGATTATGTCTCTTAGTCTCTGAAACCGTGATTGAGGGATGCCAAAGACCACTTAGTACTTGCCTTTGAAAACAAGTTCATGCATTGAATGGCATAATGATGATTTACAAGATCATTTCATGAAGCACTTAATGAACTCTGTCACTAGGGTATAATCTCTCTTGAATGCAGTGAATGAGGATTGATTGCATGCTCTTTACCTTATGCAAGGTAGGCTAGATTTGCTTTCTTTGTTTCATGCTTCTTAAGCTAAGGTTTCCATTTCAAGCATTGTTATTTCCTATGCATAGACTAGGTTTCCCTTTGATGCAACATTTACATTCTGCAAGTAGATTAATGTTTACATTCTGCAAGTAGATTAGCACTTCCATTTCTGCAAGTTGATTAGCATTTCCATTTCTGCAAGTAGATTAGCATTTCCATTTCTACAAGTAGATTAGAACTCTCCTTTTATGTAATCTCTTTTTCTTGCAAATCTAGATCCAGTTGATAGAGTGGTATTTGATTACCTTGGTTTGGTCCATTGTCTCAGAGTAACTTGAGTAGAACTTAACCTATTGTGCATATAGCACTACCACCTCTTAAGCTTGTACAAACCCCAGGTTGATAATTAAAATTGATAGTCTTGGGAGTTGCAACACTCCTGTAGCAATACTAGGGCTCACCACATACTATTTGCAATTTGTGTTTCCATAAGCATTTGAGACTTATGTACCCAAGCTACCTAAGCAAGCAAATTGCAACTCATCAAAACAATTATATGGATGTATTTAAGGACATCTATACCCTTTTAGACTCACCTCTATGGAACAATGCTAACACAACATAGTCTATACATATTTTTCTCATACAAATGGCAACTAGGGAGTTTGGAAGAGGGCATTCCTGTGATGAAATAGTGAAACATCAAGCTTCCACAAGTCAACATTTGGAAATTTACCCTTGGTCATTAATTCTATGTGTCGAATAATTTACCACAATGAAAAACATGCAGTCCAACTAATTATTCATGATTTTTACATTCCATTTCAATTAGGTGCCCCTTATAGCATTTAGGGGTCAAGTCCTTGAGGTGCCTTAACAAGCAAGTTGCAATTCACAACAAGAAACTGGGGCTCCATTTAACAATTCATTTGTTCTATTTGACTTGTCTCAGAAGATTAGTGCTAAGGGTGGCCTAATTTATGAATCTTGTGACCATGTGTGTGTGTGTGTGTGTTAGCTAGCAAATTTAAAAGATGTTATTTCCATTATGGAACATTGAATAAAAAAATGCATGCATTAGCCAACATTTGGAAATTGACCTCAAGTAGCTAGTTGTATGCATGCACCAATATGTCATAATGAAATATATGCAATCTCGCTTAGTGTTCATGATTTGAGCATATCATTTTCAATTTGTGCTCCTTAAAGCATTTGGGACTTGTGTCCCTAAAGTGGCTTAGCAAATAAGTTGCTACACACCAAAAATAAATTGTAGCTATGTTTTATGAACCCTATGCTTCGTTGGACTAGCCTCCATGGAAAAATGCTAAATTTAGCTTCTTTTGTGCAACTTATGGTCATACAAGATCTAGCTAGTGGGTATAGAAGAGGATATTTGCACAAGGAAACAATAGGGGGAATGCATGCACACGACAAATTTGGAAATTGAAACTAAGCAACAAGTTGTATAAGTGAGTTGTTTTTTCATAGCAAAATACATGTGCACCAAGGTTCATAATGTGAGCATATTGTTTGTGTTTGGTGCCCCCCATAAGCATTTGGAACTTTTGTCACTGAAATGCCCCAATAAGCAAGTTGCAACTTGGAAAGAAATGAATCCATCACTCCATTTGACAAGCCCTCTACATCATTGGATTCACCTCAATTAAACAAAACTAGGATGGCATCTTTCATACATCACATGGCCATATCTGTGTGACAACTAACAGAAATACACCATTTCCATAGTAAAACACCAAATAAATAAATAAATTCATGAGTTAATGTTGGAAGCTAGACTTGGGCCACTAGTTACATGCATGAGTTGGTTTTTCATAGAGAAATACACATAGTCCAACTAATGGCTCATGATTTGTGTATATCATGATGACATGAAAGATCATGTTGTGATCTACATAGAAAACATAACAAAAATAATATCCCATCAAGTCATAACCATACATCAAGCATAATTCCATCTTGATCCCAAGTTTATTAAGTATCAAGAGGGATCAAAAGAAAAGGTGTAAACCCCTTAGCCTCACATTACTTAAGCCTAGAGTATGTAAAATATTTTTCCATAAACATCACATATCATTAAAATTCCTGCATGATCTAGGTGGCTCTAGAAAAACTCAAAAATCAAAGTCTTCAAAATGCAACAAAATCAAGACCAGGTTGTATTGTTTGTCGTTACGGTTTCAGTGGTGCAAACGGCACTGAAATCCAAGTCTGTATGACCAACTTATCACAGAAGGAAGTTGTCAAGTTAAGCAGGCTTCTGGCTAGCTCTCATTTGACACAAGGGGGTTCTCCATGGTATACGAATGCTAGGGCTTGGTAGTTTCAAGATCTGGGCTCAAAAGTTCCTATGGGTCAATCTAAAGGCTAATATCAAGCAATAGAGTCAAATAAGTCCCTAAACACACAAATTCAAGGAATTATCGAATGGTCTTGGAGAGGAAACCCTAGCAAAACAATTTTAAAGATTATAAAGAAAAATGGGTGATGGAGAATAGAAGATTAGTGCCTAAGTTTGGGGGGGATAGAGAGTCTAGGAATCAAACAAGTAAAGGGTTTTCGTGGAGTGATAACTAGATCCAAACAAGCTAGTGCAATAATCTAACTTACCCTATGGTTTGAGATCTAGGATCTCAAATTTTCAAGATGATTAAGGGAAAGAAAATGCTATCTCTATTCCTCAAATACTTGGAAGAAGGGTTTAGCTCAAAAAGGGGCAATGAAGCAAATACAAAATAAACTAACTTAGCACATGAACATTTATCCCATGGAACATAATAACAAGATAACGCAAATAAAATGGCTTACTTCACCATGTTATCCACCATAAGCATCCCTAAAAAGAGACCACATCACACCACAATTCCAGCAAAGAAAAGTAACTCAACTTATCCATCCATAGCCAAGTTATAAGAGAGAAAAATCACAGAAATTTCAGACCTCCTAAGGCATTGCTTCCCCAAATCCACCCATGAGCAAATGAGACGAAGTACACCTCTATTTATAGAGGAGGTGCTCGACTTCCCTCACAATAAAATATTAATTTTCTAAACTAAAATCCCCTAAATTAGCCTATGCAAGGGCAAAAGGCCCTCTTCTTCAATTAATTAAGCTAGATTACATAAAATAGGGGGCATTCATGCCACATGTACAAAATTAAGAGGCAATAAGCCCCTCAAAAGTGACCCAACTCTGCAAATGAAGGGTTTTTGGTGCAGCACCAACCTACAAAGGCCCCTCCACCGCGCAGCTTCTCCAATAAATCTTCAAATCTGCCTATCAAAGCCTCTAAAATGAGAACACAAACCCAAAATCCTCCTCCAAGGTGGGTACAAGGGCTCCAAACATCATTTGCGAAGTGGGTAGGTGGGCCTTCAAGGTGACATGCAACCCTCCTACATGGGCATAGGCTTCCACAATAAGCTTTGATGTCTTCCCAAGTCAAAGACATTATACAAAACCATGAGAAAGTTTCACAAAATGGGGCAGCCTTTCCATGTTGATACCAATCCCTGGAGGTTGTGCCATGCAAGCCTCCTATGATACCCTTTAATGTGGATGTGCCATCCTTAAACGTGGACAAGTCTTCTCAAGTGGCATATGTGTACTCCAATCAAAAGCACATATATAGTCAGCAAGACATCACACTTTTCTTTGATTGTAACAAGGTTTCTTCATTCAGTGGAGCTTTTGACCATCCTCTCGTTGAAATGCCTCACCAAATGAAATATTCTGGGGTACTGGTTCTCCAAAAAAAACATCACCCAATGAAAAGCAACACACCTACAATGTGAACACCTGAACCCAAACATAGAAAAATCTCCAATACTCGGACAATCTCTTCTCTTCAAAGGAATCTCAACTTTCAAGTTAAAATCTATGACAGGAGTCCGCCCCTTCAAATAGGAATTTCAGGTCACTTTTAAATCGTAGCACAGGTTGGCCCTATACTTCACATTTAAGAATTTAATTAATTCCTCTTTCAGTTTGGGTCAGCCCTCTGGAGTCTAAACATTACTTGAATACATCGATTTCATACCTACAGGTTGGCCCAATGAGATTTTATTTCCAGCACTTTAGACACATGTGTGTGTGTGTGTGACATTACTTGCTTAGATCTGCTATAAATAATGCTCCCTCTCGGCCTGGAGCTGTCCTTTAATTCTCAAAATGGAGCTGAGGGTGCGCTCCTTCTGAGGCAGCTTGGCCAGTTTGGTTATGAGTTGTTTATGCCCATCCTTCACAACATTTTCAAAAACAACAGGCACTGCAAGCACCCAACATTCCAAAGGCAAGTTTTGTGGGTAGTTCCTTCAACCTGTAAAATGCAGTCCACTCCTTGTTTACTATGCATCACTGCATATGCAGAAATAGGCATCCTAGAAGATGCAGCAATCTAGCGAAGAGCTTTCCACTCTGTTTTCCCAACATTGTATTCATATTATTGTGGTTGCTGAAGTGCTTTCAAGGAAAATAATCCCTGTGTCATCCTGGATTTCCAAGTCATGATTCGTAAAACAGGTTCCCTTGTCGAATCACAGATTACATTGTTCATCTTGCCCAGTTATAAACATGGAAACTTGACAGCATTATCAATCCTTTCGGATACCGAACCACCTGCACCCTAGATTGCTTCATTCCAGAATTCATCTCCTGGAAGGAGTGAGCAATGATACACCATCTTGGGGTTTTAAAGGCAGAAATCTTAGTGAAAATTGTCTTAGGAGTACCCAGGAATGTTTATTCTGTCCGAATTTCAGGTGATTGGCATCATTTCCTTAGCAATTGTGGAGTTCCATTCGTGGAAAATCCAGACATCTTGTTTTGACCATTAGCTTACGACATTTTCAGAATTTTACATTTGCTAAGATATCGAACATCCAGTACTAGCATCATCATTTTTTCTAATTATATCCTTAGAATCCCTGATCCTCAACTAAAGCTCAATCTTGTGCAATGTTGAAATATCAAGACTTCCTTTACTTAGTATTTTCAGGGGTCCGCAAAGTTACCCAACAAGATTGTGGGTAACAGTCCACATACCACAACACTTGACACAGTGTTAGATAATAAATAAGAGATCATGGAGAAGGCCATATCAAACTAGGGTACTAACTTATCCACTCTTGCTACAATATCTGAACTTTCTGCAACATGTTTTTATCTTAGCCTTCCCCTTCTTCTCTGGGCATTGGTAGCATAATGACCTTTCCAGTGACATCAAAAACATTTCACATTATTCAAATCCTTCTCACATAAGCTTGATTCTTCCTTCTTAGCCTTCTTATGTCATTTCTTGTTCCCCTTCCTCATCCTCCCAATGGAGCTAGGTCTTCTAATGTTCTACATCTCTTCACTTCATTGGACAAGGTTCCAACCTTGTCTCTTCGTGCACAAAGTCATCCCAAAGCTTCTCCAAAGTAGGTAACTTCTCATGAGCACAAACACCTTCCACAAAGGGTTTCCAAGAAGAAGCAAACACATTTAATCCAATAGACACCTACTCCTCATCCTCCACTTTTGTCCCCATTGCAGCCAACTTTTGTCCTCATCCTCCACTTTGTAACCTATCACACCATGTAGCTAACCATTGTATCTATGTCACTATGCAGATGGTTGAAAGCTTGCTTCTTGAGAGCATCTTCCTAGAGATGTTCACACTCCAGTATAATGCATCCAATACATCATAAATCTCCTTATTAATCTTCTTCTTTGCAATGTGAGTAACCAAATGATCCTTCACCAAATCAAGAATGATTCTCTTTGGCTTGGCTACCTTCAACAATTTCAAATCAGAAGGTATAGTGATATTTGTCTCAACATGCTCCAAAAGCTCAACTTCTTCCGATAAGATTTATAACATGCACTTCCAAGGTGTAAAATTAAAAGCACCTTCCAACTTATCACACTCTGTAAGACTGATAGTAGTCATCCTTGCCAATCTAAAGCACATCTCAAGAGAAAAATTAGAAACCAATCAAGTAGATTAACCTTCTATGATTCAAGTGCTTTTTCCAAAGTGCAATGGGGTTTCACACCCAACAAACTATGATAGATCAAACACCTCTCCTAGATATAGAACAAATGAAATACCCAAGTCCCACTTCACCAAAGAAGAAATCTCAGTCAAATCAGCTCTGATACCATGTGGAAATTTGAGAAAAAATTGCTCAACGGAAATTCAGAAATGTAACCTCAATATTAAGGTTCCCGAAATTTATTTCCTGTGAACTTTCTCAGCCTTAGGGATGAATCTGTAATATAATTTACAGCAGTATATATTTCACTTATATTCATCCAAATACACAAGGCAGCGCAAGAAAATAAACACCGAACAATTGTATTTCAATGAAACTATGTTTCCAGTCCTTGGGACATAATCTCCAACATAACTTATAAACAGCAGATTTATTACAGCCACAAATCTGCCCTATTACCTTCTATATACCTATTAGATCACTCAACAAGATCTGCTAACTGTTCATCATAAATCAACATACCACACAGGCCTAGAAACTACTCATTCACCGTGAGAATATACATTGAAAATCAAATCTGCAAGTACACAAAGTTTGAACAGCAAAATACACTACATAAGAATGAATGTAATATCCCTTGGGGTAAAATTGCCCTTAGCATTGGAAGGAGCACATGACAAATAACTGTATTCTAACTAGTATCACAGTAATCTCTCAGCACATGATAAATAACAGTATTCTAACTAGTATCACAGTAATATCTCAATTTTTGCAGAGATAATATTGAATGCAATAAACAATGTAACGAGTATTAATTTCACCAACGACTCATACACATGTGGCCAATCCAACAGTACATAACGGGTTGTAAACCCACAGTTGTTAAAATTGGCAACTAGGGCCAACTTCCACCTTAAAACAGCTCATATGATGGAGATGATTATTGCATTGGATTCCTCTTTTCAAGAGGTACAATTTTGATATAAAGATCATCTCATTCTGACAAGCAGAAATGGAATTTTGAATTAATTCTCTCATGGACAAATTGTCAAGGTCGACCTCAGTGAAATGTAGGCTCATAAAGCCCAATGGATGTGTCTCCTCACCTTCAACAAAGTATATAAATAGGAGTGACCTCTCTCATTTGGACATCATCTCGATTCTCAACTCATCACATCATCTTCTCTCTCCTCTCTTGATTGGTTCGTACACCTTGGAGGCTCTCTACTTCGCATGTGTGGAAGAGGACAAAATTCTGGACTGGTTTTGGAGGCCGAAAATTTTAGAGTTTAGGGCATGCGTTGACCAGCATTGACTTGGAGTATTTGACCAGCGTTGACTTCAGTTTTGTGGGCAGAATTTCAATTTATGCAAGCCACATTCTTTGGCACGATTTTCAAGGAGTTTGGGGACTGTTTGACCATGTTGACTGTTGCATTGACTTTTGGATTTGACCGCAGAATTACATCAGACTTTGACTGCATTGACCGAGCTGGTTTTGGGTTGACTTTGACTCCCTTGGCAGGCCGCATTATTCTGCTGTTGACTGAGCTGCTTGGAGGACATTTTGGGGCAGCTTTGACCACCGTTGAATTTCTGGTTAGGGCTGAATTGACTGCTGATTTGGCAGAACTGTTTTGGGCATGTAATTCTGATATTTGTACTCTCTCTCTCTATACTGGACTGTTGAAGAATAATAAGAAGATTTGATCAAAGGGTTTCCCCACATTGGGGTTTGTCCCTGGCATCCGCCATGTCTTGTGTGCTCTTGTCTTCGCCTGTCTTCTGCAGATATTTTTATGTTCTATCTGCATTTACTGTCAATGTGTATAAGTTAATGTGATTGCCACTAAAGATAATTGGAGATTGTCATTGGGCTGATAAGGAAAATTGAAGTAAATTGTGCTAAAGCATAAAACATACCATTGTTATCTAAAACTAACAACAGTCCTTTCAATAGCAAACCTAATCTAATCCTCAAAATAAGGTCTCCAGGAATAACTCTCTCTGAGGCATACACATTTCAAGACAAGGTTCCTCAAGTGGTGCACTCCCCAAGCATAGGCTCCAAAATGTCAAGTGCTCCTCATCACAAGGCTCCTCACTCTCCAAGAAAAGCATCCAATGCTCCAACACTCCTCAACATGTGTCCCAAGTCCACATACAACCCCAAGCAATGTGACGTCCACCCAAGCATCCTTAAGTAGAGCACTCATCCTCCTAAGGCATGCCAAGTGGCTCGAATGCTCCTAGGGCTAAGTGCCCAATGCTCCTCGAAGGTAGATCCTACACCCCTGCTAGCAACCATCCTCCTCAATACATGCACCATGGAAAAGATATCAATGCCACATGAGATAACTGCCTCATCAAGGAGTGGTGCCACATCTATGACCAAGTCCAAGGTCAAGAAACCACCTATATAGATGTTGATCAACCGAAAGGTTTAAGATACAATTAAGGGGCAATGGTTTCAACATGCACCCCACATCACATAAAGGTACCCCTAGCATGGTGTAAACACTTAAGGAAACCCAAAAGCTAACATGGGAGATATGGCATTAAGGCACGGGGGGAGGGGCTATCTATTTGGCTCCAATTTCAACATTGAGGAGAGATATAGCTTTTGATGGATTGTCTTCTCTTTGCAGCCCCTTGTTCAAACTGGGGGGATATTGAATGCATGAGTGTAATCATCATTTTCAGCCATAATCTACACTGTGTTGAGTTGGATATTCATTAACCCTTTCTCATTGTATTGAGTTGGGTACTCATCAACCTATTCTCACTTGTATCAAGGTGCATATTCTACGACCCACTTTCATTTTCATCGAGTTGGGTACTCACCTAAGCCCACTCTTATTTCTTGCTAAGGCCAACCATATATGGAGTTGGGTATCCATATCCCACTCACATTTCACTGTTTCTCTTCGTAGCCGTCTATTCATCACATCAGGGAGTGTTGAGAATAGTATAATCCTCACATTTGGCTATAGCCAACTCACATTGTGTCATTAATGGATTTGATTAGGCATTACTGTACTCTTTTATTATAAAAATCCTGATGATGGATCCCATTTGGGATTTGAAACGTTGGTATAAAAATGTTCATACTGTGGATTCTCCGGTCACTGATTCAAAAGATACAAACCACAGATCTCTTAAATCCAATATTAGTTATGGTTAAAGCCAGCCTAATCAACTTATATGTGTGCCCATAAACCTCCTCCAAAGAGCACCCTAGCTATTGAGTTGTGTAGAAATATAGTGATACACACTCAAGTATTATTTGTAATTCAGCATCTTGTGATCTTTTCTATCATTCTTCAGCCTATGGGCATTCTTCTTTTATAATGTTTTTATCTCTAAGAGCACCTATATCTTTAGCGTTCCCCTGTGCATTTTTCTCTCTTGTCCATGGGTTTATTTCTTTCTAGCACTCTTATAGATCCATTCTAGTGCTGCTATTTGGTGTTACCCTGACTGTTATTGGCAAGTTTCTCAAGATCAGTGCTATTATTTTCTCCATTTACTGCAGGTTTTGGGGTTTTCTAGTGATTCTATTCAATTCATCTCTTTCTCTTATAGATTTTAACACTGTATCACACTCATCCATCAAAATTCCTATCATTGACCTTTATTTCAAAGGAAAATGGATATTGTGATGGGCCATCAGAAAATTTAGGTTCATTAATAAACAAAGTTCCAAAGATAATATTAACTGACAAACTATCTAACTGGAACTTGAATGGGAAATAAAGATATTATAAGCCATATAGTAACAACTTGGTAGGCCAATAAGCTTCAGTTTTGAGATACACCATATCATTAGTTATAAACAGCTCGTATTCCAGAATTGTAACTTCATTTGGAAGAGGCTTCCCTGAGGATCATAAAGATGAGATAAGATAAATATATCAATGTCCAACTGATGACCACAAAAGTAGGTCAATGGGAGTGAGATAGGTACAATAATGTCGGTACACAACAGGAGCACTAAAGTGGCTCCTGTATGGGACAAAAATCAGGAAGTAAAAGAGCATACTAATCTAAAACCCTAGATGGCCAACTCCAAAGAATGAAGAGGCAATCCAGGAGAAGGATGTACAAGATGAGTGGCTCATTGGCCTATGGTACCATCCATAAGAGGCTAACCTGGATCACTAGAGCTCACTCTCCTAACATCCAAGACCGAATGGAGAAAACTCAGGATAGATGTTTGTCCTGAAGAACAAATGGGTAGGGGGCTTGAGCAAATACTGTGCAACTGTTTGCAAGTAAGGGCCTATAGATGTGGTCTAGAAGGTCTCAATGTGTGTCTGAACTGATTGTTGGAATGAGGTCTGGTCTGGGGGCGCCTCTGGGATCTCATTGAGACAGATATGGATCCCCATGTCCTCACTAATCTACAATCATGTTTCCATCCGCCACTTGGTGCCCTGAATCGGGAGCACTGTAAAAAGGGAGGTAATTTTCCGAGTAGAAGCTGATCTCTGGAGTGGATGTAGCTGAAGGATGGAAGCATAAAAACAAAAAGCCTCATTTGCCATCAACTTGTGTTTGCTGACTTGATCCTACTAACTTTTGCCCCATGTTCTATTACCCTACTATCCTCATATTAAGGTGCTTTATTGTTTTTATGCCCACATCTGTTTCTTCTTTCCCACCTTATCCTGCTTGATTCCTAAACTTGAAGGATTCTGAGACTCTTCGTCAAAATATTCTAGATCAACTTTATCATCAAATATACCTTATTTTTCTACTCCCTACATTAAAAATGAAATTTCAAAAATTTACAGGTGGAGACTCAATATCAATATTCCCATTTTATTACATGAAATCTCATTTTTTCAGGATATTTAAATTTGGAACAGTTTCCAGTTCTCGCATAAGGCATTTCTTATTATTTACGTACTTCTTTAAAGTACCTTGAAACATTTTCCTGTGTTGGGTTACCTCTGATATTGTTTTCTCCTGCAGTCTTTAAGTTGCCAAAATCCAGTTATCGTATTTACAGATATTTTTTTAAACATGCTAAAAAATTGATGATTGCTAGTTATTAACAAAAAAGGGCAAGTACTCTACTCTTTAAGAAAGTACTTATCATCACAATAACAGTGGATGCGTCGTTCCCTGAAGAGCATAAGAGATATATGTGGCATATCTTCTAATATTAAGGTTTTTTCCGAAACAAGTTATGTGGATTTTCTCTATTTCATGCATATATGTTTAATATTTACAGTTGACACATCTCTTGTATTTGTCATATGCGGTGATTTTCCATGTTCAACATCAATGAAGTGCTTGTTATCTACAGAAAAAGAGGATCCAATATTGGTAGCCCCAATCAGTAGAAAACTAGATCAAGAAAGTGAATAGGTGTCGAAGAAGTTATATTTTCTGAATTCTTACCAATAGCACAAAGATATGCATAAAGCTATTGCAATTAAGACCGTCATTGCAAACATAGAACGTTACAGAAAGAAATAAAGGTCAATTGCAGAAGGTGGATTCCAGAATCAAATTGTTTTCATTTTTTAACAAAGAAATTAACGTTCAATGAAATTTCCTTTCTCCATTCTAATGCTTTGTCAAAAGGCAATATGTGCTGCTGCAAAATGGGCACCATCCCTCTGCCACAATCATTCTTTCACTACAAGGGTGCTGCTGCTATAGATTTTATTTTTGCATTTTTTCTCAATAAGGTTGCTGCTCTAGAAGATACTATAAATCTAAATTGTCATATTAACATGGAAAAAAATTCTCAACAAGCGGTATGTCACTTCAATGTAAGATCGCAATTAAGAAGGCATCCCGAAGACAATTTGCAGTGGAAAATTGGTTAGACGCCATCGTCAAGCATAGCCCTTTCCGAGACAATTCAAACAACGTTGTACCCTAAACCCAACAAAAGATTCAGAATATTAAAGCCATATCATTATCTTCTACTGCAAAGAAATAAAATGTTTAAGAGATTAAAAAATGACGAAATTTGTCTGCAGAAAGGAGGAGAAAATGATAATGGTTAGTCCCAGAACCTCGAACATACCGGTTCCCTTCACAAGTGGGGCATACACAGGGTTTAGTGACAACGGGATCATACAGAGGTGACCACTCTATATTTGCATTTCCTCGGCATAGTTTGCACTCCATGAATCCTCTGCCCTTGCAAACTGCACAAGGGGGTGCTGTCTTTTTCTACACCAATATGCAATCAGCTCATTATAAGAAGCACAATTGCAAAGTTTTCATAGCTTTTTTTCATTTCTCAATGCATTTTATCTGCAACATTTTTGGGGACTTCATGCTTCTCTACACATTTACTATTCTACAGGCAACTCTATATACGAGCAAAAAATATTGAACATATATAAAACTGAAAGGAGAATTATGACAGGAGTGCTACTAACTCTTTTAGCTTCAGTAACAGCTCTGAGGCCCTGTATAGCAACGGAAGAGACGAAAGAGAGACCCAAGAATCCGCCCGCCACCACACCTCCAGTAACCAACACCAAACGCAATGGATTTCCTCTCATTTTTCTATGATGAGAAAGCACTGTGGACCGAATTGTGGATTGATGCTTAAAAACAAAGTACTAAACACAGAAATTGGAAACCTGAAAACCCCTCTACCTTTCAGTGCTGCCGAAGCCTTTGCCCCCTTATACATTATCTTGACCAATGGGTGCACATAGGTGGTGTGGGCTTATACATAACCAGTGAAGGAGAGTCTTAGTTGTGGATATAGGTCATTAACTACAGTGCCACATTAGAGCATTTGCCATTCGTCTAATCTTTATGGGTTAATGATGGTTTTTTCGTTTTTTTCAACTAGGTTGAAATTAGGTGGAGGTTATAGAAGAATAATCTATCTATTAGGATAGAAGAATAACCTATGTATTAGTGGGATGTTAATGTCACTATTTTGTCAAGTTAGGTTAAGTCTGGATGTTGTTGGTATAGTTTAACTTCCTCAAAAATGATTTTAATTCTTAATTTTTTTTCATGAAGTAGGATCTTTTCTTATGAAGTTTGAACCTAAGATTTGGTGTAATTTAAACCTCATTTAAACTAATTTGTCTATGTTAATGATGTTATAAAATGTTATGTATTTTACAATTACTTTGTGTTTTAAATTATTTTCAATTCACATAATAAGAAAATGAGTGATAATGTGTTGGATAATTTCTTATTCACATAATAACAAAATGAGTAATAATGTGAAACAAACTTTAAGAATGGGATGGAATATGTTAATGTGGTAATAAGATTTGTAATTATTGTAAGTAGCATATAGATAATAATTATGTACTTTCCTCATATTCGGGTGCCCCCGAGGCCTCTGGCACATTTCCCAAGGCCCTTTGTCAACAGCCTCCACTTGGCTCGCATCCCTCACCAAGTGGCAAAACTAGCCTTTACACCTCCTCTCAAGCACCATCTATCTTCGTACCTCGCTCCTTTGCTTTCGCGCCCCTACAATAATCAGTCCATAACCATGAACATTCCATTCTCCTGGTTTTATTCACCCTATGTCATTCTCCCCAACATTTTCTCTAGTTCTAGCACTGTGACTTTGTGATGTTGCCAACTGATCATGAACCATGATAGGGGGAGGGGTCGGCGCCACAGTAGAGGAAGAGGTTGTGGGCGTCTCCCCACCACCTTCGATGACTTCACCATTGTCGCGATGTTTGATTACGAAGTTCCTAAGTCCATTCGCAGCGAGGTCCTTGCCATGGATGAGGCAGAAATTCGTAGAGGACGCCTGATGCTATGGGCTCTCAAGAACCTCCTCACATGACAACTCAAGGAAAGGGCTCAAGGGAGGTTGCAGACCTCTGGTTGGATTGTCGAGCTCTCTTCTCACCAAAGTCACTTAGTCTCCTCACGCAGGCGACTTGCTAGAGTCCTCCACGTCAAGTTCCCACCTAACATACCCTCCTCCTCCTCATCAGCTCCCTCCCCTTCCCATTCTTCGTCTGTTGGCTCCTCCTCCCTTCCCATTCCATGCACCCCTGTGGCCTATCCCCCTCCCTCCCATGCTCCTGTCCCCTCGATGGTTGACGCGTCCTCCTCCCCTCCTCATCCAAGTCCCTATGGGTGCTGCATTTTGGAGGAGCTTTCGATAGACACTGGCAGCACGCAGGCACAAGGCAGCGCGTAGTTACAATGTGGCACCAGCGTGGCAACAATGCAATTCCAATGTGGCAGAATTTAGCTCCTCAGTTTTATGGCAACTTTCAGTTTCATTTTCTCAGTCCAATCTGGCCTCTCAGTAGGAATCCTCAGTTTTCTTCTTTTGGAGGGTTGGCAGACCTGTGTCTTGAAGCCTTATGTCTCAATGTGCACTAGTTTTGGTTTCTCATGCAACAGTTATGTAATGCTAGATCTTAGGAGCATGTTTTTGGTTAATTGTCAGTTGTCCTTTGCAAACTCTAGTTTCTCCTTCTTAGGGCAGAGTCCTTCAGTTTTCTATATTTGATTTCCTCACTCAAAGGCAGAGAATGCACTCTTGTAGTAAAATATGTGATTTTTTGCTTGTTAATATAATGTAAATATATTTGCTTACAAAAAAAAAAATCTGTACTTTAAGGGTTTAGTGTAATTGGTTAATGTTGTTGATTATTTGGTTATATTTATGTTAGGAGGTGTCTAAAATGAATCCCTCTTAGTTAGGTGCATTATTCTACGTGAACATGTGTTGAAATTTCTAAGTCTATCCATTAGAAATTATTCCTGTACTATCTGATTTATTTCTTCCTACTTGTTCAGTTATTTAACAAGTTATTTACCATGTAAATATTGAAAATAAATACAAGTAAAGTATCAATACATACAGATCATCAATTGAAAGAAAACAAGCACAAGTGACACCGTTGTTTTTGGACTAATATCCCCGGAAAAACCCAATGTGGGAAAACTGGTGCAGCTATCAGAGGGTTTTGTTATTAGGCAGTTTCAAAATACAAGTTGGGTGCCAGAAATGGCTCACCCAAGAGAGAATTCCCTTAGCAGTAGTACCTCTCAATCGGAGACAGATATTCCAGCTAAATCACCAAAGGAACAATCCCACAGCAACACAGCAAAACACTTCTTCTACTCTCTGTCACCCTGATAGGGACTTCATCACCCTATCCAGCTCTCTAGTTCCAATCTTCCCCACGAAATCTCCCAACGTCAGCCTCTCTGGCCCAGCGTCAGCTCAACATTAGCCTATTTGTCCCAGCATCAGCCTCTCGGGGCTCTGCGTCAGCCTCTGGAGCCTCTCTGTCTCCCACGATGGCCCTCCTCAAGCTCTGCGCAGCTCCTGGCTACCTCTACGTGGTCTCTGCCTGCCTCTGCATGGTCTCTGCCTGCCTCTGTGTGGCCTCTAGCTAGCTCTACGTCAACCCTCTCCCAGCTTCTGTGTTGATGCTCCCAGTACTATCTCTGCCTCTCTGCTACTGTATTCACTGCCCCTCAGCTGCAACTCTGATCACCCCTTCGATTTCCTCAGCAAGCCCTACCCCAGAAAATTGAATTCTCGATCAACTCGGTGTGTTCTCCATCTGACCCTCAAGCCTCTTCTTATACCTTTCTCGTTGACAATTCAACGGCCGAGATTAAGTCCCTAATCAACGGCTAAGATTAGATCTGGCTTGATCCATGACTTTGGGACCAATCTAACTCAGTTTTATATTAATTCACATTAATATTTTGTTTTCCCTAAGTTTAGAGTTAGGGACTCCATTAAAAATATTAATTATTTTAATATCTCCCAAACTCGTTAGATTCTGCCCAAACCATTTCTGGGTCTTGGAGATCTCATGTGCTTTAGCCCCTCCACCAATTTTCAAGGCTAGATCACATATGATGCTACCCCAAATCAACACTCCCTCTTAGCGAGGATTGTGCTCTAGTAATACTCCTCACTGAGTATCACCCTGATCATCCGACATTGGTTCCTGTGTTGATGCTAGGCCTGTTGCCCAACATCCTCTACATTGTTGCATCATGTACTTCTACCCATGGCCCTGCCACTGCCACTGTTGCATCCGTACGACAGCTCCCTCTGCATTAGTGTTGCTGCCCATGGCCTTGCCACTGCCACTGCTAATTGTTGCACTGCAACTCAGTTACTGAGAAGTAAGTAACTGATCTTCCAATTCTGACTTCTCTGTCAGGCTAGAAACACTCCCGATGTTGAAGCTCCCTCTGTCGCTGACAAGTGCTCCCTCTCTGACCTTTGCGCTGTTGTAACAACTCTATGCCTCTCGCACTGCTGCCTCACGTTGTCCTGGGACTCCTGCACTGTAGCCCTCTTTGTCACTCCATCCGCATCTGTCTCTACCGACATCCACCAGTCCTGCTACTCCTCTTTGGGGCTCTCGTAGCAAGGTATAATCCAAGAGGTTGGGTACCTCAAGGATCCTGCCCCTCATCACCTGTAGTCCATCTGACTACAACTCAATGTCTCCCCACCTCTTCTCTCGAGGTGCATGAGCACTCATGGCACAGTCGTCATCATTCTCCACTTCCTTCTCTGCCTTAGTCGGCGCAGCCTTAGTCTCAAAAGCCTCTCCCTGGCTCTTCTTCCTAGGACACTGGTTTGCATAGTGACCTAGTTCCCCACAATGGAAGCACTTAACCTTGGAGAGGTCCTTCTTCTTTATTTTCTCCTGCTTTCCCGCAGATGCGAGATTCGCATCTTCTTCTTCTTCCTTCTTGATTTTGACCCCTTTTCCGCTACTCCCCGCCTTGGACAACCGTCTGATCTCTTCTTGACCAAGAGTCGTCCACAATTCCTCCCAATCTGGAAGGCTAGTACTGCCTAGTATGCTCTAGACAAATACCTCCCAATCCTCTGAGACTGCATTCAATGTGGTCCTCACCATCAGTTCCTGATCCGGTGTGGCCCCTATGGAAGTTAGCTGATCACGGATCTCCTTCAATCCATCGAGGAAGACATCTATTTGCTCTCCCTTCTGCATCTAATATGACCGTGGCTGGTTTTCAAGTAACATCCTCCTCTGCACAGAAGTATGTTGGTACAATTTCTTCAGGGCCTCCCACATCTCATTTGTTGTCTCCTTCTCGGCAATGTGTGGCACCACATGATCCTTGACACCATCAAAGATGATGCACTTTTCCCTAGCCATTGCCTCCTCGTACTTGTCATTTTTAGCTGGGTCAACTGGGATCACTATCGTTTTCAAGGCGAATTGTTTGATGCGATAATTGTCTAGAATGGACAAGATCCTGGCCTTCCAGGCTACGAAGTTTGAAGATCCGTCCAGTCTATCATACTCTCTTAGCCCATTCACTTCCATTTCGTTGCTCCTCTTTCGACTCTTTCAAGTCTCTCTACTTCTCGTCTAGAAGTTCTCGGTTTGACTCCCTCTGAGCCTCGAATTCCCTTCCGGAAATCCCTCTACCAATCCTCGGCAGCAACTCCCCCCTCCTTGGTCTAGCCCTGTTAGGTATTATTCTGACCATAGTATCCCACCAGCTTTGCTCCGCAACTTACCCACAACCTCCTATGCCCCATCAGTCTGAAGGTTAGAGCCTCTAGGCTCTACGCAATCTCGACACTGGCACAATCTGCACCTCCTAGCCATAGCGTCGATCCTTCATGGCTGAGAAAGATGATCGGGCACTACATAGGTCAGGTCTGCTCCTCTCTGCCTCAGCACTGATCCTCCTCCTTACTCGAACTGATGACGCAGGCTCTCTGCGTCACCCCTTTCTTGCTGCTTTCTGCTAGGAACAACTTCTGTCACTCGGGACAGCTGTTTCTGCTACTGCTGCTTTGCTCGGCTGATGTCTTCAGTTATCCTATGATCTGCAACCACGCTCTAATACCATGTTGGAATTTGTAAGTCTATACGTTAGAAATTCTTCTTGTACTATCTTATTTATTTCTTCCTACTTGTTTAGTTACTTAACAAGTTATTTACAATGTAAATATTTAAAATAAATACAAGTACAGTATCAACACATATAGATCATCAACAGAAAGAAAACCAGCACAAGTGACACTGTTGTTTTTGGACTAATATCCCCAGAAAAAACCAAATGCGGGAAAACTGGTGCAGCTATCAGAGGGTTTTGTTATTAGGCAGTTTCATAATACAATCTGGGTGCCAGAAATGGCTCACCCAACAAAGAATTCCCTTGGTAGTATTACCTCTCAGTCGGAGACAGATATTGTAGGAATTTACAGGGTAAGTTCCTCAGAAAGAATACCAAGAGGACACCGCTCACAACCAGATCTCAAATCAATACACCAGTATTTTTGACGTGGTTAAAACCCTCAGAGTGCAAGGAGGGAAACAGTCCACGGCCTGTCCCAACGTGGGTACAGACAATTTATTAATCAAAGAATGAAAAATTACATAAGCTTCTCTCATGCACGGATTTCCCGAACAATGACCCTCCATGCGCTTTAAATAGAACTCATGGACCAATCGGGTGTCAAGCCACGGATCAAGTGTCGGTAATACCGAGGTGAGAGTGAACCGTCGGATCACTACATATCGTGACCGTCGGATTGTAAGTTACAAAATGTACAACGGTAAAGAAACACACTTTACCTAACTCTAACCTAACTCTATACTAGACCAAGTTGAACTTAACTATATCCTATGTGTCGGAATATCCTAACATCCCCCCTTAAGAACAACTTGGGATAGGATTGAAGGATTTACAAATATGACACAATAGGAGAAGGAAGGAGGCACTAGAGCCTATCCCCCCTTAGTGACAACTTCCTGAACTCCAAGCATATATCGAAGTTTAGTGAACTTCGCCTCTGTGAGAGCCTTTGTGAAGATGTCTGCAACCTGATCATCTGTTGGACAATATTGCACTTCAAGAACATGGTCATGAATGAGCTTTCTGATGAAGTGCATGTGTAGTTCAATGTGTTTGCTGCGCTGATGCTGGACTGGATCTTTGCATAGCTGAATGGCACTTTGATTATCACACCAAAGTGTGGTTGGATGCTGCTGCTCAAAGCCAAACTCTGATAGGATCTGACGAAGCCACAAGGCTTCCTTACTAGCTTCCACGGCACCACGATACTCTGCTTCTGCTGACGAAAGAGAAATGGCAGCCTGTTTCTTACAAGCCCATGTAATAGGTCCTGAACCAAGAGTGAAGACATAACCGGCAGTAGACTTCCGATCATCAAGGTCACCAGCCCAATCAGAATCAGTGAAACCAACTAACAGAGGAGCTGCTTTGGCACTGTAATGAATCCCAAACTGTACTGTACCTCGAACATAACGAAGTATTCTTTTAGCTGCTTTCCAATGACTTTCACGGGGGTTTTGCATAAAACGAGCAACAAGGCCAACAGCAAAGGAAAGATCAGGACGAGTATGGGTTAAATACAAGAGTTTTCCGACAAGTTGACGGTATAAGGTAGCATCAACTTCAGGAGAAGTACAAGAGACTGAAAGTTTGACTCCAGACTGAAAGGGAGAAGGGGCTGGCTTACAGTCTTCCATGTGAAAATGACGAAGAATATCACAAGCATACTTGGACTGGGAAAGGAAAATACCCTCTTGGGATTGCAAGACTTGAAGACCGAGAAAATAGTGTAAGTGTCCTAAGTCTGTCATTTCAAATTTCTTTTTAAGGCTGGACTTCACATGGTTTATAAGGTTGGGATCACTACCAGTAAGAATAAGATCATCAACATAAAGAACAAGGATGATGAGAGAGTTGCCCACTTTCTTGGTGTAGACAGTATTGTCAGAATGACACCTAGAAAAGCCAGATTCTAAAAGAAAGCTATCCATTTTGGCATACCAAGCTCGAGGAGCTTGCTTGAGGCCATAAAGGGATTTCTTAAGTCGACAAACGAGGCTGGAGTCTGTTTGTATGAAGCCAATGGGTTGTTCCATATAGATTTCTTCCTGCAAGTCCCCATGCAAGAAGGCAGATTTAACATCCATTTGATGGACTTCCCATTTTAAAGAGGCAGCAAGGGAAAGAACAAGGCGGATAGAGTTCATTTTGGCAACTGGAGAGAAGGTTTCAGTGTAGTCAATGCCTTCAACCTGTGAAAAGCCCTTAGCAACTAGACGAGCTTTATGTTTATCAACTTTCCCATCTGGTCCATACTTGGTTCTGTAAACCCATTTGCATCTAACAAGTTTGCGTCCCTTTGGTAGAGGAACAAGATCCCATGTATCATTTGTCATCAATGAATGATATTCTTCATTCATAGCTGTTTCCCAATGTGGATGGCCTGAAGCTTCTGCAAAAGTGTCAGGATCATGATTTACTGGAGCTTGAGCCAGTAAAGAAGAGGCTCTTTCAAACTGAGAACGTGTACGTCGCTGATCTGTAGGATCACCGGCAAGATCACCTGCTGCATCCCGAGTAGCACGGACCCATCTTGGAAGTTGAGGATCCTGAGAAGGTGGGGAAGGATTATCATCCTCGCTTTCATCATCAGAAGAAGAAATGTTTTCAAAGATAGAAGAGATAGGAAGAGGTGGCACATCCGCCGGACTAGGCTCGCAGGCCGATTTATTTTCATCAAATTTTACATCTCTTCTAATGATAACATTTTTGGACTTAAATGGAATAAGTCTATAACCTTTTACATCTTCAGAATATCCAACAAAAGTACATTTCTCACTCTTAGGTTCTAAGGCTTTATGCTTTTCATCTGGAATATGGGCCCATGCTTCACTTCCAAACACACGAAAGTGACTTACATCTGGTTTAATGGAACTCCAAGCTTCTTCTGGAGTGATATTCTCTAGAACCTTAGTAGGAGTGCGATTGATTATATAATTTGCACAATTAATTGCTTCGGCCCAAAAACTAAGACTGAGTCCTTTAGATTGCAGCATACAATTAGCCATTTCCTTTAAGGTGCGATTTTTCCTTTCAGCTACACCATTTTGTTGTGGAGTGTATGGAACAGTATGTTGCATTTGAATTCCATTTTCGGTGCAAAAGTTGATGAATGCATTTTTAACATATTCTCCACCATTATCAGTTCTTAGCTTAAGAATTTGATGTCCAGATTGTTTTTCAACAAATGCTTTGAAGGCCAAAAAGGTGGTAAATACTTCGCTCTTGAGTTTTAAGAAGTATACCCAAGTGCGTCTGGAGAAATCATCAATGAAAGTTAAGAAGTACTTGCAGCCAGAGAATGAAGCAACAGGAAGAGGACCACATAAATCACTGTGCACAAGCTGTAAAGGGGCTGAGGCGTGCCAAGAGGCACGTTTGTCAAAACTGTCCCGATGATGTTTTCCGAGTACACATCCGGAACAAACACCATCTTTGCAAGATACCATAGGAAGACCTGTCACCATGTTTTCTTTACATAGATGCTGAAGGGAGCGATAGTTTAAGTGACCATACCGCTCATGCCAAAGTTTGCTCACTTCATCATTATGAGCAACAAATACTGAGGGAAGATGGGATGACCCAAAGTTGTGAAACTTATACAACCTTTTGGAATCATCAGCAAGACCAGTAGCTAGAATCTGTTTAGGATCTTTTAGATCCTTGATTACAACATCATGAGGTGAAAATTCAACAATTTTACCTTCACCTGAATGAGTTATCTGATAGACAGATAGAAGGTTGCAGGATAAGTTTGGAACACATAATACATCATTGAACTGACCATTGTCTAGATGAACAGTTCCAGTCCCTACAACATTAAGAGATCTATCATCACCAACATATATATTTTTGGTGTTACAATCATTTAAAGAAGAAAACATGGCTTGGTTTTTGGCCATGTGACAAGAGGCTCCAGAATCAATGAGCCACTCATGAGAATGAGAAGAAGAAGAAGATACATTTAATGCATAACCAGACTGAGATGATTGACGATGACATGCAGAAAATGCCGTTCCGGAAGTTGAAGTTGAAGTAGGCTCCAGATGGATGTTATGTTTCTTCATTGCGGCTTCCAAGGCTTCCATCTTCTTAAAGCATTTAGATTCTAAGTGGCCATCTCGATTACAAAAGTTACAATGTCTGTCAGTCTTCTTCCATTTGTTTTTATTGGTCTTGTCATATTGCTGAAATGATCTTTCATCTTGAGGCTGAGTTGGTTTAGGACCATTCCTTTGAGGATAAGACTTCTTAGGATTCTTTGAATTTGGTTGCTGCTGGGCGGCTAACGCTTTCGAGGAAGAGTTTCCAAGATTAAGAAGACCAAGGTGTAAGAGTTTTTCTTGTTCTCTTATTAAGGAATCACAAAAGGAGTCAAAGGAAGGGGGCTTGTAGTCTTTGCCTTGACAAATGAAAGCTTCCCTGGTAGAATGGAAAGTGGAAACAAATACAGAGTAGGCTGGTCCCAACTTAGTAAGGATGGAATAAATAAGGTTACCATCTTCTTTCTTAACTTTAACACCTTCCAAGAGATATCTAAGGGTCTTGAATTTGGACAAGAAATCTTCAATGCAAGAAAAATTATTAGGATCCAAAGTAAGCAACTCATTCTCAAGTTGATGGGCTCTAATTTCATTTTTAATCCCAAAAACTTTAGCAAGTTTTTCTAATGCTTCATGAGGAGTTTCAATTTCTGCAATGTGGAATCTAAGATCAGGAGAAACAGACATTCCTATCAAACCACGTGCTTGATCTTGTCGATTTTCCCATTTTTCGGCCTTGTCTTCATCTTTGGGTTTCTTCTCTTGGTCTGTGGCTATTCTGAAGAGACCTTTACTTCTAAGTAAATCTCCCATGTAGGCTACCCATTGGAAGTAGTTAGTGCTGTCAAGAATGACTTGGCATGGACTTTCCATTTTTTGAAAAACAACTGAAGCTGAAGATGCTGAAAGTAAGTGGTCCAATGGATAGATCTCGAAAAAATAGGCGGTTTTAAAAAAAACGGCTCTGAAAAAGGCTTCCGGATGAAGAAGTTATGGCTTTTTGAAAAAAAATTGTTGACGTTGCCGGCAAAGTGCGCGAATGTGCGGGAATGAAAAAATCCGCCCCCACAAAATGGAGACTTGAACCCAAGACCTCTACTCTCTTAAAAGATCTTTGAACCAATTGATCTATACAAAATATTTGAGAGAGAGAGAGAGAGAGAGAGAGAGAGAGGGGGGGGGGGGGGGGGGGCCTCGATTTGCGTGCTTGCCTTGGGAAGACTCTTTTCCCCTACAAAACACAAAACACAAAACCCAACACGAATATCCAAAGAAAAACGAACCTTACGGCTCGAAGTTAGCTTTTAGCCGAAAAACTAAATATTTTTCTCAATGTTTCTGATTTTCCGAGATCACACTAAGGTGCAGGGAAAAGAGCATACGCATGAGAAAAATCCTTTCTTTCTGTTTCTGATTTGCCCAGATCGCACAGAGTCGCAGGGCAAAGAGCATACGCAGAAATGAAAGGTATAGATCCGGAAAAAAAAAGGCTAAATAAACCGAAACCGAAATAAGCAGAGAGAAAATGACAGTAAACTGCAAAAAAAAACACTGTATACCTCCCGATCTGAAAAATGACGCAGCTAGGGCTACCGGAAACCTTTTCGCGTGAAACGAAAGGGGTTCCTCACTGAAACAGATGCTCTGAACGCAACAGAGCAGTCCTCTCGGCCCGAAAGCAGTCAGAAACAGCAGATCTAGGAAACGACAGCCGCATGCAGTTCTACCGGCTTCAGATTTGGATCACCAACGGATGCGGCCCTCAAATAGCTCCGATACCATGTAGGAATTTACAGGGTAAGTTCCTCAGAAAGAATACCAAGAGGACACCGCTCACAACCAGATCTCAAATCAATACACCAGTATTTTTGACGTGGTTAAAACCCTCAGAGTGCAAGGAGGGAAACAGTCCACGGCCTGTCCCAACGTGGGTACAGACAATTTATTAATCAAAGAATGAAAAATTACATAAGCTTCTCTCATGCACGGATTTCCCGAACAATGACCCTCCATGCGCTTTAAATAGAACTCATGGACCAATCGGGTGTCAAGCCACGGATCAAGTGTCGGTAATACCGAGGTGAGAGTGAACCGTCGGATCACTACATATCGTGACCGTCGGATTGTAAGTTACAAAATGTACAACGGTAAAGAAACACACTTTACCTAACTCTAACCTAACTCTATACTAGACCAAGTTGAACTTAACTATATCCTATGTGTCGGAATATCCTAACAGATATTCCTGCTAAATCACCGGAGGAACAATCCCACAGCAACACTGCAACACTTCTGTTGCTCTCTGTCACCCTAATAGGGGCTGCATCACCCTATCCAGCTCTCCAGCTCCAATCTGCCCCACGAAATCTCCTAGCATCCACCTCTAGGGTCTATGTCAGCCTCTATGGCCCAGCGTTAGCCTATTTGGCCTAGTGTCAGCCTCTCGAGGCTCTGCATTAGCCTCAGAGCCTCTACGTCTCCCACGCTGGCCCTCCTTAGGGTCTGTGTAGCTCCTGGTTTCCTTTGTGTGGCCTCTAGTTGGCTCTGCGTCAACCCTCTCCCTGCTTCTATGTTGATGCTCCCAGTACTATCTCTACCTCTCTGCTACTGTATTCACTTCCCCTTAGCTACAACTCTGATCACTCCTTCGATTTCCTCATCAAGCCCTGCCCCAGAAAATCGAATTCTTGATCAACTCGGTGTGTTCTCCAACTGACCCTCAAGCCTCTTCTTATACTTTTCTCGTTGACAACTCAATGGCCGAGATTAAGTCCCTAATCAATAGCTAATATTAAATTTGGCTTGATCCATAACTTTTGGACCATTTTAACTCAGCTTTATATTAATTCACATTAATATTTTATTTTCCCTAAGTTTAGACTTAGGGACTCCATTAAAAATATTAATTATTTTAATATCTCCTAAACTGGTTAGATTCTACCCAAACCATTTCTAGGTCTTGGAGATCTCATGTGTTTTAGCCTCTCCACCAATTTTCAAGACTAGAGCACATCCGATGAAACCCCAAATCAACAACATGTATATTAGGATGCCATTAACAAATGTCAAGAAGCATCCCTTCGATGTCCTCAATAGATTTTCCTTAAAACTGAAACTCAAGTCAAACAAAACCTGTTGTAAAAAATAACTCATGTTTCTTGTTAGATTGTCATTTGCTTTCCATTAAGTTGTCATCTTGTGTAAGTTTAGTATGTGTTTTGTAAAGATTAAATAAGTTTCCATGTGTAACAACCCTCGTAAAAAATTCATGTAAAAAAAATATAAGAGAAAGGTCATGGGACGCATATTCCAAGTTAAATGTTGGGCAAAAGCATCCTAATGGGTGTTCATTTCAGTTATTATGGCCAAAGGAAATTGGCAAAGGCAATGGCAAAGGCTTTGGAAAGGCGAGAAGCATTAATTGACACTTTATTTATCAAAATAAAGGAAATTAGGAGAAAAGGAATGTGAAAGGTCACATGTTGCATGTGAGGGGGAAAATGATGGAAAATAATGGAAAATGAAGAAAATAGAGACCTCATTGATAAAAAGGCTTATGAGGATCAATTGGTAGCCTTTTTGCAGTTTTGGGTGGAGATTTCTCTTTATTCTCTCTCTCTCACACTCTTGGACACTTAGAGCATTCTTGGAGCATTATAACATTGGATCAAGAAATTCAAAGGAAGGACAAAGAAGGCAAAGGGAAGCAAAGATCAAGCAAGGAAGAGCAAGATCAAGCAGCTACAACAGGATTACTTGCAGGTATTGATTTGCATGTGTGATTGCTAGATTTGGCATGCATGGTACGTGCATGTGTGTATTTGGTTCTCTTGTCATCATTGGCATGGGTTTTGTCAGGTGGGACAGTGATCTTCATCCTTGCCTCTCCATTTCTGGATAGCCATGGTGTGATGGGTCTCTTTTATTTGGTTAAGTTGGATTGTGGGATGGTTTTGAAACTGAGTGAGGCAGTCTCTGAAACAAAGAACAAAAGGCCTAGGAATCCTTGTACCAGTATTGGGATTGTGGTAAAGTTGAATGGTGTGTACCTTGGTGGACCTAAGAATCCTCAACTAGTGAATGGTGGGATATATGGTAAAGCCTAGAGTTGTGTGCCCTTGAGTCGGCCTAGGAATCCTCAACCGATGAATGGCGGGACATATGGTAAATCCTGGAGGGTGGGTTCATGATTAAGCCTAGGAACTTTTGACCATTGTATGGTGGGATATATGGTAAACCCTAGAGACTAGGAGACATGCAAATTCCTCACAGTGTAGGTGGAGAAATCTGATAGCATCCATGCTTGTTTAGGGCCTAGTGATCCGATGGGGATTGCAATAAAGCCTGGTTGTATTTATGAGGGTTCGGGCCTAGGAATCCCTTAGTGGGATATACGGTTAAGCCTGAGGAAGCTTTGGTTGGTTTTGTTGTGATTCCCACATTCATGCTTGGAAAATGGTACGTGGGTGATTGACTGAAAAAAAAACAAAAACAAAAACAAAAACAAAAACAAAAACAAACAAAAACAAACAAACAAACAAACAAATATTTGGTTCAACCAATCTATGGTCAGGTGATTCGTGGAAATCCCATACCTGGTTGGCTTTTGCATTCATTAATAAGATCTCTTTCTCCTTGGTATTTCATGTGTAAATGTACTAGCTTATATGTGGATTTTATGGTTGTTATATCCTTTTTATTTTTGTTGGTTAGATGTTGGTTATGAGTATGTTTTATGACAAACTTGATGTATGGATCTCATCATGTTTTGATTTGCAAATGAATGTACAATGAAAATATGACCTAATAGAGGATAATGTAGCTATTTTGATATGGTAACAATGCTTCCTTACGAATCTCAAATAACTATGATACCCTATGCTCAAATCTAATGGTATGACTTGTAGAATGCATATTTGTGACATGTTTGACGAAATGTCTGTCATGTAGGGGTCCAATCAAGTCATTGATGAAGTGTTTGCATTAGTAACTTTGTTCCAATGTCATTTATCATTTCTGGAAGTTTCATGAAGTTCGGGGCAATGCCCTGAGTCCCAACCTTGAAAAAGTGGCATAGAATCTAGGGTCGTTGGCTCAGAACTAGCTGAAAAAGTCCATAGTCATTGGCATGCCTTGTTGTGGGAGCAACTAGAAGGCCTTAGTTGCATGCATGGCTTGTCATGGGAGCAACTGAGGGCCCGGGTTAGTGAAATGTCAAGTTGCCTTAGGGGTTGGTCACCTAGAAGGGTTGGTTGGATCCTAAAGGTTATGTAGCACGTGTGAAAGGTCAAATTGGTTTGGTTTTGTCAGTTCCAGTTCCTTAAATGTTGTACATGGGGAGTTGAATCACATCATGGTAGCCTCTCGTCAAATGTTTACCCTAGCAGACTGGTAAACTCGGGTAAATGTGAGAGGAGGGTGTTACAGAGTGGTATCAGAGCATGGTTCAACACTTGGACTGGATGGGCGAAATGTGGGTGTCACACACGAATGTAGGTTGTATATGTGCTTGATGTGTATGCATGATGATGGTCATTGTTGTAGTTGTGTTCTCATGTAGAAGTTGATGATGTTGTTGTTGGGATGTGTTTGTCGTGAATGCATGTTGGTTGTTTATGCATTTGTTATGCATGTTAGTGTTTGTATATTGTTATGCATGCATTGTCATGGTTATAGTTGTCATGCATGAGGTCATTTTAGGCACTTTAGTTCATCATGATGTTGTTGGTATGTTATGATGTTGATGCATTGGTTGAGATAGAGTAGGAGATGCAGATCATCAAAGTGAAGTTGCGGCACTAGACTTCGGGGTGAGAGGAGATCATCATATAGGCTTGTATGTTTAGCATGCAAGTATGTGGTTAATGGTTGTTATAAGAATTAGGGTTACTTATATGCTTGTCATTATATTGTTGTTATGGTTACATGTATGATAAATGCTAGTTGATCAGCGTAGTCATATGCACATGTGTCGTATTGTCATGAATGGTAGTAATCTGTTATTGAATGCATTGTGGTCATATGCCTAATGATTATGGTTATTGCAGTTGAGGTCTTGATGGTATTATGTTTTATGCTAATTTGGATTGACCTATGCAGATGATTATGGTTATGACATTCAAGTATGAGTTAATATATTTTGATATTATGTCATACTAATTTAGACTAACTGTGCATATGTGATTGTTATGCATGAATAGCAATGCTTATAAACTTATGATGTGAACCTGTTAGCTAGTTACTGCCATGGATATCATGACCTTATTTATGTTTTAGTTGATGTGTTGTGAAGTTATATCGTGTTAATCTAGATTGATTGTGCAAACAATATAACCTCCCCTAAGATACATTAAGGTATGAGTTTGCTTATGTCATCTATTTGGTGTTTGAATGTTTGATTATGTCGTTTATTTGGTGTTTGAGTGTTTGGTGTCGATTATGTCGTCTATCTATTTTTTGAATGTTTGATTAATTGCATGGTATGAGTATGTGTTTATAAGATTTCTTGAAGAATGTTATTGTTTCAAGGCAGTTGTACTAACACATGATGTGTTGAGATAGAAGATATGTATTTGAGTGCAAGTAGGTGCTAGTTGTCGTATTATGATTAATGACTGTTAGTTGATTATGACATGGCTATTAGTCTTGGTAAAGGTTGGTTTCAAATTAATAGATATGATGTCTTGACCTTTGGAACGTGTGATTGACATATATGAAAAGTTGCAAGGAATCATGCTTGGTATTAGCATGACAAGGTAATAGTTGATTTGTTTATATAACTATTTGTTGGGTGATGTGACAGTACATAGTAAGACTCGATTGCAACAAGGTAAAAGAAAGGAATTGGGTGAGAATTCCTTTGGCTATGTTTGGAAACTGCAATTCCAAACAAATGAATGCTTTGAATACATGAAGTCTTCTTAACGTGGATTTTGTCTGACATCATGTAGATATGTGATAGATTCATGAACAGGTATAACAGTTGGTTTCTAGTTATAGCTGGATTCGTCAAGGGAATTGGAGTCCATTGAGAGATGGCATGGATGTGTTCAATTACAGGGAAGCTTGCTTGATACAACAAGGTAAGGTAACTGGTATATTGTTATATTTATTTATACATGGATAGTTGTGTGTCTATGGCAGTAGGGTGCAGGGGATTGCATGGCAAAAGAGATTTCTATGAAATATTGAAGAAGGCTTTGCTTGAGCTTTTCCTTGGAAGCTTGGGATCCATGTTGATTGATTCGTGGTGTTGTTGTTTGTTTGTGCTTTTGGTATTTTTTGATTTATTTTTTCTTGATTTGTAGTTTCGTTTATGTCTATTGTATGGCCTTGCCACTTTGTTTGTGGTGTCGGTTGCTATTGGTTTTCATTGTTTTCTTCTTGTTGGATTTATTGTTCTTGTCTTTTATGTTTTTAGGGTCTTGGGATTTGGTTGGGAAAGAGGGAAGTTAGTGGAGCTCGTGGAGAGATGAATGAAGTCCAACAGGCAATGTAAGACTTGGATGAAGCCTGTGTTGAAGAATCTAAGGCATCTAGGCTATAATGAGATTCTTCTGACGATAACTATTTGTGAAGCACTTTTTAATTTTTCTTATTAACACAATATTCTCTTATTATTATTAGTGTGTGATCTCTTTCATCATCAAACAGTTACTAAAAACAAAAGAGACAAGAACACAAGATGTTGGCTCTTAGCCAGGGAAAAAACTCTCTCCTAGAGAGGAAAACCTTTCTACAAAATTCTCTTATTGAAGCTTCAATTGACAAATGCCAAACTCTAGACCCTTGACCAGTATATCCTCCAAGAACAGGACACGGCCTCTCTTCCTTTTTTCCTTCAATCGATGCCTTCTTATTCTTTGCACCTTGATCTCTTCCTTCTTACTTCTTCCGACTACTGTTAGCTCCTTTTCTGGCAACTGCAGAAACCCTAGGTCTCCTTAGAGACCTCTTCTTTGGAGTCTTCCTTTCCTTCTCTACTTCGCTTGGAAATCTTCCCTTTCCTTGACACTTAGGCTAGAGAATGAGACCTTCCTTGAGAGATATTTCCGAGTTAAGAGGTTCATCCTCTTACCCTACTGCAGGTCTAATTTTTTTGCATGTGTGGCTGATATAGACTTGTACTTGGCCCTTTTTCCTACTCCTTTCCTTCGCATGATATGGAGGCCTATTTGGAGCCTCTTTTTCACCCAAAACACCTCTTCTTATGTTGTTGCACTTAGGGTTCTATTATGACAGCAGAATGACCCTTCTTCCTTCACACATGTGGCAGAGATTAGCCCTAAAACAACCCTCCCAAACTCGGTTTCTCTTCCTTCTTCTTCACTGCCCTAGAATCACCTTTATGCTCCTTTTTCGCACTTCTTTTTCGACCTTTCTTCTTCACTGATTTCAAAGATGATTGATGGTCTAGTTGTGAGGTCGAATGGCCCTATATATAGGAGTTTGTCCCTCCTATTTGGCTGACTTGAGCTAGTGAGGCCCACTTGAAGAGGAGACTTGTCTTTTGCTTTGGAGGATCTCTTTTGACATATTTATTTGACTCTAATACATAGACTTACATAGTGTAACATGCCCATATGGGTCTTCAACAATTACATTGACTCTTTGACTTTCCTATAAGCATTTCAACATGTTGTAGACCTATCAAATGGACAAGAAATCCATTCTTGATAATGACAAAAATAATAATTCTTTTCTTTTACAAGTACAAAGATCAAAATTACATTTATGAAGACCGAACCTAGTTAGATTTTCTTCAACAGCCCGGTGCATGAATAAAGGGCAGTTGAAGGCAAGAGTATGATAGCTAGTTGGATTGGTTGGGTCCATTAAGATAAATGGATGATGGAAGAGCAGTCATGAAAAAGGTAATCAAGTAAGGTAAAGTGAATAGACTTGTGGCATCAGATGCCTTGACTATGTTGGGAACTATTTTTCTCAATGTTGTGCATGCTATGCACGCATAAAGGGAGTTCTCTTAACCTAGACCTTACGATATCTAGTAGTTATGTTAATATCATGATTATGTTGATGTTTATATATGTATACATGTATGTATGTATGTTGTGTCTGACATGGTCATCATGGGTCATGATTGTTGTTACATTAATGTTTATATATATATATATATATATATATATATATATATATATATATGTCATTGTCTAAAAGTATGATGGTTGTCTTATGCTAATTTTATATATATGTATGTATGCATGTGTGTATGTCATTGTCTGACAGGGTTGTGAGGGATCATTCTTGTGGAGGAATGATTGTGTATGCATGCGAATGGCATGAAGAGGTTCCTGATTTATGAGGAATCAAGTGGGAAGAGTATCCCTGATGGATCTACAAGGTCAACATCATATGGATATGAATTGATATTATATGATTGTATTACTCCTATGTTTATTCTATGGCAGGTAATGTTGAGGGATACATCAGCGGAATGAAAGTAGCATGATTTGCGACATGTTGGGACAAGCATGGATGGTGGAAAGCCACTAGAAGTAAGGTTGTCTGCTAGAGACAATGTGGCTTCTAGGTGTGCAGTACTATTGTTGTGTATCTCTTGTACATGATGTACTTATAACATTGTGTGCATGTTGCATATATTGTATTGTGTGCATATAGTGTTGTGTGTGTGTTGTATATGTGGTGCTATGTACATATGGTGTTGTGTATGTATAGTATATGTGGTTTGATGTACATATGGTGCTATGTACATGTTATATATATAGTATTGTTTACATATGATGTTGTGTGCCTGTTGTATATATGGTGTTGTGTGTATATTGCATATGCAGTGCTGGGTATAGATGGTGCTATGTACATGTTGGATATGCAGTGTTGTGTACATAAAGTGTTTTGTGCATGTTGCATATGCAGTGTTATGTACATATGGTGCTATGTACATATGGTGTTGTGTGTATGATTGTACATGTGGTGCTATGTGCAGGTGGTGATGTGTACATGTTGTGCATGTGGTGTTGTGTACATGTGGTGTCGTGTACATGTCACGCATGTGGTGTTGTGTACACGTTGTGCAGGTGGTGCGATGTACATGTGGCATTGTGTACAAGTTGTGCAGATGGTGTTGTGTACATGTGATTTTGTGTACATGTTATGCAGGTGGTGTTGTGTACAGGTGGTACTGGTGTACATGTGGTATTGTGTGCATGTCGTACATGTTGTGTTGTGTCCATGTGGTACTACGTATGTGCATTTTGTAGTCATGGTGTTGTCATATGTGTATTCGTTGTGCTGTACTCTATGTACGTATATGTATTGTGTTGTACATTGGGTGTAGGTGTATGTATTGTCTTGTGTTGTACACCGAGTGTAGGTGTATGTGTTGTGTTGTACACCTGATGAAAGTGTATGTGTCGTGTTGTACGTCGGGTGTAGGTGTGTGTGTTGTATATCAGGTGTAGGTGAATGTATTGTATGGTGTTGTATGTCATGTATGGTTGTATGTGTGTGATGCACACTATGTGTATGTGTACGTGGTTGGGGAGAAGGTATTGGGTGTTTGTCGGGTGTGGCAACCGATCCGATGTGCGTACGGAAAGGACAAAGGATAAAGGTAGAAGCTAAGGATCGATTAAAGGATAAGTATCAATATTTTATTTCAGTTTTAATTATGCATGTGATCTATGATTCTGATTTATGATGGTTACATGTGATCTATGACTTTTATTATGATGATTGTGCTTTGAGCTAATCAGATGTGATATGTTTATACATGATGATTTGGTCAAGAGATGGTTTGTCTTGTTGTGACATGACGTGAACAAAATTGCAAGTGTACCTTGTTGACAAGCTACCAATGAGGTATGATTTGAATTTATTTCAATTCATTTTGAATCTAATGGAAATTATGTGCTTGGTACAGGAAAGTATGGAAATACCCAGACTAGGTGGTTGAAACTGACTACAAGAATTAGCAGTAGCAGAAAAGGAATTGAAACAGGTAGCAGTATGTTGGTAAAGCATTTCAGGAGTAGGGCCATTGTGGGACACTGGTACCCAATAGTGCCCATCAATTTCCATGAGCATGCAATGACTAGTATGATGGTTTTGAGGCAAGGATATGCCTTGGTTTTGTACCTTCCTGTGCGAGGAAGCCTTTCCAAGGGATGGATTTCTTGGGAAAGAGGATGCCAGGGAAATTAGAAGGTGAGTGACTACACGAAAGGGCATGACTGGATTTCCCAAGGGACTTGCTAGCCCTGAGGTGCAGCGCTGCTAGTTTGAAGATTAATGGAAGAGGATGATCCACTTTACTGTCCTAAAAAGGGCCCCACACGGGCCATCACTCCACTCTCCCCCACTCTTCCATTTACATTCTATTCCGCTCATATCTTAACCCAACCCTCACTTCATAACAAAACCCTCTTCCGCCTTAGCCTTAAATAAATTAACCCAAAAACCCCCGAAAAACCTTACCTTTCCGTCCATACGCGCCCTTCGCACATTTCTTGAGGACATCCCGTACCTCCGTGTCCCTCTGCCATTGATCTCTCCCGCCAATCTGATGGCCCATATTTCACCTGATCGACGGGACATGCTCGATCGATCTCCGACGTTAGATCACTCCCGCTAGATCTAACAACTGTCGCTCTTATGGTGTGGGCAACTAGCGAGAG
This sequence comes from Pinus tabuliformis, assembly GCA_031772625.1. Lineage (NCBI taxonomy): Eukaryota > Viridiplantae > Streptophyta > Pinopsida > Pinales > Pinaceae > Pinus > Pinus tabuliformis. The sequence continues at coordinate 29,444,534 of CM062808.1, read as the reverse complement.
GAGTACCCGCCTGATAAAGGCAGTTTCTCTCTCTCCTCCTTCGCTACGTGACGTGCAGTGAGTGGCATCAGGTGGACTTCACCCTTTACCGCTTATCGCCCGATAGAAACCATAACCACCCAAACAAAACCATCCCCGGGGCGCTATCGTCTGAGCACCTCCTCTGCCCAATAGCCGTCCGATCTGTCCACCGAGATCTAACGGCTCGGACTTTTCCGCTCCCACCAAAGACCGCAAGCCTCATGCAATCAATCTCCTCCATCCATTTCTTCCGATCCAGCGGCCCTCATTCATGATTGCTCCTGCTTGTCCTTCGCCATCTTGCCATTACTCTGTTCTTCCTAATTAGCATGTCCAGCCACCCATGCACCTCATACTCTACTTCCTATCAATTACCCGAGAAGGAAGGTGGTTGACTTTGTCAGTATTGTGACAGTCAGGCCGCTGAACTGAAATACCAGAAAGCATGGCCGAAAGAGGAAGGACACAACACGATACAAGCAAACAGAATTAAATAGTCATGGAGCCTCACTGGCACAATCAAGCCAGCCACCTAACAGGGGAAGCGTTGTACCATAATTAATTATCATTTTTGTGATGGAAGGAAAATTGTGTCCTTGTACGCAATCGGGTAGTTAAAGACAGTGGGGACAGATTAAGACACCTCGAGCCCTAAAAAGCTCAAGAGCATTGTAAAGAGCTATAAAGAGTTGAAAGTAAGATGTAATCAGGGTTCAACTTCTAGAGACTATAGATACTTTTCTACTCAAGCTTCTTATCTTCATTCATCAATAATACAAGCTTCTTTTGTTGTCATATGTTCAATGCCCCAATTTCTCTTCTGTTCTAAGCTTGCACTTGAACAGACCGTTCAGGTTTCTTTTGTGTCTAATGCCAGATAACTGTCATCTTATCTCTGTGTTGATGTATTAGATTTGCAAGTTTCATTTACTCTTTGTAGCTGGCCATCATATGTTTATGTATGTATCTGCTAATATGGTAAGTATTCTCCATTCATTCACCTAATCTACAAACTATTGAGCATTGGTGGTCTAAAGCCTTGTGGGCTGAGGGTGTTCATGTAGGTCTTGAGTAATAACAGAGTCAAAGTGGTTATTCGGCTTGATTCAAACCATTATTTATTCCAATAGTTAAGAGAACAATATTGAAGATTATATGTTATCAGGCATCTCCGAGCTGCAACCATATGAGAGTTTCCTGGAGTGATAACATAATTGGCGCCGTTGCCGAGGAGAGGAAACTGAAGCTCAGCTTCCCTGGGAAACGACATAGATCCAACTTTGATGATAGACAAAGTCTGGGCACATTTTTGGTTGTAATAATCTATCTGGCGACTCTATTGGAGGCTGAACTTCTTGGCGACTCCACATCATAGTTCTAGTTCAGTTTGTGAGGCATACTCGGAGAAATCCTCAGAAGTCACCAGCTGACCCAGTACCTGACCCTGAAAAGATCATCAAAGAAAGAAAGGTATCACAAAAAGGAGCATCAAGATCAGGTAAACCTAAACAATATTCTATATCTCTGCAAGAAAGGCTCGTAATAGAACAAATACATGTTGAGAGTGTAGCTTCTAATACTAGCAGCGAAGAAAAACTTTCAGAGTTTGATAAAGCTCCTTATTCTTTAGGTCCTCCTTTTGCTTTAAGCCCAAAGGAAACCCCACCTCCTATCCATCATACCCCTTTAGTCTTATCAGTCACTCCTCAGCCCTTTTTCGTTCAAACTTCTAGTACCCTTCTAGCCACCACAGCCATGGCAGATCCACAAGCACCCACCAAAATGGAGAGAATTATAGCTGCTAGGTATGGACCTCTAGTACTGCCTGTTCCTTTAAATGTTATGCCCACTGCAGAATATCAGAAATACATGCCTAAGTTTACTGGGACAGAAGGGGTTACAACTGAAGAGCATCTTGAATCATTCTATAGCTATGCTGATAATCTAGAAATTAGTGAAGATGATGTGTGGATGAGAGTATTTGTCCAAAGCCTAGATGGAGAGGCTAGGAAATGGTTCAGAGAATTGACCCCGAGGTCTATAACAGATATTGAAGCATTGGATGATGTATTATTAAAGCATTGGGGAGATAAGAAAGATCTTCTCTACTACCATACTGAGTTTGGGAACCTAGAAAGGGAAAACGGTGAGTCACTATATGATTTCAATAAAAGGTTTAACCGCATGTATAGCAAGATACCAGCCGAAGTGAAACCCACCCCTACCTCTGCTAAACTCACCTATGCCAATGCTTTTGATTCTGACTTCTATCTACTATTCAGAGAGAGGAGATGCACCACTTTGGCTGAGATGCAGGATGCAGCCTTGGAGGTAGAATCCAACATCATGGCTGTAGAGAAACTCAAGGGACATGTTGATCGAAGGAGACAGAGGGGTGAATCTTCATCATCTTCAGATCCCAAGTTAGATAAGATGACCAAGATAATAGAATCATTAGCCTCTGAAATATCTAAGCTAAAGATGGAACAACACTCTAGGAAAGGAAGAGCTCCTAATGCCTTTGCTTTTAGAAATCCAAACCCATACAGAAGAATTAATGAGCAGTTGCAGGCTCCTCAAAGAAACAAAGATGCAAATGAAGACCCCCTTGCAAAATGCAGCCATGGATGAATATCAGTATGAGGAAGGCGAGGAGATCCATTTTCTGGAAGACAAGGGAAGTGCCTCCTTTTTTACCCTAGCTGCATATGAAGAGTCACTATCCGAGGACCAAAACAACCAAGAGTGGGATGGTGGGGTTGTTCTGCAAACTGATGACCAACACAGATACAATCTAAGGTCCAAGGTGAATACTACCCAGAAAACCCCTGTTCAGAGGGCTATCGTCCCTACAATGCAGCAAACTAACAAGAAAAAACGATCAGCAACTGATCCCACCATTCCCAAAGCTCCAACTCAAGAGGTAAGAGGCCCTGACAAGCCCCCTCCCCCCTTCAGTTTTGAATCGGAAATCCAAAAGCTGAAAATATCTATACCTCTTATGGAACTAGTGAAGAATGAATCCTTTAAGAGACCCATCCTTGAGGCCCTTGAGCTTAAAACCACACAAGCATCCAATGACTATGTGAATTTGCAAGATGATAAGCCGGTCGTTGTCCTCAGCCCAATGATTGAACATTCTAATGAAATTACCCATCATTCTATGTCTCCTTGACCATTCATGACAAAATCCTTCACAATTGTCTGTTGGACACAGGTGCCAGCCATAATCTAATGCCCAAGGCTGTCATGGATGAGTTGGGCCTGGACATCACTAGGCTGTATCATGACTTGTTTTCTTTTGACTCTAGAAAGGTGAAATGTTTGGGGTTAATCAAAGACCTAGCCATCACCTTGTCTCAGCTGCCCATGAAGAGCATGATGATGGATATTGTGGTAGCAGATGTCCCCCCTAAGTTTGGCATGTTACTTTCCAGAGGATGGATTAAGAGATTAGGTGGGACATTGCAGAATGACCTGTCTTATGCCATTGTCCTGGTCTTTGGAGGTGAAAGCAGGAGATTGTACAGAGAGGCTTAGTTAGCTTATATCATCAGCGATGAAAGGAATCCTACTAATCATCCCATCTATGTTGTTGATACTGATTTTGGGGCCTGTATCCTCCAAGTAGAAGAATCCTAGTTGGCCTCCATACAGCTTAGACAGCCGGTTTGCCATATCACAAAGGAAGGAAGCCCACAAATCTGGGATATGTTCTTTGATGGAGCTTGCTCTAAGGAAGCTACAAGAGCAGGTGTAGTTCTTGTATCTCCCACACAAGAATGCATACATTTATCTTTCAAGCTAACTTTTTAGGTCACCAATAACATAGTAGAATATGAAGCCTTGATGTTAGGCCTAAACGTTGCTAAAGAAATGGGCATCAAATATCTGAAAGTATTTGGAGATGCAGATCTTATTATTCAACAGGTGAACAAGACATTCCAAGCAAAGCACCCTAGGCTGAAGGCATACAGAGATGAGGTATGGAAGCTCAAGGATTCTTTCAATAGCTTTAGTATTTCGTACATCCCTAGAGCTAAGAATCAGCTTGTTGATTCCCTTGTTGTGTCTGCTAGCACTTTTATCCCTCCTTTGCCTCCTAAGTTGACTTATGAAGTCCAAGTGAAATATAGACCGTCTTTGCCTGACAATGTCAAGTACTGGAAAGTTTTTGAAGATGATGATGAAGTCAATAGGTTTCTACAGGTCATTGATGAATTCTCTGAAATGCAAATTGACCAAGAGAATGAAGCTATTGAGGAATGTAACCAGTCCAAGCTGAGAGACAAAATTGGCCAGGATAGCATTGTGCAGCTGCCTAGTAATCATATACCCAAAGGGTTGGTGCCCTTAGAGAGGTTGTTTGACCATAACGATGTACCTTATAAACCTGCTAAAAAAGAAAGTGAGTCTGCAGTTCATGAACATAATATAGGGAGTCCAGCCCATCCAAAATATATCAATTTGTCCACTCACTTGTCCTCTGTCCAAAGCTCTGAGTATTGCACCCTGATGAAACAATTTGCTGATGTCTTCACTTGGGAATACAGCGACCTTAGAACCTATGACACCAGCATTATTCAGCATAAGATTCCACTGGAGAAGAACACCATCCCCTTCAAGCAGAAATTGAGGCCGATTAACCCTCTCTTGTTACCTTTGATTGAAAAGGAGATCAAGAAGTTGCTAAATGCCAAAATCATAGTTCCCCTAAGGTACTCAAAGTGGATAGCTAATCTTTTGATAGTGAGGAAGAAGAATGGAGAAATCAGGCATTGTGTTGATTTCAGGAATCTGAACAAGTGCTCTAAAAAAGATAACTACCCCCTGCCCAAGATGGAACATTTGCTGCAAAAAGTTTCAGGGGCTAGAGTCATGTCTTTCTTGGATGGAATTTTAGGCTACAATCAAATTGCCGTACATCCAGGAGACTAAGAAAAGACTGCATTTGCTACTCCTTGGGGCACTTTCATGTACTCTAAGATGCCTTTTGGACTGATGAATGCTGGGGCTACTTTTTAGAGGACCATGGACATAGCCTTCATGGGAGAGAGGGACAAGTTTTTCCTTATTTATCTTGATGATATAATAGTTTTCTCCAGCACTCACAGGGATCATTTACAGCATTTGAGAAAGGTGTTCCTAAAGTGTAGAAGGTTTGGAATTTCAGTAAATCCAAGGAAGTCACAGTTTGCTCTTGAAGAAGGCAAACTTTTAGGGCATATTGTTTCTGCTGCAGGTGTCAAAATTGATCCAGAAAGAGTTCAAGCAATACAGACATTGTCCATCCCAAGGTCAAAAAGGGACATCCAATCCTTTCTGGGTAGAATTAATTTTGTGAGGAGGTTTATTCCAAACTTTGCAGAGCTAGTGAAGCACATCACTTCCATGCTAAAAAAGGGGTCAGAGATAAAATGGACAGAGGCTGCAAGAAGATCTTTCGAAGCCATCAAAAGAGCTATCATGGAAGCTCCCACTTTAATCAGCCCAGACTACACCAAGGAGTTTTATATCTTCTCTTTTGCCTCTTCTGATACACTTGCAGCAGTCTTGTTGCAGAAAAATGGTGAAGATGTAGAGCACCCAGTGGCCTTCTTCAGCAAAACATTGAGGGATGCTGAATTAAGGTATGACCTTATTGAAAAACAGGCATATGCTCTTATAAAGTCCTTAAAGGCATTCCGAATTTACATTCTGCACTCCAAGGTGGTTGCCTATGTGCCTTCAGCTTCAATAAAGGATGTCCTAACCTAGCCAGATGTTGATGGAAGAAGAGCCAAATGGATTGCAAAACTCATAGAATTCGATATAGAGGTGAAGCCCACCAAGCTTGTCAAAGGCCAAGGCTTGGCTAAGCTTATGGCCGAGGAAAATTGCAGTCTATTGGACATAAATTGCATGAGCTTAAATTCAGATGGAGAACAAATAGAGGAAGTAGTAGGAAAGCATGAACAGAGCCAGTCTTTGGCTGAGAATTTGGCCACCTGTGAGTGGTATTCCAATATAGTTCATTTCTTATTGAAGCTAGAAGTCCCTCCAGGGCTTAGCTCAGGACAGGTCAGGACCATTAAGCTTAGATCAACTAAGTTTTGTATTAATAAGAACCTGCTTTATTGGAGGGACCCATCTGGAATCCTCTTGAGATGTCTAGACAAAGAACAATCTGTGGAAGTTATGCACCAATTTCATTCTAGCATCTGTGGAGGGCATCATTATTGGAAAACCACAGCCCACAAGATCCTGAGGGCTGGGTATTATTGGCCTACTCTATTCTCTGATGTGTTTTCATTTGTGAAATCTTGTGACAAATGCCAGAGGTTTACAGGAAGACAACAGCTGAAATCTCTACCCTTGAAGCCCATACACACCAATGGTCCCTTCCAGCAGTGGGGTTTAGATTTCATAGGGGAAATTAATCCACATTCCAGTGGCCAACACAGGTGGATTTTAGTAGCCACTGACTATTTTACCAAATGGATTGAAGCTATACCCACTAAGAAGGCTGACCACCAGGTTCTCATGAAGTTCTTAAACGAGAATATTTTCACTAGATTTGGTTGCCCAACCAAGCTAGTCACTGATAATGCAACAGCTTTCAAAGCGAAGGAATTGATGGACCTGTGTGAATTAATGGGCATTCAATTGGTGCTTTCTACCTCGTACTATCCTCAAGGCAATGGCTTGGCAGAATCGTCAAATAAGAGCGTGGTAAGAATAATAAAGACACTGTTGGAAGACAACAAAAGGAGCTGGGATTCCAAGCTGAAGTTTTCACTATGGGGTGACAGAGTTACCACCTAGAAATCCATTGGGAACTCTCCATTCAAACTGGTGTATGGTACTGAGACTGTTTTTCCTATCCAATTGACCCTCCCTATGGCCAAGTTCTTGCAAGAGGAACTGGATGAAGAAGATGACATGGCAAGGAGGATGAGTGACTTGGTTGAAGTCCAATAGATTAGGGAACAACTGATTAAGAAGTCAACAATGCATCAAAAGAAGATCAAGGAAGTCTTTGATAAGAAGGTGAAGATGGACAATTTTCAGGTTGGTGATTGGGTCCTCAAGTGGGATGCGTTCAAGGAAAAGAAGGGTAATCATGGCAAATTCGATGCCTTGTGGACAGGACCTTTTGTCATTACCCAGGCCCACACAAACAACACCTTCGTCCTTCACAATCTGGAGGGGGAAAATGTTTTCGACGGCCCAATCAATGGGCGTTTTCTCAAGCTTTATTTTGTCTAAGGTTGTAAAGGCCTTATCTTTGTAAATATGTTTTTGCTTCAGTTTTTAGTTTTATACAAAATAGACTCCATGCCCAATGGAACACTAGGAGGAATATTTGATCTTGGTTTTACTGGAAAGGCAGTGGTCTACAGTTCTTGAAACCTCACAAGGAGGCTTTCATCCCCAGAAGGAGCCAGTGTTAGCCCTGAGGTGCAGCGCTGCTAGTTTGAAGATTAAAGGAAGAGGATGATCCGCTTTACTGTCCTAGAAAGGGCCCCACACGGGCCATCACTCCACTCTCCCCCACTCTTCCACTTACATTCTATTCCGCTCATATCTTAACCCAACCCTCACTTCATAACAAAACCCTCTTCTGCCTTAGCCTTAAATAAATTAACCCAAAAATCCCCGAAAAACCTTACCTTTCTGTCCATACGCACCCTCCGCACATTTCTTGAGGACATCCCGTACCTCTGTGTTCCTCTGCAGTCGATCTCTCCCGCCTATCTGATGGCCCACGTTTTACCCGATCGACGGGACATGCTCGATCGATCTGCGACATTAGATCACTCCCTCTAGATCTAACGGTTGTCGCTCTTATCGCGCGGGCAACTAGCGAGAGGAGTACCCGCCTGATAAAGGTGGTTTCTCTCTCTCCTCCTCCGATACATGGTGTGTAGTGAGTGGCATCGGGCGGACTTCACCCTTTACTGCTTACCACCCGATGAGCACCTGATAGAAACCATAACCACCCAAACAAAACCACCCCCGGGGCGCTATCGTCCGAGCACCTCCTCCGCCTGATAGCCGTCCGATCTGTCCATCGAGATCTAATGGCTCAGACTTTTCCACTCTCGACAAAGACCGCAAGCCTCATGCAATCGATTTCCTTCGTCCATTTCTTTCAATCCAGCGGCCCTTGTTCATGATCGCTCCCGCTTGTCCTTCGCCATCCTGCCATTACTCTGTTCTTTCTAATTAGCACGTCCAACCACCCATGCACCTCATACTCTACTTCCTATCAGTTACCCGAGAAGGAAGGTGGTTGACTCTGTCAGTATTGTGACAGTTAGGCCGCTGAACTGAAATACCAAAAAGCATGGCCGAAAGAGGAAGGACACAACACGATACAAGCAAACATAATTAAATAGTCATGGAGCCTCACTGGCACAATCAAGCCAGCCACCTAACAGGGCAGCGTTGTACCAGAATTAATTACCGTTTTCGTGATGGAAGGAAAATTGTGTCCTTGTACGCAATCAGGCAGTTAAAGACAGTGGGGATACATTAAGACACTTCGAGCCATAAAAAGCTCGAGAGAATTGTAAAGAGCTATAAAGAGATGAAAGTAAGATGTAATCAGGGTTCAACTTCTGGAGACTACAAAGACTTTGCTACTCAAGCTTCTCATCTTCATTCATCAGTGATACAAACTTCTTTTGTTGTCATATTTTCAATACCCCAATTTATCTTCTGTTCTAAGCTTGCACTTGAACAGGTCATTCAGGTTTCTTTTGTGTCTAATGCCAGATAACTATCATCTTATCTCTGTGTTGATGTATTAGATTTGCAAGTTTCATTTACTTTCTGTAGCTGGCCATCATATGTTTATGTATGTATCTGTTGGTATGGTTAGTATTCTCCATTCATTCACCTAATCTACAAACTATTGAGCATTGGTGGTCTAAAGCCTTGTGGGCTGAGGGTGTTCATGCATGTCTTGAGTAATAACAAAGTCAAAGTGGTTATCCGGCTTGATCCAGACCATTATTTATTCCAATAGTTCAGAGAACAATATTGAAGATTATATGTTACCAGGCATCTCCGAGCTGCAACCATAGGAGAGTTTCCTGGAGTGATAACAGGACTATGTAGCAGAGAAGGGATGGTCGGGGAATCTATTTTTTTTGGTTATTGGCATTGCTAGATGGAATCATAAGCACATTGGGAGTGTGCCCTGGAACAATGAACTTGTAATTGTTCACTGAGAGGACAAGTGGCACAAGATTGTGGTGTCGGATATTGGATGTAGCTTTGACTTTGACTGTGGATTATGGACTTCCTGGGAAGGAGGTGAATCCTAGTACTAATTTTGAGGGTGGAGGAGTGAGCCTCTGGATTCCCTTGTTGCAGATGTAGGCATCCTACAGTAAACAATATATTTGTCATGTTTCAGCAGTGGTCATTGTAAATACTGCAACGAGTTATGTTATAAAGCTTCATGGGAAGTATGTTTTGTTTTGAATGGTTTTCTAGTTTATAGGTGTCATTGAACACTGAGGACAGTGTTCTCCCAAGGGGGAGGGTTCTGCAACAACCCTGGTTAAAAAATCATGTAAAAAAAAATATAAGACCAAGGTCATGGGATACGTATTCCAAGTTGAATGTTGGGAAAAAACATCCTAGCGGGTCTTGATTTTGATTATTATGGCTAAAGAAAATTGGCAAAGGTAGTGGCAAAGGATTTGGAATAGAAAGAGGCATTAATTGGCATTTTATTTATGGAAATAAAGGAAATTAGGAGAAAAGGAAGGTGAAAGTTCACAAGTTGCATGTGAGGGGGGAAATGAATAAAATAGAGGCATAATTGATAAAATGGCTTATGAGGATCAATCGGTAGCCTTTTTTACAGTTTTGGGTGGAGTTCTCTCTTTATTCTCTCTCTCACACACTCTTGGACACTTAGAGCATTCTTAGAGAATTCTAGCATTGGATCAAGAAAAGAAAAGGAAGGACAAAGAAAGCGAAGGGAAGCAAAGATCAAGAAAGAAAGCGCAGGATCAAGCAGCTAAAGTAGGATTACTTGCAGGTATCAATTTGCATATGTGATTTCCTCACTAGATTTGGGATGCATGGTACATGCATGTGTGTATTTGGTTCTCTTGTTGTCATTGGCATGGGTTTTGCCAAGTGAGACAGTGGTCTTCAACCTTGCCTTGCCATTTCTGGATAGCCATGGTGTAATGGGTTCTCTTTTATTTGTTTAAGTTGGATTGTCAGATGATTTCGAAACTGAGTGAGGTGGTCTCTAAAAGCAAGAACACAAGGCCTAGGAATCCCTGGACCTGACTGGGATTGCGATAAAGCCTAATTTTGCATACCTCGGTGGGTCTAGGAATCCTCGACTAGTGAATTGTGGGATATATGGTAAATCCTAGAGGTGTGTACCCTCGACCAAGCCTAAGAATCCTTGACCAGTGAATGGCGAGATATATGATAAAGCCTAGAGGGTGGTGTCTTGATTAGGCCTGGGAATCCTCGATCGTTGTATGGTGAGATATATGGTAATCCTAGAGACTAGGAGATAGGAAAACTCCTCACAGTGTAGGTGGAGAAATCCAATGGCATCCATGTTGTTTAGGGCCTAGTGACCTAGTGGGGATTGCGGTAAATCCTAGTTGTATTAATGAGTGTTCGGGCCTAGGAATCCCTTGGTGGGATATACAGTAAAGCATGAGGAAGCCTTGGTTGATTTTGTTGTGATTCCCACATTCATGCTTGGAATATGGCACGGGGGTGATTAGCTGAAAGGAAGATTTGGTTCAGCCATTTTATGATCGGGTGGCTCGTGGAAGTCCCATACTTGGTTGGATTTTGCATTCATTAATAAGAGTTCTTCTCCTTGTTATTTCATGTATTGGCTTATATGTGGATTTTATGGTTGTTATATTATTGTTATTTATGTTGGTTATGAGTATGTTTTGTGGTAGACTTGATGTATGGATCTCATCATGTTTTGATTTGTAATTAAATTTACAATGAATCTGAGACCTAATAGATGATAATGCAACTATTGTGATATGACAACAATGCTCCTTTATGAATCTCAGATAAGTATGAGACCCCCATGCTCAGATCTGATATTATTTTGACATGTTTGATGAAATGCTTGTCATGGCTAGTAGGGTTTCAATCAAGTAATTGATCAAGTGTTTGTAGTAGTACCTTGTTCCAATTTCATTTATCATTTCAAGAAGTTTCATGAAGTTTGTAGGTGTGGCCTGAGTCTTGGCCCTAGAAAAGTGGCACAAATTCAGGGCCACTGACTCAGAACTAGCTGAAAAATTCCATAGTCACTGCCATGCCTTGTTGTGGGAGCAATTGGTATTGAGTTAAGAGCAGAGAAAGAAAGAACATCAAGAACAAAATGAGAGAGAAGACCAAGAAATAGAAACTGAAATGTGAATCTGTTTATTCGATGATGAGTTTTCATTACATGGCATTCGATATATTATGTGAACAACTACCGTTACACATAACTAAACTACCCGTTACATAACTAGAAACTAAATTGGTTACAAAAACTGTTTGACTTTGTTAGTTTAACCAAGTTCGTTGTCAAACCAACAAACTCCACCTTGACAACAACTTTCCCATTCATCATCTTTCCTGCAAGCCAAGAGAAGCTAAACACCACCGCAACTTCTCTACTGTAACTGGCTTTGTGAATATGTCTGCACAATTTTCTCGTGTGTGGACCTTTTTAAGAGCTACTTTTCCACCATCGATCACATGTCTTAGAAAATGATATCTCACATCAATGTGCTTGGTTCTGCTGTGATAGGGAGGGTTTGTGGCCAAGTGAATAGCACTTTGACTGTCACAAAGTACACTCACTTTCTCCTGCATCCTTCCGATTTCATCGAGCAAACCCTTTAACCAGATTGCTTCTTTACTGGCATCTGAAGCAGCTATATATTCAGCTTCGGTAGTGGACAATGCAACCGTGTCTTGAAGCTTTGACATCCAACTAATTGCTCCACCTACAAGAGTAAAGACGTAACCTGTAGTAGATCTTCTTTTGTCCAAATCACCTGCATAGTCAGCATCTACATATCCGCAGACTGATCCTTCACTACCATCAAAGACGATGCAATGATCTCTTATGCCTCTTAGATATCGAAGCACCCATTTCACTGCTTGCCAATGTTCTTTACCTGGATTTGCCATGAACCTGCTGACAACTCCAACTGCATGTGAAATGTCAGGTCTTGTAGATACCATCGCATACATTAAGTTGCCTACCGCATTTGCATATGGTACATGAGACATATACTGCTTTTCTTCATCAGCTCTAGGACTCAAAACCGAAGAAAGCTTAAAATGGGAAGCTAGGGGAACATTAACAGGTTTCACATTATTCATAGAGAACTTTTCAAGTACCTTCTCCACGTACTTCTGCTGTGATAACCAAATCTTACCATTTTTTCTGTCTCTGTGTATCTCCATGCCCAAGATATGTTTTGCTGCTCCAAGATCCTTCATATCAAACACCCTAGAGAGTTGAGCCTTTAACCTGTTGATCTCTTCCATGCTTTTGCTTGCAATAAGCATATCGTCAACATACAAAGCTAAGATAATGAATATGCCATTGAAACTTTTGAAGTACACACAATGATCATACTCACTTCTTATAAAGTTCTGGCTCACCATGAAGGAATCAAACTTCTTGTACCATTGTCTGGGAGACTGCCTCATACCATACAATGATTTCCTGAGCTTGCAAACTAATCTTCTACTGCGACCTCGTACAAAACCTTCTGGTTGTTCCATATATATCTCTTCGTTCAAATCACCATGTAGAAAAGTTGTTTTAACATCTAACTGTTCTAACTCAAGATTAAGCAACGTAGTTAGTGCCAACACAGTACGTATAGAAACAAGTTTTACAACTGGAGAAAAAATCTCATGAAAGTCTATACCTTCAACCTGAGAATACCCTTTTGCTACCAGTCTTGCCTTATATCTCTCGATACTACCATCAACTTTCCGTTTCAGCTTGAAGACCCATTTACACCCAACAACACTTCTCCCTTCAGGAAGCTCTACAAGATCCCAGGTATTGTTCTTGGCTAAGGAGTCCATTTCTTCTTCCATAGCCTTTTTCCATTTTTCGCTATCTGTATCATCTATCGCTTCCTGATAACAAGACGGTTCCCCATCTTCAGTAACCAAAGCAAAAGACGAAGCAGAATCTTCATACCTTTTGGGAGTTTTCCTTTCCCTTGTTGATCTTCTCAGAGTGACTAGTTGCTGTACTGGTTCAGAAACTTGCACTGGTTCAGAAGCTTCAACGGCTTCCTTTGTGTCTTCAACACCTTTGTCTCCAGAAGTCTCTCCTTCCTTTCGACTGTCACCGAAAGATCTAGCCTCCAACTGAACTCGTTGACACGGCGATACCTGTTCCTGTTCAATTCTTTCAACATTTGATTTTAACAAAGAGGATTCATCAAATGTTACATCTCTACTAATGACTATCTTCCGCAATGTAGGATCCCACAACCTATATCCTTTCACTGCATAGTCATACCCAACAAAGACATAACATTTCGACTTTGGATCTAACTTTGAACGCTGATTTTTCGGAATCAGAGAATAAGCATCACAGCCAAATATCCTCAAATGAGAATAGTCACAAGACTGACCTGTCCAGACTTCTTCAGGAATTTTACAATCAATTGCTACTGAGGGTGATCTGTTAACTAAATAACAAGCAGTAGATACTGCTTCCGCCCACAACTCCTTTTGCAAGTTAGCATTGCTGATCATGCTTCTGGCTCTTTCCATAAGAGTCCGATTCATACGCTCAGCAACACCATTTTGCTGAGGAGTATAAACAGCAGTTTTGTGTCTAACAATGCCCTCATCCTTACAGTATTGTTCAAACTCAACAGAAGTGAACTCACCACCATTGTCAGTTCTTAGACATTTAATAGATTTGCCTGTTCTTTTCTCTACCATTACTTTAAATTGTTTAAAGACATTGAATACATCAGCTTTCCTTTTTAGCATATAGACCCAAACTCTACGAGAGTAATCATCAATGAATGTTAAAAAATACAATGCACCTCCATATGACATAACAGGGGAAGGCCCCCACAGATCAGAATGAATGTAGTCTAAAACATCTTTACTATTATGATTACCAACTTTAAATCTCTGTTTACACTGTTTCCCATACACACAATGTTTACAGAAATCTAAATTCAAGGATTTCAGACCGGGAAGAGATTTACGTTTCATCAGTATGTGAAGACCTTTCTCGCTCATATGACCCAAACGCTGATGCCACAGACGAGTACCTGCTTCTTCCTTTTCTGACGCAACCGCTGCTTCACCGACCTGAGTACTTCCTTTTAACCTGTAAAGATTCCCGACCTTCTCTGCCTTCATAACCACAAGGGCACCTTTGAAGACTTTCAAAACGCCATCCTGACCTGTAAACTTATAACCATCTGAATCCAACACTCCCAAAGAGATTAAATTTTTCTTCAAATCAGGTACATGTCTAACACTAGTTAATGTCCTAACTGTGTTATCATACATTTTAATCCTGATATCTCCCATCCCAACAGTCTGACATGACATATTGTTACCCATAAACACAGAACTACCGTTTACATTTTCATACGAAGTAAACCAGTTTCTATGTGGGCACATATGATGCGAAGCACCAGAGTCTAACAGCCAGCTATCAAAACTCTGAGAGACATTACATTCAGGTGAAGTTTCATCTATCATACACAAATCTTCAGCAGATAAAACTTCGTCTACAATACCTGAATCAGCCTGATTTGCTTCGTTCTTCAGGTTTTCGGATTCCTTTCGTTTCCAACAGTCCTTCCTCAAGTGTCCAACTTTACCGCAGTTCCAACATTTTGCCTTACACTTTTTGCCCTTCGATTTCGACCTGGAAGACCCCCTTGGTTTGTCTCCTCTTTCCTTTGAGCGTCCTCTAGCGACCATGGCTTCTGATGCAGTTGTATCAGTGCTGGATTTCCTTCGTACCTCTTCAGACAGAAGAGCTCCCACGACTGATTCAAACTTCAAAGAATCAGCAGAGCTGAAGCTGATTGAGGTTACGAAGTGATCCCATGATTCAGGCAGAGAACACAGCAAGGTTATGGCTTTATCTTCTTCCTGTATTTTGACTTCCATATCTGTTAATTGACAAATTAGTGTATTAAAAACATTCAAATGTTCTGCAACGCTTGAACCTTCTTTCATTCAAAGACTGTATAATTGTCGTTTCAGATAAATTATGTTGGTTAATGATTTCGTCATATAAAGGTTTTCAAGTTTTTCCCAAAAACCTGACGCCATAGTCTCTTCAACGATGTTGAAGAGAACTTCATCCGCTAGACATAGCCGGATGGTACTGAGAGCTCGGGCATCCAAGTCCTCCCAGTCTGAAGTAGTCATGGTTGTGGGTTTCTTAGTAACCCCATCCAATGCCTTGTGCAACCCTTGTTGCACAAGCAGATCCTTGACCTTCAGTTTCCAAAGAGCAAAATTGCTCTTTCCGGTGAATTTCTCCACCTCGAATCTAGCATTCGACATCTTGGCCATTTTCCTCCTTCCCAGGGTTTCAGTCTTTCCAAAAAAAAACAAATAACTTCCCCAATTCAAACAGAAAGACAAGTTTCAAATCCTTTGATTTCTTGCAAACCCTTTTGTTTTTCTAGTTTCACAACATTCGTGCAAATCCCTTGCAAACTTGTTCTTCTACAATATTTAAAAACAAACAACAACACCCTTTTCAATCTCTGCTGCTATCTTTAAAAAAAAAAAATTCAGTAAACCCTTCCTTTTTTTCAATAATTTTATAACAGACCACAACAACAACCTTTGCTGCTATCTACCTCTGCTATCCTTTAAAAAATTCTGCAATCTGCTATCTTTTAAAAAATTCTGCAAACTGCTATCTTTTAAAAAATCTGCAATCTGCTATCTTTTTAAAAATTCTGCCAACCCCTTTTTTTTTTTTTTTTTTTTAATTTCTGCTAAAAAAAAATACCCGGATTGCAAATGCCGTCCACAGGCCACAACGTTTGGGCCGTCCTATCTTCAACAACACTGGGCAATCTCAGTGATCCGGATTCGGGGAACCAATACTGCAACACCGTCTGCTAATACTGCAACACCAACACCGTCTGCTAATACTGCAACCCCGTCCACAGGGCAACGCTGTCCACAGGGCTAGATTTTGCAACGCCGTCCACAAGGCGTCCCGTCCTCAGGAATTCTATCACGCTCCACAGGGCCGTCCACGCTCTTCGTATTTTTCAAGCCGCCGTCCACAGGTCGTCCTCGGGGAATCCAGCACTTCTGCTACCGTCTACAGGATCACGGGTTTGAGGAGTTTTGTCCAGGCTCTGATACCACTTATTGAGTTAAGAGCAGAGAAAGAAAGAACATCAAGAACAAAATGAGAGAGAAGACCAAGAAATAGAAACTGAAATGTGAATCTGTTTATTCGATGATGAGTTTTCATTACATGGCATTCGATATATTATGTGAACAGCTACCGTTACACATAACTAAACTACCCGTTACATAACTAGAAACTAAATTGGTTACAAAAACTGTTTGACTTTGTTAGTTTAACCAAGTTCGTTGTCAAACCAACAATTGGAAGGCCTCAATCGAATGCATGGCTTGTCATGGGAGCGAATGAGGGCCCGACTCAATGAAATGACCAGTTTCATCAGGGGTTGGTCACCTAGAAGGGTTGATTGGCTCCTGAAGGTTCTATAGCATGTGTGAAAGGTCAGATTGGTTTGGTTTTGTTAGTTCCACTTCCTTAGTTGTACATGGAGATTTGAATCACATCATAGTAGCCTCTTGTCACATGTTTACCCTTGCGGACCGATAAACTCAGGTAAATGTGGGAGGATGTTGTTACACCATGTTGTTGCTAGGATGAGCATGAGAAAAGCTTCTACTATGAGTATTACTAGAAAAGTTTATGTGAAGTCTTTATATTTAAAGAAATCCTCCATATCTTTACATGCAGCACATGGGAATATGAAGATGCATCTTTGAGAATTGGGATTTTAACTCATTTGAGGGTTTTTACCACAATAAGCCCATTGTTCCATAGTTGTGTTGTTGATTCTCCTATTGATTCTTGATGGGTTGTTTTAGGCATTAATTATTGCCTACAAAGGTATTAGAGCCAATGCAACCTCATCCCTCTCACAAGGAGGTTTGTGGATTGTGTTTGCAATTTGTGCCTTTGTTGATTGAAGTGTCTTTCAAGAAGAACATCAAAGTAGCTTAGATCACCATTGCAAGGAAAATATATTTTTGTGCTAGTTGGTGCTCATGATGGTGCTTGAGCTTTGACATGGTAGGTAGCACATAGTTGCAAAAAAAAAGTTGGTGGTTTTTCTTATTGGTGTCATCATGCATTTTAATTCAATTCACCATAAATGAGCAATATGCCTTTACCATGATCTCAAAGTCGCTTAAAACAAATATGAGTCGTGGTTGATATGTAAATAGCAAGTTGTCATATAGAGAATTGCATCATGGTGCATGGTGTTTGTTTCAATGCTTTCCTAACCTGCGAGGCCTGCATGGCCCTATTATATTCGTCTTCGCGCAGCCCTAACTAGGGGCTGTGTTGCTTTCATGCTACTAGAGCAATGATCTGCACTATTTCCCTAAGTCACATCGAGGATCTTACTTATCTTCTTATAACAATTAGTTATCTTCATGTAAACAGATACTTTGTATTATATTCAACTATTCAACACATTCATATAAGTTCGTGCAGCAAATAAACAGTAAACTTGGAATGTATACCCAATATACTTCAACGCATAAAACAGAAAAGATACACAGAAATATTGTAGAACTTCTCTTTATTAATGCTTCAAACGGTTACAGACTCAACCTTCCCTGTGCACTCAACTATAGGGGTCCGTGCACTCAGCTGCAAACTACTAGACCTTTGCGCACTCAGCTGCAGAGCCTTCTCCTACTCTACGACCCAACGACATGACTCTATGCTTCAACTAAGACTCAATCCTTTGTCATTCATTCTCTCTTAGATAGATGTCTCTTACAACTTAGAGCCTTGCTCTATTTATACAATCCCATGGTCCATGGACCATGGGTGTAACTCTTAAGCCAACATTACATTTACAAAAGTAAGGGTGGACAACCCTTATGACTTAATTACAACTTTGCTCTCAGTGCCCATAAATTGTGGAGTATTTACATCAGATTTGGTCAAAACTTGGGCTTTAAGTCCTAAAACATGCATTGGGGGGATTCCATGCCCAATAGGCCCCCAACATAAACATCGTGACTCGCCCTTGAGTCACTCTGTTGGTGTGGAGATCTTCATGCAGATAGTCCCAGCTCTACTTGGACTGTTGCGAGGTCGGCAGCACACTGTGCGGCTGCCTGTTGTATCTCTTGTACGCGTTGTTCAGAAATTGTTGAACTGCTTCCCTCCAGCTGCACCTATGTCCCATGCATTTCTTCGAGCTTGCCTTCGATTATTGTTGTGATTGCGAAGGCTTCATCAATCCAAGGCTGAACACGCGCCTTCGAAACTGCTTCTTTATGTCGCATTGCATCTACTTGCTCTTTAAGTGCTTTGGCCTGTTGCATGTGCACGAGCCTTTGTGTGAGGTACACCGTCTGCGCGGTTCCTTTGACGCTGTCATACTACTGCTGTAGCTCACGCGCCTCTGTCTCCAAGTGATGTATGTTCGAGTCCTCCTGCATAGCGGTGAGGACCTCAAATGATTCTTCCAATGTTCTAGTGCAGTCTCTCACTGCACTGTTGATCTCCTCCATCCCTGCTGTAATGGCATTGGCGCGTTGTTCCCTTATCTCTGGAAGAGTTGAAGGCTACACCTTCAACCACAACTCTGCTATCTGGAGGATCTAGTTGAACCTTGGCCATCTCTTCTCGTGCCTCACGCACCCCTACTGCTAGTCCTTGGATGCGCGCCTCTGCGGGTGCCTCTGCCGGAATGGCCAACTCGGGGACCATATGGCAGGCTTCTTCGATTACCTGGACCATCTACCTATTCTGGGATACAACCTAGCCGTGCTGCAAGCTCAACTACTCCATGTTGATCCTTTGCTCACTCAACACTTGTAGCGCGCGGCTCTCCCTAGCCCTCAGTTCTGCAGTAATCCCATCTTGTAGAACATATAACATCTCCCAAGGGAGCGCAACCATGTTGATCCTTATGCCTTTCAATGCATTGACCGTAGGACTGTCGACCTCATTTGCTGTAACCAGTGCCCCTTCTAACAGCACTATTGTATTGGTTGTGCGAGCGCGCAACATTTCCTCGACTGCAGCTGTCCCTATTGTGAGGCTAGTCGAGAGCATACCAGCTTGAGGAGTGCGCACCTGCAACTCCTGAATGTGCAACCGAAGGGCCCCCAACAAAATCTGGTTCTCCTCCGTGAACTGCTGGAGGGCCTCCGTGGTGACGTCGCGCACCATCTCGCCTATATCGTGCAGATCCCCTTCAGTAAGGGTGATCGGGTCAATAGATAGCTTAGAGGCTTTTACCTTCTTGCACGACCCCATCTGCTCTCTCGGGCGCTGGCGCTTCAATAGTGTCGACGTTGTCTATTGGTCTGCACCACCCTCCTCTGTCTCTATCTCCTTCTCCTGTTCCTGCTTAGGCGAAGGCAACTTCTGGCCCTTGCGCTCTGTTGTTGCTGCCTTTTGTGCTTTTGTTGTGGCCTTCTGTTGTTCCGCTGCTGTCTGCGCAGAGTCCCACACTTCCTGTGCCTTCGCAGATGCTGCCTCTTTTCTCCGTTTCTCGACCAACTGCGCCACTCACAGTTTTGCCTCTTCCTTCTTTTTCTGTGCAACAGACTTCTTTGTTTCCAACTCAGAGATATATGGAGCGTGCCATTCCAGCGGCCACGCATCTAGTATGTTGAATATCATGTCATCGATGGCCATATACGGTAGTTCGTGCCACTTCTTTGCAGGGTCCTTGCGCGCCCTAAGGTAAATGTGATGGAAGTCTGCTTTAAACTCTGCGAAACCTCGCAGGCTATTGTAGACAGTGGGTGAAAACCACGGTCTGTGCTTAAACCCAATCTTGATGTTCATATACATGAACACCTAGAATATTTTGTTGTTGCGAACTAGGTGCACGTCTTTGGTAGCCCACAACGAAGCGTACTTCGCGGCCTCCGGAAGATCCCTGTCAATCGTGGGGAACTGGCTGTCCTCGTGTAATTCTCCAACCACCAGCACTATGGACAGTAGAAGCCATGTATAGTGGAAGGTTTTCCCCTGTTCTTGTGCCTTGCGACAGTTTTCCAGGAACTCCTTCCACAGAAATTCAGACCTGTTAAACTGGACCCCCTCTACGCACTGCTCAGCAAGTGTGACCACCGGCACGGGCACCTCATCCACGCGGCACTTCCGCATGAGCTTACCTGTCAGTATCTACATTGCAACTTGAATAACCTTGTTGTTGATACTGGAGATTGCGTAGCCCCTCTTTTTCTTCTACAACTTGTATTTCTTTTTCATGGCCTCCGCAATGGCCAAATCATCACTTTTACCCTCCGAAATGTCTGCTGGGTCTTCTCCTATACATGAGAGTCAGGTAATTCGATCGATTAGGTGGTCTGTGATGGGGATGGGCTCCTCCAGCCATAAACACCCATCATGCACCAGGCAGAGAAATTGCCTGATGACGAAGATAGTCACTAGGGCGCGATGGTAATGCGGCACCCAGAGCAAGTTCAACAACCCTACCTTTTTGACTCTGTGTAACCACTTGCACGGGTCCAAGTCTATGACTCTTACCGTGACGTTCTGTTTCAGCTTCATGAGCTACGTAGTCTCCAAGTGAGGGAATTTCTCGTGGTCGGCAAGATCCCAATCTTCGAATTTTAGACTCGACACCCATCCCAGGTGCATGCCTTGAAAAATGATATCATCTGGGAGGAGCAGAGTTTGCAAGAGAGCTCTTTGGTCTCATCGAGGTCCTTAGGCACCTTTTTCTTCCCCTTCCACGGAGGAACATACATGGGTAGCTTGGTTAGAGGGGTTGCGCCCTCGGTTTCTTCCTCCATGCCCTCGTCCTTGTCTTCTTATATTATGATATCCTCCAGGTATTGTTCCTCCTCATCGGTGTCCAGAGTAACCACTTTCCCCTTTTCCTCCATGGTCAGTTTGGTTTACAGTGGGTTTCGTGGGGACACATGGACTGAAATCATTGTTTGTTTGTCTTTCTTTGGTCTCAGTGTGCGCGAAGATTTAGGGATTTCCGCAATAATCTCGGCGCTCTCAGGGGCATCTCCGATGGTCTTGGCCTGCGTAGCTTCTTTGGCAGTCATTTCCGTGATTTCTCTGACTTCTCTAGTTAGTCCAGAAGTCTCTCAACTGCTTAACTATGTGCTCAAACAATGCTCTCCATAGGGAAAACAAGTCTGGGCTCAGAATACACGGGGCACACGACAACTCGATTCGCAATTGACCAAATGTTGTTTTCTGGGCATCCCTTTGCAATTTATAACGTATTTTGAATTTGAATTCGACCGTTCCCCTCGAATCTGGTCCATTAATGATCCCTTGGCAACAGATTGTCTCAAATCTTACCCATAAAGTCTGCCTTAATTGCCTAGCGCCCACTCCATTTGATCTCAAATGGAGCATCACATCATGAATAGTGACTACAATGATCACTTTCTAGCCAACCCCCGTAGCAGTGTAGGTCCCCTTGCGTGGTTGAAAACCCTGTGACACTTCGTTTCTGTGCACAACCCCTTCATCGCGCAGCTTCCGGGCAGAGTAGTTTATAGCCCTGCGCCTCCTTTCAACTTCCTGGGGCACTAATACTATTCTTTCCACGGCTAGTCAAGTGGCTGGGCCACCTATATACGGCTTTACCTACTCATCATTTGATCTTTCTGGGAAAAGTTCTCCTTTTGAATTCAATACCTGTACCGCACAATTTACCATTTGTAGTGTGCCACCATTAGTAATGCGGTCTAATCCATGGCATTAAATTGATCAATTACCGGTAGTAGTCTCTGAATTTATCATCATAATCGTGCACATCCTGTTTCCCCAACATAGTCCTTTTTTCAAGAAAATCCCTTTTTACTCCTTCCTCCAGCTTCTTGACTTCTTCTTCCACCATGGTGCTTTTCTCGCTCAACCAGGTTTTTTCTTTCAGGAGTTCCTAGAGCCAAAGATCATTCTATTGAATTTCTTCATCAGGTCCCACCCATACTTCCCCAATTTCTTTTATTCACGATTCCATTTTCCAAGGTCCCGCGATCCTCCATGTCTGCAGATGCCGCTATGCACGGACTAGTCCTATGATACTCCAATGGAAGTATAGAATTCATACCACAACTCAGCCTAGAAAGCGTCTGTCCTGTCAGTCTCTTGTACGTTGCCCTATAAGCCCATAGAACTGTTGGTCCTCGCAGGTCCCAATCATTTCACTGTGCCCTACATACCTTGTTTAGGGCTTCACATACTTCCTTAAAGGCTTTGGCGAGGATAATCTTCTGTGCGCTCATCCTTTCTCCATTCTGTCGTTTTTCATTGAAGAGTTATTCACACATTTTCCCTCTTGACCCATGCTTATCGACCATTTCTCCTAATGTGAACCTCATGTGTATCCGCACAGGTTCTTTATCATATGTCTGTACCCACCTACAAAGATGTGCGTGTGGACCATCCCATCGCTTGTGTTCATCTGTCACTTGCCCTGTAAGATTTCCAAACCATGTGCGCATCATCCTCTTGCACGTGCGCTAGTCTTTGAAGGTCCCTTTGTGCGTACCCCACCATCTCGCGGGAGTAGCGCGCAGTACCCAATTCAAGGCTTTGAAGCATTGCTTCTCTGGTACCTCCTTTTCAAATTTGTCCAAGAATCCATCTACCTCACCTAGTCCGTTATAAGTAGGTAGATCTCTCATTTCCGTGGAAACACAGCGCAGTGATCTTGTCATCATATTATAGTTAAGTGTTGTTACCTCATGTAACATGTTCTGCCACCACTCTGTTTCTTCATCTGAATATGAAGTACAAGAGTTGTCGCGTTCCCATGAAATTCGTCCATCTGGAGTGGGATTTACCCAGTGTTGTTCTCACACAGTTATTTTGTAGATGAAATCTAAGTCGTCGTCATTGTCATAGTCACGCACTGGCTCAGTGTAGTGCGATCACTCAGTAGGGTCCAAAGGTACGAAGACGCACAGGGAATTTTTCTCAAAAATCATCTTGTGCTTCTTTAGATTTATCACCCCGTTCATGTCAGTGGCCGAATCAATTCCTAAGAGCGCAGGGTAGGGATTGCTATCATCAACAATATGTATCACTTCAAAGTCTGCTAGCGTGCTTGCCCCTTAAATATCCACAATGATTCCCTGCAATATTCCCATAGGTATGATCTTTTGCTAGTTTGCCATTCGCAATTGGATAGGAGACCATTGTAGTGTAGGCCTTCCCATGTGTTCCCATGTCTGCTTCGGTAGAACGTTCACATCTGATCCTAGGTCCAGAATTACTTGGTCCATCTCATATTCTCCAATCTGCGCGGTCAGCCTCATTTCTCTTCCCATCCTTGACGCATTGTTATAGACATTTTTGTGCCTTACAGCATGAAGCATGAAATGTCAATAATCTAAGGGATCCAAAGTCCCTAAACATGTTGTTCCTACCCCTAGAGGAACAAGGTCAGCAAACCACAGCACTGAAAATCAGTTCTCCACCTGAAAACACTCAAAAACAAGCTATTTCTGGATCATGTCAGCTGCTCCACTGAGCATCTGTGCTGAATGTCAACTGCTCCACTCTGTACCTGCGCTGAATGTCAAAAGCAATGAAGGCTACCTGCGCTGGGCGAGATTGGCCAAGTGGCACAGTCATTCTGCAAGGTGTCAAATGCCCAGGAAGCTTCCGAAATGACACTTGGATCAGGGAATTCGCCTTGTGATGAGTAAGAGGATCTAGATCTCCAAGTGGAAGCAAGAAACTCCAAGTGGACTCAAGAACTGAAGTATAACTGAAGTGGGAGAGGACACTAGTCAGCTTCATGCCAGCCTCAAGCTGACTCATCCTTTCTCCAAATCTCCTATATATAGAGCTCTCTCATGAGGTCTAGAGGGGCTGGAATCTTGTGAATGTAAGGAAGTGTTGTTGGTTTGTGCATAGAACTATTGGGTGATTGCTTTGAAGGAGGTGAAGAGGAGATTTCTTTCTGCTGGGAGGTATTGCTGGATTGGGCCTCTTATGGTTGTAACACTCTCAGAACTTTACTTCTTCCATTAATAAAGCATTTGAGGTTCTTCTATATGCATGTGTCTCTATGGCGAATTGATGCTTGTATATTTGATTTATTCTAATCCTTGAATCAGTTATGGATGTATACTTCTTGTAGTTTCCCTTTCTTGTGCTTTTGCAGGATCTTTGTGTAGCTGGGCCAGTGAAAGAGCAAGGAGCTGGGAGCAAGCAGCAAAGAGGGAAGATTGGATCAATCATTAGCGGAAGATAACGGTTAGTGGATCTCTTTCTCCTCTCTCTTACATCTCATAAAGAAGTAATCTTGAATAGCTTCGTATTCAGTTGTTGCTGAGGTACTATCACCCTTAGAGTGGGATAGGGTCATTCCGTATTGGATACTTTTCCCAACAACAAATTGGTGACTCCGCTGGGGATCGTATCTTGTTGGTTGTTTGTGTTTTTTGCTATTCATTTCATAAACAAAAGGAGTACCGAATCGAACTGTGTTTGAATCTTTCAAATGCAAAGTAGAGGGCAGCTACTCTGGCTCAGTTTCTGGGAAAGTTTATGACTTGAAGAGCTGATCCACAAGGACTCTAATAAGCTCTTAGTGATAGCTTTTCATCCTCCTTGTCATCCCTTAGTGTGTCCTTGACTGATAGCTTCTGATTTGAGCAAAAACTGTGAATTTTTGAGCAATCTGTGACCCGGAAACCACCAGAAACGAAAGTTTCGTTCTTCAGTGCAGGCTGTACAAAGGCTGTCTAAATTTCAGCGCAGTTCCCGAAGGGGCTACCTGCGCTGAAGGTCAAACAGGCAGTGTTCCACCTGCGCTGGACCAGTCCTGCCTTGTGCTGCTGGGGTTTCCTGCTGTTTTTGCCTTGTTTTCACTCTTGTTTTTGCTATTTGTTACCAGTCAGTGTGCCTATCTGAAACCAACTTTCCTTGTCACTATTCCGCCTCGGTTGTATAAAGAAACTGTGTTTGTTCTTTGTGTATTTCTTGTATCATTTACAGTTTCCCATAACGAAAAGCGAACTAGTCTTGCTGTGGCCTCTTAGATCCAGAACTGTGATAAGTGTCGTAGTGATCTTAAGAGTTAGTTTGTTTGCTGTTCATAGCTGATTGAGCTTTTGCTTTCGTCATATGGTTTGAATTTATATATTTCTAGTGTTGAAACAAGTAAACCTTAAAGTGTCTTTTGATTTTGGACAAGCTTGTTTACTTTCGCTTGAAATTGAATTCGAAATTATACAACAGCTTTCTTTTTGTAATACATCAACATTAAGAAAGAGAAAAGAAATACCTGCATTTTGCATTTGCATTTTTGATGAGTTTGCATGATTGATCTAGGAGAAAGTGCATTAGTGTGTGCTTTGTGATCTGTGTGAAAAGATGATGTCTTTCTTTTCCCTCAGTAGTTAGGATTTTCAAAGTTAAAAGATTATAAAGCTTGCTTATCATCTTAAACTGCATTTAGGAATTTGTACCAATACATCTCGTGGTGATCCTGAAAGACAAACTGCTAAACAAGATCAACTTAAAATATATTGAATGAACCTAACAACGCTTTGTAACATAACGCTCACAGTAGAGGTCTAGGTAGAGACGTGTTCCGGCGTCGTTAAACATAGTGACTGTCGATCTCTACGAAGGTGGGTGATTCCTCCTGAGGGACGATAGCACTAATACGGACTTGTGCTCCCGCGTACCGTCGCGTATATTGGGAGACCCCTATAGGCATTTATCCTTTATCCTTAGGAAGCCGTGTCGGCCGCCCTACTGATCGCGATGCAGTGAACACAGCATTCACGAAGATCGACCACCCGTACCGTAAAACGTATTCTGTGGTTTCGCGAAAGGTTTGGCACACCCTCTGCCTAGATCTCCAGAGCAGTTTCTTTTGGCCTTTTTCAAACTCTATAACTGAAAAAGTCCAACCGAGCATTTGTCACTTTGGGCTCGTTAAAACATCAAAGGAGACTAGAGTCATCTTTAGCTTTTTCTCGACTCTTTAAAACTGAAAAAGCAAGTTGTGTCTAAAAGCGTCTAATAAAATTCATTCAATACGGAAACATAATTCCCCTTTTTGTATTTTAGTTGATTGAGTAATCCGCAACCGTGGAGGAAAGTCAATTGAAACCCCGTCGTTCGCGGAGGCTTGCGAGTCAACCGTCTTTGTCTCCGGAATCGAAAGTAGTACGGACGAAGCGAACTCGCTTGACCGGGTCAAAATCTCCCATTAAAGTTAGAACAACAGTTCCAACAACATCAGAGATCCCGGTCACTCCAAGTATTTCTGGAATCCCTGCCTCTATTGAAGAAGTTCAACAGCCACAGAGGGACAGTAGCACTGATCCTGGTCTGAGAACAAGTACTTGCATAACTGAACCAGTTCCATCTGTAACCGGTCCACAGAGTCTTGTTGCTCAAACAACTGTCGCTGTCGAAACAACCCCTTCTTCGGCACCAGAAATCTATTACGGACCTGACGGTCTTCCTCTTCCTCCTGGTCTGATTGCAATAGAGGAAATCGTAGAGGACCCGCAAGCAAATACTCCAACTCATTTTGGAGTAGGTGTCACTCTTTTTCCTTCTGCATCAGAAGTTTGTCCATCACCAGTGGAGGTTCCTGTAGAATCGCTAGGCAGTTTATTGGATAGACTTAAAATGTCTGAGCAACCGTCGACATCTAGGACTGTGTCAAATGACACAGCGACGGCAGAACCCCCTGCCGCCACTCCTACTATGTTCGTCGGCATACCAGCTGTCCCAACTAGCTCTAAACAGCTAGAAGGAGTCCACCCAGGGACTATTACAACAGCTTGGTCTGTTCCAGTTTGTTCTTCCGGTATAATACCCGGTAATTCTTATGTTGAAACTAGACAAATTGATCCCTATGGAGGTCAATTTGGGCCATCCAGTCCTCAAAGGCAATCCATACCCTTGAGCTCCGGATTGTTACCGTATGGGGGGCAATATGCTCTTTCATTACCCCCTCCGGGAGGATACCCATACGGCAGTTTTCAACAGCATTCAGGTTTGACTGAAGTTACGACAAGTGGTTGGGTACCTATGTTACCCCAACAGCCAAGAGTTGCGTATTCTATGCAACAATGTGTACCTATGTCTAGCATCCCGACGACGCCAGCTATCGTAACCGTGTCGCAAGTTCAATCGATGCCTGTTGTATGTCAACCCCAGGTTGTAATGCAACAGCCCCTTGACCCTACAACACAACCACAATCGCCAACTGCCGGGACGACACAGTTACAAACGGGTGTAATAACCCCGCATCTTGGTCCGTCGGTTAGTATAGCACAGCAAAACATGGCTTCACAGCCATGGATGGTGCAGTACCAACAACCACAGTTCCAGCAGGTGTACCAAGGATCTGAGCAACAGATCTTTGCGAATAGTGGACAACCCTATATTCAGAACGGGTTAAATCAACCACTTTACAGTGGTCAAGTCCACCAGCCGTATCAGTCGTACCAGCATCAATTGCATTATGCTGGTATGAAAAGGCCTACTGCTCAGGCGATTCCATCGTATCCTGGGTACGCCTCGCCAAACCTGAATCAACAGTTGTCGTTCGTGGCAACTCTAGAATTACCAGATTTACATCGATTGACGAACGATCCAATCGCCTATGCCCATTGGTGGCCAGCGATTCCTCACAAGCTTCCTTCGGACATTCCTAAATTCAATGGGAATCCTGGCAAAGACCCGCCGAATCATGTGATGACTTTTCATCTGTGGTGTTCGTCGAACACCTTGAATGATGATTCGATAAGACTTCGCCTTTTTCAGAGGACATTGACAGGTCCGGCGGCTAAATGGTATATTGAATTACCTAGAGCCTCTTTCGACAATTTCAGTTCCCTAGCCACGACTTTCTTAACCCACTTTCAGTTACCTATAAGGTATGAAACTGGAACAGAGATCTTAACCAATTTCAAGCAGACAACGGCCACACATATATCCGATCATATACATGAGTGGCGTCGTCGTCGCAGAATGGTAAAGACTTATGTTCCAGATCAGCTATTAGCTGAGCGGTTTATAAAGTCGCTTCTTCCTGCTATAACAGAAGACGTGGCCAAGGGAGGAGTCGTAACAGAGGAGCAAGTTATTGCTCGTGCCCAGTATTTAGACTTAGTGTATACTCAGTCTGGCATGCTCTATGATAAGATACCTGACGCCCCCAGACCGGAATTTTCAATCCCTCCTCCTCCTGGATCAAATAGTGACTCTCATGCCGGTGACGGTGTGATTGGCACTGCAAACGCAAAGTCGACAAGGGATTCGAATAAGAAAGCCCGTAAGACTTCGAATCAAAAAGCAAATCAAGAAATTCTTGCTTCGGAAGTAAATGCCGTATCAGAAGATAAAGGCAAAGAAACCAATCAACCAGGAAGCAAGAAAAAGCAAAACAAAGGGAAGAAGAAGAAACAGGGTGAGTCATCCCCTGGAAAAAATTCTTCAAACCCTCCTGGAAAAGGGAAACAAAATTATCCATGTCAAATATGTGATGATGAGGATCATTACACAAAGAATTGCCCATTCAAAGCTGAGTTAAAGAGGTTCTTTAAAAGTTCCCAAACCTCAGCTGTGTTAACTGATCCATTCCCCAACCCAGGTCAAAATCTGGTTGATAGTGGAAATGCTTCCCCGTCGCAAGTCCTAATGTTGTCGGTTTCGAAACAGCAGAATGATGCTTTGATTTCGACAAGGAACAAAGATTATGGGAATCCTCAGCTGTCGAACGAAAAAGGTAAAGATCAACCAAGTAGTTCGACAACAACTTCGACAGAAGTTGTAACGCCCGCCATCCCTGAATTAACAATAAAACCGCCGAAGGGTGTAGTGCACAAGTCGACATTTAATCCTCGCGCCAGAGCGGCACAACATTATAATATAGTGGAAGATTTGGCCCAATCGCCATCCGCTATGTCGACTCTTGAAGTGTTACAAAATTGTCCAACCCAAAGGCAGGCATTGTTATCGGAAATTGGTGGGGTTGATCCCAAGGATTCCAATCTAGTATCCTTTGATCACAAGGGATATGATCCTCAGTTACCAGCTCAGCTAGCTTTCCTTATTCAAGTGAAAGCACTCAACAAAACTGTTCACAGAACGATAATTGATGAGGGAGCCTCGACATGTATTATGTCAATGAATTGCTGGAAAACTTTAGGATCTCCAACCTTGTCGCGGTCTTCGACGACATTAAAAGCTTTCGACGGAAGGACTTATACCCCTTACGGTATCCTTAATAACTTGAAAGTTGAACTAGGAGGAAAGACAGTAGAAATTGATGCAGAAGTCATTGATGGAAATCTTGACTATAACATCCTACTAGGTAGACCATGGATTTATGCCATGGCAGCTGTCGTGTTGACTTATTTTAGGAAGATCGCATTCCCATTTGAAGGAGGGATTACGATCGTCGACCAACAGAATTTCCTCCCTAATGGTTCACAAGTTACAGGAAGCATTCCCATGATCCATGAAAGCAACCATTCAATTCAAGATATTGGAGTAGGATTATTGAAAGACCCCACATTGATGGGAACTTTCGCGCTACCACCTCCTATTTATATAGGAAATATACCGTTTGTAGCAACCTGCAACATGATATCTTCCACGAAGGTCAACATGGATCATTCAATGGTTTTGCCCCCAAGCCCTTTAGAAATATTGTAGCAATCAATGTTTCAAGCATGGGAAGCGAGCCCAAATCAACGCTCGTCAAGCGTTTGGGTAGATAGGTCTAGAGAATATGGAACCCCATTAGATCCTTGGTCGAAAGTACATGGGACTGACGAAGAAATCTTACAATCAATGATGATTGTAGGGGCACCATGGAATGATCACCACCATCATTCCCTTCTTCCGGAATATGAAGAAGATACTCAAAGTGACCTTTATCACCCTTCAGTATTTGAATTCCTAACAAATACTGTAAACACGATGGATTCCGAGCGAAAATTATCCAATATTGAAGAGACTATAGCCATAAATATCTCGACTAAAACAGATGTTGTAGAGAATATTTATGTCGGCAAAGGTTGTTCCCCTTCAGAACTGGAAATATATAACGCTCTTTTTCACGAATTTAGAGATGTCTTTGCATGGTCATATGATGAAATGCCAGGCATTGACTCGAGTATCGTTGAACATGAAATTAAAATGTATCCTGATGTCAAACCAGTAAGGCAACGGCTTCGGCAGGTGCACCCGAAGAAAGCCGCTGCCATTAAGGCGGAAGTTGAAAAACTCCTCCATGTTGGATTCATCTACCCGGTTCCTCTAACCGATTGGGTATCGAATATTGTCCCTGTTATGAAAAAACAAGGGACGATTAGAGTGTGTGTTGATTATAGGGATGTAAACCAAGCTTGTCCGAAGGACAACTACCCTACACCCTTCATCGACCAGATAATTGATGAATGCACCGGATGTGAAATCTTTTCATTTATGGATGGATTTTCCGGGTATAATCAAATAAATATCCGCCCACAGGACCAGTCAAAGACTGCATTTATTTGTCCGTGGGGCACATTCGCGTATCGAAAATTACCCTTTGGTTTAAAGAACGCAGGGGCGACGTTTCAGAGGGCAATGAATTATGCCTTCCATGACATCAAGAACATTGTTCAACCTTATCTCGACGATCTTCCGACTCATTCGCGAAAGCGGACTGATCATCCGCAGCATTTAAGAGCGATATTTCTACGTTGCCGACACTACAAGATAAGACTCAATCCGCACAAATGTGTGTTTTGCGTCAGTTCTGGTCGTTTACTTGGCTTTGTAGTCTCTAAAGATGGGATTCGTCTCGACCCCTGCAAGGTTCAGGCAATCATTAATTTGCCTCCACCTTCAAATTTGCTTCAGATTCAGAAACTCCAAGGGAAAGCAAACTTTCTGAGGAGGTTCATTCCAAATTACGCAGAACTTGCTAAGGGTTATACTCGTCTATTGAAAAAGGATGTACCTTTTGTCTGGGACCAGGTGGCGCAAGCTTCTTTTGATGCTCTGAAAAATTGTCTAATAGAAGCATCATTAATGTACACCCCGGACTATCAAAGAGATTTTAACCTGTATCTAGCTGCAGCGGATACGACCATTGCGATGGTTTTAGTTCAAGAAGTCGATGGAATAGAACATCCTATCTATTATTTAAGTAAAAACTTAAACGATACAGAAAGTAAATATTCTTATGTTGAAAAACTAGCGCTTGCAGCTGTTCAAGCGATTCAAAGGTTTCGACATTATGTCCTCTTTCGGAAAACTACCATCTTGTCAGATTGCAACCCCATGACTTATATACTGTCGCGACAGTTGCTGGGGGGCAAATATTCAAAATGGATAGCGATCCTTCAAGAGTTTGATCTGGAATTTGTAAAATCCAAATCAAAGAAGGCCCTAGTTTTCGCAGAATTATTATGCGATCTCCCATCATCGTCCAACGATGAAACATCGGAAGAATCAATCGTGGACGAAAGTTTGTTTCTGATATCTGTAAGCGATGAGTGGTATGGGGATATCATAGTTTATCTCCAAACCCAAAATTTCAGGCCTAACACCTCTCACTCCGAACAAAAATGTATACGATACCAAGCAAAAGACTACATGATCGTCGGTGATACACTTTACCGTCGTGGTGTCGATACAGTTCTGAGGAGGTGCCTTACCCATGAGGAGGCCGAAAAAGCCCTGAATGATTGTCATTCAGGCGCGTGTGGGGGGCATCATTCTGGATATGCAACAGCACAAAGAATCTTACGAGCAGGATACTTCTGGCCAACCATGTTCAAAGATTGCATAACCGCAGTTAGAAGTTGCCATGCTTGTCAAATCTTTGATAGCAAAACCAAACGACCACCCGCACCTTTACAGCCGATAGTTGCTGTTGGGCCCTTCGCCAAGTGGGGCATCGATTTCATGCAATGTAACCCCACCTCGACCGGGGGGCATGGGTATATTATAGTCGCTGTTGACTATTTTACCAAATGGGCCGAGGCGATGCCTACATTGGATAACACTGGTGAAACATCTGCCCTTTTCTTTTTCAATCATGTAGCCGCCAGGTTCGGCGTACCACACGCTATAGTCACAGATCATGGGTTGCATTTTCGCAATCACATGATGGTTGAATTAGCTGCCAAGCTAGGGCTATCTCACGACAGCTCTACCCCATATTATCCGCAAGCCAACGGACAAGTTGAGGCAATCAACAAGGTCCTGAAGCGTATGTTGCAAAGGATGATCGGGGTTCATAAAAGAAGATGGCACCTAATCCTGTACTCAGCTTTGTGGGCTTACCGGACCTCGGTAAAGAACGCAACCGGGTTCACACCTTTTCAATTGGTGTATGGCCTGGAAGCAGTCTTACCAATCCAGTGCGAAATTTCATCACTTAAACTCGCAATCGACCTCCTCCCCGGAACTTCAGAAGAAGAGGCTCGTTTCTTGGAATTAATCCAGTTGGATGAAACCCGTCGTGACGCCGCTTTGGCTAACGAAGCTCATAAGAAACGAGTCAAGGCTCAGTTTGACAAAAATGTCAAACCCCGTGTCTTCTCAGAAGGTGACTTGGTCTTGCTTTATGACCAAGAATCCGATAAATTGGGAGCAGGTAAATTCAATTCCTTATGGATGGGCCCCTATATTGTTAAAAGGGTGTTAGCAAAAGGAGCCTACGAGTTAATGGATTACGATGGAATTCCACTGGCGCAGCCCCGCAACGGGTTGTACCTCAAGCGTTACTATGCTTAAATAGTAACCTGTATGCTTTTGTTGTATTTTGTTTTCGCTAAAGTGTTTGTTCTGGTCAAGTGATCCGCCTTTTTCGTTCGTTGCAGATGTCAAACCTTATGGAGACATGTGTTGGATATGCCGACGGAGCGAGTCGTAGTTCGCGGAACCTATCCTCCGCAGCCTGGGCCATTTTTGATCCAAGCGGCAAGTTAGTAAGTTTCAGAGGTGTATGTATTGGGCAATCAACGAATAACATCGCTGAGTATAGTGCGTTGATAGAACTACTCTCTGATGCCATCACACGTGGCATACGCCGACTAATTGTCAGGCTAGACTCACAGCTCGTAATACTACAACTCAATGGTATATATTCTGTTCGCAATCCAGCTATTTATCGCATGTTCCTAGGGGTTAAGATCTTGGAAAGACGATTTGATTCAATTCAATATCAACATATTTCAAGAAACTTAAACACATTAACTGACTCATTAGCAAACTATGTGTTAGATAGACATTTGCAACATTTATAAAAAGGACACATCATCAAAGATTGTACATATGGATCACGCAAATCAACCAGAATAAAACTCGAAAATCAAAATATATATAAGTTGTTTATATAGTTCATACATAATGTTCTGTAACCAAGACAAAATTGGTCATATGACCTAAAACTCAAAAAGATGCTAGGGGGCACCCTAGCCTAGTGGTGCTCATGATAGTACGTCACAGCCTGTGCAATCATGCGCAAGAGACGAGTCCATCGTCTAGGCACACCAATAGTATGTCGCTGCAGCTGTAAAGGTAACTCATCAATCTGTACATCCGGAAGACCATGAGTGAGGCTCTCAACCTGCTCCTGCACAGCTGTAAGGGTCTCAGTATCGTCAAGATCGCGGATAACAACTCTCCTAGCAGGCTCCACTGCCGGGGCAGCAGCTGGCGATCTCAGACGAACTGCTGGACGAACAGGACCAATATCTGCATGCACCCAAGAGTACAATTAAAAGTCTTGATAGAATAAAGCACAACAACATTATAAATAAGAACAGTAAACAGTAATATGGTCAAAGAGTTTACCAATGGCGCCCCACTGCTCGCCATCCGGTAGCACCAAATCCGGATCACCTCGGAAATCCATACCCACATATGGATACTCGGAAAACGCCATCTCCTGGCGCTCGAACCACCTGAAGAAGGCCTCAGTAAAAGTAATCTGAGGTTGACCAGCATGCCTAGACATGTGATCAACCCACCTCTACATGCGTGGCTCGGTCGGAGAAGGCAAGTCGAGTATGATGTACTGAGGCTGCATCAGTGGGATTTTCTCCAAGGCGAAGGCAGTCAGAATAGAACCAAATCCAAAGTTCTTCAGCTTCCCGTCCTTTACCTTGGTCAATTGACTTTTCATCTGAACAAGTACTGCATCACACCAGTTGAATACTTTCGGTTGGAGACACTCCAAGGCGTGCTGCATATAAGACCTGTTGGCAACATGTAGAGCTGCGCTGCCGGCCATCCTACCAATAGTGAACAGAATAGACCTGAGAGCCCGATCAGTAATCTCACGGATAACAATCTTACCGTCTCTGCTCGGCTGAGAACCTTCCCTGCAATACTGGCGGACATAATCTTTGGTGGAATCAGTCCCCCGGGCCGTACCTGACAAGGAAATGGGGGCACCTCGTCTTGACAGTCCAGTCAAGAAGTACATGTCCTCTATGGTCAAGGGGATGGCCTTTCCCCTAATCTGGAATACTTGGTTAACAGGATCCCAAGCATCAAGCATATACTGCAACAAAGAAATCTGTGCTCTCATGCTAGAGATACGGAAAAACTTCAGCAGGCCACAGTTCCGCAACGCGTTCACCGTGACCGGGTCATGGAGGGCAATCATGTCCTCCTCTTCATGTTCTCGTTCTCGCCATGTAAGGGACATTTTATTCAAAGTTCCCTGCAAAGCAAACAAGAGAAAGAGTAAGTTCCTGATTTTGATGAAAAACTGGCGAAAAATCATCAAAAAATGACCTGAACACTCAGTTTTCTGAGCCCAACGCAGGCAAAGAGTGTCCCTCCTGCGCTGAAGGTCAGGCTGCCTTAAGGCAGCTTGACATTCAGCGCAGATTTCGAAAGGGGAACCTGCGCTGAAGTTAGGGCGATTTTGCAAAACCCCTGGGGCTCAGAAACACTGAAAAACAGGCCTAAAACTGGAAAATGAAACCATGAAAGGAAAGAGCTAGTGTTTAGCTCCTACCTGGTCCAGACGGCGCCGAAAATCGTCCGCAGAATCTCCCGGAATCAGCTGGTGAAAATCAAGGGGGAAGAGGCACCTCCAGAGCTCCAACAAACCAAATGCAAATGAAATGGTAAATGAGAGGTAAAAACACCTTTTAATGGCTTTTTACACAGTTTAAAGTGAAATATTAGGGTTATAATCTCATTTTCATGCAAATATTATTCATTTCTAACAAAGTTTGTTGCAGCGATTGAAAAAGCAGTACTATATTTGAAAAGAGAAAAGCTAGTAATGGTAAAAAATCAAAATTTGACCATATAATCGAGCAGTTTTAGCATAAAGTTCATGCTCGTTAAAAAATAAACGCAAGATCCGAGCAGTTTTAACGCGGTCTTCATGCTCGTTAAAAAATAAATAAAAGCAGTGAGCAATGTTTCCTCCAGAGTTTAAGCTCATTTTTATCTAAAAAAAGAACCTATCCCGGTAAATAACCTTTGTGATCGTAATTTTATCAGCCATAAAAAGCCTTGGTCGTGTTTGCACCCGCCACCTCCACCGTCATTTGGCCGATCGTTCACCTCCATATGATTGTTTACCCATTTTGAGGAATAGCTGCGAAGAGTGATTTCACCTAGCCATCCTTGTGACACTGTGGTGATTGGAAAATTCCAACTTGTACCTGGAATCAGTTGCTATCCCTGTTTATCACTCGTTCCTCAAAAGACGAGTCTTCTTTGAGCTCTTTTCATCTGACTCGTAAAATATGAAAAGTTTGTCGAGTTTTGGCCTTCCAGCTCGTTAAAAGGACCGGAAGAGCTATCCCTCCTCTAGATTTTAATCTTTTTTGGACCTGAGGGATTATTGCACAAAAAGGTCGAGCGCTTGTTTTATTCGGCTCGTTAAAGTAATCGAAAACTCATCCCTTCTGTATTGTTTTATACTTTTTTCGGACTTAAGGGATTAGATGACGAAAAAGGAATTTTGGAGTTAGCTTTCTGTACCTTTTCAGACTCTCTAAAATTGAAAAGGACCGAGTTTTCCTTGTCGTTAGACTCGTTAAAATGATTAAATAGCGACAAACTTGTCTTTAGACGAGAACGAGTTTCCCTATCGCTAAGCTCGTTAAAACATAGCGATGGGCTTGCCCGAAGGGCAGGTTATAGAACAAGCATATGTTATCCTCCTCAAGCTTGACAAAAATAAAGAGGTACTGGTCAGAAATGACTGGGGAAAAATTGGGAGAACCTCAAAGCTTTAATGGTAGCAAGTCGCTCTTGAACATGACACTTTGTCCTCCGTATCACATCGGGTTGGGTTGTTTCATTCACCGGTCTCATCACCATGGTCCTCGCCAAACCATCCACATTTGGGGTAATGCTACCGATCCATCACATCAGTGTCGTTATATGTTCAAGAGATGTGTTTAGAAAGAGTCAACCGTGTCCCATCCACTGCCATACATTATCCTTCATCCACCCATGATCGCCACCCTGAATCATATTTCACAGATTGTTTTCATCTCCACTAAAATCATTAGCTCCGTTCCGTGTCACTGATGTGGGATTCATTAAGGCCCTCCTTTGACGGATCGCTTCTTGTCAACTTCAGCTCATTATCCAAGAAGTTGATCTAGGAACATCCCCCCCAGTACTTTGAAGCTTGCATGCCTCAATGGCAAGTTTCTCACTTCCGGCGACAGGTATACATCAATGACCTTCGACCAGAAGATTTTGCGTGGTGTTCGATGCCAAGTCCTTTATTCACACCAAGTGGATTGTACTGCAGTACCTTGAGGGTCATTGTCATTATTGGTGATTCCTCTCGCGCTTGTTAACGGTTTACATTATTAACCGGTAATCAAGCGATGTCTTTCCATGTTCGACTTCAGCGCAATTCTCACATGGATCGACTTGTAATTAGAGTGAAGATCGAACGAGTTTGAAGACCCCGGATCTAGTTTCATCCATCCGGGCTGCAATATATATATTCAGGATATAAAGACATTTGTTATGTACATCATTGCAGCAGATGATCATCCTACTCAAAGGATGATAATTTCAGCAGAGAATTATCAGTCTACCACCAGACGATCGTCTGTTCTATGTACCAAAATGAATTTATAAAGCTGAGCATGGGAATGCCCGCCTCGGCTAGATCATGAAAGCAGAATGAAAAATAATGTATTGTATTGTATTTTATTACAGGGCACCTCTCACCGATTGAATGAACTTCGGATCCTCCTGATAAAGCATTTCACCCGATAAACGACCTCATACTTTAGGGGGAAACTGTTATAGACATTTTTGTGCCTTACAGCATGAAGCATGAAATGTCAATAATCTAAGGGATCCAAAGTCCCTAAACATGTTGTTCCTACCCCTAGAGGAACAAGGTCAGCAAACCACAGCACTGAAAATCAGTTCTCCACCTGAAAACACTCAAAAACAAGCTATTTCTGGATCATGTCAGCTGCTCCACTGAGCATCTGCGCTGAATGTCAACTGCTCCACTCTGTACCTGCGCTGAATGTCAAAAGCAATGAAGGCTACCTGCGCTGGGCGAGATTGGCCAAGTG
The DNA here is from genome assembly GCA_031772625.1 of Pinus tabuliformis. Classification (NCBI taxonomy): domain Eukaryota; kingdom Viridiplantae; phylum Streptophyta; class Pinopsida; order Pinales; family Pinaceae; genus Pinus; species Pinus tabuliformis. The sequence goes on along the minus strand of CM062808.1, from coordinate 29,406,677 downwards.
GCACAGTCATTCTGCAAGGTGTCAAATGCCCAGGAAGCTTCCAAAATGACACTTGGATCAGGGAATTCGCCTTGTGATGAGTAAGAGGATCTAGATCTCCAAGTGGAAGCAAGAAACTCCAAGTGGACTCAAGAACTGAAGTATAACTGAAGTGGGAGAGGAAACTAGTCAGCTTCATGCCAGCCTCAAGCTGACTCATCCTTTCTCCAAATCTCCTATATATAGAGCTCTCTCATGAGGTCTAGAGGGGCTGGAATCTTGTGAATGTAAGGAAGTGCTGTTGGTTTGTGCATAGAACTATTGGGTGATTGCTTTGAAGGAGGTGAAGAGGAGATTTCTTTCTGCTGGGAGGTGTTGCTGGATTGGGCCTCTTATGGTTGTAACACTCTCAGAACTTTACTTCTTCCATTAATAAAGCATTTGAGGTTCTTCTATATGCATGTGTCTTTATGGCGAATTGATGCTTGTATATTTGATTTATTCTAATCCTTGAATCAGTTATGGATGTATACTTCTTGTAGTTTCCCTTTCTTGTGCTTTTGTAGGATCTTTGTGTAGCTGGGCCAGTGAAAGAGCAAGGAGCTGGGAGCAAGTAGCAAAGAGGGAAGATTGGATCAATCATTAGCGGAAGATAACGGTTAGTGGATCTCTTCCTCCTCTCTCTTACATCTCATAAAGAAGTAATCTTGAATAGCTTTGTATTCAGTTGTTGCTGAGGTACTATCACCCTTAGAGTGGGATGGGGTCATTCCGTATTGGATACTTTTCCCAACAACACGCATGCTTTCCAATCTTCCGGACTACATGCAGTTCTCCTGGCGCAGTCCCAGCGCATCTATTAATGAGTTCCTAGAATCCTTTCACAGCCTTACTGTCCCATAGTAGCTTCATGCATGTTTCAATGAACGTTGTTAGCATTGATGAGTCCATGTCTAGTTCCGTCCTGTCTTTGCTTCTGGAAGTGGAGTCATCAACAAAGCTCTCCCTGGCTTCCATGAAGGTTTCCTTAGCGTGCTTCAAATCAAACTCTGGTTCTTTCGTCAGAGCCTTGCGAACCCAAGTACTATCTTCAATTTGTTTGCCTTTATCATCTCCTATCGTAATTCCACTTCAGAGCACAATGTTTACATTAGGGTCTTCCTTGCGTGGCTCAGACCTCATCATTTGCAGGTTCTGGGTCAGGGGAGGTTGGAGTGCTCCTTTGTCACACATCCTAGCTATCAGTGTGGGACAATCTTCCATTTCAACATCAAACAAGGTATAGTACAGACATGATGGACGTGTTGGATTCATACAATCCCGGACATAATGTCCTGGCCCCCCCGAAATTGTAACATATCAGCTGTCTGTGACCTCTTCCAGGTCCTCCACCCCGGCCTTGTCCGCGCCCCTGAAATCGGTTCGCACTACTTCTGCGTTCTGGTCAAGGGACCTTGTTTCGACCTGCACTCTGTAGGTGGGAGTCCTATCCATCATTAGCTCATAGCTTCTACAGGTATGGTCATCATGTCCCACTGATCTACAGAAATTATAGAACAGTTACTATGAGCTCTGCGTGTACTTCTGCAACAGATGCCAGTTGTCTGTAACATGTTTTCCTGCTATCTGACAAATCGCGCACCACAAAGCAGGCATCACGCTAGGTCCTTCTTGTGCCTCCGATCTTAACAGCATCGGCCCTCCTCCCGTGAGGTAATTTGTGAACACTGAGTAGTGGTCCTTGTCATGTCCCTGACCCATGCACTTTACGTACCATTCTTCTTCGCGCACTTCCGAGCGAGCTGTCCAGTCCTGTTTCAGACTCTGCATCTCTGGGCATAAGTTTTTCAACTGCGCGTGGATCTGCTGAACTCCCAGGTTAGGATCCTGTATCGGGGTCTCATGCAGCCTCATCGCAGTCTCTAAAGATTCGGCCTGAGTTGTCAATATTTGTTGTGACAGCGCGTTCCTCATATGCAGCGATAGTGATGCTACAAACCACTCGCGATGTTGTCCATCTGTCAGAGTCATGTTGGCTTCACGAATCATACATTTCAGCCTTTGATCCAACTCCCAAGGGTTCTCGCCTGGTAGCATTGTGATTTCTTTGAACCCAATCATCGATTGCACTTCTGAATTCAACTTGCTAAACTCTCTAGTTAGTGCAGCTTGGACATTCGCAATTCCTGCATTCGGATGATCACTTGAGTGCTTAATGTACCAAGTCAGTGTGCAATCCTACAGCACGCTAACCAACGTGGATTTCTTGATAGCACCATCTGTCACTCGCTGTGCTTCCCATACAACTTTTACAATGAACCAAAACTGGTCTAGATTTTCATTTCCCACTCCCTTGAACACAAGATACTTTATCGAGCTCGCCATATAAAAACACGGTGGTGGTGGAGGTGGTATGGGTGATGAAAAAGGTGATGACAGTGAAACTGGCGATGGTGTGGGTGGGGGTGTTATTGTTGGCTTATATGGGCCTGACCCAGGTTCGGAAGAGTTATTTAGCCAAACATATCCTGCAGCTACCGACCCTTTCAGCAACAGCCCGCGGAGCGTGGACTGAGGTCTCACCCGAGGTAGCAGGGGAGGGTGCTGGAACCAGGTTTCCGCACACTAGAGATGTCTTGGTGTGGTCTGGAGGTTTCGCGCATTGGTTTACAACTCCACACTACTTGGTCTTCACACATTTCCAACTTGATTATATCTTTCTTATTAGTGCACTTTTCTATTAGATGAAGTAGTTACCCATTACCAAGGTCTTTAAGCAAACATTTAACCAACACAACTGATTCACGCATGAAAATGAACCCAGATTTACATTCATTTAAACCATAAGCAGATTAAATTAGACAAATATTATGACAGCTCAGAAGAAACACAGAATTTCAGAAGAACTTATCTTTATTTCCACTTTATCTTTAATACATCCAGATCCGCCCTGCGCACTCAGCTGCAGGGGTCCGCGCACATAGCTGCAGACTTTCTAGGCCTCTGTGCACACAGCTGCAGAGCCTCTACCTACTACCCTTATCCCTCGACTCGGACTTACAGATGCTTTCAATCTATCTTCTTCAAGTACCCATTACATTTCATTCTTCCCAGAACTGCCTTTCCCTCATAGAGCTGCGCTCTATTTATACCCTTCCTTGGCCTGCGATCCTGCACGGGCTGACTCTATCTATATTTCTTTACATTATTTTTGGGTGGACTACCCTTTGACTCAACCTATTATGATTCATGCTTTACACTTTCAATGGAGTTTTTACAATCATTTAATCCTATTTTTCGGGCTTTCTGCCCCAAAACACTTACGTGGGACCTCCGCTACCCAACGGTCCCCCAACACAATCATCGTGGCTCGTCCCGAGTCACTCACCGGCGCGGCTATACACTCCTTCCTGGCTTTGTGGTTTGCCTCCCTTTGAGTGTTGCTCGTCGTCCTGTTGTGCCTTCATTGTCTCCTGCAACGCTTCGTCTAGTTCTTGCTTCAGTGTATCTACCATGTTTCGCAACCGATAATGCTCATTCTACTATGCCCGGTTAACACAGAACACCCCCTTATAGGATTTTAGTGCGAGTAGGGAAGCCGCATACAGGACAACCTGGTACCACCGTAGCCACTTCCGACCTTTGTATCTTCTCTTCGCTGCAGCTTGTGTTACAATTTTGCAAGACCCTGGCTGCTGTTCGCAAGATCCCAATCCTCGAGGGACATCAGAGACGACTTATTAACTACATATCTACCCATGGTCACCGTCTTCCCACCCTTTTGTTGTTCTGTTGTAGTGCGCCAACCTGCCCCTAGGCAAGACAACAACCTCTGGATGTATTCTGCTTCATGTTCCCTCTTTTCCGATACATCTCCTGCTGGTGAGGCTGCAGTCTGTGGGATGCCCACAACGGTCACCCCCATACTCCTTAGAGAGCCCTGCCTTTCCATCGGCCAGATTACTACCTTCGGGCGCATGCCTTGTGCAGAGGTAATGAACAGTTCCATCTGTGTTGCCAAAGCGTAGGTCACGCAGGAGAGTCCCTTTGGTGATTTATAAGCCATGCGAATTTCAAATGCACTGGTTTCTGCCTGTTTCAGTTCGTGTAACCTGCTCGTGTAAAATCTGTGACAGCTCGTTCCATAACTGGTTCGTACTGTTTCTCTTAATTGTCAGTCGCCCGCTCCCTTTTGCCATAATGTAGACATCATGTCATGAATAGTGATATCAACGGTCATCGTTCCTAGCGCGTCCGCGTGATCCCTTCTGCGCAACCACGATCCTTGTGTTTGGTCAAATGTACGCGCACCATAGTATTCACGCATCTGTCCCCAGGCTGCTTTATCGTCCCACACCCTCTTTCAACTGGGTGGAGCGATGAGACTATCTTCTGAATGGCCAGTCAAGCGGTCGACCTGCCCGTGTAGAGCTTTAGGTGACTTCCATTCACTCTTCCCGGGAAGGGGTCTCCATTGCCAGCTAAACTGCACCCCCATCGGTAACTTCTTTGACGACATAGGGTCCCAACCAGTGTATGTAGAGTTTACCTGGGAATTTTTTGAACTTACTGTCATAAAGCAATACTAGATCGTTCTCCTTGAAGGTGCGTACCTTGATATGGCGATCATGCCACGCTTTCTCATGCTGTTTCTGTACCTACTAATGGAATCCAGCAAAAAATCGTTCTTCCTCTAATTCTTCAAGTTGTGCGAGCCTCTCTTCCAATGCCTCGCAGTCTGCCATACTAGTGATTGCCGCGATCCACAGACTAGGCACAATATATTCCATAAGCATAACGGCCTCCTTGCCATAGACTAAGCGAAGTGGTGTCTGGCCTATCAGCTTCTTGCACGTCGTTTGGTATGCTCATAACACAGCATGGATTCGCAAGTCCCAGTCATTGCGTCACGCATTACAGACCTTAGTCAACGTGTCTTCCAAAATTTTGTTGAAGGCCTCGACGGTCCCATTTTCATGCGGATGGTAGGGCGTGCTTTGTTGCTGATATATTTGAAATTCTTCCATGAGTGCGCTGATCGTTTCATTCAGAAAATGCGTTCCCCTATCACTCATGAGAATTGTGGGGCAGCCAAACCTGGTCAGGATGTTCTTGAACAAAAATTTTGCTACTATCGTAGCCGTGCAATCCTTAACTGGCTATGCCTCGGCCCATTGGTTCAAATATTCGGTTGCAGTGATGATATAACGCGCACCCGTCTTTCCTCACGGTTCAATAGGCCCAACGAAGTTGATTGCTCATTTCTCAAATGGCTGTAGCGTTATCTGTGGCTGAAGTGGAATTTCATCCCTTCGTGATGGTTTACCCGTCTGTTGACATACATCGCAAGCCCAACAATATGCTTTCGAATCTTGAGGTAGAGTAGGCCACCATAATCTGGCATAAAGAATCTTTTGGGCTGTGGCGCGGCCCGCATAATGTCCACCAGCAACCCCTCCATGTGCTTCGGCCAGGATTTGTCCACACTTGAATTCCGGTACATATCGATGCAATATTTCATCATTGCCCATCTTGTAGAGGTGGCCTGCAATTACGGTAAAATCTATTGCACGTATCACTAATTCCTTCTTCTGCTGGACAGGATACCCTTGCAGCGCAGTGCCTGTAGTTAAAAAGTGGATAATATCTTCAAAGTGGCCATCTGCAACACGCACAGCATATAACTGGGTGTCTGGGAGTCCCTCCTCTAGATTTTTTGGTTCTTCGCCAGTCTCAATTCAGGACAGGTGATCCAGACCTGCATTCAGACGTTCCGACTTTACAACAACCTCAAAGTCATATTCTTGGAATAGTAGCAACCATCGACAGATGCACCCCCTAACACAAGCTTATTTACATGGTATTTGAGCGCAGAGTGACCAGTATACATCTTAAAATGTCCTCCGAGCAAATAGTGACGAAACTTTTGGAGCGCGTATACCATCACCAATCCCTCTCGCTCAGTAGTAGAGTAATTCTTTTCTACTTTAGACAACCTGCGACTTGCAAACGCAATCGGGTGATCAATTCCTTCCGCGCCTTCTTGAGTGAGTACCACACCCAACGCGATACATGACGCGTTGACATGTACATGAAATTCAACGTCCCACTTTGGAAAGACCAAGATAGGGGCAGATGCCATCTTTTCCTTAAGCGTTTCTAGGTTTTTGTTACATTCCTCGTTCCAACAATACGTAGCATCCTTCTTCAGTAACTGTTCCATTGGAGCCATGATCTGGGCATAGTTTTTTATAAACTTTCGGTAGTAGCCCGTGTGTCCCAGTGTAGCACGTAGCTGCTTGACACTTCGCAGCGCTTGCAGATTTAGTATGACAATGATCTTTGTCGGATCCACCATCAGTCCTTGCTTACAAACCACATGGCCTAGCAAGTTCCTAAAAGGGACGAGGAAAGTACACTTCTTTAGGTTGAGTGCAATCTGGTGCTAGTGGCAGGTATCCAGCATCAATCGTAAGCTCGTGACATGTTTCTTAACCAAGCCAAATACGGTCCAGTCATCCAGGTAGACTTCTAAGAACTTGTGGATAAATTCTTTGAACGCAGCTACCACAATACGGGAAAATATCGTCGGCGCATTCTTCAGCCCAAAGGGCATTACCGTATACTGAAAACAACCCCATTCGGTAGCAAACGTTGTCTTGCTCTGATCCTCTAGCGCGATCTTGATCTGATGGTACCCAGAGAATCTGTCTGTGAAGGAGTATGCTTCCTGCCCACCCACATTTTCGAGTACCTCATCTGTAAAGGGTGTTGGAAACGGATCGTTAACACAAGCATCATTGAGCTTCCACAAATCTACACAGATGTGGATCTCTCCCTTATGTTTCTTCTCCTGTACGACCATAGGACTTACCCAATCAGACTCCTCGACTGGTTCAATAATTCCTGCTGCCAACATCTTGTCCAATTCTTCGCGGACGTTTGCTTTGTATTTTGGATTCAGTCGGTAGGGTTGCTGTTTCACTGGCTTTTCATCTGGCTTCAAAGTTATTTTCATCATCCCTAAGTCTCCTAGGATCCCTTTCAGCTTCGTAATTTTTGTAGCGAATAAATCTTGGTATTCGCGAAGTAGCTCGACGATCTTTTCCAGTGTGGCGTCGTCCCAATATTCCCCAAGCGTAGCATACTTCGGCTCTTCCTCTGTTTCGATATTTACCTGCTTTATTTTCAATGGCGTCGTGATGTCTGGATCTTCTATCTCACGGCCGCGCACCTCACGACTCCCTTCAGATTCTGGTATATTGATGTTATGCGGTACATCCTCATCATCTTCTACTTGTACATTGTAACATGCTAATGCCTAGCTAAATTGTTCTGACCAGTCTGATGGCACGACTTCTTCTGGTTCCAGCGGTATTCTGAAGATGACGGTTTTTACTAATTGTAATGCATCGTCCACGGTATCCATCCATTGATCTTCAAAGAGGAATGTCGACAAAAACCCTTCGCACAGGATATCCCACTCGCTGGTGCCATGTCGGAGCTCTGTTTCCATATACCAGTTCCTTGGAATGACATCCAGAGTATGATAAAATAAGTGCACCCATTCTAGTTGAGGCTCCGCACCATAAGCTTCGGTCCATTTGCTCAGGTGTATGTGTGGATTCTCGCGTCCATCATATTTCTCTGTTATTCGTAGCGCTGGCTTCCCAAATCTTATCTGCATCATGTGCCTGCAGCTTCGCCAATCTTCGAAGGTTCCTTCATGGGTACCCCACCATCGCGCCGGTGTTGCGCGCAATGCCCATTTTAGTGCATCAAACCGTTGGTACTCTGGTACTGTGCTTTCGAATTTAACCAGGAATTCATCCACTTCTATCAGCCCATCATACATTGGTAGTTTGAGGGTCTGAGCTTTAACGCAATACAAGGATTTCGTCATCATATTACAGTGTATCATGGTTACGCCGTTTACCCTGTTTCACCTTCGCTCGTCCTCTTCATCTGAATCGTTGTAGCCCCACGAGGGTCTGCTCTCCTCCTTTGGCCTATGTGCAACAATCTTGTAGATACAATCCAATGCATCATTCCTTTCATCGTTGTGCATAGGTTCTGCGTAGCGTGGTCCTTCTGTTGGATCTAGCGGAACGACTACACGGAGCGACTTCTTCTCAAACATCATCTTCCTCTGTTTGAGGTCGATGACCCCGTTCATGTCAGTGACCTAGTCTATCCCTAGCAACACAGGGTATGGGCTATTTTCGTCCATGATTTCGATAACTTCGAAGTCCGTCCGGGTACTTGCGCCATTAATATATACTGTAATTCCTTGTAGCCTTCCCATGGACAGGATCTTCTGCTGATTGGCCATTCACAATTGGATAGGAGACCATTGTAATGTAGGCTTACCCATGCGCTCCCAAGTCTATTTAGGTAATACGTTGGCATCCGATCCTAGGTCCAGAATGACCTGAACCATCTTGTAATCGCCAATCTACGCCGTTAACCGCATCTCCTAATCCGTTCACGACGTGTGTCTTCCTAATTTCCAGACTACACGAGGTTCAACCCACCCTGCGCACCAATTAATCACTTCCTATAACCCTCTAACTGCCCTGTTGTCGCGAAGCAGTTTTATGCATGTCTCTAAGAAGGTAGTCAACATCGAGGGATCCCTATCTGGCTCAGGTCAATCCCTACTACCTTGGGTAGAGATGCCCGTGAAGCTTTCCCTAGCTTCCATATTGGTCTCCCCATTGATCTCTCCTATGGCTACACTGCTCCGTAATACCATGTTTACCTTGGGTTTGTCATCGCGTGGTTCGGATCTCATCATCTGCATGTTTTGTGTTGTTGTAGGAGGCGTTGCCTTTTTGTCACGAATCTGTGCTATCAGCATGGGGCAATCTAGCAGCTCATGATCGAATTGCTCACAATAAGGACATGATACTCAGGTTGGATTGGTACAATCCCACGCATAATGTCCTGGTCCTCCATAGTTGTAACAGATTAGCTGCTCGCGACCCCTTCCTGGTCCCATTCTGCCTTATCCTCCACCGCATCCCGTGAACCCACCGCGCGCAAACGCTGCAGCTGGATCCTGACCTCGCACCTTAGTCTGCATTCTGTAGGCCGGTGTCTGGTCCATCAACATTTGATAGCTACGACAATCTCTTTCTTCGTGATCCACCGATCTACAAAAGTTGCAAAAGAGCTGCTGGGGGGTCTGGTTGTATTTTGGTAATAGATGACAGTTGTCAGTGTTGTGCTTCCCTCCTACCTGACAGATTTCGCACCAGAGTGGGGCAATCGCGCTCGGCCCTGTCTGTACCTCTGGTCACAATGGTGTTGGCCCCCCTGTCACCACAAAATTCACCGAGACCAGACAGTGATCTTTATCGTGTCCCTGGCTCCTGCACTTTATACACCATACTTCCTCCCGAACTTCTGGACACGGTGTCTGTTCTTGTTTTAACTTCTATATTTCTAAACATAAATTTTGGACATGCGCTTGGATTTGATGAACTCTCAACCCTGGGTCCTATACCAAGGTTTTGTGCAGCCGCATTTCTGCCTCCAGCGCTTCTGCTTGGGTTGAGATCTTCTGTTGTGACAAGGCCGGCTTCAAATATGGTGTTAGTGATGCGATGAACCAAGCACGGTGCTGTGCATCTGTCAGGGTCATGTTGACCTTGCGAATAGTGCTTTTCAACCTCTGATCCAAATCCCATGGGGTCTCACCAGGCGTTATCATGATCTCTTTGAATCCCACAACCAACTGTGCTTCTAACTTAGGTCAGCTAAACTCCTTTGTTAATTCAGCATGGATGTCTGTTATCCCTGCTGTTGGGTTGATGCTTGAATACTTCATGTACCATGTTAGCGCGCGATCCTACAGTGCGCTGACTAAGATGGCTTTCTTGATATTATCATCCGCGACCTGCTGCGCGTTCCATATTGATGTTAGTACAAACCAAAATTATTTCGGGTCTTCGCCTCCTGCTCCTTTGAACACTGGTAACTAAATCTTGTTTGCCATAGTTACCCTTGTTCCACTACCGTCCCTGATCCTTTTGATTTTTCAACGTTCGCTTCTATCAAGTCCCCGCACTTCACACCAGACACCCCTTATGCAGATCCCGGTCCCGGCAACGGAACCATTTGTTGGCTTATATGGGCCTGACCCAGGTTTGGAGGAGTTATTTAGCCAAACAAATCCCGTAGCTACCAGCCCTTTCGGCAACAGCCTGCCTAGTGCGGACTGAGGTCTCACCTAAGGTAGCAGGGGAGGGCACTGGAACCAAGTTTCTGCACCCTAGATATGTATTGGTGTGGTCTGGAAGTTTTGCGCACTGGTTTACAACTTCGTGCTGCTTGGTCTTCACACAGATCCAACTTGATTATATCTTTCTTATTAGTGTGCTTTTCTCTTAAATGTAGTTACCCATTACCAAGGTCTTTAAGCAAACATTTAACCAACACAACTGATTCGCACATGAAAATGAACCTAGATTTACATTCATTTAAACCATAAGCAGATTAAATTAGATAGATATTATGATAACTCAGAAGAAACACAGAATTTCAGAAGAACTTATCTTTATTTCCACTTTATCTTTAATACATCTAGATCCGCCCTGCGCACTCAGCTGCATGGGTCTGTGCACACAGCTACAGACTTTCCAAGCCTCTTCGCACACAGTTGCAAAGCCTCTACCAACTACCCTTATCCCTCAACTCGGACTTACAAATGCTTTCAATCTATCTTCTTCAAGTACCCATTACATTTCATTCTTCCCATAACTGCCTTTCCCTCATAGAGCCGCGCTCGATTTATACCCTTCCTTGGCCCGCGATCCTGCGCGGACCGACTCTATCTATATTTCTTTACATTATTTTTGGGCAGACTACCCTTTGACTCAACCTATTATGATTCGCGCTACGCACTTTTAGCGGAGTTTTTACAATCATTTAATCCTATTTTTCGGGCTTTCTGCCCCAAAACCCTTACGCGGGACCTCCGCTACCCAACAGGTATGCGTAGAATCCTCTGCCTTATCAAATTGATCGCACTTTGTGGAGATGCTTGCGCGAGCTCTTCCTCGTCCCTAGGTGAGCTCAAGGGGCTAGTTTCTATTTCCACGCTTCCTTCGTTTCTGTAAATTCTTCCACTTCGCGTAGCCCTAAACATTAATGTAACCGCATAATCTATTTTCACACAATAGCATTTTAATCCAAGTGTTCAGAGACTTAACGTACTTACCTCGCGGTCCTTTGAGAAAGCGTCGCTCTGCTTTGCTGTAGCCAACTGAAGTGTCTACCACAAACTTAGTAGTGAATCCTCCTATGATTCGATCGAGCCAGTGATCAACAATGTGCACGATCTTATCCTTTGATGCTTCCAATCTGCGCACCAACTCTGGGGTCCACACAATAGAACTGTTAAGCTTGTAACTCCCTTGGCTATCTTCTAGCTTCGCGATCCACTCATACAATTTAGTAGGGAATGACACGAAGAAAATTTCGTGGATCTCTATGTACAGGTAGCATTCTAACCACTCTTCTTTTTTTAGTCGCGGATTCCTATTATCCTACACTACGAACTCGTGAATTCTCCTATCAATCCAGCCTTTGATTTCCTCCTTAGTTGGATTCCAGTGATGTGACATCAAACATCTCTATGCAGATTCCGGTCCTGGCAACAGAACCATTTGTTGGCTTGTTGGGGCCTGACCGAGGTTCGGAGTTAGTTAGCCAAACAAATCCCTGTACTACTAGCCCTTTCGGAAACAATCCGCGGGGCGCGGACTGAGGTCTCACCCGAAGCAGTATGGGGGGATGCTGGAACTAGGTTTCCACACCCTTGAGATGTCTAAGGGGTTGATTTAGTCCACTGTGAAGACTTTTGTGCAGGTTGCTCTGCACGTTTTCTTGACCTGCGAGGCCTTCATGGCCCTGTTATATTCGTCTTCGCACAACCCTAACTAGGGGCTTTGGGGCTTTCACACTACTAGAGCAGCGAGCTGTGCTATTTCCCTAAGTCACAATGAGGATCTTACTTATCTTCTTATAACAATTAATTATCTTCACGTAAACATATACTTCATATTATATTCAACTATTCAACACATTCATATAAGTTCGCACAACAAATAAACAATAAACTTGCAATGTATACCCAATATACTTCAATGCATAAAACAGAAAAAGATACACCGAAATATTGTAGAACTTCTCTTTATTAATGCTTCAATTGGTTACAGACTCAACCTGCCCTGTGCACTTAGCTGCAGGGGTCCGCGCACTCAACTGCGGACTACTAGGCCTCTACGCACTCAGCTTGAGATCCTTCTTCTACTCTACGACCCAACGACATGACTCTACGCTTCAACTCAGACTCAATCCTTCATCATTCATTCTCTCTTAGATAGATGTCTCTTACAACTTAGATCCTTGCTCTATTTATACAATCCCATGGTCCACGGACCATGGGTAGAACCCTTAAGCTGACATTACATTTACAAAAGTAAGGGCGGACAACCCATATGACTCAATTACAACTTCGCGCTCCGTGCCCATAAATCGCGGAGTATTTACATCGGATTTGGTCAAAACTTGGGCTTTAAGCCCCAAAACATGCCTTGGGGGGATTCCACGCCCAACACACATATGGTGTCCACGAAATGGACAGCTAAATAATATTAGGATTGCTAGAGAAAGATACATGAAATACACTATGATTGAGCTTGGGGAAACCAACAAACCTTCATCTTCAAGCTTTCTTATTCTAAAAAATTATGCTTTGGATTCTTAATTTAATAATTTCATTGTTGAATTTGTCGATATTCCTAAATCCCAATGGAATTAATTATCTTTGCAGAAAAATAACTTTCTTGAAATAGGTTGTGATTCCATTTTTGTAAACTATGTAAACTATGGTTTCCATGATAATATAAATTTTGTAGGTAGAAATATAGTAGATCATAGTTATGCCCTTGATATATGGACCCGATTTGTCAATGGTTCTAAATACCAAGGAGCTAGAGTTGGTTGTTTTCTTATTCATATCAACAGTAAATGTAGTTTTATTTCTTGCAAATTAGAGTTTTGATCATGCAAATAACATAGTTGAATGCATGAAACTTGTGTGGGCCTTGAAAAAAACCATTGATTTAAAAATTTAAAATTCAAAGTATTTAGGGACTTTGAGATAATAGCCAGATAAATTAAAAATACAATAAGTTGCAACTTCTCCCATCTGAGAAATTACTGGAAGGAAACCCATAGGTTGATTGACAATTTTGATATTTTTAATATCTATGTTGACCTATGATTTGAGAACCTAATGTGTGATTCATTAACTATTTTTTCCTCTGGACTTTCTCCATTAGAGTATCTTGATGCTAGTAGGTTTACAATTGAGTTGCTTTATAAACCCCCCATTTCTGATAAAAATACAAACTGGAAAGTATTTGAAGGTGATGACCATATCCTACAATTTCTGACCAATGGAGAGAATTTCAAGGATTTGGCTAATGATGATGAATTTTTTCAATCAAATTTGGAAGAGAGTAAAGAGAAATCAATTGAGGAAAAATTTCATGACATGCCCAAGGGTGTTGAGAATCTACAATATTGTTTGAATTACAAAACAAATTTAAAAGACCACTAAACATTAAAACCAACAATTCCACTTTAGGTCACAAAGTCATCATTCTAGGAACTTATTGTTTGTGTTGATTTCACATGTTTTAAGGTTGAAATTGTTAAGGGATTTAACATATAATTGGAGGATAACAAAGTAGACTTATTGTTATAATAGATTGATTTTCAAATCTAGTTGATGCTTGGAAATATGCTCCCTAAGCATTGAAACTTCTTGTCATGTGCTTGGTGTCTTTTCCCTTGGGTTGCCTATCATGTTGTGTTGAAGTATGATGAAATATTATACATTGTTTGCCAATATAAATTGATATTTCATATCAATACCAAGTCTAACATTCACGAGGACTAGATCCTAGAAACCTCCTTGGGAGGTGAAAATTTTGTTTTGAATTAAAACTCAAAGAACTAAGAAATTTCTACATGGTCTCATAGTTATCTTGTTGAAATCACTCTTTTAGTGAAGAGTGAATTGGAATCTCAATTGCATTGTACCTAGGAGTGGTACTTGACCTTGTTTAGGTTGTTTGAGTGTGGATTCTAGGGAAAAGAGTTGGAACACTTGAGAGGTTTCTCTACTTATTTTCTATCAATTTTCACATTAAGGTGTGCTTCAGATTTACAACATGATGGCATACGGTCTTAGAGAGTGTGACAAGTTGGTTGGTGCTTCCACTTTCATCCATTGGAAGCCAAGCCTATGTATATTTTAACCATGTACATAAATTACATGCATACGAATTCTAAAAACTAAAAATAAGCAATGGTGAAAACATAAAACATAAAATAGATATACATAGATATTTTCCCCTGGATCCCAACATCGGAACTACCACATTGATTTTTCATTATATTCCTTTCAATGTTACAATACATATATACACATGATGAAGCATCCATAAACCCCAATCCATTAACCCTAGATTAGAATATAATCGTAGTTCCCTTGATCGAATCTACAAGATACCATAGGCAAAAAACCATCATGCCCAAAACCATGTGAAAAACGCATGCAAAAAATCATAGTTAGGTCTACCCACCTAATATAGGGTCCAAAAAAATTTCATGGGGTGTTGCCCCAGACCCCGTGGAGGGGGGCTATCGCCCCCCTGCTAACCCCCCCACTGGGGGTGCTGGCCACCCCCCAACTTCACTCATGGGGCTAGTCGTGGAAAGAATATAACACACACCCAACATCCTATATATGCTTATGGGGGAAATACACAATGAAGAGCATGTTGAGAAACAGATAGTTTCCCATATTGGTCTGATAATGTTCGCTACTCATCTCAAGAAAGAGGCCAAGGTTAAGTAAAACATTCTAGATTTGGCAAAGGATCACTTCATCCCTCATATTGTGAAGAAGATCACTAGGAAGAATATGTTTGATACTTTGGTTGGTTTATTTCAAAGTACTTTTGTTTCTTGATAAATTCTCTTGAGAAATAAGCTTTTATTAATCTACATGAATAAGATTGATACAATGATGAGCTATCTTCCCAAGGTCACAAAGTTAAAGGAACAACTGGTTTCCATAGGGATGAATGTGAAGGATAAGGAGTTGGTGTACATTTCTCTTAATGGACTTATTCCATATTGGATGCCTTGTGTTCAAGGTGTTTGTGCTCATGAGAATTTTCTAGATTTTGTGAAGCTTTGGGATAACTTATTTAGGAAGATATTAAATTGGAGAGTTCTCCAGTGCAACAAAAGGGAGTAGAATAAGTACTCTTCTCTGGGAAAACAAAGAAGGGAAATAACAACAAGAAGGGAAAGAAGGAAGATTTAGGTCCAAGAAATAAATCTCAAGTACAATGAAGTGTTTTCGGTATCATCAAATGGGATATTATGCCAAGAAGTATTTCAAGAAGAAATGGAAGTCCAAGCACGTAGCAATAAGTACTGCAACAAGAGTGGATGATGAATCATCCCAATGTCCACCTTCTCCATGATCTCTTAAGTGTCTTCTAACATATTTTCAAAGGTTGTATGATATATGGATGGTGGAGCATTGAGATATGAGTTATGACAAGTAACTCTTCAACATGATTCATAAGAAAGAGGGAGGTATGTGTTTGGAGTTGGGTGATAATGTTACATATCATTTAAAAGGATTTAACTCCATTTCCTTTCTAATAACATCAAGTTATGTCCTTTAGTTGAATGATGCTTTTTTTCTCATGGGTTGAAAGAAATATTATGTTTCTTTTGTTCATGGGTTGAAAGAAAAATCTTCTTTGAGTGTCTTATTTCATGGATCATCAATTGTTGGCTTAGTGGGCCCTGACCCAGGTTCAGCGTTAATTAGCCAAGCAAATCCCTACACTACTGGCCCTTTCGGCATCAATCCGCAGAGCGTGGACTGAAGTCTCACCCGAAGCAGTATGGGGGGATGCAGGAACCAAGTTTCCGCACCCAGAGATGGTAGTGATGTCATTTTATATCCTAAACCTGCCTTCGTGCATATTGATAAGCCTTTTAGGGCTTATCGATATACCTCTCTTATCTGGCTTCTATACCTTCACGAATGTCCGCGATCGTCTTTCACGGACCCTAAACAAGTGATTTATCTACTTACATGCTTCTGTAAATGCTCTTACCTCTGTATTTACCCCGATCGGCTTAAGTATCTGATAACTTCAGCATGCATTAAGATATTCTTCACGTAAACAGATATTATTACTTTTGTTCATATAACAAAGTAAAACATATGGTTTCGCGCATCAATATATTATTAAATCATAAACCCAATATTCTTCATAACATAATTGCATGCATTCATAATAGAAGTAAATAGATCAACACATGTAATTGTGGAATAATCCTCTTTATTAATGCTTCAGATCTTCTTTACAGACTCTAACCATCCTACACACACAGCTGTAGGAGTTTGCGCACTCAGTTGTGGAATTCTACCCTAGGCCTCTGCGCACACAATTGCAGAGCCTCTTTCTTACGCTAGGACTCTTCGCTCTTAGCTTTTACTGACCCACTACAACAACATCCAAGATTTGTACTGAACTTAACTGCCTTAGACTCTTCTAAGACTTCCCTTTTTATACAATCCCATGGTCCACGAACCATGGGTAGATCTCCTAAAGTCGACATGACTTACATAAACGAAGGGTGGAAACCCTTTATGACACTTTACATCTTCGCACTCCGTGACCACAAAATGCAGAGACTTTACACTTTTTATACAAAAACTTGGGCTTTCTGCCCCAAAACTTGGGCTTTTAACCCCAAAAATGACCCTAGGGGACCCTGTCCCAATAGGCCCCCAACACAAATATGGTGACTCGCCCTTGAGTCACTTTGCTAGCGTAGAGATCTTGTCGTGAAGACCTCCCAGATCCACTTGAACTACTACAACTTCGGTGGTACACTGTGTCGCTGCCTGCTTAACCTGCTCTACTAGCTACTCCATTGTTGGTCCTGCGCTATCTGCCTTGATTTTCTGCTGTGTTGCCTGCAAGCTAGCCAACTTTCCCTCAATGGTGGTAGTGAGCACATAGGCTTCATCCATCCAAGGCCCTAATCTAGCCTTCAGTACTGCCTCTCTGCGCTATGTTGCGTTCGCCTATTCCTTCAGATCCTTTGCTTCCTGCATCTTTGCCAATCTCTATGTGATAGCGATGGTGCGTGTCGTCGCTCTAACCTCGTCATATTGTTGTTGTAATTCCCTTGCCTCTGTTGCCAACCTATGTAGGTTGGGATCTTCCTGCAGACTGGTAAGTACCTCTAGCGACTACTCGAAGAGCGCAGTGTAATCTGTTACCACGACGTCTACTGGAGCGATTGCATCCTTAACAGCTACCTCACACTATTCTTTGACCTCTAGTGGAGTCGAAGGCTAGGCCTTCAACACAAGCTTAGTAATCTTAAGGTTCAGCTCAAACTGAACCTTAGCCAGCTCCATATCTGCATCGCGCACATCGGCAACCAACTTCTGAATCTTGGCTTCCACTAGTGCTTCTTCTGGGATATGCAGCTCCAAAACAGTTCTGCATGCCTCAACGACTACTACCATAGTGTGCTAATTCTTTTGATGCACTTTCTTCCATATGTCAATTGCTGAAGTCTTCTCGATAAAAATCTGTGCATTATTAACCTGTTGTTCACTGATCACACTCAGTGTGTGCTTCTCTCAAGCCTGAAGTTCTACGATCACACCTGCTTGCAGGGTGTGAAGGGCTTCACTTGAAAGCGTGGCCAAGTTCAACCCAATATGCTTTAGTGTGCTGACAGTAGCCCTGTCAACTTCTGCTTCTGTAGTCAAAGCTCCATTTGGCAGTGCGACGGCCCGGGGATCCAAAGAGCAAACCATCTTCGCTGCTTCAGAGGTAACTAGCACCAAACTAGTCGACGTCCCACTGCTTTGTGTTACACTGGTCTGTAGTTGAGTAGTTTGGTTATGCAGCTCATGCAGACCCTTCTGAATGGCCACCAAGGCTTGTTTGTGATGCTGCTCGAACTGTTGCAGCAGTTCCAAGGTCGCATCCCTGACCTTATCATCGATGTCATCTAAGTCATCTTCTGTCAAGGTGAGCGGGTCTAGAGAGAATTTACTAGCCTTGGACTTCTTTTGCGGCCCTTCTTTCTCCTGATCACAAGTCCACTTTATCTGGAAGGGGGTGCTCTCATGGTCTCCACCAGTTTTTTAGATTGTTGCTCATCCTCTGTCTGTGGCGAAGGAGACTTCTGACTTCTGTCAAAGTCGCGCTCTTCCTTCTCCTCCTTTTCTTCTACACACTCAGTGATGTGCTCTGCTTCAGCTCTGGATTTTTTCTCTACTTCCTTTTTCCGTCTTTCAGCCATCTACTGCATTTTCAACCGGGCCTCCTCCTTCTTCTTCTTTCCCGTGGACTTACTGGATCCAGTGGACAAATCTGAGGTCGTGCGCCATTCTGCTGGCCAACAATCGAGGACTATTGCTATCGCATCATCTGTCACAAGGTATGGGAGATCATACCATTTCTATTCTGGGTCCTTCCACGCCTAGATGGAGATACAGTGGAAGTTTGCCTTTAACTCTGCATATCCCGACAACTTCTCATAAAAAATTGGTGACAATCTTGGCTTGCGTTTGATGGTCATATTGATGCTAATCTCCATCAAAACCCAGAAGACCTTGCTCTTGCGGACCCGTTCAGTGTCCTTCATGGCCCATAGCGAAGAAAACTTTGCTGCTTCTAGAAAATCTGTCACGATCGGAGGAAACTGACTGTCCTCTCGCAACTTCCATGAGACCAAAACAATTGATAACAAAATCCATGCGTAATGGAATGTCTTTCTTTGATCCTGCACTTCTCTGCAGTTTGCGAGGAACTCGCTGCAGAGGTAGCGTGCATAATGGAATTGTACGCCCTCCGTGCACTGGCCTGCCAATGAGACTACTGGTGTCGGAACCTCACCTATGTGACACTTCCACATTATCTTACCATCTAAGATCTGGGTGGCTACCTTGAACGCGGGGTTGGTTATGCTTGAAATGGTTTTTTACAAGCCTAAACTTGTCCTTCATTCGCTCGGGTGAGGTCACGCTCATCCACCTTTTCTCCAAATGCCTTGGTCAGATTTTGTCCTGAATGGGGTAGCTGGGTGATCCTATGGATAAGCATATCAGATATCGGGATTGGCTCTTCCAACCAAAGGCACCCATCATGCACCAGGCATAACAAATGTTTGAAACTATCAATTTTATGGGTGCGCAGTGGTAATGCAGCATCCATAGCAGGTTCAACAATCCTACCTTCTCCACCCCACGAATCCACTTAACCAGCTCCAGCGCGGTGACACCCAAATCCTTATAGAATACCCTCTTAATGAAACTATCAGTAGCCAGGTGGGGAATAGCTCAGTATCCGCTAGGACCCTTATTATCCCATTTAAGTTTGTGAACTTCGTATGGAACAAGTCCTGGTATTCGTGGAGCAACTCAGCGACCTTATCCACTGTAGCATCATCCTAGTAGTCCCCTATCTTCACAAACTTCGGCTCCACCTCTGTCCCGATGTTCACTTGTCTTGTTTTCAGCGGCATGGTGATATCTAGGTTTTCTATCTGCAGCCCCTCAACTTTGCGGTGTCCTTTTGTTTTCGGGATATTAATGTTCCTCAGATCCTCATCTTCTTCTTCAGCAGTCACATTGTAGCACTCCAGCGCGTGGCGCAGCTGGGTGGTCCAATCCGGTTGAATCAAATCCAAGGGATCCTGTGGTATTTTGAAGATCACTACTTTGACCTCCTGCAGTGCTTCATCAATGCACTCAAATCCATCTTCAAAGTTGAATGTCATCAAGAATCCCTGTCTCAAAATATCTCATTCTTCCGTGTCATGGTGAAGCTCTGTCTCCAAGTACCAATTCATAGGTATCAAATCCAAGGTGTGACAAAATAGATGTACCCACTCCGGCTGCGGTTCTGCTCCATAAGCATCAGTCCATTTGGCTAAGTGATCGTGCGGATCACTCCTTCCATCATATTTCTCTGTCAACTATACCTTTGGGCGACCAAACCGCACCCTCATCATTCTTCTATATTCACGCCATCCATCGAAGTTATCTTTATGCGTACCCCACCATCTTACAGGCATAACGCACAGCTCCAAGTCCAAGGCTTGGAAGCGATGCTTCTTCGACACTTCCATTTCAAATGCATCCAGAAATTTATCAATGTCAGTTAAACCATCATAGTAAGGCAGACTTCTTACCTCTGAAGATACGCAGCGCAGCGATTTGGTCATCATGTTACATCATAGCATAGATACTCCGTGCAATCTATTCTACCAGTTTTCCAATCCTCATCTATGTCTGATGTGTAGGATCTTTTGCGGTCCCATGCGAGATGCCCATCAGCTGTAGGATTCACCCAATCTTGATGTCACATTGTTATCTTATAAATCTGGTCCAAATCGTCATCACTTTCGTAATCACGAACTAGTTTAGTGTAGAGTGGTCCTTCTGCAGGGTCTAGTGGTACTACTACACGAAGCGACTTTCTTTCAAATGAAATCACCTGCTTCTTCAAATTAATCACCCTATTCATGTCGATAGCCCAGTCGATCCTAAGGAGCATAAGTTAGGGATTGTTTTCATCCACAATCTCTATCACTTCAAAATTGGCCAACGCGCTCGCGCCTTCGATATCGACTATCACTCCCTGTAATATTCCCATGGGGATAATATTTTGTTGATTCGCCATCCTTAATTGAATAGGAGACCACTGTAGCGTAGCTCTCCCCATTCTTTCACATGTGTATTTAGGCAAAACATTCACGTCGAACCCTAGATCCAGAATGACTTGGTCCATTTCATATTCTCCTATCTGCGCAGTGAGTCTCATCTCCCACCTTGTTCTTGCCTTATGCTTACCAATCTTCCTGACCACACGTGGGTTGTCAAGGGTATTACCAACACACTTATTGATCATCCTGTAATCCCATGACGGCGTTGCTATCTCGCAACAGCTTCATACAGGTCTCCAAAAATGTAGTAAGCATAGAAGGGTCCATCTCTTCATCTGGCTTATCTTGACTTATTGAGGTAGAGGCCTCAGCGAAGCTTTTCTTTGCTTCCATGAAGGTTTCCTTTGCACGCTCCAAATCAAAGCCAACCTCCTTTTCTGGAGCTTTGTGGACCCATTCACCTTCTTTAGGCTTCTTTCCCTTGTCTTCTCCAGTCGTCATTCCACTTTGCAGCACGATGTTCACATTAGGATCCTCTTTGCGGGGTTCAGCTCTCATCATCTGTAGATTTTGGGTAGGCTGCTGAGGCTGTGCCCCTTTTCACGTATCTTAGCTAATAATACAAGGCAGTCTTCTATCGCGTGGTCAAACTGAGTGCAATATCTGCACGACAGGTGCATCGGGTTTGTGCATTCTCGCGCATAGTGTCCTGGTCCCCCACAGTTGTAGCAAATCACTTTTCCTCGACCTCTACCAGGTCCTCCTCCACCTCGGCCTCGCCCGCACCCCTGTAATCCTCCTTGTGCTCCCCCAATGCCTTGATTCAGAGGCTGAGTTTCTGCCTGCACTCTATATGCAGACGTTCTATCCATCATTAGCTCATAGCTATGATAGTTACGCTCATCATGACCCACCGATTGATAGAAGTTGCAGAAGAGCTGTTGTGATGTTTGTACAAATTTCTGCAGCAGGTGACAATTGTCTGTCACATGTTTTCCAGCCACCTGGTAGATAGCACACCATAGCGCAGGCCCTGTACTTGGCCCTGCTTGAGCTTCCAGCCTTAGAGGTAGAGGTTCTCCTACTGAAACATAATTCGTGAAGATTGGATAGTGATCTTTGTCATGCCCCTGGCTTTTGCATTTCGGGCACCAAACTCTTCCGTGTACCTTTGGCCAAACTGCTCTATCCTTCTTCAGACTTTGAAACTCTAGGAAAATAATCTACAATTGCACGTGAATTTGTTGAACTCTCAAATTAGCCTCTTGCATCGATGTCTCATGCAATCTCATTGCAATCTCCAGGTCTTCCGCTTGGGTCCCAATCATTTGCTGCAATAAAGCAACCCTTAGATGAGGCAGGAGTGAAGCCACAAACCATTCGCGGTGCTACCCATTTGTAAGATTCATATTAGCTTCGCGGATTGTGCAATTCAATCTTTGATCCAAATCCCAGGGTGTCTCACCAGGCTTCATCATGATCTCCTTGTATCCCATAATTGATTGAGCTTCAGACTTTGGCCTACTGAACTCCTTATTCAGTGTGATTTGAATATCTACTAATGAGGACATTAGGTTATCAGTGGAGTACTTGATGTACCATGTCAGCGTGTGTTCCTGTAAAGCAGTGACCAACGTTGCTTTCTTCATTTGATCGTCCGTTATACCCTCAGCCTCCCATATGACCTTTGTGATGAACCAAAACTGGTACGGGTTTGGGCGAAGGTGTATGCGGTGGAGGTGAAGATGGAGGTGGTGTGGGTGGATAGGGTATTCGTGGGAACCCTTGTCTTATCAATTGAACAAAGCTCTGTGGAGAAGCTTGTGTTGCTTCCTCTTCGTCACTCAGGGGAGGTCCAATTAGCGGGCTTCAGGGCCTGTTTTCCCTCTGTCCCTGAAGATCTTTCCACTTCATGTAGTTCCAAACATCAAGGTAACTGCATAACCCACTTTTCACACAAGAGCATCTTAATCCAAGTATTTAGAGACCTTAAATACTTACCTCACGGTCCTTTGAAGAAGTAGTGCTCTGCTTCATTGTAACTGATTGAAGTATCGACCGCGAACTCTGTCACGAATCCTCCTATGATATGATTGAGCCAGTTATTGACAACGCATGCAATCTTATCTTCCGAGGCTTCCAATCTCTGCACTAACTCTGGGGTCCACACTATTGGACTGTCAATCCTCCACCTTCCTTGGTCATCTACCAATTTAGCAATCCACTCATATAATTCAACAGGGAAGGAACAGAAGAAGGTTTCACGTATCTCTGTGTACAAATATCTTTCCAATCACTGTTCTTTCGTCAAGCGCGGATTTCTATTTTCTTGAGCCGCGAATTCGTTGATATTTCTATCCAACTAGTCTTCAATTTCCTTCTTAGTTGGATTCCAGTGATGCGACATCACACATCCCTTTATGCAGATCCTGGTCCCAGAAACGAAACCATTTGTTGGCTTAGTGGGCCCTGACCCAAGTTCAACGTTAATTAGCCAAGCAAATCCCTACACTACTAGCCCTTTCGACATCAATCCGTGGAATGCAGACTGAAGTCTCACTAGAAGCAGAATGGGGGGATGCAGGAACCAAGTTTCTGTACCCAAAGATGGTAGTGATGTCGTTTTATATCCTAAACCTGCCTATGCACAGATCGATAAGCCTTTTAGGGCTTATCAATAGACCTCTCTTATCCGGCTTCTAGACCTTCGCGAAGGTCTGTGATCGTCCTTCGCAGACCCTAAACAGGTGATTTATCTACTTACATGCTTCTATAAATGCTATTACCTTTGTATTTACCCTGATCGGCTTAAGTATCTAATAACTTCAACATGCATTAAGATATTCTTCACGTAAACATATATTATTACTTGCGTTCATATAACAAAGTAAAACATATAGATTCACACATCAATATAGCATTAAATCATAAACCCAATATTCTTCATAACATAATCGCATGCATTCATAACAGAAGTAAATAGATCAACACATGTAATTCTAGAATAATCCTCTTTATTAATGCTTCAAATCTTCTTTACAGACTCTAACTATCCTGCGCACATAGCTGTAGGAGTTTGCGCACTCAGCTGCGGACTTCTACCCTAGGCCTTTGCGCACACAGCTGCAGAGCCTCTTTCCTACGCTAAGACTCTTCGCTTTTATCTCTTACTGACCCATTACAACAACATCCAAGATCTGTACTGAACTTAACTGCCTTAGGCTCTTGTAAGACTTCCCTTTTTATACATCCCATGGTCCATGGACCATGGGTATATATCCTAAAGTTGACATGGGTTACTTAAACAAAGGGCGAAAACCCTTTATAACACTTTACATCTTCGCGCTCCGTGACCATAAAATGTGGAGACTTTACACTTTTTATACAAAAAATTGGGCTTTTTTAACCCCAAAAATGACCCTAGGGGACCCTGTCCCAACATCAATGCAAGGCTATATTTGAGGGCAAAAAATGCACCATCAATTATTTTCATATAGGTCATCTAAATAATTTAGCTAAAGTTTGCTAGATGGTGGCGTTTAAAGGTTGTTTTTTATCCTATGGCACTTGTATATTTCAATGAGAAAGTGGACGATCCTTATACACTTGCGGAGGAAAATGTAGAACATGCATGGTGAGATGTTGTTATGACTCCAAGGGAGCATATATGGGGTTAAAATTATATGTAATGGAGTAATTATAATGTAGAATGGCTCACCCTAATAAAGGTTGGGCATGTGCAATGAGTGAGAATAGATACATAGAGACGTTAATATAGTCATTATGAACATAAGAACATGTGATTTTGGATATATGAATGTATTAATGTATTGTGTGGAGGTTCTCCTCCTATTTATAGAGTTATTATGCAACTCATATTTGTTCTTAATTTTGGAGTTGTCTCCATGCCCGCATTTGATGTACATTATGTGTAATTTAATTTATTGTGTTGCTTTAAGCATTAGATACATAAAATATGCCATGGAGATACATTCAAAACCTTTTGTGGAATTAAGGATTAATTCGAGTCTTGTAGCTTAAGGGAGTGTTATAGAGTATAAGAACATGGTTGTTGGATCCTATCGAACATAGGGAGTTGGCCTTTATGGTACTCTTACTTCAATATATTAGAAATGTGGATTTAATTTAGCTAAGGTTGATGCTTTGATTTTCTGGGGTTTTGAGGTATATGGGTGAGATGCCTAGGATCATAGGTTGTTGACAATTTGTCTAGTCATATTAGTTTAATGGATGATGGATTTTGGAAATTTATAAATGATCCAAAGTTATGTTCCTTCAAATGCACATGTGTTCAACATAATTTGGAGGTTTGATATGTTATGATGGCATCTTGAATTATTAGATATAACGAATATTCTACATATCTAGATCAATCTTCAACCATAGTAGAACATTATGATGAATAGAGATGTGAAGTTTGATGAGGGTGTGAGATATTCTAGTTCACAAGATTCTCTTTCAAAAAGGAGAGAGAGGAGGTTACTATTTGGAAGGTCAAGTCAGAAGTCAAAACCAAGTCTTATTTAGGAACGAACATGGTGATATTGAAAATAGTTATATTGATGCCACTACTATAGCTTGAAAAAAATTGATATGGCCTCCTCAAACATTAAAAGATGCATAAGAGCACCTAAGACTAGAGTGGGGGAAACTAAACCTAAGAGGAGATATGTTACTGATATTATATTGACTTCTTCCATTTGTGGCCCTTCCATAGGTTTTGAGGAGGTGACATTTCATGCCTTGATGGAGTGTGATGATTAAGGGATTGTCCCATTACATGACCCACTAGTTATTTTGACACTACAACTGGGACAAAATTCTAGATGGTTGGTCTAGATGAGTTACAAGGAACATAATCAAGTGTTTTTTAAAACACTTTCCTCATAAAGAGGGAGTGTTAGCTTTCAAGGTTACTCCAAAACTGTTTACACGATTTTCAAGTGTGCTTCATGTAATATGGGTTGCATGGTGTATGTATTACGCTTGGTTGGTCCATGAGGAACTTTCACATTATGGAGGTGATTTACTCTATAAGGATTCACTTAGTTGACCAATATCTTAACACTTCCATTCATAAAGGGGGTTTTAAAATTGTGAAGAATAAAGTTAATATATTGTAGGTATTGGGTTGGAGGGGGGTGTGTGAGATGTGATGTACATGTGATTTATAATTATTGGGGGGGTAAAAAGGGGTATCTAGTAAAAATAGGGGTTTTCTTTATTATAAATGTATATTGGGAGGGTGGTTTAACAAAAGAAATTTTCGAGATATTTATTAATATCTAATTAAATTAGGGGTATTCTATAAGATCCCATGAACACACATGCTTTATCATGCAACCATCTCAAAAAATAGAATAAGATATAGATCAACGACTTCAAAATTATCCTCTTCGAGGGGGCAACCTCCTTTACATTACACAAATGAACAATCCTTGGATGATACAAATGAAAAAACCTCCTTTCTATATATAGGATTCTAAGGGGTCACAATATAATCAGAGCCGACATAACAATAATAATGTAAGGGAAAAACAATAACAATAGTGAGCTTCTATGGGGCACAATAATAACAATATGGGGACAACAGGGGCACAACAATAACAATAAGGGGCTACAATGACAATAATAATGGGGGAATACACTAGTATTATAGGGACCTAACATGCCCCTCTCCTTCAAAAAAGTGTCAATGCTTGAGTAGTTGTGGATGCTTATGTATAAAATTTTCATCCTCCAATGTGGAATCTTCAACGGGCAAGTTCTTCCACTTGATGAGATACTCTGAAATTGATCGATTTTGTAGTTATCGAGTTCTTATTTCTGACTACTTCAGGTTCCAATATGATTTTTCCTTCCTCGTCAAGTTTTGGAAACATTGTTTGAACTAGGAGCTTGTCACATATAACCTTCTTTAAGCATGAAACATGGAAAACTGGGTGCACTCAGGAAGATGCTGGAAGCTCCAATTTATATGCCATAGTACCAATATTTTGGAACACCTTGTATAGACCATAATACTTTGGTGATAAGTTATTATCCTTCTTAGCTTGCTTGAGGGACATTTGCTTGTATGGTTGTAGTTGTAGAAATACCCAATTACCTACATCAAAACTTCTTCCGCTACGATGTTGATATGCCTGTTGTTTCATTCTATTCTGCGGCAAGGTGAGGTTATCCTTTAACATTTTCTTTGATACCAAATGTTATGCAACCAGCTCACAAAATAAAATAAGAGATGGATCTACGACTTCAAAATTAGCCTCTTCGAGGGGGAAACCTCCTTTACATTACACAAATGAACAATTCTTGGATGATACAAATGACAAAACATCCTTTCTATACATAGGAGTCTAAGGGGTCATAATATAATCAAAGTCAACATAACAATAATAATGTAAGGGAACAAAAATAACAATAGTGGGCTTCTATGGGGCACAATAATAACAATATGGGGACAACAGGGGCACAACAATAACAATAAGGGGCTACACTGACAATAATAATAAGGGAATACACTAGTATTATAGGGACCTAACATGCTCTATCTTAGGTTCACAAATGAAGACCCCTTGGCTTACTCTTGGATTGGTTGACCTTATATGGATGATTTTGTATCTTTCTTTCTTGGAGCACTGGAGAAGTTTAGATAGTTTGGTGACAATCTTCATACCAACAACATGGATATTACAGTTGATTTCTTGGAGGACACCTTGCTTTGGAGGAGGATCATTGGGAATTTGGGAGGAGGATGTTGAGCTAGAGATGGGATAAACACACTTGAATCACTTGGAGGCTTATACTTGAGTTGAGGACACTTAGGTTGAGGGAGTTGTCATGAATATGTGGTGGACCTAGAGAATCATATTGCTTTGGAAAGAGTGTTGGAAATTAGGATATTATGGAGGAGTGTTGTACACATCTCAAGGAGTGTTCATACCTTATAACCTTACTTTTTGATGATATTACCTTGGAGCTCAACATGTTTATCTTGTGTATGGATAGATGCACATGTGAGCCTACTTATGTAGATTTAGGACTCTTTCAGTGGACTAGGTCCATTTTACACTGTTGGCCTCCCTTACCTCTCATATAAACAAGGAATGAAATAGTCCTTTCATAGATTCATTCATTCCAACACTTCTATTAGAAATTTGGGGAGTGGAGCACATTAGTCTTTCTCTCATGTATTATTCATCATATTATCTTTCTTTGTCTTGTAGTGCTAGGGTTCATGGTGAAATTAAAGGTTGATTTAGGGTTAGGTTTTTCACCCCAAGGAGACAAAGAAGCTAGGGTTTACCCTAAAGCATTGATTGAGAAAGAAAGGGAGAATATGTTTTTCCAAGGAGCACTTACTCATGTTAACATTTGCTTATTGGAGATCTTGCATGCTAGCTAGGGTTCTCTTTTGGTTTTCCCTAACCAGGGTTTGGAAAGCTAGAAGGATTGTACAAACTTTCTAATAAAGTTGTAATGTGCACAAGTAATTAATTCTTGTCTAGATATATGAAGTTCCTAGCTGTCAGATTCTTATGGAACTACAAAATTGATTTTTTGTTGTCATTTTTTTCTTGATTAAGTAATTTATACCATTTATTGTTTATGTTGATTTGACATATTTAAGGGCTAAAATTGTTAATGGGTTTATCATATAATTGGAAGATAATAGATCATATTTATTGTTGTAAAACTATTGTAATAAAGTGATTTTTGAAGTTGATTTAATCTTGTAAAAGTGTGCACTAAGGGAAAAACTTACTAGCATATGTTTGGTATTTCTCGTAGGATGCCTAATGCATTGGGTTCAAGCGAGCTGAAATATTGACCATTATTTCTTGTGATACAATGATATTTCAAATCAATACTAAAGCTAAAGTTCACGGGCACTAGAACTAGGAAACCTCATTGGGAGGTGAAATTTTTGTTTTGAATTTCAAATCAAAGAATGTATAAATTTCTATAAAGTACTCCTTCACCAATGGTGCCCTTCCTAGTTGCTTATCTTATATGTAATTGATTGTACCCTTTCCCAATTACTTATTCCTTGGTTGTACCTCACCTAGTTAGGTATTCATACACATGATTAGTTGCACCTCCTCTTGATTACTTGACTTCCTATTTTCTCAAATACTTAAACATCATCAATCCGCTCAATTTTATAGAAGTCAATGAACCATTTTTATAGCCTTAGTGATTAATTTTGTCCTCAAACATAAAATATTGTTTATAGATATATTCATTACATGGTTATGTGATCCCACAAGGTCTTTTATTGAATTGGCCTTCCAAGCCCACAAAGCATCTATCCAATTAAGATCTTATTCATTTCATGGCACACTCATTATTTATCACGTATTTGATTATTATTATCCATGGCCAATCATTTAACTAGCATAAACAACATGTCATGAAATCATGTCATTACATGCATAAAACTATACTCTATTTTAACATAACAATGGAACCAACCGGCGACACCACGGGGGGATGGAGGAGTGACTGCATTGCCTGCCTAGCGAGGGTTTAGTTTAACACATTAATTAATCTGCAGCTTCTCCGTAACCTCGCAGTCCTCCGGCAACCGATGACATCTATCTCCCAGCGTCGCTGTCAACTGTTCTCGGCAGTCTCGGTGTCGATTCCTCGCCCTACCATGGATGAAAGTATGGAATACGAAGAAGTAGATTATTCTATGGACCCATTTCCCGGTCACGTCATTTTCAGTAACCCTAACCCTAATTCAGCGATTTCTGGTTTGCATCCGCCATCCACCTCCATACCTTCTTGCTCTGCTCCAGTGGTCACCCTACCTGGAAAAACCGCATCGTCTTTGCATTTTGGCTCGCTTTCCATTGATTCTCCAACCCTGGACTGCCCTCCACTCTCACTTGGGACGTTGTACTTGCTTTCCGCCGTCACTCCACCCTTTCCTTATTTCGAGTCGTGCCCTCCGAGCAACCATCTGCACCCGTCTAGCCCTCTACCGCCATCGAACCAGACACCTTGGGGGTTCTCACAGCCACATCCCGACTTCCCCTGCCATTCCACCTTCTGGATGTTTTGGAACCCTAGTGATTAAGGTAAAATCGGCTACATAGCTTCATCAGGAGGGAAGAATTTCTACTGATCCATTACAGGATCATCCATCTACTCCACGAACCAGGAAAAGGAAAGTGAAGTGTGTGAAAGCCTCGACGAAGGATTTCACAATCTCCTTCGATGAGGATATATCGATGGGCGAAGTTGCGAACAAGGCCAAATCTGTTCTGGTTGGACATGTTCGGGGAAGGGCTTACACGACGGAGCAACTGACCCTCTGGGTCAAGGATATTTGGGACAACACCCTCAAAGAATTGTCAGAGATCCAGATTCTTCCCAGGGGATGGTTTGCTTTGCACTTTACTAAGGAAGAATACACAGATCTGGTGCTAGCAAGATACTGGCTTATAGAGATGGCGTCGGTTCTCCTTAAGTGTTGGAGCCCATTGTTTGACATGGAAAGGGAGCAGATAGGGGCTGGACCTATTTGGGTGAGATTACATGGACTCCCACTTTAGTTTTGGTCTGAAGAAGTTTTTGTCAGGATCGAAAACACGTTAGGCACCTTCCTTGACTTCGATAAGTCCTATGTTCAGACCAAGAATCGAAACTTGGCACGCATCTTGGTACATTTGGACATGCGAGAGGGCTTGGAGGAAAAAATTACACTAAAATGGAGGCATTACACCCGAGTACAGATCTTAGACTACGAAGGTGTCCCATTTCGCTGCAGGAAATGTCACAAGGTGGGGCACATCTTCAAGGAGTGCCCATTAATCTAGAAATCATTTGATTGTCCAAGTGCTCCATTAAATTCAAAGGGAAATGCAGTCAACACCCAGGCTCACTCCCCTGTTTCGGTCCCCATGGCGCCTGATCGGATCGGTACCTCCATGGTAGCAGAAGGAGCGAACAGAACTCCATTGCCTCTAATGACGTGATCTCGTGCTGCTGCAGCTGAGGCCACAAGAAAAGCAGGTACTCCTCTTTACTCTCTCCCTATCTCATTTGTATCTCTTTCTTGCAGTGCATCACTTGATTCTGCATCTATCAACATCATTGCTCCTCCCATTGCATGTGCTCTTACCCTGCCCCCTCCCATCATCTCCACCACTGCTTCATCTATCCCGCCTCCCCCTACATCCCCCTTCCCATCCTCCTCGGATCAATTGGAGCTGCCTCACTCATACTACCTTCGCTCACGATCCATCCCTGAGTGCCCTACTCCCTCCTATTCAGGGCTAGGCCCCTCTCTACCTAATCTGGTTACTCAATCATCTCGTGGATGAAAGTCCTATCTCAAAAAATCCATTCAAAAGGGCGGGGTAGAAGTCGTCACTGGCAAACAATCCACTCTAAAAGGGGTTCTTAGAGCATTGAACACCCCAGGGAGGGTTCCACCTTGAAATGGATCTCATTCAACTACAGAGGTATGGCTAATGCCTCCAAAAAAGTAGCCCTATGTAGGTTGTTCGAAGCCAAGCATGTGGATATCATTATGCTGCAAGAAACCCTAGGGGATGTTGATCTCATCAATAGAACCTTATCTTCCATAAAACCTGGTTGGCTATTTTACGCCCTTGATGCGGTGGGACGTTCAGGGGTACTAACCATTGGGCACAACCCTCACACCATTAAGGTCACAACATCTTGTGGAGGATTAGGGTTTATAGGGTTGGATATCTTCTCCGCCGATCTTGGTATGAATATCCGATTCATTAATGTATATGGACCTTGTCATTGGCGAGAGGACTTCTGGCAGCGCTTTCTCAATTTAGGGATTACTTCACCCAATCACCTGGTCATCGGGGGTGATCTTAATTTCTCCATAGGATTTGGGGAATCATGGGGATCCCATGCACAAGTAGATTCTCTATCTGGGTACTTTATGAATTCTTTGGAGTTGCACAACCTTTCGGACATTCCCATGATAAAGCACTTGCCCACGTGGAGAAATAGAAGGGTTGGGGAGGTAGCACTAGCAACGAGGCTTGATCGATTCCTGATGAAGGTCCCTTTGATGCAACATCTGAATAGATATAGACAATGGGTGGGTTCTGGAGGAATATCCGACCACTCCCCTATATATCTGGAGATCCTTGGCCTTGAATAAAAACCTAAATCCCCCTACAAATTCAATCATGTCTAGCTTCAGGATCTGGGATACTACAAGATGGTCACTGACTATTGGAAGGCAAATCCTATCTCAAGACACAGATCCCTCGCTAAGGGATTCTGCCACATTCTATCTCAGCTCAAGCATCTATCCATCTCTTGGGCCAAAGAGAAAAAACAGAGGGATGAACAGACCCTATCTTTGATAGAATCTGAATTGATTACTCTTATGGAAGACAATAATAAGGGTTTCTCATCTACAAATGAAAAAACCCATCTTATTGATCTTGAGAAACAGAAGGACAGGATATTGAAGGAAAGAGAGGAAACTTGGAGACTTAAGAGCAAGGCAATCTGGCTGCAAGCTGGAGATGACAATAAAAAGTTCTTTCAGAATTATGCAAAGGGGAGAAAGGTAGCTAACAATATCTGGAATATGCCTACACTGGATGGAGGTGTGGCAGACACCTTCAAAAATCTATCTCTCTTGGGTACCTCTCACTTCCAAAATCTTTACAAAGCTCCCCAAGGGACCAATATAGCAGACATTATTCAAGTGGCTGGCTTTTTCCCTCGGTTTGCAGATGATGAGGCGGCAGAGGAGCTCAATGCACCAGTGACACTTGCTGAACTAGAAGGGACCCTGAAATGGTTTTAAAAAGACAAAAGCCCAGGGCTAGATGGGTGGTCTATTGAAATTTATCTGGCCTTTTATGATCTCTTGGGTCAAGATCTACTTAATGTAGTGGAGGAGTGCAGGACCACCAGAAAATTATATGATGCCATTAATTCCACCTTCATAGCCCTTATCCCCAAGACTGATTCCCTATCATCCATCAGCGACTTTCGCCCCATCTCTCTTTGCAATTGTCTCTACAAAATCATTTCCAAAATCATTGCCAACAGGATCAGACCCATCCTCCCTAATCATATTTCACCTGAGCAGTTCACTTTTCTCGAGAACCGACAGATTCATGAAGCCATTGGTATTGCTCAAGAGGCCATACACTCTATTAGATCCAAAAAGCTTAAAAGCATCATTTTAAAGATTGACCTAGCAAAAACATTTGATCATGTTAGCTGGCTCTACATTAAAATGCTTCTCATCCACCTGGGATTCCAGCATCCTTTTACCACCGAGATCATGTCTTGCATATCAACTGCTACCTTCAGTTTCCTCATAAATGGCTCTGCTTCCCATTTCTTTCATGTCAAAAGGGGACTCAGAAAGGGTTGTCCTCTATCCCCCCTCCTCTTTCTCATTGTCATGGAAGGACTCAGTCGGCTAATTGCACATGAAAAGAGTAATGGCAGACTATTTGGTTTGAAAATAAACGATCAATGCTACCTCACACATCTCCTATTTGTCGATGATGTCCTTATTTTTCTGGATGGTAGCATTCGAGACTCTGTTTCTTTTGACAATCTTCTATCCCTTTTCTCCCGGGCTACAGGTATGATGGCTAACCATGGAAAATCCACCATTACTTTAGCTCACACATCCATCAATGAATCCCGATATGCTCAACAGCATTTCCCATACTGCATTCTCCCACTTGACCATGGATTCAAATACCTGGGGTTTTGGATCAAACCCCTGAGCCAAAAAATTGCCGATTGGATTTGGCTGGTCATCAAATTGGTGAAAAGGTTAACAAATTGGTGTCATCGTTTCATATCCAGAGCAAAAAGATTAGTGCTTATAAAATCAGTTTTGGAGGCCACCCCCGTTTTCTGGATGGCTCTTGCCTGGATTCCCAGAAGTATCCTTGCTCGTCTTCAACAGATTTGCAGTACATATCTTTGGAATGGCCAACAGGACAAGAGAACTTTCGCCTAGGTTAGTTGGAACAAGATTGCCTTACCCAAAAAATGGGGAGGGTGGGGACTAAAAGATTTACCCCTATTTGCTCAAGCACTTGCTGCAAAAATGGGATGGACTCTCCTCACCAATCAGAACCTTTGGACATCTGTTACATACCACAAATATATTTGGCATCTTCAAATCATGGGCTGGGTTAGGCTGCCGCGATGGACAAAAACTGGTATTTTGTCGGTATGGAAAGCTCTACTTCATTCTCTCCCACACATTCGCAAAAATTTGGTATGGCGGATAAATAATGGCACAAAAGTGCTTAATCAGAGAAATATCAGTGTCATTGCTCATATTGCTGATCAGGATAATAGCACCATGTTTGTGCAGGCCTGGAGATCTGCACATGAGCTGAATATACCTCCTCATTGGCACCAAATATGGAATAATTATATTGTTACATTGATGGAATCCCACATCAGAATTAAGGAGGGACCGGATGAAATTATGTGGTGCCTTACGGAAAATGGTACATACACCCCAAAGGCAGGTTACCTCGAACTGATAAATTACAGATAGCCAGAGAATGCACAAGATTGGTGGAGGGATATCTGGTGGTTAAAATCCCCTCCACGTACAAAGCTCTTTTTCTAGTGTGTACTTAGAAATAAAGTCCCCACTGGGGAATCCTTAACTCACAGAGCCATTCATGGACCACATTGGTGTGTTCTTTGTAAGAAAGCATCCGAATCGACTGATCATCTTTTTCTTAAATGTGATGTCACGGTCAATCTATGGAGGTTCATCGTAGATGAGATACAGTTCACTGGAAGATGGGAATATGAAAACATCAACCGAGCTTGGAAAAATTGACGCAGCTCAGATTCTAGATCAAATCTGATTTGTCTTCCTCTGATCATTTCCTAGTCTATTTGGCTGATGTGGAATAGAATAATTTTTTAAGATGGTGTTGTTAGATGGCAGTTTATCACTGCAAAAATTATCTCCACTTATCATGAGCTCCCTGCATTTACTTTGCCTCGCCCCAGAAGACCAATTGCACCCGATCCCATAGATCAATCCATCCCCTAGGATTTTTTTGATGGTGCCGCACAGGAACATGGGTGTGGGGGAGGATTCCCATTATACCTCTCTAACCAACATCATTTTAGGGTCAAGATGGGACTTGGAGAAGCGACAAACAATTATGTCGAACTTATCACCCTTCGCCATTTACTGCATTTTTCTCTAAGCTATGAATGCAACAATCAACAGATATTCGGGGATTCCAAAATCATTATAAATTGGTTCAATAATATCACTATCTGCCATGCACACACACTTAGAAATATTTTGGATGAAGTGAACATATTCAAAACACATTTTAATTCCATCATATGTCATCATATTTACAGGGAGCATAACAATAGCGCTGATGAGCTTTCCAAGGAGGCCACGCTACTACCCAGAGGTCAGTGGATGATTCAAGAGTAGAGGGGTACTACACAGTACCAATATTATCACAAGCCATATATAGATCAGGCATATCATAGGGTAGATGGACCCTAATTTTTGTTGAAAGTGCTCAGTTATGATTTACATTGTATATATCATAGTTTTATTTACAAAATATAACTTATGAAAACACCCTCCATGGTGTATATATTGTAGATATCACAGTTTTTTATAATACTTTTCAGGCCCTTTCATGATATCACCCTACGTGGTGATTATGTTTTTCTATTTTCAGCCATATCGGAACTGGACTTGAAAAATATTGTGACGTGTACACACAGATATGACCAAGAGTCAATGATGCATATGTTGTAAAGCATCTACTATATGTAATTTTTCAAATTTATAAAGATTACAATTTTTCCTTGGGAAAAAAAATAACAAATGAACCAACCTATTTTACTTGTAATTATATATATGCATATATGGAATAGGAAACAAATACCATTCATTACATCATATTTACAACTTTTCAAAACACCATATTAATCAACACATAATATACCATTTGTGGAAAACACAACTACTAATAATGCATATATACCTAAGCAATGAGGAAAATAAACATCACATCTTATGTCCTAGTAATAAGATAATATTCCAAAAATATTTGTCTAAGATCTTAATTAGTTCATGCTAGGTCTACAAGCCATAACATTAACATAACCAAAAGACGAGCAACTACAATTATCTATTTATTTAAAAAATCTTCTCAAATTATTTCCATTTGTAGAATTTGGCATTCATGAAAAACCTATTTCACTAATCCATACCTTCACCTTCAAAATAAAGATCTAACAACAAGGGATTTATACCATCCCCTTTATAATATTCGACCATTTAATCTTGTTAATTCCATATGTATTTCCAAAAAACATTAGTATTTCCATTTTTCCTTAAACACTTTGGGTATGGCCAAAACCCCTATGTTCAAACTCAAATATATTCACAATATCTATCTCAATTGTCCCAAACAATATATTCATATATTCATATTTTTTCCAAATGAATTTGAATCACATTGATCGTGGTTTTTGATCCAAATTTATGTCAATTTTAGTTAACATACATTTCAAGGCCTTATTTGGGCATTGTTCTATAGGATGACCATCTACTTATTGTATTGTTGTCACTTATGCATCACCAAGTGTCAGATTTTTTCTTGCAACATATTGATATGTCTCATCTATAATGCCATGGGTCTCACTCAATTTGGATTTTTCCAAGAAAAATTAATAACTAGTGGTGTTGTATAAGTGGGAACTCCATTAATTTTTTCACCCCTAATTCTACCTTTTAACTTGTAATGTCTTGTTATGTTGTCTTTCTAACGACACTAATCTCACTTAAATTAAATCTTACAAGCTTGAGATGTTACCTTTTTACTGAACCTTGTTATTTTTAGCCAAGTTCCAAGACTAAACAAAAGCACTAATAGTGTGTATTTTGTCTTGATAATGTATGTCTCCTACTAAGAATTTTTCACTCAAATACTAAATGTTTTGAGCCCAATACTTACACTAACATGAATAACCAACATACACCATGTACAAGAAAGATAAATGTGGAACATAGCTCTCATAGTAATAATTATGATGAGTTAGATCATTATAAACCTTCATATGTTAGGAGAACAACTTCTCATGAACCTAAATACGTCCATATATCCAAATTATAAGTATGTGTATACCATAGTAACCATCTCTCTCTCTCTCTCTCTCTCTCTCTCTATATATATATATATATATATAGATAGATAGATATAGATATAGATATAAGTCGACTCCTAAAACATATGCATTTAACCTTATACATAGCCTCATTAATCCATTTATCATACATTATCCCAATTTATGTGGTAATGTTGGAATAAGATTGGGTGGCGAATTTTTCCTCTATCAAATAGTTGCTATTGTTGTTTAAGAGTATAATAAGCAATCCATATAGCTTCATGTCTATATTAATGGCACCAAACTCAATATTGTGCTCAATTCTTTGTGGTATTTTGCATAAGTTAGATAGTATGAATTGTTTTTTTTTACAATGATACTAGAATTTGCATAATTGTATGTTCATTTTTGTTTTGCCCCCCTCGTTGGAATTGTTTGAAAATATTATTGTAAGGATTCTCTAGGCTTGAATGTGTTGTGGAAGAAGTAAAAATGAAGTTTTTGGCAAAATTGAGTGCTAAAATCATACATGATGAGAAAAAAACATATATTGACATGAAGCTAGTGTTAAAGCACATATTACCTAAGAAATAACGTTATACCAGCATTGCATAGTTGTTATTACTAGAATCATGAATTAAAAGTGTAGTATATAAATGAAAGATATCAAGAAGAAGGTAAGATTATTTGTTTGAGGGAGACGAGTGTAAGCTTATATACTAAAGATATCAATCATTAGTACAACATTAAACTTTGTGCATGAAGCGCAACATGTTATGAAACAATCATGATAATTTAAATAGATTTTTATTTTATAATCCTTACATTTGACAACTTTGTTAGGTCTTCACTTGGTCATGAATGGTTTTACTATTGGTATATTATTAACCTATGGCATCAAGTAACTCATGGAATTTGCATGTCATGAAACTTATTTAAAGGCTTGAAGAACTCCATTATAAAGTGATTTGAGAAGCCTATTCTTTGGATAGTTTGGCCAAATTAATCAAGACGAATGAAGATATATCTTTGAAAGTTATTTTTCTCATTAAAGGGTTTTTAGGGTAAAAATATCTTGTGCATGTCATGATTTCTTTGTGATTGTTGATGGTACTTATCTTGCAATGGGTCTTACATTTACCCTCTTTAAACTTGATTTTGGGATAAACTCTTACCCCGCTTAAAAATTTTATTAACAAGGTATCCAAGAATACAACATGCCTCTTATCATCTAAGTGTACATCTAGACATTAATTCATCAAATCAAGATTAGATAATAATAAAAAATATTGTCCCTAACACCTTGGATCTGAGGTGATAAGGTTTTGATGACAAAGAAATGAAGCAAATATGTGGAATGTTGGGTTAATTTTGACTTAGTCATAGAGTACTTCGGATAACCTTAATAAAATTAATGTTGGATTTACAGTTCATGACTTATGGGTTTTTGTTCTGCAGGTTTATTGAATGTTATTTTTGGAGAAAAACACAGTGTGAGTTCTAACATATTCTTATGTTGCCAAAATTTCTCTAAAATCCTTGTGCTCCTATTGAACACCATTATTGAGAGCACGAAGACTTTATAATGCATTATAACCATTAAGTTGTTGATAATACATTGAGTGTCCTTTAGTGTGTGGAGTTTTTTTCCATAAAGGGTTTTCCCCAAGAAATTGTGATGCCAGCCTCGGGCTTCAATTCCATTGTACACATAGCCAGTCAAATTTGGATCATACCCCCAAATCCAATACAAATCCATCGCAATCAAGACGTGGTACTAAGTCCCCAAATCAATCAATGGAAATTCTAGTTGTTGATCCATTCATAATTATTCTAACAAGAGTTGTTAACACATTCATACTTTATAAAACTATCGGATTCAAACTATACATATATGCGACAAGCGCTAAGGGAGGAGTCCCTTT
The DNA here is from genome assembly GCA_031772625.1 of Pinus tabuliformis. Taxonomy (NCBI): domain Eukaryota; kingdom Viridiplantae; phylum Streptophyta; class Pinopsida; order Pinales; family Pinaceae; genus Pinus; species Pinus tabuliformis. The sequence continues at coordinate 29,367,786 of CM062808.1, read as the reverse complement.
GAAAACCATTGGATTCAAGATTATATAATATATGCCAAATGGGAATAGGGGAGTACCTTTAATAACTCGACAACATGGCCATTTCAATCAATAAAACTATGCCAATTGTCATCCTTTAAAATGTCGTCACCCCGATACGAATAATTGAAAGTCGCACTCGTGTTAAATTATGTACTTACCATTCAGATAATTCAATTTATTGTTGCATTGTTGGATCTTTATGCCTCTGATGATTTATTTAACTTATAATTATATATGGTTATTTCTCATTCTTTAGCTATGGTTATATGGTAAAATCCTCTAATCTTTTCTTTTTCCTGTAACCAATGAATACTACAAAAAGTTCTACTCAAACTGTTAGAATGGCGAAAGGAAAGAAGAAAACTCCTCCTCAGCACACGACTGGGTCATTTAAAGAAACAATTGATGAAAATTTGCCTGATACTTTTCTTTTATGTGATATTGTATGTACGAGAGACTTCGACCATTCATCTTGGAATGCCATTTATGAAATGTTTGAGGAAGATGACAAGCCTCCAACGATAGCAACTGCAAACTAGGGTGGTAATGAATCCTTTAAAGCAAAGGTTAGAGACGCTTCCAAATCTCACCTACACAGAATTGTCACGTGACTAAGGCTTCTTCCTTACACAGAGATGATATGTTGGGTAGTGGAGAATGTTGATATCAACAAAACATATTTTGTTACCGCACAAGGAACGACTATTTGTTCTTTCAGGCCAGAGCACATTCAGGGTATGTATCATTTTCCCGAGCCACAAATAATATAAAATTCTCAATTTGTGGATAGTTTCATTAAAAAGAATGTGAGGGTAAACGTGAAGCAGTCCCCAAATTGATAAAAGAATGGAGAAGCAACCTAAATAAGTTTAAAGAGGAATCATCTAGCCTGTATGCTATCCACCCCTTAGCCTCTCCTTATTGTTTTGTTGCTTCCATGCTTTGTCGATTGTTTGCTTTACAAAACATCTCGCAATTCCCTGTAGATTGGGTTCCTCTCATTGAAAAGGATTTCGATGGTTTTATTCTTAATTGGTCCCAAATCCTATATGATAAAATGGCTAATCACATCTTTTATTTTTGTCTTAAAGAAACACCCACTCACATCCTGTCATTCTAGATGTTTGTTTGTTGGGATAGGGTCAATTTTGGGTTAGTTTAACCAATTTTTGAGAAATATTTTGTAAAGAATGTAAAGTCTCCGTGAAATGTGGAAGCAAAGCGCACAACTAAGCAGGATTCAAAGGGGCTTTAGCCCCTTCTTTGGGTAAGTAATAGGTCGATTTTGAGACTCACCTAGAGGTCGTGGGCCATGGTATTGTATTGAAGAAGCTATATATAGTTGTGTCATTGTGAGTCTGAGTATGAATCTAAGATAGAAGATTAATTATTTTGGGCAAGTGCTAAGGCAAGAAATCTCTGTTTCATGTACTTAGGCGAAAGGGGAAGACTCATGCAGCTGAGTGCACAGAGACCTTGGCAAATCCACAGTTGAGTGTGTGGGCCCCTACAGTTGGGAGCTCAGGGTGGAAGAGTCTGTAAAGTTGAACGCTGAATATAATAAAGACTGATTTTGGAACAACTATCTTGCCTCTATGTTTTATTCTTATTTCTGTTCAAGTTATGCATTATGTCTTAATGATACGCTCTGTGGAATAATGTATAATTGTTGCGCAAATCTATTGAACCCTTAATATCTATGCATGAACTAAGTAGTAATCCATTTTCACGAAGGTAATGGTTAATTCTATTATAGTTTTTGTTGAATCAGGTAGATCTACGTGAAGGAATATCTAGGGTTACTATTTAGTGCGTGAAAGTGGATAGTCTACTTATTTTAGGTCCATAAATTATGATCGTAGACCTTCGCAAAAGTCTAGAAGCCGTCTTCTTAGAGTTGTCGTAGCAGGCCATAGAAAGATACAGATTTGCGCGAAGGTAGATCTGAGCAACAAGGGCTTAAGATCACCTATCACATGGTCTCTGGATGCAAAAACCTAGTTCTAGCATCCCCAATATTGCTTCAGGGGAGACTGCATCCTGTGCTATGCAAGTTGTTTCCGAAAGGCCCAACAGTTATGGTTTTGTTGGTTGGCGCAAACAACTCTGAACCTAGGTTAGGCCCCATTAAGCCAAAAAATGGTTTTGTTGTTGGGACCAGGATCTATCTAAGAGATGTGTGACAAATAGTTTCTTACTGTAGAATCCTGAACTAGTGCGATGTCTGGAGGCATCAGGAAGCAATATCGCGCGGGATCATTAGATTGATCTCACACTGGGAAGTTTTGTGACTTATTTCGTGATTGATAGAAATATCAGTTATAGCGAAGTGGAACGAAGGCTCTTTAAGGGACCACAAGGTAAGTATTTGAAGTCATTAAAGACTTGGATTAAAATGTTGTTATGTGAAAAAAGGGTTATGCAGTTACCTTGATGTTTGGGGCTACGTGAAGCGGGAGATTCTTTAGAATAAATGAAGGATCAAGCTCAAAATATAGTCCGCTCATTGAACCCCCTTCAAGTGACGACAAAGGGACGGTGTTGACTACGATGCGAAGTGCAGTTCAGTTAATTATGCAAGGTATCTCATGGATACCTCATCCATTCACTCCACCTCCACCTCCACTTCCACCTCATACACCTACACCTTCACCCCCTCCACCTCCACTTCCACCATTCAACATGGCGAACGCGATGAAGATGTCGATCTTTAGAGGAGTAGGGAGCGAAGATCCCAAACAGTTTTGGTTTGTCGCGGGAGCTGTATGGACAACACAATAGATTACAGATGATAACATCAAGAAAGTGCAATTGGTTATAGCCTTACAGGATCATGCATTAACATGGTACATCAAGTATTACACTGATAACCCCACCGCGACGTTGGCAGAGACCCATCAAGTTCTGAATAAGGATTTCAGAAATCCTAAGTCATAGGTGCAATCGATAACTGAGTTTAAGGAAATTCGACAGAAGGTATATGAGATGCCTTGGGATTTTGATCAGAGGTTGAAATGCCTGATTAGGCAAGCCAATATGATAATTACATATTCCCAACATCACGACTGGTAGATATCATCACTCTTGCCACACTTGCGAGTGCCTCTATCACAACAAATGATAGAAATGCAAGCTGAAGCCTTAGAGATTGCGATGAGGCTAGATGCCTCGTACATACATGATACAAACCATGGAGTGCAACAAATTCACTGACAGCTGGAAAGCCTATAGTTGGAGTTGCAGAGCCTGAAGAAAGGAAAGGAAGCCTAGCTGAAGGTGCACATTGAGGTTTGGTGTTTGAAATGAAAAAGTCATGGACACGATAAAGACCATTTCCTGGTTTATAAGAACTATATTATGGGGGGAGGGCATGTCCCCCTAAAACCAGAGAATAACGTTAGGACGAGCGTGGGAGCTGCGTTGTGGTGCGCTATCTGTTAGGTTACAAGACAACACACGAATGATAATTGCCATTTACTACAGAAGTTTGTACAGACCCCTCAACAGTTGTTTTGCAATTTTTGTAAATCTATGGGACATGATGAATGCCATTGTAGGAGTTATGAGTTAATGATGGATAGAACCCCTACCTACCGAATGTAGGCAGAGAACCAGCCTCAAGATCAGGGCACAAGAGCTCCACGTGGAGGATTCCAAGGTCGAGGAGGAGGAAGAGGAGGTGGAACTGGTCGAGGAAGTGGGCGGGTAATCTGCTATAATTGTGGCAAAGCAGGGTACTTCGCACAAGATTGTACAAACCCCACGCATCCGTCATGTCAGTATTGTCGACAGTTTGACCATGTGATAGAGGAATGTCTATTATTTATGGAAAAGATGCAAGAAAAGAAGGTGCAGCCCCAACAACTACGTAGAACATTCAAATGATGAGGGCAGAGCCCCGTGAAGAAGATCAAAGCATAAATATAGTGACAAGAAGTGGTATGACGACTGGTGCAGATAAAGGCAAGAAGCCTGAGGATGACGAGTGGGTGCGCAAGGCTGTTAAGAAGGAAGTAGACTTTGATCTTAATCGCACTAAATAAACCTTCATGGAAGCAAAGAAGAACTTCGCTGAGGCCTCCACCTCAGGAATTCAGGAGAAAATACCTGAAACTAGTGTGACACAAGAAGTAGATCCTTTGGTACTAGCTACTTTTTTGAAGACTTGTATGAAATTATTACATGATAAGAAAGCATTAGAAGGTTTGCAAGAGTTAATCAACAAGTGCGCTAATAAAGGAAAGAATCTTGCTGAACAACGCACCGTGAGGAAAATTGGTAAGCATAAGAATCACACGGGGCACGAGATGAGGCTAACTGCGCAGATAGGCGAATATGAAATGGACTAAGTAATCTTGGATTTGGGGTCTAATGCAAATGTCCTACCTAAGAAGACATGGGAAATGATGGGGAGACCTGCATTGCAGTGGTCTCCTATTCAGTTGCGCATGGAAAATCAACAGAAGATTATTCCAATGGGGCACTTATATGGTGTAACGGTTGATATTGAGGGTGTGAGTGCGCTGGCTGACTTTGAGGTCATTGAAATAGTGGATGATAGTAACTCATACCCCACGCTACTTGGAATTGACTGGGATTTTTATATGGATGCGGTAATCAAATTGAACAAGCATAATATGAAATTTGAACGAAAATATCTCAGGGTTGTAGTGCCACTAGACCCTGTAGAAGGAACACGATATACTAAACATGTTCACGAATTTGTAGAAAGTGATGATGATCTGGACCAGATATACAAGATAATAGCACAAGATGAAGATTGGATCAATCCTACAGCTGATGGACGAATTGCGTGGGAAAGGGATAGCTCTTGCACCTCACATTCGGATGAGGAGCTTGAACACTCGCAAAGTCAGTTGCAAGAAGTATCTACACTCTATTGCAATATGAAGACCAAATCACTACGGTGTGTCTCGACTGAGGTAAGGAAGCTTCCACATTATGATGGGTTGGCTGATGTGGATCTATTTTTAGATGAATTTGAAAGTGAAGTATCGTAAGAACATCACTTCTATGCCTGCGTGTTGGTGGGGTACGCATAAGGAGAACTTCGCAGGATGGAAAGAATACAAAAGAATGATGAAATTAAGGTTTGGCTATACTAATACCCGGATGACAAAAAAATACAGTGGGAAGGATGATCCGTGTGATCATTTGGCACGATGGAGTAAGGCCTGGGGAACAGAACCACAACCAAAATGGGTGCACATTTTTTGTCATACCTTAGATACAACTCAAATGAAATGGTATTTGGAGATGAAGCTTCGCCATGGGACATCTTAAGGGAGAGTTTTATATTAACTTTCATTTTCGAGGATGGGTTTGAGTGCATTGATGAAGCGCTCCAAGAGATAAAAGCAGCTATATTCAGAACACCTAAGGAACCGATAGAATGGGCTTAGCTGGATTGGAGTACACAGTTGCGCCATGCGCTAGAGTGTTACAATGTGACTGCTGAAGAGGAAGACGAAGACCCATAGAATGTTAACATTCCAGAGATAGAAGGACAACGTGAAGTCGAAGGGCCAAAAATTGCAAACCCAGATATATTAGCACCTTTTGAAAACTAGACAAGTAAACATTGGATCTAAAGTAAAGCCTAAGTTTGCGAAGATAGGAGACTGTTGGAATGAAGATATGATTGATAAGGTAGTTGAGCTGTTGCACGAATATCAGGGTCTATTCCCAACAAAGTTTGCAAATTTGAAAGGGATCGTCGTAGATTTAGGTGTTATGAAGATTACGTTGAAGCCGGATGCGAAGCCTATTAAGCAGAGACTTTATCGGCTAATTCCAAAGTATAAAGAAAAAGTGCGCCAAGAACTGGATAAGATGCTAGATGTCGGTATTATTGAACCAATAGAGGAATTTGGGTAAGCCTAGTGGTGGTCCAAGAGATGAAACAGAAAGGTGAAATCTGAGCATGCGTAGATCTAAGAAAGCTTAATGATGAATATCTACAAGAAGAAGAAGATAGGAAGGACATAGAGGAAGAAGGAAATGGAAAAGAGGGGCTAGAAAACAAGGAGGAGTCACCTAGGGTGTCTCCAGAAGCCACTAAGAGAGAGGCATTAGCTGCCCTCACTGCTCTTAGCACCCTAATCAAGCAAAAAGGAAAAAGGCAGAGGCAGACCCCATTATATTTCAGGACAAGAATAAGACAGGGGAAGCACCAAGAATCAACCAAAATTCCTATTGTGATTGAAGACTCCCCTACACAAAAAGACAAAATGCCTTCCCCTAAGTCCGCTATCACCTATGTGAGGAGGCCTACTAGTAGATCAACATCCTCCAAGGGAAAGGCAATCCTATAGGATACACAGAAAAATCTACATAAAGCAGAAATAATCCTACAGGATACTATATTGAATTTACAGGGGGCACAGAAATTGGAAAGGAAGGTAGGGGAGCAGCAAGAAACTAGAGAAGAGGACCCAAAGACAAATGAACCCAGTCCCCAACCTAACCTAGACTCCTATTACAAGTTTATTGAAGGAGGCAGGGTCATACCTCAAAAATTTTCCATCCCACTATTCTTAAGATTGATAAGGAGAGGGTCGGAACTCACTGATGGATGCAGATCGCCAAATCAAAGTGGGTGGAAGAAATTGGGAACATGGAAGAGAAACTCAAGGAGATAGGCAGAGAGCTAAGTGGCTTGAGGGACAGAGAAACTATAATGAGAAATCAGCTAGAGATAGAAAATGCATGGCTAAGGGGATAGTTGCAGGAAAGAGAGAATCAATTGGCACGTATGGCCAGTCTCTCTTTGGAAGCAATCCAATCTAGGATGCCTGCTAAATCCTATGCTCTCTACCTCAAAGAACAATGGTTGTAGTTTTAGATTAAGACCCTAGCACAGAGAGGCACCATGCCATTTCAGGACTACTGGCAGTTTATTGATCTTTATGATCCAATTACACTAGAAGATAGGGGAAAAATGGCTGAGTTTTATTTGCACAACATGGCCCTCACAGACATGAATGTATGGGACCCTAATGCCAAGCTAAGAGATCTACAATTAATGGCTTTGGAATCATGGATGAACCATGAGGATTCAAGAGATGCGGAGATGAAAAGGATATTGGCAAGAGAGCAAACTAAACCTCTTCTGATCATAGCTAAACAATCAAATCCCATGGCCCTCATTAGTACCATAATTTGATTGCAAATGATCCTCAGCTGGCACCTAGATATCTTGCTACCCAAGAGCAATCAATTTCACATTTTGAGGACATGTTCAGTTTGCTAGGAGATGATAGTATACATGCTTGCCTGAGGAGATGGAACACACTGCCATATAGCTTCAAGATAAGAGAATATCACTCTCCTAAAAGGTTGACAGAGGCACTCAACATGACACCTATGTATAAGCAATCTATGCAAATATTGAAGGTCAATTGGATAGGCCTAAAACTTAGTCCACCACTACTCTTAGGGATGCTAGAAGGGAGAAAAGAAGAAGGCTTCTATGAACAAGAAGAGGAGACCACAGCAGAGGCATGGGATGTCAGATAGGCCACTAGAGCCATGAAGGATATGGATATTGATTAAGTTGCTTAGAGGATGAGCAACACTTTCAGTAGGGGGTATTGATGAGCCTCATCATTGGGTAATTATATGGGCCTTAATTCACCTCCTAGCTTAGTCAAACCAACTTTTATCATAAATTATTACAAGTTTTTTATTATATTTTGTTTATGAGGTGAGTTAGAGTTGGATATTATGCTTTGTGGTCTAATATGCATTGAATGCAAGATTAAAGGAGAAAATCAAGGAATTTTGGCAAAATACCAAGATCAAAACTCGAATGGGACAAGGGAGAGGGATTGTAGGAGGTAAATCCTCCTCATTTACTACTCCTTCATTCATCACATCAGCTCAGAGTGCAAACAACCTATTCATGAGTACTAGAAGGCAGCCGAGCAAGTGAGAGACAAAGCACCAGTTTATCTCGAGTTTGGGAGCCGAGCCTCCCTAATTTTAAGGAAGTCATTGGAGAATTCAGATGTATAAGTAGAGAGGCTTAGGACCTTAGTAGGATTTGTACTTTTGATTGTAAAACTCTAATCTATTTTTGAGCTGCAAAACTTGTGACAGTTCTGTTGATGTAATTTGTTGTTTTGGTAATGAGAATGAGTTTTGTTTTGATCCAGCATTGAGTTAACTCAGAGGGCTGAAGATGTTGGGTTAGGGCCCAACCCTAGCAGCGAAGGCTCCTCTTTATTGTACATGTATGTCCATTTTATATTCATAGCTTCATTGATAATTTTCTTTTTAGATGCATTTCCATTACAAGTAGTGTAGATTAGATTGGTTGTTTAATAGTTTGCTTCCATTTGTGCCTTATTTCAAGTAGTAGGTTAGCAAGGAGAAAAAGGATCACCACAAGGTTTTTAGCAGGTGTCTCAGCCTCACTTCCTCCCTCTGGGACCATGACTTGAGGAAGGGACCCTTAAGCAACCCCAAAAACACAGATTTCTAGTTATTTTATGAGCTTTGGAGTTTGTTGTATTTAATTTAGTATTTGGTTAGTTTTGCAAGGTAGATTTCATTGTCATCTTTTTCATCTCCATTTCTGCAGTAGATCTCACTCATGCTTTCATTCCTTTCAACAACTTTCTTCATGCATAGTATAGGCAGTTGATTCATTAATTCTACTTTTCTAGTTTATGAAAAGGTATCTTGTTTCATAGCTTTTTGGAAGACACGCATGTTTTATGCAGAGCAGGTGCTTGAGGAGGAGACTAGGACTTCAAAGCCAGCAGCCACCTTCCACTTCATCCACCTTAGCCATCCCTTGTTTTCACCATCACTTTCACTAGTTTTCCATAATTTTTCATAGAAATTATCCCAAGCACATTGAGCGAATCTAGCCATCTATTACCTTGGATATTGACTCCTGAGTGATCCTAGACCTTCTACCACTCCATTCCACCCATCACACACCTTTCCTAAGCCTCCCATCACCTCCAAAACCTCACATTTAGCTCTCGGTTGTATCCTGTAGGTTTCCTATAATTCCTACAGGATCATCCTATAGGTTTCTAGTACATCCTGTAGGTTTTCCTGAAACAGCCTGTTTTGAGGCCAAATTGATGGAAAACCTCTAGGAACTCACCAAAAGCCTCCTAGGGACAATCCACATTATCCAACCACTTCATAAACCTTCTAGCCATCCTCAAACACCCTTAATCCACCTACCACATCCACAAGAACAATTAGTTTGCATACTTGATTTTGCATAAAAAGACCAAAAAAGCAAAAACATATTTAGTTTAGTCTCTTTACTTGCACATTGGTATTGTTTGATGCTTTTTACTTCTGCAACTTCGATAGTAGCATTTTTTTTATGTTGATTTATCATTTCTGCCTAGCATAGCTTCTTGAATGGTTAATTAGGGAATGGTGTGATTTAGCGTTACATGTGACCTTCTCCATTAATGCAATAGAGTGACTCTCTTAGAGTAGATTTATCTTTCTTCCATCAAAGAATCAAGCTTCTTTTGACTCCGTAGAAGTCTGGCTTGGAACCCCAGTGGTCTCTCGCCAGCTAAACAGTGACAACAGGCAGGACCATCACTTTTACTTGTGCATACAGCACTATCACCTCCAAGTTTGTACGAACCCCGGGTTGATAAGTAAAGCTGGTAGCCCAGGAGTTGTAGCATCCTTGCTACAATACTGGCACTCATCACTTTTTGGCGTCATTGCTAGGGAGGTGTCTGAGTAGAATGTGATTACTGCTTTCTTTTCTTCTATTTCTTGTCTTCAATATTTTGTCATTAGTTTATTTCTGCAAAAGTAATCTAGTTGTTTCCTTTCTTTCATTTTGCATTTTTTGATTTCCTTTCCATTTTGCAAGTAAGATTTCAATTCAGCAAGTAGCTTTTTCATTCTGTCAGTAATTTTCATTCAATCAACAATTTCAATTCTGCAAGTACTTTCCAAGTTTAAAAAAATACAAAACCAAACCAAAAATATTTCCTTTCATGCCTCGTAGGAATAGGGACAACTTAGGGAAATTTTTGCCAAATACCCCCACTGCATCCAACAGCCAACCTTCTCTCTTCTTCGGTGGCTGTGAACTGGAGGAACCCTTAGGTGAGCAACCTGACATATTTGAAGAACCTACAGGGGAAGAAGAAGAAGAGGAACCCATTCCTACTAAACCAATGGGCGAAAACAGAAATGATATAGGGAATAGAGAGAGAGTTGAGGGTGCCTTCCCCATTAGGGAAACCAATGGGGACACTAAGATGAAAAATATAAGCCCCTCTGCCCTACCTCATTTCCATGGCCTGACCACAAAGGACCTCGACACTTTCCTATTTGAGTTTGTTGTTATATGCCGAACCTATGACTATACAGATGATGAGAAAATGTTAAAACTATTTCCATCTACACTCAAGGATGCAGCATTGCACTGCTTCATGGGCTTACCTGGAGACATCATCACAATTTGGGCTCAGATGCAGCAGGCCTTTAACAACAAATATCGGGACTATTGTCGGTCAAAGGATACTAAAGAAGAAATTTTCAAGATGACCATAGGCAATGATGAATCCCTAGAGGATTATGAAGAAAGATTCCAGCTTAGTTACAAAAGGGCCAGGTGCACACTTGACCCTGAGTCACTAACGTTGGTCCTACTTAGGGGAGTAAGAGAAGATCTTATGGATACCTTACATTTGTTCGCAGGAGGAGATATCTACCAATTACCCTATCAAGATATCAAGATTGTCTTTAGAAACCATACCAGGGCAGCGAGGAAAAAGGGTACGGGTAGTCAACATATGGTCAGTACATCATCTTCCAACTCATCCATCAAGGGTGAAATTGGAAACACGCTGGAATATTTCAAAAGCGAGATGTTGCAAACCCTTGCCTTGCAAATGGACACCATGAACATTAAGAGGAAGCAGGAGGAAGCAGAGAGAGCCTTGGCCATTTTTTGGCCTAGATGCACTAGGAGGCATCCTAGGAATGAATCTCCATTGAACTCTATGAAATTTTCTCAGTCTGTGAAGAAAACCACTCCACAGATAAGTGCCCTTCTTTGCTCGAACTCAAAGTTGTATATCAAGGCGGTGAAGGGGTCACTGAGCAGCTTTCCTACATTAACCAAAGGAGACCTCATGGGCCTAGACCATACCAGCAAGGCATGCAAGGGTCGTCCCATGCATATTACAACCCCAACCAAACCACAACCATACCTTATTGGGGACCCCCTGCTCATCCTTCCTGGTCTAAACCCCCTCCTTGGTCCTATGCATCTTAGTATCACTCCCATCTAGTCAGCTAGTCATTTCAACCTTATGCTTCACCACAACCTCAGTGTAATACACCACTCTAGGGGTGGAGGCCCTAATAAGGATAAGCTTCTTACCCTTTCCTAGTTCTCCAACCTAAGGATAAGCTTACTGGTTACCCTCTCATCCTTGGGAGGCCATGGTTGGCCACTGCCGATGCTTACATTAGCTGCAGAGCTAGGAATATGACCATCAAGAATGGGCATATGTCCAAGAAGTTAGTCATATACCCTCCTACTCAACCTTCTCTAGAGCATGACTTACCTTTATGGTTGGAGGAGGAGGAAGAAGATGAAGTTTATTCCACCCAACTTTATGCTTTAGAAGCAACCATGGGAGGAGGACAACAGGATGAGGATGACTTGATTGAACACCTACTCCAAATTCCAACTCCCAGTTCATTGTATAAATTTTGAATAATATGAAACTTATTCAACAGAGATTATCCTGATTATAGATTTATAAGTGGAAAATGCATAATACATATTCTCCTCTACGTTGATCATCAATTTACAGAAGCAGAAACATTCACAGGCGCACATAGAAGCATCAATCACACATATCAACACAATATTTTCCCGGGGAAAGCATCTCACTAAAAACCCCAACTATCTATATATTATAGTGATTGAATCATGTAACAATACATAGTACAATACTCCTCACAAGTAATCAGTACTATCTCCACATGCTACACACAATACAACTTAGATCTAATCTCCAAATCTCCCCCGCTGCTTGCCTGCCTCCACAGCTCAATACCTTCTCAAGAATGAATGAGAATGGTTTACCAAACTCATATTTAACCTCCAAAGATCACACTGGGAAAGACGTGAGCAGAGGCTATAATACTTGGTATTGGCCAATTCATTGGCATACTCAATCCCTTTGATTGTGCAAATCCTCATGCACAACTATAGTCACAATTGATAGCAATATGATCCTCTAACACCTGTCCCTGTTGAACTGAACATGCACTGACATGCAACTGAGTTAACTGATGTATTCTATAGTTGCATTATGAGTTAATAATTAGTTTAACAACTCATCATTAGTCTATTTGAAGTTAGACTAATTAAAACTAGTTTAACCAAGTCAAACTGAACACAACTCCATTAACTCCACAATCAACTCCACCAAACTCAATTGATTGAGTTCTAACTGAAGTCATGCATGCAACAACTCAACTGACCCACAAAGAAAGTGTACTTCCTTTTGACAGCTGCATGTGCCACATCTGTAGCTCAAACTGAAGTGCTCCAAGAGAATAAGATCAAGTTTATAGTCCAAATATTATTATGAGACAATAATATTTGACTTTTCTATTTTTGACAGCCAGTCTAAAAATAGACTTTGATCACTCCTGCTATGATCACTCCTGATGTGATCACTGTTATGAAACCAGCTCAAGAAAAGATAGAAAAGATAGATCAACACCTTAGAATTCAGCCTCTTCGAGGGGGCAACCTCCTTTACATTACATAAATGAACAATTCTTGGATGATACAAATGAAAAAACCTCCTTTCTATATATAGGAGTCTAAGGAGTCACAATATAGTCCAGCCGACCTAACAATAATAATATAAAGCCACAAAAATAACAATAGAGGGATTCTATGGGCACATTAATAATAATATGGGGGCAATGGGGGCACAACAATATAAATAAGGGGTATAACTACAATAGTAATGGGGTAATCACTAGTATTATAGGGACCCAACATGCCCCTCTCCTTCAAAAAAGTGTTGTCCTCAACGCTTGAGTAGTTCTGGATACTTCTGCATAAAATTCTCATCCTCCCATGTGGAATCTTCAGCGGATAAGTTCTTCCACTTGATAAGATACTCTGAAATTGATCGATTTCGTAGCTGTCGAGTTCTTGTTTCTATAACTGCTTCCGGTTCCAATATAATTTTTCCTTCCTCGTCAAGTTCTGGCAATATTGTTTGAACTGGGAGCTTGTCGCCTATAACCTTCTTTAAACATGAAACATGGAAAACTGGGTGCAATCGAGAAGCTGCAGGAAGCTCCAATTTGTATGCCATAGTACCAATCTTTTGCAACACCTTGTACGGACCATAATACTTTGGTGATAATTTATTATCCTTCTTAGCTTGCTTGAGGGACATTTGCTTATATGGTTGTAGCCGTAGGAATACCCAATCACCTACATCAAAACTTCTTTCACTGCGATGTTGATCTGCCTGTTGTTTCATTCTATTCTGTGCCAACACGAGGTTATCCTTTAAGAGTTGGAGGACTTGTTGTTGATGTTCGATGTGATGTTCCACTGCCTGAACCTTAGAATTTTCTCTTAAATATGATGTGATGGATGGTGGTTGATACCCATAAAGTGCCATAAATGGGGTCATTTTTGTTGCTGTATGGAAGGAAGTGTTATACCACCATTCAGCCAGAGGCAACCATTTGACCCATTGTGTCTGTTTATCAGATACAAAGCAACGAAGATATCCTTCCAAACATTTGTTTACTATCTCAGTTTGCCCATCAGATTGAGGATGATAAGATGAGCTATGAGCTAACTGAGTACCAAGACAAGAAAATAATTCTGTCCAAAAATTTCCAGTGAAAATGGGATCTCTGTCACTTACAATAATCTTTGGGTTTCCATGTAGCTTTTGAATTGTTTCCATAAATGCAGTAGAAACTGTACTGGCTTTAAATGGATGTGATAATGCACAAAAGTGTGCATACTTGGTAAGTCTGTCAACTACCACCATGATGACACTCTTTCCCTCAGACTTGGGTAAACCTGTGATAAAATCCATTGAAACCTCCTCCCAACGTTGGCTTGGAATGGATAAAGGTTGTAATAGACCCGGTGTCTTAATTGTTTCAACTTTATTTTGTTGGCAAACCAAACATTCTGCCACAAACTTTTGAATATCTGATTTAAGGCCATCCCAAAAAAAATCCTTCTTAACCCTGTGGTAAGTTTTTAAAAATCCTGAGTGCCCTCCTAAGGGAGAAGTGTGCAATTCCATAAGAATCTTTTGTTTTAGCTGGGAATTCTTACAGAGGTATAAGCGATCTTTGTACCATAACGAATCATTTTTCCAGCTAAATGTATCAGACGTACTGGAATCTTGTTGTAGCTTTCGAATAAGTGCCCACACTTCTTCGTCATTCTTCCATTCCTCCCTTGCTTCATTTATCCAATCTGGTTGGATAATAGAAATGGCGCACAACAATGCTTCCACATCCTCATCCTTTCTTGAGAGTGCATCTGCCACCACATTTTGCTTCCCTTTTTTGTAGATGATTTCAAAGTCATAACCCAACATCTTTGTGACCCACTTTTGTTGCTCTTCAGAGGATAATCTTTGTTCTAAAAAGTATTTAAGGCTATCATGATCCGTTTTTACCTTGAAGTGTCTTCCCATTAGGTAGGGTCGCCATTTCTTAAGTGCATGGAGTATTGCCAACATTTCCTTCTCATAAATAGCTTTGCTTAAAAACTTTCCCTTGATTGGACGACTTTCAAAAGCAATGGGTCTTTCATCTTGCATTAGAACAGCACCAATTCCATTTCCTGAAGCATCACATTCCACAATAAAGGTTTTTGTGAAGTCCGGTGTAGCTAAGACCGGTGCTTGGCACATTGCCTCTTTAAGATGTTCAAAGGCCTTTGTTGCTTCCGGAGTCCATGAAAATGCATCTTTCTTCAATAATGTTGTTAGAGGTGCTGCTATTCTCCCATAATTCTTAACAAACTTGCGATAATACCCTGTCAACCCAAGAAATCCTCGCAGATGCTTTATGGATGTGGGGATTTTCCATTCCTTAATGGCTTTAATTTTGCTAGGGTCTACCTTAACTCCTTCATGAGATACAATATGACCCAAATATTCCACCTCCTGGACTCCAAAGAAACATTTGGATCTTTTTGCATATAATTGTTTCTCCTCCAATAGTTGTAGCACCCTGTCAACATGTTCAACATGATCCTTCCAAGACTTGCTGTAGATTAGTATATCATCAAAAAATACTAACACAAATTTTCTAAGGAATGGTTTGAAAATTGAATTCATCAAACCTTGAAATGTTGAAGGTGCATTGGTAAGGCCAAAAGGCATGACCAAAAATTCATAATGACCCTCATGAGTTCTAAATGTCGTTTTCGGAATGTCTTCAATCTTCATTCTGATTTGATGATATCCTGAACGAAGATCCAACTTGGTGAAGTAAATTGATCCATGCAATTCATCCAGTAATTCATCAATGACAGGAATGGGGAACTTATCTTTATTAGTGAGCTTGTTGAGCTTCCTTCTTGTGCACCAATACTACTGGAGCAGAGAAAGAACTTTGACTCGGTTGAATTATACCAGCCTCTAGCATTTCTGCAACCATACGTTCAATTTCACTTTTTTGGACATAGGGATATCTGTACGGCCTGATGTTTGGAGGAACACTTCCTGGAATCAGATGAATAGCATGATCATGATCACGCATAGGTGGGAGACCTTTGGGAGTCTCAAATACCTTGGAATGATTGTCCAGGACTTTTTGGAGATCTGGAGAAATAGATGATTCCAATGTGGAAACATCTAGCGAACATAATTGTGCAATTACACCCTTTGCTCCTTTTTTAGAAGCTTTGTCATACCATTAGAGCTGATTATCTTTCCTGGTTTCCCTGCAATACCCCTTAATTCAACTTCCTTTCCTTCCGTAGAAAATTTGATGAAAAGTTCTTGAAAATTAAAAGCTATTGTACCCAAGGATTGTAGCCATTGGACTCCTAGTACAACATCAGCACCTCCCATTGGAATGGAAAGCATTGGGCTAGTCAATACATATTCTCCCATGGATAGCTTGATATTATGGCACTTTCCAGAGCAATTTATTGTTCCTCCATTTGCAATCATCACTTGACACTCTGGTGCTGGATATAGGAAGCAATTCAATTCTTTTGCTACCCTACAATGAATAAAATTGTGGGTGCTTCCTGAATCAATCAACACTATTACCTTTTTCTTCTTGATTTGTCCTTCTATCTTGATGGTTTGAGGAGTGGTAATTCCTGCCAATGCATTACAAGATATGGTCGGATTTATTTGTTCTTCATCTAGGCTTTGTTCCTGGAGTATATCCTCTTCTTTTGACCTTTCTTGCTCCTTTTCTTCTTCCTCTTCACAATCTATGTAGAATAATTTCTTCTCAGCACACTTATGACCTTTAGTGTATTTGCTATCACAACTGTAACAAAGCCCTTTTGCTCTTTTTTCTTCCAATTGTTGTGGTGTCAACCTTATAGGTTGTGGAAGACTAGGGGCAACAACACTTCCGTCTTTATAGTTGTGAGTGGTATGCTTCCTGGTTGCCATAATTTTGCTTTCCATTTTTCTTGCTAACCTGAATGCCTTCTCTAATGAATCAGGTTCCCAAAGGCGAACATCATGTTGGATATTATCCTTTAAAGACCCTATGAACACATCAATCCTATGCTCCTCTGGAATATCTTTTACCCTTATGTTCAATTTTTGGAACTCCTCAATGTGCTCCATTATTGAACCCTTTTGTTTGAGACTTATCAATTGGCTAAAAAAAGTGTTGCTTTTTGTATCCTCATAATGTGCTATCAATTCTTCCGTAAAAATTGCCCAAGTGATAAATTGTTTACGAGAGCAAAGCCATTGATACCATACAAACTGATTTGGTTCCAAATATAAAGTTGCCATACGTACCTTTTGTGTGTTTTGCACATTATTGAGATCGAAGAATTGCTCCATCTGTAATATCCATGTGGCGGGATCCTTGCCATCAAACTTCCTCATATCGATTTTTGGAATATGGTGGGTCTTCGATCCAACATTTCTTTTGTTCACATCATGAGTTTCCTTTACAACCTTTTCACCATTAGTAAGTATTTCTTGTAGAAAATTTGTCAAATCTGTCTTCAAATCTGCCATGTCTGTCTTCAAATCTATCCTCAAATCTGTCTTCAGATCATCCATCTTAGCTTCCATGCCCTTTATCTTAGATTCCACGCCATTTATCTTAGCATCTGTTAGCTTTTGTGAGCGTGACATTTGTTGCACTTGTTCTTGTAATTTTGATATATCATGTAGCATTTCTTCCTCTTCTTCATGAGTCATGCTAGAGCTTTCAGGTTCCTTACTAGGTGTTTGCATTTTCTTTCCTCGGGGCATCAGTTACCGATAATAATGCTTTACTATGCCCTTTGAATTCCTTCAAACCAAGCTTATGCAAAAATTTAAAAAAAAAACTACACACCTTTTTTTTACTTTGTAGAAGCCTGATATTGAATCTGATGTATCTCTGTAATTTCGAATCATCCAGTTCTGAAATTGTTACCTGTAGTAGCCTTCTATTTCCTCTTTCCAATGCCACTAGTCTGATCCAAATTGGATTCTCCAAGAAAGAGTTATGCACAATCTCCCGCAGTGACCTGATTATAGACTAGTTCAGTAGAGCGAACTTGTATGAAGTGCCACGTGTCTCTTTTTCAACCTTTGACTCTAAAAAATATATAAAAGAAAACTACAGTCCGTCCTCTTTTTGTACCTTCTTACGAAATTTCAATCCAATGCTCAGAAATAAAGTTATGACGATTTTCCCCAGGTCACCTGTTTTGAGTGTAATTCAGGAGTCTGCAAAAAGACCAACTTCCTCAGATCATATCTCCGAAAATATCGTGCAAAAATCTCTGAAATTCGGACCCAAGGTTCAGCGCGATTTCTTCTCAAATGGGTTTCTTTAGCGACTTTTGAAACATCACAGAAAAAAAGTTATAGCGAAAATTCCACGATGACCTGTTTGGAGCAGCGAAACCCTAGAATCCAAAGCTCTGATACCAAATGTTATGAAACCAGCTCAAGAAAAGATAGAAAAGATAGATCAACGCCTTAGAATTCAGCCTCTTCGAGGGGGCAACCTCCTTTACATTACATAAATGAACAATTCTTGGATGATACAAATGAAAAAACCTCCTTTCTATATATAGGAGTCTAAGGAGTCACAATATAGTCCAGCCGACCTAACAATAATAATATAAAGCCACAAAAATAACAATAGAGGGATTCTATGGGCACATTGATAACAATATGGGGGAAATGGGGGCACAACAATATAAATAAGGGGTATAACTACAATAGTAATGGGGTAATCACTAGTATTATAGGGACCCAACAATCACTCTTGCTGTGATCACTCCTGTTGTGGTCACTCCTGCTGTGATCATCCCTACTGTGGTCACTCCTGTTGTGATCATCCCTACTGTGGTCACTCCTGTTGTGATCATCCCTGCTGGGATCCAAAAATAGAACTTGCGCCATAATTTGCCTGCGGGCCCACTTAGTGAAGGCGTCTCTTTTCACTAAGCTCCATCATCTTGTTGCATTCTCAACAAGCATTTCTTGTTTCACACTTTTCAACACTCCCTCTCAACAAGAAAGGCTTCCACTCAAACCCAATCCTGTAACTCTGGACTGTTCTCCATGCAACACATCTGGCCGGTCCACTTGCTCTGTCATCAAAGTCTCTGACTGCTATTGCCTCTGTCAACTAAAAACTC
This sequence comes from Pinus tabuliformis, assembly GCA_031772625.1. NCBI lineage: Eukaryota > Viridiplantae > Streptophyta > Pinopsida > Pinales > Pinaceae > Pinus > Pinus tabuliformis. Next base: position 29,348,870 of record CM062808.1, on the reverse strand, counting down.
TGCATCTCTGTGCTCTTTAGTATCTGACTGCTCTAGCCTCTGTTACTTTGATCTCTGACTGCATCTGTGCTGCTGCTAGTTCTATCTCCCAGCATTGCATCCGCACTGCACCTCCCAACTGACCTCCCTGTTGGGCTAGAAACACCCTCTGATGCTGAAGCTCTACCTGCTGCTGACTAGTGCTCCCTCTCTGACATCTGCGCTACTGCAACATCTCCATGCATCTCGCACCATTGTACACCTCTCTGTGCCACCTAGCACTGTGCAAAACACTTGTGCCTCTCGCATTACTGCAGCCTGCTAGCTATGCGTTGTCCTAGGATTCCCTACACTATCGCTCTCTCTACCGCTCCATCCACATCTGTCTCTACCCAATCAGTCAGTTCCTGCTACTCCACATCAGGGTTCCCGTAGCAAGGTCTCATCCAAGAGGTTGGGTACCTCAAGGATCCTGCCCCTCCTCCTTGGGATGATCACTCTATATCGCCCCACCTCCTACCTGGAGGTATGGCTGCATGTGATCCCTCAGCCCACCTGGCTCGAATTTTCCCCCTACTGGAGGTCTCTGTATGAGTAGATGTCTCTACTCGATCTCCTCTCAGCTTCCCTTGTTGTGGCTCCTCCACAACCTCCTGAAGCTACTACACCAATCGTGGCTCCTCCACAATCGTCTGAGACTTCTTTTGGCTCTGTATGTTGAAAGGTAACATACCTTCCCTCTCAACCACCAAGTCTCCATCAATTGCCTCGTTGCTTAAGGCTTTGCATGCATCTTGAACCTCAAGAGCATACAGGTTCTTGACCCGTGAACCCTCCTCATGACAATGAAAGCATCGCACTTTTGATTTGTCAACCTTCTTCCCACCATTGGAAGAACTGGATTCGGAAAGAGAACCCTTCTCCTTCCCCTTCTTCACCTTACTCGCTAAGGCACAGTTCTCCTCATCATGCATAGATGAAGAACTGTCTCTGGTGCTCCATCTAATCTCCTCCTGCACAAGATCTGACCAAAGTCTCTCCCATCCTGGCAGTTTCTCCCTTCCATTCATCGAGTCCTGGTAGTTATGCCAACTCTTAGGAAGGTCAAGGAGTGCTAGACTCACCATCCTCATCCGACAGTCACCCCCACACTTCTCAGCTCATCCAGGCATTGGGTGAACTTCATGAGATACTGGGGCATACTGTCAACATTCTCACACTTAATGTTTCTGAGTTTTATCTCTTTCTTTGGAATTAAATTCGAATTCCACCAGCTCAAAACTCAACCGCCTCTGATCTAGAATTCGTGAGAACAAAGTATTTCTCGTACAGAGATTGACTGCATGGGCATTCACCGAATATCTCACCTTCCAAAAGAAGGATGAATCCAGAGGTTACTTGGCCCGATCACAGACTCTGCCTGAAGAAATAAAATGTAAACACTTTCTGAATAATAGATCTAATGATCAATCCTCACTTTGATATCATGTAGAACTTTTTCTACAAATCAAAGAGCTCTGATACCATGTAGAAATTTTGAATAATATGATACTTATTCAACAGAGATTATCATGATTATATACTTATAAGTGGAACATGCATAATACATAACCTCCTCTATGTTGATCATCAATTTACAGAAGCAGAAACATTCACAGGCGCACATAGAAGCATCAATCACACATATCAACACAGTATTTTCCCATGGAAAGCATCTCACTAAAAACCCCAACTATATGTATATTATAGTGATTGAATCATGTAACAATACATAGTACAATACTCCTCACAAATACTCAGTACTATCTCCACATGCCACACACAATACAGCTCAGATCTGATCTCCAAATCTTCCCCGCTGCTTGCCTGCCTCCACAGCTCAATACCTGCTCAAGAATGAATGAGAATGGTTTACCAAACTCGTATTTAACCTCCAAAGAATCACTCACACTGGGAAAGACGTGAGCAGAGGCTATAATACTCGGTATTGGACAATTCATTGGCATACTCAATCCCTTTTATTGTGCAAATCCTCATGCACAACTATAGTCACAACTGATAGCAATCTGATCCTCTAACACCTGTCCCTGTTGAACTGAACATGCACTGACATGCAACTGAGTTAACTGATGTATTCTATAGTTGCATTATGAGTTAATAATTAGTTTAACAACTCATCATTAGTCTATTTGCAGTTAGACTAATTACAACTAGTTTAACCAAGTCAAATTGAACACGACTCCATTAACTCCACAATCAACTCCACCAAACTCAACTGATTGAGTTCTAATTGAAGTCATGCATGCAACAACTCAACTGACCCACAAAGAAAGCGTACTTCCTTCTGACAGCTGCATGTGCCACATCTGTAGCTCAAACTGAAGTGCTCCAAGAGAATAAGATCAAGTTTATATTCCAAATATTATTATGAGACAATAATATTTGACTTTTCTATTTTTGACAACCAGTCTAAAAATAGACTTTGATCACTCCTCCTGTGATCACTACTGTTGTGATCACTCCTGCTGTGGTCACTCCTGCTGTGGTCACTCCTGTTGTGATCATCCCTGTTGTGGTCACTCCTGTTGGTGATCATCCCCCTGTTGTGATCATCCCTGCTATGGTCACTCCTGTTGTGATCATCCCTGCTGGGATCCAAAAATAGAACTTGCGCCATAATTTGCCTGCGGGCCCACTTAGTGAAGGCGTCTCTTTTCACTAAGCTCCATCATCTTGTTGCATTCTCAACAAGCATTTCTTGTTGCACACTTTTCAACATTCATTACCCTTAGAAGAAGCAGTAAAGGAAACCCAGAATAATCATCCAATTGACTTATGCTTGGCCGATTCCAACTAACTTCGTGTCAAAACCATAGAACTCGGCCTAGAGAGAACGAGAAAATCAATCCATCTCTTTCTACTCTCCAAGAAGAGAAGTTATGCATGTTGGGTTGTGTTATATTCTTTCCACGACTAGCCCATGTAGTTAACTGGGGGGTTAGAAGGGGGGCGGAGCCCCCCCTCGTTGTGCCGATTGCATAGCAGGGGGGGTCACAGGGGGTTTAAGGGGTGTAGGTAACCTTTAGTTCTACATTTGAAAAATTGTTTCAACCCTCTCATTTTCTCCTCAAACTTCACCAGCAAGATGATAGGAGGGTTTAATAGGAGAGAGCCCACCAACACTATGAGAATCCAACAACACCCCCAAGTGCTTGAAATCTTCAGAAGACATAATTGGATGGGGTTTTTCAAAAAATTCAAAGGGTATGATGATGAGGTGGCTCAAGAATTTTCTCTCTCCCTCACTCCACTCACCAGAATCCATGCCACTGTTGTAATAAGGGGCCTCACTATAGATCTCACCCTTGAGCTCATCAGCAGAGTCACCACACTTCCCCTAGGAATACCATGGAGGAAAGAAGACAAAGGAGATAGCCAGGTTGCCAAAAGAAAATTCTTTTTAGAAGGTGAGGAACCCACTGAGGACAAAAATGGAGTAAGGAGGGAAAGTCTGCCATATCCATGGAATGAGGTAGGCTACCAACTGATCAAATACATCTCATGTGAGGGTAGGTATAGTGTGGTCTATGGCTATCATTTCAGGATCCTTAAAGAATTGAGATTTGGTGCAGAAACACCCCCTCTCCAAAGGCTCAGCATACCATACTTCTTGCTTCAATCTTTCATAGACTCAAGCATCAAAGTGAAGGAGGGAAATTTCCAACAATTAACTCACCATGGGTTGATTATGATCCTCATAGAAGATGCCCCCAAAAACCTCAAAACTCCTATAACATGGTCAGTTTTCAAAGACATGCTAGCAGAGGATGGCATCAAAGCTCTCACTTATGATGTTAGTCCTACTGTTAGTGAAGAGGAAGTAAAACAGGAAGAGGAAGATACAGAAGGAGATAAGGATGAGATGGATGAAGAAGGAGCTGACATAGAGGAACATGATGAAGATGAAGAAGAAAAGGGAGACGAGAAGAAGGATGATGAAGAAAGAGAGGAGAAAATTAAGGAGGAAACTGATAGAGACGACGAAGATATACAAGAAGAAGAAGACAGGAAGGACATAGAGGAAGAAGGAAATGGAAAAGAGGGGATAGAAAACAAGGAGGAGACACCTAGGGTGTATCAAGAAGCCACTAAGAGAGAGGCAGTAGCTGCCCTCACTGCTCTTAGCACCCCAACCAAGCAAAAAGGAAAAGGGCAGAGGCAAGCCCCATTGTATTTCAGGACAAGAAAAATCACAAGAATGAGACAGGGGAAGCCCCAAGCATCAACCAAAATTCCTATTGTGATTGAAGACTCCCCTACACAAAAAGACAAAATGCCTTCCCTTAAGTCCCATATCACCTATGTGAGGAGGCCTACTACTAGATCAACTTCATCCAAAGGAAAGGCAATCCTACAGGATACACAACAAAATCTATAAGGAAGAAAAAACACTCCTATATGATACTCTGTTGAATCTACAGGAGGCACAGAAATTAGAAAGGAAGGTAGGGGAGCAGAAAGAAACTAAAGAAGAGGACCCAGAGACAAAATAACCCAGCCCCCAACTTAACATGGACTCCTATTACGGTTTATTGAAGGAGGCAGGGTCATACCTCAAAAATTTTCCATCCCACTGTTCTTTAAGCTTGAGAAGGAGAGGGACGGAACTGACCGATGGATGTAGATCACCAAATCAAAGGGGGTGGAAGACATTGCGCACATGGAAGAGAAACTCAAGGAGATGGGCAGAGAGCTAAGTGACTTGAGGGATATAGAAGTTACATTGAGAAATCAACTAGAGACATAAAATGCATGGTTGAGGGGATATCTGCAGGAAAGAGAGAATCAACTGGCATGTATGGCCAGTCTCTCTTTGGAAGAAATCCATTGTAGGATGCCAGCTAAATCCTATTCTCTCTACCTTAAAGAACAATGGCTGCAGTTTCATATTAAGACCCTAGTACAGAGAGGCACCATGCCATTTCAGGACTACAGGCAGTTTATTGATCTTTGTGATCAACGTACACTAGAAGATAAGGCCAAAATGGCTAAGTTTTATTTGCACAACAAGGCCCTCATAGACATGAATGTATGGGACCCTAATTCCAAGCTAGGAGATCTATAATTAATGGCTTTGGCATCATGGATGAACCATGAGGAGTCAAGAGCTGCAGAGATGAAAAGGATATTAGCAAGAGAGCAAACTGAACCTCTTCTGATCAGAGCTGAACAATCAAATCCCATGGCCCTCATCAGTACCCATAATTTGATTGCAAATGATCCTCAGCTGGAACCTAGATATCTTGCTGCCCAAGAGCAAGCAATTTCACATTTTGAGGACATGTTCAGGTTGCTAGGAGATGATAGTATACATGCTTGCCTGAGGAGATGGAACACACTACCATACAGCTTAAAGATAAGAGAATATCACTCTCCTCAAAGGTTGAGAGAGGCACTCAATAGGACACCTATGTATAAGAAATCTATGCAAAGGTTGAAGGTCAATTGGATAGGCCTAAAACTCAGTCCACCACTACTCTTAGGGATGCTAGAAGGGAGAAAAGAAGAAGAAGAAAAGAGGCAGTGGGAAGAGGTAGAAAAGAAAGCAGGATTCTATGAACAAGAATAGGAGACCACAACAGAGGCATGGGATGTCAAAGAGGCCACTAGAGCCATGAAGGATATGGATATTGATTAAGTTGCTCAGAGGATGAGCAACACTTTCAGTAGGGGGTATTGATGAGCCTCATCATTGGGTAATTATATGGGCCTTAATTCACCTCCTAGCTTAGTCAAACCAACTTTTCTCATAACTTATTACATGTTTTTGATTATATATTTTTTATGAGGTGAGTTAGAGTTGGATATTATGCTTTGTGGTCTAATATGCGTTGAATGCAGGACTAAAGGAGAAAATCAAGGAATTTTGGCCAAAGACCAAGGTCAAAACTCGAATGGGATAAGGGAGAGGGATTGTAGGAGGTAAATCCTCCTCATTTACTACTCCTCCATTGAAATACTCCTCCATTCATCACATTAGCTCAGAGCGAAAACAACCAAATCATGAGGACTAGAAGGCAGTCGAGCAAGTGAGAGACAAAGCACCAGTTTATCTCGAGTTTAGGAGCCAAGTCTCCCTAATTTTAAGGAAGCCTTTGGGGAATTCAGATGTACAAGTAGAGAGGCTTAAGACCTTCGTAGGCTTCAGATTTTTTATTGTAAAATTCTAATCTATTTTCAAGCTGCAAAACTTGTGACGGTTCTGTTGATGTAATTTGTTGTTTTAGTAATAAGAATGAGTTTTGTTTTGAGCTAGCTCTGAGTTAACTCAGAGGGCTAAAGCTCTTGGGTTAGGGCTCAACCCTAGCAGCCAAGGCTCCTCTTTATTGTACATGTATATTTATTGTAGATTCATAGCTTCATTGTTAATTTGCTTTTTAGATGCATTTCCATTACAAGTAGTGTAGATTAGATTGGTTGTTTAATAGTTTGCTTCAATTTGTGTCTTATTTCAAGTAGAAGGTTGTCAAGGAGAAAAAGGATCACCACAAGGTTGTTAGCAAGATTCTCAGACTCACTTCCTCCCTTTGGGACCGTGACTTAAGGAAGGGACCCTTAAGCAGCCCCAAAAACTCATATTTCTAGTTATTTTATGCGCTTTGGAGTTTGTTGTCTTTAATTTAGTATTTGGTTAATTTTGAAAGGTAGATTTCATTGTCATCTTTTTCATCTCCATTTCTGCAGTAGATCGTACTCATGCTTTCATTCCTTTCAGCAACTTTCTCCATGCATAGTATAGGCAGTTGATTCATTAATTCTGCTTTTCTAGTTTATGAAAATGTATCTTGTTGCATAGCTTTTTGGAAGACACACATGTTTTATGCAGATAAGGTGCTTCAGGAGGAGACTAAGACTTCACAACCATCAGCCACCTTCCACTTCATCCACCTTAGCCATCCCTTGTTTTCACGATCACTTTCACTTGTTTTCCATCATTTTTCATAGAAATTATCCCAAGCACATTAAGCGAATCTAGCCATCTACTACCTTGGATATTGACTCCTGAGTGATCCTAGACCTTCTACCACTCCATTCCACCCATCACACACCTTTCCTAAGCCTCCCATCACCTCCAACACCTCACATTTAGCTCTCAGTTGTATCTTGTAGCTTGCTTGTGACTCTCTTAGAGTAGATTTACCTTTCTTCCATCAAAGAATCAAGATTCCTCTGACTCTGTAGAAGTTTGGCTTGGAACCCCAGTGGTCTCTTGCCAGCTAAACAGTGGCAATAGGAAGGACCATCACTTTTACTTGTGCATACAGCACTGTCACCTCCAAGTTTGTACGAACCCCGGGTTGATAATTAAAGTTGGTAGCCCAAGAGTTGCAGCATCCTTGCTGCAATACTAGCGCTCATCAATTACATAAGGACTCTAAGGCATACTACATAGCGTGCGATGCTTTCCAAAAGATGAGAAAGCCTTCGCGAAGAGATGAATTGTATTTAAATCCTCAGGTTTCGTTGCAGGTATTTGATAAATGGGCCATTAATTTCGTAGGTTCAATACAACCACTAGGTAAGAAGACGGGTGTGCGGTATATCATTAGTGCAACAGAGTATTTAACCAAATGGGTGGAAGTGCAGCCAGTGAAGGATTGTACAATTTCCACCACTGTGAAGTTTTTGTTTGAATATGTATTAACGCAGTTTAGATGCCCTAAGATATTGATGAGTGATAGGGGTACACATTTCTTGAATGAAACAATCAGCGCGATGCTTGAGGAATTCCAAGTGTATCATCAAAAGAGCACGCCCTATCACCCACAAGCGAATGGAACGGTGGAAGCATTTAACAAAATCTTGGAAAATGCATTAACGAAGCTCTGAAACGCGCAGAGCAATGATTGGGATATGCCCGTACTTGCAGTACTATGGGCATATAGGACGACCTGCAAGAAGTTGACAAGCCAAACACCGTTTAGGTTGGTATATGGGATTGAAGCAGTGATGCCTATGGAGTATATTATGTCAAGTTTATGTATTGCATCTTTGACAAAGCTAGCGGATCGCGAGACCTTGGAGGAACGGCTCGCGCAACTAATGGAGTTAGAATAGGACCACTTTCTTGCTGGATTTCACCGAAAAGTACAAAAAAAACACGAGAAAGCATGGCACGATAGGCATATTAAGCTACGCATTTTCAAGTCAGATGATTTGGTGTTGTTGTATGACAGCAAGTTCACAAAATTTCCAGGGAAATTTCAAATGCACTGGTTGGGACCATATATTGTTAAGGAGATCATGGATGGTGGCATAGTTTAGCTCGCGAAGCTGAATGGGGAACCATTCCCTGGAAAAGTGAATGGAAGTAGGTTGAAGTTGTATACAAGGGATCCTGCCCCTCTACAATGACTACATGGTAGCAGGACAGTCTTAGTAATCCAGGCAACTACAAGGGATTGCAGGACTACAAACTACGTTTCCCGAAGAAGAGAAAAACATAGTAGGGAGGTTGTGCGATAGCAGAGAGGGGTGGACAGGTGAAGCTGCGCTGGATGAGTTGTGCCATGGAGGATGGTACCACCCAAATGGGTTTAAAACTAGCCATTGGAGTTACTGTTCATGATTTGATGGAAAAAATTATGTTAAGAGGAGTGGGTAGGCACCATTTATGGCGAAAATATTTGGAGATATGCAGCCAAAGACGCATTTATGATCAGAAATTGGAGGGAACGGTCGGATTTGAATTCAAAATCTCCTATAAATTGGATAGGTTGGTCCGCCGAAGAACACTTTGCATTCTGAGAATTGTCTGTGAGCCTTGTTGTTTTAAGTATATGAGTCAATAGTTTTGGGAGGATTTAGCTTCAAGCCCAATATTTTCAACCTTACCTAAGTGGAACCAGAAGATCATCCTTGCCAAAATGTCTGCGCTAGTCATTTTTGAAGTCGTTGTTTCTCAAGCAGAGGGCCTTGAGGTTTTATTTATGGAAGTTTTACCTGATGTGCCTACGGTGTCGAGGTCGCCTAGGCCGAAGCAATGAGCTACAAAAGAAAAGCAAAAGAAACATGTACGGGTGAGATATTCACCAAGGAAGAACCTGAAGGTTTGGTAGAAGGAGAAGAAGGATAAGCAATCGGAGAAAATTGTGGACCTAGAGGAAGACGAATTCCAAGGAGTGGAGGAATTGGATGCTGAGGAGGGCGAGCCTATCACACGGCTCTTGGAGTATATCCCTATGTGGAAAGGAAAGGCAAAAGTTACGAAAGACCCTGATTCAGGAAAGTTTATGGTCTCGACACCCCTGTTACCAGAACAGGTTGAATTTGAAGGCGTAGTCTTAGCGTGCATTCTGATGCTGAAGATGGAAGATCGGGATCTAGCAGACCATGAGAGATTCCCTCATTTGGATACTCACAAATACATGAAGAAGACCTATTATAAAGAAACTGGGGTTACACGGTTGAAACCCATGAAATGGGTCAAAGGTGTTGAGTAGGCTGGGTTGCTGCACATCCTTTGTGTACCACATTTTCACATGTCCATTATCAACATTGTTTGTGTACGCTAGCTACTTGCCTTAGTGCATGATGGGTGCTTATGGCTCGACGAACCCATCCCAATCACGGATATGCTCATCCATCAGATTATAAAGTTGCCCTATAAAGGGGCGGACCCTGCCAAGGAGTTTGGAGGGAAGAGTGGAGAAAAGGAGTTGGCAGATAAGATGAAGGTAGAGTTTGGTTTAGTAAAGAAGTTGCGGGGATATTCTATCCGCTCCATTTAGGACCAGGCGGTGCAGTTTTCCGCCCAAATCTTAGCAAGGAAAATTATGAGCAAATGTCGCACGAACGAAGTTCTGGCACCAGTAGTGTCATTGGTTTCCTAGTGCATGAAGGGAGTACAATACAATTGGGGACAATATTTGTGTAAGGAGTTCCTCACGAACTGTCGCAAAGCACAGGAGGATAGTAAGCCCTTCCATTATGCATGGCTTTTGTTGCTCATTGTCTTAGTAGCATGGAAATTATCGAAGGACGTCAATTTCCTCCGCAGGTAGATGATTTACCATAAGCAGCGAAGTTCACTTCGCTATGGACAACAAAGGATCTGGAGAGGATCAAGGAGTCGGCGGTTTTCTAGATATTAGTGGAAATGGATCTTCACACAGTAATCAGTCAGTGGCCAAGGTTGTCTCCAACCTTGTTCGAGCATTTGAGGGCCTTCGCAGAGTTCAAGGTCGATTTCCATAACATATCAATCAGGGCGCGGAAGGACCCTAAACATATATGGCACAAGCTTCCATACTTAGTCTCAAAGACAGATGTGTAGGAGATTGTGGGGAGTTGGCCAGCAGAGTGGCGCGAACCTATGGACCTTAGTGCGGGTACCAGTAAGGGTGCAGAGAGTTCTGTTGAACAGACGAATGTTGTGCAGAAGCGAAAAGAAGCAGCAGAGAAATTCGTGCAAGCATTGGATGAGCAATGGGAAAATTTTGGTTTTGGAACCTATGTTAGGTTGGGCGGAAGCACCTATTGTTTTGTGCATGATTTTCGCACATGTTTTTTTTTGGACGCGATGGTTTTCGCTCCATGGTATTGGACACAGTGGTCTTTGGTCCATGGTATTGGATGCTTCGACATGTATAAATATGTACTATAACATTGAAAGGAAAATAATGAAAAATCAAGCTGGTAGTCTCGGTTTTGGGATCCAGGGGAAAATCTCTGTGTATATGTGTTTTATGTGTTATGCTCTTGCATTGTTTATTTTATGTGTTTTAGAATTCGTATGCAGGTAATTTATGTACAAGGTTAAAACCTACATTTGGTATTAGAGTTGTTTTTGGCTTCAAGGGGACGCCTTTGTTGCTGAGGGGTTTCTCTCGGGCCTGTGGTAGACCCTGTTCAGTGGGAGATCTGCGAGATCGATTCTAGTGGTGAAAGAATATGGCGAGTAGTGGAAAGATAGAGATCAAGAAATTTAATGGTCAGAGTTTTGAGTTGTGGAAACTCAAGATGGAGGATCTGTTGGTGGATAAAGATCAGTGGATCGCGGTAGATCTAGGTACTAAACCAACAAGAGTGTCCGATGAAGAATGGAAGAAGTTGGATTGGAAGGCAAATAGCACAATACGATTGTGTGTCTTAGATTCAATATTTCTTAATGTATCAGGGGAAGTTACAACAAAGGCTTTGTGGGACAAGTTAGGGACTTTGTACTAATCTAAGTCTTTGGTGAATAAATTGTTCCTACAGAAAAAGCTGTATAACCTGAGGATGAAAGATGGAGACTCAGTGACAGAGCATCTAAATGCATTTAATACTGTGGTAAGTCAGTTAGCATCTGTTGATATTAAAATTTCAGATGAAGATAAGTGCATCAGTTTGTTGTGTTCTCTACCAGATTCGTGGGATAGTCTGGTTATTGCAATAGGTAGCAATGCAATTGCCTTGCAGTTTGATGAAATAGTATCATCCTTGCTGACAGAGGAGATGAGATGGAAAAATATGGAGAGCCAGAATGGTGATGCTTTGTCTATACGAGGATGATCCCAGAACATAAACAAAAACAAGTCATCGAGTTGGAGATCTAAATCTAGAGGGAGATCTAAATCTCTAGGAAAACATGTAAAGGTGGTGTGCTAGAAATGCGGAAAGGAAGGGCACTACAAAAGGGAATTTAAATCTAAAGCTCCTGATAAAGGAAAGGGATCTGATGATGCTCCTTCTGCAGAGGCGAAAACCACCTCAGATGAAGGTGGGGATGTGTAATTGGTTTCTTTAAGTACACATGTAGATCATGACGAATGGTTGATTGACTCAAGTGCATCCTTTCACTTCACTCCCCATAGAGAGTGGTTCTGCAAGTATGAGAAATATGATGGTGGTGATGTCTTCTCAGGGGATGATAGGAAGGCTAGAATCATTGGTCGCGGAAAAGTAAAGTTGAAGTTGCTAGGTGGAAGGGTTAGAACACTTCTGGGTGTTCTGCATATTCCTGCATTGGCCAGAAATCTGATTTCTATAAGCAAGTTGGATGATGCAGGTGTAAAAACAGTGTTCGAGAAGGATACCTACAAGATGGTTCGGGGAGCACTGGTATTGATGCGGGGAGTTTGGATTGGAACTCTATACAAGCTGGAAGGTAGCACGGTTGTTGATGGGTGCAACAGTTCTGTGGTTCCTGAAAGTGGAGCAGAAAATCTAGTGGTCTTTGGAGAGAAGACAATGGTGTGGCATCAAAGGCTTGGACATATTGGAGAGAAGGGCCTTCGAATACTTCATGGTAAAGGTATGGTAGAAGGTATGAGTAATAGCTCTCTGGATTTTGATTTCTATGAAAATTGTGTATATGGAAAGCAGAATCGGGTGAGTTTCCCCTCTGGTAGTAAGCGGGTGAAACATATATTAGAGCTTGTGCATAGTGATGTGTTTGGACCTGTGAAGGTTCTATCACTAGGTAAGTCTGTGTACTATGTATCATTTATAGATGACTTCTCAAGGAATACATGGATATGTTTCCTTAAGAAGAAACCTAAAGTCTTTGACAGGTTTAAAGAATTCAAGGCTCTGGTGGAAAACAAGACAGAGAAGAAGATAAAGGTACTGAGGACAGATAATGGTGGAGAGTTTTGCACTAAGGAATTTGAAGAATTTTGTAAGAAGTGTGGTATAGCACGACAGAATACTACTCCATATACACCTCAGCAAAATGGAGTTGTAGAAAGAATAAACAAGACATTGATGGAAAGGGCAAGAAGCATGCTCAGTGGTGTCGGGTTAGGACAGGAATTCTGGGCAGAAGCGGTGGAGACAGCATGTTACCTAGTCAACAGATCACCTTCATCATCGTTGGAGGATAAAACTCCACAAGAGGTATGGACTGGTAAGAAACCCTCTCTTTCACATCTGAGGGTATTTGGATGTGATGCATATGTACATGTTCCAAAGGAGAAACGAACCAAGTTAGAAAGTAAATCTGAAAAGTGCATCTTTATTGGGTATAAGGATGGTTTAAAGGGTTATAAGCTTTGGAACCCAGTAACAAGGAAGGTTGTGTATAGCCGAGATGTGGGGTTCAGAGAGGTGAAAGATGTTATTAAACATGAATTCCAACCCAAGGAACTTGAGAAGATAGAGTTTGAGCTAAAGGAGGAAGAATCAAACTCTACAACAGAGGAGGAATCAAAAGATGAAGAGCCACAAACTCCGGGTGTGAGAAGATCAGTTTGAGAAAGAAGGCAGCCAGAAAGGTATAGTCCATTTGCTTTCTGTTCAAATTTTGATTTATCTATTACTGATGATGATCCCAGAACTGTGAAGGAAGCAGTGGATTCAGAGGATGGAAAACTCTGGAAAGAGGCCATGGTTGATGAAATGGCATCTTTGCACAAAAATGAGGTTTGGGATCTAGTGGAGTTGTCGGCTGGAAGGAAACCCACTGGCAGCAAATGGGTGTTCAAGAAGAAGACAAATTCAGAAGGAAAGGTGGAGAAATGCAAATCTCGGTTGGTAGCAAAAGGTTATTCCCAGGTGCCGGGAATTGATTTTGGTGATATTTTTTCTCCTGTTGCCAAGGTAACTTCTATTAGATTACTTTTATCTGTTGTTGTTGCTTTTGATTTTGAGGTAGAACAGATGGATGTGAAGACAGCGTTTCTTCACGGGGATCTAGAAGAGGAAATATACATGAAGCAACCTAAAAGCTTTGTGGTGAAGGGTAAGAAAGAACTGGTATGCAAGTTAAAGAAGTCTCGGTATGGGTTAAAACAATCACCAAGGATGTGGTATCAGAAATTTGATACATTTATATGGGGACTTGGCTTCACCAGAAGCAAAGCGGATGACTGTGTGTATTTTAAATTAATTGGTGACCATGTTATTTATTTGGTCTTGTATGTGGATGATATGTTGCTGGTTGGAAATGACAAAGAAATTATACAGGATTTGAAGACCCAATTGTCCTCCAAATTTGACATGAAAGATCTTGGTGCTGCAAACTGTATTTTGGGCATGGAAATTAAAAGAGATCGGTCAAAGAGGAAGCTTTGGCTGTCACAGTCTATCCTTATATCTCCCTATACTAACCCCATACTTGAACACAATCTCTACAACCAAACTACTTCCTTGCTTGCATGAGTGGCTGCCATGTATTCGACCTCTGTAGTTGATAGTGCCACTACAGATTGTTTCTTACTCATCCAACTGATTGCACCTCCAAATAGGTTAAACACATACCCACTTGTAGATCTTCTCTGATCCAGATCTCCAACCAAGTCTGCATCAGCAAAGCCACAAATATCCAACACTCTGTCCAATCCTAGTCTTCCTTGGTAGCACAAACCATAATCACTAGTGCCACGCAAATACCTGAAAACCTGCTTCATTGTTGTCCAGTGTTCCTTCCCTAGTTTTGACATAAACCTGTTCAATACTCCCACTACATGTGCAATGTCTGGTCTAGTACAGACCATTGCATACATCAGGCTACCGACTGCACTTGCATATGGAACATGGGACATGTCCTCTTCCTCTTCTTATGTCTTGGGACACTGTTCAATAGATAAATTTACACCTACAGGAATAAGAACCTTCACCGTTTTACTATCCTGCATATTAAATCTCTGCAATATTGTCTCAACATACTTCCTCTGGGATCATCATCAGTAATAGATATTGTGTTCAAGAGATTGTGTTCAATCGGTCAAAGAGATTGTGTTCAAGTATGGGGTTAGTATAGGGAGATATAAGGATAGACTGTGACAGCCAAAGCGCAATTTTCTTGGCAAAGAACCCTGCATATCATTCAAAGACAAAGCACATTGATGTTCAGTATCACTTTGTGAGGGATATGATAGAAGACAAAAAGGTGTTGCTGGTAAAGGTGGATACTTTGAAGAATACTGCAGATGCATTGACAAAATATGTGAGCTCTAAGAATTTCTCTTGGTGTAGAGAAACAATGGGCATTGTAGGGCTGGATAAATGACTAAGCTCTCTTGTGGACCCCTGTGGAAAGAAAACAACAAGTGGGAGAATGTTGGGTTGTGCTATATTCTTTCCACAACTAGCCCACGTAGTTAACCGGGGAGTTAGAAGGGGGGCGGTGCCCCCCCTTCGTTGCGCCAATTGCATAGCAAGCGGGTCATAGGGGGTTTGAGTGGTGCAGGTAACCCCACTCTATGGGGTCCGGGGCAGTGCCCTGGAAAATTTTGGTTTTGGAACCTATGTTAGGTTGGGCAGACCCACCTATGGTTTTGTGCATGATTTTCGCATATGTTTGTTTTGGACGCGATGGTTTTCGGTCCATGGTATTGGACGCAATGGTCTTCGATCCATGGTATTGGATGCTTCGGCATGTATAAATATGTATTATAACATTGAAAGGAAAATAATGAAAAATCAAGCTGGTAGTCCCAATTTTTGGATCCAGGGGAAAATCTATGTGTATATGTGTTTTATGTGTTATGCTCTCGCATTGTTTATTTTATGTGTTTTATAATTTGTATGTAGGTAATTTCTGTACGGGGTTAAAACCTACAAGAGTCATACCCTTACCAGAAGGATCAATCTACACGAAATCAGAGGAAGACCGATTTGTGTTGAGTACAGTCAAATACATCGGGGTAAACTTAGCCTCACTGCCGCTTCAAACCCTCCATGCGCTGCATCAAGGGGTCTCAGATGAGCTTAGGATGAGAGAGCAGTGTGCGCTTGCAGTGATCAACGAATTCAAAGTAAACAATGAGCAGATGTTCACGAAGAAGGCTCAGGCTCTGAAAGAAAAATAGGAGTTGCAAACTTGAAGTCAGAGCTTGGAACCAGCAATAACGTAGGCCTGCAAGACAGTTCCCGAATTAAACATTCTCGAGGATGCCACAGCTACAACAAAAATTAGGAAATTGGTTGTTGTGGTCCGCGCGTCCAAGGATGAGATCGGAAAAGTCACATTTGAATTCCAGATGAAGATCTCAAAACTACATCTGAAGTTACAGCCAACCACTTCGCTAAAGTTTCGGGAGCAACGTAGAGAAGCTATCAGGGAAAACATGGGCACTTCAGATACAACAGTCACAGACTGCGCGATGATATTTGATCAGGCCATGCAGTTATAGACAAATCTGCAAGAGGACCCAAACCTGTAGAAGCTTAACACATATATATAGGAGACACATTACAATTTTGATTAAGTCAGGGTGACTGCGCGCACTTTGGCGCTAATCCAACCCCTTGCGCGATTGCAGGAAGGCAAGCAGCTGCAATCACATATTGAAGAGCTATAGAGGAAAGAGGCCCTTCTCAAGGCCAGACTACAGCCATGGATAGAGGAATCCTATCAGCTTACTCTATCACTTTAGGAAAAGGTAAAGACATAGCAGCAGACACAAATAACGATGCCCTAGCAGTCAAAGGCCCGACGATCAAAAAGCTGGTAGAGGAAGTGCAGCAAGCCGCGATATAGAGTTTTGTTGATGTAGCAGCATTGCAGGTTGATTTCAGTGGCCTATCCACCAAGATCGAGGTGCCAACTGAGTGACTCGAGGGAGAGTCACCATATTTGTGTTAGGAGCATGTTGGGATAAGGTCCCCAGGGTCAATTTTGGGTTAGTTTAACCAATTTTTGAGAAATATTTTATAAAGAATGTAAATTCTCCACGAAATGTGGAAGAGGAGCACGTAGCTAAGTAGGAGTCAAAGGGGCTTTAGCCCCTTGTTTGGGTAAGTAATAGGTCAGTTTTGAGACTCACCCATAAGTCGCGGTCCATGGTATTATATTGAAAAAGTTATATATAGTTGAGTCATAGTGAGTCGAAGTATGAATCTAAGATAGACGATTAATTATTTTGGTCAAGTGCTAAGGTAGGAAATATTTGTTTCCTATACTTAGGCGAAAGGGGAAGGCTCATGCAGCTGAGTGCGTGGAGACCTTGGCAAGTCCGCAACTGAGTGCGCGGGCCCCTGCAGTTGGGAGCTCAGGGTGGAAGACTCTATAAAGTTGAATGCTAAATATAATAAAGACTGATTTTGGAACAATTATCTTGCCTCTGTGTTTTATTCTTATTTCTATTCAAGTTATGCATTATGGCTTAATGATATGCTTTCTGTGGAATAATGTATAATTGTTGCGTGAATCTATTGAACCCTTAATATCTATGCATGAACTAAGTAGTAATCCGTTTTCGCGAAGGTAATGGTTAATTCTGTTATAGTTTCTGTTGAATCAAGTAGATTTGTGCGAAGGAAGATCTAGGGTTACTATTTAGTGTGTGAAAGTGGACAATCTACTTATTTTAGGTCCATAAATTCTGATCGTAGACCTTTGCGAAGGTCTAGAAGCCGTCTTCTTAGAGTTGTCGTAACAGGCCATAGAAAAAGATACAGATCTACGCGAAGGCAAATCTGAGCGACAAGGGCTTAAGATCACTTATCACACGGTCTCTGGATGCAGAAACCTGGTTCTAGCATCCCCCAATACTGCTTCGGGTGAGACTGTAGCCTACGCTATGCAGGTTGTTGTTGAAAGGGCCAGCAGTTAGGGTTTTGTTGGTTGGCGCGAACAAATCTAAACCTGACTCAGGCCCCCTTAAGCCAACATTATTTATGTGATGGATACCATTTGTTTTTCTTTGGACTTTCCATGCATAGGCTAGAAAAGAACACTTGCCAACCCTCTTCCCATCCACGTTTACCATAGTATACTTTGGGAAGAAAATTATTTTGATAATTTCTACCACATTTGTCACCTTGTAATGATTCCTTTGTACCAAACCATTTTCAGTTCTAAGCTTCCCATAATGTTTCTCGTTGCCATGGATTATTTAACAAAAATTGGGGATTATTATGTTGAAGATATTTTTACTTACATTAGGGTTTGGGGAAGCAATGGTTTCCTGCATGTTTTACCCCTTTATGTCCCATAAAAGATATTATCCAAAGAAGTTGCTTATCAAAATATCAAGACCGGTATAACCCTTGAGCTTAAGAAAGCCTCTAAAAACTCTAGCCATGCTTCCCTTTACAAATTGGTTTGTTTACTCTCCAAAATTATCAACATGCTGAGAAAGAAATCCAGGATTGGCACGAATTGAAGCTTGTTTCTGTTCCTTACAAGCCTCATGATCCTTCCAAAATAGCTGATAATTTAGCCAATGAAGCACATCAAAGGCTATGTCCATGAGACCCATCAATATGATGATTTATTTTGTGGAGCTTCTTCTTATCTTTCAGTTTGTAATAAAGCAAAGAAGTTGTCCCTGGACAACTAACAACATTTTTTTGTTTTTACACGCCTGAATGTCCACCTTGCCACTTCATTTGCTCAAGTTACCTAAAGGTGATGATGTCATAGAAAAATCTGCCAGCTATTCCATGTAGGTCACACCTCAAGCTACCACTCCAATTCATATTTATTGTGCAGATTATTGAGATCATACCTCTTCAGTTAATCCACTGGCTAATAAAATTTCCAAAGAAAGAAAAACATTTATAGAGATTACTTCAACATCAATGCAATCAAGGAAAGAAACAACAATACCTTAATCAAATGTTGCTAATAATATTACACACCAAACAGTTATTGTTTCTCCAGATGCTTTGAAGTCTTCTCTTGCACGGTCTAGTGTCACTTCAAAAACACCTATCAATACTCAACTCGGTGTAAAAACAATTCCAACACATCCAAGCATGGAAATCCAATTGAACGTTGAGGAAATTCCACCAATTGAAATATTCTATAGTCCTCAACATGAGACTATTTGAAAGAAAAACAGGAAGAAGAGAAAATTTGTTGATACACAAGTCTCAACAACAAGAACTCTTTTGCAACCTTCCTCATTAGAAGTGGTCTGGAAAGATACACTCAATGACCCCTCATGAGGAACTTGAAGAATTGCCCAATATCGAGGAGCTTATGCCACTGTTAGTATTGATAAAGCAACCTGAGTTAAAAAATTGGTGAAAGAGAAAGGAGATAGAATTGAAGAGCTAGAACAAGGGGCTTCATAGTTTCAAGCATAGTTGCAAGCACAGGTTGCCTTGGTTAGAAGTCAGCGTGATTCTGAGATCAAACTGAGGGATGACTGGATAAATGAGTTGCAATAGAAGATAGAACAAGTAGAAGCAAGTGTGTTTGACCTTTCTAAATTTAAACATGAATCCAGTGAGTTAAACCTACAACTTCAACATCAATAATTATAGCTTCATTACAACAAGATAAGTCTGGTACATGCTCAAAACAAGCTTGTTGATGCATTAGTTGATGAAATTGTTGATATTGAAATTCAATATGATGATACCAAGTGTAAGTTCAGTGAACTCTTGGAATGGCAAGCAAACTCTAAGATATTCTATCCTAACTTTCCAAATATCACTGAGATGCAGAAGTCCACATTTCTCCACATGTGGAAAGACAAATACATTTGGTCAAAATATCGGTTAATGATGCTCATGAGATTTCAGGTTCAATTGTTCAATCTATCACCCAGTCATTATGGAAGCAAATATATTATCGAGAGATGAAAAGTATTATTTCCTAATGACAGATGTATTACAACAAAGGTGGTTGAGTAACATGGCAAAATGTAGTAAAAGGATTGAGTAGTTGTCAAAAGTAGATTTCGAGTTGAATTGCGAATTTTTTATTAAACCACATGGTTACTTGCAAGTAACTAAGACAGTTATAGAACAAGCAACTTAGTTATTGCCACATTTGCATGCTAATGTATTCATTTTTCAAATGAACATCAAGCCTCATTCTCCTCCTAAGTTGGCACCGCTCCTAGAAGTCTATCAACGATGGAAAAATCCCTCTGCATCCACATCTACAACAGTTCATTCGAATTAATCATTCATTTTTAATTTGCAACTAATAGCTATTTTATTCTAGGTTGTTTCAATTTGGTTGAGAGAATAACAAAGACTTAATTATTCTCTCTATTATTTTTAAAAACTATTTAAGGGCCTCTCGAGCTCAGGTTTGGGGGTCTAATTTTTTGCAAAAAGTTGCTTTGCTAAATTTTTGTACACAAGTTTTCTTTAATATAAGTTGAACCATTTGTTGATTCCAAGATTTATGAAGAGTAAAGCAGAAGTGGTACTTCTATCAGTTGTTTGCTTTTGATTTATGTTTGGAGTATGATCTTATGTTTTATTACTTGTGGTCATGGTTAGTTGAATGAAATGTTATCACTTTTGATTTATT
Organism: Pinus tabuliformis; assembly: GCA_031772625.1. Classification (NCBI taxonomy): domain Eukaryota; kingdom Viridiplantae; phylum Streptophyta; class Pinopsida; order Pinales; family Pinaceae; genus Pinus; species Pinus tabuliformis. The sequence goes on along the minus strand of CM062808.1, from coordinate 29,328,685 downwards.
TCTTTTGCTGATTACAAGTGTAAGTTTCACAAAAAATGTATGTGAATGTGCTTATGAATTAATTCAATTAACTATTTAATTGATAATTATCTTTAAATTGTCATAATTAATTATATAATTTGGAGATCTACATTTCATGTTATTCATTATCATTATTTTCATAGCAATATATCGATACCCAAGTTATTAAGTAGTTATTAGCTTATATTACTATTTAGTTTAAGTTTATATTTGTTCTTTTATCAATCTTTGCCAATCCAATCCCATTCTTTCTCTATACCTTTCGCATGTCCTAAGTCTTCATCAATTGGAGCAACCTCTTTAAGGGTAATTGGGCCCAATTTTTAACCAGTCAAAACCACCAGCCCAAACGGAAAAGAGTCTAATTTGGGGCTCTGATCGGGTAGTCTCCCAATGTTGATGAGTACAATTTTGGCCATCAACATAGTTGTATGTTTTTATGTTGTTTATTATTACAACTATGATTATCTATTTTTTTTGAACTTATTTCTCTTTAATTAGTGTAGGAAGCATATTATAAACCTCTTCTTCCTTTCATAATTTTGGGAGAATATTCCTTAGGTGTGATGTAGAAACCACAAGAATATAAATAGATTGTTGATTTTTTTACGATCCTTGCATGTGATATATTTTGGGAGAATATTCCTTAGGATTTAAGTATAATCCAAAGCACTGTCATTTATAGGTTTTAGTTGTACATTGATTTCCTTCACAAACAATAGAAAGCCAACATTAACACCATGAATTATTTCCAATGGAATTAGATAAAACTCCAAAAAAACAATCCTTATCAAATCTTATGATATTTCTAGCCATTAGGTTTAAAACCCATTTTCAAAAAATGCAAGATGAGTTCCCTTAAGAAGTTGACTATAGCATGAAGGAAAAGTTAGTAGGTTTGTAGATCTTGCTTAAGGTTATGTCGAACTATAATAAAAATATGTCCATTGCAAACAGTGTTCTTTTACAAAGTCACATTCATATCAATTGTACATCTATCTCATCTTTTATGAGAGGAGATACTATTAGATGGAGTGTCAGATAAAACATGGACAAATTTAACCTTTCTGATCACTCTATTTTGTTTCTAACCAAGCAAAGTTCCACTCCCATCCACATATTTTTTGAAATTATGACAATATGGGTCTTCTTAATATGGGCTTAAACACCCAACAAGAAAGCTCCATGGTCAAATTTCCCATTAGTTAGGTGAAATTATAACCTTCAACAAAATTCCTATTGGATTTTAGGAAGAATTTTGACATAAAAACAATTGAATTTTTCCAATTTCTAACTTACTCCATATTAGATCCTTCTAAAGGCCAAATACAAAAATAAATGATAATCTGTGTAACTATTTTAATGCAAAAATCAACACCCAAAAATTGACGACATGTCTCTCCAATAGAATTAATAGGCATGCATGAATATCTTATGCAAGAATTAGTAGACCAAAATTCAACACAATTTCTCTAGTAGAATTAGTGGGTAGGCGCTTCACCTTGTAATTGTGGGAATAATCAAGTGATAATCTGATGGGATACTAATGGTGTTTTACAAGCCTATGGTTTTGGTATCCCATGGTTTTTCCCATGGTATTTGATGTAACATAGCATATTTAATGGCTTGAGAATTCCATTGTATGATGCCTTGAATAGTTGGTTTTTCCCATGGTATTTGATGTAACATAGCCTATTTAATGGATTGAGAATTCCATTTTAATATGTCTTGAATAGTTGATTTTGCCTTGGCTTGGTTTTCTTGGACAAGTTTAATAGATCGATTAGGTGTTGCTTTTTGCAATTTAGGGTTTCCAAGATAAATTCTGGTGTCTTATGTCCTCGATATTTTATTTTGTCCTTGTGTTATTTATCTCTCTCAATTTCTAACATGTGGTATCAAATCATGAGCAACCTAAACTCCTTCACGAGAGTGTCGTGATGCCAACAACCATGGTTGAGAGTTGTTTCTACTCGTAAGAAGCATGGGAGACACAAAATGAAGAATGGATCATAGGTTTATGAACCATGGTGAATAGCACGTGGAAATGGAGCATCTAAATAAGTACTTGGTTAATGAGTGCTTAATTTGGTTTGCTATATTTGGAGCAACATCTCAAGAAGTACTTGGTTAAAAAGTGCCTACTTTGGTTTACTATATTTAGAGTAGAGTGGAATGTGAGGGAAGAAGTAGGTAGATATTTCTTATGTGCTTGATATTTTTATTTTATGCCTAATATATGTTATTAATATATATCAAATTTATAACAATCATAACACCAATAGGCCACAATTTCAAGGTGGGGGGAACTAAAATTCATCAAAAACATGATAAATGCCTTTAACAAATTGTGACCCAACTAGAAATCACTAATCAAAAGTCGTTGAGATTGATACATGACAATCCAAAATAAGTTCTTGTTGAATTTGTAGCTATGGTCGAACTTCATAATTATATTTTAGGCCTTGCAATGTATAAATAATTTGAAATACATGTTCTTAATGTTATTTTGATTATTTAGCCCTTGAAAGAATTTATATAATACATGTTCTTCATGTCGGATTTAAAAGATAAATTTTTGAAATTTGAATTTTTGGCTCAAAGTTAGTCAAGTTAGACCAGTGAAGAGACACACCCATTCCTGGCAAGCAGATCACTATATAAAGGCATTCGACCTCCTCCACAAAAGCATTGTTCGATCATCACACAAGAAGACAGTTTATGGGCATCCAAGCAAAGGATAAGAAGAAGAAGAAGAAGGACGAAGATCTCTCTCTCTAGCTCGTATTTCTCTCTCTAAGAACTCACACGTGTGACTTTTATGGACAATAGTTTCTAGGCAGGCCAAAATTTTGGGCACATATTATGGGCAAATCTGAGAAGGTTGAAATTTTGAAGGGCGAAAGTTTAACTTACTTTGACTTGACTTGAGGGCTAGAGACCAATTTTGACCATAGCTTGTTTATCATGTTGATGTCATAGTTGATTAGCCGCATTAGAAGTATCTCTTGTTGAACTAAAGAATTTCTCTAAGGAAAAGGTTGTTGGTTTTTCCCCCAAGTGGGTTTTCCCAAGATAAATATTGTGTTCTCTATTTGTGCATTGCGACCTCTATTGTCTTTATGGTTTATGGTTGAATTTATGAAGTGCAATTACTCTATGATAAACTAGAATTGTTAAAAGAAGGTCGATATCATTTGAAGTAATTACCAATAGTTCAGAAATATTGTGCTTGTATCTATTGCACTTGAAAAATCAACACTTTTAACTTCCATATTTACATTCTACAATAAGAAGTTGATATATGTAAAGGTTAATCCCATTTAAATTTGTTTCCATAATTGAGAGAAAAGGGTTACATATGTAAACTACATATCCATGTTGTGAAGTTTAGTTGTGCAAATTAAACTTTAGTCATGTGAAGAACGTCCAAATAGAACTTTACCATAAGTAATATCATTGATTGTTAACAAAGTCTTGGTTAGTTGGTAGAGAGAGGTGTTTCATACCCCTAACCAAGGTTGAATTATCCAAAGAAAAGATTTGTCCCTCATCAGTGGTCTCACCTGTGCAAGTAAGTTATTCCATCCAATTATGGCCAAGTGCAAGTCATGGGTGAATTCCACAGAATAAATTCCTCCCCCCTCCCAACTTCTCAATGAAAGGAAACTTTAAGGCATTATAAACCAACTAGATTATGTTGTAATAGTTCTATCAATGAAGATCCATCTTAACTGTAATTTATTAAACACCAAAAGGGATCAAAAAAATAATTGGGATGCAAATCTCTCTTTGGTTAAAGGATCTCGAGTTAAGATGAATCTTTGTTGGTGTGCTTATATATATAATCTATAATTGGGTCATCTTTACACGAGAAAAATAATTGAGAGATTACAAACTCTTCAATATTAGATTTTGAATGCACCTCATTTCTCTCAACAAAAAAATAGTGGCTAGCTACATTCCATTATAATAATCCCAAAATGAGAAAACTCATGTTTTCCAAACACGTCTTATTAAAAAAGAAAAGAAAAACAATAATCACTCCTAGATATAGAAATGCAAATAAATTATACAAATGAATTATAGCAAAAAATGAACATTATACTTTTATAATATAAAATTAACCAAAATAAAATAGATATATCATATTAATATATCATATTACAAGTTTAGAATTCAAAATTCAAATTCCATTTCTTAAAAATTTAACCTTTGTAAAATTACTATTTGAACAATATTTCATATAATATAAAATTATATGCATTATTATACACTTTATAGCACATTTTTTTTCATTTAAATCTTCAATTTTAATTCCTCTATAATACCAAGGCATTTCCAATTTATTGTCCATATATCAAAACCTTAAACTTAATGTAACAAGAACCAATTAGTTCATTTCTAAACTAGCATGAAAGTATTAACAAAGATCATAAACATTTATTTTTATTTTGAAAACAAATGAATATCAGTAAACGAATTCACCCGAACAAAAGATTGTGAAGTTCGTTCAATGCCTCGAAACATGCCCGCTAAAGCTTCACATTTGTTTGGATGCAAAATTGTTTATGGATAAGGATTGTTTATACTTGTGTTGGCTTATTATACAAAGTTTCAAACTATATAATGTTTTAATTGGAGTGAAATTGAGGATTTCTCGTTATAAAGTTAAATCTAGAAAAAAATTGTTAATCACTAGTTATTTGGGATTTATGTCACATATTTATTTTCTGAGATTGTAACATTTAATATATAGAATGAATTCATATTTTTTTGTTTTAATGTGTATTTTTTTGTTTTAATATGAAAAACAAAATGATATTAAAGCTTAATCTAGGAGAAGCCAAGGAAATAAGTGAAGGAGCCAAGGCACTATTGTAATAAATAAAAAGTGCAATGACTCATGTTACAAAGAAGAACTAAGAAGTTGGCATAGGTAAACATGTAATAAGGTAGTTAGTAAGTCTAAGGTTTAGTCTCCAACTTATCGATCCACAGAATTATTATTGGAAAAATCAACATGGAGTTGTGTAGTGGTTGAGGAGATAACCATGATGCTATGAATGAAGAGGAATCTTCAAATTTTTGAGGTTACCAATAATGTGAATAAGAATAAGAAAAAAGACAAGATTTATGCATGTGAATATCCTAGAAAATGTGAGAGATATACACACTTGTTCGTGAAGGGCGGAATCGAACCTACATTAGTGAAGGGCATACCATTGTGCACAGTGAAATGCCAACATGAGGGAAAGAATGGCTACCTTTCAAGACCATAGTTGCTTTGGAGAATTTGAAAGGTGTAGTCTAATATGTGATTTTTTGGCCTTTTTTTAGGTGGAATTTTTGGCCAACTTTGTCTAAAATCTAGTGAACAAATAGAAAATTTTAGCTTTAAGTTGTTGAGTCTTCATAATTTGTCACAAAGGTTTTTCAGGGCCTTAAACTCAATTCCACATTTGAATATGCAATTTAAACAACAAAATATTGTGATCTCATCAAATTTTGATGACACCAAATTCCGACGAAAAAAAAAATCAAAAAATCATGTAATCAGACTACACCTTATCTTGTTAGAATGTGGAGGTAAAAAGAGAGTCGAACCCTTTTGGATTCATGAAAGATCAGCCATACCTACAATGGAGATTACCTATACCTATTAGCAAGGAGAGCAAATAATAGAATCGTAGTGCTTTGAAGAACTAAACAAAACAGTTTGTGCAAAAATTAATAACAATAAGCTTTATGATTGCTAAGATTGTATCCTACATTAATTATGAATAAGCAATTTTAAAGAGGGTTTGATGCAATTTGAATTGAAAGATAGTGTCATTCTTATTTTCTTGGCATATGATAGATTTTTTTGTTGACAAGAAGTTGAGGACATTGCTTTAGAGTGTGTTCCTATTTGAGACAACAATATGGTTGTCAATCATTGAGCAACAAAAATAGTTTCATAATTGTTGGTGTATTTTAAACTTTTAAAATGGCTAATTTATTCGATACAATGTTGAATGGAATAAATAGTTCAATGGTCAAAATTTTAAATCATAGATATAGAAGATGTGTGTCACATTTGAATATAGATGTTTGGACAAACCTTTATTGGGAAAAAAAGTGTGGAGTAAGATCAATGTGGATTTGTCCCCACAATGGGTGTCAAGTCAGGGGATCTGAGTCCCCGTCTCATGAAGAAGGAAAATGATTTTATGAGGGGGATCAGCCCCCCCACAAGTGATGTCCAGCATGCATTCAAAGATTTGCATGGGAATTTTGCATTATGATGTGGCTTAGGAAGTGGGTTGTCTTTGCTAGACATTGTGATCTTCCTCGTAGTCATTATGGAAGGTGGTAAGAATGGAGGTGTTCATCATGCAGTAGGGTGGTGGATATCAACATTTGTTTGCACAACAAGCTTAAAGGAGCAACCCATTGGATGGTTTCCTTGTTATGGACTGATACATAGTGTTTTCCTACCACTTTTACATTCGGTCAAGGTATTCCTAGCTTGGTTTCGTTGCTCTGCTTTAGGCTATTTTTATTTCTAAAGGCTCTCTTCACAATACCTCTATTGATTGCATTGCAATACCTTTCATATTTTGCTTAGTTTTTTATTTTGGGTTGACAAAAGACTTCCATTGGATTCTATGTGCCCATGGGCATTTGGTTGATTCCTTATTTGTCTGGTTTGGTGGGTCAGGTAGTTCCCTCCATCAACTCTAGATCTTAATCCTTAAGTGGGATTGTTCTTCTTCTAAATTCTGAGAATTGGCTCTTTGGCTAGGTATCTCCTTTCACGGCTTTTGCGTGATTGTTTGTCCTTTCAAATCCTCCATTGCTAGATGGGAATGTCGCTCTTTCCCCTCATAATTTTCTGGGAGTTCTTTCTTGTCTCTGTATCATATGGAATTTCATTTCATCTATGCCTCCACCTCAAAAGTCTTTTGTAATGTCCCCAATTTTTGGATTCTCATGTGATAGGGTTAAGGGAGATCACCAAACCATGTGTCAACGAAATCATAGGAGCAGGATTACACCATTGGCGAGCTTGATAGGTTTGGAGAAGTTTTATAGGGCCCGAGTGGGATCGCTTATTATATTTCATCATCAGGATCAGTTTTACACGATTTGCTCTTGGTTTCGTCACGTTATGGCGATTCCCATAAAACATGGTTATTAACATGCATATTTTGATTATTTACACTAAGGAGCTATTTGAGGTTGATTATTTGGAAGAACACCTTAGTGTAATAGCTTGTTGGAATCAAGGTGAAAATATATACCAGACAAGAAGATAAAAAGGGGCTTTGGGTGGTCGGTGTGACCGTGGAGGCGAATTAAGAATTTTCCAAAGTTAAAAGTGACTTTACTTAGTTAATAAAAGTCACTTTATTAAATAAAATTTGCAATTAATGACCTGCGCTAACTATAGTGCATGTGTAAGAGATTCAATGCAAAAAAAAATCGTTGTGGCTGTTGTGCACTGATCTACGCAGCCAAACCTAGACCGGAGACGCCTAAATCGCAGCTACCCCTTAGCGGCCTCCTGCTGCTAAGGCCCTGGACCTAATGGATCCTCCAGAGGATGGAGATCCTCTTCCAGATCGTCAACAGGAAACGGAAGAATCTGCAAAAGCTTTCACTTCCCTCATCTCAGCAATGGGTCCACCCAAAAATCGACCATCAATAACCAAGTTTGTTAAAAGATTGGAAGACATCCCTGAAATCTCCCTCCCCCCTACTCTCCCTCATAGAGCAGTGCTATCCCTTGCTGAACGTGGATTAGTTGGGCAGTTTACTAGGTTATGGCCCTCACCCAAGACGGTTCAGAAATGGGTTGAAAGGAACTGGACTGCGTCGATAAATGGGAAAATATCAATCAGATTCTGTGGAAGAGGATACTACACCTTTCACTTTGAAACCAAGGAGGATCGCGATCTGATATTTAGGAACGGCCCATACTTCATGGATACAAGAGGACTGTATTTAAACAAATGGACACCAGATTTCGATCCGGAAATGGATGTGCCCAGCGTTGTTCCAGTATGGGTCAGGCTGCCACACCTCCCCCTTCACTGTTGGGGAGATGATTCAGTAAAGGCCATCGAAAATGTTGTTGGAAAATACATAGATAGGTGCAAACCAAAGGAGAATATGCATGCATGCGCCAGAATCTGCGTAGAAGTGGATCTAGGGAAAGGGCTTCTGGAGGCGATCAAGATCAAAGTGGACCAATGGACGCACATTCAACAGTTGGATTACGAGCAAATTCCTTTCAAATGCAAGGTATGTCACGAATATGGCCATTTTGCTAATAGATGTTCCAAAAAAAAGAAAATGAAAGTGAAAATGTAGAAGATTCAGAAAACAAATGGGAGCAGGCTAAACGGAAGAAGACATCCAATAAACAACCCCCCTCCTCCTCATCGCAGCCCCTTGTCCCCCCTGACCCTCTCCCCCCATCTCCAAAAGCAGACATCCCCTCTTCCCTCATTAGTCTAAATCCTTTTGGCCCATTGGAAGATCCCACAGCCCCTCCTTCCCCCAGATCCCCTCCCCAACCTCTTAACTCCTCCATATCTCCTCCTCTTACAAACATCCGTTCCCCGCCCCCTCCATCTGTTGACAGAATTATAACAAGAAACCAGTCAAAGGAATCCCTTCAAACCTTTGAACATAAAAAAAAGCAGAAAGGAAGTCCAACAAAGAGCTGAGGGACGAAGCTGCAGCAAAGGAAATGGCTCTAGGTACGCAACAACCAATGGATTCTTTTTTGGGAAAAAGCTCTGAAAATAATGATAAAAGCCAACAGAGAGGGAAGAGTCCCGTGCATCACCCAACAAATAAGTAATGATTGTGGTCTCCTGGAATTGTCAAGGATTGGGATCATCCTTTAAAGAAAATGCTGCAAGGGACATTTTGGTAAAAGAAAATCCAGACATTTTTATGATTCAGGAGACCAAAACAAATAGTCAAAATATATATATATATAATAAAATAAAAAATAAAAATAAATAAAATAAATATATATATATATAAATAAATAAATAAATAAAAATAAAAATAAAAATAAATAAAATAAAATTTAAAAAAATTTAAAAGAAAAATTAAAAAATAAATAAATAAATAATAATAATAATAAAAACTAAAAAATTATGAAGGAGAAGCAATACAGGCTACAGGAGCTTCAGGAGGAATCTGCACGATATGGAAAAAAGGATACTGGGAAATGATACAACAAAAAAAGGAACAACACTGGATTCAAACAGATTTAAAGCAAACAAGCACAAAAGAGCAATACAGCTTCATCAATATATATGCCCCCAATCACTACAGGGAAAAAGAGCAATGTTGGAACACCCTAAAGGAAACTCTAAATGAAATACAAAATGGAAAAATAATCCTTGGAGGGGATCTAAATCTGGTTAGAAATATAGAAGAGAAGTTTGGAGGGATATATCATTCAGACCCATCTAGGGATGCTTTGGAAACAATAATGGAGCAGCACAATCTAATGGATATGCCCCCAAACAACGGAAAATATACCTGGAGCAACAAAAGAGTGGGCAAAAATAATATAAAGGAAAGATTGGATAGAATACTGATCCAAGAAAATATAGCAGCAGGCTACAGCTCAATAAAATCAAAACTTCTTCACCCCACGACCTTTGATCACAAGCCGGTGGCAATAATTATGGGCAAAATGGAAAATCAAGGACCTCTACCATTTAGATACAGCGCAATATGGGACAGCGACGAAGAATTTAGGAATCAAATCAAAGAAGCATGGGCACCAAGAATCATTGGATCACCCCAATATCTTTGGGAAACAAAGTTAAAAAAATTTGAGAACTAAGCTTAAGGAGTCAGTATAAGAAAGAAGTCTCCTCCCTTAAAGCTCAACTAGAAGAAGCGAAGAAACAAGCACAAGGAGATGTAAATATAATAGAAGGTTTAGTCCTCCTAGAAGGACAAATTGATGAAGCAAAAAAGGAAATAAATGTCATGACATGCTAACTAGAACAAAAAAATGAAGAGATCTTCAAATTGAAATTAGATGTCATCTCTCTTAAGGACCATACATGTGAAGCAATAAGGATGAGGGAAGAAATGGAGAAACAGCTAGCAAAGAAAGATGAAGAATGTGAAAAGATGAAAGAATAATTTTTTCTCTAAGGAAAGAAGTTGATCAGCTCAACAAGAATCTAAAGAGTTCTCAAACCTTTGATGATATTCTAAGTTGTAAAAGGTCTCCTCTTGATAAATATGGTCTTGGTTATGCAAGTGAATCTTCTAGCAAAAATTATGCAAACCCTAATGCATCAAAAGACAATAACATCGAGAAGATTCAAAGTTGTGCTAATACCCCCAGCTCCAGCAGAAGCAAGGAAAAGAGTCAAAATGACATTGGAAAGACCTATGCTCCAAGAAGAAATGTTGATGTTGTAGGTAGCAATAAATATTATCAAGGAACTTCAAGGAAGAACAGTTTCAGAGATGCACAATGGCAATCCTCAGTTTCCAAGTATCATACTATATTTTTTGGTCATTGTTACTCTTGTACAAATTTTGGGCATATGGCAAAGGATTGCAGGGCATATAACAAAGACATCTATGAGGACTCCAATCAATTCCCCAGAAGTAAAGGTGCAAGGAGATACCCCAATGTACATACCAACAGAGATTATGCTCCTCCATTCATGTACAAAACTGAATGTTTCAAATGCCATGATGTTGGACATTTAGCTAGATATTGCAAATTAAAGTGAGTCCCTAGACAATCTGAAGAATCATCAATCAAGCAGGGAAAGAGAGTCACAAAGGTTTGGAGAAGAAAGCAGGTTGCACCAGAAGAAAATGTTGAATGTACTTGAATGCTCAAGGCATCAATGCTTGTTGTTGATCAATTTAAGGGTATCATAGACAAAAACTAAGCTCCACCAAGGTTCTTCCTAATAAGAAGATTGTGCATATTGTTAGGGGGAGAACATGTCAGACATTATGATAACAAAAGCAACTCTATGACATGAAGACCAACATATTGTCAAGGGGAGTTATCCTTGATGAAGATAGGGGGAGCAGCGTGATGACAAAAAGGAGCAGTACAATTACAGGTGGAGCATCATATGAAGAGGTTGCCATTGATGTCAAAGGGGGAGAGAATGTTGAAAGAATTAGAGTATTGCCATCAATGACAAAGGGGGAGATTTTTGGACAAAATTGTCATTGATGTTAATACAATGATTCATTGTTAATGATTATGTCAATATGATGATGATATTGTTAAAGATGATGAAAACCCTAAGTTTGTGACATTGAAACCCTAACCCTAACATTACTTAAGGCAGAACCCTAATATTATACCCTTACCTTAACATTATGACATGAGGCCTAATATGTAGTAGCCCTTAGTATCATTGATCAAACTTTATGATACCCTTGACATGCATTAATGAAACTAAGCCCTATTTAAGATGACCTAATTGATGCCCTAACTCTATCCCTAAAGACTGTCACAAAATCTTAAGGATTGTCATAAAGAATAATTTATTTATGACAATAGAAATATAATCTTGAAATTCCCTTTTCACCAACATGTAGAGAAGATTATCCCCTTTCCAATGACTATTCATTTAAGCCCTAACTCCTTGTCATTTAGGAGATGAATTTTTTAATTTTGCATGTTAAAATTGTGCAATAACAGTTATCGGACTTGAGTAGGCTCAATAGCTCTCCAACAGTCATGACAGTTCAGAGGTGGGAAACAACTATAAATATACGCCTATCCCTTTCAATTTGGAGCATAACTCGACTCTCAGATAAATATAAGTGCAGAAGCGGAGGAGAAAGGTGAAGCAAGGAACAAAACAAACAAACCTTTGGTGGCTATCTTCTGTGATTTTCGGACCTGCAATTACGTGATTTTCAGACCTGTCTCTGACCTATAACTACCGTGATATTTGGACCTACAATTATGTGATTTTCGGACCTGTCTCTAACCTGCAACTACTGTGATTTTCGAACTTGTATATTTGACTTTCAACTCTGTGATTTTCGGACCTGTGATAGTGGCATCTATTAAATTTGGACATATGGGTTATTTTGGGTGATCTTTGGTTGTTGGTTGTCCTAATTTAAGGGTGTCGCAAGTCTAAGCATACAGTTTGAGGAGGATCATAGTCCTAGTCACACAGTGTGAGGAGCCACATGTATGTTTGGAGGACTAAAAACAACCTAGAACTTAAGCACATTGGAGCAACACTCAAGTGGAAGGCAGTTGCACTAGTTAGGAGGCAGTTTGGAGGAGTTTAAGTACGCTGATGTGGATTGTCATCTTGCCCTAACCAGTCAGCCCAACCTACAACAAAAAGACACCAGATTCGAGTCTTTTGAGAGAAATCTCTTTGACAGTGTTGGAACAATTTGGAGATATCATTAATCTCAGTGAGCATTGTTTGAAGCCTTATTGAAGTAGTTCTTGAGAGAGTGTTGTTTGGAATTTCATTCAAGCCTTTTGGAGAAGAAGTTGGAAGACCTTGTTGAGCACTTAAAAGACTTGTTGTAGACCCCTGCAGAAGCATATTTGTGAGCAGACTTCTAGTGTTTTGGATCTGTGACACTTAATTGGGATTTTTGGGCATCTCTTGAGAAGCAGTTCATTGAGCATCATTTGGAGGAACCTTGACAGTCTTTTGTTTGAAAAGGATCATTGTAAAGCAACCCTTGGACCCTTGAAGAGGTGTTGAAGACTTGATCTAGGAAAAACAACCTAGAGATATTCTTGAAGACATTATTATGCATTGTAGAAGATCTAAAGAAGTTTTTTTGGAGCAGGGTTAGAGCAAAAAATGGTGAGGCACTTGAAGAATTGTTTGGTGTAGACTTTGAAAAATATTGATTCGACCCTTTTGGAGCAACTTATTGAAGATTCTTGGAGACCTTTGGAGCATGATTGAAACCCTCATGGAGTGACCTTGAAGGTGTTGGGTCTGGAGCATGATTATCATCCTAATTTAGAGGTCTTTGTTTCAGTTGGATGTATACCCCAGGAAACCCCTCCATGCGGGGGGGTGTGGGGGTGACTTGTCCCCCCCCCACGGCGGGGTGGGCCATCCCCCTCGGCTGGGGGGTCCGGGGGCCAGCGGTCCCCCAATGGGGGTTTCGGGGGCAGCGTCCCCGACGCTAAAAACAAATGTAAAATTGCCTTGTAAAAGAATAGTAATTTCTAGTCAATTTGAGCCGTTCATTAGGTGGATGATCTAACGGTAGAATTTATGTTTAGTTTAGAGTTTTTTGCCCTAGAAGGCAACCCCTCTCTTTGTATGAGAGTATTGTATTGAGGCTGTGGAATATATGTGTATTCTCAGGGCGAGAAACAGAGAGGTAAGACTGTGAGAGAAAACAGAGGATATTATAGCAGATCTGTTGTAGGTTGTGTCTCTTCATTTTGTTGGATAATAGAAAGGAAGGATTGACTGTTAGGGGTGGACATAGCCTAAACTAGGTGAACCACATATATCTGTCTCTCTAGTTTTATGTGTTTGTGTTTTTTTGCATATTATGTCTTGCATTTCTCTGTCATATATAATATTTTTCTAACAGAAGGAAGTTTCTTGGGTATCATTAAGAGTTGTGAAGACACGTTTTTTGGTTGATAAAGTTGTCATTGATGACCTAAACGAGGGCATTGTTGAAGGCAAACTTGAAGACACTGCCAGGGCTTGTTGTAAAAGAAATTGTAAGTCTTGAAGAATTATTGAATCCATATTGAAGATTTGAAGTAGTGGGTTGGAGCCTTATAGGATTGGAGTCATCAAGAAGACCATGTTGGAATTTGAACCAATTGAGAGGGTTGGAGCCCTAAAGGATTGGATTCCTCAAGAAGACCAAGTTGGTGCATGGAAAAGTACAAGTTAGAGCCTAGTATAGTGTATATAATTAGTGTATCACTGGTTGGAAAGGAGTCATTTTTCTATAGTATAGTGTATATAATTAGTGTATCACTGGTTGAGTTTAATTTGAATGATATATTGGTAATTGGAAGAACTTTTGGGCATTTCTCTAGCACTGTGTTTGTTCATATGAGATTAAATTGAAGAAAAGTGCACCTACAACCATCCACACACTAATTATTTGATGAAATATCACTAAGACTATCTCAAGCAAAACCCAGAAATTTAAGGGGAAATTTGAGACACTTCTAGGAGGGTATCTTACATCTTTGGTAGGGTTGTATACATTTTGGGATATCTCAATTCAGTTAGTATCTAGTCCTTTGCGGCCATTCTTTATCTACTATGTGGGCTCTCCGTCGAGGCTCGACTTTTGCTCTTCCTACAAGGGGGATAGGGGGTCTTTTATGTGGCCTCTTGGTTAATATGGCACAACAAAGAACTTTCTCGAGGCCGAGAGACAAGGAGGGTCGGCCATTATCACAGTGACACACTCGAGTGGTGGCTCAACGATCTGGATAGGTAAAATGGGTCTACCTCGGTGGAAACTTGCAACGTCATTTTAGATATGGAAGAGGAAGTGTGTTTTAGTTGAATATTTATCCTTAATCAACCTCTGGAGATAAAAACTTCTAGTTGGATTCTTGAAATTGGCAATACCAAGTCTTGCTAGACCCACTACTTGTAAACAATCGATCTCTATTAGCAAATGAAAACTTTCTTTGGACATGTTCTAGTGGAGTGTTCAAAGACTCAATGAGAACTTCTATTGTGCATTGATAATGTTCTGCAAGAGGTGCAGAAATTGGATGACATAGTCTCAATTGTGGTTAAGAGGTTCGTTGACCTTCCAGTCACTCCACCAAATGTTGACACAAGTGGCCCCTCTTTCTAGTTGATAAGGTCTATCAAAACATGTTTTGTTATGTTGTTATCGGCCAAGGGGATTACCTTTTTAGATATGGTAGGGCTCTGCAAATCATTAACGTACTAGTTTATTATGATTTAAACTATGTCAAAGAGTCGATGATTAATACTTTTTTTGACATACAATATTAAGGCTTTAAATCTCTATTAATGGTATAGTTTCCCTTGTGGTGAACCAATAACAATTGATGGAATGCCATGTAATTTTCTTATGACAATATAAATTGTCTAACCTTACAAAAAAAAAGGGATTGATGTGGATGCACATGCAGAATATAATGTGAAGAATCAAGGATATGATGTTGATCAAGCTCTTTATAATAAATGGGATGCTTCCCAAAGTTCAAAATGATAATAGTAAATTTGTCACTCAATTAAAGATAGAGAGTTTTTCCTTAAAAGTATGTTATTTTCAATTAAAACAGAGTCCTCTAAATCCTTGGAAAATCATTTGTTAGAAGTCAATGTTATTAGAGATCAGTTGAAAGGGAAATGGAATAAGGAGACATTGTGGTTATAACTTTGAAAAGTTTCACTTCTTATACAAATTTTATCAAGACTTTGAACAAGCCAAGCTCTATGTCAATGGTGGAAAGGTTGATTGCATAACCAACACTGGCTCTCATCACATTGGTGAGTGAAAGGTTAGAGAGAAGGATGGTGATGTAGATTGAAGTTCATCAACCTTACTAAATAAAGAACTTTCAATCACTTTTTAAAAGATATTATCCTATGGACAACAAACATTTTGTTTATCCGGAGGTTTTCCCTTTTCATATTTTGAATAAGCATGTAAAAAGGTCATCATGGAAGCATGTTAGAGATGATGGTCATATTTAGAAGTCAGACACATTTAGAACTTATATTATAATTACCAAGAAAGTAATTTAATATATTAGTTAATTATGTATTTGGGAATTACATAACATACTCATCTTCTCCTACTATTTAATGAGACATTGCATCAACAAATATATGAATGAATCTACTCTCTCATTCTAATGTGTATTCTTGTCAATGCATGTGTGTGTAAAAACAACATTTTATGCATTTAAAGATCAATGTCAATTAACAAAAATGTATGCAAATAATATATTTTTTAAGTTTTGAAGATAAAAAAACGTACTTTAAAGGGATTTAGTGATGGGGGGAGCCATTCTCCCTTGGGAATTTCATCTCATCTTTTCCTCCTTGAAAGTCTCTCAAAATCCTTTGGCGGGGTTGGAGACATTTTGGCCTCTCTTAGTTCGATTGGTATCCATTCCTTTGTGGTCATTCTTTATCTACTCTATGCACTATCTATCAAGGTTTGGCTTCTGCTCTTCCTATAGGGGTAGATGGTTTTTTATGTGGCTACATGGTTAGTATGGCATGGCAAAGAAACTTGTTGAGATGCTGACTATTGTCATAGTCGTGCACCCAAGTGGCAACACAACAACCTTTGGCCAAATACAATGAGTTTACACGTGTAGAAGTTTGCAACATCATTTTGAATAAGGAAGAAGTGTGTTCTAATCGAAGATGTATCCATGATCAACATGTGGAAATAGAAACTTGCAGCTAGATTGTTGAAATTAGTACATGTTGGAGTAATTGGTACCTTTGGTAAATCAGTGACATGTTGGAGTAATCTGGGCGAGGTCCAATATCAAATATTTCCAATGCCACTATAACGCCAATAATATATCCCACATGACTTAGCAAGAGTCGAGATGTCACATGGATGGGGGTACCTATTCTTTGAGCCTTATCATAGTGGGCCAAGCATATCCCTTCGGAATTGAACCCAGGTTTATTACCAAGCACAAAGAAATGCACTCCAAGAACACCATAAAGGTCTTGGAGGATCTTGAGCTGATTGTTAATACAAAGGGGAAATTGATCATGGATGAAGTCCTTCATCAATATGAGGGAGCCTTTGAGGCTTGTGAAGGACCCTGGATAAACTCAAGGCAAGGATACAAAGGCCCATGGTATATTTGAGTTATTTTGCTAACAAAATATGTTGTTGCTAGGAGGGGAGAGCCCTCAACTCAGAGAATGTGGTGGAATACCATTAGAACAAGATGAACTTACCAATGTAAACCTATTTTAACACCAAATCTATCTATGGCAAGAGGGAGGGATCAAATTACTTTAAGTGCAAGCATTTTCTCAGTGTTAAAAAAACTTTCATCTCAAGGGATTTGATTTGGAATATTTCCAATGCCACTATAACACCAATAATATATCCTACATGACTTAGCAAGAGTCAAGATGTCACATGGGTGGGGGTACCTATTCTTTGAGCCTTATCATAATGGGCCAAGCATGTCCCTTTGGAATTGAACCCAGGTTTATTACCAAGCACAAAGAAGTGCACTCCAAGAACACCATAAAGGTCTTGGAGGATCTTGAGATGATTGTTAATGCAAAGGGAAAATTGATCATGGATGAAGTCCTTCATCAATATGAGGGAGCCTTTGAGGCTTGTGAAGGACCCTAGATAAACTCTAGCTAGGGATACAAAGGCCCAGTGTATATTTGAGTTATTTTGCTAACAAAATATGTTGTTGCTAGGAGGGGAGAGCCCTCAACTCAGAGAATGTGGTGGAATACCATTAGAACAAGATGAACTTACCAGTGTAAACCTATTTTAACACCAAATCTATCTATGGCAAGAGGAAGGGATCAAACCCCTTTAAGTGCAAGCATTTTCTCAGTATTAAAAAAACTTTCATCTCAAGGGATTTGATCCATTTCTCATTGATAGATCTAAGGTTAAGATGGATGTACACTAGTTCTTAATATACAAGAACTAAAGGAGGGAAATAAATTAATAGTTAGAAAGTGACAAAGAAACTACCAAACCATACTACATTCAATCTTCCTCGCTCTTCCAAAATGACCGCACAATTAGAAAACCCAAGCAAAGAAAGGAATGAACACCCATTCTTACCCCCTTGAAATTTGAGGCCTCCATAAAAGATATCCAACAAATTTTCACTCGTATAGCGTATGGTTAACAGGACCCCCTAGCCAACTCTCCAAGAAACCTTCGACACAAGCCATTTCAAACTCAGAATAATGAACCTCGTATAGATGGGTATCCAAAGTAGTCAAAATAAACTAATATTTCATGTGCATTAGTGTTGAGTGGACATATATATTAAGAAGCAATGTAGATTTGTCTTAAAACAAGATATATCAGTTGAGTGGTCAAATCCCTCAAGGAGACAAAAAGAGTTACACATATCCATCATAATGAGCAACATGCCATTGAAAAAAATCTTTCAATTATTTTATATAGATATTTAAAGAAATGATATTAAAATATTTGACTAAAAATAGATATTAAAATATTCATATGTCAACCCATGTTAAGAATAGAAAAAATTACACACCTCTTATGCATGGATATAACAATACTCATTGATTAACAAAATAAATAGGATTATTTTTAATTACTCTGTATATAATATAAAATAAAAATTATTATATTTATATAAATACTGAAATATTTTATTTATTAAATACTACATATAAATCCCATATTAAATAGATGAAGAATTACATATACATTTCTTAATGTAAAAAATACAACTTAATCAAAAATCTCAACAATCTTAAAACAAAATCTTCCTCACACTGACACACAGCACATTTTCACCAATGTTCCCAAAAAAAAATGACACAGCATATTTCCAATAATGTTAAAAATTAAAACCCAATCCAGATCAAAATGAGGTCCCAAGGGGAAAACCTGATGGCAGATTCATGTTGTTAACTAGTAGCTACAACCCTGGTATATCTTTCTATTTCTTTGCTTCGTTGAAAACTAATGCTACTATCGAATTTAGTTATTGTTTAGATTCAAGGTGGTTAATATATGTTATATATATATTTTTGGCATACCAAAAAAGGCCCTAGGCGGCTCCATAGTGGAAGTCTTGAACATGATTTGGAAAATTAAGCGCCGTAGGATTTAAATATTCTTTCCAAATAGTCTTCCTGTATGAGAGTTTTTTTTAATATTATTAATAATATAATTAAAAAAATAATCAAAATATTTAAATATTATATTACAATCAATTTTCAGGGTTGGCTTAATTGGCAATTGTCTTGATAATGAAGTGCTATGTTCCTTGAGATTCTAAGTTCAAACCTCCCCTTAGGTCAGCCAACACAAAAATAAAAACCCACAGGGGAAGCTCAATTAGTAAACCATGAGATTCAAAGTGCAAATCCTCCCGATGGATCAAACCGACAAAAATATTATATTACAATAACAGAATTTTATGCTTACCAAAAATAATTTAAAATTGCCGTAGTCTAACCAGCCTTCAAATTTACCAGGAAAATCATGGAAATTCCAAAAAAAATTGATTAAATCCGGCAGAAATTTTTGTAAATCAAGGTTACAGCTGTCAAACTTCAAGATTTTGGGTGCGCCAGGGGTTTTTGATGGTGCCGAATCCATTTCCACCATCAAAAACACAATTCAAACACTCCTGCAAGATTTTTTGAAAAAAAAATTTGCTGGAATCTGGCCATTTTTGTCGTCCGGGCAAATTTGTCACCTTGGTAGACGACGTCTTTAAAACCTTGTTGTCTTTAGTGAGACTTTTTTGAAGCTTTTCCGGTGGATTTTTACGGTTTAATTTCTCTAAAATCTGGCAGGAATTTATTAAAATCACAAGCTTGATGGGTAACCCCTGCACAATGAAAGTGCCCTAGGGTTTTTTCAGGGCACTTAATCCATATATACAGTCAAAAAACCAGCTTAAATAACACAAATCAATATTTCACTTCAGCATTTTGCCGAATTCTGGCACCGGAAAGTCCAAAAAGTCGCAGTAAAGACAACTCCCTTTAAAACTAATCATAGATAAACACAACGCTACATCCAATTACCCAACTTATATTTCAACTAAGTCAATCTATACATCATGCAATGATGCATCCATGCATCAAAATCTCACAATCTGACAAGTTCAACTAAGCCAATCTATACATCATGCAATGATGCATCCATGCATCAAAATCTCACAATCTGAGAAGATATAAAAGTTTCATATGATAACATTTTATTAATAGAGATGATCGATGATCATATGTGATACAAAAAAATTAAAACAGAGAAAAACAAAAAGGAGGACGCCAGGCTGAGCATAAATGGAGAGGTTTTAAAATGACTAGTAAAGCTCTTACAGAAACAAAAAGAAACAGCAATCGTTTTCTTTTATATTATTTAATAAACTATCCTAGCCTTAGGATCTGCCTAGACATCTCATATTGAATTTCCCGGGATGCTCCTTTGGAAAAGAGATGGCAAAAGGCACATTCTCAACCTGATCCTCTAGTCTCAGGACGTCGGGAATGCAGCGAACGCATCCCTGGGGAACATAATGTTTTACAGAAAAGATATAGATATCTCAATGCTAAAGAATGTCAAAAGAGTGTTTGGCTTGCATTGTATTGGACTTTAGTCTGTTATAGATCCCAGTTTCCAGTGTTTTATTATTAATCCCAGTTTTCAGTGTTTTATTATTGGAGCTCCAGTGAAATGAGTCACATACTCTTTCAAGTCTTAAGAAGTTGTATTCTTGAACTCCATCGAGTCATCATATATAAGAGGTGAATGAATTAAATTAACAATTACCATGTGGTAAGAAAAGACCGTCAACTTTTAAGTTGTAAGAGCAGAATGTGGTAAGGAAATTCTGTCAACCTTTAAGTTATAAGAGCAGAATGTGGTAAGGAAATTCTGTCAGCTTTTAAGTTGTAAGAGCAGTATATGATGAAAAACTTAGTAATGCACCAGGTATAACTTAAATGGGCCTAATGGTTAAGAGCATGTGTGTTATCATAAGAGATCACAGGGTAAATCTAGAGGGCTGTAGAGTATGTACACCTCGACTTTAGCAATCAAATGGCTGTCCGGAGGTGGATCCCTTGTCCCATAAACAGGGGAATCTCATACACCAATTTGGTGTCTGACTTGGCCATGACTTTAAAATTAGATTATTATTATTATTAGGTCAGACAACCCACAATTCTGACTTGGCCATGACCTTAAAATTAGATTATTATTATTATTATTATTAGGTCAGACAACCCAAAATTCTGAAGGCTGTTGAAATGGAACAAAAACAGGAGATAAAGATCCCACCACATTTCTTGAACCCCAGCCTCTCAAAGCTGTCCTCACTGATACAACAATGGGACAGAATCATGTCCAGAACAAGAATGAGTTCTTTGTATGCAGTTATCATCCAAGTACTACATGAATGAGATTCATGCTAAATTTCCATGTGTTTAAACTTAAATCTTGTTTGATTTTAGAACGCCTTACATGCAATGTCATCTTGACACACACAAAATGCAAAAGGGTTACTACTTGTCCTAAATAGCCTGGCATCGTTCCTATTGAATGATCCTCTGCCTGATTCAAATCTAATAGAAAATACTCCAGATATTTTAATATAGAAATATGTGCACACAAATTGTCTGAAATGACAGTTGATAGTCATCAAGTCTTTATCTGTCCAAGCACTAAATTAACAAATTTGAGACTTTATTTTATACATCCTGAAGCCAATGTTCTTTCATCCATAACAGATTACATAACCATTGTTTATGTTGGATGCCTTACTCAAAGCTAACCTGCAACTAAAGGATGCAAAAACTCACACATCGATTCAGAAACACCAAATAATGATTTCAAACCGCAGGACAGTAACAATACATACATTAACGAAGTCTGAATCAAGATACCCCCTTACTTCCTCTTTTCGATGCTACAACTGCCCACAACAGTTTCAAAATTTTCAACAGTACAAACTTACTAAAAGATTATTTCACTTGAATTATTTACTAGGCTTTAACACAATAGTCAAAAGCAATTTGCTTCATTTGCAGATACTAAACCATTATCTAATATAAAATGCACCATATGGTAGTAGAATCACCAACGTGATGTGTTGGGATTCTTGGCGTGTACCCTAATTGTCTTCAATAAGGTAGAAGAGAATAATGAGCACGGACAACATTGCACTCCTTACGTCAAACCTTTAGTCCTGAAATGAAAAGGAAATAATAAGCATAGCAATTCTGTAAATTCAATGAAGATGCATGAAATCAAGACAAGAAAGATTTATTGGCAAACAAACACCAGATCTGAATCTAAAGCAATCCTATAAATTTTTACTTCCAAATAGATTATGACGAGAAGGAAACAGACACAACACAAAAAAACAAAACACAGCATGATTGAATGAAATATCCAATCGCGATTAGAAAAAATGACTGCCAGAACTCTACTTTCAATTTACGGGTGCATTTTACAGAGGATGGAGTAACAACTTATACAAATAGGATAGATCTATGATGAGGTGCGCCACCCCTTGTAGACTCTTCAATATCCTTGCATCAATTCATGATGTAGAAATCATCCCAGATTATAGGTGATATGTTGGGCCGATCCAACAATGGGAGATGATGGCACCTTAAGTTTCGGTGATGCGGACATTGACACTAAGTCAAACTGATTAGTGTATGAATCATAGTAGCAATATTCAAGTACAAATGAAACAGAATGATATAGATAAATTTCAAATCATAAGTAATAATTCCAGGCTTATGACCTCAATACCTGTATCTTTTTTAGGTTGATCAAGTAACATGTGTGACTTCCAACGTTCATTCATATTATTACATAGAACAAGAGTCACAAATTTGTTTGAAATGATTCCCGTGTTTTTGTGTGTCCATTGTTACTTTGTATTGCTCTGCAAAATCACTCTCTTACGCCATTGAAGTTTATGTTCATTTATATGAAACAGCATATAGGTTGAAGATTCATGAATGCAATGGTAGAGTTAAAAATGGTATGAATTATCATTGGGCATAAGGATATGCCGTTATTCTAGATCTACTCGTATATTAACAATTAATGAATGCTTGAATCATTAAAAGTTAAATTATAGCATGATAATATCAGCACAGTTAAATTATTGAAGTTAAATTGTTGAAATTCCAATATTTTATTAAAAATTAAATTTAACAGAGTGGGCTAAACTATAGCATGAAATTCAAACATTTAAATATATTTCAAGTTTCAACACACATAATAACATTTGGTCCATCTTTAAGAATTTTAAATTGCAAATATATTTAAGCATTTAGTTAACTGTTCCATGCTATATCAAACATCCACCAATTTTCAATTTCTATGAATTTCTGTACACCAAATGCCAATACAGCCGAATCTTGCTACTATGGTAAGAATGGAAAATTAACTTTATGAAGTGCACACACATAAAGAATAATTATGCCAGGATATGGTGCAATGTTTGCATGTTGGCTGAAAAGGAAATCGTATTGAAAAGTGTGAATCTGAGATCTGTAGTAAAGAAAATATTTTATGGAAACAGAAAGGATGTAAAAAGATGAAAAGTTGAAAAGCCAGTTGTTCAAGTTTCTAATAGATAGATTATAAATTGACATGGCTAAAGAGATAGGGTTGGATCTTCATTGAAAATTTTGTACACTTGTATTCCCTAACAGGTAGTTTATTATCAAAGTTGTCTTGCAGCTCTTCTTTTAGGTTTTCTGTCTGATTTATAACTGGCTTCTTGTTAAGCAGCTAAACTGCCAAATGTAAATTGTTTTTTCAGATTCCTTTAATACAACCCAACTTTTCCCTGTGAAAAAACCTCCTCTGATATTCTAAATATCTCATCACACACCATGTTCCGCCTGGTCCGATCACAACCTACCACAACCAATCCTCCTAAATCCTAGAACACTTGTGCTCCTATTCTTTAGGGCACAATTCCTGCGCTCCAAAGTCAAGGCTCTCTCACACTAGCCCGTGAGCTCTGTCTTGTCACAAACCTTTATGCACAGAACTGATTGAATTACTCTGTGCCTCTTGTCCTTCCTTTATAGATTCAGTCCATGCTATAATAGGCAAGTTACAAATTTGGAAGTTGAGTTGGTACTAGCTAGTTAACTGAGTCAAATTGGTCCCCTTCTCCAATCATCACTGGAGTTATAACTCGTCATCCTTCAATCAAAAGACTGAAGTTTCCAACTCTTTTTATAAACTCAAACTGCCACTCGAACTGGAGCTAATCTGAAGAAGGGTCCACATAACTGATCCTTCAACACTACACATGAACTTGTGAATATTATTCCCGCAAACTAGAAATAAACTCACCATCTCCATGAACTTGCTCCATGGTCAAAGGACAACTCATGGTCTTCCTGGCTAAGGCACACACCAAAGAAGACCTTCCACTCACTACAATTTTCAACACCAATCAGATCTTAAATGGATCATAAACATGATCTGCTCCACTGCCTATTGGATTTCGAACGGATGATTCTTCAATTAATTCTCGAGCTAGATTTCCTTAAACTATCTTCCATTCCCGATTAACAAACTCACTCTCAAGCTAGCTCTACAACAAGAAAATGGACATAATGATAACAACATAACCATGGTGATACTCTTCTCATAAATCAAATACCCACTGAATTCATCAGAAGGAAATAGATACCTTGACACAATTATCAATTGGTGCCCCAATTCTTTAATGACAATTAGATCCTAAATGGTTGGTCCTGCAGATCTGGACATAGGTGCCTCAATTCGAAGTGACTACAGTGCTACTCACCTTGGCAGCAATGCTCCTCTCACCTTGATGATCGCCTTTTATGATCGTTTTGCCTCCATATACCCAACTTATCTGCTCTGTGACTTCTAAGGAAGCATGGATCTAGAGGAAAATGAGAAATAGATCTGTAAATTGGAGAATCGGATTGCAAATTGTAGAGGTCAGAACGTGCATTGAGTGCAGATCAATATGTTTGGCTATGGATCTATGATGTAGATCTATAGAAGCTGGATCTATATTGGAAGATTTATATTATACATTGTCAGATTTCAAATCTGTAAATCATCTTGTTAACTTTTAATACCAGGTTTCATTTATTTTTCCTCAACAATTAATTTGTACCTAGAAAATACTTTGCTCAATAAAATTCTGAAAAATGTTGGAAAATAAATACACTGGTATTTTTAACTTCAGAAATTAAATTGCAAAGGAAATAAAATAGGAAAATCAACCACAGGAACAGCAAAAATTTATGCCCAAACAAATCCTCCTTCACTCTATTGAATCTGGAAAAAATAGGTCCTTGACCCAGAGAGTATACACAGAAAATATAGCACTATTGGAACGTAGATTTCAACCCACTGGAATTTTGGCCTCTAGAGAAATTTGGCCCTCTGAAAATTCAGCCTCACTGGAAAAATCAGCCCCGGAAATCTCAGCTCCTCCACCTGCAAAAATTGGCCTCCTCTTTCTCCACCAATATGGCCCCTTGAACACTAGGAAAGTTGAAACTGAGCCTCCCTCCTCTGCACAAAACCAGCTAGAAGAACTTGGCTTCCCTTCACCAATTTCTGCCTGCTCCAAAAACTCAACCTCTCTCTCCAAAAACCCAGCCACCTTCTCCATTAGCTTGGGCTCCCTAAATTTCACTCCCAAAAATTCCTTGTTGCAGACCTTTCCCTTCTCTTCAATTCTTGAATCTCACTCCTTAAGAAAATCACACTCTGAATCACAATGTGTCTTTCACCTCTCCCGTAGGCTTATTTTATAATTTCATTAAGCTAAATCCTTAACCCTAATCTCCTAAGTAATCAATGGCTAGGTGTTGGTGCACAGATTGTTCCCACATATAAACAATTGGGCACGCATTCACTGAGGATGGTATAGTCCTCTGGCTCTAGGTGTAACTGCTGGTCCTCAGCACACCACAGGGGGTAACCCTGTAATATAATTGTCAGATTTTCAATATGCAAATAATATAAGACCATATGCAAGTGTTTTAGTCATAGTAGATAATAGTGGCATTCACAGGAGGAAGGAAATCATTTGACGATATACAATTCTGAAGCCAAATTCCCAACGAGCAAGACAACAATAATAAAATACAGCGATAATGAAAAGTGAAGATTAGAGAAGTGAGAATATAAAGCAAGAGAAAAATAAAAACATTGATTTTAAAACAAAACTGCTCTCTGGTTAAATGAAAACATGTGTATCAGGTACAGGCATGTTTATTTTACTCTATGCTAAATAACAGTTAATATTATATATCGGGACTGATATTTACATTGGCATAAGCTTGCTTGGCATATTGCATTCATAATATTCATAGTAGGTCAAAGAAAACATTGGTGTCAAAGTACAGAAACGTTAAATTTGTAACAAAGGGTGTTGGGCACATTACAAAGTGGTATCAAAGCCAAGGTTACAGCACTTGGGCTATATGTGCTAGAAATCAGATCATACAAGAAAAGACTGCAGCTTGCATACATATGCTTTGATACAATGCTCATGTGGAAAATTTGAAATTAGAGAAAAATTCCCAATTCTAGATGAAATCCCAAGATTAGTGGTTTTAGCAGCATCAAATTTGGTTGGTACATTGCCGAATCCACTAGTGAAGCCAAGCCTAGAGAATTTAAGGTAATTCTTTGGAAGAAATCGAAAAATTTGTGAAATTGGTAAAAAAAAATCTAGTTCCGATGACTCAAAAAAAAATGATGTGGACTGTACAAATGACATGGGCCTATATAGATGACGTGAAGGTGTCAAGTGGTGCCACGTGGAGTTAGGTTGCACAGATGACAACCACGGGGCAAAGTCCATGAAGATGGGTGGTATTTCAATTTTCAAAGCAATTTCAAAGATATAAAGGCAGTATCCAAAACCATCTTTACATTGCTGTGAAATTTGGAGGGGAGCATGTGTCATCCCAAGATTCATTTTGGGAGCAAGTCTCCTTGTTAACCATTGAGCATTTTCTAGCCTCGAAAGAATCCAACTCATCAATTGTGAAGCCTATCCACTGTTTGATATTTTGAAATGAAAATAACCATTCAAGATACAGCATTTTTTGGCTCATTATAGATCTAGACTATCAAATCAAATGGATCTCTGTCGTTGGATATTTCAAGATGAAAAAACCCAATTATGGGTCAATCACTTCTGATTCTGAAATCAATCCCCACCATCCAATCACACCCAACAATTGTTGTTCAATATTTAGAGAGCAAGAGCTATGTTAACCTCTGATCACTTATCTCCCAAAAATGAGATCTTCCTCATTGGACCTCAGCTCGCTAGATTACCAAAGGATAGTGCACCACGTGGAGGATGTAGGGACAAGTGACAACACAGGACCCCTTGTCCCATCCATGACCAGGATTGTGGCAAGTGGCAGATAAAGACAAAAGGGTACAAGTGGCCCACGAATTTGAAGAAGTAGAGAGAGAAAGCTGAAGGGAGGCAACTAAGGATTGACATGGCAGGTTAGGAATAAAGGAGGATGACATGGCAAACATTGGAAATGACATGTAAGGCCTAACTACCATATCAGCAGGCCCATGTCATGCCAAGCTGGCAAGATAAAGTTAAATATAAAAAAAATATGAAGTTTGGAGCCAAAATTCTGTGTTGGATATAAGAATAGCAAGAAGGCTCTCAACTAGGCAAAATTTTAGGGGTAGGTCCGCAAGGAGGACTATAAAAGTGCCAATGAGTGTCATTGGCCAAATCTGCTCCAAAACTCCAGAAATTGGAAATTAGTGGTCTTTAAAGAATAAAGTGGTTCTCAGTGACGGACCCTATTGCTGATGAATTTGAATAGCAAGGAACAAGACCAGACATGATGAAACCTAGAGGAACATTTGGCCAAATTCCAAAGAATTGGAATGGAGATGCAGAAATAAGCCAAAATCCACTATTCCAAGAAACTTTAGGGTATTTTTTGAAACTTCAGAGGAGGAAAAGGGATCACAGATCACCAATCTAGAAAACAAATCCTTGTCAACATTTTACCTCCTCAACAATGCAAAAACTTTGTATGACAAAAGATTTCCCAATTTTGCTCCATTTGTGGGATAGTAGTTTCAGCTAAAAAATTTCAAGTGGAAAAAGGAAAAAATTGACAATTCTATATTGCTATAGAATTTGATTGGAGCATCAAATAATTAATTTGAGAGTTGTGCACTCACAATTGATATTATCCAAACCCAATACACAAGTTTTCTTAGTTTCTCTGGATTTTCTTCTGCAAGTGACAAAATTTGACCTTTGAGATTAATTGCACTAATGAGACAAGAGTAGAAAAAGGGGAAAATTACCAATGTTCCCACAGGGGTGTGTCTCCCATTGTAGCTCCCCACATTTCCCATGCTCCCAGGATGGGGGGATGCCTAGAGAAACATTTCCCTGTCCCCCTTATGGGGAAAGTCAAGGAAACATAGGGAGAAACGTTTCCCCAAAAGGGGTGCTTTTTGGTGCCCCCCTGCATTTTGCCTAAAAACAATAATTTATGAGTGGGAAAGCTTAATATGCTATGTAACTAATGGTAATGTTAAATTCTTAAAGTAAAAGGATGAAAAATGGAAGATAAAACAGAATTAACATTAACATTAATTGTTTCAAGATGCTTGAGAGTGGTTCCAACCTCCTTGGATTTTATATGGAGAAAGTAAAATTTTAGATCCCATTCAAAATCCAATAGACTTAACAGTTTTTTGGATTTCAGGATTGGGTATTGCAACCTTTCTAGTAGATTCTATCATGTATAAGGTTATGGAACTAGCATTTAATCAAGAGCACCAAGCCCTCTATGTACCTCGATGTTGGTGGCATTGATTTTTGAACTCCTCTAACATGACGCTAGTAAAAATGTACCCATCACTTAAACAAAATTTTGATTTGACATATTAATCTTTTTCTATCTTATTTTAAAGTTTCGAGGGTGATATTAATGATGAGGATCCAAATATCGGAAATGATTTTGATGATAGATATCTGTTGTAGCATGATTTTTCTTGGACTATAGAGACCATCTAGAGCCTCTTGGTTGATGTATTTTTTATTCAAATATGGACTACACTCAGTGCTATTTTGGCTATATGCACCCTTACACACACACACACACATATATGAGAAACTTTATGTATTTGTGTATCATGGTTTGAATTCATATGGGTGCACATGAATATTTATGTATTTTTTTCAAAATTTGAATATTTATGTATCTTTTTGGTTGACCAATTTTTTGGTCCAATTTTATAAGGATTCTCAATTTTGAGGTCAATCAGTTGGATCACCAATCCAATTCTAATAACATTAGTTCATCATCCATTGTTCATTTTTTATTTTAACTTTTGAGTCTTGACCCTGGACACCGATGACCTCAGACCAAGTCTTTGACTCGCCACTCTTTACTATTTTTGAGTTTGATTAATTTCAATTTACTATTCCAATCTTCAGACTTTATATCTACTATTTTGCTAAGTATTAATCAAATTTTTGAGTAATAAATGATGAATTTAAATCAATGTAGATTCTAGAATCATGAACGATGAATCTATATCATTGTATGCAATATTTTACTATTTCTATTTTGTTGAATCATTTATGATGTATGAATCATTATATTTCATGATTGAATTTGAATTCGCGTCATGCTTACTACACACACCCTGACATCCCCCCTAAATTTCCCTAAAATTTGGGGGTGCTCCCAAACATCCCCCATGTGTCTCTCCCCGTTCTCACATCCATCCATCCCAAAAACTTTTAGTTTTTGGTAGCGCATCAGAAGTGCTCTAGCCTTGAAAATTGGTGGAGAGACTAAGGCACATGAGTTCTAAAGAACCCAGAAACCGTTTGGTGAGATTCCACCTGAATTGTATTTTATTAAAATAATTAATATTTTTAATGGGGTTCCTAAGTCTAAACTTGGGGAAATTAAAATATTTATGGGTATTAATCAAAATATGGGTGAGAATGATCTAGAAGGCAGATCAAGACACGTTTTAATCTTAGCTGTTGATTAGAGACTTAATCTCGATCGTTGAAGTCTCAATAGGAAAAGTATAAGAAGGAGGCTTAGCGTTCATTTAGAAAGACACAAAGAGATTAAGGAAATCGATTTTCTAAGGTGAGAAGTTCTCAGGTGGAAAATCGATTGGGGAGATCTTGAGTTGAGGAGCATAGATAGTTCAGGAATACAGATAGAGAGGCGGAGAGAAGCTTGTGGAGGCAACGCAGTAGCTAGGAGAACTGACAATGGGCCAGTTTGAGCCCACACAACCTTGATGCATAGCCAAAAGGGCCAACGCAGAGGAGAAAGTTGTCTTCCACATAGAAAGCCAAAACTGTCGGGAACTGTCGAAATTGCCGGGAAATCTGATGCAATGGGCAAAAGCGCTGATGTAGGGCTTGCGCAGAGCCAACGCAGAAGTAGCCGGGGTTAGCCAGTCTTGTTGTGAATCAGTCAGAGTCTGCCACGTGAAGTGAGGTAAAACTCACTCAAATTTTTCGCCATTGTATTTCTCTGTCACTGGTTTGCCGAGAGGGCTACCAGCATTTGTATTCAAAATTACTGCTTAATAATAATAAACCCTCAGAGCTATTGCAGCGGTTTTCCCACATTGGATTTTTCCGGGGACCATTTTGTCCAAAAATAATTGTCTTATGTATCTTGTTCTTTGCTCAGTTTCCTTGTTTCATGAAAATCAAATTTAAAAACAGTGTAGGCTGCAGAAGTAATTTGCTTCAATGTTCAGAGGATAGCTTGATAATGTATACTAAAATCAAGTAGGTGAAGTAGATTCAGATTTTCTGCAGTAGGGGTTCCTTGAGGACTAGGAATTTTCACAAAAACTTGGTGGAACATTGAAAATTCTTGACTTCAAAGAACTATAACTTTCAGCTTGGAACTCGAATTAAGGCATGTATTCGTTGGATGGCTTATTCAGTAGAGAATAAGTATGAAAGATTAGAATTTGGAAAAGTTCTTTTGGATTCTTCAGAAAAATAAGGAGGACTTTAGCTTTAAATAGCAAAAAATTGACAATGTGCATAATTTCCAAAATTTAAAAGGAAATTCCATAGATCTAGAAATGAAGCATATCTAACTGTATTCATCGTACTCACACTTCATGCAAAATCAGAATTACAACTAGATCATGTAGGGTTCAAAATTGAAGAATAGCATAGAGGAAAAGTAAATATGGAAGATGCACAAAAACCCTGAAGTCATGAAGAAGAAGCTTGAATATAAGTGCAACAAATAAAGAGACAGAATCTAATGGACACAAGGACAGCATGGAGCCATTAGAGCTGGTAGAAACCATGAGGAGTCTATATATATATATATATATACACACTGCAATCCTTACTCCACAATAATCCTTTATTAGGGCAATTATTAATTAATTATAGGGTGATTATGCTCGTTTACCATGCTACAAAGATGGTGAATGGTTTAGTCTATTTTAGTCACTGTGCACCTCAAGGTCAATTTGAAGTGTTGAAATCCAGAGCAACATGAACTAAGGCTTCTTGGTTGAGGTTGGCTTTCTCAACAAGATAAGCTACTGTCACTGTAGGCAATAGACATGAGGGCGCAGACACAAAATTGAAAATGAGGAAGGTGGTGAAATATGCAGAGGAGTTCGTTCATTCTGTAATGGGCAAGTGGGATGCTTCTCACAATGAAGTCCATGCCCTCAAAGTTCGTAAATTTATGCTCACTCTCAATACCAAAGAAAAATTACCTCCCGAGAGCATGGAAATCGTAAGCCCTTTCATTTACTGCTCATCTGCTTCTAATGCATTTTCCTCGTATTTTGGGAAAAAAATTGATCTTTGCAATGCTGTAACAGGTGGAGCTCGCATCCTTGTTATGTCATGTTGGTGAGTCTTTCCTCTGCTCCATCATTATTAGTTTTTGTGATGTTCATAGTGTGTGTCAGTACCCAACTTCTCAATATCCTTATGGTGTTTTGATCCCATTTATGGGTTTTCATTGCCCCACTTTTCACAGGTGATCACAAGTATACCAGGTGAGTCTTATCACTTTTTATATATGCAGTTTTCTGTTATCATGTTTTACTGCAGTCATGGCACTTGAGTTTGAAGACAGGGATATAACATGTGCACTGGATTTGTACAGGGTTTAGAGCTTAAGGACTAATGGTTGATGCCCATTTGTGCAGCGATGAATCCGAGTGTAAGGTCATTGAGCAGTTTCTGTAGAGCCATGGAGTGGAATCTGTCAAGAAAGACAAAATACCAAGAATTATAAATATTAAATAGAATGTGTACAGTTGTACTTTTATATACAACAAAGCATGAGGCCTATGTTAAATTTCATCTCAAATTCCGAGCTGTTGTTTTCTTAATAGGAATTTTATTGTTATGTTCTTAAGCAGTTTAAGGGATTTTTATTTTTTAATCCACTTCTATACGTCCTTTGCATAACAAAACAACTAATTCTTGGTTCTATTAATCCTGGTTCGAAAGTGTCAGATTCCTTAAACAGAGAGCTTCTCCCAGTGCAATTGGGTCCTTTTATGTCTCAATCCAATTGGAAAGAAAATTTCTACTGACGGGTATATTTCCCAATGATACAAGTCTGTATTATTTAGAACAGGACTAGTGCGCTCTGGTGTTGTTCACAAGTTGATTTTCCTTAGAAATGAAACCCACTTTATTAGTCCTTTTATTGGCATTCTTAATCCTCTAAGTTATCAGTAACTTGACCAGAAGAGCAGTTTCTTGTGTCATGCCCATTCCTGCTCTCCTTCCTTTCCTGTCTTGACACTACATTACATTACTATTTAGTTTTTTCTTTATATATGCATTATATACTTTTGGAAGGGAGTTCATGTTTCTTATCCTTCAAAACCCTCTAGCCCCATTTTCTCGTTGATTATGTGGTTGTCTGGTTCTTATTAGATTTTCTAGACCACGGTAAGGCTCTGCACTAAAAGAATTTATAAAAAAAACTAGATAGCTGAAAACTGAAAGCCACTGAAAACTGCAACTTTAATTATGCTAGCAGCTAGAATCTATAAACACATACTGCTGAAAATATATGACAGAAACTCCGTAGGTGGACTGTCAAAAGCTGTTATTGCTTTCCCATTAATTCTTAACTGAAATCTACTACAGGAAAAATAACAATTTAATTCACTGCATGTGGCTGAACTGAATTTATTAAACCTATAACCCTCTTTTCTCCTTTTTAGATGAGAAGGTACGATCAAGCATGACTAATGGACAACAGCGCCAAAACAGGTGGTCTTAGCATCTAATCCTAGTGTGCTTTTCTTGCATGGATAAATGAGCCAAGTAAAGTGCAAGCCTGCGGCCTTTGGAGATCTGTGCCCTTAACTGGACTGCATGTACCTTACCTAACTAAACTTAGACTTGAGTTAAAATTAGACAACTGCTATAATAACACTGAACTAACTCATGTAAACTGCTGATGATAACATGCACAATAGTTCAGGATAGATTGCTGGAAATAGAACAGTAATCACTCCTACATAATTTATTGCGCCATATTGCTAAATCTAGATAGAAATGCACTGTCACTGTGTAGTTTGAGTTGCTGTAGCAAAAGCGCCCAGATCTGTTCACAGGAGTACCCAGTATTGCCACATGTGCGCTGTAGAAGACTATCCAAGATACATTGCAAAAGCGCCCAGATCTGTTCACAGCAGTGCCCAGTATTGCCACATGTGCGCTGTAGAAGACTATCCAAGATACATTCTAACACTCATTCTCACTGATGAAAGTGTTTTCCACAAATCCAAGTCTCTCTTTGAACATCTTGAAGTTCTTATTTGCTAGGGACTTCATCAATATATCTGCAACCTGCCAATCTCTTTAAATATACTCTAGAGCAACTATACCCTTTTGAACCCTATACTTGAGAAAATGCTACCTAGCATAAATGTGCTTGGAGCGGTCATGGAATTGGATTCTCAATGGTTTTTATACAACTTTGGTTGTCACAGTAGACTACAGTAGGCTCCAGTTGACTGGAATTTTCAAACCTCCGATGCTAGATGAGCGTGAAGTATTGATCCTAGATGGAGACGCTGAGATCGAAGAACACAACAACGTGCAACCAAAGATGAGACAAACTTGTCTAAATGCAAAGAACAACCACAAATCATCAATGCTAGGAAGAGATTGATTTGCTTTTATTGTCCAAAAGGGACAATAAAGCCCAACAAAGTGGAAATTGTTGCAATTTATTGAGGATTCCCTTGCCTGTTATACAAAGATGAAAAATAGGTTTGGGTGAATAAAAACCGCGAATGTGGGAAGTCTGTTTCGTAAATGAAGTGCACTTTATGGAAAGTTGCCACTGGTGGGCATTAACTGCTCAACTGGAGATGAAATGAAATTGGCTGCAAAATCAAAGATATAACTATCACAGTCAACCCTCCAGTGTCAGAACAAGAATTGTAAAATGAAGCCATATATGTTTTACCGGTTCTAATCTGATTCTGGCTTTTGGCCTCGACCAGTTCAGAGAGCATTGAGATGAGAAGGAAATCAAAGTCCGGTACTGTGTTCTTCATAACCAGCCATCAATATA
The DNA here is from genome assembly GCA_031772625.1 of Pinus tabuliformis. NCBI lineage: Eukaryota > Viridiplantae > Streptophyta > Pinopsida > Pinales > Pinaceae > Pinus > Pinus tabuliformis. The sequence goes on along the minus strand of CM062808.1, from coordinate 29,294,303 downwards.
TATGCTGCTAGGAATTATACCTCATAAACCATCGTCATATCAGACATGGTAAGTGATGAAGCACCCAAAAAATAATAGTAATCTTGCCTATCCATTGACTTTGAAAGATATCTTCTGATTGTTTTAAACATGAGCTATAAAGCCCAAGTTTTAAGAACGGACCCCCATAAGAACCTATAAGTGAACAGATTATCCGCTTTCAGGAGTTACAGGCCTTTTGGATATAGCTGAGGCCTATGTCATTTTGTTGTAAATATTAATTATGATCCTTTTTCTTATGAAAAAAATACTGCTATCCGTGTGGATTGGGATTAGAAATGTGTTTGCAGGTGTGTTCGCTCCCTTTTTTATTATTCGCATCTCATATTCATTTTAATTTCAATTAGTCCACCTTTGTTTCTAGGATTGAATAAATTAGTGTTGTTCCAACTTCCAATGTTCCCTTTTCCAAAATTTTATCTACAAATAACAATTTAATTTTCCTAGAGGTTTCCAATACCTCAAGCTCAGTGTTCCTGTGTACATTAGAATGTCTCTCCTCCCGAATGCCCCGAATTGATTTCTCGTGGGCATAGTTGTTTTTGCCGGATTAATGTACCATTTTTATATCTAAGTGACATGTTTTTCCCAAGTTTATTATTACGCCAAGAGAAGCAAGTACCATACAAAATTTGTGAGGAATTCCCCAATGTATATCAGATCTGTTTAATGGTGCATTGAATATGGACACTACTACAAATTCATTTAAACCCGGGCTTGATATGCACCATCTAGATGATGCAATGGATGAATTGAACATGGATATTAGCACAGACCCGTTTAAACCCAGATTTGATATGCACCATCTAGATTAATCATGGGGAAAATTGACAGTGGACATTATTACATGGCCATTTAAACCTGTGTTAGATATCAAGCATCCAGATGATGCATTAAGTTTCATATTCATTTCAATTATTCTAACTTTGTTGCTTGGATTGGAAAAACAAGCGTTGCTGCAATTCCTCAATCATGGAGAAAATTGACAGTGGACATCATTACATGGCCATTTAAACCTGGGTTAGATATCAAGCATCCAGATGATGCATTAAGTTTCATATTCATTTCAATCCGTCCAATTTTGTTTCTTGGATTGGAAAAACATGCGTTGTTCCAATTCCTCAAGCTCAATGTTCTTGTGGGCATTACAATGTCTCTTCCTCCAAATGCCCTGAATTGATTTCTTGTTGGAAAAAATCTTTTATTGAACTAATGCGTCATCTCAAGATCTGAGTGTTATGTTTTTTCCAATTTTATTAATACGCCAAGAGAATTGAGTGCCTAATCCCTCAACACATTGTTTTTGTGTGGGAGATCTATATAATGGTGCACTGGGTGCATTGGGTATGGACACTAGCACAGACGCATTTAAATCAGGGTTTGAAATACACCATCCAGATGATGATGCATTGGATGAATTGAATATGAACACACAAAGACCCATGACCCATTAAACCAAGGTTTCATGTGCACCAAATAGACCATGTATTGGTGAATTAAATATAGCCGCTTGCACAGGCCCATCTAAAGCCTGGTTTGATATGGGCCATTTCAACAATCCATTGGGTGAATTGAATACGGACACTAACACATGCCAATTTTTACCAGGCTTTGATATCCACCCTAGAATTTATGCATTGCATGCACTGGATATGGACACAAGTACAGACCCATTTAAACCAGGTTTTTCATATACTGCTCAGGGTCGCGAAACTTTAACAAATAATTCATTTATGTTCATGAAACTGAGAAGAAATGAGGCATAAGCGCACCTACGTCTGCTTGGAGTAAACAGAAGAGGAGGGGACGCGTTTGTTTCTGAACATCATGTATCCCACTGGCAATACCACTCCCACCATCATGATGACTGCCCCCATCAAATATCGCACAGGCCCTGGTGCTTCTAACTCTAAAAGCCTCCGTAGCTGTGCTTCCATTAAAACCCAAAAATCAACAGATCCAACATTCCACGGACAATTAATTATGGTGCCATATTATAGGGAAAAATGCAAATCAGTGAGTTTGTAGGGCATACAGAAATAGAAAAACACTTACAGGCATGTTGGGCTTCTGCGGATGGCCTTATTATTAACCTATCTAATTGCAGGAATGGTGAAATGAGTCGTTGTCCTCCGGGTTTCGGGTGCAGAAGGAGCGCATAGAGCAGCGATGTTTTTCGTATTCTCTAGAATGAGCTTATATACTGGTTTAATCAGCCTTTCGGGGATTTTTCGTTAATATAAAGTGACGCAAAGTCAGTGGGATGTCGAGAGTTGGGTGGAGTATTGATAACTAAATCTTCAGTTTAAATTTGGCTTTGGATTAATAAATAGAGCTATTAAAAATAATAATAATAATAAAATTTATGGAGCTGACCTGGTGTATGCCGTAACACTGCTTCTGCTTGGCTAAGAGCAATAATAATAAAATTTATGGAGCTGACCTGGTGTATGCCGTAACACTGCTTCTGCTTGGCTAAGAGCTCGTCTTCCTCGGACGTAAGGAAACAGGTTAACGGCCCAAGACCCAGAGGCATCTGGCAGGAGTGAAAGCCTGCTCCCTTACGGACCACCAGCGGGTTATTACAGGTGGCGTGGTTTTCCTTGATAACAGTGATGAGTCAAACCGACATTCGCCGATAGCAGCCAGAGATGGCTGTCCTCACTGTTGGTTTGACACCTGAGTTTGATAGGTTTTGCCACCTTCGGAAAAAAAAAATAATAATAATAATAATAATAATTTATTGAGTTGAGGTATTAAAAATAATAATAATAAAAATTTATGGAGTTGTTTTGAGTGTGATTTTTTAACATTTGAGATGAAATCTTGATTTGTGTTATTTAAATTAGGTTTTTTTATTGTATATATGGATTCAGCACCCGTGAAAAACTCTTAGGGCACTTTTATTGTGCAGGGGTTACCCATCAAACTTGTGATTTCAAAGAATTCCTCTTAGACTTTAAAGAGATTAGACCTGATCGACCAGAAAAGCTTCCAAAAAGTCACACTATTGTTAAAATATAATAATTTGAAGAATTATTTATATTTTTTATTTTAATTTTAAAGTTTTATAAAATTGATATTTTAAAATTTATTTATTATTAATATTAAATAAAATATTTATTTTTCTTCATGGTAGGTTAAAAGCTAAAATTAAAGAAGACTCGAGAAAAATCAGCAGTCGATAATTCTTTATCTTAGTGTCAGTTTTCATGAATGGTTCGTGCTATAGGAGGGAGCCTATAGCAAAGTAGCAGTGCAAAACCAACGTCTCAAACATTTGGCATCTCCTTCGAACCAAGGGGCTCCAAAACCTTAGGCTACTACAAAAGAGAGTAAAACTAGCCAACAAAGGAATGTAGCAAACAAAGCAAAGACTAGTCATAGATCCCTAGGGCGTTGCCTCCCGAAAGCAGCAACATATCCTAAGTTTGAATTCCACTTAAATAGTATTGGAGAATATATCCAATACATTAGAGACCATGCCCTCATAAGCAAATTTTTAGGCCTATGGCCCTTGAAGAAAGCCCTCTCTCAATGGATCTAGCAAAAATGGAAACCAAAGGGTCATATCAAGCTAGAATTGGGGGGTAATGACTTCTTCACCATTATCTTTGCCAACGCACAAGACTAAATGTAAACATTCGAGAATGACCCATACTTTTTCAACTATGCAATGCCTTACTTAAGGTTTTGGACAAAGAGAATTGTCCCTAACAAAGCAGACTATTGATTTTTCCATGACACTCAAGAATTTGGTTTAAGTCTAAGATCACGATCACAAACACACTCATATGCGACAACATTTCTACTTTGCACAATAGAATAAACACAACAAGGAATCAACTAATACATGAGATCAAATTTTCAACCCAACTTTGTTATATTACAAATCTTTAATACAACAATCTTGGGGCTCCCATACCAAGGATCATGGCCCTTAAAACCAACCCTGATACAAGACAACAACAAGAGAATTGTATCAACAACTATGATTACCAATCTACCCTGAAAAAAGTACAATTGACTTACTTGCTAATGTAGCACTCCACAACCCCTTTCAGTCCATGTACCTTAAACGCATTTGGGATTCATTTTCCTTCCCTTATGCAGCTCAATGATCTACCACTATCAATGATCACTGCTCCTTTAGGTCACTGAACTTTGTCCCAACACAATCTACCCTCTAGTTGCTTTTTCTTCCTTCAAAGACACCAGCACATAGGGATTTCACAACTCTACCACACTGTTGCTCCAAAGATGGCCAGACATAGGGCTTGGAGGTAGCCCTCTTATCACTAAAGTTGATCCATTGTCAACCATTGAACTAAGGCACAAATGACAACCCTCTTATCATCAACCATCCACACTTCAAGTCAATGAACTAGACCCCAAAACCACCTACCCACTAACAACCCTCATGTCCTTCACAAGGGATTGTACTTAGGGCACACAACCGACTTTCTAGTAGCCCTTCAATACTATACACAAGTTGCTACATATTTGTCCAACCAGGATCTACACAACCTTACAAAACATCAAACACAAAAAGACAAACATACTTCTATTTTGGGCATCCTTCTTTTTTGCCTTTAATTGCTTCAAGACTTGTGCATATACCTAATATTTTTGGCCCTCTAATTAGGGCTTCCTGCATAGCCACGTCATCCCTAAATCTACGGCCCAATCTCCTCAAAAATCATGTGTTATACCTCCACTTAAAAGCCCTTTCTCCTACACTGTTTCACAACGTATTTTGGCCCTTAATCGCAGGTCTACACCAAGGTAACGTTGTCTCAAATATGCTCCCAAACTAGGGCTTGGCCCTCCTGAAAACACAAAGAAATAACAATGACTTTTACATTGAGAAATAGCACCATTACATGCACAAAAATATGCCTTTCAAGCTTAGCCTACAATTTGCCTAACTTGTCCTAGACCAAACATAGAAAAAAAGACATCAAACTAACGTTGTCTACACCAAGGTAACGTTGTCTCAAATATGCTCCCAAACTAGGGCTTGGCCCTCCTGAAAACACAAAGAAATAAGAATGACTTGTACATTGAGAAATAGCACCATTACATGCACAAAAATATGCCTTTCAAGCTTAGCCTACAATTTGCCTAACTTGTCCTAGACCAAACATAGAAAAAAAGACATCAAACTCAACTCCTTCTTTGTTTGGAAAGGCTCCTCTAGGTTGTGGCTGCCTTAGTTGTCCTTCTTCTTTGATGTTTTTGAACTTATGATGTGTGTTTGATCAAATGAGCCTCACTCTTATTTATATGTTTCTCTTGGGCAATGACTAGCCCTTCAAAGGACACCTCTCAAACCAAACCGACTTGAACAACTTTTCAATTAGCCCACTATATATAAATAAAAATTAGTTTCTCTCATTTGATCAAGCCCTCCTTGGTTCCTTTAAAGGTGCTCCACTTGTAACAATGGTCAAACCATCAAAACTCTTCTTGGTTTCTTGCCCACAACTTGGGGTGCCAAAACCCACTGCTTGGGTACTTCAACCACAAAGTCCTTTTTTGGTGCCAACTCACACAAACCCAATACCCAGGGTTGTGGAGTACCTCCCAAGCTACATAAATCAACACTCCCTCTTAGTGAGGGAGGTACTTCCACCACTTGGAAGTATCTCATCATCATCATCACTACTAGCGACACTAGCCCAACTCCTGGCATTCACCACTACAACATACCATGTAGAATGAACCATGCTCATCTTGGTAGTGTCTTTGCCTCATCTCGTCAGAAGCTAAAGATATCAAACTTCCATAGGGAATCTCCCTCTAAAGCTATACTCCCTCTAAGACTACATGATCTCCATTGGCTCATACTTTCGCTAATATTGTGTCCTACAAGTCCAGTCTGAGCTACGGTCGAACACGGACCACATCACACAGTAAACCAACCCTGCAAACAATCTCATCCTCCTGGGTCAAAAACCACATGTGCACATGGCTCCAATCTAGGTTGTGCAACATCACTGCCCAAAGAGGAAACTAGCATGTCGACATCTTACCCATCACACAAAGACAACTAGTCCATGCCAAAGCAACCCTCGAGCAGTCCCAATGATCCATGACAAGTCAAAGGAAGTTTGTGATCTGTAAACCGCTACACAACAAATTGTTGTTCACCGAGTTCTCCACTGATCCACTAGAATTCCCATCCCATCCCGCCATGTAGCCTATTGAGACCACATCTCCATGTTCTCCATTAAACCCTCTGCTCCATGATCTAGAAAATCTCAGCTCCCTCTAAGTTGCTTCGTTGTGTACACTCTAATCCACTGGCCCTTCAAAGTAACTCTGCTACCATGTTGATTTTTCCACAACACTCAAGAATCTGGTTTGATTCTAAGATCACAATCATAAATGAAATCAAATGCCACAACACTTCTACTTCGCACAACAATGAATCAACTAGTACACAAGATAATTTTTTCAACCAAACGTTGTTATATTACAAATCATTAATACACAAATCTTAGGGCTCCCATACTAGGGATCATGGACCTTACAATCAATGTTAATATAAGATAACAACTAGGGCTTGTTATCAACAACTATGATGACCAATCTACCCTGAACAAAGTACAATTGACCTACTTGCTGATGTAGTGCTCCACAACCCCTTTCAGTCCACGTACCTTGAACACATATGGCATTCCTTTGCCTTCCCTTCTACAGCTTAACAATATGCCACTTTCAATGATCATTGCTCCATTGGGTCATTGAACTTTGGCTGAACACAATCTACCCTCTAGCTGCTCTTTCTTCTTTCAAAGATACTAGCACATAGGGACTTCATACTCTGCCCACTTATGCCACACTGATGTTCCAAAGATGGCCATACTTAGGGCTTGGAGGTAGCCCTCTTGTCACTGAAGTTGATCTATTGCCAACTACTAAAATAGGGCACAAATGACAACCCTATTATCATTAACCATGCACACTTCAAGTCAATGAACTAGAGCCCAAAACCACCTTCTCATTAACAACGCTTATTGTCCTTCATAAGGGACTATACTTAGGGCACACAAACAACTTTCTAATAGCCCTCCAATAATGTACACAAGTTGTTACAAAACTATCCAACTGGGACCTACACCACCTTGCAAAACATCAAACACGGAAAGACAAACATACCTTTGGTTTAGACCTTCTTCTTTTATTCCCTTAATTGCTTCATGACCTATGCATATACCTGATATTTTTTACCCTCTAATTAGGGCTTCATGTACAACCATGTCAGCCCTAAATTTGCAGCCCAATCTCCTCACAAATCTTGTGTTATACCTCCACTTACAAGCCCTTCCTCTTGCGTTGTCTCACAAGGTATTTCAGCCTTAATCATGTGTCTACTCCAAGTTAATGCTACCTTAAATCTGCTCCCAAACTAGGGCTCGACCCTCTTGAAAACACAGAGAAAATAAGAATGACTTGTGCACAGAGAAATAACACCATTACATGCACAAAAATATGCTTTTTAAGCTCGGCCTAAAAGCTGCCTAACTCGTCATAGACCAAACACATAAAAAGACATCAAACTCGACTCCTTCACTTAAAAAGGCTCCTCTAGGTTGTGGCTCCCTTAGTTGTCCTTCTCCTTTGATTTTTTTCACTTATTATGTGTGTTTGTCCAAAGGACACCTCTCAAGCCAGGCCAACTTGAACATCTTATCAATTAGCCCACTACATATAAATAAAAAATAGTTTCTCTCATTTGATAAATGCCTCCATGGTTGCCCTAGGACCCCTTGGTTCCTTTAAGGATTCTCCACTTGCAACAATGTTCATACCTCAAAACTCCTCTTGGTTGTGCGCCCAGAACTTTGGGTGCAAAATCCATTGCTTGGGTACTTTGCCCACAAAACCCTTTTGTGGTGCCAACTTACACAAACCTAGTACCCAAGGTTGTGGAGTAACTCCCAAGCTACATAAATCAAGACAGACTTCACAAAAGCTCCAATCTGGATTCAAATGTATTCCTTGCCCAGAGAATTATGGGAGAAGAGACACTAGCTAGTATTAGAAATATGTTGGGGAACTTCATCAAAGTCTTGGAGGCCATAAAACAAATGAGGTGTATATCCTATGCTTGTATCAATGTTTACAAGAACATATTGGAACCCTTGCCTAAATCTATAGACATTTACCACCAAGATGACCTTTGGAAGCAAACCTTGGATTATAAGCATATTACATGTAGATGTCAATGTTGCCACAAATATCTACATCTCTATCAGAATTGCCCCCTTCTCGCTCTCTTGATCTCTCTGAATCAACCCTAACACTTATACCAAGATGGCTTCTCCAAGTTGATCAATCGTCGTCACAACCCTTGACCCCCCCAACCTTGCTACTAGCAATTACTTTGACCTGCTTGCTAATCTCAACCCATCGACTCTCCCCTCCCGAATTTGATATGCTTAACTCAAGCAATCCCAATATCTCTAATTAGATTCCCCCACCCACTTCCAAAGAAAGCTTGAAATTAGTGATGTAGAAGCTACTTTCAATAGATTCAATGATTTCCCACCTCAACGATGAAGTTGAAGATATGGACCTTGATTCCTTTAACCTCCCAAGCATTGCAAAATCCTGGAAAGGAAAATACCCCAATTCCGTTCCTAAACACTATTTAAAAATTCTAAGTAAATCTATTCTCAAATATCGCCATTGGGCTAAAAAATCCTCCATAGGACAACAAGTGTTAGTCCACTTGGGGTTCATGTCCATTCCCCTAAAGGAAACAACAAAACCCCACATAGATGAAAAGAAAAAAGAACAGAAGAGAAATAAACAAATCCTTGAATAACTGGGGGAAATCCTGGTCAACTAGGGCAAAATCAAGCTAATCTCAGAGGTTTAACCCTCCACCAATTCCTCCCCTCCATGAAACTTATATCTTGGAATATTAGAGGCCTCAACTATAAAGGAAATACGCTTCTAAAATCCAAATGGAATTTAGAACATCCAATCTTCTTGATGATCTAGGAAACTAAAATTTCTTGCAAGCCTATAAGTCAACTAACAACTAAATGGCGATGTGGCTGCCAATTATTAGTGATCGATGCCCAAGGACGGCCTAGTGGCCTAGCTATTCTCTGGAATTCTCAATAAGTCTTTATTCTTAACATATTCACCTTTTTCAAAATTTCACCTATTCAATTCTAACTCATTGGGTCTACAAAAACCTACTTCCTCTCAAATGTTTGTGGTCCTACGTTGCTCTGAGATAAAGTCCAATCCCTAGATTCAATCGAGTAGCTCAACCTTCTAATATCTCTAGTTCCCAAGATTCTAGGTGGAGATTTATATATGATCAAATCCGTCAAGGAAAATAAGGGGGGGATTAGAAAATTGGAGTCAGATTCTATCATTTTCCAAGATTTAATAGCTTCTTCCCATATGCTCAATTTGGACACCATTAATGACATCCATACTTAGAACAATTGCAAATGAGGTTTGCAACAAATAACCTCCAAACTAGATAGATTCCTCATCTCAGAGAATACCATGGCCTGAGATATATTTATGGAAGCTCTATTCTCCCAAGTCATGGATCAAACCATTGGTAAATTAAGATAGATATATACATCAAAGCTCAACCAAAAAACTAGTCATTTTGCTTGGAAAGATTCTCGATTCAACACCCTGCATTTCAAAACAACGTCATGGAATGGTGGGAAGAAATGAAACACAGATGGAACAACCATATATCATCTACTTAAATGGAAAGCATTTAGTGAGAATCCATCCATAGGGTAGTTTTGATGAATTAATCAAGCAAGAGGCTAGACTTCTAACCCAACTCGAGGAATGAAGAAAACAGGAGGAGATTCTTTGGTAGCAAAAGTCCAAAATCCGTTGGATAAAATAAGGGGAGAAAATACATCTTTCTTTCACAAGTATATGTTGCACATCGCCACCACAATCATATTTCCCCCTTAAAGAATCAAGAAGGCATCAAGGTATTGGACCACGAGGATATGGAATAAGAGCTAGTCTAGTTCTACAAAAACCTCCCATCGGATCCAAAGCCACAACAAGATGCATCCATACAAAGAATTCTATTGAATATCCCATTGCTAGTCACTAGTAAACAAAATGAAGCCCTTCCAAGAGAAATCACTATAGAAGAAGTGGAATTAGTGATAAAATCCATGCTTAGAAACAAAAGCCCAAGGCTTGGACAGTTTTACAATTGATTTCTCCCAATCTTGTTGCACAACAATATGAATTGATATATGGGAAGTAGTGGATGAATCACATAGATCTCGAATCATACTCTAAGCACTTGATGTCATCTACTTCACTCTTGTCCCTAAAAGAGACAGCGTGGAAGACCCTAACGGCTTCAAGCCTATTTCCCCTTGCAATGTTGTATATAAAGTGATCGTTAAGATCATTTCCAACTACCTCAAACCCCTACTCCCTCATCTCTTTCCAGCTAAGTAATTAAGTTATGTTGGAGGGCAGGAAATTCTCAATGGTATCATGATTTCCCATGAAACCATTCATTCCTTAAAACTATCTAAAAATCTAGGCATGTCACTTACAATCGATCTCTCCAAATCCCTTGACAAACTTAATTAGGCCCATATTTTCCAAATCCTTCAAACCTTTGGCTTTGCTAGATCAAAGATCTCATTTCCTTATCCTTCTTCTCTATTCTTTTGAATGGTTATCTCGCTAAGCCCTTAACATCTTGTGGTACTTTCCAAGGTGACCCTCTCTCCCCTTTCAACAAAATTACCAACTTAACGAGAACTGTGACCTCAAAACGAGAACTCTAGCCCAAAAACCTCTATTTTTGAGCAAAAAACATGAAAAAACACACCGAAAACGAAAATTGTTGATGTTGCATCAACATTTTTTTCTTCTTCTTCTTCTTCTTCTTCGAGTTAAAATTCCAAAAAAATTATAGCAATAACATAACAAACCAAAAATTTTGTGCAATAAACATAAACAAACACCCCGAAAACTAAAAGTGTTGATGTTGCATCAACATTTATTTATTTATTTCCGGGTAATAATTCCAAGTTTTTCTTTTAAGAGTGACATTAAAAACTATTTTTTTGTGCAATAAACATGAAAAAAATACCTCTAAATCGAAAAGTGTTATTGTTGCATCAACTCTTTTTTTCCCCTGTTAAATTTCAACATATTTTAGAGACGACATTACAAATTAAATATTATGACTCTAGAAAACCTTAAAATTCCAATAAAAAACGTAAAAATTCCAACAATTTTCAACCATGGCATTAAAGATAAATATCACGACTCCAAAAAAACCTTAAATTTTGACATTTTTCAACCATGACATTAAGATAAAATATCATGACTTTGAAACACCTTAAAAGTTCAACATTTATCACCTGTGGAATTAAATCCAAATATCATGAGTATAAAAATCCTTAAATTTTCAACATACTTTTTTTAATGAAATTGATATGAGAGCTTTATTAACAAAGAAGGTTGGGATCTAGGCCTAGAATTGTTACATTTCTTCAAAGTTACCAATATCCCTTGTGGGCTTGAGATTGAACATGGTGGATCAATCCAAATAATCAAGCGAGTACCCCATAATACAAAATTTTTGTTTCCTTTCTAGCTAATTTTTTTCCAAAATACTCCCAAGATCCAAATACATTTACATTCCATTTTTTGCTACTTTTTTATTTGATTTTGATTGGCTTCTCATTTTCCTTGGCGATTTTTTTTTGCGTTTTTTTCCAACTTGGATCCAACCTGTGTTTTCCGCTAAATCTGAGGAGTCGCCCTTCAGTGAGTGAGCATTGCTATCTTTGGCACTTTTTTTCATTTGCTTGATCAATCCATGAAATGGGATTTTCAACCCTATTTATTGAGAGTTCAATGGAGAAACTAGGATTTTCAAGGGTTTGATGGTGTTACAGATCCATTTGGGTACATCACTCCCATCATCCAGATATGTGTTTTAGGGCTTATCAAACCCTAATTTCAGTGGCTACATGCCCTAAACAAGTCACCCTTTTGAATGCCTCCTTCCTAGACAGTTTCATGACATAAAGACATCCTGAAATGACCTCTAGAGGGACCAGCACAGGTAGGCTCATTTAAGGGTGCACTACAGAGCAGTTGAGTCCATGCTAGGGTGCTCTGCAAAGCACTTAGGCCTCCATTCACCTGTGCTGGGCAAGATTGAGCGAAATTCACATAGGGTTTGGGGAATATTCTTATATTTTGGAGTAATCTAGAAGGTTCCCTCACTCATCAACTCCTATGAGCTCGAAAATGGATGAGGAATGAGTTAAGATGCATCATATCCTCTCATCCCTTCCTCCATGGAACTAATTCTAAGTATGGAAGGCCATTCAATACCACCATTTATGACAAAACCTCCTTCATCTCCCTATAAATTGACCACTCATCTAAGTGATCAAGGGTTGGATTATGTTGAATTGTAAGGAGATAATGTTGCTATGAGAATTGGCTTTGAAGCAAATATTGTAATGCTACAAGTTTTTCATGCTTTTGATGTGATGTGGATGGGATCCAAGCTGGAGGAATGACTTTGAATCAGACACAATGGTTGTAATTCCTTCTTCTATTCAATAAAGTATCTGAACCTTTCTCCCATATGTTTGTATTGTCTTGTAATTCTTATATGTGTGAAATGTATCTGATTCCATTCGCTTATATTCAATAGATCTTTTGCTTTGATCAGTTCTTTGTCTTCTGTTTGTTTTTACAGGTACTTCTCAAGTGTGTTAAGTACGGGAAGGAGCGACAGGATCGATACAAAGGAGACAAGAGGAAAGCGGAACTACAAGTAGGTCTTCTCATATTCTTTGTCTTATCTATTGCTTATAGGAAAAGGCTAAAATGCTTTAAACTATTGTTCTAGATATGGCTACTTATCTAGGGAATTAGTATTTATAGGTAGACACCAAATTCTCCAAAACAGATGGGCCTCCTCTGACTCTACTTTCGATGGATCCTTTTTGGCTTGTGTTTCTTCCTGCTTGTCTTTTTCTTTCTCCCATGGATCCTCTTTGATGTGCTTTTTTTCCTGACTTTCTTTTGCTTTCTCTTTGTCCTAGGTCTCTTCTTCCTCGAATATGATATAATGTTCGAGCTAAGCACCTTCCCACCATTTGGGCCTCTGAATATTTTTTCGAGCTCCATTATTCTGTAATCTCTTGGGGCAATTCTTGATTACATGCCATGTTTCATAACGCACTCGACATCATAATGAAACATTATCATAATCAATATTCTAAACCCATACATAATCTAAAGCCATTAAATTAATTTCAGTGGGTGATCTAGGTGGATGTTGGTGGCCACCCACCTATCCCATCTAGACCCCCACAACTGTCCCTTTCAGTTTCCTTAATTATAGTGCAGTTTACTATTTTTAGCAGTTTTTCGGGTCCTAAACTTCTGGAGCCGTTTTGAGGCCCTAAACGACGTTTTTGGGAAATCGCCAGCGATTTTTTTGTCAAAAAATTGTCTTTTTTTCGTAGTCCTCGAAGAGATCTTTCCAACGGACTATCATGCGTGTCAAACGGAGATAATACGACCAATTCGCGACCCCGGGAAGTTGATGTACCAACTTACCAAAAAACGGGGCCCACAATTTGGTGTTTCATCTTCTAGGGTTAGGTTTTGGAATGTGAAGGGTTTTCCATTGTTTCTCAACAATAAATAGGCCTTCGAGCCACATTGTAACACAGTTCAGAGGCATGTAGCCACCACATCTCTTCTCAGAGATAAGCTACCATCGCCCTAGCTGGTTTATTTCCATTTCTATTTGTAAGCATATTTCAGTATATTACAGTAATGAAATGAAGTATTATTTCCGCTGCATATCTCTGTATTTTATTGCATTCCTGTTTAAATTCGGATCAGTGGTATCAGAGCAATCTGCTTTTTCTTTGTTTTTCTTTGCATGTCCCCAACGAGGTCGGGATATAAGGAGTTAGGGCTTGAACTGGTCGAACCTTTGGAAGACCACCCTCGCAAATCTCGACGACCTCCCATGGCGGATGAGAAGAAAAATGAGGGGGCAGGAGATCCTATCAAAATCTTGCTCGAAGAAGCCCTCGAGCGACAAAGGAACGCGATGATGGACAACTTTGCCCAGATCCTTCAGCGGCTACCTAGAGGCGACGCATCGGCTTCCAACAGCTACTCTGGAAATGCCACACCCTTTAAGGTACAAGTTAATTTTGAAATCCCCATCTTCGAGGGTCAAATAGACGCAGATGTCATAGATAAATGGTTAAATCTGCTAGATGGGTATTTTTCTGTTCATGAATTTTCAAGTCGGGAAAAGATTGTTTTCGCTCTTCTCAAAGCAACCCCCCACGTCAAGGACTGGTGGGAAACCTACTGCGAGCAGAAGGATGAAAGTACAGGCTCACTATTTTCAGCCGCACCCACTTGGAATGACTTCCGGGATGCCATCAAGGAGCAGTACTACCCTGTCAAAAGCTATGAGGACAAATACATCAAATGGACCACACTGCGGCAGGGACGAGACCAAGATGTGCCGGAGTTCACAAACATTTTTCATAACCTTCGCACACAATTGGGTATCAAAGATTCTGAGTTGCATCTGGTACTCAAATACCACGGCTGCCTACACAGATACATCCAGGAAGAGATGGAGTTCTTGAACGTCTCCTCACTCGGCACAGCATACCGATACGTTGTCAAAATAGAGCAAAAGTTCAAACAGAAGAAGCGAGACTTTGGATTTGCAAATCCGAAGCCCAAAGGACAAAGCCAAGGCGGGGTGACCCAAGACAACCCCTCGAAGCCGCAAGAAAAGAACAACACCACGAAGCCGAAGAAGGACACAGGAAAGTGGTGTGAGTTCCACAAGAGTCCCACTCATAACACAAGTGAGTGTCGGACCAAGCAGTTGTTGGTGGCCGAGTTGAAGTCTTCCGAATCAGATGCATGTTCCGACCCTGAGCCAGAACCTGACAAGGGGAATGGCAAAGGGAAGCAGATCATTGATGCAGAGCCCAGCACCACTATTGCCATCGCCAAGATCCAGAAAAATGAGCCCGAAGATCCAGAGGAGGGGGAATGTCTTTTCCACTCATAGATGTGGGTGAAGGGTTCGCCGCTGCAATTCATTGTCGACAGTGGCAGCCAAAAGAACCTCATTTCAGCAGAGGTCGTGAAGCGGTTGGGCCTACCGACTACACCACACCCGCAGCCGTACAGTATCGGGTGGCTTCACGAAGGACAAGATCTCAAAGTTCGCCAACAGTGTCACCTTCCCTACAGCATCAAGCCCTTCACAGACGAGGTATTGTGTGATGTTACACCTCTGGATGTTTGCGATGTACTATTAGGCCAGCCATACTTGTGGAGGCGACATGCTGTGTATGAGTCAAGGCCTCGCGCTGTCATTATTTCTTTGGATAATTCATTATACAGGATACCGGAGGTAGCCCCACCTATCGCCACCTCTTTGATCACTGCCAAGAAAGGCAGCAAGCTCATCTCCCAGACTAGGAAATTCATTTTCTGTCTGATTCACTCCCAAAGTAAGGGGAAGATCGTTGCTACATCCATGACCCCCACAAAGGATTCCTCCACACAGCAGCAGCAGAAAAGGGATACGGTCATGATAGAACACAGGAACAACTTCTCCTCACCCACAGGGATACCACATAAGTTTCAGGTGGGCAACAAAGTTTGGTTACATCTGCAGAAAAAACACCTTACCAGAACCCATCAGAAACTCAGACCACTTCGACATGGTTCTTACACTAGTACCAAGGCTACGGGAAATAATGCTTGGAAGCACAACATTCCTCCATTCCTTCGCTTGCACCGAGTGTTCAATGTGGACCATCGTCGACCATGCTTCCCACCATTTCTGGACACATCAGAGATTGCAAAACAGCTCACTAGAGACCCAGCTCAGCAGAAGCTTCCTCATCTCAGGGAGGAACTCAACGCAATGGGGACCATTGCTTCCTAAGGGGGGAGGAATGATCCAGGTGGATGTTGGTGGCCACCCACCTATCCCATCTGGACCCCCACAACTGTCCCTTTCAGTTTTTCAGTTTCCTTAATTATAGCGCAGTTTACTATTTTTAGCAGTTTTTCGGGTCCTAAACTTCTGGAGCCATTTTGAGGCCCTAAACGACGTTTTTTGGGAAATCTACCGCCAGCGATTTTTTTATCAAAAAATCATCTTTTCCGTCGCAGTCCTCGGAGAGATCTTTCCAACGGGCTATCATGCACGTCAAACAGAGATAATACGACCAATTTGCGACCCCGGGAAGTTGATGTACCAACTTACCAAAAAACGGGGCCCACAATTTGGTGTTTCATCTTCTAGGGTTAGGTTTTCGAATGTGAAGGGTTTTCCATTGTTTCTCAACAATAAATAGGCCTTTGAGCCTCATTGTAACATAGTTCAGAACAGTTCAGAGGCATGTAGCCGCCACATCTCTTCTCAGAGATAAGCTACCATCGCCATAGCTGGTTTATTTCCATTTCTGTTTGTAAGCATATTTCAGTATATTACAGTAATGAAATGAAGTATTATTTCCACTGCATATCTGTCTTTATGGTTATCTTTGTATTTTATTGCGTTCCTGTTTAAATTTGGATCAGTGGGAAAACTTTTATTAAAATCCATCTCCACTCATATTCGAGCATACGGGGTCTTGAGTAAATGCTCAGTATCTGAAATCTAGCAATACAATTTCCCTATTGCATTCCCAATAGATGTTAACAAAGGGAGATTCTAAGGATGCAGGGGAAGGTTCAAAATCCTTACCCAAACTAGAGCCAAGGAGATTATCGCCATAATCAACTCAAATGAAGGAGACCAGGGTTGCATGAAGATATCAACACTACCTCAGAACAAAGGCTCGAATCCCAAATAATCTTATTATCCTCGGGATTATCAAAGACAACAACAAAAATACCCTGAGCCAGAGGGTAAATATTCAGATCATTAGACAATAGAGGTTTCCATGAATCATAGATCCACTTATGAAGATCAATTAGTTGTGGCCAAAACCCATTAAATTTGCAGACCAAACCTTGATCTAATATATATATATATATATATATATATATATATATATATATATATAAGCTTCTCTCCCTAAGGGAACAATAATGTTAGGTTCTTCTTGGAACTACTTGAAGAGAAAATCCACATTTTAACATGCCACTATAAGATACCTTGGCCTAAGTTGCGTGAGAGGAAGAACTTGTAGATCTAGTTGTCATTCCTTCAAGACAGGCTAATTTCATCGTTGAATCATGGGTATTCATCATTCTGCAGGAGTTTGCGAGAGATCCATGCAACAGAGGGCTAGTGAGGCCAAAACCTTAGTGATTGTGGGAGCCTGCAAAGGGTGAGCCATCTTTTAAATTTTCAAAATATTTTAATCATGACATTATAGGCCAAATATCATGACTAAAAAAAACCTAAAAATGAATGCCTAAATCAAAGAAATGATACCATTTTTTTTCTTAAATGCTAAAACTATAGCTCTTTTAACATTTAACTTAAGAAAACTCGACACATTGCAATGAAAACTTAAAAATTAACCATTAAATTGACATGCAATGGGGGTATACTTTATCCATCACAATAAAAACTTAAAAATCAACCATTAAATTAACACACAGTGGGGGAAAACTAGATCTATTGCAACGAAAACTTAAATATCAACTATTAGATTAACACATAGTGAGATCGAGTTGCTAATCCAACATCGACACAACCCTTGCAGCAAAAAAAGGTAAAAAATAAATAAATAGATTATTAAAAAAAAGGAGAAAAATCCAAACTTAACAAACAAAAAAATAGTGAAAAAATTTTAAAAATAAAAATAATTTTCTAGCTTGAAAAAAAAAAAACAAAAACAAAAAAAAACAAAAAACAAAAAATAAAAAACAAAAACAAAAAACCTATAAAAGAGAAAAATCCAAACTTAACAAAAAAAAAATAGTGAACAAATTTAAAAAAATAAAAATAAAATAAATGAAAAACAAGAAATTTTCTCGCTTGAAAATAAAATATGAAATGAATAAAAATAAATAAACATATTTTAATTAAAAAAAAAACTTAGAAAAGTGATATATATATATATATAACACTCCTAGGCAGTCCCACCCAAAGAGGCCTCAAGCCTAGTCGACCCAACTATGGGGGGGTTGACCTAGAAGGACCTAAGAGAATTTAACCCATGTCCTATGCTAGAGGGCCAACAACCCTGTACCAAGTTGTTGGCCCTCTATCGCAGGACATGGGTTCAATTCTCTTAGGTCCTTCTAGGTCAAGCCCCCCATAGTTGGGTTGACTGGGCTTGAGGCCTCTTTGGGTGGGATTGCCTATATATATATATATATATATATATATATATATCTTGTTACCAAATCTTCCATTGTTGAACACTCCCATTTTACCAAGCACCTCATATGTTTTAATAAAACTAAAATCCTAGCCTTCGCCCCCTTCCACTCTAACCATGTCATTAGAGAAGCCCTTGAAATTGAAAAACATCCTCAACTTTAATCGAGAAGATGGGTACGAGTAAAAAATTCTTGGAAACCCACCATCCATTTCTTGGCCTCTAAATCTGGTCTTTCCAACAATAAACCTTAAGCCCTCCTCCCCCTCCTTTTCTCCTTTTTCTCACCCCTCCTTTTCACATCTCATTTCTTTTAAAGTTCTTTAATCTAATTTAGACTCCTCTTTTAGTCCTACCTAATTTTAGCTATCTCTTTATCTTCTTATATCAACCTAAAAGTTTCAATCATAAAAACATTTCAGGTTTTATGTTCTAATCATAGATTAGTACATAAATTATCTCAAATTTCTCTTTTATTCTATTTAAACTCAGTCTACATTATTTATTATACCTGCCGCAGGCATGGTATAACGCATTCAATTTTGCCTTTGATTAGGTATTAGTTTGTCTTTGACCAAAAATTTATGACGCTTATCGAGTCAAAAATATAATTTTGGTTATCAAGATTGGGGTTGATCACCTTCTTATAATACCTTAGCTTCTTTTTTCCCTCTACCTCCTTATCATCCAACAACTTATCCATAAATTTGAAAGTAATACTATTTTTAATATTATCCTTATTCTCGTCCCAAGGGGGCAACTCAATTGGTGATAGAAGTAATGTGAGTCTTGAGAAAACTGAGAGATCCAAGGTTCAAATCCCCTCGATTGTGTCTTGGTTTACGAAGAGGAGGATAGGTCGTAGACCCTCATAGGTTTACTAGTAGCTACGTGTCAAACAGACTGTTGGGTTCCTTTGGGATAAAAAATAATAATATCCAAGGATCGTTTTTTCTAGATTTCATCTCCCTTTTATCCAAGGAACTACGGACAAGATTGCGAGGATCCTAAATAAGCATAAGGTTCCTTCAATCTTTAGGCCTCTAAATACCATCTAAAAGTCCCTTAGATCTGTTAAAGACCCTGTGGACCCAAAAAATATGAAAGGTGTTTACGTTATCCCTTTCTCTTGTGGGACTCCCTACATTGGTGAGAATGGTCGCTCGATTAATCAAAGGATTCGCGAGCATGCAACTGACATCAAGCATGGTAGGACCCGCTCCTCTGCTTTGGCAGAACATGCAGAAAAATCTAGGCATCACATTTGCATTGAGGAAGCCCATGTCATTACCAAGGTTAGTCATTTCCATCATCGTAAATTCAGGGAGGCCTTGGAAATTGAAAAAAGGCCCAATAATTTAAATAGAGACGATGGTTGGAATATTAACAAAAGTTGGGTCCCTGTCATGTCCTCCTAGTTTGTTTATGTTTGGGGATTATTCTATTTTTTAGGGTTTGATGTTTCTATCTATAAATTTTTTGTTTCTATATAAGTATTTGTATTTCATGTTAATATTCTTATGATCTAGTTTCTCACCTTAAAAAAAAATAAAATATTTGCCCTCCATTTTGATTGCTTTGTTTTAATTTTATTCTCATTTAATTATTATTTTTGTTATAGGATCTTGACTTATTAATCAAGCCTTGATTCCTCTTTATATATATATATATATAGATATATATATAGATATATATATATATATATATATATATATATATATATATATATATATATATATATATATATATATATTATTCTTAAACTAACAGTTATAGGAATATTATTTGATCTTGATAATCATTATTAAAATATTAATTTTTATAAACTAGTCGTTATATGATCTTTTGGTCTCTACATCACCCTCTATTTAAGCATGTGCCATGATATGCATCTTCATCTGGTCCTGATGATGAACCACACTAGCTGGTTCGAAATGCGTCGGCGAAATTTTCTCTTATGTGATTTGTACTGAAAAGACTCTTCTTAATATCCTTATTCTCCAAGATGCCCCCCAGTGGTCTAGCCAAGACTAGGCATCCTTATGCCAACCTCGCTTGAGGGGTTTTGGCTAGAGTTAGAAGCAATTTTGGGGAACTTCTTGGCTTCCATATTGTATAACTTATTCATATACACGAGATACCTAATCATAGCCATGCTTTCAATGGGGGAAATACTAGCTTCAATCAAGACGATAAGGTAGGGAGTATTTCCTTTAATCTTAAGGTTGTAGGTTATAAATTGTTTTTGGATCAACTCAATCTTCCTCCATGATTCTCTAGATATACTACAACCCCAAACCTCACATCCATATAAAATAATATGGGTGACGAGTCTCAAAGAGGAACTTTTTTTACTCCTTACCCAAAGATATGTTGACTTACAATTGTTTTCAAGCCCATAATAAGCTTTCTAGCTCCTAATTATCATCAAGCCCATAATAGGCTTTCCAGCTCCCAATTATCATTTCTCAATGCTATAATTCTAGTTTTTTTTCCAAAGAAAAAAGCAGTAACTTTTATTAATAAGATAATGAAAAGTTACATCATATGCACAGATAAACGCCACAAAGGCTCAGATGCTTTCGCACCCCCCACAACGTTAGAAGACTAACGTGCACAAAGAAAAAGGAAGAAGAAAAGAGAGAAAGAGAGAAGAAAAAAGGTAGAAAAACTGAAAGACTCACGCTTCAGGTCTTTCTTCCTTTTTTCTTTTCGACCTTACGCCACTCTCCTTGAGTGGGCTCGGTCGGAACTATGACTATCTGAGTTTCTGTATTCGGTGTTCCAGCTTCTTTGTCTGAGTCTGAGGAATCAGATTGATGTTGTCGTTTGATGCCTCCCAAGCCTGGATCCTCTCTTGTCATCTCTGTCTGGTTGTTCAGGGTGGATTCCTTCTGACACTCCATTTCTGGGGGTACCTCAGTCTTCTCTGCCGGGATCTCTTCCTCCTCTGCTTCTGATTCTTCTTCCTCTGAATCTGGGGATGAAAATTTCCATCCTTTCTTCTGCTTCCCTTTCTGTTTCTTTTTATTGTTTAACTGCTTGGCGTCTGGGCAAGTGCTTTGTAGGTGACCTGCCTGTCTACAAAGTCTGCATCTGAAAGCAGTGTTTTCATAATCCAGGACTTGCAGCCAATTTTGTTGTTTGTAGATCAGCCTTATATTTTCCGGCAACCCTTTGCTTAAATCTACCTCCACACAGATTCGTGCGAAGGTATAGATCCTTTCATCAATCCTATCCATGTCTGATTTGATATATTTCCCTATGCTATTCCCAATGCTTTCCAGAACTTGTTCATTCCAAAAATGTAGTGGAAGATTGAATAATCTGACCCATACCGGCATTTTAGTTACAGTAAGTTTGTTTGGATCAAAATCTGGAAACCATGGGGTCATAAACAGCCCCGATGTGCCCCAGAACCATGGACCGGAACTGATGACTGTGTCTCTAACTTCCTTGGATGTGAATCTTACTATGAAAAACCCCTTTGAGCATAGATGTATATCGCATTCCATGGTCCAGCTGGAGAAAATCCAATGGAAAAGGTCCAATGGCTTGGGCCAAAAGCTGTTGAAGCGGAAAATAAGGGCTTGCGTTTCATAGGATCTAACGTAATCGTCAAGCCCTGGTGCATCTAAATTTAAAACTGGGGTTGTCTCTGACTGATCTACAATGTAAGGCTTGGGTATATTCCCGCCTTGGTCTGAAGAGGACCCTGTTTCTCTGCTGCCCTGGAGAATATTTTTGTAGGAAAGCCCTCCCTTGGGTTGTTGCTGGGAAACAGGTTTTTTTCCCCTGTTTCCCCCTGAGAAACCCGGCTGTCCCTGCGACTGAACCCCTCCTCTCAATCTAAAATTTAGATAAATGGTTGATCCTGGTCCGATCTCATAGCTATCCAACGTCCTATGATCCTGGAGAGACCACCTTCCATTGACCAGGTGTTGGATTTGTACTGGGTATCCCATTTCTGCCTAGATCTGTTGTTTCAGTTCCAGGGAGGTGATATCTGCATGAATCCATACTACACTAGTTTTTCCTTGAGGAGGTTTAATCAAAATCTGAAACCAAGAAATTTTTACCTGCTCTGGCTGCACGCAAACCTTCAGATCTGGTGTCCATTTTGTTTGTTTTTCCTTAAAACTTTCTGGGTCTGGTAATGCTTTGCTCGATCTATGCTTTGAACCCTCGATCTGTTGCCTGG
Organism: Pinus tabuliformis; assembly: GCA_031772625.1. NCBI lineage: Eukaryota > Viridiplantae > Streptophyta > Pinopsida > Pinales > Pinaceae > Pinus > Pinus tabuliformis. The sequence goes on along the minus strand of CM062808.1, from coordinate 29,271,653 downwards.
AAGCCCGCTGTGCTCGAATAGTGGCTCGATCTGAGCCGTGGCACCTATGTTTGAGAAACTGCGCCGTGGGGGGTTTTGGATCTGCCCCATACGTCCCTCCCCTGCCGGTTTCCCTCGCCTTCTGGGATTGGCGGTTGCTGGTTTCTGAGGTCCATTGCTCACTGCAGTACCTTTGTATGCTAAAACTGTTAAGGGCCTCGTTCTCCCGCAAAAGCCAGGTCTCTTCGCATTTCCGGCTGTAAGAATAAATCACCGTTATTAACCTCGCCTCCCATTCTCGCTGAAGGCTGAAGTTTTCATTCCGTTGCACAGGTATATGTTTCCTCTCGGCAGCGAGTATCCCCGAAGTATGGCCGCTCTGGATTGAAGATTTGTAAGGCGCTTCCCTGCCATGAGCACGCCTTTTCTCTGAAAGCATTTGTAGGAATGGCAAGTTGCCCGCACTGATCACCGTCGTCCCATTACCTGGCTCGAGATCGATCCCTAGTGCGTACTTGGGGTTCGATGCTACGGCACCAGAGAACCTGCTAACGAAAACCCTTACCATCGCCATCAAGCCTTTCCAATCGCCAATGCTATAATTCTAGTTGAGTTGATGATGAATGTTGATTCCCAAATACTTTTATGAAGAAACTTTCTCCAAGTATTTATTATCATAAATGAAATTATCATAGTCGATCTTTTTGGATTTGATTATCATAACTTTAGCCTTGTTGGTATTAACAATCATCCCCATATCAGAGAAGAAAATTGGAGGATTCTAAGCTGCTTGTGGATATCATCATGGCTCTTGGCCCGTAGAATGATATCGTCAACATATAGGAGAAGAGTAATTACCATACTAGTGAACCTAGGGCCATCACATCCTATAGCTTCCAAACACTCTTCTAGCTTATCAATGTAAATGCCAAAAAGGGTAGGGGATATGGGATACACTTGATTAACTATGGTATTTCATTTAATTTCTTCTGACCAACCCTCAGTGGTCTTAAGTTTGGCAATAACATTCTCATGTAGTCTAGTCACAACAACCCTCAACTCGAGAGTAACCATTATCTGTTCTAGCCTATTCTATAACTTATCTCGAGGAGCTATGTTGAAAGCTTTTCTAAAGCCAAAAAAATAACCAAAGAGATCAATTTTATTATTGCGACATTCCTCTACGATCCTAAGAGTAATAAGATGGTCTATAGTTGACTAATGTCTCCTAAATCAAGATTGCCTTTTAGCTCTTTTGTTGACACCTAATCTTTGGGATTAGGAAATTCATGTAAATAATGTAAAGAGAAAATAAGGAGATTAGGAATATGAAGAGACACTTGGAGGTGAAGCCCAAGAGTCTCTCCCTCCATGTATATATCTATGACCAATCTTAATGTAGAAACACAACTCGCATTGTGGAGTTGCCTCCTGGCCTGCCATGGTATCAGAGCCAACTCCATTTTTAGCCTTTTTGCCCTTGTAACTCCCTTCTGCCATTTCTGCAGTTTTCCCCATTTTTGTAGTTTGCCATATTCTTTATCCATTCTCTGTGTTGGCTCCTTGTTAAATAGTTTATGCAGCAGTGCGATTTGAATGACTTTGTGTGTTGTGGATTACACCGCCAGCTAAAGAAATTAGTAAGCCAATGAAATTTTTTATTTGACTGTGCTAATCTTGCTATTAGCTTTTTGTGGGCTGAAACTTGTTTTGCCCAATATTGATGATGGCTGTCGGCATTCATTTTTTATTTTCATGATTGAATCAACTCCCATTCTAGTTTTATTATGGAATCGAGGCATCATTGTGACTGAGGTGGGTAGAGGCACCATGGTGCCGGTTTCATGACTGTAGGGTACTGGTGCTGGTAGAAGAGCTACATATATACAATACATTGTTGTGTATTGTCTTCGTGGCTCAGTCCTTGTGGCTTCGTGTTGCGACCTACCTCCTCCCGATTAATACCTCCCCTCCACCATACACCTCACCTCTGATTATGTTTTAGCGTTATTTCTCGTGGTATCCTGACTTCTAGTTACTGTTGCGAATTACACCCGACAGGTATCTCGACTCTTGGTTCATATACCACTCCATACCATATTCATCATTTGTAGGTGGTCTGACAGTCATACACCCCACTTACCAAGCCGCCTACAGTTGACCTCACCACTCATAATTCGATTCTTATCACACTAGTCCGACTCCTATCGCATTGGTCCCTCGACTCCTCGCGCTCCCCACTGCGTGTTTTGATATCACAATTATATAACAATTGTTATATCACCCAGATATGACTTCCCCCACCATAACTTCGTCGGTCCAATTATAACCTCCCCCGCCATAACTCTGTTGGTCCAATCATTACCTCCCCCGCCATACACCTCCCCCATATACACCTTTTCCCACATACACCCTCCCCCATATACACCTCCCTAACATAATACCTCTGTCCTAAAAAAAAATACACCATAATTTGTTTTTACCACCAGAAGTGAAAAATTTCACAGTATATTGCCAACAGAGCATATTTTTTACACAGTACACAGTCTTTAAGATGCATTCACTGATATCAATTTTTAGAGTAGTCCTCTATGGAAAATAGAACTATCTAGAATGGTCAAGGAAGATTAAACACACTCTCATTATAATGAGTTGTGGAGAGGAATTTGTGAAGGAGAGGGAGATAATGAACATGGAAAGCCCACCTGAGATAAGGAGATCGCCATTTGGGAAAACAAGAACAAAATGGTCTATGCCTTGATTACATCATCTGTAAATGAAGAGGTGAGTCACCATATTTCACCATTTTCAAATGATTTTGTAGCCTTACAAAATTTTAAGGAAGTCTATGACTCACACTCTGAACATAAAGTTGTCTAATTGATGATTAAATTATTCAGTCTTGAATTGAAAAATGATGACCCTCTTGCTTTAGCATCAGAAGTAAGATCTATTATGCATGATATCAAAACCATTGGTGTTCAAATAGACATTCCTCTCATAGCTTATGTCAAGGCACTATATCCCACTTATTCAAATTATCTTGAGTCATTGCAAGCAAGTGGAAACCTCAAGGAGATTACCTTTGACTCCCTTGAGAAGAAGTTTGCTGAGAGAGAAGGATTTTGGGAAGAAGACAACTCCTCAGTCTTCTAAAGAAGTTGTGTGTCTTGCACATAGAGAGAAGAATCATGCTCAAGATTCTTCTAGAGGAAGAGGTGGCCAAAGAGGAAGAGGAAGAAGAAATTTTAGAGGTAGGGGGGCAGACAATTCCAAGGAGAAAAGTTTGATCTTCATTGCATACGTTGCAATAGAGATGGACATGATGCATCCACATGTAAGTTGCCTTGGGACATAATTGAGTAGGAAAGAAATGAAGCCAAAGGTAAAAACCATGACAAAGGGAAAGGTAAACCACCTGAATCTGGTCATTATGTTGCGGAACATTGCATTATTGGAGTAACTGAAGAATTGTTTAATGCTTCACTTGCTTCTTGGAAAAATGATTGATTGCTTGACTCAGGAGAAACTTTCCACATGACTTTTAGAAGAGATTTTTTTGAATAATTTACTAACAATGTTGATGGAGCAGTATACTTTTCAGACAAGTCCAAACTCAAGCCATCATGGCTTGCCACCATCAGGCACAAATTTTCTGGTCTTCCACACTTTCTTCTAGATGATTTTCTATACCTCCCAAAGTAGAGGAGAGAATTGTTGTCTTTGGTCCACATCCGCTAGCAAGGACATTCCATTCATATTATTGATGGCAAGGTTGAGGTTAGAAAAGCATCAAATCACTCACTTGTCATGACGAGGATAGAAGAAGAAAGACTTCTGAAGCTGCAAGGTACCTCTGCTCGTGCACAAAACTTTGCATACAGTTCTCACTACGATGAAGGTACATTTCCATCAAGTGTTTTATGGCATGTTAGATTTGGAAACTTGAATTATGATAACCTTCGTATGTTGAAGAAAAGCGGTGTTACTTGTTTGCCTACAATTCCTAGGAAACTTAAGCAATGTGATGCTTGTATTCTAGGAAAGCATAACAAACAGTTTTTTCATGATTCACATTCCAAAGCACATAGAAAACTTGAACTCATTCATTCAAACTTATGTGGCCCAATGCCTGTTCCTTCTACAAATGGAAATAAATATATGATGACATTTATTGATGACTACACCAGAATGTGTTGGGTTTATTTATTGAAGAACAAATCTGATGATTTTCAAACATTCAAGAACTTTCATGCATGGATTGAAAATGTTGCACAATCTCATATATACTCTATTCACACTGATAATGGAAAAGAATGCACTTCAAATGAATTTGAAAACTATCTTCACCAACATGGTATCAAACATCAAACAATTGTGCCTTATTATCCCCAACATAATGGAGTAGCTGAAAGAATGAATAGGACAATCTTAAATATGATACATTCCATGATGTTTTTCAAGAATGTAAAATTGATTTTTTGGGCTGATGCAGTTATGTGTTGTGTATATAAAGAGTAGGTGTCCTTCTAATGCTATTAGAAACAAGATTCCTTGTGAAATGTGGTATGACCACTTCCTTCGGTAAAGCATATCACGGTCTTTGGTTCCACCTGTTATGCCTTAATACCTAAGGAACAAAGAAACAAACTTGGTGCAAGGAGTTGTAAGTGTATCTTATTGGGGTATTCAAATACCTCCAAAGCATATTGTCTCTACAATGAAGTTAGTAAGAAGTTTGTAGTGCCTAGAGATGTGATCTTTATTGAATCTTCCAAGGTTGACAATGTTGTTGAGCAACATCTTGATCGCTTGGATAGATTGAGACATGCCAAGTCCTTTCAAGAATTTGATAATGGGATTCCACATCTTGAAGGGGGGGTTCCTATACTGGATCAATATGTGGAATATTCTTCTAAAGCACTCTCTCCCCCAAATGAAGCTCCAACCACTGGTGACGATTTTAGTGATGTGATTGACATAATTGGGAGACTCAATCTTGATTCAGTCATAACTCCGTCAACTAAGAAGCCTGGGCCATCTCAAAAATTTCCTCCAAAATGGATGAAAAAGACACTTGAAATTTTTCATCCTAATGTGATTGGAAAGACAAAAATAAAAAATTAAACCAGGCAAAATGGAGGTGATGTAGACGATTCTGATTCACTTGTTGATATGGATGTTTCTTATGATTTTGAATTGAATATGTCTTCATATTTTTAACCAACCTCCTTCAAAGAATCCCCTTCTCATGATGAATGGAAAGAAGCGATGCAAAAGGAGTATGATGCCTTGATAACTAATGGCACTTGGAAGCTGGATTCATGAAAATGCAGTTGACATCAAGCATGGTAGGACCCGCCCCTCTGCTTTGGCAGAACATGTAGAAAAATCTAGGAATCACATCTGCATTGAGGAAGCCCGTGTCATTGCCAAGGTTAGTCATTTCCATCATCGTAAATTCAGGGAGGCCTTGGAAGTCGAAAAAAAGGCCCAATAATTTAAATAGAGAAAATGGTTGGAACATTAACAGAAGTTGGGCCCCTCTCATGTCCTCCTAGTTTGTTTATGTTTGGGGATTATTCTATTTTTTAGGGCTTGATGTTTCTGTTTATGAATTTTTTGTTTCTCTATAAGTGTTTGTATTTCATGTTAATATTCTTATCATCCATTTTCTCACCTTAAAAAAAAATAAAAATAAAAAATTGCCCTCCATTTTGATTGCTTTGTTTTAATTTTAGTCTCATTTAATTATTATTTTTGTTATAGGATCTTGACTCATTAATCAAGCCTTGATTCCTCTCTCTCTCTCTCTCTCTCTCTCTCTCTCTCTCTCTCTCTATATATATATATATATATATATATATATATATATATATATATATATATATATATATATATATATATATATATATATAGATATATATATATATATATTATTCTTAAACAAACCGTCATGGGAATATTATCTGATCTTGATAATCATTATTAAAATATTAATTTTCATAAACTAGTCGTTATATGATCTTTTGGTCTCTACATCGCCCTCTATTTAAGCCTGTGCCATGATATGCATCTTCATCTAGTCCTGATGATGAACCACACTACATGGTTCGAAATCCGTCGACAAAATTTTATCTTATGTGATTTCTACCTAAAAGACTCTTCTTAATATCCTTATTCTCCAAGATGCCCCCCAATGGCCTAGCCAAGACTGGGCATCCTTATGCCAACCTCGCTTGAGGGGTTTTGGCTAGAGTTAGAAGCAATTTTGGGGAACTTCTTGGCTTCCCTATTGTACAACTTATTCATATACACGAGATACCTAATCATAGCCATGCTTTCAATGGGGGAAATACTAGCTTCAATCAAGAGGATAAGGTAGGGAGAGATTCCTTTAATTTTAAGGTTGTAGGTTATAAATTGCTTTTGGATCAACTCAATCTTCCTCCACGATTCTCTAGATATACTACAACCCCAAACCTCATGTCCATATAAAATAATCGAGGTGACGGGAGTCTCAAAGAGGAACTTTTTTTTACTCCTTACCCAAAGATATGTTGACTTACAATTGTTTTCTAGACCATAGTAAGCTTTCCAACTCCCAAATATCATCAAGCCCATATAAGCTTTCCAGCTCCCAATTATCATCAAGCCCATAATAAGCTTTTCAGCTCCCAATTATCATTTCTCAATGCTATAATTCTAGTTGAGTTGATGATGGATGTTGATTCCCAAATACTTGTATGAAGAAACTTTCTCCAAGTATTTATTATCATAAATGAAATTATCATTGTCGATATTTTTGGATTTGATTATCATAACTTTAGCCTTGTTGGTATTAACAATCATCCCCATACCAGAGAAGAAACTTGGAGGATTCTAAGCTGCTTGTGGAGATCGTCATGTCTCTTGGCTAGTAGAATAATATCGTCAGTATATAGGAGAAGAGTAATTACCATACTAGTGAACCTAGGGCCATCACATCCTATAGCTTCCAAACACTCTTCTAGCTTATCAATGTAAATTCCAAAAAAGGTAAGGGATATGGGATACACTTGATTAACTATGGTATTTCATTTAATTTCTTCTGACCAACCCTCAGTGGTCTTAAGTTTGGCATTAACATTCTCATGTAGTCTAGTCACAACAACCCTCAACTCAAGAGTAACCATTATTTGTTCTAGCCTATTCTATAGCTTATTTTGAGGAGCTATGTTGAAAGCTTTTCTAAATCCAACAAAACAACCGAAGAGATCAATTTTATTATTGCGACATTCCTCTACAATGATCCTAAGAGTAATAAGATGGTCTATAGTTGACTGATGTCTCCTAAATCTAGATTGCCTTTTAGCTCTTTTGTTGACACCTAATCTTTGGGATTAGGAAATTCATGTAAATAATGTAAGAGAAAATAAGGAGATTAGGAATATGAAGAGACACTTGGAAGTGAAGCCCAAGAGTCTCTCCCTCCATGTATATATCCATGACCAATCTTAATTTAGAAAAACAATTCACATTGTGGAGCTACCTCCTTGCCTGCCATGGTATCAAAGCCAGCTCCATTTTTAGCCTTTCTTCCCTTGTAACTCCCTTATGCCATTTCTGCAGTTTTCCCCATTTTTGTAGTTTTCCATATTATTTGTCCATTCTCTGTGTTGGTGCCTTGTTAAATAGTTTATGCAACAGTGCGATTTGAATGTCTTTGCGCGTTATGGATTACACCCCCAGCTAAAGAAATTAGTAAGCCAACGAAACTTTTTTATTTAACTGTGTTAATCTTGCTATTAGACTTTTACTGGCTGAAACTTGTTTTGCCCAGTATTGATGATGGTTGTCAACATTCATTTTTTATTTTCATGATTGAATCAACTCCCATTCTAGTTTTATTATGGAATTGAGGCATCGTTGTGACTGAGGTGGGTAGAGGCACCATGGTGTCGGTTTCATGACTGTAGGGCACTGGTGCTGGTAGAAGAGCTACATATATACAATACATTGTTGTGTATTGTCTTCATGGCTCAGTCCTCGTGGATCCGTGTTGTGACCTACCTCCTCCCAATTAATACCTTCCCTCCACCATACACCTCACCTCCAGTTATGTTTTAGTGTTATTTCTCGTGGTATCCCGACTCCTAGTTACTGTTGCAAATTACACCCGACAGATATCTCGCCTCTCGGTTCATATACCACTCCATACCATATTCATCATTTGTAGGTGGTCTAACAGTCATACACCCCGCTTACCAACCCACCTACAATTCACCTCACCAGTCACTGTTCGATTCTTATCACACCAGTCCAACTCCTATCACATCGATCCCTCGACTCCTCGCTCTCCCCACTGCGTGTTTTGATATCATAATTATATAACAATTGTTATATCACCCGGATATAACCTCCTCCGACATAACTTCGTCGGTCCAATTATAACCTCCCCCACCATAAATATGTTGGTGCAATCATTACCTCCCTCGCCATACACCTCCCCCACATACACCCTTTCCCAGATACACCCTCCCCCATATACACCTCCCTAACATAATACCTATGTCCTAAAAAAAATACACCATAATTTGTTTTTACCACCAGAAGTGAAAAATTTCACAGTATATTACCCGCAGAGTATACTTTTTACACAGTACACAGTATTTAAGATGCATTCATTGTATCAATTTTTGGAGTAGTCCTCTCTGGAAAAGAGAACTATCCAGAATGGTCAAGGAAGATTAAACACACTCTCCTTATAATTAGTTGTGGAGAGGAATTTGTGAAGGAGAAGGAGATAATGAACATGCAAAGTCCACATGAGATAACGAGATCGCCATTTGGGAAAACAAGAACAACAAGGCCTATGCCTTGATTACATCATCTGTAAATGAAGAGGTGAGTCACCGTATTTTCACCATTTTCAAATGATTTTGAAGCCTTACAAAATTTTAAAGAACTCTATGACTCACACTCTGAACTTAAAGTTGTCTAATTGATGATTAAATTGTTTAGTCTTGAATTGAAAAATGACGACCCTCTTGCTTTAGCATCAGAAGTAAGATCTATTATGCATGATATCAAAACCACTGGTGTTCAAATAAACATTCCTCTCATATCTTATGTAAAGGCACTATATCCCACTTATTCAAATTATCTTGAGTCATTGCAAGCAAGTGGAAACCTCAAGGAGATTACCGTTGACTCCCTTGAGAAGAAGTTTGCTGAGAGAGAGAGAAGGATTTTGGGAAGAAAACAACTCCTTAGTCTTCTGAAGAAGTTGTGTGTCTTGCACATAGAGAGGAGAATCATGCTCAAGATTCTTCTAGAGGAAGAGGTTTCCGAAGAGGAAGAGGAAGAGGAAGAAGAAATTTTAGAGGCAGGGGGGCAGGCAATTCCAAGGAGAAAAGTTTGATCTTCATTGCATAAGTTACAATAGAGACAGACATGATGCATCCACATGTAAGTTGCCTTGGGATAGAATTGAGTAGGAAAGAAATGAAGCCAAAGGTAAAAACCATGACGAAGAGAAAGGTAAACCACCTGAATCCAGTCATTATGTTGTGGAACATTGCATTATTGGAGTAAATGAAGAATTGTTTAATACTTCACTTGCTTCTTGGAAAAATGATTGATTGCTTGACTGAGGAGAAACTTGCCACATGACTTTTAAAAGATATTTTTTTGAAGAATTTACTGGAAATGTTGATGGAGTAGTATACTTTCCAGACAAGTCAAAACTCAAGCCATCAGGGCTTGGCACCATCAGGCTCAAATTGTCTGGTCTTCTAGACTTTATTCTAGATGATGTTCTATACCTCCCAGAGAAGAGGAGAGAATTGTTGTCTTTGGTCCACATCTGCTCACAAGGACACTCCATTCATATCTTTGATGACAAGGTTGAGGTTAGAAAAGCATCAGATCGCTCACTTGTCATGATGAGGATAGAAGAAGAAAGACTTCTGAAGCTGCAAGGTACCTATGCTCGTGCACAAAACTTTGCATGCAGTTCTCACTACGATGAAGGTACATTTCCATCAAGTCTTTTATGGCATGTTAGATTTGGACACTTGAATTATGATAACCTTCGTATGTTGAAGAAAAGTGGTGTTACTTGTTTGCCTACAATTCCTAGGAAGCTTAAGCAATGTGATGCTTGTATTCTAGGAAAGCATAACAAACAATCTTTTCACGATTCACATTCCAAAGCACATAGAAAACTTGAACTCATTCATTCAAACTTATGTGGCCCAATTCTTGTTCCTTCTGCAAATGGAAATAGATATATGATGACATTTATTGATGACTACACCAGAATGTGTTGGGTTTATCTATTGAAGAACAAATATGATGATTTTCAAACATTCAAGAACTTTCATGCATGGATTGAAAATGATGCACAATCTCATATAGGCTCTATTCACACTGATAATGGAAAAGAATCCACTTCAAATGAATTTGAAAACTATCTTCGCCAAAATGGGATCAAACATCAAACAACTGTGCCTTGTAATCCCCAACAGAGTGGAGTAGCTGAAAGAATGAATAGGACAATATTAAATATGATACATTCCATGATGCTTTTTCAAGAATGTAAAATTGATTTTTTGGGTTGATGCAGTTATATGTGCCGTGTATATAAAGAATAGGTGTCCTTCTAATGCTATTAGAAACAAGACTCCTTGTGAAATGTGGTATGGCCACATTCCTTCGATAAAGCATCTCAGGGTCTTTGGTTCCACCTGTTATGCCTTAATACCTAAGGAACAAAGAAACAAACTTGGTGCAAGGAGTTGTAAGTGTATCTTATTGGGGTATTCAAATACCTCCAAAGTATACCGTCTCTATGATGAAGTTAATAAGAAGTTTGTAGTGCCTAGAGATGTGATATTTATTGAATCTTCCAAGGCTGACAATGTTGTTGAGTGGTAGCTTGATCGCTTGGATAGATTGAGACATGCCAAGTCCTTTCAAGAATTTGATAATGGGATTCCACATCTTGAAGGGGGGATTCCTATACTGGATCAATCTGTGGAATATTCTTCCAAAACACTCTCTCCCCCAAATGAAGCTCCAACCACTGATGACAATTTGAGTGATGTGATTGACATAATTGGGAGATTCAATCTTGATTCAGTCATAACTCCAGCAACTGAGAAGCCTCGACCATCTCAAAAAGGTCCTCCAAAATGGATGAAAAAGACACTTGAAAGTGTTCATCTTGATGTGGTTGGAAAGACAGAAATAAGAAATTCAACCAGGCAAAATTTAGGTGATGTAGACGATTCTGATTCACTTGTTGATATGGATGTTTCTTATGATTTTGAATTAAATACATCTTCATATTTTTAACCAACTTCCTTCAAAGAAGCCGCTTCTCATGATGAATGGAAAGAAGTGACGCAAAAGGCACTTGATAAATAATGGCACTTGGAAGCTGGTTGATCCTCCATTGGGAACCAAACCAATAGGTTACAAGTGGGTCTACAAGAATAAATATAAAGTTGATGGCTCACTTGACAAGCACAAAGCTAGGCTTGTGGAAAAAGGTTTTGCACAGATGGAAGGGGTCGACTATGAGGAGACTTTTGCCCCCACAACAAAATGGGCTACCATCCGGACACTCTTTGCCTTGGTAGCTTAGAATGGTTGGAAAGTCCATCAAATGGATGTAAAAACTGTTTTCTTGAATGGAGATCTGAAAGAGAATGTTTTTATGTCCCAACCAGAAGGATTTGTTGTGAAGGGCCAAGAACACAATGTATGCAAGCTTGTGAAATCCTTTTATGGCCTCAAGCAAGTACCGTGAGCTTGGTATGAAAAGTTAATTGAGAATCTTCTGAAAGTCAACTTCAAACATTATGATCTTGATGATGCAACTTTATTTGTCAAGAAAGTTTGAAAAACATTTGTATATCTTGTGGTGTATATAGATGATCTTTTGATGACAGGGAACACTAAGAGCTACATTGCATCCATAAAGAAGGAATTGAGGAAAGGTTTTGAAATGACTAACTTGGGCTATGTTCACTACTATCTTGGTATTGAAGTAATCCAACATTAGAAGTTTATATTCCTCTCTCAGAAGAAGTACATTGGAGATCTGTTGAACAGGATTGGCATGGCCGAGTGAAATCCTTTGACTACTCCAATTGAACAGAACTTGAAGCTCACATTCATTTAAGGAAAAGAATTTGAGGATGCAACAAAGTATAGACAACTCTTAGGAAGTCACAACTACCTGATTACTAGCAGACTAGACATTTCATTTGTTGTTGGAATCCTCTCTAGGTTTATGCAAAAGTCTTGTGAGGGACATTGGTCTGCTACAAAAAGGGTTCTAAAGTACTTGAAGGGAACACAAGACTTTTGACTCAAGTATACGTAGGTGGGCAACTTTAGCTTGATTTGATACTTTGAATTAGACTTTCATGGGGACAAAGAAACTTGGTTATCTACTTCAGGTTATGCTACGAGTCTTGGATCAAGAGTTGTCTCCTGGAGATCACGCAAACAATCAGTTCTAGTAGATTCCACAATTGAGGAAGAATATGTCACAACAAAGGAAATTGTGTGGCTCAGGAAAATTTTGAAAATTTTGCAAGAGAAACAAATTCATTCTACTCCTCTCATGATTGAAAACACTTCTACAATAAATTTAGCCAAGAACCCAAGGTTCCATGATCAAACGAAACACATCAATACAAAATACTATTTGATCCGACATCATGTTGAGACCAAGACAATCCATTTAGCCTTTGTTCCACAAATGAGCAGATTGCAGAAATCTTCACCAAAGCGCTTCAAAGAGAAAAGTTCGAAAGATTCAAAATGAAGCATGGACTCACCAACATCCCTTCAGATTAAGGGGGAAATGTTGACACCTAATCTTTGGGATTTGGAAATTCATGTAAATAGAAAATAAGGAGATTAGGAATATGAAGAGATACTGGGAGGTGAAGCCCAAGAGTCTCTCCCTCCATGTATATATCCATGAGCAATCTTAATGCAGAAACACAATTCGCATTGTGGAGTTACCTCCTGGAATGACATCTTTTACCATGGCTTTCAAGCCATTGGTTAATCTTATTTTCCAAAATGAGTCATTACAATTTAGATAAAATATGGCTAATTATAATGGTCTTGTAGTTAGAGGGAATGCTTTTATCCCCACTTTTAAAGATAGGCACAATAAGGCTTTGCATCCAAGGCTTAGGGAAGCCTTGTTTTACTACCAAATTGAGGAGTTTGTGTATGTGAGGGATGAGGATAGACCTTTCTATTTTTAAAATTTCATCTTGGTAGCCTTCAATATCCCTAGCTTTCCCATTAGCGAGTCGCTTAATCCTGAACTCAACGTTTTCCAAAGAAAATATATCCTCCTCTATAGGAGTGTTCAAGATGGTGCACATGATGTCAGGGGAATCATAAAAATTCTTAAGATAGATATCCCGATTCTTTAAGGGGCTCAAATTTTTTGTTTTTGTTTTGCGAACAAGTACATTTCTCCAAAACTTTCTATGCTCAACTTTAGAAAGGCGAAGGAGATGCTCTTGCCTCCTATTTATATATGATCTTTTCTTCTTTTTGATAAAATCTTTGTACATATTTAATTTTTCAAGCTTGATGGTTTAGTTAGGAGAATCTCTAATCATTTTCCTGTAGCAATTTTACAATCATTATCATACCAAGGGTTGGAAGTTCTATTATTCTTTTTATAGGACACCTTGGTAGAGAACTTGTTAATGGTAGAGGAAAATGTTGTAGTAAAATTGTGGTAGATGTGATCAATGTTATCACTATACATTAAGAAATCTAAATCCCTTTTAAATATTTTAAGAAGAGATCCATTTTACTTCTATCAAAACGAATGTGCCTTTGACTCTCACAATTCTCTTGCATGTGGCTAGTGTGCATGTCAAGGTTTAGAGTTAAGGTTAGAGGTCTGTGGTCAAAATCAAACTTGCGGTCATTTAGGAGGTCAAAATTTACAATATTGTTAATAACATGGGTATAAAATATCACATAATCAACAACACTACTGCCAAATCCATGAATACAAGTCACCTAGCTAGAGGTTGGTCACTTATTAATTCCATTGCAAATTTTCAGGTCTTGGGAATTACAGAGTATGATTAGCTCAATACTAATTAAGTTATCGACTATGTCTTCGTGATTTCTTTTGAATCTACTAGCTAAGTCAAAGTCCTCATCTATCCAAAGGGGATTAGGGTGAGAGTTATTACATAGGAGAGTAACTTGGTTTGTAGTCGTTCTAGTATTGAAGTCCCCTAGAAAGATGATATTAACCTCACTCCTTAGACTATGAATATCTTGTTTTAAGGTATTGAACATGAAGCTCTTATCCAGGTTATTCTTCTTATAGGAAGTAGAGTTGATAGGAGCAAAATAACAAATTATGAGATAAATCCTATTGATGTTAGAGTCAAAAATCTTGATCCAAATGTATTGATTGAGGGGGTTGATCTTATGAAGCCAAAAGTGAGAAGAAATATTATTTTTTATATAACAAGCTATTCCCCCAAACCCTCTACGAGAGTATTTCTTGTTCCAGGCCGACCAAAGAATGAATCGATCTTTGTGGGGGGACCCTAGATTCATCATGCTCCCAAGTTTCAACTAAGAAAATAAGATCAACATCACACGAGATCCAACTTAACATAGTACCTTTATGCCATGGGAAGCCATGACAGTTTCAGAAAGATGATCCAAAATGTTCCTAATTCCTATTTATCACTCTTATTTTGGTCTCTATCTCTAATAATAGCTTTCATATTTCTCATGATTGCCCATTTGCCTTCCTTTCTTGCCTCCTTTACCTTTTGAACCTCTTTCCTTAGTTCAGTTTGGTCTTCTGAAATAAGATCCTCATTTATAAAGATTCGTGACCCTTTTAGTTTTGGAATTTTACTAAATATATCTGTTTAAAATTTTATTGATTTTATAATTTAATATGTTTTTTCTATTATTTTAAAATTTTTTAATATATATATTTTTTATTGTATAATTTTTTTTTCACTTTGTTTTGTTTAATTATGTTTTTTTTTCCCTCTTTTTTAATCTAATTTATCACCTATTTTGTTTTTGTTTTTAATTTTTAATACTTTTTTTTAATGGTTTTTTTGAATTTTTGAAATGTTTTGTTTTATGTGCTTTTGTGGTTCAAAATATTTTGATGTAATTCTTTTGGATATTTTTTAATATATAAAGTTATAATTATTTTTTTAGGATTTTATTATTATTATTTTTTACATTTTTTCCCAATTTTTTTAAAATAAATTTTGATTTTAATTATAAGGTTTTAATTTTTTTGTTTCAATCTCTTTTTTTTCATTTTAAACAATTTATTTTATTTTGTTATTTGACTTTTTTCTTTTCTTTTCTTTTTTGTTAGATTTTTTTTTTTTGGACAATGTTTTTTTGCTTTTGTAATATTTACTTAAAGTTTATGTAAATCATCATTTTTGGAAGAAAAAAACTTATTAATATAAGTTTTTGGATATATGTTGTGTGCAAGTTTACTAATGTCCTACGTTTCGAGTGGTCTCACCACCCATCATCATGGACTCAAGTAAATCATGATAAATTGGAAAAAAGTGTTGAGGTATTTATAAAGAAAGAATCAACCAATGACAGTGAATATGACCCTTAAAACATATTTTAAGGAAATAAAATATTTTTATTAAAAAAAATTGACCATAATGTAATTTCTTTATCATAATTTAAAATTAAATAAAATAAAAATAAAGATAAAGAAATCAAAATAGATAAAGTATGTTTCTTAAAAAGATTTGAGTATAATTTAAAATAAAATAATTTATATTTATTAAAAATGTTTTAACCACAATTTAAATGAATTAAAATAAATTATTAAAATATAAATAATAAGGTTTTTGACCGCAATTTAAAATAGATTAAATTAAATTAATATATTTATTAAAAATATTTGACCATAATTTAAAAGATTTTATCACAATTAAATTAAATTAAATAAAGAAATTAAAAATAAGCTTTGCACTCAAAGCCTAATTGTGTCTATCTTTAAAAGTGGGGATAAAAATGTTCCCTCTAATTATAGGACCATTATGATTAGCCACATCTTAGCCAAACTCTATGGGCTCATTTTGGAAAAGAAGATTAGCATATGGCTTGAAAGCCATGGTAAAAGAGCTAAATGACAAGCTGATTTTAAAAGATATCACTCAACTATTGACCATCTTATCACCCTTACGATTATTGCTGAGGAATGTCGCAATAGTAAAACTGATCTCTTTTGTTGTTTTGTTGACTTTAGAAAAACTTTTGACACGGTTCCTTAGAACAAGTTATGGCAAAGACTTGAAGAGATAATGGTTCCTCTTGAGTTGAGGGTTGTTGTGATTCGACTATACGAGAACATTGTCACCTAGCTTAAGACCACTGAGGGTTGGTCTAAGGATTTTTTTTACAACAATGACCCGATGACTAAACAAGAGTTAAGATGTCTTGTATTGACCACAAACGCAATGAAAATTCCCTGGGCCACCTACTCCTTGAGCCCAATCAACACAGGCTGAGCATGTCGTTTCAGGGAATTTAACACAGGTGGTGAGGGATTTAATCACCCACCTCAACCACTCAATCTACCCTTACTTGACGGTTTAAAGAAATTAAATGCAATATCATTGTTAAGCAAGGGTGTCCATATCCCGTACCCTTTTTGGAATTTAAATTGATAAGCTATAAGCATATATGGAAGTTGCAAAATGCACTGGCCCCAAGCTCACTAGTATGGTCATTACTCTTCTCCTTTATGTTAACTATATTGTTCTACTAGCCAGAAGCCATGAGGATATCGACAAGCTTAAAATCCTCAATGATTTCTGCTCCAAGATGTGTATGACTGTTAATACCAATGAGACTAAAGTCATGATAATTAAATCCAAAAGGATTGACATGATAATTCCATTTGTGATAACAATTACTTGGATAAGGTTTCTTCATACAAATATTTAGTTATTGACATTCATCGTCAACTCAATTGGAATTATAGCATTGAGAAAAGGATTATTGGTGGCTAGAAAGCTTATTATGAGCTTGAAAATAATTGCAAGACGATTGACGTTTGGGTTTGGAGTAAAAAAAAAAGGTCCTCTTTGAGACTCTCATCACCCCCATTATTTTATATGGTTGTGAGGTTTGGGGCTGCAGTATATCTAGATAATTGTGGAGGAAGATCGTGCAATATATCCTTTTGACTGAAGCTAGCATTTCCTCCATTGAAAGCATGGTTATGTTTTTTCTATTTGATGTATAAGAAGAATCTTTACAACATGGAAACAAAGAGGTTCCCTAAAATTGCTTCTAACTCTAGCCAAAACCCCCACCTTCGGCTCAAGTGTGGTTAGCGCAAGGGTGAACAGTCTTGGCTCAACTATTGGGGATTAAAAGAGGAGATAATCTTGGAGAATAAATATAATATTAAAAATATTATTACTTCCTAATTTAAGGACAAATTGTGGGATGATAAGGAGCTAGACAGGAAAAGAAAGCTAAGGTATTATAAGGAAACGATAACCACACTCTCGCTAACTAGAATTATATATTCATCCTAACTTGTGCTAAGAAGAAAATGGGCATTGCAAAGATAAGAACTAACTCCCATGAGCTCCGAAGTGAAAATGGGTATTGGTTTATCCCCAAAACACCATGGGATGAAAAGAATCTGTCAACTATGCGATACTAAGAGGATTAAAGATGAAAAACACTTTCTCTTGGATTGCTCGGCTCTTACTCACATCCGTTCCCATTTCCAAAACATCTACCACACTGCCAACCTCCTTGACTTGTTCAGTTAGCAAAACCGTAGTGATCGAGGAACGTTTTTTTCCCTCCTCTTGATCATAGAAATAAAATATTAAAAAATATGAATTAATCTATTTCTTTCTTTCTTAAGATTTGATATACCTCATTGATCTCAGTGGATGTTAATCATCATCATCATTAAAATAAATTATTAAAATATAAATAATAAGGTTTTGACCACAATTTAAAGTAGATTAAATTATATTTATTTATTAATAAGGTTTTTGACCACAAAATAAAATAAAATAAAGAAAATAAACTAATACTAGATTAATTAAATTTTTTACTTTCTAGCATTTATTTATTAATAGGTTTTGACTATAATTTTCAAAATTAATAAAATGAGAAAGAAATTGAGAATGTGAAAATACTAATATGACTAGGGACTCATTCACTTAATAATATACATTTGACTTGTGACTAATATTCAATTAATTATTTAGTTTTAATTTTAGGTAAAATGTTGATAAAGTTAACAATGATAGAAATAAAATATTAATTAATAATCATGACAATAATTAGGAAAAAAGGAAAGGAAAGGAAGACAATATTGGTGATGTGCTCCTTTAAGTGGCTTT
Source organism: Pinus tabuliformis (assembly GCA_031772625.1). Taxonomy (NCBI): domain Eukaryota; kingdom Viridiplantae; phylum Streptophyta; class Pinopsida; order Pinales; family Pinaceae; genus Pinus; species Pinus tabuliformis. Next base: position 29,253,243 of record CM062808.1, on the reverse strand, counting down.
AAAGGACCTACCAGTTTAGTCAATGTAGGACTTTCCATGTGAATAAGGAATTTGGTAGACTCTAGGGTTGAGCATTAGATCAAGCCTATCCTTGGGAGACTTGAATAGTTATTTTAAAGTTTCGTTGGGTTTAAATAAAGTTGTGATGTTCTTTTTTGCTAATAATTTAGAGATGATATCAATGGTGCCTTTTATGTAAGGAAAAGAAAGGAGAGCCCTGGGAGGGGGAAGGGTTTCTTTGGGGAGGTGATAAAACTTTCATAAAATTTGATATTTTTCAAATTTTTTTAGTTCAAAATTTTCATTCAAAATCCTTTATTTGACATGTCATTTTGAGCAAAAAGAACATGAAATGTGTAGTTTTCTTAATTATATCTATATGCAAAATGTGTACTTTTTGTCAAGTGTTTAAAATTATTATTATTATAGTGACAATTATTTCATGGTTATTGAAGTATTAATTAATGAAAAATGGTTAAATAACCAACATTAAAAAATGTGGACTTAAGAGATAAGAAAATTTGAAGTGTCAAAAATATATCCTCCTTAAAAAAGGTCGATGTTATGTCAACGTTTTCAAAAATTAGCATGAAAATCACCAGCATTTAAAAAAAATTGTCCATACTTAATACATAAAAAAAATTAAGTGTCAGAAATATGCACCCCCCCCCACCAAACCCACAAAAAAAAAGTCGATGTAGCATCAACACTTTTCAAAATTGGCACACTTAATACATAAGAAAATTTAAAGTGTCTAAAATATGCTTATCCAAAAAAAAGGTGATGTTGCATCAACACTTTTCAAAATCGGCATGAAAATCGTGATTTGTTGCGACCTCTAAAAAAACGAGAACTCGATACAGTTCTCATTTAGTTGGTAACTTTATTTTTCCTCTTCCTCATAGCAGTGAAAGGATTGGGTATAACTCTCAAAGTCGTGATTTAAATTAAGAGGATAAAACACCTTTGTCTTTTTGGGGAGGACCTCCCATTATCACTCCAACAATTTGTTGATGACCCCTTGTGAAAAGATGTCCCAACAAACCAAGAAGTCAGGGGCTTATCTCAAGTTCTAGAGGAATTCTCCCTCGCCTCAGGTATGGAAACCAATAAGGATAAATCTATTTTTTTTTATTTAATACCCCACTTGCTGTGCTGAACCATATTTCCAAGTTGCTTGGTTTCCGTATTCGTAACTCGACCTCGAAATATTTGGGGATAGTTCTATCAAGCACAACCTGTGGGTGGATATAATAAGTAAATTTAGTAGCAAAAATGGCTTGCTAGACTCTTCACTCCCTCAAGATATCAGGAAGATTATTTATTCTCAAACTAGTCCTTCAAGAACTTCCAATTTATCTTTTCTAAGCTCTCATGGCACTCTGCTCCATCATTAACTCTACACAAACTCTTAAACGTTCCTTCTGTAGAATTTCTAGAAATCTAGCTATGGTACCATTAGAAAACTTCTACAAATCTAGCTTTGATACCATGTATAAAGTCTTGTAGATTCACAAGCTAATGCAATTTGCTAAAGCAAGAGACAAGAATCTACTTCTACTCTTTACAGCGGAAGCCCATAAACATCGAGCAAACAATAATCAATAGAGGAAGAGAATCAAAGGCACATAACACAATAAATATCTGGGGAAAGCCACAACTCAAAACCCCACTATCTGTTTTGTATTAATCTGGAAAATCAAGATGAAATTACAATGCTTGTTCTCTCTAGAACAATCCCATCACTCAACAAATTCAATCTCCAACTCATAAGAAAGATCAAGGCCAAAGCTTAACATCTTCACAAGCTCTCCAAGTCTCTATTGCAATGCATAATTCCTATGGAGGATAGCTTGTATTTAAAGGGAAATAAAGCCTCTAAAAATTGCACAATCCCTTAAGGATCAGTTCCTAAATGCATGCACTATCTTTTTTTTTTTTTGTAAGCTGAGGTGGTACTCTTTCTATTACTGGATAGAAAATAAAACATAACATAGTATCAAAACCATTATTAACTCACCCTCATGGGGAAACCGAGTAGTTAAGCCATCTATAGTTTTTAATGGCCGACCAAAAATAAAATGCCCAAAGTCTGATAATCCTAGCAAGATTATCATCCTACTAGTCTGCATAATCCTACTAGTCTGCATAAAATATATTTCCCTATCTAAAGCATGCAAAAAACTATAGTTAATAAGACTATGAGCTTTCCTATACATATCTTTTGTCAAACATCGTCCATTGCAGGTTGCTGGTTTGCTCCTCCATCTGCACCCTGGTGAGCTCCCTTCAGCAGCTGGTGTATTTCATCTAGTTTCTCCTCTTGCCTCTCCAGAGCAATGCGGATGAAACTCAATTCCCTACGCATATCAGGGCCACCCTGCGCAATCTCCACCATCTCAGTAGCAACTTGCTCTAATGCTTTTGCCAGCAGCCTTTTCATTACCCAGTAAATATGAAGAGATTGTTTGAACAGAGACATTCTGCCCCTGGTGTTGCCTGGATCATGCAGCAGGAATTCCCAGTCCTCCATTTCTTCATCAGATTGGTCTTGGAGAGACTCTTCCTCCAGATGTTGCATAATTCTTCTAACTTCTGGATTTGTATTCTGCTGATAAGCCCTCTCTGCCCGACGAATTCTCTGATTCATCGTCCTCCTCGTTTTTTTGGCTGGTCCCGCTTCCTGCTTGGAGTTCTCGCCTTCCTCGTTTGCCTTCCTGCTCTGTCCCCGACCCCTCTTACCGCCCGAATCCATTCCGCTTCCAGGACCCCTATCTCTTCTTCTCATGCCGTATCGCCTTACTTTCGCCACCTGCGGAGCAGGGTGGTCTTCCTTCAGCTGCTGGTGCTCATCGTCTGCTAATCCGCCCTGTGTGTTAGACCTCCTGTTACCCTCGCCTCGGGGCTCCTCCTCCTCAGACTCGTCCGCAATCTCCAAAATCTCAGTTGGGTGCTCCTCGTTCGCAATTGCCTTACCTTTCCGATCCTTGTTCTTGTCAATTGCACTATACTGCTCCTCTGTCACCCTGGTTTTCAGCCGGGTTTCCATACTAACTCCGATTCTGCCGCAGGGAATACTCTGATGCCGAGTAAGCACTCTCCTGTTTCGCTGTCTCACGGCTGTGCTGTCCGCTGCTCGCCGAGTTGGGGAGAGACTAAATAGCTGCTTTTCCTTCCCCGTTTGGGTATTTATCAGCTCTCCGCCCTCGACGTATGCCTCTGAATCGACTTTACATTGCCGCCGATTATTTTCCGGGATGATGCCTCCTCTGGCCATCATTCTATGATTAACGTCTGCTGTCGGAGGATCTGACATGCCGCTCCACCCTCCTCTCCGATCGCGGGCATTTATTATTTCACATTGGGGGTGATCCTGTGACATTCTCCACGCACGCCGCCAATGTACTACTCTGTACCCTGTCATCATATCGCCCCTCTGTCCAAACTGACCTGTATTCATTAAGCGGGATCTCCACACCCGCTCATCCATCCAGCTCATTGATCCCCGCATTCTCGCTCGTTGCTTGATCATGATCTTCATTTATGATTTTTGCCAAGTCCGCCCACTCCCTGCTACCGCGCACCGCTTTCCATTGGCTGTCTACAGTGCTGCCACGACCTTTACATCCCCAATTCGCCATGAAGTCGGCCGCGCGGTTCCCTTTCCTCCTGACGTGATTGATTAGTTTGTATTCAATCCTTTTTAATAGATCCGCTATCTCCTGGACGATTCCAGCCGTTCTCCAGCTACTTGTAATCTTTTCCCAATCTCTCCCATTGCTAAGCTTCTTCAACATTTCAACCACGATCTGGGAGTCACCAAAAATTTCCAAATTTGTATATCCATTTCTTAAAGCAATTCGCAGCCCCTGGTGAATCGCCCAAAATTCAGCCTCGTTGTTTGTCATTTCTCCACCCCAATCAGCATAAATCCACCTTACCTGCTTTTGACTATCACGGAAAATGCCACCGAAACCAGCATCGCCAGGGTTCCCTTTCGATGCTCCATCGAAGTTTAATTTGATGAAGTTTTCTCTGGGATAGCTAAATTTGTCAGAATTTTGGGTTCGCGCATTATGTCTGGTGTTCTGCTTGTGATGAACCATCTCAAATTTTAGGTTTAAATTGTTCAAGATCATCTCCTCAGGCTGATTTGCCTTCCAGTCCTCCACGTCCCATTTCTCAACCAGGATTGTTTCCCTCATTAATTTGACCGCTCGTCTCCAAATTATTTCCGGATCCTTTAGTTTGTTCTGGAACACTCGGCGGTTCCTCTCTTTCCATATCATCCATAGCACGAACCCTGAGATGAGATTCCATGCTCTGCTAACAACTTTACATTGGAATTTCTCTTTATTCCATTGGAAAATTATTTCGTTGAAATCTCTGGGACCTATCTCAGATTTGCCAAATATTCTTCTTGTATCCATCCAAAGTTTCTTTGCGAACGAGCAGTTAATCAGCAGGTGATTTCGGGTCTCCACTTCAGTATTACAGAGACAACATCTCGACGGGCCACTAAAGCCTTTTTTTTGAATTCTGTCCCAAGTTAAGATCTTATTCTTAGTTGCAAGCCATATGAATAGGGATACTTTCGGCCACCAGTTGCTTCCCCATATAATCTTCCAATCTAGGTTCTCCTCAGCTATGGCCTGCGTGTCTGTTAAGTAGTATGCCTCTTTGATGGTGAAAGATCCTTTCATGGAGTTCCCCCACCTAAGAAGGTCCCTTCCAGTGCGAGCTCTAATTTTCCTGGAATCCACCTCTTTCATATAAGCCTCTTGTTGTTCTTGATTTAGCTCCCTGTCCCACTCAATCGGTTCTGTCCATTTTCTCCAGATTCCATCCAGATCATTTTCTTTCCAATAGTCTCTGACACATTTTCGATTTCCTTCTATTCTTTCCTGAAGCTGTTGGACCATCTGAATTTTGTTCATCCTTTCTTTCTGCTGCCATTTGTCATCCCAGAAATTAGCTTCCTCTCCACCTCGAATCTCCCAGAATGTATAATTCTCAACCAAATCTCTGTTTTGACGAGCTAGATCCCAGATTGCTGAACCCCTGGGGGTTTCTCTCTGCCTTAAAATCTCAACTATTGTGTCAGGCATATTGTATTTAGTTTTCCAAATGGCTTTCCACAGGTCATTACCCTCTCTTAACCAGCGCCACCAGAGCTTCGCTCCTAGCACTTTGTTGAGTTTTTCCGGGTCCCGTAAACCCAATCCCCCTTTTTCCTTCCTCTCTGTTAAGTGACTCCAAGAAACTAAGGCCCATTTTTTCTGCTGATTTGCACCCCCCCCCCCCCCCAAATAAATTTTCTTATGATCTCTCTAATCTTTGCACAGACTCCTAAAGGGGCCGCCATTATCGACAAGGGATATATGGGGATAGCTTGGAGGACTGATTTCGCCAGAACCACCCTTCCTGCCATGTTTAGCACTCTAAAGGCCCAATTCGCCACTTTGTTTCTCAGCTTGTCCAAGACTCCTTGCCAATTTTTCATCTTTTTGGAAGTGAAGTCCAATAAATTCCCCAAGTATTTCGTAGGCAACTCTCCTCTCTTAAAGCCCAACAGTCTTATAAGGTGAGTTTTAACCTGTTCCATAGTATTAAATATGAAAATACATGACTTATCTCTATTAATTTCCAGTCCAGAAGCTTCAGCAAATAGGTCCAGAATTCTCTTAAGTTGTCTCACTTCCTTAACAGTTGGTTCCCCAAATAGCATGATATCATCAACGAATTGCTGATGAGTTAAGGGCAAATTATTACCCCAAAGCTGTAAACCTTTGATTTTATTCGCTGCTCGTTCTTTTTTAATAAATCGACCCAGGCCTTCAGCTGCCAATATGAAAAGAAACGGAGATAATGGGTCTCCCTGTCTAATTCCTCTAGACGCATTAAAGGTTTTCGAGGGGGTTCCATTAACAAGAATGGAAAAGTTCGGAGTAGAAATCAGACTATGAATCCACTTAATCCACCGCCTGCTGAAGCCAAAACTTTCAAGGACTTCTTCCAAATAATTCCAATTCAGTCTGTCATAAGCTTTCGACAGATCTAATTTAATCATCATACCCTTTTGCTTTTTCATTTTTAAAGAGTGAATAACTTCTTGGGTTACTACAAGGCCATCTAGGATTTGTCTACCTTCAACAAAGCCCGTTTGTTCAGTAGATATTAACTTGTCCAGCAAGGGTTTCAATCTTTTGGCGATCAAGGATGTTATGATCTTGTAGATAACATTACACAATGCTATGGGTCTAAAACCATTGGCATCTTCTAAATTATCACCCTTAGGAATCAGAGCATAGAAAGTAGAGTTAATGGCAGGCCATACCTTTTGGTTCATCCAAGATTCTTCTATCAATTCTAGGATCTCCTGTCCCAGAAAGTGCCATCCCGCTTGGTAGAAATCAACCGTGAAGCCATCAGGACCTGGAGCAGTACCTTTTTTCATAGATTTTACAACTTCTTCTATCTCTTCTAAGTTAACAGCTCTCATCAGAGCCTTATTTTGGTCTTCTGTAACTAAACGAGGAATGGCCGAACATATTTCCTTTATTTCTCCCGATCTGTCAACTTGAGGTTCTGTTAGGATATCTTTATGATGATCCACCAGCACTTGCTCAATCTCTCCTTGCTCCACTACTCTATCACCATTCTTATCTTTGATGGATAAAATCCTGTTTCTTTGTCTATGTTGAATCATAGCCTGATGAAAGAATTTTGTGTTCCTTTCCCCCTCCCTTAACCATTTTATTCTTGATTTTTGCCGCCATAGAACTTCTTCCTGCTTTCGTCTTTCCTCTAGTTTTCCAAGAATTACCCCTTCTTCTCTAATGCTCTCCTCTGTTCGACCTTCCGTTATTATCTTTTGTTGCAGTGATTCCATTTCCCCCTCCAGTTTTTGTTTGTCTTCCATAATGTTACCAAATTCCTCCTTGTTCCATTTCTTAATTCTCCCTTTCAACTCCTTCAGTTTCAATTGGAAAGTATGCATCTTTCCTTTTCCCTGAACTGTACTTTGTGTCCACCATTCTTCCACTTTCTTTAAGAATCCTGGGTCCCTTAGCCAGAAAGCTTCAAATCTGAACGGTCTTCTTCCACGATTTCTTTTAATATCCACCTCCAGTCTAATAGGTCAATGATCAGATCCAAGGGATGGCATGATCTTCGCTTCAACGAAAACATCCTTGTTCATAATAGCTTCTGATACTAGGAAGCGATCAAGTCTCGATGCTATTTGATTCTTACCTCCCCTCCTATTGTTCCAGGTGCATATCCCATTAATAGTCTGGATGTCTACTAATCTTAAATCATCTATCAATTCATTGAACATATCCATGAAGTGATCTGACTTTCTTATCCCTCCTTTTTTCTCCTCTAGGGATCTGATTAAATTAAAATCGCCTCCTATAACCCAAGCAGCCTCTGGATAAATTCTACGGATTATTTTCATGTTGTTTATAAAGCTTTCTTTTTCTCCTGGGGAATGAGGGCCATAAACCCCTGAGATGACAACCTTTTCTTTTGTTCCTACTATTCTACCAATGCCTGTAAGGATTCTATTCATACTGGTCCAGCCTTCTAGGATGATATCATTTGGATTCCACAAAATTGCAATACCTCCCGCAGAGCCAATAGCATCTTGCCCCATAACTTCGTATTGAAGTTTATTTTTGTCGATTATTCCTTCCAACTGCTGCACTGTAATTTTCGTCTCCTGTAGAATCATAATACTGGGCTTCTCCTTTTTCAATTTCTCCTTCATATACCTCTGTTTTCCTTTACTATTCAAACCCCTAATATTCCAGCTGATGACAATCATTTAAAACTTTTGATAGGATGGGAAGAATACCTCTGACAGAGGTATCACTTTGCCTGAGTTTATCAACGTTTCTCCCACAGTCTGAATGGTTTCACTCAAAGTTTTCCGACCTCTTTTCCTACTGTTTTTGCCAGAGCCGTCCATTCCCATCTTTCCATTCCCTTGTTCGTTTCCTATAGTTATCTGCTTATCCATGTTCTCCCCTTTTTTTTCCTTGTACTTCTGAAATGCTTCTTTGTACAGTTGTTTCTGCTTCTCAGGTATGAATCTGCTATCTAGGTGTTTCCATTCCTGAATTAACTGTTTCATGATTTTTTCCTCCTCCACCTCGTTTTCTATCTGGCTTTCCACTTCCATCTGGGATTGAATTGTTACAATTTCTGACTTTCCCTCAACCCGTTCTTCAACTGTTTTCCCCATATTTGCGTCTTTTCCTTTATTTTCATTTACAATTTCCATTGGTGTATTTCCAGGATCTTCATCGTCCTCCAGATTTACTTCGTAATCCTCGTTCTCGTTCTGTAGGATTTGAAACTTGTTTTGACTTGCTGTATGAAGGGGCTTTTCTTGTGACTGGGTTTTGGGACCCTCTTTGCTCTGTTTCTTTCTTCTTGTGACCTGTTGAAAGCCCCTGTCTGCCTCATCCATTTTTTCTGAATTTCTTTGATATTCCTCTTGACTTCTCTTTGACTCCTCTTCCTTATTCAAAGGGCATTGCCTATATAGATGGCCATACTCATGGCACTTGCGGCACCTGAACGGAATATGTTCATAATCTATTGGCTGTTGCCAGATTTCGTCATGATATTCCAGCTCGATATGCTCCGGGAGGGGTTCTGCTAAATTCATGTAAACACAGAGCCTTGCGTATGAAGTATATTTGCCTCGTTTTGTAGCTTCTGCAATTTTAACAAAGCCCCCGATTGTTTTCCCAATCCCCTCTAGTATTTCAGGATCCCAAAATTCCACTGGGAGCCCGAACAATCTAACCCAGATTGGGGCGGCTAGCATTTTTTCTTTTTCTGGGTTATATCTTTCTTCCCAGTATTTCATGAACATGCCCGCATTGTTCATGAAGTACGATCCTTCTTCGAAAACCCTATCCTTGTCCTCCAGATTCGCAAAGATGGTTGTGAAAAACCCTTTTGCTCCCAATTTCAGATCTATATGGCCCTTTGGTCTCCACCTTTGGTCAATCCATCTATATAATTCCTTCTCAGTTGGCCAATACCCTATGAATTTACATATCAGGGCATGGTCCTTCATATAGCAGTTGTATTCCTCAAGTTTATTGCAGGGAATGACATATCTAGGTTGTTTTTGTGCCCTTGGAAGGCATTTTCCTCCCATCCTCTTTTGCCATTGGTTACCCATCACAGGTGCATAGTTTTCCTTTTGATTACGCTGCATTCCACTTACACTGGTTTCCCCTGCTACAACATTTTTGAAGGAGGGGATCTCTCCCCTCCCCTGTTGGTTTTCCATTTCCCCGTTAGCTCTTATCTCTTGATGTTTAACCTCACTTCTCAGCTGAAAACTTCTTACTTGATATGCGAATGTTGCGAAATTACCTTACTCAATCTACCTTCCGTGCCTTTCTTCGTCTTCTGCCCCGCGATTTCCGCCTGCCGTTCCAGGCTGCTGCGCCGTCTGCAAACCCTAACCTGCACGCGCCCGCATCCTCTCCTTCATCTAAATGAAATAATCGAGAACTTGAATGCATGCACTATCAGTGCAACTCAGAATAATCTAAAACAAATAATACATTGGCCCTGCACTCTAGTCTCAACTGGGTCTTTCTAGGATCCAACATGCATGAGTTTTTGATGAGGGAATCTTCAGTTAACTGGAGTAGCACTAGTTGAGTGCACTAATGCATCAACTGATTGTTAACTCACTTTTGTTCCTCAAACAATTTGGAACTAATTTAACTCGACTTAACTCAGTAAACTGAGTTAACTAATTACCACTCATACTTAACTCATCTTGGACCCCTATAATATAGGGAGATGACTTCAGAAAGACTTCCAACTCGAAATTCCTAAGTTAATTAAGTCAACTCACTCTAGTTAACTATTACAAGTTGCTATGAGAATAAAATTCGATTTTAATTCTTAGTTTAATTCAAGGACAAATTAAACTTGAATTTTTGGATTCTATTTTTATGTCCCATTGTTGTTGCCATACCAATTACAACTACTCAGGCATATTCAACTCATGTCCAGTCTGAAGCTGACAGAGCTACCAACTTCATTGAACGCATTCAACACATTCGCCAACAGGGCCATGACATATTGGATAGAGCAAATTTTAAGTACAAACAACATCATGATCAGCATAGGGTGTCACACAAGTTCTAGGTGGGCGACAAAGTTGATGAGCGCCAGTATTGCAACAAGGATGCTGCAACTCCTGGGCTACCAGCTTTACTTATCAACCGAGGGTTCGTACAAAATTGGAGGTGACAATGCTATATGCACAAGTAAAAGTGATGGTTCTGCCTGTTGTCATTGTTCAGCTAGTCAGAGACCACTGGGGTTCCAAGCCAGACTTTTATAGAGTCGAAAGAAGATTGATTCTTTGATGGAAGAAGGGCAAATCTACTCTAAGAGAGTTACTCTACTGCAGTAATGGAAAAGGCCAACATGTAATGCTAAACCACACCATACCCTAGTTAATCGTTTAAGAAGCTATGCTAAGCAGAATTGCTAAATCAACAATAAACAAATGCTACTATCTAAGTTGCAGAAGTAAAAAGCATTAAACCATACTAATGTGCAAGCAAAGAAACTAAACTAAATTTGTCTTCATTTTTTTGGTTTCTCAGGAAAAATCAAGTATGCAAACTAATTGTTCTGTGGATGTGACAGGTGGATGGAAGGTGTTTGAGGATGGTGTCATGCGGAAAGAGTCAATTTTGCGGACAAAACCGACCTCCCTAGAAACTAAGGCTTTTCTAGTGACAAACAAAACAATCAAGCACTATCTTTCCCTAAATATGCATTTAAAATAAGAGCAACCAGGTGTTTAAGGCTTACCTTTAGTCCAGCGCTGTTTGTAGCAGCCAAGCCTCTCCGATCCAGATGAGCTCCTCTCCTTGAAGCCTGCATACACAAACAAGCAAACGATTACATAGCACCTGAATAACTCATATAATAAAACATATTCATCATAAAGACCAAGGAGTTTATGAAACAAATTATATATAACAACTTGTTGAGAAAAATGAACTTAATTGTATTAATTGGAGACAAAAGAAACCTTACAACCAACGCATTGGTGTTGTGCAGGTCCCTCCCAGGGTCCAACAAGAGTTCTCCTCTACTTTGATCAGCTCACCCACTTCCAAATGAAGCTAAGAAAGGAATGTGATCTCTCCTCTCAAGCTCCCTAAGGGAGTCCTAATTTCAGCAGCATCTACCCTTAGGAATGTTTAGCTTTCAACCTCCCTTGCCTCTGGCCCAATGCCTGTATTTATAATGCTTTGGAAGAAGTTAAACAGGTCCACCATCAATGGGATAAGCCCCTCTTTCAAAGGGATAGCTCCCCTCTTCATGGGATAAGTTCCTCTTTCATTGGGATGCATGAACCATCTCGAGGCGCTCAATCCACGTCAAACCATCTTCTAGAATGCTCTAGAATTGACCGCAAGTAAGTTTTTTGAAGTAAAACTTGCGCCTTTTGACTTTTACAGGGGTACGCACCCACCCCTTTACAGACAGAGCGTACAAGTACGCAGGTATTATGTACTTGAGGTGCAGGCCCGCAGGTAAGAGTAAGAGAAAGTGCGGAACCAGAGTTATGTTGATTTTTTAAAGGCTTTCTCTCTTTTTTGGAGTTTGACATGACGAGCAGAGGTATAAGACTTGCCAAGGAGGACAGTATGGTTATTGATGAAGCCATACTGACTGCAAATAGTCATGGTGACAAATTTTAGTGTAACAGATGGCTAGAAGGTTTATGGAGTGGTTGAAAGGTGTGGAGGGGTCCTAGGAGGCTTTTTGTGACTTTCTAGAGGTTTCCCATCAATTTGGCCTAAAAACAGGCCGTTTCAGGAAAACCTACAGGATGTACTAGAAACCTACAGGATGATCTTGTAGGAATTACAAGAAACCTATAGGATACAGCCGAGAGCTAATTGTGAGGCGTTGGAGGTGTTGGGAAGCTTAGGAAAGGGGTGTGATGGGTGGAATGGAGTGTTAGAAGGTCTAGGAGCACTCAGGAGTCAATATCCAAGAGAAGAGATGACTAGATTCGCTCAATGTGTTTAGGGAAATTTAAATGAAAAATGATGAAAAACTAGTGAGGGTGATGGTGAAATGAGGGATGGCTAAGGTGGATGAAGTGGAAGGTGGCTGCTGGTTATGAAGTCTTGGTCTCCTCCTGAGGTACCTGCTCTACATAAAACATGTGTGTCTTCCAAAAAGAACTATGCAACAAGATACATTTTTCATAAACTAGAAAAGCATGAATCAACTGCCTATATTATGCATGAATAAAGTTGTTGAAGGGAATGAAAGCATGAGTGAGATCTTATTGCAAAAATGGAGATGGAAAAGGATGACAATGAAATCTACCTTGCAACATTAACCAACTACTGAATTAAAGACAACAAACTCCAAAGCTCATAAAAGAACTAGAAATTTGTGTTTTTGGGGCTGCTGAAGGGTCCCTTCCTCAAGTCATGGTCCCAGAGGGAGGAAGTGAGGCCGAGACACCTGCTGAAAACCTTGTGGTGATCCTTTTTCTCCTTGCTAACCTGCTACTTGAAAGAAGGCACAAATGGAAGCAAACTATCACACAACCAATCTGATCTACACTACTTGTAATGGAAATGCATCTACTAAGCAAACTAACAACTAAGCTATGAATCTACACTAAGCATACATGTACAATAAAGACTAGCCTTGGCTGCTAGGGTTGGGCCCTAACCCAAGAGCTTCAGCCCTCTATGTTAACTCAGTGCTGGCTCAAAACAAAACTCATTTTTATTACCAAAACAATATATTACATCAAAATAATTGTCACAAGTCTTGCAGCTCGAAAAATAGAGTAGAGTTTTACAATAAAAAATTCGAATCCTACTGAGGTCCTAGGCCTCTCTACTTATACATCTGAAGTCTCCAACGACTTCCTTAAAATTAGGGAGGCTCGGCTCCCAAACTTGAGATAAACTGGTGCTTTGTCTTTCACTTGCTTGGTTGCCTTCTAGTCCTCATGATTTGGTTGTTTATACTACGAGATGATGGAGGAATATTCGAATGGAGGGGTAGTAAATGAGGAGGATTTTCCTCCTATAATCCCTCTCCCTTGTCCCATTCGAGTTTTGACCTTGGTCTTTGCAAAAATTCCTCGCTTTTCTCCTTTAATCCTGCATTAAATGCACATTAGACCACAAAGCAAAATATTCAACTCTAACTCATCTCATAAACAAAATATAATCAAAAGTATGCAATAAGTTATGAGAATAGTTGGTTTGACTAAACTAGGAGGTGAATTAAGGCCCATATAATTACCCAATGATGAGGCTCATCAAAAGTTTGGTTACATTTGTAGAAAGAGTGCCTCGTTATGGCCCACCACAAACTTCTCCTGCTCCGATATGGGCCTACACCATCAAAAATGCCATAGGGGACAATGCTTTCGAGCTCAAAATTCCACCGTTCCTTGGCCTGCACCCAATATTCAATGTGGATCGGTTGCAACCATACTTTCCCCCATTATTAGACACATCTAACATTACTGAGCATATGACACCAACAAAACTCAACCCAAGTTGCATCGAACAAGACACAACTGATAGGATCATGGACACACATATCAAGAACACTCTCTAGAAGAAGATCCAACTATATCGAGTTATCAAAGCAGACCAACTCCTTCATCGGGGCAAGTGGCTCACTAGGGACCAGGTTCAACAAAATTTTCCTCACTTCATGGAGGCTTTGCACACAATGGGGACCATTGCTTCCTAAGGGGGGAGGACTGATCCAGGTGGATATTGGTGGCCACCCACCTATTCCACCTGGACCTCCAGTTGGTTTCATCTATTTCCTTGATTATAACACAATTTATTATTTTTAGCAGTTTTTTGGGTTTTTAACTTCCAAAGTTGTTTTGACCCCCTAAACGACATTTTTCTGAGGTCATGTTGTCGTTGCTACAACACCCTCCAAAATTTCACTACATCCAAATTTGGGAGCCTACTTCATTGACATATCAAATTTTGCCTTGGTCGTCAAGTGTTGTTTTGCGTTGTTTCATATGTATGAAGTGTTCTTGAATGTTCTCATGAATGTTCTCAAGTGTTGTCGCATTGACTAGAACATCTCTATATGCATTTCATGGTCATAACATCAATGTTGTTGTAAAACAACACTTTCAGTTTGAAGTTGCACATACTCCACTAGTTATACTTGGGGAATGTGCATAAAGTGGCATTTTGATGTATATTCATTGTTGATCAAGCTTGTCTAAGTTTTCTTGATGAGTTAGTATGTGTCGCACATGGTTTTATGTCTAGAACTCATCTTGCTCACCCCTTGACCAATCATCCAGACTTAGACAAATTTCAGTTGCAAAATGAGCTCATTAAGGGTAAGAGTGAATGAGTGCACTCCAAAGCCTTGATGTGAGACCCTTTGTTGTTTGAAAGTGCACCCTGTGCCCTTCAAGAACCAAGTCTTCCTTTGAGAGCACTCCTTCGACCTGAAGGAATGCACCCTCCTTGGGAGCACTCCTTCGACCCGAAGGAATGCGCCCTCCTTAAGCACATGAGTGCACCCTGAAGACCTTAAGCTCCACACTTCAACCTTCCACAATGCACCATGCACCCTCTTTACCCTTTGATACCATGAGTACACCTCTAAGGCACGAAGCATCATCCTTTAGCCTTCAGACTTAGTCCAAGATTCACGAGGGTAATCCAAAAGTCATGAGGATATGAAAGGTCATTCCTCTTGCTATAAAAGAAACATTATAACTCAAGCAAGGGGTTTTTGAAGGCTTAAGCTTTGGAGAGCTAGTATTGGCTTCTCTACTTGGCATAGGAGAGAAAACTATTCTTTGGAGAAGCAAGAAGTGACTTAATGTTCCACTATTGGAACTAGTATTTGCCATTGTAATTGATGTACTTGCATATTTCACCTTATAATTGGATCTCTGTGAGCCAACACATTTTCATGCATGTATCTTTAGGACAATTCTTGGGATGTTTACGGTATATGCTGTGTTCATATGTACTAGAGAAATTGAACTAGTTTGGTGGGTTCGGTACTTATCTTGTTGAATGTCTGTTGTATTTGCCTTAATATCATTATGTGAAGTATTTCACTAACAAATCTTTTCATGCTCTTGTTTGCCTATTCTAGGATATTACTATTACTTTCCTCTTAGAGACTCACTTTTTGTCTCCCCTCATGAAGGTCTCCATTTACGTCGTGCATTTGGTGCTTCATAATGTCATCCTTATTTCTTATTCAAGGTTTATGTATATAACCTCTTATGTTATCCGTTGAAACCAAGACAAACCTTTGAGTTATGGCGGTTGAGGTGATACTCCGGATGGGGCTCCTACTCCAAACGGTGCAAGGTCTAGTTGGGACTTCACATCGAGGAGACCCCCTGTATGTTGGCGTCGGGTGGTATCCAACACCGTCAACATTCTGGCACTAGAAGGAGGGCTAGATAACAAACTATGCCCATTGAGTATGTTTGAATCTCTTATTTATAATGGTTCATCCTCAAATCATACTCTCGGGGTGTTTCTATAATTTGTCTATTAGTCAACTTGTAATCCCCGACAGGCCTCTTCATGTCCTGTCCCAATTGAAGTTTGATAGTGGGGATGGAGCATTCATAGTCGAACACATTTCCGATTTTCTTAAATTTTGTGAATATTATGAAATTGATGATGAAGAGTTTGCTTGTGTGCTTTTCTTCCTCACCCTTGAAGGTCGTGTTAATCAATGGTGTCATACTTTACCATCTGCCTCTATCCACTCTTTTGATCAATTCCTCAAGGAGCTTCATCAAGATTTTGATAGGTATGATTATCGAGATGTTTTAAAAAGGATTGATCAACTAAGGATGTGCCCTAATGAATCAATTGAGGATTTTTCTAATCGTTTCCTTCACTTTTGTTATGAGTTTCCTGGAGAAAATTTGGATTGGTATTTCCTTAAAAGGAATTTTGAAAGTTTGATTCAAATATCTTTATATGACGAATATAAACCCCTTGATGTTTATGTTCCCCCAACTTTCAGAAATCTTGAGACACCTTTAATTCCGGAGAAGAAACCTACTATCCCTTTTGTTCCTTGTCCTCCTCCTTTTACAGTACCAATTTGGGTGCCTCCTTGTGATAATGTTGAAGTTGGGTAATCTAGAAAAAAATTCCTAATCCGTCTTCCCAACCTTATCCCACTCTCCATGATTTAGATCTGATGGGGGAAACCTTGGAATGGTTCATGGAGCCCAAGGTTAAGGCTAAATCCCTCGATCTGTCAACATGGTATTGACACTCATAACTCTAGTCTTGAATCTGATTTGGACTCCTATCATCCTCTATCATATTTTTCTCATAACCCATTATCCCTTGATCCACTTGATTAGTCTTCTCCTGCAAATTCTATATTTTCAAATCTAAAAAGTGATCATGTCCAAGGTAGTCATTTTTCGCAGGTAGAGGAGTAGGGAGGTGAGGATTCTTTCGATCTTTCTTCTCTTTTTCAAAATCTTCCATGTCAAGATAATGTTCTTCCATCCTTGGTTGATTTTTAATCTAAAAATCTCAGTGATAAATCTTGAACAAGAGCCCTATAATAACAAGACACAAAAGCTTCCTTGATAGGATCCTTCTTGCTTGAGTCAACAATAGTCAAACCTCTACTTTCTTCCTTCTTCTCGGATTCCCTTCAGATTCGACTTCATTTTCTTTGCTTCAGACCTGCAACCTTTTCGGGCTCTTTGGAAACCATAGTTGCAGCACATATGAGAGATATATGGTTATTTAACTCCTCATTCTTCTTTGCTTAGAGTGAATGGCGTTCTCCTCCAACTCGGCTTAATGAACTAACTTATATCCTTCTTGATTTGATTTCTATCACAACAAGACACACTTTGGTTTCTTCTACAGTAACAACAATCCTCTCCTTCACACGTGTGAGAGTATATCAACCCTAAAACGGTCCCAAAACACTCCTAAATACTTCACTATTCTCCTGCTTTCTTCACTGATGATTAGGCTTCTTCCCAAGTGACATTCACACTCTTTATTTCAGACTTCACCTTGACCAAAATTTTTCCTTTTGAACTACGGTTGATTTGCCTATTTATAGTTGTTTCCCATGATAATAAGTTGACTTAACAAGGAGCTAAGCTGACGTGTCTTTTGGAGAGGTTTCATCACTTTATTTAAGTTCGACTTGCTAGGATATGCTTGTGCTCATCTTGGAGTGATCAAATATTGATCAATGACCTAAGTGATAACTCAAATTTCAAAGTGTTTGAAAGAGTGTTGAACCTGAGCGACGAGATAGATCTCGTCTTCCTAATTCCAGTGCCATGAAATGTTCGAAAAACCGACACCGTATGAAGGAGTTATCTCAATTTGAAAGGTCCAGTAAACTGCAATTTTTTGACATTTGACCAAGATTAATTTGGTTTTTGGGAAAAATTAAAAAAAGTATATTCCAAGGAATGTTCCCTAGAATATTCTCTTTTGGGGACCAATCAGGTGCTAACATGTGGCAACCTCGGAGGCTGCCATGTGGCCTTGGAATGGTTATGCAAAATTTGTATAAGTCCGATGGAATCGAACCCGCAACCTCTGGCAAGACAGGACAACGCTCTACCAACTCCGCCCGACGTTGTTTCTCAACATATATTGGATACATGGCATATTTGTTTTGTAATGGTTGGAGAATTGGGGGTTACAACATCCAGCGGTCTTACCCGCCGGTCCCCATAAACTGTTCACATGTCCTGATGCTAACTTAACTGTCGTTTGCAAACAATTTACATGCGGTTGCATGTTAATACAACCGCCAGCTCTATGGAGGATTAGTGCCCACATATGCACGCCCAATATTTATTGTAACGGCTACCTCCGACGGTTCAGCTTGGTGGAGCGGATAAACTTAGGCGGATATGCTATGTTTATCCGGAGTTAGGTGCAGTTCACCAAGTTTGGTGGAGTATCCCTAGGGGATATTGACTAAATGCACTCCAGGAGCAGTTTTCGACCAGAGAGAGTGAAACAAGAGGCTAGCTAGGCTAATTGGAGCCTTCTGAAGCCAATGGAACAATCCATAGAAGCTGAAGAAGTCATCTTCATAGATATTTTCATCCAGGGAGATTTTGGAGCTCAGGGCCACCAGGGGTTGGAGGCAATTGTAGGAGCTACCAATACTCGTTCTCAGCGAACCAATAGTCATTCTTGACTGTAATGAGCATTTTGAATCCATTGTAGGGATTTTCAGAAGCATTTGAAGACTTCTAAAGGCCGAGATGCTACAGGGAAGTTTTAGGCAGCCTAGTGCCAACCGTGGAGGAAGGCCTAGTTTGGGGATGTAGTGCTAATTTTGAGCAAAGGATTAGTCTATTTTTGGTGTCTGATATGTGCTGGAGACACTAGATGAGGTTTCAATGTTAGTTAAAGAATTCTGGAGGAGTTATTTCCATCAAGAAGCTGAGGGTAGCTTAGAGCACTGATTGAAGGAATCAAGTCTAAGGGAGCTTAGATCTGTTTGCAGAGTGATGACAACCATGACAGGGATATAGATGGTATTATAAGCCCATTGGTTCAGTTCTGTAACCTTTGGAGTTAAGTGTGGAACTTGTAAGAGAAACTTTGCCATAATCCCAAATAGCCAAGTTAAGATGACAAAAGCTCAAGGAGACGTAGCCCACGATATTCAGGTGAACTCCTAGACTAAATTTGCTGTTATGTGTAGATGTTTATTTGCTACATTATATGGTTGTTATATGTGTTTAATGTCATCATAAACAAATGGACTTAAAGAACTTAAACAATTAAAAGAAAAAGACATACACCTGTTTCAAGCATTTAATTCCACAAATGTCATATATAAGCTAGATCATTTATTTGTTTAACTGAGTGGGAGGTTCTTGTAAGCATAACAAGTTATCAAACCCCCATTTCAAATCAGGTGGTATCAGAGCAAGTTGCTTGATTGACAGAGCAATAGGTTGCTTGTTTGACTTGAAAGGTGTTTAAACAGTACAAAGAATTTGACTGTTTGTAAATTGACTATTGCTTGAGTTTGCGAAGGTGAAGGGAAAGCTACTGATAGCTAAGTCTAGGAAAGGACAAGAAGGAAGAAGGGCTGAAGGCATTCACCTTACCGAAAGGACCTCAAGGAAACCCTTGAAGCACAAGAGGGTTTGTTTGCAAAAGGCTGCTTGAATAAGAGTTTGACTCTAAAGCCATTTAGTTCAGAAGTTTTATCAATAGATTTTGAAAGCTTTGTGAATTTTGTTGAAGTTATTTTGTTCATTTTTATAATGACAACTTCTACAAGCGAGTTTTCAAAATCCTCCTCCTTCTTTGATGAAGACATGAAGCGTGACTTGTTCATCATGATGGATATGGTGAAACAAATGTATGAAGATGAAAGGAAGAGCACAAAACTTCGAGAGCAGTTGAATTCCATGAAGGAAGAGAAGCAGTTGCTTTTTGACAAGTTGCAGGAAATGGAGAGCCAAATTCAAATTGCAAATATGAACCTAGAAAGGATGCATGAGATGGAGACATAGCTCCTTGTTGCCAAAGAATCCTTATTCAAGCATCAGTTTGAAGAAGAGGTAAACAATCCTAGTTTGTCTTCAATTTCCTCTAAGAATGTTTATGTTGGTTCTTTTGAAAAACATACAAGAGGTATAGGGTCCAAGTTGATGTCAAAAATGGGCTATGAAGGAAAAGGATTGGGAAAACATGCACAAGGCATTTTTGAGCCAATAATGGTTGAGGAAAGGCCTAAGTATTTGGGTTTTGGATATGGACAATCTTATGGAGAAAGTTCCAAAGCAGCCATGAAGGCAATTGAAACAGTTCCTAGAAGGAGTTTCATTTTAGGTTCTCTACCTCAAGTTTGTAAAGACTGTACTCATGGGGAATGCAATTATTTGAAACATACTTTGCAAGAAGGTGTTCATAAGCATGCACTTGAACAAGGGAGTTGTGAAAGCTCTAAAATCATTGAATAGATTGATGGTGTTCTGAAGGGTGCCACTTCTTCATTCAATTCACCTTCTCATGAAGAAAACAAAGGTGAAAGAGAAAGGTATAAATCTGGTTTCAATCACATTTCTTTTTATTATGTTAAGCATGGTAAATTTCCACATAAGCATTGGAAAGAAATTGCATGTTCCTTTTGTGGTTTGGTTAACCATAGTGTTTCTAGATGTTGGAAGAAAATGGCCACATACAAGAAAATTTTGAAGAAGAGGAGGCAAGAAGCCAAAGGTACATTGGACAAGGCAAATTGTGTTGTAAAGAGGATGAGCATGTGTTTCAATTATTGCCATAAGCAAGGACATATTGCTAAAAAGTGTTGGATTTTGAATCCAACAATGCTTCCACAAAATTTGAAGAAGGTGGAAAAAGAGAATGGAACTATTTATCTTAGCTCCGGTCGCATTCTTCAAATCATCCATCAAATTTTGCTTACTAGGTGTTTCTATCTTCTTGATTCGAGTCATTATTTTTCTAACTTTGAGGACCTCGATATTTAAATGACCGTAACTCTGTAATTTCAGATCTTCAAGTTTTGAAATCATGATCTGTGGTAGTCCTCTGAGTCCTCTTTCTAACCCGACCAGTCTGATCAATATTGGATTCTTCAATAAATAGTTATGCCAAATCTCCTACGATGACCCAATTATAGACTAGTTCAGTAGAACTAAATTGTACGACCTACTACATGTCACTATTTTGATCTTAGGACCTGAAAGTGATACACATAAAACTACAGTCCTTCCTCTTTCTGAAACTTATTACGAATTTTCAATCCGATGCTCAGAGAGAAAGTTATGACGATTTTCCCTAGGTCACCTGTTTGGGATGTAATTCGAGAGCCTGCAAAAACCCTAACTTCCTTGGATCATATCTCCGAAAATATAGCGAGAATGATCTGAAATTCGAACCCAAGCTTCATTAATATTTCGACTCAAATGAATTTTAACTTTAGCGTCTGAACCTTCGTATAAAAACAATTATAGCGAAAATTCCACGATGACCTATTTGAGATGGAATTCTGAAGCTTGCAAAAACCCTAACTTCCTCAGATCATATCTCCGAAAATATAGTGAGACAAGGTCTGAAATTCAGATCCGAGGTTCAGAGCGATCTCTAATCAAATGGGTTTTTTTTTAACTTCTGAAACTTCATAGAAAAAAGTTATAGCGAAAATTCCACAATGACCTGTTTGGAGCAGCGAAACCCTAGAATCCAAAGCTCTGATACCAAATGTTATGCAACCAGCTCACAAAATATAAGAAACTATAGCTCAACGACTTCAAAATCAGCCTCTTCAGGGCAACCTCCTTTACATTACATAAATAAATAGTTCATGGATGATACAAATGACAAGACCTCATTTCTATATATAAGAGTCTAAGGGGTATACTATAATCAGAGTTGGCATAACATTAATAATGTAAGGGCACAACAATAACAATAGTGGGCTTCTATGGGGCACAATAATAACAATATGGGGACTACATGGGCACAACAATATAATAAGGGGGTTTCACTAATAACAATAAGGGTACACTAGTAGTATAGGGACCTAACAACAACAACAAATGAAAAGACCAAGGAAGGCTCCAAAATTTGAGTGTAAGCCAAAATTTTGGAGGGTGTTGCAATAACTACAACATACTCCTAACTATATTCCTAAATTAGTTCCTAAGAAATTACACCTTTATAGATGTCATATCTTTTACAACAATTAGCTATTCTAAAATGTCTCCAATATCTAATTAAATATTCTAGATAATTAAATTTTAGACTCTAAATAATTAAACTACAGTTTATGTATTTTGGATCATCTAACACATAGCGAAGTGATACGATAACAATTTCGTGCATGCAAGGCACAAAATGAGACAATGGAGCATGCATATGTGGAAGAAAAGAAGGAAAAAATATAAAAATATAACTTTCTTCCAAGTTTCCGTAGCAATTTATACATGGCAACGATTTTGATGGTTGAGGATAGACTTCATAAGCTTAATGAACAAATTGTTTTCTTTAACATGTTTTCTTCATGTGCAGGTGAAATTGAAGAAGACAAGAATCATTTGAAGATAAAAGTTGAAGAAATAAATCATGAAATTATCTCAGTTATGCAAACAATATTATTATGTTCTACACAAATTCAAGAAAAAATCAAAGTTCTAGATCAAAACACCATAGTACAATTCAGATGCAAGCCATGTCTACATCCAACAAACAGACATTGGGGCCGAGGAGGAAAATAATTGAAAATAACATCTTATGCACTTGAATTATTTCAAATGAAAGCAACAACAATGAAAAAATTATGGACAAGAGTCCATGAAGAATTTTGTTCCTCGGGAGTTTGATGTTGGTGCAAACTAATAAAATGTGTATTTCATTTTCTAAATCTAAGAAGTTTTTAGAGACCACAGTACAATTAAGATGCAAACCATGTCTACATCCAACAATCAGACATTGGGACCGAGGAGGAAAATAATTGAAAATAACATCTTATGCACTTGAATTATTTCAAATGAAAGCAACAACAATGAAAATTTTATGGACAAGAGTCCATGAAGAATTTTGTTCCTTGGGAGTTTGATGTTGGTGCATCCTAATAAAATGTGTATTTCATTTTCTAAATCTAAGAAGTTTTTAGAGAATTCTATATTTTGTAGATTTTTATAAAATACTAGACTATGTAAGGTCCATAAACAATTTATTTTAGGAAAAATTTACGATATGTTCATAATATCAAGAGGCTTTCTCTCAACTTCCTCCAAAAATATAGTAGAGGAAGTGTCTATTGAGAAATTCTAGATATTTTCTTCTCTGAGTATAAATAGGAATGTAATCATTTGTTGGAAACCACGAAAGGTTCTGAGCCTTTAATAAAATAAAATTTGAGTGTTTTATGTGTTTTGTATGAGTTGGGTTCTCTGTGCCATCACTAAAAGACTGTGATATGTATTGAAATTCAAGTCAAGTAGACTGACAAAACAAACTATAAGATCATAATACAAAATAACCATGGCCATAATAGGAATTAAGGAGAGGGATCAAAATTAGTGGCGACAACTCGAATTGGAAACCTGAATTTAGAATGAATTGAGGCCACATAAGGAGGGGACATGAGCAAATGGAAATAGGCTAGAGACAACCTTGTAGTCAAGATAGCAGGGGCCAGCAAAAACCAACCAAGAGAGTGAATTATAGAAGGGAGAAGTCGAGGTTGACTAGAAAGGATCACCTTCAGACACATGAGAGTAACAAGGGTGATCCAAAGAAGGAATACATGACTACAAAAGAAAGGGGGATACAAGGATAAAATTCATACCTAGGAGAATCCACATGAGAGACTAGAGATATAACATAATAAAAAAGGAAACGAGACAGACGAGGGGATTTAAACCATGGATGAAATCGACACCCACAAAAGACTATTGATGTCTGAAGTGTCTCACCGCCATTTTGCTTGAAGGAGCTACTTTAGGATTGACAACATGCATGAAAATTTGAAGTGAAAAGGGAAACGACAGCTTCTCCTCTGTGCACCATGGAGTTAGATGTGCCGTGTTGTTAGTATCCATCCAAGGAAATAAAATTTTCCAATTAAAAGATGGCAGGAGGGGGAGCAGAGAAAGGGGACCGAGCCTAGCCGAAGCTCACACAGGTGGGTCGACTAGTGCCCACAGAAAAACTTGTAGGGGTGCTCAGAGGATATGACAACCACAAAAAACCAGAACTCAAGTCGGACAAGAAAGAGTAGGGGAATAAGTAAAAACTCCGGGAGGGTTGTGGTGGGCATTGAGGAATAACAACTAATCTCCATAAGAACCAGACCAGTCATGGCTTGACGTTTCAACCTACAATAAATGAAGATGGCACAAATCATCATAATTCCAAGGCCAACAAAGCTCTTGTATGAGGTTCCTCAATGTGATGACACATGAAACATGGTTATGGGGTATGCTGCCATGTTCCCTTACCATTTGGCTTAGCAGGGCGGTGGAAACCACCAACCCACCTTTTGTAAGCTCGTCACCCCATCTGAGATTAATAATTATAATTTAAGTAATGCTTTAATTATTTTTTCTATTTGTTTAGATCTTAGCAATTTGAAATGTATCATGAGATAAGTTCTTTGATACCTATTGATGTGTACCAACCATATAATTTATATAATTGTGCTAGTTATATTATTAACTGGTTTTTTAGGCTAAGTACAATTTTTTTTTAATTATACTCTAAAGAATAATTATTAAGAAATATTGTCCCAAGGGATGGGGGGGGGGAGCTCAATTGGTGATTGAAGTAATTTGAGTCTTGAGAAAATTGAGAGATCTAAGGTTCAAATCTCCCTAGTTGTGACTCGGTTTACGGAGAGGAGGACAGGTCATAGATCCCTAGAGGTTTACTAGTAGGTACGCATTAGGCAGGTTGTTGGTTTCCTCTAGGATACAAATAATAATAATAAATCATATTTTTTCCCCTTGGAAAAATCGTAATTTTCATTAATATAAGAAAATTACATGTTGTAGATGCAAGTGCATATGCATAAGATGTGGTTGTGTGCCAGTTCAAAAAATATTTAGATCCCAAAAATGATCTCCAAAATAAGATCTCCACGCAGGGAGACAATCTTTAAATAGTACTGCATAATTGAGTCAAAATTTAAACATACTCTACGCAGAGAGTATTGCTAAAAACATGTGTTGTTATGTATATACATAATTCAAAATAGACAAAATAAAAGAGACTTGTTTTTCATAAGTTCAGGCTCCTACTGAGCCTGGTCTGCATGGTCCATATACGGTCGGTGGTAGTACTAGAAATGTTCCACTCCCCGCTGCTCCTGTATCAACTAGACATTGCGTGGCTTGATCGCTGTTGTTTTTGCGATAGTGTTTCGTTCCCTATAGATGTGATGACAAACAAAACTGTCAAAATGTGAGATGCATCTATGAATTTTTGCCAATATATGTCCCAAAGTGTATGTGTGGTAGGTTGTGGTTTTGTTTATCCAGTCACAAACAATTTTGGAGTCACCAAAGATTTGCAAATTATGACAGTCTTTCTCTATAGAAAATTTGATTAGGTGGTGTGTCGTGGAGAGTTCAGCAAAGTTATTGGTGCCAATCCCAAGTCCCATTTGAATATGATAATAGTGGCTTGCCGAAATGTGTAGTATAGCCCCACCACCACATCCTATATCTTGAGCGGAGCCATCAAAATATGCCCAGGGTTTTGAATGATCTATGGATTCAGGAATGATATTCCTAGGAGGTGTGGTGGTCAAGTCCTCAGGGAGAGAGTTGTAATCGGCTATAATTCTGGCTGAGATGGAAGTCCAATGAGGGGCGGTGTCACGGAAGATGTAGCGATTTCTGGCGATCCATATTTCCCAACAGAAGAGGAGAGGGAGGTTTCTGGTTTTGGCTGATGTAGTAGATGCCCACCAATTTGCCCAAGCTTCCTTGGTAGTCAAACCCCCCCAGATAATAGGCAGGTGAAGGTGGGTAAGAGTGGAGGTCCATAGGCTAATAATGACTGAATAGGATAGAAAAATATGATCTAGAGATTCAGAATTGTTTTTACAGAAGCAATACCAAAATGGCCCATATTGACCTCTCTTATCCAAGTTTTCCCCAGTTGGCACCTTGTTTTTTAGGATTGACCACAGGAGTAGTATTGTCTGGGGAGGTGCTTTCAATTTCCACATGTCTTTCCACCATGGTTCAATGAGTTGTGGCTTGTGATTGTTAGCCAGTAAAAGGTACCCCTCTTTAGGGGAGTACCGACCACTCTTGGCTATGGCCCATATTATCTCATCCTCCCCTTCTCTGAGTCTGATGTGGGATTCCTGTAGGGCAGAAGTGTAGGAATGCCATGCTTGATGCCATTGTCGGGGGAGGAGCAGGCTACAAGTTGTCTTCCATGCTTGATGGAGAAAGGATGATTGCTCTCGGTCCGCTACATGATTTATATGCGTGATTCCTTTCTCAGAGAGCATCTGTAGTAAGTCAAGGGGGAGCTGATGTGCATTGCCGTATCCTATCCAAGGGTCTCGACCAATTTCGACAGAAGCCCCATCATATACTCTCCAAGTAAGTCCATCTCGTATAAGGGGAAGTGCATTCAAAACTGCTTTCCATATATTAGATATCCCTGTTTTGTTCCAGCTAGGCTATCTCAGCCACTCCAATGGCCTGAGCGGGGTGATATATTTTGCAACAGCAATATTGGTCCATAGACTGGTGGAGGTAAGAAGATGCCACCCAAGCTTGGCTGCCAGTGCAGTGGAAAAGTCCTCCAATTTTTTTATGCCCCATCCACCCCACTTCTTGGGTATAGATAGGAGGTCCCATCTTGCCCAAGCAAAAATTCTCCCAGGTTGATTACCTTTCCAAAGGAATCTGCTACAGAGGTTCTGTATTCTATTGAGGATGCCTCTAGGAATCCATGCAAGGGACATCCAGTAGACCGGGGTGGCCTCAAGAACTGCTTTGATGAGCACCAGCTGGCCGACTCTAGAGAGGTATTTGTGGTACCAGATATGAAGTCTTTTCTCTAGCTTGGTAATTAACCATATCTAGTCTGCGATCTTATATCCATGTGGTTTCAATCTGTAACCCAAATATCTAAGGCCCTCATCCAAGTGATTCAGGGTGAAGGGAAACCTTCGTAATGCGAAGTTTATTTCATGGGGGGAGCATTCAGAGACCGTAATAGTGGATTTGGAATTGTTGATGGCCATGCCTGTAGCTATTTTGAACAGGTTGATAGTGTTTTGGATGGTAGTGAGATCCCCTATTCCCCCGTTCATAAACATAAGAACATCATCCAAAAAGAGAAGGTGGGTTTAGTACAGTCCTCGGTTATTTTGATACCAGAGAATCTACCCCTGTGATGCATGTCCTTGATCAATCTGCTTAGGCCTTCCATAACAAGCAGAAAGAGAAAAGGCGACAGGGGGCATCCTTGTCTAAGGCCTCTTTCAGAGCCAAAGAAGGGAGAGGTTGCCCCATTGACCAGT
This sequence comes from Pinus tabuliformis, assembly GCA_031772625.1. NCBI lineage: Eukaryota > Viridiplantae > Streptophyta > Pinopsida > Pinales > Pinaceae > Pinus > Pinus tabuliformis. The sequence goes on along the minus strand of CM062808.1, from coordinate 29,226,135 downwards.
ACACTGAAGGATACATTGGTGATGCAACACATAATCCATTTGATAAATCCGACAGGAAAGCCTAGATGGGTAAGGAGCATTCTAAGATATAACCAGCTTACTCTGTCGAAGGCTTTGGAGAGATCGGCTTTGAGGATCATGCCTTTGATCTTTTTGGATTGTATTGAGTGCATCACCTCCTTAGCTGATCTGATTGCTTCGTGAATCTGTCTATCTTTTAGGAAAGAAAATTGTTCAGGGGAAATGTGGGCGGATAGGATGGGGCGGATTCGATTGGCTATGATTTTGGAAATGATTTTATAAAGACAATTACAAAGGGAGATAGGACGGAAGTCATTATAAGATGAGGGGTTGTCAGTCTTGGGAATGAGGGCTATGAAAGTGGTGTTAATGGCCCCATGCATGCTCCTGGATATCCTGCATTCCTCTATGACCTTGAGTAGGTCATTCCCTAGAACCTCAAAGAATGCCAGGTAGAATTCGACTGACCACCCATCTGGGCCCAAGCTTTTATCCCTTTTGAACCATTTTAGAGTGGCCTCAAGCTCCCCCATGGTAACTTCTCTATTGAGATGCTCGGCTTCCTCCATATCAGTAAAACGAGGAAACAATTATGCTACTCTGATGACCTTAGCCAGGGTAGAATTAGGAGGATTCTTATAGACTTTATTAAAGTGTGAGGTGGCTAATGAGGCTAGCTGGGGGAAAGTGTCAACCACAACTCCATGTTCATTAGTTAGGTTCCAAATGGTGTTATAAGCCCTTCTTCCATTTGAAAATCTATGGTAAAACTTTGTATTTTCATCCCCTTCCCTCAACCAAATAGCCTGACTTCTCAGTTACCACATTTCCTCTTTGTCCTTGAGAATTTTCCCTCTTAGAGCTATTTTCTCCACAAGCTTGTCCCTGAGCTCAGGTAAAGGGAAGGTGCCTTTGCTATTTTCCTCAAGGATGCCTATCTCATTTTCAATTTCGATCACCCGATGTTCTTCATCACATCTCTTATTGTGAGCCCAAATCTTGGAAATTTTCTTTAATTCCTTTAGGTTGGCCACGAATCCTTTAGTGATGTGTCCGTTCCTATCCGGAGGGTGGGTCTTCCAAAAGTCTGGCACAAGACTGGTGTAAGAGATGTCATTCAACCATGAGGAGCTGAATTTGAATGGGGCTCTAGGTTTGTTGATGGTGCCACAGATTTCAAGATGGATAGGCAAATGACCTGAGAGCCCATCGGATCCCACCCATTGGCGATGAGTATACCCTTGCTCCAATAGATGTTCCTTGATGAGGAAATGGTCTAGTCTCCTTGCAAGACTAGCCTCCCCAATTTGTTTGTTTCTCCAAGTTGGGGTTAGTTTTGCCACTGGAATATCAATGAGCTGATGAGAGTCGAGGAGCTGCTCAAAAAATCCCGCAAGGGGGTCAGCCTGTGCCTGAAGACCCCGGGATTCCAAGAAACCTAGGGAAAAATTTTGATCTCCCCCTGTTGTGGGGAAAAATGCCTATACAGGACGATCCTATCCACCTAAGGTGTGACAGTGCCTTAGCAACAAACAGAGATAGCTATTCTAGTATTCTTCCTTTATGAATTAAGAATGAAGAGAGATGGATGGACTGACCGGTGTCTTCCGTTTGTCCCTCGATCCAATTCCTCTTCTCTTTGGGAGTTCCCAGCGACTTGCCTTCTTGCTCGCCCAGCTTCAACAGGTCTCTGCAAGATCACAAGAGAAGAATGCTACACAAAGACATAGATTCATATTCATAACTAGTTCAGGATTAGAAATAAACTAAACATACTAATGCAACCATTCATCAAAGATACACCAGTATATAGGAGAAACCAAGATAGCTTTATTGATGAATAATAAGGTTCAGGAAGAGATACAACCAAGATGGCTCCAATCCAGCATCTCCTTCCCAGCAAAATGGAATTCCTATCTTCACCTCCCTTCAAAGCATTAAGCACCCAATGATTCCAATCTCAAACCAACAACAATTCTTTGCAACAACAAAATTCCAGCCCTCTAGATCTCATGGAGAAGAGATCCATATATAGATGTTTGGAGAGAGGATGAGTCAGCTTGAGATCTGACTAGTGTCCTCTCCCTCTGTCAGTTCTTGAGTCCACTTGGAGGTTCTTTCTTCCACTTGGAGATTTTGGAACCTCTTACTCATCAAAGTCGAATTCCCTGAGGCAAGTGTCATTTTGGAAGCTTCCTGGGTTTTGACACCTTGAGAAATGAGCCTGCCACTTGTCCACTCTCGTTCAGCGCAGGTAGCCTTTGTTCCAGTTGACATTCAACGCAGGTAGCCAGTGTTGGCTTTGACATTCAGCGCAAACAGCTAGTGTAGCCACTGAAATGATCCTGAATTGACTTGTTTTTGAGCAGTTTCTGGTGGAGAACTTCTGTGAATTGCTGTGGTTTGTTAGCCTTGTTCCTCTAGGGGTAGGAACAACATGTTTAGGGACTTTGGATCCCTTAGATTATGGACATTTCATGCTCAATGCTATAAGGCACAAAAATGTCTATAACAGTTTCCCCCTAAAGTATGAGGCCGTTTATCGGGTGAAATGCTTTATCCAGGAGGATCCGAAGTTCATCCAATGCTGGGAGGAGACCTGTAATAAGATACAATACAATACATTATTTTTCATACTGCTTTCATGATCTAGCTGAGGCGGGCATTCCCATGCTCAGCTTTATAAATTCATTTTTCTGTACATAGAACAGACAATCGTCTGATGGTAGACTGATAATTTTGATGAAATTATCATCCTTTGAGTAGGATGATTATCTGCTGCAATGATGTACATGTCAATGTTTTTATTTTTCCTGAATATATATCGCAGCCCGGATGGATGAAACTAGATCCGGGGTCTTCAAACTCGTTTGATCTTCACTCTAAGTACAAGTCGATCCATGTGAGAAATGTTCTGAAGTCGAACATGGAAAGACATCGCTTGATTACCGGTCAATGAGGTAAACCGTTAACAAGCGCGAGAGGAATCACCGATAACGATAATGACCCTCAAGGTACTGCAGTACAATTCACGTGGTGTGAATAAAGGACTTGGCGTCGAACACCACGCAAAATCTTTCGGTCGAAGGTCATTGATGTATACCTGTCGCCAGAAGTGAGAAACTTGCCATTGAGGCATGCAAGCTTCAAAGTACTGAAGGGGTTGTTCCTAGATCAACTTCCTGGATAATGAGCTGATGTCGACAAGAAGCGATCCGTCAAAGGAGGGCCTTAATGAATCCCACATCAATGACGCGGAATGAAGCTAATGATTTTGATGGAGGTGAAAACGATCTGTGACATATGATTCGGGGTGGCGGTCATGAATGGATGAAGGATAATGTATGGCAGTGGATGGGACCCGGTTGACTCTCTCTGAACGACTTCTCTTGAACATATGGCGACACTGATGCGATGGATCGGTAGCATTACCCCAAATATGGATGGTATGGCGAAACCATGGTGATGTGACCGGTGAATGAAACGACCCAACCCGATTGTGATACGGAGGAAAAGTGTCATGTTCAAGAGCGACTTGCTACCATCAAAGTTTTCTTGAGTTTCTCCCAATTTTTCCCCAGTCATTGCTGACCAGTACCTCTTTATTTTTGTCAAGCTTGAGGAGGATAACATATGCTTATTCTATAACTTGCCCTTCGGGCAAGCCCATCGCTATGTTTTAACGAGCCTAGCGACGGTGAAACTCGTTCTCGTCTAAAGACAAGTTTGTCACTATTTAATGATTTTAACGAGTCTAACGACAAGGATAACTCGGTCCTTTTCATTTTTAGAGAGTCTGAAAAGGTACGTAAAGATAACTCCAAAATTCCTTTTTCGTCATCTAATCCCTTTAGTCCGAAAAAGTATAAAACAATACAGAAGGGATGAGTTTTCGATAGTTTTAACAAGCCGAACAAAACAAGCGCTCGATCTTTTTGTGCAATAATCCCTCAAGTCCAAAAAGATTAAAATCTAGAGGAGGGATAGCACTTCCTGTCCCTTTAACGAGCTGGAAGGCCAAGGACTCGGCAATCTTTTCATATTTTACGAGTCAGATGAAAAGAGCTTAAAGAAGACTCGTCTTTTGAGGAACGAGTGATGAAACGGATTAGCATCTGATTCCAAGTACACGTTGGAATTTTCCAATCATGGCAGTGTCACAAGGATGGCTAGTGAAATCACTCTTCGCAGTTGTTCCTCAAAATAGGTAAACAATCAAATGGAGGTGAACGATCGGCCAATGGAAAAGTGGAGGTGACGGTGCAAACATGACCAAGGCTTTAATGGCTGATAATTTACATTCGCAGTGGTTATTTACCGGGTAGTTCATTTTTTAACGAGCTTAAACGCGGGAAAACATTGCTCAATCTTATGTTTATTTTTTAACGAGCATGAACTATGTGCTAAAACTGCTCGGATCTTGCGTTTATTTTTTAACGAGCATGAACTGTGTGCTAAAACTGCTCGATAATTTTGCATGCCCCCAGCATAATAACTCAAATCGAGGTGCATGCCCCCCAAGCTTCATTGCATTCAACTTGGTGGTTGGAATGAAGGTTTACCTTTGAGATTTGGAAAGGAGATTGTTTCATTTTTTAATGAGGTTGACACAGTAAAAGAACTATCCTCATGACTCCTTGTTTCATTTTTTAACGAGGTCGACACAGGATAAGAACCGTCCTCGAAGTCCAAATCCATTAGATATAGAAGGTTTCATATTCCACTGCGGCCACTTCCGTCAGATTACTCGGAGGCGGTAGGGCAAAAGTACCCATTAAGGTAGGGTCTTTTAGGAGACCTAATCCGATATTTTGGAGCGAATGATTACTTCCATGGATCATTGGAATGCTTCCCGTAACTTGAGAACCATTGGGGAGGAAGTTTTGCTAATCGACGATTGTAATCTTTCCTTGAAAGGGAAATGCAATCTTTCTGAAATAGGTCGACACAACAGCTGCCATGGCATATATCCAGGGTCTTCCCAATAGGATGTTGTAATCAAGGTTCCCATCGATGACTTCAACATCTATTTCTACTATTTTGCCCCCTAGTTCAACTTTCAAGTTACTTAGGATACCATATGGGGTATATGTCCTTCCGTCGAATGCTTTTAATGTCGTCGAAGATCGTGACAAGGTTGGAGATCCTAAAGTTTTCCAGCAACTCATCGACATAATGCATGTAGATGCCGCCTCATCAATAATTGTTCGATGAACAGTTTTGTTGAGGGCTTTCACTTGAATAAGGAAAGCTAGTTGAGCTGGTAACTGAGGGTCATATCCTTTATGATCAAAGGCCACAAGATTGGAATCCATTGGGTCAATCCCACCTATTGCTGATAATAAAGCTTGCTTTTGGGAGAAGCAATTTTGCGGTACCTCAAGTGTCGACATAGCGGACGGCGATTGGGCCAGGTCCTCTATCTGTGCTATTTTCGCACAAGGATTAAATGTCGATTTGTGTACTGCTCCCTTTTGCGACTTTATCATTGGCTCAGGAACGATGGGTGGCACAACTTCGATCAAAGTTGTTGTCGAACTACTAGGTTGTTCATTAGCCTTGTTGTTCGACAGCTTTGGATTCCTGTAATCTTTATTCCTCGTCGAAGCATCATTTTGCTGCTTTGATACAGACAACATAAGCACTTGGGATCGGGAAGCATTTTGATTAGCAACCAGTTCGGTTCCCGGGCTTGGAAACGGATCAGTCAACACAGCTGAGGTTTTCGAACTCTTAAAGAATCTTTTAAGCTCAGCTTTGTATGGAAAATCTGCTGTCCAATGATCCTCATCGCATATATGACACCCCGCAGGGGGTTTCCTTTTTCTCCCTTTCTTTTTCTTCTTGCCCCCTGGTTGCTTCAGTTGTTTGCCCTTGTCGCCCGACACGCCACTTACTTCCGAGGCAAGAAGTTCCTCATTTGCATTTTGACCTGAAATCTTACGGGCCTTTTTAGATATAGCCTTTGTCGATTTCATGTCTGTTGCGCCAATCACGCCATCGCCGGCATGAGAGTCATTGTTTGATTTAGGAGGAGGAGGAATTGAGAATTCCGGTCTAGGGGCATCAGGTATTTTGTCGTAGAGCGTGCCGGACTGAGTGTAAACCAAGTCCAGATATTGCGCACGAGCGATGACTTGCTCTTCCGTTACAACTCCCCCTTTTGCCACATCTTCCGTGATGGCAGGAAGTAATGACTTGATAAACCATTCAGCTAATAGCTGATCGGGAATGTACGTTTTTACCATCCTACGACGACGTCGCCACTCATGTATATGATCAGATATGTGAGTGGCCGTTGTCTGTTTGAAGTTGGTTAGGAGTTCCGTTCCCGTTTCATACCTTATGGGTAATTGAAAATGGGTTAAGAAAGTCGTGGCTAGGGTACTGAAGTTGTCGAATGAAGCTCTAGGCAATTCGATATACCATTTTGCTGTCGGACCAGTTAACGTCCTCTGAAAAAGGCGAAGCCTAATCAAATCATCATTTAGGGTGTTTGATGAACACCACAGATGAAAGGTCATCACATGATTCGACGGATCTTCACCCGGATTTCTATTAAATTTAGGAATATCTGACAGAAGTTTATGCGGAATTGCTGGCCACCAAGGGGCATAAGCAATTGGATCATTCGTCAGCCGGTTTAGATCTGGTAATTCTAGAGTTGCTACAAAGGGCAACTGTTGATTCAGGTTAGGTGAAGCATACCCAGGATAAGATGGAATCGCCTGAGCAGTGGGTCTTTGCATACCAGCATAATGTATTTGATGCTAGCAACTTTGACAAGGTCGATGGGCATAACCATTATAACATGGTTGTTGGTAACCGCTTTCTAAATGCGATTGCCCATTACTTACAAAGACTTGTTGCTCAGGTCCTCGATATGATTGCTGGAATGGGGGTTGATGAGTTTGAACCAGCTCTGGTTGTTGGACCATTTGCTGTTGTCCAATACTGGATGATTGACAAAGATGAGGAGTCATAGTACTTGTTTGAGCCTGAGTCGCTCCAGATAAGGAGGCACTAACCGGAGGTTGTGATTGAGTTTTCGAGACAAGAGGCTATTGTATGGCAACCTGAGAAACTTGGGGTTGACATACAACAGGTAGCGCTTGTACTTGCGACACAATCACCATACCAGGTATAGTGGCAACATTCGACACAGGGTGGACTGGTTGCATTGAATATGCAACCCTTGGTTGCTGAGGCAGTATTGGTACCCATCCGCTGGATGTAATTCCAGTTTGACCTGAACTTTGTTGTAAACTCCCATATGGTTGTTCTCCGGGGGGGAACAACGAAAAGGCATACTGTCCTCCATATGGTGGCAATCCAGTACTTAAAGGGTAGATTGGCCTTTGAAGACACATTGGATCAATTTGTTGAGTTTCAACATAAGAAATACCAGATGATAATCCGGATGAAGAAATAGGAACTAACCATGTCGTCGAAACAGTCTCTGATTGGACTCCAGCTTGTTGTTGACAATTTGCCGGGACAGATGGTATACCAGAGAACATCGTTGGAGTAGCGGCAGGAGGCTCTGCCGCTGTTGTGTCGGATGACATAGTCCTGGATGTCGACGGTTGTTCAGACATATTTAGTCTATCCAAAAGATTTCCTAGCGATTCTACAAGAACTTTGCGATGAAGGTAGACTAACTTCGAAGATCAACGAGGGAAAGGTGATGATTATTCCGTTTAAAACAAATTTTAATGACGCTTGGACACAACTTGCTTTTTCAATTTTAAAGAGTCGAGAAAAAGCTAAAGATGACTCTAGTCTCCTTCGATGTTTTAACGAGCCCGAAGTGACAAATGCTCGGATGGACTTTTTCCGTTATAGAGTCTGAAAAAGGCCAAAAGGAACTGCTCTGGAGTTCTAGGTAGAGGGTGTGCCAAACTTTTCGCAAAACCGCAGAATACTTTTTAGGGTACGGGCGGTCGATCTTCCTGAATGCTGTGTTCAGTGCATTGCGATCAGTAGGGCGGTCGACACGACTTCCTATGGATAAAGGTTATATTCCTATAGGGGTCTCCCAATATATACGCGACGGTACGTGGGAACACAATCCGTACTGGCGCTATCGTCCCTCAGGAGGAATCACCCACCATCAACGAGATCGACAGTCACCAGGCTTTACGACGCCGGAACACGTCTCTAGCCTAGACCTCTATGTTGTGCGTTATGTTGCAAAGCGTTGTTAAGTTCATTCAATTTATTTTAGGTTGATCTTTTTAGAAGTTTGCCTTTCTGGATCACCACGAGATGTATGATACAATTCCTAAATGCAGTCTAAAGATGATAAGCAAACTTTATATCTTTCCAACTATGAAAATCCTAGCTACTAAGGGAAAAGTAAGACACCATCTTTTCTCAAAGAGCAATCAGCACACTCTAATGCATTTTTCCTAAATCAAGCATGCAAACTATCAAGATGCAAATGCACAATGCAGGTGTTTGTTTTCCGCTTTCTTAGTATTGATGCCTACAAAGAAAGCTTTTTGTACAACTTTGAATTCGCTTTTAAATGACAAATACAAACAAGTTTACTTTTTCGAAATCAGAAAGGGTAGAAGAGAATACAACACTTTACGACTTTCGAAATGAACACTTGTTTCGACACTTAAAAGAGACAAACTCAAACCACAAGCAAAAGTAAATGTATAATCAACTTGTAAACAACCAATGAACTCTCTCCTAAGATCACAATCGACAGATCTGAATCAAGGGCTACAGGATGATTATTTCACTCTTGCGAAGGAAAACTGCGAATGACGCCACAAACACATAAAAACACTCGCAGTCTTTTTGTACAAAAGGAGGCGGAATTTAAGCAAAGAAAAGGAGTTATTACACTGGTACCTATGCTGGTTACAGGCTGCAAAAATCAGAGATCAAAACAAGGCAAAACAGAGCAGAGAACCCCAGCTGCACAAGGCCTAACTGGATCAGCGCAACCTCAACACAGGGGTTTTGACATTCAACGCAGGTAGCCTTCACGGGACCTGCGCTGAAATGCAGAATCTCTTCACAGGGTTCGCGCTGAAGGAGAAACGAGAGTTTCTCACTGGGTTCTGGGTCACAGTTTGTTGATTAATCAACGGTTTCAGGCCAAATAAAAGCAACAAGCAAGGTACAATCAAAGGGATGCTTTGAGGGAGGACTAAGATCTATCACAAAGGATCATCAAATCATTTGTGAGTCCATTGTTCAGATCATAGACAAATTCAGTGATTGGATCAAAGCAGCAACTGTCTACTTTGCATCTGAGAATAGCAGATGCAGTTCGATTGTTGCTGTTGAGTCTATGAAATAAAAAATGATAGAGACACAAATAAAATGACTAAACAGATCTCCCCAGCGAAGTCGCCAATTTGTTGTGGGGAAAAATGCCTATACAGGACGATCCTATCCACCTAAGGTGTGACAGTGCCTTAGCAACAAACAGAGACAGCTATTCTAGTATTCTTCCTTTATGAATTAAGAATGAAGAGAGATGGATGGACTGACCGGTGTCTTCCGTTTGTCCCTCGATCCAATTCCTCTTCTCTTTGGGAGTTCCCAGCTACTTGCCTTCTTGCTCGCCCAGCTTCAACAGGTCTCTGCAAGATCACAAGAGAAGAACGCTACACAAAGACATAGATTCATATTCATAACTAGTTCAGGATTAGAAATAAACTAAACATACTAATGCAACCATTCATCAAAGATACACCAGTATATAGGAGAAACCAAGATAGCTTTATTGATGAATAATAAGGTTCAGGAAGAGATACAACCAAGATGGCTCCAATCCAGCATCTCCTTCCCAGCAAAATGGAATTCCTATCTTCACCTCCTTCAAAGCATTAAGCACCCAATGATTCCAATCTCAAACCAACAGCAATTCTTTGCAACAACAAAATTCCAGCCCTCTAGATCTCATGGAGAAGAGATCCATATATAGATGTTTGGAGAGAGGATGAGTCAGCTTGAGATCTGACTAGTGTGCTCTCCCTCTGTCAGTTCTTGAGTCCACTTGGAGGTTCTTGCTTCCACTTGGAGATTTTGGAACCTCTTACTCATCAAAGTCGAATTCCCTGAGGCAAGTGTCATTTTGGAAGCTTCCTGGGTTTTGACACCTTGAGAAATGAGCCTGCCACTTGTCCACTCTCGTTCAGCGCAGGTAGCCTTTGTTCCAGTTGACATTCAACGCAGGTAGCCAGTGTTGGCTTTGACATTCAGCGCAAACAGCTAGTGTAGCCACTGAAATGATCCTGAATTGACTTGTTTTTGAGCAGTTTCTGGTGGAGAACTTCTGTGAATTGCTGTGGTTTGTTAGCCTTGTTCCTCTAGGGGTAGGAACAAAATGTTTAGGGACTTTGGATCCCTTAGATTATGGACATTTCATGCTCAATGCTATAAGGCACAAAAATGTCTATAACAGTTTCCCCCTATAGTATGAGGCCGTTTATCGGGTGAAATGCTTTATCCAGGAGGATCCGAAGTTCATCCAATGCTGGGAGGAGACCTGTAATAAGATACAATACAATAAATTATTTTTCATACTGCTTTCATGATCTAGCTGAGGCGGGCATTCCCATGCTCAGCTTTATAAATTCATTTTTCTGTACATAGAACAGACAATCGTCTGATGGTAGACTGATAATTTTGATGAAATTATCATCCTTTGAGTAGGATGATTATCTGCTGCAATGATGTACATGTCAATGTTTTTATTTTTCCTGAATATATATCGCAGCCCGGATGGATGAAACTAGATCCGGGGTCTTCAAACTCGTTTGATCTTCACTCTAAGTACAAGTCGATCCATGTGAGAAATGTTCTGAAGTCGAACATGGAAAGACATCGCTTGATTACCGGTCAATGAGGTAAACCGTTAACAAGCGCGAGAGGAATCACCGATAACGATAATGACCCTCAAGGTGGAGAACTTTTGTGAATTGCTGTGGTTTGTTAGCCTTGTTCGTCTAGGGGTAGGAACAACATGTTTAGGGACTTTGGATCCCTCAGATTATGGACATTTCATGCTCAATGCTATAAGGCACAAAAAATGTCTATAACACCCCCTATGATAAGATTGTTTGCCTGTAAAATGCTGGTTCCCAACAGCCTTCCCTAGAAGTTCTCTCTATGGTGGCAGGGTCCATAGATGTTCAACACTCTAATCTTTGATCCCAGCTCTGTTGAGTAGATGTCAGCTCCTATGAACCCTATGCCTCCCCAAGCTCCCAACAATTTAATAGAGCGAGGGTTGTAGCCTAGGGATATGCCTCCTGATCGACCATTTACATCCAAGGCATGGAAATGCCAACCAGGGAGCATGGACTCCAGAAGAGGTGTTATGATAGCAGTTGTACCCAAGGTTTCCTGAAGAAGAACTAAATCACCAGGCTCCTTTCGAAGGAGTCTCCTCAGCGCTAGTTTTTTGTCGGGACTAGCTATCCCTCTGCAATTGAAGGAGATGGCCTTCATGGGGGGAACACCAGAGGAGGGCTCTGTGCTCTAAGGACCCTATCTAGTGAAAGTTGTTTCCCAGAAACCACCTCTAACCCCACCTTCTGTTTTTCTCTGGATAGAGAGGATGGTCTACCACGAGTGGGCTTCAGGACAGAGGGGAATGGAGAGATGCAAAGGCCAATGGCATTCGTCATAGTTGCTTGGGTGTGGGAGCGGAGATGGTAGCGATGAGGTTTAGGGGCAGTCCCAGGGATGGGGATCTCATGTGCTGGGGAACGAATGGAGGCTCAACAAAAGGATGGGGGTCCAACTGAGAGATGAGGGGACTGATCCTGTGGTTTGTGCAAGGGGTAGAAACAGAGATAGTCCCAGGTTGTAGAGGACTAGATGATAGAGCAGATGAAAATTTAATGGAAGCAGAGAGTAAGGGAGGACAAGACATACCCGAAGAGAGCGCTCCGCCAGCGGCCGCCTTGGACCTGGTCAGTGGTGGTGAAGGTGGCTGAAGGGGTGCAGTCCCTCGCTTCTTCGTCGTCTCCAGGTTAGGCCTAGATTCATCCGGCTCAGTGTTAATCATGTCGGCTTCATCCAATTGTTCCTTCCACGTCTGTGTTCCCTCAACAGTTGTGGGCTTCCCTCTGGACCTGGATTTAATTTTTGTGAGCAGAGGACAATCCTTGTAGAGATGTTCGACTTTATGACATCATCTGCAGTGGAAGAGAACCCCTTCATAGTCTAGGATCTGTGTCCGATCATAGTTCCTCTAGCGAAGGGTAACTTTTTCTTGCAAGCCTCCTCTGATATCTAGGTGCACCAACAGTCTCGCATAGGCCATGACACTTGTGGAAAGGTAGGATCTGTCATAATCTAGGTAAGTTCCTAGGGTGTTGCCGATTCTTTTGAAGATTTCCTTGGTCCATAAATGCAGAGGTAGACCGGATAGTCTAACCCAGATTGGCCCTGCCCCGAGCTATTCTCTGTCAGGGTCGAAGAGTGGGCTCCATCTCCTTAGCATGACCGGAGCTTGTTTGATGTGCCAGTAGGATGATAGAACCCAATTTGTGTGGTCAGCTCACGCAAATATGAGGGCAAACCAACTGCAGAAAAAAGTTTGGACAATAGGTAGATCTGCCAAATGATGGCCCCATATTTCGGCTACCCATTGCTTCAGTCTGGCTATGGAATAGGTCCTTCCTCTAACTCTACCTACCAGGACCATCGCTGCCATGTCCATAGTGTCTTGCCACTGGAAATCCTCTTCCCAGTCAATGAAAACATCCTATGGCTTCGGCTTTACACACCTTTGCTTCTTTCCCCGGGTTGGCTCCGCAGTCTCCGCTTGCTCAGGGTGCTCTTCAGGGCGAGGGTTTGGAGGATGAGAGATAGGGTTAGGGTTTGGAGGCAACTGTTCTGATTCAGGCGGGTAGGCGTCTGGGGGGGGGAACGACAGTGTAGCTTCCAGACGGTTGTGCTTGTTCTAGGGGAGGGAAGGAGTGCGAAGGGAGGGCTTCACTGAGCGGGGAACGGGGAGGGTAGTGAATAGCCTCAGGGGGATGGAGGGAGGTTAGGCCAGAGGATTCGGCCGCTCGTACAGATGTGGAGGGGCCGAGGTCAGTGAGATGGGAGGACAACGTTAGGGAAGGCGCGAAAAGAGACGACCAAGTCACAGGTAGCTCCAGAAGATCGATCACAGAGCCTGGTTGTCCCGAAAGCGACGAAAGAGGGGCAATTACCTCCGAGAGCTCACTGCTGAATGGAAAGTGCACGTCTCTGTTAGCCGGTCTGCCGAAGATGGAGATGCCCTTGAGGGGGTCCTCGGAGTAGTCTATTAGGTCTCCCTCCATGTTGCTCCAGGGCTTACGCCAGCTGCCATTGAGAACCAGAGTAACTGACACAGGCTGAACTGAAACCCTACAACCGCAATACCACAAACCACATTCACAAGTTCAAAGTCATCGGGGGTAAGCAAGAGGGGAGGGTAAACGGGGTTCCCAGGCAGGTTATGGCCAAGACTATGACGGAATACAGACATCGTCTGCACCTAGGCCCCAGGTGTACATCTGGATGGGCTACCCCGTGTCAGGTCGTGGGCGCGCCAGCCTTTCCTGCATTCGCTTCGCCATCCTCAACAAAAATTCGATCATCAAACCCTTGCTAACTCTAATTCCAAATCCACTATTAGAGTTAAATCTATTTGACAAATGATTATTAATAAATCATTCATTTACAATACTTTTTTATTTTTATTTTAAATTTCTTACTTTTCCTTGCATCTTTTTCTTTTTTTACTTATATAGCTTTTACTATTGTCAGAGTGAGAATTGATTCACTAATCAAATATCAAAGAGAAGATATCAAGCATTTTAATGAGGTTGAAATTGTCATACATCTTTATCATTATTTGATTACTTTTAATGATAGTGATGGTGGTGGGGGGCCAAATTCTTCATTATCTAACTTTCATTATTACTAGTTTTCATATGTCATCCTTCTAAATGTTCAAGAAGTTATAAAAGTTGTAATACATTTTTTGCTTTTGAAAGTGGATAGAATTGACGAAAAGTATTGTCTGTAAGATTTTTGTTGTTGTAAGTTAAAAGTATTCTATTGATTAACATATTACATCTTCGATAACATTTTTATAAAATTATACAAGTCTCACTCTGACTGGATTTGTTGGATGATATGTGATATGATGAAGTTTCGACATAAAACATTATTAAGTAATTGTAATACATAAAACGACATATAGTAAGAGGTCCAAAAAACAACCATAAGCAATCTGAAGTAGGTAACCATCTCAGGAATCTAAAGATGTCACATGAGTTAGATTTTCTGGGCTGGTACTAGGTGGTATTGGAAGCTTGAATTCAAATTGGATGTGTTTCTCCATATCATTCAAACAAGCTTCCAACTTGTTAATAATATCATGCATTTTCCATTGGTTTTGTTGAATGTCATTAAGGAATGAAATTATATCATTCATGTCCTCATGACTTTCTTTGAAGACTTGCCCTAGTAGCGTCTTCAACTACCGATGAAGAGTAATAGCATGATGTACTAGTTTCTCTTGTCCTTGGTATGCTCAGGGTTAGGGAGCCAGTGAGAAACTTCATCCATAAGTTCAGTATCAGGGAAGGCATGTCTATCTTGACATACATTTTTTTCTAACTGTTGAATCTCTACATGTGTGCTTGGCGAGGTCATTGAATGGTATGCAATGACCGCCTCTTGAGCTAGGATCTTAGTACAAGACTGACTAGGCTATCCACATTCCCCAACCCCACATCGATTACACCTATACCAATGTGGTATATTGACCTGAGATAACAATAATACCCCACAATCTGAGAGGTGAAAACATAACCAATTCCCCATATGACGAACCAAGACCAGCCCCTTGGGCACATAAAGGTGATGCAAAAAAATGAAAAGAGCTAGACTCTCACCACCTTCCCCATGCCAGAAGTCCATAATATCCCAAGCTACAATAGCAATCAAATAACAAAGGAACAAAGAGGGGTGAGAACACAAAAATTTTGAGCCTCATGTATTTGGTAAACATGCTATGTTGCCTAATACCTTTTAACCTAGGAGATGAATCTAGTTCCCAAACTATAAGAGCCCTCAAGTTCAAACCAACCAAGTATTATCCACATTCCCCACAATAAATTGAAGAAAATAACCTGTAATAGACCAATAATAATCATGAACTAAAAAGCAATACACATGGAGCAAGATCCCAGAATTACCTTACTATGTCTCCGAGGAAGATATGAACTGAACCACATCTAAGAACTAGAGTTGAAGTGTTGCACCTCCTAATTCTACTAGCCATAATTAGAAGCTACACAATTACGTTGTGCTACTCTTAAGCCAGGAAACCCAGCATCCCCTTACTCTCCAGTGCAACCACAATTACTTTGTGCCCCAAGAAGCAAAATATACCACCATTATAGGGTGTGAACTTAAATTACAAGTTCCAATTCTAGTGGGAACCTTCCAATTCTTCCACTCGAATCTTTTGTCGCTCGACAACACAATTCCATAAATTTGAGCTCATAAGGGTACTTGTTAATCCCACTTGCATCTAGGGGATGCGACTCACATGGCATAATAACCTGCTTTGCAGGAAAGGCATTGACAATGAATGTGCTAGAACACAAAGATATGTTTGTTCAAGTAATAAACCAATCACACATATTATGCATGGAGGGGTGACATGCCACACCCCCCCCCTCTTTAATGAGCTCTATTGTCGCTTGCTCTTCCAACCCCAACAGGGCAAGGTTTGAATTTTTTATTCTCTCTCTCTCTCTCTCTCTCTCTCTCTCTCTCTCTCTCTCTCTCTATATATATATATATATATGCACACACATACATTAAATTTAAACAAATACAACACAAAAAAGTTTTAATTATGATAAGACATTTAAAAATAATATTAAATCAATATTAATATATCACAATCATTATTCATTATTTTTCCTAAGGTTATATATATATATATATATATATATATATATATATATATATATATATATATATATATATATATATATATATATATATATATATCTATATATATATATATATATATATAAGATAATTATTAGACACACAGTAATTGCAAATTGGTGTGAAAATATTAGCCTATTGAAATGTGGCAAGAAGAATATTCCAATTTTAATTTGTCCTTGAATTAAAATTCGAATTTAGTCTCACCAGCTCTTTGAATAATAATTAATTAATTCATCTTGGATTAATTAGTTGGAGAAATTCAAACATGAAGTTTTTGTGAAGTCATGCAACAGTTATCCCTTTGATTGAGGAAGTTATCCCTTAATTAAGGAGATAAGGATGAGTTATAACTGAGTTGTAATTAGTTAGCTCAGTTAACTGAGTTAAGTCCAATTAAATTAGTTACAAACAGTTTGTGGAACTAATTGTGAGTTTAGTCAGCTAATGCATGCATGCATGAAACTAATGTACTCCAGATAACTAAATATTCTCTCATAAATAACTCGTGCATGTCAGTTCAGACAAAGACCCAGTTGAGATTGGAAGCCCAACTTTGTTCCAGAGCAGGAAGATTTCACAAAAGTTCCAGTCTGGCTCAGACTCTACTCCTTGCCGGTGGATTATTGGAATAAGCGGATCCTGGAAGCCATCGGGAACAAGCTGGGCGTCTTCATCAAAACTTCAGATCTCACATCTCAAGGTAAATACACTGCCTATGCCAGAATCTGTGTTTATATGGATGTCTCAGGACCTCTCCCAGGTCATATTGCTCTGATCCACAAAGGAATTCATTGGAAGCAGTCCATCGACTATGAAAATATCCCTTTTAGATGCAGGAAATGCCGACAACACGGACATCTTAGTCATGGGTGCCCCCTAAATCAACCCCCACCTCAACCCCAAGTAGACAAGGCGGACAACCCGTCCCCAGATTACATCCCTGTTGCCAGGAAAAGCAAAAAGCAGAAAGGGAAAAATACTCTGAAACACTCCAACCCAATCCCCACCCAAAAAAATAGCTTTGAAGTAATGGCAACCTTGATCCATTCGAAAACCCTCTGGAATCCCACGCCCCCCCGACTCAAGATCCACCCAGGCAGTCTCAACCATCTAACCCTTCAATGATCTCTATCCCAAGTTCGGCCCATCCCCAAACTGAGAAATAGCCTCAAATCCTGCAGCCCAACTCCGATAGCATCGATACAAACCTCGATCCTCTACATACCCCTCTCTGCACAGAAACCCATCCAAATCGAATGCCCTCAACTGCTCCTATCAATCCCTTGGAAGAAATCCTGGGTGACCTGGATCTCCAAGAGGTCACCGAACAATGGTCCAAACATGGAGTGAATGACATTCCCCAAGAACACTTGGAGAAAATCGAAATGGCATACCTGCAATTAGAATATCTTAATCAGAATGCATCCAAAAAGAAATGGGGAGATAGCAGCCAAACAGGCATCCAAGCCAACCTAGACCTGGACCAATACAAGCCGAAAGGTCCAGGAAGAAAACGGGGGAGAAAATTGACAAAGCAACAAATACAAGAACTCGGCAGGCGCCTAATCAATGAAGGAAAAATGAGGGCTCTGGTCCTATCCACACCAAAGATTTCTCAATGAAGATAACAACATGGAATATCAGAGGGCTAAATGGCACCTCCAAAAGACGAATCCTCAAAAACCGTCTTTTCACGCAATCTCTAGACCTTGTCTTACTACAAGAATCCAAATGCTCAGCCAACGACATAGAAACGCTCAAGAAACTATTTGCAAAAGGCTTTCAATGCACAAGCACAGAAGCCATTGGGCAAGCAGGAGGGCTCCTAATGTTTTGGAACAAAAACAAGCTTTTTATGCAAAATGCTCTGTCCACTAAGCATTCGCTATCAGTCATCTTCAACATGCCAGACTCACAACAAACGATATGCATCACCAATGTGTATGGACCTCAGCGAATTCAGGAGAAGTTCAAGATGCTGGAAGACTTGAACGAAATCAGACAACACCATGGTGCCAACCACTAGATCCTAGGTGGCGATTTCAACATGATCACCAACCTAGCGGAGAAGAAAGGAGGCCTAAGAAGATTGGATAAAGATGCGGAAGCTTTCAGTACCTTCATAGCAGCATATAAACTCATTGATGTTCCCACAGTCAATGGTCTACACACATGGAACAATAAGCAAGGGGGAAATAAACAGGTTGCATCAAGGCTTGATAGGTTCCTCATATCGGAATCCATCATGCTCCAGAATCTAGACATGGAAGCCAACATTCTTCCCATTGGGGGATTAGATCACTGGCCAGCACAGCTGCACTTCACCAATATGATCATGCCCCAAAACTGGCCTTTCAGGTTCGAAAGCTTCTGGATAGATCACCCAACCTTCATTCAAAATATACAAAGTTGGTGGACCCAAACCTCTGTAAAGAGTGACAATATTATGTACATCTTTCAGCAAAAGCTCAAGAGCATTAAGACCAAGCTCAAATGCTGGAACAAGAACACATTTGGTAACATTTTTCAAGATAAAAAAGAGCTTGAGGAAAAAATGGCGAGCCTCCAACAAACAATGATCAAGGAAGGGCCTAACGAGGACAGGTTAGCTCAGGAATAAAACATCCAAAAGCAATGGGAAGACAGGCTAAGACAAGAAGAGCTGCTATGGAAACCAAAATCACGGGTGCAGTGGCTAAAGCATGAGGAACGAAACACACAAGCTTCTTCCACAAATCAACCATTCAACGCAGAGCCAAAAACCGTATTCTATCCCTAAAAAAAGATGATGGTGCTAAGGTCTCAACTAGAGAGCAAATAGGATCCGAACTAAATTCATACTTCAGGTCACTGCTCTCTGAGCCCATTCAAGACGTAATCCAAGCTATCAACAAAATTGTTAGTGCTATTCCCCCCTTAGTAACGGAGGAGCAAAACTCCCTTCTCTTAAGAGAGTTCACTGAGCAGGAGATTGAAGAAGTCGTCTTCACCATGGCCTCTGACAAAGCCCCTGGACCAGACGGCTTTACAATTGAATTCTTCAAAGCTTGCTGGCACATCATCAAAGCAGACCTTTTCAATCTGATAAAGAACTTCCACAGAACCAAGAGAGTGCTGTCGGCCATCAATGCTACCTTCCTCACCCTCATCCCCAAATCTGATCATGCTGACTCCCCCGAAAAATTCAGACCTATAGCCCTTTGCAACATCATCTATAAAATCCTCTCAAAATTGATGGCCAACAGACTTAAACCCATCCTTCCCTCAATCATTTCTCATGAACAGTCTGGATATGTTGAAGGAAGACAGATAACTGACAACATCATTCTCAACCAGGAGGTGTTGCATTCTATCAAAACTCAAAAGATCCCGGGCATGCTCATTCAACTTGACCTCTCCAAGGCCTTTGACAAAATCAGCTGGACATACATCAGAGAAATCCTCCAGGCTTTTGGCTTCAGTCAGATTTGGATAAAATGGATAATGGAAATGGTCTTAGGAGCTTTCTTCCCAATCATGCTGAACGAAGGCCCCTTAAAACCATTCCTCCCATCCAGAGGCATACGGCAAGGAGATCCTTTGTCACCTTTTCTCTTTGTCATCATGGCAGAGGGCCTCAGAAGATCTCTATCCAAAGTGGTCCAAAAAAATCAGCTCAAAGGCATTAAAGCTGCGCATCAAGGACCCACAGTAATGCATCAACAATTTGTCGATGACACAATGCTTATGGGAACCCCCATAGTAAAGGAAGCTCGAACCCTCAACAAGGTGCTAAGAACTTTCACGGAAGCCTTAGGTATGGAGATCAATCTAACAAAATCCAAATTATTTTTCTTCAACACTTCTATTCCTGTGCAGAGAAATCTCAATAAAATTCTCAAGATACAAAGGAACTCCCTTCCAACCAAATACCTCGGCATCCCACTTTCAGAATACACCCCAAAGCTGCAAATTGGGAAGATCTCCTCAACAAAATGAAGGCCAGATTAAGAAGCTGGACTCATCGAGCCCTAAACATGGCGAGCATACTGGTACTGGTCAAATCAGTTCTTCAAACAATGTCGGCCTACATGCTCTCAGCCCTTGCAGCAACCAAATCAATCTACAAATCCATGCGCAACATCCAACGGTCCTTCCTCTGGAATGGAGATTCAAAGAAGTGCAAATGGGCCCTCCTCAAGTGGGCAGACATATGCAAACCAAAGCTGGCCGGAGGACTGGGCCTAAGAGATCCTGAAATCCTAAGTAAGGCTATTGCAGCAAAAATCTGGTGGAGATGGGTGAAGAATCCTAATTCCCTATGGGGCACCTTGTGGAAAGCAAAGTACACAAATCAAATACAGGACAAAGACCTCATTAGGCTCACTAGCAGCACTCAAGGCTCTCCCCTCTAGAACAAAGTATGGGAGAACCGACACATTGTTCAGCAGCACTGCTTTTGGGAAGTGCACCGAGGCAACACTGCCATCTTTTGGGAGGATGCTTGGCAACAACTCCCTCCTCTGGACCACCCAGATTGGACTACACTCAAAAATGTCATGCAAGAGGCAGGGCTAAAAAAGGTAGCAGATTATTGGCAACCTCAAACAGTGACCACCACTTGGCAAAAATGGCTAACCAAAGATCAATGGCCAACTCAAGACCACAATGGAAATATAGAACAACTCCTACAACAGCTAGAACAGCGCAAGATCCTCACCTCAACCAGAGAAGACATCTTGAGATGGGGAAACAATTCTAAAGGAACTTTCAATCTAAAAGAAGCCTACAGAATCATCGCTGCTTCACCTGACTGGAAATCGGACCCCAGATGGCACACCCTCTGGACCAGAGGCACTTGGTCCAAAATAACCCTGTTCTCTTGGCTTGTCATGCACAACAGAGTGCTTACTTGGAACAATCTACAGCGACGGGGTTTCATCGGACCCTCTCGATGCGCCCTCTGCGAGAATGATAATGAAATGCTCAACCACATTCTCAAAACATGCCCCACCTCTCGCGTTATGGGATGATATAGCTTTTGTCTTCAGGCAAACCGACAGAAACAGAGACTCGATCTGCCTTACCTTGAGCAATTGGCGATCCACCATGTCCACCAATAATCTGATCAACAGGGCATGGAACCTCATTCCGGGAGTCGTGGTATGGATTCTCTGGAAAGAGCGCAATGCTCGAATCTTTAAGAACTCTGCGATGTTAGTGGAAAGGTTAATGGAAAAAATGAGGCAGCTAATAACATAAACGATCCATGCCATGGACATAATGCCGCAAGAGGGGAACCTGTCACCAAAGGATCAAAGGATTGTCTAAATCCTCAATCTCAAAGCTCGGACCAATCCTACAGGTAGGAACCAGACCACAGAAGTGATGAAGTAGGACAAATGGGGAAAACTGCCATTTCCAGCGTTCAAACTAAACTTCGATGGCGCGTCAAAGCAGAACCCGAGAAAAGCTGGGTACGACAGAGAAATCAGGGACCACACGGGGAATATCCAGCTTATCTACCATGGCAATCTGGGAAACAACACCAACAACGCTGTAGAACTGATTGCTCTCATCAAAGGCATCACCTTGGCTGACCACTACAGATTTCTACCCCTGATAGTGGAAGGAGACTTGGAGATTGTCATCAAGATGATGAGAAAACTTCAAAACGGCGCTCAAGTGGACAATATCACACCCAGTTGGAGGCTCTCGGCAATCTTGAAGGATTTGCAAGCCCATCTCGGCAACATTCAAGGCATTACCTCTCAAGCAGTCAGAAGAACTGCAAATAAGCTGGTCGACACCATAGCCAACGCTGGCGTTCAGTCCAATAGTGAAGACTATCACATCCTCTGGCAAGACTTGAAGGAGGGGGAACTCAAAGAGAAATTCCACACCATAAACAAGGTAGACCAGCAAGCATAACGAATGTCAGGCTACTTTGTAGGCGACCCACTCGAAGAAAAAAAGAGAAAGAGTGAGAGCAGAGACTAGACCAACTCAGTTGTACAAAGGCAGACACAGGGAGGTCCCATTGACTCCCACTCTGCATCATGTATTTTACTGTATTTTATAAATATAAAGTCTCGTTAAACCTTACAAAAATAAAAAGACCCAGTTGAGATTAAAGGCAAGGACAATGTACTATCAGTTGCAAAAATTTTCCTATAAGAAAATATCTTGCATGCAGAAGCAATTCATTCCTTGAAATTTGCACAGTTTTACAGTGTGTTGGAGCAGTGTGTGAGATCAGTGTCACACAAGGTTACAGCTGGAGCACCCAGGGAAAACTGCACAAGGAAATAAGAGGCTTGTAGGACAGATGGAAAGGCATATGAGTTGTCTAGTCTGTCTATGAGCAGAGAGAGGGATTGTACTGAGAGCTGGATAGCTGTGAGAGCTAAAGTTGTGTGTAATCTTGAGATATTTCCACTTGTATGATAATACAGATAGTGGGGTTTTTAGCTGAGGCTTTCCCCAGAGTATTTTCCTATGTTTCATGTGTGTTGATTCTTTTTCTTTGTTATATGTGTTCTATTTGATCTTGCTCAAATCGATTAAGCTTCCGCAAGTTTGATTGTAGAAGTAGATTAAGTATTTTGGTTTAGTACATTGCATAATCAGATTAATATGCAGTGAGAATTTCCACATAGCCTTGAGAGTTAGCTCAAGCAGTCATGAGCTAAACTTGAGATTTCTTCCACAGGTTGGGAAGGGAATGGGCTTGACTCTCTTGATTTCCTTAGGGTTAAATGCTTGGAACATAGGCATTGATGGGAAGCAAGAATGAGGAATTTCCTACATACTCAAGGCACTGAAATTTGGAAATCAGTGATTGCTGATAGCAGGATGGATGAGGAATCCAAGGAGTATAATGCAAAAGCAATGAAGGTAATCTTGAATGTGCTACCTGATTCTATAAATAACAATCTAGGAAAATATTCATCAGCAAAGGATATATGGGACAAACTTCATGACCTTCACTCAAAAGGAGCACTGACCATGACCATCAATCAAGAAGGAGATCCTGAACCCATCATAGAAGCTGAAAATGAGAATGATGACATCAAGGCTAAAGCAGACCTAGAAGATGAAGAGAATGAAAAAGACTTTGTAGAAGAACTCCTCGCTCAACTTATGACTGCCATGGAAGAGATTAACAATTTGAAAAAGGAAAATGAGGCACTTAAGAAGATAGCTCCAATTGGTAACCAAGATCAAACAAGGAAGAAAGTTGACCTCATCAAGCTTCAAGTACAAGAAAGGGATGAAGAGCTTGCCAAGCTTAAGAAGGAATTTCATCAAAGCAAAAGGAAGCATCATGAAGAAGTCATATCCATGACAAATCAATTGAATAAAGCAAAGAAGAAGGAAGATATCTTGTCAAGCCAACTTGAACAAAGGCACAAGAGCTTGAGCAAACTTGAAGAAGAGATTGGTCAATACAAGGTAGAGGTCTCCTCCCTTAAGTCTCAATTACAGGAAGCCAGGAAACAAGCACAAGGAGCTGAGAAGGAAATGGAGAGCAATCAAGCAAAGAAGGAAGAAATCTTCAAAATGAAGTCAGATATCATCTCCCTTAAAATAGTAGCAGCTGAAGCTACTCGTAGCAAGGAAGAAACTGAGGAACAACTTGCAAAGAATAATAATGAGTGTGAAAGATTAGAAGAAGAGATTGTCCTCCTCAGAAAAAAGGTTGAAGGGATGAACAAAATCTTGAAGAGCTCTCGAGCCTTGGATGACATGCTCAGCTATCACAGATGTCCATCTGATAAATCAGGTCTCGAGTATGCAGGTGAATCCTCAAACAAGAATGAAAATGCTTTAAACAAAAGAGATGTGAAGAAGCCAGAAAGAAATGCTGATGCTCCCAGCTCCAACAAAGGCAAGGAGAAAAATCAAGGCTACAATAGAACAAATCCTGCTTCAAGAAGAAATCCTGCTCCAAGAATAAAACCAGCTCCAAGAAGAAAGGTAGATGATGTCAAAGATGCGAGAGGCATGGTTATCATCAAAGGATCTCAAGACAAAAAGGCTTCAGAAGTACATCAAGGAAACCTCCATCTCCCAGGTACCAAAATTCATTTTTTGGTTATTGTTATTCTTGTTCAAACTTTGGTCATATGGCAAAAGAATGTAAAGCATATTATGGTCCCCAACCATCTCATAGAGATAGATGCTATAGTCTCTGACAACCTCCAAGAAACAATTTTGCAGGTAGAAATCATGAATTCTTATTTATGAACAATGTAGAATGCTTCAGGTGTCATAACATTGGTCATATGGCACGTGATTGTAACTTAACATGGGCTCTTACACAATCTAGAACCATGCAAAAGAAGAAAGTTACACAAGTATGGAGAAGGAAGGAAATACAATCCGAAAGTCCCTTGATTTCTTTAGCCAACAGCATATGTCATTGGCCTGAATTTTTGACAATCTAAGCATTAGATGGGTAGACTCTGCCCAAAAGAGATGATGCATACAGTTAGGGGGAGCCTATCATGTCTCAGGAGCACTCCATTGAAGCATATGATCCTGTAACCATGCTTTGGACTATTGTTAAAGAAATAGGGCAAACAACCATGGTGCTGATATTACAGATGCTAAATGTCTTAACTCAAGAATTTAATGTGAGAATAGATAAATTCTGGACACTAATAGAGGTAGTCTTCAAACAAACAGATACATCTGGAATAGAGTTTGTAGTAAGAGCAGCTGGCAGCCTATATCAAAACTGAAGCACTGCATGAAGATGCAGATCAGCAATTGTATTTAAAAGACAGTCATAGATTGGATATCTAAATCTGAAGAGATATGTACAAGAACACAAGGAAAATATGGCTCATAGGAAGGAGAATGTTGTGTAGTCAAGCATAACTTAAGCTGATACAGATCACTTAAGAAATATAGCAACAGTAAGGCACAACCCCTCACATTTTTGTCCAAATGCAATAATGATTGAATACTAGATGGCAGTAAGTTAAGGGGAAGCACAGAGACACAAAGGAACTCAGATCTGAAGAAAGATAGCAAGAAATACAATCTCAGGGGCATTTTTCTCTTGATTTGGACTATGAAGGGACAACAATATTACCTATGGAGACAACAATATGGATTGAAGCATAAAAGCTTGGACTTGGACACCTGGTGTATGGCCATTTGCAATCTAAATGAAAGCATTAAAGTAGAGCATCCTTAAGCATTGTTGAAGCCATGACAAAGCAGTTCTGAGACATGAAGAGGGAATAATTGGCAAATTGATGATAAAATATCAATCCTTCTATCTTGGGTAAAAAGAAGAAGAGAACTATGACAGGGGGAGTCACTGTTAAGTTTAGGTATGTTCTATACTAGAGCAATTTATTTAAATTTTCATAGTTAGCAATCACATCAGCATTACGATAAACCACAGATAGAACATAAATATAGAACGCAAAAGACAAGCCAAGACAAGAGAACACAAGATGTGGCACAAGCCAGGGACAAACCCCACAATGTGTGGGGAAACCCTTTGATCAAATCTTCTTTTATCTTCAAAGTTCAGCAGAGAAAGAGAGAGAGAGAGAGAGAGAGAGAGAGATAATACATTTACAACAGAAGTCAACACTTTGACTTATCTGGATCTGAGCATAAATCATTTCCTATAATGATGAGATCAATTGAAGACATTCTGCTTCAACTGAATCTCCTAGGTGACGACTTCACCTATCCATTTCGTTCCTCAGCTGCACCTTACCGTGTAGCACCATCATGCTACATCATGTTCATGATCTTATCCATCCTCATGCTTCATGCTGCCCATGTTGCCCATGATCTCATCATGCTGCTCCTTGCTCATGCTGCCCTTTACATCATCATGATCATGCTGCCCTTTACATCATTATGCAGTCTTATTACATCATGCTTCTATACATATATATGATGATGATTAATGTGATCCCTGTCACTGAGATCATTGATGTCACATCTCTTCTGCACCTTGTTGCACGAAGATCATTACCCGTAGATCACAGGAATGCAAGATCATGATTCATGTCTAGTTTTATCAGGACCTCGACTATGATATTTGTTACTACTCTTCATAACACATCAGGACTGCATTATGTTATATTTGAATACTGTGACAGCGAGTAAGACTCCCATCACAAGTATGCTGAGAATCAACGAAATCTTCCCATTGACTGCGTTTACCTCTTTATAAGCATGCGGCTCCTCTTCCATACTAGATTGCGGTTATGATAACAGCTTCTTCATTGACTGCGTGGGTATATATATATTTCTATGAATGTCCAAAGTCAGCGTATATATATAATGCCCAGCGTATCCACCTCTTGCATGAAGATCCTTTTATCATTTAAACTCCATGGGAGAAGCTATCACCAGTACTTGATCACCACCTTCCAGGAGAAATTCTCCATTCATCGTAAGTCTGTCAACGCCCATATTGAGGTTAAGACTTTCATTAGCTATCACCAGTATTTGATCACCACTTTCCAGGGGAAATTCTCCATTTATCGTAAGTCTGTCAACACCCATATTGAGGTTAAGACTACCGGCAATCAACCAACAATCATTACGTTTAACTGACTAAAGAAACCTGCGGTAAATAGAGAGAACTGGACAAAAGCCCGTATCAGTCATCTGGAGAAGCCTCAAGGTCTGCACAAAAGCAGTATTCGGCACGATGTGCATCTTTGCTCGGGATAAAGAGATGATAAGCTTGGAATCTGATGCAAACCCACCATCCCTCCCTCCATTAACAAGATAGGGTTTCAGTTGTAGATCCAAGAACAGTCGATGGCACGTAAAAGCCACTCCGGTGCCTATCGCACCCATCAAATCCTGGATCGACATTCTAGATGCTACAGCGGAGGTAAGTTATAGTCGATCAGTGTTGCATTTTAACAATGGCCAGTGCTCTGTTACATTTAAACTGTTCGTCGCACGCGAAAGCCACTCCGGTGCCTATCGTACCCATCAAATCCTGGATCGACATTCTAGATGCTACAACGGAGGTAAGTTTTAGTCGATCAATGTTGCCTTTTATGACTGCAACTAGGGTAAGGCTAGATCAACCTTTAGAGAAACGTATTCTCCTTTAGATCTCTTTGTCCACAAAACCCAAACACGTGGAGAGAGATCACAAGAGATGTGTGCAAATGATGTCAAATCCCCATCTATTTATACTAAAACGAGGATGATGAATAGACACGTCGGTTGGGCTTCTAGAGCCTACATAAGAGCTGGTCGGCTTGATAATAATTACATAAACAAAATAAATTCATATCTCCATAAATACTTATCGGAATCGGATGATCTTTGGATCAATCCTATACCTCTTGACGAGAGGGATCCAATAAAAATACCAGCTGCCATAAATAAGCCGACCCACATGGAGTTTGGCCCTAGTTGCCAATTTAACACTCCCTCTCAACTAGGGAGAACTCCATCCATTGATCCATAAGTCCGACTATACTATCTCTGCCATCAGTGCCCTGCACTGTTCTGCCCAACTCTGCTCAGCTCTGCTGGCTCTGCTCTACTCTGCTCAACTCTGCTGGCTTTACTCAGCTCTGCTCTGCTCAGCTCTGCTTGCTCTGCTAAACTATGAAGAAGAAGAATTGATCGAGAATGTCTCATACCATTCTCCACTGACCCAAAGTCAGACTCAGAGTGCGTACCACTGGTCCCAGACCAGTCTCAACCGACCCAAAGTCAGCGTCATAGTAGGTACGACTCTCACTGGTCCCAGACCAGTCCTACACTGACACGAAGTCAGTCTTGGAGTATGTACCACTGGTCCCAGACCAGTCTCAGTCGACCCGAAGTCAACGTCATAGTATGTACAACTCCTACCACTGGTCCCAGACCAGTATCATTGATCCCAGATCAATGGAGGACATCCTAGCGTAGGGAGTACGGTAGATACAACGATGCGTCCATCGGTACTACTATGGTCCCTAACTTCATTTCCCTGCTCATTGATCAGATGAGAGGTACTTCCCATGAGTCCCAGACTGCATGGGTAGGATGCCTCGACAGGAGAACTTAATCAATCCTGTCCTCACAGGAGAACACATCAATCCTGCTACAATCGCCGTGGAGAACACATCAATCCCGGCTGCCTTGGAGAACACATCAATCCAGGCCTCACAGGAGAACACATTAATCCTGCTACAATCGCCATGGAGAACACATCAATCCAGGCCTCACAAGAGAACACATCAATCTTGCTACAATCGCCATGGAGAACACATCAATCCAGGCCTCACAGGAGAACACATCAATCCTGCTACAATCGCCATGGAGAACACATCAATCCAGGCCTCACAGGAGAACTAATCATCCTGCTACACAAGAGAGCGAATCATCTTGTCCCACAAGAGAGCAAATCATCTTGTTCCAATGCGCACCACCAGGGGAGGGTGAGTCACCCTGTGGTCGTATGTTGCTCCAATAGAACTGCAAGCCCCCCAAAGCTCCCAGAGCTCAATGTATGCAACATGCAGGACCCTTTTACAAAGGTCTCTCGACGACTCCAAGTTGTTCGGGAAAATCACAAATTTGATCTTTCCTCAGGGCTCTGTTCTGTACATCATCTCAGTGCGATGGAGCCTCCTTAATCATCGACTTACCATATCCCAAATAAGACAGTATTTGATGTCTATCTGCTGGAGAAATTGTCAAATACAGGATTCCTCAATAATCGAATCCCATCTCTGGTTGTCACAGAGAATCACAGTGGTATTCATCATGTGTACAAACAGCTCACTGAAGAGCTTCAGCAACCAGACTGCCTCACAGAAGGCCATACTATCAGCAATGTATTCTGCCTTGGTGGTGCTCAGAGTCACCGACTTCTGCTTCCTGCTCATCCAGGATATCGAGGTAGATTCCAAAGAGAAACAGCACTGAGAAGTGCTCTAGTGATCCTCCATACTGCCTGCCCACTCATCATTCGAATAATCATGTGGTTTCATATTTCCAGCAGTGTATCTCAATTCATGAGAGAATGTGCCCTGAAGATATCTTAGAAGATTCTTGGCACCAATCTAGTGAGGCTCAACCAAATATGAGCTCACCATGCTAACTGCAACGCAGATGTCCGGACGGAGGTTCTCCAAGAACATCAACGCAAATGAGTTTATGAAACTCAGAGGCATTTCCCAAATCTGGTCCAACATCATTACCATATAACTTCTGAAAGTTAAGATCCTCGAGGCAGTCACAAGCTTGCAGCTTATCTTCCCACATTCAGAATCCAACTCCCTCTGTCTCCTATAAATGAGAGGGTCTGCACCTGTCAGACATAGGTGCTGGTACGAGAGGTTTATCATCCACAACCTTCGAGTAATGGTTTGGATCGGTTTCACTCCTAGTGAATCTCAGCTGTATTAGACAGTTATCAATCCTCTCATACTATGTCCGAGGTGTTTTTCTTCAAGCCATAGAGGGCTTTCTTCCACCTGTATACATGAGATTCCTTGATCATGATTCTCAAACTCCTCGGGTTGTTCCAAACCTGTGAACCTGCTGCATGAGGGGAATAGTCCCCTTATAATATTTTCCTTCGATACACTTCAGACATGTACCTTCATGCTTCTTTTTGAATTCAAGAATCCTAGTCACCATCTGACTCACAGACCTCCGGTGCTGAGTCAATGGACATGGTCCCCAGTGGACTTCCTGCAACTTCATACAACCCTGAACTCAAAAACATCTTTAAAAGATCTATTTTCAAACACGTACCTTTCCATCGATAAGTGCCACCCTGTAACCTTTGACTTCCATTTCCGAGGTGGACATCAGGTTCGATCAGGTACATAAAAGAGATTTTGGGGTTCCTTACTTTCGTGGAAGAGTCGACCATTTCCTTGATGACCTGCATTACCAGTCATTCTTTTGATCATTGAAAATGTCCCAAGAATGATTGTTAACTTCATCAAGAGATGTGTCTCTGCCATTCGGACACTCCTTCGCATAACGGCCAAACTTATTTCAACAAGGCATCCACCTATCCTTCCACCCTTAGATCCGAACTTCCCAATGAAGTGATCTTAAGATGGACCATCAGAATCTTCCGCTGCGCCATTCTGATAACATTCTCTACTTTGACTTCACCCTGGGTGAATTATGAGGAACCCATTGATCCTTCTGTCTTGTCCCAACTGTCTTCAGTGATTTCGCTTTCACTCTTGCTTGGGCATTGTCTTCACCTTAGCTCTGATACCATGTTAAGTTTAGGTATGTTCTATGCTAGAGCAATTTATTTAAATTTTCACAGTTAGCAATCACATCAGCATTACGATAAACTGCAGATAGAACATAAATATAGAACGCAGAAGACAAGCCAAGACAAGAGAACACAAGATGTGGCACAAGCCAGGGACAAACCCCACAATGTGTGGGGAAACCCTTTGATCAAATCTTCTTTTATCTTCAAAGTTCAGCAGAGAAAGAGAGAGAGAGAGAGATAATACATTTACAACAGAAGTCAACACTTTGACTTATCTGGATCTGAGCATAAATCATTTCCTATAATGATGAGATCAATTGAAGACATTCTACTTCAACTGAATCTCTTAGGTGACGACTTCACCTATCCATTTCGTTCCTCAGCTGCACCTTACCGTGTAGCACCATCATGCTACATCATGTTCATGATCTTATCCATCCTCATGCTTCATGCTGCCCATGCTGCCCATGATCTCATCATGCTGCTCCTTGCTCATGCTGCCCTTTACATCATCATGATCATGTTGCCCTTTACATCATTATGCAGTCTTATTACATCATGCTTCTATACATATATATGATGATGATTAATGTGATCCCTGTCACTGAGATCATTGATGTCACATCTCTTCTGCACCTTGTTGCACGAAGATCATTACCCGGAGATCACAGGAATGCAAGATCATGATTCATGTCTAGTTTTATCAGGACCTCGACTATGATATTTGTTACTGCTCTTCATAACACATGAGGACTGCATTATGTTATATTTTAATACTGTGACAACGAGTAAGACTCCAATCACAAGTATGCTGAGAATCAACGAAATCTTCCCATTGACTGCGTTTACCTCTTTATAAGCATGCGGCTCCTCTTCCATACTGGATTGCGGTTATGATAGCAGCTTCTTCATTGACTGCGTGGGTATATATATATTTCTATGAATGTCCAACGTCAGCGTATATATATAATGCCCAGCGTATCCACCTCTTGCATGAAGATCCTTTTATCATTTAAACTCCATGGGAGAAGCTATCACCAGTATTTGATCACCACCTTCCAGGAGAAATTCTCCATTCATCGTAAGTCTGTCAATGCCCATATTGAGGTTAAGACTTTCATTAGCTATCACCAGTATTTGATCACCACTTTCCAGGGGAAATTCTCCATTTATCGTAAGTCTGTCAACGCCCATATTGAGGTTAAGACTACCGGCAATCAACCAACAAGCATTACGTTTAACTGACTAAAGAAACCTGCGGTAAATAGAGAGAACTGGACAAAAGCCCGTATCAGTCATCTGGAGAAGCCTCAAGGTCTGCACAAAAGCAGTATTCGGCACGATGTGCATCTTTGCTCGGGATAAAGAGATGATAAGCTTGGAATCTGATGCAAACCGACCATCCCTCCCTCCATTAACAAGATAGGGTTTTAGTTGTAGATCCAAGAACAGTCGATGGCACGCAAAAGCCACTCCGGTGCCTATCGCACCCATCAAATCCTGGATCGACATTCTAGATGCTACAGCGGAGGTAAGTTATAGTCGATCAATGTTGCCTTTTAACAATGGCCAGTGCTCTGTTACATTTAAACTGTTCGTCGCACGTGAAAGCCACTCCGGTGCCTATCGTACCCATCAAATCCTGGATCGACATTCTAGATGCTACAACGGAGGTAAGTTATAGTCGATCAATGTTGCCTTTTATGATTGCAACTAGGGTAAGGCTAGATCAGCCTTTAGAGAAACGTATTCTCCTTTAGATCTCTTTGTCCACAAAACCCAAACACGTGGAGAGAGATCACAAGAGATGTGTGCAAATGATATCAAATCCTCATCTATTTATACTAAAACGAGGATGATGAATAGACACGTCGGTTGGGCTTCTAGAGCCTACATAAGAGCTGGTCGGCTTGATAATAATTACATAAACAAAATAAATTCATATCTCCATAAATACTTATCGGAATCGGATGATCTTTGGATCAATCCTATACCTCTTGACGAGAGGGATCCAATAAACATACCAGCTGCCATAAATAAGCCGACCCACATGGAGTTTGGCCCTAGTTGCCAATTTAATAGTCACGGACCCATGAAGATCTACCATTCATGAAGAACTGAAGTAGCTTGATAGGGGGAGTCCCAGAGCACTCCTTTGCCATTGATGTCAAAGGGGGAGAGAAGAAGAATATTTCCATCAATAACAAAGTGGGAGATTGTTGACCTAGGTTGTCATTGATGTCAATATGGCAATATTCTGGATACTAGAGGATGACATGAAGCCAAGGGGATGCAGAGCAGATTCATGAAGAGACAGGAGCAAGGCCATCAGGATAGTCGAGCCATATATATATATATATATATATATATATATATATATATATATATATATATATAGATATATATATATATATATATATATATATATATATATATATATATATATCATATATATATGCGGAAACAGACATATATGCAAGGAGGTCTTTGAAAGACACTGCCAAGCCAGAGGAGCAGATGGAGACGAGAGGAGCAGACAGAGCCACCAGAGGAGCAGATGGAAATGAGAGGAGCCACATTGGAGCAAGAGGAGCTACAAGAGGAGCCACACATATATAATATATATATATATATATATATATATATATATATATATATATATGCCAAAACTGAGTTCACAGAGCAAGCAGACGGCGCCAAGAGGAGCAGACAAAGTAACCAAAGGAACTAACAGAGCAAACAGAGCCATCGGGAGGATTATAGTGTTTATGATATCAAAGCATAATTATATATATCTATATATATATATATATATATATATATATAGCAGGCAGAATACATCATAGCATATGTAGCAAGTGCAATACACCATCGGGAGCTGAACTCAAATATATATATATATATATATATATATATATATATATATATATATATATATGCATGCATTTAAACACTATCGGTGGGCATCTATGGCACATTACAGCTATCGGAGCAAAAATCACATGTATGCGGGCAACTGCAATATCGGGAGCCATATATCCACAGATAACACTATCGGGAGCTATCGAAGGAGCAAAGGAGGCATTAACACTATCGGCGGCCAAAAACTATGCATATATGGCAAATACACTATTGAAGCGGAAGACTTGGTTATATATGCAAATACACCATCGGCAGCAAAAACTATGAACGGGCAGAAAGCGGACTTGAATTGTTATTAACGGGAGTGTTAAGTCCTATCGGGTCCGGCACACAATATCGCATCGGAACTTTGGGAGGGAAGTCATACAATGTTAAGCGGCCCCCTTGCGATCTCGGATAGCGATATCGCATCGGACCTGACCCTGTGCGACTTGTGATCGCCAACAGTGATATTGCATCAGACATCAACCAAGGGCAACCCCCGATTGCGATACATATACATGCAGACCCGCCACTAGATTGTGCTATGGGTTAATAATGTATCGCATCCGCCCATCGTTATGCTACACAGAGGGTTGTATGACTACAAGCGCCGATTGCGATTGTACTGCGGACCCGATACAGTATAGATGTGGGTATAAAATTTATTGAAGTCCGCCTCTTTAACAAGTTTCGCCTGTTTCACTCATAAATCCTGTGTAATTGTATATTTACCGTGTGCGGGCTTTTGAGGCAGAAATGCATACAATAACGCTCCCGATAGTTTAGGAGGCTGAATCAAGCCGATTGCGATTGCGATTGGGACGTGGCTGTCCGTTAAACTATGCCAACTCTGTGTATGCCTGCCATCATTAAAAAAAAGGAGAGCGTTGTTACAAGCTTTTGAATATGTGTTCTCTACGAATGACTCGGTCCTCGCCATTTGAATCAACGTGTCCTGTGAGCACGAATAGGCAGAGGAAACTAAAAGCTGGGAAGCTGAAGCAGCAAGCGAGCATAGAGGAAACGACAATGAGCGTTGAGGAAGCTAAAGGGCCAACCCAAAGAGGAAACCGATAGACAGAGGCATGAGGAACAAATAAAAGCAGGAAAAACAGAGAATAGAAGTGTTGTTGAATGCTGTTGGTGTGGTGAAAAACTAGAGTGTGAGATAGCAGAAGCAATAGCGATGAATGTTGTTGAAGGTTGTTGAACGCTGTGGAAAATAAGCTGGAGGAGACAGAGGCAGCATGAGGATCCAGCAGAACAGAAAGAGGGCCGCAGAGCTAACAAGACAACAGATAGTCGAAGGGGAGAAGCAACTAGCAGAGAACATAAGCTTGAACAAGAAGTTGTTCTTTATGCAAAGCTTAGTGCAGCTAACATTAGACTGACTAGAGCTGTGTGAAGACATTATCAGAGAGCATGAAGGAAATTGGAGACTATGCGTGGGTAGTGTGCAGAGCTATAAAGACTCATTCATAAGAAGACATGGTTGTCATTGATACTGTAGTTTGGAGACTACAGTGAAGCTGTGAATAGATAGAACTCAGAAGAGAAGAGTTCTGAGAGCAGAACAGTACTATCAAATGAATCTTGACAAGTAAGAAGGATTGGAGTCCTTGGGGTTGGCACCTCAGAAGCAAGAAGGATTGGAGTCCTTGGGGTTGGTGCCTCAGAAGTATGGAAGGATTGAAGTCCTTGGGAGTTGGTGCTCCTAAGTCCAAGATTGGTGTCTTGGAAAAATAGAGTTGGTGCTCTGAGAGGTTGGAGCCTCACCAAAGTCCAAGTTGGAGCTTGGCAACTGATTGTGACCATCCATATATTGTATCTATTTTACTGCACAGTTTATATTAATAAAAGAATTTATTCTTGTTGTTCATCTTGTGTTCTAAATATATATGTTTTAACTAGTAAAATAATAGTGGGAAAAAGAAATATTGATTCACCCCCCCCCCCCTTAGTATTTCCAACATGAAGCACCTATGGCATGAGACCAACAAATTCACATGGTATCCAGTAACTCAAGTAACCCCAACTGGTGTTTATTACCCGCCTGGGGGGCAACCACCTTATCCTCCACCTAGAGGACAACATGTTGTCGGATCTTATCCTACGATTGGGGGTCAACCTTTTACTGGAACTTATGGTCAGATACCTTAGCCCGGTCTAGGTCAACCTATTGTAACTCAACCTTTGCTTGGTACTCCTTACCCTGGGACAAACACTTTACTCAACAGTTTGGTCCAGTTGCTCCATAAGTGCCACTTTATCAACTTGTTTAGCCTATTGGACAACCTATTCCTCAAAAACTTGTTCAACAATCGATTCAACAACCTGTTCAGAGTGCACCTCAAACACTTGTTTCATAGTCGGTTCCAAGTTCCCCTCAGACACCTATCCTAGGAGTATCACAAATGACCATTCCAGTTACCCCTCAAATATTTGTTCCTCAAACTACTCATGCAATCCCTCAGGTTTATGCTTATCAAACTGGCCCTATGGTCTAGTCTATACCACAGATTCCTATTGGGAAACCCACTATAGGAACAATGAAAACACCTTTTCTAGGTCAAGCTTTCCAAATCCCACCTTTTCAAGGTCAAGCTTATCAAGTTCCACCTTTTCAAGGACAAATTTTTCAAAGTCCACCTTTCCAAGGTGTTACACAAAAATATCGTCACCATGATTATTTGCAGTCAATATGGGTCTATCATCACTTGTACTGTCCTCCTAAGCAAGTCTAGGACCTCAGCTCTTCAGATCAAGCTTTGGAAGTGGGAGAAAGACATTAAAATCAATGTAACTCTGGTTCCGCACTTTCTCTCATGGTCACCTGCGGTCTCGCACCTTCTGTGTACAAAAGATGCGTACCTACCCGCTCTGTTCCTAACGGTGCAGGTGCGGACCCATGTGAAAGTCAAAAGGCGCAATTTTTATCTTAAAAAACTCACTTTGGGTTAATTCTAGAGTTTTCTAGAAGGAATTTTGACGCGGATTGTTCGCTCTGAGGTGGTTCATGCATCCCAAAAGAGAAGGAGCTAATCCCTTGACTAAAGGAGCTATCCCTTTGAAGGAGGACCTAGTAACTTCCCTCCATTGCACTATAAATACAGGCATTGGGGTGAGGACTAGGGAGGTTGGAAGCTGAACATTTTGAGGGTAAATGCTGGTGAAATTAAGACTCTTTGGTTGAGCTTGAGAGGAAAGATCACACACCTCTTGGTTCCATTGGAGAGTGAGTGAAACTTGTCAAAGTAGAGGAGACATCTTGTTGGACCCTGGGAGGAGCTTGTACAACGTCAAGGCAAAGGTTGTAAGGTTCTTCTTCTTTTGAATTAATACAATCAAACTCATTTTTCTCAACAAGTATCTTATGTTATTTGTTTCATGGACTCCTTGACTTTCATGTTAAATATGTTTCATGCAATTGGTTTTTCAGGTGCTATTTAATTTGTTTGCCTTGTTTGTGTTTGCAGATTCGCGAAGAGGAGCTCATTTGGATCAGAAGAGCGAGGGCATCCACAAGCTTGCGTTGGACCAAAGGTAGGCCCTAAAAACCCTTGTTTGCTATTGTTTATTGAAGCATATTTAGAGAAAGATAGTGTCTGGTTGGTTTGCTTGTCGTTAGGTCTTCTTTAGATTCTAGGAAGGTCTATCTTGTCCGCAAGATCGACTCATTCCGCACGACAGAATGGCGACCATACTGGGGACTTGATTGTTTTCTTTGTCTATACTTTGACCTGAGAAACTGTATTTTCTGTTTCTGTTTTTGACTTGATTATTGTGGGATTGGGTGAATTTAGTTAATTTTGAGTTAGTTTCCATTTCTCATAGTTTTGGGAGAGGTACGCACCCTCTGAGTTAAGCACAGTGCGTACTTGTACGCACTTTTGCTTTGTGCACAGAGCGTAGACGCACCTGTGTAAACAGGTTGCCTGCGTACCCTGTCAAACATTTGAAAATTTTTAAATTTTCCTCTTTTTTATTAGTTTAGAATTTGTTTATAAGTTTTAGCCATTGCCCAGACCTGCTTGTTCCCTGTCAAAAACTTTCCTTGGTTTAATTTCAATAGCATTAGGGTTTTAGGTGGAATTCCTAGGAATTTTGCTTGTTGGGTTTGTTTTTCGTTTTGGTTGTGTAGTGGCTCTGAGCTTAGAAGCCCTAGGGACCTCAGATTACCTTGGTGTCTACTGGTCTTCTTGTGAGTCTGACCATTTATGAAATCTCCCCTTGTTGAGGAATTCGCTTTGAGTTTCCTCATTTCAAAATTTCGAAAAGCTTGTAGTTGAAAGTTTGGAATTTTCATTTTTAAAAAAGAAAACAAAAGATTGGTTGTTTTTTGACTAATTTTGATTCTGCATAAATTAGTCCTTAGCTCACATTTAGCTAAGTAAAACATCCTCAAAAAGACTTTTAGTAGGCTTTTGACTTCAAGTAGATTTTTATAGTTTGTAGCTCTCAAAGTTAGTCATTTTTATTAGTTTTGAGTGTTTTATTTACAAAATATAAAAAACAAAATCTCTTTTGGAAAATTTTGTCTTTTGTAGTGATTGAGTGCTTTGAAAAGAAAAGGGAAATTTGTGTGAAATAGCTAGTTGTCTCGTTTTGAGTGCTTTGGAAAGGAAAAGCTTTTCTTTTAATTTGTTTAATTAAGAAAGATTTGTGTTTACAAAGTATTTGCATTCTCAAACTCTTTCTTAGTTTAGAAGTTCATCGAAGAGAAAAGATTGTTTAAATCATCCTAGGTGCATCTTTTTAGTGATTTCGAGTCGAGTCTTTACACCACGAGTTTCATCTCCGCCACCTCTTGACTTAAACAACAACCACTAAAATTAACGCTTAAAGTAAAATTCACCTAGTAACATTTTATTTCTAGGGCTCTGATACACCAACTTAGCTTAGGCTAGTGTCTTGGAGTAGGAGAGTAATTAACTCTCCAAGACAGTAAAAACAAACAAGTAGCTATATCTTGTGGTAGGAAGAAATCCAATTGTTGCATTTATGCTCTGGGAAAGCTCCTCTTAAAGGAGAAGCACGAGATCGTGTCTGAACCAGTGTGGGAATCAATCCTTCCTCATTGGGAACGACGCCAGATATTCACGTATTAAAAACGGTAAACCTCGAATTAACCATTGTCGAGGAGCCTGGGGTCACTTGTTGGTAAACCTTGGATTATGTCAAGGAGCCTTCAAGGGGATTGAGCTTACTACTCTGCCCTTGCGTGCGTATCAGATCGTAGACTGTTCCCCCAGGTGTATTTGTCTCAGTTGGTAACCTTAGTGGCCATATTCTTTAGGATTCTTCCTAAGGTGACAGTGGTGGGAAGATCCCACTGTACCTGGAGCAGACGTCGGCTAGACTCACTTGGATTTTCTGGGGGGTTCACTTCACTCGAGACGGTTAAGTGGAGGAACTTGGTCCAGTCTATTCATTAAGCAGGTTGCCGGGGTAACTGTTCCAACCGCCATTTCTGTACTGAATTCTGCGACGTTGGATTTCATCACCAACTAGTGTTTTCGGTCCGGAAAGTTACTGTTTGTGTGTGTTTGATCTCTAGATTCTTTAGGCGTGTGATTCAAATTTGTTTGGTTCTTTAGGGGCTTTAGGTGTTTTTCATTGAGATTTTACTTTGTTTGCGTGTGAAGTAGTTAAAAGTTTTTAACTGTGGCTGAATTACAAAGATAGTCCCGTAGACTTCGGAGCCAGTCTCCTGAGTTTGTAACCGTGGCTGATTTACTGAGGAAGTCCCGTAGACTTCGGGGCCAACTTCCTGAAGAAGTCCCGAGCCATCTTGAAGGCTTGAAAGTCCTCGTAACTCCTAGTGGCAGTAAAGTTGGTTCACCTGAAGAAGGAGAATCTTCATTGGTTGTACATCCTGATTACCAAACTCTAGAAACAGGTTATAATCCTTAATCTATTTCGGTTTCTGAGCTTGCTGGTAGCTTTTCATCTACTAGTGATATAGGTGAAGAACCTGAGATATCTGAACCTGTTACTGCAACATCGGGGTTTGTCTCTCCAACTTCTAGTGGTCCTAATTCACCTAGGGTAGAAAGAGTAATCACCGAAAATCTTCCTTCTGGTTTGATAGCTATTGAAGAACTTGCTCCGGAAGAAGAAGTAGGCATCCCTATCCCTGAAAATCAACCTGTTATTGATCTAAGGGAGCGTGAATCAATTTTTTATAGTCCACCTAGAAGTACTACTTGGTATCTTTCTTTGACTAATTATTTGGAAAACCCAGTGTTAAGTTTTTCACCACCTCGTGCTCCTTATCATCCTAGAGGTTTTTATACTCCCGTAAATATGTCAGGTCAGTCATCCATGTTTACTCAATCGCCTGAATCTTTTTTGTACGACGGTCCTTCTGTTCCCTCTGGGTATCAGTCACTTTCTGGTACTTTTTCGGGAGCATCTCCTCAACCCATTGAACAAGGGTTATTCACTGGAAGCAATGGTTCAAAGCCGTTGAACGTAGAAGACATTCTTATGATGTCAGGTTCTATTCCCAATTCTCAACCTCAAGGTGGCCAGTTACCGCTTGGGGGGCAGCCTCAATTAACGCCTGGGGGGCAACCTCAAGGACAGTACGTAACTACGGTACAATACGTTCCTCAAGGTCAACCCCAGACTCAATATGTACTCCAAGGTCAACCCCAGTATCAATTTATACCTCAAGGTCAACCCCAGTATCAGTACGTGCCTCAAGGGTATCTACCCCAAGGTCAGTACTCGAACCAAGGTTTCCAACCACCCCAAGGTCAATCTTATGTTCAAGGAACGGGAAATGTACCTTTCAACTATCAAACCTACCCTCAACCCGGTTATGGTCCTCAATATTCTCAACCTGTTATGGGTCAGTACCCCGGAACGAACATAGTGTGGGATCCATCGCAAACTCAACAGGTGTTGCAGCCAGGTGTACAGTTGTCATCTCAAACTAGAAAACCCTTAGTTTCTGGTTCACCCCAGCAACCAGTCCAGTCTAACATTCAAACTTTTGTACCTTCGGTAGTTTCACAGTCTGGGCCTACTGCGCCTCGTACTCCATCTCAAACGACTGCTGCAACTGCCGCAACATCTGTTCCATCTACCCCACCTACTTCTGGAGTATCGACAGCTCCGGTTTCTACTGTTTCTGTATCTACTCCTCAGACATCTTTACCACCGTCTGGATCCACCATTCAAACTACGGTTCAGATGCCTGCAGGACAACCTGGTTTAAGTACGGTTGTCACCAGTCAACCTCAATTCACCTATCAACCGTACCAGGGACAGTACCAATTCGGTCCTGCTGTCCAGCAGCCAGTTTATCAGTATCAACCGTATCCTGGGTACACTTATCAACAACCTCAACAACCCCAGTACGGTCTGGTTAATCCTGGTTTTCCGGGAGGATACAATATCCCGAACGCGATTCCTATTCCTAGTTATCCTGGATATCCTCCTCCTGGGGCTGGTCTCATGACCCAGAGTTTTAGGGATCCTAATCGGCAGTTACCATTTATCGCAACTTTGGACTTACCAGACTTGTCGCGCCTAACGAACGATCCGATTAATTATCTTCCGTTTTGGCCGCCAATGCCGAATAAGTTGCCCAGTGACATTCCCAAGTTCGAAGGTAAATCTGGAGAGGACCCGTCGAACCATGTGATGACTTACCACCTCTGGTGTGCGTCTAACTCCATCACAGATGATTCGATCCGTCTTAGACTTTTCCAGCACACTCTAATTGGTCTCGCGGCCAAGTGGTACATTGAGTTACCGCGAGGCACTTTTTATAATTTTAGTCAGTTAGCTACCTCGTTTTTAACTCATTTCCAGTTGCCAGTCCGATATGACAATGGCACGAAATTGTTAACTTCGCTAAAACAATTGACATCCACATATATTTTTGATCATATTCATGAGTGGAGATGTCGATGACGTTTAGTGAAGGTATTCATTCCGGATCAAATCTTGGCTGAGTGGTTTGTAAAATCTTTGTTGCCAAAGATCACTGAAGATGTTGCTAAAGCCAGAGTTGTTACTGAGGAGCAAGTGATTGCTCAAGCACAGTACCTTGACTTGGTCTATACTCAGTCAGGTACGTTACATGAAAAGATCCCCGATCTTCCCAAGTCAAATCAAATCACTGCAGCTCCTTCGGGATCTCATGCCGCTGACAGTATGATTGGTACGGTTAACACTAAAAGTAAGAAGAAGTCTTCCAAGAATTCTTCTCCTATCATAACCTTTCCTGATTCCCTGACATGAGATTCTTCTGCAAAGGTTTCCACCGATGTTCACGTTGTAGAATCATCTACAGCTAAATCAAAATCCGGTGGGAAGAAGAAAGGAAAGAAGAAGAATAAAACGGACAAAAGTTCAAAGGAGAAACCTGAAAAGGCGGAATCCAATGATGAAAAGCGCAAACCTCGTTATCCGTGTCTCATTTGTGACGAAGAACATTTCACAAGAGACTGCCCTCATCGAGCAAAGGTTGCAAAAATTGTCAAAGGTTCCCAAACTCCTGCTATTTTGAAGGATCCATTTCCAAATCAAGATAGCAAGATGATAGGTTCTTCCTCGAGTGCCAATGAAGAACCCATATTGATGATGTCCCATGTAAGGATTGCGACTCGATCGCAAGATTATGGCAGTAAAAGTCCTGTTGATGGCAAAGAAGCAGAATCTTCTCATTCTAATCCATCAACCTCAGCTCTCGGTTCCGATCCACTACAGATTGAGAAACCTAATCCAGACTTAGTAATCAAACCACCCACCAAGGGTGTACTTCGAAGGTCAGCTTTGAATCCACATGCGAGAGCGGCTCAGAATTATAACATTGTTGAGGATTTAGCTGTTTCACCCTCAACAATGTCGGCTTTGGAAGTGCTGCAATCATGCCCAACACAATGTAAATTACTATTGTCGGCTATAGGAGCTGTTGATGTTCAGGAACCGAACCTAATAATCTTTGATCAAGAAAATAGTACACCGCGTTTGCCTCATCAAATGGCTTTCCAGATACCAGTGATAGTCAAAAACAGACCTATTCATCGGATTGTAATTGATGAGGGAGCCTCAACATGTATTATGTCGATACAGTGTTGGAGATCGCTTGGTTCTCCTTCACTAAATCAATCCCCGACAATTCTTAAGGCCTTTGATGGCCGTGGGTTTCATCCTTTTGGCATTCTACAGGATTTGCCTATAGGGGTTGAAGGAAAAACCGTTAGTCTAGATGTGGAAGTGGTTGACGCACCTCTAGACTACAACCTTCTCTCGGGTCGAAGTTGGTCTTACGCTATGACAGCGGTCGTTTCATCGGTCTTTAGAGTCATAAAGTTTCCACATAATGGAAAGATCGTAACAATAGACCAGCTGGCTTACTTTTCATCCGACCCAGCCTCTTCGGAGAGTATTCAGCACGTCGGTAAAACGACTATCCCATATAAGGATGTTGGAGTAGGATTAGTTAAAGATGTCGGTTTACTGGGAACTTTTCCTTTTCCTCCAATCAACGCATCATCTTCATTTGCAACTATTCATATGATTACATCAGACACTATTTTTTATGACGATCCTTGGATCGTTCCTTCTGAATCTGAAATAGACTCATTTGGTAATTCCATGCCTTCGAGTCCATATGAAATTGCCTATGAAGTCGTGTAGTCTTTTGCCGACCTGTTTTCAACCGAAAAAGACTTAATGAATGTGGTCCGTGAGGAATCACTTTTCACATCAACCTCGGATTTAACTACGTTTTCTGAACTTGTTCACTCTGATGAGCAAATTCGTGAAATCCTATGTGTAGATGATTTACCATGGGAAGATCTCCATCACAGATCTTCGTTTTTACCTGAGGATGATCGTTTT
This sequence comes from Pinus tabuliformis, assembly GCA_031772625.1. Taxonomy (NCBI): domain Eukaryota; kingdom Viridiplantae; phylum Streptophyta; class Pinopsida; order Pinales; family Pinaceae; genus Pinus; species Pinus tabuliformis. The sequence goes on along the minus strand of CM062808.1, from coordinate 29,183,141 downwards.
GAAAATAATTTCTCATCAATCTTTACGACCGAATATGTCAAGGAACCTCAGAATCCAATGAAACATCCCGATTCAGAGTTAAATTTGGGAAACATCTCTCGAACTATTCCCATTGACATTTCGGTTAAGCCCGGAATTGTTGAGAACATTCATATAGGTGCCTCGTGTACAGATGACAAAATTCAATTATATAAGGCCCTATTTCAAGAATTTCGCGACGTGTTTGCCTGGTCCTATGAGGAAATGCCAGGAATTGATCCCGCAATTGTTGTTCATGAGATCAAGACTTACCCAGACGCTAAACCCATCCGACAACATTTGCGTAAGATTCACCCACGAAAAGCTGCTGCAATTAAAGCAGAAGTTGAAAAACTGTTGAAAGCAGGTTTCATTTATCCGATCCCGCTAACGGATTGGGTATCGAATATTTTTCCAGTTAACAAAAAACAGGGGACAATAAGAATATGCATCGATTATAGGGACATTAATCGAGCCTGTCCAAAGGACAATTACCCAACTCCCTATATCGATCAAATCATTGATGATTATGCCGGCAACGAAATATTTTCCTTTATGGACGGTTTTTCCAGATACAATCAAATCAACATTCTACCTGCCGATCAACCAAAAACGGCTTTTATTTTTCCATGGGGGACATTTGCTTATTGCAAATTACCTTTTGGGCTTAAAAATGCCGGAGCAACTTTTCAGAGAGTGATGTCTTATGCGTTTCATGACATCAAGCACATTGTGCAACCCTATCTCGATGACTTGCCCACTCATTCACTACATCGAGCTGATCACCTCGTCCACTTACGAGCAATCTTTATGAGGTGTAGGCATTATCGTATTTGGTTGAACCCACACAAATGTGTCTTCTGTATAGAAATGGGTCGATTGCTGGGATTTGTAGCTTCGAAAGCCGGCATTCGCGTTGATCCCTCGAAGGTCGAAGCTATTATAAATTTGCCTCCTCCTTCGAGTCTTCGCCAAATCCAAAGTTTGTAGGGGAAAACAAACTTTTTACGACGATTCATTCCTAACTACACTAAGGTTACAAAGGGTTTTACACGGTTGTTGAAACAAAATACTCAATTTTCTTGGGACGAGATAGCTCAGAAGTCTTTTGATGCACTCAAACACGCGTTGACCCATGCACCGTTGTTGCATCCTCCCAACTACAACCAGGATTACTTTTTGTATCTCGCCGCCTCCCATTCCACCATTGGAATGGTCTTAGTTCAGGAAGATGAATTCGGAACGGAACATGTGATATATTACCTTAGTCGAGCGTTAAATCCAACTGAGCTAAAATACTCACATGTGGAGAAATTGGCATTGGCAGCCGTTCAAGCTGTCCAACGTTTTCGTCACTACATTTTACTACGTAAAACTACGGTAATTTTAGATTGCAACCCTATGATCTACATTTTGACCAAACAATTGCTAGGGGAAAAGTACTCTAAATGGATCGTTATCCTGCAAGAGTTCGACTTGGAGTTTGAGAAATCTAAGTCTAAGAAATCTTTAGTTTTTGCGGAGTTAATGTGTGACTTCCCGCATGCTGACACAGAAACTGTGGCAGAGGAGCCCATTGCGGACGAATCTCTGTTTCTAATCAGCACTTTAGATCTGTGGTATAGGGATATCATCGTCTATCTCTAGACCCAATCCTTTCAGCCAGAAATTTCAAGGTCGGGACGTCGGAAAATTCGCTTCCAGTCCCAACAATTCAAAATTATTGGAGATACTCTTTATCACCGTGGGGCGGACTCTATTTTTCGGCGTTGCTTAACTCATGAAGAGGCTGAGAGAGTCCTAAATGACTGTCACTCTGGAGCATGTGGTGGTCATATGTCTGGGTATGCCACAGCCCAAAAGATATTGCGCGTTGGCTATTTCTGGCCGTCCTTGTTTAAAGATTGTATTACGGCGGTCCGAAAATGCCACAACTGCCAGATTTTTTATCGTAAGATGCGTGCTCCACCTGCTCCTCTCCACCCTATAATTGCCGTTGGTCCTTTTGCCAAATGGGGTATCGATTTTATTACATGTAACCCTCACTCGGCCGGGGGGCATGCGTATATCATCCTTGTGGTAGATTATTTTACTAAGTGGGCCAAGGCGATGCCTACATTCGAGGCAGACGGCAAGACAACTGCAATTTTCGTGTTCAATCATATAATTGCTAGGTTTGGTGTCCCATAAGCGATAATCACTGATCATGGGCGTCATTTTCGAAACGTTATGATGACCGAACTTACAGGCCAGCTTGCTTTACGTCACGATAGTTCAACCCCTTATTATCCACAAGCAAATGGTCTGGTTAAATCCATCAACAAAGTTTTAGTTATCATGATCCGACGAATCATTGGGATTCATCGGTCGAATTGGCACAACATGATATCTTTAGCACTTTGGGCGTACCGAACTTCAGTAAAAACATCAATAGGGTTCACTCCTTTCCAACTAGTCTATGGTTTGGAAGCTGTGTTACCCATTGAGTGCGAAATCCCGTCACTGCAAATGGCCATCGAGTTACTTCCAGCTACTTCCGAAGAGGAAAAGCGTTTTTTATACTTAGCTCAATTAGATGAGAATCGACGTGATCCTGCATTGGCGATCGAGACTCATGCAAAACGTATGAAAGCTCAGTATGATCGGAATGTGACCCCTCGAAATTTTTCGGAAGGAGACCTAGTGTTATTGTATGATCAAGCTAATGATAAATTAGGCGCTGGGAAATTCGTTCCTATGTGGCATGGTCCCTATATTGTTAAGCGAAAGCTAGCAAAAGGGGCCTATGAGTTGGTAGACTTTGATGGGGACTCTTTGGGTAAACCCAGAAATGGCCTTTACTTGAAGAGGTACTATGCTTAAAAGAATGGGGTATGGAGATTTTTAGTTAGGATAGTTTTTTCTTTCTAGCTGGTGTGTTTTAGTTTAAAAACAAAAGTGTGCTTAGCTTAGAGAGTGTTTTTTCGTCATTATTCCTGCTTATCTTGGTTTTACTCTTGATATTGCAGATGTCGATGCCTCTCCAAACATACATTGGATTTGTTGATGGTGCTTGTCTTAATACACAGAACATCTCTTCCGCAGCTTGGGTTATCTATTCACCCTCTGACGAGTTAGTTTCTATGCATGGGGTAAGTCTCGGTCAAACAACAAACAACATTGCAGAGTATAGTGCAGTGATTGAGTTATTATCTGAATCTATTTCATTTGTGATTCGGAGTTTGATAGTGAGGTTGGATTCTGAACTCGTTGTATTACAGCTTAATAGAGTGTATGCCATTAGAAATCCAATGTTATTAAGATTATTTTTGAGAGTGCGTCTCTTGGAACGTGAGTTTGATTACATTGAATATCAGCGTATTCCAAGGTCTTTAAATACATTAGCAGATGCAATTGCTTCTCGAATATTAAATAGACATTTGCAATAACCATACATGTAAATTTAAAACCATTCCATAATATGATTTACAAGATAAGCCGGTAATAGTGATATATATATATATAGGAGCGTGTCAAAAAATACATCGTCTTCGATCATAGGTTGAAAAACACCTTATGATCGGCAAAAATGATAAGTACAAAAAACAAAAATATCACATGTGCCCACAAAAGGCGATCATCCTATCACTGGTGATGATCTCTATAAGAAACCACTGCCCGAGCCACCTTGCAAAGGAACCTCCTAAAAGGTCCCGGGACTCCAATCACATAGCGCTGAAGTCGACGAGGAATGTCGTCGATAGTGGTCTCAGGAATATCTCCTGTCAAGCGCTCAAGATGAATCTCCAACTCGGCCAAAACCTCTGCTGATTCATCCTGTGGGGCTGGCGCGGGTGCAACTGGTTGCCTCCTCTCGAAAGGCTGGAGAGCGGCTGGTCGCTGTGGACCCACATCTGCATTTGAAATTTTTACTATCAGTTTTGAGACGATAAAAAATATAAAAAATTTTAAATAGGAAAAGTTGAAAAGGATTTTACCTGACTCATCCCACTGCTCTCCTGGTGGAAGAGCCATGTCTAGGTCACCACGGAAATCTATCCCAGCGTAAGGGAAATCCTGAATGGAAAAGACCTGGTTTTCCAACCATTGGAAGTACTCAAGTTTGAACCGAGCAACCTCTGTCCTCTCGTCCGGGTGACGGGCCATGACTGCGACCCATCGCATCAGTTTGGGCTCTCGAAGAAGCCCAGCTCCAACTGTAAGATGCTGTGGGATCAGCATAGGAACCCTCTCCAGGCAAAAACTCACGACCAAAGCCCCATAACCAAAGGTCTTTAGTCGTCCGCTCTTGGCCCTGGTCAGTTGGCCTTTCACATTGGCCAGCACAGCATTGCACCAGTTGAAGATGGTGCCTTGAAAGCAATCAACTGTCATACGCATCTGGGATCCGGTGGCAACATGTAATGCGGCAGCTCCGCAAAGTCTGGTGACAGTAAACGCAATCACCATGAGCTCAGGACGGGATATGGTCTTTATATCTATCCCTTTGTCTTTAGCCTGGCTGTTGCAGTACTCTAGCCGGAGGCTATCGACAGACTGGCCACCTAGCCTAGTCCCGAATAGAGTCAAGTCCTCACCTCTCTTAGGCAAACCAGTCAAGAAATAAATGTCCTCCGGCTCGATTTCGAGCCGGTGCCCGCCAATGAAAAAGCACTGGTCTTGTACGCTCCATCGGTCAACCAGCCACTGTAAGAAATCTACCTGAGCCCTCATGCCAGGAATGGTCCAGAACTTGTACAGTCTGCATGCCCTCAAAGCATCAAGTGAAGGCTGATGATTCCATGCGGCGGTATCCACGTCCTCATGCTCCCATTCGCGCCAATCTAGCATGATATATTCTCTGCATCAAGTATAAAGATTAATTAGATTGCTAGAAAACATTTTGATTGGTCCATTTTTGAGGAATTTTAGGTTCAAAACCCTTGCTGTGGGGTACGCACCCTCCACGTTAGACACAGTGCGTGGGTCCGCACTTTGTCTACACAGAAGGTGCGGACCCCGAGCTTTTTCCCAATGGAGAAAAATTCGGGGTCCGTAATGGTAAACCTGCGGACCCCCGCGCGCGGGTTTTGCGCCTAAAAACCCTCCCAAAAAATAAAATGAGGGGCTAAATCAAAAAACTAAACAGTTGAAAATGAAGAGTAGGATGATGTGGATTACCTGGAGAAGACGACGCTCGATTTCGACGGTTGGATTTTCCACAATCTTCACGGGAAGTTTTCTAAGCAAAAGCACTATTTTCTCACCCAAACTCGAACGGTAAAAATGAATTGACAAAGGCCCTTTTTATAAGTTTTTTGAGTAAATAAATCGCAAATTTGTTTATGTTTCACTTTGAAAAGGTATTTTGCAATGCTTTTATCCATTTCAAACAGGTATGAGTAATGTTTGTGTCTTTGTGCAGAATAAAGGATTATTTAAGCGAAATCTATCATTTTCAACGAAAAAACAAGTAGAGTCATCTTTAAGCCCTTTTCTGACTCCTAAAACATGAAAAGATTGCCGAGCGTTTCTTTTACACTCGTTAAAACGGAATTAAAAGATGGTCCACTTACAACTCTTTTCCGACCGTAAAAACATGAAAAGATTGCCGGATTTTTGTCGTTTCAAATTCGATATTGGTTATAAAACGACGTGTCGTTGATCGCTTTTTTACTTTTTCGGGTCAGTGACACTAATAACGAAAATTACTCCTTGGTCGTAAAATATCAAGCAGTTCTCTCAAGTATTATTTTATACTTTTTCGGGCTTGGGAGACACAAATTTACGAAAAAGGTCAACCCTGGAGTCTTCTTAAGTTTTTTCAGACTCTCTAAAATTGAAAAACGTCGAGTTTCTCCTATACTGGACTCGTTAAAATTTCACAGTAAAGGACGTATTCAATTACAAACAGGAACGAACCACTCCTTCTTAGGGTTCGAATTTAAACTAAGTTGGACTCATCCGAAGGATGAGCTTATAATCAAGCAAATGTTATCCTCCTCAAGCTTGTCAAAAATAAAGAGGTACTTGCCAGAAATGGCGGGGGAAAAGAGAGGAAAATGAGTCTGTTTGTCATACTTTGTAACCACTCTTGAACACGACACTTTTATTCACCTGGGTTGGGAAATCCTTTGCCTAACAGTTGATCAAACCACATTGAAAGTCTTCAGCCGATTTCTGGGTATTAACTTTGGGTCAATTGTCACCAAGCCATCTGTCGTGTCGTTATGTGTTCAAGAGGTCACTGCCAATAAGCCATTCATCTGCAAAATATCTGTCATCCATCTTGACCATCCCTGAGTCAGTCCTTGCAACTAAATTTCTTCAACTTGATCTATGATTTCATGTTGTGGGCTTGCCTACGACGGATCGCTTTCTATCGACATCAGCTCATTATCTAGAAAGATGATCTAGAAATCGTCAGTACCTTGAGATCTGCATGCCTCAATGGCAGGTTTCTCGCCTTTGACGTAAGTTTACATCATTGACTTTCGATCGAAGGATTCCGTGGTATGTTCGACATCAACACATTTACTCACATCTCATGGATTGTACTGGGTACTTTGAGAGCCATTGACATCACTGGTGGTTTCTCTCACACTTGTTAACAGTTTACATCATTGACTGGTAATCAAGTGGTTTCTACCATGTTCGACATCAACACATTTATTCGCATGGATAGAATCGTACTATTTCAGGAAGTAGAAATGAAGACCCTGGATCTAGTTTCCATCATCCAGGCTGCGAGGAATTTTGTATTCATTATGTTGTGGACTATTCATAAAAGATGGCTGCGTCCATACTATGTTCACACGAGTCTATACTTATGATGTTGTACAAGATCATTCCTATATCAGAGCAGTAGATAGGTTTCTAGTTAGTTTTGATCTGAGTATGGGAATGCCTACCTCAGCGATGATATGATCTCATATATATATCTTGCATTGAATGTTTTTACAGGTTCCGACCGGGCTCTCCACAAGATAATCCTCGAAATGATAAAGTACTTCACTCTTCCTATATGATAAATGAAATCCTCATCTACTACAGACTTCGCACTTTAGGGGGCAATCTGTTACACAAAAATATCGTCACCATGATTATTTGCAGTCAGTATGGGTCTATCATCACTTGTACTGTCCTCCTAAGCAAGTCTAGGACCTCAGCTCTTCAGATCAAGCTTTGGAAGTGGGAGAAAGACATTAAAAATCAATGTAACTCTGGTTCCGCACTTTCTCTCATGGTCACCTGCGGTCCCGCACCTTCTGTGTACAAAAGCTGCGTACCTACCCGCTCTGTTCCTAACGGTGCAGGTGCGGACCCCTGTGAAAGTCAAAAGGCGCAATTTTTATCTTAAAAAACTCACTTTGGGTTAATTCTAGAGTTTTCTAGAAGGAATTTTGACGTGGATTGTTCGCTCTGAGGTGGTTCATGCATCCCAAAAGAGAAGGAGCTAATCCCTTGACTAAAGGAGCTATCCCTTTGAAGGAGGACCTAGTAACTTCCCTCCATTGCACTATAAATACAGGCATTGGGGTGAGGACTAGGGAGGTTGGAAGCTGAACATTTTGAGGGTAAATGCTAGTGAAATTAAGACTCTTTGGTTGAGCTTGAGAGGAAAGATCACACACCTCTTGGTTCCATTGGAGAGTGAGTGAAACTTGTCAAAGTAGATGAGACATCTTGTTGGACCCTGGGAGGAGCTTGTACAGTGTCGAGGAAAAGGTTTTAAGGTTCTTCTTCTTTTGAATTAATACAATCAAACTCATTTTTCTCAACAAGTATCTTATGTCATTTGTTTCATGGACTCCTTGACTTTCATGTTAAATATGTTTCATGCAATTGGTTTTTCAGGTGCTATTTAATTTGTTTGCCTTGTTTGTGTTTTCAGATTCGCGAAGAAGAGCTCATTTGGATCAAAAGAGCGAGGGCATCCATAAGCTTGCGTTGGACCAAAGGTAGGCCCTAAAAACCCTTGTTTGCTATTGTTTATTGAAGCATATTTAGAGAAAGATAGTGTCTGGTTGGTTTGCTTGTCGTTAGGTCTTCTTTAGATTCGAGGAAGGTCTATCTTGTCCGCAAGATCGACTCATTCCGCACGACACAAGGTCAAACTTTCCAAAACCCACCTTTTCAAGGTGAATTTATTCAGAGTCAATTTGTTCAAGGTTAACCTTTGCAAGCTCAACCTATACAGGGGAAATATTACTTAGGTCAAATTGGTCAAGCTCAACCTTTCCAGAGTCAACCATACCCTAGTCATACTTATCAAGTCCCTGTTCAACCTCAACCTGGTATGGTTCACCCTGGTTACCCTGGTGGAATTCCAATTCCAACTGCACAAGCTATTCCAGGATATCTTGGGTATCCTCCTCTAGGGGTTGGTCTTAACCTGCAAGGTTATCAAACTTTACCGCAAGACCCTAACCGACAGTTACCGTTTATTGCAACCCTAGATTTACCTGATTTATCCTGATAACGAACGATCCCATTTATTATTATCCTTATTGGTCAGTGATTCCTACCAAGTTACTGAGTGACATACCCAAATTTGAAGGAAAATCGGGAGAAAACCATCCAATCATGTGATGACATATCATCTTTGGTGTGCATATAATTCTTTAATTAATGATTCTATCCGTTTTCACGTTTCCCAATGAACTTTAAAAGGTTCGGCAGGAAAATGGTACGTTGAGCTAACTCGCGGCTCTTTCCATAACTTTAACTCTCTAGCAACAACATTTTTAACCGATTTTCAGCTACCAATTCAATACAATACTGGTATCAAACTATTGACTTATTTTAAACAATCAAAATCAACTCACATTTCTGATCATATCCATGAATGGAGACATAAACGTCGGTTAGTCAAAGTTTTTATTCCAAATCAAATTTTAGCTGAATGGTTTATGAAGTCACTTCTTCTCGTTATTACTGAGGATTTTTCTAAGGGGGGTGTCGTCATGGAAGAGCAAGTAATTTCTCATGCCTAGTATTTATACTTAGTCTACACCCAATCTGGCACCTTGTACGATAAAATCCCGAATTCACCAGGCCCTACAAGTGATCCAATAGTTATTTCTCCTACAGGATCTAATGTCGATGATAGTATAATATGTTATGTTAGCCAACAGTGGAAGGGTAAAAAGAGAAATTCTAAGAGTACTCATACTTTGGCCATACATGATTCACCATTTGAAATACTTTTTCTAGAAGCTATTCCCGCAATTAATGTTGTAGAATCCTCTATTGGCAAGTCCCAATCAATCGAAGGCAAGAAGAAGGGGAAAGGTAAATTGAAACAAAATGCTTCTGCAGAAGAGAAACCCACTAAAACTAAACCTATTGACGAGAAACGAAAACCTCATTGTCCTTGCCTTATTTGCATTGAGGATCATTATACGAAGGAATGCCACATTGGGCAGAGGTTTTCAAATTTATTAAAGGTTCTCCAACTCCCGCTATTTTGAAGGATCCATTTCCTTCTCAAGATAGCAAAATAGTTTCTCATAACACATCTTCCTCTTCCACATCACAAGATATCATGATGATGTCTTTGCAACAAGTTATGGTAGCTACGAGATCAAAATATTACGAATCTAAGGGTCTTGTTAATAATGGAAACGAGGCTAGCTCATCTGGTCAAATTTCCAATTTAATTCCTCCTCCTACTTTTGAACCATTACAGATCAAGAAAATGAATCCTGACATGATGATTCGACCACCTCCCAAAGGTGTGCTTCGAAAATCATCTTTCAACCCACATGTTAGAGTTGCACAAAATTATAACATTGTTGAAGACTTGGTTATGTCTCCTTCTATAATGTCAGCTCTGGAAGTGTGACAAACATGCCCAGTATAGTGAAATATTTTATTGTCAACCATAGGAGCTATTAATCTATAGGATTATAATCTAATTATCTTTGATCTTGAGAGTCATATCCCAAGACTCCCTCATCAACTATCATTCCAAATTCCAGTTTTTGTTAAAACTAGACGAGTGTTTCGCACAGTTGTTGACGAAGGAGATTCTAAATGTATTACGTAGATTGCTTGTTGGAAATATTTAGTTTCTCCAACCATCAATCAGTCACCTACCACTCTAAAATCCTTCTATGGAGTGTTTCACATAGTTGTTGACGAAGGAGATTCTACATGTATTATGTAGATTGCTTGTTGGAAATATTTAGGTTCTCCAACCATCAATCAATCACCTACCACTCTAAATCCTTCTATGGAAGAGGTTTCCATCCTTATGGAATCCTAAATTATCTACCCATAGAACTAGAGGATAAAATGGTCATGATCAAAGTTGAAGTTGATGATGCTCAGCTCGATTACAACCTTTTGCTTAGTCGAAGTTGGACCTACGCTATGTCAGTAGTTGTCTAGTCACTTTTTCAAATGATACAATTTCCTCTAAAAGGGAAAATTATTAAAGTAGACCAGTTGTCTTACTACACTTCAGACCCTAACTCTACGTGTAGCATACCATTTTTTGGTAAAGTGAATACTCTTTATGAGGATGTTGGTGTTGGTTTGGTCAAAGACACATCATTGATGGGAACCTCTGCACTCCCTTCACCTAAATTTCCTTCTAATCTTGTCGAAGTTAACATGATTACATCAAGTACTATGGAATCTTCGGATCCCTTGATAGTTCCTTTAGAGTCTGAATTAGCCTCCTATGGCAATGAGATTTTGTTGAGCCCTCTTGAATTAGCTTATCAGGAAGTTCAATCATTTTCTGACCCATCATCTTCTGAAATTGATCGAGTGGATATAATCAATGATGATTATTCTCCTTTACCTTAGTTAGAACCAGTTTCACTTCCTAATCATTTCGACTATACGTTTCCAACTGACGAAAGTATTATGGAGGTCATGAATTTGGATGAGATTCCATGGAACGATTATCATCATCATGTTTTCTACATGGCCCTGATAAAATCGAGGATGATTTTTCAACTATGTTTTCGCCTAAGATTATAGATAGTCCAAAATGGCCCATTTCAGTTCTTCAAGTTGAATCCAAAAGGAATTTGGGTAATATATCTACAACAATTTCCATTGGTATCTCAGTCAAAACAAGAATTATTGAAAATATTCACGTAGGTGCTTCATGTTCAGTTGAAGAGAATTAAACGTATAAATCCTTGTTTTAAGAATTCCACGACATTTTTTCCTGGTCCTATGACAAAATGCCAGGAATTGATCCAAGCATTGTTGTACACGAGATCAAGACTTACCCAGATGCAAAACATATTAGACAACATTACATCATGTGCATCCACGAAAAGTTGTTGCGATTAAAGCTAAGGTTGAGAAACTGCTCAAAGCAGGTTTCATCTACCCAGTTCCCTTAACTAATTGGGTGTCCAATATTGTACCTGTTAACAAGAAATAGGGAACCATTAGAGTATGCATCGATTGTATGGATATCAATAAATCTTATCCGAATGACAACTATCCTACTCCCTATATTTATCAAATTAACGAATGTGCCAAAAATGAAATGTTTTCATTTATGGATGGATTTTTTGGCTACAACAAATCAACATACTCCCAGCTGATCAACAAAAAACTGCAGTCATCTGCCCATGGGGGAATTTTTTCTATTGAAAACTCCCATTTGGTTTGAAGAATGTTGGTGCAACTTTTCAATGGACTATGTATTTTGCAATTCACTATATGAATCATATTTTCCAACCTTATTTGGATGACTTGTCAGCTCATTCACTGAGACAGGAAGACCATCCAAAGAATTTGAGAGCAATCTTTATCAGATGTTGTCATTACAATATTCGCTTGAATCCACACAAGTGGTTTTTTGTGTTCAATCTAGTCGATTTCTAGGATTTTTCGTTTCAAAGGAAGGAATTTGTGTCGATGCACTAAAGGTTGAAGCTATTTTGAACTTTAGTCCTCCTTCCAATGTCTGCCAACTCCAAAATTTTCAAGGGAAAGCAAACTTTCTACGTCGATTTATCTAGAACTATGTTGAGTTAACCAAGGTTTTACTCAACTTTTGAAAAAGGGCTTCTCATTTACCTGGGATGAAGTGTCTCAAAAGGCCTTTGATGCACTTAAATATGCGTTGACCCATGCACCATTGTTACATCATCCCGATTATCATCGAGAGTAATTTTTATACTTAGTTGATTCTGATGCCATTATTAGCATGGTTTTAGTTCAGGAAGACGAATCAAACGAAGAGCATGTGATATATTAATTAAGTCTAAATTTGACCAAAAGTGAAGCAAAATATGCGCATGTGGAGAAATTGGCCTTGGTAGCTGTTCAAGTTTTCCAACGTTTTCGTCACTACATTCTATTGCACAAACCTATTGTGATTTCTGATTACAACACATTCTTACCAGACAATTGCTAGGGGGTAAGTATTCCAAATGGATAGTTATCCTACAGGAATTCGATTTGGTATTCATTAAATCCAAATCTAAGAAATCCTTCATATTTGATGAATTATTATGTGACTTTACCCTTACTAAGATGGAAAATGTGGTAGAGGATTCTATCCCAAATGAATATCTCTTTCTAATCAATACTTTAGACCCTGGTATGGAGATATCATCATTTATCTTCAGACCCAAACACTTCAGCCAAAACTGAGTTGACCTGGTTGTCGTCGAATCTGGTATCAATCCAAACAATATAATATTGTTAGTGATACACTTTATTGTCGTGGTGCCAATTAGATATTTACATGATGTTTAACTCACGAGGAAGTCGAAAAGGCACTAAATGACTACCATTTTCTAGCTTGTGGTGGTCATATGTCAAGGTTTGCCACTGCTCAAAAGATCTTGTGCACAGGCTATTTATGACCTTCTATGTTCAAAGATGGTATCATTGCAGTCCAAAAATATCATAATTGTCAAATCTATGATTGAAAAATGCTTGCACACCCATCTCCTCTTCACCCAATCATTGTTGTCGGTCCTTTCGCTAAATGGGGTATCGGTTTTCTTACATGTAACCCTCACTCGGGGTGGGGGCATGGGTACATTATCCTTGTGGTAGATTATTGTACAAAATGGGTTGAGGTGATGCCTACATATAAAGGTGATGGTGAAACATCATCCATTTCATGTTCAATCATGTGATTTCTCAGTTTGGATTTCCACAAGCCATTGTCACGTACCATGGTAACCTTTTTGAAACTTTATGATGATTGAACTTACCACAAAGCTAGGCCTGTGTTATGACAGTTCTACTCCATATTACCCACAGGTAAATGGCTAAGTAGAAGTCGTAAACAAGGTTTTAACCACCATGATTAAACGGATTATCGGGATTCCTAAGAGAGATTGGCATCTAATGCTTTATCTAGCCTTGTGGGCATACCGTACCACAACAAAAACTTCGATGGGTTTTACTACTTTCCATCTTGTTTACAACATGGAAGCAGTTTTACCAATTGAATGTCATATACCATCTTTGAAACTCGCAATTTGATTATAACCAGCCACTTCTATTGAGGAAGAACGTTTCTTGTACTTAGCACGTCTTGATAAGACTCATCGTGATTGCTACATTAGCTAGCGAGGCCCAAAAGAAATGAGTTAAAGCACAATATGATCAAAATGTCAAAACTCGTTCATACTCGGAGATGATTTAGTCTTGGTCTATGATCAAGAGCACAATAAGTTAGGCATTGGTAAATTTGAGTCCATGTGGCATGGCCCTTATGTTGTAAAACGTGCACTGGCAAAAGGGGCCTATGAACTAGTTGATTATGATGAAATTCCTTTGGGACAACCCAGAATGTTGAAAATAACAACAAGAAATGATAAAAATAGAATCCAGAAATTCCAATTTTAATTTGTCCTTGAATTAAAATTGTGAATTAAAATTCGAATTTAGTCTCAGCAGTTGCTTGGAAATAATTAATTAATTCATTATGGATTAATTAGTTGGAGAAATTCAAGTTAGAAGTCTTTTTGAAGTCATGCAAGAGTTATCCCTTAAATTAAGGAGATTATCCCTTAATTAAGGAGATAAGATTGAGTTATATTTGAGTTGTAACTAGTTAACTCAGTTTACTGAGTTAAGTCTAGTTAAATTAGTTAGAAAAATTTTTAGGAACTAATTGTGAGTTAACAGTCAGTTGATGCATGCATGCACTCAACCAGTGTACTCCAGATAACTGAAGATTCCCTCATCAGTAACTCATGCATGTCTATTATGAGAAAGACCCATTTGAACTAAATGTCAAGGACAGTGTACTATCAGTTGCATGTGTTTTCCTATAAAGAAAATTCATGCATGCAGAAGGAATCGGTCCTTGAGTATTGTGTAGTTCTAACAGTGTGTTAGAGTAGTGTGTGAGATCAGTGTTACACTTGGTAACAGGAGGATCACCCAGGAGAAACTGCGGAAGGAAATAGGAGCTTAGAGGGCAGAGGAGAAGTCTTGTGAGAAGCCAGGTTTGCCTGTGAGCATCCAGAAGGATTGTATTGAGAGTTGGCTAGCTGTGAGAGCTAAGGCTTTGTATAATTCTGATGTATTTCCACCTTGTATGATAATACATATAGTGGGGTAGTATTTTCATGTGTATTGTGTGATTGATTCTTCTTCTTCTTGTTATATTGTTTAGCTCGATATTGCTCAATCTTTAAGCTTCTGAAAATTGATAGTAGAAGTAGATTATAGTATTTTGCTTTGGTTATATTGCATTATCAGGTTAATCTACAGCCAAATTTTCTACAGAGGTCTCAGAGGTAGATTTGTAGAAAATTTGCAGGAAATTCTACATGGTATCAGAGTTGAGTTTATTGAAGCTGTGAACAGTATACGGAGAAGAGAATTCGAAGTTTGAAGTTCGGGGTTACAGGTGCAAAATTTAATTCTTGTCATACTTCAAGATTGGCCAATGGCGTTCTATGGCTTGAGACTCGAGTATGCCTTGGAAGGCAGCTCGAATTACATAGCATGGAAATATCGCATGGAGGTTGTATTAGAAGATAATGGCTTGAAGGATTTCATTGATCAAGAAATCCCAAAGCCGGGTTCAACTAATGCACAAGAGTTGGCTAAGTGGAAGAAGTGTGTGGCAAGGGCGAGACGAATCATCTGTCTAGTCAATTTAACGTCTTAAATTGCTCTACATAAATTATCAATCTGGGTATCGTAAATTGATGAAGTGTGGTGCACTATATGTGCTTAGTTAACCTTTCTCTTACTTCGTTGTTTTATAGTTTATGTTGTTTTTGGGGTTTTGTTCTTGTTGCTTTTCTAAAGTGTTTAATGCAACTAGTTCAATCGAAATAAAATGCAATAATCAAATAATGAGAGAATGACTATGAGACCCAGTATCCTTGCTGCTTCAGCAAAAGGACAAGATGATTCTATCACGTCATTAGTTCATTAAAAGGCTATGTGCATCACTAATCTACAATCAACTTGAAAGCAATTTATGTACAGCGAATATACATGGTGAAATAAAATGCAAAAAAATAAAATGACAACTATACAAGGCAGGGGCCCCCTACCACCTATGAAATCAAATGCTTAAAGGAAAATAAAGACATCAAATAAAGGACTAATGACATCGGCCCAGTATCTCTGTTGCTGATTTAAAATGAAAATGAAATGTGAAATCTAAGTGACACTACATAAAGGAGACAAATCACACTACTTTAACCTTTTCTTAACCTTTTTGCCTTTCAGCTAGATTTATCATGTGAGAACAGTTATGAACAAGTCAGCAATGTGAGTCTTAAAGCAAACTAAACCAAGCTGTACTAAGTGATATTTTGGCTCCAATAAAGTTATTTGATTATGGAAAAAGAACCATCAATAGATGAACAACTTGATATCTAAGAGCAGAAAGTAAAGTACAAGTCAAAGAAATGATACTAATGAAAATCAAATTGCAGAAAAATAAAGGTCAGCAACATAGACAAGATGATCACACATGCCACTAGTCATGAAATCAAAGCAAAATTGAACACACTTGCATGAATGAAAAATCTAATCTACCTTACATTCTACAAAGCAATATTTACAAAATGAAATCTACTCTACCTTACATCCTAATATGCTCCATGACATCTACTTCACATCTCCTTCCATGTTGAGAACATCAAAGCTTTATTCAATTTCTTCAAAAGTACAAAGTACAACAAAGTCCTCCAAAGCTTTCAAAAGCCATCAAGGAAGAACTACAAACTTGAGAACTAGAAACTAAAAAGACTAAAAAGGACTAAAAGACTAACTAATGAAGGAGAGAGATCTCCTATTTATACAAAAAGATGAGAGCCATCTCATTAATGAGAATCCATGAATCTCTCCCTCTACCTCTAGAGTCCTAATCAAAATAGGAACTGATAAGACACATGTCTTTTTAGAGTTACAATACAATTAGGAGATGTGACACATATCCTCATGATCCCATGATTCTTTCCACTCAAATTCGAATTTGGCCTTGGGGTGCCACATAAGGGTCTTCTAGAAGTCTCCTTTCAACCTACACATGTCAACAACCTCAACCCATTTGTTAGGTATAAGCATATGCACATTATTTTCTAATGTTTAACCACAAATTCACTTAAAAGGCTTAGAAATAATAAAGATTGGAAAAACATAAAGGTGGCCCAATGATAATGAAAGTGGGATGAATGTGGTGACATAGTAGTGAAATGGAGGTGAAATGGAGGTGATATAATGGACATAATAGTGAAAGTGTAATGGAAATGAATGACATTTTCAAGACTCAACATCATCCTTGAGGGAGTTCGAGACCATATTGTCTCGAGTCTCCATGGGAAGGATACTCCATATTCAATGTGGAAGACATTGAAGGACCTCTACCAGAACAGTAGCGACCATAGGAAATTGGCGCTCAAGGATAAGCTTCGAAGAATCAAGATGGAGAATGGTGATATTATTTCCACATATCTGAACAAGCTCACCACCTGTAGAGATGAGCTTGGAAGTGTGGGAATAACTATTGTTGATGATGATATGGTGAGACTCGCTCTCCTTGGCCTTCTAAAGAGTTGGAATAGCTACCAAGACTTTGTGAATGGAAGGGAGAAACTGCCAGATTGGGAACGACTGTGATCAGATCTCATGCAGGAGAAGATCAGGAGGAGCACTAGAGATGGTTCTTCATCCAAGGATGATGATGAAGAAAATTTGGCCTTAGCAAGTAAGGCAAGGAAAGGGAAGGGGAAGGTGTCCATTTCGAATCGAATTCTTCTCATGGAGGGAAGAAGGGTGACAAGTCTAAAGTGAGATGCTTTAATTGTCACGAGATGGGACATTATGCGACTAATTGCCCATCGAAGAAGTCCAAGAAGGGATCTTCGGAAGGATCAGAAGGTGAGGAATTATCCTCTCAATTCGAAATGGACTTTACTCTCATCGCATGCATGGTGTCATCGATGATGGGTTGTGGTTGTTATCTTGACAGTGGAGCCTCATTCCACATGACCGACGATAAAATTTTATTCAGTACCTTGGAGGAGAAAGACCTCAAGATGCGCATAGAGATGGGTGACGACGAAAGGTTTAGTGTTTTAGGAGTGGGCATGGTTGCTTTTTAGAGGGAGCATGGAGCTTCTATCACCCTAACCGATGTGAAGTATGTGCCTGGACTGAAGAAGAACTTGGTATCAGTTGCGATGTTGGAGGACAAAGGCTATGATGTTGTCTTTAGTAAGGGAAAGTTTTTCCTTAGACACATCACCACGAGACAGGTGAAACAGATCTGTTCACGAGTTAAGAAAATGTATGCTCTTGAGGTTCAATATGCATGCACAGATTTGAGGAGCAAGGAAAAAGTTAGAGACTTGGTGGTTGAGAGGAAGAGTACATTACCTCTCAACATGCAGTCCCAGAAGAAGTCTCACACAATTGTGGAGCAGCCACAATTGGAGAAGCCGAGAGGAGACCGATTGGAGGCATCCAGTCATGCAAAGGCCTCCAGTAGGGGAAAATTTCAAGCAAAGTGGGCAGAGGGATCGCATACAACCATACCTCTAGGTGTGAGGTGGGGCGATGTGGAGTGATAGTCCCAAGAAGGTTGAAATTGGGTAGGGTCCATTGAGAGGTTTTATCTCATGGATTGTATCTTGCTACGGGAGCCCAAAGTACATAGTAGCGGGAGGAATCAGTGGGATTGATGCAGTCAGAGATTAAAGTGACAAAGGCTAGAGCAGTCAGATACTGAACAGTGCGGAGAAGGATTGACAACAGTGCAAAAAGGCAGAGTCAGCAGAAGCGCAAAGTTTTCAGTTGACAGAGGCAATAGCAGTCAGAGACTTTGATGAAAGATGCATCATATTGATTCAGGTTGGATGTTTTTTTTTGTTTCTGAAGTTGCTGGAGCAACAACACTAGAGAGAAGTGTTGCATGCAGAAAATTCCAAAGGCTCAGGATCGGGATCGATTTGAATTCCTTTCTTGTTGAGAGGGAGTGTTGAAAATAGCAACAAGGAATGATAAAAATAGAATCCAGAAATTCCAATTTTAATTTGTCCTTGAATTAAAATTGTGAATTAAAATTCGAATTTGGTCTCAGCAGCTGCTTGGAAATAATTAATTAATTCATTATGGATTAATTGGTTGGAGAAATTCAAGTTAGAAGTCTTTCTGAAGTCATGCAAGAGTTATCCCTTAAATTAAGGAGATTATCCCTTAATTAAGGAGATAAGATTGAGTTATATTTGAGTTGTAATTAGTTAGCTCAGTTTATTGAGTTAAGTCCAGTTAAATTAGTTCCAAATTGTTTGAGGAACTAATTGTGAGTTAAGAGTCAGTTGATGCATGCAGCCACTCAACTAGTGTACTCCAGATAACTGAAGATTTCCTCATCAGTAACTCATGCATGTCTATTCTGAGAAAGACCCAGTTGAACTAAATGTCAAGGATAGTGCACTATCAGTTGCATGTGTTTTCCTATAAAGAAAATTCATGCATGCAGAAGGAATCATTCCTTGAGAATTGCGTAGTCTTGACAATGTGTTAGAGCAGTGTGTGAGATCAGTGTTACACTTGGTAACAAGAGGATCACCCAAGAGAAACTGCGCAAGCAAATAGGAGCTTGGAGGGTAAAGGAGAAGGCTTGTGAGAAGCCAGGTTTTCCTGTGAGCATCCAGGGATTGTACTGAGAGCTAGATAGCTGTGAGAGCTAAGGCTTTGTATAATTCTGATGTATTTCCACCTTGTAGCAGGGTTTTTAGCTTAGGCTTTCCCCAAAGTATTTTCATGTGTATTGTGTGATTGATTCTTCTTCTTCTGGTTATATTGTTCAGCTCGATCTTGCTCAATCTTTAAGCTTCCACAAATTGATAGCAGAAGTATATTATAGTATTTTGCTTTGGTTATATTGCATTATTGGGTTAATCTACAGTCAGATTTTCTACAGAGGTCTCAGAGGTAGATATGTAGAGAATTTGCAGAATTTCTATACAGAAACAATCTTTACCTAAAGAGATATTATTCTTAAATTGTTCGGTGAAATTTTTTGATATTTTTGTACTATAGTTTACATGTGGAATTTTTTAGAAGCTTTTTATGATTTTCTGCTACTTCTCCTGCCTCTCTTGTATTACACTTGATTTGCAGATGTCGATGCTCCCTCAAGCTTACATTGGCTTCGCTGATGGCGCTAGTCGTAGTACTTGGAATTTATCTTCTGCAACTTGGGTCATTTATTCGCCCACAGATGAGTTAGTTTCTATTCATGGGATATGCCTTGGTCAAACAACGAATAATATTGCAGAGTATAGCACAGTGATTGAGCTATTATCTGATGCAATTTCATTTGGAATTCATCGATTTATCATTAGGTTAGATTCAGAAATCATAGTATTACATTTGAATGGTGTTTATTCAATTAGAAGTGCTTCCATGTTAAGAATGTTTTTACTGGTTTGTTGCTTGGAAAGAGAGTTTGATTATATTGAGTATCAACATATTCTAATAAATTTAAACACATTAACTGATGTATTGGTTAATTATTTGTTAAATTGGCATTCATAAAACATCTGTAAATAAATTAATGCAATATCCATGCATATATTGTACAAGATAGACTGAAATAGAAGTAGTAGCTTTCATTAGATAAATATCTATAAAAAAGTGTGGCTTTTACAAAAAAATGTCATCCAAAGACATGAGGTCACGTGGCCTTTATTTTCTGAACATGTCGATACATCATCAAAAATAAAAATAAAAATCTAGCCCTCAGACTAGTGACTACGCATGATGATGATCATGATAGCATACAATGGCGTGTGCTACTCGTTGTAGCAAACAAATAATAGGTCTAGGCACCCTCGCAATGTGCCTCTGGTAGCGGTCTGGCATCACGGATGTCTAAGGCCAACCTCTCAAGGTTGTGCTCTATCTCTGTCAATGTCTTCGCCACATCTGGGTTCGACACTATGGGAGCTATGGTTGTTCACCACATCTATCATATATGTGGAATCCAACTGGTCTCACTGGGGCCACATTTACATGATAATTTCAGACAATCAGTTTCAGATGCAAAAAAATAACAAAAAATGAAAATTTTCAAAAATCAACCAAAGTGTGAATTTTTACCTATATTGCCCCATTGCATCCCAGGTGGCAGTGGCATGTCTGGATCACTTGTAGAATCCATCCCTGTGTATGGAAAATCTTCAATCATGATGATTTTATTTTTCAACCACTCAAAGAAGTCAAGAGTATATATGATCGTTGGTCCTTCGCCACCTCTGTGGCGTGCCATAAGTGTAACCCATTTTAACATGTGAGGGTCACGAGGTCCTCCTCTTTCTATACTTGCCTGTGGAGCAAGAAGAGGAATCCACTCCAGAGAAAATGAAATGAAAAAGGCACCATACCCAAAGTTTTTGAGTTTGCTTGTTTTAACCCCAGTTAGTTTCCCTTTTAGCTTGGAAACTACAACCTCGCTCCAGTTAAATATGGTAGGTTGCAAACACTCTACGACAGTTTGCATCTTAGCCTTTGTGAGCAAAATCAGAGCTACACTACTGCATAGCCATGCAATAGTGAACCCGAAAGCTTTCAAAGGAATTTGTGCTATGATTTTGGTGTCGATTCTATTGAAAAATGTGCAACAAGAAATGTTAAATTTAGAATGTGCTAAAAATAGGACTCCTAAAAATAGCATGTCTAAAAATAGCAGTTTGGCCAGTGAGGTCATTGGCCACCTTGGGTGAGAGGTGAAACTGCTAAAAATAGCATTTATGGGTCCCTTCCTATTTATAGCAGTCCCTGGTCTATTAATAGGAAGTAAAAACGAATTTGGTCTTAACAACAGTTTAAAATATTAATTAATTAATCTCCATGAGTTAATTAATTATGGAAAATTAAACTTGAAGTCTTTGTGGGATCATGCAATTATTTTCTCCCTTGATTAAAGGAGATAAGGTCAGTTCTATAATGAGAGAATTAGTTGACTTAGTTCTAGCTAGTCAAGTCCAGTTAGATTATTTTAACAAGTTGTTAAAATAATAAAATATAGTTTGTTAATGCTTGCATGCATGTGACAACTATTATTTTAGATAACTGAGGATTCACTCATGGATAACTGTTGCATGTTAGTTCTGTCAGAGACCCAGTTGAGATCAGATGTGGGACAATGTACTATCAGATGCTTGGATATTTCTAGTAAGTATTCCTTGCATGGAGAAGGATCTATTATAGGAGATTGGAGGACTTGTGGCCTATATATTGAGGCCTAGGTAGTCCATGATTTTCATCTTCTGATTGAAGATCATCAGGATCTTCTGATTACAGAGAGAGCAGGATAGCTATTGAGCTGATTCTTTTTGTATGTTGAAGAGGATTTCCACTTGATTGATAATACAGTGTTGGGGTTTTATGCTGGTGCTTTCCCCAGTGATATATTCTGTGTTATGTGTGATTGATTCCTTCTTATCAGTTATATGTGTTCTTATTGATGTTGCTCATGGTTGATTAAGCTTCCGCTAAATTGTTTGTAGAAGTAGATCAAGTGTTTTGCTTTAGTACATTGCATTACCAGGTGATCTACAAGTGGGAAATTTCTACATGGTATCGGAGCTAGCTGATTTGTAGAAAAAGTTCTACATGGTATCAGAGCTAGCCGATTTGTAGAAAAACTCTACAAAATTCTACAGATTCTCCCATCTTTGAGAGCATCCCTTTGAGTACAATGTTGTATCAGATAGGTGGCATTTGTTTCGCCACCTCGAATATGCCCATACAGATTGATTTCCACCCCATAGCGTGGAAGTCCACTCAAGAAGTAAATGTCATCAACATCAATGACAAGTCTCTGGTCTCCAATTATGAAACATTCTTCTTGAATGTTCCACTTGCCAACCATCCATTCTAGAAGGTCTAATTGGGCTTTCATGCATGGAATGGTGAAAAACTTGTACAAGCCACAATTTGTCAATGTTTGTATGGTTGCTAGATGGTTTAGAGTAGTTATGTCTTGCTCTTCATGTTCACGCTCTCTCCACTCCATATTTGCATCTTAAAACCCTACAAACAAGTATAAAATATCATTAGAAACAATCATGGAAAAAATTAGCAAGAAATTTGGGTGTTTTCTCTTTCATTTTTTGTGCCCATGGCATTGTGCATAACTAACTATGCTGAACAATGCACATGTGCGCAATTATCTCCTTAGAAATTGCACACATCGCATTTTTTAATGTAAAAAAATCAGTCGATCTGCACAGGCCCAATAAAGGCGACCTACGCACATCAAGGGCAAATTTTATTTTGAAAACCCTCCCCAAAAAATCCAAATCTACAGTGAAATTATAAATAAATAAACGTGAAAATGAAGATCTCGGAGAGATAATCTACCTCGAAAAGACGGTTTGTGATTTCACTCAACAGTTTGCCCGGAATCAATGTCTAAAGTTTTTGGTGAAAATGACCTCTATCACTCTCAAAAGGTTAAAAACACAAATGGTAAAAGAAAATTACTTTTTGGGTTTTTTATAAGTTTTTTAGGCCTATTTAAATATTATTTTTTGTGTATTAACCCTTAAAATCCAAATTTGTAATGTTTTTCACTTTATTTTTGAGAAGAGATAATTATTTCGAGTTTAAGTGTGCATGTCACAGGTCATTTATGGAAAATGAATCATTTTGGCATTGAGTATATTTTTATCACTTTTTCGAACTCGTTAAAACTTACGAAAAGTGAAACACTGGAGTTCTCTTTACACCCTTTTCAGACTCCTTAAACACAAAAAGATCGTCGAGTACTTGATTGTTTGAACTCGTAAAAGTAAATGAACAATCGTTTATTCAATATAAGTTTACCCCTTTTATGGACTGAACCAGACTATTTATGAAAAAGGTATATGTTGACTAATCATGGTCAATAGAGTTCTCTCCTGCATTATTTTACCCTTTTTCGAGCTTGAGGGACTCAATTTACGAAAAATGACACTGTGGATTTTACTTTCTTTTTTTTTTCTTAACTCCCTGAAACTAAAAAACAACGACCTTTACTTTCTCTGGGCTCATTAAAATTTACGTTTAAATAATTGAACGAGTTTTCTTTTCGTGTATTTTCAAACTTTTTAAACGTGAAAACAACATTGGGGTAATCACTAGACTGGTACAACCTAAACAATGCAAAATTCATTAAGCATGACGAGACCGAACCACTCCTTTCTAGGGTTCGTTAAAAATACTTCGAAGGACTCACCCAAAGGATGAGTTTATAGGACAAGCACATGTTATCCTCCTAAAGCTTGTAAAAAAATAAATAGGTACTTGGAAGTAATGGTGGGGGGGAAGTGAGAAAGACTCTTTATTTTTGTTTGATAAAAGGAAGTATGCCGCTCTTGAACATGACACTCCGTCATTTTTGTGTCTGAGCTGGGAAATCCATTTGCCTCTCAGTTGACCATACCTCATTGAAAGTCTTTAGTTGGTTTTGGTTTTATTTTTTGGTCAAATGCTGCCAAGTCATCATGTCATGTCTCTAATATGTTCAAGAGAATTTCAACCTTAGTCAAATTACTTTTCTAGCCATAGTCTTCATTTGCATCAACCAACCCTCTGTCAATCCTAGATTACTCTAACCTATTTTTCTTCAAAACTTGACATGAGTTTCTTGTCGTACACCCTCCTGTGACGGGTAGATTCCTATAAATTTCAACTCAATATCTAGGAAGTGTATCTAGAAACCTTCAGTACCTTGGAGCCTGCATGCCTTAACGATAGGTTTCTCGCCTTCGACGATAGGTTCTCATCATTGACCTTCAATCAAATGATTTTATGAGTGTTCGAAATTAGCACATCAATTCACACTTTGTAGATTGTACTAGATGTACCTTGAGATCCATTGTCATTATTGGTGGCTTCTCTCGCACTTGTTAATGGTTCACATCAATGAATGGTAATCAAATGCTTTCTACCATGTTCGACTTTGATACATTCACTCACATGGCTAGATTCATACTATAGATCGAGAGATGGAGATCAAGACCCTAGATCTAGTTTCATCCATCCAGGTTGCGTGGAGTTATTAAATATTCATGATTGTAAACATAGATCCATTGATGGTTGCGTCCATACTATGTCATTTATTGACATGGATCTTCAGATGTATTTCCGTACTATTCTTTGAGACATTTATGTTCTGAGTATGGGAATGCCTACCTCAGTAATGATATTATATATTGCATTGTAACATTTTATTGATTGTTTTAGGTCTTTGACTACAGTCTTTAACCCAAAACTTGGCATGATAAAGCGCTTTAGTCATCAAAAATCGCTTCTGAATTTGCACTTTAGGGGGTAATATGTTACACGTCATTTTGTCACATTAGGCAAATGACCATCGATTTGGATCTTTCACTATCCACAAATGTGTCTCAAAAGAATTCCCCTGCAAAGTTAGAATCTAAATCATCCCAAAGAAAGTGTAATTCTTGGATCCCATGATATAAAACCATGTTTTTGGCTTCCTGCACAGTTTCCTAGTTGATCTATGTGCATACGCAAAGAAGTCCATTAGAAATTGTGCATAAGTATGCATTGTCTTACACTGTGACCTACGAACATGACTTAATGAATGTAAAAATAAAAGGTAAAGTCTAGAAGCATTGTTGGTAGCATCTATCCCAACCAACAAGCTTCGAATGGTTACCTATTTAGCCCTAATCCCTCCCATCATGGAGAAACTCCCTTCCTTTGTGGAAACCCTATCACACTATTAGTGGGATGGGATCCCATCCCTTGGAGAATGGATCCCAAACTTCCATTCTTGGCCTATAAAGCTACTATAGGTCTGAGGATTGGAGGAGGATTGTTGGAAGTAGGATTATGTTGTTAGAATAAGGTTCGACGACTATTCATTCAAGGAGAGGGTTGAAGGGCTCCAAATCATCTGTTCCAACCAAGGCTTCCAGGACTAATAACTCAACCCACAATTGTTGCACGACTCCATAGAATTTGTCCAACCAGGGCTTCTAGGACTAGTAACTCAACCCACCAAGGGCTCTAGAGCATTTTTCCAACCAAGGCTTCCAGGACTAGTAACTAAACCCAAGTTTTTACAAGGCTTCCATAACATTTGTCCAACCAAGGCTACAGGAACTAGTAACTCAACCAATAGCCATAAGGAACATGAGAACCAACTAGAAAAAAAAAGGGAAAAACCCACAACACCATGTCTATCTAGGAAATGACAAGGCTAAGCAAAACCACTATCAATTCTAGAAATCCTCCATGTCAATGACATATCATAACCAAGAAACAACATTCATGTGCCATGAATGCCAAAACTAGCAAGGAAATCATACATGCAACTCGGTACCTACAAGCAAAACATCTTGTCGTTATTGATCCTGATGTCCTCTTACACTTTATTGATCTTCCTTTTCTTTCTTGCTCCAAATCCTAAATATGCCACGCTCCTCCAAAAGTGCTCCAAGAAAACTCTAAGTGTCCAAGAGTATGAGGGAGAGAGAGTAGATAAATGAGAGCTCTCAAACTAATCTGACAAAAGTTGTGTACTAATACTTAAAAGCCTTTTTATTAATCAGACCTCTATTTTCTTCATTTTCCATTATTTTCGTTCAATTTCCTCCTCACATGCAGCCTATGACATTTCACCTTCCTTTTCTCCTATTTTCCAATATTTTCATGAATAAAATGCCAATAAATGGCTCATGCTTTTCCAAATCCTTTGCCATTGTCTTTTCCAATTTCCATAACCATTAATTAATCACAAGTGATCCCCGCCACCATGGTTTTTCCCAACATTAATCTTGGAATACGTGTCCCATGACCTCGGTTATGATTTTTCTTTTATTAAATTTATTACATGGAATTTTGACCAGGTTTGTTACAGAACCCTCCCCCTTGGGGGAACACTGTCCTTCATGTTCAATGACACCTACGACTAGCAAGATCGTTGAAAAGCAAAAAATATTTCCCCATGGAGCTTTATAACTTTGCTCATTGGAGTATTTAAAATGAACAACCTGCTAGAAAGCAAACCAACATGACAAACATAGCAACATAACAACATGAAAACCATCTTACTTATTGGAGTTTTATAATACAATTCATGGCGTTATTTACATCCATATACATATATACATATACCAAAGCACCACACTAAATCATATACCAAAATACATCTACTCAACCAACGAATAGAGAAGGATAAATAGTCTGCATCTGATCAGCCATCTCCCATGTAGCTTCATCAGGCCCAAAGTGCTTCCACTGCACTTTAACCTGCTCAATTACTCGGTTCCGAAGCATGATCATCTTTCTCTGCAAAATGCAATGAGGTTTTGGCTGGAATTCTCCTTCTCGCTCCACCTGCAATACATACCAATGAATCACATAATCAACATCTTAAACATACTTCTTAAGCAATGACACATGGAAAACATCATGTGATTTAACTGTCGAAGGCAATGCGAGTCGATAGTCTATTGGCCTAATCCTCTCAAGAATCTTGAAAGGTCCACAATATCAAGGTGTCGTCTTGGCACATGATCCAATCCTCAAGGAGCTCTTCTTGGGCTTGATGTGAAAGTACACATGTTCCCCAACCTGAAACTCCTTAAACATGTTGTTCTAATCTGCATAAATTTTTTGTTTGTCTTGTGTTGCCTTCAAATTCTTATTGATTTCCTGCATTTCTTGTTCCATCTCTGCCAACATGTCTGGTCCTATCAACACCCCGTTAACTAGATCACTCCAACTGATGGGAGTATTATAACTCCGCCATACAGTTCCTCGAATGAATTCATCCTCAGTGATTCTTGATACCCATTGTTGTAACTAAACCCAAACAGTGGAAGATACTCTTCCCACCTCCGTTGTTGATGCATCACATACATCCTCAACATGTCCTCCAATATCCTATCGACCCTCTCTATCTATCCATTTGTTTGTGGATGATAAGATGTACTGAAGGAAAACTCTGTAGCCAAACCTGCAAATAGCTCTTTCCAAAATCTAAAAGTGAACTTGGCATCCCTGTCTGACACAATGTTCTTCGGAACACCATGTAGCCTTAGTATCTCTCTTATGAAGAACTGTGCTACATCATTAGTTGAATAAGTAGACTTCACTGGAATGAAGTGTGCTACCTTTGTTAACCTATCCACCACAACCATAATGGAATCATATTGTCTAGATTCCTATCGGGTAATTCAATCGCTTAAATTGCTTTCATTAAATTAACAATCAGGGATACTCATAATCTTGTGATGATGCCAACAAAATATATGCAAGAGTAGGAAATTGACTCTAAGCTAAGTAGACGTGTTTGTTGTAGGCAAGAAAATACTAGGCTCCTTTATAAGAGGTCTCTTCATAATGTTTCACAGGCCTATAAACAATCAATATTACAACCCAATATATAAATCTAACCAATATTCACAACTATTTATAATGAAATAAAATGCTTCCTTAATCAATTTGGAGTGAGCTCAATTCTCCTAAGAGCAAAGTGACAAGCTATTCCATAAATTCATACACTGCATTAAATCAATTTACATCTAAAACTATAGAATGGAAATTTATGTAAAAGGAAGCTTTATTATATTCCATCATAAGTTGGATACATGCTCCAAGAGTCATCCCCCTTGGAATGGAGGAGGTACTCCTATTTACACATAAACTTGAGACAACTAACAAAGATTTGAGATCCACAAATCTTTCCTAGCTCCACAAATATCTCATGTGGTTACAACCATGTGCTAACACTTAGCAAGTAACATCTCTACAAAGCCTCTCACAAATCTCTAATATATTTGATAAGAAATCTTATCGAAACATCCATGATTCTTCTCCATGAAGTATGCTTGAAGGAATCTCCCAAATCTTCAAGAGGTTGAAGAATAAATTAGAATTTGAGGCTTGGTGGTCAAATATGACTTTGTTGGAGTGTGAAAATAAACCTACAAACATAATGAAACTCATCCCACTTTCATATATAAGTGAAAACATGTTATTTTTCCAATATTTAATCATAAATTCACTCAAAAACACTAAAACAGATGCATTGGAAAATAATAAGTCTAAACTCGATGTAATCATGAAAATAGTTTAATGTAAGGGTATGGGAAAGGGAAATATGGTTTAAAATTGAAGTGAAAGTGAATTGAAAGGTTGGTAAAAATATGGTATTTGAGAGACCCAACATTACCCCCAACTAAAGGTGTTGCATGTCCTCATGCAACCTTGCATTGGATTTCTTGAATTGTGTGATGGAGTTTTCTTTTCTGATGTGTAGCAACATTTTTTCCTCATGGTTGGTTCTTGTGTGACAACCATAAATATTGCAAGTGTTGGTTCTTGTGTGACAACACTTTCATTTTTACTCTTCTTCTTACTACAACAAAGAATGATCTTGAAAATTTAACCATATGAATACATTCCAAATGACGATTCAGTAATGTGTGCATCAACCATTCAATCTTTTTAGCCTCATTTGCTTGAAATTGTTGTGCAAAACATGCTCTTTAAATAGTTATGTACAAACAACCACAAAATTATGGATTTCTTATTGAAATTTATGCTTATATGGCTACAAAATGTAGAATTTCCTTCTAGATTCTAACTGCTTATGTAATATGCTAAAACAAAAGACTTGAATCTACTCTACTTATCAGTGGAAACAATTGATCGATTGAGAAATCACAAAACATGAGACAAGATTCAATCACATATACTCAAATATTTATCTAAGGGGAAAGATTGCTTCACAAAACCCCTTCCTATTTGTATATTGTATTAGATTAGAAAAATAGAGAAGAAAATACAATGTGTGTTCAACCTAAACAATCTCTGCACAAGTACAATCTATCTCATTGCCTCACAAGATGACTCTGGCCAACACTTACCCAATTTTTCTGCCTACCAAACTCCTATTTCCTTGCGTTATTTCTCAAGGAATTAGCCCCCTATTAATTATGGAAATCCCCATCCTGAATTGCGCAATCTATGTAGGCCCTTATCTGACTGCCTGCACCACTTGTAAAACTCAGAAAATTATACAATTGATAGTACACTGCCCTTGAACTCCAATCTCAATTGGGTAACTCAAATTCATTCATGCATGAGTTAATTATGGCTAATTTATCAATTAACTGGTTGAACACATGAACTTGTACCCCACTATTAGACCTCCTACTAGTTCCTCCAACAGTTGGAACTAGTTTAACTGACATTAACTCATTTAACTGAATTAGATCATTACAACTCAAATTAAACTCAACCTAGGCTCCTAAAATTTAGGATACACTCTACATGACTCAAGTTAGGCCCTCAACTCAAATCAACTGAGCCAACTAAGTGAAATTAACTTAGTTAACTCATTCTCGTTGGCTTGTGATGTGGAATTACAATTTTCTCCTAATTTAATTGAAGGGAAAGTTAAATCGGGATTTTCTCTTTGTCATTTTCAACACAAAAATTATTTGGAGAATCCTCCACATGGTAGTTTTGCTTAGGAATGTATGCTTCATATGAAAACCAATTATGCATTATGGAAGTCAATCAAGGTGTTTATAAGAACAACAACTTTCAATTGCTAAAAGCATGTTGGTCAACATTATATGAGGTTATGAAATATTGGATAGACAAATAGTGTAATGAATATAAGGAATGATGAATATCCCCTACCCCCCGAAAACTAACGGCCTTTTCCATCCTTGGAAAATGTAGCAAATAAGGAAGACATAGAATGACATGAAATAGGGAATGATACGAAAGGACAAATAGGGATTTTTTTCCAAATACATGTATTTTAGCATTCAAGGAAATATTGATTAAAGAGTGGAAAACAACATACCTTCACCTACCTGAGAATGTCCTGAGCTATGCATATGAGAGATCTTTGTATGACTAGAATCATTTTGGCTGCTATTGTTGGATCATTGATCTTGAAGTGAAACAATCTGATCTACTTGGTTGTATTAAAATAAAATGTGATTTGAAACTAGTACATTTGTACCGTCTTATTGTTGGAACTAAGTTGGTGGTGCTGAAATATGGAGCTAAATTTTGATTTATTGGAACACTGTTACAAGTTGTTGTAAGTGTCATGGAACCATATAGTATTCATTCATATCTGCATCGTGGCATAATTCTTTTCTATGTGAATAAATTTGGTTAATGTCAAACATAGAAAGAAATTGTTGGATTACTGACCATTAATGAATTTCGTTAACCAACACGAGACTACTCACCATTAATGTCAATGAGAGTCAATATTCCCAACTACATCTTACTAGGTACGAATAAATGAATTGAAGTTGAGTCACCTAGAAGATCTTACAAATAGGGGACATTGATGTATTCTCATTTTTCATTGGCGAGAGAAATTTCCATTAAGACATGCAAGCCTCAAGGTATTAAAAAGAACTCTAGACTCAAACCCAGATAATATGTTGAAGTCAATGGGTCAAGACTTTATAGAAGGAGGGCCTTAATGAATCCCCCATAATCTAACAAAAACATAAAATAATGATTTAGGGGACCATATATGAAAGATTTTCATTTATGAAGCAGGTTTTATTTTCAAAAAGGAAAAGGATAATGAGGTAACTCATTATTGTAAGTGAGTTGAATGAATTTATTCATGGATTAGGAATGAAATGTAAGTGATGTAAGAAAGTGTGAAACTTGCAAAGGAAAAATGATTTGAGGTTATGCTCTAGGAAGATGGAAATTCATGGATGGATTATAATCTTAGAAAGAGGCAAATGAATGAGTAACAATGGTATTATGGATGTGATTTGAAATGGACTTGACTTCTTCATGTTCTTTTTGAAAAAGAAATTGGTCTTTGAAAACCACTAGTGCATAAATTGATCTTCTTTGATCATCTTGGAACCTGCAAAAACTTAACACTAATATGCAATAAAACGTAAGATTCTCGAAGGAGAGAGGTAATCAGTCTCTCTTCATACGATATATATATGCAACAAATTCATAAATAATTCTAATAAAACAAATTCAAGGAAGATAAATAAAAATGAAATGCACTTTTACTTGCCATGAAGTGGTACTTTGGACAACCTGTCAGTATTTTGTTGATAATTTCTTTGTTTGATGCCTAATTTCAGTGATTAAAAAACCAATTGAAAGCAAATTCATATTAGAAACATTTTTTAATGATTTGATGATGTTTTACAAGTTCAATTGCTGCAAAATCCATATATAAAAAATGGCCATTTTTCATTGTCTCACATGCTAATGAAACCTATCACATCGTGTAGAGCTTGCTGAGGTCTTTCAATGACACTTGAATTGCCTCAAACGGGCGTCGTATGAGAAAGTTATGGATGTTTGAATTTTTAGCAAAACAGTGAAAATGGGGCGCATGGGAGCCACGTGGAAGCACCAAGGAGTGTCAGGTGGTAGCACCAATGAGTGCCACGTGCCAGATCCAAAAGGTGTTGAGGTGGACATTGATGTGGCAGAGTGAAGTGAACTATTGATTGGACAAGGTGACATGGCAGACTGTTGGACGATGACTATGCAATGTTGACCAATAATATGCTGCCACGTAGACCAATCTAATGTTGCCATGTGGCAGTGAAATTGTTTCCTAGTTAAGGGTTGTCAAAATTGTTGAAAAGTTAACAAATTTTGGCCTCCATTGAATTTGAACTCGTGAGTTCTCCTCCACAGTTCAAAATTATGAAATAAAAGCCATAAAAACTTTATTTAAATTTAAAAATATTAACCATTCGACAAAATGACTAACGAGGCAACAATTTGACAAACGCCCAGCAAAATAAATTCGGGATTTTTGAGAAAAATTCCAAGTGTCTAACTGCTCCAAGGCACTTGTCAATCAATTTCATGCCACCAAAATGTTTTATTTTCAATTGAACTCATGCTCTTGCCAAAAAAATGGATCTTCCCAACCAATTTATTCTATAAAAATTGGCAAAACATTCAACCAAAACTCAAAAATTTGGTTGCAAGTTTTGTGATGGAGCAAAAATTTGTCCGGCCTTTCTTTGCAAATGTCTTCTGGTTGACAAATTTTCTTCACTGGATTTTTTTTTTTTTAAGTGGGATTTTCTTTCCTTTATATATATATATTTTCCTGATCTATGGCATTTGAGAGTTTGGTAGCCTACGTGTTGGGGCTTCGGCCTTGGCCCTAGTTGTGGCTTGGCTTGGCTTGGTCGTGGGCTAACCTTTGCATATGTGTTTAGCCTTAGTCAGTCAAGGCCTCACGCATATGCATGGGCCTTAGCTTGGCTTGGCCTCAGTTATGCATAGGCCAAAGCCTCATGGCCCAAACCATTAAAATTTTGCTTTTTTAAATTAATTTTTTATTATTTTTTTAATTAAATTTCTTTTTTAATTTATTTTTTAATAATAATAATAATAATAATAATTATTATTATTATTATTATTATTTTAAATTTAAATTTTTGTTTTTTTATTATTTTTGTTTCTAAATTGTTTTATTAATATTATTATTAAAAATGAAAAAAAAAAAACATTTTTTAATTATTATTTTTTTATTTTGTTTTATAAAAAAATGAAACTATTCTAGAAAAAAAAATTAAAAAATAGGGATTTTTTTTAATAATAATAATAATGAAAAATAATTTATTGTAGCAAATTATGAGACAAATTTATTTGACAATTAGAGATCAAATTTCAAGTAATTTTTTCTTTTCTTTTTGGAATCAATGGTAAATTTAGATATCCTAGTCATTTTTTATTGTGAAATATCAAAGCTAACTTATCCAATTTTCTTCCAGGTCGCAACAAGGTGCAAGAAGAGAGCATACTCAAGAATTTTTTATGTAATTGAAATTTGAAAAGAAGAATTTGATTTCAGACCTCAAATTTTAGCTCTCTAAACTCCACTTGTTTTCCTTATTCACAAATATCCCTTTGATTGTAGATCTTCCTGCCAATGGTCTGTGAATGAAGTGGTTTTTACTGCACCACCAAAATGTCCAAGAAAATAAATGAAATCAAAATAGAAAATAAAAACTCTCCAAACTTGGTTTTATTTTCCTATTTTATCCTACTATATTTTGAGAAAGAAAATATTTTTTTTTAAGTGTAGGAGCATTGCCAATGAAGCCTATTGGCTTGATGGGACCTGACCCAGGTTCAGAGTTAATAAGCCAAACAAATCCCTACACTACTGGCCCTTTCGGCATCATTCTACGGTGCGCGACTAAAGTCTCGCCCGAAGCAGTATGGGGGGGTGCTGGAACCAAGTTTACGCACCCTTGAGATGTCTGAGGTGTCGATTTAGTTCAAATGTGCCTACCTTCTCGCAGGTCACTTCGCGCACTGTTCTAACCTGCGAGACCTTTGTGATCTGTCAGAATCGGCCTTCGCGCAGCCCTAACCAGGGGCTGAGATGCTTTCGCGCTGCTATGGCAACGATCTGCGCTATTTCCCCAAATTACACTCTGTATCTTACTTATCTTCTTACAAATGTTATTTAAGTTTGCGTAAATAGATACTTTATCTCACATTCACTTGATCAACACAATCATATATGTTCGTGAACCATATAAATAGTAAAAATTCAATTCATACCCAATATACTCTATGCATAAAAACATAAAATAGATACACAAAATTGATATGAAACTTATCTTTATTAATGCTCCAACAGTTACAGACTTGACTCACCCTACACACTCAGCTGCAGGGGTCTAGGCACTCAGTTGTGGACTACTAGGCCTATGCGCACTCAGCTGCAGAGCCTTCTCCTACCCTACGACCCAAACTAGACTTTACACTTCAGATCTTCCTTTATGCTTCTATTCCATGATCATCCATTGATTGATTTACAACTTAGAGCCTTGCTCTATTTATACAATCCCATGGTCTGTGGACCATGGGTAGATCTCTATAGCTGACATTACATTACAAAATTGAGAGTGGACAACCCTATGAATCTTTTACAACTTTGCACTCCGCGCCAACAAAATGTGGAGTCTTTACATCGAATTTACAACTTTTAACCAAAATATAGGCTCTAAGCCCCAAAACTTCCCTTGGGGAATCCCATGCCCAACGGGCCCCCAACACAAACAACTTGACTCGCCCTCGAGTCACTCTGTTGGTGCGGAGACCTTTGTTCGAAGACCTCCCAACTCTGCCTGGATCGCTGCAAGATCGACAGCACACTGAGTGGTTGCCTGCTGCAATTCCTGGACGCACTCTTTAGAGACCGCGGTAGCTGAACTACTTCCTTGAATCTGTTCCTGTGTCCCTTTTATTTGCGTGAGCTTTGCTTCAATAGATGTTGTAATGAAGAACGCCTCATCAATCCATGGTTGTACGCGCACCTACAAAATGACTTCCTTGTGCTGAGCAGCATCTACCTGTTCCTTGAGCGCTTTCGCATATTGCATCCGTGCGAGCCTCTGTGTAAGGGCCATCGTCTACGTGGTTCCTTTTACTTCGTCATAACAACTTCGCGCTCCGCGCCCACAAAATGTGGAGTCTTTACATCGGATTTACAACTTTTAACCGAAATATAGGCTCTAAGCCCAAAAACTTCCCTTGGGGAATCCCACGCCCAACAGGCCCCCAACACAAACATCTTGACTCGCCCTCGAGTCACTCTATTGGTGTGGAGACCTTTGTGCGAAGACCTCCCAACTCTGCCTGGATCGGTGCAAGATCAGCAGCGCACTGAGTGGTTGCCTGCTGCACTTCCTGGACGCACTCTTCAGAGACCGCGGTAGCTGAACTGCTTCCCTGAATCTGTTCCTGTGCCCCTTTCATTTGCGCGAGCTTTGCTTCAATAGATGTTGTAATGACGAACGCCTCATCAATCCATGGTTGTACGCGCACCTGCAAAACGGCTTCCTTGTGCCGAGCAGCGTCTACCTGTTCCTTGAGCGCTTTCGCCTATTACATCCATGCAAGCCTCTGTGTAAGGGCCACCATCTACGTGGTTCCTTTTACTTCGTCGTATTTCTACTGTAGCTCATGCGCCTTTGTTTCTAAGCGTTGTATGTTCGGGTCCTCCTTTAGAGTGGTAAGAACCTCAAATGACTCTTCAAATAGCTTGTTGCAGTATTTCACTACGTTTTTGACCTCCGCGATGGATGTTGTGATCTTGCTGACGTGTTGTTCCTTCACATATGGAGGGGTTTAAGGCTGCGCCTTCAACTATAGTTCGGTTATCTGAAGGTTCAGCTCTAGCTAAACCTTGGCCATCTCTTCCTTAGCCTCACGCACCCCTGCTGTTGGTTTCTAGATGCGCGCCTCCGTTGGTTCCTCTACTTGGATGGCTAGCTCCAGGACCATCTGGCAGGCTTCGTTGACCACATGCACAATCAGTCGGTTCTACGCCACTACTTCATCGTTCTATAGGCTCAACTATTCAATGTTGATGTGCTTCTCCCTCATGACCTGGAGTGGGCGACCCTCCCTAGATCGCAGTTCTACAGTCACTCCGTCCTGCAAAACATAGAGCATCTCCCAAGGGAACACAACCATGTTTATCCCAACTCCCTTCAGCGCACTGACCATAGGCCTGTTGGCCTCATTTTCTGTAACTAGTTCTCCCTCTAGCAACACCATAGTGTTGTTCATGCGGGCGCACAGCATTTCCTTAGCCTCTATCATACCTAGCGCGAGGCTGGTTGACACAGTACCATCTTGTGGAGTGTGCACCTGCAACTCCTCTATCTGTGCCTGGAGGGCCCCCAACACTAGCTGGTTTTCCTCCGCGAACTATTGGAGGGCCTCCGCGGTGACGTTGCGCATCATCTCCCTAATGTCATGGAGATCCCCCTTAGTGAGGGTGATCAAGTCGAAAGAAGTCTTTGAGGCCTTCGACTTCTTCCACGACCCCACCTCCTCTCTCTGGCGTTGTCGCTTTAGCTATGTAGACGTTGTCTGTGGGTCCACGCCACCTTCCTCTGTTTCTATCTCCTATTCGGGCGAAGGCGAATTTTCTCCCTCACGCTCTTTCTCAGCTACCTTCTGATGTTCTTCTGCTTCCTGCACAGCGTCCCACGCCTCCTACGCCTTGGCTGTTGCTGCTTCGTTCCTTCTCTTTCCTGCCAACCGCGCCATCCGTAGTTTTTCCTCATCCTTCTTTCTCTGTGCAGTGGACTTCTCTGCTTCCACTGCAGAGCTGGCTGGAGTACGCCACTCCGCCGGCCATGACTCAAGGATGACAAATATGACATCATCTATCACCAGATAAGGGAGCTCGTTCCAAGTCTTCGCGGGGTCCTTGCGTGCCCTAATGTATACGTGATGAAAGTCTGCCTTGAACTCCATGAAGCTCTGCATATTGTTATAAACGTGGGTGATAACTGTGGCTTGCGGTTAATCCCCATTCTGATGTTCATCTCCATGAACACCCAAAATATCTTGTTGTCTCTGATCCTCTGTGCATCTTTAGTTGCCCACAGCGAAATGTACTTTGCTGCCTCCGGAAGATCCTACATAATCGTTGGGAACTGGTTGTCCTCAGGCAATTCCCAAGCCACCATCACTATGGATAGCATAAGCCATCAATATTGGAAAGTCTTCCCTTGTTCCTGTGCCTCACGACAATTCTCCAGGAACTCTCTGCATAAGTAATCCGCCCAGTTAAACTAGACCCCTT
The DNA here is from genome assembly GCA_031772625.1 of Pinus tabuliformis. Taxonomy (NCBI): domain Eukaryota; kingdom Viridiplantae; phylum Streptophyta; class Pinopsida; order Pinales; family Pinaceae; genus Pinus; species Pinus tabuliformis. The sequence continues at coordinate 29,146,045 of CM062808.1, read as the reverse complement.
CTGCGCATTTCGCATCAAGTGCAACCACCGGAGCGGGCACCTCATCCGCGCGACACTTCCGCATAACCTTCCCAGCCAGTATCTGTGTTGCAACTTTGACCACAGCGTTGTTAATATTGGAGATTGCATACCCTCTCTTTTTCTTCTCCAGCTTGAACTTATTCTTCATGGCCTCCGCAATGGCCAAATCATCACTTTTACCCTCGGATATGTTCGTTGGATCCTCCCCTTTACAAGGGAGCTGGGTAATTATGTGGATTAAGTGATCCGTGATGGGGATTAGCTCCTCTAGCCACATGCACCCATCATGCATTGGGCAAAGTAGCTGCCTGATGACAAAAATAGTCACTAGGCGCGATGGTAATGCGGCACCCAGAGCAGGTTTAATAATCCCGCTTTCTCTACTCCCTGCAACCACTTGTGTGGCTCCAACTCTATGACTCTTGTCGGTGTGTTTTTCTTTTGGCGCATGAGCTACGCAGTTGCCAAATGTGGGAATTTCTCATGGTCCACAAGATCCCAATCTTCAAATTTTAGAACCAGCACCTGTCCCAAGTGCACTCTGTAAAAAATGATGTCATCGGGGAGCAACAAAGTCTACAGAGAGCTCTTGCTCTCATCTAGGTCCTTGGGCACCCTTGCTTTCCCCTTCTGCAGAGGAACATACGCGGGTAACCTGGTCAGAGGGTCTACACCCTGGGTTTCTATCTCCATTTCTTCATCCTCCTCCTCTACCAAGATTTCTTCAAAGTCTTCCTCCTCCTCATCGGCTTCCAAATTGATCGCCTTCCCCTTTTCTTCCATGGTAAGTTTAGTTCTCAGCGGGTTTCTAGGGGACATGTGCACCGGTACCATAGGTTGCTTGTCTTTCTTGGGTCTCGGTGTGCACGGCGATTTAGGGATTTCTGCAACTATCCTGACACTTTCTGGGGCTTCTCCTACCGTTATCACCTAAGCGGCCTCCTCAACGGTCATTTCTTCGTTATCCAAGGCTTCCTTAGGCGCTGCCATCATTCTAGTTAGAAGGTCCGTCATTCTAGTTAAAAGGTCCCGCGTCTCCTTCGGCAATGTTTCAAACACTGAGCTTGCTCTTAAAGGCTGAAAGTTTGGAAGGTTCATACACAGTTGATAGCGCAACAACTTAGTTCTCAAAATGGTAAGTGTTGTTCCGTAGACAACCACTTGTAATTTATAGCGCCTTTTGAATTTGAATTCGACCGTTCCCCCCGCTTTCAGTCAATTAATGCTCCCTTGGCGGCAGATTTTCCCAAATCTAGCCCATAAAGTTCGCCTTAAATGCATGTCGCCCGCTTCATTTAGTCTCAAATCGAGAATCACATCGTGAATAGTGACTGTAATAGTCACTTTCCAACCAACCCGCGTGGCAGTGCAGCTACCTTTGTGCTGTCGCGGACGCTGTGACACTTCGCTACTGTGCATAGTCCTTACATCACATAGCTCCCAGGCAGAGTAGTTTATAGTTCACGCCTCCTTTCAGTTGCCTGGAGCACTAAGACTGTGCTTCCTGTGGCTATTCAGATGGTTGGGCCACCTATGTACGACTTCAACCGAGTACCATTTACTTTTCCTGCGAAGAGTTTGCCATTTAATTTCACCAACTGGACCGCGCCACCGTCTGTGATTTCCTTAATAACATATGGTCCCATCCAATGCATTCTAATCTTCCCTGGGAACTTATCAAACTTACTATCATATAACAACACCAAATCATTCACCTTAAAGGTGCATAACTCTATATGTCGATCGTGCCAAGCCTTTTCGCACTGCTTTTGTACCTGTTGATGGAATCTAGCCAAAAATCGTTCTTCTTCGAGCTCTTCCAACTGCGCGAGCCTTTCCTCCAGGGCTGCGCGATTCGTCATACCTATAGAGCGTTGTTATGCGCAGACTAGGCACAATACACTCCATATGCATTATGGCCTCTACTCCATAGATAAGCCTAAAAGGTGTCTGTCCCGTCAGTTTCTTGCATGTCATCCTATAAGCCCATAGTACTGCAGATACGCGCAGGTCCCAATCACTTCGCTGCGCATTGCAAACTTTTGTCAGCGCGATCTCCAGTACTTTGTTAAACACTTCTATGGTCCCGTTAGCCTGTGGGTGATACAGTGTGCCTTTTTTATGATATACCTGAAACTCTTCTGTCAATGCATTGATCGTCTCATTCAAGAAATGGGTACTGCGATCGCTCATCAAAATTTTTAGACATCCGAATCGCATTAGTATGTGTTTAAACAGAAACTTCACGGTCGTGCAATATTTTACCAGTTGCGCTTCTGCCCAATGCGTCAAGTACTCTGTCGCAGTAATAATATATCTTGTGCCTGTCTTTCCTTGAGGTTTGATATGTCCTACAAATTCGATCACCCACTTTTCGAAGGGCTGCAGCATCATTTGCAGATTCAAAAGCATTTCATCCTTACATGATGGCTTACTCGTTCTTTGACATACATCGCATGCCTTGCAATGTGCTTTTGAATCCTGATGAAGGGTTGGCCACCACAACCCTACACGAAGAATCTTCTGCGTCATTGCTCTCCCTGCATAATAACCTCCTGTAGCACCCCCATGAGCATCCGTGAGGATGCTACTTCACTCAAACTCAAGTACATACCTTCGCAGTATCTCATAATTCCCCATCTTGTATAGATGCCCCACAATGACAGAAAAAGCTGCCGCATGCACTACTAGTTCCTTCTTCTGTTGGATAGAGTTTCCTTCTAGCACAGTTCCAGTTGTTAAAAAGTGAATTATATCCTCAAAGTGTCCATCTGCTATGTGCACAATGAAAAGTTGCGTGTCAAGTAGTCCTTCCTCCAAACTAGTAGGTACCTCCCTTGTCTCAATGTGAGATAGGTGATCAGGTCCCGTGTTCAGTTGTTCGGGATTTACAGCAACTTCAAAATCATATTCTTGGAACAATAAAAGCCACCTGCATATGCACCCCCCAACACAGGCTAATTGACCAAGTATTTCAGTACGGAATGATCTGTATACATCTTGAAGTGTCCCCCTAGCAAGTAATGTCGATATTTCTAGAGCGCATACACCATAGCCAGTCCCTCGCGTTTAGTGGTGGAATAGTTCTTTTCTGCTTTAGATAACCTATGACTCACGAACGTGATAGGGTGATCCAAGCCTTCTCCACCATCCTGTGTGAGTACTGCCCCTAGCGCTATACACAACGTGTCAACATGAACATGAAATTATTTTTTCCAGTTCGGGAAGACAAGAATCAATGCAGTAACCATCTTCTCCTTCAATATATCCAGGCTTTTCTTACAATCATCGTCCTAACAGAACATGATGTCCTTCTTCAACAGTTTTTCCACTGGTGCGGTGATTTGGGCATAACTTTTGATAAACTTTCTGTAGTACCCTATATGTCCCAAGGTAGCGCGTAGATGTTTCACACTGCTCGGTGCTTCCAAATTCAGAATCATCATGATTTTCGTGGGGTCTACCATCAACCCTTGTTTACAAACTACATGCCCCAACAAGTTCCAGAAAGGAACGAGGAACATACACTTCTTGAGGTTCAGCACGATTTGGTATCTTCGGCATGTGTCCAGCATCAAGCGCAGGTTTTTTACATGGCATCTAACTAGCCCAAATACATTCCAGTCATCAAAATAGACCTCCAAGAACTTATGAATGTATTCCCTGAACGCCGCAACAACCACGTGCGAAAAGATGACAGATGCATTATTCAGTCCAAATGGCATGACAGTGTATTGAAAGCAACCCCACTCAGTCACGAAGGTTGTCTTGCTCCTATCCTCTAGCGCGATTCTGATCTGGTGGTACCCTGAGAACCCATCAGTGAAAGAATATGCTTCCTAACCGCCTACATTGTCCAACACCTCATCTGTGAACGGAGTTGGGAATGGATCATGTACACACACGTCATTCAACTTTCTAAGATCCACGCATATTCTTATTTCGTCCTTTTGCTTCTTTTCTTGTACCACCATTGGACTTACCCAATCAGATTCCTCCACAGGCTCAATAATGCCTATCGTGAGCATCTTGTCTAATTCTACACGGACCTTCTCCTTGTATTTCGGATTTAAGCAATACGGTCTCTGCTTAACTAGCTTCGCGTCAGGTTTTAACATGATCTTCATTGCCCCTAAATCTCTTATTATTCCCTTTAAATCCGTAAACTTGGTCGGGAATAATATTCCTGGAGTAGTTCTACGACCTTATCCACTGTCGCGTCGTCCCAGTAGTCCCCAATCTTCGCGAATTTAGGTTCCGCCTCTGTACCAATATTCACCTGCTTAGTCTTTACTGGTGCAGTGATGTCAGGATTCTCGATTTGTGGTCCTTGAACCTCGCGTTGGCCTTCTGTCTCAGGAATATTAATTTTTCGCGGATCTTCATCCTCTTCCTCAGCAGTTACATTATAACACTCTAGTGCGCAACTTAACTGAGCAGCCCATTCAGGCTGAATCAACTCTGCTGACTCCTGTGGCATCCTAAAGATGGTTGCTTTTACTTCTTGTAGCGCTTCATCAATACTATCCCACCCATCCTCAAAATTGAAGGTCATCACGAACCCTTCGCGCAGAACATCCCATTCACTTGTCCCATGGCGGAGCTTTGTTTCTATATACCAGTTCATTGGTATAACATCCAAGGTGTGACAGAATAGGTGCACCCACTCAGGTTGTGGCTTTTCCCCATAGGCCTGCGTCCACTTAGCCAGATGCGTGCGTGGATCATCCTGCCCATTGTATTTGTCTGTCAATCGCACTCTAGGCTTCCCAAACTGTGTGCGCATCGTTCTCTTACATTCGTGCCAGTCGTCAAAGCTCCCTTTGTGCATACCCCACCACCTTGCAAGCGTAGCGCAATACCTAGTTCAAGGCCTGGAAGCATTGCTTCTCCGGCACTTCCCTTTCAAATTTATCCAAGAAGGTATCTACCTCACGTAACCCGTCATAAGTAGGTAGATCTCTTAATTCTATCGATATGCAGCGCAATGACCTTGTCATCATGTTACAATTAAGTGTGGTTACCTCGTGTAACCGGTTTTTCCATTGCTCTATCTCCTCATTAGAATCAGAAGTACAGGAGCTTTTACGCTCCCATGAGATTCGCTCATCCGCAGTGGGATTTACCCAGTCTTTCTCTCGCGCGGTTATCTTGTAGATGCAGTCCAAATCATCATCACTTTCATAGTCGCACACCGGCTCTGTATAGTGCGATCCTTCAACAGGGTCCAAGGGTATAACTACACGTAGAGACTTCTTCTCAAAAATCATCTTGTGTTTCTTCAAATTAATCACCTCGTTCATGTCAGTGGCCCAATCAATTCCTAAGAGCGCGGGGTAGGGGTTGTTGTCATTAACAATCTCTATCACTTCAAAGTCTACTAGCGCGCTCGCTCCCTTAATATCCATGGTGATTCCTTGCAATCGCCCCATGGGTATTATTTTCTGTTGGTTTCCCATTCGTAGCTGTATAGGAGACCACTACAGTGTAGGTCTCCCCATTCGCTCCCATGTCTGCTTCAGTAGAACATTTGCATCCGATCCTAAATCTAGAATTACTTGGTCCATCTCATATTCTCCAATCTACACGGTCAACCTCATTTCTCTTCTCGTCCTTGTCTTATGCTTTCTAATCTTCTAAACTATGCGTGGCTCTCCTAGCGCGGTCCCAGCACATCTGTTAATGAGTTCTTGCAATCCTTTTATAGCCTTACTATCGTGCAGTAACTTCATGCATGTTTCCAGGAACATCGTAAGCATAGATGGGTCCATCTCTGGCTCCGGTTTATCCTTGCTTCCCAAAGTGGAGGCATCAGTGAATCTCTTCTTAGCTTCCATGAAGGTTTCTTGAGCGTGCTCCAAATAAAACTCTGCTTCTTTTGCCGAAGCTTTGCGAACCCAAGTACTATCTTCTGGTTGTTTGCCTTTGTCATCTCCCATCACGATTCCACTTCGGAGCACAATGTTCACATTTGGATCTTCCATGCACGGCTCAGACCTCATCATCTGCAGGTTCTTAGTCGGGGGAGGTGGTAGCGCTTCTTTGTCGTGAATCCTAGCTATCAACGTAGGACACTTATGTCTCATGATCAAACAAGGTACAATACAGACACAATGGATGCATTAGGTTCGTACAATCATGGGCATAATGTCCTGGCCCTCCGCAATTGTATCTTATCAGCTATCTGCGACCTCTTCCAGGTCCTCCTCTGCCTTGGCCTCGTCCGCACCCCTGAAATCCTGTTCACGCCACTCCTGCGTTCTAGTCTAGGGGTCGCGTTTCGGCCTGCACTCTATAGGTGGGAGTTCTATCCATAATCAACTCATAGCTTCTACAAGTGCGCTCATCATGTCCCACTGACCTACAAAAATTACAGAACAATTGTTTCAAATTTTGCGTGTACCTCCGTAACAAATGGTAGTTGTCTGTAGCATGCTTTCCACCTATTTGACAAATCGCGCACCACAAAGCAGGTGCCATGCTAGGTCCTGCTTTTACTTCCAACCTTAACAACATCAGTCCTCCTCCTGCGAGATAATTTGTGAACACCGGGCAGTGGTCCTTATTGTGACCTTGAGCCTTACATTTTACGCACCACACCTCTTCGCGCACTTCTGGTCGAGTTGCCCTATCCTGTTTCAAACTCTGCATCTCAAGGCATAAATTATTTAGTTGCGCATGGATCTGTTAAACTCCTAAGTTTAGATCCTACATTGGGGTCTCATGCAGCCTCATCACGATCTCTAAGGCCTCTGCCTGAGTTGTCAACTTCTGCTGTGATAATGCACTCCTTAAATGTTGTGTTAGCAACGCTACAAACCATTTGCAGTGTTGTCCATCCATCATATTCATATTAGCTTCGTGAATTGTACACTTCAGCCTCTGATCCAACTCCCAAGGAGTCTTGCCTGGTAGCATCGTGATCTCTTTGAATTCAATGATCGACTGTGCTTCAGACTTCAGCCTGCTAAATTCCTTATTTAGTGCAATTTAGATATCCGTGATTCAAGCATTCAGATTATCATTAGAATGCTTAATATACCAGGTCAGCGTGTGATCCTACAGGGAACTAACCAGTGTCGCTTTATTTATATTGTCATTTATAACTCCCTGTGTTTCCCTTACGGCTCTTACAACGAACCAAAATTGGTATAGATCCTCATTTCCTAATCCTTTGAACACAGGCAACTTTATCGTGCTTGCCATATTGAATCGCGGTGGGGGCGGGGGTGGTACAGGTGAAGATGGAGGTGACGGTGGTGAAGCTGGTGGTGGTGTGGGTGGAGGTGGTATTCGCAAAATTATTTGCCTTATCAAATGGATCGCACTTCGCGGCGAGACCTTCGCGAGCTCTTCCTCGTCCCCTCACGAAGGTGAAATCAAGGGGCTATTTTCTGGTCCCTTACTTCCTTCATTCCTGCAAGTTTTTCTACTTCGCGTAGCCCTGAACATCAAGGTAACTGCATAACCGTCTTTTCACACAATAACATTTTAATCAAAGTGTTTAGAGACTTTACGTACTTAGCTCGTGGTCCTTTGAGAAAGCGTTGCTCTGCCTCGCTATAGTTGACTGAGGTGTCAACCGCGAACTTAGTAATGAATCCTCCTATAATCTGATCAAACCAATGATCAACAAGGCATGCAATCTTATCCTCCGACACTTCCAACCTGCACACTAACTTTGGGGTCCACACAATAAGACCGTCAAGCTTCCACCTTCCTTGGCTATCTGCTAGCTTCACGATCCACTTGTATAGCTTAGTAGGGAAGGATACGAAGAAGATTTCGTGGATCTTTGTGTACAGGTAGCAGTCTAACCACTCTTCTTTTGACAGTCGTAGATTCCTATTCTCTTGCACTGCGAACTCGTGAATTCTCCTATCCAACAAGCCTTCAATTTCCTTCTTAGTTGGATTCCAATGATAACGTAACCATTTGTTGGCTTGATGGTGCCTAACCCAAGTTCTGAGTTAATTAACCAAACAAATCCCTACACTACTGGCCCTTTCGGCATCATTCCACAATGCGCGAACTGAAGTCTCACCCAAAGCAGTATGAGGAGATGTTGGAACCACGTTTTTGCACCCTTGAGATGTCTGAGGTGTCGATTTAGTCCAATTTTTCCTACCTTCGTATAGGTCACTTCGCACACTATTCTGACCTGTGAGACCTTCGCGATCTGTCAGAATCGCCCTTTGCGCAGCCCTAACCAGGGGCTGAGATGCTTTCACACTGTTATGGCAGTGATCTGCACTATTTCCCCAAATTACATCGCGTATCTTACTTATATTCTTACAAATGTTAGTTAACTTCGCGTAAACAGATACTTATCTCACATTCACCTTATCAAGACAATCATATATGTTCACGCACCATATAAACAGTAAATATGCAATTCGTACCCAATATACTCAATGCATAAAAACATAAAATAGATACACATAATTGATATGAAACTTCTCTTTATTAATGTTCCAACGGTTACAGACTCGACTCACCCTGCGCACTCAGCTGCGAACTACTAGGCCTCTGCGCACTTAGCTGCATAGCCTTCTCCTACTCAACGACCCAAACTAGACTTTACACTTCAGATCTTCTTCTATGCTTTTATTCCATGATCATCCATTGATTGATTTACAACTTATAGCCTTGCTCTATTTATACAATCCCATGGTCCGCAGACCATGGGTAGATCTCTATAGCCGACATTACATTAAAAAATTTAGGGCGGACAACCCTATGACTCTTTTACAACTTCACGCTCCGCACCCACAAAATGTTGAGTCTTTACATCAGATTTACAACTTTTATCCAAAAACTGGGCTCTAAGCCCCAAAACTTCCCTTGGGGGATCCCGCGCCCAACAAAGCAATTTACGGATCAAAATTTCTAGTATGATCACATCCAAATTTGAAAATATATACCTGAATGTTTGCAAGGATATGAGAGATTAATTGCACATTTGAATTAAATGTTAGGATTTGCTGAATAATGGAAGAATGTTGTGTCTTAGTCACCTTTTGAATCCAATCTTCAATGTAGTCCTCATTCTCTTGGCTCTCCTCCAAATGCTTGAACATCATTCTAGATCTCTTGTCCATAAATGGATTAGTTTGAAACTCTTATAGTGTAAAGATTGATTGAAATCTATGCATTCTATTTATCATGTTTTATATATGCAGCTAAAAATTGTATTTAAAGCTAACTCCTATGTATACTTCCCCGTTTTACTAAGATCTTGTTGTCACCAAGTCATCCTTTCAACATTAGTTAGATTTTCCATGAACCAAACCAAAGAAAAACATTGGTACTGAATTAAATTCTTGATGCCTAATCCCTTAGCACCATCCTCGACAACTACGCAAAAAATGTCAGGTAATTCAGTTTCTTAAATTGCTTTCATTAAATTATCAACCAGGGATACTCGTAACCTTGTGATGATGCCAACAAAATATATGCAAGAGTAGGAAATTGACTCTAAGCTAAGCAAACTTGGTTGTTGTAGGCAAGAAAACACTAAGCTCCCTTACATGAGGTCCTTCCATAATGTTTCACAAGACCTATCAACAATCAAAATTATCAAGTATTCCTAATGAAAACAGTAAAGCATATAAACCTATAGAAAGCATTAAGATGAGTTACATGACTTAGTTGTTGTAGGCAAGAAAACACTAGGCTCCCTTATAGGAGGTATCTTCGTAATGTTTCACGAGACCTATCAACAATCAAGATTATAACCCAACATATAAATCTAACCAATATTCACAACTATTTATAATGAAATAAAATGCTTCCTTGATCCATTTGGAGTGAGCTCAATTCTCCTAAGAGCAAAGTGACAAACTATTCCATAAATTCATACACTACATTAAAGCAATTTACATCTAAAACTATAGAATGGAAATTTATGTAAAATGAAGCTTTATTCTATTCCATCATAAGTTGGATACATGCTCCAAGAGTATTCCCCTTTAGAATGGAGGAGGTACTCCTATTTATACATAAACTTGAGACAACTAACAAAGATTTAAGATCCACAAATATCTCCTAGTGTTGGGTTGTGTTATATTCTTTCCACAACTAACCTACGTAGTGAACCGGGGCTTAGAGGGGGGGTGGGGCCCCCCCTTCATTGTGCCGATTGTGCAGCGGGGGAGTCACAGGGGGGGCGGTAGCCCCCCCTGTCTGGGAGGTTTGAGGGGGGTGAGTAGCCCCCCTCTATGGGGTCCGGGGCAGCGCCCCGGGAAAAAAAAAAATTGGACCCTATATTAGGTTGGGCGAACCTACCTATGGTTTTGGACGTGATGGTTTTCGGTCCATGGTATTGGATGCTTCGACATGTATAAATATGTATTGTAACATTGAAAGGAATATAATGAAAAATCAAGCTGGTAGTCTCGGTTTTGGGATCCATGGGAAAATCTCTGTGTATATGTGTTATGATCTCGCATTGTTTATTTTCTGTGTTTTAGAATTCGTATGCAGGTAATTTCTATACAGGGTTAAAACCTACATTTGGTATTGGAGCTGTTTTGGCTTCAAGGGGACGCCTTTGTTGCTGAGGGGTTTCGCTCGGGCCTGTGGTAGACCCTGTTTAGTGGGAGATCTGCGAGATCGATTCTGGTGGTGAAAGAAGATGGCGAGCAGTGGAAAGATAAAGATCGAGAAATTTAACGGTCAGAGTTTTGAGTTGTGGAAACTCAAGATGGAGGATCTCTTGGTGGATAAAGATCAGTGGATCGCGGTAGATCCAGGTACTAAACCAACAGGAGTGTTCGATGAAGAATGGAAGAAGTTGGATCGGAAGGCAAAGAGCACAATACGATTGTGTGTCTCAGATTCAATATTGCTGAATGTATCAGGGGAAGCTACGGCGAAGGCTTTGTGGGACAAGTTAGGGACTTTGTACCAATCTAAGTCTCTAGTGAATAAACTGTTCTTGTGGAAAAAGCTGTATAACCTGAGGATGAAAGATGGAGACTCGGTGACAGAGCATCTGAACGCATTTAATACTATGGTAAGTCAGTTAGCATATGTTGATATTAAAATTTTAGATGAAGATAAGTGCATCAGTTTGTTGTGTTCTCTACCAGATTCGTGGGATAGTCTGGTTATTGCAATAGGTAGCAATGCAACTACCTTGCATTTTGATGAAATAGTCTCATCCTTGCTGACGGAGGAGATGAGACGGAAAAATATGGAGAGCCAGAATGGTGATGCCTTGTCTGTACGAGGACGGTCCCAGAACATAAACAAAAATAAGTCATCGAGTGGGAGATCTAAATCTAAAGGGAGATCTAAATCTCCAGGAAAACCTGTAAAGGTGGTGTGATGGAAATGTGGAAAGGAAGGGCACTACAAAAGGGACTATAAATCTAAAGCTCCTGATAAAGGAAAGGGATCTGATGATGCTCCTTCTGCAAAGGCGAAAACTACCTCAAATGAAGGTGGGGATGTGTACTTGGCTTCGTCAAGTACACATGTAGACCATGAGGCATGGTTGATTGACTCAGGTGCATCCTTTCACTTCACTCCCCATAGAGAGTGGTTTTGCGAGTATGAGAAATATTATGGTGGTGATGTCTTCTTGGGGGATGACAAGAAGGCTAGAATCATTGGTAGCTGACGCAGGGAAGACCCTGCAAAACCCAGAATCACAATTTCCCTATCTGTATAGAATATATCTCAGTAAATGCCCAAACCAACTCTTCAATACCTGGAAAATCTTCATAGCATTAGCCTTCCCCAGAACGAATTCAACAACGCTTCATATGCATCATTGGGAATTTAATCCAATTTAGAATCCACTTCATAATTGAACGCTTTTTTCCGTTCAACTCTCCAACTTCAATTTGCACCTCACGCAGGCATCTTGACATTTATATCACACGAACCCAATTATGTTCTCTCTTCATTCTAACACTGCAAACCAGAGTTATGCCACTGGTTCAACTTAGAAGTTCTAATATGATGTGCGCCCCTGCCTTTTATTATATGTTCCCACGTAGCTTTCATACTGTATGTATTCTATGTACACATACCTGTCTTTAAACTCAACCTGCACACTGAATTTCTCACAGCTTTTCCTTTTTAAATAAAAGAATGCTCCCATAGATTAAAAACTCAACTTTAATCAGTTGAACTCCTGCAATGTTTGCGTCCTCATGAACTTAACTCCCCACGCTATCAGTTTGACCGCTCCATTCTTCATACAAAACGAATACATCTCCAACGTGGATTACCGCAATCAATAATCGGAATCGAAACTCCTGTTCTCTTACTTTTAAGAAGCTCAGATTCGAGATATTCAATTAACCATCAAAACAGCGTTAAAACGCTTTTCAGAACACAGTTCCAGGCATACCTCTGTTACATTTGGACCGCAATTAAAAAATATATACCAACCATACAACATATTCGCAATCAGCCAATTAATACAGGTTATGATATATGTATATATCGATTGACCGATATTCCGATCCGATACAACTGCATTTGTCACGATCGGTGGTCAAACAATTATATAACATATAATTATAGCGTTTTATCAGATTCCATGCGATTTGAACCATGATCGCCCACAAGAATCTGGTGTTGATACGCTCCAATGCATTAACTGTCAGAGATCTTCAATTTATAGATTGATTAAAATCCAATGCGATATAATCGCAATTGGCAAATTAACACAGATTGCAATATATATATATATATATATATATATATATATATATATATATATATATATATATATAGCTATTAACTGATATTCCGATGCGATATGTCTGCATTCAATATGATCGGCGGTCACCACATCTGAATAACAATTTACCAGGTTCCAATGTGAATAAAGCACAATCGGCAATCTCAACTCAACAATTGAATGCCCGAACTACCAGCTGCTCCAAACAAATCCATCACCGAGTCATATAATGCCACTCCAAACATTCGGATCCGTATTTAATTAAAAAATTGAACTGTGATTTAACTTAATTCTACTCAAAGAGAATTGTTGAGTCTTTTAGACTGTTTTTCTGTGTTAAAACACTACCTTCTGTGCTAATTTTAACACGCCCAGTTTGCCCCAATCACTGATATTCTTATAATTCAAATTTAAACACGCCCATACTATCACAATTTCAAGCAGATTCACATGTAGCATAACTCAGACTCCATGCGCATCACACAAAGAGATAAACGAATTTTATTTATAATATTAAAAAAAAACAGAGTTTGCTCTCGGCCAGTTTCACAAGGAGGAAACCTCTGTTACTAATAACACAGTCCTCTCCACAAATCTCTGTTTCTTTTACACACAAAAACCACACTCTGTTGCAAATCTGAGCTTTCGCTCTACAGAACCACACACTAACTCTAATCAATCTAAAAGAATCCTCTCTCCCCACTGCAAACCTCTACGAAGAGTCTCCTCCTTATTACAATTTTCACTATAGTTTTCCACTAATTCCTCTAACAAGAGATAATGTAATCTCATATCATTAAAAATTAAACAGAAATCTTCTATTTCATTGCTTTCAAGCACACCTAGACTAACAACTATTATCTCTACATTTAAATAAGATAATCTCTTATTTATTACAATCTAATTTTGACCGACAGTTAATGAATTCTACTGTGATTAGCCACAACATGTGGACAATCCTCCACATTGCTGACTAGCCCTGGATGCTCCTGCATCAGTAGTGGAAAAGTAAAGTTGAAGCTGCAAGGTGGAAGGGTTAGAACACTTCCGGGTGTTCTGCATATTCCTGCATTAGCTAGAAATCTGATTTTTGTTAGCAAGTTGGATGATGCAGGTGTAAAAACAGTGTTCGAGAAGGATACCTACAAGATGGTTCGGGGAGAACTGGTATTGATGCGGGGAGTTCGGACTGGAACTCTGTACAAGCTGCAAGGTAGCACTGTTGTTGATGGGTGCAACAGTTCTGTGGTTCCTGAAAGTGGAGCAGAAAATCTAGTGGTCTATGGAGAGAAGACCATGTTGTGGCATCAAAGGCTTGGACATATTGGAAAGAAGGGCCTTCGAATACTTCATGGTAAAGGTATGGTAGAAGTTATGAGTAATAGCTCTCTGGATTTTGATTTCTGTGAAAATTGTGTATATGGGAAGCAGAATTGGGTGAGTTTCCCCTCTGGTAGTAAGAGGGTGAAACAGATATTAGAGCTTGTGCATAGTGATGTGTTTGGACCTGTGAAGGTTCCATCATTGGGTAAGTCTGTGTACTATGTATCATTTATAGATGACTTCTCAAGGAATACATGGATATATTTCCTTAAGAAGAAATCTGAAGTCTTTGACAGGTTTAAAGAATTTAAGGCTCTCGTGGAAAATCAGGCAGAGAAGAAGATAAAGGTGCTGAGAACAGATAATGGTGGAGAGTTTTGCAGCAAGGAATTTGAAGAATTCTGTAAGAAGTGTGGTATAGCGCAGCAGAAGACTACTCCATATACACCTCAGCAAAATGGAGTTGCAGAAAGAATGAACAAGGCGTTGATGGAAAGGGCAAGAAGCATGCTCAGTGGTGCCGGGTTAGGACAGGAATTCTGGGCAGAGGCGGTGGATACTACATGTTACCTGGTCAATAGGTCACCTTCATTGGCGTTGGAGGATAAGACTCCACAAGAAGTATGGACTGGTAAGAAACCCTCTCTTTCACATCTAAGGGTATTTGGATGTGATGCATATGTACATGTTCCAAAGGAGAAACGAACCAAGTTGGTTAGTAAATCTGAAAAGTGCATCTTTATTGGGTATAAGGATGGTTTAAAGGGTTATAAGCTTTGGAACCCAACAACAAGGAAGGTTGTGTACAGTCGAGATGTGGTGTTCAAAGAGGTGAAATATGTTATTAAACATGAAGTCCAACGAAAGGAACCTGAGAAGATAGAGTTTGAGCTAAAGGAGGAAGAATGAGACTCGATAATAGAGGAGGAATCAGAAGATGAAGAGCCACAAACTCCGGGTGTAAGAAGATTAGTTCGAGAAAGAAGGCAGACAGAAAGGTATAGTCCATCTGCTTTCTATTCAAATTTTGCTTTATCTATTACTGATGATGATCCCAGAACTGTGAAGGAAGCAGTAGATTCAGAGGATGGAAAACTCTGGAAAGAGGCTATGGTTGATGAAATGGCATCTTTGCACAAAAATGAGGCTTGGGATCTGGTGGAGTTTTCGACTGGAAGGAAACCCATTCGTAGCAAATAGGTGTTCAAGAAGAAGACAAATGTAGAAGGAAAGGTGGAGAAATACAAAGCTCGGTTGGTAGCAAAAGGTTATTCCCAGGTGCCGGGAATTGATTTGGGTGATATTTTTTCTCTTGTTGCCAAGGTAACTTCTATTAGGTTACTTTTATCTATTGCTGCTGCTTTTGATTTTGAGGTGGAACAGATGGATGTGAAGACAACATTTCTTCATGGGGATCTGGAAGAAGAGATCTACATGAAGCAACCTGAAGGCTTTGCAGTGAAGGGTAAGAAAGAATTGGTATGCAAGTTAAAGAAGTCTATGTATGGGTTAAAACAGTCACCAAGGATGTGGTATCAGAAATTTGATACATTTATATGAGGACTTGGCTTCACCAGAAGCAAAGTAGATTAATGTGTGTATTTTAAATTAATTGGTGACTGTGTTATTATCTAATCTTGTATGTGGATGATATGTTGCTGGTTGGAAATGACAAAGAAATTATCCAGGATTTGAAGACCCAATTGTCCTCCAAATTTGACATGAAATATCTTGGTGCTACAAACTATATTTTGGGCAGGGAAATTAAAAGAGATCAGGTAAAGAGGAAGCTCTGGTTAAACTAGAGGAAGTATGCCGAGACAATACTGCAGAGGTTTAATATGCAGGATAGTAAACCGGTGAAGGTTCCTATTCTTGTAGGTGTAAAGTTATCTGTTGAACAATGTCCCAAGACACAAGAAGAGGAAGAGGATATGTCCCGTGTTCCATATGCAAGTGCAGTCGGTAGTCTGATGTATGCAATGGTCTGTATTAGACCAGACATTGCACATGCAGTGGGAGTATTGAGCAGGTTTATGTCAAAACCAGGGAAGGAGCACTGGACAGCAGTGAAGCGGGTTTTCAGGTATTTGCGTGGCACTAGTGATTATGGTTTGTGCTACCAAGGAAGACCAGGATTGGACAGAGTGTTGGATATTCGTGGCTTTGTTGATGCAGACTGGGCTGGAGATCTGGATCAGAGAAGATCTACAAGTGGGTATGTGTTTAACCTATTTGGAGGTGCAATCAGTTAGATGAGTAAGAAACAATCTGTAGTGGCACTATCAACTACAGAGGCAGAATAGATGGCAGCCACTCATGCAAGCAAGGAAGCAGTTTGGTTGCAAAGATTGTGTTCAAGTATGGGGTTAGTACAGGGAGCTATAAGGATAGACTGTGACAGCCAAAGTACAATTTTCTTGGCAAAGAACCCTGCTTATCATTCAATGACAAAGCACATTGATGTTCAGTATCGCTTTGTAATGGATATGATAGAAGACAAAAAGGTGTTGCTGGTAAAGGTGGACACTTTGAAGAATATTGTAGATGCATTGACAAAATCTGTGAGCTTTAAGAAGTTCTCCTGGTGTAGAGAAACAATGGGCGTTTCAGGGCTGGAAAAATGACTAAACTCTCCTGTGGCCCCCTATGGAAAGAAAACAAGTGGGAGAATGTTGGGTTGTGTTATATTCTTTCCACGACTAACCTACGTAGTGAACCGGGGACTTAGAGGGGGGGTGGAGCCCCCCTTCGTTGTGCTGATTGCGCAGTGGGGGGGGTCACAGGGGGGGTAGCAGCCCCCCCTGTCCGGGGGGTTTGAGGGGGGCGAGTATCCCCCCTCTATGGGGTCTGGGGTAGCACCCCGGGAAAAAAAAAATAAAAAATTGGACCCTATATTAGGTTGGGCAAACCTACCTATGGTTTTCGGTCCATGGTATTGGATGCTTCGACATGTATAAATATGTATTGTAACATTGAATGGAATATAATGAAAAATCAAGCTGGTAGTCCCGGTTTTGGGATCCAGGGAAAAATCTCTGTGTATATGTGTTTTATGTGTTATGCTCTCGCATTGATTATTTTTTGTGTTTTAGAATTCGTATGTAGGTAATTTCTGTACAGGGTTAAAACCTACACCTAGCTCCACAAATATCTCATGTGGTTACAACCACGTGCTAAAACTTAGCAAGTAACATCTCTAAAAATCCTCTCACATATCTCTAATATCTTTGATAAGAAATCTTATCAAAACTTCCATGATTCTTCTCCATTTAGTATGCTTGAAGGAATCTCCCAAATCTTCATCAAATCTTCAAGGAGTTGAAGAAGAAATTATAATTTGAGGCTTGGTGGTCAAATATGACTTTGTTGGAGTCTTCAAATACACCTACAAACATCATGAAACTCATCCCACTTTCATATATAAGTGAAAACATGTTATTTTTCCAATATTTAATCATAAATTCACTCAAAAACACTAAAACAAATGCATTGGAAAATAATAAGTCTAAACCCGACATAATCATGAAAATAGGTTTAATGTAAGCGTATGGGAAAGGGTAATATGGTTTAAAATTGAAGTGAAAGGTTCGTAAAAACATGTCATTTGAATGACCCAACAATGTCCTCAGAAAACCTATGATGAAATCCATGGAAATGACCTCCCATTTCCACTCTGGAATTGGAATCGGTCGTAATAGACAACTTGGATGCTTACACTCTGCTTTTACCTGTTGACAATCCAAACAACTAGCCAGAAATTCTTCCACTTCCTTCATCAGATTTAGCCAATAATAAAATGTCTTCACAGTTGTTAATGTCTTTTGATATCTCGAGTGACCTGAATATGGATTAGCACGAAATTCCCTCAAGATAAGCTTCTTGATCTCACTATTGTCTGACACATATATATTGTCCCTAAACTTGACCAAACCATCTATTGTGAGACGATAGTCCACATCCTGATCACCTGTAACCTGTGCATAAGCTCCCTATGTTAGGCCCCTATACTACTAGTGTAACCCCTTATTTTTATTAGTACAACCCACTTATTATATTGATGTACCCATGTAGTGCCCATATTGTTACTATTGTGCCCCATAGAAGCCCACTATTGTTATTATTGTGCCCTTACATTATTATTGTTATGTCGGCTCTGATTATGTTATAACCCCTTGGACTCCTATATATAGAAAGGAGGTCTTTTCATTTGTATCATCCAAGAATTGTTCATTTATGTAATGTAAAGGAGGTTTCCCCCTCGAAGAGGCTGAATTCTAAGGCGTTGATCTATCTTTTCTATCTTTTCTTGAGTTGGTTTCATAACACCCTATATCTATCATCTTGTCGTCCTGCCTGCAATATCTGATCATGTAAATGTGTCTTGCAAGACCTCATAACTACTATGTGATTTACATGTACTCTCCTACTAAGAGCATCTGCAACCCTTTCTCTTTCTCCTTTATGTACCTGATCTCAAAGTCAAACTCACTGATTGTGGCTAACCATCTAGATTGTCTGGTCAAATAGATATCTCAATCCACTGTGATTGCTCATCAATACAAATCTCCTGCCAAGAAGGTAATTTCTCCACATATTGAATGCATGTATGATCGCTGCCAACTCAAGATCATGTGTAACATAATTCTACTCGTGCTCATTCAGTTTCCTTGACTCATAGCATACTACATGTCCTTCCTGCATAAGGACTCCACCAAGTCCTCTCGTACAAGCATTTGTACATACCACAAACTCTTTGTCTGGATATGCAATCTTTAAAACTGGAGCATTTATGAACAACTTCTTCAATTACTCAAAACTGGTTGCACATTCCTCTATCCTTTCAAATTTCTTACCTTTCCTCTATAATGATGTTATGGGAAAGGAAATCCGAGAGAAGTTCCTATTGAATCTCCTATAATAGACTGCTAACCCCATGAATGATCTTACCTAGTCCACATTTCTAGGAGTTTCCAATTCCATGATATCTCTTATCTTTTTCGGATCTATGTTATGCCTTCCTTGGAAACAACATATCCAAAGTAATGTACCTTTGTCTGTAAGAAACTACATTCATACAATTGATTCTCCCTCAACAATCTCAACGCTGCTGCTAAATGTTCAACATGCTCTTCCTCATTCTTAGAATATACCAATATATCATCAATGAATACAATAACAAACTTGTCCAGATAAGGACACAACACATTATTCATCAAGCACATAAAAGTAGTTGGAGCATTAGTCAAACCAAATGGAACTACAACAAACTCATAATTCCCATACCTGGTCTAGAAAGCAGTCTTGTAGATGTCCTCTTATTTAATGTGTACCTGATGGTATCCTAATCTCAAGTCAATCTTCGAGAACACTGCTACTCCCTTCAACTGGTCAAACAAATCATCAATCCTCGACAACAAATACTTGTTCTTGATGGTCACTTTGTTCAACTTCCTGTAATCAATGCATAACCTAAGAGTACCATCCTTCTTCTTCACAAATAAAACTAGTGCACCCCAAGGTGACACACTTGGCTTAATGTATCCTTTGTCAAGCATTTCCTTCAACTGCAACTTTAATTCCACTAACTTTGGTGTGTTCATCCTATATGGTGCCTTTGATGCTGGTGTTGCCCCTAGTACCAACTCAATAAAGAATTCCACTTCCCTACAAGGTGGAAAATCTAAAATCTCTATCGGGAACACATCCTAAAACTACGGTAAAACCGGATACCTCCTCAAGACATTCGCGTTCTCAACTTCCTTATCTTTGTCACTAGAAGTATACACTACAAATAACACACACCCTTTTTTTCAACTGTGTTTTGCCTGCATGGTTGTCACCATTCTAACTGATGTAGCTTTCTTCTTACCTTGAAAAATTCTTTGTTCCCCATTGTCATCCAAGCACTCAATAGCCTTGTCATAACAATCCACCTTAGTCATGTTGATCCAAAATGGATCTTGGATAAACCTCTAAGTCTAAGAGACTTCATATAAGAGGTAAAAGGTGCTAAATGGCACAAATCCTTTATAAATCCGAGTCAGATAAAGAAAAGGGTCAAAGGCAGAGTTCTATGTAAATGTCGCATCGAAAAGGGTTCAAAGGGAGGACTTAACCGCAGGCCTTACGAATCCCCGATTGCGATCTCCGACATATCGCATCGAAGGTAGGCTACCATATGATATCGGAACCCCTCGGTAGGCAGATTGGCGATATACCGATGTTGCGACATGTGACAAATGCGATATGCCGATGAGTGATATGCGATAAGCACCGATCGGGCGATCGGGCGATTGGAGGAGCACAGACATAGACCCACACCGATCAGCGATAATGCCGATGCGAGGGGGTCGATAGCGATATGCCGATGCGAAGGGCCGATAGTGATATGCGATGCGTCGATATCGGCGATCGGTGAATCCCCAATATAAAGGACCATTGACATATGCGATTGAGATTTGCGTTCAACGCGTAGACCCTGTTATCACTGAAAATAGTGTAGTCAAAAATTTTTAGCCTGGCTTAAAGAGAGGGTGTTTTCGCAGCGCCAGAATTATTTTTAGCAGTTTCGCAGCGCTACCTGTTTGCGTGGTTTCGTAGCGTGCTACGAAATTGGGAATTGGTTCGAGTTTTCAGCGAAGGTCCAAATCCTAGCATGTTTATTGTATAGAGTTTTGCTTCCCTTCAGGAATGTTGATGAGAGCAATGACAGTATGTCCAAGGAGGCACCCTATGATGATGCAGCTATTGTGGGATTGGCATCAAGTACATTAAGGGAGTTATCTCTGAATTCTGGCTCATGGGTGATTGTGAAAGATGTACATACTAATGTGGGAGACTTGCAAGAGTTTTTGTGTTGAATCCTCCAGACAAAAAATCTATTAAAATTCCACAAATTATAGAGAGTATTATGTTCTCAGCTGGCATGCTTGAAGCATATGGGCCTTCTGTCAGCGTTCTGTTTGTCTGAAGATTATGCTTTAGTCATTGATCCACTTCAACTGGCCTTTGATATTGAGTTACATTTAGCATGCCTAAAAACATATAGGGCGAAACATCAGGTGTTATAAAAATGCTTCAGGGGTCCTTTAATAGACTACTCAACAATGTCATCAAGCTCAGCTATGCTCAAAACAATATCTTCAACACCTCTTTGAACGTTCAAGAAATGCTTTTCAATGGTGACTTCAAATCTGCTATTAATCTGTGATCTGTACTTCTACAAGAGGAAATCTGGTTTACAAATTCAAGGCTCTACTTCACCAAAGGAGGACTTGCTTCTAATATAAGGATAGTTCCAAAATTCTGAACAAATCCGAAGCTGATCTCCCCACAGATTTAATTTGTTGTCCAAACAATGATTCACGTGTTCTTCGTCCTCTTTAGCTTTAGGTTCCTTCAAATCCAAGTTTTGGTTAAATATGAGGCCAGATTGGAGGACGGAACTGCTGTATAAAAAACAGTGAAAGGATGTCAAGAAACAAATCATTAAAATGGGCATTCAAGGCTCCGGCTGAGTTACTAAAAGAATGTTTTTGTCTTATGTCATGTTTTCAAGAAGAGTGGACTTGGTGCAAAAAGTGGAGAACAGTACACGGCACCACTTGAGAAAGGCGATGTAAGGAATGCAGTTGAAGCCGCTTCGATGTTTGCTGGTTTTAAGATTGTCCCGAAATTAACTTTGACATGCGAAATCTGGGTAAAACAGAGACTGCATTTATTTCAAGTAATGGACCTGTTGATGTCATTAATGTAATGGTGGTTTTGTTTCTTTCTGGAATAAGTGTGAGCAGATTCATGAATCTTGTTTTGATATGCATTTTAGTAATGTAAATGACGGGGGTTTATCAGCAATGTTTGAACGCCAGAGCAGAGAAGTAGTTAATCATGTTCAAGTTATTGTGGCGCCGTTATAGCTGCCAGATGTTCAAAGGTTGCCACGCGCCAAATTGCGCATGCATACATTGAATTTAAGAAAAGGGCATCTTAACACGGTAGGCTATGTCGAGTAAAGGCAGTTGTTCGATTATATGGTGAATTTATATGTCTGCTCAGCGCTCTCCACGATTCACTTGAAGAACTTGGCAATCTTAAGCTTTAACGTTTGCCTCTTAAAAGCTTACATACCTTTTGGAAGGAAGGAGTATTTGGACACGTTTCACTTAGCATATATTGCTGTACAGAAGCATTTTCGACATGGTTCAGGGTATAATGAAACAGATGCGTTCTTGCAACTCTGTTATACAAGGGAAAACAACTCGTCTTCACACAAACGGATTCCTGATGAAATTGCTCAACGTTTTCTTAGCGATTCTATGCTGTCAACATCATGTGATAAACAATCTTTTGAGGTAAAGGTATCCATGTATGATGCGCTGAAGAAGCGGAGGTAAGAACAAGATAAAGAGCACTTGCTAGAAGCAGCAGAGGCGTATAAGAAAGCTCTTGTAGTGGATCCTACATACAAGCTTGCTGCGGAGTACGTGGCAATTGTTTTGACAGACCTTGGGACCAGTTTCAAACTTGTAGAAAATGTCCATGAAGGAATTTAGAAATACTCTGAAGCTCTAAAAGCAGATAGCTGCTATATTGTTGCTTAGTGTAATTTGGGGTGGTTTATTAAGAAATGAGCATATCGAGCCTAGGTCTGGCTGAGGCATTGACAATGGATGGAAAAAGGAAGCCTTTGATATTGGCTAGCACCGATGGAGTTGTTAATTCCGCCTTGTTTTCTGGAGAACATGATGGCACAGGGGACCTTTTTTTTTATTCAGCCTCATCATTTAGATCTCACATATAACTCATATGCTGGTGATAAAAACATCATTAGGTTCGAAGGATTCACACAAAATGACATCACTGAAGATGCCAATGATCATTCCCACTCTAGAAGGCAAACGAGGTAAAAGCAGTAACACCATCCTTGACAGAAATTGTAGTAATGCTGTAGCAGCATTTCTCACAGGCAACCGAGTTCCTGATTGTACTTTGGCTAGATTTGCTCGAGTTTCAATTTCTATAGATGATGAAGAAAGAGTGATCATGGAAGCTTGCCTCTTTTCAAGATTTGGAAACTGGAGAAGTTTCTCAAAATGAAACCTCCCAACTTTCAGTTACTATATCCTGTAAGAAAGCTTCACTTGACAAAGTCAAAGCACAAACCGAGACTTGTTATAAACTCATCTGCTGAAAGCAACACATCAATAAGCATATCTAAAGGAAGCCATCAATAGAGATGGAGTTAAGGTTGTAGAGGAAGGAAAAAAGGAAGCATGAACTTTTTGAAATAAGTTGATGATCAGATTTCATGGTGATCCCAGAGGTTTCTATTGTGTGGCCACAGTTGATTTTAGATGACCAAAAGGCCCATTCAAGGAAGGTTTGAGCTCCCAATGTCACATTCATTGGTAGTCTAAGCATTCAATGTTGAAATTTTCCAACAGTCTCTTTCCATCTATATTTGACATTAGAGAATGGAATTTTTGAGAAAAGACACAGCCCTCTATAATAGATTGATGCTTCAAGAGATTAACGCGCACCTTTTAAGAATGTTCTAACAGTTTTTATGGGGAATTGAACTCATATGCGAAGGCTTTGTTCTATACCAACAGAAGGATCAAGACATTATTATTCACCTTCTGTGGATGGTCCAGTACGCAGTAAATTACCTTACATGGATGATGTGGGAGATTCCAAGAGTCTTTTAACAGAGGAGACAAGTTTTTCCTCAGGAGAAATATTGGTTGCAAGCAAACCTTTTCAAAACAATCAAGTGCTTAAGTCATGAACACTGATGATTATTTAGAAAACCAGAGAGGAAGAGTGTATTTTTTAAATCACACAGCAGTTTCGTAGCGCGCTACGAAACTGCTGTAGGTGATGATTTTAAAGTGCAGAGCAGCTAGTGTGATATTGGGAGCGGGAGTTGAGGAAGAGAAGCACCTGTCTATTAATATCACTTACAGCACATCTGAAACATGGCAGCATTCCATGTCTGGGGTTATTAAAAGATTTGGGAACAGGCTGCTATACTTTGGGAGAATGTGGGAAACAAAGACCGTGAAAACAGAGCATTCTTCTTGATCAATTAATAAGCATACACGTAACTAGAATCCAAAGCTAGTTCGTTCTATGTACTCTCCTTCAAAGATACTTCAACCTAAACAGCTAAAGGACATGTGTCAAGAGCCAGAAAAGCATCATGCGACAAGGAGCAAAGATTTAGGATTTTGATTAAATGAAAACCATTTGTGATTTCAGTTTAGACATGTTGTAATTAATAAATTAGTTAGGCACTAGATAGGGATAGTGAATAGCCACCTTCGAGGCTCCCCTCATGCTGGAGGAGGAAGCTCGAGGTGGATAAGTTTGTTTGCCTATAAAAGGCTTAGATTAGAATGTAGAAAGGGTTGGATATTTTATGAAAACAGAGTGCTATTTTGGCTTGTGTAAAGAACAGTTTGCAGTAATATAAGATATATGCCTTTCTTCTCAGGATTCATACAGCATTTCCATGTTCAAGATGTATTGTTTTACTTTGTCCTTCATGTCTTTTTTCAGTTGCTTAGAGGAGTAATCACTCAGAATTCACATATGTTGCTCTGACTTCCTGTACTCTTCTATGAACTGTGGTTTTATAAGAGTTATATTTTGAACATTTAAATGTCACATGCCCTGACTTCTATGTAGAGGAAATATCATTGTTTGTTGTAGCATGTTTGACTCCATAAGCCCAATGGATGTATTTGTATATTTGTCCAGCCAGCAAGTTCATTAAATCTATTGTACAAGAGTTAGCCCTCTTATCAACATTCAAAATCAATAACTTTTTCTTGAGAGAGCCCTCTCAGGCTAGGGAGGCTAATCCTTAGTCAAAAGCTTGGTCTGAAATAGTTACACAGAGTCTACCTGATCAGCAGCCCTTCAGTGCTTGATTTTGTGATAACATTTTGGTGCGTCTGCCGGGAGCTTAAGATTGAATTTCTGAAGGTAGAAGGAGTTCAAATGATTTTCAAGGCTGCAAAACTACCTTGGCGACTCCACACAGCAAAGAACAAATTAGAAGGTGACTCCACTGCTAGAAGATCAGTAGCTTGATGAAGTTTCAAGATGGATTCCACTGCAAGAAAGAATGCCAGGTATGCTCCTATGAATCGGTCTCATATCCCTGGTTTTCCAAATCCTATGCCAAAGGTTGATTGGGTGGATGATCTTCCAATATTCAAAGATGAAAAGAAGGATGATGCTGCTCTCCATTTGGTTAAGTTTCACTTACATGTACGCAGTCTTAAGGTTCATTTCCCTGAAGATTGTCTCATGAGGATGTTTATGGCTACTTTAGAAGGAGAGGCATGGTCTTGGTATAAAGGTTTGGAAAATGATTCATTATCTTCTCTTGCTGATTTCCATGATGCGTTCTGTGAAATGTTTAAAGAATGTTATCCTTCTTTGTTGCTGCTCAAAGATTGCTGTAGGCATTCTTTGAATCTTATTCAGTGCTTGGAGGATTATTATGGTGATGATGAATTTACAGATGAAGAAATTTTAGAGGCTCTTCATGACAATGTTTTTCAGCACCAAGAAGAAGGTATAACACTCCATGAAGCGCCGCATGAAGAGCAACAAGAGTTTACCTGTGAAAACCATGTTTTATCCTTTGATATTGATGTAGAGATGCAGCAAATTTGTCAGGCTTCAGATCATAATGAAGACGGAATTAATTGCACTCAGCAAGAAGAAATATTGGAGGAAATTTTCTATGACCCTCAGGCAGAGGGAAAGCTTGCTCAATTTTGTAATTCCTTGCAGCAGCTTACCCCAAATAATAATCATAATAGTGAGGAAAATTCCATTGTTTGTTGGAATGATTCAGAAAAGCAACTGGATAGCTTGTCAAATAGAAAAGTGGATAGTACGTCAGAGGAGTCTTGTGTGGTTGAGAATCAGGGGCCTGAAAATGAAGAGTGTTATCATGATCATTATTTTCAGCAGCTTTCTATGACAGAACACAAGGAGAATACGCTGGTTCCTTTCTCTTTCACGATTGAGGAACTGAACACGGTGGTTGAAGATCAGTTTGTACAGCTGGAAAGTTTCGAGAAAAGACAAGTTGATCATGTGTTCTGGGATCCTATAGCTGATTATATGGAAGAGTTTTACTCTCCAGTATTTCAGTTGTTCAAAGAAGATCAGAGACAATTTCAGTGGCAGCGGTCTTTACACTATCACATTGGCTCTGAAATCCGATACAGTCAGAGAAGATTTCAGTGGAAGCGGTCATTACACTATCATATTGGATCTGAACTCCAGGACAGTCAAAGGACTCAAATGTCAGATAAGATGAATGATTGGCTACATTGGAAATATCATGTTGCTTGAGCTACAAGTGGAGTTTGCAGCTGATAGGGTAGGTAGGTAGATTGCAAATAAGCTCAAGGTTGGCTGAGCATTTATTTTTCAGTAGCAGTAGTTTCTTTCTCCTACAGTCATGCTTGTCAAGCAAATTTTTGTCTGTCACAAATGGACGAGGCACTGGAGCTGCATGTTCTTAGCGCACCACAAGGGCACACTATCCCCAGTGGAGCCACTGTTATCACTGAAAATAGTGTAGTCAAAAATTTTTAGCCTGGCTTAAAGAGTGGGTGTTTTCGCAGCGCCAGAATTATTTTTAGCAGTTTCGCAGCGCTACCTGTTTGCGTGGTTTCGTAGCGTGCTACGAAATTGGGAATTGGTTCGAGTTTTCAGCGAAGGTCCAAATCCTAGCATGTTTATTGTATAGAGTTTTGCTTCCCTCCAGGAATGTTGATGAGAGCAATGACAGTATGTCCAAGGAGGCACCCTATGATGATGCAGCTATTGTGGGATTGGCATCAAGTACATTAAGGGAGTTATCTCTGAATTCTGGCTCATGGGTGATTGTGAAAGATGTACATACTAATGTGGGAGACTTGCAAGAGTTTTTGTGTTGAATCCTCCAGACAAAAAATCTATTAAAATTCCACAAATTATAGAGAGTATTATGTTCTCAGCTGGCATGCTTGAAGCATATGGGCCTTCTGTCAGCGTTCTGTTTGTCTGAAGATTATGCTTTAGTCATTGATCCACTTCAACTGGCCTTTGATATTGAGTTACATTTAGCATGCCTAAAAACATATAGGGCGAAACATCAGGTGTTATAAAAATGCTTCAGGGGTCCTTTAATAGACTACTCAACAATGTCATCAAGCTCAGCTATGCTCAAAACAATATCTTCAACACCTCTTTGAATGTTCAAGAAATGCTTTTCAATGGTGACTTCAAATCTGCTATTAATCTGTGATCTGTACTTCTACAAGAGGAAATCTGGTTTACAAATTCAAGGCTCTACTTCACCAAAGGAGGACTTGCTTCTAATATAAGGATAGTTCCAAAATTCTGAACAAATCCGAAGCTGATCTCCCCACAGATTTAATTTGTTGTCCAAACAATGATTCACGTGTTCTTCGTCCTCTTTAGCTTTAGGTTCCTTCAAATCCAAGTTTTGGTTAAATATGAGGCCAGATTGGAGGACGGAACTGCTGTATAAAAAACAGTGAAAGGATGTCAAGAAACAAATCATTAAAATGGGCATTCAAGGCTCCGGCTGAGTTACTAAAAGAATGTTTTTGTCTTATGTCATGTTTTCAAGAAGAGTGGACTTGGTGCAAAAAGTGGAGAACAGTACACGGCACCACTTGAGAAAGGCGATGTAAGGAATGCAGTTGAAGCCGCTTCGATGTTTGCTGGTTTTAAGATTGTCCCAAAATTAACTTTGACATGCGAAATCTGGGTAAAACAGAGACTGCATTTATTTCAAGTAATGGACCTGTTGATGTCATTAATGTAATGGTGGTTTTGTTTCTTTCTGGAATAAGTGTGAGCAGATTCATGAATCTTGTTTTGATATGCATTTTAGTAATGTAAATGACGGGGGTCTATCAGCAATGTTTGAACGCCAGAGCAGAGAAGTAGTTAATCATGTTCAAGTTATTGTGGCGCCGTTATAGCTGCCAGATGTTCAAAGGTTGCCACGCGCCAAATTGCGCATGCATACATTGAATTTAAGAAAAGGGCATCTTGACACGGCAGGCTATGTCGAGTAAAGGCAGTTGTTCGATTATATGGTGAATTTATATGTCTTCTCAGTGCTCTCCACGATTCACTTGAAGAACTTGGCAATCTTAAGCTTTAACGTTTGCCTCTTAAAAGCTTACATACCTTTTGGAAGAAAGGAGTATTTGGACACGTTTCACTTAGCATATATTGCTGTACAGAAGCATTTTCGACATGGTTCAGGGTATAATGAAACAGATGCATTCTTGCAACTCTGTTATACAAGGGAAAACAACTCGTCTTCACACAAACGGATTCCTGATGAAATTGCTCAACGTTTTCTTAGCGATTCTATGATGTCAACATCATGTGATAAACAATCTTTTGAGGTAAAGGTATCCATGTATGATGCGCTGAAGAAGCGGAGGTAAGAACAAGATAGAGAGCACTTGCTAGAAGCAGCAGAGGCGTATAAGAAAGCTCTTGTAGTGGATCCTACATACAAGCTTGCTGCGGAGTACGTGGCAATTGTTTTGACAGACCTTGGGACCAGTTTCAAACTTGTAGAAAATGTCCATGAAGGAATTTAGAAATACTCTGAAGCTCTAAAAGCAGATAGCTGCTATGTTGTTGCTTAGTGTAATTTGGGGTGGTTTATTAAGAAATGAGCATATCGAGCCTAGGTCTGGCTGAGGCATTGACACTGGATGGAAAAAGGAAGCCTTTGATATTGGCTAGCACCGATGGAGTTGTTAATTCCGCCTTGTTTTCTGGAGAACATGATGGCACAGGGGACCTTTTTTTTTATTCAGCCTCATCATTTAGATCTCACATATAACTCATATGCTGGTGATAAAAACATCATTAGGTTCGAAGGATTCACACAAAATGACATCACTGAAGATGTCAATGATCATTCCCACTCTAGAAGGCAAACGAGGTAAAAGCAGTAACACCATCCTTGACAGAAATTGTAGTAATGTTGTAGCAGCATTTCTCACAGGCAACCGAGTTCCTGATTGTACTTTGGCTAGATTTGCTCGAGTTTCAATTTCTATAGATGATGAAGAAAGAGTGATCATGGAAGCTTGCCTCTTTTCAAGATTTGGAAACTGGAGAAGTTTCTCAAAATGAAACCTCCCAACTTTCAGTTACTATATCCTGTAAGAAAGCTTCACTTGACAAAGTCAAAGCACAAACCGAGACTTGTTATAAACTCATCTGCTGAAAGCAACACATCAATAAGCATATCTAAAGGAAGCCATCAATAGAGATGGAGTTAAGGTTGTAGAGGAAGGAAAAAAGGAAGCATGAACTTTTTGAAATAAGTTGATGATCAGATTTCATGGTGATCCCAGAGGTTTCTATTGTGTGGCCACAGTTGATTTTAGATGACCAAAAGGCCCATTCAAGGAAGGTTTGAGCTCCCAATGTCACATTCATTGGTAGTCTAAGCATTCAATGTTGAAATTTTCCAACAGTCTCTTTCCATCTATATTTGACATTAGAGAATGGAATTTTTGAGAAAAGACACAGCCCTCTATAATAGATTGATGCTTCAAGAGATTAACGCGCACCTTTTAAGAATGTTCTAACAGTTTTTATGGGGAATTGAACTCATATGCGAAGGCTTTGTTCTATACCAACAGAAGGATCAAGACATTATTATTCACCTTCTGTGGATGGTCCAGTACGCAGTAAATTACCTTACATGGATGATGTGGGAGATTCCAAGAGTCTTTTAACAGAGGAGACAAGTTTTTCCTCAGGAGAAATATTGGTTGCAAGCAAACCTTTTCAAAACAATCAAGTGCTTAAGTCATGAACACTGATGATTATTTAGAAAACCAGAGAGGAAGAGTGTATTTTTTAAATCACACAGCAGTTTCGTAGCGCGCTACGAAACTGCTGTAGGTGATGATTTTAAAGTGCAGAGCAGCTAGTGTGATATTGGGAGCGGGAGTTGAGGAAGAGAAGCACCTGTCTATTAATATCACTTACAGCACATCTGAAACATGGCAGCATTCCATGTCTGGGGTTATTAAAAGATTTGGGAACAGGCTGCTATACTTTGGGAGAATGTGGGAAACAAAGACCGTGAAAACAGAGCATTCTTCTTGATCAATTAATAAACATACACGTAACTAGAATCCAAAGCTAGTTCGTTCTATGTACTCTCCTTCAAAGATACTTCAACCTAAACAGCTAAAGGACATGTGTCAAGAGCCAGAAAAGCATCATGCGACAAGGAGCAAAGATTTAGGATTTTGATTAAATGAAAACCATTTGTGATTTCAGTTTAGACATGTTGTAATTAATAAATTAGTTAGGCACTAGATAGGGATAGTGAATAGCCACCTTCGAGGCTCCCTCATGCTGGAGGAGGAAGCTCGAGGTGGATAAGTTTGTTTGCCTATAAAAGGCTTAGATTAGAATGTAGAAGGGGTTGGATATTTTATGAAAACAGAGTGCTATTTTGGCTTGTGTAAAGAACAGTTTGCAGTAATATAAGATATATGCCTTTCTTCTCAGGATTCATACAGCATTTCCATGTTCAAGATGTATTGTTTTACTTTGTCCTTCATGTCTTTTTTCAGTTGCTTAGAGGAGTAATCACTCAGAATTCACATATGTTGCTCTGACTTCCTGTACTCTTCTATGAACTGTGGTTTTATAAGAGTTATATTTTGAACATTTAAATGTCACATGCCCTGACTTCTATGTAGAGGAAATATCATTGTTTGTTGTAGCATGTTTGACTCCATAAGCCCAATGGATGTATTTGTATATTTGTCCAGCCAGCAAGTTCATTAAATCTATTGTACAAGAGTTAGCCCTCTTATCAACATTCAAAATCAATAACTTTTTCTTGAGAGAGCCCTCTCAGGCTAGGGAGGCTAATCCTTAGTCAAAAGCTTGGTCTGAAATAGTTACACAGAGTCTACCTGATCAGCAGCCCTTCAGTGCTTGATTTTGTGATAACAGACCCAATAGAGTTATAGACGCAATTGCATAAATTTTGAAATCTGAAATTTCAGATTTTCTGTGTATTTTTCGTGTATTGGTTTTTTTTTGCCATACGCAGCGCAATATGCGACATGCAATGGAAAGGCGGACCCGATAGGATTTTAAGGGCGATTCTATATTATTTGAGTTCTAGCAAAACGCTCCATGATGTGTTTTTCGTCGATTTTCCTACTTATTTCGTTATGTGGCTATTTTTGAGATTTCTGCATAGGAAGGCCAAACGACCGGGTTTCCTATGCCCACCGGTTCCTTTCCATTTGTAAACAGATTCTTGTGATGAAATAGTCGGGTTCTTCAATGATGGAGGCGACTGTAACTAATGTATTACAAAAAGCATAGGGAGTTCAATTGAAGGAGCAGCTGAAGGTTGTTGAGATTCGCTTGGAGGTCGAGCGAACCACTGATAACACAGAGAGGTAGAGTTATGCTTAGGAGAAGCACAGAGAAGCCCAAGAGGCTCAGAGATGCTTGAATGCTGAGTGTAAGCCCAGAGAAGGCAGTCTGTGGAGTTGGGGTGACTCAGAAGCAGAGGGTCGCTTGGAGGTCGAGCGAAACCAGAAACTCGCGAAAGCTGAGAAACCACCAGAGATTGGGGTGATGGCAAAGGGGTGATTTCCCAGAGATCTGAGCACAGCAAAGTTACAGAGCACAGAAGGCCAGAGAGCCATAGATTCACAGAGTGCCACCAAAGGTTGGGAGGACAGCGAAAGAGCCACCAGAAGTTGGAGGCTTGACAAAGAGCCGAGAGCTAAGAGCCAAGAGCCAAGAGCCATAGTCGAGATCCAAGAGCCAAGAGCTAAGAGCCAAGAGCCAAGAGCCGAGAGCCAAAGCCGAGAGCCAAGAGCCGAGAGCCAGAGCAAGAGCCGAGAGCCAGAGTCGAGAGCCAAGAGCCAGAGCTGAGAGCCGAGAGCCAGAGAGCTAAACAGCCAGGGATAAAGATGGCATTCTAAGCCCATTGGTTCAGTTGTAAACCATTGGAGTTGAGCCAAAGACGTGTAAAAGAATTCAAGCCATAATCCCAAAGAGCCTAGTCGAGATGACTAGAGCTCACGGAGATTTAGCCCAAGAGGTTTGGGTGAAGTCCTAATTAAAATTGTTGTCTTATGTGTTTGTTTATGCCCTGTATTGTTTACTGTTATGTGTGTGTAAATATCAGTAAAGCAAATGAACTTAAGGCATTTGGTTAGTTAAAGGCAAACAAAAAGCATACACCTATTTCCAATGCTTTTAATTCCGCATTTATCAATCATAATCATAGATGTTGGAAATTGTTTAAGCTTTTTAGTGGGAGAGGTTCTTGTAAGCTGAAAAGAAGCCTTTAGTGCCCCCATTTCAGATCACCTGTGAAGATATATCCAATCCATACCCAAAAGCATACTATATGATCCCAACGGTAGTACATTAAAATGTGTTGAGGGAGGCATACCATTCAACTCGAATGCACAAGCTATTACCCAATGATGAACTCTCTTCTTTCTAGCTATAGCCAACTGCACTAACCAAGACTCTGCATGCACTTCTTTATTCAAACCACACTTATCCACTAGGTTAGGACTTACATAACTATAATTAGATCCGAACTTTCATTACATATCTTGAGAAAGATGGAGTCGTGGACGGGAACCCTGGCGTGACCACAACCTGACATGGGGTAGGGCCTCTGCAGTACAGCTGGTACACGCCTTCGCTAGACTAGGCCCATTCCCAACAGGCATTTGGCTCCACTTTGTTACATTCCTCCTATTCGATGCATGCCTACCTTACTCCCTGCCACTGTGACTGAAACCCTAGCGTTTATCAGATTTTCGCAGTTGTTGGTCCCCTCCTGTGACGGTTACTATGGAAAATGGTGGCAGCTAACATAACCCCCAGGGCAACAACGGAGACAGACCTAATATACTACTTTGAGAACCCCCTTGAAGGTATATCCATTTTCGGCAAGCACACCAACTGTGAGGTTTTCTTCCCTTTCGGCAGAGAATTAACCGAGGTCATCGCTCTGCTTTCGCCGCTCACGGGTCCATCCAGTGCGGTCATCGATCTGCCTGAAGTGTCGTCCTCTTGGCCGCCCTCTAACATTCCTCCCCTGACACCGATCTCCCAACATTTTGCAGCCAGGAACACAAGCCTTGATCTAGTGGTCGGTTCTTCTCGACTCTCATCCCTCCAACCCTCTACCGTCTTGCATTACCCCTCACAGTCTCACCAGGGAGTGTCTCCGCCCCTTCTAACTCCCATCATCTCGACCTCAGCTCTTGTTCCCCCCTCTGGCTGCTACACGAATGTCCCCCTTCTCCCAAATGCCTACCCTGCTGGCTCTAACCTAACTCTCCCAAACCTTAACCCTAACCCTAATAACCCTAATTTCGACGGAACTCAAGGGTGCGTAGAAGCTGCGGAGCCGAGACCTGGAAAGAGGTTAAGGTGTGTTAAAGCCAAGGTGTAAGAGATTTTCATTGACTGGGAGGAGGACTTCCAGTGGCAAGATACCATGGACATTTCTGTGACAATCTTGATGGGTAGAGTTAGGGATTGAATTACTATGCAGCAAGACTAAAGCAATGGGTCACGAAAATATGGGGCCAACATCTGGTTGATCTACCTTTCATACAAACCTTTGTCCGTGGCTAGTTTGCTCTACATTTTGCGTGAGCATAACATACAAATTGGGTATTGTCCTCCTTCTGGAATATTGAGCAAGCCCTGGTATTACTAAGGAGGTGGAGTCTGCTTTTTGACCCAAACAAAGAACAACTTGGGGTTGGGCCAATTTAGGTTCATCTCCCTGGTCTAACACTCCATTTCTAAACTGAGGACATCTTCAGTAAATTTGGGAACTCCCTAGGCACCTTCCTAGATTATGATAGATCATATCTCTCCACTGGGGTTATGGCCTACGCACAGATCCTAGTACATTTAGACATTAGAGGAGGGTTGTAGGATCAAGTAACCCTGCGTTGGAGGAATTACAATCATACCCAGATCCTTGACTACGAGGGGGTCCCCTTTTGGTGCAGAAGATGCCACAGAGTTGGTCACCTCTACAAATATTGCCCTCTTCTAGGGAAATCGAAGGCTGGGAATAAATGGAAGTCATCTCCCTCATCGAAAGCTCAGACACAAGTGGATCACTTGGAGGAGGTAGAGCATACAAACACTGAAGCAACTAGATCCAGGTCGGTCTCGGCAAGACCAAAGAAGTGTGGGAAAACACCTCTCTGGCTTCCTTCACCTCCACTGACTAGGTCTAAGGTGGCCGCTGGAGCCGCACTATATTCGGGTAGGTCAAATTTTGATCCTTGCTCTACATGATTTACCATTTCTTCAGCATATAATGATAAAGCTATGGGACCACAGCAGAGCCTTGTTACTTTGCAACCCCACCCCAATCACCTTGAATGTCCCCTGATTCCCCTCCACCTACTATATCTTGTACCCCCCTATTTTCGAAAGGAGGTGCCATCTGATTTGAAACCTGGAATTGATCCCATCCCCCACCGATTCCACCTTTGCTCACACTCTCAGTTCCGGGCTCCAAGTGCTATAGGCATTGGACTAATACCCTTCCCCACCTCTTCGAAACTCCCTCGAGGTAGACCATTTTCCCTGTCAAAAGCTAAACATCAAGTAGGGATGGAGGTTGCCATGGGGAAACAACTTACTCTTGACAGGGTCCTTAGAGCCCGGAATCCCCTGGAGCCGTCTCCACCATGAAGGTCCTCTCTTTCAATTACAGAGGGATTGCTAGTCCCAAGAAAAAAACTAGCACTGCGAAGACTCCTCCAGACTGAGCCGACCGATATAGTCTTCCTAAAAGAAACCCTATGTGTTGCCGATGCCATTTCCTCTCTCCTGGAATCCATGCTTCCCAGATGGCATTTTCAAGCTATAGATGTAAATGGTCGCTCTAGTGGCATTGCCCTAGGATATAATCTATTATCACTTTGATATTTCTTTTGAATTTAATGAAGAAAGAAAAATCAAAGGTAACCACAAACAACTTTTGGAGATCAGGACCTAGCCTTCCTGATGCTTAGAGAGGGCTCTCTCTTTATAGTTTAAGTTTGTTTTAATTAAGATGATTTTAGGCTAGTTATTGCTTACACTTGGGTTTTGTTTTGAAATTGGGTGGTGGGATCACTTTACTTAGATGAATAGAGGTTTGCTTCTACCATTGGGCTATGGAGTCTAATGTTAGACAAACAAGACTGGATTCAGTTCTAAAAACAGTGTCTACAGGGAAAGATAGATGAGTTATTGCAGATCTCAAAGGCTAAATGGTGGAATGGTTTCAAATCGGATCTAGGGAGCAATTAAGGGTTCCCTAGGCCGAACTCTGGAAGGAATGAAAGAAGTCAACCGGTATGGGAGAGAAATTAAGGGTTCTCAAATCTCGGTATGAAAGGAAAACATGTAGATTACTAACTGTGCAAAACAGAGTGTACTTAAACAAATTCTGAGTGATATCTCCAGTTAATTCATTCAAATTTAGAACACATTTAAGATTATGAAACACATAAGAAGGTAACAAAATCACACAAAGAAGATACTTCACTGCAAATGGCTCATCTCATGAATCCTGTAGCGAAATGCTTTTATTACTTGCTCCAGTCCATTGACTTGAAAATGGTACAATCACCCTTAGGTTTAAGATCAAAATAACTCTACAAATGTAAAATAATCCACCATAATACTTCGAATTTTGAAGTATTTATACAAAAGGAATTACAAAATATCTGAAACTGCTTTCAGAACTAATCTAGGAAAAAAGGAATATCTTCTTGCAAGAAGATAGAGACAGCTATTGAACTGCTACTTGATGTCCCTGTTATTAAGGTTATGCTACCTTTGCTCTTTGATCTTTTACACTTTATGTTGCTTGGTTGTTTGGTCTTTTTCACTTTATGCTGCTTGGCTAATTGGTCTTCACGCTGGATGTTATGTTTTACTTTAATCTTTCACCTGATACTCTTTCATCTGATACTCTTTAACCCTATTGATCTGTCAATATCCTTTTACCTTGTTGTTTCACTTTTTACTGTAGATTTATAATTTACTGTCCTTTTACTACAATAAATCATTGAGTTTTTCCCATCTTTCTTCATCTGGTAATTGGATATTGAGCATTTTTCTGTATATCTCATCTGCCTCTGTATATTTGGAAAATTTGGGCTTATTAATAAACAGGTGTTTTACCTCATGTTGGAGATAAAACAAGTTTTCAAACATTTGGTACAACACTTTGCTTGTTGGCATGCCCTTCATGGATGAAGTGATTTCCTGTTCTTTGGCCACTTCCATGATCTTCTTGTTGTAATCTACCCGTTTCATTAACTTGACATTTATTACTAAGGGATTAGGTAATCCCTTTTCCTTAAAAAGTTCAAACTTAGCCATGAACCTGTCAATGGCTAGTTGCATGGTCTCACACTTATCTTCTAAATTCAACATTAAATTCCTCTTAGTGAGGACTCTTTTGAATTCCAAAATTGAAACTGTCATGTCAAGTATCTCCAGTTCTTGCAGTTCATACTTATTCTTGGAGTTGAGGAAGTGTATGATCCTTGTTGCTTCCTCTGGCATTTCTCCAAGTTCTTCTTTAACCCTTTCAATGGCTTCTGTAGCATGCTTTATTAAATCTATCTGCTCAAATATGACCTGGATGGATGGCCAAATATCATTGACAGAGTCAATGATATTGGTCCACAATTTCTCTTTAGCCTTACCTATAAGCTCAATGAATGTCAGTTCTTTCTCCAGGCTTTTTATCCTTTCGTTCATCCTTGCAGCCTTTTGTTGTTCTTCCTTATGCATGATGTGGGCTAGTTTGCAATCTATCTCAAGGTTGATGACTTTCTCTTTTAGTTTGTTCATCTCATTGGTCTGAATGGACATTTCTTCCATTGCTTTGACCAGCCGGTTTGCTTCTTCACTTGTGGAGGTTGTTGATGCTGATCCTGTTGCTTATGTATTCTGTGCAGATGTTGATATTGCAGTGGCCATTAGAGCAGTGGGACCTAACGTTGCTGCCAGAGTAGAAGGTACAGTTGTGGTCATTGTTGGAATGACAGTTGCAAGAGCATCATCAACGCTAGCTTGTTTGAGCTGGATCAAGCTATCCAACTCCTTCTCCATCTCCTTTAACTGGTCATTCAGTTGCAGCACCAAGTCCATCATCTCCTCATGATTGGTCTGGCTTTCTAGGACTTCATTTGTTTGTGGGTACTGCAAATGAGGCAACTTGAGTTGTTTCTTAAAGGTTGTTATGTCCTCATTCTTCTTTTTTATCAATTTCTCTATGGCCTTTACATCACTTGGGTCATGGCCCAGTTCAATAACCAAGTCCTCCAAGGACTTTATCCTGGTATCTTTAGCCTGTGAAGAGGCTCTCTCCAACTTGAATTGAGCTGTTATATTGTCTAATGAATCCTGCAGCTTGTGAAATTCTATCTGATCAATGGGATGAACATCCCTGGCCAAGACCTCAAAATTTGTCTTCTTGTAGTCTGCTGAGGTCTTTGGTTGCTGTATAGTGGACTGCAAGAATGAAACCTGCATTCTTCCTTTTTTGATGTCAAAGGATGACATCAGGGTAGTCTGGTTTGGTGGTGTGAGCTTGAGATATTGGTCATATGTCTTTGCCTTCAATCTCTCATTCCTCATTTTGATTTCTTTAAATCTATCTTTGATGTCCTTTTCCTTGTCAGCTGGCCTGACATAGGAAGAAATCTCCATACTCAGTTGTCTATCTATCAACTATGTGTTGGATGTTGAGGGTTGTTGTGTCTCCTCTGATACAGCTTGTTCTTTACTTTTCTGTTTCATTGCCTCAGTGTCAATTATTTCTTCTGATGCAATGTTATCCTCCTGTTCAAAGATAGGATTCAACTTGGGCCTCTTGCTTGGTTCCATCAGCTCATTAGTAGTCTCCATGGCAGAGCTAGATGCCTCATCCCTGCTCCTCTTAGGATTCTTCTCCTCATTTACTGGAGTCTGTATGACAGGAGGAATGTTCATTGGCCCTCCTTGTTCTGGAACCTGCAGGAAAGAGTTATGATCAAATTGTCTCTCCAAATCAATAAGTGTGTTCTCTATATCCACAACAATGTTGTCCATGTCAATCAAGGTGTTCTCCACCCACTCATCTTGGTTAGCAAACTATTCAATGTCAGGCCTTGGGTGGTGGATGTAGGCTGCCAACTTGACCTTGAGTCTGAGCTTGTTTATGACCCCATGAGGGTCATAGTGCCAGATGAAACTGTTTTTGAATTTCATTAGTTGAAGTAACCTGTCGGCCTCTAGTTCAACTTCTCTATTGTTGCAAATAAATGGGCCCATTTGGTTCTTGACTTTGAACTTGGTTTTCTTCCTATAAGCTAGGAAGTTGATCTCATCAGAACTGATGATTTTCCTGAAGTACTCAAGAGAAAATATCCTCATAGGGAGGTATTTGGGCAACTTGTAGGGGGCTAGCTCACAGCCATAAATCCTGATCTCAGTGTGGTTTTGGTACAAGTACCAATCTCCCACCTTGTTGTTCTTGGCCAATTGCAGTACTCTTTTGATCTTTGGGCTGATTCTAGGCTGAGTCTTAGAAGTCAGCATGTTCATGACTGGGTATACAAAAGAGTCTATGAAGTCTTTGTAAGTGAATGAGGTGGAAAACTTGTGGACCAAGGGTGTCTAATAGATGACTGATCTCTCCTTTCCCTTGGTATCCAATTTCTGGATCCTCAAAGGGAACTTATCTGTCTGGTAATACAAGAACATATGAAACAACACTGAAGAGTATTTGAAAACTCTTTCAGTGGGCAGTCTAGTGAACTATTCATGCATTCTGTCTGCAATGAACTGGGCATAATCATACATAATAGCAGGAGGCTTGCCTGGAGTGAAAATGGATAAGAAGGCCATAATGACCTCATCCACATGCTCATATGATGTGTATCCTAGGATGCGTGAGAGCATGGTGATTATTCTCCTGCCAATCTCTGAAAAAATAGTGGAAACATAGGGTGGAATGTCTTCAGGAGTATGTCTCTCCTTAATGATGTAATTCTGGAATATTTGTTTGATTTTGACTGGGTCCAGTGTGATGTACAGGTCCAACAGGTTTCCAAAGGAAAAATGAGTTAGATTAGGACTAGGCTGAATTTGCAGCATCTGGTCGATGGATTCAGTCTCATGGATTGGTGCCTCAATAGCCCTATGGCTTGGAACATAACATGCATGAAAAAAATGTACTATGTTTGGGAATGGGTGGACTTCTGGGAATGTATACTTGGGCAAATTGGATTCCCAAAGGTTTATATCATCAGCATGGTTTAGGAACCTATCCTTGGCCCAGAAGTGGATTCTCAGAAGGTGGCCTAGAGTGGCTGTGTCTTTAGTTTGGAAATCCTTGTCTGCCAGGGCTAAGTGGTCAATGTCTAAATGAAGGTTTTTCACTGGTCTGACATCTAGAGAGGTTTGGGAAGCCATTTTTGTAACAAGTTGTGGAAATTGGGCTTATATTGTCTGTGGGAATGAAGTCTTGATAACTCTGGTACAGGGGTAGGGTATTGGCAATTTGAAGGTAGGAGTTTTGGTATTTTAGGAGAGGGAATACTCTCAATTTAAGGGAATTCAATTAAATTCAATCAATTATTTCATGAATTTTACTGTACATTTTAAACTGAGAGGGTCGTTCTAGTTTTATGTTGAAATACCTGGAATTTATGGTCGGGGCTGCAAACTGGTCTTTGAATGGTGGTTGCAGAAGTTTTTGTGGCTTCAGGTGTGTTGTGGATGGCCGAATTGGGTGTCCAGTGGTGTTTCGGACAATACTTGGTAGTTGACAACTGGTTGCAGAAGCTCGGGAGGTGCAGGGATGCTTTGGAGGTTGTCGCAGTGCAAACGAGTGGAAAAGGGTGCAAATGGGGTCTGTGGGCTTTTAACTGGGAGTGGTTAGAAATTGGCAAGGAATTATTTTTATGAACAGTGATGGTTTTACTATATGGCGGGGAGGTGGTATTTGGGGGATATTGCACCGGTTATGGGAGTCAGCCGGTATTTTCCCGAGAGCACGCGACTTAGCGCAGTTCTGCTACGTAACCCAATGGGGGCCCAAG
Source organism: Pinus tabuliformis (assembly GCA_031772625.1). Taxonomy (NCBI): domain Eukaryota; kingdom Viridiplantae; phylum Streptophyta; class Pinopsida; order Pinales; family Pinaceae; genus Pinus; species Pinus tabuliformis. Next base: position 29,105,791 of record CM062808.1, on the reverse strand, counting down.
CAAAGTTCTGCTACGTAACCCAATGGGGGCCCGAGCAATACCGCCCATATCGCGTGCTCTCGGGCTGGAAAAGGTCGGGAGATGATCGAGCATGATATGGGCAAGGGCCATAGGATATGGGAGTGGACGATCCAATGGTCATCGCGTGGCGAAGTAGCGCGACGGGGAATGGGGGCAGAAGTTAGCGGGGCCCATGGAATTAATTACACTTAAGTTGTAATTAACCAATGATTAACTGCAGGTTTAACTACAATGTGGGTTTATGAAGTGGGGCCAAGGTTTTATCAGAAAATGATATTATAGCGGAATTTAATGAAGCAGGGGGGTCTTAAACTTAGGACAAAGGGTTTTTATGAGTGTTTTGGGGTTTTTAGGGGAATTAATCAAAGGGAAAGTGATTTTTCCAAGGGGAAAAAGGTTTCACACTAGGGGAAAGGGATTTTTGGGAAGGGGGATGAATTTAGAAGGTAAATTGGCTAGGGAATGTGTGAAACCAAGGGGTAGGAGTCAAAATGAAGGGAAATGGTGTCTTCACAAGCCATGAAGGGGTAAAAGGGAAATTAGTAAGTATATAGTGGGGGGTGAAATGCAATGGGGGGAAGTTAGGAAAATTAGCTTATGAGCATCCTTTTCTTTCACAATTGCTCCTGCACACTGAAACACGTGATTAAACATGATAGATGTGCTTATGCCTCAAATAGCTTGCATTTTTTCGACCTTTCTTCTACTTACCCTAACATTTTTTCTTCACTTTATTGGGCGCACTTAATCTAGCAAACCCTTTTCTTTCCTTTTTCTTTTGTGAAACAAACTATCTACTTCTAACCTTATATATTCCAAGGGCTTGGATTAAACTGATGAGCTCCTTTTATTTTTCTACCTATCTACTAATCTGCCAAGATTAAACTGTTTGGCCAGATCTTTATTCTCTAGCTATAAACATGAAATTCAAAGCATGAAGTAGTCAAGATTAAACGGTTTGACTATCATGGGTTGTGATGACAGTAAAGTACAGAGTAGTGGAACTTGGACTTGCACACTTTCATGATCTGTTTTTTGTTTGGGGTTCATATTTTTTCATTTTTTGATCTTTTCTTATTTTTCTTTTCCTTTGATATTTCTTTTAGAACATACCCTCTTTACATTTTTTAATTTTAATATGGAAAACATTTGCAGAAAGCAAAGGTGTTTACAATATTACAAGACTTAACCTCATCCAATTCAAAATTATGAATCCTATCACTATAGGACTCTAACAGTGGCTCCACATGGGGATGGCATTTCCTGGTGAAATGTCAAGAACTCTAAAGATCAGTAGCCTTTGAATTGTGACTGTAGTTACCTTGTAAATTGTCCTTCTATGATTCTGCTTTATTGATACTTATGACAGTGAATCCTTCAAAGCTCAAGGCCTTCTCTCCGGGCTTCAACTTCAAAGGATTACCATCCAATCCAATCTACACTCTGCAATGTTATGTAAAATGATGAAAAGTAAAGTGAACTATTGTGAGTCAATCGAAAAATAATGCTTCAGCATCCTACCATTAATAGGTCCTCCTTGTAGATCTGATCCATATATCTCTCTCAAGAAAAAGTCATTGTTGCCTCTGTAACCATAAATGACATAAGGCCCTTGCCACAAAAATTCAAATTTTCCATGCTTGCCTTTGTCTTCTCTCCTTGAATCCCACTTAAGGACTTTATCTCCCATGTAAAAATCATCTGCTTTAGTCTTTTTATCAAAAACCTTCTTGATTTTGTCCTAGGTTACCTGTGATTTTACATATACTTCGTCTCTGGTCTACTGCAGGTGTATGGTCTGATTTATTCTACTCTGAATATCATTTGGTTCCACCTATAATTCCTGGATGATCTTCATCACTGACACTCCCAAAGATGATGGGAAAATTGTATCCATCCCATAAACTAACTGGTAAGGTGATGTTCCAATGGACTTCTTAGTAGTTATTCTATCTGCCCATAAGGAATTGACTAACTTCTTGTTCTATGTCTTTTTGTTTTCTTCCAACAATTTTTTAGATGACTCTGTTAGTCCATTACCTTGAGGGTAATAGGTTGTGGAATGGCCAAGGGTGATGTGGTACTTGTTATAGAAATCTATCATTCTCTTGGATTTAAAGGCAGTTGCATTATCAGTAATGAGCTTCTGGGGACATCCAAATCTTGACAGGATATTACTCTCTAGGAAGGAGATTATGACAATGTTTGTGGCTTGCCTAGAAGGTATGGCCTCTATCCATTTGGTAAAATAGTTAGTGGTTGTCAGAATCCACTTGTGTTGAGCTGAGGAGGTTGGGTGTATTTCTCCAATGAAGTCTAACCCCCATTGTTGAAATGGAATTTCAGTGGAAATTGGTTTAAGAGGCAAGGGTAAAAGTTTTCTCTTTCCCTCAAATATCTGACATTTATGACAGGAGGTCACATGTTTCTTAACATCTGCAAACAAAGTGGGCCAGTAGAAACCAGCCCTCAGGATTTTGTCAGCAGTAGTCTTCCAATACAAGTGTCCTCCACAATCCCTTGCATGAAACTCTTGCATGATTTTATCAGCTTCATTTTTTAGTAAACAATTCAAAAGAATACCACTATTGTCTTTCCAAAACAATGCATTATCTATGATACAATACTTTAATGACTTCATCTTTAAAAATCTAGCTTTAGTTCTTGTCAAACCAGGAGGAGCTTGTAAATTTTGTAATACAAATATAATATCTGCATACCAGGGTGAATCAGTAAAAGGTTCACTGATCGGTGGAGTCGCCATCTCTTCCTGATCATCAAGGGCACTAATGAAGTTTATATCAAGGGCCTGACAGTTCGATTCAACCATGAGTTTGGCTAAACCTTGGCCTTTGATAAGCTTAGTTGGCTTTATCTCTATGTCATATTCCAATATTGTGGCAATCCACTTGCCTCTTTTCCCTTCAGGCCCATTTTGTGTCAAAATGTCCTTAACTACAGAATTTGGAACATAAGCAATAATGTGAGAATACAAAATGTAGATTCTGAAGTCTTTAATTTCCTTTACTAAAGCTAATGCTTCTTTCTCCATAATATTGTATTTGAGTGTGGCATCTCTTAAGGATTTACTAAAAAATGCAATTGGTTGTTCATATCCTTGGTTGTTCTTTTGCAACAAGACTATTGCAATGGTGTGTTCTGAAGCAAAAGAAAAAATTATAAAATCATTGTTAAAATCAGGACTTATTAGGACTGGAGTCTTGGTTAAGGCTTCCTTGATGGCTTCAAAGGATTGTTTGGCCTCCACTGTCCATTTAAGTGTTGAGTCCTTTCTTAGCATGTTATTTAATTCTCTAATCAGTTCTTCTAGATTTGAAATGAATCTCCTAAGGAAGTTTATCTTTCCTAGAAATGATTGTAACTCTCTAATGTTTCTAGGATGGGTAATGGTCAAAATGGCCTCTATTCTAGCAGGATCTATTCTAATTCCATCTTTAGATATGATATGCCCCAACAGTTTTCCCTCTTCCAGACCAAAGAGTGTCTTTTTGGGATTTAAAGAAATCCCAAATTTTCTACATTTGATAAATACTCTTCTCAGGTGGTCTAGGTGTTCATTGTCAGATTTAGAGAAGACTATGATGTCATCCTGGTATACTACTAGGAAGTCATGGATCTCCTTGGCAAAAGCTATATCCATAGCTCTTTGAAATGTGGCACCTACATTCATTAATCCAAAAGGCATCTTCAAATACATGAAGGTACCCCATGGAGTAGTAAATGCAGTTTTGGCTTGGTCCTCAGGTTGAACTAAGATCTGGTTATACCCAGAGAATCCATCTAACAGTGAAATCCTGGATGAGCCTACTACCCTCTGCAGTATATGGTCCATTTTTGGTAGAGGATAGTTATCCTTTAGTGAGACCTTGCTTAAATTTCTGAAATCTACACAAAGTCTAATTTCACCAGTCTTTTTCCTAGTAGTGACTAAGTTTGAAATCCAATTTGAGTATCTAATGGGGGCTATTATTTGGGCATCAAACATTCTTTTAACTTCTTTCTCAATAGAGGGCATAAGAACTGGGTTTATTCTCCTAACTTTTTGTTTGAAAGGTTTATGATCTTATTTTAGAGGTATTTTGTGTTGGATTATGTTGGTGTCATAAGATTTTAAATCTTCATAACTCCAGGCAAATACATCTTGGAACTCTTTAAACAGATTGATGTATTTAACCTTTTCCTTTGAAGGTAAGGATTTTGATATTTTGATGAGTTTTGGTTTATCCTCAGTGCTTATGTTAACCTCTTCTATGTCAGCTCTCAGGGGTTCCTTTTTGGGTTTCCTAGCTACAGCATTAGAGTCAAACAAATCTTCTAAAGGGACTAATCCCTTAGGCAGAAAATTATTTTTCAGATTAAGAATTTCAAGATCATCATTCATTATTTCTTCAATCCCTACATTCTTTAAACTATCTATTTCTACTCTAATAAATTTAGTTGGTTCAGTTATGTATAAAATATTTACATCCATGTTATTTTCTATATTATTGTCTACTGTACAGTCAATATCTATCTTACAATTCTGAAATTCACCTTCATTGTTCATGAAATCATAAATCTGAGAATCCTGGGAGAAAATCTGCCAATACTTCAAGTTGTCTAGTATAACAGGCCTATGTCTGACTTCTGCAGTGTACTGATGGTTGGGTTGAAATGGCAATTTACAGGTACTAACAAAAGTGGCCATAATGTGGGCCTGCATGTTTTGTTTTCTAGGAATGGCAAGAAAGTTTGTTTCAAGGAGGTCTTTGATCAAGTCTAGGACAGTATCCCTATATTGACCAAGTCTAAGATTGTTCACAGAGTATTCACCATTAATCTGTTAAATAATCAGCTCTGAGTCTCCATAATGGAAACTCTTTTGGCTCCCAGTTTCCTAACCAATTATAACCCTAGAATCAGGGCCTCATATTTGGCCATGTTATTGGTACACTTGAAATTAAATTTGGAAGCATGTCCCTCAACATGATTACTCTCCATATTATGGATCCACACTCCTGCACCAGCCCCTAACCTATTGACAGACCCATCAAAGTCTAGATGCCATAGTGACTCATGAAATATGTTCTCATTGTCAGTTGTTCCGTATTTCAGGTCTTTAGTTGTGATTTCCTTATTATCATTTTCTACACTGTACAAGATAAAAGAGTCCATATATGAATGCATGGAGTATATGGGAAAGTTTTGTGGTTTTTCCTCTCTACTCACCATGTATTTCATCAAGGTCTCTCTATACAGTTTTCTTGGTTGGCCAAAAACAGATATGGTGTTATGAAACCAGCTCAAGAAAAGATATAAAAGATAGATCAACGCCTTAGAATTCAGCCTCTTCGAGGGGGCAACCTCCTTTACATTACATAAATGAACAATTCTTGGATGATACAAATGAAAAGACCTCCTTTCTATATATAGGAGTCTAAGGGGTCATAACATAATCATAGCCGACATAACAATAATAATGTAAGGGCACAATAATAACAATAGTGGGCTTCTATGGGGCACAATAGTAACAATATGGGCACTACATGGGTACATCAATATAATAAGTGGGTTGTACTAATAACCATAAGGGGTTACACTAGTAGTATAGGGGCCTAACATGCCCCTCTCCTTCAAAAATTGTTGTCCTCAACGCTTGAGTAGTTCTTGATGCTTATGTATAAAATTCTTGTCCTCCCTTGTGGAATCTTCAGCGGTTAAGTTCTTCCACTTGATGAGAAACTCTGAAATTGATCGATTTTGTAGCTGTCGGGTTCTTGTTTCTGTGACTGCTCCAGGTTCCAATATGATTTTTCCTTCGTCTTCAATTTTTGGCAATATTGTTTGAATTGGGATCTTTTGCAACTTTTGAATAAGTGGCCATACTTCTTCGTCCTTCTTCCATTCATCCCTTGCTTCGTTTATCCAATCTGGTTGGATAATAGAAATAGCACAAAACAATGCTTCCACATCCTCATCCTTGAAGAGTCTTCCCATTCGGTAAGGTCGCCATTTTTTAAGTGCATGTAGTATTGCCAACATTTCCTTCTCATAAATAGCTTCCTTGAGATGTAGCAATAAAAATACCCAATCACCTACATCAAAACATTTTTCACTACGATGTTGATCTACCTGTTGTTTCATTTGATTTTGCACTGAAATGACGTTATCCTTTAAAAGTTGGAGAACTTGTTGTTGATGCTCGATGTGATCTATCTCTGCTTGAACCTTTTTCTTCTTGATATATCCTTCTATCTCTAGAGTTTAAGGAGTGGTAATTTCTTCCAATCCTTTACAAGATATGGTCGGATTCATTTCTTAATGCTCAATGTGATCTTTCACTTCTTGAACATTTTTCTTCTTGATATGTCCTTCTATCTTGATAGTTTGAGGAGTGGTAATTTCGACCAATGAATTACAAGATATGGTTGGATTCATTTCTTCTTTCTCGATGTGATCTTTCACTTCTTGCACCTTTTTCTTCTTGATATGTCCTTCTATCTTGAGGGTTTGAGGAGTGGTAATTCTTACCAATGCTTTACAAGATATGGTCTAATTCATTTCTTCTTTCTCTTCACAATCTGTGTAGAATAATTTCTTCTCAGCACACTTATGACCTTTTGTGTATTTTCTATCACAACTGTAACAAAGCCCTTTTGCTCTTTTTTCTTCCAATTGTTGTGGTGTCAACCTTGTAGGTTGTGGAAGACTAGGGGCAAAAACACTTCTGTCTTTATAGTTGTGAGTGGTATGCTTCCTAGTTGCCATAATTTTGCTTTCCATTTTTCTTGCTAACCTGAATGCCTTCTCTAATGAATCAAGTTCCCAAAGGTGAACATCATGTTGGATATTATCCTTTAAAGACCCTATGAACACATCAATCCTATGCTCCTCTGGAATATCTTTTACCCTTGTGTTCAATTTTTGGAACTCCTCAATGTGCTCCATTATTGAACCCTTTTGTTTGAGACTTATCAATTGGCTAAAAAAAGTGTTGCTTTTTGTATCCTCATAATGTGCTATCAATTCTTCCGTAAAAATTGCCCAAGTGATAATTTTTTTACACGAACAAAGCCATTGATACCATACAAACTGATTTGGTTCCAAATATACAGTTTCCATACGTACCTTTTGTGCGTTTTGCACATTATTGAGATCGAAGAATTGCTCCATCTGTGATATCCATGTGGCGGGATCCTTGCCATCAAACTTCCTCATATCGATTTTTGGAATATGGTGATTATTCGATCCAACATTAGCGTCTATGGAATCATGATTAACATTTCTTTTGTTCTCATCATGAGTTTCCTTTACTACCTTTTCACCATTAGTAAGTATTTCTTGTAGAAAATTTGTCAAATCTGTCTTCAAATTTGTGTTCAAATCTATCTTCAAATTGTCCATCTTAGCTTCCATGCCATTCATCTTAGCTTCCACACCATTTATCTTAGCTTCTGTTAACTTTTGTGAGCGTGACATTTGTTGCACTTGTTCTTGTAATTTTGATATATCATGTAGCATTTCTTCCTCTTCTTCATGAGTCATGCTAGAGATTTCAGGTTCCTTACTAGGTGTTTGAATTTTCTTTCCTCGGGGCATCAATTACCGATAATAATTCTCTACTATGCCCTTTGAATTCCTTCAAAATAGATTTTCAAACCAAGCTTAAGCAAAAACTTAAAAAAATTTACACACCTTTTTTCACTTTGTGGGAGCTTGATATTGCCTCTGATGTATCTCTATACTTTCCAATCATCTAGTTCTAAATTTGTGACCTGTAGTAGCTCTCTATGTCCTCTTTCCAATGCCACCAGTTTGATCCAAATTGGATTCTCCAAGAAAGAGTTATGCACAATCTCCCAAGATGACCTGATTATAGACCTTTCCAGAAGAGCGAACTTGTATGAAGTGCCACGTGTACAATTTTCGATCTTTGGTTCTGAAAAAGATATACAAAAAACTAAAGTCCGTCCTCTTTCTGTACCTTCTTACGAAATTTCAATCTGATTCCCAGAGAGAAAGTTATGACGATTTTCCCCAGGTCACTTGTTTTGAATGTAATTCAGGAGTCTGCAAAAAGACCAACTTCCTCAGATCATATCTCCACAAATATCATGCAAAAAGCTCTGAAATTCGGACCCAAGGATCAACGCGATTTCTTCTCAAATGGGTTTTTTTTGCGACTTCTGGAACGTCACAGAAAAAAGTTATAGCGAAAATGCCACGATGACCTGTTTGGAGCAGCGAAACCCTAGAATCCAAAGCTCTGATACCAAATGTTATGGAACCAGCTCAAGAAAAGATAGAAAAGATAGATCAACGCCTTAGAATTCATCCTCTTCAAGGGGGAAACCTCCTTTACATTACATAAATGAACAATTCTTGGATGATACAAATGAAAAGACCTCCTTTCTATATATAGGAGTCTAAGGGGTCATAACATAATCATAGACGATATAACAATAATAATGTAAGGGCACAATAATAACAATAGTGGGCTTCTATGGGGCACAATAGTAACAATATGGGCACTACATGGGTACATCAATATAATAAGTGGGCTGTACTAATAACCATAAGGGGTTACACTAGTAGTATAGGGGCCTAACATATGGTGGCATAAGACATATCCCACTGCAAGGATCCTTGTAGTTTTGCTCCCCATGATCGAGATAGCAGCATTCCATATTTCGGTGGGATGTCTGCAACTACAATGTCCATTAGAATACTCTTTGTAGGGCACTAGACAAGAGTTACACATAAGTCCTTGATCAAACCAAGGAATTTAACTTGGCTAGAGTCAAAAGAAAACAAATCCTTATATGGCCTGGTAATGTCTAGGTTCAGTCTTTCCATTATTGCCTTTGGCATCAAATTATGGGATGCCCCTGAGTCCAACATAGCGTTATGCAATATTTTGTCATGAATGTTTAGGCTAATGTAAAAAGGAGGAACTCCCCCTTGCTAATGAATACCATTGGCCTCAGGGCCAAACAATAATTTAGGTTGATCATCATTCAAATTAACAGAATCCTCTCCCTCTCCTATGTTTAAAGTTTCAGTTATCTATGACCTATAAGATTCATTCTTTACTAGTTCAGTCAAGGGAACTGATATCTTTAATTTTTCTATTCCATTTTTTATGTTGAAAGGGAGATGACATTTGTTTGTTTGATTTAGATCTTCCTTAATATGTGCAGTTTGTGTGTCCTTATTATGTTTCTCAATACTAGGCATTTCAGCCTGTGTTTCTATTGTTTTGCATTTATTTTTCTTATTTTGATTATTTTCAGTAATTGTCTATGTTTAGGTTTCAGTGGAGGTTATATCTACAATTTTAGGGGTTAAAGTCTTTGGTGTTCCCCTAGGGAGGATTTGTAACACTTTGTTAACAAAAGCTTCTTTTATTATCTTAGTTTGGGTTAGGATGGATCTTTTAAAGGAAGTCTTGTTATTCTTTTTACTTCTCAAGCTATTTTGTTTGTGTACCTCATATATAGCTTACTCCTATCCCTGTTTAAAATGAAAGGATTCCCCAGATTCTAACTGCAATTACTACAACATATATAACTCCTATTCTTCTTGAGTAAGAAAAACAATGTCTTCATCTTTGGTTTCTAGTAAGTTAATCTGGGTATCATCCTCTCCTTCTTGGTTCTATGAATCCTCAACATAGTTCTCTTGGAAGGGGGGCCTAATCTATTGATCTGGTGTAGCATTCTTTGCAGAATTAGGGTTCTTCCTAAAATTGGGGTTTCTTATTGGGGGTTGCTGTTGTTGATTCTCCCATTGATTTTTCCTCTCCATGTTTTCTAATCTATCCATTATTCTTTCTAAACTCTTAGCTAAAATATCTACTTTTCCATCTGAAGTGGAAGCTTCCTCTTTAAATACAACTTTCTTTTCATTTCTCATTCGGGCTTTCTTAGCTAATAGGTTGGCCTCTACACTAACAGCATTACTTTGCATTTTTTCAAGTGTTTCAAGGTTTCTTTCCCTTAAATGGTATGACATGTCAGTGCCAAAACCATCAGGGAACTTAATCAATGCTAGGTCAGGTGGAGGCTTAATATTGGCTGGAATTGCATTGTAGATACTATTGAACCTAGTGAAATAGTCCTGAACTGACTCATTAGGAGCTCTTCTAATGCTTTCATATTCAGAAAGTATTTGCAATGGGTTTTTCTTTCTCTCCCATCTATCAATGAATAACCTATGAAAATTGGCTAAGTTTGCAATATGGTTGGCAGGAAAGGCTTTGAACCATTTCTTGACATCCCCAGTTAAAGTTTGGGAAAACAACCTCATTTGGACATCTGCTTCATCTATCTCATGCAACTCAAAAAAGTCAGACATCTTGTTTACATGCTGCTGGGCAGTGTAATGACTAGTAGCATCAAACAGGAAGATTTTACTCTGATAATCTGCGGGCATGGCATGGAGTTGTGCAGGTAAAACAAGAGGTGCATATCGGTTTGCCATTGCTATGATTCTGGCTTGACTAGGGGGTAAAGTTGTGGTGCTTGAGGAAGGACTTGAAACTGATGGAGGTGAACTAGATGATGATGAAGATGGTTGATTAATAATTGGTTTAGGTGATTGGATTGTGGTAGATACAGTTGGTGAAGTTGTGGTAAAAGAAGGAGTATTTACAGTGAGGGAAGCTTGTGCAGAAACATCAGGGGCAACAGTAGTAGGGGCAGTTGTTTCAACATACTGCTGAATGTAAGAATCATCTATATTACTTATCAATTTAGAGGCCCAATCTTCTATCTTGTCAAAAGTCTGAACGATAAATTTATCTAAATCTGAATGAATAATCCTTTTTTATTCAATGAGTTGAACAAACTCAGGGTCTAAGACTATTTCATGGATTGCATTCTCATATTTACTTCTAAACAATGAAAGTTCAAATGACAAATCAAAAGGGATGTCCTCTAAAGTTGACAACTCCTCAGACAGTGAATTGGCTCTCACTAACCTGCTACTACTGGCTTGAGTTTCTGTTGTTTTTGGTTGTCTTAAAATTTTCTTTGGGTCATCAACTATAGTTGCAGGGTTTGGATCTGGGTTTGCCCTCGTATAGTGAATCTTCTTAGGAGCCAGAATTTTAACTTTTTTAAATGTTTTTATGAAATTTTTGAAGATTAACTTTCAGAAAATTACCTTAAGGGGCTCAAGATTAAATTTAAGGTTTCCTTAAAGTTTTATGAGACTGAGGATCGAAGTCCCCAGTATGGTCGCCAGAAATGTTATCACTCTGATATTTCTTTTGAAGTTAATTAAGAAAGAAAAATCAAAGGTAACCACAAACCACTTTTGGAGATAAGGACCTAGCCTTCCTAATGCTCAGACAGGGCTCTCTCTTTATAATTTAACTTTGTTTTAGTTAAGATGATTTTAGAAACAAAGTTAAGATGATTTTAGGCTAGTTATTGCTTGCACTTGGGTTTTGTTTTGAAATTGGGTGGTGGGATCACTTTACTTCGATGAACAGAGCTTTGCTTCTACCATTGGGCTATGGAATCTAATGTCAAACAAACAAGACTGGATTCAGTTCTAAAAACAATGTCGACAGGGCAAGATAGATGAGTTAATGCATATCTCAAAGGCTAAATGGTGAAATGGTTTCAAGTCGGATACAGGAAGCAATTAAGGGTTCCCTAGGCTAGACTCTGGAAGGAATGAAAGAAGTCAACCGAGATGGGAGATCAATTAAGGGTTCTCAAATCTGGGTATCAGAGGAAAACATGTAAATGACTAACTGTGCAAAACAGAGTGTACTTAAACAAATTATGAGTGAAATCTCTAGTTAATTCATTCAAATTTAGAACACATAAGAAGGTAACAAAATCACACAAAGAAGATACTTCACTGCAAATGGCTCATCTCATGAATCCTATAGCAAAATGCTTTTATTACTTGCTCCAGTCTGTTGAATTGAAAATGGTACAATCACCCTTAAGTTTAAGATCAAAATAACTCTACAAATGTAAAATAATCCCCCATAATACTTCGAATTTTGAAGTATTTATACAAAAGGAATTACAAAATATCTTAAACTAATTTCACAACTAATCTAGGAAAAATGGAATACCTTCTTGCAAGAAGATAGAGAAAACTATTAAACTGCTGCTTGATGTCCCTGTTATTAAGGTTATGTTGGCTTTGCTCTTTGATATTTTTCCCTTTATGCTGCTTGGTTGTTTGGTCTTTTTCCCTTTATGTTGCTTAGATGTTTAGCCTTCACGCTGGATGTTCTATTTTACTTTAATCTTTCACCTGATACTCTTTAACCCTGCTGACCTGTCAATATCCTTTTACCTTGTTGTTTCACTTTTTACTGTAGATTTATAATTTATTGTCCTTTTACTACAGTAAATCATTGAGTTTTTCCCATCTTTCTTCATCTGGTAATTGGATATTGAGCATTTTTCTGTATATCTCATCTGCCTCTGTATATTTGGAAAAAGTGGGCTTATTAATAAACAGGTGTTTTACCTCATGCTGGAGGTAAAACAAGTTTTCAAAAGTTTGGTACAACACTTTGCCTGTTGGCATGCCCTTCATGGATGAAGTGATTACCTATTCTTTGGCCACTTCCCTGATCTTCTTGTTGTAATCTGCCTGTGTCATTAACTTGTCATTTATTACTAAGGGATTAGGTAATCCCTTTTCCTTCAAAAGTTCAAACTTAGCCATGAACCTGTCAACGGCTAGCTGCATGTTCTAACACTTATCTTCTAAATTCAACATCAAATTCCTCTTGGTGAGGACTCTTCTGACTTCCAAAATTGTACATGTCCTGTCAGGTATCTCCAGTTCTTGTAGTTCATACTTATTCTTGGAGTTGAGGAAGTTGATTACCCTTGCTGCTTCCTCTGGCATTTCTCCAAGTTCTGTTTTAACCCTTTCAATGGCTTCTGAAGCATGCTTTATTAAATCTATCTGCTCAAATATGACATGGATGGATGGCCAATTATCATTAACAGAGTCAATGATATTAGCCCATAGTTTCTCTTTATCCTTACGTATAGGCTCAGTCAATGTGAGTTATTTTTCCAAGCTTTGTATCCTTTCAGTCATCGTTGCAGCCTTTTGTTGTTCTTCCTTATGTGTGATCTGGGAAAGTTTACAATCTGTCTCAAGGCTGTTGACTTTCTCTTTCAGTTTGTTCATCTTATTGGTCTGAATGGGCATTTATTCCATTGGTTTGACCAACTGGTTTGCTTCTTCACTTGTGGAGGTTGTTGATGTTGATCCTGTTGCTGATGTAGTCTGTGCAAATGTTGATAGTGCAGTGGCCATTGGAGCAGTGGGACCTGTTGTGCCATACAACAACACCCCCATTTCATTTTTTATACTCTTAGTCTTAAAATGCCAAATAATAAATGGGTCCCCTTTAGAATATAAATAAAAGCAATAAACTTTTGAGCGTAATAGATTTTACATAAAAGTCATATGAAAATTGCTTTTAGAGTATTTAGGACCGCTCGTCGCAAATCACGTTTCTTTAGAACCCGTGAAAATCCATTTGGAGAGTTTTTGATGCGATCATAGTCATAACAAAACCCTCATCGCAAAAGTTTTATTAAGGTAAGCCTTATATACACACAATGTAATAAAACTATCGCATCTCACACAACGTTAATCCCATGGAATGACTTAAAACAAAATTAAAACTTTGTGATTCGATAAGGCTATCGCATATCGTTGATTCATAGTGAAGTGTCCATAAAACTCCATTGAAATCTTGCGATGCGATAAGGCTATCGCAAATCGCATATCGTTGATTCATAAAGAAGCATCCAATATACTGCATTGAAGAATTGCGATGCGATTTAATTATCGCATGGCGCGCTCTCGATAAAAATAAAGTGATAAATATTATGAATACATGTGGTAAAGGGATAAATCGATTACAAAGAAATAACGTGATTTGCCAAGATTAAAACCCATTGTCTCCCCATGCCAGCTCAACACTCATCACAATCGCAACTATGCAAACAAACTTTTGAGTGTGGCGCTCGTAACTCCCGATTTGCGATACGCGATTATTACACAAATATTAAAATAATGCAATCGTTGATTGCAAATCGCAGAGTCATGACACCTATTCTACAAAATACCGTTACAAGACTTGCGACGCGACATATGGGTTCAACATTAAAGTTTCACATTGGAAGTTACAGCAAAACATTAAGGAGAAGTTATGGATAAGTCCTTTGAAGATTTCATCCGAGATAGCTAAGTACAATATAACATCTCATGCATCTAATGTGCTTAACTGCGTTTGGTCTGTAATTTGTATTATCTTTGTTCAAGTTTTTTGACTGTTACGCTCCTCTTTCTTATTTTGCAGAGCTGACTAAGAATCACACAATCAGGCAAAATGTCTAAGAAATCTCGGAAGGCAAAGGCCCCCGTTGTAGTGGAAGAAGCACCAGCGAAATTGGTGGTAATTGCAGATACTACCTGTCTAGGCCTCGGTAAAATCTCGTGGGAAGGCATCTATGCTTTACTCGAAGCAGAAGATCCAATGGAGATAGAAGAAGAAGCAACAGCGGATGGAACTGATAAAACAGAAAGCACGCTCAATGATTTGGCCAGCTCCTTCCTCCATAAAATAGCAGCCCGAGCCAAAGTTTTACCATATAATGATCTAGTGAGATGGGTGATCGAAAGTATTAATATAACAGATAGAGATTTCTTTGCAACCGATGGGAAGATGTTTGGGACATTCAAGCCTGAAGATGTTAAGAAGATGTATTATTTGCCGGATCCCCAGTGGCACTACAAGAAGGCATTTCTGGAAGCTTTCGCTAAGGAGAATGACCTATAGTCAGACCCTATCAAACATTGGAGAAATTTTCCAAACAAGCATAAGCACGAATCCTAGGGTATGTACTCTGTGGACTCCTTAGAATCTCTGTATTGTTATGTTGCTGCAATGGTATGTAGGCTCTTTGGAAGCCCAAATTCTACTAGGTTTTATATAGAGATGGTCCCATTAATAGAAGAAGCAATCAACTCTTTTATTATGGATTGGGCAACCATTCTATCAGATAAAATGGCCAGTCAAATATTAGATTATAGAAGTGTTGAAAATTGGAAACAAGAAATTGCTAAAATAAGAAGTGCTAAAAATAGCTGTTTGGGCATCAGTGCTGGATTGGGCAACAGGGAATGAAAAATGGAAGTGCTAAAAATAGAAGTTCTATTTTTAGCAGTGCAGTGTGGATTCCTATTTTTAGCAGTCCCTGATCTAACTATAGGAACTAAATTCGAATTTGATATTAACAGCAGTTTGTAAATTAATTAATTAATTCAGTTTGAGTTAATTAGTTAAGGAATTATGAACTTGAAGTCTTTGTGAGAACATGTAATAGTTTCTCCACTGATTGAGGAATTAAGGATGAGTTCTATATTGAGAGGATCAGTTGACTTAGTTTAACTTAGTCAAGTCCAGTTAGATTAATTTAACAAGTTGTTAAATTAATGAGATTCAGTTTGTTGACGCTTGCATGCATGTGACCACTGGTATTTTCAGATAACTGAGTATTCACTCATGGATAATTGATGCATGGCAGTTCAGACAGAGACCCAGTTGAGATCAGAGAAGGGACAATGTACTATCAGTTGGATGAATATTTTTCCTATAAAGGAAGTTCATCCATGATGAGGATTTATCTCCTTCAAGTTTGTGTAGTTAGATCAGAGGTTAGTGAGTGTGTGAAGAGTCCAATTCACACAAATGGCAGCACCGGAACCCAAGGAAAACTGCACAAGGAAATAGGAGGCTTGGAGGGTAGAGGAGAAGGTTTGTGTGAATCCTTTGACTATCTATGAGCAGCAGAGGGATTGTACTGAGAGCTGGATAGCTTCTGAGCTAAGGCTTTGTGTAATCTGGACTATATTTCCATTTGTATGATAATATAGAGATGGGATTTTAGGCAGGTACTTTCCTCGGGTAAATTATTCTATGTTATGTGTGATTGATTCCTTCTTATCAGTTATATGTGTTCTTATTGATGTTGCTCATGGTTGATTAAGCTTCAGCTAAATTGTTTGTGTTAGCCTCCTATACCAATAGGGTTTCATATTTCATGATTGACAGTGGAAGTGCTAAAAATGTTCATCTTTGGTGATACAAAGGTTCCATTTTTTGTGGACAAAGCAAAAAGTTAAAAAATGTAAAGAGGGTATGCCTTAAAAGAATAATCAAAAGGCAAGAAAATGAACTGGTCAAAAGAAAAAATAATTGAAATGAACCCCAAAGAAAGACCAGGAAAGTGGCCAATCAAAATGCCACTGCTATCTTGATGTATGGCTCAACAGTTCAAGCTGGGCCATGCCATGTTTTAAATTGCTTGTTTTAGAGTAGGTAATGAGTACCTGTTCAAACAGTTCAAGTTTGACAGATGACTAGCTGGATAGAGAAAGGAAGGAGCCCACTAGCTTAATCTGGGCCCTTGGAAGATATAAGGGTAGATTTAGATAGGAGGGCAGCAAAAAGAAAAGAGCATATGAGGGTTTGCAAGTCTAAGTGCACCCTCCCTGAAGTAACAAAAAATGCTAGGTACTAGGTTGGGTAGGTAGCCAGAAGTTGCAGAATCCTGATCCTATTCAGTTTTGGCCTTGATCAAGAAGGCACATGTTAGCAATTGCAGAGGTATCTATGCAGCATTTTGAAGGCAAAGTATAGAAGCATGACTAACTCCCCCTGTTTTCCCCCAAAGACTCTCTTTCTAACATCCCCTGGAGGACTTTAGGACCTTCCTAAAATAGTCCTCCTTGTATTTCTCCTTGGAAAAATTCATGACAGGTTTTCACCTTCTTCTCCAAAAAGAAGCCACATTTCTTGTGTAAAATCATTCCCCATCTACTTCTAAAAATCTAGGTTTACTCACTAAACTTAGTTTTCTATTCCTCACTTTCAATCTTTCATATCCCCAATTCACATTGACTTCTAACTTTATTATCTAAATCCCTAAGTGCCCCTTTTCCCCTACTACTATAGCACTATTGTGAAAAAAGCCCAAAAAATATGTAAATACCCCCCCCTTTGGGCATTATAGCCATATTTTCAAAAGTTTGGAGAATGATACAGAATCAAAGGGTTCTGGTATTTGGTTCACTTTAAAGATTGGGGATTGGATTAACATTTGGTTAGTTTAATAACCCGTTCCTACCCTTATCCGCTTTGCAAACCCACAACATTGCATTATCCACGCCATTGTATAAATTTTGTTAAAAAACCCACTTTTTTCCGCTTTTCCAAAGTCTGTATTTCGGCGCGCCCCACCAAAAAACAAAAAATATTAAAAAATCCCCGCCGGGACCCGCCGTATCGCCTTCGCACATCCGCAGCCCGTCGTCCGTCGGATCCGGGCCCTCCCATCCGACGGCCCACATCGATTTCGGACCGTTTCCTCCGTCCGCCCTTTACCGCCCGAAATTTGTCAGAGGGTGACGTAGGGCCGAGGACGCGTGCCCGCCTGTTATTGGAGCGGGCGACCTCTGACCATTACCGGGCCCGTACTCTTAGCGGTCCGATAAATACCACTAACCGCTTTTGTTACCACTGTCCCGCTCCCGCCCCACGTCATCTCCACATCAGCTCTACCTCACCCCACTCCCCGCCATTCCTCAGACCTGTCCGCCACATCGCCCGTCCACGTCACTCCCAACCACCAGCCGCCACGTCACTCCTCCGTACCTTGTCGGACCAATGACGTCATGATGACATCATCCACTAAAAAGGCGCCAAATACCAAATTGTTTATATAATGGCGCAGAAATCGTTTTTTCCCCTCTTTTCGCCGAAATACACACTGTACTCCTGCATGAGTGTTTACGTTGCTTATCTGCCAACTTTGAAGCTTGCTCTCTCGCTGCTGGCGCTGTGTGTCCACCTGACCTTCAACACCATCGTCATACTGTGCCCAGGTATTTATCAGTTTCCCTCTGCATGCCTTGGTCCTTGCATAATTCACTAAAGCAAACAAGAAAAGAGGGAAAACACAGGAATTGCTAGGAATCCTCAATAACTGGAGCTTCATTTCCCACTGTAAGCCCAAATTCACCTACAGAGGTCCCCCATTGTGCCAAATTATCACAAATTCACAGCTTATTGCGCATTTGCAAATCTAAACCATTGCCAGACAAATCCACCGAAAAAGCAATTCTCAGTCCCAGCATTTGCTCTTTAAATCTCTCCCAGGAGCATTTCAACTCAGTTTCACCCCAATTTACCTTGTCCTCTCTGCAAATTGCCCTGCTCATTGAAATTCACTGCTCTATATTGTTGTGCCCAAAAATCAAGTTCAAATACAATTCCAAGTATTCCAAGTATCAGTTAACAATGGAGACCCCCGTGGCATTAAACATTGCACCATTGAATGCCCCACATAAGGACCTGGAATGGTTGGCCCTTGCAGACAGAGATTATCAGATGAGAGAAACTGTAGAGCTGTGTAACAAATACCACATAGAAACAGTTTGTGAGTTAAGGAAGAAACACAGAGATGGTACAGACCTCCTGGGAATCTGGAAATCCCATTTGCCAATCTATTATCTCCCTCAGGTCAATGAGTTCCCTGACTTAATTCACCAGTGCTGCACAAACTATGACCCCAATCAAAGGGTTGTTCTGAGTCCTTCAGGCTCTGTCTTATTCCATATTACTCCTGAAGCCATCAACCAAATGCTACAGTTTCAACCTACAAAGCCACTGGTTCCTCTTACTATGCAGCTTTTACTAGAACAAGGTGCCAAGCTCTCCAACTCACAAATTACAAGAATTGGCCAATTGTTTATGCTTCCAGAATTTCAGCCTAAGCAGCCTCCCCCTTATCTGCATGTCTGGTTCAATGACATAGGGAGACTGCTAGTAGACATGATATCCTCCATCCTAGGGTTCAAAACCAGTGAGTTTGTGGATGAGACAACATTGGTAGTGCTATCCATTTTTACCCCAGGACAACCCCCTGCTGTCCAGTATGACTATGCTACATTTATAGCCAACAAAATTCATGAACAGTTCATGAACTTGGAGAGAGAGAGGGTATTCAAGTACACCTCCTATATATATCATCTGCTATTGTACAATCAGCCTGATGGCTTTCCTCTTTTTCTCAAGAAACTAGATGCAAAGGGAAATAGAAGATCTGTAATGTTCTGGACATCAGTCTGCCATCATATTCATTACTCACCATACAATTACTGTGAGTTTATTGACCTCTTCATTCACCCAGCCTTGTCACTGCTGCAGAGTTCCCCTCCTCCTAGACTCACTGATGATATGCAAAAAGTCCTCCAGCTTTCTAAGAACTATAGCATTGGAGATTGGTACTTTTACCAAGACCACATAGTGATCAGAATATATGGCTCTGAGTTAGCACCATACAGGCTACCAAAGTATGTGCCCATGAGACTCTTTGCACTAGAATACTTCAGGCAGTTCGGCAATGCAGATATGATTCACTTCCATAGCAGAAACAAGAAAGCACAGCTGAAAATTAAGCATCAATTGGGTCCATTCATCTTTAACAAGAGGGAAGAAGCAGACAAAATGTTAAAAGGCCTCCTCCTCAAGACCAGCTTCTATTGGGCACCCTATGACCCTAACCATTTCATAAGCCTCAGAAGAATCAAGTATAGGCTTGCCACCTATGATCATTTTAGCATTCCAGAAATTGAAAAACATGCTAACCAACTAGAATGGAGGGAAGGCACCTTAGTGGAAGATTATTCTGAAGAAGAATTAGTAGAAAGAGCCATTAAAACTTTAGAAAAGGCAGTTGACTTGGAATATTTTGGACAGGTTTGGTCTTCAGCCCCTCAGCATCTTGGAGAAGCTGCCTCTTCATCCACCGTTCCCCAGCAGCCTGCCAAAACAACTGATCAAGTAGCAAACATGGCTAAAGGCAAAACAGTGCAGCAAGAAGAGTCACCTCCAAATGTGGAACAGCAAGTAGAGCAGCAGGAAGGTACAGCCAAGGAACCTGCCTCCACAGAACAACAAACACAAGAGCAAATCCCTCCGAGACAGGAGGTAACAGTTGAATCCTCGGTTTTACAAACACCTGCTAATGAGGAAAGAACAAGGAAAAGGGATAGGCAAGAGGACACTCCTCTTACTACTTCAACGGACCAGCAAGGCGAAAAAAGACAGAGGCTAAATCCCTTTTCAGAGGAGGAATTACCAGAGAGACCAACTGATACTATGCCCCCTCCTAGCATTGAAACATCGGCCAGCTCCTTACAGCAAGGACAGGACATGCCACATGGGGCAGAGGTGAGCTCTTCAAGGCAGCGATCTAAGGCGGACTCTAGCATCAAGCAGCAGTTCATAGATATCAAGAAAAGGAATGAGCCCCTCAAATACCAAATCTACAACCAACTCTTGAAAATGGCACCAACTAATCAGCAGAGATTAATGTCTGCTTATGACATTCAAGAACAAAAAATGACTCTTAGTCATTTCAGGCCTACTATGCAGCAACCTCAAACAGCTGCCGATTATATCAGAACTAATTTGGAAATTTTTGCCAAAGACATCCACCCCATGGATCAGATTGAGCTACACAGGCAAACCGGGGAGATGCTTTATTCCACATTAGCTGATAAGACCCTACTGGCACACCAATTACAAAATTCTTTACACAATACTGCTGCCCAGCTTGAATTAGAAAAGGCATCATCTCAAGCCAAGGACAACAGAATCAAGTCCTTGGAAGAGATCATTATAGAGTTGGGTCATGATCCAAAGGACCCTAAGGGTGTGCAGGCATTATTAAAGAAAAGAGATGAAGATATAGCAGCTATGAGAAAGCATATCAAGCTGCCAGCTACCCTTCACCCTCAGACTGGAGAGGTGGCAGAGCAAAAGAAGGATCAGGATGTGGTGGCTTTACTCCTAAGTTTATACAAAAGATTGATGGAAACAGAGAGTGCACTGGAGGTAGCATTGAAAACAAGACAAGCTGAATTACCAATGCAGCTAGCACAGACATCTGCAGCAGGTCCTCCCACCGGACAAACATCAGAGGCAGGCCCTTCAACCTCAGCACCAGCTACAGGAGTATCAGCGCCAGCAACAACACCAGAACAGGAACCCAGCCTAAGCATGCAGAACATGATGAAGGAGCTTGAGGCTTTAGAAGCACAGATGGCTGAACTAAAAGAGACCAAGGATAAATTGGCTGCCATTGAAGAAAAGTATGATAAATCAAAGCAGAGTGTAGCTGAAAAAACAAGAGAGGTAAGGGCTCTTGAGAAGAGAATAAAGGAACTGGAGAAAGATCTCTCTCTTGACAAGGTTGTAGTTGAAATCAAGAAAATCTTATGGGCCAACATTGGTCAATCTATTACAGACCAGTGGCAATATATTGAAACTATCCACGAGCATATGGATCTCATAGGCAGGGCCCAATTAGAAAGTCAAAGAGCAAGAGCATCTCTAGGCAATATGCCTGAAATAGCCAACAGGATGATCAATGTCCTTAACAATCGCACTGGCCCCCAGCTGGCAGCAATGGGTATCACTAACAGAACTGATACCATTTTACTAGTAAAGAGAGTGCTTACTTTGAGAAATCATGTACAGACATTGGATAGAAGGTGCCAAGAGATGCAGGCAGATGTGAACAAATTCATTGAGAAAATTACAGCACTACATAACAGAGGTCTTCCCAGCTTGGTAACCAGTGCAGGAAGGTTACTATCTCATGAAAACTATGCCAAAAGAGTCAATACATATGCCACAAACCAGATCACTGCATCAGCAAGTGCCCCAGAGGAAACAGGGCCTCCATCTGGGCAGAGTCTCTATGACAAAATAGAGAATTTATTTTTTATTATGAATGAGATTAGACATCTTTTTGAAGTGCCTCCAAACTATTACAAATATACTGAGGCAGATGAGACTTTTGGCATAATCCTAAGACACCAATTGCCTACACAGGAATGGTGGACGGGCATGATACAAACACTGTTGTAAAGAAATAGGTTTTTCACCAAATTTTTGTATATCGATCACAAGTCATCATTTTCAGAAAATTAATATATTTGCTCTGACTGGGAAAGGAGTGGACGGGGCCAACTCAGCAATCGAATCTGGCAACCAAAGCAGATGCCTACAGATGCAGATGACGGGGCTGAGATAGCCGCACCATGACAAAGAAGTAAAGGGCATATTACTCAGAATCAATACGAAGCACCCGACCGACCCAGTTGCCCCCAAAAGTCAAAAGATATCTGATAGAAGTGAACAGTCATTCATTGTTCATTTAAAGTAGCAATAACTATTGCATCTACTATTTTTGAAAGTTGGTAAAGACAGTTATTGAGCAAATGACTCATCGTTAAGATATTTTGTAAAACGATTGTATATATATCCCCATGCATAAACTTATTGGGGTTGTTGATTTTTCTTCTGAAGAGCTATACTGTAATTTCAGACTTTTAATACAAGAAGCTAAAAGTTCTGAGTTGTTTGAAGTGTTGTGGTGGGCTTACTTGCTGCTACAGGATTCCTGCGCTATTTCATGTCACAATAAGTTTTCTGAACCATGTTATTATGTATTCCGCTCTTTCATAATCCACTTATGTTGTATGTTTCATAGGCTTAGCATTAGAGAAAAAGAATAGTCCAGGATTTGTTCATTGAACACCCTTGACTCAATCTCTGCTGTTATGAATGTCTTCTTCAGAATTAGTTATGAATGTGAAATTCTTAGTTGCTCACATTTACACTGAATCTTTCATATTAAATACTGTTCAGGAATTCTGATCTGCTCCTGAGTAATATTTCATTTCTCCATATCACCATCTTAGTGAAAGATTCTTAGTTGCCTCTCACTGGCTGGAAATGATCCATATTCCACATTTTGAAGATTGTTTCATGAGTACCCATATGGCCCTATAGTTTCATCACTCTCACTCAACACCTCAAACAACACATAATCATAGACTCCAATGCCCAATGGACGGAAACTCCTAAAGATTGCATTTTAGCTGTTAGAAGACATCATTCAACCAAAACTTTAAACAAAATTCAGTGCATCATAACTAGCCTAAAACATTACTAAACAAAGCTAAATTCTAAAGAGAGAGCCCTCTCTGATTGCAGGTAGGCTAGAACCTGTGATCCAAAGATTGGTCTGTGGTTACCTCAGCCATATTCCCTTAGGAGTCAAAGGGAACAACCTGAGTGCTAACAGTTTGTACAAGTAGATCAAGTGTTTTGGTTTAGTAAATTGCATTACCAGGTTGATCTACAGGTGAGAAATTTCTACATGGTATCTGAGCTCGCTGATTTGTAGAAAAAGTTCTACATGGTATCAAAGCTAACTTATGTTTAGGAAAAATTCTACAAAATTTCTACATGGTATCAGAGCACAGGTGATCAAGGAAGAACTGTATACTAAGAGGATATTTCAAAGTTTTTAGTTTTGGGCCAAGAGTTTGCAGAGCATATCTGAAAATTTTTGTACAAAATTTTCAGAAATAAATAGCAGATTTGGATTCCTTGCAGAAAATACCCAAAATAAAAAAAATTTAAAAAAAAAAAAAAAAAAAATGGTTGAATCGAAATTTGGATGAGGGAGATATCGTTGATTTAAAATCAACTCTTTTTCTAGAAAATTTCGTGACGACGGGAAAGTGGAAATAGATTGGTGTGCTAGCCAAGAACCTGTATGCACTTGAGGTACAAGATGCATGCAAAGCCTTGAGGAGCAAGGCAAAAGTTAGATACATGGTGGTTGAGAGGGAGAGTAAATTACCTCTCAACATGCAGCACCAGAAGAAGTCTCAGACAATTGTGGAGGAGCCACGATTGGTGCAGCAGCTTCAGGAGGTTGTTGAGTAGCCACAACTAGAGAAGCTGAGAGGAGATCGAGTAGAGACATCTACTCATCCAAAGACCTTCATTAGGGGGGAACTTCAAGCCAGGTGGGCAGAGGGATCACATGCAACCATACTTCCAGGTAGGAGGTGGGGCGATGTGGAGTGATCGTCCCAAGGAGGAGGGGCAGGATCCTTGAGGTACCCAACCTCTTTGATTCGACTTTGCTACAGAAGCCCCAATGAGGAGTAGCATGACTGACTGATTGGGTAGAGACAAATGCAGATGAAGCGGCAGAGAGAGCTACAGTGTAGGGAATCCCAGGACAGCGCAGAGCATGCAAGCTGCAGCAATGCGAGAGGCACAAGTGTGTTGCATTGTGCAAGGTAGCACAGAGAAGGGTGCAATGGTGCGAGATGCATGGAGATGTTGCAGTAGAGCAGAGGTCAGAGAGGGAGCACTTGTTAGTAGTAGGTAGAGCTTCAGCATTAGAGTATGTTTCTAGCCCAACAGAGAGGTCGGTTGGGAGTTTTTTTGTTCCGAGAGTTGTTGGAGCAACCGCACTTGGTAGATGTGTTGCATGCAGAACATTCCAGAGTTACAAGATCGAGTTCGAGAGGAAGCCTTTCTTGTTGAGAGGGAGTGTTGAAAATTGGCAACAAGAAATTGCTAAAAATAGAAGTGCTAAAAATAGCACTACTAAAATTAGCAGATTGGGCATCAGTGATGGATTAGGCAACAGGGAATGAAAAATGGAAGTGTTAAAAATAAAAGTTCTATTTTTAGCAGTGCGGTGTGGATTCCTATTTTTAGCAACCCCTGGTCTAACTCTAGCAAGTAAATTCAAATTTGATATTAATAGCAGTTTGTAAATTAATTAATTAATTCAGTTTGAGTTAATTAGTTAAGGAATTATGAACTTGAAGTCTTTGTGAGAACATGCAATAGTTTCTCCATTGATTTGGGAATGTGTCCTTGATTTTCTCCACTGATTGAGGAATTAAGGATGAGTTCTATATTGAGAGGATCAGTTGACTTAGTTTAACTTAGTCAAGTCCAATTAGATTAATTTAACAAGTTGTTAAATTAATGAGATTCAGTTTGTTGATGCTTGCATGCATGTGACAACTGGTATTTTCAGATAACTGAGTATTCACTCATGGATAACTGATGCATGGCAGTTCAGACAGAGACCCAGTTGAGATCAGAGAAGGGACAGTGTATTATCAGTTGGATGAATATTTTTCCTATAAAGAAAGCTCATCCATGATGAGGATTTATCTCCTTCAATTTTGTGCGGTTAGATCAGAGGTTAGTGAGTGTGTGAAGAGTCCAATTCACACAGGTGGCAGCACTGGACCCCAAGGAAAACTGCACAAGGAAATAGGAGGCTTGGAGGGCAAAGGAGAAGGTTTGTGAGAAGCCTTTGACTATCTATGAGCAGTAGAGGGATTGTACTGAGAACTGGATAGCTTTTGAGCTAAGGCTTTGTGTAATCTGGACTATATTTCCACTTGTATGATAATATAGAGATGGGGTTTTAGGCAGGTGCTTTCCCTGGGTAAATTCTTTTGTGTTATGTGTGATTGATTCCTTCTTATCAGCTTTATGTGTTCTTATTGATGTTGCTCATGGTTGATTAAGCTTCTGCTAAATTGTTTTTAGAAGTAGATCAAGTGTTTTGCTTTAGTACATTGCATTACCATGATGATCTACAGGTGAGAAATTTCTACATGGTATCTGAGCTAGCTGATTTGCAGAAAAATTTCTACATGGTATCAAAGCTAGCTGATGTTTAGGAAAAATTCTACAAAATTTCTACACAGATTTGTCAGCACCCGAGTCGTGCCCCCATTTTATATGAGCGCCTACATAATGGACACAATTTGTTTTAATTCTAACTTTCCCATTCTGGGTTGCAAATGGACTGTGCAAGATCCAACCCCCATTCATATTTATCATAAGTATCTATGGAAGTCTAGCTACAAGAATCACATATACAGAATTTGCCATGGTTTTGTTTTACCTGTTCATCAAGCCATTTTTAACAAACCTGTTCCTCGGGTCTCTGATGAAGCCAAAATTGACTTAACTTCAATCGACAATTGGTTCAGGGAGGAGAATTTCACCCATATTAGGGTTTTTGGGAGTATAACCAACCCTCATGTCCTTCCACTCTATATCCCAGACAAGCTATTAGCTAGGGAAATAGCATACCAAATAGTGGAGAAGGGGATGACTAGAAACCTTAAAGACTCTAAAAAATAAGTGTGGCCTCCATTGCCCCTCCGTTGTGGCACTTACACATTGTATGACTTTAAACATGCTAACAAATAGGCAGAGAAAACTAAGGACCTGAGTCTAGCAGTGATTCCTAAGAGACAGTATGATCCAAACAAGGTCGCTTACAATTTCACCAGTCAAGTGAAAATTGCTAAATTTATACATGAGGAGGATGAGTTTGATGATTTATTCACTTCTGCAGAGTTATTTTCACAAGTAACTCATCTGGCAAGATTCAAACTAGGAGCCGCAAAGATGGATAAATTCATGGAATACAGGACACAGAGGTTACAAACATTGCCTCTAGATTTATTGAATACTATCCTATTGTTTAGCAAGAAGAGCACAACATGGAGCAGACTATTGAAGAGATTTCCGAGAAAGGGGAAACAATTGAAAAGACCAGTGAACCCCTTAGCACAAATGTTCATATTGACCCCATCTTGATAAAAGAATGGGAGCAATTTGATCAGCAGATCAAAAGCCAGAGCAACCCCCAAAACAGTATCGCATCAGCATCGCCCACAACTCAACAGCCCATCGTTACTGAGAGCGCGATTGAAGGGACACCCAGTACAAACATAGCTCAGAAAGAGGTTGAAATAATCCCTGAAAATCCTTCAGGTGAAATTACATTAAATATTGAAGAAATACCACCTTTGGATTTCTTTTACAAACCAAAGCACAGGGCTGTAATCAGGAAATAGAGAAAAAAGAGGAAAATTGACCAGACATCATCCATAGCTCCTCAATTTGAATTTATGAATGTTGTATGGAAGGATTCAGAGGTCAATCCTTCTAAGGATTTGACTAAGTTATCCCAAAATGCAGGGGCCTACGCAACTTCCACAATTGATAAGGCCACTGAGGTTAATCTATTAATCAAAGAAAAACATCAAAGTATTGCTCAGCTTGAAGAGCAAACAACAATAGAAGGACAAAATATTAATCAGCTTGAGGAACAGTTGGCTGAACAAAGACAGAGGAACGAGCAGCTCTAAGTTCAATTAAACCTTGAGAAACAAAAGATTGACCAGCATGCCATCCAGAAACAACAACAGTTGTCCCAGTAGCTCAAACAACTTCAATTGACACATCAACAAGGAATGAAGGCTAAAGAGGAGGAAATCTCACAGTTACAACTATATACAGAACAGTTCAAAGATTATCCTAAGGTCGAGGAATTTAAGAAGGAAGCCCTAGAAGCAAATAAGGCCTTATCGCAACAGCTCAATCTCCTTTGCCATAAAATATCGCTTGTCGACCCATTATGCATCATAACTACATCGTTGATCGATCAGGCAATTAATACCATATTAGAATTTGAGGACGTAGATGACAAGGTCACAAATTTCCTCAAATGGCAAAGCACAGTGGAAGGCAGAGCTGCTAACCTACCGAAAATTCAAGAGTCGCATAAAGAAGTATTGTTTTCGAAATGGGAAATGCAGTTAATAAAGGCAGAAAGGGCTACTTCTAGGGCCAGAGCTATAATGAACAATGTGATAGAGCTGGTAAATGATAATTTATATGGAGTCAATTTGATTTTTGATTGTTCCCCTGGAAAGCTCCCAAAAGTGAAAATGTTAGAAAATCAATGGAAGCAAGATTTGGCCACCAAAGAAGAACAACTCAGCAGAGTACAAAACCTTACTTGGGATGCATTTTGGTCCTTTTTGGTCAAGCCGCACAGTCAATAGATGACCATCAAATGCCTTACCGATGTTGTTGATCGCATGGTGCCCAAGCTTTCAGATGCCACGTACATGGGACAACTACACTCAAGGATGAGTCATCCTCCAGAAATTCAAAACATGCTCTCAATTTGTCAGTTGCGGGTACAAGAGAAGAAATAGATACAATGAATCTTTTCAAAGGCAATCACACTACTATTTTTGCAATGCAAATCCCAGATTTGCATATTTACAGTTCCAACAACTCTAAGCGATTTTTGTTGATAGTTTGTTTTAATTCTATTATATAAACCCTTTCATGTTATTGAAGAAGGGGTCCTCAATTTGTACAAAAAACTAGACTTGAGAAGTTGCACTTCTGCACTTCTAAATTTATTTTTTTATGAGCAGTGGATCAAGGTTTCAAATTTTTGTGAAAGAACTTTTTCAATACCTGCATTTTTGTATCTCTTGGAAGTTTATGGAATAAAGACGTGGAACCGGAAAGTTATCTACATATCAAGACTCAAATGCATCTCGTATTTCTATCACTGTTCTTTTTGTCTTGATTTAATTGGCATTTCATTTAATTCACTATTGTCGATGTATTCATACGCTTCAAATAATTCTATATTGAGTCACTTCTGAACGATTTAGAATTATTACATTAGAGATGTATATATCGGCGATAAATATTACGATGCCATGCGATATGTTTTCATAATTACTTTGTTTAATTTCTTAAACAAAGTAATCATTATTAAAATGCATCTGTCTATGGATAAGTAAATCATCTATATGATTGTTTGTCTGCTAGGAGTTATCAAAAAATCGCATCGTTATAAGATTACCTGGGTTATGTAGGTATATTTTTATATTTTAAAGTTATAGATTAAACCGTCTACCATCTTCAATATACATTTTAAAACATTCATTCATTAAACCACACATTATTGGGAAACTGGTCCCATAACCCCTAGTCGGAGCCACCATCCCAAACGGAAAAGGAGTTGTACTAAGGTCCGGACCGGGTGGTTATCCCCCAATGTTGGTGCTACGATTTTAGAGGCATCAACATTTTTGGTGCTAGAAGGAGGGCCTAACTGTGAATGGCGAGTAAATCTAAATCCACAGGCCATTCTAAGAGTAAAACTCCCTCACCATCTCCTCCAACTTCTCCTTTGCATTCTAAATCTCCTATTCCTAAATGAGAAGTTGAAAAGAATAATACAACACCCACTATTGAAATCCTAAACACACCAGATAATTCTTCTCCTGAACCCCCTGAAGTACAGTCTTTGATTCATAAACTACAAGGGTTTTCGATATCCCAAGAACAATCTGAGTTATCCCAAGGTAGTGTAACTTCACAATATATCCCATCGCAACCGCTTACTAGAGCGAAGAGTGAAAAACTTGGTATTCCACCAGTAGAATTTCCTCTACCAAGTCGAAAAAGGGCTAGGAAAACACCATCTGAATCTAACAGTGAGACTCTGTCATTATCACCATATATTCCATCCCTACCATTGCAAGATCATGCATCCCTTTCCCAACTTCAAATCATAGTCCAAACAAGTACAGGAACTTCAACATCCTCTACCCAATCACTTTCTACCCCTTCATCACCCTCTTCTATTGTTAGCTCCACGATGGCACATAATCAACCTCAACCAAGGCCATGGACCAATCCAGGAGCGGTCAAAATGCCTGCACCTTTAAGCCAATTGCCAGCTCACCCTGAAAAATGGTTACCAAAATTTAATCCTAACATTGGCCTGTTAGTAGAAGAACATATAAATAATTTCATGTTATCAATCAACTTGAATGGAGTAACGGAAGAAGATGTTGTTGTTAGACTATTTCCATACACTCTACAAGGAGCAGCAAGATTGTGGTACTTTTCATTACCACCAAGTTCTATCAATAGCTGGGATGCTTTCCAAGAGCAATTTCTAACTAAGTTTGGAGACGATAGGTCTACAGCAACTCTGATCAATGATCTCTCCAATATTAAATCCGAATCAAAGGAACCCATCAAAGACTTCAACTCACGCTTCAATAAACTGTTGAATAAAATTCATGTGACATCCAAGCCTAGTGAGGACGTCCGAAATGAATGTTATATCTCTGCCTTGGCTTCAAACATATGCATTTTTGTTGATAGGGTTGCTAAACCAACATTAGCAGAAAATATGAAGGAAGCATTTTTTGTTGAAAAACGTATCCTAGCTTTGGAAAAGAAAAACGCTATAGAAGGAAGGAAATCCAAAAAAGTTACCTTTAGAGATGATTCAAAGAAGAAAGCAGCCAAGGATCCATATGACATGGAAGGTTTACAAAAATTTCTTAAAACTATGTCAAATGAAATGGTTGAAATAAAAAAGCAGGTAGCTGAGACTTCTACAAAAAAAACCTTCTAGGAACTTTAAAAGAAACTAGCCCATTGATCCTAAACCACCTAATGCTATATCTAATGTCGAATTTGATATGGAAGATTATGAAGATGAAGATACAGTTTTATCAGCTGAAGAAACAGAAGAAGATGAAACAATTGAATGTCATGGAATGTGGGACTTTATCTTACCCAATTCTGATAATGAAAGTGAACAGGAAGCTCTCCCAGTAAATACCAGAAGCAAAAGTATAGCTGAGCCTAATCAGGTAAATTCTAAGAAGAAAAACTCAAGTCCTGTTACTAAAGACAAAACTCCCATAAAGAAAACTCCAGTTGTACCTCCCCACAATCAACCATCATCCTCCAATCCTCCCTCATCATCTAAAATGCTAGTAGTTTCAGACTCCATGGATTATAACATTGTGGAAGATATGAAGAAGACTTGAGAAAATATTTCTTTGCATGAACTTAACAAGCTCAAACATCAACAAAAGTTGTTGCTCAAAGAATTAAATGTCATACCTTCTTCTCCTCTTCCAACTAGTGTATTGTCTAAGGCTGCTAAAGGATCAGGTAAGCCACCATCTGATAAGGTAGATGCTACTGATGTTATTTTAATTGGGGACAGGTCAAATTCTCATACTCCTCCTTTTCTCTTAACTTATGAGATCTACAATAGAAATTTTCATAACTGCTTGATAGATTCAAGGGCTTCATCAAATATTATGCCAGCCTCAGTTTGCTCCAAATTAAATATTGAGCCCCAGAAGTCCGCAGTTCACATTGTTCAATTAGATCGAACTAAGGTACAAGTTTTAGGAGAGATAAATTTAGTTACTATCAGATTAGCAGCTGATCCTAGGGTTGTCCAAAGAATTTATATATTAATTGCTGACATCCCTAAGTTTTATGGTTTGATCCTTAGCAGAGATTGGTCCGAAAAACTTCACGGTTACATTTCGACTGATTGGTCTCACATGTGGCTTCCCTATAATGGGAAACCAAATCAAATCAGAATAGATCGTGAAAAGCATTTGACTCATACAATAACTGAGTTTGAACAAGAGAATCAACTTGTAGCCTTCAATAATAATATTCTCGGAAACTATTCGACTGAGTCATTTTTTGGGAATTTTAATGCTCAACAATCTCCTTTTCTTGTTAATAGTGTCATATCACAAATTGAAAATTTCTCTCATGCTGATACCTCAAAGTGTGTTAGTGTTGCAGATGAACTTGTAAATAAGCCTGTAAATAAGCCTTTATTTTGGTCTTTGTATTTCGATGGATCAAAATCCAATGACGGTGCAAGAGCAGGATGTATTTTAGTTAGTCTAGAAGGGAAAAAAATGATGTTATCATGTAGATTGGAATTTGAGTGTACCAATAACACTATGGAATAAGAGGCATTGATTCAAGGGCTATATAAAGCAATAGGTTTGAATATCCAATATCTGAAAGTATTTGGTGATTCTGAGATTGTCATCAAGCAAGTAAGAAATACTATCCATTGTCTCTCAGGTCATCTCAAACATTATCAGTCACTTGTTCAAGATCTCATAACTCATTTTCTGGCATTTGACATATCTCCTATTCCTAGATCAGAGAATGCAGCAGTCGACCTTTTGGCTAATGTTGCTTCTAAGCTCCTTCCATCCGAGGATTATAGTCCAAATAGATTTTCAATTGAATTAATTTCCGACCATCTGTCCCAGATAATGTCACCAATTGGCATGTATCTAATCAGGATGAGGATATCTTAAATTTCCTGACTTCTGAAGGATCTTATGACACGCAGATTATCGATGAAAGCGATCATGATCTTCAATCAAAACAAAGACTCAATGAAAATCTTATTCCTAAATTTGTGGTCAAGCTAGAAGATCTTTATGATATTAAGGATAGATTCAAAAAGGTTACTAATGCAAAACTTCAAAGTTCTACTTTAAAGTTTGAATTAGTAAATCTTGGCACTGAGGACAAACCCAAGAATGTCAATCTAGGACTTGGACTTTCATCAAAGGAAAGATTTGCTTTCATCGGATTATTAAAGAAATACAAAAATGTTTTTTCTTGGAATTACGAAGATCTGAAAACTTATGATACCTCTATCATTCAACACACAATTCCAATGATTTTTTATGAGAAACCTGTACAACAGAAGCTAAGGAAAATTCACCCAAATCTTGAAAGTCAAATCAAAGTAGAGTTGAATAAACTCCTTAAGGCTAAAATAATCTTTCCTGTCAGACATTCTAAATGGGTCTCAAACTTAGTACATGTAAGGAAAAAGAACGGTGACATTAGAATTTGCATAGATTTTAGAAATCTCAACAAAGCATGTCTGAAAGATAATTTTCCATTACCAACAATGGAACAGATACTTCAATTGGTAGCTAGCTCAGAGTTAATGTCTTTTCTTGATGGTTTTTCAGGATACAATTAGACACTGGTACATCCAAATGATAGATTAAAGACTACATTCAGAACTAAATGGGGAACATATGCTTATCAGAAAATGCCTTTTGGTTTGATAAATGTTGGAGCTACTTTCCAATGATCCATGGATATAGCCTTCAAAGGTTTGATCAATAGAATAGCCGTTGTTTACATAGATGACATAATTGTCTATTCTAAGAAAAGAACCAATCATCTACATGATTTAAAATAGATCTTTGAACGTTGTAAAAAATATCGAATTTATTTAAATCCCAAGAAATCATTCTTTGCTCTTAATGAAGGTAAGCTCTTAGGGTTTATTGTATCCAAAGATGGCATATACATTGATCCAAACAGGATAAAAGAGATTTCTGATATTCCTTTGCCACATAACAAGAAATCTATGCAATCATTTTTGGGACAGATAAATTTTGTGAAAAGATTTGTTCCTGATTTTTCTCAGATAGTTTTACCCTTGCAATCTATGATTAAGAAAAAATCAGTTTTCAAATGGGGACATAACAAAAAAGAAGCTTTTGACTCAATCAAACAAGCAATCATTAATGCTCCTACATTGAATACTCCGAATTTTTCTAGTCATTTTATTTTGTATACTTTAGCCACTGAAACATCTTACGCTGTTGTTTTAACACAGATCAATGACCAGCAAGTAGAAGCACCCATATCTTTCTTTAGTTCTAATTTGCAAGGTGTTGAACTCAACTATTCTGAAGTTGAAAAACAAGCTTTCGCTGTATTTAAATCTATCAAACATTTTAGACCATTTCTCCTAAAAACACACACTAAAGTAATAGTCCCATTCTCTGCAGTGAGACAATTGCTAGTTCAAAGGGAAGTAGGAGAGAAGAGAGCCAACTGGGTAACAGCTTTACAAGAATATGATATTGATATTAAACCAGCGAAAATTGTTAGAGGGCAAGGTTTTTGCAGGTTATTGGCAGGAGCTTCCAATATTCTAGACCATGAAGATTCAGATAATACTGCACAAGTAAATGAGATAAGTATCACTAATTCGAAATCTCAATATGATGATCTGATATTTTACTTGAAAAATGGATATGCTCCCCCTGAATTCAGTTACAAAAACAAATGTGCCTTAAGATTAAAAGCCAAACACTTTGAAATCATTGATAATGTGTTATTCAGGAGAAATTATGATTCAATTTTATTAAGATGCCTTGAAAAAACTGAAGCACAGACTGTTTTGCAGGAATTACATGATGGCCCAGCAGGTGGAAATTTTGGGGGAGACACTACAGCTCACAAAATACTACATGCTGGATATTATTGGCCAACTTTGTTTAAATATGCCCATGACTACGTAAGGAAATGCAAGATATGCCAAACTGCTAGCAGAAGACAAAGGAGACCAACCTTTCCTCTACAACCAGTAAACATTGAGCAACCATTTGAACAATGGGGACTTGATATTATTGGAGAGATTGTTCCACATTCTTCCAAGCAACACAAATACATCCTCACGGCCATGGACTACTTTACAAAGTGGGTAGAAGCAATTCCTCTAAAGGTAGCCAATTCTGATGCAATTATTGAATTTATTGATCAATTCATCATTACAAGGTTTGGTTTACCTAACGCGCTTATTTTTTACAATGCATCTTATTTTTCTGGAAATAGTATAGTTGAATTTGCTCTTAAGAGAGGTTTTAAGTTAAAATACTCTGCAAATTACTATCCTCAAGGAAATGGCTTAGTAGAGTCAACTAACAAGAATCTCATCAAGATTATCAAAAGAATTATTGATCAAAACCAAAAGAATTGGCATAAATCTTTGATATTTGCATTATGGGCAGATCGCATAACTCAGAAGGCCTCAATAGGTACTTCTCCTTTTAACTTAGTGTATGGGAAAGAAGCTGTAATACCTCCAAATTTAGCACTCCCATCTCTAGCCCTAGTGCAATTTATTGAAGAAATCCCTTCTTCTTCTATTCAATTGAGGTTTGATCAAATCCTTAAATTGGATGAGGAAAGAGAAAAGGCCAAAATTACTCATTCTAAACATCAACAAATCATTAAATCTTCTTTTGATGCAAGTTCTGTCGGCTCAAAATCATTACAGACCGGTGATCTCATTTTGAAATGGGATAAAGCACATGAAGACAAAGGTAAGCATACCAAATTTCAAAAGATGTGGCTTGGACCATTTCAAATCGTTGAAAAGATAGGCTCATCAACGTTTCTACTGCAAGATTTATCAGGAAAGAGAGATTCTCTTCCTGTGAATGGGCTTATCTTAAAGAAATTCTTCTCCTAAGGAGGTAACCCCTTCTTACCTATACATATTCTTTATGCAAGCTAGTTTCTTTTAGGAAATAATGTTGCAAATAGTCTCCCATCGGCTTTTCACTATTGAAAAGCTCTTTAAAAGTGTAGGAATTTACAGTGTAAGTTCCTCATAAAGAACACCAAAGGACACCGCTCACAAACAGATCACAGGTCAATACACCAGTATTGTTGACGTGGTTAAAACCCTCAAAGAGGGAAACAGTCCACGGCCTGAGCCAATGCGGCCACTTCAGGTAATTTATTAATAAAAGAATGAAAATTTACATAAGCTTCTCTCATGAACGGTTACCCTAAAAATGACCCTCCATGCTCTTTAAATAGAGATCATGGACCAATCGGGTGTTAAGCCACGGATCAAGTGTCGGTAATACCGAGGAGAGAATGAATTGTCAGATCACTACATATCGTAACCGTCGGATTGTAAGTTACAAAAAGTACATAGTAAAGAAACACACTTTACCTAACTCTACACTAGACCAAGTTATACTTAACTATTTCCTATGTGTCGGAATATCCTAACATCCCCCCTTAAGAACAACTTGGGATAGGATTGAAGGATTTACAAATATAACACAATAGGAGAAGGAAGGAGGCACTAGAGCCTATCCCCCCTTAGTGACAACTTCCTGAACTCCAACCATAAATCGAAGTTTAGTAAACTTCGCCTCTGTGAGAGCCTTTGTAAAGATGTCTGCAACTTGATCATCGGTTGAACAATATTGCACTTTAAGAACATGGTCGTGAATGAGCTTTATGATGAAGTGCATGTGCAATTCAATGTGTTTGTTGCGCTGATGTTGGACTGGATCTTTGCATAGTTGAATGGCACTTTGATTATCACACCAAAGTGTAGTCGGATGCTGCTGCTGAAAGCCAAACTCTTATAGGATCTGACGAAGCCGCAAGGCTTCCTTACTAGCTTCTACGGCACCACGATACTCTACTTCTGCTGAAGAAAGAGAAATGGCACCTTGTTTCTTGCAAGCCCATGTAATAGGTCCTGAACCAAGAGTGAACACATAACCTGCAGTAGACTTCCGATCATCAGGGTCACCAACCCAATCAGAATCAGTGAAACCAACCAATAGAGGAGATGCTTCGGCACTGTAATGAATCCCAAACTGAATTGTACCTCAAACATAACGAAGTATTCTTTTAGCTACTTTCCAATGACTTTCATGTGGGTTTTTCAAAAACTGAGCAACAAGGCCAACAGCAAAGGAAAGCTCAGGACGAGTATGGGTTAGATACAAAAGTTTTCCTACAAGTTGACAGTATAAGGTAGCATCAACTTCAGGGGAAGTACAAGTGACTGAAAGTTTGGCTCCAGACTAAAAGGGAGAAGGGGCTAGCTTACAGTCTTCCATGTGAAAATGGCGTAGAAGATCACAGGCATACTTGGACTGGGAAAGGGAAATACCTTCCTTGGATTGCAAGACTTGAAGACCAAGAAAATAATGCAAGTGTCCTAAGTCTGTCATTTCAAACTTCTTTTTAAGGCTGGACTTCACATGGTTGATAAGGTTGGGATCACTACCAATGAGGATAAGATCATCAACATAAAAAACAAGAATGATAAGAGACTTTCCCACTTTCTTGGTGTAGACAGTATTGTCAGAATGACACCTAGAAAAGCTAGATTCTAAAAGAAAGCTATCCATTTTGGCATACCAAGCCCGAGGAGCTTGCTTGAGACCATAAAGGGATTTCTTAAGCCGACATACAAGGCTAGAGTCTGTTTGTATAAAGCCAATAGGTTATTCCATATAGATTTCTTCATGCAAGTCACCATGCAAGAAGGCAGATTTAACATCCATCTGATGGACTTCCCATTTGAAAGAGGCAGCAAGGGAAAGAACAAGGTGGATAGAGTTCATTTTGGAAACAGGGGAGAAGGTTTCAGTATAGTCAATGCCTTCAACTTGTGAAAAACCCTTAGCAACAAGACGAGATTTATGTTTATCAACTTTCCCATCTGGTCCATACTTGGTTCTGTAAACCCATTTGCATCTAACAAGTTTTCGTCCCTTTGGTAGAGGAACAAGATCCCATGTATCATTTGCCAATAATGAACGATATTCTTCATTCATAGCTGCATCCCAATCTGGATGGCCTGAAGCTTCTACAAAGGTGTTAGGATCATAATTCACTGAAGCTTGAGCCAGTAAAGAAGAGGATCTATTAAACTGAGAACGTGTACGTCGTTGATCTGTAGGATCACTGGCAAGATCACCTACTGCATCCCGAGCAGTATGGATCCATTTTGGAAGCTGAGGAGCTGAAGGAGGATTCTGAGAAGGTGGGGGAGGATTGTCATCCTCGCTTTCATCATCTGAAGAAGAAATATTTTCAAAAGTAGAAGACAGAGGTGGCACATCCGCCGAACTAGGCTCGTAGGCCGATATATTTTCAACAAACTTTACATCTCTTCTAATGATAACATTTTTGGACTTAAGTGGAATAAGTCTATATCCTTTGACATCTTCAGAATATCCAACAAAAATACATTTTTCACTCTTAGGTTCTAAAGCTTTATGTTTCTCATCTGGAATATGGGCCCATGCTTCACTTCCAAAAACACGAAAGTGACTTACATCTGGTTTAATTGAGCTCCATGCTTCTTCTGGAGTGATATTCTTTAAAACCTTAGTAGGAGTGCGATTTATTATGTAATTTGCACAGTTAATTGCTTCTGCCCAAAAATTAAGACTAAGTCCTTTAGATTGAAGCATACAATTAGCCATTTCCTTTAAGGTGCGATTCTTCCTTTCAGCTACACCATTTTGTTGTGGAGTATATGGAATAGTATGTTGCATTTGAATTCCATTCTCAGTGCAAAAGTTGATGAATTTGTTGTTAACATATTCTCCGCCATTATCAGATCTTAGCTTAAGAATTTGATGTCCAGATTGTTTTTCAACAAAGGCCTTAAAGGCCAAGAACATGTTAAATACTTCACTCTTGAGTTTTAAGAAGTATACCCAAGTGCGTCTGGAGAAATCATCAATGAAAGTTAAGAAATACTTGTAGCCAAAGAATGAAACAACAGGAAGTGGGCCACATAAATCACTATGCACAAGTTGTAAAGGGGCTGAGGCGTGCCAAGAGGCACGTTTTTCAAAACTATCTCGATGATGTTTCCTGAGTACACATCCGGAACAAACACCATCTCTGCAAGATACCATTGGAAGACCTGTCACCATATTTTCTTTACATAGATTCTGAAGGGAGAGATAATTTAAGTGACCAAATTGCTCATGCCAAAGTTTCCTCACTTCATCGTTATGAGCAAAAAATACCGAGGGAAGATTTGATGACCCAAAGTTGTTAAACTTATACAACCTTGTAGAGTCATCAGCAATGCAAGTAGCTAAAATCCGTTGAGGATCTCTTAGGTCCTTAATTCAACATCGTGAGGTGAGAATTCAACGATTTTACCTTCACCTCAATGAGTTATCTGATATACAGATAGAAGGTTGCAGGATAAGATTGGAACACATAATACATCATTGAATTGACTATTGTCTATATGAACAGTTCCAGTGCCTACAACACTAAGAGATCTATCATCACCAACATATATATTTTTGGTGTTACAATCATTTAAAGAAGAAAACATGGCTTTGTTTTTGGCCATGTGATAAGAAGCTCTAGAATCAATGAGCCACTCATAAAAATGGGAAGAAGAAGATACATTTAGTGCATAGCCAGACCGAGATGCTTGACAACCACATGCAGAAAGTGTTATTCCTGAAGATGAAGTTGAAGTTGAAGAGTGCTCCAAATGGATGTTATGCTTCTTCATTGTTGCTTCCAAGGCTTCCATCTTCTTAAAGCATTTGGATTCTAAGTGGTCATCTCGATTACAAAAGTGGCAATGTCTATCAATCTTCTTCCCTTTGTTTTTATTTGCCTTATCATTTTGTTGAAATGATTTTTCATTTTGAGGCTAAAATTGCTTAGGACCCTTGTTTGGTTTAGGACCATTCCTTTTAGGATACGACTTCTTAGGATTCTTTGAATTTGGTTGTTGCTGAGCAGCTAAGGCTTTCTTAGAAGAGTTTCCAAGATTTAGGACCAAGATATAAGAGTTTTTATTGTTCTCTTATTAAAGAATCACAAAAGGAATCAAAGGAAGGAGACTTGTAGGCTTGTCCTTGAGAAATGAAGGCTTCTCTAGTAGAATGGAAGGTGGAAACAAACACAGAGTAGGCTAGTCCCAACTTAGTAAGAATGCAATAGATAAGGTTACTATCTTCTTTCTTAACCTTAACACCTTCCAAGAGAAGTCTAAGGGTCTTGAACTTGGAAAAAAAATCTTCAATGCAAGAAAAATTATTGGGGTCCAATGTAAGCAACTCATTTTCGAGTTGATGGCCTCTAAGTTCATTTTTAATTCCAAAAACTTTAGTGATCTGCTTCATTGCTTCATCAGGAGTATCAAGTTTTGCAATATAGAATCTAAGATCTGGAGAAATAGACATCCCTATCAACCCACGTGCTTGATCTTGCCTATTTTCCCATTTAGCTGACTTATCTTCATCTTTCGGTTTGGTTTCTTGGCCTGAGGCTATTCTGTAAAGACCTTTACTTCTAAGTAAATCCACAATGTAGGACCACCATTGGAAGTAGTTGGTGCTGTCAAGAATAACTTGGCATGGACTTTCCATTTTAACAGAAACTGAAGCTATAGATGCCAAAACTAGGTGTTTCAATGGAAAGATCTCGAAAAATTAGGCTGATTCAAAAAAAACGGCTTCCGGATGAAGAAGTTATGGCTTTTTGAAGAAAATTTGTTGAAGATGCCGACGAAGTGCGGGAATGTGCGGAAATGAATGATAATGTTATTTATTTTTTTAAATCTGCCCCCTTTCCAAACTTAATCTAATTAGCTCAACAAAAAGAAGACTTGAACTCAAGACCTCTACTCTCATAAAGTAGCTTTGGACCAAGTGAGCTAAACTAAAATTTCAATAATTTTTGGAAAAGAGGAAGGGGTTTTTTTTTTTTTTAGTCATTGAAGCTTTAGGCTACGTGCTTACTTGAGAAAGCTCTTTTTCCCTACAAAACAAAAAACACAAAACCCAACACGGACATACAAAAAAAAACAAACCTTACGGCTTGAAGTTAGCTTTAGCCGGAAACTAAATATTTCCCTCAATGTTTCTGATTTTCCGAGATCACACTAAGGCGCGGCGGAAAAGAGCATACGCATGAGAAAAAATCTTTTTTTTCTGTTTCTGATTTGCCCATATCGCACAGAGTCGTGAGGCAAAGAGCATACGCAGAAATGAAAGGTATAGATCTGGTAATAAAAAACAAAGAGCTAAATAAACCGAAATAAACAGAGAGAAAATAATTGTAAACTGCAAATAGACATTGTATACCGCCAGATCTTAAAAATGACATAGCTAAGGCTACCGAAAACCTTTTCGCGTGAAACAAAAGGGGTTCCTCACTGGAACAGATGCTACTAACACAATAGAGCAGTCCTCTCGGCCTGAAAGCAATCAGAAATAGTAGATCTAGAAAACAACAGTCGGATGTAGTTCTACAGGCTTCAGATTTGGATCACCAACAGATGCGGCCCTCAAATCGCTCTGATACCATGTAGGAATTTACAAGGTAAGTTCCTCAGAAAGAACACCAAAGGACGTCGCTCACAAACAGATCACAGATCAATACACCAGTATTGTTGACGTGGTTAAAACCCTCAAAGAGGGAAACAGTCCACGGCCTGAGCCAACGCGGCCACTTCAAGCAATTTATTAATAAAAGAATGAAAATTTACATAAGCTTCTCTCATGAACGGTTACCCTACAAATGACCCTCCATGATCTTTAAATAGAGATCAGGGACCAATCGGGTGTTAAGCCACGGATCAAGTGTCGGTAATACCGAGGAGAGAATGAACCGTCGGATCACTACATATCGTGACCGTCGGATTGTAAGTTACAAAAAGTACATAATAAAGAAACACACTTTACCTAACTCTACACTAGACCAAGTTATACTTAACTATTTCCTATGTGTCGGAATATCCTAACAAAAAGAATATTGTGAATACTTGCTTTCAAAAATAGAACCTTTTAAGGAAATGATTACAGTTTTGGAAATTAGATAAAACATGAAACTCTGAGAACCTCTTTAATTTTGTGAAATCTTCCAAACCTTAAAAATACAGTAAAACATTTTGAAGTTTTATAAAGTTAAGAAAGGTTATTTACAAAAAGGTAAAGACTTTCTCCAGCTAAGCATCCACAACTCTAAAATTGTCATCCACAAACTCTTAAGGAGTAAGTCATTCACCCCATCCACTAGGTTTATGATTTTTCAGAGTGTAATTCTAAAATATATCTAATTTAAAAGATAAGAGGTCTCATGACGAGCTTTCTTACCATGATCATAGGGAACTAATTAAATTGACATTACCAATACTGCATATCAAAACAGGGTAATGGCTTATAATCATAAGACAAGGGGTCTCATTACGAGCCAGCTTGTTCAGTTCAATTACAACCAATGAATGGCATTGTCATCATCTGGCTCTCAAACCAGGACAATGGCTTTTATCTAAAAAATAAAAAAGTAAAAAAAAAAGGAATAAAAATACATGTAAACATATCTTTTGGATTTATCTTTCAAAAAGTTATACTCTTAGATGGATGGGACAATGAATGACTAATGGTTAAAAGGTAACCCTGTTGAGACTATATATGTTTGCTGGCAGCAGAGGCACTACCTGTGACAAAAGAGTAAATTTAAAAAAGCTAAGTTGGAAGAGCCCCCTACTTTATCTTTAACAACCAATCAAAGCTTGAAGAAACCAAAAAATGTTTTTATTTTATCATAAGGGTTTGTACAAGAAATTTCAAAATTCATATATTTTTATTTCATAATAAAGTTTTATCTAACCAATTCTTAGATATTTGTCTTTTTCCTCAATTGATTCTACATAAGAAAGTTTTAGAAATTTCATTATTTTTCAGAGATAACTGGTTCTCCCAGTGAATCGCCAATTGTTGTGCTATACAACAACCCCCCACATTTCAATTTTTAAACTCTTAGTCTTAAAATGCCAAATAAGAAATGGGTCCCCTTTTGAATATAAATAAAAACAATAAACTTTTGAGTGTAATAAATTTTCCATAAAAGTCATATGAAAATTGCTTTTAGAGTATTTAGGACCGCTCATCACAAATCACATTTCTTTAGAACCCATGAAAATCCATTTGGAGAGTTTGCGATGTGATCATAGTCATAACAAAACCCTCATCGCAAAATTTTTATTAAGGTAAGCCTTGTA
The DNA here is from genome assembly GCA_031772625.1 of Pinus tabuliformis. NCBI lineage: Eukaryota > Viridiplantae > Streptophyta > Pinopsida > Pinales > Pinaceae > Pinus > Pinus tabuliformis. The sequence continues at coordinate 29,063,489 of CM062808.1, read as the reverse complement.
TACACACAATGTAATAAAAATATCGCATCTCGCACAACGTTAATCCCATGGAATGACTTAAAGTGGCATTAAAACTTTGCGATGCAATAAGGCTATCGCAAATTGCATATCGTTGATTCATAGTGAAGCGTCCATAAAAATCCATTGAAATCTTGTGATGCGATAAGGCTATCGCAAATTGCATATCACTGATTCATAAAGAAGCATCCAATATACTGCATTGAAGAATCGCGATGCGATTTAATTATCGCATGGCGCGCTCTCGATAAAAATAAAGTGATAAATATTATGAATACATGCGGTAAAGGGATAAATCAATTACAAAGAAATAACGTGATTTGCCAAGATTAAAACCCGTTGTCTCCCCATGCCAGCTCAGCACTCATCGCAATCACAACTATGCAAACAAACCTTTTGAGTGTGGTGCTCGTAACTCCCAATTGGCAATACACGATTATTACACAAATATTAAAATAATGCAATCGTTGATCGCAAATCGCAGAGTCGCGACACCTATTCTACGAAAGACCGTTACATGACTTGCGACACGACATATGGGTTCAACATTAAAGTTTCACGTTGGAAGTTACAACAAAACATTAAGGAGCAGTTATGGATAAGGCCTTTGAAGATTTCATCCGAGATAGCTAAGTACAATATAACATCTCATGCATCTGATGTGCTTAACTGAGTTTGGTCTGTAATTTGTATTATCTATGTTCAAGTTTTTCAACTATTACGTTCCTCTTTCTTATTTTGTAGAGCTGACTGAGAATCACACAATCAGGCAAGATGTCTAAGAAATCTCGGAAGGCAAAGGCCCCCATTGTAGTGGAAGAAGCACCAGCGAAATTGGTGGTAATTGCAGATACTACCTGTCTAAGCCTTGGTAAAATCTCGTGGGAAGGCATCTATGCTTTACTCGAATCAGAAGATGCAATGGAGATAGAATAAGTAGCAACAACGGATGGAACCGATAAAACATAAAGCACGCTCAATGATTTGGCCAGCTCCTTCCTCCATAAAATAGCAACCCGAGCCAAAGTTTTACCATATAATGATCTAGTGAGATGGGTGATTGATAACATAATAGAAAGAGCTTTCTTCACAGCTGATGGGAAGATGTTCGGGACATTCAAGCCTGAAGATGTTAAGAAGATGTATCATTTGTTGAATCCCCAGTGGAACTACAACAAGGCATTTTTGGAAGCTTTCGCTAAGGATAATGACTTAAAATCAGACCCTATCAAACAGTGGAGACATTTTACGAACAAGCATAAACATGAATCCTCAGGTATGTACTCTGTGGACTCCTTAGCATCTTCGTATTGTTATGCTGCTACAATGGTATGTAGGCTCTTTGGAAGCCCAGGGTCTGCTAGGTTTTATATAGAAATGGTCCCATTAATAGAAGCAACAATCAACTCTTCTATTATGGATTGGGCAACCATTCTATTAGATAAAATGGCCAGTCAAATATTAGATTATAGAAGAAACAGATTTGTCACCACCCAAGTCGTGCCCCCATTTTATATGAGCGCCTACATAATGGACACAATCTATTTTAATTCTAACTTTACCATTCTGGGTTGGAAATGGACTATGCAAGATCCAACCCCCATTCATATTTATCATAAGTATCTATGGAAGTCTGACTACAAGAATCACATATACAGAATTTGCCATGGTTTTGTTTTACCTGTTCATCAAGCCATTTTTAACAAACTTGCTCCTCGAGTCTCTGACGAAGCCAACATTTACTTAGCTTCAATCGGCAATTGGTTCAAGGAGGAGAATTTCACCTATATTATGGTTTTTGGGAGTATAACAGACCCTCATGTCCTTCCACTCTATATCCCATACAAGCTATTAGCTAGGAAAATAACATACAAAATAGTGGAGAAGGGGATGACTAGAAACCTTAAAGACTCTAAAAAACAAGTGTGGCCTCCATTTCCCCTCCGTTGTGGCACTTACACATTGCATGACTTTAAACATGCTGAGAAAGAGGCAGAGAAAACTAAGGACTTGATTCTAGCAGTGATTCCTAAGAGACAGTATGATCCAAACAAGGTCGCTTACAATTTCACCAGTCAGGTGAAAATTGCTAAATTTATACATGAGGAGGATGAGTTTGATGATTTATTCGCTTCTGCAAAGTTATTTTCACAAGTAACTCATTTGGCAAGATTCAAACTAGGAGCTGCAAAGATGGATAAATTCATGGAATACAGGACACGGAGGTTACAGACATTGCCTCTAGATTTATTGAATACTACCCCTATTGTTCAACAAGAAGAGCACAGCGGGGAGCAGACTATTGAAGAGATTTCCGGGAAAGGGGAAACAATTGAAAAGACTAGTGAACCCCTTAGCACAGATGTTCATATTGACCCCATCTTGATAAAAGAATGGGAGCAATTTTATCAGCAGATCAAAAGCCAGAGCGACCCCCAAAACAGTATCACATCAACATCACCCGCAACTCAACAGCCCATCGTTACTGAGAGCGCGATTGAAGGGACACCCGATACAGACATAGCTCAGAAAGAGGTTGAAATAATCCCTAAAAATCCTTCAGGTGAAATTACATTAAATATTGAAGAAATACCACCTTTGGATGTATTTTATAGCCCAAAGCACAGGGTTGTAGTCAGGAAATAGAGAAAAAAGAGGAAAATTGACCAGACATCATCCATAGCTCCTCAGTCTGAATTTATGAATGTTATATGGAAGGATTCAAAGGTCAATCCTTCTGAGGATTTGACTAAGTTATCCCAATATGCAGGGGCTTACACAACTGCCACAATTGATAAGGCCACTGAGGTTAATCTATTTATCAAAGAAAAAAATCAAAGGATTGCACAGCTTGAAGAGAAAACAACAATAGAAAAATAGAAGATTAATCAGCTTGAGGAACAATTGGCTGAAGAAAAACAGAGGAATGAGCGGCCCAAATTTCAATTAAACCTAGAGAAAGAAAAGATTGACCAGCATGCCATCTAGAAACAACAACAGTTGTCCCAATAGCTCGAACAACTTCAATTGACACATCAACAAGGAATGAAGGCTAAAGAGGAGGAAATCTCACAGTTACAACTATATACAGAACAGTTCAAAGATTATCCTAAGGTCGAGGAATTTAAGAAGGAAGCCCTAGAAGCAAATAAGGCCTTATCGCAACAACTCAATCTCCTTTGCCATAAAATATCGCTTTTCGACCCATTATGCATCATAACTACATCATTGATCGATCAGGCAGTTAATACCATATTAGAATTTGAGGACGCAGATGACAAGGTCACAAATTTCCTCAAATGGAAAAGCACAATGAAAAACAGAGCTGCTAACCTACCGAAAATTCAAGAGTCGCATAAAGAAGTATTGTTTTCGGAATGGGAAACGCAGTTAATAAAGGCAGAAAAGGCTACTTCCAGGGCCAAAGCTATAATGAACAATGTGATAGAGCTGGTAAATGATAATTTATATGGAGTCAATTTGATTTCTGACTGTTCCCCTGGAAAGCTCCCAAAAGCGAAAATGTTAGAAAATCAATGGAAGCAGGATTTGGCCACCAAAGAAGAACAACTCAGCAGAGTACAAAGCCTTACTTGGGATGCATTTTGGTCCTTTTTGGTCAAGCCGCACAGTCAGCAGATGACCATCAAATGCCTTACTAATGTTGTTGATTGCATGGTGCCCGAGCTTTCAGATGCCACGTACACGAGACAACTACACTCAAGGATGAGTCATCCTCCGGAAATTCAAAACATGCTCTCAATTTGTCAGTTGTGGGTACAGGAGAAGAAATAGATACAATGAATCTTTTCAAAGGCAATCGCACTACTATTTTTGCAATGCAAATCCTAGATTTGCATATTTACAGTTCCAACAACTCTAAGTGATTTTTGTTGATAGTTTGTTTTAATTCTATTATATAAACCCTTTCATGTTATTAAAGAAGGGGTCCTCAATTTGTACAAAAAACTAGACTTGAGAAGTTGCACTTCTGCACTCCTAAATTTAATTTTTTATGAGCAATGGATCAAGGTTTCAAATTTTTGTGAAAGAACTTTTTCAAGACCTGCATTTTTGTATCTCCTGGAAGTTTATGGAATAAAGAGGTGGAACCGGAATGTTATTTACATATCAACACTCAAATGCATGCGGTATTTCTATCACTGTTCTTTTTGTCTTGATTTAATTGGCATTTCATTTAATTCACTATTGTTGATGTATTCATATGCTTCAAATAATTCTATATTGAGTCACTTCTGAACGATTTAGAATTATTACATTAGAGATATATATATTAACGATAAATATTACGATGTCATGTGATATGTTTTCATAATTACTTTGTTTAATTTCTTAAACAAAGTAATCATTATTAAAATGCATCTTTCTATGGATAAGTAAATCATCTATATGATTGTTTGTCTACTAGGAATTATCAAAATATCGCATTGTTATAAGATTACCTGGGTTATGTAGGTATATTTGTATATTTTAAAGTTATAGACTAAACCGTCTACCATCTCTGATATACATTTTAAAGCATTTATTCATTAAAACACACATTATTGGGAAACTGGTCCCATAACCCCTAGTTGGAGCCACCATCCCAAACAAAAAAGGAGTTGTACTAAGGTCTGGACCAGGTGGTTATCCCCCAATGTTGGTGCTATGATTTTAGAGGCATCAACAGGACATATTGTTGCTGCTAGAGTAGAAGGTAAAACTATGGTCACTGTTGGAATGACAATTGCAGGAGCATCATCAATGCTAGCTTGTTTGAGCTGGATCAAGCTATCCAACTCCTTCTCCATCTCCTTTAACTGGTCATTCAGATGCAACACCAACTCCATCATCTCCTCATGATTGTTCTAGCTTTCTAGGACTTCTTTTGTTTGTGGGTGCTACAAATGAGGCAACTTGAGTTGTTTCTTAAGGGTTGTTATGTCCTTATTCTTATTTTTTATCATTTTCTCTGTGGCATTTACATCACTTGGGTCATGGACCAATTCAATAACCAAACCCTCCAAGGACTTTATCCCGGTGTATTTAGCCTGTGAAGAGGCTCTCTCCAACTTGAATTGAGTTGTTATATTGTCTAATGAACCCTGCATCTTGTAAGCAACCATAGCCTTTGCTATGAGGGTGGAGTAGATCATTTCTCCAGCCTACTTGGGAAATTCTATTTGATCAATGGGATGAATATCCCTGGCCAAGACCTAAAAATTTGTCTTCTTGTAGTTTGCTGAGGTCTTTGGTTGTTGTATAGTGGGCTGCAAGAATGAAACCTGCATTTTTCCTTCTTTGATGTCAAAGGCTGACATCAGTCTAGTCTGGTTTGGTGGTGTGAGCTTGAGATATTGGGCATATGTCTCTGCCTTCAGTCTCTCATTCCTCATTTTGATTTCTTTAAATCTGTCTTTGATGTCCTTTTCCTTGTCAGTTGGCCTGACATAGGAAGAAATATCCATACTCGGCTGTCTATCTATCAACTATGTGTTGGATGTTGAGGGTTGTTGTGTCTCCTCTGATGCAGCTACTTCTTTACCTTTCTGTCTCATTGCCTCAGTGTCAATTGTTTCTTTTGATGCAATGTTATCCTCCTGTTTGAAGACAGGATTCAACTTGGGCCTCTTGCTTGGTTCCATCAGCTCATCAGTAGTCTCCATGGTAGAGCTAGATGCCTCATGCCTTCTCCTCATAGAATTATTCTCCTCATTTACTGGAGTCTGTATGACAGGAGGAATGTTCATTGGCCCTCCTTGTTCTGGAACCTGCAGGAAAGAGTTGTGATCAAATTGTCTCTCCAAATCAATAAGTGTGTTCTCTATATCCACAACATTGTTGTCCATGTCAATCAAGGTGTTCTCCACCCACTCATCCTGGTTAGGAAACTATTCAATGTCAGGCCTTGGGTGGTGGATGTAGGCTGCCAACTTGACCTTGAGTCTGCGCTTGTTTATGACCCCATGAGGTCATCATGCCAGATGAAACTGTTTTTTAATTTCATTAGTTGAAGTAACCTATCGGCCTCTAGTCCAGCTTCTCTGTTGTTAAAAACAAATGGGCCCATTTGGTTCTTGACTTTGAACTAGGTTTTCTTCCTATAAGCTAGGAAGTTGATCTCATCAGAACTGATGATTTACCTGAAGTACTGAAGTACTCAAGAGCAAATATCCTCATACGGAGGTATTTGGGCAACTTGTAGGGTGCTATCTCATAGCCATAAATCTTGATCCCAGTGTGGTTTTCGTACAAGTACCAATCTCCCACCTTGTTGTTCTCGGCCAATTGCAATACTCTTTTGATCTCTGTGTTGATTCTAAGCTGAGTCTTAGAAGTCAGCATGTTCATGATTGGGTATACAAAAGAGTCTATGAAGTCTTTGTAAGTGAATGAGGTGGAAAACTTATGGACCAAGGGTGTCCAATAGATGAATGATCTCTCCTTTCCCTTGGTGTCCAATTTCTGGATCCTCAAAGGGAACTTATCTGTCTGGTAATACAGGAACATATGAAACAACACTGAAGAGTATTTGAAAACTCTTTCAGTGGGCAGTCTAGTGAACTGTTCATGCATTCTGTCTACAATGAACTGGGCATAATCATACATAATAGCAGGAGGCTTTCCTGGAGTGAAAATGGATAAGAAGGCCATGATGACCTCATCCACATGCTCATCTGATGTGTATCCTAGGATGCATGAGAGCATGGTGATTATTCTCCTGCCAGTCTCTGAAAAAATAGTGGCAACATAGGGTGGAATGTCTTTAGGAGTATGTCTCTCCTCAATGATGAAATTCTGGAATATTTGTTTGATTTTGACTGGGTCCAGTGTGATGTACAGGTCCAACAGGTTTCCAATGGACAAAGGAGTCAGATTAGGACTAGGCTGGATTTGCAACATCTGGTTGATGGATTTAGCAGTGATGGTGAATAATATCTCATGGTTTGATGCCTCAATAGCCCTATGGCTTGGAACATAACAGGCATGACAAAAATGTACTATGTCTGGGAATGGGTGGACTTCTGGGAATGTATACTTGGCAAATTGGATTCCCAAAGGTTTATATCATCAACATGGTTTAGGAACCTATCCTTGGCCTAGCAGTGGATTCTTAAAACGTGGCCTGGAGTGGTTGTGTCTTTAATTTGGAAATCCCTATCTGCCAGGGCCAAGTGGTCAATGTCTAAATGAGGGGTTGTCACTGGTCTGACATCTAGAGAGGTCTGGGAAGCCATTTTTGTAACAAGTTGTGGAAATTGGGCTTATATTGTCTGTGGGAATGAAGTCTTGATAACTCTGGTACAGGGGTAGGGTATTGGCAGTTTGCAGGTAGGAGTTTTGGTATTTTAGGAGAGGGAATACTCTCAATTTAAGGGAATTCAATTAAATTCAATGAATTATTTCATGAATTTTATTGTACGTTTTAAACTGAGAGGGTCGTTCTGGTTTTATGTTGAAATACCTAGAATTTATGGTCAGGGTTGCAAACTGGTCTTTGAATGGTGGTTGCAGAAGTTTTTGTGGCTTCAGGTGTGCTGTGGATGGCTGAATTGGGTGTCCGGTGGTGTTTCGGATTGCAGAAGCTCGGGAGGCGCAGGGATGCTTTGGAGGTTGTCGCAGTGCAAATGCACAGAAAAGGGTGCAAATGGGGTCTACAGGCTTTTAACCGGGAGTGGTTAGAAATTGGAGTGGAATTATTTTTATGAACATTGATGTTTTTTCTATATGGCGAGGAGGCGGTATTTTGGGGGTATCGAACCGCTTATGGGGGTCAGGTGGTGCTTTCCCGAGAGCATGCGACTTAGCATGGTGCCGCCACGTAACCCAAGGGGGTCCGAGCAATACCGCCCATATCGTGTGCTCTCGGGCAGGTAAAGGTCAAGAGATGATTGGGCGCAATATGGGCGAGGGTCATAGGATCTGGGGGTGGACAATCCAATGGTCATCATGTGGCGGAATAACGCGATGGGGAATGGGGGTGGAAGTTAGCAGGGCCCATGGAATTAATTACACTTAAGCGTAATTAACCAATGATTAATTGTGGGTTTTACTGCAATGCGGGTTTATGAAGTGGGGCCAAGGTTTTATCGGAAAATGATATTATAGCGGAATTTAATGAAGAGGGGGGCGGTTTTAAACTTAGGACGAAGGGTTTTTATGAGTGTTTTGGGGTTTTAGGGGAATTAATCAAAGGGAAAGTGATTTTTCCAAGGGGGAAAGGGTTTCACACTAGGGGAAAGGGATTTTTGGGAAGGGGTTGAATTTAGAAGGTAAATTAGCTAGGGAATGTGTGAAACCAAGGGGTAGGAGTCAAAATTAAGGGAAATGGTGTCTTCACAAGCCATGAAGGGGTAAAAGGGAAATTAGTAAGTATATAGTGGGGGGTGAAATGCAATGGGGGGAAGTTAGGAAAATCAGCTTATGAGCATCCTTTTCTTTCTCAATTGCTCCTGCCCACTGAAACACATGATTAAACATGATAGATGTGCTTATGCCTCAAATAGCTTGTATTTCTGCAACCTTTCTTCTACTTACCCTAACATTTTTTCTTCACTTTATTAGGTGCACTTAAGCTAGCAAACCCTTTTCTTTCCTTTTTATTTTATGAAACAAACTATCTACTTCTAACCTTATATCTTCCAAGGGCTCAGATTAAGCTGATGAGCTCCTTTTATTTCTCTACCTATCTACTAATCTGCCAAGATTAAATTGTTTGGCCAGATCTTTATTCTCTAGCTATAAACATGAAATTCAAAGCATGAAGTAGTCAAGATTAAATAGTTTGACTATCATGGGTTGTGGCATGTATGACAAGTTTCACACAACTATTATTTAAGACAATAAAGTAAAGAGTAGTGGCACTTGGACTAGCACACTTTCATGATCTGTTTTTTGTTTCGGGTTCAAATTTTTTCATTTTTTTGATCTTTTCTTATTTTTCTTGTCCTTTGATATTTCTTTTAGGACATACCCTCTTTACATTTTTTAATTTTAATATGGAAAACATTTGTAGAAAGAAAAGGTATGTACAATATTACAAGACTTAACCTCAACCAATTCAAAATTATGAATCCTATCACTATAGGACTCTAACACAATCCACGCTTGATAAAGTTGATCAGCACCTGGGGTGGCATTGGATTTATAGGGGTGGATACCTTCTCTATTGAACTAGGAATTGATATCAGACTGATAAATGTCTACGGGCCCTGCCACCATTGGGAGGACTTCTAGGAGCACCTTCTGACATCCAATATCCTGCAACCAGATAATAACATTCTGGGTGGAGACCTTAACTTCTCTATTGGTTTTTTTGAGTCATGGGGGCACCATGCCCAAGTTGATCCTTTATTAGCCTTCTTCGAACACCTCCTAAAACCCACAGTTTCATCGACATCCCAACTGCAAAGTTAGTCCCGACTTGGAGGAATATAAGATGTGGGGAGAATATTCTTGCCAGAAGGCTCGATCACTTCCTCATCAAGGAGTGATTCCTGGAGCGAGGATATACTTACCGCCATTGGGTTGGCTCGGGAGGATTATCAGACCACTTGTCGATATACCTTGATATTCAGGGAGATATATGTAAACCACTAGCCCCCTTCAAATTCAACTCCATTAGGTTGAAGGATAATTCCTATATCCGCCTTGTCACACACTTTTGGAAGGCCCACCCACCTGCTATCGGAAGGAACATTACTGATGGGTTTGTCGACAACCTAAAAGAACTGAAGAAGCTATCAAAGATTTGGGCTAATAACAAGAGGACACAAGAAGAACAATATCTAAGAGACATTGAATTAGAAATTGTTGATGTGAAGGATGAAAGCGGGGGACTCTTCCCATCAAATGGTCATACGGATAAGCTCACCACCTTAATAACCAAGAGGGGAAACATCCTTAAAGAAAGGGAGGAAACTTGGAGATCGAGAAGCAGAGAAATATGACTGAAGGAGGGAGATGACAACTCAAAACTCTTCCATAAATTTGCAAATGGAAGAAAGGCAATCAACACTATCTGGAAACTGACAAACGAGCAGGGTATTGTGGTGGACACCTTCCCTCATTTGGCCACTCTCACCACCTCACATTTCAAACAGGTCTATCAGGCTCCTCCCAATGCCACCCTAGCAGAGGTCATAAGAGTAGCACAACTTTTCCCTTGGTTAGTCGATCAGGAGGATGCTATGGATCTAAATAGAGAAGTCACTCTTGGGGAACTAGAGGCCACCCTGAAATGGTTTAAGAGAGATAAGAGCCCCGGTCCAGATGGCTGGTCGGTGGAGTTTTATTTGGCTTTTTTTTATATCCTAGGATAATATTTACTCAAGGTCATCGAGGAATGCAGGATATCTCGGTGAATGCATGGGACCATCAATTCCACTTTCATCGCCCTCATCCCCAAATCAGACAATTCGTTAACTTTCAATGATTTCTAGCCCATATCCCTGTGCAACTGCATATACAAAATCATCTCCAAAATCATTGCAAATTGCCTCCATCCCATTCTTTCCACCCACATCTCCTCAGAACAATTTGCCTTCCTACAAGATCAACAGATACATGAAGCTATAGGAACGACCTGGGAAGTATTGCACTCAATACAGACAAAGAAGATCAAAGGTATGATTCTCAAAGCTGATCTATCTAAGGCATTTGATCGGGTAAGCTGGTTATATATCAGAATGCTCCTAACACATTTAGGATTTCCTATGGGAGTTATAAAATGGATAATGTGCTGCATCACTAATATATCCTTTAGTGTCCTAATAAATGGTGTTGCTTCTCCTTTCTTTCACTCTGAAATAGGACTCAGGCAAGGATGCCCTTATCACCCCTACTCTTCCTACTAGTTATGGAAGGGCTTAGCAGACTAATTAAGGATATGCACCTCAGAGGCAGGCTAGGAATTAGGATCATGGATAGATGCACGATAACGCACCTCCTCTGTGTGGATGATGTGTTAATCTTCCTCAATCGGGGATTAGGAGATCTAACTACTATACAACACTTTATCATGCTATTCCAAACTGCAACTGGCATGACTATTAATAACTCAAAATCCACCATTACTCTATCTGAATACTCTCCACATGAGATCCAGTTCGCACTACAAAGGTTTCCTTTCACCCTGTTACAGCTGGAAGAAGGCCTCCAGTACCTGGGATACAGGCTGAAGCCGCTCGGCTACAAAATAGCTGATTGGACATGGTTGATCTCTAAGCTAGAAAGGAGACTTAATATATGGTATCACAAGTATCTCTCCAGAGCCAGAAGACTAGTGCTTATCAAAGTTGTTCTTGAGGCCACCCCAGTATACTAGATGTCACTAGCTTGGATCCCAAGGGGCATCCTTTCAAGAATACAAAACCTCTGCTGCATATTCCTTTGGAAAGGAAAACAAATAGGGAGGATTTTTGCATGGGCAAAATGGGATCTGTTGTCCATACCAAAGAAATGGGGAGGTTGGGGCATTAAAAAACTGGAAGATTTCTCCACAGCACTAGCAGCCAAGCTAGGATGGCAATTAATAACTTCTAGCAGTCTCTGGACCAAAGTAGCCTCCTGACAATACATTGATCCATTAAGGCCGATGGATTGGCTGAGACAGACAAGTTGGAATAAAATAGGGATCTCAAACATTTGGGAAGCGGTACTGAAATCACTGTCACTGATCCATGACGGACTTACCTGGAGAATTCATGATGGGACATCTATTCGTATCGGCCTTGACCCTTGGATAGGATGCGGAAATGCACATTTATTACTAGAAGAACTAATGCAGCACCTCAAAGAGTCTAACATCACCCACATCAGTCACATTGCTGACCAGGAGAGATCTACCTTCCTACACCAAGCTTGGAAATCTACCCATAGCCTGCACTTACCACATCAATGGCACCATCTCTAGACGGCATACACAGCGGCTCTAACTGAATCTCATATCTGAATCTTGGAAGGGGAGGATGAGCTTATATGGGCAATTGTAAAAAATATCCGGTACTCTCCCAAAGAGGGATATCTTCACCTTGCCAATAGGCATAAACCACAACATATTGATACATGGTGGAAAGGTATGTGGAAGCTCAAATCCCCCCCTAGAACAAGACTGCTCATGTGGTCAATCTTGAAAAACAAAACCCCGACTGAAGACAACCTGATCAAGAGAGGTTAACATGGGCCCTTTTGGTGCTGCCTAAAAGACAGCTCAAAAACAGTGGATCACCTATTTCTCACTTGCCCCGTCACTATTGAACTCTGGAATACTACGCTGTCACATACCCCTACACCTAACTCATGGATAGGTCAACCTATCAGGGAGGTTTGGGCCAATTGGTGGACAACAACATCCCCGCTGAAAGCAAGGAACCTCCCCCTCCTCATTAGCTGGGAAATTTGGATTGCCAGGAACCGCATCATCTTTCTGGACACCGCCCCTCACTGGCCCTCCATCTCAGCCCGAATCCTAGCTGACTACAGTAATATACCTGAAGATGATGATAACACACCACCCAGACATATCATTCCTGAAACCATTGATCACTCCCAACCTTGGGCTTATTTTGACGAATCAGCGCAAGAGGCAAGATGTGGAGGGGGTGCCATACTTTACTTAACTAACTCCCATTACTATCACATACAAATGGGACTTGGAGGAGGCACAAACAACTATGCAGAACTCATCACAGCCAAACATCTCATTCAATTTGCTATTGAAAAAAACTGCAGGAATCTACAAGTGTTTGGTGACTCAAAAATTGTTTGCAACTGGATAAACAAAACATCAACATGTCATGCTTACACTCTGCGACACATTTTGGATGAGGTTCATAGATATATATCATCTTTTGACAATTTTGCATGTCATCATATCTACAAGGAACGAAACTCACTCGCTGACCAACTTTCCAAAGAGGCAGTGATCTGGCCACGCGACATCTGGATGATACAGGAACAAAGAGATGGGGAGCACTACCAGTATTACCACCGCCCTTATATGGACCATGCTACACAGGCTCACCAGGAGCCTGATATCATATGATATGCGACTTTTTTCCTGTTTATATTTATTTTTCTTATATATCTACAGCTTCATGTTACATAAAATACTCTCTGCGTAGAGTAATTTAAATTTTGAGAACTAAATATTACATATCTAAGGAAATGTCTCCCTACGTGGAGAACATATATATATATATATATATATAATATATATATATATATATATATATATATATATATATATATATATATATATATATATCTGCTTTTACATTTTGACAGGCTTACAACCTTTTAAAACTGCATATGCACATAGCATCTACAACATGTAATTTTCCTTAATATTAATGAAAATTACGATTTTTCCAAGGGGAAAAAACTATAATTAGGCCCAGGGTCAATCAAAATAGAAACAACTTGGTCACAAAGTGATCTGATTAAGAATATTGGTTTGTTGTGCTAAGATCCTCGTCATATTAAAAATAAAATGTTATTCGTGTGCTTAAGGATTCATGAGTTTTGCAAGTCAAAAATGAGTTTTTATATTAATTTTGTGGGCAATTTTAACATAAATAAGAGACTGAACAACAACATGAAAATGTACAGAACATCACCAAAAACATATCACAACAGGAACATGATGAAGGAGTTCACCCCTCGTGGGCTACGTCTCATTGGTCCAGCTTCCAATGGCGTGGGCCTCTACATTATGCTCAAATTGTGTAAAAACAAATGTGTTTACAATGCTCAAATTGTTCTAAAACCTGCTCCAATGAGTTTAGAATGTTCAAAAATGGCTACCTAGCTTCTTTCTACACCCAATTTGGTCGAAAACTGGAGAAGTTATGACCTCTTCTAGTTTTCCCACTATTTGGTCTACATTTTCCCCAAAATTCTGCATCATCCCACAATTTCGCCCCATTTTCCGCTAACGGGCCACCAAATCTGCCGAAATCCATGCAGATTTATCAGACGGTTAATTTTTCTGTCGAAGCCTAAAAACCAAAGAATGGTCATATGGGGGGCCATGCAACAGGGACTAGCTCCCGGCACTGGTCCCCTCCCTCCAGCAGTCTCGTTAACTGTTGACGGTTACATGAAAGCGTTCACATGTGGCAGAGTTCCCGATGGTTAAGTTGGTGGTTAGGTGATAATGGTCAGTGGTGGGGGTTAACGTGACTTTCGGTGTGGTGTGGTCACATGGGGGGCAGTTAAGTCCGCCCAACCCCCAACCATAACTGCATAACTGTTTAACAATATGTCCCACTGTTATGGGTTAATTTGTTGTGTGTTGGGAGATCGGCGGTTCAACCCCCGCTACCTCCGCCCAATCCATAACAATATTTTTGGTGGCCTCTTGGGCTGCCACGTGGCGGTCTTTGGTTGGGCCACATGTTAGCCCATGGTTAGCCACCTCACTAACCAATAAAGATGAAGAATTCCCACTAATACCAAAGTGCCACTTGGCATGACATAATTCACTGAGGAAACTTTGACTAATTCAACTGCCACATACTCTACCCAGTTAGCACCACGTCAGCAGTACGGAATGCTGACTGGGTTATCCATTTTTTTGAAAATTTACCTGTTTGACAAAGTGGAAAAAACTCATTTCTAGAGTCATATAGAGTCTGTTTCGTGTGAAACAAGTTGCGTCGGATTCAAGATGACGAGCACTACGCGGTCGTTCAGGTTCCACACCATTTTGACGACTTTGATTTTTTAGCATAATTTTGAGCACCTGATCATTCCTCCCCACTAGAAGCCTTTTGGACCCCAAAATATCACTTTCAGTTGTTCAGCAGGTGAGGGTATAGTTCCCTCACCTTTCCAATCTCTATCCATTTGGATTTTGAAGGATTTGTTCCCTTGAGCCCCACTCGAAGATAGTCGACACTTCCTCTTTTCGATGTCCTTGTTCTTCTATCAAGTATAGTGTCTTGTTGAAGCTCATCAAGGAATTCTGGAGAAAAGTCTTCAATAGATGGAATTTGAATATTCTCTCCTTGATCTTCAACCAAAGGAGGCTCATACAACCTTAAGTTCTCAACATTAACAACAACATAAATTTGCATATATGAAGGGAAAACCAACCTGAAGGCATTATTACCAATCTTTTCCAAATTTTTGAATGGACCATATCTAATTGGTTTTAGCTTTTTACCTTCTCATTGGAGCCTCTCTTTGCTAATGTGAAGCCAAACTTAAGCACTGACTTGGAACTTATGATCTACACGATCCTTGTCGTGCCTTGCTCTGTACTTGCCTTAGCTCTTTTCAAGCTGTTGTTGAACTCTTTGGTGTACCAATTCGATTTGTTCAATGAACTTTCTACCTTTGTCTATGTCTCTATGATCATCAATAGCAACATCTTTGCCAAAAATGAAATCCAAAGGAGATTTAGGCAAGTATCCCAAACATGCCTCAAATGGTGATGTTTGAGTTGAAGAGTGCTTGGCCCAGTTGTAAGCATGTTGAAGATAGCGCAAATGTTCATTTCATAACTTAGGATGCTTGCTGCAATACCCACGAAGAAGATGTATCATTGTTTTGTTCACCACCTCTATTTGACCATCTGTTTGTGGATGAAAGATGTACGCTTTTTCAACTTGGTGTCCATGAATCCCCACAATCTTGACCAAAAATTCCCAACAAAGGGAGAATCTCGATCACTAACAATGGATGTGGGCAATCAAAAATGCACCCATACATTCAGAAAGAATAACTAAGCAATCTGTTCAGCTTTAACTTACTTTTTACATGGCATCAAAATACACATTTTGCTGACCTATTCACAACTACATACAAATAATCATGACCTCTTTTGGACAATGGAAGACCTCATACAAAATCCATAGAAACACTCTCCCATTGTCGTGAAGGAACCGAAAGTGGTGTGTACAATCCTAACTTCCTATTGCTAGGCTTACTGACTGCACATAATGAACATCCTTTAATAAAACATGACACGCTTTCAAGCATACAAGGTCAATAACAATACCTCTATAGATGTGTCACCATCTTACTTACACCGAAATGACCAGCAATAAGAGAAGTATGTGCCTCTCTTATGATGTTAACTCTTTCTCCCTATGGAATACAAAGCTTGCCAAGATGGTACAACAAGTTATCATGCAAATGATAATCCAATTCCTCTACTTGGTTACCTTGACTCAAGCTTGCATAAACATCTTGAAAGTCATTGTCTAATGCATATTGCTCAATATAACTTTCATGCAAAACATAATTATGCTTGAGTAAAGTAGCTGCACTAACAATAGGCCTAGAAATCATATCAGCAACTTTATTGTAGATACCTTTCTTATACCTAATTACCAAGTGGAATTGTTGAAGAAAACCCATCCATCAGAAGTGCCTTGATTGTTGCAACTTTGATTGAGATTGAAAGTATTGCAATGGTTGATGATCAGTGTGAATGATTGTTTCCTTACCCATCAAGTAGTGTTTCCACTTTTTCACACTTTGCACCAATGCATACAATTCCTTGTCATATGTAGGATAGTTAATCATTGCACCATTAAAAGTTTCTGAATGAAAACAGATAGGCTTACCATGTTGCATGAGGATTGCACCCATGGTGTAGTCACTAGCATCAGTTTGAATCTCAAATGACTGTCTCAAGTCTGGAAGTGCAAGTACTGGAGTTGAACTGATATTTTCCTTCAATGCATCAAAGGCCTTTTGTTGTTTGCCTCCCCACTAAAAAACCTTTTTCACACTTGTCAATGCATGCAAAGGAGTTGCTATAGAAGAAAAGTTAGCAATGAATTTCCTCCAATATTGGGTTTCCCCGAAAAAACTTCTTGACTCAGTAACTGTCTTGGGCCTTGGCCAATTCAAAATTACATCAACCTTGGAGGGATCTATTTTCAACTCACCTCCTCCAACAATATGACCCAAGTAAACTAAAGAAGTTTTTCCATACTCACATTTTGACATCTTAAGATACAAATTGTTCTTTCTTCAAGACATCAAGTAATTTTCTTACATGCATGACATGTTTATCACGAGATTTACTGAAAATTAAGATGTCATCTAAGTAGACTATAACAAAATCATCAAGAAGTGGCCTCAACACATTATTCATCATACACATGAATGTAGCAGGAGCATTACATAAACCAAAAGGCATAACTAGCCATTCAAACAAACCTTGTTTTGTTTTGAATGTTGTCTTCCAAATGTCTCCTTCAACTATTCTAATTTGAAGGTAGCCACTCCTTAAGTCCAACTTGGTAAAATACTTTTCATCTTTCAATTGATCAAGTAAATTATCTATTCTAGGTAGTGGGTAACGGTTCTTTACCATAATTTTGTTTAATGCAAGGAAGACCACACACATGCGCCATGTTCCATCCTTCTTTGGCACCAAGACAATAGGTGAACCACGTGGCGAGGAAGATGGCCTGATGATCCCTTTATCCAACAACTCTTGAATTTTCTTCTTAATTTCTGCACTTTCCGTCACTGGCATCTTGTACATGCCAATGTGAGGAAGAGGACAATCTTACTGCAACTATAGCTCATGTTGGATTCCTCTCTTGGGAGGTAATCCCTTTGGTTCCTGAAACATCTCATCATATTGGTTAACTACATCAACCAATTTAGATTTCAATTTTGAATCACAACCTTTAAAAGCTTCATTATCAACATCATTCTTGGGTTTGATCATTAGAAGCACAAAATTCTTACTTGAATTCACTAGTCTTTTCATCTGCCCCACATTAACAAGTGAAAGATTTAGTTTCTTGCTATGAGCTCTCACAATATATTCTACTCCATATTTGAACAAATGGTATTTGTTTTCATGTCTATGGAAGATGGATTTTCTGTCATGGAGGTACGAGCTGCTCAAACCTATGCCAGATATGTCTAATGGCACCACATCAAGCTCCACTTCATCTATGAAATTTGCAGTAATGGCGAATTTCAATTTACACTTTCTAGTAACTTGCAATTGTGCATTTTCACACACCCATCCAAGTGGATATGGTTTATGATGTGGAATGGTTTCCAAGTTAAAAATTTTGACAATGTTTTTAGAGATAAGATTGGATTTAGAGCCACTGTCGAAAAGTGTATCAACCTTGCTATGTTTTGAGATCACCCTTATGTGAAAACGTTCTATCCTCTTCTTTTCATTTGGAGTTTCATTTTGTGAATTTGAAGAACTAGTGCTAGCAATGGATTCTTTTCCTTTTATACCCATGGTTGTAATTTTAGTTTCATCACCTGAATCAGATCCCAAATCCTATTGAGTGGTTGCAGTTGTCTTTTGTTTTCCCTTGTTGTTGAATTTTTTTGGTTTCATTTTGGGATGAAGCTTCCAACAATGAGCTTCATCATGACCCTCTTTGGAACAATGTTTGCATGTTAATTTCTCTCCTTCCTTCTTGATAGATGCATTTTTCTTTCCCTTCCCTTTGAAACCCTTTTCTTTTCCTTTACTCTTAAATGGCTTTTTACTACCTTCTTCTGGAGTGTTTTTCCCTCTTGCCTCAAGATGAGTGGCTTGCACACACACATCATCTAGATTATTGGGATTAAACATTAAGATAGTATGCCTAAGGTAACTGTGTAAACCCCCTATGTACTTCAGGAACGTGTCTTGTGATTGCAAACCTACACCTAACATTAAATACCTTTTTCTAAAGTCTTGGGTGTAATCTTGCACATTTTGACCTTTAATCTTTCTAAAGTTTTTCCAATTCATGATGGATTTCTGCATATAAGCTAGAGGGTAGAATTGTATTTTAATTGCAACAATTAAATCAGACCGAGAAATTGAGATCTTACCGTTGTTTTATCTCCTCTTGTGTCTTTGATTCCCACCATACTAGTGTTTCACCCTCCATTCTCAAGGAAGCTAACTGAATCTTTATGTAATCCTCTTGAAGTTTTTGAATTCTGCAATAGACCTCCAACTGACAAATCCAATTATCAATCTTCTCCACATTCACTTCACCATTATACATGGGCATCTCAAATTTAACATCAGGTTTTAGTAAGGGTGATTTACCAGTTCCTTTTGAGGTATGTTGATGAGTATGAGTAAGGGTTGTGTTACTGGAAGAAGGTGAAGATGCCTGTGAAGAAGAAGATGAAGAAGATGGTGGAGAGGGTGGAGGTTTACCTCCATTTCCATTACCTCCTCTTGAAGAACCTTCTCCTTTGGAAGGTTTGGAGCTTTCAACCTGCAACCTGGTATTCCTCTCTTCATAGAGGACATTTACTATCATTGTCATATCAAAAAAGCCTTCCTGAAAACCATCTCATCTTCTGTCATGTTTGTAGGTTCTCCTTCATGATACATGCTCTCCAGAGACTCAACTGCAACTTGAGGATGAACTGGTGTTGGAGATTGTGGCAACCTTGCTCTCCTTCCCCTTGGCCCAACTTCAGGGCTTCTAACCAACTTCCCTTCTCCTCTTTTGAGTTTTAACCTTGTAAGCATGACATAAACTTACAAATAGTTAAATCCTTCTTGCACAAAGCAAACCTAGTGCTCTGATACCAAAATGATATGATTAAGAATATTAGTTTGTTGTGCTAAGATCCTCCTCATATTAAAAACAAAATGCTATTCATGTGCTTAAGGATTCATGAGTTTTGCAAGTGAAAATTGAGTTTTATGTTAATTTTATGAGCAATTTTAACACAAATAAGAGACTAAACAACAACATGAAAATGTACATAACATCACCAAAAACACATCACAACAGGAACATGATGAAGGAGTTCACCCCTCCTGGGCTACGTCTCCTTGGTCTAGCTTCCAATTGCTTGGGCCTCCATATTATGCTCAAAATGTGTAAAAATATGTGTTTACAATGCTCAAATGCTTCTGAAACCTACTCCATTGAGTCCATATTGTCCAAAAATGGTTGCCTAGCCTCTTTTTGCACCCAATTTGGTCAAAAACTGGAGAAGTTATGACCTCTCCTATTTTTCCCACTATTCGCTCTACATTTTCCCCAAAATCTGGCATCATCCTACAATTTCGCCCCATTTTCTGCTAACGGGCTACCAAATCCCCCAAAATCCAAGCAGATTTGCCAAATAGTTAATTTTTCCGCCAAGGCCTAAAAACCAAAGAATGGTCATATGGGGGGGCATGCACCCAGGGGCTAGCCCCCGACGCTAGCCCCCTCCCTTTGACAGTCTCATTAACTGTTGACGGTTAATGAAAGTGTTCACATGCGGTGGAGTTACCGACAATTAGGCAGAGGTTAGGCAACGATGGTCAACAGTGGGGGTTAACGTGACTGTCGGCATGGTGTGGTCACATGGGGGGCGGTTAAGTCCGCCCAGCCTCCAGCAATAATTGCATAAAACAATATGTGCCACCGTTATGGGTTAAGTGACAACCCTGTGGTGCAATGGCATGGATGTTTGTTGTGTGTTGGGAGGTTGACAGTTCAACCCCCATTGCCTCTGCCCAGTCCATAACAATATTTTTAGTAGCCTCTCAGGCTGCCACGTGGCGGCCTCCGTCTGGGCCACATGTCAGCCTGTGGTTGGCCACCTCACCAACCAATAAACAACGAAGAGTTCCCACCAATACCACAGTGCCACTTGGCACGACATAATTCGTCAAGGAAACTTTGACTAAGTCAACTGCCACATACTCTACCCAGTCAGCACCACATCAACAGTGCGGACTGCTGACTGGGCTGTCCATTTTTTCTGAAAATTTTCATGTTTGACAAAGTGGACAAAACTAATTTCTGGAGTCATACGGAGTTTGTTTCGCATGAAATGAGTTGCACCAGATTCAAGATGACGAGCACTACGCGGTCATTCAGGTTCCACACCATTCTAACAAATTTGATTTTTGAGCATAATTTTGAGCACCTGATAACAAAGCTTACCATCCATCTCGATAATAAATGTGTGGTGATTCGCCTACCTATTGTCCAGCGTTATATAATTCATGGAATTCTCTGCCCAACATCCCCAACTGTCTGCGCATCCTATGCACTGTAAATTTGAGGCCTAAAACCCTGATTTTGTGGACAATCTCTTCTATGATGCTCTCCTCCACAAGTCCATCACTATAAGGGCTTCCTGCCATCACCCTTGTTCTACTCCTCAGACCAAAATCCCTGTCCTCTGTCAGATGCATTGAACTTCTTAGGTGGTGTTGAATTCTCTTTGTCACATGTATCCCAAGTTCTTGTTTGCTTCTTATCCCATTTTCCTTTATTCTTCTCATTACCTTTCCAAACTTTCTTAGTCGTAGATCTGCGCTTTGATTGCTCATAGCAATGCTTTAGCTTCCTGATGGATTCCACTAATGATCTAAGCTCATCAAACTCAATCCTGTCCTTGAATGCTACTAAAAACCCATTGATGAATCTATGAATCTTGGCCTTCTCCTCCTTAAGATAAGGCACATACCTCAATAACTCCAAGAATATGCCAATGTACTCCTCATCTGTCGTAAACACCATCTTCAGCTCATAAAACTCCTTTGTCCTATCATCATAGTATCTCTCTGATAGATACTTATTCCTGAAAAGTCTCTCGAACTGATTCGAAGTCAACTCCTCTTCATGAATACCTCTATAATTCTCTACATATTCCCACCAGATGTCTGCTTTATCTTTAAGACTGTATGTAGCTATTTTGGCCTTCATGTTCTCTAAGTAATCATGCAATCTGAAGAACTTATTCATTCGAAGAAACCATGCTTTTGTATCCTATGACTTCTTCATTTCCCCATCAAATGTAGGTGGCTTTTCTTTCTTGAACTCATCCAGAAAATATCCCCTATCACTCCTCCTATAAGGATGATATTGATGATGATCACGATACATGTCTGAACCGGAACTAAAGCCCATGTCCACTACCTCGTCTATCAAGTGTATCTAAAAACCTACCATCTCTAATTGTGTCGTCTATATCTGACCTATGCCTACCATGAGACCTGCTACCATATGCTCCATTAGTCCTATCCCCCTACCCTTGACTGACTCTAAGCAGTCCTTGTCTCCGCAAGTTTGACAAACTCTGAAGAATCACCACATTGACCTCTGCTTGTTTCTCCTTTTCCCTAGCAGGTCTCTCTTGTGATTTAATGATTTAGTCGTTATCTTCTTTGCAACTCCTTATTTTTGCCTTCAAACTTCTCAAAGTGTCTACTATGTCATAAGAGTACCCATCACCATGTTTCTCATCTAATCTATAGGGAGAGTCTCGTGAACTATAGTCTACCATTTTTCTAGTCTGTTAGGGCCTAAATCTACCTTAGGGTGAGAAAGGAAGGTCTAGGGTAACATCAAACCACGCTTAACCTGGTAGCTAGCCCTACCAGGTCGAGAGAGGGCTCTCTCCTTGTCAATCTCAAGAAAATACAGCAAATGAGGCTTGAGATGACTGATGTAAAGAATAATTTTAGGCTAGGTATATGCTCAAAGGAGTTTAATTGAATTTTATATTGGTTTGCTGGATCAAATGTGAAAGGCAGTTTTGGGTCCGAGGAATGGACTCAGTCTTGCAAATATTTTTGTGGGGCGAGGTAGGCAAATGCTTTCGTACTTTGAATTAAGTGAAATGGAGAGTTTTAATACTGGTGAGGAGTTGGAGAGCGCATGAATGTGTCATGAGTCCTCTGCAAATAGTAGAAAACATATAAAACTAAACAAACCCTAAGGTAGAGCAATGCAACATCAATGAATTCTACCTTTATACTTGATTAATTTAGTTAAGCTAAAAAAAGAGAGATGATGGTACACATAAACGCATGTAAACTTGAATCACAGAAGGAAAAACAATACCAAATCAACTTGCCACAAGAATCCCACAAAATGTTGCAAACCCTGGTCTATTCCTTTGCCAAACTGCAGAGATGAATGTACAATAATGCTCAAAGCATTCACAAGAGTCCAACCTTTACAAATGACTAAAAAAGTACTAGATATAGGCAAAAAACAACTCATGCTAGCCTTTAGGGGTCGAATTCATGAGTTTAGGAGTTGTTTCAACAAGATCTAAACTAAGAACTGAAAAGTAGGCAGTGGAACAGCTTGCCTCTAAAATCTAGGAAACTGATTCATTCAGTTGAAAACCACCTATTCATGATGTATCTACCTCCATGAGTGAATTTTTATCATTTTTACATCAAATTCCATCAAGTTACATCAATTTACATCATGAGTTTGACCATGAGAGAGAAAAAATTCAAACTGAGAAAAAACTAGGCGAAAAACAGAGTTTTTGGGAAAAAATAACAATTTTCCATCTTGTGCGCTGCGCCACTTTCCCTATGCGTAGCACCTTTTTGTAGCTGATTTTGGAGGCCTTCACATGCACCAAATTTGCTCCAAGTGGACTTGTTGGAAAGTTCTGTCTGTCTACTTTCTAGAACAGGTGGAATTTCTGAGTCTGGTGTCCATTTTCCCCTCCAAAAGTGAGTTCTCCCAACATTGCTTCCTGTGTGACCAAAAAGGGGCAGAGAGGGCATTTTTGAGGTGTTTTTGACCCTTTTGGAGGCCCAAAACTTGACAAAACTTTCTAGCCATTTCTGGGTATGCATGATTTTTCATGAGGAATCCAAAAATGTAGAGTTTTCCTCCAGAGGAGGTCCCTAGCAAAAGCGAGTGCCGGGTGGCACTACGCACCAAGTAGAAAAACCTGTTTTTTCCTTCAAAATTTCAAAATTGTCAAAGCTTGAAATTTGGGATGAGTGACCTGCATCAAGAAATATGTTGGGCCAAGGAATCTTGAGCCAAAATCTTGAGCTTATCTTGCTCTTTCTTCCTCCTCAAAGTTTTCCTCAACTTGGCCTTTAAGGTCCTTATTCTCACCTTGCAACTCTTGTTTCGTGCCAAATAGTGATAAGCCATGTGCCTCAACATCTTCTTCTCCTTATTGGCTTTCTCAAGCAGCTTTTCCAAGTGCATATTTACCCTCTCTAGCCAAGATTCCCGATCAGCTTCAATCTCTTTCTCAACCGGTATCAAGTTGATTTTCCTCCTCTTTGCTACTTGCCGGTTTTCTCTTATGTTTTGCAGTTCCATGATTGTCTGCTGGTCCTCCAACTGCTTGTTCCTTTGCTTAAGGTAGTTTATAATCCACTTAGCTCTTTCCAGGTTAAGATATAAGTCATGAATGTCAGCTTCTTGTTCCTGGATGATTTCCTTGAGTTCTGAGCTTTGGGAGCCCATATCTGTATCATGATCCTGAATCAAAATGAAATCTCTCTCTTGACCTTTAGAAGGCCCTTCCTCATGCAATGGTTGTTTACCTTTGTCCTGTACCTGCTTTTCTATTGAAGGAAACAAGACCCCTTCCACCCCGGGTGGAGATAGTACTCGTTTGGCTGCTGCAAATAATCTCCTTGTGCCCTTTTGGTAAGTGACAAATACTGGCACACTAGTTGTTTGAGTCTCATGAACTTCTTTCTGATGTGAAGGCCCTCCTGCCTCATGAAAAAATGATGGGGTCACTTGAGGACTTGTGAAAACCTCATGTGAAATGAAATCATCCCATGAAATATTCAACAAACTTAGCTGATGCAAAACCATAATCTTAATCAATGCAAAGTGATAAATTTTGTTGTATTGTTTATGAGGAGGTTTTCTTTGCACAAATGTGGTCATTTTCTCAATATTCCTGCATATGAAATAGGGGATGTTCATCATCCTCACTCTAGTGAAATGCATCAATAGTCTAACATGATAGGTGTACAAGCGAGAAAATCTGCCTTCACAGCTGAAGTATTTGATTATGAGTTTCATAAGTGGAGCATATGTGTCCTGTAGGTATCTGAAAGGGAAGACCCTATTGATTTGCCTCTGAAAGCCAGCCTTGATATAAGGCTCATAATGTTCTTTGTCCACCAGCTGTCCCTTGTTCCACTGTTCACCCACATTCGGAATACCTATTGCTTCAGCTATAGTTTCAGGTGTCAAAGTGAATGTAACACCTGCCAAATTGACCTGGCCATTGTGAAGATGGAGGACAAATAATCTAGCAAGCTCATGGTGGTATTTGACTCTTTCCACCATCTCACAAAACTGGTAGCAAGACTGATGTTTGAAACAAGCTACTGCAAGAGGGCAAGCCAATAGCTCTGTAAGTGTGGTGGGCTCCTCCCGGATGTGTTTTCCTCCCTTGTGAGGTTTTCTTGGTGCATGAATTTCTTGGGAGGAATCATTCACTGTTTCCTCATCCATTTCATAAGGTGAATCTGTTTCCATATTTGCCACTGTTCGGTTTTCAATGATGAGTATGAAGAGATTTTATATTAAGAATAGATGTTTGTTGTTTAATGAAAGGGATTGATGAGTGGGACTGTGAATGAGGGGCTGTGATGCTGGTTGTAGGGTTTTTTTGGAGTGGTAGGTTAGGTATTAGGGTTTTGGGGATAGGGGGGTGGGATGAGTGTGAATGAGAGAGGGGAAGGGAAATGAAATTTGGGAAATGTAGTGGAGGGAAATGAAAATGATGCAGGGGAATAAGACAACAAAAATGACAATTTTGAAAACCCTAGGCAGTTTTTGCAATATGACTGTGCAGCAAACTAGGGTTTGTATTTCACCTATTGAAACACCATCAAAGAGGATGAAAATCTCTTACAAAGGCACTTTGGGATGCTTAACTTACTTGTTGAATGAAGCTTGCAGGATTTTGGAGGTTGATGAGGTCGTTTGGATGAAATTCGGGCTTGGAGGGCAGGTGCGCCACGCCCCACTGGTGCATCGCGCCCGTTCAAACTTTAATGTGTTTTCTGAGCTTCTGTGAGCCGCGCCGACCAGGTATGCCACGCCTCAACCTAGGTGCACCGTGCTAGGAGCTTTGCACAGTTTTGCTGCAGTTTTCTTTTCTTTACCTTAAGAACACGACTTGGCTTGTTCAATCTCTTTATGGCACACAAATGAACTCTTCAACCCAAGAAACACTTTATATACAATGGACTTTAATTTTTCATTTACAAAAAACCTACTTTTATAATGTTTGCCTTTCACTTTATCTTTAAAAACTCTGTTTTGGCAGTTTGACTTGCTTTCTGACTTTGATGGACTAATGCTTTGAATTTTTTACTCTTTTGCAAGCGCTGAAGTGCAAGAGCTTGGCAAGGTGACCAGGGCTACATTTCCAGACTCATTACATATTGGAAAAATAAAATTACATAAAATTTATATACATAGAAGAAAAACTATGTTTTTCCTCAAAACAGGGTTTTGAGGAAAAATCAATCACTGAGCATGTGATTATTGAAATTTTTGATGTTGAGACTTTATTTGACCTCCTCATGTGCCTGCTGACCATTATTGAGCTTTTACAAGACTATGATGACAAACCCTAGACCTAATGAGACCTAAAACCCTAAAAATTGCTTTTGCAAATGTAAAGACAGAAAATGACTGTAAATGACCTGAATTTGTAAAAATAGGCCAGCAGGTAAAGACCATGAGGGAAAATTGATAATATGCCACTGCCATCAGATGATCCATGACCTAATGGAATGCAGCTGATCGGATGAGACACCTAAAATGCAATGCAACAAGAGA
The DNA here is from genome assembly GCA_031772625.1 of Pinus tabuliformis. Taxonomy (NCBI): domain Eukaryota; kingdom Viridiplantae; phylum Streptophyta; class Pinopsida; order Pinales; family Pinaceae; genus Pinus; species Pinus tabuliformis. The sequence continues at coordinate 29,036,928 of CM062808.1, read as the reverse complement.
ATTTTGATCATTGATGGAGGGATGAAGATACCGACACTAACATTGGCTCCAATGGGGATGGTAGCTCCTTGGAGGTGCCAAGAACTACAGATCTCTAGGAAAGCAGACAATGCCTCTTCCATTGGGCTATGGAGTCAATAACTTCAACAAACCAAAACCAATATCTTGACTCAAAACTGACTCAATTTCAGGACTGAAATCTGACTCAAAACTGACTCAATTTCAAGACTGAAATCTGACTGAAAACTGACTCAAACAATCCACACTAAAACTGAAATCAGACCTTCAGTTTTATAGCCTTCACTTCGGGCCCCAAACTGAATGAATGACGACAATACACACTTGCAATGAAGGAAATAAAATGGTATGTACAATGACATATGTGACAGCAGAAAACATTTCAAAGATAATACCATTTCAGCAGCCAACCATTGACCGGCCCACCTGGACAATCTTCTCCATTCATTTCTTTCAGCAGGAAAGCATTTTGACCCCGATATGCAGCAATTTTGAATGGTCCCTTCCACAAATTCTCGAACTTGCCATGCTTGCCTTTGTCTTCGTTTCTAGCATCCCATTTCAGCACTATGTCTTCAATCTGAAACTTATCTGACTTTGCCTTCCGATCATATATTTTCTTGATTCTCTCTTGCAGCTTGAAGGTATTCTGGAAAACCTCCTCTCTCGTCTGCTGTAAATGGATCATTTGATTTATCCTTCGCTGAAAATGATCCTCCTCACTGCCAGCTTCCTGCAGAAGTTTTACCACCGGGACTGCGAGAGATGTCGGGAACACCGTGTCAACACCATATACTAGTTCAAACGGAGACATGCCAATTGATTTCTTCTGACTTACTCTATCTGCCCATAGTGCATTAACAAGCTTCTTGTGCCAACTCTTTTTGTTTGTTTCCAACAGCTTTTTGATGATGTTAACCAATGATTTATTTGAAGATTCTGCCAATCCATTACCTTGTGGATAGTATGCAGTAGAATGTCCCAAGGTAATTTGATATTTGTTACAAAAATCAATCATCTTTTTAGATTTGAAAGTTGTTGCATTATCTGTAATCAGCTTGTTAGGACAACCAAAACGTGACAAAATATTATTTTCGAGAAACTGAATTATTACCGCATCTGTGGCCTGCCGAGTGGGGATCGCCTCAATCCATTTTGTAAAATAATCCGTTGCTGTTAAGATCCACTTGTGCTGAGCTGAAGATGTAGGGTGGATCTCTCCAATAAAATCAAGGCCCCACTGCTGAAATGGAGCACTAACTTCAACCGGTTTGAGAGGTAGTGGTTGTAATTTTCTCCTTCCCTGAAAAATTTGACATTCATGACAGCTGGTAATAGTTTTATACACATCAGCAAAGAGGGTAGGCCAATAATACCCCACTCTCAAAATCTTATTGGCTGTTGTCTTCCAAAATAGGTGACCTCCACAATCTCCTTTGTGAAAATCATCCATGACCTGTTTTGCTTCTTCCTCAACCAAACAATTCAGCAAGACACCGCCGGGATCTTTCCAATAGAGTGCGTTATTCATAATACAAAACTTGGCAGCCTTTAATTTCAAAGTTCTACTTTTGTTTTTAGTCATTCCCGGTGGCGGTGAAAGATTTTGGAGCACATATACAATATTTGAGTACCAAGGAGAATGGATAAAAATTTCAGATACCTGAACAAGTGAGTTGTCTTCATCTTCTTCGGACATAGCAGCAATCAGATTTATGTCCAAGGCATGCAAATTAGACTCTGCCATCAGTTTTGCCAAACCTTGCCCCTTGATAAGCTTTGTTGGCTTTATCTCCAAGTCATATTCTAACAAAGTTGCGATCCATTTGCCTCGTCTCCCTTCTGGATCTATTTGTACTAAGACATCTTTGATGGCTGCGTTAGGGACATAAGCAAGAATAGGGAATGCAGAATATAAACTCTAAAATCTTTCAAAGCTTTCACCAAGGCAAGAGCTTGCTTCTCAATAATATTATACTTTAGGGCTACATCTCTTATTGTTCTACTGAAAAAGGCAATTGGCTTCTCAAGCTGGTCTCTTTTCTGCATTAAGACCACTGCCATAGTATGCTCTGAAGCGAATGAAAATAAAATGAAATCTTGGGAATAATCTGGGCTGATCAAAATTGGAGCTGAAGAAAGAGCCAACTTTACCAAATTGAAAGATTTGATAGCTTCTTCGGTCCACTTCACCACACTATCTTTCTTCAACATGTTTGTGATTTCCCTCAAATGTTCTGCTAGATTTGGCACAAAACGTCGTAAGAAGTTCATCTTACCGTTGAATGCTTGAATCTCCTTTTTGCTATGGGGAAAACCAATCTTCTAAATGGCTTCCACTCGAGCTGGATCGATGCGGATGCCCTCTGTGGATATGATGTGACCGAGAAGCTTCCCTTCATCCATGACAAACAAGCTCCTCATCTGAATTAGAAAAAATTGTCAAATCATCAAGATAAACTACTAAAAATACATCTTTCTCATTTGCAAAAGCGATATCCATGGCCCACTGAAAAGTTGCACCATCATTCTTAAGATCGAATGGCATCTTGGCATAATGGAAAGTCCCCCATGGAGTGGTGAATGATGTTTTATCTCTGTCATCCTCATGGACCAGAATTTGGTTATAGCCGGAATACCCATCAAGCAACGACATACGAGATGCCCCTACCACTCTTTGGAGTATGTGGTCCATCTTTGGCAATGGATAATTATCTTTCAAAGACACCTTATTCAGATTTATGAAATCAATGCATAATCTAATCTCACCTGTCTTCTTCCGCACGGGCACCAAATTGGAAATCCATTCTGAAAATCTGATTGGAACAATTATACCAGCCTTGTATAATCGATTCACCTCCTTCTCTATTGATGGCAGCAACTTAGGATTGATCCTTCTTAACTTTTGGCGAAATGGCTTTTGGTTTGGCTTGATTGGAATGACGTGCTGAATTATACTTTTATTGTACTCCTTCAAATCTGAATAGTCCCATGCAAATACATCAGTAAATGAAGACAATAAACTAATGTACTTTGCCTTTACCTAAGGAGATAAAGCTTTTGACAACTTCACCATCTTTGGATTTTCTGCTGTTCCAATATTCACATCTTCAACTCCCTTTTCAGTTGGCATCAAACTTGGCTTCCGGGCTACATCATCTTGGTCAAATAATTCTTCTAAAGGTATGAGGCCTTTAGGGATGACATTGTCTTTCAGCTGCAAAACTTCCATCTGATTTACCTCTAAGTCTGGTTCACCATTATCTTGCTCGCCATCTATAGAAGTATCTTGATATTTGCCTTCATTTCGCAGAAATTCTTCAATCTCTTTGTCATCCTAAAACAATTGCCAATATCTTTGATTATCATGGACATTCAGATGATGTTTCACATGAATTTCAAACTTATTGTTTGAATTCATCGGAATCTTCAACTTACTTACTGTTGTAGCAAGGGAATTTGCAATAACATTTTGCACACAAGGAACACATGTCAAAGTGTAATCTAGAAACAACCTCAAAATATCTAATACCGCATTACGGTAAGACCGCATATGAGGATGCTTAGCTTGGTATTCTCCATTGACTTGCTTGATTACTAATTCGAAGTCGCCATAAACTGAAATTATTTTTGCATTTAACTTTTTGAGGATTTTCAAACCAGCAATTAAAGCCTCATATTCAGCTTCATTATTGGAACAATCAAAAGCCAACTTGTATGAACAAACTCTTACATTACTCGGGACTTTATTTGGTGAGAAAACAGGGCTGCGTATCCAAATACCAATTCCGGCACCTTCCCTACCTACTGCTCCATCAAAGTCCATACTCCACAAACCGGCTTCGTCCTCCAAATGCTGAAATTCTGCCTGCTCTTCTTCCTTTGCTTGTTGTCCATCCATTTTCTACTGTTGTCGGAAAGCTGATTGTTCAGCGGTACTATCAAGCCTTTGCCTCTCTTGATGAAGTACAACTCTGAAATTTTCAGTGATCTCTAGAATATCTTCTACTTCAACTAATTGACTATTTACATCATTAAAACTATCAGAATAGAGAACAAAAGATTCTAAATCAGTATGTACATAATTGATTGGATGATTTAAAGGTTTCTCCTTGCTTGTGATCATATATTTCATCTTTTTCTCCCTATATAATTTCCTCATCTGACCAAACACGAGAATAGTGGCATAGGAGAAATCTAATTGCAATGTCCCTTTGAGTTTTGCACCCCATGATCTAGATAGAAGCATGCCAAACCTAGGGGGAATGTCGGCCACAACCACATCCATAAGAACATTTTTCGCTGGAATCTGATCCAAACTTACAACCAAATCTTTAATGAGACCAATACATCTTACTCTACCAGAATCAAAGGAATAAAGGTCATGATACTTTCGAGTGATGTCCAAACCCAATTTTTCCATAATTGCCTTTGGCATCAGATTGTGAGATGCTCCTGAATCAAACATGGCGTTATGCAAAATATAATCATGCAATCTAAGGCTAATGTAAAAAGGAGCTACATCACTATCCTCAAATTGGCCTTCTATGGCCGGACCAAAGATAAGTTCAGGTTGGTCATCTTCCACATTTACCATATCAGACATAGGATCTATATTCAAAATCTTAGCCACTTGACCTTTATAACTGTTGTTCTTCATTAATTCAGTCAAAGGTATTGACACTTTTAACTTAGCAATTTCATTTTCTAAGCTAAAGGCTATAGTTTTCTCTACCTCTTTGACTGGAGCATCTTTCTTTTCAGTTTTCTCCTTTGTTGAACTTGGCTGATTTGACTTTTCATTTGGCGATTGCACTTTACTAGAAGTAGGGTCTGTTGTCTCCTTTCCTTTTTTCTGCACATTTGAAGAACCATTCTTTGGTGGTGTTGCTTCCTTCCGCTTCTAAATTGGATTGATAGGAACATCCCTACTCCTGAGTGAGTATTGCCTTTGCTGCGCTGTCAATGCATTCATGTATCCTCTCTGATATTCATCTGATTCCTCTTCTAGGACTGTTTCATTTGCCAATATAAAATCTTCATCTTTTTGTACAGCTGGATTTTCTGAATACTCTTCATCTTCAGTGATATAAATTGGAAAATCATCTGGTGTAAAAAATTGGTTCTCTTCGCCTATGGGAAACTCATCATCTTCTGATTCAGCGCCATGGACATAGTTCTGTTGTAACGGTGTTTTAACTTGCTGTTGAGCTGATGGATCTTGAGCTCTTTGCTCCCGTTGCTTGATTCTAAACTGTGGTTGCTGCTGACCACGGAAATTTGGATTTTTGACCTGTGTCTCGGGCTTATCAATGGTTAATCTATCAAACATCTTCTCAAGCTTACGAAGCACTTGATCTGAGGTGGAAGCTTCTTCCTTTATAGTCACCTTCTTCTCAGTCTTCGTTCTAGCTCTCTTAGCTAGCAGATTTGCCTCCACACTTACTGCGACTTTCTGCATGTCCTCCAATGTAGCCAGGTCTCTTTCTCTTAATTGATATGTCATGTCGGGATCAAAACCATTGGGAAATTTGGAGTGGATTTTTCTTTACCTCCCAGCGATCCAGAAATTGTCTTTGAAGTGCTTCCAATGAATTGATTGTTCCAGCAGGCAATGCTCTAAACCACTTTCGCACTTCGCCTCCAAAAGTTTGCACAAATAATCTCATAGTTACATTCTCTACATCTATCTCATGGAGATCAAAGAAATCACTCATCCTATCGACATGTTGTTGTGCTGTGACACCTTGGGAAGCATCAAACAATGGGATCTTGCTTTGGTAATCAGCGGGCATGGCATCCAAGTTTTGTGGCAAAACAAGAGGTGCATATCTGGTAGCCATTGCTCGAGGTGGATTTACAATTGGCCTTGGGGATGTAGGGGAGTTGGAACAACGATAGCAGTTGATGTAACCGGTGTATGAGGTGTTGAAGGGGGTAAAGAAAGTTTTGATGTTTGAGATGTAGAAGGAGTGGATGGGGGTGAAATCACTGCAGATTTCTGATCAGATATGGTAGGCTACACAGGAATGGTGGGAATAAAAGGAGGCTCAGTAGGAATTTCTGAACCAGACACAACGGCAGATGAACCAAGAGTAGCAGATGCAGATTCTAAGAACTCGGGAATATTGGTAGCCACAATTGAAGATTAAAGATTCGGAATATAAGCATCAATTGATCAATTTTCTCTTTCAGTTTCAAGGTCTTTGACAAACTCCGGATATAGAGCAGTAGAAGAAACAACACTTTCAGACTTAGTTTCAAACAATGATAGCTCAAAACTTTCATCAAACTCAAGATATTCAAGATATTCAAAAACAACTAGACATGAATGAGATCTGAACATCGGAATCACAGAACTTTCTTGGTGGAGAATTCTTGGAATGAGATTTGGGTTTTCATACACGGGAGGAGGATCAGGATCAGGATTGGCCCTGGTGTATCTTCTGGAAGCCAATGTGTTGAATTATTCCCAAAAATCAAATGGACATTATCAATTTGTCAGCCTAGTGAATTCTAAACTCATCATCCAAAAGTCTAGAATTGTTTAATGTACTGGGGCAATCGTTTAGATCAGATGTTCAGTTTATAAACTAAACTAGAGATTGACTGAAGCAGCATTCATCTACTTATGCACTCGCAAAGCAAGTGCAGTTCGAAGGCTACCTGGCTAACTTCAGGCTCCATCTGTAGTCTACAAAGCAAAACAACGATAAACAAACTTTTCTTCCCCAGTATGGTCGCCACTATGTTAGGGCCTAAATCTACCTCAGGCTGAGAAAGGCAGGTCTAGGGTAACATCAAACCACACTTAACCTGGTAGCTAGCCCTACCAGGTCAGGAGAGATCTCTCTCCTTGTCAATCTCAGGAAAATATAGCAAATGAGGCTTGAGATGACTGATGTAAAGACTAATTTTAGACTAGGTATATGCTCAAAGGAGTTTAATTGAATTTTATATTGGTTTGCTGGATCAAATGTGAAAGGCAGTTTTGGGTCCGGGGAATGGACTCAGTCTTGCAGAGATTTCCATGGGGTGAGGTAGGCCAATGATTTAGTACTTTTAATTAAGTGAAAGGGAGAGTTTTAAAACTGGTGAGGAGTTGGAGAGGGCATGAATGTGTCATGAGTCCTCTGCAAACAGTAGAAAACATATAAAACTAAACAAACCCTAAGGTAGAGCACTGCAACATCAATGAATTCTACCTTTATACTTGATTCATTTAGTTAAGCTAAAAAGAGAGAGATGATGGCACACATAAACACATGTAAACTTGAATCACAGAAGGAAAAACAATACCAAATCAACTTGCCACAAGAATCCCACAAAATGCTACAAACCCTGGTCTATTCCTTTGCCAAACTGCAGAGATGAATGTACAATAATGCTCAAAGCATTCACAAGAGTCCAACCTTTACAAATGACTGAAAAAGTACTAGATATAGGCAACAAACAACTCATGCTAGCCTTTAGGGGTCGAATTCATGAGTTTAGGAGCTGTTTCAACAAGATCTAAACTAAGAACTGAAAAGTAGGCAGTGGAACAACTTGCCTCTAAAATCTAGGAAACTGATTCATTCAGTTGAAAACCACCTATTCATGATGTATCTACCTCCATGAGTGAATTTTTATCATTTTTACATCAAAGTCCATCAAGTTACATCAATTTACATCATGAGTTTGACCATGAGAGAGAAAAAATTCAAACTGAGAAAAAACTAGGCGAAAAACAGAGTTTTTGGGCAAAAATAGCAATTTTCCATCCTGTGCGCCGCGCCACTTTCCCTGTGCGTAACGCCTTTTTGCAGCTGATTTTGGAGGCCTTCCCGTGACTTGCATCAAGTACTATGTTGGGCCAAGGAAGCTTCAGCCAAAATCTTGAGCTTATCTTGCTCTTTCTTCCTCCTCAAAATTTTCCTCAACTTGCCCTTTAAGGTCCTTATTCTCGCCTTGCAACTCTTGTTTCATGCCAAATAGTGATAAGCCATGTGCCTCGACATCTTCTTCTCCTTATTGGCTTTCTCAAGCAGCTTTTCCAAGTGCATATTTATCCTCTCTAGCCAAGATTCCCGATCAGCTTCAATCTCTTACTCAAGCGGTGTCAACTTGATTTTCCTCCTCTTTGCTGCTTGCCGGTTTTCTCTTATGTTTTGCAATTCCATGATTGTCTGCTGGTCCTCCAACTGCTTGTTCCTTTGCTCAAGGTAGTTTATAATCCACTTAGCTCTTTCCAGGTTAAGAGATAAGTCATGAATGTCAGCTTCTTGTTCCTGGATGATTTCCTTGAGTTGTGAGCTTTGGGAGCCCAAATTTGTATCATCATCCTGAATCAAAATGAAATCTCTCTCTTGACCTTTAGAAGGCCCTTCCTCATGCAATGGTTGTTTACCTTTGTCATGTACCTGCTTTGTTGTTGAAGGAAACGAGACCCCTTCCACCCCAGGTGGAGATAGTACTCGTTTGGCTGCTGCAAATAATCTCCTTGTGCCCTTTTGGTAAGTGACAAATACTGGCACACTGGTTGTTTGAGTCTCATGAACTTCTTGCTGATGTGAAGGCCCTCCTGCCTCATGAAAAACTGATGGGGTCACTTGAGGACTTGTGAAAACCTCATGTGAAATGAAATCATCCCATGAAATATTCAACAAACTCAGCTGATGCAAAACCACAATCTTAATCAATGCAAAGTGATAAATGTTGTTGTACTGTTGATGAGGAGGTTTTCTTTGCACAAATGTGGTCATTTTCTCAATATTCCTGCATATGAAATAGGGGATGTTCATCATCCTCACTCTAGTGAAATGCATCAATAGTCTAACATGATAGGTGTATAAGCGAGAAAATCTGCCTTCACAGCTGAAGTATTTGATTATGAGTTTCATAAGTGGAGCATATGTGTCCTGTAGGTATCTGAAAGGGAAGACCCTACTGATTTGCCTCTAAAAGCTAGCCTTGATATAAGGCTCATAATGTTCTTTGTCCACCAGTTGTCCCTTGTTCCACTGTTCACCCACATTCGGAATACATGTTGCTTTAGCTATAGTTTCAAGTGTCAAAGTGAATGTAACACCTGCCAAATTGACCTTTCCATTGTGAAGATGGAGGACAAATAATCTAGCAAGCTCATGGTGGTATTTGACTCTTTCCACCATCTCACAAAACTGGTAGCAAGACTAATGTTTGAAACAAGCTACTACAAGAGGGCAAGCCAATAGCTCTGTAAGTGTAGTGGGCTCCTCCCGGATGTGTTTTCCTCCCTTGTGAGGTTTTCTTGGTGCATGAATTTCTTGGGAGGAATCACTCACTGTTTCCTCATCCATTTCATAAGGTGAATCTGTTTCCATATTTACCATTGTTTGGTTTTCAATGATGAGTATGAAGAGATTTTATATTAAGAATAGGTGTTTGCTGTTTAATGAAAGGGATTGATGAGTGGGACTGTGAATGAGGGGCTGTGATGCTGGTTGTAGGGTTTTTTGGGAGTGGCAGGGTTTTGGGAATGCCAATTAGGGTTTGGGAATAGTGGGAATTTGTTAGGTATTAGGGTTTTGGGGATAGGGGGGTGGGATGAGTGTGAATGAGAGAGGGGAAGGGAAATGAAATTTGGGAAATGTAGTGGAGGGAAATGAAAATGATGCAAGGGAATAAGACATCAAAAATGATAATTTTGCAAACCCTAGGCAATTTTTGCAATATGACTGTGCAGCAACTAGGGTTTGTATTTCACCTATTGAAACACCATCAAAGATCATGAAAATCTCTTACAAAGGCACTTTGGGATGCTTAACTTACTTGTTGAATGAAGCTTGCAGGATTTTGGAGGTTGATGAGGTCGTTTGGATGAAATTCAGGCTTGGAGGGCAGGTGCGCCATGCCCAGACACAGGTGCGCCACGCCCCACTGGTCTGTCGCACCCATTCAAACTTTAATGTGTTTTCTGAGCTTCTGTGCGCCGCGCCTCAACCCAGGTGCGCCGCGCTAGGAGCTTTGCACAATTTTGCTGCAGTTTTCTCTTCTTTACCTTAAAAACACGACTTGGCTTGTTCACTCTCTTTATGGCACACAAATGAACTCTTCAACCCAAGAAACACTTTATATACAAGGGACTTTAATTTTTCATTTACAAAAAACCCACTTTTCTAATGTTTGCCTTTCACTTTATCTTTAAAAACTCTGTTTTGGCAGTTTGACTTACTTTTTGACTTTGATGGACTAATGCTTTGAATTTTTTACTCTTTTGCAAGAGCTGAAGTGCAGGAGCTTGGCAAGGTGACCAAGGCTGCATTTATGGACTTATTACATATTGGAAAAATAAAATTACACAAAATTTATATACATAGAAGAAAAACTTTGTTTTTCCTCAAAACAGGGTTTTGAGGAAAAATCAATCTCTGAACATGCGATTATTGAAATTTTTGATGCTGAGACTTTATTTGACCTCCTCTTGTGCCTACTGACCATTATTGAGCTTTTACAATACTATGATGACAAACCCTAGACCTAATGAGACCTAAAACCCTAAAAATTGCTTTTGCAAATGTAAAGATAGAAAATGACTGTAAATGACCTGGATTTGTGAAAATAGGCTAGCAGGTAAAGACCATGAGGGAAAATTGATAATATGCCACTGCCATCAGATGATCCATGACCTAATGGAATGCAGTTGATCGGATGAGACACCTAAAATGCAATGCAACAAGAGAATTTTGATCACTGATGGAGGGATGCAGATACCGACACTAACATAGTCATCTTTAATATTCTCTTCCTGCAAGGTATATAATGTTAGCTAAACCAAATCATAAAAAAAACAACGTATCTCAATTTAGTTCAAGGGAGGATACCTTGTTTGCAAGACCAACCAAACTAGCACAACACATGTATAATCATAATCATAATAGTATATAAACATCATCTCAATCATCATCTAGTTACCATGCATGACAATACCAACTACATACCATTACCTCATGCACGCCAACCATAACCATGAAAATGCATGCGTAATAACATATGGACATTGACATGCATTCACGACAACCACATCATCAACTTCCACATGACAATGCAATTGTAACAATGACCACCACCATGCATACACATTGAACACATAGACCACAAGCATAAGGACACATATGCAACCAACATTTACACATGACAACACATTCATCCAAGGAGAACGCAAACCAGACATCACCCAAGGAGAACAAAAACATGCTCTGATACCACTCTGTAACACCCTCCTCCCACATTTATCCAAGCTAACCAGTCCACCGGGGTAAATATGTGACGAAGAGTTACTATGATATGATTCAATTCCCCATGTGCAATTAAGGAAGTGGAATTGACATGACAAGACCAATATGACCTTCCTCATAAGCTATAGAACTTTAAGGATCAAACCAACCCCTTCAGGCGTCCAACCCTTGAGACAACTTGCTTTTTCGCTGACCTAGAGCCTCAGTTGCTCTTATGACAAGGCATGCATGCGACTGGGACCCTCCAGTTTCTCCCAAAACAAGGCATCCATGCGACTGTGGCCTTTTTCAGGCAGTTCAGTGCCAACGACCCTGGATTTTGTGCCACTTTTTCAGGGCCAGGACTCAGGCCACTACCCAGAACTTCATGAAACTTCTAGAAATGATAAATAACATTGAAACAAGGTTACTAATGCAAACACTTGAACAAGGACTTTATATGACCCCTACTAACCATGACAGGAATTTCGTCAAACATATCGTAAACCTAAAATCTATAGGTCATAACAACAGATCTAAACATAGGGATCTCATACTTATCTCAAAATCGTCAAATAGGACTGATATCTCCTCACAATGGTTGCATTAAAATCTATTAGGTCATTCATTCATTAACATTTCATATACTAACCAAAACATGATGAGAGTCATACATCATAACTATCATAAAACATGCTTATAACCAATAAATAACCAAAGATATATCAATGAGGAAACAACCATTAAAGTCACATAATGACAAGAACATTTACTCATAAAATACCAAAGGAAAAGGAGCTCTTATTAACATATGCAAATCCAACCAAGTCAGGGAATTCCACGTACCACCCAACCATAGATTGGGCTGAACCAAATCTCTCTTTCAGTCAATCACCCCCGTGTCATATTCCAAGCATGAATGTGGGATCTCATGAAACAAATCAAACAAAACCAAACCAGGGCTTATAGAGGCCAAACCACCTCAACCCTCAACCATTGATTCCACTTCACGGTTGGACATCACCAGATCAGTCGCTACCTAAGTTGTCTAGGGCTCTAAAGCATTTGTTCCAACCAAGGCTTTTACGACTAGTAACTCAACCCACAATTTTTGTTGGGCTCCAGAATGTTTGTCTAACCAGGACTAGTAACTCAACCCACCAAGGGTTCCAGAGCATTTTTCCAACCAAGGATTCCAAGACTAGTAACTCGGCCCAAGTCGTTACAGGGCTTTAAGAGCGTTTGTCCAACCAAGGCTCCAGGAACTAGTAATTCAACCCACAATCATAAGGAACATGAAAACCAACCGAAAAAAAAAAAAGAGAAAAAAAGAAAGAAAAGGAAACACCCACAACAATATGGCTATCCAAGAGATGGCGAGGTTACGTAAAACCACTGTCAATCCAGGCAATCCTCCATGCCAACGACAAATCATAACCAATAAACTACATGCATGTGCCATGCATGCCAAAACTAGAAAGGAAATCATACATGGAATTCGGTACCTGCAAGAAAAACTCGTTGTCGTTATTGATCTTGATGTCCTCTTTCGTTTCCTGCTCTTCTTTTTCCTTCTTGCTCCAAACCCCAAATGTGTCACACTCCTCAAAAAGCACTCCAAGAAAAATCTAAGTGTCCAAGAGTATGAGTGGGAGAGAGTAGAAAAATGAGAGCTCTAAAACTAAACTGTCAAAAAGCTTCAACTGAAAAAAGTTGTGTACTATTCCTCAGAAGTTTTTTTATTAATCAGGCCTCTATTTTCTTTATTTTCCATTAATTTCCTTCAATTTCCTCCTCACATGCAACATGTGATCTTTCACCTTCCTTTTCTCCTATTTTCCAATATTTTCATAAATAAAATGCCAATAAATGCCTCATGCCTTTCCAAATCCTTTTCCATTGCCTTTTCCAATTTAGATAGCCATTAATTAGTCACAATTGATCCCTGTCAGTATGCTTTTTCCCAACATTCAACTTGGAATACGTGTCCCATGACCTCGATTATTATTTTCCCTTTATTAACTTTATTACATGGAATTTTGACCAGGGTTGTTACATGCATCATGATGAGAAAAATTCCCACATAAGAAATGATGCCACGAAGACATAAAATTGGGTCAAGATGGTGTGTGTTGTGCAAGGGAAGTGAAGAATCCATATATTATCTTTTTGTTCTTTTCCCTTTCATTAAGCAAGTTTGGGATACATATCATTCTTTGCTAGGTTAGGATTATCGATGGGCAGGTTTATCTTTTGAAGATATATGGAAAGGTTGGACTGATAATAGGGCCACAAATCCTTTCGAGTTGTCCCCCTTATTCTTGTTTGGGTATCTGGCTTTGCAAGGAACAAGGAAATCTTCCAGAACTCTTCATCTTATCCTGAAAAGGTCGTAGATGAAGGATTAATTATTCTCTCTCACTATCGCCAGTCCAAGATTCTGACAAGTGGCATAAATGTGCTCATAGAAGCACCATATGTAAACTTTCTTTGGGTGTATATTGACAGGGCATCTCAGGGGGGTGCTTATATTTGCGTGGGAGGTTTTGTTCTTCATTTATCAGCGATTCATTATTTTCATGTTAAAATGGGTATGGGCAAGGGGGACAAATAATTGGGCAAAAGTTAATGCATGCAAATTACTTATTACCTTTGCAAATGAAAAAGGATGTGATCACCAATAGTGCTTTGGCGACTCTTTATTAGTTGTAAACTAGGTCAATATGACTCATAGATGTAGAAATATTATTCTCATTCATGTTATGGAGGACATTCAAAGATTAAAAAATCCATTCACTTCATTTTCATGTTGTCATGTATAGGGAGAGAAATGAGGATGTTGACAAAATTTCTAAAGAAGGCTTGCTTCTAGATACGATATTATGGCAGGTGAACAAGATGTGGGGTTCTGATCATTTCCAGTTTTACCATAGACCCTTTATGGATGATCCCACAAACAACTCTTGTTTAATTTATCTCTTTTTTCATCTCACATGTTTGATGTCGCATAGCAATCTTTGGATGTTTATATATATTAGATCTTTGTAGGCTTGTTATATATCATTTTTTTTCATGAACAAATTTTCTAGGACTACATTTCTTGATATGTTGATTCAGAAATGTAAGCATGTATAAACAACAAATATATATTTTTTTTTATAGTTTTTTGCCACTCAAGGATCTGGGCAAATTCTTGATGAATGCACACAACTAGTGTGTATATACAAAATTTATTTTCCTTTTCAAATATGAATGAAAATACATAATTCTTTTCATAGGAAAAAAAGATTATAGAGCGTTACAGATGCAACAATTTTGGACATATGGCACAAGACTATCCTACAAATCTAAGAGAAGGATTTTGGAAGAAAAAACAGGAAGAATCACCAACAGAAAAATGTGGTGGGTTATGTATGCTTGAAACAATCAAATTTAGTGGTACGTTGATAGTGGGTTTTCTAAACACATGACCAGATATCAAAAGAAATTCATTACTCTAAAAGAAGAAAAGGTAGGAAATGTGTCTTTTGGAGAAAATGGATATACAAGAATCTAAGGAAGAGCTACTGTAAGCCTTGACAATGATAGGATTAAAGTACAAAATGTTTCGTAAATTGAAGGACTCAAACATAATCTTTTATGCATCAGTTAGATGTGTGATCAAGGTTATGATCTCACTTTTCCATGCTAAAGATTGTGAAATAAGGAAGGCTAATTTGGGAAGATTAGTGGGAAGAGAAATAAGGACAGCAGACAATGTATATATTCTTGATCAAATTCAAGGAGAAAAATTATACATTGGACAAATAGACGAGGGTTGGTTATGGCATAAAAGGGTAAGACACTTGAGCTTTGTTAGTTTGATAAAAATCAACAAAACACAAGTAGTGAGAGATATGCCCAAAATATTGAAACCAACAAGTGCCATTTGTGAATCTTACCAACATGGGAAACAAACAAGAGTGAGCTTCAAGTCAAAGGAGTGCTTGACATCAAGGCCACTAGAGCTTTCTCACACGAATCTATGCAGGCCAACAAGAACTTCAACCTTGCAAGGTGAAAGGTACTTTATGTTGTTTATTGATGATTATACTAGAATGGTTTGGGTTCCACATCTTAGAGAAAAATAAAAAGCACTAGATACTTTCAAATCATTTAAAGCCTTAGTTGAAAATGAAATCGATCTAAGAATCAAATGTCTAGAATAAGATAGAGGAGGTGAATTTACCTCAAATTATTTCAATGAATTATCTATGAAGTTTGGAATCAAGAGACAATTTTTAGTTGCAAGAACTCCACAATAGAATGGAATTTGTTATGTAACCACATCAAAAATAGCACAAAAACATAAGAAAAGATAGATCAATGACTAGATAATAAGCTACTTCGAGGGGGCAACCTCCCTTTACATCACATAAATGAACAATTATTGGATGATTCAAATGACAAAGCTCCTTGGTATATATGGGAGTCTAAAGGGTCAAATATAATTAGGGCCTACATAACAACAATAAGGTAAGAAAACAACAATAAAAATAGTGGGCTTCTATGGGGCACAAAAATATAAATATGGGAGCTAAACTAATATTATAGGGGCCTTACATACCTCTTTCCTTCAAAAAAGTGTTGTCCTTAACGCTTGAGTAGTTTTGGATGCTTACGTATAAAATACTCATCCTCCCATGTGGAATTTTTAGCGAGTAGGTTCTTCCACTTAATGATATATTCCATAATTAATCGATTTTGTAGCTGTCATATTCTTGTTTCTGTGATTTATCTAGGCTCCAATATGATTTTTCCCCCCTCGTCAAGTTCTGGCAATATAGTTTGAATTGGGACCTTGTCATCGATAACCTTCTTTAAGTATGAAACATGGAAAACTGGGTGTACTTGCAAAGATGTAGGCAACTCCAACTTTTATCCCATAGTATCAAACTTTTGCAACACCTTATAAGGGCCATAGTACTTGGGTGATAATTTCTTATCCCTTTTAGCTTGTCATAGGGACGTTTGTTTCTATGGATGTGGCTGTAAAAATACCCAATCACTGATGTCAAAATTGTTTTCACTGCGATGCATATCTGCCTATTGCTTCATTCGATTATGTGTCAGAGTCAAGTTATCCTTTAAGAGTTAGAGAACTTGTCGTTGATGGTCGATGTGATCTTCCACTACTTGAACCTTAGAATTATCTCTTAAAGACAATGTGATGGATAGTGGATGATATCCATAAAGTGCCATAAATGGGGTCATTTTTCCTGCGGTATGGAAGGAAGTGTTATACCACAATTCTACAATAGGTAACCACTTGACCCATTGTGTTTGTTTATCAGATACCAAGCAACAAAGATATCCTTCCAAACATTTGTTCACTATTTTAGTTTCCCATTAGATTGAGGATGATAAGATGAGTTATAAGCTAACTCAATACAAAGACAATAAAATAATTTTATCCAAAAAATTCTAGTGAAAATGGGATCTTTGTCACTTATAATAATATTTGGGTTTCCATGTAGCTTTTGAATTGTTTCCACAAATGCAGTAGTGATTGTATTGGTTTTGAAAGGATGAGAAAGTGCACAAACGTGTGCATACTTGGTAAGTCCATCAACTACCACCATAATGATACTATTTCCTTCAGACTTGGGTAGACGAGTGATAAAATCCATCAATACCTCCTCCCAACGTTGACTTGGAATGACTAAAGGTTGTAAAATACTTGGGGTCTTAATTGTCTCAACTTTATTTTGTTGGCAAACCAAACATTCTGCCACAAAATTTTGAATATCCAATTTAAGGCCATCCCATAAAAAATCATTCTTGACCTGATAGTAGGTTTTTAAAAATCATGAGTGCCCTCTTATAGGAGAGGTGTGCAATTCCAAAAGAACCTTTTTATTTGACTTGGGAGTTATTACATATATATATAAGTGATATTTGTACCACAATGAATCCTTTTTCCAAATAAATTAATCATATGCACTTGGATCTTGCTGCAACTTTTGAATGAGTGTCCACACTTCTTTGTCATTCTCCCATTCCTCCCTTGCTTTAGTTATCCAAACAGGTTGGATAATAGAAATGGCACAAAGAAATGCCTCCACATGCTCATCCCTCCTTGAGAGTGCATATGCAAAAACATTTTGCTTCCTTTTTTTGTAGATGATTTCAAAGCCATAACCCAACATCTTTGTGCCCCATTTTTGCTGCTCTTTTGAAGATAATCTTTGTTCCAAAAAGTATTTAAGATTATCATAATCTATTTTTACCTTAAAAAAATTTCCCATTAGGTAAGGGCACCATTGCTTCAGGGCATGTAGTATTGCCAACATTTCCTTCTCATAAATAGGTTTCTTTAAATACTTTCCCTTTATTGGACGAATTTCAAAAGCAATGGGTCTTCCTTCTTGCATTAAAAAAACACTAATGCCATTTCCTGAGGCATCACATTCCACGATAAAGGTTTTTGTGAAGTTTGGTGTAGCTAAGACCAGAGCTCAACACATTGCCTCTTTAAGATGTTTAAATTCCTTAGTTGCTCCTGGAGTCCAAAAAAATGCATCTTTCTTCGATAATGTTGTTAGAGGTGTTGTTATTTTCCCATTATCATTAAAAAACTTGTGATAATAGTAGTCAACCAGAGAAATCCTTGAAGATGTCTTAAGGTTATCGAGATTTTCCATTCCTTTATGGATTTAATTTTGTTAGGGTCTACCTTAATACCCTCATGAGATACAATATGACCCAAATATTCCACTTCCTATACCTCAAAGAAACATTTGGAGGGTTTTGCATGCAATTGTTTCTCCTCCAATAGTTTATGCACCATGTCAACACATTGAACATGATCTTTCCAAAACTTGTTGTAGATTAGTATATCATCAAAAAATACTAACACAAATTTTCTAAGGGTTTTAAAGTAGAATTCATCAAACCTTAGAATGTGGAAGGTGCATTAGTAAGGCCAAATGACATGACCAAAAATTCATAATGGCCTTCATGAGTTCTGAATGTTGTTTTCGGAATGTCTTTTGTCTTCATTCTAATTTGATGATATCCTGAATGAAGATCTAGATTAGTGAAGTAAATTGCTCCATGTAGTTCATCCAACAATTCATCAATGATATGAATGGGAAATTTATCTTTAATAATGAGTTTGTTAATCTCTCTATGATCCAGACACAGATGCCATGATCCATCGTTCCTGTGCAACAATACTGTTGGAGAAGAGAAAGAACTTTGACTAGGTTGAATTATACCTTCTTCTAACATTACTGCAACAATGTGTTCAATTTCACTTTTTTGGTCATAGGGATATTTGTAAGGCGGGATGTTTGGAGGAACACTTCCTGGAATCAACATGGTCATTATCATGAATAGGTGGGAGACCTTTGGGAGTCTCAAATGCCTTAAGATGATTTTCAAGGACTCTTTGGAGTCTTGAGAAATGGTGGCTTAGATGTTTGAACATCTAGTGAGCATAATTGTGCAATTATCCATTGTTTTTCCTTCTTCAAAAGATTTGCAATGCCATTAGAGTTGATTATCTTCCCAGGTTTCCTTGTGATACCCCTTAATGCAAATTCCCTTCCTTCCTAGAAAAAATTCAAGAAAAGTTCTTGAAAATTAAAAGTTATCATCCCCCAAGATTGTAACCATTGGACTCCTAATACAACATTAACACCACCCATTGGAATGGAAAGCATTGGACTATTCAATACATATTCCCACATGGTTAGATTGATATTATGGAACTTCCTCGATTAATTTATAGTTCCTCGATTTTCAACCATCACTTTACACTTTGGTGCTAGATATAGAAAACAATTCAAATCCTTGGTTATCTTACAATGAATAAAATTATGGGTACTACCGGAATCAATCAACATTATTGCCTTTTTCTTCCTGATATATCCTTCTATCTTAAGAGTCTGAGAAGTGGTAATTCTCACCAATGCATTACAAGAAATGATCGAATTCATTTATTCTTTTTCAACCTCAGGGGTTGGTTCCTGGTGCATATCTTCTTTTTTAGATGTTTTTTGTTCCTTTTCTTCCTCCTCTTCACAATCAATGTAAAATAATTTCTTCTCAACACACATATGACTTTTAGTGTATTTGTTATCACAACTATAACAAAGCCCTTTTTCTCTTTTTTCCTCTAATTGTTGTGGTGTCAACCTTGTAGGTTGTGGGAGGCTAGGAGTGACAACACTTTCATTTTTATAGTTGTGAGTGGTAGACCTCCTTGTTGCCATAATTTTTCTTTCAACTTTTCTTGCCACCCTGAATGCATTCTCCAATGACTTAGTTTCCCAAAGGCAAACCTCATATCTATGCATACATCAATTATATGCTCCTCTAGAATATCAAATACCTTGATATTCAATCTTTGAAAGTATTCAATGTGCTCCCCAACTGAACCCTCTTATTTGAGATTTATCAATTGGCTAAAGAAGTTATTACTCTTTGTATCCTCATAATGTGCTATCAATCCCTCCGTAAAAGTTGTTAAAGTGACAAGTGATTTATGAGAACAAAGCCATTAATACCACACAACCTGATTGGGTTCTAAATATAAATATGCAATGCATACCTTTTGTGTGTGTTATGAGAAAAAAACCATCAATACCAAACAAATTAATTGGGTTCTAAATATAAATACACAATGTATACCTTTATTATGTGTTTCACATCGTGTAGATCAAAGAACTGCTCCATCTATAGTATCCATGTTACTAGATCCTTGCCATCAAACTTCCTCATATCAATCTTTGGAATATGGTTGTTCTTCCACCCAAATTTAGAGTCTCTAGAATCATGATTAAAATTCCTTTTTTTCTCATCATGAGTTTTACAGAATACCTTATCACCATTGGGAAGCATTTCTTGTAGCAACTTTGTCAAATCTTCTTTCAAACCTTCCATTTATGCTTTTAAACCATCTTTCAAACCCTCCATTTCTACTTTTAAACCATCCTTCAAACCTTCCATGTATGTTTTTAAATTGTCCATGTCCCCTTTTAGTTTTGCTTCTAAATTATCCATCTTAACATTGACCCTCCCAATTCATTTTAATTTCTCTTTGTGAGAGCGAAAATTGTTGCACTTGGTCCCGTAACTTTGATATAGCATGTTGCATTTCCTCTTCTTCATGCGTCATAGTAAAGCTTTTTGAGGGCTTAATGGGTGTATAATTTTTTTGCTTTGGAGGAATTTTGGAATCAAATAATGATATTTATGGTTCACTATGCCCTTTGAATCACTTCAGATTGATTTTTCAAACAAAAGTTATGCAAATTTAAAAATACACACCTTTTAAGAGCTTGATTTTGAGCTTGTTCATAAGGTTGACCTTGAAATTGTTGTATCTTTGTTATCTAGGCCTCTTAAGGTCTGAAATTTCACTATGTGGTAGCCCTATATGTCTTCTTTCTAACCCCAATAGTTAGACTAATATTGCATTGTTCATGGTGAAGTTATGCTAAATCTCCCAAGATGACCCGATTATGGACTAGTTTAGTATAACGAACTTGTATGGTATGCCATGTGTTACTATTTTAACCTTAGACTCTAAAAAATCATCAAAAATAGACTACATTCCATGCACTTTCAGTTACTTTTTATGAAATTCAAATCTGATGCTCGAAGAGTAAGTTATAACGATTTTCCCTGTACCCCATGTTTGAGACTGAATTCTAGAGCATGCAAAAACCCTAACTTCCTTGGACCATATCTATAAAGATATAGCTAAAAATTTTGTTAAATTGCAACAATACCTTCACCAATATTTCACCTTCACATGGTTTCAATTTCAAGGTTTGAAGCTTCGCCAAAAAAAATAAAAAATTATAGCAAAAATGCCACAATGACCCGTTTGAAGCAACAAAACCCTAGGATCAAGAACTTTGATACCAAATGTTATGTATCCAGATAAAAAATAGCACATAAACATAAGAAAATATAGATCAACGACTAGATAATAAGCCCATTCGAGGGGAAAACCTCACTTTATATCACATAAATGAACAATTCTTAGATGATTCAAATGACAAAACCTCCTTGGAGTCTAAAGGGTCAAAATATAATTATGGCCTACATAACAATAATAAGGTAAGTGCACAACAATAATAATAGTGGGCTTCCATGGGGCGCAACAACAACAATATGGGGGCTAAACTAGTATTATAGGGACCTAACAAAGTTGTAGAAAGAAAAAACATATTAGTGCAAGAAATAACAAGAACTGTGTTATTAGAGGCCAAATTAATAAATAAGTTTTAGAGAGAAGCAATTGTTGCAACGATGTACATCACGAATAGAGCACAACTCCAATTTAACAACGAAAAGACACCATATGAGCTATGGAAAGGTAGGCCAGCCAAGTTAAATATTTCATAATTTTTGGGAGCAAATGTTACATGAAGATAGATTATGACAAACTAGGAAAATTTGATTCCAGAGTCTATAAGGGAATCTTCCTTGGATATTCAATAAGAAGTAAAGCTTACAAATGCTACAAAAAAGACTACACATAGTTGTGGAAAGTGTTGTATCTTTGAAGATAGTTCTAGGCTTGGGAATTGTGCCAAAGCATCTACGTGAGGGGTTTAATTTACGATGGATGACCAGTGATTCAAACTAGTAACACTTGTATAATCCAAAAACTTCTAAGATTTTCAAAGTGCTTATTTTCACTCCCAACAACATATAATCCTTCAATTGATTATGACAAAGGAAAGAAGAAGATATATGATAATTAAGCATTCATCCTGAATACTCTATTTATCATATATAGTAGATGTGTGTAGAGAAATTTTTACAGCCAACACATACACATTTAAGAGATGACAGGAGGCAACAAATAGGAATGCAAAGGTACTAATTTAAACAACTTGTTTAATTAGCTAGTCTCAGTGATGATGATAACTTTGCAGTGGGTTGTCATGGAAGTTAATACTTAACTTAGCCTTACCCTAACTCCTATATTACCTTGAACATATGATAAAAAATAGAAATGAATATACTAGAAAAACTCACATGAACACAATTGTTGTTAAAACTGAAGTCAGAATCCTTTGATTATCTTCAAAAACTTCCAGAAAAGTATAATGATGTTTCTTGGCTTTCTCAAAGGTTCAACCCTTCTTACTTCAAATTACAATGTATATATAGAGTGTAATTCAAAAATATCTAATTTGATACAATCCTTTACAAAATATAAAGTTTTATCCAAAATGATTTGGATATATCTAATTAATACAATTCAAAAATAGAAATCTAAAATTGATTCTATAGAAACAACACACTATTCGAGGATGTTGTTTGCAATTGTTGCCTTGAAATATGTTTATGCTCTTTGTGCTCTTGTCTTTGTTGTACTGATACCTGGAAAATTGCATTATGTTCTTGCTTTTTCTGTGCTGCTACCTGAAATTTTGCATTCAGTTCACTCAAGAAGTTCAAGGAACTTATCCCATTTTTCATCATCTGGACATGAAAATTTAATTACCTTCATGTAGGCTTCATCCACTTCGGTATAATTCTCAAAAGTTGGCTTGGTAATAAATAAATGATGGACCTCATGCAAGATAAATAAATCATACTCTAGACCTTCTAGAAGCTTTACCACTTATGATCCCTTTTACCTTAGCAAATTTTAACTTATTTGTTGCTATGTCATGTAATTTATATTGGTAATTTTCTAGTGGAATCAATTGGCCACGAGAATCTCTTAAGGATGGAAGTCCTTTTTGCTGAGGATAGAAAATTTTCTGTGGAACTTCTTGATTTGAACCTCCAAGTTTTGACATTCATTTTCCAGCTGCAACATTAAGTTTCTCTTTATCAATACCTTTCTGCCTTTTAGGACCGTGTTTGTCTTGTCTTCAATTCTTAAAATCTTCAAGCTCACCTTTGGTTTTTGAGTTTATCACTTTGATAATCCTTGTTGCTTCTTCTGGTTTATGGCCTAATTCTTCTTTGATTTATGTTATGGTTGCTTTTGCTTTTTGTACCAGTTCAAAAATTATTTCAATAGATGTCCACAACTCTAAAATGGTTGAATTGATGTGAATCTAGATTTTTTCTTTTGCTTCAGATAAGGTCTATGCCTTGATTTATTCATTTGTGTACTTTTCAAGTTGTTTAGTTAGCTTGAAATTCTTCTGCACCTCTGAGATATATGCATTATCTTCCTTAAGTTTATTTTCTTCCATTCTCTGCAGTGATGCCTTTAATTTCTCTATTTCAACATTTCTTAAGGACAAATCTCCCATAGCCTTTGATAACTTTTCAGTGGCTTCTTCACTAGTTGATTCTATTTGCACTACAGAAGTTCCTACGTTAATTTGTTGTTCCTTCTCTTTTAAGATATTTTCCATATCTGCCTCCATTTTATAAATCTAAATATTCTATTCAACAATCATCTACATCATATTTTATTTTTCTTTCTCTAGTTGCCCCACTTCCTGGGTTTGAGGATGTTTTGTTGTTGGTAATTTTAGTTGCTTTCTTAATGCTTGAATATCTACATTCTTGTTTTTTGTGATTTCTTCAGCAACCTTAACATCATTAGGATTTAATCCTAATGTTATTACCAGCTATTCTAATCCTTTTATTTTTATTTCATTAGCTAAGGAAGACATCTTTTCTAGCTCAAGCTGAGAATGGATGTTGTTTAAATAAGCCTACAATTTTGATGTTTCCATGGCAGAACTTGTTAATTAGGAATATATCATCTCATCTGTCTGCTTATGAAGATCAATTTGATCTATTGGATGAAACTACTTTGTATCAAAAGAAAATACAGAAGGCTTGTAGTCCTCTGCACTTCTAGGGACTGGAACCTTTAGCTCAAGAAATGCCAATTGGAACTGCCCACTATCAGGGTCAAGTACAGACAGTAATTTGGATTGAGTGGTAGAAGATTGTTTCGAAAAATCAAAATATGTTGAAGTTTTAAATGCTTCATTCTTCTTCTTCATTTCTCTAAATCTTGCAAAAATACTCTATTGTTCTGAAGAAGGAGAAGCAGGGGAATCTAGAACTATTTCTTTAACTTGTTGTAGAGAATACACAGACTTGCTTGATAATGCCACTGTAGTATATTCCTCTAGATTCCTGACCTCTCAATATTCTTCTTTTACATTCATTGTTTTTCTCCTTTTGAAAACTTTAAATTCCATTGGTCTAAAACCTGAACCTGTAGGAGACATACTCTCACTTGGCCTTTTTAATTCTTTTTCCCTTAATCTTGGGGTCTCTAGAGCTGTCTGACTGGAAATTTGCTCCTCAACCTCTTGCAAGGTGTTTTCTTCCCATACCTCCTAATTTGCATACTGCTCATTTTCTGGTTTTGATATATGGGTATAAGGAGTTGGGTATAAGGAGCTGACTTATGTTCAACTCTGATGGATGAAATTACTCCTAGAGGGTCATAAGGCCAACTAAAACGTAACTTTAATTTCATATGTTTTAATAAATTGTCAACTTTCTTTTATGCTACTCTGGTATTAACTATGAATGGACCAACTTATGCTTTTAACTTAAATTGGGCCTTTTGCTTCTTGGACACAAAATGAATTTCATCCATGTTCATCTCTACCTAATAAATTCAAGAGCAAAAATTCTCATAGGCATGAAAACTGGCAGTTTATATCGGGGCAATTCACAACCATAAACTCAAATTCTTGTAAAATTTTGGTAAAGATACCAATCTCCTACTTTTGATTGCTGACTGAGATGTAAGATCTTTTTATTTTTGTGGATATCCTTGGAACTGCATCACTGCTAAGGAGACACAATGACATATATAAAAATTGTTTTACAAAATCACTGAAAGAATATTCCTCTAAATTTTTTTTGACTAAAGAAGTCAAGTGGATAACAAACTGTGGTCTTCCATGTGAATCCAACTTCTGCAATGGAATTTTTAATCTCTCTAACTAGTGGTACAAGAATAGATATACCAAGATTGATTGATGCTTAAAAGACCCTTCAACACTAAATTTTAGAAATTGTTCATGAATAACATATGATAAAAACTGGCTAAAATTAAAAAGGACTGAGGGCTTTTTGCTAGATGAAAACACTAGAAAAAATCCTAAAATCACTTCATCAACCCATTGATCATTTTGGTAACCTAAAAGACAACAAACCATGGAAACAACCTATCTGGAAATTTTTGGAAAGATAGCAGAAGAATATGGTGGATTGGTTCGAGGCAATTCTGAATTTTCAGGTAGGAAGGACTCGAAAATATGAGCTCGCTGCTAAAAGGTAAGTTTTTGATAAATTTCCATCAAGGAATCAACTAAAAAAAGGATGAAGAGAACTCTAAGGGTTTATCTGCAAAGCTTGACAAATTGACTCTGGGGTTATGGAAAACAAAATCTCATTGTTTTGAGAAACTATGGCTCTTTGACTTGGTAGGTAGCGAATTTCGCACCAGGTTACAAATTCATGGAAATAATGGGTTTGAGGGAAATAAAATTGGGGTAACATGGACTCCCATAAATAGAATTCATCACTAGCATCTTCAAATTTTTGAAATTCCCAATTATGAAGCTCATAAAGATCAAACTCACAATCAGTATCTATGATTTTAAATTGGGTATCAACCAAGGGCTATTCATTTATATTGGGTGCAAGGGGTAGAATTAGTCTTTCAATGGTTACTTTAGATTTACCATTTTGACTGGCCATTTGGAAATTAACAAGGACATTGAATGCTTGAAAGAGAATACCTAGTGAATTGGCGACTGGTTGCACTGGTTATCTATTTCAATTTGTTGATTTGATGTCACTAAGTATTTTGGTGAAGAATGGCATATTGAAGTACAATGAACTTAGTAGAAGTCGATTTGGATTTATCAACGAGTTTAAAATGTAGTTTGTTTGAATAATTGTTATTGGCGCATCCATAATTAATTATTGGACCGTTGATGGGATATAATTAAATAATCCAACGATTAAATGTGCTAAATTATCGGGCAATGTGGCAGATGTTACTTTGTTGAAAATGGTGGCAGCAGGAAAAAATGGCGGGAGTGATAGCAGAGGGCGGAGACAGTTTGTTGGGGCGGGGGGAACAGGGTATTTGCGATAAGCAGTTTATGGAGGGGGGTGGGGGGTCCCATAATCGTTGGGAGGCTGACACGTTGCATCGATGGTAAAGGGAATAACATTTTGCAGACCCCCTCCACTTTTTTAACCATCGAGAGTGTGGGGGGTCTCGCAATTGTTTATAACTGTTGTTGTGAGCGTAGTTGATCTAGAGCGTCCGAAGCTTCCCGTACGATATTTCTTCGGCGACATTTTTAATTTTTTAAAATAAAAATAAACTATTTAAATACAAGATTCGCACCAAAATGAATCTAAAGCGCCATTTAACCTAGCTCGTTTTATTACAAAGTGCATGAGAAATTTACCTTTGTTTTTATTTTAAAATATACAATTTAAAAGATAAATTGTATAGACAAAAGAAGTTACAACAAAAAGTATTGATGTAAGAATAGACGGAGCATGGCCAGAGAAATAAGCAGAACAGACAAGTGAGAATTTAGAAGGGACCATCTAAATGGATCAAGGAAAGATTACTACAAAGGAAGAACAAGAAGAAGAAGCACAACAAATTTGGGCAAAAACATCACCTAGAGAATCAAATCATTGGATAAGTTGATGAAAGGATACAAACCGAAAGAAGAATGACCAATGCACTAGGAAAATGCAATTTTGCTTTGCTATCCAAAATAGAGCCAAAGGTCGGGGGATGTGAACAGAGGGTTTCGGAACGGATGCGAGACGAGGGTTTCGCAGGCGAGAGTTCAGCCAAAGGAAGGAAGATCGGGGGCTAAGGGTAGAGCCAACACATCAGGAAGATCCTCGGGCGCGGACCTCATAATCACAGATATCTGGAGAAGAAGAAAAACGAAAAACTAAGGAGCACGGGATAATCAAAGGGCAAGTTTTGACTGAAAAATGGGAACGGAGCAGGGGAGGGGAGAGATCCCCTCCTATAAGGCAGTAATAACGGGTGAAGCGAGAAAGGAACGGCAGAAGGAAGGAGATCGAACAAATGAAGGTGAAACCTCAGCAGCGGGAGCGCAAAGGGGAACAGGAGTAGCAAGTAAATGTTTGCTGAGGGCAACGAACAAACCCAGGTTTGTAATCCCGCCCAATAGATTAGAGAACTATAGAAGTTACATGAGAGATTACGCTTTGATCTGTAAGTTCGTAGGATATTGGCCAGCAGAGAAAGATCTACTTAGATGGATCCAACAGAGGTGGAAACCAAAAGGTCATGTGGAAGTAAAGTTGGGAGCGAAAGGATTTTTTACAGTAATATTTTCCAATCTAGAAGACAGGGAAAGGATCTTTGAGGAAGGACCCTACTTCATGAACAATGCTGGTCTATTCATGAGGGAATGGGTAGAATGCTATAACCCAGAGAAGGAAAGAATGTTAGCTGCCCCGATATGGATTAGACTCTTCGGCCTACCAACAGAATTCTGGGACCCAGAGATCCTTAAGGGCATAGGAAATGCAATAGGATCGTTTGTGAAAGTGGCAGAGTCGACGAAGAGGGGAAGATATACAACATATGCTAGAATATGCACGTACATGAACATCACAGAGCCGCTTCCAGACACAATAGAATTGGAATATCATGACGAGATCTGGCACCAATCAATTGATTATGAACATATCCCATTTCGTTGCAGAAGATGCCATGAGTATGGCCATCTATATCGAGAATGTCCCATTACAATAGCAGAAAAGGAAAGAGAAGCAGAAAACGAGAGAAGAAATGCAACAAGGAATACAGGAGAAGAGGAAGAGGACTTCAGAGAAGTGCAAAGGAAGAAAAAGAGAGGAAACAACAAGACACAGACGGGGAAGCAAAAAGGAGCCCATAGCACAGAATCCCAAAACAAGTTTCAAATTCTACAGGAGGACGAAGCAGAAATAGAGACAAATGAGGAAGAGGAATTAGAAGGAATGGAAGCAATGAAAGAAAATGAAGACAAAGAGATAGAGCAAATGAATAAGGATCAAGAGAGGGCAGAAAGCCCAAGAGAAAGCCAAGAGGATCAAAGAGAAATGGAAATAGACCCACAAAAAACAAAAGGGGAAGAAGAGGAACAAGTTATGGCGAAGCTTCTGCAGGAATGGAAGAGGCTCGATGAAAGATTTATCCCAGAGGAGCAGAAACAGAGATATAAAGAAGCTTTCCAAAGATATAAAGAGAAAAAGGGAATAATGGAAGATAGAGAAGATGGGAAAATGGCGAAGCAGGAAGCACAAAATATAGGAGTGAGCAGTATTGGCAAGGGAGGCAAAAAAAGAGGTAGAAGAACAATGAGTGAAACAATTCAAGAAGTTGGAGAGATGCTAGTTAATTCAGGAAGAGTGATACCTCTCTCAGAGGTATTCCAATCCCCTCCGAAACTGTTACGATGATAATTACAAGCTGGAACATAAGAGGCCTCAATAGCAGAGGCAAACAGAGGTATTTGAATGACAGACTGAAAAAAGAAAAGCCTAGCATAATGATAGTACAGGAAACAAAAATAAGTACTGAGAAAATGAGAGACCTCCTGAACAGAAACAAGAACAGATATGAAATGATGGGACAGGATGCGATCGGGAGCGCAGGAGGCCTGGTAATAATTTGGAACCCTGAAGAAATTCAATTTAGCAATTGGATAAGCTTCCCAAGAATACTAACAGGGACAACAAGGATAATAGGAACTACGGAGGAGGTTATAATAACAGGAGTATATGGGCCGCATATCCAAGGAGAAAAGGAACACTTTTTGCAAAATCTAAAAGCATTGAGAAGTCTAATCCCAGAGAAACAATGGATTGTAGGAGGGGATTTCAATCTGATTAAAACCTCAGCGGAAAAAAGAGGAGGACTAAGGAGAATGGATAAAGCAATGGAACAGTTCGGAGATTTGATAAGGGAGCAGAGACTGATCGATATTCAAACCATTAATGGAAACCACACTTGGAATAACCGCAGAGGGGGAGTTAATCAAATTGCATCTCGACTTGACAGATTCTTAATCTCCGAACAAATAATGATGAAAGATGTATTCATAGAAGCCACAATTCTACTGGTAACAGGATCGGACCACTGGCCGATTAAAATGGAAATAGATCTAAAGCAAAGACCTCCCAACAAACCCTTCAGATTCGAAGCCTTCTGGTTAAGAAATGAAGGACTGGTAGAGAAAATTGAAGAATGGTGGAGGACGAGTGATCAGAGAGGAAGAAATAAGATGCACACCTTTCAACTCAAACTGAAGGAGATGAAGGATAAATTAAAAAAATGGAATAAAGAAGAATTTGGTAATATTCTAGAAGAAAAAAAGAGACTGGAGCAGAGAATGGAAGAGCTGCAGCAGATGAATATCCTAGAAGGTATTCAGGAAGAAAGAACAAAGGAAGAGGGAATTATATTGAACCAGCTAGAAGAAAGAAGGAAACAAGAAGAGATTTTATGGAGACAAAAGTCAAGGGTTCAATGGCTCAAAGAAGGTGAAAGGAATACTAAGTTCTTCCATAAAGCGATGGTACAACATAGACAAAGAAACCGAATCTTCTCAATAAAAATCAAGAAGGTCAGAGAGTCCTCCAGCACGAAGAAATTGAAAAAGTACTGGTCAATCATTTCAAGAATCTATTAAAGGAATCTCACGATAATAGATCAGAAGCCATAACTAAGATAAGTAGGGAGATCCCAAAACTGGTAACCAGAGATCAGAATTTGGCCCTAATGAGGAAAGTTACGATGGAAGAAGTGGAGGATATAGTCAGGAACATGAAAAGGAATAAAGCTCCCGGGCCGGATGGGTATACAGTAGAATTCTTTCAAGCAGGGTGGCATTTTCTCGCTGAGGAAGTCTTAGAAGTGGTGGAGGAAACTAGAATAAATCAAAGAATATGGCCAGGAATAAACTCAACCCTACTGACCCTGATTCCTAAAACTAATCAAACGGATCAGGCCGAAGGCTTTCGCCCTATAGCCTTATGCAACGCTATTTACAAGATAATAGCATCAGTGGTGGCTCAAAGGCTGAAATCGATTCTACCAAGCATAATCTCCCCAGAGAAAACTGGGTTCATAGAAGGAAGACAGATCCTGGATGGGTTAGTGGTGGCCCAGGAAGTAATCCACACTTTGAAAATGAAGAAAGAAAAATGAATGCTGATAAAATTAGACCTATCAAAAGCTTATGATAGGTTAAGCTGGAATTATCTTGAAACTATCCTCAAAGCATTTGGATTCTGTGACAGATGGGTGAAATGGGTCTTAAGCATGATCTCCACCCCGAATTTCTCTATCTTGCTGAATGGAGCGCCATCAAAGACATTTAATGCTACAAGAGGACTTAGACAAGGGGACCCCCTATCCCCCTTCCTCTTCATAATAGCAGCAGAAGGATTAGGTAGATACTTCAAAAAAGAATTAAGAGAAAGGAAAATCCAAGGCCTGAGACTATGGGGTAATCAAACTACAATCACCCACCAACAGTTCGTGGATGATATCATGATATATTGCAAAGCATCCATGAAGGAGGTGAGAAGAATAAAGAAAATTTTAGAGGTATTTATGGAAGGCTCAGGCATGGAGGTAAACAATGAAAAATCAAGAACTTTCTTCTTTAATACGGTGGAGCCCATTAAAAACCATTTAACCAGGATCTTGGGTTACAGGAAAGGGGATCTCCCTACAAAGTACTTAGGAACGATGCTAGACTCCTCATCCCTCAAAATAGGAAACTGGAAGAACACCCTGGAAAAGATCATGAAAAGACTAGAAAATTGGACTTTTCGTACTCTGAACTTGGCAGCAAGGGTTGTTTTGCTTAAATCCACCATTCAGGCGATCCCGATATACCCCTTATCAGTGATGGCAGCTCCAAAAGGAATATGCAATAAGCTGGTAGAGATTTACAAAAAATTTCTGTGGGGAGGACCCAAGCAACAAAAGAAATGGGCCCTCTGTTCTTGGGACAGCCTAACCAAACCAAAAGAAAAAGGAGGTCTCAGTCTGAGAGACCCTTGGACCCTAAATCAAGTGCTAGCAGCTAAGTTAAGATGGAGATGGATGCAAGGGGGGCAGGACCTGTGGAAAGAGATCTGGACATCAAAATATAATATGCCAGTCACTCCGGAAGAAATACTAAGGAAGCAAGAAGCACCTCGAGGATCAGACATATGGAACCTAACCATCCAAAACAGGGAATTAATTGATGGGCATATTTTTTGGGAAATCAGAGGAGGCCAGATCGCGAGATTTTGGGAGGAAGCCTGGCAACAGAGGGAGAAAATGTTAGATCTACAAGGAATGCAAGAAATCTACAGAATAGGTATGGACAGAGACCTCATTAGGGTTAAATATTATTGGACAGAAGAAAGAGGGAATGTAGAATGGAGGGAATGGAAACCTATGGATGAATGGAATAGGGATGCAACAGAGGATCAAAAAATTATATTTAGTAAAGAATTAGATTCCAGGAAAATAAAAAAGAGAGGAGGCAGCGACATCCTTCGATGGGGCAAGGAAACAAAAGGAGCGTTCACCATAAGGGAAGCCTATAAAGTCAAGATACAGCAAGAGCAGGGGGAGGCCGAAGAGCAGAAGTGGAGGAAGATATGGAGAAATAAATGGTGGCCGAAGATCAAAATGTTCGTTTGGCTGGTAGGAAGGAAACACATCTTAACATGGGATCGAATTCAAAAAAGAGGCTTCTCAGGTCCTTCAAGATGCAGCCTTTGTCATCTAGACGAAGAAGACCAGGAACACCTTCTCAATGGATGCAGCGCGGCCCAATTCCAATGGGAAAAGACGAGAAACTTATTCTCGACCACGGAACGAAATCCACAGGATATAATTCAAACCCTATGTGATTGGGGAGAAGGGAAGTTTAAAAGCAAGATTGTAAGAAGAGCCTGGAGCTTGACAGCAGGCTTCAACGTATGGAATCTTTGGAAAGAGAGAAATAGTAGAATCTTTAAGGGGAAATCTTCAGACCCGGAAGAAGTCTGGAAAAGAACCCTAAGACAAATCAGAGAATCAATCCTAGCAGAAAATTGGGCAGAAGAAGATTGGAAGACATCTGAAGCAGAAACTGAAATCCTAAAAAGGCTGAATTTGGATCAAGGGATGATCTATCATCAAAAAGCGAAGCAGCACCAACCTATAGCAGGCCAAAGTCACTCAATCTATCAAAAACCTCTGGAAGGGTTTATCAAACTCAATTTCGACGGGGCAGCAAAGGGGAACCCAGGTCCAGCTGGATTTGGAGGAGTCTTCAGAAACAGACAAGGAGAGGTAGAATGGATCTATGCAGAACACGGAGGAACAATGACTAATAACGAAGCGGAATTTATGGCAGTGTATCAGGGGCTCAAAATCGCCATAAGGAATGGATATAGGAAGATCGAAATCGAAGGGGATTCAGCCCTGGTCATCAGTACCATAAGGAAATTAATCCAAGGGAAACAGTGGGAGAAGGTAGTTAAAAGCTGGAGGACAGCGAGTATAGTCCAAGAAATCGAGGAAACTTTGAAAGGGATTGAATACAAGATCACCTCTCATGTAAGAAGAGAAGGAAATAAGCCCGCGGACTGCTTGGCCAATTGGGGAAGTAAAGAATCATTGGCGAAAGTGGATGACAACTGGTCCAATCAAGCAGCGATGGCAAGATGGGACGGCTTAAAACAGCTCATAAACAACGATAACCATGACTCAGCATAAAGGTAATCAAAATTTCGCATGGAGAGGGCGAAGGAGAATAAGGCAGGCTCATGCAGCAGCGAAGACAGGACAGAAGGACGGCGACCTTAAATCCCTATCATTAGCATTTAATGATCATTCAGATCAGTAGGGACGTGGCCCAAAGCGAAAACCGGACATCACTGCAGGAACCATCATTCAAAGCGTAAGGGAGATAAGAAGTGGAGAGCAAACCCATCATAAGCGAAAAGGAGGCGAGAAGCTTATAAGGCAGAACAGGAGGAGAATGACAGGCAACAAGAATTCGAAGAAGGTGGCGAGAGAAGGGGAGATTTGGCAGAGGAATCATAATCAACGCCTCAACCGCACCAAAATGGTTGAGAGAAGGGATAATACAGTCCAGGCAGAGAGGGAGGCAGTAGGCGACAGGCACTTTGAACGGGGCCGTGTCAAAATTGAAATAGAAAGCTCAGACGAAATGGAGCATAGCCAGGGGGAGGCTTCAGGGGCAAGCATTTCGAAACAGGGCAAAGCAGCAAAGGAATTAAAACGAGGCAGAAAAGGTGGGAGATGGAAGACACATGAACAGAGAGGAAGAGGTCGACCCCGACAACCAACCATCAACGAGGAGGGTAATCAGGCGCAAAGAAGATGGAAAAGGGGAAAGACATCAATTAGCATGGCGGTGCATGAAGCTGAATAGGCTTACAACTTGGAGACAAATCTGGACATAAGGAAAATCATTGATGCCATGGAGGACAGGGTATTAGAGGAACCGTCCGACCCGGAGATGGATGAATGGGCCTCGCAGCTGCCGGACCCTGGTAACACGCGGGGCAGATTAACCTTGTACCGTCGCGCGCTTCACACTTACTGGGTGCTGAAGCACCTCTTGGCAAAAGCCATGGAGCAAGTCGCGGCCGAGATGGTGGAAATGGCGCAGGAAACGGCGGCAGCGAAAAAGGAGGTGGCGAACGTGGAAGGGCTGCTGCGACAACAGAACGAGCAACTCAAGGAAATCCAAGAGATGCTGAAGGAGCTGGGGAAGACCAACGACAGCAGCAAATCCGGAAGAGGAAATGCGGCGAATTGAGAGGCCTGTTATCTGTTTTCTTTTGAATGTAGAATGATACTGCTTGGTTTTTGAATATGAGTTTGTATGCCTTAGCAGTAGTAGTTAATCTAGATCTGTTAGCAGTAATGGGACAAAATAGTTTTTTGGATAAACCTGGAGAGATAGGGCTTAATGTCCTTCAAAGTTTTTTGACATTTTCAGCATGAAAAACTTTATTGACTGTCTGATGAATTGGAGCCAACAGATCCGGTTTCCCAGTTGGGCGGATTGAGGCTCCTATGGTTGTACTTCTAATTTTGATGTAGATAATAGAAATGCCGTAGCTTACAAAAAAAATAAAAAAAAATAGAGCCAAAGGTCCCCTCCTTGCCCACAAAAAACTATAATTATGATTGTTGCATGCAAGGTAGTCGACCCCTCATGCAATTGGATTACTAAATGACCTGGAATTACCTGCTCAGCAGGAGGGAATGTTTGTATGGCTAATTTTTATATTGTGTGTATTGTTTCTATGTCGTGTCGATCTTATATGGTATTTTATTGCTTCGAATGGGAATGTATGGAACAATTTGGGTCAGTTGTCTTTTATGGAAGGATTGTCCACCCAATGGAAATGGTTGTCTTTGTGATTGGATGGACTGGCTTCTGAAAGTCTCTTTTATCTCGTCGTCCCTAGTTTTATATCGTTCTGGTGTGTTTATCTATGGGAATTGGCTCGAGGAGTCGGTCTGTAGCACCTCCCTTCTGTGGAGACAGACCATCCCTGGTTTCTTTTTGTCAAGTGATATGTCTAAGCCCGAGGTGTTGGTGATTGGCAACGAGCGACGTTGGTGGTTGGCCCTCTCAACCTATTATGTTTTTTCATGGCCCAGCCTAATGTAATTTTCTTCCTGCTCTTTTCATCTATATATGTGTCAGGTATAATTAGTTTGGGGTCACACTTAGCTTGCATGTCGTTGGTATTTTCTTGGTCAGTGGCTTGGTCAGTTCGGGTGGATGGGTATACTCTGTTGGAGTGGTGGTTGATAGATATGGCTCAACCATCTTTGGGTGTTGGTCGGTTGGGAATTGGGAGTCAGGGTTGCAGTTGAAATGTTGGAATTTGAGGTGCACGGAGCTCCTCCTCCTCGCAGCCATTGAGACGGAGTGGAAGAAAATATTATGCCGAGCATATCAATGTAGCGGCCCAAGCTTATAATATAGTTACTCCTACTCAGTTAAAGCAATTAATTGCGTCATGGGAGGCAGACCTCAACCAGCGGGTTGAGAATGAAGTGCAGCTTGAGGATTGGCATTTACTGGTTCCTGATCCCAACCATACCCGAGGTAGGCTCACTCAGTATAAATAGACAGTGCACCTTTACTGGATGATGAAGAGTATTGTGGCATGAGATATTATGAATTCTACAATTTCCATTAAATCTGATCCCGGTTTCCAGGAAATTTGGAAAGAATTTCAAATACAACAGCAAAATGTTCGTCTTGGTCGTATTGAGAAACACATTTCGTGCCTTCCTCAATCAGAATTACCGGGTTCTAACATTAATGACCTAGCTCCGGTGGAGTCCTCTAATGAGTAGTAGTGAGCAACTTCTTTTTTGTTTATTTTGATGATGTATATGTCAGTTAGTAGTACTTATGTTAACATGTTAAGGGTGAATTGGTTTATAGACATACAATCCTATAAGGCTTTGTGTCATAGACTTAAATTCTCATATTTTGGATGACATATAATGTGGTTTGATGGAAAACAGACCTGGTTTCCCACTAGGTAGGTTGAGGCCACGAAACGTCTTTCATGGATGTAACCTGCTTTTTGCAAATGAATGAATGAAAGGTCCTACCGAACTTACAAAAAAAATAGAGCCAAAGGATTTTTTAGAAGCCAGTAAGGACCAACATTGGGTGAATGTTATGGAACTAAGAATTGAATCAGATTGAGAAAAATGAAACATGGGAACTTGTTCCACGATCAAAAGATAAAAAACATGATTGGGACTAAGTGGGTATTCAAGAAAAAGATGAATGAAGAAGGACAACTTATTAGAAATAAAGCAAGACTTATTTGTAAGGGTTATGCACAAATTGAAGGAATTGACTTCAAAGAAACTTTTGCTCCAATTTCTAGATTAGAAGTGATAAGAATGTTTTTAGCATTTGCATGTTCAAAAGGCTTAAAATTTTATCAGTTGGATGCTAAATCAACCTTTCTAAATGGAGACTTGAAGGAGGAAGTATACATCGAACAACCAAAAGGTTTTGACTTGTCCAAAAATAAAGATTGTGTGAAAATTGAAGAAAGCTCTTTATGGGTTAAAGTAAGTTTCAAGCTAGGTATGTTAGGTTAAACCAATATCTTCAACAACAAGGTTTCAAAAGAGTAGTCACTGACAATAATTTATACATCAAGATGGAAAAGGACAATTTATTGATTACACTTGTATATGTGGATGATCTTATTTTTG
The DNA here is from genome assembly GCA_031772625.1 of Pinus tabuliformis. Lineage (NCBI taxonomy): Eukaryota > Viridiplantae > Streptophyta > Pinopsida > Pinales > Pinaceae > Pinus > Pinus tabuliformis. The sequence goes on along the minus strand of CM062808.1, from coordinate 29,000,382 downwards.
GAAGCAATAACGATGATATGAGTCACGACTTTGCTCAGGAATGTCAATGATTGGAGAATTGTCTTTCTTCCTTGATTACAGGTTTCTCAAACCAACAAAGGAATATTCATTGCCCAAACCAAATACTTCAAGTAGATGCTCAAGAAGTTTGGAATGGAAGAATGTGCACTAGTAAACACCCCTATGAATACCATATACAAGTCAAGCAAGGATTATGAATCTACTGAAGTCAATTACACACTTTACAGATCTATGATCAGAAGCCTACTATACTTGATAGCTTCGAAACCAGACATTATGCAGGCAATTGAAATGGTTGCAAGGTTTCAGTCGACCCCAAAGGAATCACATATGCAAGTAGTAAAGAGGTTATTTTGATACTTAAAAGGCATGCTCAAATTTGGGCTTTGGCATCCCAAGTGTACATATTTCACATCAACAACATAGACATGTGTTGATTGGGTAGGTATCATTGATGATAGAGAAAACACTAGTGGGAGTGCATTTTTCTTGGGAGATTGCCTTATATCTTGGTCAAGAATAAAGCAATCATCAATTTCTCTTTCTACAATTGACGCCGAATACATAACAACAATTACCCTAATTCTCTGGATGAAACAAACTTTACAGGACATGAAAGTGGAATATGATCAACCAATTGTTGTTTTCTGCAAAAACACTAATGTAGTCAATATCTCAAAAAATCCCAACATGCACTAAAAAATAAAGAATATTCCAATCAAGTATCATTTCCTTAAAGAACAAGTTGTCGAGAAAAATGTCAAGATGGAATATATTCGCACCAAAAAATAGATTGTTAACATTTTTACCAAACCTTTGCCCAGAGAAACTTTTGAATATCTCATGTAGAAGATGTGAGTGATCTCTCCTTTATTTCTATAAACAGAGCTCAAAATCAGGGGGATCACACTTAGCTATTAATCTTAAAGGGGGAGAGAATGAAGATAGGGGGAGCAATCGTCGGAAGAAGCAGATATCAAAGTATTGGCATCAATAACAAAGGGGGAGATTGTTGAAAATGGTTTTTATTAATATCAAAGGCTACCCAAATGAAAGAGGAAATTACATAGTCAAATAGCATATTTCAAGACCTTTCCAACGGTATATAGCACTCCCTCTAATTCCATAGGAATGAGGAGTTATGAAATATTTTGTCAGGATGACCCAACCAAAGTACAAGCATGCCCCAAATTACTCCAATTACCTAGCTCAAATGGGATCATAAGATATATGGTTGGAAAGCTTATTTTGAGACCTTCCCAACAATATATGACACACCTTCTAACTCCTTGTAATTGAGGAGAAATTCATTTTTTAATATTCACTATACATTATGCTAGTTGCACCAGTCGGCTCAGTGAGTGGACAAGTTGGCCCTACCCCAATGTCCAAACACACTATAAATAGGCGTGAGAAGGATAATTTCAAACTATTTTGAATAAAAATTTGGTTTTGTGTTTAGAAGAGCAAAGGAGCAGGTCTTAAGTTCATACCTCATGAACTAAGAAGAAGTGAAGTCAAGTCAAGTTGAAAAAACTTTATGTGGAAGGGTTTTTTGCATTGTTCTTGGGAAGGATTTTTGGTTGAATTCAGGTTGGAGCTTGCAATTAATGTAAGTTGGTGCGTATTGAGAATTGGTGTCCTCATATTCTTGACAAGTTGGAGCCTGAAATTTTTGTAAGTTGGTGCTAAAAGGGGATTAATGTCCTCATAAGAGATTGTAATAAATTAAAGATTGTTTTCAAGTATTTCTTCTTCAAATTTTGATTTGCACTGTAATATATGCGTTGATTGTGGATGAGTGATTATGTGACGTGAATTTAGTTTCAAGATTAACTAAGTGAAAAATTGTCAAAAGTAACAAAATATTGATTCACCCCCCTCTTCGTATTTCTAATAATGGAAGATTTAGCTTGATTCAACAACTTGGTTTGTGATGCCAATAAATGATTTACGCCTACTTCCTTACGTGAAAGGAACAACAAATGTCTATTTTAGCTCATGAAAGCAACCCTCTTCGACATTAAAGCAGTGAAACTCATCTTAATGCTAATTCTATGATACACTACCATTTTGATCTTGAACTATACTACTTTCCTTCCCTCTATCACCATCATTGCTATTAAAAAATCCCCATGGTGTATCACCATAACTCTGCAATAAACATCATGTCCCTCTAGTAGCATGAATGAGTAGACCTAAACAAAGGACATATATCCATTTCTACACGTCATATTTGGTTTGGACATCCTATCCTATGGTTACATGAGTCATGAGGTTGAAGCCGAGAATGCCAAGGAGGAGCAACAAAAAGATGGGTGTTGCCAAAGAAGTGGCACTAGACATGGAGAAAACACTCCAACCAAGTACCATGACACATGGATCACACTAATGTATCTCATGTGCAACTAGGATGAACCATATTTATCATTGTTGAAAAAATACCTACTCACTCCATAATGAGGAGGAGGGGGTATTTCTATATGTGACCATGCCCAAAAAAGTTGTATAATTAATCCATTTAAACCTCAATTTGGTTGTCAATTTTGAGAAAACAATTTTTACTTTACACTATTTCATATTCTTCGGATTTGTGTGAACTTTAAATACACATACTTGAATTTTGCAATCTCAAAGTACATATCAACCAAAGTTTAGACAAGTTTGACTAATATCTATAATAAATACCACTAATTAGAATCAATAAATTTGTATACAAATACAAAGGTCAAAATTGAAAATAGCTATCATATATATCATTAAAAAAAAAAAAACCCACTCAAATTTCATAATAATAAATATTAATATAATCTAAGGTTATACTTTAGTCATATATCAAATTATTTGACATATAAGAACCTGTTATATATAAGCATGCATAAACCATTGCACATACATGAAAAATACATATTATGTTAAGAGATCATGAAAATTGTAATCCTTATTTACGAAAAATGATTTTTTAATCAATATTTTATCTTTCAAGTTTAAATTTAGAACAACAAATTTAACTTAGTCTAAGTCAATTTTCTAACCCAGTTCTTTTTACAATAGTGTTAAGATTTATTTATTTATTATTATTATTATTTCCTGTAGGAAAACACCCATAATTTTATTCATCATGAAAAAAGTAACAAAATAACATTTTGCATGTGCTGAAAGCATTCTAGTAGATACGCCTCACGATATTTGAGTTGAAAAGAATAAAAAAAACTATAAGAAATTATAAAAGTAAACATTCGAAGTTAAGTGTGATAATAATCAATTAACTTCTCTTTTTTGCCTTTATTTTTTTACACTTTCTGCCTCCCTCTGAGTTTGGTTCAATTAGAACCATTCTCAGTTCAATTCTAGTTGCCTTTGGTGGGGATTCCTTGTCTAAGTTCGAACTATCAGAAACATGTCCCCATTTTGTACTCCCCCTCCCATTTTATATATGTGACTAATTTTCTTGCGAAACTGATGCCTGGGTCTCTTGTGCTTTGATGTCATTATGTGGGAGAGATACATTTTCATGTTGGTCCTGCACATCCATTTCTGCTTGGTTTGGAGGGTTCTCCATGATTTCCTCATCTTCTTCTGCAGAGAAGTGAGGATTTGAGGGTTTCCATCCTTTTGATTTGTGGGTTTACCCCTTTTTCTTTTTTTGGGGATTTTTTTCTTGTGGACGTGAGTTCTACAGGTGACCTATCTAATAACATATATGACATCTAAATGCCATGTTCACATAATCTAATTCTTAGTTCCATTGAACGTTTTTGTGTTTCATTTGTATGCGACCAGGTAGACCTTTGTTGATGATCCAGGTGGATATTGGTGGCCACTTGCCTATTCCACCTGGGCCTCCAATTAGTTTCATCAGTTTCCTTGATTATAGCACAATTTACTATTTTTAGCAGTTTTTCGGGCCTTGAACTTCCATAGTTGTTTTGACCCCATAAATGGCATTTTTTAAGTCCGCAACAGACCCATATTCATAGGTAGGAGCCTATTGCAAATATTGTAATAATCAGAGAGAGATTTCTGATGAGGTATCGAAAGGGCCAAACAGAGATCATATGACCAAGTTACGACCATAGGAAGTTGGTTGCCCAATTAACCCCAATGGGGCCCACAAACTCTTGGCGTTTCATCTCCTAAGGTTAGGGTTTTGGTTGTTTGTGGTTTTCCTTTATTGTTCAATAATAAAAAGGCCCTTGAGCCTCTTTGTAACACAGTTCAAAGGCATGTAGCCACCACATCTTTTCTCAGAGATAAGCTACCATTGCCCAAACTAGTGTATTTCCATTATGTATGTAAGCATCTTTCAGTTCTTTGATATTAATAAAATGAAGATTTATTTCTATTACATCTCTATGTTTATGTTTATATCTATAATTTGTTTCATCCCTGCATAAGTCCAAATCAATGGTATCAGAGTGGTTTGCTCTTTTTCTGTACATGTCCCCAACGAGGCCAGGGTATAAGGAGATAAGACTCGAACTGATTGAACCTTTGCAAGACTGGCCTCATCGATCCCGACAACCTCCCATGGTGGAAGAACAGAAAGACGAGGGAGCAAGAGATCCTTTCAAAATATTGTTCGAAGAGACCCTTGAGTGACAAAGGAATGCAATGACAGACAACTTTGCCCAAATCCTTCGACGGATACCCAGAAATGACACATCTTCATCCAACAACCAATCTGGGGGCGTCACTCCCTTTAAGGTACAAGTCAACTTTGATATTCCCATATTTGAAGGCCATATAGATGTAGATGCCATAGATAAATGGCATGATAAATGGTTAAATCTGTTGGAAGGATTTTTTTCCAATAGGGAGAAGATTACTTTTGCACTCCTCAAAGTCGCCCCCCAAGTTAAGGACTAGTGGGAAACCTACTGTGAGTAGAGGGAAGAGAGGGAACCTCGCTATTTTCAACCGCTTCCACTTGGAATTATTTCTGAGACGCCATCAAGGAACAATATTATCCTGTCGAGGGCTATGAAGATAAGTACATACAATGGACTACGTTGCGGCAACAAAGGGATCGAGATGTGCATGAGTTGACGAATATTTTCCATACCTTGCGCACAAAGTTGGGTATCAAAGATTCTGAGAAACATCTGGTGCCCAAGTACTGCGATATTAGCACAAATACATTCAAGAGGAAATGGAGTTCCTGGACATCTCCTCGCTTGGTGCAACATGCTGATATGCTGCCAAGATTGAGAAAAAATTCAAGCATAAGAAGTGAGACTTTGGATCTGTGAACACAAAGCAGAGCAAAGGTGCTCCCAAGCCATAGAGCAAAAGGCAGAGCAAGGGCGCAACCCCCTAGGACATCTCCTCAAAATCGCAAGCCAATAATAATGAGAATGAGAAGAAGCACACTGACAAGTGGTGTGAGTCCATAAAACTCCCACTCACAACAAAAACAAATTTTGCGGAAAGCAAGCGCTGGTGGCTGAGCTAAAAGACTTAGGGACAAATGCATGCTTTGATTCTAAGACAGAACTTGACCAAGGAACTGACAAGGGAAAGAAAATCATTGACGCAGAATCCGCTACGACGGTAGCCACCACCAAGATCTAAAAGGCGAAACTTGAGGATCCGAAGGAGGGGGAGCAACTCTTCCACTCACAAATGTGGGTAAAGGGTTCGTCGGTGCAGTTCATCGTTGATAGTGAGAGCCATAAGAACTTGATCTTAGCCAAGGTTGTTAAGAGATTGAAGTTACCGACAATGTTGCACCCACATCCATACACCATCGATTGGCTCCACCAAGGGGCTAGATCTTTATGTTAGTAAGTAGTGTTGTCTGCCTTATAACATCAAGCCCTTTGCAGATGAGGTATTGTGCGATGTTGCCCCTTTAGAAGTATGTGATGTTTTATTAGGTCAGCCATACCTATGGAAGTGTCATGTTGTATATGAATCCATACCTCGTTATGTTATTATTACTTTAGGTCATAAATTGTATAGGATATCAGAGGTAGTGTTGCCTACCACCTTTTCTTTGATCTTTGCTAAACAATGTAGTAAGATCATTTCCCATACCAGGAAATTTGTCTTCCTTATGATTTGCCCTCAGAGCAAGAGGAATATTGTGGCCACATCCATAGCCTCCAAACATGGCTCCTTCACACGACAATGACAAATGGATGAGGTCGTAGAGGAGTACACAGACATCTTCACGTAACCCACATGGCTACCCCTACAACGTTAGGTCAAGCACTCCATCGATCTAACCTTGGGCGAGCCACTACCCAATTGATCGATCTACTAGCACTCTGTTATGGAGAATGATGAAATCAAGAGGCAGATCCAAGAGTTGTTGTAGAAAGGGCACATTAGGCCAAGTTCCTCACCCTGTGGGAGCCCGATTGTGTTGGTACAAACGAAGGATGGAACATGGAGGCTATGTATTGACTATTGGGAGCTGAATAAGATCACTATCCGGAATTGGTATCCAATTCCACAGATTGATGACCTTCTGAACCAGCTCAAGGGGGCCAAATATTTTAGGAAGATTGACTTGAAGTTTGGTTATCACAAAGTATCAATCGAATCCTCCGATGTGTGGAAGACTACCTTCAAATCCAATGAGGGCCTTTTCCAATGGATGGTCATGCCTTTCAAGTTAAGAATGCCCCCACAAACTTCATGAGGTTGATGGAAGACATCTTGTGACCTTTCCCAACTCGTTCGTGGTAGTGTGTTTGGACAACATCCTAATATTCAACTAGAGTTGGGAAGAGCACCTACACCATATTTGACAGGTCCTCCAACCCCTGCGACAACACAAATTGTGTGCTAATTTGGAGAAATACACTTTTGGTATAACCTAGGTTCAATATATTGGGTACACCATTGATGAACGAGGTGTGCATGTGGACCCAACCAAGATACAAGTTATTTGGGATTGGCCATCCCCAACCACTCTAACAGAGCTCCGCAACTTTTTGGGTCTTACCAATTTCTATCGTAGGTTCGTGTTTGGATTCTCTCATATCACTTGGCCTTTGAGTAAAGTCACCAAGGGTGGAGTGAAAGAAAAGTTCTTTTGGCCTGAATCCCAACATAAGGCATTTGATGAGTTGAAGCATAACCTTTGCTCTGCACTAATGCTCACATTATCAGACCTACAACACCCATTTGAAATTGAGAATAATGCCTTTGATTATGATATTGGTGCAGTTGTTACCCAACAGGGGCATCCGATGACATATCACAGTGAGTCACTTTCAGATATAGTTCGAAAGTATCCCACCTATGAAAAAGTGATGTATTCCATTGTGCAGGCCTACCGACAATGGAAGCATTACATTATGGGGAAGGAAATGATCATCCACATAGACCATTAGCCCCTATAGTTCATACAAACGCAAAGAAAATTACAAAATGATCACCATCATAAATTGTCCACATATCTGCAACAATTCCATTTGAATATTAAGTACCATTATTTCTTTAAATTTCCATAATTGTAGCACAATTTATTATCTTTGGCAAATTTTCAGATCCTAAACTTCTAGAGCTGTTTTGAGGCCCTAATCGACGTTTTTTTTTTTTTGGAAAATGAGAAAACAAATGTATTTCATTGATGTTTGCAGTCAAAAGTTGTAGACCTCAAATAAATATTTCTAACGAGGTATCATGCGCGTCAAACGAAGATCGTATGCGAAAGTTATAACCCCAGGAAGTTGATGTACCAATTTACCCCAACGGGCCCATAGTTTTGGCGCTTCATCTCCTAGGGTTAGGTTATTGGATGTTTATGGATTTCCATTGTTTCTAAATAATAAATAGGCCTTCGAGCCTCATATAACATAGTTCATAGGCATGTATCTGCCACAACTCTTCTCAGAGATAAGCTACCATCACCCGAGCTATTCTATTTCCATTCTATATGTAAGCATCTTTCAATTCTTTGATATTAATGAAATGAAGATTTATTTCTGCTGCATCTCTGTGTTTATGTTTATATTTGTATTCTGTTTTGTTCTACATAAGTTTGGATCAGTATGGGTGCATTTTAGGATCCCATAGTCCATTATCTTAGATCAAGACAATAGGTTCCTAAGTACATTCTGGTCAAGCCTCTAGTCATTGTTAGATACCAAGCTCACTAAGTCCACGACCTTCCACTCCCAAACTGATGACCAAACAGAGGTTGTCAACAGGATAATTGTGCACATTTTGTGCAATTACAACTCGAAGCATCCACACACATGGGATGAAAGCCTCCCCTATGTCCATCACAACTGCAACAAATCTCTCCACAACTCAACTAACCACATCCCCTTTTAGGTGAGGTTGGGGTTCCAACCACTATGTCCCATTGGTGTTGCCATACCACTTGCAGCTACTCAGACATATTCAGTTCATGTCTAGTTTGAAGCTGATAAAGCTACCAAATTCATAGGCTTTCGAGCTCAACATTCCACTGTTCCTTGGCCTACACCCAATATTCAATGTGAATTGGTTGCGGCCATACTTCCCCCCATTGTTGGACACATCCGACATTGCTGAGCAACTGACACGAATAGAGCTCAACCCAAACTATATTGAATAAAATATGATTGATAGGATCTTGGACACACAGATCAAGAACACTTGCTAGTAGAGGATCCAACTATATCGAGTTGTAAAATCAAGCTAACTCCTTCACTATGGCAAGTGGCTCACTAGGGACCAGGTTCAATAGAAATTTACTGACCTCACGGAGGCTCTGCACTCTATGGGGACATTGCTTCTTAAGGGGGAGGATTGATCCAAGTGTATATTGGAAGCCACCTGCCTATTCCACCTGGACCTCCAACTGGTTTCATCAGTTTCCTTGATTATAACACAATTTACTATTTTTAGCAGTTTTTTCGGGTCTTGAACTTCTATAGCTGTTTTGACTCTAAACGACGTTTTTTAGGTCTGAAACAAGCCCATAGCCATGAGTAGGGGCGTGCCACAAATATTGTAGTACTCATAGATACCTTTCTAACGAGGTATCGTACGCGCCAAACGAATATGATATGACCAAGTTACGACCCCAAGAAGTTGACTGCCCAATTAACCCCAACAAGGTCCACATTAGGGGAATTTTGTGGTCTAAAATGGGCCTCCTAAGAAAAATGTACAACCAAAATAAACTTTATAAGAACCAATAGGATTCAAGATGATGATGTCAACCATGGGGGATGATTCACCATTTTTTGAGTAAAAAAGTAAAAAAGTAAAAAAAATAATAAAATAATAAAACTATTTTTTCAACTCGTATTTTCAACTTATTTCCTTAAGGTTTTACTCAAATTTCAAGCGGGAGTACTCATTGGATGCAAAATTTAATTCCCCATCTAAAGAGTACCGATGTTGCATACTTTCAATGGACCCTGCTACACGAAAAATGAGAAATACATGAAAAAACGTGATTGCAATTACGTTTTTCATGTATTTATCATTTTTCGTGTAGCAGGGTCCATCAAAAGTATCCAACACAGGTACTCCTTGGATGCAGAATCAACTTTTGCATCCAACAAGTGTTTCCGCTCGAAATCTAAGCAAACCCATAGGGAGATAAGTTGAAAATACGAGTTGAAAAAATAGGTTTTTTTTTGATGATGTAATCTAATCTTATTTTATTATTTCCACTATTATTTTATAGTTTCCTTAGGAGGCCCATTTTAAGCCTCAAAATTTCCCTAATGCAAACTCTTGGCGTTCCATCTCTTGGGGTTAGAGTTTTGGTTGTTTAGGATTTCCCTTTGTTGTTCAATAATAAAAAGGCCTTTGAGCCTCATTGTAATATAGTTAAGAGGCATGTAGCCGTCATATCTCTTCTTAGAGATAAACTACCATCACCCGAACTAGTTTATTTCCATTCTATATGTAAGCATATTTCAGTTCTTTGATATTAATGAAATTAAGATTTATTTTTGTTGCATCTTTGTGTTTATGTTTATATTTGTGTTATGTTTCGTTCCTGCATAAGTCTGGATTAGTTGAGGACTATTTCTACACAGATTTTGACAACGGTAAATAAACCTTTCTCTGTTATTTCATGGTCCATATTTTTGAATTTTCCAAGGGTGTTTCTATTTTCCTAAAAAACCTCATGATGCTAGAAAGGGAAGGGGCGTTTGGTAGCCTCATCCATACCGACATTGTTGAGACTACCATTTTTGTGGCATTAAATATGGAAACCAAGGCGGTGATAAAGAGCCCATCTCTTCCCCAAAACTAGGGCCCCTCACGCATAACTTTCTCCAAATCTTCTTGAGCATCAAATTGGATAATAAAAAAACCTTTAAACCATGAATATATATCACATTTGAGGGTTCAAGAAGAAAATACCCACTGGTGTAAAGCATTAGTTTTAAGCCATAAACCATTTAACATACATGTTATAGCCTTGGATTGGAGAGCATAAAAAAGATGGTTTACCTTAGGAAGGTTGACCTCCATGGAAGGTGCTTGTTTCATTTGTTCAATAATATATCATCCTAGGTTGTATTGAGGTTGATTTGCAGGGAAGACAACCTTTCCTCACATTGCAACCTTGTAGGAGGAAGATCCACTACGAAACTTGGGTCTCTGAGCTCCTCCTTATAGCCTCAGATTTAAGACTATGGTTGAGTTTCTTGTGATGCAATAACCTTTAATCTTAAAGAAATCTTGTAGCATCTTCCCTTCAAATAACGAGCATTGATTTTTTGCAGGGATACGCTATTTGTTCGATATGCATTGTTTCAGGTTTTTGATAGAGTCCGAGCTCCTCATCCATAATAGGGAGGACTCCCCATTTATGTTTTTGATGAAAATCTGGAAAAAAATCTCGTTCCAAACCTTCCTGTGGTTCATTATGCTCAAATATGTTTGAACAAATGTGCTCTCTTTGAAGGAATGACTCTCACTTGAGCACAAGCAACAAAACCCCTGTGGGTCTCATCTCCCTCAATGCTAAGCAAATGCGAGGGCCTAGAGAAAACAACCTTGTTGGGCTTTCCCGCTGTATTCACCTCTAAAGTAACAAACCCCTACAAAATGATTTCAACAATATTTGGCATTCTCATGCCCTCGTAGGCCGTAAGCATGTTGTGACAAGGAGACGACCATTCCTCCATAGGTAAAATAAAAAACTCCCATCTGCCATTACCTAGAAGGTTGCTGAGGTCAGCTGCTCCAAACCATGGCCCGCCCTTGGTGGATTCGATACGATTTGGCTGTCTCATGCCCTCGTGGGCTTATAGCAAGCTGTGACAGAGAGTCGACCATCCTACCCCAGGTAAAAACATAGACCCCCATTTGCCATCGCCCAGAAGTTTGTTGGGGTTAGCGGCTCTAATCCATGGCTCACCCTCGGAGCATGTCGACAACGTTTGGGAAAAAACCACAAATGTGCCAAAACCTAACTCTCAGTGTGAACTCCATCCTTTCCAATAGTGCTAAGATATTTGTTGATGTTTTTCAATAATCCATTATAGACTTGAAAAAGGAATGAACCTTCCTTTTTCCTTTTATGTTTTTTTTTACATTTCTTTCCAATTTCACAATGGATTTGTGAATTTTGTGAATGATGGTGACATTGTTGAACTTAGATTTTTTGCATCATTTAAATCGCATATAAATAATAATTACATTTTTTTATTTTAAGTTGTCAAATACCTAGTTGATGTTACATTATTTTTTAAACATTTTAATAATTTCATAATATTTTTCTCAATTTATCAATTTCAAGTTGAGGTTGTTTCACAAATCTTGTACTCTTCACACACCATACCTCTTAATTTTAAGTCAAATATCCATGTGAAAGAATAAACACCCATTAAGTTAAATATCCATTATGATAACACTGGAAAAATAAAATATATATTATTAAATACCTTGAGTTAAATACCCATTCAAATTTGAAGATTTCACAACCTTTATGAAGTAATAAATTATTAATATATATATATATATATATTACTTAATGAAAAAAATAAATAAAAACACCCCAGCAATCCCAAAACTTATCCATATGACTACATAAAAGAGTCTATAAGATGACCATGGCACTGTCAACAATACCACCATCATCAACCCCAATAATGGGCAGTGATGATGATAATAAAAAATAATAACAATATATTCTTTTATCATGAAAAAATTTGAGAAATAATAACGAGGATAATTAATTAATGATAATAATAATAGTCGCCGGATAGAGAAGCGAGCAAAAGGGGTTGAAAAGGAGATCCATCCATTCATTCTTTCTTCTGTTCTTCCTTGAGATCTTCGCATTTGGGTACGCCCCGATTCAACAGCAGCTCCACGGGACGCATGGGAGCTTGAAGAGAATACCCAATTTTGATTGTTTTTCTTTTAGAAATATATGTGTGCGCATGCTTGGCCAGGACAAATCTTGAGGCCTGAGCATTTTTGGAAAAAAACTGTTAAGGAGAAGAATAAGGAGGGGCAGAAATAAGAATAAGAAAGTGGGGATTTTGTAGGTTTGGAGGCGGTCACAACGCTGGCGGGTGTCGAGGACGTCTGATGGCGGATCCGCCCCAAAGGCGCCCGAAAAGTGATGAAGAAGAAGACAAATACCAAGACAACAGGATTCAGCAAGAAGAGAAGAGTAGTGGCAGGGTAGGAGTGGTAACAGGTTCAGGGTTCGAGTCTTGTGATTGGAAGAAGAAGAAGTGGGGTCGGGAAGCATGCTGAGCGTGCTCCGACTGCACCTTCCCTCCGAGATTCCCATCGTGGGTTGCGAGCTTACGCCTTATGTCCTCTCTCGTCGTCCAGATAACGCCATTACAAGCGATGATGTTCCTGAATCGGCACCTGTAGATGGCTACTACCTCAGATTCAGATGGTATGCCCATTCACAAACCTTTATTTTTCATTTTCTTGGGTGTTCTGGTTTGTGCCCGTCTATTAATTTCTTGTAGAGCTTTTATTTTTCTACCTAGGGTTTCACTGCCGGGGTCTCTCATTTCATTTTGTTCCTTTTCTTTCAGTTTTGTCGTAGATCAGCCCCATCTGTGCTCTGGATTTAGTTTCTCTATTGCAACTTCTCATTTTTAAACATGGTCATTGAAAAACGACATGGGTTTGATTCTTAATCTGATTGAGGAAACGAGTATTTGTTTAGAATGTTAGGAATTTCTGAACTTGTCAAGTGGGTTGCGACCAAGTGGTTGAATAAAATCAGAGCAGTTTGAGAAATCAAACCCTGGTTGAATAAAATCAAAGCAGTTTGACTACTCAAATCCGGGTTCGAAACTGCTGCCTGTTCAAGTGGTTAAATCAAATCAAAGTACAACGAGCGATCAGACTCGGGTTCAAAACCGCCCGAAGGTATGCCGCTTTAATGCAGCCACTAACTCCTGCATTTGAGACCAGGTGGAAGTGTGGGTGACCTTGATGGCTCGTATATGTGGCGTATCTCAATAGGCAAGACGACATGCGAGTCCGTCCTTGATGGCCAATGGATGCGGCTCATTTCAACTAATGAGGTCATGTCTAACTCCACGGATGTGGTGTAACACAACAGACAAGGCCAGGGCCAAGGATTTGGTGAAGCATATATCACTAGGTCAAGGCATCTAAACTGAAAGTGGGGCACACTTTGTTAACAAAAGGATATTCACTCCCCAAAACAAGTAATCCTATAACTTACTGTTATTTGTTACAAGGAATTGAAGATGCTTTTAGAGGAGTCATCCGTGATCCTCTAAATGCGTGAAACCTGAGGTCATCACCCTGCAGGTGGGATGCTGTATGCGGTTTATATTTGGAGGTTGGTGTCATGCCACTTGCCTTGACTCAACTATGATGATGGTTCTACTGCCTTTGGCCACGCTTGCAGGGGCAAGCGGACCACTTTGGTGATAATTGAACCACAGCAGGTGCTAAGAAAACACTCTTCTTTCACCAACCTTGTTGATCTCTTGTGCCTTAAAATTGTTTTGTTTGAGACTTCAGAACAACTTGCTGAGGCCTGAAAAAACTGTCTGCACAAGAAGGTAGAAATTCTTGTAGAAAGTCAACTAGGCACAGAAACGAACCCCCGTTGTTCTTTCATGCATTTATAATCGGTATACTCGTGGAATTTCTCCTCCTCTGGCAACCATATCTAAGTATCATATTTGATAAGAGTGCATGATGAGATTTGTTGAGGTTACGTTTACTATTATTGTATTTTACTACTATTGTATTTTATTGAGCTGAGAGGCTCATTTTACAGTTCACTCTTAATCTACAACTCGGTATGAGGGTGATATGTAATTCTAAGGGTGATATGTAATTCTATCCGTGCTTAAAGTGGAGTTGACACGTGTCGCTCTTAAAATAAAAATAAAATATTCTCTAAATAGAAATAAAAACAAAAATAAATATGCTATGCATGTTTAGTTAGTTGTCCGTAATGTAATTTCGTGTAAAGTAGAAGTATAAAGATGGTGACTTGGTCTGCAAAGTCAATTTTTTGTTTTCTTAATGCCTCTACCCCCAAGCCTATAAAAGTGACCCAACCCCCTCACAGCTCATTGCATTTGTGAAGAGTTAGAGTTGGTTTTTGGGGTTGTAGTGAGGAGGAGCCATGGGTTTCCCCGTCTGATTCAGAGTCTGAGCCAGATGATCTTGCCTTGTTTAGTAGTAGTGACTAGTGATGTTTTGTTATAGAGGCCATTTAGAACCCCTTCTTGGTTACGTGTTTTTGTTCTGATCTCTATATATTACATGTATTGGACAATGCACTGGTTGCCATTTTGATATAATAAATATATTCATGAGCATATTTTGATTGTATGTTGTCTTCTCTCTATATTCTAATGATATGAGTTTGGAAACATGAATGAAAATCTTTAAAAATATGTTTTTTTCAACGACCGAGCCATTGAAATCAACTAGGCCGAGTCGAAGTTGGAGTTGGAGTTAAAGTTGACCCTCAGCCGGTTCCGAATCTGAGTCAGAGTTTTCTGGTTAAAACATTTGAAGTGGTCTTAGTATTTTATAATTTGGTCAATTTTAGGTATATTTTTATTTTTTGAAATCCAAGAAATATTTTTTGGATATACAAGTTTAAGTTATGTACTCTATGATAACAATTAAAAATACAATTTAAACAATTAAATTACACGTTGTATTTTGCACTCTAAGAGAAGCTTGCGCCCAAAGAAATTTGATCCCTCTCAGCTCATATTAGATCCGTGCTTAAGATGGATCTATATGGTTCATTACGATTTGCATGTTGATCCTAAGCTTATTTAAAGGCATGGCACGTGGAATGTAATTTCAACATTTTTCTTGTGTTTTTTTTGTGCTTGAATTTCTCGTAACTCATTGCCTTTTGTTCTATGTTACATGGTTTGGATTAAAGTTTGGGTTCAACAACGATTAGGTTTGATTTGAATTTGAATTTTGAATATTCCAATAAAGTTTGAATGAGGTTTGCCATTAAATTTGACTATGTACATTTTCAATCCGCAACTTTAAAGTAAAATGTAGCATAAAATAATAAGAAATCAACATCCATAAACATATGAGTAAGAATCATGATCAGTAAACATATTGATATGAGTAACAAGTAAGTAAACATATGAGTAACAAGTAAATAGTGAACTCAATGCATATTAGCCTTGCTACTAGAATCCTCACAAAGAAACATCCTGAGGCAAAGGTAGAATCTCTACAGTAGAAATATGATTCCACAACAGGTAAGGGCACTGACAGTCCACGGATGCTATCCTTTCTGAGTTTAATCCATAGAGGTTTTGCTGAATCTCGAACCTCAAGGTTTAAATTTGGTGAACCCTGTGACATTATTTTTATTTATGCACTTCTGTCACTATTCTATGATGGTGTAGAAAAAGGTGCTTGCGAAGGATGGAAGAATTTCTGAGGTTAGTGTTTTGAATAACAAAAGATTCAATGCCTATAACAGGTGAGAAGAATGTGAATTGATTTTATGTTACTTATTTAGAAATTAAAGCAGCAGTCCTTTAGTTTCTGTTTTGTCTTTTGGATTTTTTTGGGGAGGGAGAACCTTTTGGTCAATGCCTACTGACCGAAGGATGTTTGATCTTTCACCTTGTATAAAATTGTGAATTTCAGGAAGTTTGATCTTGATTTTCCCTTTAGCAAGTATATATGTATACATTATAAGCTAAGGGGTTAGCTCAACTGATTGTTGCCATTGTTGCTAGTTATTTTGCTAGTTTTGTGCCAGTAGGTGCACCATGAGAATCCATGAATTTGGGAAAGCATCACTTAGATTTCCCTGTGAGATTTTCTTGGAAATAAATGTTTATCCCTATTGATCACCTTTGATACTGTGTAGATTGAGATGGTTTATATCTTTCGCTTCTTTATTTCTACCTGTATTAAATATTTATTGTGGAATGTTGGTTTGCAATATTTCATTTTAGTAAAAGGGTTGCATAGATGTCTATTTTTGAAGGATCCCGCAGCTGAATGAACTTACATGTGTAAGCTCATTTTTTTATTTAAGCTATTGGACTGATTGAAGTTCTGAGATTGTCATTTATTGATTTGAGTGTTGAAAGTTTTTAGAGCCAATCAATTTCAACAATACTCTAAACGTAGGTTTCATGTGCTCTATCCGTCTCCCAGTTATGGCACCACTGATGCTTGAGCCATTAGGCATTAGTGAAATCAGGAGCTAATAAACAATCATAATTAGTTGATTTGCAACTGCTAGTGATGCGTAATTGGTGCTTCTCTCTGTTTTAAGAGTGCTGTTGTGATGGATTTATTTTCCAGTTTTTATGGGAGAAGCTTTGGGTGCTAATATTATGACTTACTAAATTTTCTCTTTTCTATTGCACCTGGTGTCTACCTTCTTTTATTCTGGCCGTTCCTACTTCCTAGTATTACACCTGGTGTCTACCTTCTTTTATTCTGGCCGTTCCTACTTCCTAGTGTCTAGGTAAAGGTACAAGGGGACAACCATGGCTTCTGAGGAATACCGAGGTTATAAGGTTGTATATAGTGTTGTGTGACAAGTGCAGCTTGGTATCCGTTTAATAGCATAATCAACAATATCTAACATAAATTACCAAGTTGATCGTGTAAATATAAGTGCAGAAGATATTGTCAAGGCTCAAGAATATGAGAGAGACTCTTGAATATTTGTGCTCCGTGTCCCAAGTTCTGGGGGGGCTGTATAGGTTAAGTCTTGTAAAACTGAAATCAAGGAACTCTGCATGCTTGACTGGCCTTCTGGTGTGCAGTTCTCTGTATGTGCAATTACAATACCTGTATGCGTAGTCACTGAATTTGGAAATCAAGGAGTTCTGCTTGTCACCAGTAAAACCTAAAAGTTTGTAGATCAGTTGTGCAAGGTGATTCAGTTTTATAACTGTCATAGATGATTCAGGTTTTATTAATAGTGGTTTGCATTCTAGTGCTGATCTGCAACCAGGAGCTGCAGCCATTTGGCAATCCACATATGATGCCTGTGGCTGGCTTAAAATCTGCAGATGAGAGGATAAGGTGTCACAGATGTCTGCAGGAACTCAAAGGAAGATGAGCACCACTTGTTATGCAAGAAAGACTGTTGCTGCTTGCAAGGGAGGTTTGTGGATTGAGAGATATTCGCGATCCTGAACATGCTGAATTGATATACAAAACAGTATGGCCAAGGATTGCAGAAGACCATTAACCAGACTTGGACTCAGTAGACTTGACTGCATATCTTACTTTTATGATATGCATTCCTAATATTATTTTGACAAATTTGTAAATGCTTAATGTAGCTAGCGGCAAGGAGATCATCAACGTCATACAATTACAAGTACAACCTTAATGTTGCTTGCTTAATATCATTTGACAGATAATACAAGATAAGATAATTTTGTTAATGTCCAATGAATGATAACACTAGCAAATTGATGGAATATGAAATACAATCCAGTGGAAGTATAAAGTGGGAGTGCAAAAGCAATTCATAATCAGTAAGTCACAAGAAAACAAACAACTTAAAAAGTAGTAACCGGAAATAATACAGATACAATGCCCATATAAAAAATAATATGACAACAAAAACAAAATGGTTACTCATTCCCAGTTAGACAAGGAGAATGAACAGCCACGGAGGAGCTGATACACTCTTCAATAATCTACTCTGGAGAGAAATCTGGACTGAGGAGACTTGGATATGTGATTCTGGGGAGAAGCTGTTCATCTGTCATAACTCTCTCAACAGACAAGGCTGAAAGGGACAACCTGGTGGTGGACCAGAGCAGGGGTGGCTTTGGAGTGGTTAAAAATGTACCAAAGATGCAGTGTACTACATCTCGTGCATTTCTTCCACTTCATGTCATTTTACAGTTGCACCAGGCTTTTATCTTATGTTCTTCCAGTTCATGTACTTTATTGTATTGAGTATATTTCATCTAAATGGGGTAGTGCTAGGTTTTATCTGTTTATACGTGCTCCCCCACGTTCCAATGATGATTCACTCTGAAATATGATTGTAACAAGAGGAGTGAGGCACTCTGCTGCCTGGGGTTGGGGAGAATCTGCAAGATGTACTTGCAAGGGAGGTCTGTGGGCAGAGAGATCTGCTGTCCTGAGTATGCTGGATTGCTACACAAAGCAGTATGGCCAAGGCTTGCAGAAGTCTTTGATCAGTGATGTTCAACAGTGTTGGTTATATTTCCTTCGCGTGAGGTGGATTCCTACTTTCCTATAGGGAACATTGTAAAATTGGAATTTCCAGAGGTAACGGGAGCATCAACCTCGTAAGATTAGAAGTACAGCCTTGATGACTATCAAATCCATACACAGCTCGATAATGAATGAAACATATCTTTTAACAGGTCACAGAGTAGAGGTGCGTTGGAATGGCTGAAAATGTACCGGAGATGCAGTGGACCACTTCTACTACTGCATTGCGTTGCAGTCACATCATGCTTCTATTTTACACATCTAGTTCATTTTACTTGGTTATATTTTGGCATATTTCAACTTACTGGGATAGTAGCTATGTTTTTGGTATATTTCATTTTACTGGGTTAGTGCTAGACTTTTTCACCTTATGCGTGCTTCTTCATGTTTTAAGAACTCTGAAATATTATTGACTGAGAAGTGACGTGTTCTAACTTCTACAGGCTGGTGTAGGGGATTTTCCATGCCATGTCATGTGTGTACTGCTAAGAAAACAAAGCGGGTATGGAATTTTAAAACAATGATAAACTGCCATAGACTTGTCCTAACCTTGGATCTGTTAAGTGTTGAGGGAGATGAAAAAGGTGAGGTGTAAACCTCAATATTAGTAAATAGTACATGATGGGTGCAAAAGATTTAGTTTTGCACTTGATGCTTAATAGATTTGGGTTTTAGATGGATCTATGGTAGCTATTAGGGGAATTTTGAGGTTTAGAATGAACTTTTTAAGGAAAAAATAAAAATAATAAAGTAATAGTTATGAATTTTTAAAGGGAAAAAAAAGAAAACTATTTTCTTTTACTGTCTTTTTGACTTGTATCTTTGTAGGACTACTCAAAATACAAGTGTGGGCACTCATTGGATGTGGAATTAAGCTATCTTTTTGTCACATTTTGTTATCAGCCATTTCTTCTATTTACAGTTTTCCTAGCCAAAGAGTTCTTTCAGCTCGTTGTGCCGATAGACGCTCTCTAACCCAGTATGGCAGAGATGTTGTAATGTCCTGTGAACATTTTGACTCGGTCAAAATAAAAATAAAAATAACTCTATGTTAAAATAAACATAATGTCCAACTAAAATAATAAAAATAAAAATTCTACATTATTATTATTATTTATTAATTTTTGTTGGATAGTTTAGGTAAACTTGACTTGTTCAAGTTACATGTGGTTTTTGAGCTCCAGGTTTATGAGAACCCATGGTATTCATGTGGAATTAAATAAGCCTAGATCCTTCTTAACTCCATATCTGCCAAGCACCAAGAAGGATCAAATCTCTTGAGATGCAAACCTCTTTTGGGGTAAACATGATTTGATCCCTTTTGGTGCTTAGTAGTTCTGGAGTTAAGATAGACCTAGGCTAGTATGTGCTTATACAGCGATCTTGATTCCTTTCTGCTTCTATAATCTAATATTTTCCCAAACCTCTGTAATACATGGTTATGTTCTTTGGGATTATTTTAAAAAACTTTAAATTTTGAGATCAGAATATCCTGACTTTGTTTGGATGTTCTCATCCTTATTGAAATATTTCAGTGTATGCTTGCAGTTGCTTTGAGAGTAGTGAGGTGCATGTACAGCCTAGGTAGATCATCACATCTCTAACATTGATAAACTAAATGGAAAATCCATGGACAGCGAAGGTGACTTAGG
Organism: Pinus tabuliformis; assembly: GCA_031772625.1. Lineage (NCBI taxonomy): Eukaryota > Viridiplantae > Streptophyta > Pinopsida > Pinales > Pinaceae > Pinus > Pinus tabuliformis. The sequence goes on along the minus strand of CM062808.1, from coordinate 28,980,058 downwards.
GAATTCAACTAGTTTTTCTTCTCCCCTCATTGCTAGAGAAAATCCCCTCAAATATTCTTTGCTAGAGTCATCCGTAGTAATTTTTTTTTTCACAGGTTCTGTGAACTTAGAAAACCAGCTTAACACTGATTTCCAGATTTGTTTGAAATTCAAATCGAGCCCAGTCTGGAATGCTTTTGTGCCATATCATAGCTGTGCCAACTATCTGTTTTCAATTATATGATTCAAAATGTAGAATGTAGAACTGTGATGGTGACCTCAAAAAATTGTTAAATTTCAACTTTTGAATGAATGTATCGTTATTAATGGCAGTGTTTACGAGTATGACTGGGATATCGAAAATCTCCTGTTTTTTTTAGATATTAGCTAATTTTGGGAACTTTAGTTTTTCTAAATTGGTGTTTTTCTCACCGATCGTGTTTTTTCTATGCTATTATGCTATTTGGTATTTCAACATCGTGTCCTTGTTTGAGTCTACCAATTTCCTTATATGTTGTTTCCTTTGATCGGATTCTCTAAAAAGACTATTTCTCTGAGTGACAACATTTGACAAAGCACCATATATTGTTACAGGTATCGTATTCAGAGTGACAAAAAGGTTGCAGTCTGCAGTGTCCATCCATCAGAGCTAGCCACTCTACAGTGCTTGGAATGTGTGAAGGCTAAGATACCTGTTTCAAAAAGCTATCATTGTTCACCAAAGTGCTTCTCAGATTCATGGCGTCATCACCGTGCATTGCATGCACGAGCAGCCAGTGCAGTGCATGAGAATGGAACTGAGGACGATGAATTGTTTGGGAGATTTGGCAGCACAGGGGGTCTGGTTGGTTCAACTTCAAGTTCAGGAATTCAAAATGCATCTCTAAGCAATGGTTCTGCCTTGTTAAACCCGCCTAATGTTTCTGAAAGGGGTGGCGGTGAGACATGGTATGAAGTTGGACGTTCAAAAACATATACACCAACAGCTGATGATGTGGGCTATGCTCTGAAGCTGGAATGTGTGGCAGTTGATGCAGCCACGGGAATACCAGTAGGTCCAGCCAGCACACTCCACACTTCCCTAGTTATCCCAGCCCCTTCCCCCACTCCTCGACGCATGATTCCAATCAATGCAGTTGATGGAATTGCAAATCTTGAGCTGGAAGGACGCACTGCAGCTTCTGGAACATTTACTGTACTCTCTTATAATGTACTTTCAGATCTATATGCAACCAGTGACATGTATAGCTATTGTCCTCCTTGGGCTCTCTCATGGCCTTATCGTCGCCAGAATTTGTTGCGTGAAATTGTTGGTTATCAGGCCGATATTCTTTGCCTTCAAGAGGTATTATTATTCTCTTGGCACAACACTGAAACTTTAATAAATTATGATTCTGTGCATGCGATGCTATTGCTTGACATGCAATCTATGACATGTAATTTTTGACTTTGACATTCATGAACTGTGTTGGATTGGATGACACTCTGGATGACTGTCTAGTATAGGTTTGCATACGTGGTCTCATTTTTTGGCGTGAAATTGCAAAATATGATTGTCAGTTTGCTTTTCTTTTATTAAATTTGTTTATAGTTGCTACAACTCTAGCATCGGGAGACATTTCCTTTACTTTTTTATATCATATAACGTTGAGTGGCTTAGATTTGAGTTGATTTTCTAGTTTTCTGTAATGATGCAGGTTCAGAGCGATCATTTTGAGGAGTTCTTTGCACCTGAATTAGAAAAGCATGGGTACACAGCTGTTTACAAGAAAAAAACAACAGAGGTTTGAGTTCTGATTACCTAATATATTTTGGTGAAGGTTCCACATTTCTTGAGATGTAGACGAGCTAATGAAATAACGTATGTATTTGGATTGCAGGTTTATACTGGCACAGCCTATGCAATTGATGGTTGTGCAACATTTTTCCGTCGTGATCGTTTTGCACTTGTTAAGAAATATGAGGTATTGATTTTTTGTGCTAATAGTCATTTTTCTGTAGCTTATTTACCAGTTATGAAATATGTCCATCTGATTAGTTCCTCTGGCGTCAGGTTGAATTCAATAAAGCTGCCCAGTCTTTGACAGAAGCTGTGGTTCCGTCAGCTCAGAAAAAGGCTGCTCTTAGTCGGTTGCTCAAGGTTGGTTGGGCTCTTTGTATTTTGTAGATGAGTTTTCTAGCTTGCATTTGATTTGTGTAGATTGAATGTACACTGTATACTAAAATCCTTGCTGTAATGTTGACCACTTATTCTTGTTCTGCAGGACAACGTTGCATTGATTGTAGTTTTGGAGGCAAAGGACACTAACCATGGGATCGATGCCCTTGCACCGGGAAAACGTCAACTTCTTTGTGTGGTATGTGGTACCCTTTGGATTGTTGGATGTGGTATGTGGTATGCTTTACAGAGGAGTTTAAGGAGAAACATAATAGGTGTCTTCTAAGTGACTGGCATCCTAACACATGTAGGACAGATATGGCAGTTTGCAAAAGTATTGTTGTTGTGATCTAAATTGATAAGTTGCTCAACCTTTTATAATTCAACATTTATGTAGTATGTTAAGATGAAAATATGTTAAGACTTTTATGGTCACAGCGCTGGTCCTATGTGGTTGATTGGTTTCTATATATGCCTTTTTGTTATTCAGGCTAATACACACATAAATGCCAATCCGGATCTCAAGGATGTAAAACTCTGGCAGGTGTGTTTCTTTTGCCAACGTGTCTTTTATAGTCGAGGTTATTGATGTAAAGATTTCAAATAATGGAGTCTTTTGTTATCAGGTTCATACTCTTCTTAAAGGACTAGAAAAAATTGCTGCCAGTGCAGACATACCTATGTTAGTTTGTGGCGATTTCAACTCAATTCCTGCAAGGTCTGTATTATTTGAAGAGTTCCTTTTGGAAACTGTATTTGCTAGTTTCAGAGAAAAGATGGTGGAATGTTAGATGTTTATTAGAATATAGGAGCTCTCTTGCTGTCTTCCAATAATATAATTTGGATTGTGTTTCAGTGCCCCTCATGCTCTTCTTGCAACGGGAAAAGTTGAACCCTCACATCCGGACTTAACAACAGATCCCCTTGGTATATTACGTCCTGCAAGCAAGCTTTGTCACCAGCTACCTCTGGTAATACCTCTAGTTTTGATGTATGGTATTCAGTCTCCTGTTTGTTTTCATTTTTAAAGCATTTTTCCTAAATGTTAGTGATTTGAAACAATAAGAAGGTATTATTACATTTGTAAACGACAACACTTTGTTACTGGATTGAGCCTGTTTAATATTGATGCAATGCATCTTGTAATAGCGTAATTAATCCATTTCAATATGTATTTTTCAGGTTAGTGCCTATTCTTCCTTCGCAAGAATGGTGGGAGTAGCACAAGGTTTAGACCATCAACAAAGAAGAATGGACCCTGCAACAAATGAACCTTTATTCACCAACTGTACCAGAGATTTTCTTGGAACTCTTGACTATATTTTCTATACAGGTAAATACAATGGATATTTTAATTACATTTGACTTTGCAGACGTATTTTCTTGGTAATGTAAAGTGCATGGTCATTATAGATGTCAAGGGCTATTTCTAAAAGCCACTGGAATTTGGTTCTAAAAGTTGTGGGAAATACCTAGAGTTTATCTTACACAAACTTAACGAGGTTTGTTATATTCAATTGTTCATATGTGGGTGCTAGAGATTGGTACTGGTGGGCAATGTTCACATTGAGCAATTTGGGCAGAGTGATGATGGGGTGTAGTGTTTTGTATGATATATTATTATTGATTCATTAATTATATTAACAAAAATATTTTCATTGCAGCGGATTCACTTATGGTGGAGTCTCTGCTAGAGCTTTTGGATGAGGAGAGCCTGCGTAAAGACACAGGTCTTCCTTCTCATGAGTGGTCATATGATCATATTGCACTTTTGGCAGAATTCTGATGCAGGCCCAGGGCTCGCCGCTAGCATAACAATGCCAGCAATGATGGTCCATTGCCTTGCCCAAGAAGAACATAAAAATTTTTCAGTTTCAGGGATTTAAGTGAGTTGTCACTTCACCTATGTACAATGTGTTCACTGTTTTCTGTTTGTATTCTGCAATTCACTTTTTATCCCTTCCCTGTCATTTTGTCATGGTGAAGATGGTAGTCTGTAACATGAAGAATTGCTAGCTACATTTTGCTTGCGTGTTTCGGATCCCTATAAATTGCAAGGAAATATTGTACATGTGTACATGATATTATAATAGAGGATGGGGTTCGAGAAAGATTTCAGTGGTAATGTAGTGGCAATAAGAATTGGTCAAATTTATCTGCATGTATGACAGAAGCATTTGTTGTACAGGCAAGCATTTATCAACGGAAGAGAATTCAGAGTTTCTTTGAGGTTTTGCCATCTATTTTTGATTGATTGCGATACAATGCATCTTGGAAGTAGGTTACTATTTGACCATCATGTTTATAGACACTTCTGAACTGTGTTTAATGCACATACTTAAAATTTAAACCATTAGCTGCATTTTAATATTTCTCCAAATGGTTAAGCTTTCCCTTTTCTGAGTCTCATAATGCCTTTAAATCTGTATCAAGGAAATGCATCATCTATGACATTATAATTTGTATACAACTGGTTTTTTTGCGGCCTACATTGGCCAAAGTTGAAGCTAGTATTTTGTCCGAGGTGATGCAAATTTAAGTTTCTCTAGCATTGCCAGAGTGTTTTTCACAAAAGTAGTCTTTTATTTTCTTGCAATGTATTCTCTAATCTTGATTATTAGCGCTAGATTGCTTCCCTTACAAGGGTGGGTTGTATTCACCTGTCCTAAAGAAGTGCATTAGAATGTGGGGCAGCCGTATTCAATTCATGACCTTGTGGGGTTTGTAAACTTGATCAGATTGTTTTTGGCACTGAATGAGAATTCCCATCATTTGAGCTATAAGCTGTCTTTTGATTTTATTCTTGGGATAGGGATGTTGCCCTTCGTTTTTATATCTGACTTGCTCTTATAGATTATTGCTTCAAATGGCATCCATATCGGTGCTTTCAAGTTGGTATATTTTTTTCCAAACTTGGGAGAACATATTTTCGCTGGTGTAAAGATTTGAGAAAGAAATTGTGCGCACAAGGAGATTTTTAGTAGTTGAGGGAGGAAGACCCAGTATATGATGTCTGGTTCTACTCTGCTAATATGATACTACGTTCTCCTGACATGAATGTTTCCTGCTGAATATGGTTAGACATTATATGCATTGGAAAAAAGTACGTTTTGAAAAATGTCGGTGTCGTACTACAACATGCTGTTATAAGAATGCTTATCCTAACAGATTTCATAACTAGATTAATTTATTCGAGAAAAACACAAGGTTCTTTCTTAGCAGGTGATTAGCGGCAGCAATGCTCAAAGGGCCTGAATCAATAGTTTTATAGCAAAATGCAAGCTTCTCTGACCGGCATAAACTATGGCCGATTGATTGTTGTATCCAGATAAATAAATTCTGGAATAATCATGGACAAGTTGCTTGCAATTGAATGTGAATCTTGAATGTTACTCAGAATTCAGACAAACTATACGTGGTTAATTACGTATTTGTATGTTTAAGTTGCCTTAGTGAGTTGAAATTTTGCATAGCAAGTATTTTATTTGTTTCAATATGCTCCCATGCTTGTAATGCAATGGACGAAAGCATAACTCTCTAAAAGATTGAAGGGCTTGTAGCTGAATTATTTTATAGTCCTTGTACCTTAAATACCAGGAAGGCTTATTGAGAAGAAAAAGCAGCAGAAGAAACACAGCTATTTTAAAATGAGCGTTTTTATGGGAACCAGTGGTAATGACGACACATTGTACAAGGTATATGTTGAATCACAACATCGTTAGACCGAATATAGAATAGTTAACCATCTCACCATACATTCAAATTTTCAATGGCAATATAATTTAGCCTTTATTATCTTTTCTTTTCTTAAAAGAAACCAGAAGAAAAAAATTATTAGGCTTAGCATGAGAGCAAGATGTCTGGCTCAGACAAATTTATTTGCATCTTTATCCGTGACAATTTTAAGCAAAAGGGCTCAGTGGTAATATTAATAGCTGAACAATTTTTTGTGTTAATAGAAATCAGGAAAATGGATTTTTTAGGTTTATCACGAGAGCATGATGTGTTGATTATATAATCATGAGTCTATTTGCTTGTTTATACCTGCCATTTTAGATTCCTTTTATTTGCAGGACAGTGTTTTGATTTAATTAATATGATTCACTGTTGTAATATTTGTGGAGATAATGTTCTGGGGTATGATTCACTGTTGTAATATTTGTGCGGATAATGTTCTGGGGTTTTTCCTTTCTTTTTGTTAATCTTGTATTTATAATTTTTTTTTTATCTCAATCAGATATGGTTTGTGTGGTTACGAGGAAAAGTTATCCTTTTTCATCTGGATGCAAATTTCGCTTTGTAACATTATTGCTCTAGCGAGCCAGATGTTGATGAGCTATATATGATATCATCATAGGGTGTTCAGTTGGACTTATTCCCGGGTTTACCTTGGGTAACCGCCCTAACCACCCACGGAATGATAAGAAGTAATCGGAAGGTTTTACTTGGGATATGTTATGGAAAAGAAATTATCATTGTCTCCTTGGTTTTATTATGAAGGTTGGTTGTATTATTTATCTAGTGGTTATAATTTTTTTTTTTATTTTGTCAGTTAACCATAGGGCTTTGAATTGGTGATCTTTTATAAGGAATGCTTTAACAGTGCACTCATTCACTGTCAATCCAAAGTCCCATGGGCTATTATGGTTATTGTTCTTGACCATAGAAATATGATTTATAGTTATTTCTTTGGAATTATAACGCTATTGGTAGTTTGTGTGTAAGATATTTTGTAACCTCAAGTATTTGTAGTTATTTCTGTGAAAGTACACTATAATTTCATCTTAATATGCATGTTTATCTTTAGTTACACGATACCATAAATCTCACCCTTGGCTCGGAAAATCAAGTTTGATTACAACCTAGGACAATGGATAAACTTTCTAAATTAGGAAAACTAGAAGATTCAAATTAAACATCAAAAATGGAAAATCTTAAAAATATTGTTGATGTGTTGTCAAAATTATGATAGACATGAACAAAAAGATAGCCATTCTATGTTCTTTAAACATTAGTATTTCTGGTTATATGATTTTTATGGTTCAAATATAGTAATTAGCGGAGAGGCTTGTGAAAGATGAAAAAAGGCATAAGAAATATTGTTCAACTTTGAGAAATAGCATAATGAAGTTAATTATTTTGTAAGAATGAAAATAATCACTCTTAATTGGTTTAGGTTTTCATATGAATCTAGGTTGCCAAGCTTGCTTCAGCGTAGTTAGAGTCTCCCAGTGCTATTTAATAATGGCAATATCTGAGTTCTATGTTATGATTGAACCCATCCTCTAAGCTTAAAAAAGGCAATGACAACCAAAATGAGTACCAACGCAGTTTAGACGCGGGAAGTACCCACTTGCAGAGATCATGATTCTGTTGGCAACCAAAAATAATAGTGGTATAAAAAGAAACTTGAAATGATTCAAGCTAATCATTAGATAGTCATGATGATCTGAAATCGATCATAAACTAAAAACTAAAGTAGAATGGATTAATTGCCAACAGTGAATTGATCATTAACTTTAAGTGCTGAATGTGGAAGACTGAAGGAAAGCAATTGATATAAGACTTAATCAATAACCGAAAAAATATAATTAAGCTTGAATTTGTAGCAAAAACAAAGATAGAAGACAACAAACTTTGATTACGAAGTTCATCCTTGATGGACTACGTCTCTGAGTCTGCTTTCAAGATGGGCGTCTGCTTTATTATGATTGATCGAAAGAGGTCTTTTACACAGCAAAAGCACCAGACTGAATGTGCACGCAGGCATTTTTGGTCTCTGTCAACAGAAGGCTCCTTCTCCTAGCTTTCCAACCCCTGTCTCGGTTCCAATTCCGCCTCCGGATGGTACACTGCCTATTTGGTTCAACGTCTTGCTTACAAGACTCAAAATCACTCTAATGCTTGTTACATGAGAAAAATGATGTATTTTTAACGTTGCAGGTGCATTCGAGGCCTTAGATAGGCATGGATGGTTTGTTTTGATTGTTTAGAGGCTTGTCTTATGACTCGCTGACACCTTAGTACCTAGTTACATGGTGGTTATTAAAATAGCATAACAATTAACAAACAAAACCCATAAACAACTTTGGGTTATCTCCAAACCCGCTAACAGTCAGGGAACTACACGGAGTGGTTTGTCAGACACTCCTCAGAACAATTCATTGATTTCATTTAGGTTGGTGTTTATTATGTACATGAGGGAGAGTCTGTTCATTTCATCTCCTGGTGACTATTCATATTCTCCATTATTTATTTACATCAATTTTAGTTATTCACAAAATCCTGATGATTAGGTGTCAACATTCCTCTTTTTAGTCTGAAGGGATGTTCGTGAGTCCAAGAATCATTCTAAATCTTTTAAACTTTTCTCTTCCAAGTGCTTTGGTGAAGATGTCTGCAATTTGCTCGTTCATGGAACAATGGGGGAGATTGATTGTCTTGGCCTCAACACGATGTCGAATCAGATGATATTTAGTATTGATGTGCTTCGTTCGATTATGGAACTTTGGGTTCTTGGCCAACTTTATTGCAGAGGTATTGTCAATCATGAGTGGAGTTGATTGTACTTGTTTTACTTGCAAATCTTCAAGAATTTTCCTGAGCCACACAATTTCTTTTGTTGCCTCAGCTGTTGCCACGTATTCTGCTTCTATTGTGGAATCTACTGGAACTAATTGTTTGCGTGATCTTCAGGAGACAGCTCTTGATCCAAGACTTATATCATACCCTGAAGTAGATACCCTAGTTTATGTGTCTCCATCGAAGTTTAAATCAGAGTATCCAATCAAGTTGAAGTCGTCCACCTGTGTATACTTGATTCCAAAGTTTTTGAGTTCCCTTCAAGTACCTTAAAACTCTTTTTGCAGCAGACCAATGTCCCTCACAAGGCTTTTGCATAAACCTGGAGAGGATTCCAACAACAAACAAAATGTAGTCTGGTAGTAGTTAGGCAGTTGAGACTTCCTAAAAACTGTCTATACTTTGTTGCATCCTCAAATTCTTTTCTTTCAATAGATGTGAGCTTTAAGTTTTGTTCCATTGGAGTAGTAAGAGATTGCATTCTGTTATGCTAAACTTGTTCAATAGATCTCCAATGTACTTCTTTTGGGAAAGGAATAAGGACTTAGGACGCTGAGCTACTTCAATACCAAGATAGTAATGAACATAGCCCAAATCAGTGATTTCAAAACTTTTCTTCAATTCCTTCTTTATGGATGCAATGTAGCTTTTATTGTTTCATGTCATCAAAAGATCATCTACATATATCACAAGATATACCACTGTTTTGCCAACTTTCTTGACAAATAAAGTTGCATCATCAAGAGCATAATGTTTGAAATTGAGTTTCAGAAGATGCTCAGTTAGTTTTTCATACTAGGCTCGCGGTGTTTGTTTGAGGCCATACAAGAATTTCACAAGTTTGTATACTTTATGTTCATGCCCTTTCACAGCGAATCCTTCAGGCTGGGACATAAAAACACTCTCTTTTAGATCTCCATTCAAGAAAGCAGTTTTTACATCCATTTGATGGACTTTCCAATCGTTTTGAGCTGCTAGAGAAAAGAGTGTCCAGACGGTAGCCCATTTTGCTGTGGGGGCAAAAGTCTCCTCATAATCGACCCCTTCCTTCTGTGCAAAACCTTTTGCCACAAGCCTGGCTTTGTGCTTGTCAAGCGAGCCGTCAACTTTATACTTGTTTTTGTAGACCCACTTGCAGCGAATTGGTTTGGTTCCTAATGGAGGATCAACCAGCTTCCAAGTGCCATTCTTTATGAGGGCATCATACTCCTTTTGCATCACTTCTTTCCATTCATCATGAGAAACAATTTCTTTGAAGGAAGTTGGTTCAAAATCTGTAGACAAATTCAATTCACAATCATAAGAAACATCCATATCAACAGGGGAATTAGAGTCATCTACATCACCTCCATTTTGCCGGTTTGAATTTCTAGTTCCTGTCTTTCCAACCTCATCAGGATGAACACTTTCAAGTGTCTTTGTCAGCCACTTTGGAGGACCTTTCTCAGATGGTCCAGGCTGCTCCGTTGATTGAGTTGGCACTGAATCAAGATTGAGTCTCCCAATTCTATCAATCACATCACTTAAAGCATCATTTGTTGTTGGAGTTTCATGTGGGGGAGAGAGTGCTTTAGAAGAAGATTCCACATGTTGTTCTAGTATAGGAATCCCCCTTCAAGATGTGTAATCTAATTATCAAATTCTTGAAATGATTTTGCATTTGTGAATCTATCCAAGCGATCAAGTTGCCGCTCAACAACATTGTCAGTTTTGGATGATTCAAGAAAGATTACATCTCTAGATACAACAAACTTTTTATTGACTTCATCATAAAGATGGTATGCTTTGGAGGTGTTTGAATACCCCAGGAAGATACACTTACGACTTCTTGCACCAAGTTTATTTCTATGTACCTTTGGTATCAAGGCATAACAGGTGGAACCAATGACCCTAAGATGCTTTACCGAAGGAATGTGCCCATACCACATTTCATAGGGAGTCTTGTTTCTGATAGCATTAGATGGACATCTATTCTTTATATATGGAGTGCATAGAACAACATCAACCCAAAACATTATTTTTACATTTTTGAAAAAGTGCATGGAGCGTACCATAGTTAAGATTGTCTTATTCATTCTTTCAGCTACACCATTCTGTTGGGGATTATAAAGCACAATTGTTTGATGTTCGATCCCATGTTGGTGAAGATAGTTTTCAAATTCATTTGATGTGTATTCTTTTCCATTATCAGTGCGAATAGACCCAATATGAGATTGTGTATCATTTTCAATCCATTTATGAAAGTTCTTGAATGTTTGAAAAGCATCAGATTTGTTCTTCAAGAAATAAACCCAACACATTCTGGTGTAGTCATCAATAAATGTTATCATATATTTATTTCCATTTGCAGAAGGAACAGGGATTGGACCACATAAATCTGAATGAATGAGTTCAAGTTTTCTATGTGCTCTTGAATGTGAATCATAAAAACACTGTGTGCTATGCTTTCCTAGAATGCAAGCATCACATTGCTTAAATTTCCTACGAATTGTAGGCAAACCAGCAACACTATTTTTTTTCAACAAGTGGAGGCTGTCATAGTTCAAATTTCCAAATCTAGCATGCCATAATAAACTTGATGGAAGTGTACCTTCTTCATATTGAGAATTGTATGAGAAACGCTGTGCACGAGCAGATGTACCTTGCAACTTGAGAAGCCTTTCTTCTTCTATTCCCCTCATGACAAGTGAGTGGTCAGAGGCTTTTCTCACTTAAGCTTACCATCAAACATATGAATGGAGTGACCTTGCTGGCGGATGTGGACCAAGGACAACAAGTTTTTCTTTAGCTGTGGGGGATATAGAACATGGTGCAGAAGAAAGTCTGGAAGACCAGACAATTTAACCCTGATCGTGCCAAGCCTTGATGGCTTGATTTTTGAGTGGTTTGCAAAGTATACTGCTCCATCAACATTGTCAGTAAATTCTTCAAAAAAATCTTTTCTATGAGTCATGTGGCAAGTTGCTCCTGAATCAAGCAACCAATTATTTTTCCAAGAAGCAAGTGAAGCATTAAATAAATCTTCATTTACTCCAATATTACATTGTGCCACAACATAGTGAGCGGATTCAGGTGCTTTACCTTTGTCTGTGTCATTATTTTTACCTTTCTGTTGGTTGCTTTGCTGCTCAATTTTGTCCCATGGTAACTTGCATGTAGAGGTGATGGCGGACAAATCCCGCCAACCCAGAATCTCTGACTTCATGCATATAAAAATGAAATCTCAGCGTTTGCCCAAATCAAAAATCTCTGTCTGGCGAATTCCACACACTACCGTCAACGCATACAAGCCGCATAAACCGCAGTCCCAAACAATTAACAGAATTATCTGTATATAATTTCCACCGGTTATAGATTCGCCTCGGCCTCTGTTCTGCTATACAGCATGTAGCATTCACATACGCATATCATCGCATGGACATACAGCTTTCCCATACGTTCTCCATTCAATTGATATTGCGCTGGTTATATAGCTGGCTTTATTTAACAAAGAATCGAATTTACCATACACCCAGCTTACGGCTATATATCCCATAATCAATCTCAAAATATCTTGACTGAGCACAACTAAAGAATGCGCCTTACCTCAGATTTAAAATACCAATGACACAGCATTATAATTGTAAACATACCGCAACGGAATTTCCTTATCTCCTGTTCCACCCGGTGATTATGTGCTGGCTTGTTTAACGCACTGGCCTCTATTTAAATCCTTTTTACAGAACCATCCAAATTTTGGACTGACGCACACAATATACATGTGCCTTCATGGTATATACGCACAGCATGTTATCATATATAAAACTCCTCTGGATATATCGTTAGCTCTGGCGGATTACACAATAGATATATGTGTCTGCGCTATATCAGCTCCAATCCACGCAGATATAACTCGGCACTGCTCAATATATAACGCAGATAGAACAGAACCCATACAAATAGAATCTGCTGTTCAACGGTCCATCTTATACGATTGTAATTTATATCATATCGCTCCCAATTATAGAACTTGTTTATGCCGTGGACCTGGTGCAAATTAACACAGCATATAATATGCAGACAATATTAATATCCACTTACGCCGCAGTCAAACTTCACTATATATAATGGCTCACAAGATATCAGCATATATATATAACGGCTCACAAGATATCAGCAGAGGCGTAAATACCCACGCCTTAACAGTCAATCCTGAGACCGATTGCCAAATGGAAAAATCGACCATGTATTAATACACAGCTATTTTATCATAAAATTAAACCATCAGCAGCGCTCCTTCCGATAATTCCACGCTTCGCCCTCTTGAGTAACCGGGCTGGATATACAAAACAGTCACATGTATAACCTTCGTTGATAATCAAGGACTTTACCATATAAAAGGGCACGGTCTTCAATGAAGAATCAGCTATTATGGAATGATTTCGGTGGGTAAATATACCGCACCGCGCATGCGTATTACAGAGGCCTATTAATAATAGAACGCAGAGCACAATTCACACAAGTCCAACATTTTAAAACATCAAGCTCTCACAGGGATTGCGCATTGAAAGAAAGGCAACTTCAACCAAACCATATCTCAGAATTTTCTTAAACACAACCATGTCCATACAATCGAATTCAACATACTTATATTTACATAAAACAAACAGTCACACAGTTATACATTCATGGCCAGAGAAACAATCTATGGCCCTTTTACAAGTTGAAGGCTTACAGCCTTGTTGATCAAGCCTGTTCTCAATCAACCTCTCTCACAATCTCTCCTGTATTTTCCCTCAAAAAGCCCTCCTATTTATACAATTTAAAAAAAATCATTTAATTAAATGCTCAATCCCTTCACTTCCTCAACAAACCCCTAAATCTCTCAACATCCCTAAAATCTAGATCTATCCCTAAAGTTTTGCAACTAAATCTAATTTAAATAGATTTTAGGTGTGGACTCAACTAAGTCCCGTACATAGCATTTCTACTTCCTAGAATTTCTATCTAATTCTCATATTCCTTAAAAGAATATTTACAAAATCCTCACTTTCTCCTATTTTATTAAAAATAACAAATTAATTAACAAAATATTAAAAATTGTCACACCCCCTATAATCACATATTTACAAATGAAAAAATGGTCTTGATGCTCCTGCATCAGACTCCCCATGTAAGAAAATTCATGACCACCTGGTCATAAGTCTGGATACCTCCTCCTGGATCCCAAATTTTATTTTGTAATCCTTCCGTGCTTGTTGATTGCTTCACTGCTGTTGTCATCTGTTGTTGTCTTCCAGGTTTCCATATTTTGTGTTGTAGTGCTCCACCTGCTCTGCTCTTGCAATCTCTCATTGTCATTCTCTTGTTATCGTTCCTTTTCTTTCTTTCGGCTGTCTTTCTCTGGGATGTTTTCATCATTAATCTCCTTATCAACTCAATTTCTTTGTCTAGTATGTCCTCTGTTTGCTGATTGTTTCCAACATCTTCAATAACCCATGTTGCTCTTGCTGTCACTATGGATGTTGCGGCCTCCCAATCTTCCTTTCCCTTTGCAACATTCCTTTGCTCGTCACCTGCAATTTCATCTTGATTATCATTTATGACAACTGCTTTGTCATCCTTCATCAGCAATCTATCCTGGACATTCATCCTCTGTTCTTCCAATTTCCTCCTTTGAAAGTCTAATTCTCTATATAACTCAATGATTTTACTTGGAGTGGACTTCGGAAAGTTTACACGATCTTCCATTTCCTCACATGGTCTTTCTTCTCCTAAATCTTCCTTAACATCCTTCAGTAGATGTTCTTCCAAACCTGCAATCACACACAAATCATTAGTTTTAAAATCACAAGACCTTACGGTCTTATTTGATGCTTCAGTCATCAAATCTTTGGGCTGCTTTGAATCATTCATATGATTCAACTCCTCTAGCTCTTCATCACTTTCAAAAAGTAATGGTCCACTCTCTGGGTAACATAACGAAACTTCAACATCTTCCTTTTGCTGTAGCTCAACTGTTTCGAGCTTCTCTATCCTCTGTCTGGCATCTATAACCTGTTCAAGTTCCCTTAGTTCCTTTATCAACCGCAAATTTACCTGATGATTCCACTTCTCTTGTAGTCTCTGCCACCTCAACTTCTTTCTTATGACATAACCATGCTTCTGGTTTTCCTCATTTCTTTGCAACATCTCCATTAACACCTCAAGCTGAACTGCTATCTCAGCCTTCTCCCTTTCATATTCCTCTTTGCTTAACTGTCTCTGTATGCCAACTGCCTTGGCATCCTTCTCCTTTTGTCCTCTGCTGTGATTTATTTCAGAACCTTTGTTATGACTGTCACTAGTCATCATCATTTCCATCTCTATGAGTTCCTTACTCACTTTACTATGAGTTGCACTAAAGCCTCTTTCGCAGCAAGTCCTGTCCTGCCGCCACTTACCTCACCAAGCCCTCCTCACTCGGTCTTTTGGCAAGCAATTGGTTCTATCTCCGGAACCTCCTTTGAGCACTTCTCTTTGCTCTTCCTGGCTTCAACTCATCTCCCTGTTTACAACTGTCTTCCTTATCCAATCTCTATTGGATTTCCTCAAGGTTCTGCCACCTCTATGTTTCACCTAGAAACTTTCACCAGCTTCCTTTATCTGTTAGTTGCAATAATATTTCAATGCAAAGACTACAATATTCTATTCTTCAAAAACATATCATCTTACCAAAAATTGACGCAAGCCTAGAGCCTAGCCTGCAATACCAGGATCTTCAAATTACCATACTCAGCAAATTCCCAAACTTCAAATATCAATCACTGGCAAATTCATCTTTCTCCCATTTCAACATGCAGAAGCTTTCTTTCATATTTATGGTTATGAAACCTTTTCACAATAATCATTTCTCAAACATCAAATTATTTATCAATCAGATTTTAGATGCTTCACAACACCAGAACTATGCCTTAAGTCCCTCATTCATTTCATCACCAACATACCATCACAAATTCTTTCCCATGTGTTAGATTCAGTTAAATGCGCCCTTGAGTTATCTTAACAACTTAACAAAGTTATTCAAATCCCAATTTGGAAGTCAACCAACTAAATTGCGCCCTTCAATTTGCCACAGTATTCATCATTATCATAATGGAACTCCATTAACCCAATGCATTACAATTTTTCCATGTTTACAAATTTCATTGCAATTTAACAACATTCTTTGGACTTAAAATTTCCATCTATATAAGCGTCTTACTCCAGGTTCAGAACCACATAATGAATCCAGTTTTCATACCTTTATATCTGCGTTTTTTGACCAGGAATGAACTTCATTCCAGCGCTGTACCATTTGCAACGATCTGCCATTCTATTCACCTCCTCAGACGCTGCAACCATCAATCCTCAATCTGTTTCTTGTCAGTAAAACCCAATTCAAAATTAAACAAACCAATCATTTCAACAGAGCCAGGCTCTGATACCAAAAATGATGGCGGACAAATCCCGCCAACCCAGAATCTCTGACTTCATGCATATAAAAATGAAATCTCAGCGTTTGCCCAAATCAAAAATCTCTGTCTGGCGAATTCCACACACTACCGTCAACGCATACAAGCCGCATAAACCGCAGTCCCAAACAATTAACAGAATTATCTGTATATAATTTCCACCGGTTATAGATTCGCCTCGGCCTCTGTTCTGCTATACAGCATGCAGCATTCACATACGCATATCATCGCATGGACATACAGCTTTCCCATACGTTCTCCATTCAATTGATATTGTGCTGGTTATATAGCTGGATTTATTTAACAAAGAATCGAATTTACCATACACCCAACTTACGGCTATATATCCCATAATCAATCTCAAAATATCTTGACTGAGCACAACTAAAGAATGCGCCTTACCTCAGATTTAAAATACCAATGACACAACATTATAATTGTAATCATACCGCAACGGAATTTCCTTATCTCCTGTTCCACCCGGTGATTATGTGCTGGCTTGTTTAACGCACTGGCCTCTGTTTAAATCCTTTTTACAGAGCCATTTGAATTTTGGACTGACGCACACAATATACATGTGCCTTCATGGTATATACGCACAACATGTTATCATATATAAAACTCCTCTGGATATATCGTTAGCTCTGGAGGATTACACAATAGATATATGTGTCTGCGCTATATCAGCTCCAATCCACGCAGATATAACTCGGCACTGCTCAATATATAACGCAGATAGAACAGAACCCATACAAATAGAATCTGCTGTTCAACGGTCCATCTTATACGATTGTAATTTATATCATATCGATCCCAATTATAGAACTTGTTTATGCCGTGGACCTGGTGCAAATTAACACAACATATAATATGCAGACAATATTAATATCCACTTACGCCGCAGTCAAACTTCACTATATATAATGGCTCACAAGATATCAGCATATATATATAACGGATCACAAGATATCAGCAGAGGCGTAAATACCCACGCCTTAACAGTCAATCCTGAGACAGATTGCCAAATGGAAAAATTGACCATGTATTAATACACAGCTATTTTATCATAAAATTAAACCATCAGCAGCGCTCCTTCCGATAATTCCACGCTTCGCCCTCTTGAGTAACCGGGCTGGATATACAAAACAGTCACATGTATAACCTTCGTTGATAATCAAGGACTTTACCATATAAAAGGGCACGGTCTTCAATGAAGAATCAGCTATTATGGAATGATTTCGGTGGGTAAATATACCGCACCGCGCATGCGTATTACAGAGGCCTATTAATAATAGAACGCAGAGCGCAATTCACACAAGTCCAACATTTTAAAACATCAAGCTCTCACAGGAATTGCGCATTGAAAGAAAGGCAACTTCAACCAAACCATATCTCAGAATTTTCTTAAACACAACCATGTCCATACAATCGAATTCAACATACTTATATTTACATAAAACAAACAGTCACACAGTTATACATTCATGGCCAGAGAAACAATCTATGGCCCTTTTACAAGCTGAAGGCTTACAGCCTTGCTGATCAAGCCTGTTCTCCATCAACCTCTCTCACAATCTCTCCTATTTATACAATTTAAAAAAAATCATTTAATTAAATGCTCAATCCCTTCACTTCCTCAACAAACCCCTAAATCTCTCAACATCCCTAAAATCTAGATCTGTCCCTAAAGTTTTGCAACTAAATCTAATTTAAATAGATTTTAGGTGTGGACTCAACTAAGTCCCGTACATAGCATTTCTACTTCCTAGAATTTCTATCTAATTCTCATATTCCTTAAAAGAATATTTACAAAATCCTCACTTTCTCCTATTTTATTAAAAATAACAAATTAATTAACAAAATATTAAAAATTGTCACACCCCCTATAATCACATATTTACAAATGAAAAAATGGTCTTGATGCTCCTGCATCAAGAGGCATCATGTGATCCATTTCTTTTGCAGCGTATGCAGTGCAAATCTGACTTTTCTCCTTGAGAGTGTTTGCCCCCCCTGCCTTTGAAATATCTTCCTCTTCCTCTTCGAACACCTCTTCCTTTGGAAGAATCTTGAGCAAGATTCTTTTCTTTATAAGCAAGGCACACAGCTTCTTCAGAAGATTGAGGGGCTGTCTTCTTACCAAAATCTCTCTCTTTTAGCAAATTTTTCACAAGACAGTCAAAAGTAATATCTTTGAGATTTCCATTTGCTTGTAATGACTCAAGATAATTGGAGTAAGTAGGATAAAGTGCTTTGAGAAAAGCGATAAGAGGAATATCCAATTCAACCTTAGTGGCTTTGATATCATGCATTATAGATTTTACTTCTGATGCAAGAGCAAGAGGATCATTATTTTGCAATTCAAGAGTGAAGAGTTTAATCATGAGTTGAACAACTTCAAGTGCAGAATGTGAGTCATAAAGTTCTTTCAACTTTTGTAAGGCTTCGAAAGTAGTTGAAAATGGCGAAATATGGCGACTCACCTCTTCACTTACAAACGCTGCAATTAATGCATAGGCTTCGCTGTTCTTATTTTCCCAAATGGCGAGCTCTTTGTCTGAGGTAGGCTGTTTTGGCTCTTTGTCTCCGTCTCCAAAACACACTCCTTTCCACAACTCATTGAAAATGAGGGTGTGTTTTACTATCTGGGACCACTCAGGATAGTTCTCCTTGCCAGTGAGAACTATTCCCACAATAGATATGATTGAATGCATACTGTAAAAAAAAACTTCTGCTTTTGATGGAAAAAAATGCACTGTAGTAGCAATATTCTGAATTCTTATGAAAACCAAGAAACAAGCTGCATAGATATTCTAATGCTTCTTTTGGAAAACAATGAATAATATCATGTCAACATTAGAGCCCTCAAAGATCAACAATCAGGTAGGCCTCGTCCATTATCCCCAGTTTCAAATCCTTCCACACCAAATCAACAGTGTTATAAAGAGATTCTTAACAGTGTGAAGAATAGCCACCCAAGTTGCTCTACAACAAAAATTCAAAGGAAGAAGCCTGAAATTGATAGGACATCAAGACAATCAGGATCTTCGAAATCTTCATTCCAATTTCTTATTAAAAAGAGTACAAACTCAGCGCGGACATTAAACTAGTTCAGAGGGATTGAGGACATCCTCAGATTTATAAAAGTCACAATGCATATAACATTAGCTCAAATAGATTCAGTAGCAGTATATATAGCGACCGAGAGAACATAAAACATAACAGTAGTTGAAGCATAAAGGGGCTTAATTGCCATCATTATTTTCAACGCTTGTGTGTATCCTGGAGATCATGTTCTTCAATTCGATCTCCATTTCAGAAATCCTGGATTCCAGATACACGAACCGCTCTTCCAATTATGCTAAAATATCAACATTAGCTTAGCTTTTGATAAAGGATAATCACTTCAATGTTCCGAATTCCCCTTTGATATTTCAGCGACTCAAAGTTTGTATGCCTTGCAAGATCTTCTCGAGGTGTCACACTGTGAAAAAGTATTACAGCTCTATTCGGCTTCCACGCTGGAGATGAGCTTTGAAATCGAGAGCAACAACGAAGCTGCAACGTATGGAGCTGCAAAGTATGGAGCTGTAGTGTATGGAGGGTGGGGAAAGAGCAGCAGAGTATGGAGGGTGGGGAAAGAGCAACAGAGTACGGAGGGAGGCCACTACAACAGAAACATCAACTGTGCCAAATTTTAAAACGCATATGACAGAGGGTGCAGATTTTAAAACATATATGACACTGCCTGGAGCAGGCTTCAGGGAACTGGGTAGAATATAGGCAGGAAACTGACACTAGGAGTTACACAAAAGCTAATTTCGAGCGTTGGCTCTGATACCATGTCAGACCAGGCAGTAACTCCTCAGAACAATTCATTGATTTCATTTAGGTTGGTGTTTATTATATACACGAGGGAGACACTGTTCATTTCATCTCCCGGTGACTATTCATATTCTCCATTATTTATTTACATCAATTTCAGTTATTCACCCAATCTTGATGATTAGGTGTCAACATGGTTGACCTTGCCCATGTGAACAAGGCGGTCTAACCATTAAATGCCATTTCACCTTCCGGCGGTTCTAGCTAATTGTGCGCGTTCGAACTGTTTCATGTGACAATTGTCTCCCTCTGTCGACGGTTAAGTCTGTTCTCCACTGCGGTTAACTCTCATGCTACGGTTACGCCATCACAGTGTTCACATATGCCTGTCTTCGTTGCGGTCTCCAAACCCACGCGGTTAGCTCGTGGTAACGTAACCTTGGGCCTGTTCGCATGTAACATCGTAAACCTCCGACGGTTCAACCTCCGTGCAATTTAGATTGTGGTTTGATTTGTATTGTTTTTAATATATGATCCGAAGTGGGTGATTTGTATAGGTTCATGTGTATAGGTTTATGCATTAGGTTTAGGACTTAGGTTTTAAACCCTTGATTGCTAGTTTTTACACTTAGCTTAGGTTATAAACCTTTTTCATCACCTTATATATAAAAAAAAACCATTACAAATGATATTGTCACCATGTGACAATCAATCATCAAACACCATCGATTGACAATTTGGACCACATCTACCATGACGAAGTATCCAACACTGGAAGAACTGAAGACAACACTAGACACTAAAGAACACTGTTGAAGTTGAAGACGACCTGAACTCTAGATACATTGGACTGACAAGATCCTCCTGGATCAATCCTCTCCACTTGAAAGTTTTTGGACCACAAAAGTTTGATTTAAGCAGATATTAGGTGAGGGTATAGTTCCCTCACTCTTCTGATCTCCATCCACCTTGCCTTGCTCAGATTGATGCCCCTGAGTCCCATTTGAAGATATTCAACATCTCCACGCCTGGAAGATCGAATCTTCCTGTCCAAGATGGTATCTTCCTACAACTCATTCATATACTCAGGTGCCAAATCATCAATAGTTAGAATCTTTCTATCTTCCTCGGGATCCATGATCATTGGAGGTTCATACAACAAATTTTCTACATTTACAACTGAGTAAATACACATGTAAGGAGGTAAATCTAAACAGAATGCATTATTTCCAACCTTTTCCACAATCTTGAAAGGGCCATACCTGATAGGTTTCAGTTTATTACCTTCTCCTTTTAATTGGTCTTTATTGATATACAACCATACTTGATCGCCGACCTGAAAATGACGGTAGACTTGATGCTTGTCATGATGCATTTTTTACTTGGCATGACTCTTCTTTAACTAATTCTACACTGCTTCATGTATCTATTGTATCTGTTGAATGGACTTAACTACTTTGTTTGCATCATCATGTTCACCCACTTTATCCTCTCGGTGACTTTGGTAGATACCCAAAACATGTTTCGAATGGCGATCGATTAGTCGAAGAATGTAAGGCTCAATTGTAAGCACGCTGCACATAAGGTAAAGATTCATCCCACATCGTAGGATGTTTACTGCAGTAACCTCGGAGAATATGTATGACTGTTCTGTTCACCACTTCTGTCAGTCTGTCAGTCTGTGGATGAAAAGTTGTGTTCTTCTTTAGCGTTATGTCTATGAGTGCCCACAAAGTGGACCAAAACTCATACCAAACGAGTGTCTTGATCAGAAATAATGGAAGTAGGTAACCCAAAATGAACCCATACCTGTTCGAAAAACATCTTCCAGTCTGTTCCACAGTCACTTGCTTTTTGCACAGAACAAGAATGCACATCTTGCTAAATCTGTCAACCACAACATACATGTAATCATGCCCTCTCCTAGACATAGGAAGTCCTCCATCAAAATCCATGGAAATGTTGTCCCATGGCCGCAAAGGAACTGGGAGTGACAAGTACAAACTGATCTTTCGATTGCTTGGATCGCTAGTCGAACACATCACACATCCTTTAATGTACTTAACAACTGTTTCATACATGCGAGGCCAGTGACAATACCTTTGAATTTGTGCCATTGTTTTTCTTACTCCAAAATGTCCTGAAATGCGAGAAGAATGTGCTTCCCGAATGACATGCACTCTTTTTGCTTGTGGTATGCACAACTTACCCAGATGATATAACCACCTGTCATGAATATGACAATTGATTTCTTCCACTTGAGCACCATGAGTTAGTGATTCATAAATATCTTTGAAATCAACATCTGTACTATATTGTTCTATATAACTTTCATGTTTTAAAGAACTATTCTGTAGCACTACTGAAACATCCAAAGATGGGCTAGACAACATATCATCTACTTTGTTTGTGACACATTTCTTGTACTTAATTAAGTGAAATTGTTGAAGAAATCCCATCCATCTGTAATGACGAGATTGTTGCAATTTAGTGTGAGACTAAAGGTACTAAAGCAGTTGATAATTTGTTTGAATCAATGTTTCCTTACCCATTAAATAATGTTTCCATTTCTTAACACTTTCAACCAAAACAAACCGTTCTTAATCATATGTCAAATAATTCATTACTGCCTTAGAAAAAGTTTTAGAATGAAAACAAATTGGTTTCCCTTTTTGAAGTAAGATTGCATCCATTGCATAACCACTATTATCTGTTTCAATTTCAAATGGCTGTTGAAGATGTGGTAAAGCTAAGATTGGTGTTGTGACAATTTTATGCTTAAGTGTATCAAAAGCTTTTTGTTGTTTTCCTCCCCACTGAAAGGGAACTTTAGAACATGTTAAAGCATGTAACGGTGATGCAATCAAAGAAAACTGAGCAATAAATTTCCTCCAATATTGAATTGCACCTGTAAAACTTCTATCTTCAGTCACATTCTGTGGTTTTGGCCACTTAACAATCACATCGATTTTTGCTGGATCTATTTTCAAACTTCCACCTTCAACTATGTAACCAAGATAATTCAATGAGGTTTTCCCAAACTCACATTTGGAAAGTTTAAGGTGCAATTTTTCCCTGTGTAAAATACCTGCTTAACATGCCTAACATGCTCTTCCATACTAGAACTGAAAATAAGAATATAATCTAAGTAGATTATGACAAATTTATCAATGTATGGGCAGAATACACTATTCATAACCCGCATGAAAGTTGCTGTAGCATTACACAAACCAAAGGCATTACTAACCATTCAAACAGTACCTGCCTAGTTCTGAATACAGTTTTCCAGATGTCATTTTCTGCTATGCGAATTTGATGATACCCACTTCTTAAATCTAACTTAGTGAAATAAACAACATTTTTCAGTTGATCAAGTAAATCATCTATCTTGGGAAGAGGATACCTGTTTTTTATTGTGATTTTGTTTAAGGCCCTAAAGTTGACACACATTCTCCATGTCCCGTATTTCTTAGGAACCAAAATTATGGGTGAGCCACATGGAGATGAACTGGGTCGAATAAAACCTTTTTCAATCAATTCCTGGATTTGTTTCTTTATTTCTTCGTTCTCTATAACTGACATGCGATATATTCCGATATTAGGAAGAGGGGCATCAAACATCAACTGTATCTCATGTTGTATTTCTCGCTTAGGAGGAAGATGTTTTGGTTCTTTAAATAGAATTGGAAAAGATTCTACCACTTTAACTAAACTATCTTTAAACTCAGACTCACAACCTGAAAACACATCTTATCGATCCTTATGTTGTTCTTTTGCAACTAGGAGTACATATTTCTTACTTGAACTTATTAATCGCTTCATCTGATTAACTGAAACTAAATCCAAGTGTGATTTGAGTTTATGTGCCCTGACAATATATTCAATCCCATTAATCTTAAGGTGATATTTATGCTCTTTCCCATGAAACACTACATCACGATCATAGAGATAAGGACTTACTAGCACTACTCCACATATGTCTGCTGGAATCACATCTAAATCCACTTCATCAATGTAATTAGTTGTTATGGAAAATTTTAACCGACACTGCTTTGTGACATTAATCTGAGTCTCTTTATTTAGCCAACCTAATGGGTATGGTCTTGGATGATTATGTGTCTCCAAACCCAATTTCTTAACTAAATCTTCAGATATTAAATTTTCCTGTGATCCACTGTCAAATAATGTATCTATTTTCTTGTGCTTAGAAGTTATCCTTATATGAAATAATTCAACCCTTTTATCCTCATTCAGATGATTTATGTTTGAAGAAGATGCAAAAGTACTAGAACTTGAACTAGTGTCAAAAGTTTTACCTGTTGAAACCATTGCGGTTATTTTACCTTCATCACCTGAGTCGGAACCCAAATCTTGTTGGATTGCTGCATTAGCCTTCTTTTCACCTTTCTTCTTTTGGAACTTCTTTGGTCTGAGTTCTAGGTGAAGTTTCCAACATTTGGACTCATCATGTCCAATCCTCTGGCAATGAGTACAAATAGGTCTTTCACTTTTCTTCTGAGCTGTCACTGATCTCTCTCCCTTCAAATTTCCCTTTCTCTTGCTGTCTTTGGAATCCTTGATTTCCAATTATCTATATGGTTTTTGTGAAAACTCGAACGGTCTGCCACCTGATTCAATATGTATGGCTTGAACACACACTTCATCAAAGTCATGAGGATTAAACATCAATAATGTATGCTATAAATATGAATGTACACTGCCAATGCACTTTAATAAAGTTTCACGTGTATCCAATGGAATACGAAGCACCAAAGCTTTCTTCTTGAACTCCTAAGTAAACTCCTGAACATTTTGCCCCTTACCTTGCCTCAAATGCTACCAATCAATAACAACTTGCTGCATGTATCCCAAAGGATAGAATTATTTTGTGAGAGCTTTTAAAAACTTAGACCATGAAGATATGACTTTACCTTTCCACTTTACATCTATTTGAGTTTTACTTTCCCACCAGATTAAAGTTGTTCCACCCATTCTAAGTGTAGCTAACTAAATTTTTGTCTTTTCATCAGAAATGTTTTGAATACGACAATACACTTCTAACTGCGTAATCCAGTTATCTAACTTTTCAGGATTCATTTCGCCATCATAAATAGGTAGCTCAAATTTTACATCAAGTTTCGAAAGAGATGATTTCTTAGGTTTCTTTTTGTTTCAGAACATGAACTGGGAGAAGAAGAAGAAGAAGATGATGGAGGAGAAGGAGGTTTATCAACCTTGCCTTTATCCTTGTCCTTCTTCGATGTCTTTGAAGAAGAAGCTGTATCTCTCGCCTTCTTATCTTCATAGAGTTCTCCCAACATCTACTGCATGCCCAAAAACACTTTCTGACATTGTTCCTCGCTCATCTTCTCTTCAGGAGTTTCACATGCATCTAAGCCTGTCATGGTCGATTTATGAGTGACTTTTCATTTTCCAATCTCTGGATCAAACTCCTCAAGTGTTCCTTCTCCATGTCGTGACTTAGACTTAGTTAACATTCACTGGAAAAAATTCTACAAAACACAACCTGCTTTGATACCAAATTATATGATCTGAAATCGATCATAAACTAAAACTGAAGTAGAATGGATTAATTGCCAATAGTGAATTGATCGTTAACCTTAAGCGCTGAATGTGGAAGATTGAAGGAAAGCAGTTGATTTAATACTTAATCAATAACTTAAGAAACATAATTAAGCTTGAATTTGCAGCAAAAACAGAGATAGAAGATGTCAAACATTGATTATGGAGTTCGTCCTTGATGGACTATGTCTCCGAGTCCGCTTTATTAGGATTGATCGAAAGAGGTCTTTTACACAGCAAAAACACCAGACTGAATGTGTACGCAAGCACTTCTGGTCTCTGTCAACAGAAAAATCTCTCTCCTAGCTTTCCAACGCCTGTCTCGGTTCCCAATTCCGCCTCTGGATGACCAAGATACATTGAAATCAATAACTGCCTCTCTGGCTTAGCATCTACTTACAAGACTCAAAATCACTCTAATGCCTTTTACATGAGAAAAATGATGTATTTATAATGCTGCAGGTGCATTCGAGGTTATCCATTTGACTATAGAGGTAGTTTGTTTGTGTAAGATATTTTGTAATCTTAAGTATTTGTAGTTATTTCTATGAAAGTACACTATAATTTCATCTTAATATGCATGTTTATCTTATCTTAAGCTACACGATACCATAAATCTCACCTGTGGCTCGGAAAATTGAGTTTGATCACAGCCTAGGACAATGGAGAAACATTCTAAGTTAGGAAAACTAGAAGATTCAAATTTAACATCAAAAGTGGAAAATATTAAAAATATTGTTGACGTGTTGTAAAACTATGTTAGACATGAACAAAAAGATAGCCATTCTATGTCATTTAAACATTTGTATTTTTGGTTATATGATTTTTATAGTTCAAATATAGTAATTAGGGGAGAGGCTTGTGAAATATGAAAAATTGTAAGGCATAAGAAATATTATTCAACGGTGAGAAAAAGCATAACGAAGTTAATTATTTTGTAAGAATAAAAATAATCACTCTTAACTGGTTTAGGTTTTCATATGAATCTGGGTTGCCAAGCTTGTTGCAGGATAGTTTGAGTCTTCCAGTTCTATTTAATAATAGCAATATTTGATTTCTATATTATGATTGAACCCATCCTCTAAGCTTCAAAATGGCATATGACAACCAAAATGAGTACTAACGCAATTTAGACATAGGAAGTACTCACTTGCAGATATCATGATTCTGTTGGCAACCAAAAACAATAGTGGTATAAAAAGAAACCTAAAATGATTCAAGCTAATCATCATATAGTCATGATGATTTGAAATCGATCATAAACTAAAACTGAGGTAGAATGGATTAATTGCCAACAGTGAATTGATCATTAACCTTAAGTGTTGAATGTGGAACACTGAAGGAAAGTAGTTGATTTAAGACTTAATCAATAACTTAAGAAATATAATTAAGCTTGAATTTGCAGCAAAAACAAAGATAGCAGACAACAAATAATGATTACAGAGTTCGTCTCTGATGGACTACGTTTCCGAGTCCGCTTTCAAGATGGGCGTCCGCTTTATTAGGATTGATCAAAAAGTCTTTTACACAACAAAAAAACAGACTAAATGTGAACGCATGCACTTTTGGTCTCTGTCAACAGAAATCTCTCTCTCCTAGCTTTCCAATGCCTATCTCGGTTCCCAATTCCGCCTTCGGATGACCAAGATACACTGAAATCAATAATTGCCTCTTTGGCTCAACATCTGCTTACAAGACTCAAAATCACTCTAATGCCTTTTACATGAGAAAAATGATGTATTTATAATGCTGCAGGTCCATTCGAGGTTATCCATTTCACTATAGAGGTAGTTTGTTTGTGTAAGATATTTTGTAATCCTAAGTATTTGTAGTTATTTCTGTGAAAGTACACTATAATTTCTTCTTAATATGCATGTTTATCTTATCTTGAGTTACACGATACCATAAATCTCACTCCTGGCTCGGAAAATTGAGTTTGAATACAACCTAGGACAATGGAGAAACTTTCTAAATTAGGAAAACTAGAAGATTCAAATTTAACATCAAAAGTGGAAAATATTAAAATATTGTTGATGTGTTGTCAAAATTATGTTAGACATGAACACAAAGATAGCCATTCTATGTCCTTTAAACATTAGTATTTTTGGTTATATGATTTTTACAGTTCAAATATAGTAATTAGAGGAGAGGCTTGTGAAAGATGAAAAATTGTAAGGCATAAGAAATATTATTCAATGCTGAGAAATAACATAATGAAGTTAATTATTTTGTAAGAATAAAAATAATCACTCTTAACTGGTTTAGGTTTTCATATGAATCTGGGCTGCCAAGCTTGTTGCAGGATAGTTCGAGTCTCCCAGTTCTATTTAATAATAGCAATATTTGAGTTATATATTATGATTGAACTCATCCTCTAAGCTTTAAAAAGGCATATGACAACCAAAATGAGTACCAACACAATTTAGACATGAGACGTACCCACTTGCAAATATCATGATTCTATTGGCAGCCAAAAACAATAGTGGTATAAAGGGAAACTTGAAATGATTCAAACTAATCATTAGATAGTCATGATGATCTGAAATCGATCATAAACTAAAACTGAAGTAGAATTGATTAATAGCCAACAGTGAATTGATCGTTAACCTTAAGTGATGAATGTGGAATACTGAAGGAAAGCAATTGATTTAAGACTTAATCAATAACTTAAGAAACATAATTAAGCTTGAATTTGCAGCAAAAACAGAGATAGAAGAAAACAAACATTGATTACGGAGTTTGTCCCTGATGGACTACGTCTCCGAGTCCGCTTTCAGGATGGGCGTACACTTTATTAGAATTGATCGAAAGAGGTATTTTACACAGCAAAAACACCAGACTGAATGTGCACGCAGACACTTCTAGTCTGTCAACAGAAAACTCTCTCTCTTAGATTTCCAACACTTGTTTCGGTTCCCAATTCCGCCTTCGGACGTCCTAGATACACTTAAATCAATAACTGTCTCTCTGGCTCAACATCTGCTTACAAGACTCAAAATCACTCTAATGCCTTTTAGATGAGAAAAATGATGTATTTATAACGCTGCAGGTGCATTCAAGGTTATCCATTTGACTATAGAGGTAGTTTGTTTGTGTAAAATATTTTGTAATCTTAAGTATTTGTAGTTATTTATGTGAAAGTACACTATAATTTCTTCTTAATATGCATGTTTATCTTATCTTAAGTTACACGATACCATAAATATCACCCCTGGCTCGTAAAATTGAGTTTGATTACAACCTAGGACAATGGAGAAACTTTCTAAATTAGGAAAACTAGAAGATTCAAATTTAACATCAAAAGTGGAAAATCTTAAAAATATTGTTGATGTGTTGTCAAAATTATATTAGACACGAACAAAAAGATAACCATTCTATGTCCTTTAAACATTAGTATTTTTGATTATATGATTTTTATAGTTCAAATATAGTAATTAGCAGATGAAAAATTGTAAGGGGTAAGAAATATTATTCAACGGTGAGAAATAACATAATGAAGTTAATTATTTTGTAAGAATAAAAATAATCACTCTTAACTGGTTTAGGTTTTCATATGAATCTGGGTTGCCAAGCTTGCTGCAGGATAGTTTGAGTCTTCCAGTTCTATTTAATAATAGCAATATCTGAGTTCTATATTATGATTGAACCCATCCTCTAAGCTTTAAAAAGGCACATGACAAAAAAATGAGTACTAACGCAGTTTAGACACGGGAAGTACCCACTTGCAGATATCATGATTCTATTGGCAACCAAAAACAATAGTGGTATAAAAAGAAACCTGAAATGATTTAAGCTAATCATCAAATAGTCATGATTGTTGGACTAATCATTAGATTGCCAAGATTGATGAAGATTGGTGGATTGACTTGCTATGGAGTTACATTAACTTGTGCAATGTGAATATTTTTAATGACAAACCCTCCGCCCTCTTTTGCTTCTCTTCTTTTCATGACCAAGTTTTTGATTTTAATAATAAGATCTTCATACTAGTGGTCCAATGATTCATCATCTCCTCTTGTTGGTCCATGTTTTCGAGGGTGACCCTTTTTTTTGGGCGTGTGTTATAAAACATATGACAACCAAAATGAGTACCAACACAGTTTAGACACGAGAAGTACCACTTGTGGCTATCATGATTCTCTTGGCAACCAAAAACAATAGTGGTATAAAAAGAAGCTTGAAATGATTCAAGCTAATCATCATATATTCAAGATTGATGAAGATGGGTGGATTGAATTGCTATGGAGCTACATTAACTTGTGCAATATCCATATTTTTAATGACATGCCCTCCGCCCTCTTTTGCTTCTTTTCTTTTCATGACCAAGTTCCTGATTTTAATAATAAGATCTTCATACTAGTGGTCCAATGATTCATCATTTCCTCTAGTTGTTCCATGTTGTTGAGGAAGACCCTTTGTTTTGGGTGTGTTATATTCTTTGCACGACTACCTCTCGAGGTGATGTGTGTTGCGTTGGGTGCAACATCCCTAATTTTTTGTTTTGTTTTGTGTTTTGGATGGTTTTTTGTTTGTTCTTAGCATATGGTTTTTGCTTTTGTGGTGCATAATGGTTTAGCCCATGGTTTTGTAGTTTCGATTAAGAAACCATGATTGTATTATAATATAGGGTAAATGGATTGAAGGTTTATATATATATATATATATATATATATGGGGAACACTGTAAAATCACAGTAATCAAGACATAATATTTTCCTTCCATTTGTTCCAACTTATCTAGAAGCCTTCCATCATAGTTGCCTTCCATTTGTTCCAACTTTATAATAGAGTTGACATTTTTCCTTACAATGTCAGAGGCCGTCATCTCATTAACATCACAATAGCTCACGATCTGATCATATTTTTAATTCTTGTTTTTCGAATATTCTAGGTTAGGGATGACTTTGACAACCTTCTCCTCTACCAACTTTGGCGTTTGAGCTCTCATATGTTTAGCACTGGATTCTACTAACTCTCCTTTCTTCTTGGTGGTTTCTAAGTGATGCCCACTAGTAGTCTTTATGTATGGCAACAATTTTTGATTTTTTTTTTTGTTTCTTTGGGAGGTTCAACTTTCTTATTTCATTTCTACAATTATGGTGGCTTACCTTGCCTTTGACTATCTTCTCCTTTGTTCTATTTAGGGGCCTTGAATACAAAGGGAAGAGAGGTCTAGTGCATTTTTTTCCTTTGGCAGGAACACCAAACATAGGTACCACTATAAAAAATCGTCTCTTTGACCCACCTATCTAATCTACCTCCTTGCATTTTGCTTCCTCTTTTGCTCCACCACCAAATATAAACTAGAGATGGATGAGTTCCCCTTGATGGGATTAGGGTTTATAGAACCAATGGAGGTGTCCTTCCAAGCTATAGAGTGATGGGTATATTTTGTAATGCTTTGTTGCATAATGGTTGTGCTAAGGCGCTCTATAGTTCAATATTAGTGTCCGTAAATGAGTGTAAACATTTAAATGTCAGCTCACTTAAAAAATAATAAAAGAATAATAAAAGGTAAGAAGTAATATAGAGCCCTGTATGGGAGAAGATGTTGTAGTGTCTGTGAATAAGTGTAAATATTTAAATGTTGGTTCAACTAAAAAATAAAAATAAAAAGTAAAAAACAATAAAAATAATAAAATTCAAATTGTTATATTCTAACTTTGTTTTTATTAATATAATTACGAACAATCTAAGAAAATCATAATATGCACTGTAATGTTAATTCATTTCTGCATCTTCCAGTGTCACCTCTTTGTTAGAAAGTTTGATTGCTAATTTGTTCGTTGACCAACAAAAAAAGGAAGTGGTGATCACTTGGACGTTATTGATAGAAAGAGAAATAAAAACTACACTTGTTGACAGATGTTTCTCTTCTCAAACCTGAAGATGATTACAATTTTTGTGGGGCTTGAGGGGTCATATCAAGCAATCATATCAATTTGGAATGATTTTTTTTATTCACACCTATGACTTGGAGCATATTTTTATATTTACACCTACGACCAGAGCATATTTTTTATTTATGGCACAATTCCCAATGTGCCTTTTTGCGTCATACAACAAAGAAATATTATGATGATACAACAAAAATGATTGCTCAGGATGTTGATTTATATCAACCCAAAATTTTGGTGCAAGTTTTGGGAAGTTGTCTTTGGACTTGTCACTAGAGCCCCCAAGGGATTAGCATTGATTGAAGAGATTTGGGTGATATCAAAACCATGGAATGTGTTACTATAGCCATAGCTTCTTCATTAGACATAATTTCTATTATAAAGGATCTATGGGGGCTAAGTTTCATTCTCTTGCAGTCCCTTAATGCAATTGAAGCAATCCAATGAAGGTTGAATGCACATTGAATAATAATTTCATGACCCAAAAGGAAAATGGATTCCCCCTTAGCGAAATCCTAGCTTGTGAGGAGGTAAAACACTACACATGTATTTTGATTTGTTTGTGTTCTTATTAGGAAGTGCCCTTTAAACCCCAACTCTTTCCATTGTTGTATGTTTAATGAAATAAATATTTTGTGTGATTTCATAGGAAAAAGGAAACTTGGAGAGGCTTTTGAAGAATGCTGCAATAAAAATGGATAATTCTAAATCTCCATGAGATGATTTCCATTAATTCCCCCCTTTATGATATTTGTTTGATGCCTAGGGGTATTGCATTTTCATTAAAATGTTTCATGTGATCTAGGCATGAATATGACGAAATGGAGGTTTTGAACAATATTTTGGATAAATGATAAAGCATAGGTAATGATTTTAATGATAAACGATTCATTGGAA
Source organism: Pinus tabuliformis (assembly GCA_031772625.1). Lineage (NCBI taxonomy): Eukaryota > Viridiplantae > Streptophyta > Pinopsida > Pinales > Pinaceae > Pinus > Pinus tabuliformis. The sequence continues at coordinate 28,947,665 of CM062808.1, read as the reverse complement.
TGAATATGTATGTGCGGGAGAATATTTAAGAGGAATGTGCAATTCCCCATGTCCACTAAGAAATTTCCTAATGTAAATTCCCCACATGAGAATTGTGATTGATATCTAGATTGATTGAATGCAACCTTCATGCCATTAAAACACTGAACGACAAATTCTTATGGTTTCCCATGCTCTTAATTAATTATTAGGACTCATTTTCTATTCGAGGGTGTTTTTAATCAATGGTAGAATGGAATGAACAATTCCATGTTTTCATTGATTGTTAGAGAACATTGCATTAATGTGCTTGCGAATGCGTTATTTGCAGAATGAGTTATTAACCACACCTAAATATAAACTAAAACTTGAATCACACTTTAGCTTTGTTCATTTAATAAGATTGCTGCAAGCTTTAAAACTTGAAATTGTCCTTAAGTTGTGTAGTAAAACTTGTTACCGTAATAGTTAACTCTTTATATATATATATGTGTGAGAGAGGCTTTGCAAATAACATCAAGATTCCATTGGTTTCAATCATATTGTTTGTTGCTCTCTTTATGCAAGACAAGAAAATTTTTCTGTCACATTTCATAGAGTTTTGTTTATGTGATTGAATCTATAGCATCTAATGTGAACTCTTCGTGTGCAAAAGAAAGGCTCAAGGACAACCATTGGGCATTCTCTAATTTTGGTTGCAACCATTGAATATGTGGGAGGTTGAGAGCAAACAACTCAACATCACTCTGCATATGAAACGAGATGTGATAAATCACAAAGCAAAAATAGTGAATTAGTGTTTCATAAGTTCCTTCAAATTTGAAAACATTCATTGTTTTGTTTGACTTAATGGTGGGATGAATAATACTTGAGGTTTGGTGAATTAATCATTCACAATTTAAACATTTCAATGGAAAAATATTTGATGCTTTGCATGTTGTCAACAAGAGATTCATTGAAGAATTTTATAAGCATACTTAAAGTGTCAAACCTTCACAAGATCAACTTTTTCAATTTTCACATTGTGAATATAAAGTTTTGCGCCATCTCTCATTGTGACAATGATTTGATATTCAGTAAAGATTAAAGGGAAGTATGAGGTTTTTTTTTAAGAGAAAAATCCATCCCATGTGAAAATGTATCCAAAGAGCTTTGAAAATCAAATGAAATAGAACTAGATTTTTAGTTGAAACGCTAAAAGTAGAGTTTTGCAAATGATTTTCCTAGCACATTGTTTCCAACTTCTTCACATATGTTATATCTTGGGTCTATATTTGTTTCACTAAAAAATATTTTATGACCAACAAGGTTAATGAATGCTTCTTCTAGAGTTTATATTAGTAAAAATAGATTAGGTGAAAAAGGCCATAATTGGTCAATGATATTGTTGAAGCAATTATGGACTTACTTCTTTAAAGATGCTTAGGACATGAACACAATAAGAAATATTAATGGTGGGTATATAGGTTGTGGGTGTTGGTAGGAGAGAAGAGATGGGAGGGAGTGAGGTGGAATGGGAAATTTCAACGATCTTTGTGCCCTCATTTTTAATTTTTTTTATTAGAATCTTTTAGAGCTTTTTAATAATTTTTAAAAATATATTATTATTATTATTATTTAAAATATTTATGTTTTGTTTATAATATTTATTTGTTTATTTATAATTTGTTTTTGAAATTTTGTTTTCTCTAGAGAAGAAAGTTGGGTGTCCCCTCACCCCAGTAAACTACTATTTAAATTATTTTATAAACTATGTTTTTACATTTTAAAATGCTATTTTTATTTATTTATGTTAAACATATGCTTTCTTTTTTCAAATATATTTTTCCACATTATTTATTTATATATTTGATATATTTTTAGATGATTTTGTTTGCAACAATGTTGGTATTAAAGTTTTTGTTTGAAATGGTAATCGTTATTAGGTTGTAATTCAAAAGGGCTATAATTTTAACCTTGAAAAACAATGGATATATTTTTAGATTATTTTGTTTGCAACAATGTTGGTATGAAAGTTTTTGTTTGAAATGCTAATGGTTATTAGGTTGTAATTCAAAAGGCTGTAATTTTAACTTTGAAAACCAATGGATAGCATGACTTTGATTTGAAAGTTGATTTTAAGATTTTTGTTTGCAACTATAGTGCTTTTCAAGACCATCATTTTAATCGAGTTGTAATTTTAACAATGAAAAGAAAACAGGTGCCACTAGGAGAGCCTTTTTTTGATTCAATGATCCATTTAAAAGATTTTGTCTACAATGTTGTTGGTTGTGAAAACCATAGTTTCAAACAAGTTGTAACTTTAACCCTCTCAAACTTGAGTGTGCTATTGGTTGCACTAACTTTCTATTTAGGGCTGATTTTGGTGTTTTTGACTAAAAGATATGAGCTTTTAGGGCTAGAGTTCTCTTTTATAGGTCACAATTCTTGTTAAGTCATTATGTTTTTATGTCATCACTACTAAACTTCACCCACTTATCAATTTGCATGGTCTTTTGCATTTTGTTTTTTTTTATGATTATATTGAGTGATTATTAGTTTCATGGTGATAAATTTACTCCTTGCCTCGCTAATATTGCAAGGATCATGATTCAGATATCTGATGTGTTCCCTTCGTCAAAGCCAATGATGCATACACACACCCCCACTAACCAATAGATTCATCACTGGACAAAAAATTTCCCTTATAGGATTGGTAGTGGTGAGCTTGAACCTACCATATCACACATCCCATCAACATATTGAAATACATGTTTATGCATGAGAAGTGAAGTGCAATGCAAGTGAATATCATCCTTGATTCCAATCTCATGAGAGATAGGGAAGTGTGTCCAATGATCAACATTCTCTTAAGAACCTAACCCTCACTCATCTATCAAACTCATATGTATTTGGGCTTTGGAAAAAATGTAAGTGATACCAATATATGTTTGTGAATTTTTAACTCATGGCCACAAACAAGTCTCCTCGTTTATGGAATCATTGGTTAGGTAGAATGGAAGGATTCAAACTTTAAATTTCTTAGGGTTGACTCCTGGTTTCAAAACCAAGGTGTTATTTTATGACCTAGTGAACCAAAGTTTCCACGAATGTGTTTCGATTAATGATTAAGGAACTTACATGGTTGTGTTAGTGGCAACAATAATTTGTCCATGCTATTTCAAAATGCTACATCATTAAAGCAATGTTTTAGGTGTCCTTGTGGCTTTTCCATGGTTCATATTGCAAGCAAATAATAATTCTACTTGATAGTGTACTAAGTTCATGACCCTAGAGTATCATCCATGTCCACATGGAAAATGCCAACAAAAAATAATTGAACATGTATGATGCCATGGCATGAGATTCCTCGTAGGCATGAAATAACTTGTTCATAAGGAATTTACCTTAATTGGGATGAACCCCTTGGATATAGAACTTGACCATTGAAAACATATCTAAGGTGCATTCACCTTGGGTGGACTTCCACATGACCCTACAATTAATTAGTTGGAATGCAAAGTGCACCTGCTAAATTCCGATCTTGTTGATAGAAATCCCATGACCACCTTGATGCATGATGCACCTTTAACAAAAACTAGGTTCCATTTTTGGCTTTCTATCCTTTCCATCCCCTTGAAATTCAATAGTAACATCTTCCCCATGCATGGAAAATCCAGTCAATGCATGGTTATTTTGGATGTGTTGTAGCGGCTACAACCACCCTCCAAAATTTTGCCTAAGCTTCGTTTTGGAGCCCCCTCCTAAAAAACTCAGCATCTTATCTTGCACTAACCCAAGTACTTGTGCTTTCATTGAGCTTTATATTTTTCTTTAGTTCTTATGTTTTTTTTCTTGCTTCTCTGTCTAACCACAAGATGACCTCCTCACTTGGTTGCAATCTGGTTCTAGCATTGCCTTAGTGACCTGCGCAATCCTAGAGGGCAACTAGCCTTTCTCTTAGGAAATTTGCAGTTCAAACCTACGGTGAGCTTCTGATCCATAATTATGCAGACCCAACTGGCAGTGTGTCTTCCGCTGGGAAACTGCGCAGAGCATGAGAGGCAACTAGAGCCACTCAACCCAGGAATTGCGCAGAAGCATTTCCTCAGCCACCGCCCAATGCATGTGTCCGTGAGTTGTTGGTTCTCCCCAGAACTGCACAATTTCTTCGTGCTTGCATGGAAACCTTTCCTGAAAAGCAGAAAAAAATGAAAAAGCATCCCTAAAAATAGGGATCTATTTTTAGCAGTCAGAGTTACACTTGAACTATTTTTGTAGATTATCGCCATGTGTCACTCTTTCCTAGATTTTTGGCCTTTGCGTCATAAACCCTAAATCGATCAAATCTATTTAATGGATGCCACCATAACTCATTCTCACAATCGATCTTGGAGCTCTAACATTCCCAAGGATATCTAGGAACCTTTGGCACAATCTTCACAACTTTTTCGGGTAAGTCTTGCTTTTCTTGACTTTGCTGTTTTTTTGTCGCTTTAGTTTGCTTGACTTGTGAGTGTGCTGCTTTACCTGTTTTATTGAGCAGTCATTGGCATTTTGATTTGTTTTAGCTTGTAGAAGTGTTGTTTTGAGTTTTGCATTGCCTTTCTTAAGTGTCGCATGCATAACTCAGTTTTTGCACTAACAGTCGCCGTTGTGGCAACCTTCTTCACAAGCTCCAATGTTCCTTTGTTTGATTGATTCTTGCACTTGTTTTGATTGCATGCATCATCATTCACTTAGATATGCACCCACCTTTGCTTGCACATTCATATCTACTCGTTTACAAGTTTCCCTTGGGCAGATCTGGGCTTTCCTTGGCCCAGATTCAGCTCTTCTCGGCTTGCACTGCGCATTTTTGTATCTCAAGGCTTTGCCTTGGCTCCAGGAATTGAGCAAAGGTTTCTAGTGACTGGCTCCAACTGCAGACTGCGCAGTTCCAGGATCCAGTCCCGAGGCCTTGATCACTGGGATTGCACAATGCGTAGTCCTAGCTAGCACAAGCCAGACTGAATTGCGTGTTGCGTAGTTTCAGTCAGCATCACCTCCTCACTGACAGCTGGGACTGCACAATGCGCAAACCCAGCTGACAATTCCTCACCTCTGAAATCCAGAAATCGATTTCAAGCTAACATTTGCATGCCATGAGTGTCCTCTCTTTCTCCAGATACAATAGTTATTGAGCAACTTTCAGCAACACAGGTAACATGGCTTCCAAGAGAGTTGGATCAATGGATACTGTCGAGAGCAGCACTGGGAACATAGTTATTGATCAAACGAGAAAATGACCTAGTACCCCTTTTTTTGAGGTAAGCAAAAAATCACTTGATTTTGAAAAGTGGTGATTCAGAATAAACATTTTTTTTTGAGCATATTTTTGACACTTTAAATTTTCTTATGTATCAAGTATGAACATTTTTTTTAAATGTTAGTGATTTTCATGTTGATTTGGAAAGTGTCGATGCAACTGAACATAAATTTTTTTAGAGGACAAATTTTTGACACTATTTTTTTTATGTATTGAGTGTGAAGATTTTTTTTTGTTAGTGTTTTTCATGCTGATTTTGAAAAGTGTTGATGGAGCATCAACACAAATTTTTTTAGAGGGCTTATTCTTGACATTTTAAATTTTTTTATGTATGTAGTATGAACATTTTTTTTTTTGTTAGTGATTTACATCTTGATTTTGAAAAGTGTTAATGCAATATCAACCATTTTTGTTAGAGGGCTTATTTTTTATACTTAAATTTTCTAATGTGTTAAGTGTGGATATATATATATATATATATATATATATATATGTTGGTGATTTTCATGTTGATAATAAAACATAAAAAATAAAATAAAAGAAACATGACAAAAGAAATTAAATATAAAAAAATTATATAAAAAGGAAGAACAATTAAAAAAAATAAAAAAGTAATTAAAAAAACAAAATTAATTTGTAAAAAAAAACTAAAAAACATATCAAAAGATTCAATAATAATAATAATAATAATAATAACAATGCAAAAGAAAACAAATATTTGAAAAAAAATAAAAACAATAAAAAAAACACAAAAAATAATACAAGTAATAAAACATAAAATAAAAAATAAAAAGCATGACAAAAATAAATCAAACATAAAAAATATATTAAAAAAGACAGAAAAACCTATAAAATGTAAAAAAAAAAAAAAGAAAAAGAAAAAAAATGGAAAATATTTAAAAAATACAACACAATTTAAGAAAAAAATGAAAAAATTAACAGAAAAAAATAAAAAACATTTTTTTTGAAGTTAACAAAATAAAATATAAATAATTAAAAAAAATAAAAATGAAAAAAGAAATAATAATATTAAAATTTATCCTGCTTATTTGTATTACGTCTCAGCAGACGTTAACCATCATCATCATCATCATCAATAAATAAAAATTAAATATTAAACAGAAACATAAAAATATAAATCATTTAAATAAATAAAAAAATAAATAGAGAAAAAAACCACTGGCAGGGCCAATTCCATGAATCAACCCCTACCACCTGAGAGCCTGTTGGGTTAGCCCAACAACCCACACATGAAAATGAATACCATGCATCCACTCACCATGAAGAGGCCACAAGGAGGAGAAACACCAAACTGCACAAGTAACAATATTACCCATGATAACTTGTGTTTCCAATGAGGAATACAAATAAGCTGGATATGGCTTGTATAAAGACTTCATGTACATATTTATACTCTTAATAATTTTTTGGGTCAATTTTTGTATAATTTATTTAAATGTTAGATTTTCTTTAATATTTTCAAACTCTAAAATATAAAAAGGAAATCACTTAATTAATTTCACTCTTCAAAACTTGAATATATATATATATATAAACAAGTGCGTAATTTTTAATCTTTAAACGTATAAAGCATGATAAATATACACAAGAATACATAAAAATATAGACTGTGTGCTTCTTGCTGGATATAAAATATATATGAGTGATCAGAGTCAAACGACGTGGCAGGCAATTGATAATGTCATATCATAAATGAATTATATTTATACATGAACATTATCTTTTGTATATTTGTATATGTAGTACAACAATTATGTTTGTGACCAGATTTTAGTAAATTTTAATTCATGATTTTTTTTTTTTAAAGTATATCATTGAAATTATATTTAATATATGAATTAGTTTTAATTATTGTTATTATATATGATATGATTATTATGAATATTTATTAATTAGTTTTTTTTTTTAATATTATGTGATAATTATTATATTAAATATTAATTTAGTTGTAAATTTAATATTATGTAATTTTAATTTATTTTATATATAGATGATAATGATTCTTGGTTCACTAAGACTAGTGTCGTCTATCAAATCTCAGGAAAAGAGAGTTTAATTGTCATTTTTCAAAATTTTGTTTCTGTGATAAAAAACACGGATTCTGGGAATCGGCCTCTGCCACCCCTGGGTCGGCTGAGCCGCGGGGGTCGGCGGGGATTGGTTAGAAAATGAAGGAAGGAAATTCAACTAATCGGGTATGTTGGCTCTTCAGCTGAAAGTGCATGTGACTAATGCTTGAAATCCGCCCAAGGATGAGCAAGCAAGATTCTATATGTTCATGTACGTACTTGATGCAATATGTGCCCAACATCAGTTTCCTGGCATGGGTTGGACATGGACACCATCGGAGAATGATGTGAACATTTATTGCAAGTTTCTTTCTTTACCGAGGAGTCATGTCGAGGCTATTTGACCATTTCATCATTGGAGTTTATAATTTGATCTTTGGGTAGGATCCACCTTGCATGTCCCAAGAAGAGATGCAAGAATTGCTTAACATTGTAGATTGGTATGCCTCACCCGGTGGCACCTTCATCAGGATGTTTGGCGGAGAGAAGCCTCCGCATGTGATACCAAGGTTTTCCATGGATAAGTTGGTTATGCAAGAGGTTGCATATCACATCTCCATAAGGTTATCAACAAGACTGCATAGGAGGAAGACGACACCATGGCCTTATCTTCCTTTTTGGATTGGATTGTACAAGATCCAGAGCTTGAAGGATGCAGATGCCGAGGCTAAGGACTTAGAAAAGTTTGATTTCGGCACCAAGGACTACAATCTGTATGATCCACATTGTATATGCAAGAACCACTATGCGAAGGTGTATTATCCATGGATCCATAAGACATTTCATTGGGCAGAGGAAGATCCTTGGAGGTATTGTTACAACTCTTCTAAGCTCAATGAACCTGTCAACATGGCTGTAGAATGGAAAGCCGCTCTGCAGGCAACAACACCACATGAAGCATTAACAACAACAACAATGAGAAACAAACCAACGCATGACAAATGCAAGAGGAATATTGCCGAGAACCCAGAGGCTGAGAAAAGCTACAAGTTCAGAGAAGATCCTCTCGTTGAGAGAGTAGCTTTGGAAGTGGAGGAAAAGAGGAAACAACACATAAAGAGAGTAGAACAGAGGAAGAGAGAGAAGCAAAGGTTGGAGGATGCAGAGAGGAAGTTGCAGGAAATAGAGAATAAGTTGAAAGAAGAGTAGGAGCTAAGAAGGAGAGAGAGGGAAGAGAAGCAAAAATAGGAATAGGAAGAAAGGAAAGGCGCAGTGATAGAGAAAACTACGCATATGTAGGTTGAAGAGTCATAACAACCAGTAGATGAAGAAAAGGGTGAACAAGTGCAGGTTCGGGAACTTGCTCAGCAGATTGAGCAAATGGTTGAAGAAACATACATGGAGTTGGAACAAGAGCCACAGGACCAAGATATCGACCTCATGCCGAGAACATCCAAGGTCACCCCTCAGTGTCCACCACCTCCAGAATAAGACCAGTCCCAAGCGAGCAAGGAGAGGTTGTTCTCCTTGATGATGATCCGGTGACGGATGTGTATAATCTGTCATTTGATGAGTCACAATAGATGATTGTACATGCGCAAAGAAATCATCTCCCAGATGATCACGCGTCACCTGCACATATAGAGGAAAGGGTGATTGTGTCAGATGTTAGAAGACATCCAACTTCCATGGTTGATGCCTCTAAAGCTTATATAGAATCCATGAGCTCAACTGTCAAGTTCTTGTTAGCAGAGAATGATCGGCTGGCAAAGGACTTGTGAGAGGATAGGCATAAGACATAATAGTATACATGATCGCTATGGCAAAGATGAGAAAAGTGATACTTGTTGAAGTATGATTGACTCTTGAGACCACAATGTGGAAACTGTATGACATATTTGTCACCATGCACAAGGCAGTTGTCCATCTACATGGTTTTCGACGGCGGTGCATGAAGATCGTCCAAACTGTCAAAGACATACGCACTGCTATTGCGCATGTACATGAATGGAAAATGAGGTACAAGGGAGCCCCGCTTTACTTGCATAATATAATGAAGCCGCAGATAGAGCTAGACAAAGCACATATTCAGATGTTGACTCGGAACTATGAGCAGCTCCCTTCGCTCATCACTAGAATTGAGGCTTCCTATGCACGATTGTTCAAGAGTCTGGATGTCATATTGAGGACACACATGATCCCTTCAATCAGATCCCTCACTCAAGCCATTAAGAAGAACCAAGTCCTATTGGAGGTTGACAGGTACATGGAGTAGTTGATGCGAGAGGCCACCAATGATGACTTGCAACTGAGCGTAGAAAACATGCAGAAGTACATCAGTGGTCTAGCCACACTCAGAAAAATCCTGCGCATGCTTCAAGATGAGTTGGACAAAGGTTCCAGAACCATATACCTGGAAGCCATGGAGGCAAGAGTCCATTTCCAGAAAGACATCACCAAACAGTACGAGGACACCATAGCGCAGTACCAAGCTTGGTATTAGTTCGTCATCGAAGACCATCAAGAGGATGTTGCTGAGTTGGTCTTTCCCCAAGCTTCTGAGTGATGGTGTTTGTCTTGTTAGGCTGAATCAAGGCTATTTTGTCCCACATGGGTATATGTGGAAATTGTATTATTATTTGTAAATATATTGTAAGTGAAATTCCAAGTTTCATTTGTGGAATGTGAACAATCACTATGTAATGTAAAGAGTTATTTGTAAGGAAGTCGAAGAGTCATGAGGGTAGTCAAAGAGTCAAAGGGGAATGTCAAGGGTCACCCCACCCTTTATTATAAATAAAACCTCATAACCCATAGTAGCAACTTTTGGGAGCCAAGATCTTGGCTATGCATTGCTTAGAGAAGGCTTTGGAGTATTGTGATGAGCCTTGGCTTCTCCACAACATAGAGCGAGTACACTTCTTTGGAGGAGTAGGCAGTGTTGACTGTAATGTTCCACTATTGGGGCTAGTGGCTATCAATGGTGTATGTATGGATGGAACTTTCACTTAATAATATAACTGAGCCAACGCGTTTTCATGCATATGTTATTATTGTAGTTGGACTATTCTGGTTTCTTTAGCAATGCATGTTGTTTAACTTACGCATTTGCGTATGAACTATTTTGTATGATATGAATCTTGTTGAAGGTGTGTTGTTGGATTAACCGGTCACTTTGGTTTGTGGACTATTCTGCTTCCAGCTTGTGATGCCATTCCACTTGTGTGTTCCTTTTAGGATGCGTACTATTACAAAATTCTAAGGGACACACATCCTTTTCCCCTCTGTGTGGTAGAACCCCCATGCATCTCACTTGATTCACTGCAAGGTCACACACTTGCTTCCGACAAAGTCATTATACTTACCTCTTCATGCTATCGCGGTCAAGGCACTACATTACCGCGCACTTCGGGAATCCTACTCCAAACAGTTTGAGGTCTAGTTGGGAATTCTTATCGGGGAGATCCCATAGACATGTTGGCGGATCCAATACTGTCAACAAGATGTGAATGGGATATGATCTATCCAACTATATACCATCTTCATGCACATAAATAATGAGAAACATGGTGCATTTTTCTACTTACTTGATAATACTAAACCTTGGAAGGTCCAACAAATTAGTTATAATTGATTCTAATAGAGGCTCAAATGTGGGTTTACATACATTTGCAACTTTCTAGACGTGAGAGAAAATTAGTCTAGAGAAATTGAAGGTGTCAGATTAGGAAGAGATTCCCATCTATGAAGTTGATATCAACTATTTGTGTCTATTTTAACTTCCCATATAGATCTCTCATACACTTAGCCCTTGGGTCATAAATCTCCAACAAAATGAATTCCTTGTGTTTCGTAGTCCCTACTTTAGTACTTGATTCCTTGCTCATGGCAGAGGACTATATTTGGTATACAAATAAAGCTAGAGGTCAAGCTCATGGATTGGATTGAACATTGGTAGATAAATAAATAAATATGTTGGAATCTAGTGTGAGTAACGACTGCACAAATAAGAAATGAAAGTGGTGAAGAGGACTTGAATAATTTAGTGGCATTTACAACTTGGGCTAATGACATTATGTAGTTGAGCAAGTGAAGGATCCAATGTTAGGCGATTCATAACTTTGTCCACCTAACACATTAAAATATACTCAATGATTAACAAGGTCGATCTATGAACCTCATGAGATTTCCCATTAACACATAATATTTTATAATTTGGAATTAGAATATATTTTCCAAAAAGTGGTTGATGAAACTCTAACTAACTATATTGACATAATGACAATTTCTAGAAATCCTAAAGGTTTTGCAATTGATGTGATTGCAATAACACTTGAATCATGTAAATTACAACCTTCAAAATGATTTAACTCCTACAAATTTTCCTCAACCAAAAAGGGGACCAATACTCAATGATCTGGAATTTTTGGGTCCCCTGATCACAAAATATTGGTAAGGCCAAACCAATAAATAGACAAACAACAATGCACATGCTAGCTAAAACAAGACACAATGAACTTAGACAAAATTGTAAAACCAAAACCAAAACTACACTAACTTACTCAATGCCATATTGCACAGTGCTATATAAATTCATGGAGAAAAACATAGGGCTTTAGGTGAACATTCACCCATCTAGGTTTAAGAATAACATCCATGTAGGCTAGTTACATTGCACTTAAGTATTTTATATCTATAATTGAAATTGGTCCTAACCAATGAATTTGAGGCTTCCCAAGATTCTTTTATTTATTACCATATAATAGGACTAAGCTACCTTTGGCAAAGCACTTCTTCTTATATGATGGCCATGCCACACTTTCTACCTCAATTTCTCCATAGATTGATGAAAATCTACAATAACCCATATTCCTTTAATTATAAGAGCATTTCTAGTTGTTTTGTGACCAATTATTAGTTTTTCATATGTATAACACGTGTAATGTAAAAACTAGGGTCAACAAATTTTGTAGAAATTATAACCTCTCGGCCATATGTTGATGCACCTCAACGATTTTAAGAGTTCTACAAGACATTCCAGGTATATTCTTCCATCTTTAGTCCCATTCCTACATATGTCGCATGACTTGTCCACCATGAGCTTGAATACCTTTCATGAAATAAAAAAAAGAGAAAGATCCTCTTTCTTCACTCCAAAGCAAAAGGTTTCCATAGTTCTTATTGAAGAAGGAATTCCATGACCTTTCATAAATTAAACAATTATCATAAAGAAATTTTCATACCTTGATCCCCATTAGCATTGTCTAAAGTCATAAGGGAATCCCCCACCTCTTTGTAATATCTATAAAATATCATACTATGGAAAAGAAAGAAAGAAGTGAAAAAGTTCTTCAGATATCCACATTCATATTATTCACTATCCACTCATCTTTATATGGTTTAAAAAAAATATGTTCCCTCATATCCCTAAGTTTTGAGCCTTATGTGTTACCAATCCAAATATATACATTCATTCTTGATCAGATGAGTGCATAGGGAAATAGGATGAGTGGTTAGGACCATATGCTGTTAACAATGTGCCTATCCATTCTCTTTGATTCCTCATATCAAATGTCTGTCACAATGGAGATTTTGTTCTAGAAAACATTAGCGTTTTGAAAGAAAGGACCTATGGAGGAACTATTTGGAGTGATGGATAACACAATAACATTATATTCAGAATCCACAACTTCACTGTCACTTATTTTGGTTGAAGCATCGTCCATAGAATTGAATTCATCTTTTCCTAAGAATTTTCTATTGGCAAAGACTTCGCCGATACATTGATTGCTTAACTCACCAAAATTAGTCTATAGCACACATAACGGTCTTTGTACAACGCGAAGGCTAGTAAAGTTTGTAAATATAGTGTGAGGCAAAAAATTAATTCAATTTATCAATTGATAAAAATGACTTTATTAGATATCAGGCCTCGCAACATCTAATTGATATTCCCATTTAGTTTCTATTGGAGATGTATGTTGCGGAGAAAAAGAGAATTGATTTAAAAATATAGTCTAACTAGTCGACGTTTCACCCTTCGTTTTTTGTGCCCTACCTCGTCGACAGTTATTATTTGGCTACTCCTATGGGCCCACTTTGTCTGCTCCAACAACGTCTGTCTCCTAGCAATGCCCGTCTCCTCCGTTTCACCAACCTCCTCCTGGTGTCTGTTTTCGTTATGGTTTAGTTGTAAATGATGGCACACACCATGCATGATGCTACTCTTGCTTCATGTTTTCAAATTTCAAATTAAGAGCGGGAATGAAAATTTGAAATAAAGCGGGAAGATATTTGGGTTTCTTGTCTTTCTAATTTACATATGTTTGGTGAGGTATGTGTTTAGCATTTGAAATTTACTTATTTGCTAGCAGTGATAGGTTTTTCGTGAATGTGAGAAAGAATCGCAGGCACAAGAAAATACGCATTTGCAACTCTTTTGGTCGTTGTCATGACAATGATAGAAGCCACATATTTGAAGGAAATTATATCTAGTTTGACAATGGATACAAACTCTACTTCAATGCCTTTCCATCCCTCTCTTGATATTTTCCACTTGTTTTTTGATCATGTAAATTTCCAGGTATTTGTTGTATTTGTTTTATTTCCATAGTTTGATTTGCAAAGATTATTTTTTTGCTTCAAATTTGAACAATTTATGGGATTCTAACTTGAAGTGATGATAAGAGCAATATAATTTGAATTTTTTTGAAGATTTAAGGTGGAGCAATAATAATAGTAAATATTTTTTGCAGCTTTAAGGAGGAGTGATAATAACAGTAAATATTTTATGGAGCTTGCTCACCTTAAATACTTTATGTAGGTTGTTCATGGACAATGTTGTTATGCAACTTGCTTTGGACAATTCTCGACTTGTTTTTTTTGCAGCTTTAAGGAAGAGTGATAATAACTGTAAATATTTTATGCAGTTTTCTCATGGACAATGGTCGACTTGTTTCATGTAAGTTGGTGTATGGGTATAGTTTTATCAAAAAATTTAGAAAATCACCTAAAATGTTCAAACATTTTAAACATATAACCATATTTTTAATAGTTTTTTTTTTTTTGGTATTTGAATAAATCACTTTGATACATTGAGCTGAGTTAACAAAATGAAAAAGAATGCATTAAATAAGAGTGGTTCTAATAAAAAAATAAACTATGATTTATTAAATTCTGAAATAATAAACTAAAATAAAAAATAGTTAAAGAAATTTAATTAATAATTTAAAATCATTAATTTTTCAATTTAAAAGAAAATTTCTAATTAATTTATTTATATGTGAATATGGTATAGAAGTTGACACCATACCAGTAAAGTTTTAGTAACAAGCTATATGTGAGTTGCCACCATTACATGGGAGTTGCCGCAACTAGAATAATAAGTTACAACCACATAATTTAAAGTAAAAAATCACCATTATGTCAAAGTCACTAGTACAAAACTCCCGAACCAAATAATAATAATAATAATAATAATAGTAGTAGTAATAATTGATGCTAAGGTTTTAAATACTTTCAAGGACATCTATAGATTGTGCTAATTTTTAAATCATATGATTGGTTTGGTTCACATTTCAAAGGCTTCAACCGCAAGCACAGAGTTGATATCTTTACCAAATAAATGCTCCCGTGAAAGGGCTTCATTAATGAATAGTTTGGTTCACATTTCAAAGGCTTGAACTACAAGGACAAAGTGGATATCTTTACCAAATAAATGCTCTCTTGAAAGGGCTCCATTAATGAATGAGCTTATGGATGATTGAAACATAGTAGTGTGATCAATTAAATTTAAAAGAAATCAATGAATTTATATTTACTTAAATAATGAAAAAACAATAGAATAAAATAAATCATTTATAAAAATATTTTTAAATTAATTTTAATTTTGAAATTCAAAATATCATTTCCAATTTATTTTATTATTTGTTTTAAATATTATGTTGATTCTTTAAATAGTGATAATAAGACATCTTTACATATTAAATATGTAAGACCCCTCTCATTCCTTGGTTTCATGCAGTTATAATTTTTTTAATGGAACTTATGATTTGTATATTAATTTTCATAGGGTGTAAAAGAAAATTAGAGCTTTGAAGTTGTGGTTGCATGATCCCTTTCAGAGGTAGGTGGATAGTGTTCATTACCTATAAACTTCAAATTGTTCCATTGGTAGGAATTCATAAACCTGAGTTTTTAAATACCTATTGGGTTTAGAGTGTGATAATGAAAATTACGTTTAGTTTGCAATTTTTAGAAAGCTATAAATAAGAGCCAAAATAACATTTCAATCAAGATTTTAAATGTGGAAAAAATATTTTACATTTACCATGCTATTTTTTCCAAAAATAAGTTAAATATCTATTGATCTCATATATATGATATATATGCATTTAATGTGTTGAAACACATAAGTAGAATTCGTCAAAACCTGGTAGATTTTAATTTAGAAAACAAGAGTTCAATGTGTTCCTGCAATTCAAACATTATATCTTAAAAAAAATATGTTGATTATATCCAAAATGTGATTTTGAATCACTTTATGGTATAAAATAATTTTTAAAATTCAAAATAAAATTGTAAAACATTTTACAATCAAGTAGGAGCCAATTAAATTAAGGTGAGAAAACTCATGAATTAACTCGTCACTTAATTTAACCTCATATTACAATAAGCATAAATTATGATGAAATGTATTATTTAACAGAATGATCAAGAATGCATCAAATAAGAGTGGTTCTAATCAAAAGTAAATTATTATTGATTAAATTTTGAAATAATAAAATTATGTAAAACAAAAAATAGTTAAAGATTTTTTTTTGTAAGTCAAGGTTCTATTAATTCATAAAAAAAGAGGTACATTGATGAAAAATGCAGGTTGTCTCACCCCGACCAGGTTTGTTGACTACCGCTAGCAGCATATGACATAGAAACATAAGTACAACTAGAGACATAGTCCATAACTTAGGAGGCCAAAAAAACCAAAATACAAATAAGACAAGTAAAACACCAGTAACCATGCTTAGTCATTATAGGTAATAGAAGCAGGATTATCCAGACCAGTCCCTGGAGGAGGAGAGGAACTGTAAGAACACTGGAAGTGCTGCTCAAAATAACCCATCCATAACTCTAAGTGCTCCACCTTCTCAGATAGTAGATTCTGGCCACACCATACCACCACGATCCTCTCCCGAACATGACATTGAAAATAATGCAACTTGTTGAGTGTAGCGATGACTGCTTCATGTTCTTCCTTCCTAACCTTCTTAGAATTTTCCAAGAGGTCCAATACAGACTAGACCAGGTCCTGACAACTTTCATATCAACATTGTCTACCCGTAGTCGCCCCACTCCCAAGCCGTCGCACCTTACCTCAACCATCGGTGCCACCACTGCACGTCACACTGCCCAGCTTCACAGTCCCCATTGTTCACCCACCTCAACCTACCTTCAAGTTGCCCTGGCCACCACGAGCCCCCATTATCACCCAACCCATGTTGCCAGCAGTTCTTCCTCCCCACACAGAGCGTGCATGCCCCTTATCCACCACGAATACCTTCAGATTTGTACAACATCCCCCCTGGCTGACTGACATTCCTTTTGACGGGGGTATAGAGTGAAAATTGCATGGCATGGGGCGCATTGTAACAGAGCTAAGAGCACCAGCTTACTGCAAATACACCCAAATCACCACATTGCACGCCAAAAGCATCCATCAATCCCAAATTTACCAGAAGATTTGGATGACAAGGTGCTACCTTCCCGCTGTCTCCTGCTCGAGGAGAAGAAAATGAAACTATGACAAAGAAACTCCACAAACAAACTAGAGGGTTATCAACTACCCTGAAAAAAGGAGCTATAGGTAACATAGACACAGAACTAGTGAAAAGACATATAACCATCAACTCGGTAGTCTAAAACCCCCCAGATAACCAACTACCTTTAGATCCTTAATACAAAAAACCTCCCGCCAGCCAAAATAATTGATTACCTGGCCATGGGTCGTGGGCGACCTCATAAAATCTTCAAAAAGACAAGACCCCTGAAGAAAACTAGTTGACATGATAAAAAAAGCTCCCCCGTAAACACAGAAGGAAACCAAGAATATAATTGACTAACCACCTAGGTGAAGGCTCAAGGGCCAACCTGATAACTAGATATAAAGCACTAAGACCACTGAAAAAATGGGAAACCACACACAAGAAATGATACTTCTCAATTCTATGACCCAACGGTTGAGGACGATGCGCCAGCTACGAAAAGGCCACCATTCCCAGTCAGGGCACCAACTGGAGAGACCCTTAATACCACCAGAACTCAACCTACTTGCAACAACCCACCAAAATTCCACAGCTTCATACCAAGCTTGGAGACCAACAAACTCCATATACCAACGTCCCTCACCCACTCCCACTCCCAACGTAACTGATGGAAATTTCGCATGCTGATTATTTACTCCCCCGTACTGCTAGCATGCTCAGAGGACAAGGAGGCCGTCCTCTACACCAAATTCCATGTGTTCGTCATCATAAAAAACATGTTCGGATTTCCTCAATGTTTGTGACCCCCACCGAGGATGGTTAAAGAAATTTGATTAATAATTTAAAATAATTAATTTTCCAATTTGGAAGAATTTTTTTTATTTAATTTATTTGTGTGTAAATATGGTGGAGAAGTTGACACCATACCATTAAATATTTAGTAACAATTTACAAAAGAGTTGCCACCATTACGAGGGAGTTTCTGTAGCTGTAACAAGGAAACAAGGAAGTTTCCACCACTAGAACAAGGAGTTACAACGACATAATTTAAAGTAAAAAATCACTAATATGTGAAACTCATTGGTTCAAAACTCCCCAACGAAAAAAAATAAATTTGATGTCAAGGTCTTAAATACTTTCAAGTACATCTATAAATTGTGCCAATTCCTATATCATATAGTTTGTTTGGTTCACTTTTCATAGGCTTGAACCCAAGGGACAAGGTGGTTTGGATTTATGATTTCGATTTTCATGGTTAAGCCACAATATCTTTACCAATTGAATGCTCTCATGAAAGACCTTCATTAATGAATAAGCTTCTAAATGATTGAAACATAGTAGTGTGATCAATTAAATTTAAAGCAAATCAATTAATTTATATTTTATATTTTCTTAAATAATAAAAAATAGTAGTAGAAAATAAATCATTTATATATATTTTTAAATTATTTTTAATTTTGAAATTCAAAATATCATTTCAAATATTTTTATTTGTTTTTAAATTTATCTCTATTCTTTAAATAGACCTTTGAAAGA
This sequence comes from Pinus tabuliformis, assembly GCA_031772625.1. Taxonomy (NCBI): domain Eukaryota; kingdom Viridiplantae; phylum Streptophyta; class Pinopsida; order Pinales; family Pinaceae; genus Pinus; species Pinus tabuliformis. The sequence continues at coordinate 28,929,072 of CM062808.1, read as the reverse complement.
GATTATGCAACCACAATTTCAAAGCTCTAATTTTCTTTTACACTTTATGAAAATTAATATGTGAATCATAAGTTGCATTAAAAAAATTATAAGTGCAATCAAGGAATGAGGGGGCTCTTACCTATTTAAAGAGATATTATTATCAATATTTAAAGAATAGATATAATTTAGAAAACAACTAAATAATTAAAACAGATAAAAAATATTGGAAATAATATTTTGAATTTCAAAGTTAAAATTAATTTAAATTTTATTCTATAAATGATTTATTTTCTATTATTGCCTTTTCTATTATTTAAATAAATATAACATATAAATTATTTGATTTTCTTATAATTTAATTGATCGCAATTATTATGTTTCAATCATCCACAAGCCTATTCATTAATGGAGGCATATCAATATCAGAACATTCAATTGGTAAATATATTGTGGCTTAGCTGTGAAAATCTAAATTGAGTCCACCTTTTCCCTCGGGTTCAAGCCTTTTAAACTTGAACCAAACCAATTATATGATTTAGGAATTGACACAATTTATAGATGTACTTGAAAGTATTTAAGACCTTGACATCAATTTTTTCTTTTTGGTTGGGGAGTTTTGAACCAATGAGTTTCACATATTGGTGATTTTTTACTTTAAATTATGTGGCTACAAATCCTTGTTCAAGTGGTGGAAACTCCCTTGTTTCCTTGTTATAGTTACGGAAATTTATTTTTTCCTTGTTATAGTTGCAATAAATCCCCTGTAATGGTGGAAACTTATCTTGTTGAAAATGCAACAAGAAAATTTCAATTTGACTTTGCCTTGGTCAAACTAGAGAAAATTTGAATTTCCACATCAACAAAAATCTTGAAGGTAGTTAATTGAGGTGACATGGCACTTGTCACTCAGTTAACTCAGTTAATTCGAGTTGGGGGAGATAAAGTTTAGTTAAGCATGTATGATTGCTAATTTGCAACAATCAAGATCAATGATCTCAAGTTGTTTTCAGTTAAACTAGTTCCAACTGTTGGAGGAACTAGTGGAAGGTCAATTGTGCAGTGGGACTTCAATCAAACTCATTGATCATCCAGTCAACTGATCAATCGACCTAAAATAGCTAGTGCATGAAATTAATTTGAGTTCCCTATCTATGGTGGAGATTCCAAGGTAGTGTAACATCAATTATAGACTATTATGGGGTATACATTTGTTGCATGTCGTCCGATGATCAACCTTGGGAATTTCACAATCCATTTTGGAGAAATTCCTAAATAATGGGGGCCTAATCTCTCAAGGAATTGATCAAATAAATAAGGGTTCAAACAGAGGCATAAATTGACTAAGTCTGGTTCATAGCTTCTCAATGAGCAGAAGATGGGTTATGAACTTGCAAGTTGTGCTTAGTTGAGCAAAGCAATTGTAATGCATGTTGGACATTGGATAAACCAACGCTCCTCGTGTGTTTCGCGACATGGACTAACCGCCTCTCGTGGATCCTTATCTCTGGCGATGCGATCTTTGAATAACACCTACGGGTTTTGGTCTAACGACAATCGTGATTGCCAACAAGTGGTATCAGAGGGTAGGTAACGAGTTTGACACACACACGACTCGCGTTGGGGGGAGATTGTTGGAGATTGGATAAACCAACGCTCCCTATGTGTTTCACGACATGGACTAACCGCCTCTCGTGGATCCTTATCTTTGGCGATGTGATCGTTGACTAACACCTGCGGGTTTTGGTCTAACTGAAATCATGATTCCCAACAATACATATCTATTCATCAGATTAATGCAAGAAGGAATTGGGGTTTTTCTAAGATTGCTTTCCCCAGGAAAAATACTGTGTGCATGTATGTTATTTGTTACTGCATGTTTGTGATTGGTATTCTAAATCGTGAATTACTTTCCACCGATCAATCGAGTAGGTTTGTGTCTTGTGATTTTGATGAAAACTTCATGAGAAGTTGCAAATATACATCATAATTTATACATGGTATTAGAGCATGATTCACAGTAGAATGAAAATTTCAAAGTTGTTTATTAGGAGGATCAAATTTGCAATTCAGTGTAGGAGGATCTCTTGAGAGCTGAGGATATGACCTTCAATGGATTGGATGACAATGGATTGCTAGAATACATCAAGACAAATGTTGCAAAACCAGAAGCGTATGATGCCCAAAACCTTTCTTAGTGGAAGAAAGATGTAGCCAAGGTGAGGAGAATAATCTTGGAGGGAGTATGGGATCACATTGTCTCAATCCATGGAAAGAAACTCCATTCACAATGTGGAAAGAATTGACAAAATTGTTCAAGAATAGTAGTGACTACAAGAAGCTGACACTCAAGCATAAACTTTGAAATATCAAGATGCGGAAGAATGAAACTTTTCCGCAGTATCTAAGCAGGTTCACACAATGTTGTGATGAACTTGGTGGGGTTGGTGTTAATGTTACAGAAGATAATTTGGTAATCCTAACCCTTCTAGTCCTTCTCAAGAGATGGCGTAGCTACCAAGATTCAATGAACGGGAGGGAGAAACTACCAAATTGGGAACATTTATGGTCTAATTTGGTACAGGAGGAAATAAGGAGGAATAGCATGGATGAGACTTCATTAAAGGGCAAGGATGAATAAAACTTTGCATTGGTTGGAAAGGGAAAGAAGGGAATAGGGAATAAATCTCAAACCAAACCAGAATCGAGCCAAAGGGGAAAGAAGAAAGACTTGTCCAAAATTAAATGCTTCAATTGTCATGAATTCGGGTGCTATGCCACGAAGTTTCCACACAAAAAGGAAATTAAGAAGGCCTCAGGAGGAGCAACAGGTGAAGCCTTGGATTAATAGTTCGATCTTGAATTTACCCTTATCGCATGCATGGCCAAAACAATGATGGGGAGCATACGGTACTTGGACTGTGATGCCTCATTTCACATGTCAGAAAGGGTGTAGATATTTCTTTAGTGACCTATAGGAGAAATATTTGTAGATGCACACTGAGCTGTGGGATGATGTAAGGTAAAAAATGACTGGGATTGGTACAATCACCTTTCAGAGGGAGTCGGGCTCCCCTCTGAGGCTCAAGGATGTCATGTTCATTCCGGGCCTAAAGAAAAATATCATATTTGTTACAGTTTTGGAAGACCATGGTTATGATGTGATCTTCAAAAAAGGAAAAGCATTCCTGAGACACATATACATGGGACATGTGAAGTAGATCAGGGTTCGTGTGAAGAACATGTATAAGCTAGATGTGGAAGATTGTGCTACATTAAGCACTAAGGCATAGAAAGTGTAGGGCCGCGCTGTCCGTGAACTTTGGCATAGAAGACTTAGCCATTTGCACCATGGCACCTTGAAGATTTTGCAAAAAATAACCACTGGCCTCCCCAAAGGAGCACTTGAGTAACAAGATGTATGAAAATGATGTACTTTGGGGAAGTACACAAAATCCACCTTCCATGATTGGGACAACAAAGCACATGTAGTCCTGGAAAGGATCCACTCTGATGTGTTTGGACCTTTATCGACCGCATGCACTACTAGAAAAAAATACTATGATATCTTTGTAGATGACTTCTGAAGGAAGTGTTGGATCTTCTTCATGCAGAAGAAGGTTGAGACATTCTCCAAGTTCGTAGAATTCAAGGCACTAGTTGAGAAAGAAACTAACAAGAAGGTGAGGGCTCTTAGGAGCGATAATGGAGGTGAGTATGTGTCAAATGAATTCAATAATTTCTATGCGAAAGAAGGTATTTGATGAGATCTGAAAGAACCCCACTACCCACAAAAAAATGGGGTGGTTGAGAGAAATAAGCGTAGCATTGTAGGATCCGCAAGGGATATGTTGCATGACCAAGGCCTACCTCTACATTTATGCAGGGTTGAAGCATGCAACAAAACAATATATTTGTAGAACCAGAGTCCTCATCAGATTTCGGGCATGATTACACCAGAGGTAGATTTCTCAGGGAGAAAGTCGGAGGTGTTGCACTTCAGGATTTTTGGAGCCTCTGTCTACTGCCACGTCTCAAAAGAATCAAAGAATAAGCTTGAGCCGAAAACAAAATTGGGGGTATTTGTGGGTGTTGGGCCTCAAATATTCCCATTTTTCCACCATATAATTACACTCTTCATAACCTATATTCATATACTTTTAACTCATTTCACACCTTAATTCCACAACTTGCCACCAATATACATCTTACACTTTGTGGTTGATTATCATTATTTTTTCTTGATTTTTTAATGATTACAGATGACTTTGCCACAATTTTCTAATGATGGTTTTGCCAAGTTGATTTACTGTAGGGATCCATTGCCGAAATTCTTCATAAACCAATTAAGCTAGTTGCTATAGGTTAAGTACCGAATGGCTAGATTCCTATAGATAAAAATATCAATTTATGATGAAATGAATAAGAATCTCGAGATTCCAAGACGTAGGTTTTTTTTCAAAGTACCCTCATTCAGGTAACCCAAAAACCGTTTGCACAAATTCATGATCATGAAGAAGTTATGGTCAGGGGAATATTATAGTACAAAATTAAGTACCAAAATTTTGTTTTTAAATAATCCGAGTTAAGTACCAAAATTCTAGGTTTGACGATTTCAAATATTTCATATCAGCCATGGTTTCAGATATTTCAGGTTGAAGACTTATTTTGTTTCTTTTTCAAGCCATGAGGAGCTGCAATCATAAAGCCTAGATCTCAATCAAGCTATGCATGGGTCACAAGACTGCCCAAGATAAATTTTCCATAACCAAATTCCAGAAAAAATCATTTGAAATGTATTTTTGTAATATTTTTGGCATATAGCTAAGATCAAATCCTTGAGTTCAGGATCTCAAATTGTAAAATCTTAATTTATATTGTAATTACTCAGTACTAGAGAGAGAGTTATGTAGGGGAAGAGTGTTGGGTTGTGTTATATTCTTTCCATGACTAGCCTACATAGTTTACGGGGGGTGGGTAGCCTCCCTCTACAGGGTCCGGGGCAGCGCCCCGGGGAAATTTTTTTTGGACCCTATATTAGGTTGGGTGGACCTACCTATGGTTTTGTGCATGGTTTTCGCACATGGTTTTGGACGCGATGGTTTTCGGTCCATGGTATTGGATGCTTCGGAATGTATAAATATATATTGTAACATTGAAAGGAATATAATGAAAAATCAAGCTGGTAGTCCCGGTTTTGGGATCCAGGGGAAAGTCTTTGCATATATGTGTTTTATGTGTTATGCTCTCACATTGTTTATTTTCTGTGTTTTAGAATTCATATGTAGGTAATTTCTGTATGGGGTTAAAATCTACAAAGAGAAGCACAACTAATTTAGTGGATGTTGTATACTATACTCTGTTTTGGCTGAATAAATAAAGGATAATGAAGTTGTTGTAAACTTTAGTGCCCATTTTGTGAGTTTGAGCTTAGACCTGCAACACATGGACATGAAGGGACCCTAAACCCATCATGTTTGCAGGGTTAATATAGTTATGAAAGTGTGCATTTTATTTCCGTTCTTTCATTTATAATTACAAATGGTTTGAAGTAGATTCAGTTTACTTTGTCAATTTATTTCTGCAATCACTTTTTCGTTCTAGATTATGTAATTCCTTTCTGATTTTCAGTGTGATCCCGAGAATAGTTTTGAGCAAAGTAGTTTATTTGAATTTTATTTTAGAATTAATTATAACAGTTGATTGAATAATCATTTTCTTTCATTAGTGACTTTCATAATTTATGTACTTAATTTCGTACTTAAGTTTCCTTACTGTTTTCATAGATATGGGTTAAAGATAACAAGTGTATTTCTATTGAGTCTTCGAAAGCCATGGAACATTGTTATGAACATACTATGTAACTATGTGATTACTCTTCCAAACTCGTGAATGCTAGAAAATAAAGTTTCAATTTAAAAGGAATTCCCGAAGGAGTAAATTATTATGTTTTAAATTGGATCTTCTATTTTGGAAGGAAGTGTTTCATTGCTTATGGTTATATATATCAATGGCACAAGACTCCTGTAGCATATGTTCTGTTTTAATATCCATAATCAATTAGAGAAAGAGTATCATTTTTAGTATAAGCCGTGTGTTAATGCTTCATGAATTGTATGTCATTTGCACTGTTGTTGTTTGATTTCTTGTGTGAAGATTTGCTTGAATTGTAGTGCAAAAAAAATTCATTTGAATAGATAGCTCATTATTTACTTGATTTTGTAGAAAGATTTAATTAGAGTTATTTCCATTCATCATTAGATAAATTGAAGCTCTGTGTGTTGATTCAGATTGGTTCTAATCTAGGAAATCGTAAGTTGTGTAATGGTGAATTCGGTTATGCGTGATTTCTTTATTTAAGCCTAGTTTATTAGTAGAATGCTTTTGAACTAGAAACAGAGGATTTGTACCTAATTCTGTACTAAGTACTAGACTGATTTAGGAACAGAAATTTTGTACTCCATTCAGTACCACATTCCATAATTTCTAAGGTTCTAGTTTAGGATAGATGCTCTGATCCTACGTTACCTGCACTTGTGCCTCAAAGCTTAGAAGCCCCAGATTGATAATTAAATGTTGGAATTAGAATAATATAATTACACCAATAATATGTTACACAGAAAAACCTCACAACTATCGTGTGGACTTTCCTTCCCTCATAATGATAGCTGTGCGAAGGGATGTAAAGTTTGATGAGGAGAAAATGATGCGGTGCTCTCTTCAGAGGGAGCTAATCAAATCCCACCAGAAGAGGAGATTTTACCTCCAAAGGATGAGCCTCATGAAGTTGTGGAGTAAACACAAATTGAGGAGAAAAGAGAGGAGACATCCACTCAAGAAAAACCATCCAGAGAAGGTAGAAAAAGAACTAGGGAAGATGATGGACTTATGCAAGATGCGAGGGGGAGTGTGGGGGCTCCTTCAAATTTGCGCAGGCAGAGAAGGTCACATGATCGGTAAACTGGCTACATGGATTTAATGACTGAGCTTGTAGAGACTGAGCCATCCTATTTCGAGGAATAAATAGAAAAACCTGTATGGGTTGATGCAATATTGGAGGAGTATGAATCCATTGTAAAGAACAATGTTTGGGAAGTGGTCCCAAGACTAGCAGAAAAATCAATTTTCGGTTCGATATAGATCTTCAAGGTAAAGCATGTAGTAGATGGAAATATAGAGAAGCACAAGGCCAAATTTTTGGCCAAGGGGTACTCTCAAGTTGAGGGAATTGACTATGAGGAGACCTTTGTTCCTGTAGCAAGGTACTCATCTATTAGATCAATTCTTGATCTGGCTGCGTAGATGGGGTGGAAGATCCATTATGTAAAAACAACATTTCTCAATGTGGTTATTGAGGAAGAGGTGTACATCGATCAACCAAAAGGATTTGAGACATTTGATCTAGAGTCTCATGTGTGTAGACTCAAGTGAGCGTTGCACGGTCTCAAACAAGCACCCCCTTGCTTGGTACACCAAGATCGACAACTATCTCACTTGTTTGGGCTTCCCCAAAAGTGAAGCATATGAAAACCTCTATCACATCTTGGTAGAAGGTAAATTGATTATTATTGTCTTATATGTTGATGATTTGATTTTAACTAGTGACGAACAATTGATCATATCTTGCAAGGATGACCTTGCAAGGGAATTTGAAATGAAGAACATTTGTCTCATGCACTACTTCCTCGGGTTGGAAGTATAGCAAGGCAATGGGGAAATGTTTGTCTCTCAAGGAAAGTATGAAAATGAGATACTACAAAGATTCCACATGAATATTTGTAAACCCATGGAGACACCTCTATCGACCAACTAGAGGAAGAAGGATGCCACTTCAGGTGAGGAAGTGGATGCTACCATTTATCGACAACTAGTGGGTTCACTGATGTATCTTGTGAATACACGACCAGATATGTGCTATGCAGTCAACCAACTGAGTCAATATATGGTTAGGCTAACCAAATAATTTTGGAAGGAAACTATGCATGTTTTACAGTACCTCAGAAGCACTACCTAGTTTGGACTATAGTACAGATAGATAGGGGGAGTGAAGCTGTGTGGCTTCACAAATGCAAATTAGGCGGGGAGTCCATCAAACCAAAAGATTACATTAGGTGGAATTTTTAGTGTTGGGTCTGCAGTTGTTTCCTGCTACAAAAAGAAGCAAAGATATGTGGCACTAAGCTCGATAGAAGCAGAATACATGACTGCAAGTCAAATAACATGTGAGGTGACCTGGATGAGAAAGATACTTGTGGGACTGTTTGGTCAGATGATGGATCCAACTGTGATCTATTGTGATAATTAGAGTTGCATCAAGCTCTCTGAGAATCGTGTATTTCACAATTGATCCAAGCATATAGATATACGATTTCACCATTTATGGGACCATGTGTAGATGAACAAGATCTTGACATTTTGACAAAGGCATTGTCAAGATGGAAGTTTGAGTTCCACAAAGGAAGGAGAGGAACAAGATGAGCTGACATTTTGAAAAAGGCCTTGCCAAGAGGTAAGTTCGAGTTCCACAAAGGTAGGATAGGGGTGGTTGATAATCCCTCTCTTGCTGGGAGGGAGTGTTGAAAATGTAGCAAGAAAATCTAAGTTTGATTTTGCCTTGGTCAAACTAGAGAAAATTCAAATTTCCACATTAGCTGAAATCTTGAAGCTAGTTAAATGAGCTGACATGGAACCTGTCACTTAGTTAAATCAATTAGTTCGATTTGGGGGATTTATAGTTTAGTTAAGCATGTATGATTTATAATTTGTAGCAATGAAGGTCAGTTATCTCAAGTTGTTTTCAGTGAAACTGGTTCCAACTGTTGGAGGAACTAGTGGAAAGTTAGTTGTGTAGTGGGAATTTAGTTAAACTCAATGATCATCCAGTTAACTGATCAATCAACCTAAAATAACTAGTGCATGTAGAGAATTTGAGTTCTCCAGGAGTGGTGGAGATTCCAAAGTAGTGTAACATCAGTTGTAGAATATTCTGGAGTGTACAGGTGTTGCATGTAGTCCGATGATCAACCTTGGGATTTGCACAATCCATTTTGGAGAAATTCCTAAATAATAAAGGCCTAATTTCTCAAGGAATTGCGCAAGGAAATAGGGGCCTAAGTAGAGGAAGGAATTAACTAAGTCTGGGTCAGAGCTTCTCAGTGAGTATAGCGATAGGTTATGCACTTGAAATTTGTGCTAAATTGAGCAAAACAATTGTAATATATCTCTATTCATCAGATTAATGCAAGCATGCATTGGGGTTTTTAGCATATTTCTTTCCCCGGGAAAAATACTGTATGCATGTGTGTTATTTTTTATTACATGCTTGTGATTGATGTTCTAAATTGTGAATTACTTTCCACAAAGAAATAAAGTAAGTTTGTGTCTTGTGATTTTGATTAAGACTTCATGAGTACTTGCAAATCTACATCATAATTTGTACATGTCTGTAGCTTGTTACTAAAGCTTTAATGGTATGGTTTCAACTTCTCCACCATATTTACACATAAACAAATTAAATAGAAAAATTCTTTCAAATTGGAAAATTAATTATTTTAAATTATTAATTAAATTTCTTTGACTAATTTTACTTATTTTATTATTTCAAAATTTAAAAAATAATAATTTACTTTTTCTTAACCAATATCATTCTTTACCTAAACCAACTTGCAAAAAATCACTCCATAATGTAATTGAAAAAGTTCAAAGATCGCGTGCGCGCTGCCTCTGCGCCCCTGCCCTACTTCGGCCCTGCGCCTCCCAGCTCCCCCCCTCCTGACAACCCTGCTGCTGGGCTTCCGGAGCTCCCGCGCCCTGTTTTGGATCGACGTTCTCTGTAGACTCCCGCCTGCCAGCCTCTGATTGAAATTTCGTCAGCTCGGATGGCCCCTCTAGAGGCTCCACCGAAGGAGGCAGCTCAACAGTAGGCTTTTTCAGCCTTGATAAAATCTCTTCCTCCTCAGTGAACTCGTCCTTTGATCTCCAAGTTGACTAAAAAAATCGAGGGGTTCCAGGAAGTCTCTCTCCCTCCTACTTTGCCAAGAATGGCTGCTCTTGCTCTTGCGGAAAAAGGACTTATAGGGCAGTTTACAGGTCTCTGGCCCTCACCAAAAACAGTTCAGAGGTGGGTGGAAAGGAACTGGACAGATAAAATACAAGGGAAAATTTCTATCAGATTTTGTGGGAAGGGTTACTTCACCTTCCACTTTGAGACAAAGGAAGACAAGGATTTGATTTTCCGCAACGGACCTTACTTCATGGATTCCAGAGGGTTGTACTTAAACAAATGGAAACTGGACTTCGATCCAGAGCTGGATATTCCAAATGCGGTTCCTGTTTGGGTTCGTCTTGTTGAAAAGTGTGCAACAAGAAATGCTTGTTGAGAGTGCAACAAGATGATGGATCTTAGTGAAAAGAGTCGCCTTCACTAAGTGGGCCCGCAGGCTATTTTTGGCGCAAGTCTATTTTTAGACTATGTCTATTTTTAGACATATGGATCATGTCTATGGATTACAGGTTGCTGTTTATGGATGATTGGTCAAGTTGGGAAAAATAGATGGACTTCTATTTTTGATCAAAGTGTGAGTGATCAAAGTCTATTTTTAGACTGGCTGTCAAAAATAGAAAAGTCAAATATTATTGTCTCATAATAATATTTGGACTATAAACTTGATCTTATTCTCTTGGAGCACTTCAGGATGAGCTACGGATGTGGTACATGCAGATCCCAGAGGGAAATACGTGGTTACCTATGGGATGACTAATATTTGCATGCAGGACTTCAGTTAGAACTCAAGTGAGTTGAGTTTAGTGGACTGGAGGTGCAGTTGATGGAGTTGTGTTCAGTTTAGCTTTGTTAAACTAGTTGTATTTAGTCTAACTGATCAATAGACTAGAGATGAGTTGGGTGAATTAGTTATTAATTAATTCACAAGTTATTAACTCATAATGCAACTATAGAATACATTAGTTAACTCAGTTGCATGTCAGTGCATGTTCAGTTCAGCAGGGACAGGTGTTAAAGGATCAGATTGCTATCAGTTGTGCACCAGATCTTGCACAATCAAGGGATTGAGTATGCCAATGAGTTTGCTCACGTATTTTCCCACATTATAGCTTGTGCTCACGTCCAATAAAGTGTGAGTGACTATTTTGCAGGTGGAATACGAGTTTGGGAAGTCATTCTCATCAGTTCTTGAGCAGGTATTGAGCAGTGGAGGCAGGCAATCAGCGTGGAATAGATTTGGAGATCAGATCTTAGCTGTATTGTGTGTAACAGGTGGAGATACTTGTGAGAAGTATTATGCTGTGTATTGTTACATGATTCAATCAATATAATATACAGATAGTGTGGGGTTTTTAGCGAGATGCTTTCCTCGGGATACATACTGTGTTAATGAGTTTGATTGATGCTTCTATGTGTGCCTGTGAATGTTTCTACTTCTGTAAATTGATGATCAACGTAGAGGAGCTTATGTATTGTGTATGTATTCCGCAATAGTACACGATCAGGATAATCTCTGTTGAATATGTGTTAAATTATTCAAAAATTTCTACATGGTATCAGAGCTGCTTGATTTGTAGAAGAGATTTTTACAGGATATCAAGCGAGGATTGATCATCAGATCTACTATTCAGGAAGTGTTTACATTCTATTTCTTCAGGCAGAGTCTGTAATCGGGCCAGGTAGCCTCTGGATTCATCCTTCTTTTGGAAGGTGAGATATCCGGTGAATGCCCATACAGTCGATCTCTGTACAAGAAATACTTTGTTCTCACGAATTCTAGATTGGAAGCGGTTGAGTTTTGTGCTGGTGGAATTCAAATTTAATTCCAAAGCAAGAGATAAAACTTAGAAACATTAAGTGTGAGAATGGAGACAGTATGCCCCAGTATCTCACGAAGTTCACCCAATGCCGGGATGAGCTGGGAAGTGTGGGGGTGACTGTCGGATGAGGATGGTGAGTCTAGCACTCCTTGACCCTCCTAAGAGTTGGCATAGCTACCAGGACTCGGTGAATGGAAGGGAGAATTTGCCAAATTGGGAACGACTATGGTCGGATTTGATGCAGGAGGAGATTAGACGGAGAACCAGAGATGGTTTCTTCGTCCATGCAGGATGAGGAGAACTGTGCCTTAGCGAGTAAGGTGAAGAAGGGGAAGGAGAAGGTTTCTCTTTCCGAATCTTGTTCTTCCAATGATGGGAAGAAGGTTGACAAATCGAAAGTGCGATGCTTTCGTTGTCATGATGGAGACTTGGTGGTTGAGAGGGAGTGTATATTACCTCTCAACATGCAGAGCTAGAAGAAGTCTCAGATGATTGTGGAGGAGCCACGATTGGTGCAGCAGCTTCAGGAGATTGTGGAGGAGCCACAACAGGGGAAGCTGAGAGGAGATCGAGTAGAGACATCTACTCATCCAGAGACCTCCAGTAGGGGGGAACTTCAAGCCAGGTGGGCTGAGGGATCGCATGCAGCCATACCTCCAGGTAGGAGGTGGGGTGATGTGGATTGATTGTCCTAAGGAGGAGGGGCAGGATCCTTGAGGTACCCAACCTCTTAGATGAGACCTTGCTACGGGAGCCCCGATGTGGAGTAGAAGGAACTGACTGATTGGGTAGAGACAGATGCGGATGGAGCGGTAGAGAGAGCGACAGTGCAGGGAATCCCAGGACAATGCATAGCTAGCAGGCTGCAGCAATGCGAGAGGCACAAGTGTTTTGCACAGTGCTAGGTGGCACAGAGAGGTGTGCAATGGTGCTAGATGCATGGAGATGTTGCAGTAGCGCAGATGTCAGAGAGGTAGCACTTGTCAACAGCAGGTAGAGCTTCAGCATCAGAGGATGTTTCTAGCCCAACAGGGCGGTCAGTTGGGAGGTGCAGTGCAGATGCAATGCTGGGAGATAGAACCAGCAGCAGCACGGATGCAGTCAGAGATCAAAGTGACAGAGGCTAGATCAGTCAGATACTGAAGAGCACAGAGATGCAGAGTTTCAGTGGACAGAGGCAATAGCAGTCAGAGACTTTGATGACAGAGCAAGTGGACCGGCCAGATGTGTTGCATGGAGAACATTCCAGAGTTTCAGGATCGGGTTTGAGAGGAAGCCTTTCTTGTTGAGAGGGAGTGTTGAAAAGTGTGCAACAAGAAATGCTTGTTGAGAGTGCAACAAGATGATGGAGCTTAGTGAAAAGAGTCGCCTTCACTAAGTGGGCCCGCAGGCTATTTTTGGCGCAAGTCTATTTTTAGACTATGTCTCATTTTTAGACATATGGATCATGTCTATGGATTGCAGGTTGCTGTTTATGGATGATTGGTCAAGTTGGGAAAAATAGATGGACTTCTATTTTTGATCAAAGTGTGAGTGATCACAGTGTGAGTGATCAAAGTCTATTTTTAGACTGGCTGTCAAAAATAGAAAAGTCAAATATTATTGTCTCATAATAATATTTGGACTATAAACTTGATCTTATTCTCTTGGAGCACTTCAGGATGAGCTACGGATGTGGTACATGCAGATCCCAGAGGGAAATACGTGGTTACCTATGGGATGACTAATATTTGCATGCAGGACTTCAGTTAGAACTCAAGTGAGTTGAGTTTAGTGGACTGGAGGTGCAGTTGATGGAGTTGTGTTCAGTTTAGCTTTGTTAAACTAGTTGTATTTAGTCTAACTGATCAATAGACTAGAGATGAGTTGGGTGAATTAGTTATTAATTAATTCACAAGTTATTAACTCATAATGCAACTATAGAATACATTAGTTAACTCAGTTGCATGTCACTGCATGTTCAGTTCAGCAGGGACAGGTGTTAGAGGATCAGATTGCTATCAGTTGTGACTATAGTTGTGCACCAGATCTTGCACAATCAAGGGATTGAGTATGCCAATGAGTTTGCTCACGTATTTGACCACATTATAGCTTGTGCTCACGTCCAACAAAGTGTGAGTGACTATTTTGCAGGTGAAATACGAGTTTGGGAAGTCATTCTCATCAGTTCTTGAGCAGGTATTGAGCAGTGGAGGCAAGCAAGCAGCGTGGAATAGATTTGGAGATCATATCTTAGCTGTATTGTGTGTAACAGGTGGAGATACTTGTGAGAAGTATTATGCTGTGTATTGTTACATGATTCAATCAATATAATATACAGATAGTGTGGGGTTTTTAGCGAGATGCTTTCCTCGGGATACATACTGTGTTAATGAGTTTGATTGATGCTTCTATGTGTGCCTGTGAATGTTTCTACTTCTGTAAATTGATGATCAACATAGAGGAGCTTATGTATTGTGTATGTATTCCACAATAGTACATGATCAGGATAATCTCTGTTGAATATGTGTTAAATTATTCAAAAATTTCTACACGTCTCCCTCATCTCCCGTTGCATTGCTGGGGAGACGAATCAGTCCGTGCCATTGGAAATGCGGTTGGGAAATACATCGATCGGAGCCAGCCAAGAGATAATATGCAGGCCTATGCCCGAATTTGCGTGGAAGTGGATCTGGGCAAAGGCCTTCCTGAGGCCATTAAGCTTAAAGTTGACGACTGGTCCCACATTCAGCAGCTCGACTATGAGCAGATCTCAGTCAAGTGTAAGGTATGTCACGAGTATGGCCACTTTGCTAATCATTGTTCTAAGCTTTCTAATGCTGATAATAACTCGCAAGGAGAACAATGGGAAACAGTAAAAAAGAAAAAAACAGCCCCTAGCCACAAGCTGGCCAATGATGCTGGACCTTCCTCTCATAACCCTCCCATCTCACACAACCTTCCCTCCTCCCTTAATCCTTCCGCCCCACCCTCCCCCCCTCTTCCCTCCTCCCCTCAAGCCCCTCAATATTTTGCCCACCAGCTGAATCCCCTTCCTTCTTCTCCCTCCTCAAATCCCTTTCATATTCTTTCCCTTCCTGAAGACTCTCCTGTTCATTCTGAGCCTCCCTCTTCTCCCCGTATCTTGGTCATTCCCTCCTCTCTCCCATCTGATCCTCCCCCTTCTAGAATCACTCGAAGCAACTCCAAAGATCACGGGTCTTCTCTAGATGGTCAAAAGAAGTCGGGAAGAAAATCTTCCAAACAGCACAGGGATGAGAATGCTCAAAAAGACATAGCCCTAGGACTCCAGAATCCTATAGAATCATACATACAAGGATCAATAGATAAAAAAAAAACAAGTAAAGATAAGGGAGGGAGAGCAACTCCTCGAATCACACTTTTGAAATGATTAAAATCATTTCATGGAACAACAGGGGACTAGGGCACCCCTCCAAAATCAATGCCTTAAAGGATCTTATATATCAGGAGCAACCATCCATTATCTTATTGCAGGAAACAAAACAGAGGAAGTCAGAAATTGATAAGATCATTGCCCATCATAAGCATCATACAGGATGCACATGTGAATCCAGAGGTGCCTTAGGTGGGATTACTACTATTTGGAATCAGGAAGAGTGGAATAGGGAAGCTGAAGTAATAGAACAACATTGGATAAAGACAGTGTTGAGGAACAATAGGAGCAATCAGCAGATTGTAATCTACAATGTCTACGCCCCCAGTCACCTAAGAGATAAAGAAGTTTGCTGGGATTCCCTCAACAAGAACATAACAGAAGAAGACAGTAGCAATATTATCTTAGGGGGCGATTTAAACTTGATATTACATGCCAATGAAAAACGTGGGGGTAGCTTTACTCCTGATCCATTTAGAAATCAGCTGGAAACAATAATGCAACAAGGTGATCTGATTGACATCATTCCAAAAAATCAGAAATACACTTGGAATAACCGCAGATTGGGTAGCAGCAACATTATGGAGAGACTGGATCAGTTTCTGGTTAACATTTCCTTTCTTTCCTCATATTCAACTGTCAGCGTCTCCATCCTGCCCTTCGCTGTCTCAGATCACTATCCCATTACTCTAACTATTGATTCGCACAGCCCTCTTGGGCCTCTCCCCTTTAAGTACAATCACATTTGGAGCGATTATGCAAAAGCCAAAATCCTGATACAACAAACCTGGCGTCAACACATCGAAGGATCTCCAGGATTTATATGGGAATTTAAATTAAAAAATGTGAAAAGAGCGCTCAAAAATTGGGCCAAAACGCAGTATGACGAACCAGAAAAAAAAGAGAGAGGTGAAAGCCAAAATTGAAGTTTTCCATTCTACTATAGAAAATCAAGAGTATCATCAGGTTGAAAAGATTCAAGAATAAAAGCTTTATAATCAGCTATACAGCATCAAAAGAGAGGAGGAAGAAAAATGGCGTATAAAATCTAGGCAGACTTGGTTGAAAAGCGGGGATAAGAACACCTATTTCTTTCATAAGAAAGCTACTGTTCGGCAAATTAAAAACAACATAACAACCATCATAGACAATGCAGGGACCCAGCACACTGAGCAAACAACCATTAAAAGAGCTGCCTCAGACCATTTCAAGGAGCTCCTAACTAAAATAGGTGAGGAAGACCCCTATGCTGAACTCTTGTAGCATTTGCCAACAAAGATCACAACAGACTTAAATAAAAGGTTAACAGAAGAGATAAAAGAGGAAGAAATTAAGGAAGCAATTTGGTGCCTTCAGCCCAACAAGGCACCCGGACCGGACGACTTCCCAATATGTTTTTTTAGAGAATATTGGGAGTTGATAAAAAGGATCTCATAAAATACTTCAAATGGATTCAGAGGAAAGGCAAAATAGGAGGCTACACAAATTCAACACACCTGGCCCTCATCCCAAAGGAGAACCACCCTTCTAACTTCTCCTGATTCAGGCCAATATCTTTATGCAACTCCTCCTATAAAATCTTCACTAAAATCCTTGCCTCACGACTCAAACCTATGCTGCCGATGTTAATTTCAGAAAACCAAGGAGGATTCATGGCTAACAGGAAAATATCCGACTCCATTCTCTTGGTTCAAGAAGCCATTCATTCTAGTCACTCCAGGAATGAAAAGGGGTTCATTCTGAAATTGGACTTGGCAAATGCCTTTGACAGGGTAAGGCATTCCTTTCTCTTTGCTGTCCTCCAAAAAATGGGATTTTCTCCCTCCTTACTTGATATTATAAGAGCTTGTATCTCTGGCCCTTGGATTGCTCCTCTAATTAATAGTAGACTTGGACCCTCTTTCTGATCCTCAAGGGGTTTAAGACAAGGTTGCCCCTTATCTCCTTATCTTTTCCTCTTAATGGCAGAGTCTTTCAGCTGTGCGCTTGACCATAAGAGGCAGACAAACCTCATCACTAGTATTAAATTTGAAGATAGAGTGAAAAACATCAATCACTCTCAATTTGCTGATGACACTCTACTTCTGGGAGGGGCGACTACGATCATAGCTCGTAGATTCAAATCCTTGCTAGATCAATTCATGCGATATTCTGGGGGCCAAATTAACTATCTCAAAAGCTGCATTTACGGATGGAATGCCTCTGCTCAAACAATTCAAAGCATTTCCACTATATTTGGTGTCCCTTGCAAGTTAAATTGGGGCTACTTCAGCTACCTGGGAATGCCGGTGAGTATTGGGAATGCACGGGCAGATGTTTGGGATTTAACCTTATACAAAATGAAAAGGAAAGTCCAGAGATGGGGAACCTCTTGGCTCAACCCAGCTGGACGGATAATGCTTCTTAAATCGGGTCTTTCCTCCCTCCCTCTTTATCAATTTTCCTTGGCTCAGGCTCTAGCTTCTTTCCACCATAAAATGGACAGCATCCTCAGATTCTTCCTTTGGCAGGGAGGGAAAAATGAGAAGAAAAAATTCAACTTGGTTGGATGGAAACAAGTCATACAAAATCAGGAGAAAGGAGGCCTTGGCATTAGATCCCCAACCCTCATGAATATAGCTTTTGGAGGAAAGTTGATATGGAGACTCATTGAAAACCAAACAGCCTGGTGGAAAAAAGTCTTGGAGGAAAAATATCTCAGTCAACCAAGGCAGCAGCTTCTCGAAGCTGAGATCCCCAACAAAAACTGCACCAAGATTTGGAAGCTATGTAAAAAAACCATCACCTTCATGGCGCAAAATGTTTCTAAGGTGCCCAAAGGAGGTAAGGAAGTCAACATCGGCACTGATAAAATCATGGGAAATCCGCCAATCAACAGCCTCCCAGGTATGGACTCAATAACATTCTTCCTCCAAAGTAAAGGGATATGTTATTTAAACAAAATTTCCCAATGGGATGCATTATCCCATGCTTGGATGCAATGGAAATTCCTCCCATTCCTCAACAGCTCAAAGGCAGCTTTGATAACTTCTGTAAACATCTGCACAGTATTGCTCCCACCTTTGAAAATGACAAGGACGATTTCAGATGAGACCCTTCAGGCACTAGCTACACAATACAAGCAGGGTACGATCATTTGAATAGCAAGGAACACCCAGTGCCAACATGGATACACTGGAAAACTGTATGGAAAGTAGAAGCAATTCCTAACATTAAATTCTTCATGTGGACACTTTTGAAAGGAAAAACTCTCATCGCAGAGAATCTTAAAAAAAGAGGCATTGTTGGACCTTCCAGATGTCCTAATTGCAAAGATGCAGAGGAGTCTATACAAAATCTTTTTATCTCATGACCTTTCGCAGTTTCTTGTTGGAGTAGCATCAATCCTTCTGCTCCTCTCATCTGGAATTCTCAGCAATCTATTGGAGAAGCTCTAAACAACTGGAAAAGAAATTACCCCTAACAATCCATGAAACACAATCCTGCTAAGAGAGCATGGGATGTCCTCCTTTTTGCTATCTTATGGAGGATATGGATCACTTGGAACAACATGATATTCAGAAATAAAGAGACTTATATTAGGCATCTCTGTATTAAGGCAAAAAGTCTGGCAGTTGAAACTATTGCTTCTAAGCTCAAATTTTTTTTTGACATATCTAGCCTATGGGCCGAAGAAAAAGACTTCATCAGAAATCTAATAGAAAAGATAAGTATTCCCTTAACTGTGAATTCTTGCAGCAATCTGGGCAAGGCTAATAGTTTCAGATGGAAAATACGATTAAAGTAGACCGACTTCAACAACTGGCTTCGCTCAAGTAACATCCATTCCTTGTTTTTTGATGGTGCCTCTAAATCTAATCCGGGAGCTGCGGGAGCAGGGGGCATTATCTTCAATTCCGTTGGTGAGCCCTTAGTCTCATTTGAATGGGGTTTGGGGATCCTCTCAAACAACAGAGCTAAGGCTCTGGCCCTCTACCAAGGCATTCTTCGGCTTCAGACACTGGGAATTGAAAAAGCTCTCATCTTTGGTGACTATGCTATCATTATTAACTTAATGAACAACAAGCAGAAAGCTTCAAATATTTTCTTGTAGCAAATTATCAACAGATGCAAAGTCCTAATTAATCATGATAAGGAATTCCAATTTTATCACATCCTTCGATCAATCAATCGAGAGGCTGACAAACGGGCCAGTCATGCTTGCTCTCGGACCAAAGGAAACTTACTCTGTAACAATGAAGATTCGTTTCAATTCCTCCCTTGATTTCATGATTATTTTAAACTGTTTATGTCATTCGACCTGCGCTCCTGTCAAAGCGTACCCCGGCCAAATATTATGTAATCCCGAGGCCCTCTGTTGTAATCTTCAGGTATTACCCTCATATCGCATCGCAGATCCTGTTGTAATTCTCAAATCTTGCCCTCCCTTTGGATTCCATGAATGCCCTATATTCCTTCACGTGATTTGGCTCGCTTTGGGTCTCTGCTCGCCTGCTATTTATCATGGAAAGCTTCCCTCTCATCTGCGAACTCCCCTATTTTCATTTGCCTCTCCCTCTGACCTCGCTCCCTTTGCTAGCAGTTGTTTATCGATTTCTAATTCTGTGATCGCTCCATTGATCAGGCTTCTCCCTGCTCGATTCTCTTTTACTGGGTTGTCAAGCATCTCCAGTTCGCTTCAGTGCATTCCTCCTTTGCCTTTCTATTCTTCCTATCTCTCAAATTTAATCTCTGTCTCAGACTCCGGATCTCCTCTCAGTTCTGCTATCATATCGATTTCCATTGTCGTTAATACAGCCTGTGGGAGGTTTCATTCAACCTCATTTCAAGTCCGATTTGAAGTTCTTTGGATGGATTGCAGTGAAGATTGCCTCCATTGCCGTGACCTGCAAGCAGAACTTGAGCAAGTTAGAGTTCACCAGCGCCTCTTGGATGAGAAAATCGAAGCTACTTCCAGGATCATTTCAGCAAAATATGAAGCAGATATCGGCCTTTTCCAGCATCGCATCTCCTCTCTGCAGGAGCAATTCAACTATCTTAAAAACACCTGTGCGCACATTCAGGAATCTGTGGACATTCTCAGGTATATGATGGACAAGATCAACGCCCCAAGTACCAGTTCCTCTAGCATAAAAATCGCAGAAGCTGACAGCCACCCGGAGAACTCCAATGCTTGACAAATTAGTCACATAAGCATAGATTAAATATGTTGTAAAGTCGGTTTGCTACTGTTTCAATTTGTTCGAATTTACACTTGTGTTAGAATCCTTCAAGTAGATTATGGAACCATTTCAGCGGAATAATTCAATGTAATACAGCTGCAAGCTCATCCTATGAATTCTCCTCTTGTATTGCTGGAGCTTAGTCTCCCCTTCTTTTTTTGAATACATATAGCACCCGATTTTGTGAAAAAAAAAATAATTTACTTTTGCTTAGAACCACTCTTAATTGATGCATTCTTGATCATTCTATTAAACAATACATTTCATCATAATTAATGCTTGTTGTAGTAGGAGGTTAAATTAAGTGACGAGTTAATTCATGAGTTTTCTCACCTTAATTTAATTGGCTCCTACTTGGTTGTAAAATGTTGTACAATTTTATTTTAAAATTTTTTAAACTTATTTTATACCATA
The DNA here is from genome assembly GCA_031772625.1 of Pinus tabuliformis. Lineage (NCBI taxonomy): Eukaryota > Viridiplantae > Streptophyta > Pinopsida > Pinales > Pinaceae > Pinus > Pinus tabuliformis. The sequence continues at coordinate 28,908,240 of CM062808.1, read as the reverse complement.
AACTGATTCAAAATCACGTTTCTGATATAATCAACATATATTTTTAAAGATATGATGTTTGAATTGCAGGAACACATTGAACTCTTGTTTTCTATATAATCAACATATATGTTTTAAGATATGATGTTTGAATTGCAGGAACACATTGAACGAGGAATTCTACTTATATGTTTCAACACATGCCTATATATCATATTTATGAGATGAATAGGTATTTAACTTATTTTTGGAAAAAATAGCATGGTAAATGTAAAATATTTTTTTCCACATTTAAAATCTTGATTGGAATGATATTTTGGATCTTATTTATAGCTGTCTAAAAATTGCAAACTAAAAATAATTTATAGGTATTTAAAAACTCAAGTTTATGAATTCCTACTAAAGGAACAATTTGAAGTTTACAAGTAATAAATACTATCCACCTACCTTTGAAAGGGATCATGCAACCACAACTTCAAAGCTCTAATTTTATTAGATCATGCAACCACAAGTTCAAAGCTCTAATTTTCTTTTACACCGTGTGAAAATTAATATGCAAATCATAGGTTGCATTAAAAGAATTATAATTGCATGAAATCAAGGAATGAGAGGTGTCTTACATATTTAAAGACCTGTTATTATCACTATTTAAAGAATCAACATAATATTAAAAACAAATATATAATTTAATTTTTTTTGGGAATTGATAATTTGAATTTCAAAGTTAAAATTCATTTAAAAATAATGTTATAAATGATTTATTTTATTCCGTTATTTTTCTATTATTTAAGTAAATATAAAATATAAATTCATTGATTTCTTTTAAATTTAATTGATCACACTATATGTTTCAATCATCCATAAACCCATCCATTGATGCATCCCTTTCAGGAGAACATTTATTTGGTAAAGATATCCACTTTGTCCTTAGAGTTCAAGCCTTTTAAATGTAAACCAAACCAATCATATGATTTAAAAATATTGGCACAATCTATAGATGCCCTTGAAAGTATTTAAGACCTTAACACATAGTGGTGGTTTTTTACTTTAAATTATGTGGTTGTAACTCCTTGCAATCACTTCCCTTTGAATTTTCGCTCTTTCCTTCCAACTTTTATGCAAGTCATTTAAATCGGGCAGTATTTTCGGGTTTCCTTCTTTCACCAGGTTGGTGGCATACAAAGTGTGGTTTACCGCTTTTACTATGTTCTTCGACACCCCGACTACTCTTGCCATTGCTAATTCAACTTGTTTGATCCTCGCATCCCAATTCGTGAATAGAATGTCCTTATGTGTCTCCTCGATCTCAGGTAGATTAGCCCTACTTCCCTCTTCTGTTTCTTTCCACTCAATGAATTCTAAGATTCTTGTGTTTAGATTAGTAAATTCAGTTCTTTGGTCAATCACCTTATCCGTTAGCTGGTCACTGGTGATTAGATAAGGAGCGATATGTGACATCTTTTGGCAAAATTGTTCTTGTTGTTTTAGTAGGAGGGAATTTAGCTCTAGTGCCTCTTTGATGAATTCCTCGACAGTAGGGACATCTTCATATTTTTCCATGGCCTCTTGCAATTCTTGAACTTGCACATTCTTCGCAAAAATGTCTACTTCATGGCTTATCTTTAACACTTCCATATTCTGCTGTAATTGAGCGATTTTTTCAGCAACTTGCTGGTTCACATTTGCTTTTTCAACTTGCAGCTGTTGCTCGAGCTGCGCTATCTTCTCATCCTTTTCCCTTAACAAAATAGATATCTCGGTAGCTTTATCCATGGTGGCAGTTGCATATGCCCCTGTAAACTGCGACAATCTGGTCAAGTTTTCAGCTGGATTGGAAGGAATATCCTTCCAGACTACGTCCATTGGTTTGTTCCCAGGTGGGATCTTGAGTGTCTTTATCCTCCTTCTTTTCCTCTATCTCCTTACTACAACCTTTTGATGCGGGCTGTAGAAGACATCTAAAGGAGGAATTTCAGTCACATTTAGGACAATTTCTGATGTGAGCAAAGTAGGAATGATTTCTGTCTGCTACGAAGTTGTCCCTTGCTCATCCATCGACTCAGAATCTGTAATATTCTGGGTATGCAAAGGAGTGTGATATTCTGTGTTTTCCTGAACATCTGTTGTCTTAGGAGTGTCTTGTAGTTTTTTATTGAATTGGTCCCACTCCTGCTCCAAACTGCTGCTTTTGATCTCAAAACCGGTATCTTTAGTCAGGTCGCTCATACACTGCTTTTCGGCTGACCTCCTGCTAGATTCCACTATATTCTCGGTGTCTTGGGCCCTCCCTATATCCAGTGCTTTCCCTGTATCCACTTGAGACTCTATGCAAGAATTAGGTCCCTCGCTGTTGACAGTCACATTGGGTGTAGGCTTGTCCTCGATTTTTAACAAATGCAACGGAATTATTTTGAGCCTTTTGTTTCTGAACTCTTGAAAGCTTTCAAAATCTTTAGGACTCAGATTTTCCTTTTCCCACTCGAACGCTTGTTTAAAGGATTCAACTGAATGTAAAAGTTATTCAGAATGATTAACCTCATGGTTAAATATTTTTAAAATATATAAATATTTTTTAAAATATTTTAAAAACATATTAATTTTAAATCAAACAAAAAACTAGTTTATTATATAAATAATTTTTAAAATATTTTAAAAACATATTAATTTTACGTCAAACTTTTAATTATAATATAAATATAATTATATTACATTTTATTCTATAAATATGAATATTAAACCACTTATCTATATAAACCATTTTAAAATAATGTTTTAAAAAACATAATAGTTTCAAATTAAACTCATAATTATAATAGAAATATAATAATATTCTATTTAAATTTATAAATATGAATATTAAATCACTTATGTATATAAACATTTTTGTTAAAAGTTTTTTATTTCAACTTAAAGTGATGAAGATCCGTTGACTTTTTTTTTAATTGAGGGTCTCGATTGATTATCAAAGGAATATGCTTAGTCTTAATGCTTATGAACAATTGTAGTGTATTAAAGAGTTTGTTAGGTTGCATTGACTTTTAGTAAATTAAAAAAAACAGATTTGTGCCAGGTAGCTCTTAGTCCACAAATTTCCTAGGGATATGAGATTATTCCAATTCTAATAAGTTTCTCCATGATAAGTTACTCATTATTATTTATAACGTTCATTTACATATAAACAAATTTTATTTAGCAAAATGGTCCATTACTTTTAATAAATTTAAAAAATTAGATTTGTGCCACGTGGTTCCCCACCCACCAATTTCCTAAAGATTTGAGATTATTCTAATTCTAATAAGTTCTTCCATGATAAGTTCTTCATTATTATTTGTAATATTAATTTATAATTATTTTTTTCTTAAATTAAAGTGATCCATAAACTTTTTATATATAGTTAATTAAATATATACATTACTAAGACATTTTTCGTGTTATAATAATTTTTTTAAATATATTTATAACTACATTATATGATTGTACTGGTTTAAAATTAATGTTTTAAAAACATACTAATTTCAAATCAAACTCACAATTTCATTTATAATTTATAATTGTGATTATGGTTTTGCTAACCGTTTGGGTATGATCCCAGGGATTTTGGATTATCTAAATCCACTCAAAACTAATACATCAAACCTGTATAAAAATATGAATTTCATTGTCTAAATCCACTCAATACTAATACATCAAACCTGTATAAAAATATGAATTTTATTATCTAAATCCACTCAAAACTTATACATCAAACCTGTATAAAAATATGAATTTTTGCTCAGCCCAATTATTCGCCTGCACTCCGAATTTTCCAAATCCACTCGAAACTTTTACATCAAACCTATTTAAAAATATGAATTCCAAGGAAAAACTCGCATTTCCACAATAGTTCTTTCTGTGATCCTGCCTCCATTCAGCCTCATTTTTTATTCCAAAGCTCAACAGCTTTAATGTTTTAAAATGGATATTCATCAACCTCAAACAACCACACTTTCAGCAAACATGATGCATATTTCAACGAAAAGCACGCATTTCAATGATAGGTTTTTCCAATTTGTTTAAGGTTTCATGGCTTTACGTGGTTGGTTCATTTAAGTTTATAATTTCTCCGCATTATTATTATTATCCAAATTTAAGGTTATAGTTAAAGACTAAATTGGTGTATGAGACCTGCTTGTTTGTGGGACAAGGGACCTATTTCTGCGTAGCAATTTGATTGATAAGTCTACAAAGGCATGCATACTCTACCCCTCTAGTACCCATGGAAGGCAAACTAGACGTCATTTTTCAATTTTAACTTATATTTGTTAGAGTGGTATTTTCTCATGCTTCTTTTTCGAGTGATAAGTTCATGTAAGGATTTGTATTTGCTAAGTTTTCATATTTATGTTTCATAGATATTGGGCCTCCTTTATGGTTATATAATGGAGATCTTCTATATACTTTAAGTAATAATTAATACCATGATTAATTAATACTCTTATGTGTATTAGATTTTTCTTCTGCCTTCTAGTTTTTTTTTTTGGTTAGATTTAAATGAAGATCTAAAGTTTAATGTTTAACCCGTGATTTAGAGAATATGTATGTCCAAATTGAAGCCTTTAGCTCTCAGATCTAATGGTTCTAGCTGTAGATGGGTGAGATGTTAGTTGTTTTGAGCGACATGATCTATCTTGTTGTTGTTCATCACATGACTGCCCTATTTTCATAATGTCATTGGTGGCATCGGTGGATAGATTGACCATCACTGGAAGGATGTGGAAGTCCCCTAAATTCATTTGGCATTAAGTAGATGCATTTGGACCATTCAATATGTGGATACGCCATCCTTCTTATTGATTTTGCCACTACAACTTTTATATGGTATCTATAGGCCTCGAGATCCATTACGAAGCTTTTCTATGTCATTAAAATTTGTATTTTTATTACATGGTTGATGTTGTTTTGGGCGGCATGCCATGATTCTTTTTGTTTACTGGTAAAAAGTAATTTATTTAATGTTTGAAGAAATTGAGTCCGGAAATTGATCCACAATAGTCATTTGTAGTTGACGTTTCGAGTCCAGAAAAGGATCCATCATCAAGAAAATATGTTTGAGAGAAGGAGAGAAGAGAACAAGGCCCATCATCCCCTCTCCTCCTTCTCTCAAACATATTTTCCTGATGATGGGTTATGTTTTAGACTCAAAACGTCGACTACAAATGACTAATGTGGATCAATTTTCGGACTCAATTTCTTCAAATTATGACCACCACAAAAGCTTATAAACAAAAATTATTTAATGTTTATGAGACTTATTCCTATGAATCATCTACCTTTAAGCTATCGTGTCTTTCCAACTAATCTCTCATTTGCATTGTGGGTGGATCAAAATGATCCTTATATGTTTTGAGTTGATTATCTAGTGAAATCTATGTATGGTTATTATATTGGGTTAGATTGTTTTTTTCCAGCTGCTTTAAGAAGGTTAGTGGAAATACATAGTCAACCTATGTTGTGAAAAAATTATGACAATGGGTAAAAGATTGTAGAAGCTTTGTCAGAAGGAGGCGAAGGAGCAACTTCACAACATAAGTTTTTCTTTTGTAGTGCATCATTGTTGTCTTGCAAAAAACCAAAATGCCACATTTAAGAATCGCTTCTAGAGCACTCTCACTCAGAAAATCAGGAAGGTTGACAAGCTAGAGTCAACCATGGGCAAGTAATTTAATCTAACATATGAGTTTCAAGAAAAGATTGACCTTCTTGATGATTTGAAGGAGGAAGTTGAGTCATTGTCAGACTTAGAAAACATAATTTTGAAGAATCAAATTTGCAAGTTGGAGGAGCGAACTAATCAGTGAGTTACGGAGGTTTGTTGTTTGAAGCCTTTGTCTTGGTTCTTTACTAGTGCCTATTTTCTCTAAAGCATTTATGGGTAAGATGACATTGTTTATGACTCTTGTGCCCCTGCAACGTTTTCTACTGTAGAGATCAATCAACCTCATTGACGTTTCATGGCTCTCATCTTCATAGTTTGGTACTTCCTAACTAGAGTAGAATTCAATTCTTGCCATTTAGTGTATCATTGTGGGATCTATAAGTTTAGCACCATACTTATATGAGCAACGCCATCTTTCTCTCTTTTGGAAATGAGTTTTTCTCCTTTTTTTCTACTTATGAGAGTTTGTACATGGGTACTTTATCAAACCTCGTTGCCTAAACTAATTTTTTTCTTTATGTTTACTCCCTATGTTTTGACCAAAATGGGGGGTGTTAGAGTTGGTCTTTTCTAATTCTTCGTTTCGACGAGTTAGCTATAGTGAGTTGTAAGCTCACATAGGGATTTGTATATGCTCAATTAGGCATCGTCCATTGTTATATAATAGAGATTTTCTATAGACACTCCTAAAATATTTACTATTTGAAATTAACATGGTCATTAGATGAACTAATTACTAGCTAAATAAAATGAACATGGTCCCTAGATGAAATATTTCAGAATCTGCAATCTATATAAAGATGGCCAATGACAACGAGAATGATAACCCATGACACTTGAAAATAACTAATTCTTTCCATCTAAAGTTTTACTAAACTTGAAGACTATAAAAATATTTAAGTTTTATCTAGTTTCACATAGTCTTGGTAATAGTGAAAATGGTGATATATAATTCCCCAAAGAAAAAGAGTAATGACCCCATTATTTATAATCCTAATAACAACATCTTACCACTAATAAATTAATTTCCAATAAAAGTGATCCTCTAAAACTTAAAATACATACGATTCTTAATGCTCCTCTATTGAAAATATAATGTAATTTAATGTCGATCAACGCCTTTAATTTCAGCTTCTGTCATTGGATATGTGGATCTTATTTTACGTTTTTAGTTCCTATTTTCAACAATGTCGTATCTTCTGAGAAATCCACAATTTTAAAAAGGTATATTCAAGTTCTAAATCATATTTAACCGGATAGGCCATTAAAGATTTAGTTGGGAGATCAAAGATTTGATTGGTTGTATTGCCTATATTTATATAATTTAAAAATTAGAAAAATTTTACACTAATATATATAAGTAAATTTTAACAATAAACTATTTATTTATTTATATTTATATATTTATATATATATATATAAACTTTAACCATTAACAATTGAATAATCAAATCTTTACTAAAAATAAATCCCATCTCCCATAAACAACAAATTTCATACAAATTTCATGCAATAAACAAATATTCTCATACAAATCCTTTCTTCCATAAACAATAAGTCTAATACACTAAAAATAATTTTAAAATAAATACCAAATTCCAATGCTTTGCAGGTTGCAGTTCTGTTTCTTTAAGTGCTTTGCACAGTTCGAGAATGTATCTTTCTGTTTCTTTAAGTGCTTTGCACAGTTCGAGAATGTATCTTTCTCAATCCATGTCTGAGTGAGGAAGTCAGATTCTTCGTAACCTTGGATTTGAGAAATATAAAATATTTCACATCGTAATTTTGGAATTATAAACTAAATCCATGATAATCAGGGATTGATTTATGAGTTTAAATATATTGGCATGATTCATTGGATTTATATGTTAAACATATCATATCCCCAAATTGATTTATAAATTCAAATAAGTCAATGTATATCCAATTTTTATATCATATCCCCAAATTGATTTATAAATTCAAATAAGTCAATGTATATCCAATTTTTTTTTAGTCTTTTTCTTGTTATTGAATATAGTATTTATAGTCAAATTGTGTTGATTATGCATTATTTGGCTGCGTTTTTGTAATTTTAATCAAAGTTTAGGGAAAATGCTTAATATTTCTATTTTTGCATAAATTCAAAAATATTTATTGAATTTTCAGTAAATGTTATCTCTAATTTTAGGGGCGAGGAAGCTCTAATGGGACATAATTCCTTTTGCGGAAAACATTTTATTTTTGTTTTTTTTCCAATGCTTGACAATTCATTTTAAAATAAAAATAAACATAATTTTGTGAATGACCATTGCGTTGGTGAGTACTCTAACTCTGTCATTGTTATGTTAGTGCTATGCTCAATGATGCGAGAATTGATGTGGCTGTTTTGTTAGTGCGATGTCCAATGATGCGAGAATTGATGCGGTTGCAACTTGTTTGCATAGGCTCGAGGGTAAGAGGGGGGCTGAAAAAATGTCGAATTAATATTATTATGTGCAGGAGTGTTGGGGTTCTTTTCATAGTGAGTGTTGTGATATTGATGAACGATGTGGTAATTGGTATGGTTTTGTTGTGCGGAAGAGTATTTGTGGGAGAATCGGGGTCATTTGCACTGTGTAATGAATGTGCAGAAGACTTTGTATTTTCAAATTATTATTTAAGAATGTTTTTTCCAAGTATGGAAATAATTGTATGAAGGTGGTTGTGCGAAGTTAGTTGTTGATGCAGTTGCATGACATTATTATGTTAATACTCTCGTCAATGATGCAAGAATTAATGTAGCTGCAGGTTTTTTGCATAGGTCTCCGGGGGGTGGGAGGTAGGGTTGAATAAATGTTGAACTAATATTATTATTTTTGCTTGTGCATAGTAAAAATTATGTGCGGGAGAGATGAGGTCTTTTGCACAATGAGTATTAGGGTTGTTGTGCGAAATGTTTACTATGGAGGACCAAGTATGTGCAAGAGATTCAAGGTATTTTGCGTAGACAAAGGTCCTGAAAACTGTAATTTCAATTCTTGTTAATAAAAAATATTGTGTAGTAAAACGAATGTGCAGAAGGCTTTTCCTTTTTTAATTATTGTTTAGCAACGTTTGGGTGCTAAAAAACTGTAATTTCAATTCCTGTGTAGAAAAAGTGTTGTGCGGTAAAACAAATGTGTGGAAGGCTTTGTCTTTTTAATTATCATTTAGCAACATGAAATGCTCACAACTAGAGTAAACCTAATACTCCAAGTAACACATGCACATGGTGGTAAATACACTGGCCACACAATAAGCTCCCCACAAGACATTACACCAATAACCAACATGTTACCTCAACATGTTGAGGACTTCAACATCTTGTTGGTTACCCATTGTAGCTTTGACCATCGAGCTTACGATAGAATCATATGTAGATATTGTGTTATGGCTGCATTGGAATACAAAATATCAAATGAACCCTACTATAAAAGTGCTCACATTAACCACAATGCACTTGCATCATTACTAGCGTTCCCCACTAATGTCTCCCCTTCCCTTCACCATTCTAAAACCATTGATCCAACATCCAAACAGTCATCTCCAACTCCAATTGAAGCCACTCTAGAATCCACTAGCCCAAATCTCTAACAAAAATCACCATTTATACTCTTTATTCCTAATACAAAAATAGAATTCCAAGAAATACAATCATATTTACAAGCATCCAACCACCATTCTGATACTACAATTGAATGGCCTCCAATCGAACTATCTCCAATTATTGAATACAACACATAAGGTCTCCTTTCTATGGATTTCCACACACTTTTTTCCGCTGAAGTTACAATGCCCAATCAACCAAGAATGAAAGTAATTCAGATGCATGAATATGCACTTCATCTAATACAATACCATGACAATAGGTTCAGTGGGCACCCCAGGTTTTGCTACTACATATAAAATCTCATGATGTGTCATCACAGTCAAGTAACAACCTCCATTTTCATCAAGAAAAACATCGTATATAGCTTTCTAACATCTATCCATGACTTGAACATCTGACCAGAATGATTCTTGAATGATAAACTAGTAGATGAAGCTATGCAATTTGGATTCTCCCTCCATGACACAAGATATTTCTGGCACAAAGCTAATAATGAGCCACCAAACCTGATATCTCAACTCGGTTTCCCAACATTATTATTCACATTGAGCGCCGTTGATACAAAATGGCTTGATCTTCATGTAAACATGTCTACACTCAACCTCAGGATGTTATGAAACAACAAAATGGAGAATTTAAAACATTATCTCCAACCCCCATTTAACATCATTATATATGCACCATAGATTCACAATATTTTGTGAAGTTATCTTAGAAAAATACCTGCAATCAAAATACTACAGGTACATGTATGTAATTTTCTGCAATACTATCATAATTATATATACAACGAACTTCAACCAATGCAATAGTTTATAACAAAGAGATTCCTTTACAGGTATGAATGGAAACATAGAGGATCTGCACATATTCATGGTTTTCCCTAGTTAAAAAACACATCTGATATGGAGATCCTAGATTGTGATGATACACATGCATTTGATAACACTAATCATTTCTTCAAAACATACACATTATCTTGGAACCCCACCTTTTTTCCCATTCTTAACCAATCCATTCTTAATCCCAATTTGGAAGACCCTTGTCTATTATCCAAGCCAGATATATTCAAAGCTGATCCTTCCAAAGATTATGAAGAACTCATTAATTACATTGAATGACACACAAAATGCACTAAAAGAACTTGTTTGAGAAAGAAAGGCTCAACTTTAGAGTTCCATTATAAAGCACCTTGTGAATTACATCCAACCTCGCCCTTATTCATTGAATCCAATGACCAAAAGACATACACCTAAGCTTGCAATGATGATTGACTAAATAGCCATAACCCTATCACACTCTCTGTTTGGCATGCAAATGTTGATTTCCAATCTATACTCTCTCTCCATGCCATTTAAAAATACATCACCAAGTATGCATCCAAATCAGAAATAAACTCTAAAAACTTTGACAACATGCTACGTAGAATTGTGCATGATTCAGCTAATGCAGACATTTCGACCACCGCAGTTCGATAATTCCATGCAAAGACCCTAATTGATCATGACACCAGAGCACAAGAAACCTACCATATGCTACCAAAGATACCACTAACAATTTGTAGCTGCTCTTTTCTTTCCTTAAATGTTAGCCAAAATATTTTATATGCACCTTCCACAAAACAATACCACACCCTCTCCATTGCCACACTTCATAGATGCATACATGGCACACCCATCTCCCCTCTAGTTCACTTAACTTATAGAGCTAGAAACGTCTTGGTCATACAATCCTCGTTGAAAAAATATAAAATGGAAACCTAGATCTAAAAAATCCATTGTTCTTTCATACCATGCTACTCCACAATACCATCCAAAGATAAACCCTCTTATGTTGACTTCTATAGAGTTAAACTTATGCTATACAATTTTTTTTGTAATATTTCTTTGGATATAAGAAATTTTGTTGAAAATTTCATTGCAAACTGACAAAAAAATTGCTCTTCTTACAAACCTTGGCATCTTCACCACACATAATCTGATCTTCTTCCTATTGTAAATGCAAACTCACCTACTCATGAAGCCCATCCTCCAGAATCCATGGAACTTAATGAAGGAGAATTGCTCTCCCAATTGCAACCTACCAATGACATCCACTTAAATCACCTTGACATGCTTGGCCTTCTTGGTTTGGACAACAACCATAATTGGACTCATATGACTATCCCAATAAACCTACAAGAAATATGCATACAATTCATTGAAAATAATCATTCTATCCACCATATACATTAAACATATAACCACAATCTAACCAACCCTAACTCATTATCCCCAATGAAAACTAAAAATTTGAGTATTATTTCCAAACATTTTGCAAAAAATAATATTTTCCTCCTTTAAGAACAATTATACAAGGCACTATTGGAAATGGAAAATCCTTCCTTATAAACTATATTAAGGAAAGAATCACCTCTGTTGTTGGCTTCAGGCCTTCACTAATCATACTACTTTCCCCCATAATTGTTGAAGTCTTTAACATACAAGCATCAATAATCCATGTTTCTCTCCACTTGCCCATAAAAGATCTCATGCCCTTAGAATGCAATGCTCTTGCGACATTCTAAGAAGAACTTAAGCATATTCGATAGATATTAATCTATGAAATGATATTCATTGGGTCAAAGTTTTTTAGCCACATTGACTAACACTTAAAAAAATAATTTTCACAACAAAGGAGCACTCCTTTTGGTGGTTTCTCAATTATATCAGCTGGTGACCTCAACCAACTCCCACTTGTCAAATAAATTCCACTATACGCAGACACCTCCCATGGGAGTGAATTATGACACACCTTCAAAACAATCATCACATTAAATACTATTTTCTGTCAACAAGGTGATAACATTCATTTCATGATTCTATGCATCTATTTCCCACCAATGATCAAACATTTCTACATAATAAACATATGTTCAAATCTTTAAACACTCAAGTAACACGATGCATTGGAGAACACAATAGCAAAAATTCCACCCCTTCCTCTGAAGATGACCAATTAGAGCCAATTGTCTTGCTATGCCTAGGCAAACAAGTGATGTTGAACTCAAACCTTTGGGTTTCAGGTGAACTTGTCAATGGTTCACTTAGGTAACTTATATCTATCTTCTATAAAGAATCAAATGCACCTCCGCAACTTCCAACCTTTGTCGTTGTAGAATTTTCTAAATACGTTGGACCACCTTTGGATCAAAATAACCCTACACATTTGCTTGTTACACCAATAAAAAAATGGATGTATGCAAATTCCCCTCAAAATGTCTTGGGCATTAACTATACATAAATCCCAAGGCATGACATTATCGAAAATTAAAATATACATCGGGAAAACTAAACATCAAGGCCTTACATTCACAATAATATCAATAGTCCTTTCTCTACAAGATCTCCACATTTGAGGGATAGAAATGGATTGAGCCATAGGGATATTGGCAAATTTTTCCTGTGTCAATTGGTTTCATTCTAGTTTTTGTCGATGAGGGGTTCCAATGGCTACCATAGCATCATGACCCCCTCTTCCTCTCTGTTTTAGTTGGCCTAATTCATCAATACTTCTTTGGTATTGGTGTTTCTTGATGTTTCCTTTAGAGGGTCATCACCCTCCTTTTGCTCTATTTCTCTTTGGTGTGGTATCATCCTAGGGTCTTGTGGCTTTTTTGGTGGTGCTAAGATGCATGTGGGGAGTTGAGGGGGAAAACTTTCCTCTGTTTCTTTCATTTTTCATGCCTTTTCCATGATTCTGTTGTGCTCACTTTGTCATCGTTTCTCGTTGAGGATGTCATGGGGTTTTTGCTTGGGGGGTGAGTCATTTTTTATTTTTTGTGGGTTTATTTTGTCCTTGTTTTCTTGTAAAGGTTATTGGGAAGCATGTGCCCAAGTCATGGCTTGTTTCCTAGCCAACATCTTCTGGGGTTTACTAGTTTGTTTTTATTTACACCCATCAGGGTTTTTTTGTTTTCCTATTTTTTTGGTTTCCCTTTTTGCGTTTTCTTTGGCGGGCATGTGTGCTTGCATCTTGTTTGGCATTTAGGCTTATTTTCTCTATCATAATGCACATACTTGAATGCGTTCAACATATATAAAATGTAAACTTTGTTCCTCTTTTTGATGAATAAATTTACGTGTCTCTTTTCTCGAAAAAAGGAAAAGAAAAAAAGAGAAAAAGGAGAAAAAAGAAAAAGATATCCACATTTGCCCCACATTCACTTTCAATTGTCACATCAAAATGGAAGACAACAAACATATCACACAAAGGAAACTTGCAGAAGAAATCCTTTGTTCAATGCCTTCACCAAAGGAGCTAATTTAATGCCTACATTAACATCTCTCATAAGTTAACATAATGAATACTCCTTCTATTTTGATATCATACTTTATCTATTTACTAATTATCCTCTCCTTCTCTCACTATTGATAAATCATTGCATCTCTTCCATTATTATTGTATTTTCATTTACCTACTTATGAACCTTATAGAAGAACTACTTCGTTCAATGCCTCCACCAGAGGTGCTTCTTTAATGCCTACATTAACATCTCCAATAGGTTTCACATAATGAATAATCTATCTCTATTTTAATACCACACTTTATATGCCTTTTAAATATCCTATCCTTATCTCAATACTAATAAAATATGACACATCTTTCATTATTATTATATTTGTTTCTACTTATGACATTCACTCTCTCTTAGAGTAGGACCTATGGACTACTCATACATATCAACACTATATAGATACTAGACCGAAATAAAAGCAAAATAAGTAGCACTGGACAACATATAAAGAAGGATTTTACCTGCACCGAATCCAAACATTCCACTGTACCATCTTCGACCAACTTTACAACTATTATTAAAAATCAAATCTCTTCTCAAATGTACAATCCATATACATGAACGAGACAAAATGCAAGCAATTCGAGTTGATTAGAAATGTAAACATATGCATCTTCACCAGCGCATAAATCTTCAATGGTGTTCTATATGCTATGGTTCTCCTAAGTTGTATTTATGAATAATAATATTCATGTCTACCCTCTACCACTAGATTATGCCTACACCAAGGAAACTTCTTTTTCAAACACTCTGGTTATTAAGTGAAAGTCTTGTCCTAATGAACTCAAGAATAATTTCAATTTCTGAATTAGTTTTGTATATATATTTTCAATATTGTATAAGATAATATTGTGTAGAAAATCAATTGCGGCCATGAACTTTAGTTCCTCATGGAACTTGGACTAACTGATAAGTTTTTTGGTTACTTCTTGGCACAAGAGATTACTTAAATTCTCTTTATTGTTCTCATCAAATTATTTTTATTTATAAAACATGATAGATGTCAATTGTGGTTACAAAAAATTTAATATGCTTTGCAAGCGGCTCGTTATGTACTCGCTGCAAATTGAAAATAAAAGATGATTTGCAATGTTCCAAAGATTATGAACTACTTTACAATATTTCTGTGTTTTCGACGGTAACTTGAGAAAGATATTGTTCATTTCTTCTGAGATAAACTAGGTACCTGCTGCTAGAATGAAACTAGCCAAATGTTAGAGCATTCTATGTGCGTAACATCCCTAGATGATGAGTTTCATGGAGTCGAATGCCAAATGGCATTAAATTTCCAATACCTCAAAGAAGAAATTTATTCCTATGAAGGGCCTTGTAATGGGCTGGATAAATTCCCTAACTTCTGGCAACCTTGCATTCAGTGGTTGTTCAAACTAACTTTAATAATTGCTCCCTATCCTGGAAATCAACTTTTGGTCTAGAATAGTAGATTATTGATTTGTGATTGAATTATATTAATTATATAATTATGCTGATAGATTTAGTCACATTTATTTTAGGGTCTTTATTCTATTACATTTTTTAGAACATGGGTTAGCAGTTAGATTGAATATTTTTATAAAATCCAATTATGGATTTCTAGAAGTTTCAGTTTTTTTTTTACACAATTGGCTTTCGGATCCATCACATAAACAAGTTGATTTTTGATGTGTTTCAAACCATCTAATCTAATGATCCTAATGATGAACCACATTAGATTGTTTGAAACGTGTCAAAATTCAACTTGTTTATGTGATGGATCCAAAAGAAAATTGTGTAAATTATTCTACTCACAAAAGCCTCCATTCAAAATTTCTGATTTTCATGTGATTCTACCATGGAGGTCTTCTTTGGAACATTTGGCACCATTATTAGTAGCATCATGACATATCTCTATATTGTTAACAATATATTATCAGTTGTTCTTAGTGTTGAAAATAGCAACAAGAAATGCTAAATATAGATGTGCTAAAAATAGCACTGCCATAAATAGCATTTCGAGATACCTTCCTATTTTAGTTAGTCCTTGAACTAAAATTGAGAACTTCGAATTTGTTCATAGCAGCTGTTTGATTAATAATTAATTAATTCATCTTGAGTTAATTAGTTAGAGAAATTTGAACATGAAGTCTATGTGAGGAAATGCAACAGTTTTCCGATTGATTGAGGAATTTATCCCTTAGTTAAAGAGATAAGGATGAATTGTAATTAGTTAGCTTAGTTAACCGAGTTAAGTCTAGTTAGATTAGTTAAATAGTTTGTTGAACTAATTGTGAGTTCAATTAGTTAATGCATGCATGCATGTAATTGCTGCACTTCAGATAACTGAATATTCTCTCATAAATAACTCATGCATGTCAGTGCAGACAGAGACCCAGTTGAGATCAGATGATGGGACAATGTACTATCATTTGCAGGAATATTCCATGGAGGATATCTCTTGCATGCAAAATGAATTCTTTCCTTGGAGATTGCGCAGTTACTTTTGGGTTTGGTGAGTGTGTGATGAGGCCAATTCACACAGGTGGCAGCATTGGACCCCAAGGAAAACTACACAAGGAAATAGGAGGATTGGAGGGCTGAGGGAAGGCATATCTTGTGTTTATTCAGTCTGTGAGCGATATTTTTCGATTGTACTGAGAGCAAGATAGCTTGTGAGATGATTCTTTGTGTAATTTGAACATATTTTCCACTTGTATGATAATACAGAGATCGAGGTTTTTAGCTGAGGCTTTCCCCAGAGTATTCTTCTGTGTTCATGTGTGATTGATCTCTCTTAATCTGTTATATGTGTTCTATTTGATCTTGCTCATATTCGATTAAGCTTCCACAAGTTTGTTGTAGAAGTAGATCTTTTATTTTGCTTTAGTATATTGCATAATCTATTGATCTACAGTGGGAAATTCTACATTGTATTAGAGAAAAGGTGATCAAAGTGAAGAATAGTATACAAAGAAAGGAGAAGTTCAAAGTTTCAAGTTCTTGATTATAGAAATCGAGTTCTTATCACATCTCAATTTCACCAATGGCATTCAACGGTTTAAGACTCGAGTATGCCCTTGATGGAAACTCAAATTATATAGCCTGGAAGGATCACATGGAAGTAGTATTAGAGGACAACGGTCTAAAGGACTTCATTGATCAAGAAGTCCCCAAGCCGACAGCAGCTAGTGCTACAAAATTGGCGGAATGGAAGAAATGTGTGGCTAGAGCAAGGAGAATCCTCCTGGAAGGAGTTCGAGACCACATTGTCTCGAGCCTCCATGGGAAGTAGACATTGTTTTCGATGTGGAAAACATTGAAAGATCTATATCAGAACAACAACGATCAGAGGAAGCTGGCGCTGAAAGGCAAGCTTCAGAAAATCAAGTGTGAAAAGGGCGACATGATCTCTACATATCTGAACAAGCTCACCACTTGCAGGGATGAGCTTGGAAGTGTAGGGATCACGACAGGCAATGATGACATGGTGAGTCTTGCACTCCTCGGTCTTCCTAACAGCTGGTATAGCTACCAAGACTCGGTTAATGGAAGAGAGAAATTGCCAGATTGGGAATGACTTTGGTAAGATCTGATGCAGGAGGAGATAAGAAGAAGCACCAGAGATGGATCTTCATCAAAACAAGATGATGAAGAAAATCTAGCCTTAGTGAGTAATGCGAGGAAAGGGAAAGGGAAGGCGTCCCATCCCAAATCTAGTTCTTCCCATGGTGGGAAGAAGTTTGACAAATCGAAACTGTGATGCTTTCATTGTCATGAAGTGGGCCATTATGCTACGAATTGTCCATAAAGAAATCCAAGAAGGGATCCTCGAAGGGATTTGATGGTGAGGCACTAGCCTCACAGTTTGAGTTGGATTTCTCTCTTATCGCATACATGGTTTCATCCATGGTGGGATGTGTTTGGTACCTGGACAATGGAGCTTCATTCCACATGTCAAGTGACAAGAATATTTTCAGTACCTTGGAGGAGAAGGATCTACAGATGCGGATCGAGATGGGTGATGATGGAAAGTACCATGTTTCAGGTGAAGGTATGGTTGTGTTTTAGATGGAGAATGGAGCTCCTCTCACCCTGACTGATGTAAAGTGTGTACTGGGTCTGAAGAAGAATCTTGTGTTTGTTGCTATGTTAGAAGATAAAGGCTATGATGTAGTATTTAGTAAAGGAAAGGTATTCGTGAGGCATATCGGTACTGGACAAACCAAGAGGATTGGGATTCGAGTTAAGAATCTCTACAAGTTGGAGGTAGATGACTGTGCTGCACTAAGTTCCAAAGCAGAGGTGCTGCAAAGCCAAGATTTTGGTGAGCTATGGCATAGAAGATTTGGCCACTTGCACCATGGGGCCTTGAAGATCATGCAACAGATTTCTACCGGACTTCCCAAGGGAAAACTGGAGCAGACTGATACATGCAAAGGTTGCACCTTGGGTAAGTACGCAAAATGTTCCTTTCAGCATCTAGACAATAGAGTTGGAGCAATCCTGGAGCGAGTTCACACAGATGTATGTGGACCATTCTCTACAGCCTCCACCACTAAACATAGGTACTATGTTATTTTTATTGATGATTTTTCTCGTAGATGCTGGATCCACTTTATGCAAAATAAGGATCAGAACTTCTTGAGGTTTTGTGAGTTTAAAGCCTTGGAAGAGAAAGAATCTGGAAAGAAATAAAAGCCTTGCGTAGCAACAATGGTGGAGAGTATGTCTCCCAATAGTTTAAGGACTTCTGCGCTGCGGAAGGAATTAAACGGGAGTTGACGGCACCCCATAACCCATAGCAGAATGGCGTGGCCAAAAGGAAGAATAGATTGATTATGGGAGCAACTCGAGTGATGTTGCATGACCAAAGCCTACCACTTAATTTGTGGCCTGAGGCATGCAATACAACAATATAATTGCATAATAGAAGCCCACACCGTATACTGGGGATGAAGACACCTATGGAGGCCTTTTCCGGGAAGCGACTAGATGTGAGTCACTTCAGGATCTTTGGATCATCGGGTTATTTCCATGTGACCAAAGATGCCTGAAGGAAGCTAGATTTAACAGTTGAGTTGGGAATACTTGTGGGGTGCACTGATACACCCCACAACTATCAGGTGTACCTGCCTACCAGTCAGAGGATAGTGGTATGCAGAGATTTGAATTTCGATGAGTAGAAAGCCATGTGAGTATTACTTGAGAGAGAGCTCAAGTTGCATGCAGAGGAGGAACTTTCAATTCTTGGTGGCCTGGGTGCAGGCGATATGGACAAGTGGCCGAAACCTGATATAATTTCTTCTAACTCTGACTGAATTTCTCCTTCTGCTTCAACTGGTGTATCAGTCATCTATTGTTAGACTGAATGCTTCATGAGTTTCCCTTTTGATCATCTCCAACCCTCGTTATTAGACACAAATCACACCATAGGCCTGTTTTCCTCTATCGGAAATATAATTCCATAGGAATTATAATAATACACTATCGTTGTTGTAAACTAGGGAAAATGCATCTTAAATGCAAAATACACAGTCGGCGGGCTTTTGTTCCAAAGGAACAGAATAATACTATCGGCGCTTTAAAACACTATCGTGACTTATAAATTGTCATAGTGTTAATTCCAAAGAATTACACTATCGGCTCAAGATTTCAAAGAAATGCATTATACGCAGATAACATTATTGGCAGTTAAATATCGGCCTTTCAATGTTCTTTCCCCCGATGCGATAACACGTAGTGTTATCGGAAATCGCTATCGGCGATTCCAAAATCTCTTGCCAAACTCCTCCCGCTTGGGTCTTGCGATCCGATAAGCCGTGCGGACCCGACAACTTATCCACCCTCCTTTATAGTATTTCGGGTCTGAGCTATCAGAGCTTTGGACTTCAGTGATCTCAAAGGTCCTTCCTGCTCCACTAAGGTTCTGTGACGTGATAATGGTTCAGACCCGATATGGGTATGAGCTAGATTTAATATGATTTCAGGTCCAGAACTTCATCTGGGCTAAGTTTTTCGCTATTTTCCTGTGTAAACTTGAGGTTCTGCCGCGAAACTCAACAATGCATGTAAGAGGAACAAGCACGCCAATATGAAAGGAAAACACTCCAACAGGCTCAAATATAAGTGTTAATTGGAAAACAAGGCTAAATCACCATCAATAAGGCTCAGAATCAAAGAACCGAAACTGATACATGCATAAATACCAGCAAACAAATAAACATAATTCAGAGGCACCGAAATGGTTTTCAGAGGTCACCACGTCTCTTGGGTCGACTCCCCCCAGAGATGTTCTGTTATTTCTTTTATATAAATAATAAGAGATAAACCCCACTCGTCCTTATCCCTTTACAATATCATGCCAATTCATATCTACTAGTTTTATTTTAGCAACTAGTTTCTAAAATAGAAACTTTTTTATTATGACTAACAGTTTTGCGAGACATCCCCCTCGAGAACCTTTATTACAGCTTATCCATGCAACAATGCAACAATTCTTATCCATGCAACAACATGATCTTATTCCTAGATTCTATCCCTATCCTAAACTAGAAAAGCATGGAAATTGATGGCTAAAGGACCCCACTCCTTTGCTTGTAATTTTTTTTGGATTTTTGGAATAAGTTTGAAGATTTTTCCCTCCAAGTCACATGCTCCTTGTTGGGTCCCTATAATACTAGTGATTACCCCATTACTATTGTAGTTATAACCCTTATTTATATTGTTGTGCCCCTATTACCCCCATGTTGTTATTTCTGTGCCCCATAGAATCCCTCTATTGTTATTTTTGTGGCTTTATATTATTATTGTTAGGTCGACTGGATTATATTGTGACTCCTTACACTCCTATATATAGAAAGGAGGTTTTGTCATTTGTATCATCCAAGAATTATTCATTTATGTAATGTAAAGGAGGTTGCCCCCTCGAAGAGGCTGAATTCTAAGGCGTTGATCTATATTTTCTATCTTTTCTTGAGCTGGTTTCATAACATTTGGTATCAGAGCTTTGGATTCTAGGGTTTCGCTGCTCCAAACAGGTCATCGTGGCATTTTCGCTATAATTTTTTTTCTGTGACGTTTCAGAAGTCGCAAAAAAAACCCATTTGAGAAGAAATCATGCTGAACCTTGGGTCCGAATGTCAGAGCTTTTCGCGCGATATTTGCGGAGATATGATCTGAGGAAGTTGGTCTTTTTGCAGACTCCTGAATTACATTCAAAACAGGTGACCTGGGGAAAATCGTCATAACTTTCTCTCTGGGGATCGGATTGAAATTTCGTAAGAAGGTAAAGAAAGAGGACGGACTGTAGTTTCTTTTATGCGAGTTTCAGATCCAAAGGTTGAAACAGTGACTCGTGGCATGTCGTACAAGTTCGCTCTACTGAACTAGTCTAAAAGAAAGTCACTGTGGGAGATTTCACATAACTCTTCCTTGGAGAATCCAATTTGGGTCAGACTTGTGGCATTGAAAAGAGGACGCAGAAGGATACTACAGGTTGAAACTTCAGAATTGGATGATCTGAAATTACAGAGATACATCAGATTCAATATCAGGCTTCTATAAAGTGAAAAAAGGTGTGTAATTTTTTTTTATAATTTTTGTGTAAGCTTGGTTTAACGGAATTCAAAGGGCATAGTAAAGCATTATTATCGGTAACTGATGCCCCGAGGAAAGAAAATGCAAACACCTAGTAAGGAACCTGAAAGCTCTAGCATGACTCATGAAGAAGAGGAAGAAATGCTACATGATATATCAAAATTACAAGAACAAGTGCAACAAATGTCACGCTCACAAAAGCTAACAAAAGCTAAGATAAATGGCGTGGAGTCTAAGATAAAGGGCATGGAAGCTAAGATGGATGATTTGAAGACAGATTTGAAGACAAACATGGCAGATTTGAAGACAGACATGGCAGATTTGAAGACATATTTGACAAATTTTCTACAAGAAATACTTACTAATGGTGAAAAGGTTGTAAAGGAAACTCATGATGTGAACAAAATTAATGTTAATCATGATTCCATAGACTCTAATGTTGGATCGAAGACCCACCATATTCCAAAAATCGATATGAGGAAGTTTGATGGCAAGGATCCCGCCACATGGATATTACAGATGGAGCAGTTCTTCGATCTCAATAATGTGCAAAACACACAAAAGGTACGTATGGAAACTGTATATTTGGAACCAAATCAGTTTGTATGGTATCAATGGCTTTTCTCTCGTAAAAATTTATCACTTGGGCAATTTTTACGGAAGAATTGATAGCACATTATGAAGATACAAAAAGCAACACTTTTTTTAGCCAATTGATAAGTCTCAAACAAAAGGGTTCAGTAATGGAGCACATTGAGGAGTTCCAAAAATTGAACATAAGGGTAAAAGATATTCCAGAGGAGCATAGGATTGATGTGTTCATAGGGTCTTTAAAGGATAATATCCAACATGATGTTCGCCTTTGGGAACCTGATTCATTAGAGAAGGCATTCAGGTTAGCAAGAAAAATGGAAAGCAAAATTATGGCAACTAGGAAGCATACCACTCACAACTATAAAGACGGAAGTGTTGTTGCCCCTAGTCTTCCACAACCTATAAGGTTGACACCACAACAATTGGAAGAAAAAAGAGCAAAAGGGCTTTGTTACAGTTGTGATAGCAAATACACTAAAGGTCATAAGTGTGCTGAGAAGAAATTATTCTACATAGATTGTGAAGAGGAAGAAGAAAAGGAGCAAGAAAGGTCAAAAGAAGAAGATATACTCCAGGAACAAAGCCTAGATGAAGAACAAATAAATCCGACCATATCTTGTAATGCATTGGCGGGAATTACCACTCCTCAAACCATCAAGATAGAAGGACAAATCAAGAAGAAAAAGGTAATAGTGTTGATTGATTCAGGAAGCACCCACAATTTTATTCATTGTAGGGTAGCAAAAGAATTGAATTGCTTCCTATATCCAGCACCAGAGTGTCAAGTGATGATTGCAAATGGAGGAACAATAAATTGCTCTGGAAAGTGCCATAATATCAAGCTATCCATGGGAGAATATGTATTGACTAGCCCAATGCTTTCCATTCCAATGGGAGGTGCTGATGTTGTACTAGGAGTCCAATGGCTACAATCCTTGGGTACAATAGCTTTTAATTTTCAAGAACTTTTCATCAAATTTTCTATGGAAGGAAAGGAAGTTGAATTAAGGGGTATTGCAGGGAAACCAGGAAAGATAATCAGCTCTAATGGTATGACAAAGCTTCTAAAAAAGGAGCAAAGAGGTGTAATTGCACAATTATGTTCGCTAGATGTTTCCACATCGGAATCATCTATTTCTCCAGATCTCCAAAAAGTCCTGGACAATCATTCCAAGGTATTTGAGACTCCCAAAGGTCTCCCACCTATGCGTGATCATGATCATGCTATTCATCTGATTCCAGGAAGTGTTCCTCCAAACATCAGGCCGTACAGATATCCCTATGTCCAAAAAAGTGAAATTGAACGTATGGTTGCAGAAATGCTAGAGGCTGGTATAATTCAACCAAGTCAAAGTTCTTTCTCTTCTCCAGTAGTATTGGTGCACAAGAAGGATGGATCATGGCGCATGTGTCCAGATTATAGGGAGCTCAACAAGCTCACTATTAAAGATAAGTTCCCAATCCCTGTCATTGATGAATTACTGGATGAATTGCATGGATCAATTTACTTCACCAAGTTGGATCTTCGTTCGGGATATCATCAAATCAGAATGAAGATTGAAGACATTCCGAAAATGGCATTTAGAACTCATGGAGGTCATTATAAATTTTTGGTCATGCCTTTTGGCCTTACTAATGCACCTTCAACATTTCAAGGTTTGATGAATTCAATTTTCAAACCATTCCTTAGAAAATTTGTGTTAGTATTTTTTGATGATATACTAATCTACAGCAAGTCTTGGAAGGATCATGTTGAACATGTTGACAGGGTGCTACAACTATTGGAGGAGAAACAATTATATGCAAAAAGATCCAAATGTTTCTTTGGAGTCCAAGAGGTGGAATATTTGGGTCATATTGTATCTCATGGAGTTAAGGTAGACCCTAGCAAAATTAAAGCCATTAAGGAATGGAAAATCCCCACATCCATAAAGCATCTGCGAGGATTTCTTGGGTTGACAGGGTATTATCGCAAGTTTGTTAAGAATTATGGGAGAATAGCAACACCTCTAACAACATTATTGAAGAAAGATGCATTTTCATGGACTCCGCAAGCAACAAAGGCCTTTGAACATCTTAAAGAGGCAATGTGCCAAGCACCGGTCTTAGCTACACCGAACTTCACAAAAACCTTTATTGTGGAATGTGATGCTTCAGGAAATGGAATTGGTGCTGTTCTAATGCAAAATGAAAGACCCATTGCTTTTGAAAGTCGTCCAATCAAGGGAAAGTTTTTAAGCAAAGCTATTTATGAGAAGGAAATGTTGGCAATACTCCATGCACTTAAGAAATGGTGACCCTACCTAATGGGAAGACACTTCAAGGTAAAAACGGATCATGATAGCCTTAAATACTTTTTAGAACAAAGATTATCCTCTGAAGAGCAACAAAAGTGGGTCACAAAGATGTTGGGTTATGACTTTGAAATCATCTACAAAAAGGGAAGCAAAATGTGGTGGCAGATGCACTCTCAAGAAAGGATGAGGATGTGGAAGCATTGTTGTGCGCCATTTCTATTATCCAACCAGATTGGATAAACGAAGCAAGGGAGGAATGGAAGAATGATGAAGAAGTGTGGGCACTTATTCAAAGCTACAACAAGATTCCAGTACGTCTGATACATTTAGCTGGAAAAATGATTCATTATGGTACAAAGATCGCTTATACCTCTGTAAGAATTCTTAGCTAAAACAAAAGATTCTTATGGAATTGCACACTTCTCCCTTAGGAGGGCACTCAGGATTTTTAAAAACTTACCACAGGGTTAAGAAGGAATTTTTTTGGGATGGCCTTAAATCAGATATTCAAAAGTTTGTGGCGGAATGTTTGGTTTGCCAACAAAATAAAGTTGAAACAATTAAGACATTGGGTCTATTACAACCTTTATCCATTCCAAGCCAACGTTGGGAGGAGGTTTCAATGGATTTTATCACAGGTTTACCCAAGTCTGAGGGAAAGAGTGTCATCATGGTGGTAGTTGACAGACTTACCAAGTATGCACACTTTTGTGCATTATCACATCCATTTAAAGCCAGTACAGTTTCTACTGCATTTATGGAAACAATTCAAAAGCTACATGGAAACCCAAAGATTATTGTAAGTGACAGAGATCCCATTTTCACTGGAAATTTTTGGACAGAATTATTTTCTTGTCTTGGTACTCAGTTAGCTCATAGCTCATCTTATCATCCTCAATCTGATGGGCAAACTGAGATAGTAAACAAATGTTTGGAAGGATATCTTCGTTGCTTTGTATCTGATAAACAGACACAATGGGTCAAATGGTTGCCTCTGGCTGAATGGTGGTATAACACTTCCTTCCATACAGCAACAAAAATGACCCCATTTATGGCACTTTATGGGTATCAACCACCATCCATCACATCATATTTAAGAGAAAATTCTAAGGTTCAGGCAGTAGAACATCACATCGAACATCAACAACAAGTCCTCCAACTCTTAAAGGATAACCTCGTGTTGGCACAAAATAGAATGAAACAACAGGCAGATCAACATCACAGTGAAAGAAGTTTTGATGTAGGTGATTGGGTATTCCTACGGCTACAACCATATAAGCAAATGTCCCTAAAGCAAGCTAAGAAGGATAATAAATTATCACCAAAGTATTATGGTCCGTACAAGGTGTTGCAAAAGATTGGTACTATGGCATACAAATTGGAGCTTCCTGCAGCTTCTCGATTGCACCCAGTTTTCCATGTTTCATGTTTAAAGAAGGTTATAGGCGACAAGCTCCAGTTCAAACAATATTGCCAGAACTTGACGAGGAAGGAAAAATTATATTGGAACCAGAAGCAGTCACAGAAACAAGAACTCGACAGCTACGAAATCGATCAATTTCAGAGTATCTTATCAAGTGGAAGAACTTATCCGCTGAAGATTCCACATGGGAGGATGAGAATTTTATGCAGAAGTATCCAGAACTACTCAAGCGTTGAGGACAACACTTTTTTGAAGGAGAGGGGCATGTTGGGTCCCTATAATACTAGTGATTACCCCATTACTATTGTAGTTATACCCCTTATTTATATTGTTGTGCCCCTATTACCCCCATGTTGTTATTTCTGTGCCCCATAGAATCCCTCTATTGTTATTTTTGTGGCTTTATATTATTATTGTTAGGTCGGTTGGATTATATTGTGACTCCTTACACTCCTATATATAGAAAGGAGGTTTTGTCATTTGTATCATCCAAGAATTGTTCATTTATGTAATGTAAGGGAGGTTGCCCCCTCGAAGAGGCTGAATTTTAAGGCGTTGATCTATCTTTTCTATCTTTTCTTGAACTGGTTTCATAACACTCCTGCATCAGACTCCCGAGGACAAAATTCTTCATGGGCTCCTGTCCATGAGCTCATCTACAGAACTGCCCAGTTTCTGTAGTATGTCTTCTATAACCCAAGTGGTTTCAGCAGTTGGATGATCCTTCCATTTTACCAAATAGTGGAAGTACTCTTGTCCCCTTGTTTTCTTAAACACCTTCTTGTCCAAAATTCTTTATGGCTGCAATTCCTTTGTTGTGGGTAACTGTTTTACCCAGTCAATTTGTTGGGTCTCTTGATCCTTTTCTGTATCATTTGCAGTTTCACCTTCATATTTGTACAGGTCAGCGACATTGCAAATTGGTGATATTCCAACATCAGGGGGTAATTCAATCTCATAGGCATTTGCAGAAAATTTCCTCAGTACTCTGTACATCCAATTTTTTGAACTTCAATTTGTTATACTCCCTCTTTAGAAACCTCTCCTTTTTGAGGTGTGCTAAAACGAAATCTCCAACATCAAAGTTCACCTCTCTTCTTCTCATGTCTGCTCTAGTTTTGTACTTGATGTTTGTATCTTGCAGCTGTTGTTTCACTGTTTCATGTATTGCTTTCATTTCTGAAGCAAAATATTCACCCTTTGCACTTCCCATCTCTTCTTTTCTCAAGTTTCTTAACTCAGATACTCCTATTGGATGCATTTCATAAACAATATGGAATGGACTCTGTCCTGTACTCCTGTTAGGTGAGTCATCATATGCATATTCAGCTTGTGCCAACACTTGATCCCACTCGTTTTGGATGTTCTGTAGTAAGACTCCTTAAAAGATTTCCCAAACTCCTATTCACAACTTCAGTCTGTCCATCAGTTTGTGGATGATAGGCAGAACTGAAACTCAGTTTAGTTTCCAATTTCTTCCATAGTGGCCTCCAGAAATATCCAACAAATTTGGAATCTCTGTCTGAGACAATACTCTTAGGCAACCCATGCAATCTTACAACCTCCTTAAAAAACAAATTAGCAATGTGAGAAGCATCACTAGTTTTATAACATGGAATAAAGTGTGCCATTTTTGAAAATTTGTCCACTACAACAAAAATTGAATCATTACCTCTTTGAGTCTTTGGTAAGCCCAAAACAAAATCCATACTTACCATATCCAAGGCCTATATGGAATTGGTAATGGAACATACAAATCTATGTTTTGGCTTCTTCCCTTTGCATATTGATAGACTTTGCAAGTTTTCACACACTTCTCCACTTCAGATTTCATTTTCGGCCAGAAATAAAATCTGTTTAACTGCTCATAAGTCTTCTATACACCAAAATGTCGTGCAAGTCCTCCACTATGTTTCTCTTTGATTAAGTTCTCCCTCATAGAACAGTTTGGTATGCACAACTAATTTTTCTTAAACAATGGTCCATCTTGTAAGAAGTAGTCCAACCATTTACTCCTATCCACCAAAACAAGATCTTTACAAGCTTCAAATGCCTCTTTAAAATCTAGATCTGTTTCATACAATTTTTTATTAAGAAAATCAAAACCCAATGCTTGGATTTGACTTCTTGAAATAATACATTCCTCCTACTTAAGGCATCTGCAACTTTGTTTGATTGGCCATTTATATGCTTCAAGACAAAATGGAAACCTTGAAGATATTCTACCCATTTGGCATGTTTCTGGTTAAGCTTTGGCTACTACATAATATACTGTAGTGCATGGTTATTTGAATAAATTATGAACTCTTTTGACATTAGATAATTCCTCCATTTCTTCAATGAATGCACAACTGCATAAAACTCCTTGTCATAAGAAGAATACTTCTTCTTTGAATCATTCAACTTTTCACTAAAATAAGCTATAGGTTTGTCTTCCTAACTTAATATATCTCCAATAGCTTCTCCCCTGGCATCACACTTCACTTGGAAAGGTTTACTAAAATCAGGTAGAACCAAAATAGGCTTTTCAGTGATCTTCTTCTTCAATAGCTGGAAATTCTTTTCTACTTTAGCAGTCCATCTAAATCACTGTTTATCCTTCTTTATGGTCTCAATAATAGGTGCATTTATCTTACTAAAATTCTCTATGAATTTTCTATTAAAACTAGCAAGACCATGAAAACTTCTTACCTCAAAGACACTTTAGGTGAAGGCCACTCCATGATTGTCTTGATCTTCTCTAGATCCATCTTCAGTCCTTCAGCAGAAATAAAAAAAACCAAAGTACACTATCTCTCCTTTCATGAATGAACACTTCTTCAAATTCAGCAATAATTTCTCCTGCTGTAGCCTTTGTAAGACATAATTCAGATGTCTCATGTGCTCCTCCTTGGATCTGCTGTAAACTAATATATCGTCCAAATATACTATAACAAATTTACCAATGAACTCTTTAAGAACTTCATTCATGAGCCTCATAAACGTACTTTGTGCATTTGACAACCCAAAAGGCATTACTATCCACTCATACAATCCCTCATTTGTCTTAAAAGTGGTTTTCCACTCATCCCCTTCTCTTATCCTTATCTGATGATACCCACTTTTAAGATCTAGTTTTGAAAAATACTTTGCTCCACTCAAGCAATTCATTAAATCTTCAATTCTAGGTAAAGGAAATCTATACCTGATTGTGATTTTATTGAAGGCTCTTGAATTGGTAGACATTCTCCAGCCTCCATCTTTTTTTGGACTCAAAACTGTTGGTACTGCACAAGGACTCAAGCTTTCTCTGATCAACCCTTTATCAAGCAATTATTGCACCTGCTTCCTAACTTCTTCATTTTCTGTAGGAGTCATTCTATAAGCTGCTTTGTTAGGTAGAAATGCAACCAGGAATCAAATCTATATGATGGCTAATTCTTCTAATGGGTGGTAACTCATTAGGCAAATCATCAACAATAATATCACAATATTTCTCCAACATTTCTTGAATTTCAATGGGTAAATCAGAAAATTTAGTAGAAGTCATTATTACCTTGGGCTTGCAAATTACAACAAAATTTACCTCATTCTCTTTAATCTGCTTCAAGTATTCCTTTCCTCCTAGTAATAGAGTTTTTGGATTATTCTTCTTTCCTGATGCATCTTCTTCTTGTAGAGGCAACAACGTATGATTTCCACCTTCCTTTCCAAACTTGTAGGTGTTTCTTTTCCCATCATGCATAGCTCCTCTGTCATATTGCCAACGTCTTCCAAGCAATATGTGACACACATCCATTGGCATCACATCACATACAATTTTATCTTTATACTTTCCCAACTGAAACTCAACCTCACACTGTTCATTCACTAACAGTTGATGTCCCTTTTGTAACCATGACACCTTGTAAGGTGTTGGATGTTTCATTGTCTTCAACTTCAATTTCTCCACCACTTCTATAGAGACCAAATTATCAGTGCTGCCACTATCAATGATCACTTGATAACATTTCCCTTGAACCTTACACACTGTTATGAACAAAGTATTTCTTTGTGATGGTTCAACTATCTCCTTTGCTGGCTTGAGAAAAACTTTATTAACTACCAACGATTCTCCTCTCTCTGTTATATTTTCTTATTTTGTCACTACTGTTGCTGTTGCTTCTCCCTCAGCTTGAGAAACAATGGCATTCCTTTGATTTGTTTCTGCTTTCTCTAGGCACTCAAAAGATCTTTGTCCTAGTTTGTTACATCTGTAACATCTTACTTATCGTCCTCTTCCTCTGCCTCATCTTCCTCTAGAAAAACTCCCTCTGCCTCTTGCATCACCTCCTGTGGGTGTATGCTGGCTTGAATTGCTGCTAGCTCCATCTTTAGGTGATGTAGATCTTCCTCAACCACCTTGACTTCTCCTTCCTTGGAAAGTACCTCTCCCTCTGGCAAACTGCTTCCTCGTGAGTTTTTCTTCAGCTCTCAGTGCCATCTGATAAGCTTCTTCTACTATTTTAGGAGACAATGTACTTATCTCATCTTGAATGTCCATCCTAAGACCATTAAGATATATAGCCACTTTCTCATCTGTATCCTGAGCTTCTCCAACTCTTATGCTTACCTTATAGAATGCCTTTGTGTATTCTTTCACTATTAAAGACCTTTGTCTAAGATTTTGCATCTGCCTGAACAAGGTTTGTTGATAATTACTTGATCGAAACTTACCTCTTAGCTTTGCTACCATCCTACTCCAATTTTTGATTGGTTGCTTGCGAAGTCTCTTCCTTTCTTCCTGCACACCATCCCACCAAAGTGCTGCATGGACTTTTAGCTTGGTGACAACAAACTTTACTTTCTTCTCATCTTTTGTTTCTTCATAGTCAAAGAATTTCTCCATGCCATTAATCCAGTCTATCAATTCTTCTAGATTCAATCATCCTTCATATATTGAAACCTAAACCTTTGGCATAGCCGTGGATCTCAACACTGATTGGAAGAATCTCATCTCAGGAGTAACTGCTACAACTTCCTCCTCTGCAGCTTCAACCTCAGGCTCACTAACATCTCCATCATCTATATTTCTCCCTGTGGTTAATGCATCCAATCTAGCTTGCATCTGTTGCACAACTTCCATCACTTCAGCATTTGCAACAGGCTGTCCTCTTCCACCACGACCTTGTCCTCTTCCAACTCTGAAAGCCATATTAACTTTCCTTCTCCTGCTTCTGAGATTCAATTTAGTGTCAACAAGTTGCTCTGACACCACTAATGGTGGCCTGGGTGCAGGCGATATGGACAAGCGGCCGAAACCTGATATAAATTCTTCTAAATCTGACTGAATTTCTCTTTCTACTTCAACTAGTGTATCAATCATCTATTGTTAGATTGATTTCTTCATGAGTTTCCCTTTTGATCATGTCCAACCCTTGTTATCAGACACAAATCACACCATAGGCCTGTTTTCCTCTATCGGAACTATAATTCCATAGGAATTATAATAATACACTATCGTTGTTGTAAACTAAGGAAAATGCGTCTTAAATGCAAAATACACAGTCGGCGGGCTTTTGTTCCAAAGGAACAGAATAACACTATCGACGCTTTAAAACACTATTGTGACTTATAAATGGTCATAGTGTTAATTCCAAAGAATTACATTATCGGCGCAAGATTTCAAAGAAATGCATTATACGCAGATAACACTATCGACGGTTAACTATCGGCCTTTCAATGTTCTTTCCCCTGATGTGATAGCACGTAGTGTTATCGGAAATCGCTATCGGTGATTCTAGAACCTCTTGCCAAACTCCTCCCGCTTGGGTC
The DNA here is from genome assembly GCA_031772625.1 of Pinus tabuliformis. NCBI lineage: Eukaryota > Viridiplantae > Streptophyta > Pinopsida > Pinales > Pinaceae > Pinus > Pinus tabuliformis. Next base: position 28,876,941 of record CM062808.1, on the reverse strand, counting down.
TTGCGATCTGATAAGCCATCCAGACCCGACAACTTATCCACCCTCCTTTATAGTATTTTGGGTTCGAGCTATCAGAGCTTCAGACTTCGGCGATCTCAAAGGTCCTTCCCGCTCCACTGAGGTTCTGCGGCACGATAATGGTTCAGACCCGATATGGGTATGAGCCAGATTTAATATGATTTTTGGTCTGGAACTTCATCCTAGCTAAGTTTTTCGCCGTTTTCCTGTGTAAACATGAGGTTCCACCGCGGAACTAAACAATGCATGTAAGAGGAACAGGCACGCCAATATGAAAGGAAACCACTCCAACAGGCTCAAATCTAAGTGTTAATTGGAAAACAAAGGCTAAATCACCATTAATAAGACTCAAAATAAAAGAACCGAAACTGATACACACATAAATACCAGTAAACAGATAAACATAATTCAGAGGCACAAAAATGGTTTTCAGAGGTCACCACGTCTCTGGGATCGACTCCCCCCCAGAGATGTCCTGTTCTTTCTTTTATAGAAATAATAAGAGATAAATCCCACTCGTCCTTATCCCTTTACAATAGCATGCCAATTCATATCTACTAGTTTTATTTTAGCAACTAGTTTCTAAAATAGAAACTTGTTTATTATGACTAACAGTTCTGCGAGACATCCCCCTCTAGAACCTTTATTACAACTTATCCATGCAACAATGCAACAATGCTTATCCATGCAACAACATGATCTTATTCCTAGATTCTATCCCTATCCTAAACTAGAAAAGCATGGAAATTGATGGCTAAAGGATCCCACTCCTTTGCCTGTAGATTTTTTTGGATTTTTGGAATAAGTTTGAATATTTTTCCCTCTAAGTCACATGCTCCTGCATTAGTTCCTAAGGAGGAGGAGCCTCAAATTGATGTGGAGCAGCCGCATGTAGAGGATCCGGGAGTGGAGACATCCACTCATGTTGAGTCTTCCAGAGATGGGTGGAAACGCTCAAGGGAAGCTGACAGGTTGATGCTGGATGTGTAGGAGAATGTGGGATAGCCATCTTCTCAGTGTAGACAGAGGAAGTCGCCCGAGCGGTACACTGGTTACATGGCCCTGGTTGGGGAGTGTGTAGAGTTCGAACCTTCTTCATTTGAGGAGGCAGTGCAACAACCAGTCTGGGTTGATGCAATGGTAGAGGAGTACGACTCTATCATTCGAAACAGTGTGTGGGATGTTGTTTGAAGACCTCAGGACAAGTCACTGGTGAGTTCCAGATGGCTCTACAAGGTAAAGCAGGAAGTTGATGGCAGTGTTGAGAAACATAAGGAAAGGTTTTTTGCCCGTGGTTTCTCACAGGTCGAGGGGATCGATTACAATGAGACCTTTGCTCTTGCAACAAGTACTCATCTATCAGATCGATGTTGGCACTATCAACTCAGATGGGTTGGAAGATCCATCAGATGGATGTGAAGACCGCGTTCCTTAATGGGAAGATTGAGGAAGAGGTGTACATTGAGCATCTAGAAGGTTTCAAAACCTTCGATCATGAGTCGCATGTGGGCCGACTCAAGAGGGCTTTGTATGGGCTGAAGTAAGCACCCCATGCTTGGTACACCAGGATCGATAGCTATTTCACCAGGTTGGGCTTCACCAAGAGTGAAGCAGATGCGAACCTTTACCACATCATGGTAGAAGGTAAGCCATTGATCATTGTTCTTTATGGGATGATCTGATTTTGACAGGTGTTAATCAGTTGATCAAGTCTTGCAAGGAGGATCTTGCAAGAGAGTTCGAGATGAAAGACATGGGTCTTATGCACTACTTTCTAGGCATGGAGGTGTTGCAGAAAGATGGGGAAGTATTTGTGTCTCAAGGAAAGTACGCCAATGAGATACTCAAGCACTTTCACATGGAGAAGTGCAAGCCCATGCAGACTCCTCTAGCTGGGAACTGGAGGAAGGAGGATGCTATTTTAGGTGAGGTAGTAGCTGCTACTGTTTATCGGCAACTTGTGGGTTCACTAATGTATTTAGTGAACACACGACCAGAATTATGCTTTGTGGTGAACCAGCCGAGTCAAGCTATGGTTCAACCTACCAAGCTGTTTTGGAAGGTAGTGAAGCATGTGCTGAGATACCTTAGAGGCACATCTCAGTATGGTTTGTGGTACAGACGGACAAAGGGAGTGAAGCTTCAGGGCTTCACAAATGCAGATTGGGTAGGGAGTCCATCAGACCAGAAGATCACTTCTGGAGGAATATTCAACCTTGGTTTAGCTGCAGTTTCCTGGTACAACAGGTAACAGAGGTCAGTTGCACTTAGCTCAGTGGAGGCTGAATACATGGCTGCTAGTCGGGCAACATGTGAGGCCATTTGGATGCGGAAGATTCTAGTGGGATTGTTTGGTCAGAGTATGGATCCAACTGGGATCTACTACGATAATCAGAGTTGTATCAAACTCTTTGAGAATCCAGTTTTTCATGACAAGTCCAAGCACATTGATATCCGGTATCACCATCTTTGATACTGTGTGGTCAAGAGGATCATGTTGTTGCTGTATGTTTTGACCGAGGAACATGATGCATATATTTTGACTAAGGCATTGTCAAAATGAAAGTTCGAGTTCCACAGAGACAGCGTTGGGGTTACTGATAATCCCTTTCTTGTTAGAGGGAGTGTAGAAAATAGCAACAATAAATGCTAAATATAGAAGTGCTAAAAATAGCACTGCCATAAATAGCATTTCGGGATACCTTCCTATTTTAGTTAGTCCCTGAACTAAAATTGAGAAATAAAATTCAAATTTGTTTTTAGAAACTGTTTGATTAATAATTAATTAATTCATCTTGAGTTAATTAGTTGGAGAAAATAAAGCATGAAGTCTATGTGAGGACATGCAACAATTATCCCATTGATTGAGGAATTTATCCCTTAGTTAAAGAGATAAGGATGAGTTGTAATTAATTATCTTAGTTAGCTGAGGTAAGTCTAGTTAGATTAGTTTAGTTAGTTAATGCATGCATGCATGTAACTGCTGCACTTCAGATAACTGAATATTCTCTCATAAATAACTCATGCATGTCATTTCAGACAGAGACCCAGTTGAGATCATATGATGGGACAATGTACTATTAGTTGCAGGAATGTTCCATGGAGGATATCTCTTTCATGCAAAAGGAATTCTTTCCTTGGAGATTGCGTAGTTACTTTTGGGTTTGGTGAGTGTGTGATGAGGCCAATTCACACAGGTGACAGCATTGGACCCCAAGGAAAACTGCGCAAGGAAATAGGAGGCTTGGAGGGCTGAGGGAAGGCATATCTCGTGTCTCTTCAGTATGTGAGCAGTATTGTTCGATTGTACTGAGAGCAGGATAGCTTGTGAGATGATTCTTTATGTAATATGAAAATATTTTTCACTTGTATGATAATACAGAGATTGGAGTTTTTAGCTGAGGCTTTCCCCAAAGTATTCTTCTATTTTCATGTGTGATTGATCTCTCTTCATCTGTTATATGTGTTCTATTTGATCTTGCTCATATTCGATTAAGCTTTCGCAAGTTTGTTGTAGAAGTAGATCTTGTATTTTTCTTTAGTATATTGCATAATCTGTTGATCTATAGTGGGAAATTCTACACTTAGTTGAATAATCTCATATAGAATTTCTTGGGCCATGGAAGTCTTATTTGGAAGATTTAGCACGATTATTAGTAGCATCATGTCATCTCTCCATATTGACATAGAGGTTGCGTAAAAGGAGTATTCTGTGGATATACTTCATCAAATCATTTTTCACAAATGTTGATTTTGTTATGTCATGGAACAAATAAGAAAATCACAGGTCACAAAGTTATATCACATGAAAAATAGGGGTGTTGGGAAAATGGCACCCTAAAAAGTTAAAAGGGCAAGAATTTTTGGTAGGTGGGGATTTTAAAATCTGCATTTTTTGAGACCAACATGAATTTTCTTGTATTTTCATTGTCATACAGGTAGCAGAGGTGATGCCCTCAAAGGAAACATTGGAGATAATAAACATTATTGACTGACTACACTAGTTTCCCATCAATGTTGCAAAATTTACACAAAACATTATGAATAATTGGGAGTTGATGTCTAACTCATTTTCCTCATCTAATGTGTGATAAGGTCTAAAATTTGTAAGTTTGTGATGCAAATTTAGATTTGAAAAGATAGCCATCATGTTGTTCATGAATTGGCTAAGTCGTCAAAGTTTTTATTTTCAATTTGTCATTTAAAAAATTCCCTTGGTAGAAAGGAATTGAGTGCTTTTGTAATGTTGAGAATAATATTTGCCCCAAATTATTTGAAGACCAATGACAAATTTGATGCTTTTAAGGCATGTGGGGAGATTTGAGCAATTTTAAACATATATGTAAATGGGGTTTTTATAATGTTTATGTTTGTGGGTAGTATATCAAACACCCCCGCTAAATCCTTCTCTTGTTGAATTGGACCAACATTAATTGTTGTTATTGTCTTGAAAGAGTGAGGGTTTGATAGAAAATTCCCAACTTCAATATTGTTGTATATGTCATGATTCTTCTCACATTTATGACTTACTACATTTCCTTCACAACATCAATGTTTTTAAAACTGGAACTGGTGACCGGACCGGTCCACCTAATGAACTGGTTTACCGATCGTAACCAGTCTAACTGGGACTAGTTTGGTTTAAATGAACCGGTTTTAGAAAAATACTTTAAATAATTAATTTTTAATGAAACAAAACTATTTTTAAGATTTAAAATCATGATTCCAAGCCAATAGAGACAAAATATGCAAAGTTTGCTCATTTATATACGATGTAAAGGTGAATATATCAAAATGGCACTGAGTGAAATACATATCATTGACAAAATAGCAAAATACATAAGCAATGAGGCTCTAAATGGCCTATAAATTCCAAAAAAAATGTTGCAAGCTATGAGGCCATTGGCCTACTACAAGTCTACAGTGTACACATGATCAATCATCAAGTTCATCACCACTACTAGCCATAGGATCATCATTAGGAGCTACATAGACATCATCTGGTTCAGAGTCTGAGGATGCCTCAGCCTGATCTGCAACCTCAGTAGCAATGCCACCAATAACAATAGAAGTGGACCTAATGGAAGCACAAGTTTGTCAACCTACATGACCCTTCCATTGGTTCTTTGCCTTTCCTTAATGCCACCACTGATCCTGGTTCTGATGCCGCCACAAAATCTGCTTCATCCCCCGTTAAAGCCATGTCGATAACAAAATCAACCTCAAACATAGGATCTTTAGTCTCCTCCACCCATTCTGATGTTGGATCAATATCGTCCAACACAATGGGATCTAGATCAGGTGTTTTCTTCATCATTTGGTCCCTCCTCAGTCGAAGGTTGTATTGCACGAAAACAAGATCATTCAACCATTTTTGTTCCAAACGGTTTCTCTTCTTCGTGTGTATGCACTCAAAAACAGACCAATTGTGCTCACAACCTGAAGCACTGCAAGTTTGACTCCTTAATTTCCCTCCAAAACCCCTAAACTACCTTGGAAAAGCGCACTATGGGTCCTTGGTGGGCATGGCAGGTAACCAGCCGGTTTGCTACAAATCGGCTGGTTCTGTCCTAAACCTGTCGGTTAGGACCGGTTGGGGCCAAATTCTCGCCACAATGCCTCCTTAACCAAGTTTTTCAGCCGGTCCCAACCGGTGGCCCTGCTGTCCGGCCGGTCAGACCGGTAATGGTTAGCTAGGTCGGTTTTAAAAACTATGCGCAACATCTGGTGCAATTCTTAGTTTTTATGATCTTGCAATGTGAGATCAACATTTACCAACTATTTAATTTATATGATTATGTTAATTTATAACATAAACTTAATTAGAAAAATTGGTAAATTTGTTTGAAAGTTGTGCATATTACAGTTGTTGGGTGGTCATGGTCCCTTTCGTGGGAGAGATTAATAGGCAGGGTGGAAGTGTGTGGGGCTTCTCCCTGGGTGGAGATATTTGGTGCGAAGGGTCCTTGTTAGATGCAAAGACAACGCGGACAGGAATGTCATGGAGTTGGCCCTCATGGACAGCTCGACGATTTGACCAAACGCGTGGCAAAGCAGAACGATGAAGAGGAAGCGGCCTTGGAAGATGAGGTGGCCCACACCCGTGCTTAGTCACTAGGTCCTGTGGTGCAACCTCCAACACTAGCCTCAGTGGCAGAACAATTAAGGGAGATCCATGCCAATCTCGACATCATTCGCCAACAAAGGTATGATGATAGAAATGAAACCATTACCTATATTAATGATGTTTAGTACATTCAAGGAGAGATCTTGGAGTGCCTTTTATTTGTCCGTGGTAGTCAATGCAGATTTAGCCAGAGGTTGGATGAGATGGAGGTGAGGCTCGCTCATATTGAATTTCATGTTCATGAAGGGCATGTCTCTCCTATGATTTTGAATCCCCCTATGTAAAATGGTACAATGTTGGTTGTTTTTTGGTTCTCTCTGTTTTTTGACAGTATGGTTAGTCCTCTCTCATTTTTGTAGCAAATGGAATTAACATCCGTTAATTTAAATTTTATTGACAGTGGTAGCCAATGTGCTCCTTATTGTACAGGTAGAATGTAAGATTACTCCTTCAATGTGCTCCTTATTGTACAGGTAGAATGTAAGATTACTCCTTCATAGGATACGTTTTCCTTGCAATTCAAGATTTGGTAATGAGGACATCACATCTGCGTGGTCGAATGGACTATTCGTAACCTAATTCACCTGTCGTTTTCGAAGTTTAGGCAGAGAGAAGCAGGTGATTGATGACCTATTAACAGGGTCTTTGTTATTTGCGATTTGAAAACAAATAACAGGCCATGTGGCCGAGCGTAAAGCAAATAACAATGCGTTGAAAGCTGCGTGTGTTCAAATATTTATGGGCTTTCTGAAATGTAAACCGTTCTATATATATAAAACGGTGATGAAAATATTGTATTAATTTAGGTGAGTGTAATGAAAGTCTTTAAAATATAATTTATATTTGTAATTTCACAACTATTTTTATGGTCAAAATCTTATTTTTCTAATAGGTAAAGGTTATTTTTTTATAGGATTGGTATATAGGCATTAGTTTTTATAGGATTGGTATATAGGCATAAAATTAAATGAAAATTGTATAGCACACCCATTGTTAAAGAATAATGGTTAGGGAAAGAATACCATTTCTCATTAGTACTAGTGCCTCTAAGTTTACACTTTTATTAGCGAGATCAAGCTATGTGTATTTTGAATATTTTAAATGGATATGATTCTCTTACCCTGTTCATTAAACAATGTCACTTGGTTGAGCGTCACTTGGTTGAGCTCCCTCTTTCTGTTGGGACAAAATGGTATATTGGGTTTTAAGAAGGTAACAAATTGATTGGAATTTTGAAGATTTTATTTTGATATTTGAAAATCATTAAGAGAAACATTCCAAACATAATTAAATTTGAAGGGCATTCTTACTCATCAGGTTGCATGGATTTTCATTTCTCTATATCATATGTTTTTGCTTTTTTGTTGTGAGTGTAAAAATATTTTTTTGATTAATATAAGTTTTGTGTTGGTAAATTTGTAATTCATCCTTCATGTAAATAAGCTTCAACCAAGTAATATTATAGATTTATATGCTTTATATTAATTTTAAAAAATCAAAGACATTCAACCATTTCATTCCTAATGCCAAGCTAGCCAATGATTATATGTAATTATGTATAATTCCTATTTATATAATTTTAAATATTTTACAAATTATGCTAAATCATCTTTGAAAAGTTTTCAAGTAGTTTAGCCAAACCCATTAACTACAACGTATTTTGAAGAGGAACAATCGATCTTAGCTTTCAATTCGATGAGTTGAACTTAACCACTTATAAATAATAAAACAAGTTTGAAGGCACTTTTAATTTAGAATTTGGGAGGATTCTAACATTTCAAGAAATAATAATATGCATGGATAAATAACATCCGAAAGGAACAAACCCACTTGTGTTTAGATTCAAGTGTGAATGTATCGAAAGCATCATAGCCTTGGTAACCACACATTTGAGATTTCCATATCCAACCACAAAATAGATTTGTTTTTGTCATTAAACTATTAAATAAACTCATTTTATATAAACTGATATCTATGTCACTAGCGTTCCAACACTAAAGAAACTATATAAAAATTTCAAAATCAAATGAAAAACAACTAATTCACCTACATACACAAGAAAAGTTAGTTAGCGTTTTATATAGAATACCAATGGCCCATGGGTGTGGACATCTTGTGTAAGTCTCAACCTTTAACCTTCAAGCTTTAATGTTCATGCTTTATGCTTAAGTGCGTGATTTAAGATAAAGACAAGTTTTTTTTCTAATAAATCCAAAGATCTACTATGGATGAGTATATTCTTATCTTAGAGTCATGTCTTAAAGTCTTAGTAATATGGGTGTTGCTGCAATATCTCTTTATATTATTTAATTAAAACTTCCAGGAAATTTCTTTAGAATTGTTTTTCACAAATTTCTTCATAGGAAATGGAACAACTTTGCACTAATAATTTTCACTACAATAAAATTGTATATGTAAAGAACCCTAGAACACTACAACTCAGCAAAAAATCTGCCTTATTATATTAAATATGGATTTAGAAATACATGTCAAATAAGGTTATAAGAACATGTTAAAACTCCAACAAGATATTTGAATGACTGAGAATAGCTCCTCCAACGTTATGCCCCTGCGAGTGATATGATTGACCTCTCCTTGCAATCTCAACGTTAATATGAGTGAATGAATATGATTTGATCCTTATTCTTTGAGTGACTAGGATATATCTTTCAGTGGTGAAACCTCTCTTGATTGGATAAGGTAGGGTGGATCACTTTCCACTGAAACTAACCCTCTACATAATGTGGGCTCTCACCCAGAGAAGCTCCAAGAGCTGAAATCACCAAAAACAAAAAAAGAATCACAAATGCTTGCCTAAGGACTGAGCTATCATCTCCTTTAATAGCCATGGACTATCAAAATTCTATGGATAAATACCGTAGGTCATTCAAATACCATGAGTTTTCTATTCTTTTATTAAAGTTACTTATAATATTGATTTTTCTTTAATAATTTTTAATTAATTAATTATCCCAATCTCATAATTAATTTTAATCTGTAACCTAGGCTAATGAGATAATCTCCTTTCCTAATTTCTTGAAAAACAAACATGGTAGTGCTCCCTTCCTGAAATTTCTTGACCCTAAGCAATTCTAACCTCGATACCGAGATCCCAAATGAATATGAAAAATTCTTGTTGCATCATTGAGATGGAATCCAGAATCTATATGCTAAGTCCAATTCTTGGATCCCACTACCAAATATGGAATATAACATCGCTAATGTCCAGACACTTCTACTGTGTTGTACGCCTAACTAGAGGTAATCTCCCATAAATTTCCCATTTGATACGGTACCAACTCATAATATCCCTCTAGTCTAATCCTTGGTGCTCCCTATCATAGCAAATGTGAATTTCCACCATAACATATCTAGAGTCCATGAATTTCTAGAGTTTGCCTCTCCCAAAAGTCACCGTCAATCCCTGAAAAAACCACCATGTTGACGCTGGGTTACTCTAATTAGAACCGAGATGCCGCTATGCCATAGTTTTGACTTGTGATTTTTCATCCCATTATACTTACCATACTTACCATCCTGCTCTAACAACCTGCGATATTGGATTCTTGCTTCCTTGTACCATCCGTCCATCAACTTCTCCTTATGTGGGCTAAGAAATAATGTGCAAGGTTGCTCATTACTTTCATTTATACTCCCCTAAAATTTTGAACTCCATGTGATGCAAGCCTTTCTTATGTACCTCTGAAGAGGGATGTTGTACATCTCACCCATTTCTCTCATTAAAAGAAACATAATAGCATGTTTTCGTTATTTCCCTCTCAGGTGTTTTAACTTATCCTCAATACTGAAAAGCCTAACAGTTGACCTTGCATTGTCGATCCTCCCGTAGAAATTATGGTGTATATTTGCAACTACTCATGAAATTTTAAACAAAATCACAAGACACAAACCTACTCTACTACTTTGCGAAATTTAATTCATAATTTAGAACACCAATCAAAAACATGCAATGAGAAATAACAAAAATGCACACAATATTTTTTCTGGGGAAATAAATCTACTAAAAACCCCAATGTATCACATTAATATGATGAATAGAGATGTATTAGAATTTATTTTTCCAACTGAGCACCACATGCAAGTGAATAACCTATCTCTCTTCTCATTGAGAATCTCCAACCCATACTTATTCAATTTTTTCCTCTTCTTGAGCCCCTATTTCCTTGCGCAATTCCTTGAGAAATTAGGCCCATATTATTTAGGAAATTCCTCCAAAATTATTGCGCAATTCCCAATGTTGATCATATGGCTGCATGCAACATATGTACACTCAAGACTAGTCTACAACTGATGTTATACTGCCTTGGAATCTCCACCACAACTGGGGAGCTCAAATTTTCTGCATGCACCAACCTTTTTGGGTTGATTGATCAGTTAACTGGATGATCATTGAGTTTGACTGAAGTCCCACTGCACAACTGACCTTCCACTAGTTTCTCCAACAATTAAAACTAGTTTAATTGAAAACAACTTGAAATAAATGACCTTGATTGCTACAAATTAGCAATCACACATTCTTAACTAAACTCTAACTCCTTTAACTTGAATTTACTAAGCTAACTAAATGAAAAGAGCCATGTCACCCTCAGTTAACTATATCCATGTTGTTTGCTATTGTGGAAATTAAAATTTTCTCAATTTAATCAAGGCAAAATCAAATTGAGAATTTCTTGCTGCATATTTCAACACCTCCATTCTTCAAGCTCACGATCCTTCTTCAATATTGTTCCCTTTAGCCTCTTGAGTTTTTATTTTCTTTCTAATATGCCTTCTACAAGCTCCTACAAATATGCAACATCTTCGTACCTATTCATCTCACCCATCTGATCTTGGGTGTCACTACTTCCATCATCCTACTATATAGATGATGACGACTGCACTTCACCAATTCTTTCTTATTCTACTGGATCCTCATTAGTTAACATGTCTTCTTCTTTGGTTATGGCATTGATCCTATGCTCCACGATTTCACCTATTCTTTTGTCTTTAGCACCCTTTGGTTGCAAGACATATTTTCCTTTACCAATTCCTCGCTAGTGACTAGCTGTCCTCCCTTCTTGCTGTGATGGAAAATTTTTCTTCCTTCCCTTTTAGTTCTTACCCTTCTTGGCATAATGTGTGAACTTCAACCCCATTGCATTTAGTTTCCTTTTGAACCATTTAAGGTTGAGCTCAATCAGGCTTCTTGAGAGTTCACAAGCAACAGAGCACTTTCCTCCAAATAGCCAACACCTTTGATTGCCACTGCTTGCAAATGACATCATCATCATCTAAAATCGAGGACACAATATTTTGCATGCTAATTTTAATGCCTTGATGATATTCTCTTATGTTGGTGAAGAAATAGTGGAATATCTAGAAAATCAAATTACTACAATCTAGATTGATCATAATGGCACACATTCTAGTTTTGGCCACCATATCCAAGATCTTGAGTTTCTTACCAAAGATAAGGTCCTCGATATCATGCAATCCTTGGAAGCTCTCCATAATCAATTGTAACACCCTTCTTAGAATGTCATCATTGTAAGGGGAAATATGAGTAGTTATCCTTATGATCTCATAAAAGCAAGAAGCAATTGTAAGTCTTACCTCCTTACAAGGATGTTCCATAAACTTGTGCTAGATCAAGGCAAGCATTGATGGCTTCACTGCCCAACTTAATATCCTCCAATCAGATTGTGCTACTTTGGACAAGCACATGTACAACTCCTCTAGTTTAGATAGGGCATCCCCTATCTTCATAAACTTCAAATTTGATCCAAGTATAAATAACCAATTTCCTACTCATCTTCTTTCTATAGACCCCTCGGTTGCTTTTGTTGAAGAGAAATATGGACCCCTTTGGAGAAGGGTTTGTTGATCTCCCTGGTTCTTTGCTTCATCTGGACATCACTGCCCAAAGATGTACTTCTAAATTGTTACTTCTTTTTCACCAAGTTATTTGTGCCATTTGTGAAGCCTTTTTTTTTTTTTTTTTTTTTCATATATCATCCGTGAGCTAATAAAATTGCAATTTTTCAACTTCCTCTTCAATAATTTCAAGGGATACTATGGTTTCCCCTTTCCATCACTACTAAATATGTCAACAACCATGAAATGACCCTCCCAAAATTCAATGATTTGTTTCATAAATTCTATGGCATATTTTTTTTCTTGAAAAACACCATAGAAATTCAAGGGTTTTCTACTTAAATTTTTTGGCACAATTTTCTCTTGAAAGAAATCACTAGAATTTATATAATGAAAAATCACCAACAATTAATCAAATGTAAATTTAGAAATTAAGCTGCAACTATTGATTGTTGTATTAAAGAAATTCTTCAGAATAATTGTTTACATAGAATTCAGAAAGGGAACTTGGAAATGTTCTTCATGAAATTACTTCCCACCAATAAATTCAGCTACTACAATAATTCAGTTTCTTGGAAAATAAATTCATCCTAACAAAATAGTTCAGCCAAACAAGAGAAATTTGGTCCGAGAAGAGAAATTCGACACAATAAGATAAATTCATCCCAATAGAATAATTTCAACCCAACAAGAAAAAAATGGCATCCAACAAGAGAAATCCAACACAACAAGATAAATTCGGCTTAACAAAATAATTTTGGCTCGACAAGAGAAATTCAATGCAAAATAATTTTGTTCCAACAAAATAATTTTGGCCTAGCAAAGATAAATTCATCCCAATAAAAAAAATTGATCCAACAAAAGAAATTCAACCGAATAGAATAGTTTCGACCCAACAAGAGAAATTCAACACAACAAGGTAAATTTAGCCCAATAGAATAATTTCGGCCGAACAAGATAAGTTCGACCCAACAAGAGAAATTCAACCTAGTAAGAGAAATTCGACACATCAAGATAAACTCAACCCAATAGAATAATTTTGACCCAACAAGATTAATTCAACACAACAAGTGAAATTAAACCAAGCAAGAGAAATTCAACACAAAAAAATAAATTTAGTCCAATAGAATAATTTTAGCCTAGCAAGAGAAATTTAGCCTAACGTAATCATTTTGGCCCAAAAAGAGACATTTGGTTATCACAAACACTTATAAATCCAAGCACTAATAAAATTACGTTTTAAACCCTCAAGCTAGGAAAACTAACTCTGATACCACAGTAATATCCCTTTATATTATTTAATTAAAATTTCGAGGAAATTTCTTCATAAAAACTTGCCACAAGTTTCTTCATAGGAAATGACACAATTTTGCAATAAGAATTACCAATACAATAAAATTGTAGATGTAAAGAAACCAAAAACACTAAAACTTAGAAAGACTCAACGTTATTATATTAAATATGTAATGAAAATACATGTCAAATATCGTTCTGAGAACCTAATAAAACTCCAGCTAGATATCTAAATGGCTGGCAATAACTTCTCCAACATTATGCCCCTACAAGAGATTTAATTTACCTCTCCTCGCGATATCCACATTAATCCCAATGAGCGAATTTGATTTGATGCCTCATCTTTGAGTGACTAGGGTATATATCTCAATACCGAAACCCCTCTTGATTGGATAAGGTAAGGTGGATCCCTTTCCACTAAAACTACCCCTCTACATAATTTGTTAGGTCTCTATACTACTAGTGTAACCCCTTATTGTTATTAGTATAACCCCCTTATTATATTGTTGTGCCCCTGTAGTCCCCATATTGTTATTATTTTGCCCCATAGAAGCCCACTATTATTATTATTGTGCCCTTATATTATTATTGTTATGTCGGCTCTGATTATATTATGACCCCTTAGACTCCTATATATATAAGTGAGGTCTTGTCATTTGTATCATCCAGTAATTATTCATTTGTGTAATGTAAAGGAGGTTTCCCCTTCGAAGAGGATGAAGTCTAAGATGTTTATCTCTCTTTTCTACCTTTTTGTGAGCTGGTTTCATAACATTTGGTATCATAGCTTTGGATTCTAGGGTTTTGCTACTCCAAACAGGTCATAGTGGAATTTTCGCTATAAATTGTTTTCTGTGATGTTTCAGAAGTGGAAAAAAAACCCATTTGAGACAAAATCACACTAAACCGTGGGTTTGAATTTCAGATCTTGTATCACTATATTTTCGAAGATATGATTTGAGGAAGTTAGGGTTTTTACAAGCTCCATAATTTCATCTAAAACATGTCATCGTGGAATTTTTGCTATAACGTTTTCGCTACTAAGTTTCAGAAGCCAAAAAAAAAACCCATTTGAGAAGAAATCAGTCTGATCCTTGAATCTGAATTTCAGATCTTGGATCACTATATTTTCAGATATATGATCTGAGGAAGTTAGGGTTTTTGCAGACTCCCGAATTACATCCTAAACAGGTGACCTTGGGAAAATCATCGTAAATCCCTCTCTGAGAATCAAATTGAAATTTCGTAAGAAGTTATAGAAAGAGGATGGACTGTATTTGGTTTTGGTATATTTTACAGAACCTAAGGTTGAAACAGTGACATGTGGCACGTCGTACAAGTTCACTCTACTGAACTAATCTATAATTAGGTAATCGTAGGAGATTGGAAATAAATCTTTCTTCGGGAATCCAATTGCGATCAGAATTGTGGAGTTAGAAAGAGGACTCAGAGGGCTATTACAAACAAAAATTTCAGAACTTAAAGATCTGAAATTACATAGTTACAATAGTTTCAATATCGAGCTCCTAAAATAAAGAAAAAGCGAGATGAGGAAGTTTGATGGCAAGGATCTGGTAAATTGGATACTATAGATGGATAAATATTTTGATCTACATGGTGTACCACTATTACAAAAGGTACGTATTGCATCTAATTATTTAGAACTGAACCATTTTTTATGGTATAAAGGGCTTTGTTCTCGTAAACCACTTGTGATGTGGTTAATTTTCACGGAGGAAATGCTAGCACATTATGAGGATATAAAGAGAAACACCTTCTTTAGCCAATTTATAAATCTCAAACAAAAGTGTTCAATGGAAGATCACATTAAGGAATTCCAAAAATTGAATATAAGGGTAAATGATATTCTAGAGAAGCAAATGATTGATGTCTTCATAGGGACTTTAAAGGATAACATTCAACATGAGGTTCATCTTTGGGAACCTGATTCATTGGAGAAGGCATTCAGGTTGGCAAGAAAAATTGAAAGTGAAATTATGGAAACAAGGAATCCCACCACTCACGAATATAATTATGGAAGTGTTTTTTCTCCTAGCCTTCCACAACCTACAAGGTTTACACCACAACAATTGGAAGAAAAAAGAGAAAAAGGGCTTTGTTACAATTGTGATAGCAAATACACTAAAGGTCATAAGTGTGTTGAGAAGAAATTATTTTACATAGATTATGAAGAGGAGGAAGAAAAGGATCAAGAAACATCAAAAGAAGAGGATATACACCAGGAATCAACCCCAGAGAAAGAAGAAATGAATCCGACCATATCTTGTAAAACATTGGCAAGAATTACCACTCCTCAAACTCTCAAGATAGAGAGACATATCAAGAAGAAAAAAGGTTCAAGAAGTGAAAGATCACATCGAGAAAGAAGAAATGAATCCGACCATATCTTGTAATGCATTGGTCGGAATTACCACTCCTAAAACTATCAAGATAGAAGGAGATATCAAGAAGAAAAATGTTCAAGAAGTGAAAGATCACATCGAGCACCAAGAAATGAATCCGACCTATCTTTTAATGCATTGGAAGAAATTACCACTCCTCAAACTCTTAAGATAGAAGGACATATCAAGAAGAAAAAGATTCAAGCTATGAAAGATCACATCGAGCATCAACAACAAGTTCTCCAACTTTTAAAGGATAATGCAACTTTGGTGCAGAATCGAATGAAACAACAAGAAGGCAAACATCGCAGTGAAAGAAGTTTTGATGTAGGTGATTGAGTATTTTTATGGCTACATCTCAAGCAAGCTATTTATGAGAAGGAAATGTTGGCAATACTACATGCACTTAAGAAATGGCGACCTTACCTAATGGGAAGACACTTCAAGGTAAAAATGGATCATGATAATCTTAAATACTTTTTAGAACAAAGATTATCTTTAGAAGAACATAAAAAATGGGTCACAAATATGTTGGGCTATGACTTTGAAATCATCTACTAAAAGGGGAAGCAAAATGTTGTTGCAGATGCACTCTCAAGAAAGGATGAGGATGTGGAAGCATCATTTTGTGCTATTTCTATTATCCAACCAGATTGGATAAATGTAGCAAGTTATGAATGGAAGAAGGACGAAGAAGTGTGGCCACTCATTCAAAAGTTGCAGAAGATCCCAGTTCAAACAATATTGCCAGAACTTGACGAGGAAGGAAAAATCATATTGGAGCTTGGAGTAGTCACATAAAAAAGAACTCGACAGTGACGAAATCGATCAATTTCAGAGTATCTCATTAAGTGGAAGAACTTACCCACTAAAGATTCCACATGGGAGGACAAGAATTTTATACAGAAGCATTAAGAACTAGTCAAGCGTTGAGGACGACACTTTTTGAAGGAGAGGGGCATGTTAGGTCTCTATACTACTAGTGTAACCCCTTATTGTTATTAGTACAACCCCCTTATTATATTGTTGTGCCCATGTAGTCCCCATATTGTTATTATTGTGCCCCATAGAAGCCCACTATTGTTATTATTGTGCCCTTACATTATTATTGTTATGTCATCTCTGATTATATTATGACCCCTTAGACTGCTATATATAGAAAGGAGGTCTTGTCATTTATATCATCCAATAATTGTTCATTTGTGTAATGTATAGGAGGTTGCCCCCTCAAAGAGGCTGAATTATAATGCATTTATATCTCTTTTCTATCTTTTTGTGAGCTGGTTTCATAACATAATTTCGGCTCTTACCCAAACAAGCTCCAAAATATCAACTCAACAACAACAAAACAATAATCCTAAATGCATGCCTAATGAGTGAGCTCTCATCTCCTTTAATAGTCTTTCACTATCAAAATACCACGGGTAAATAACATGGCTCTTTTTCTTCTTTTTTATTAAAGTGACATAATATTTCTTTTTACCTTTAGTCACTTTTAATAGTTAATTATTCCATAGCCCATAAATAATTTTAATTTGTAATATAGGCTAATGAGATACTCTCCTTTCCCATTCTCTGGAAAAAGGGACATTACAGTTTCATAGTGTGATACTTATGTTGGAGTCTCAACCAACAAAATCACTAACTTCTTTTTTTTTCTATGATTTTATTTGAAATTGATCATATATATTGTTTCTGGGAAAAATAGTGTCTTTTCGATCGACTAGCCCTCTAGGTTTGGAAGCTACCCTAGAAACAACAGTTCAAAGCAATTTGCGATTTATTCTATGTATAATAGACAAGAGAAAGACAAAGGAACCAACCTAGATCTTCCGCTTAACTCCTTGCTTGATCTCTCTCGCCCTTGACAGAGCTTGCAACTCCTCTCTGTACTTATCCCGCTTGGAGAGTACCTGTAGAAACGCAGTAACAAAGAACCGTCAAAGCATCTTGATCTATTATATCATAAGCATTACAGAATCATAAATGTAATGAACATACAATGGCATTCATAAATAATAACATTCACAATTGCATAGTTATATGGAAGAAAACTCAAAGAACTTTATCATATAGAAGGGAGAATTACAACCCAGTTGTCTGATCTAGCATCATCCTCGCAACATCAAAGCCCTCTTCACATCATGAAAAGCAAGATCACACCAACAATACAATGCTCTTTCTCAAATACAAACTATTAGCACTTCCTTGCAAATTACAATATTCCAGCCTGTAGATCTCTCAAATGAGGGATCCATTTATAGATGTGTGCAAGGGTGTGAGTTATCTCTCGGTTTTTGATTAGTGTCATTCCACTTGTTGCATTTGGTTCCACTTGGAGATTTCTTGGATCTCTTACTCATCCTTGGGAAAATTTAGAGAGGCAAGTGTCATAGGAGAAGTTTTCTAGAAGATTCCATGAGCATCCACTTAGCAAACTATCTTGGACATTTGTCCATCTTCACTCATTGCACCCCACAGAAGGCCTCATCAGTATGAATTGACTTGAATAGTGTAGAAGTCAGTATGCATCGCACCGTGATAGTGGATCAGTCAGTATGGTCCAGTTTAGGCCAATTCTGGATGGTTTTTCAGGTGAAACTTTTGGGGAATTATGTAATCAGTTGACCATGTTCTTTTAGGGTATGAAACAAAACTTTTAGGGGTTGGAAGAGCCCTAGTTTATCGACATATAAGATTGGGGTTGAAGTGCCCAAATATGTTTATAACAGTTGCCCCCTAAAGCATGAAGTCGTAAATCTTTGATGTCGGGTGAAATGCTTTATCATGAGGATCCGAGGTTTCGAATTGGAAGGTGACCTGTATAAGATACAATACAATACATCTAGCTGAGGCGGGCATTCCCATGCTCAAATTTATAAATTCATTTCATGTACATAGAACAGATAATCATCTGCAGTTGCAGATTGGTGATTCTTCATTTGTAGAGTCATCATCCCTGGCTCGGATGATCATCTGTGCAGCTTCTGTGTACATTTGATGTATTTATATCCCTGAATATATCGCAGCCTGGATGGATGAAACTAGATCCGGGGTCTTCAAACTCGTTCAATCTTCACCCGATTGTACAAGTCGATCCATGTGAAAGGATTTTCTGAAGTCGAACATGGAAAGACATCACCTGATTACCAGCCAATAATGTGAGCTGTTAACAGATGCGAGAGGGATCACCGATAATGATAATGACCCTCAAGGTACTACAGTACAATTTACGTGGTGTGAATATATGATCCAATGTCGAACACCACAAAAAATCTTTTGGTCAAAGGCCATTAATGTCAACCTGTCGCCGGAAGTGAGAAACTTGCCATTGAGGCATGCAAGCTTCAAAGTACTGAAAGGGTTGTTTCTAAGTCAACTTCTTGGATAATGAGATGATGTCGACAAGAAGTGACCCGTTGTAGGAGGGCCTTAATGTATCCCACATCTATGACATGAAACGAAGCAAATGATTTTCTGGAAGTGAAAACGATCTGACGACACAAGGTTCAGGAATGGCGGTCACAAAAAATGGAGGGTGAAGGTATTGTAGTGGATGAGGCATTAACTGGATTGTGGTTTCTCAACTGAATGACTTCTCTTGAACATATCGATGACACTGAGATGGATTGGTAGCGTTAACCCCAACAGATGGATGGTGTGGAAGACCAATGGTGAAATGACCAGTGAATGGAATAACCCAACCCGACTCAATCATGGTGATGGAGTGAAAGTGTCATGTTCAAGAGCGACCTGCTACCATAAAATTCTTCAAGTTTTCTTCCCTTTTTCCCCAGTCATTGCTGACCAGTACCTCTTTATTTTTGTCAAGCTTGAGGAGGATAACATATGCTTGTTCTATAATTTTCCCTTCGGGCAAACCTGTCGCTATGTTTTAACGAGTCTAGCGACAGTGAAACTCATTCTTGTCTAGGTGGACAAGTTTGTCGCTATTGTTTTAATGAGTTTAACAACAAAGATAACTCGGTCCTTTTCATGTTTAGAGAGTTTGAAAAGGGACGAAAAGGAAACTCCAAAAGTTCTTTTTTGTAGCATAATCCCTTAAGTTCGAAAAAGGATAAAATAATACAAAAGGGATGACTTTTCGATCACTTTAGCGAGTAAAAAAGACAAGCGCTCGAACTTTTTCGTGAGATAATCCCTCAGGTCCGAAAAAGATTAAAATGTACAGGAGGAATGACTTTTTTGATCACTTTAACGAGATGAAAAGACAAGCGCTCGACAATCTTTTCATATTTAACAAGTCTGAAAAGGGTTTAAAGGAGACTCGTTTTTGAGGAATGAGTGGTGTGTAGGGTAGCAACTGGTTCCAGGTAAGCTTGGAACTTCTCAAAACATGGTGATGTGAAGAGGTTGGCTAACAAAACCACTCGTTGCGGCTGTTCCTCAAAAGGGGTTGTTACATAGTAATTTGTCACCATTGGTCACCGTCCCTATCGCCCCGTTTCCATACAGTGGAGGACGCATTCCGGGACCTGTGAGCAGTGACATAACCCAGAAACACTTGCATTATGTTCCCCTGAGTATGTACTTCATGTTCCCTGAAGACGCCTTCTACAAATTATCCCTGGAAAGTACTCTTTTTCCATTGGCGCAGGTCCATAGTATCTTACCCACGCCAATCACTGAGATCCTCAAAAGAGGGCGCGACCATTGGCGCTCTGTCACAGAACAACACCCGCGCCAGCCCAGTTTGGTAATGATTTTTGACAAACGCACGCCCATCTGCTTTTTCCCTTCAGATCACGAAGTCTTTTGAGGGTAAAATCCACCGGATAGAGGTCGAGAGTCATCATCTATCCTTGACATCTATCCACAGTAGCTTTTCAGAGATAATGCCAATCCACAATGGGTGTCCTAGTTCATCGAATCTTTCTCCCTTCTCCATCTATAAATATCTGTCCTCATGCATTAGACAAGCTAGTTTTTGAGTTCTTGGAGGAATGCTAGTTGTGATTATGCTTGTCGTGAGTGATAGTGAAGCATAGAGAGGTTATGCTGCCGGAGAGGAGGTACATTGCAAGACACATATAGTTGCTCGCCCAGCTAGAGGAGAGGTTCAACGTCAGAACCTTGGTTGTAACTTTTCCTGTCTATTATTAATTAATGAACGACTGTTATTATAGTTCCAATCTCATCGTCTATTATAGTGATGTTTGATTTATTTCCTTTCTGACTGAAATATAGTTGTGCCTTGGTGGATTTTATGCTTGTATCTGTTTCTTCCTTTGCATGTGCAGGTGTCCGTTTGCAAGGATCGCAAAGATTGTGACCTGCTGGAGCGAGGGAGCGGGAATACCAACTCTGCTTCGACTATAGCGTTGGATTCCAGGTTGGTCATCTTAATTCACTTTTAGTGTGCAACTAGGAACTTGCGTGGCAGCGTGAATCGATTGTGGCTAGTTCTGTTTTAGGCTAGTGGGATCGCCTCTGTCCGCAGAGGGGATTTACCTATCCAACAATTTGGCGACTCCGCTGGGGAGAAGCTATTTGGAGTTTGTCTTGCATGTTAATTTTCTCTTGCTTGCTTGAGTGAATGAGTTTTCTGGGTCAGTTTTGAGATTATTCTTTACTGTTTGATCCATCTGAACACTGTCAGCCCGACCTGGGGTCGTGTTATTTATTTTTTAGCCGGCAAGCTTAGTTGGCGTGGTTTTTACTCTGACAGTCGCGCCAGTTGGCGCATGTTGCCCAACAGCAACCCGCGCCAATCCTTTGGTAGCGCAAGTTGCAGGCTGACAGTCGCGCCAGCCCTGTAAATTTTGCCTGTGTGTTGGTGGGAAGCTCTTTCAACTCAGATTTTTATCTTTTTATATCTCTTACAGCCTCTGGAAGTGTGTTGAACCTCTGTTTGACTGGTTTTGCCTTTATCCTTCAGTTGTTTTCCTATTTCTCTTGATTTTCGTCTCAACCCTAGAGCATCTAGTGGCTTTGCATGTCTAGCCTTCTGTGGGAAGTTTCGGTCTTTTGATTTTCCAGTCAACCTGTTGGTTGTGTTCTGCACCTATCCAGTGGTTTGTTAAAGCTTGGTCTTCTATGCTTTGGGTGATTCACTTCTAGCCTCTTTGGATTTTTACTCGACTTCATTTGAACTTAGATTACATGGTTCATTGAAAGTCTTTGTGTTTTTCCTTGCTTGCATAGTTCATTTTGGTGTTTCAGAATTGGTTCTATTTCATTGAGTGAACTTGGATTGTGTATACTTGTGAATATCTCTTAAGATTTGTTTAAATGCATCATGCCATCTTAAAGGAAAGAAAAACAAAAGATCTTTTGCATCATATTAGTTAGCGTTTATTGTTATTTGTTGCTATTAAAAAGAAAAAGAAAAAATTTCATTTCTTGTTATTAGCTGCATTAGGATCTTTGTTGTTTGCTGAGTGATCATTTCGTTTGTGTAAAGATCTCAACCCTCCTGTAGATAGAATTCATCGAATGAAATGGTATAGTTTTGGCATGTAGTTTGCATTTAAGAAGTTTTTGAGATATCACATACGGTAGGACCAAAAAACTGAAACATAATTGAAGATAAACTTTAAAATAAACTCAATGAACATAACAACGCATTGGAACATAACGCAAATACTCTAGAGGTCTAGGTTAGAGACGTGTTCCGGCGTCTTTAAACCTGGTAGCTTACCGTTGAGTGGTTGGGTGATTCCTCCACGGTGAAACGATAGGTGCCAATACGGACTGAGCTCCCACGTACCGTCGCGTATATACGGGAGACCCCACTAGGCTATTATCCTTTATCCATAGGAAGCCGAGTCTGCCGCCTTACAAGCCGTAATGCACTGAACACAACATTCGGGAAGATTGACTGCAGTACGGGAAGTCCTTGGTTTTCATCTGATTGCCAAGGTGTATAAGCAGTTTTACGGATTGTTTGGTAAACCTTTTGCCTAGAGTCTCCAGAGTAGTCACTTTTGATCCTTTTTGGACTCCCTAAAAGAAAAGGTGCCTGTGAGCGTCTTGTCACTTCGAGCTCATTAAACATTTGAAGGAGACTAGAGTCATCTTTTGTCCTTTTCTCGACTCTTAAAATATGAAAAGGTCAAGTTCAGTGTCTTAAAATTTATTGGCCACGATAACATCTACCCAATTAGATTTTGTTTGCGTTAGCTTGAGTAGGATTATTTCTCGTTCAATGGCAGCCTTCCCTGCGCCCACCGGCCAAGGTGTTCCTCCTGATGGAAACCCTCGTCCATTTCCTTCTGTTGGAAATGTCGGTGTTCAGTATATCGCAACTTTGTCTTTGCCTGGGTTAACCATCGGTTTGCCCGTATGGTTGTTTTCAAACTCGGTGGTCTCGAATGTGATAACTCCTGTTCCACCACCACCTCCTCCACCCGAACAACATCATGTTGATTCCAAGGTGGACCCCTCCCCTTCTTCGCCTATTGCTGCGTCCTCATCTTCTACTTCGCCTGGTGAAACTCTGGATTTAAGTAACCAAGTGGCTAAGAAGAAGAAGAAGAAGACCAAAAAGAAGAAGTCTCCTAAGGGAAAGGTCGCATCTACCCCGAAAATACCTGAAGTAGAACCACCTTCTGCTCCTCCGCGGAAGGCTAAGTTTCCTTGTCGATTATGCAAGGAGGACCATTTTCTTTCTGATTGTCCTGGTATTCCCAGGATCCTAGATATATGGTCCCATGACCCGACTCGCCCCTTGTCGTCGCAGATTGACGATACCTTATCAGTTGGTAAGAGAAAAGGGAAGGTTCGTTTCCCTTGTCGACTTTGTGAAGGTAATCATCTCCTTCGCCTTTGTCCACTTATGGATGAAGCCTCCCGTCTTTTGGAAGGTCTGTCAGCCCCCTTACCCCAACTACCCGCTGGATATCAACGTCTTTTTGCGACTGCAGATCATCTCTCCGCTAACCAAGTGATCAAGCATGATTCCTCTTTGATCCAGCCCTCTCTTCCCGAACCTAGCTGTGCTCAGCCTGTTCTAGACCAGTCCCTGGTCGGAACGAGTGTTGATTTACATTCATCATCTATGCACCACTTTATCATCAAGGATGAACCATCTGAATCCAAACCAGACGAAAGTCCAAAGGTCCAGATTACAGTTGACCCGGTCTTTCAAAAGGTCCAGATGACAGTTGACCCAGTTTTCCCTTCGGAAGTTCCATCCTCAGATGATATTACATCTGAATCCAAACCAGACGAAAGTCCAAAGGTCCAGATGACAGTTGACCCGGTCTTTCAAACGGTCCAGATGACAGTTGACCCGGTTTTGCCTTCAGAAGTTCCATCCTCAGATGATATTACATCTGAATCCAAACCAGACGAAAGTCCAAAGGTCCAGATGACAGTTGACCCGGTCTTTCAAAAGGTCCAGATTACAGTTGACCCGGTTTTGCCTTCAGAAGTTCCATCCTCAGATGATATTATCACTGCAAAGAATGAAGACCCCACCGTCCAAATTCTATTCATCAACATAGACTCTAATGATCAAGTGAGCATCCCTCTCATTCCTTCGCAACAGGAAGAAAGTCCATCAGAATCATATCCGGCCGTTTATCCGGTCCCACCTCCAAGAAACCTAGTTGTTTCCTTCAATTGGGATCAACTAGGCAATCCTCGGTTACCAGCCTCCATACCATTTCGAATTATAGTCCAAGTCTACCGAATGGTTATGGCCGGTACAATTATTGATGAGGGATCTCCTGTGAGTATCCTTTCTTCAACAGCTTGGGAAGCACTTGGTTCGCCACTGCTTCTGCCTGAGATGAGAAACCTTACAGGTTTCCATCGAGAAACCACTCGACCTTTAGGAATTCTTCCCAATGTACCTATCACATTAGAAGGGAAGACTGTTCAAATGGGCGTCATGGTAGTCCAAGGTCCATTAGATTACAATTTACTCCTTGGACGAGACTATATTTATCGCATACGTGCAATTGTGTCCTCACTCTTCAGAGTGATGTGTTTTCCGCACGAAGGAAGGACGATCAGGATCGTAGACCAACTTTCGTTCCCCGGTTCACACTTCACATATAGTCATCTACCATTCCTAAATGGTCTTATTTCCACAGGAAATGCCTCAACATCCACTCCGTCATTCTGATGACGGCAGCTGACCCGGGCGCGTGACTGAAGCCCGGGGGGCATGCATCCTCCTTCAAAATCGAGTCTTTCCAAGTGAACCTTCATTCCATCCACTCCGTGAATGCCATGAAGCTTGGGGGGCATGTACCTCGATTTGCATTATCATGCTGGGGGCATGCAAATTTATAGCAAGCATAGTTTTTCGTTTCAAGCTTGTGTAAACATGAAACCGAATCCAAGCAAAGTTCTCCATGGTTCAAGCTTGTGTAAAAATGAACCCATACCTGATTTACATCCCGTGATTGCCTTTTATCTGCTAAATTCTCCTAGCTGAGCCTTGGTTGTTTCATTCCATCGCCACCATCTTTTGGCCGATCATATGCTTTCACTTGATTGTTTATCCTTTCCTGAGGAACCGCAGCGATGAGTGGTTTTATTAGCCAGCCTCTTGACCATTACATGTTTTGAGAAAGTCCCACCATTACCGGAACTAGTTGCTACCCTGTATACCACTCGTTCCTTCAGGACGAGTCGCCTTTACGCTCTTTTCTGACTCGTAAAAAATGAAAAGATTGCCGAGTATTTTTCCTTTTTGACTCGTTAAAGAGAATAAAAATGGAGGTCTGCTTTTAGCTCTTTTCTGACCATTTAAAAACGAAAAGATTGCCGAGTTTTCCCTCTTGACTCGTTAAACGTTAATAAGGGGCGGTCGTTTTAAGTTCTTTTTGTCGACTGTTAAAACATAAAAAGATTACCGGGTTTTTGTCGTTTCAAACTCGTTAATGGTTACGAAGCGACGTGATTTTGATCGCTTTTTTACTTTTTCAGGTCGAAATCACGTATTATGAAAAGTACTCCTCGATCGTAATGGTCGGGCGGTTCTTTCGGGCATTGTTTTATACTTTTTCGGGCCCAAGAGACACAACTTTACGAAAAAGGACACCCCTGGAGTTTCCTTTTCTGCTGTCTTTTCAAACTCTCTAAACATGAAAAGACGCCGAGTTCTTCCTTTTTCAGACTCGTTAAAACCTGATGACATCGGATTTTGTCGAAATGACACACCACAAGCATATGCTATCCCCATCAAGCTTGTTAAAAATAACTGGGGTACTCGCCAGAAATGGCGGGGGGAAAAGAAAATTTTTGAACCATAATTATTATCGTGTCGGCAGTATGTCGCTCTTGAACATGGCACTTTTCTGCTTTCGTGTCCAGGGTGGGGATATCTCATCTCATATTTTTCACTTGCTTCCATGGACTTGGGTACCCTATTTGACCTCTCATCCACTCATAGCCTCGTCATCATGACCTTTGATACATTGATGTCAAATACTGCCAATTCCATTAATGTGCCGCCGATATGTTCAAGAGAAGTTGACCTCTGCAAAGAAACAACCTCCCTCTGATAGTTCGTACAATCTTGATTCACAACATTATCTCTCTGTCTCGTGTCGATGATGTGGGAAACATTATGGCCCACCTTCGATCAAGGTCACTTCCTGTCGACTTCAGCTCATTATCCAGGAAGTTGATCTAGAGACTCCCTTCCGGTGCCTTGGAGCCTGCATGCCTCAATGGCAGGTTCTTCGTGTTCGACGTGAGGTTTTCATCATTGGCCTCCGATCGAATGATTCTACGGGTGTTCGACTTCAGATCATTAATTCGCACGCCGTAGATTGTACCTATAGTACCTTGAGGGCCATTGTCATTATTGGTGGTACCTCTCGCGTCTGTTAACAGTTTCCACTATTGACTGGTAATCAGACGATGTTCATGCATGTTCGACTTCAGCTCATATATTCACATGCTTGAACTTGTACTCTTGTTCGGGTCGAGATGGAGCGCAAGACCCTGGATTGTGTCTGTTGTAATCCAGGTGTGATTCTTGATACATGACTCATTCACTGGATGGCTGCGACCATACCTGAGTCAATTCATTGATCCTAACCAGATGGCTGCGTCCATACTATGGATCTAGATTATTTATGTACTCTCTTATGGATGGCTGCGACCATACCACGTACATCATGTAATTGAACTATCAGTCGTGTCTCTTAATGCAGATCCTCGGCGGCAGCTATATATGTGTTCTTGTGTGTTCTTGTAAAGCATTTCACCCCTCTCTCTACCTCTCGGACTTCATGCTTTAGGGGGCATCTGTTACACAGTAATTTGTCACCATTGGTCACCGTCCCTATCGCCCCGTTTCCATACAGTGGAGGACGCATTCCGGGACCTGTGAGCAGTGACATAACCCAGAAACACTTGCATTATGTTCCCCTGAGTATGTACTTCATGTTCCTTGAAGACGCCTTCTGCAAATTATCCCTGGAAAGTACTCTTTTTCCATTGGCGCAGGTCCATAGTATCTTACCCGCGCCAATCACTAAGATCCTCAAAAGAGGGCGCGACCATTGGCGCTCTGTCACAGAACAACACCTGCGCTAGCCTAGTTTGGTAATGATTTTTGACAAACACACGCCCATCTGCTTTTTCCCTTCAGATCACGAAGTCTTTTGAGGGAAAAATCCACCGGATAGAGGTCGAGAGTCATCATCTATCCTTGACATCTATCCACAGTAGCTTTTCAGAGATAATGCCAATCCACAATGGGTGTCCTGGTTCATCGAATCTTTCTCCCTTCTCCATCTATAAATATCTGTCCTCATGCATTAGACAAGCTAGTTTTTGAGTTCTTGGAGGAATGCTAGTTGTGATTATGCTTGTCGTGAGTGATAGTGAAGCATAGAGAGGTTATGCTACCGGAGAGGAGGTACATTGCAAGACACATATAGTTGCTCGCCCAGCTAGAGGAGAGGTTCAACGTCAGAACCTTGGTTGTAACTTTTCCTGTCTATTATTAATTAATGAACGAATGTTATTATAGTTCCAATCTCATCGTCTATTATAGTGATGTTTGATTTATTTCCTTTCTGACTGAAATATAGTTGTGCCTTGGTGGATTTTATGCTTGTATCTTTTTCTTCCTTTGCATGTGCAGGTGTCGGTTTGCAAGGATCACAAAGATTGTGACCTGCTGGAGCGAGGGAGCGGGAATACCAACTCTGCTTCGACTATAGTGTTGGATTCCAGGTTGGTCATCTTAATTCACTTTTAGTGTGCAACTAGGAACTTGCGTGGCAACGTGAATCGATTGTGGCTAGTTCTGTTTTAGGCTAGTGGGATCGCCTCTGTCCGCAGAGGGGATTTACCTATCCAACAGGGGTAAACAATCAAGTGGAAGTGTATGATCGGCCAAAAGAATGGAGGTGATGGCAGGAACACAACCAAGGCTCAAAAGGCTGATGGCACGACAATCCCAAAGGTTATTTACCAAAGGTGGGTTCATTTTTTAACAAGCTCGAACCGTGGGGAACCATGCTTGGTGTTAGGTTTAGTTTTTAACGAGCTTGAACCACACGATAACATATGCTCAACTTTATGTTTTCCTTTTATGCAAGCTAAAAGAAACAAAACTAAAAAAGCTAGAAAAGATAAAAAGCTACAAGTGGATTTGAAAAAAGGTTTGCATGCCCCCAGCATGATGAAAAGGAGAGTCTCCTGTAACCATATGGAAACTACTGTGGTTACGCAGGATGGTTTCATCTGCCAAATAGACAAAACACTTCCTTGGCTTTGTCTGCCAAATAGACAAAGGTGAATGGTGTGTCAGACCAATCACATAACCAATAGTGAAACTCATATGGTAGGATGGTTTTGTCCACATAATAGACAAAACACTTCCTTGGCTTCGTTATCCAAATAGACAAAGGTGAATGGTGTCTTAGACCAATCACATAACCTACAGGGAAACCTATCTTTTCAGCTGGGCTTGTCTGCCAAATAGACGAGGGTGCATGCCCCCTAAGCTTCGTTACATTCACCAGACTACTCGCGGTAATTAGGTGGATGGAATGAAGGTTTGAGAGACATTGTTCATGTACAAGGACCATTTAGGGATGATCGACTTGGAGCTATTCTTGAACCGGGAAATGAAAGCTAGTCAACAGTGACAATTTTGCCTTCATGTGGGAAACACATCACTCGAAAGAGTGTTGAAACAATAGCTTCCATGTTGTAAACATATTCATGTCCAAGGAGTAGAATGTAATCTAATGGTCCCGGGACTACCATCACGTTCAGGTGAACTATTTTTCTTCCCAAAGTTATCGGTAACTTAGGAAGGATCCCTAATGGTTGGTTGGTTCCTTTATTAAAGCTTGACAAATTCTGTGTGATAGGCATAAGCAATGGTGAACCAAGCGCTTTCCAAGCAGTTGAGGAAAGGATACTCATTGATGCACCCTCATCTATGATAGTACCTGACACGATCATTTTTTAAACTTGTACTATGATCCGGAAAGGTACATAAGGAGGAAGGTGAGATCTTGCTAGTCGATTCCAATCAAGGGAAGTGACTAGACTACTTGGAGGGGGTACTGAATAAATAGGAGAAATAACCCCTTGAGTCGCGGGAACTAGGGGATTCTCTTCCTGTTGTGAAGGAACGGGTGGATTGCCCCTAAGTTCATTGGACTCTTAAGTAACAAAAATAATTTTAATGGTATCGTTCTTACTCTCTTCAGGAAGGGTATGATCTTCTGAAGGCAAAACTGGGTCAATTATCACCTCGACCTATTGACTTTCGTCGGGTATAGACTTAGAAGATTCACTTTCAGCGATAGGTGTTTCGACCGACGGTTGAGTTATGTCAGTCGGATTTTCAACTAGTAAAGGACTTGGGGAGAGTTTCCTGTATCCAGATGGAAGTCGCTGCAGTGAAGCAGGACGGTTATGCAAGACTCTTTTGGCTTCATCCAAAAAAGGACAACGGGGAAGGGTATGGTCCCCTTCACATAATCTACAGGGAATTTTGACCTTTCCTTTTTTTCCATGAACTTCACTATTACTAGTTGATGGTGTTGTGTCAACATGATCACTAGAGGTTGATGACACAAATTGGTGCGAATGGGGGGGACCATTCTCTTACGATCTAAGGAAGGCACAAACAATCTCTATGAAAATGGTCTCCTTTACAAATTACACAAGGAAATTTGGGTTTAGGAGCCTTAATGTGCGGATTTTCACTAGATGATTCATGGTTGCCCCCTTGCTGAATCGGCTTCTCCTTCTTCTTCTTATTCTCCCCTTTCTTCTTCTTCTCAGCTACCTGGTTACTAGCATCACTATTTTCACCAAGCGAAGAGGAAGAAGGGGAGGGAGAAACAAATTAAGAAGAAGGTGAAGGGTCAACTTCAGTATCAACTGGATGCTGATTCGATTACGGAGGAATCATGGTATTTTGAACCACAGAGGTTGAGAAAAGCCATATTGGCAAGTCAATTGTAATTCCCGGAAGGGACAATGTGGCCATATACGGAGCACCAACATTTCCCCAAGAAGAAAATGGACTAGGATTCCCCTCAAAATGGATTCCTTGATTGGTGGACTCCATTATCTCAACCTAAGATCAACGAAGGAACATGGATGTTATTCTGAATTAAATAAATTTTAATGACGCTTTGACACAACTTTGCTTTTTCAATTTTTAAGAGTCGAGAAAAAGCTAAAGATGACTCTAGTCCCCTTCGATTTTTAATGAGCCTGAAGTGACAAGTGCTCAGATGGACCTTTTCTTTTAAAGAGTCGAAAAGGAACGAAAGTGACTACTCTGGAAATCTAGATAGAGGGATTACCAAACCAATCACAAAACTGCAATATACACCTTCGTGATAAATTAAAGAGAAATTACCAAGGACTTATGTACGACAGTCAATCTTCCCGAATGTTGTGTTCAGTGCATTGCGATCGATAGGTTGGAAGACACGGCTTCCTATGGATAAAGGATATAAGCTTATTGTGGTCTCCCAATATATACGCGACGATATGGGGAGCACAAGTTCGTGCTAGCACTTGTCGTATCAAAGAGGAGGAATCACCCAACCTTCGATGAAAACGATAGTTTCTAGTTTTTACGACACCGGAACACGTCTCTAGCCTAGACCTCTAGACGTGTTGCGTTAGGTTCCAAAGCGTTGTTAAGTTCATTGAAATTTATTTTAGAGTTGATATTGTTTAAAGTTTGCCTTTTAATGGTTCACTGCATGATGTTGTTTTCAAATTCCTAAAAATGCAATGTACAATGATAAACAGTCGTTGTTTATTTTGAGCAATGAGAATCCTAGCTAGGAAAGAAAATTACGATTCTTTCAAACAAAGAACAAAGAGCACACACTAAATGCATTTTCCTAAATCATTTTTTGCACACAGACTAAATGCAAATGCATGTATTTGTTTTTCATTCCCCTTAATGTGAAAAATGCCAAAAAGGAAAACTAAGTATAGCAAAGATCTGAAATATTTTACTCAAAGCGACATTTCGACAATTTCTTTTTCAAAATAGAAAGGAAGACTGTACGACACTTTTTAATTTTGAATAGAAAATGCTTTCGACACTTCAAATATCAACAAATAAAATCAAATACTTGAAGAAAAGTTCAGTTGACTATTAAGGGAAGGAAGACTCAACGACACTTCTCTTTTTGACACAAAACTATAGTTATGACACTTTTTTTGTACCAAAACGACAGTTCGATTTAAGAAACTTTTTGACAAAGGATTGTAAATGATGGACAAATACATAAAAACATTTACTAATCCTAATCAATGGAGGCTGATCTATGTGATGCAACCAATCTTCAGTAATGAGGTACTGTTCATAAGCAACAAATCAACTAAACAAAACTGAAAACAAGGACAAAACCCCCAAATTTCAAGAGGGGAAATAGGTTCAGTCAGTCATCGCACCTGGGCTTCACAGAAACAGGGATGCATCACACCTGCTACACTTGGAAAGTGTGATGCATACTGGTTTACAGTGACAGACAGTGCGATGGGCCAGGGAGCGCAACTGAAGTGGGTTTTGGCTCAAATTTGCAACTGATTTTAGTGAGTTAAGCTGAGATATTATGGACAATAAAGTGAAAAGTACAGAGGAATGATCTTGAGAGGTTACTAAGCTACCAAAAGGGCATCTAGAATGCTTGTAAGTCAAATGTTTAATTCATAAACTAAACTGGAGATTGACTGAAGCAACATTCATCTACTATGAAATTGCAAAGCAAGAGCAGTTTGAAGGCTATTTGGCTAACTTCAGGCTTCGTCTATAGTTTATAAAAGAAACAACAACAACAAACAAACATCTATTCGATCCCTAGTGGAGTCACCATTTTGTTTCTGGGAAAACTAGTGTCTTTTCGATCGACTAGCCCTCTAGGTTTGGCAGCTACCCTAGAAACAACAGTTTAAAGCAATTTGCGATTTCTTCTATGTATAATAGACAAGAGAAAGACAAAGGAACCAACCTGGATCTTCCGCTTAACTCCTTGCTTGATCTCTCTCCCCCTTGACAGAGCTTGCAACTCCTCTCCGTACTTATCCCGCTTGGAGAGTACCTGTAGAAACACAGTAACAAAGAACCGTCAAAGCATCTTGATCTATTATATCATAAGCATTATAGAATCAGAAATGTAATGAACATATAATGGCATTCATAAATAATAACATTCACAATTGCACAGTTATATGGAATAAAACTCAAAGAAATTTATTATATAGAAGGGAGAATTACAACCCAGATGTCTGATCCAGCATCAAAGCCCTCTTCACCTCATGAAAAGCAAGATCACACCAACAATACAATGCTCTTTCTCAAATACAAACTATCAGCACTTCCTTGCAAATTACAATATTCCAGCCTGTAGATCTCTCAGATGAGGGATCCATTTATAGATGTGTGTAAGGGTGTGAGTCATCTCTGGGTTTTTGATTAGTGTCATTCCACTTGTTGCATTTGGTTCCACTTGGAGATTTCTTGGATCTCTTACTCATCCCTGGGCGAATTCAAAGAGGCAAGTGTCATAGGAGAAGTTTCTAGAAGATTTAATGAGCATCCACTTAGCAAATTGTCTTGGACATTTGTCCATCTTCGCTCATCGCACCCCACATAAGGCCTCATCAGTATGCATTGCACCTGACTAGTGTAGAAGTCAGTATGCATCGCACCTTGACAGTGGATCAGTCAGTATGGTCCAGTTTAGGCCAATTCTGGATGGTTTTTCATGTGGAACTTTTGGGGAATGATGTAATCAGTTGACCATGTTCTTTTAGGGTATGAAACAACACTTTTAGGGGTTGGAAGAGCCCTAGTTTATCGACATATAATATTGGGGTTGAAGTGCCCAAATATGTCTATAACATATATATATATATATATATATATATATATATATATAGATATATATATATATATATATATATATATATATATATATATATATATATATATATATATATATATATATATATATATATATATATATATATATATATATATATATATATATATATATATATATATATATATAGTTAATTCCCCTATCAAATTGACAGGTTGGAAAATTAGGTTCCATCTATCTTGAGTGACATGAAATTTTTAAAATGGTTAGTATTTGATGACTAAATAAAGAAAATACAGGTAAATATCCATCAAACTTAACCCCTAATTCCAAAACACCATATATTTACTTGAATTAAAAGGTCAAGAAGGTTGGTAAGTTGTCAAAAATTTTGAAATTTAGATTTCATGTGAGGAAAATCTTGACAATTTTAGAGAAAGTGATTTTCACCTTGAACTCTATGAGTGTCACAGAGGCGATATACTTGTTGGCTAGCTTGACTACTTTTAAGTCACGACATAGTTGCTTCTAAACCATGAGGAATCCCTTGTATTAGGTTCAACATCAAACATGAGAAGATTATCCATTATACTGCACAATAGAATGGTACCATAGAAAGGATGAATCACACTATCATGGAGAAGGTGAGGAATATGTTTTCAAATTTCATATTGGAAATCAATTTTTGGTAGAAATAGTAAGGACACATTGTTACCCCATCAATCAATCACCTAGTATAGCCCAGGATGGTGGCATTCATGAAGAGGTTTAGCTTGCTAAGAAGGAAAACTATTCTCACCTAAATTTTTTTATGTGAAGCATTTATGTATATTCTCAAAGAACATAGAAACAATTTAGATGAAAAATCTATTCCATTTATTTTTCTAGGATATGCAAATGGTGTGTTTGGTTACTGTCTATGGGATCCAGTTAAACACAATATTTCTAGAAGTAAAGATGTCATATTTAATGAGTTATAGATGTATAAAAAGTCTATAGATGATATAGAAGTCAATAAATTTGGTGACAATTTTGCAAAACAAAAACAAAATATCGCACCATCACAAGAAATTGGGTAGCGAATTCAAGAGCTTGATGGAAAAAAAGCAGAAAATGATGAACAATAGGAAGAAGAAACCTTGCAATAGTCATTGCAAGAGACCCCACCAGAAAAGTCACTGCCACAGTTGGTTCACATGTCTACTAGGTCTCATAAGCCTTCACAAAGGTATCAACCCTCAAATTATATTTTGTTAATTAATGAAGGTGAACCTCATTGTTTTCACACGGATTTTAATGTGGATATTAACAAAGAGTGGAAGAAAGAAATGGAATCCCTATTAGGAAACAAAACTTAGGAGCTAATAAAACTTCCAAAAAAAATTCCCTACAAAACAAATAGGTATACAAGGTTAAACATGAGGGTGAAGGGAAGAAGGAAATATACAAAGTAAGGTTTGTGGTGAAGGGATTTTTTCAAAAAGAAGGTATTGACTTTACGAAAAAATTGCACCTGTTGTTAAGATGTCATCCATATGAATTATTCTTGGGCTTATTATTGCTTTATATTTGGAATGTGAATAGTTAGATGTAAAGGAAGTCTTCCTTCATGGATAATTGAAGGATAGTATCTATATGGAGCAACAAGAAGCATTCAAAGAAAAACGAAAAGAGAACCTAGTTTGTAGGTTGAAGAGGAGCCTCTATGGGCTTAAATAAACACCTCACCAACGATACAAGAAATTTAATTAATTTATGTTGGAGCATGGTTTTACAACACTAGATTCCAATCATTGTGTCTACAATAGGAGGTATGATTTAGAGTCCCTAGTTTTTGGGTACCCAAGATTTTAACAAAATTTCCTTGCATAAATTACAAATTTTTAGTGCAACTTCATAATCGGTGTTTCTCTATTCATTCCACAACATATTAACATCTGCACAAAATATCTAATAGCATATTTAAAACATGTAAAATTTGATTCATGGGTAATTTCAACAATTTGACAAGTAACAAGAAAAATACTATGTTATAGTGGCTCAATTGAGTGCTCCTCCTAGGACAACCCATTTGAATATGACACACTACCAACTAGGATAAACCTATCTGACTTCCTATCCAAGGAAACCTACATAGGTTTCCTAGCCCTATGAGCCCAAGTCCAGATCATAGTCATAGTTTATCTAAGTTCTCAATCCAATACCTTCCCAACTCCAAACTCCACTCCACTCTCCAAGTCCCCTCCCATTTCTCTAGGCCCTCCCCTTCCCCACTTCTTGATGAAACAAAACAAAAATCACCCCCCTCTCTTCTCCATGCCAATCCCGCTTATCTCCTTCCATCATTCAATTCCCCTAAGTTCCCTAGGGGTTTTTGAGGGTGTTGAATCCATATATATAGTCAAAAAACCAATTTGAATAACACAAATCAACATTTCACTTCAACTTTTTCCACCGGATTCCAGCACGGGAAAGTCCAAAAAGTCGCACTAAAGACAACTCCATTATGATTTATGTTTTGGTAATAATTAGAATGTTATTATTTAATGTTGTACAGATGTAAATATGGTTGAAGAGATGGACACAAAAAGGTCCACCACTAGTTATATATGTACTTTTGTAGGTGCAACAATGTCTAGATTGTAGAATGTAGTAACCTTGTCCACAACATCGGTAGAATACATAGCTTCCATGGGAGCCTGCAAAGAGATGTTATGGATGTAGCGATTGTTAGGAGAGTCGGGAATAACAAAAGGAAAATATGTGTTACATTGTGATAATCAAAACAACATTAAGTTAGCGAAAAACCCAAGATATCATTTTAAGACAAAGCACATTGATGTGAGATATCACTGGATTCAGCACGTATTAGATGATGTGTTGCTATAGTTGGTGAAAATACACACCAAAAATAATATTGTTAGAAATTGTATTAAGAAAGACTTAATTTGACTTGTGCTTTAGTCAAATTGAGTAATTCGATTTTCCACATAAACAGGATGACTTGGATTGTAGTTAGCTAGAGTGACATGACCTTGTCACTTAGATAAAAAAATTTGAGTTGGTAGTCTTAGAGTAGAGTTGTGCATGTAGTGACTGCTAAAATTTCATAATCTAGTTCAATTATTTTCAATTGAACTCAGTTAACTGAGCCCTAGTCATAAATTGAGTCAATAGAATTTCTCATGGTAACATGAACACTAGCATATAATGTAACTCATTCTCTTTAACTATAGGGTCAATAAATTTGTAACCAAGATCCCCCACAATTTTCAGTGGAACTAAATTGGAAGAGGTTTTTTTTTTTTTTAAAAGTGAAGTTGTGGTTCAAAATTAGAGCGTGGATGTGTTTAGGGGTAGGTAAAGACCGCGACGTTGAACTTGCATGGATAACGAGTGTATGTTATTGACGTGGAAACTTGTGTTATACTTCCATGCCAACTTGGTCCTCCCACCATATTGAAAATAGACGCAATTTCTACTGCTCCGACAATATTAATTAAAACATACTGTAAGCCGCAGCCGCTGTCATATGAACTTTTCCTCAGTGCCATCTATGGATTACACAGTCGGTCGACCTCTCACTCTCAATATCATTTTAATTTAAATTCTACTGACAGTGGTAGCCAATGTGCTCTTTACTGTACAGGATATATATGTGTATATATATATATATATACACACACGGTTTCCTTGCAATTCAAGATTTAGTAATGAGGACATCACATCTGGGTGGTCGATTGGATTATTCGTAACCTAATTAACCTAATTGATGACATATTAACAGGGTCTTTGTGATTTGCGATTTGAAAACATATAAGGCCATGTCGCCGAGCGTAAAGCAAATAACATATGAGGCCATGTCGTTGAAAGCTGCGTGTGTTCAAATATTTATGGGCTTTCTGAAATGGAAACCGTTCTATATATATAACAATGATGGAGCATATTGTATTAATTTAGAATCCATGTTTGTTTGGTATAGCAGGTGGGTGCAATGATTTTTTTAAAAATATAATCTATTTTTGTAATTTCACAACAATTTTTATTGTCAAAATCTTACTTTTCTAAAGGACAAAGGTCATTCTCGATAACACTTGTACATATAGACAAAATTAAAACTGTATAGCACACCCATTGTTAAGGAATAGTTGTGAGGGAAAGAATACCATTTCTCATTAGGACTAGTGCCTCCAAGTTTACACCTTTATTAGTAAGATCAAGCTATGTATATTTTGAATATTTTAAATGAACATGATTATCTCTTACCGTGTTCATTAAGCAATGTCACTTGGTTGAATTCCCTCAAGCTATGTATATTTTGAATATTTTAAATGAACATGATTATCTCTTACCTTGTTCATTAAGCAATGTCACTTGGTTGAATTCCCTCTTCAAGTTGGACGAAATGGTATAATGGGTTTTAAGAAGGTAACAAATTAATTGGAATTTTGACGATTTTATTTTGATATTTGAAAAGCATTAAGAGAAGCATTCCAAACATAATTAAATTTGATGGGCATTCTCACTCATTTGCATGAATTTTCATTTCTCTATATTATATGTTTTTGTTTTTTCGTTGTGAGTGTAAAAAGATTTTTTTGGTTAATATAAGTTTTGTGTTAGTAAATTTATAAATTCATGCTTCATGTAAATAAGCTTCAACCAAGTAATATTATAGATTTATATGCTTATATTAATTTTAAAAAATCAAACACATTTAACCATTTCATTCCTAATGCCAAGCTAGCCAATGATTATGTGTAACTAATATGTATAATCCTTATTTATATAGTTTTTAAAGATTTTACAAATTATGCTAAACCATGCTTGACAAGTTTTCAAGTAGTTTGGCCAAACCCATTAACTACAATGTATTTTGAAGAGGAACATTCCATCTTAGCTTTCAATTACATGAGTTGAACTTAAGGACTTATAAATAATAAAACAAGTTTGAAGGCACTTTTAATTTAGAATTTGGGAAGATTCTAACATTTCAATCAATAAAAATATGCATGGATAAATAACACCCAAAAGGAATAAACCCACTTGTGTTTCGATTTAAGTGCGAATGTATCGAAAGCATCTTAGCCTTGGTAACCACACAATTTGAGATTTCCATAGCCAACCACAAAATATTTTTTTTTTCTCATTAAACTATTAAATAAACTCATTTTATATAAACTGATATCTATGTCACTAGCATTCCAACACTAAAGAAACTACATAAAAATTTCAAAATCAAATGAAAAACAACTAATTCACCTACATAAACAAGAAAAGTTAGTTAGTGTTTTATATAGAATACCAATGGCCCATGGGTGTGGACATCTTGTGTAAGCCTCAACCTTTAACCTTCAAGCTTTAATGTTCATGCTTTATGCTTAAGTGTGTGATTAAAGACAAAGACACATTTTTTTCTAATAAATCCAAAGATCTACAATGGATGAGTATATGCTTACCTTAGAGTCACGCCTTAAAGTCTTAGTAATATGGGTGTTGCTACAATATCTCTTTATATTATTTAATTAAAACTTCGAGGAAATTGCTTTAGAATTTTTTTTCACAAATTTCTTCATAGGAAATGGAACAATTTTGCACTAAGAATTGCCACTACAATAAAATTGTATATGTAAAGAAACCTAGAACACTACAACTCAACAATATTTTTTCCTTGTTATATTAAATATGGATCTAGAAATACATGTAAAATATGGTTCTAAGAACATGTTAAAACTCTAGCAAGATATTTGAATGACTAACAATAGCTCCTCCAACGTTATGCCCCTGTGAGTGATCTGATTGGCCTCTCCTTGCAATCTCAATGTTCATCTGAGTGAACGAATATGACTTGATCCTTATTTTGTGAGTGGCCAGGGTATATCTTTCAATGTTGAAACCTCTCTTCATTGGATAAGGTAGGGTGGATCAATTTCCATTGAAACTAACCCTCTACATAATATGGGCTCTCATCGAGAGAAGCTCCAAGAGCTCAACTCACCAAAAACAAAACAATAATCACAAATGCGTGCCTAAGGACTAAGTTATCATCTCCGTTAATAGCCATGGACTATCAAAATACTATGTATAAATACCATAGGTCATTAAAATACCATGGGTTTTTTCTTCTTTTATTAAAGTTACTTATAATATTTATTTTTATTTAGTCATTTTTAATTAATTAATTATCCCAATCCCATAATTAAATTTAATTTGTAATCTAGGCTAACGAGATACTCACCTTTCCTAATTTCTTGAAAAACAAACATAATAGTGCTCCCTTCCAGATTTTTCTTGACCCTAAGCAATTATAACCTCGATACCGAGATCCCAAATGAATATGAAGAATCCTTGTTGCATCATTGAGATGGAATCCAAAATTTATATGCTAAGACCAATTCTTGGATCCCACTACCAAATATGGAATATAACATCTCTAATGTCCAGACACTTCTAATGTGTTGTACCCCTAACTAGAGGTAATCTCCCATAAATTTCGCATTTAATAGGGCACCAAGTCATAATTTCCCTCCAGTCTAATTGTTGGTGCTCCCTATCTTAGCAAATGTGAATTTCCACCATAACATATCTAGAGTCCATGAATTTCTAGAGTGTTCCTCTCCCACAAGTCGCAATCAATCCCCGAAAACAACCACCATGTTGACGTTGGGTTACTCTAATTAGAACTGAGATGTCAATATGCCATAGTTCTGACTTCTGAGTTTTCATCCCATTATACTTACCATCCTTCTCTAACAACCTGCAAGATTGGATTCTTGCTTCCTTTTACCATCCATCCATCAACTTCTCCTTATATGGGCTAAGAAATAATGTGCAAGGTTGCTCATTACTTTCATTTATACTCCCCTAAAATTGTGAACTCCATGTGATACAATCCTTGCTTATGTACCTCTGAAGAGGGATGTTGCAAGTCTCACCCATTTCTCTCATTAAGAGAAACTTAATAACATGTTTTTGTTATTTCCCTCTCAGGGGTTTTAAATGCTCCTCAATACTAAAAAGCTTAACAGTTGACCTTGCATTCTTGATCCTCCTGTAGAAATCATAGTGTAGATTTGCAACTACTCATGAAATTTTAATCAAAATCACAAGACACAAACCTACTCTACTGCTTTGCAAAATTCAAGTCATAATTTAGAACATCAATCACAAACATGCAATGAGAAATAACACAAATGCACATAGTATTTTTTTCCAGGGAAATAAATCTACTAAAAACCACAATGGTTGCTTGCATTAATATGATGAATAGAGATGTATTACAATTTCTTTTCTCAACTGAGCATAACTTGCAAGTGAATAACCTATCTCTCTCCTCACTGAGAATCTCCGACCCATACTTATTCAATTTTTGCCTCTTCTTGAGCCCCTATTTCCTTACATAATTCCTTGAGAAATTAGGCCCTTATTATTTAGGAAATTCCTCCAAAATGATTGCGCAATTCCCAATGTTGATCATATGGCTACATGAAACACATGTACACTCAAGACTAGTCTACCACTGATGTTATAAGGCCTTGGAATCTCCACCACAACTGGGGAATTTGAATTCTCTGCATGCACTAGATATTTTGGGTTGATTGATCAGTTAAATGGATGATCATTGAGTTTGAATGAAGTCCCACTGCACAATTGACCTTCCACTAGTTTCTCCAACAACTAGAACTAGTTTAATTGAAAACAACTTGAAATAACTGACCTTGATTACTAAAAATTAGCAATCACACATTCTTAACTAAACTATAACTCCTTTAACTCGAATTTATTGAGATAAATAAATGAAAAGAGCCATGTCACCTCAGTTAACTGCATCCAAGTTGTCTGCTGATGTGGAAATTCAAATCTTTTCAATTTAATCAAGGCAAAATCAAATTGAGAATTTCTTGCTGCATTTTTCAACACCTCCATTCTTCAAGCTCACCATCCTTGTTCAATATTGTTCCCTTTAGCCTCTTGAGTTTTTCTTTTCTTTCTAATATTCCTTCTACAATCTCCTATAATTTTGCAACATCTTCGTACCCATTCATCTCACCCATCTGATCTTGGGTGTCACTACTTCCATCATCCTACTATATAGATGATGAGGACTTCACTTCACCAATTATTTCTTCTTCTATGACCTCCTCCTTAGTTAACATGTATTCTTCTTTAGTTATGGCATTGATCCTATGCTCCATGATTTCACCTATTCTTTTTTCTTTAGCACCCTTTGATTGCAAGAAATATTTTCCTTTACCAATTTCTCGCTAGTGATTAGATGTCTTCCCTTCCTGCTATGATGGACAATTTTTCTTCCTTCCCTTTTATTTCTTACCCTTCAAATGCAAATTTAGAAATTAATCAAATGCAAATTTAGAAATTAAGCTGCAACTATTGCATTGTTGTATTAAAGAAATTCTTCAAAGGAATTGTTTACATAGAATTCAGAAAGGGAACTTGGAAATGTTCTTCATGAAATTACTTCCCACCAATAAATTTAGCTGCTACAAAAATTCAATTTCTCGGCAAATAAATTCATCCTAACAAAATAGTTCAGCCAAACAAGACAAATTTGGTCCGACAAGAGAAATTTGACACAATAAGATAAATTCATCCCAATAGAATAATTTCAACCCAACAAGAAAAAAATGGCACCCAACAAGAGAAATCCAACACAATACGATAAATTTGGCTTAACAAAATAATTTTGGCTCAACAAGAGAACTTCAACGCAAAATAATTTTGTCCCAACAAAATAATTTCGGCCTAGCAAGATAAATTCATCCCAATAATTTTTTTTTGATGTGACAGAGAAATTCGACTTAATAGAATAGTTCTAACCCAACAAGAGAAATTCAACACAACAAGGTAAATTTAGCAAAATAGAATAATTTCGGCCCAACAAGATAAGTTCGACCCAACAAGAGAAGTTCAACCTAGCAAGAGAAATTTGACACATCAAGGTAAACTCAATCCAATAGAATAATTTCGACCCAACAAGATTAATTCGATACAACAAGTGAAATTCAACCGAGCAAAAGAAATTCGACAAAACAAGTGAAATTCAACCCAACAAGAGAAATTTGACACAACAAAATAAATTTAGTCCAATAGAATAATTTTAGCCTAGCAAGAGAAATTTAGCCTAACGAAATCATTTTGGCCCAACAAGAGACATTTGGCTATCACAAACACTTATAAATCCAAGCACTAATGAAATTAGGTTTTAAACCATCAAGCTAGGAAAACTAAATATGATACCATAGTAATATTCCTTTATATTATTTGATTAATATTTTTAGGAAATTTCTTCATAAAAAATTTCCACAAGTTTCTTCATAGGAAATGACACAATTTTGCACTAAGAATTACCAACACAATAAAATTGTAGATGTAAAGAAACCAAAAACACTAAAACTTAGAAAAACTCAGCCTTATTATATTAAATATGAAATGGAAATACATGTCAAATATGGTTTCAAGAACCTAATAAAACTCTAGCTAGATATCTAAATGGCTGGCAATAATTTCTCCAAAATTATGCCCCTATAAGAGATTTAATTGACCTCTCCTCGCAATATCCACATTAATCCCAGTGAGTGAATCTAATTTGATGCCTCCTCTTTGAGTGACTAGAGTATATATCTCAATGCTGAAACCCCTCTTGATTGGATAAGGTAAGGTGGATCACTTTCCACTAAAGCTAACCCTCTACATAATGTAGGCTCTCACCTAGAAAAGCTCCAAAATATCAACTCAACAACAACAAAACAATAATCCTAAATGCATGCCTAATGAGTGAGCTCTCATCTCCTTTAATAGTCTTTCACTATCAAAATACCATGGGTATTTTTCTTCTTTTTTATTAAAGTGATATATTATTTATTTTTATCTTTAGTCACTTTTAATTAGTTAATTATTCCATAGCCCATAAATAATTTTAATTTGTAATATAGGCTAATGAGATACTCTCCTTTCCCATTCTCTGGAAAAAGCGACATTATAGTTTCATAGTGAGATACTTATGTTGGAGTCTAAACCAACAAAATCACTAACTTATTTTGTTTTCTATGATTTTATTTGAAATTGATTATATATATATATATATATATATATATATATATATATATATATATATATATATAGATATATATATAGATATATATATAGATATATATATATGGTTAATTCACCTATCAAATTGACAGTTTGGAAAATTAGGTTCCATCCATGTTGAGTGACATGCAGATTTTAACATGGTCAGTATTTGACGACTAAATAAATAAAATACAGGTAAATATCCATCAAATTTAACCCCTGATTCTAAAAAACCATATATTTACTTGAATTAAAAGGTCAAGAAGGTTGGTCATTTGTCAAAGATTTTGAAATTTAGATTTCATGTGAGGAAAAGCTTGACAATTTTAGAGAAAGTGATTTTCACCTTGAACTCTATGAGTGTCACAGAGGCAATATACTTGTTGGTTATCTTGGCTAATTTTAAGTCAAGGAATAGTTTCTTGTAAGCCATGAGAATCCCTTGTATTAGGTTCAATATCAAACATGAGAAGATTATCCATTGTACTGCTCAATAGAATGGTACCGTAGAAAGGATGAATCAAACTGTCATGGAGAAGGAGAGGAATATGTTGTCAAATTTCCTATTGGAAATCACTTTTTGGTAGAAGTAGTAAGGACACATTATTACCCCATCAATCAATCACCTAATATAGCCTAGGATGGTGGCATTCATGAACAAGTTTAGACTACTAAGAAGGAAAACTTTTCTCACCTATTTTTTTTTTATGTGAAGCATTTATGTATATTCTCAAAGAGCATAGAAACAATTTAGATGAAAAGTATATTTCATTTATTTTTCTAGGATATGCAAATGATGTGTTTGGTTACTGTCTATGGGATCCAGTTAAACACAATATTTCTAGAAGTAAATATGTCATATTTAATGAGTTATAGATGTATAAAAGGTTTATAGGTGATATGGAAGTCAATAAAATTGTTGACAATTTGCAAAAAAAAAAACAAAATATCACACCATCACAAGAAATTGGGTAGCAAATTCAAGAGCTTGATGGAAAAAAAGCAAAAAATGATGAACAACATGAAGGCAAAACCTTTCAATAGTCATTGCAAGAGACCCCACTAGAAAAATCACCACCACAGTTGGTTCACAGGTCTTCTAGGTCTCATAAGCCTTCACAAAGGTATCAACCCTCAAACTATATTTTGTTAATTAATGAAGGTGAACCTCATTGTTTTCACGCAGATTTTAATGTGGATATTAATAAAGAGTGGAAGAAAGAAATGGACTCCCTATTAGGAAACAAAACTTAGGAGCTAATAAAACTTCCAAAAAAAATCCCTACAAAACAAATAGGTATACAAGATTAAAAATGAGGGTGAAGGGAAGAAGGAAATATACAAAGTAAGGTTTGTGGTGAAGGGATTTTCCCAAAAGAAGGTATTGACTTTATGAAAAATTTTCACC
The DNA here is from genome assembly GCA_031772625.1 of Pinus tabuliformis. NCBI lineage: Eukaryota > Viridiplantae > Streptophyta > Pinopsida > Pinales > Pinaceae > Pinus > Pinus tabuliformis. The sequence continues at coordinate 28,832,412 of CM062808.1, read as the reverse complement.
TGTTGTTAAGATGTCATTCGTATGAATTATTCTTGGGTTTATTATTGTTTTATATTTGGAATGCGAATAGTTAGATGTAAAGGAAGTCTTCCTTCATGGATAATTGAAGGAGAATATCTATATGGAGCGACCAAAAGCATTCAAACAAAAAGGGAAAGACAACCTAGTTTGTAGGTTGAAGAGGAGCCTCTATGGGCTTAAATAAGCACCTCACCAACGATACAAGAAATTTAAATAATTTATGTTGGAGCATGGTTTTACAACATTAGATTCCAATCATTGTGTCTACATTAGGAGGTATGATTGAGAGTCCCTAGTTTTTGGGTACCCAAGCTTTTAACAAAATTTTCTTTCATAAATTACAATTTTTTAGTGCAACTTCATAATCGGTCTTTCTCTATTTGTTCCACAACATATTAAAATTTGCACAAAATATTTAATATCATATTTTAAAAAACGTAAAATTTTATTCATGGGTAATTTCAACAATTTGACAAGTAAAAAGAAAAATACAATGTTATAGTGGCTCAATTGAGTTCTCCTCCCAGGACAACCCATCTAAATATGGCACATTTCCAACTAGGAGAAACCTATTTGACTTCCTATCCATAGAAACCTCCATAAGTTTCTTAGCCCTATGAACCCAAGTCCAGATCATAGTCATAGTTTATCTAAGTTCTCAATCCAATACCTACCCAACTCCAAACTCCACTCCACTCTCCAAGTTCCCTCCCATTTCTCTCGTCTCTCCCCTCCCCCACTTCTTGATGAAACAAAACAAAAATCACCCCCCTCTCTTCTCCATGCCAAGCCCGCTTATCTCCTTCCATCATTCAATTCCCCCCCACCCCTTGATGTTGTCCTTGAGCCACACCCTCCTTATCTGTCCTCCTACTCCTTTTCCCCTTAGATAATATCTTGGGTGGTCTCTTTATCCAAATACCCCTCATTATTGAGTAACTAATAATATTTTTTAATGCTAGACAAATCTATGGATTCATAAGGATCCTAAAATATTAATTAAATAATGATAAAATATAATTAATTAATAAATTAAGTATAAATCAAGATTAAGGGTTAATCAATTAATTAATCAATAACAAATAATAATCATTAATCAAGCTTAAAGCTAATCATAAGTTTGATCATTAATCAAGCTTAAGGTTAATCATAACTTATGCATTAATCAAGGTTAAGGATTAATTAATAATCTAACGTAATAAGCTATAGAATACTAGTGTTTTCATGTGAGATGTGGGTATATACCTAACATATACATACAACGTATGTATACTAATAATACTAACAAGGTCTATCACATCAAAAAATTATCACGATAGCTAGGTTAACAATGTAATGTAGAACAATAAAATAAGGGAGTAGGCATTACAATGACCAAGAAAAGTATATTATATTATTGTTATATGTGGATGACATGCTAATTGTTGGACATGAGAAGAACATGATTAATAGGATGAAGAAGCATTTGTGAAGTCAATTTACAATGAAGGATTTGGGTCTAGCACAACAAATATTTGGCAAAGGGATTATACATGACAGAAAGAAAAAAAAGGTTGTGGTTGTCACAAGGAAAATACATTGAAAACGTGTTAAATAAGTTCAACATGAAAGGTTCCAAACCAATTGGTACACTCCTACCATCTTACTTCAAACTCACTACTGATTTGTGCCCTTGGGTTGACAAAAAAAGGAGAAATAAGTAAAATACCATATGATTTAGAATTTGGAAGCTTAGCATATGCCATTGTATGTTGTCAATTGGATATTACAAATACAGTAAGAGTAGTAAACAAATTCCTTCCAAATCCAGAAAAACAATTGGTAAGCAATAAAGTGGATTTTAAGATATCTCAAGGGTACTAGTCATTATTATTTATGTTTTGGTAATAATTAGAATGTTATTATTTAATTTTATACACATGCAAATATGGTTGAAGACGTGGACACAAAAAAGTCCACCACTAGTTATTTATATACTTTTGTAGGTGCAACAATGTCTTTAGTGTGTAGATTGTAGAATGTAGTAACATTGTCCACAACATCGGTAGAATACATAGCTTCCATGGAAGCCTGCAAAGAGATGTTATGGATGTAGCGATTTTTAGGTGAGTCAGGAATAACACAAGGAAAATATGTGTTACATTGTGATAATCAAAACAACATTAAGTTAGCGAAAAACCCAAGATATCATTCTAAGACAAAGCACATTGATGTGAGATATCAATGGATTTGTCAGGGATTAGATGACCTGTTGCTATATTTGGTGAAAATACACACCAAAGATAATCTTGTTAGAAATTGTATTAAGAAAGGCTCAATTTGACTTGTGCCTAAGTCAAATTGAGTAATTCGATTTTCCACATTAGTAGGATGACTTGGATTGTAGTTAGCTAGAGTGACATGGCCTTGTCGCTTAGCTAGATAAAAAAATTGATTTGGTAGGATTAGAGTAGAGTTGTGCATGTAGTGACTACTAAAATTTAGTAATCTAGTTCAATTATTTTCAGTTGAACTCAGTTAACTGAACCCTAGTCATTAATTGAGTCAGTTGAGGGTCAGTTGAGTAGCAGAACTGTTTTTAACTCACTAATATCTCAGTTGAACTAGTCAATCAGCTAAAAATAGCCTAGACATGCATTGTAGGTTTTAAACATGTACATAAATTACCTGCAAATGAATTCTTAAAACATAAAAATAAACATTGACAAGAACACAAAACAAATATACACATATATTTTCCCCTAGATCCCAAAATTGGGACTACTAGATTGATTTTCATTATATTCCTTTCAATGTTACAATACACATATATACATGCCAAAGCATTCATAAATCCCAATCCATTAACCCTGGATCAAAACATAACCGTAGTTATCTTGACTGGATCTACAAAATACCATGGGAAGAAAACCACCATGCCCAAAACCATGTGAAAAACCCATGCACAAAAGCATAGGTAGGTCTGCTCCCCATCTTTGGGTCCGCCCCCCATCCTTGGGTCCGCCCAACTATTATCGAGTCCACATAAATTTATTTATTTATTATTATTATTTTTTTATACCACCCCCTCCAAACCCCTGGACAAGGGAGGTTCTCCCCCCCTCGCCTTGTGACCCCCCCTCTGTGCCTGACATAATGTACAATGCATGAGACTAGTCATGAAAATAATATAACACACATCCAACGTTCTCCCACTTTTTGTTTTCTTTCCACACAGGGGGTCACATGAGAGCTTAGTCATTGGTTCAGCCTTGCAAAACCCATTGTTTCTCTACACCAAGAAAACTTCTCAGTGCTCACAAACTTCGTCAATGCATCTGCATCCACATTTACCAACAACACCTTTTTATCTTCAACCATATCCCTCACAAAGTGATACTGAATATCAATGTGCTTTGCCTTTGAATGATAAGTAGGGTTCTTTGCCAAGAAAATTGCACTTTGGCTATCACAATCTATCCTTACAGCTTGTTGTACCAACCTCATACTTGAACACAATATTTGCAACCAAACTGCTTCCTTGATTGCATGAGTGGTTGTCATGTATTCAACCTCTATACTTGAAAGAGCCACTAGAAAATGACTTGTGATCATCCAATTGACTGCTCCTCCAAATAGGCTAAGCACATACCCACTTGTAGATCTTATACTATCTAGATATCCAACCCAGTTTGCATCAACAAAGCTATGGATGTCCAAAATTCTGTCCAATCTTGGTCTTCCTTTGTAGCAAAAATTGTAATCACTAGTGCCACACAAATACCTGAAAACCTGCTTCACTATTGTCCAATGCTCCTTCCCTAGTTTTTGTTATAGACATTTTTGTGCCTTACAACATTGAGCATGAAATGTCCATAATCCAAGGGATCCAAAGTCCCTAAAAGAGTTGTTCCTGCCCCTAAAGGAACAAGGTCAACCAATGACAGCTTCTCCCAGAAGTTCTCCACCAAAAACAACTCAGAAACAATCAATTCAGGATCAATTCAGATGCTCTACTAGCTGCCTGCGTTGCAAAGCACCCTAGTACACTAGCTAGGTGCATTGCAATGCACCTAAATGCACTACCAGGGTGCGCTGAGCGGGAAATGACAAATGGCAAGCTCATTCAACGAGGTGGAAAGACCATGGAAGCTTCCAGAATCTTCTCCAATGGCACTTGCCTCAATGAATTCGACTAGTGATGAGTAAGAGGCTCTCAACCTCCAAGTGGAAGCAAGAATTGACAGAGAGAAGCCACAAGTCAAAACATAAGCTGACTCATCCTCTCTGCTTACATCTATATATGGATCCCTCATCCAAGAGATCCAGAGGCTGGAATTTTGTACTTTGCAGAGAATTGCTGTTGGTTTGAGATTGAGATTAGTGCATTGGGTGATTTATGCTTTGTTGGAGGAGATGAAGGGATTCCTTTGCTGGGAGGTAGATGCTGGATCGGGACTCACTTGGTTGTATCTCCTCTTGGACTTTCTTATCATATCAATAAAGCTATTTGAGTTTCTCCTATATGCTTGCATATCAATGATGTTTTGTTATATTTGCATATTTAGTTTATATCTGATCCTAAACTAGTTATGAATGTAAATCTATGTCTTTTGTGTAGTTTTCCTCTCTTGTGATCTTGCAGGAACTTGGTGAAGCTGGACCAGTGAAGGAGCAGGCAGCGGGAAACAAGCAAAAGAGGAGAGTGATTGGATCGACAAGCTAGCGAAAGACACAGGTTAGTTACATCCTTCTTCTCCATTTACATTTCATAAAGAAGAATACTCAGATAGTTTTCCTTGTTTGTTGCTAAGGCACTATCACACCTTAGAGTGGAATAGGGGAATTCCGAATGGATACTTTTCCCAACAACAAATTGGCGACTCTGCTGGGGAGAGTATCTTGTTAGTTTATTTGTGTTTCTATTGTTGTTCATCTCATAAACTCAAGAGTGCCGAATCGAACTGCATTTGCCATTTACAAATGCAAAGTAGAGATCTGCTACTCTAGTCCATTCGCTGGGCCTGTTTATGATCTGAACAGCTGATCCACAAGTGCTCTAATAGCCCTTTGTGATAGATCTTAGTCCTCCTTTAAATCATCCCTCTAATTGTACCTAATTGATAGCTTTTATCCGACCAAAAACCGTAGATTAAACTGCAAACCGTGACCCAAAACCCAGAAACAATTCTCGTTTCTGCTTCAGCGCAGACTCTGTGAAGAGGTTCTACATTTCAACGCAGGTCTCGAGAAGGCTACCTGCACTGAAGTTTAGTTTCTCTGTGCTGGGGGTGCGCTGATCAGCCTTTGCCTTGTGCAGCTGTGGTTCCCTGCTTCCTTTTGCTCAGTTGTATCTCTGTTTTTGCAGCCTGTTATCAGTGTGTGTACCTATCTGAAAACCCATTTTCTTTGCCTCAATTCCACCTCAGTTGTATAAAGAAACTGTATTTGTTTTTGTGTATTTGTTACTTCATTTGCAGTTTCCCATTACAAAAGTAAACTAGTCATACTGTCGCCCTTAGATCTAGACCTGTCGTAAGTGTCTTTTTGATCTTAGGAGTGAGTTTGTTTGTTGTTCACAGTTGATTACACTTTTACTTTTGTCTTTTGGTTTGAATTTATGAATTTCTAGTGTCGAAACAGGTAAATCATAAAGTGTCGTAATTGTCTTTTTGATTTCGAAAAAGGAGATTGTTTATGCTTTTCACTTGAAATCAAATTCAAATTTGTACAATAACTTTCTTTTTAGGCATCAATATTAAGAAAGTGAAAACAAATACATGCATATGTGCATTTGCATCTTGACAGTTTGTATGTTGATTTAGGAAAAGTGCATTTACAGTGTGCTCTATGCTCTTTGAGAAAAGATTGTGTCTTTCTTTTCCCCTTGTAGCTAGGATTTTCATTGTTGAAAAGATATAAAAGCTTGCTTATCATCTTTAGACTGCATTTAGGAATTGTATCATACATCTCGTGGTGATCCAAAAAGGCGAACTTCTAAGAAAGATCAACCTAAAATAAATTGAATGAACTTAACAACGCTTTGTAACTTAACGCACAACATAGAGGTCTAGGATAGAGACGTGTTCCGGCGTCGTAAAACCTGGTCACTGGTCGCCTCACTGGTGGTTGGGTGATTCCTCCTGAGAGACGATAAGTGCCAGTACGGATTGTGCTCCCACGTACCGTCGAGTATACATTGGGAGACCCCTATAGGCATAAAACCTTTATCCATAGGAAGCCGTGTCGGCCGCCCTACTGATCGCATTTCACTGAACACAACATTCGGGAAGATTGACCGCTCGTACCCTAAAAAGTATTCTGCGGTTTTGCGAAAAGTTTGGCACACCCTCTACCTAGAACTCCAGAGCAGTCCCTTTCATTCCTTTTCAGACTCCTTAACGGAAAAGGTCCATCTGAGCACTTGTCACTTCAGGCTCATTAAAAATCGAAGGAGACTAGAGTCATCTTTTTCTTTTTCTCGACTCTTTAAAATTGAAAAAGCAAGTTGTGTCTAAGCGTCGTTAAAATTTATTTTAAACGGAACAATCACCCCTTTTTCCTGCGTTGATCTTTAGGTTGAGAAAATGGAGCCCACCAACCAAGGAATTCCCCTTGGTGGAAATCCTAGTCCCTTCTCCTCTTGGGGAGATGTTGGTGCGCCCCATATGGCCACATTGTCGCTTCCAGGACTGACAATTGGCCTGCCGGTCTGGCTCTTCTCAACCAATGTCGTTCAGAACACCACTATTCCTGAACAGTCGAATCAGCAGTTAGACGAGTCCAGAATTTCCCATCAACCTTCTACTTCCTCAAATTCTTCCTCTCTTCCTTCCTCTTCGCGTGATGGGACTGGTAAAGCTAAAAACCAAGTTCCTAAGGAGAAAAAGGAAAAGAAGAAGAAAGAGAAAAAGAAGAAGGAGCCAAAGGCAAATAAGGGAAAACAAGTGTCGTCTAATGAAAATCCACACACAGCACTGACCAGGCCTAAATCGCCATGTGTCATCTGCAAGGGAGACCACTTTCACAGAGATTGTCCTTGCATCCCTCGGATACTAAGGGACTGGTCTCCCCGTTTGCACAATCCGGTGTCGTCAACCTCTGATAGCCATGTTGAAAGTACACCGTCAACTAGCGAAAGTGAAGTTCCAGGACAAAAAGGGAGAACTAGACCTCCCTGTAGATTGTGTGAAGGCAACCATGCCCTCCACCGTTGTCCCTTCTTAGACGAGGCTAAAAGAGTCTTGGAAGATCGTCCGGTTTCACCGTTACGACTTCCTCCTGGATATAAAAAACTCTTGCCAAGTCCTTCGTTAGTTGAGAATCCAGCTGGCCCGCTCAAGTGGTCAGCTGAAGCATCTATCATTGAAGATAAACCAACTGAATCCATACCAGACGGAAGTCAAAAGGTCGAGGCGGCAGTTGACCTGGTCTTGCCTTCAGAGGTTTTATCTTCGAATGATACAGTCACTGAAGAGGATAAGGATGACACCATCCAGATTCTTTTCATCAACACAGACTTCGACGAACACGGGGGCAATCCACCCATTCCTTTATCGCAGGAAGGAAGTTCGTCAGAGCAATATCCGGCTGTCTACTCGGTCCCACCACCAAGCAACCTAGTTGTATCCTTCGACTGGAACCAACTAGGCAGACCCCATTTGCCAGCAAGCATACCATTCCGAATTATCGTTCAAATATACAGGATGGTAATGGCTGGCACCATCATTGATGAGGGGGCATCTCTGAGTATCCTTTCCTCTATTGCTTGGAAAGCGCTTGTTCGCCATCGCTTTTGCCTGAGATGAGAAATCTGACAAGCTTCGATAAAGGAACCAGTCGACCTTTAGGAATCCTCCCCAATGTGCTGATAACATTGAAAGGGAAGACCGTTCAAATGAACGTGATGTTCGTTCAAGGACCCTTGGATTATAACCTACTCCTTGGACGAGACTATATATATTGCATGGGAGCCATCGTCTCCTCACTCTTTAGAGTAATGTGTTTTCCGCACGAAGGAAGAGTGGTCAAGCTCGTGGACCAACTTTCATTTCCCGGATCACGCATCGCAAATAGTCATATACCATCCCTAAATGGTCTCTTCATGCAAGAAGTGTCTCAACCCACGGTCCGTCCTCCCGATGAGCGCGAGTGATTCAGATGGATATGACTGGAACCCAGGGGGCATGCGTCCTGGTCTGCTTTGGCAGGAAAACTTCGGGTATAGGGTAGGTTTCCGCGGGAGAATATGACTAGTCTGTACCCCCGTCCGTGATTGAGATAGGGGTTATTCTAGAATAAGATTCTTTTGTCAAAGTTATGTGAGTTGGCGGGCATCGTCACTCACCTTTGTTGATTTCGAGCAACATCGCCGAAGAAGTGTTTTGTTTACGCTGTAAATAGAACAATCTTTGGGTAACCTGTAAGAGGTAGGCCTCTCTCGGTAAAACAAATGTTTTGGCGGAAGTGAAGTAGAGGTAACTTTGAAACTCTGTTTTATACCTGGGGGCATGCAAACCTTTTGGAGTGCAAGCAAAGAGCGATTATTTATCTGTTTTTTGGATTAGTCGTTTCCTAACTTGCATAAAGAAAGGATGTGGGGCAACACTCGAAAGCTTGCCGGTTTTTCCTTATGAGACATTCTTATCATATGACTGGATTAATCGAGCAGTTTTAGCGCATAGTTCATGCTCGTTAAAAAATAAACATAAGATCGAGCAAGTGTTTCAATTCGAGTTTAAGCTCGTTAAAAAATGAACTATCCTCCAGTAAATAACCACCGTGAATGTAAATTTATCAGCCATTAAAGCCTTGGTCGTGTTTGCACGTTACCTCCACTTTTCCATTAGCCGATCATTCACCTCCATTTGATTGTTTACCCATTTTGAGGAACAGCTGTGCAGAGTGATTTCACTAGCCATCCTTGTGACACTGCCGTGATTGGAAAATTCCAACCCTTACTTGGAATCAGCTGCTACCCGTTTTATCACTCGTTCCTCAAAAGACGAGTCTTCTTTAAGCTCTTTTCATCTGACTCGTAAAATATGAAAAGATTGCCGAGTTTTGGCCTTCCAGCTCATTAAAGCGACTGGAAGTGCTATCCCTCCTCTAGATTTTAATCTTTTTGGACCTGAGGGATTATTGCACAAAAAGATCGAGCGCTTGTTTTGTTCGGCTCGTTAAAAACTATCGAAAACTCATCCCTTCTGTATTGTTTTATACTTTTTCGGACTTAAGGGATTAGATGACGAAAAATGAACTTTGGAGTTATCTTTACGTACCTTTTCAGACTCTCTAAAAATGAAAAGGACTGAGTTATCTTTGTCGTTAGACTCGTTAAAAAGATTAATAGTGACAAACTTGTCTTTAGATGAGAACGAGTTTCACTATCGCTAGGCTCGTTAAAACATAGCGATGGGTTTGCGCGAAGGGAAAATTATAGAACAAGCATATGTTATCCTCCTCAAGCTTGACAAAAATAAAGAGGTACTGGTCAGAAATGACTGGGGAAAATTGGGAAGAAACTCAAAGAACTTTTATTGGTAGCAAGTCGCTCTTGAACATGACACTTCCACTCCGTGCCTAAGTCGGGTTGGGTTGTTTCATTCACCGGTCACATCACCATGGTCTCGCCATACCATCCATCTTTGGGGTAATTGCTACCAATCCATCACATAAGTGTCGCCGATATGTTCAAGAGAAGTCATCCAGAGAAGTCAACCGTGTCCCATCCACTACCATACATTATCCTTCATTCTTTCATGACCGCCACCCTGAACCATATATCATCAGATCGTTTTCACCTCCATAAAAATCATTTGCTCCGTTCCGTGTCACTGATGTGGGATGCATTAAGGCCCTCCTTTGACGGATCGCTTCTTGTCGACATCAGCTCATTATCCAAGAAGTTGATCTAGGAACACCCCCTTCAGTATTTTGAAGCTTGCATGCCTCAATGGCAAGTTTCTCACTTCCGGCGACAGGTATACATCAATGACCTTCGACCGAAAGATTTTGTGTGGTGTTCGACGCCAAGTCCTTTATTCACACCACGTGAATTGTACTGCAGTACCTTGAGGGTCATTATCATTATCGGTGATTCCTCTCGCGCTTGTTAACAGTTTACATCATTGACTGGTAATCAAGCGATGTCTTTCCATGTTCGACTTCAAACATTTCTCACATGGATCGACTTGTACTTAGAGTGAAGATCGGACGAGATTGGAGACCTCGGATCTAGTTTCATCCATCCGGGCTGCGATATATATTCAGGAAAAATAAAGACATTGACATGTACAGCATTACAACACAGATAATCATCCTACCAAAAGGATGATGATTTCATCAAAATCATCAGTCTACCATCAGACGATTGTCTGTTCTATGTACAGAAAAATGAATTTATAAAGCTGAGCATGGGAATGCCCGCCTCAGCTAGATCATGAAAACAGTATGAAAAATAATTTATTTTATTGTATCTTATTACAGGTCTCCTCCCAGCATTGAAAGAACTTCGGATCCTCCTAATAAAGCATTTCACCCGATAAAAGGCCTCATACTTTAGGGGGCAACTGTTATAGACATTTTTGTGCCTTATAGCATTGAGCATGAAATGTCCATAATCCAAGGGATCCAAAGTCCCTAAAAGAGTTGTTCCTGCCCCTAAAGGAACAAGGTCAACCAATGACAGCTTCTCCCAGAAGTTCTCCACCAAAAACAACTCAGAAACAGTCAATTCAGATGCTCTACTAGATGCCTGCGTTGCAATGCACCCCAGTACACTAGCTAGGTGCGTTGCAACGCACCTAAATGCACTACCAGGGTGCGTTGAGCGGGAAATGAAAAATGGCAAGCTCATTCAACGAGGTGGAAAGACCATGGAAGCTTCCAGAATCTTCTCCAATGACACTTGCCTCAATGAATTCGACTAGTGATGAGTAAGAGGCTCTCAACCTCCAAGTGGAAGCAAGAATTGACAGAGAGAAGCCACAAGTCAAAACATAAGCTGACTTATCCTCTCTGCTTACATCTATATATGGATCCCTCATCCAAGAGATCCAGAGGCTGGAATTTTGTACTTTGCAGAGAATTGCTGTTGGTTTGAGATTGAGATTAGTGCATTGGGTGATTTATGCTTTGTTGGAGGAGATGAAGGGATTCCTTTGCTGGGAGGTAGATGCTGGATCGGGACTCACTTGGTTGTATCTCCTCTTGGAATTTCTTATCATATCAATAAAGCTATTTGAGTTTCTCCTATATGCTTACATATCAATGATGTTTTGTTATATTTGCATATTTAGTTTATATCTGATCCTAAACTAGTTATGAATGTAAATATATGTCTTTTGTGTAGTTTTCCTCTCTTGTGATCTTGCAGGAACTTGGTGAAGCTGGACCAGTGAAGGAGCAGGCAACGGGAAACAAGCAAAAGAGGAGAGTGATTGGATCGACAAGCTAGCGAAAGACACAGGTTAGTTACATCCTTCTTCTCCATTTACATTTCATAAAGAAGAATACTCAGATAGTTTTCCTTGTTTGTTGCTAAGGCACTATCACACCTTAGAGTGAGATAGGGGCATTCCGAATGGATACTTTTCCCAACAACAATTTTGACATAGACATGCTCAATATTCCCACTGCATGTGCAATTCCTTGTCTAGTACAAACCATTACATACATCAGGCTACTGACTATACTTGCATATGGATCACGAGACATGTCCTCTTCCTCTTCTTGTGTCTTGGGACACTTTTCAGCAGATAAATTTACACCTACATGAATAGGAACCTTCATCGGTTTACTATCTGGCATATTAAACCTCTGCAATGTTGTCTCGATATACTTCCTCAGGTTTAACTAGAGCTTCCTCTTTGCTCGATCTCATTTAATTTCCATGCCTAAAATATAGTTTGCAGCACCAAGATCCTTCATGTCAAATTTGGAGGACAATTAGGTCTTCAAATCCTAGATATTTTATTTTTCATTTCCAATCAACAACATATCATCCACACATAAGACAAAATAAATAACACGGTCACCAATTAATTTAAAATACACATAGTGATTTGCTTTGCTTCTTGTGAAGCCAAGTCCCCGTATATATGTATAAAATTTCTGATACCACATCCTTGGTGACTGTTTTAACCCATACCAACACCTTTTTAACCTGCATACCAGTTCTTTCTTACCCTTCACCGTAAAGCCTTTTGGTTGCTTCATGTAGATCTTTTCTTCCAAATCCCGTGAAGAAATGACGTCTTCACATCCATCTGTTCTACCTAAAAATAAAAAGAAACAACAACAGATAAAAGTAAGATAATAGAAGCTAACTTGGCAACCAAAAAGAATATCACCGAAATTAATTCCCGACACCTAGGAATAACCTTTTGCTACCAACCCAGTTTTATATTTCTCCACCTTGCCTTCTGCATTCATATTCTTCTTAAACACCCATTTGCTACCAATGGGTTTCATTCTATCTGACAACTCCACCAGATCCCAAGCCTCATTTTTTTCCAAATATGGCATTTCATCAACCATGGCCTCTTTCCAGAGTTAGCTATCCTTTGAATCCACTACCTCCCTGACAGTTTTGGGATCATCATCAGTAATAGATGAAGAAAAAATTGAGTAGAAAGTAGATGGAATATACCTCTGTGGCTTCCTTCTCTCTCGAATTGATCTTCTCAAAACCGGAGGCTGTGGCTCTTCCTCTTCTGATTCTTTTTATGCTATAGAGTCTGATTCTTCCTCTTTTAGTTCAAACTCTTTATTCTCAGATTTATTTGGTAGGACTTCATGTTTAATAACATATTTCACCTCTCTAAACACCACACCTAGGTTGTACACAACCTTCCTTGTTTCCGGGTTCCACAACTTGTAACCTTTGAAACCATCCTTATACCCGATAAAGATTCACCTTTCATATTTATTATCCAACTTGGTTCTTTCCTCCTTTGGAACATGTACATATGCATCGTAGCCAAATACACTCAAATGTGAAAGAGAGGTCTTCTTACCAGTCCATACCTCAGGTGAAGTATTATCCTCCAACACTGATGAAGGTGATATGTTAAACAAGTAACATGTAGTATCCACTTCCTCTACCCAAAGTTACTACCCTAACCCAGTGCCTTTGAGCATGCTTCTTGCCTTTTCCATCAATGTCGTGTTCATTGTTTCTACAACAAATTTTTTCTAAGGTGTGCATGGAGTAGTCTTCTATTATTATATACTACACTTATTACATAACTCTTCAAATTCCTTCTTGCAAAACTCTCCACCATTATCATTCGTCAACACCTTAATCTTCTTCTCTGTTTGATTTTCCACCAGAGTCTTAATTTCTTTAAACCTATCAAAGACTTCAAATTTCTTCCCGAGGAAATATGTCCATGCATTCCTCAAGAAGACATCTATAAATGAGACATAGTACACAAAATTACCCAATGATGGAATCGACATAGGTCCAAACATGTCACTGTGCACAAGCTATAATATCTTTTTCATCCTCTTAGCACCCAAGGAAAAACTCACCCGATTCTACTTCCCATATACAAACTGTTCATAGAAATTGAAATCCAGAGAGAAATTAGACATACCTTCTAACATACCATTACCACGTAGTATTCGAAGGCCCTTCTCTCCAATATTTTCAATCCTTTGATGCAATAACATAGTATTTTCTCCAGAGACCACTAGATTTTCTACTCCACTTTCAAGAATCACAAAATTGTTGCACCCATTAATAACATTTCTACTGAGAAGCTTGTACAAAGTTGCAATATGAACTCCTCGCATCAATATTAGTGCTCCTCGAACCATCGTGTAGGTATATTTATTGAACATTATTTTTACACCTGTATCATCCACGTTGCTTATAGAAATTAGATTTCTGGCCAATGCAAGAATATGCAGAACACTAGGAAGTGATTTAATCCTTACACATTGCAACTTTAGCTTGAATTTTCCACGTTCGGTGATTTTGGCCTTCCTTTCATCCCCTAAGAATACATCACCACCATCATATTTCTCGTACTTGCAGAACCACTCCTATGGGGCATGAAGTGAAAGGATTCACCTAAGTCAATCAACCATGACTCATGATATACATGTGTACTTGAAGAAGAAGCCAAGTACACATCTACACCTTCATCTGAGGTGTTTTTAGCCTCTGTATAAGGAGAATCATTAAATCACTTTCCTTTCTGAGGAGCTTTATATCTACAATCCTTTTTGTAGTTCTCTTCCTTTTCGCATTTCCTGCACATCTTTACAGGTTTCTTGGAGATTTATATCTCCCACTCGAGGACTTATTTTTGTTTATGTTCTGGTATCATCCTCGAACAGACAAGGCATATCCTTTCAGTCACTCCATATTTCTCCATATCATCTCCTCCGATAGCAAGGATGAGACTATTTCATCAAACTTCAAGGTAGTTGTATTGCTACCTATTGCAACGACTAGACTATCCCATGAATATGGTAGATAACATAGCAAACTGATGCACTTATCTTTGTCTAAAATTTTTGTATCAACAAATAACAACTGACTTACCATAATATTAAAGGCGTTTAGATGCTCTGTCATCGAGTCTCATCCTTCATCCTCAGGTTACAAAACTTTTTTCATACGAACAATTTTTTCACCAGAGAGTTAGATTGGTATAAATTCCCTAACTTTACCCGCAAATCCTTCACTGTAGCTTCCCCTGATACATTCAACAATACTAAATATGAGAGACACAATTGTGTTGTGCTCTTCGCCTTCCAGTATAACTTCTACTAGTCTTCTACCAACATTATTGTCAGTGTCGTGCCTGGATCTACAACAATCCACTGATCTCGGTCCACCAAAAGATCCTCCATATTGAGCTTCCACAACTCAAAACTATGACCATTAAATTTCTCGATCTATATCTTTCAATTGTTCACAATCCTCTTTCACCACAGGAATAGATCCAATAGATCTCCCATTGAATAGGCTCTACCATAGCCCTGAGCAAAACCCCTTAGCAGCAAAGGCGTCCCCTTGAAGTCGAAACAAATTTGATACCAAATGTAGGTTTTAACCCTATATAGAAATTACATGCAAGCAAATTCTTAAAACACAAAAATAAACATTGAAGAGAACATAAAACAAACATACATAGAAATCTTCCCTTGGATCCCAAAAATAGGTCTACCATATTTCTTTTCATTATATTCCTTTCAATGTTACAATACATATGTATACATGCCAAATCATTCATAAACCCCCAATCCATTAACCCTGTATTAGAACATAACCATATTTCCCTTGACCAAATCTATAATATACCATGGGTAGAAAACCATCATACCCAAAATCATGTGCAAAATCTATGTACAAAACCATGTGTAGGTCCGCCCACCATCTTTGGGTCCGTCCCCATCATTGGGCCCACATAATTGTTTTTTATTGGGGCGCTGCCAATGACCTTGTGCAGGGGGGCGCCCAACAAGGGGGTTTGTTGCCCCCCTTGTTACCCCCTCACTATGCCCCACACATGAGAGTCGTGGAAAGAATATAACACAAATCCAACATGCATGGAATTCAAATTGGCTAGTTGGAGTGGAGGAAAAGGTACATTTTAATCATCAATTGTATACTAGTTGAGTGTATAGGTTTTGAAGTTAAGTAAGTGATCAATTCCTTGGGATTTGTGCAAGGAAATAGGGAATTTCCCTATTATTTAGGAGTTGAATTTCTCCTGAATTATGAAAGGAAATAGGAGGAAGTTGGAGGCTTAAATTGGCTAAGTGTGGGCCAGAGTAGGACAATAAGGAGGAGAACATGTTTACAGTGCAGGGTGTGGTTCAAAGTTGAAGCAAGACATTGTAATAGTTATGCATTATCATCTGATTAATGAAAATCAACAGAGGGGTTTTTCCTAGTTAGGTTCCCATATAAAATCATTTTCTTCCTTGTGTTTTGATGGTTTGATGTCATTACATGTTTTTCTATATTGTGATTTTCTATTTCATAGATTGTAGAAGAAATTTGTATCTCTTGATTTCAGTTTTATTTCATCATTAGTAGCAAAATTATTACCATTTATACATGGTATTAGAGCTTGAAAACACAATAGAAACCAATTAATATATCTTCTCCCTTAGAAATTTTGATTTGCAGATTCAGTGAAGCAGTTTTCTTCCGTGTGGGAAAATGTCTTTCAACGGATTGAGATTGGAGTATACCATGAAGGGAACCTCAAATTTTGTAGCTTGTAAGGATAGGATGGAATATGTAATTGATGATAATGGAGTGCCAGAGTACAACAAAACTAACATTCCAAAACTAGGAATATATGATGCACAAATTTAGCCTAGTGGAAGAAGGATACTAAAAAAGCCAAGAGTATCATCTTGGAGGGAATGGGAGACCACATAGTCTCGAATTTACATGGAAAATAAACTCCATTTTCTATGTGGAAGACCCTCATTAAGTGATTCGAAAATGCAAGTGATGCTAGGAAATTAGCATTGAGGGACAAGCTCAGAAACATCTGCATGCAGAAAAATGAAACCGTTCCACACTACCTCTCCAGATTCACTCAGGTTTGAGATGAGTTTGGAGGAGTTGGAGAAAATGTACCATATTCTGAGCTAGTGAGCCTAGCTCTCCTATGCCTTCCAAAATAATGGCATAGTTACCAAGACTCTGTAAATGGAAGGGAAAAATTCCCAAATTGGGAGAGATTTTGGTTTGGTTTGGTGCAGGAGGAAATTTGAAAGAACAATAGAGATGGAGTAACATCTAAAGCTGAGGATGAAGAAAATTTTGCCTTGGTAAGAAAGGGAAAGAAGGCCAAGGGCAAGAAGGACCAAGGCAAGCTTGAGTCCAACTAGAAAAATGGCAAGAACAAGGTGCTCATTAAGATAAAATGTTTTCACTGCCACAAATATGGACACTATGCAACCAAGTGTCCGCACAAGAAATCCAACAAGAAGGCTTCAAGAGGAGTAGGAGGTGAATCCCTCACCTCACAATTCGAATTGGAATTCACCCTAATTACATGCATGGAAAGCACTACAATGGGGAGTTTGTGGTACCTATATTATGGTGCCTTTTTCCATATGATGAGACGCAAATAATTCTTGAGTAGCCTAGAGGAGAAGGATCTCCAGATGCACATAGAACTTGGATATTGTTAGCATTATGACTAATGTGTTTTCCTTTATGGAAACCTGTTTGATAAAGACATAGTTGATGTTAACATTGATTATTATGGAACTAATGCAGATTGGTATAGATGATACAGAGGACATGGATAGAGAAATGGAAATTCAGTGGCAGATGGATGACAAATGTGAAGTTTTAGAAATTATACGTGGGTCCTCTGAAGAAGGGTCACATACATATGTAGGTATTGTAATTGAAAGTCGTGTACAAAATCTGAACCATGGTGATCTGGATATCAGGGGTCATTACCATGGTATTGGCCCATAGTAATGGTTGCAACAATGTTTATTTGATCCCATCAAAGAATACCGATGAAATTACCAAGGGATTTAACTAAGGTATTCCAAAGCTAAAACTATATAAGGAGATGGATATCAAGGTGTTATGTGTGCAAGTAATGGTTTATTCATATGTGATTTGATCTAGAATAGGTGTGCACTAGGGAGAAATGAGAAGACTATTGGCATTAGGAGACAAGTGTTGTCCTTGATGGCAAATCACACAGATGACAAATCATAGTGCAGCAGGTCAGCAGCAAGGATTTGATGATCAGACTACAAGAATGAAGAGAAAATATATATACGCAGTTTCATCGTGACCGAGCTGTGTATACACGCAAGTTAGATGTTACAAAGGTGCGTATGTGTATACACACGCTTTCATGCAAGGAAAAGCACGTATATGTTGGAGAACTTACTTTTGGTCCGTGGTAGTTAGTACTTGGTATTTGAACCTATGATTTTGGACCATAGTATCTCGTCAGATGTGTTGATCCCAAGTACTGGGTCCATGGTATTGGTTTGTTATGGTTTTGGACCATGGTATTGAGCAAGGCCTAAGATTATAAAAGGAGAAGAATATCATTAGGCAAGTGCAATGAAAAAAGTCTTGAATATATTGATGAAGGATGAGATCCAGTATGCAGGTTATGGGTTTATGATGCATTGCTTGATCTGAGCTGAGGAGGGATCTCACCAGTTGATGGAGAACAAGATCTAAGGATAGATCGAGATCAAATGGTTTGAAATGAACTATCTCTATATGGTTGATTATGTTTATTCTAGATCGGTATACTGACGCATGTAATGATCTGAACTGGGTATAACTTAAGTTTGAAATCGCTGCAAGTCATGATTGAATATTTATAGATATGTACACGGGTTGGATTTGGTGAAAGCGCATATGTACGCGGGTTTGGTTCATTGTAGTAGCGTATACCATTTGAGCTATGAAGTTACAGGTGGTTCTGGTTGTTGATGAGTTCTGATGACAGTTTAATGGTGTCAGTATTCTGCATATCCTGTTTGGTTGATTGTGTTTAGCTTCAGTATTGATGGATGAGAACTAATATTGGATCAGGATCATAATGACTCATATTTATGTGATCTCATGGACTAGATCTGGGTGCTAACACACATATTATCCTTGTATATGTAATAATCTGGATATGTCTGAAGTCAGGAAGTGCATCAAGTTATAAGTAAGAAATTGATGACTTATACGCTGGTTCACTTTGGTGAAGTTGCGTATACACGCTGGTTCAGCACTTCCAAGTAGCGTATGCACTCTGATGCATGATTTTGATGATACAGTTGGTTCTGAATATTGTTGTAGAGTTCAGTGTTCTGCTCTATGTTCTGGTGACTGTGTTGTTGATAGGGTTTCCGTGTTTTAGTGATTCAGAAATTGGTGATCCTAGTATTGATCGTTTTGTGCTTCAATGATATTTATGGGTCCAATATGAAAATTTGATGAAATGTGGCCTTCAGATTATAGTGTTGTGCTTTAGGAGTATCCAGTCTGAAAATGTATGAAATGTGGTCCCTGGAGGATGAAAGGAGATTGTAGGCCGGCGCCTACGTACTAGTACATCAGCTAGTACAAGAGCAAAGGGGGTAGTAGCTCCCTTCTAGTAGCAGCTAGAGAACAAGTGAAGATTGGAGCATTTAGTAGGCAGGCACCTACGTACTAGTAAATGGATTAGCTAGTACAAGAGCTAAGGGGGTTGTAGCTCCCATCCAGGAGAGTCTGGAGAACGATAGAAGGTTGTATCCTTCTGCAGGTAGAAGCCTGCGTACTGGTATAAGACTGCACCAGTATAGAACTATTGTAAAATGAAGTTTCTTATTAAAAGAAGATAGAGACGACTTGCAAGAGGTAGTTATCACCCACATTGGGTTTCCACCTTATATCATGGTGTTCATGTGTGCTTCTTGTGTGATAATATGTTCTGTTTTACTGCACCTACTTACTATTCATATGGTTAATGAAGTTCTGATGCACTAACTAAAGATCAAATTTTAATGGATTAACTGAATCATAAGTATTCTGGATATACGCTAGTTTCATTAGACACAGTTGCGTATACACGCGGGTTCCATTAACTGAAGTAGCATATATGTATCTATGCATGGAAATGAAAAAGTTTTATTGATTTGATAATACTGATTCACCCCCCCCCCCCTCTCAATATTATTTCCAACAAAGACTCAAATATGAAAGATCTAAAGATATGTTGACATATATGCTTGATTGATTTACTTGTTGCAAATGTGTATATAGCTAATAATGATGAATCTGTGATTTAATGATGTTGTGATGTAAATGAACTATTCATAAGTTTATAGTTTTGACACTAAAGGTTGTGGAGTGTGAAGTCATGTTTGTAGTGAAAATATTTAAGATCATTCAACTAGTGAATCAGATAGTTGTGATGAAGATGACTTAATGAAAGCACTGAAAGAAACTGATAACCCCAGGAATGCAAACAAATATTAGGAAACAAAAGAAGTAGTATGATTAAGGAAATAAACATGTTAAAAATGCAATTGGAAGCAACCAATAGAAGAACAAAGATCTTAGCAAAATAACTTCAAGAAAAGGAAATGCATTGTGAAAAATTAGAATATGAAGTTGTGACTCTAAGGGAATATTTTGAGAAAATCAACAAATGGAAAAAAACACTTGAATCTCTATAGAATATTATAAATGAACAACACTCTCCTCTAGTCAAGACAGGAATTGGATACAATCACATGGCTTGAGATACACATTGTGATGAAAAAAACCAACATAATATTGTTTGAAAGAAAACTGAATCAAGTTAGACACCTGAAAGGAAATCTCCCATATCAAAGTCAAGACCAATCCCTAGGCATAAATGATGGTTTCATGGATATTGTTTTTCATGTAACTCATTTGGGCACAAGGTCATTGATTTCAGGTCAAGAATTTGGAATGGAAGCAGAAGATGGGATAAGTTCCAACAAATGATTAAAAATTGCAAGCAGATTTGGAGGAAGAAGGAAAATCATTTAGATTTGTAGGGTAGATTGTCCCTACTGTAGTTCATTGCTCTTAAATATTAGTTTTAACAGTGACTGCAGAAGTGAATATGAGGTACATAACCTCATGAAGAGAAGGTGATGATTATCAGGTCCACAAATAAGTGGTGTATGATCTCAAGGGGAGTTATGCATGTATCCCTATTTTGATTTGATAATATTTATGGTATTGACATTTCATTTGATGAAGCAAAAGTGAGAAGGAACATACATGATAGGTTCAAGGGAAGTTGTGGCTATAAAGAATCAACAATTTATTTTTTGTATGTGGATCTTAAAGAATCAACAATTTTTGTTTGTTTGTTAAATCTTGAAGATATGTATGCTATGATCACTAAAGATATCAGTTAATGATGTTGTTGATAAGATTTGTGATGTGTGAAGGTTCTCTTTGTTTTGAACATATGTTATTGATGCATGTTCATGCTGTCTATGGTGTTTGATATTGATACTTGCGGATTGTGGCACTTCCTATTTATGGAGAGAGTGGGCTAACCTTGATGACATGAGGTCAAGTGGAAGTGTAGCTGACATAACTTTATGGTAATATCTTATGGTTCTACTATAGTTGATTAATGATGTTTTGAATTATTGCACATTTGGTCATGTGTTGATCATGTTGGAGAGATTGATGCTACACTTTCATATCTTACATTAGTTCTTGATGATGAGGATGTTCATGCTACTGTCATTATGACATTTATGTTGCTACTACCAGATGATTATGTTGCAGATTCTTATATGGTGCATGATAGTTACTGATGAATATTGTGGTATTGCTACCTCATTGTCGAGGTTTCTAATTTTGGTTATAAGTGTCCTATCTATCTATTGATGTAATGGTCATGAAAAGACCCATGTTGTAATTGTAAATTTCAGCAATGTATGGGCTATTGGGATCAAGTAATGTCTTGTATGTAATCCCATTATGTTGGAACATTGATGTAAAATGTGTAAACCCCATATGTTGGGTGACTGATGTAATCATCAGAGAATAGAGTCATAGGGAAGGTCATATTTTGTTGAGTCATAAAGTCTTGAAATTTTATTGTAGGTATTTAATAAGATCCAACATATGCTCAGGGGGAGCATGGTCAATATGCAACCTTCATAATTCATATTTAGCAGGTTAGATCTACAACAATAAGCACTACAAGGGAATTTCTTTATTTAGCCTAGTTTGTCCCTTTTCCATTGATGTCAAAGGGGGAGAGAAGCTTGGTGTATGGAGAAAGGTGTTTGGAGAGAAGATTTGGTATTTGTAGGTGTGTTTTTAGGTTCTAACCAAACACCAAAGTGGTTTCCATCAAGTACAAAGGGGTAGATTGTTGACATTATGACTAATGTGTTTTCCTTGATGGAAACCTTCTCGATAAAGATGTACTTGATATCAACATTGATGATTATGGAACTAATGCAGATTGGTACAGATGATACCGAGGACATGGATAAAGAAATGAAAGTTTAGTGGCAGATGGATGACAAATGTGAAGCTTGAGAAAGTACACGTGGGTCCTATGAAGAAGGGTCACATACATACGTAGGTATTGTAAGTAAAAGTTGTGTACAAAATCCAAACCATGGTAATCTAGATACCAGGGGTCATTACCATGGTATTGTCCTATAGTAATGGTTGCGACAACGTTTATTTGATCCCGTAAAAGAATACCAAAAAAATTACCAAAGGAGTTACCTAAGGTATTAGCCAAGGCTAAAACTATATAAGGTGATGGAGATCAAGGTGTTATGTGTGAAAATAATGTGTTATTCAGATGTGATTTGATCTAGAATAGATGTGAACTAGAGAGAAATAAGAAGACTCAGATATGAAGATATGTTGACATATATGCTTGATTAATTTACTTGTTGCAAATGTCTAAATAACTAACAATGATGAATCTGTGATTTAGTGATGTTGTGATCTAAGTGAATTATTCAAAATTCTGTAGTTTTGACAATGAAGGTTGCAGTGTGTGAAGTCATGTTTGTAGTGAAAAGATTTAATATTTATACACATGTTTGCTTCTGGTTAGCCACGTACATACATGGATGTGGTTCAGTATGATTGTGTATAAATCCTACAATAATTTATTCAGTGTATATACGGAGGTGTTATGTATGGTAGTTGTGTACATATGTTGATATGTTTCATTGATATCGTGTATATGTTCTAGGGTTTGCAGTGCAGATTGATGATAAAATTTGATTAGTTCTGATACTTTTGTTCTTTTCTGTCAATGATGTCTCTATCTTGATGATCTACATCTGACATTATTGATTGGGTTGAATATGGAATGGAATATTGATTTGTAATGATACTACAATATGGTGATCTATGATTGGTGTAGTGATCTATGATTGGTGCAGTGATCTGTGATAGGTGCAGTGATCTACGATTAGTTCAATGATATATGTATGATTCAGTGATTGATTAAATATTACAATAATTCATGATTCAGTGTTCAGTAATATGAGATCTGTATGCAAGTGTTACATAGAGGAAACCCATATATACATAGGTTTTATTCAAAATAGTAGCATATACATTTTGATGTATTTCTGATCAAGGTTTGCAGTGACAAAACCTTGTTTCTATGATGATGAAAAATGTATGGTTTGGTATATTGATGAGTGGTTGTGCATTAACATGATCTGATTATGGTGATTCAGTATTGATTCAATGTTCTTTGATTTAGTATGATAACTTGATTTTTTCAGAGAGTGGATGGTTTGATTTAGTATTTGGTTTTAGAGATGTTACTTGGTATTGGGCTTATTATTGGGTGTGGGTCCAGTTTGAAAATATGATGAAAGGTGACCTACATGGTTTGACGATTGTTTGAGTCAAGTGGATCTAGTATGAGATATTATGGAATGTGGTCCAAAAAGGGTGTTGAGGGTTGGAGCCTTCAGTAAGTGAGTCAGAGCTTCCTTCCAATGGTAGCTAGTAAATTTTTTCAGGGGGTAGGTGATTCCTTCCTGTAGGAGCCGGTAAACCAAATCAGGGGTTGTAGCTCCCTTCTAGTGGGAGTTGGAGAACAAGTGGAGGTTTTAGCCTCCTACAAGTGGGTTCCTGAGTGCTATTAAGAGTCTACGATAGTACACGATGTAATGAATTTTTCTTAATAATAAGAGAATAATACAAAGATGATAATGATGATGGTTTTATACCACATTAGGTTTCCACCAAAAAATCCTAGTGTTTTATGTGTGTTTCTTATGTGTTGTGATTTATCTGCTATTTACTGCATGCTGAATGGTTAATGGTTAATAATTCAATTATTAAGTTAAATCACTAATGAAATATATGAAAAATTAATTAAAGTGGATATACGTTGTTTGAATTCACTGAACTCTCATACATACACTGATTTCTTAAAGAAAAATAATGTAAAAAATTCAAAGTATGAAGTGAAAAGTTAAAGTGAGTTAAAAACACTGATTCACCCCTCCCCCTCTCAGTATTTTTCCTAACAGAGATGATTGGAGGTATAGTATGAAAGGAATTGGTACTGTCACCTTTAAGAGGGAGTCAGGCTCCCATCTTCATCTGAAAGGAGTCATGTATGTACCTGGGATAAAGCAGAATTTGATTTTGTAGCTATATTGGAGGATAAAGGTTATGATATTTCTGAAGCATGTAGCCATGGGCCAAGTGAAACAGAATGGAATTAGAGAGAAAAATATCTACAAACTTGAAGTGGATGCTTGCATTTCACTAAGTAGCATGGCAGAATATGTACAAAGTCGAGATGTTGGAGAACTATAATACAAGTGCATGGGACACTTACACCATGAGGCCTTAAAAATGATGCAACAAATTACAACTGGACTCCCAAAATTTACCCTTGACCAACGTGACGTATGCAAGGGATGCAAACTGGGGAAATATGTCAAATCCACCTTTGAGGGCCAAGATAGAAGAGTTGGAGAAATCTTGGAGTGAGTCCAATCTGATGTATGTGGTTTTTTTTGACAACCTCTACAACAAAACACAAGTATTATGTGATATTTGTTGATGAATTTTCTCAAAAATGTTGGATCTTCTTCATGAGGAAAAAGATGTAGTTTTTTTCCAAATTTGTTGAATTCCAACCATTGGTAGAAAAGGAGGTTGGTCAGAAATTGAAAGCCTTGAGAAGTGATAATGGAGGAGAATTTGTATCTAACACCTTCATGAAATTTTGTGCCAAAGAAGGTATTAGAAGAGAACTGATAACACCTCATAAGCCAAAACAAAATGGGGTGGCTGAAAGGAAAAACAAAAGAATAGTGGGAGAAAAAAGAGCCATGTTGCATGATCAAGGGAATCCATTACATCTATGGGAAAAAGCATGCAACACCATAGTTTATTTATAAAATAATATCCCTCACAGAATACTTGGCATGATCACAACTGAAGAAAATTTCCCTGGGAGAAAGCAAGATATATCTCATTTTTGAATTTTTGGAGCTACTATGTATTGCCATGTCTCCAAGGATAGCAAGAATAAATTTGAGCCTAAAACTAATATGGGAGTCTTTGTAGGATACATAAAGAAACCTCATAACTATTGCATGTAATTATCCTCACTTGGGATGACAATGGTGAGGCGAGATGTCAGGTCTAATTAGGAGAAGGCTATGAGATGCTCTCTAGAGTGAGAACTAAGTATTCCACCAGAGGAGTAGCTTCTAGCTCTAAAGGAGGAGCCAAAAACCGAGCTTTAGGATGTTTTGGAGCAACCACATATGGAGGAGCAGAGAGGAGGCTGAGTGGAGAGACCAACTCAACCAAAATCTTCCAGAGAGGGGAGGAAGAGAACCAGATAATATGACATGTTAGTGCAAGATTCTAGGGAGCATGTGGGATCTCCTACATCCTTGTTCAAGTAGATGAGGTCACTAGATATGTATACTAGTTACACAAAACTCATGAAAAAGCTCATTGCTTATGAACCTTCTTCATTTGAGGAAGAAGTTGCTCAACAAGTGTGGGTTGATTCCATGGTGGAGGAGTATGAATCCATCATGAATAAACATGTATGGGAAAGGTGTCAAGACCAGGGAACAAGTCAGTGTTTAGTTCCAAATGGATTTACAAAGTGAAGCATGCAACTGATGGGAGCATTAAGAAGTACGAGGATAGATTTGTGGCCAAAGGCTTCTCATAAGTACAGGGAGTTACTTATGAGGAAATTTTTTCCACTATGGAAAAATATTTCTCAATTGGAACTATGCTATCATTACCTACCCAGATGAGGTGGGAGATCAACTGGATGGATGTTAAGAATGCTTTCCTTAATCGGGTAGTTGAGGAAGAGATTTACATAGAGCACCCTGAGGGGTTTGAGACATATGTCAGGAGACACATGTGTTTAAACTTAGAAGAGCCATTTATGGTCTCAAACAAGTTCCCTGAGCATGGTACACATATCTTAGTGGATTGGGGTTCACCAAAAGTGAATTGGATTCTAATCTCTATCACATTGTGGTAGATGGAAAGTTGCTTATCTTCGTATTGTATGTTGACGACTTGATACTTACAGGGGATGAGAAGTTGATCCACTCTTGCAAGGAGGACCTTTTAAGAAAATTCAAGATGAAGGAGATGGGCTTGATGCATTACTTCCTTGGGTTGTAAGTATGTTAGGGAGATGGAGAGATGTTTGTGAGTCAGGGGAAGTATTCCTCTGAAATAATTCAGAGATTTCATATGTAGGACTACAAGCCTATGGACACACCTTTAGCTGAAAACTAGAGGAAGAAGCATGGTTCTTCAGGAGAGGCAGTAGATGCTACCATCTATAGACAACTTGTAAGATCCTTGATGTATCTGGTGATCACAAGGCCCAACATATGCTATGCAATTAATCATTTGAGTGAATCCATGATGAAGCCTACCAAGCTGTATTGGAAGGAAGAAAAGCACATGTTAATATGCCTTACAATCACAATCAAGTATGGGTTATGGTATAGGAGGATAGAGGGAGTGAAGCTTCAAGGCTTCATTAATGAAGATTTGGTAGGGAGTCCATCAAACAGGAAAAGTAGTTAAGGTGTTATCTTCAGTGTTGGGTCTGTAGCTATTTCCTAATATAGTAGGAAAAAAATATCCGTGGCACTTAGCTCAACAAAGGTCAAGTATATGTCTGCAAGTCAAGCAAAATACGAGGCCATATGGATGAGGAAAATTCTTGTGGGTATTTTCAGTAAAGATATGGATCCAATAGTGATTTATTGTGATAACCAGAGTTGCATCAAGCTTGTTGAGAATCCAATATTTCATGCTCCAAGCACATTGATATCAGGTACCATCATGTGAGAGATTGTGTGCAGAGGATAATCATGATGTTTCAGTACATTGCCATCGAGGAGTAGGATGCATATATTTTGACAAAGGCATTGTCAAGAGGAAAATTCGAGTTCCACAAGTGGAGGATAGGGTTGGTACAAAATCTGTTTCTTGCTAAGAGGGAGTGTGAGAAATTGTTGCAAGAAAAGATCAATTTGACTTGTGGCTTAGTCAAATTGAGTAATTCGATTTTCCACATCAACATGATCACTTGAATTGCAGTTAACTTGAGTGACATGGCCTTGTCACTTAGTTCGATCAAAAAATTTGAGTTGTCGGGCTTGGAGTAGAGTTGTGCATGTTGTGATTGTAAAATTTAGTAATCTAGTTCAGTTACTTTAAGTTGAACTCAGTTAACTGAGCTCTAGTCATTAATAGAGTTAGTTGAAGGTCAGTTGAGTAGTAGAACTGTTGTTAACTCACTGATTTCTCAATTAAAGTAGTAAATCAACTAAACATAGACTAGATATGCATGGAATTTGAATTTCCTAGCTAGAGTGGAATAAAAGGCACACTGTAATCAACAATTGTATACTAGTTGAGTGTATAGGATTGGCAGTTAAGCAGGCGATCAATTCCTTGGGATTTTCACAAGGAAATATGGAATTCCCCTATTATGTAGGATCTTAATTTCTCCTAAATTGCATAAGGAAATACGATGAAGTTGGAGGCTTGAACTAGCTAAGTGTTGGCCAGAGAAACATAGTCAACAAGAGAACATGTTTATAATGCAAGGTGTGCTTCAGAGTTGAAGCAAGACATTGTGATAGTTTCTCATTCTCATCTGATTAATGAAAAACAACAGAGGGTTTTTCCTAGTTGGATTCACCTATAAAATCATTGTGTTCCTTGTGTTTTAATGGTTTCATACCATTGCATGTGTTTCTATATTGTGATTTTCTATTCTGCAATTTGTAGAAGAAATTTGTATCTCTTGATTTTAGTTCAATTTCATTAGTAGTAACAAATTTAGTTCCATTTCTACAAGTCCAATTGATGTTAAAAGAGATTTTCCTAAGGGATAAGAAAGATTTTTATAGAACCTTTGCTAGAAAAATGCAAGTGTTACAAAAGGCACCTTGGGAAAAGATTAGTAGCAAAGACGTAGAGACTAGCAAAAATATTCACCCAATCTTCTATTTTGTCTCACGTGAGAGATTTTTAGATGTGAGACCAAATCAAATTAAAATAAAAAATATACGATATTTTGACTTCTTTATAATAGAAGGAGTCAAATTAGTTATGTTTTTTTGGGCACATGGTATTGGACCATGGTATTGTAACAAATCCTATTTACAATCTTGTGGTTTTTCCCAATCTAGTGTATTTTGGTAATTTTATCTTAATGTTTTTCTATTTTTAAGTTTATTTTGTCCTCTAGAAAGAATTTTTGTCACTTGCATACTTTTAAGTCAAGGAATGACTACTTTTATAACATAATTAGGGAAATTTTGAGCTCTAAAATGGGTCTCCTAAGGAAAATATAAAATAATATTAAAAATAATAAAGTAAGTGATATAAATTAAATAACAGAGCAATTGAACACATAAAATATTGAAGAAAAACTAACATAGAAAAGCATAAATAAGACAACCACAGATATACGTGGTTCACCCAATTTGGGCTATGTCCATGGAGAAACAACTAATCCTTCTTTTTATATTACCAAGCAAAATGAAGGCATACAACCTACATCAAATCTGTTGTAACTTCATGTTCGCTCTCTCACATTCTCCTTTCTTCTTATTCTCATAGAATAATACAAAATACAATGTCATAATTTAATTCCCTCATATAAACCGAGGGTTTCCTTCATGGGAAAACATCCCCAAACTAACATAACTTCTACAGTCAGATCTTCCGCTTAATGAACAACCCCCCACACCCCCCCATCAGGGATTGGGATCCAACCATGACTAAAACAAAAACATTCGAACAATCAAGAAGATAATCAAGCTCCACACCCAACAATATCCCACTTGGAGTTTGATTATATCAACTCCATCACTGCTTCACTTGCAGGAAAATGCTTCCACTTGGACATGGTTGTTTCTCATTTTCACCATCATACTTGAAGACCAATTGAAACTGAGAAGAAACTCAATTTCTCCTTGGTTACAACCTTTGTTAACATATCTACAAGATCCTGGCTAGTGTGTATATTTTCCTGCTTCAACTATCCATCTTCCAAAATTGACTGTATGAAATTGTACCTAAGTTGTATATGTTTAGTCTTGGAATGAAATTATGAGTTCATTGCAAGTGAATGGCACTATGGATGTCACTATATAATCTTTTAATCTCCTGCTTCTTTCCCAATTCATCTATAAACCTTTGTAACCAAATCATCTCTTTACTAGCCTCTATAACAACAACATACTCTTGTTTCCATTATTGAAAGTGAGGTAATGTTTTGCATTTTTGAAACCCAATATACAATTTTTCGACCTATAGTAAACACATACTGTTGGGTCCCTATAATACTAGTAATTACCCCATTACTATTGTAGTTATACCCCTTATTTATATTGTTGTGCCCCTATTACCCCCATATTGTTATTTCTGTGCCCCATAGAATCCCTCTATTGCTATTTTTGTGGCTTTATATTATTATTGTTAGGTCGGCTGGATTATATTATGACTCCTTAGACTCCTATATATAGAAAGGAGGTTTTGTCATTTGCATCATCAAAGAATTGTTCATTTATGTAATGTAAAGGAGGTTGCCCCCTCGAAGAGGCTGAATTCTAAGGCGTTGATCTCTCTTTTCTATCTTTTCTTGAGCTGGTTTCATAACATTTGGTATCATAGCTTTGGATTCTAGGGTTTCGCTACTCCAAATAGGTCATCGTGGAATTTTCGCTATAACTTTTTTTCTATGACGTTTCAGAAGTCGCAAAAACAACCCATTTGAGAAGAAATCATGCTGAACCTTGGGTCCGAATTTCAGAGCTTTTCGCATGATATTTTCGGAGATATGATCTGAGGAATTTGGTCTTTTTGCAGACTCCTGAATTACACTCAAAACAGGTGACCTGGGGAAAATCGTCATAACTTTCTTTCTGAGCATCGGATTGAAATTTCGTAAGAAGGTACAGAAAGAGGACGGACTTTAGTTTTCTGTTATATATTTTTCAGAGTCAAAGGTTGAAACAGTGACACGTGGCACTTCATACAAGTTCGCTCTACTGAACTAGTCTATAATCAGGTCACTGTGGGAGATTGTGCATAACTCTTTCTTGGAGAATCCAATTTGGATCAGACTAGTGGCATTGGAAAGAGGACATAGAAGGCTACTACAGGTCACAATTTCAGAACTGGATGATTCGAAATTACAGAGATACATCAGATTCAATATCAGGCTTCTACAAAGTAAAAAAAAGGTGTGTAGTTTTTTTTTTTAATTTTTGCATAAGCTTGGTTTGAAGGAATTCAAAGGGCATAGTAAAGCATTATTATCGGTAACTGATGCCCCGAGGAAAGAAAATGCAAACACCTAGTAAGGAACCTGAAAGCTCTAGCATGACTCATGAAGAAGAGGAAGAAATGCTACATGATATATCAAAATTACAAGAACAAGTGCAACAAATGTCACGCTCACAAAAGCTAACAGATGCTAAGATAAATGGCGTGGAATCTAAGATAAAGGGAATGGAAGCTCAGGTGAATGGCATGGATGCTAAAATTGATGGCATGGATGATAAGATGGAAGAATTGAAGATAAATATGAATAAGTTGCTACAAGAAATGGTCACTAAGGGTAAAAGGTAGTAAAGGAAACTCATGATGAGAACAAAAGAAATGTTAATCATGATTCCATAGACTCTAATGTTGGATCGAAGACTCACCATGTTCCAAAAATCGATATGAGGAAGTTTGATGGCAAGGATCCCGCCACATGGATATTACAGATGGAGCAATTCTTCGATCTCAATAATGTGCAAAACACACAAAAGGTACGTATGGCAACTTTATATTTGGAACCAAATCAGTTTGTATGGTATCAATGGCTTTGTTCTCGTAAAAATTTATCACTTGGGCAATTTTTACGGAAGAATTGATAGCACATTATGAGGATACAAAAAGCAACACTTTTTTTAGCCAATTGATAAGTCTCAAACAAAAGGGTTCAATAATGGAGCACATTGAGGAGTTCCAAAAATTGAACATAAGGGTAAAAGATATTCCAGAGGAGCATAGGATTGATGTGTTCATAGGGTCTTTAAAGGATAATATCCAACATGATGTGCGCCTTTGGGAACCTGATTCATTAGAGAAGGCATTCAGGTTAGCAAGAAAAATGGAAAGCAAAATTATGGCAACTAGGAAGCATACCATTCACAACTATAAAGACGGAAGTGTTGTTGCCCATAGTCTTCCACAACCTACAAGGTTGACACCACAACAATTGGAAGAAAAAAGAGCAAAAGGGCTTTGTTACAATTGTGATAGCAAATACACAAAGGTCATAAGTGTGCTGAGAAGAAATTATTCTACATAGATTGTGAAGAGGAAGAAGAAAAGGAGCAAGAAAGGTCAAAAGAAGAGGATATATTCCAGGAACAAAGCCTAGATGAAGAACAAATAAATCCGACCATATCTTGTAATGCATTGGCGGGAATTACCACTCCTCAAACCATCAAGATAGAAGGACAAATCAAGAAGAAAAAGGTAATAGTGTTGATTGATTCAGGAAGCACCCACAATTTTATTCATTGTAGGGTAGCAAAAGAATTGAATTGCTTCCTATATCCAGCACCAGAGTGTCAAGTGATGATTGCAAATGGAGGAACAATAAATTGTTCTGGAAAGTGCCATAATATCAAGCTATCCATGGGAGAATATGTATTGACTAGCCCAATGCTTTCCATTCCAATGGGAGGTGCTGATGTTGTACTAGGAGTCCAATGGCTACAATCCTTGGGTACAATAGCTTTTAATTTTCAAGAACTTTTCATGAAATTTTCTGTGGAAGGAAAGGAAGTTGAATTAAGGGGTATTGCAGGGAAACCAGGAAAGATAATCAGCTCTAATGGCATGACAAAGCTTCTAAAAAAGGAGCAAAGAGGTGTAATTGCACAATTATGTTCGCTAGATGTTTCCACATTGGAATCATCTATTTCTCCAGATCTCCAAAAAGTCCTGGACAATCATTCCAAGGTATTTGAGACTCCCAAAGGTCTCCCACCTATGCGTGATCATGATCATGCTATTCATCTGATTCCAGGAAGTGTTCCTCCAAACATCAGGCCGTACAGATATCCATATGTCCAAAAAAGTGAAATTGAACGTATGGTTGCAGAAATGCTAGAGGCTGGTATAATTCAACCGAGTCAAAGTTCTTTCTCAGCTCCAGTAGTATTGGTGCACAAGAAGGATGGATCATGGCGCATGTGTCCAGATTATAGGGAGCTCAACAAGCTCACTATTAAAGATAAGTTCCCCATTCCTGTCATTGATGAATTACTGGATGAATTGCATGGATCAATTTACTTCACCAAGTTGGATCTTCGTTCGGGATATCATCAAATCAGAATGAAGATTGAAGACATTCCGAAAACGGCATTTAGAACTCATGAGGGTCATTATGAATTTTTGGTCATGCCTTTTGGCCTTACCAATGCACCTTCAACATTTCAAGGTTTGATGAATTCAATTTTCAAACCATTCCTTAGAAAATTTGTGTTAGTATTTTTTGATGATATACTAATCTACAGCAAGTCTTGGAAGGATCATGTTGAACATGTTGACAAGGTGCTACAACTATTGGAGGAGAAACAATTATATGCAAAAAGATCCAAATGTTTCTTTGGAGTCCAGGAGGTGGAATATTTGGGTCATATTGTATCTCATGAAGGAGTTAAGGTAGACCCTAGCAAAATTAAAGCCATTAAGGAATGGAAAATCCCCACATCCATAAAGCATCTGCGAGGATTTCTTGGGTTGACAGGGTATTATCGCAAGTTTGTTAAGAATTATGGGAGAATAGCAGCACCTCTAACAACATTATTGAAGAAAGATTCATTTTCATGGACTCCGGAAGCAACAAAGGCCTTTGAACATCTTAAAGAGGCAATGTGCCAAGCACCGGTCTTAGCTACACCGGACTTCACAAAAACCTTTATTGTGGAATGTGATGCTTCAGGAAATGGAATTGGTGCTGTTCTAATGCAAGATGAAAGACCCATTGCTTTTGAAAGTCGTCCAATCAAGGGAAAGTTTTTAAGCAAAGCTATTTATGAGAAGGAAATGTTGGCAATACTCCATGCACTTAAGAAATGGCGACCCTACCTAATGGGAAGACACTTCAAGGTAAAAACGGATCATGATAGCCTTAAATACTTTTTAGAACAAAGATTATCCTCTGAAGAGCAACAAAAGTGGGTCACAAAGATGTTGGGTTATGACTTTGAAATCATCTACAAAAAAGGGAAGCAAAATGTGGTGGCAGATGCACTCTCAAGAAAGGATGAGGATGTGGAAGCATTGTTGTGTGCCATTTCTATTATCCAACCAGATTGGATAAACGAAGCAAAGGAGGAATGGAAGAATGACGAAGAAGTGTGGGCACTTATTCGAAAGCTACAACAAGATTCCAGTACTTCTGATACATTTAGCTGGAAAAATGATTCGTTATGGTACAAAGATCGCTTATACCTCTGTAAGAATTCCCAGCTAAAACAAAAGATTCTTATGGAATTGCACACTTCTCCCTTAGGAGGGCACTCAGGATTTTTAAAAACTTACCACAGGGTTAAGAAGGAATTTTTTTGGGATGGCCTTAAATCAGATATTCAAAAGTTTGTGGCGGAATGTTTGGTTTGCCAACAAAATAAAGTTGAAACAATTAAGACACCGGGTCTATTACAACCTTTATCCATTCCAAGCCAACGTTGGGAGGAGGTTTCAATGGATTTTATCACAGGTTTACCCAAGTCTGAGGGAAAGAGTGTCATCATGGTGGTAGTTGACAGACTTACCAAGTATGCACACTTTTGTGCATTATCACATCCATTTAAAGCCAGTACAGTTTCTACTGCATTTATGGAAACAGTTCAAAAGCTACATGGAAACCCAAAGATTATTGTAAGTGACAGAGATCCCATTTTCACTGGAAATTTTTGGACAGAATTATTTTCTTGTCTTGGTACTCAGTTAGCTCATAGCTCATCTTATCATCCTCAATCTGATGGGCAAACTGAGATAGTAAACAAATGTTTGGAAGGATATCTTCGTTGCTTTGTATCTGATAAACAGACACAATGGGTCAAATGGTTGCCTCTGGCTGAATGGTGGTATAACACTTCCTTCCATACAGCAACAAAAATGACCCCATTTATGGCACTTTATGGGTATCAACCACCATCAATCACATCATATTTAAGAGAAAATTCTAAGGTTCAGGCAGTGGAACATCACATCGAACATCAACAACAAGTCCTCCAACTCTTAAAGGATAACCTCGTGTTGGCACAAAATAGAATGAAACAACAGGCAGATCAACATCGCAGTGAAAGAAGTTTTGATGTAGGTGATTGGGTATTCCTACGGCTACAACCATATAAGCAAATGTCCCTAAAGCAAGCTAAGAAGGATAATAAATTATCACCAAAGTATTATGGTCCGTACAAGGTGTTGGAAAAGATTGGTACTATGGCATACAAATTGGAGCTTCCTGCAGCTTCTCGATTGCACCCAGTTTTCCATGTTTCATGTTTAAAGAAGGTTATAGGCGACAAGCTCCCAGTTCAAACAATATTGCCAGAACTTGACGAGGAAGGAAAAATTATATTGGAACCGGAAGCAGTCACAGAAACAAGAACTCGACAGCTACGAAATCGATCAATTTCAGAGTATCTTATCAAGTGGAAGAACTTATCCGCTGAAGATTCCACATGGGAGGATGAGAATTTTATGCAGAAGTATCCAGAACTGCTCAAGCGTTGAGGACAACACTTTTTTGAAGGAGAGGGGCATGTTGGGTCCCTATAATACTAGTGATTACCCCATTACTATTGTAGTTATACCCCTTATTTATATTGTTGTGCCCCTATTACCCCGATATTGTTATTTCTGTGCCCCATAGAATCCCTCTATTGTTATTTTTGTGGCTTTATATTATTATTGTTAGGTCGGCTGGATTATATTGTGACTCCTTAGACTCCTATATATAGAAAGGAGGTTTTGTCATTTGTATCATCAAAGAATTGTTCATTTATGTAATGTAAAGGAGGTTGCCCCCTCGAAGAGGCTGAATTCTAAGGCGTTGATCTCTCTTTTCTATCTTTTCTTGAGCTGGTTTCATAACACATACCTTGTGGTGCTCGTCCTGCTATCTCTGCCACCTACCATATCTACATTGAAATATCGTTGTAGAATAGTGTTTGTACTTCCAAAACATAATTCTTTATTAGTGGTACCTCTTAAATACTTGAGAATCCATTTCACTGTCATCCAATTCTCTTATCCTAGATTGTTCATATACTTTTTCACTACTCCCATTGCATGTAGCATCAGGCCTTGTACACACCATTGTATACATTAAGCCTCCAACTGCTGATTTGTATGTAACTTTATACATATAATCCATCTCTTCCTAGGTCTTGTGACAAATTTCCTTAGTTTGAAATGACTAGCCAAAGGTGTACTAACTCATTTTGCATTCTGCATATGAAATCTTGCCAACAAATTTTCTATGTTCTCACTTGAGACAATGTTAATTTGTGATTTTTCTTGTCTCTATTTATTCTCATATGAAGGATTTGCTTTGCAACAGCCAAATCCTTCATTGAAAATGAATTATCCAATTTTCCTTTGAGAACATTTATTTCTTGCTTGTTAGACCCTATAACAAGAATTTCATCTACATATAATAGAAATATAATATAGCTACCATCATTTTTTTCTTATGATAATCACAATGGTAAGAGTGACATCTAATATAACCTTGTTCAGAGATAAACTTGTGATACCACTGCCTTTGAACCTATTTTAAGCTATACAGGCTATTATTCAACATTCTCACTAATTTATCCTTCCCTTTGACCTTATACCCTTGTGGCTGCTACATATAGATCTCTTCATTCAAATCCCCATGGAGAAATGTTGTCTTTGCATTTAACTATTCAAGATGCAAATATTTTGTTTCCACTAGAATTAAAATAATTCTGATTGAAGTCATTTTAACAAGAGGAGAAAATATTTCATCAAAGTCTATACCATTCTTTTGTGAAAACCCCTTCACCACAAGTCTAGCCTCATGCATTTGTTTTCCTCCATCTTCTTCTATCAACTTGTAGACCCATATATTCTGCAATGTTGTTTTACTTGTACAAAATGTGACTAACTCTAAAGTCTGGTTATGTACAAAGGGTTCCATCTATTGTTTCATGAGATGCTCCCACTTCTTCCTAGTTTCTACTTGCACTTCTTCTTCATATCCTTTTGGTTCACCAAAATCAGTAAACAATGCATAATATAATGAAGGAGAATATCATTTAGGGGGTCTACTTAACTTGGTATATATTATAACAACACTAGGAAGAGTTTGAGGTGTCTACTGTTATTGTTGGTGTTGTTGTTCTTGCCATTGTTGATAATTATGATTTCCCGACACCTTTGAATTTACTTTTTATATGATATCATCAAGCACTATGTATTCTATGTTTTATTTTTCATGTTTCTTTCCCTACAATTGATCCTTTTACAAGACCCTTTCATTGAATACCACATCTCTACTCCTGATGATTTTATGGTTTTCATAATCATATAAGCAATAACCAAAATCATTAACACCATATCCAATGAAAGTAAAATTCTTTTATTTTTCCTCAACATTTGTTTTGTTTTCTCTATTAGTGTGGACAAATGTTTCACAACCAAAAGTCTTTAGAAATGATTAGTGCACCTTCTTACTTATCCATGCCTCCTTTGGAATACCACCATCCAAGGAAATTGAAGGCCCTCTAATTATGATGTAAACAACAATATCTACAACATTTCCCAAAATTGTAAGGGCAATCCTACATGGAATCTCATGCTCCATGCCTATCTTGTTCATCTTTTGTGACACAACATTTCTTGTGGTGTTCTTGGAACAATCTTCTCTCTACGAATTACATAATATGAAAATTAATTATCAAACTCCTTGCTGCAGTATTAACCTACATTATTTGATCTTAGACACTTCAAATTATTTCTTTGTATCATTCTCAACCAAAGCTTTCCATTTCTTAAAAGTATCAAAGACATCATATTTATTTTGAATACAACAAACCTAGGTTTTCCTATTTGCACCATCAATAAAAGTAACATAATAGTGAGAGCCATCAAGAGACTCATACCCGAGTAGGTCCCCATACATCTATATACACAAGCTCTAATTTTTCACTCTTCTTTTCTTTCCCAACGCTAAGAAATCTCACAATTTTTTTTTCCATAAATAAAAATTCTCGCAGGAATCCAAATCAACATGCTTCAAACCTAGCAACAAATTTCTTAGGTGAAGAATATGCATCCCATTCTCACTCATGTGCCTAAGCCTATGATGCCACAATGTTGTATCTTTTCTTGTGGAGGTTAAAGAATTAGCATAATTAGAAATATCATTACATAAATACAATGTACCAACCTTTTCTCCTTTTTCTATTACTAGGGCTCCTTTAGTGATCGTCTTAGTTTTTTCTATAAATGTAGTTACACAACCTTCACCTCCCAACTGCCCTGTTGAAATTATATTTTTCTTTAGATATGGAACATGCCTTACCTCCTTTAATGGGCAATAGTTTCCATTCCGTTTCTTTATAATTACCTTATCCATTCCAATAATTTTATAGGGTTTATCATCACCCAAACGAACCTATCCAAAATCTCTTTGAACATAGTCATGAAAATGTTTCCTATTAGGTGTGGCATGGAATGAAGCCCATTAATCTACCACCCAGACATTGATAATATTTTCTAATGAAAGAATCAGAGCATCTTGTAACACACCACTTGTTACATTCACTTCTTGATTGTTCTCTTGATGTCCATATCCTTGTTTTCCTTTCCGAGATTTACAATCTTTTTTCAGGTGTCCTTTCTTCTTGAATTTTTAGCACACTATCTCCAACCTAGATTTAGATCTTCCTTTCCTTGACTTAGTGCGATGTCCTGAACTCTTTCCTCCTGAACTCTCTTCTCCTAGTCTATGTAGTTAAATCATTACATGTTGTCTCACCTGAGCTTTTCCATCACATTTCCTCACTAAGGATAACACTAACAACAACATCAAACTTTAGAGTACTATATTCATATTTTGAATTACTAATATCCATGCCTAATGCATTCCAACTTTCTAACAATGAACATAGAAACAATGGAGCCCTAAATTCATCATCAGAATTTACCCCTACAGAACTTAACTGACTTGTAACCACGTTTAATTTATTTAAATGATAAAAAACATATTACCTTCTGAAATCTTCATATTAAACAAGAACTTCATAAAAAATACCTTGTTTGAGGCCAAGGGTTTTTCATATAGGTTGGCCAATGCCTTCATTAGACCCTTTTTTGCAGGGAAAATTTTAACGATGGAAAATTATCTTGAAGTTTAAAAACATTGGCGAATCTCACTAGTCCCTAATATGCAAACTATAAAATATTTATTGATGTATCTATAAAATTATTCAAGTTTACGATGATTTTATATATACTCTCTATATAATGTTGGCATTTTTAAAGGTAAAATAATTTTATGTTGTAAAATTTGGGTGAATCATTTTTATAAAAAATGGAAATTGACGATTTTTTTTTGGAAAAAATCATGGAAAATTAGCCCACCTACGAATATTAGCCCCTAAATTTTTCCATGCTCTGTTGCCATTTCCTTTGAAATGTTGAAGGCCACCGACACTACCAGACACTATTGTATTGTTCCTAGTGCCTTTCTATCAAGAATCTCCCATTCTTCGTCGATCATACTTGTTAGTGTTGGGCCTCGAATATGCCCATTTTTCCATCATACAAAACCACAATTTATAACCTAAATTTCAACACTAGTATACTCATTTCACGTCATAATTCCATCATTTATCACCAAATCACATCCTATGCCGTGTGGTTGATTATCATTAGTTTTATTAGATTTTCTATGATTAAATATGTTTATGCCATGATTTACTAATGACGGTTTCTCTAATATCATACTTTCACAGGGTTCGATCGCCCAGTTTCTTTACAAGCTAATGGAGTACGAAAATGACCAATTTGGGGCTTTGACCCTTTCGTCATGCTTTCGGAGAAACCGAGAGAGGTTATTATAAAAAATAATGTTTTAATACCTTTCCATAACCTGGATTGCACCCAGGTCACTCATGTGGGTCTCTAGAAGGAAATTCACAAATTTGCCCAAATCTGCAATAAGTTTCAAACTGCCAACTTCCACCTCGATTTCCATGCATGTGAAGGTGAATGAAGAAACTATGGCACATGGGTTTTGATCCCAATATAACCAATTTACTAACCCTGAAATAGGTTTCTAAAATTACTTATGGTTTTTGAGATAAGAAGAGGTCTTTGAGGATGATTTGTATAAAAATGAGGTAAAACTCAGATTTGTAAAATATCCAAACAACCAAATTTGGGCATGCTTTCTGAGGAGATGGAGTTGAATAAGAAGATTTCAAGACATGGGATTTTTCAAAAATATGGCCAATTAGGTTCCATATGAACAGTTTACCAAAATACATTATGGTCGAGGAGATCTAGCCAACTCTTCATCACTAATTTGTGTAAAATCACAACAAACCCAGATTTTTGGGATCTCTTCCAAAATTGCAAATTCGTTTGGGAATTCAGTTTAAATGGATTTTGTGTATATATCAGAGCTCAGGGAGGGAGTAAGGGAGTAATGATACTATTGTAATTGTTGTAATGCTCCAGAATTGTTGATTAAGAACTTATGTTATTCCAGACTTTGTATGCCATCATTTTGATTTAATACAAGTTCTAGCACTCGTCCCACTGTGAGTTATTTATGATTGCATTTTAGATTTCATTTCACTGAGTTAGTTCACCTTGCTCCAGGAGTGGCAAGGGCCCACCACCTCTGGAAGCAAGTTCTACAACCAGTATAGATCTTAGGATTAAGTTTGATCATTATTTTGCAGTGTGCATATTTGTTTGAGAGCTATTATTCAGATTTTTGAATTGTCATTTTTATTTTGTACTTAAATCTGTCCTCTGCTTTATAGATTCGAATTGAAAGAAATAGATCTCGCTTCTCAATTGGTTTAGATC
This sequence comes from Pinus tabuliformis, assembly GCA_031772625.1. Classification (NCBI taxonomy): domain Eukaryota; kingdom Viridiplantae; phylum Streptophyta; class Pinopsida; order Pinales; family Pinaceae; genus Pinus; species Pinus tabuliformis. The sequence goes on along the minus strand of CM062808.1, from coordinate 28,792,247 downwards.
AACAAACATTTTGGTGGGTAATAATCCTTAGTGTGTCACTGGTTTCCTTTATGTAATTACATAACACAAAAAAACATTTGTGAAGCATTCTTAATTCGAGAGTATGCAGGGATTGATTATGGTATCTGAGATCTCGAAATAAATTGAGTTTATGCTCTGCTTGTTTTTCCAAAATCTATAACATTACATCTCTGTGAGGAATGCTCAAGAACAACGAAACTGGTTGCAATTAAGTTTGATTGGTTCTTAAATTTAGACTGATTGAGAATTGGGTTGAATTGAATTAGAGTTTAAAGGTTTCTTGAAGTTTGATTATGATAGCAACATGAATTGGTTTTTAAATTAAATATATTAATGTTGTGAGTGTGGAAAATCGAATGAAGTGTGGTTATGTGTAGTTCTTTTTGAGATGCTTGTAAAACGAAGTGTTCATGACCCAGGGTTTAGGTTTAGTAATTAGATTTATTTTGATTGAAACTTTCCTGCTTTCCATAGCATAAGACATTTTAGCTGAACATTGCTTTCTAGAATAGAGTTTGGTATGGTTTTGATTCTATAGTAGATGCATGAGTTTAATATAAGACTGATTTGGTTTCTCTCTAATTCTGTGTTTGGATTACGATTTTCACAATTTTAGAAGATTGAGTTTTCTGAGTGATTTGTTTTATTCAAATTTAGGGTCTTTTATTGAAGATTTATGAGTAGTGAATTGCAGATTATTTGTGACAAGTTTCTCTTGGATAAAATGATTAGAATCTTTTTATGGTTTCTCTTTTGTTTACATCATAATTCACAAGGTCAGGATTGATATCATAGTTCAGTCTATATAGTGGTTGGATTATTCAAGTAATTTCATTATTTGTAGTTTGATTCGATTTGGGTAACTTTGAGGGTTGTTGTGATAGAACAGAGTAGTTGATTTCATTTTAGAATGGTTATTGCATTAGTTTTAAATTAGAATAAGCTTTGATCATTGAGTCTTTTGAATTGAGTGTGTTAATTTAGGCAGCACAGAAATATTAATTTGAAATTGTCATTGTGAAGATTTGGAGAATTGAGGGTGTGAACTAGATAGGATTAAGAGATAAATTTCAATGCTTATCGATTTGTGTGATCTCGGGAATTATATTAGTTACAATTTTATTTGAATTGTGGTTATTTTCTGCATTAGAATAGAGTTTATTTCAACTACAAGTGTGATTACTTTCACGCATTATATTAAGATTACTTTCTTGCATTAAATTAAGCGTGTTTTCTAGCATTAGATTAAGGTTACTTTAGTGCATGTGTGGTTACTTTTCTGTACTAGATTAAGTTTTATTCCATTGCAAGATTGGTTACTTTTGATAGTAGAGTTCCATTTCCTTACATGTCATTTGTTTCGATTGCTTTGAGTTTTATTTCGATTGCTTGAGATAGTGTTAGTTCAAAATCCTTTTTTTCTGTACTTAATTCTAAAATATGAATTTGATATTAATTTAGGTTAGATTCTCTGATCCTGCATTACCTGCGTTTGTGCCTCTAAGTCTTACGACCCCGGATTGATAATTTAATGTTGGAAACTATAACACATATAATTTCACCAATAGTTAGCATCTTTGCTATTCTGCTCAATGGTAGGTAAATATCTTTCTGATATAAATAATCCTCCATTTTCATATTCCATAGCTAGTAGTTTTGGCTGTTGAATTTCTCAACCCTAAACCTACCATATTCCATCATTGCTCACACTTGAACTAGGAACCTTTCTTTAATTTGAATTTATCGGCCACATAGATCTTCAACTTTGATACCAGAAGTTAGAAATTAAATAATAGATAAATGGAACACATAAAATATTGCAGAAAACAAACATAGAAAAGCATGAATAAGATAGACGCAAATATATGTGGTTCACCCAATTTGGGCTACGTCCACATAGAAACATTCAGTCCTTCCTCTTACACTATCCAACAAAGTGAAGGGATACAACCTATAGTAATTCCGTTGTAACTTCCTCTTCACTCTCACGCAGTCTCCTCTCTTCTTCTCACACATAAAAATAGACAATCGTAATACAATTCCCTCATATAAACTGAGGGTTGCCTTCTAGGGAAAAAACCCTAAATTAACATAACTTCTACCGTCATATATTCCCCACCCCCACACCTACTCGTAAAGTACTGGGATCCAACCATGACTGAAAAAAAAATATCTAAACAATTAGGAAGATCATTAGGCCCCACACTCAACAGTAAGAGTTATGAACTTTTAGAAGAAATGATAGAAAACTACATTTTTTATTGTATTTTTTACTTATCACCTTGTAGGTTGACTCAAATTTCAAGTGTGTACACTTTTTGGATGTGGAATTAGATTTTTCATCCAATGAGTACCCACTCTGCATACTTTTGAGTAGATCAACACCAAGAAAATTTCAAAATAGATGAAAAAATGTGTTTTGAACATGTCGTTTCATGTATTTTGAATTTTTGTTAGTGTGGATCTACTCAAAAGTATGCAGAGTGGTTACTCATTGGATGTAGAATCTAAATCTATATCCTACGAGTGTACAAACTTGAAATTTGAGTAAACCTATAAAGAGATGAGTAAAAAATATGATTATAAAAGTAGTTTTCTTCTTTTCCCTCCAAAGGTATTCTAACCTATGGATGAAATCATCATATTGAATCTTGTTGGTTCTCTTAAAGTTGATTTTGTTAGTACATTTTTCACTTCGTGGTCCAATTTTTATCTCAAAATTCCCCTAATGTTTTTTTTACACTATTCAATATAGAGAGATAATTTTGATTTGTTTGATTTGGGTTGATCACATGTTTATCATATCTTAGTTTCATTTTCCCATTTATCTCTTTATCACCCCAAAATTTCTTCTTCCATTTTGATATCATAACATTTATAATATTATCTTTATTCTATAAAATTGTTTCCTCCTTTATCCCTCAATGGTCTAGCCAATACTGGGCATCCTTATGCCATCCCTGCTTGAGCCTAAGGTGGTGGTTTTGGCTAGAGTTAGAAACAATTTTAATAAACCTCTCATCTTCCATGGTGTTTAACTCCTCCATACCTAGTCATAACCAACCAATATTGGGCATCATTATGCCATCCCCGCTTGAGCCTAGAGTGGTGGTTTTGGCTAGAGTAAGAAACAATTTTAAGAAACCTCTTGTTTTCTGTGTGTTAGGATTCTCTAAATATAGTGATAAAGGTATGATTATCTAGCTATTTATCCTGAGGGATGTTGCAACTTATTTTTTACTTTATTTGTTTTTATCCTTCTGAAAAAGAAAAAAATAGAAAAATAGAAAAAGAAAAGAAAAGGAAAGAAAAAAGAAAAATAAAAAAAAATCATAAAAATAGAAAAATAGAGAAAAAATAAAAAATAAAAAGGGAATAAAAGAAAAATATGTGAAAAAATGAATAAAAATAAAAAATTCCCAAAGTGCGCCAGTTAAAATGCCGCCTTAAGTTTTATATTATTGTTAATTTTGATTAATTAGCAAAATATTTTGTTTAAATTTGTAAATAAAGAAGATGTGATGTTTTGATCGTTTCAATAAAGTGCTTGTGTGATTGAATGGACGAGATATTCTCCGCCTAGATCACGACAGAGGACAATGTTTAGCCTCCCCGAGCTTTCAGAACTTAACGAGGGGTAGGGGTCTGAAACATGGTTTGTGGAAACCTCTGAAACCCACGTGGTGGCTCCATGGTTACTTCAAGGCCCTCCCCTCCTTTACCACTTACCATTTTCAACCCCACCCCGCCAAAAAAAAAAACCACTGCTTGCTCTTGCTCCATTTAGGGCACACCACTAGTCATCCACTCATTCGCCCATGTCACATTATCATTTTCCAATGGATCTTTCCACCAATAGTCATATGGACGTTGGCCATTAACGAATCCCACAAATGTTTAATTGTTTTGATGAAACTCTCCAAAAAAATGGTAATGTTTCAATTAATCATTCCCCTTCTCACTTAATAAAGTTTTGCATTGCCCTACATTAGTCCCTTTTTCCATTCGTTTGATCTATGCAGGTTTTGACCCGAATATTTTCAAGTGCACCAGAGCTCTCTGCAGCAACATTCCCCTTCTATAATCGATCAATTGTAGTCTAGTAACATGATTTCCTTAGCCTCCATTGCAGTCAAAGATGTCGTATCACAAAGGAAAAGCCAATCTAGTCGTAGAAAGCCTTGTATTGCCCCCTGTAATAAACTTAGATGAAATTCACTTGGTTGACACACAGTATAAAATATCTGAGACCCAATGTGAGTTCGACTTGTATGAGCTCCACAACTGGGAAAATAAAAAGTTCTTTGATAACAGTGATGGGTTGAGTATCTAGGAGTCATTCTTACCTCAATTCATTTTCCCCCAAACTCATGTCTTCCAAGATTTTTTTACATGGTGTCATTTCAGGTATCTCCCTAGCCAGAAGGTTATAATTGCCAAAAATAATGAAACCTTATCTGCAATTACAATGGAAGCTACCAACCAATCTCTTTAGATTAATCCTCAAGCTCCCTTACATCCACTTTCCACTAATTCACTCATTGAAATATACAAGAAACTTACTTTCTCTCAATGCGCCCATATTTTTGAGTCTTTTCTGCTTGAAAATTTTGAGTTACCCAGAACTAATACCCCATATTCTACTTCTATTTTCCTTGAAATTTAAAGGAAAGTTATTTCTATGGTTACTTTCTTATTAGGTTATCCTAGAGATCAATGGGTATATGAAGTAGTGTTAGGATTTTTTTATTTTATTTTATTTTTTATTTATTTTTTTAGTTTTCTCATTTGGTCAGAAGCCATCATTAATTTTCAACTATATTCAATATCTATCAAATGTTATTCATGACCAATTTCTGAAGTTTACTGTTGAAGGTGCATTCAAACACCAGTCAATCCTTGTATATTTGATTATTTTCTATCAAGCAGACAAGTTCAAATTTTAGTTGCAGAAGTTGGATGTACAGGGAAGACCAATATCAATCATTCCCTGGACTTCCTTAGTGAGAAATAATTCAGAGGAATATTCATTTAGTAATTTTGTAGATCAATTTTTGCATGTATCCTTATGTCTTCTTAGTAGTAATGTTATACCAAGGATTTCACCAGAAATCAAAAGGGTCTTACATCTTATTGAACAAGCCAAGATTGGAGACTGGTACCTTTATGAAGCAATGGTCCCCATTGCGTTGAGTCCCTCCATGAGATGGGGAAATTTTTACTGAACTTGGTCCCTGGTGAGCCACTTGCCTTGGTGCAGGAGTTTGTCATCTTTGACAACCCAATGCATTTGGATCTTCTAATGGAAAGTGTTCTTGATATTCCTATCCATGATCCAATGATTTGTGGCATGTTCCATGCAGTCTGGGTTTAGCTTTGTTGGTGTGAGTTGCTTTGTAATTTCCAATGTATCCAGTAATGGTGGAAAGTATGGCTAAAGGCAGTCCACATTGGACACTTGGTGTAGGACAAGGAATGGGGGAATGTTGAGCTCAAAAGCATTTCCTCCCACAAACTTGGTGATGTTGTAAGGCCCATATCATAGTGGTATGAGCTTCCAATGTTCTTCAATAAGGCGTTCTTTCTGCAAATGAAACCAAACTTTGTTGCCCACTTGAAACTTGTGTGGCACCCAATGTTGATCATGTTGTTGCTTGTACTTGGAATTGGATTGATCCAAGATGTCATGCACTTACTGGAGGATGTGTTGGATGCATTCACTAACAGGGTTGATTTATCAACCTCAAACTATACATGTGTGGATTTTTCTTGAGTAGTCACATGAGGCATGACAACATCAATCAGATATAATGGTTGAAAACCAAGACCTAATTGAAAAGGATTGTAGCTAGTCAAGTGTTGAGCAATAAAAAGGGTCCTTTTAACCTCTATTTACCCTAAATTAATTATCAATATAGGTACGATTTTTTATCACAAGAGTGTACTCAGTATGAGGCAGTCACTTGTTCAAGAGTAATGTTTGCAGTATAGTGCTTTACAAAGGTAAATAAATGCTGGAAACAAACTCTAATTGTAATGGCAATAAACTTAAATTCTTTGTAAATAAATCATTTACTTAAGAAACTACAACAATCATCAGTCAAGGATGCAGTAATGATAACTATTTCCCCTGTAAATTGATGTAAATGAAAACCAATCAAAGGCAAGATCTCCAATCTGAGAACTAGACAACAGTAGTTAATGTTCGCTACAATTGTAGATCTTTCTATCCACACCAAAGCAAATACTGGAAATAACAATTCAATTAGCAGAAAAGGAACAACAACTAATCTATTGAAGAGATCAAACAACAAAGCTTAATCTATAGGAATGAATTAAGCAGCAATCTTAACCGAAAGGAATTGAACAACAATCTTTAACTAATAAAGGAATTGAGCAGCAATCTAAGAAAGGAACAACAAACCTAAGTAAGTCTACAGAAATTGAACAACAAACTTAATCAAGTGTAAACACACAACGACTATGGAATTAGTAATCTTATTCTAGCATAATGGACATTAACCATAGTTATAAAGGAATGACAATTGCAATGATAATGGAACAGTAATCTAATGAACAACAATCACAGTTGTAAGTAAACCGTAGCTAAATGATCAACAATGTCAATCTGTAAATGAACAACAATATCAATTTGTAAATGAACAACAATATCAATCTGTAAATGAACAGCAATGTCAATCTGTAAATGAACAACAATATTTGAATTAGACAGTGCAATATTATTTCAGAATGAACAACACAACATTTCCAGTTGCAAATAATAATCTTGCTATTCAATTACTAATTCGATATAGCAGAGCAATTCAAGTAAATGTTTAGAAACGAAAGATTACTGAATAAAGCAAGTTAAGAGAATGCAAAGGAAATCAAACCACACATGACTGTAAGCGGAAAATAATGATACAGAAAGTAAGTGATTCACTAGGGCTGGGCCCTTAGACACCAGGGAAGCACTGTTGCGATATCTCCAGGATCAGAAGACGGAACAACAACGAAGTTATATATTAATCATAAAAGCAGAGTTACAGCTATCGCTTTTTTAAAGAGAGTCGATGATCAAAGTTCAAATTACAACAGTAAATTCTATAAATAAACAATAATAATCTGCCCCTTGGGCTAGCAGGACTGTCCCTTTTTATAATGGCCAGGCGAAAGTATCAAACATGCAGATAAGTCTTGAGGTAGTGATCCCTCAAGATCAAAGGATCTTGAGGGATATCTTCGGTTATCGTTTTGTCCTCTTGCGCTAATACCATGTTTCTTCTTCCTTTTCCTGGTCCATGCGCTCCGATCTTGACTTCCTCGTTTGGATGCGGTTTCTTGTCAAAGGGACAGTAGTTGGTTCTGCTTTGTCTTTTCCTCCGGAATAACGATTTTCCATTTTCTTCACTTTCTGCATAGAAAAATACAATAATTAATCATTTTACATCAATCACATATCTCCTCAATTCTATCATAATTATTTAATCATATTGCCATCTTATAATGTAAATAAGTTATGATTTAAAGGAAAAGATAAATAAATAGATGGTAATTACATACCTTTTCCAATGCTCAACACACCCCTCTACTTACCATTTTTCATGGCCTCATGAAATCATTGTAATTGACATCCAAGGCAGCTAGGGAATATGTTGAGTCCCTATAATACTAGTGATTACCCCATTACTATTGTATTTGTATCCCTTATTAATATTGTTGTGCCCCTATTGTCCCCATATTATTATTACTGTGCCCCATAGAATCCCTTTATTATTATTTTTATGGCTTTATATTATTATTGTTAGGTCGGCTGGGTTATATTGTGACTCCTTAGACTCCTATATATAGAAAGGAGGTTTTGTCATTTGAATCATCCAAGAATTGCTCATTTGTGTAATGTAAAGGAGGTTTCCCCCTCGAAGAAGCTGAATTCTAAGACGTTGATCTCTATTTTCTATCTTTTTGTGAGCTGGTTTCATAACATTTGGTATCAGAGCTTTGGATTCTAGGGTTTCGCTGCTCCAAACAGGTCATTGTGGAATTTTCACTGTAACTTTTTTCTGTGATGTTTCAGAAGCTAAAAAAAAATCCGTTTGAGAATAAATCGCGCTGAATCTCGGGTCCGAATTTCAGAGCTTTTCGCGCTATATTTGCGGAGATATGATCTGAGGAAGTTGGTCTTTTTTTAGACTCCTGAATTACATTCCAAACAGGTGACTTGGGGAAAATCGTCATAAATTTCTCTCTGAGCATCGGATTGAAATTTTGTAAGAAGTTAAAGAAAGAGGACAGACTTTAGTTTCTTGTATATATTCTTCAGAGCCTAAGGTTGAAACAATGACTTGTGGCACGTCGTACAAGTTCGCTCTACTGAACTAGTCTATAATTAGGTCATCTTGAGAGATTGTGCATAACTCTTCCTTGGAGAATCCAATTTGGATCAGACTGGTGGCATTGGAAAGAGGACACAGAGGGCTACTGCAGATTGCAATTTTAGAAATGGATTATCTAAAATTGGAGAGATACATCAGATTCAATATCAAGCTTCTACAAAGTGAAAAAAGGTGTGTAGTTTTTTTTAAATTTTTACATAAGCTTGGTTTGAAAAATTAGTTTGAATCGGTAATTGATGCCTTGAGGAAAGAAAATGCAAACACCTAGTAAGCAACCTGAAAGCTCTAGCATGACTCATGAAGAAGAGGAAGAAATGCAACATGATATATCAAAATTATGAGACCAAGTGCAACAAGTGTCACTTGCACAAAAAGTAACAGAATCTAAGATGGATGGTTTAAGGAAAGATGTAGAAGCTAAGATGGGTGGTTTAAATAAAGGTGTAGAAGCTAAGATGGATTGTTTAAAGAAAGGCGTAGAAGCTAAGATGGATGGCATGGAAGTTAAGATGAATGGCATGAACGCTAAAATTGATGGCATGGATGATAAGATGGAAAAATTGAAGATAAATATGAATAAGCTGCTACAAGAAATGGTCACTAATGGTGAAAGGGTAGTAAAGGAAACTCATGATGAGAACAAAAGAAATGTTAATCATGATTCCATAGACTTTAATGTTGGATCGAAGACCCACCATATTCCAAAAATCGATATGAGGAAGTTTGATGGAAAAGATCCCGCAACATGGATATTACAAATGGAGCAATTTTTCGATCTCAATAATGTGCCAAACACACAAAAGGTACGTATTGCAACTTTATATTTGGAACTAAATCAGTTTGTATGGTATCAATGACTTTGCTCTCATAAACAAATTATCACTTGGGCAATTTTTACAGAAGAATTAACAACACATTATGATGATACAAAAAGAAACACTTTTTTTAGCCAATTGATAAGTCTCAAACAAAAGGGTTCAATAATGGAGCACATTGAGGAGTTCCAAAAATTGAACATAAGGGTAAAAAATATTCCAGAGGAGCATAGGATTGATGTGTTCATAGGGACTTTAAAGGATAATATCCAACATGATGTTCACCTTTGGGAACTTGATTCATTAGAGAAGGCATTCAGGTTAGCAAGAAAAATGGAAAGCAAAATTATGGCAACCAGGAAGCATACCAATCACAACTATAAATATGGAAGTGTTGTTGCCCCTAGTCTTCCACAACCTATAAGGTTGACACCACAACAATTGGAAGAAAAAAGAGCAAAAGGGCTTTTTTACAGTTGTGATAGCAAATACACTAAAGGTCATAAGTGTGGTGAGAAGAAATTATTCTACATAGATTGTGAAGAGGAAGAAGAAAATGAGCAAGAAAGGTCAAAAGAAGAGGATATACTCCAGGAACAAAGCCTAGATAAAGAAGAGATGAATCTGACCATATCTTGTAATGCATTGGTGAGAATTACCACTCCTCAAACCATCAAGATAGAAGGACAAATCAAGAAGAAAAAGGTAATAGTGTTGATTGATTCAGGAAGTACCCACAATTTTATTCATTGTAAGGTAGCAAAGAATTGAATTGCTTCTTATATCCAGCACCAAAGTGTCAAGTGATGGTTGCAAATGGAGGAACAATAGATTCCTCTGGAAAGTGCAATAAATCAAGCTATCCATGGGAGAATATGTATTGACTAGCCCAATGCTTTCCATTCCAATGGGAGGTGCTGATGTTGTACTAGGAGCCCAATGGCTACAATCCTTGGGTACAATAGCTTTTAACTTTCAAGAACTTTTCATGAAATTTTCTGTGGAAGGAAAGGAAGTTGAATTAAGGGGTATTGCAGGGAAACCGGGAAAGATAATCAGCTCTAATGGTATGACAAAGCTTCTAAAAAAGGAACAAAGAGGTGTAATTGCACAATTATGTTCACTAGATGTTTCCACGTTGGAATCATCTATTTCTCCAGATCTCCAAAAAGTCTTGGACAATAATTCCAAGGTATTTGAGACTCCCAAAGGTCTCCCACCTATTCGTGATCATGATCATGCTATTCATCTGATTCCAGGAAGTGTTCCTCCAAACATCAGGCCGTACAGATATCCCTATGCCCAAAAGAGTGAAATTGAACGTATGGCTGCAGAAATGCTAGAGGTTGGTATAATTCAATCAAGTCAAATTTATTTCTCTGCTCCAGTAGTATTGGTGCACAAGAAGGATGGATCATCGCGCATGTGTTCGGATTATAGGGAGCTCAACAAGCTCACTATTAAAGATAAGTTTCCCATTCCTGTCATTGATGAATTATTGGATGAATTGCATGGATCAATTTACTTCACCAAGTTGGATCTTCTTTCAAGATATCAACAATCAGAATGAAGATTGAAGACATTCCAAAAACAACATTTAGAGCTCATGAGGGTCATTATGAATTTTTGGTCATGCCTTTTGGCCTTACCAATGCACCTTCAACATTTCAAGGTTTGATGAATTCCATTTTCAAACCATTCCTTAGAAAATTTGTGTTAGTATTTTTTGATGATATACTAATCTACAGCAAGTCTTGGAAGGATCATGTTGAACATGTTGACAGGGTGCTACAACTATTGGAGGAGAAACAATTATATGCAAAAAGATCCAAATGTTTCTTTGGAGTACAAGAGGTGGAATATCTGGGTCATATTGTATCTCATGAAGGAGTTAAGGTAGACCCTAGCAAAATTAAAGCCATTAAGGAATGGGAAATCCGCACATCCATAAAGCATTTGCTAGGATTTCTCAGGTTGACAGGGTATTATCACAAGTTTGTTAAGAATTATGGGATAATAGTAGCACCTCTAACAACATTATTGAAGAAAGATGCATTTTCATGGACTCCAGAAGCAACAAAGGCCTTCGAGCATCTTAAAGAGGAAATGTGCCAAGCACCGGTCTTAGCTACACTATACTTCACAAAAACCTTTTTTTGTGGAATGTGATGCTTCAGGAAATGGAATTGGTGCTGTTTTAATGCAAGATAAAAGACCCATTGCTTTTGAAAGTCGTCCAATCAAGGGAAAGTTTTTACACAAAGCTATTTATGAGAAGGAAATGTTTGCAATACTCCATGCACTTAAAAAATGGTGACCCTACCTAATGGGAAGATACTTCAAGGTAAAAACGGATCATGATAGCCTTAAATACTTTTTAGAACAAAGATTATCCTTTGAAGAGAAACAAAATTGGGTCACAAAGATGTTGGGTTATGACTTTGAAATCATCTACAGAAAAGGGAATAAAAATGTGGTGGTAGATGCACTCTCAAGAAAGGATGAGGATGTGGAAGCATTTTTGTGCACCATTTCTATTATCCAACCAGATTGGATTAACGAAGCAAGGGAGGATGGAAGAATGACGAAGAAGTGTGGGCACTTATTCGAAAGTTACAACAAGACTCCAGTATGTCTGATACATTTAGCTGGCAAAATGATTCGTTATGGTAAAAAGATTGCTTATACCTCTGTAAGAATTCCCAGCTAAAATAAAATATTCTTATGGAATTGCACACTTCTCCCTTAGGAAGGCACTCAGGATTTTTAAAAACTTACCACAGGGTTAAGAAGGAATTTTTTTGGGAGGGCCTTAAATCAGATATTCAAAAGTTTGTGGCAGAATGTTTGGTTTGCCAACAAAATAAAGTTGAAACAATTAAGACACCAGGTCTATTACAACCTTTATCCATTCCAAGCCAACGTTGGGAGGAGGTTTCAATGGATTTTATCACAGGTTTACCCAAGTCTGAGGGAAAGAGTGTCATCATGGTGGTAGTTGACAGACTTACCAAGTATGCACACTTTTGTGCATTATCACATCCATTTAAAGCCAATACAGTTTCCACTGCATTTATGGAAATAATTCAAAAGCTACATGGAAACCCAAAGATTATTGTAAGTGACAGAGATCCCATTTTCACTGGAAATTTTTGGACAGAATTATTTTCTTGTCTTGGTACTCAATTAGCTCATAGCTCATCTTATCATCCTCGATCTGATGGGCAAAATGAGATAGTAAACAAATGTTTGGAAGGATATCTTCGTTGCTTTGTATCTAATAAACAGACACAACGAGTCAAATGGTTGCCTCTGGCTGAATGGTGGTATATCACTTCCTTCCATACAACAACAAAAATGACCCCATTTATGGCACTTTATGGATATCAGACACCATCCATCACATCATATTTAAGAGAAAATTCTAAGGTTCAAGCAGTGGAACATCACATCGAACATCAACAAGAAGTCCTCCAACTCTTAAAGGATAACCTTGTGTTGGCACAGAATAGAATGAAACAACACGCAGATCAACATCGCAGCGAAAGAAGTTTTGATGTAGGTGATTGGGTATTCCTACGGCTACAACCATATAAGTAAATGTCCCTCAAGCAAGTTAAGAAGGATAATAAATTATCACCAAAGTATTATGGTTCGTACAAGGTGTTGCAAAAGATTGGTACTATGGCATACAAACTGGAGCTTCCTGGAGCTTCTCGATTGCACCCAGTTTTCCATGTTTCATGTTTAAAGAAGGTTATAGGCGAAAAGCTCCCAGTTCAAACAATATTACCAGAACTTGACGAGGAAGGAAAAATTATATTGGAACCATAAGCAGTCACAGAAACAAGAACTCGACAATTACAAAATCGATCAAGTTCGGAGTATCTTATCAAGTGGAAGAACTTATCCACTGAAGATTCCACATGGAAGGATGATAATTTTATACAGAAGCATCCAGAACTACTCAAGCATTGAGGAAAACACTTTTTTGAAGGAGAGGGGCATGTTGAGTCCCTATAATACTAGTGATTACCCCATTACTATTGTAGTTGTATCCCTTATTAATATTGTTGTGCCCCTATTGTCCCCATATTGTTATTACTGTGCCCCATAGAATCCCTTTATTGTTATTTTTGTGGCTTTATATTATTATTGTTAGGTCGGCTGGGTTATATTATGACTCCTTAGACTCCTATATATAGAAAGGAGGTTTTGTAATTTGAATCATCCAAGAATTGCTCATTTGTGTAATGTAAAAGAGGTTGCCCCCTCGAAGAGGCTGAATTCTAAGACGTTGATCTCTCTTTTCTATGTTTTTCTGAGCTATTTTCATAACAGAATGGGCTGGAGAAGGATTTTCATGTAGTGTTCTAAAGCCATGATTTCTAGCTAAGACTTCAAAAATATGCCCTGTTTGGCCTTCAAGCAATTGAGATAAGGTTCTATACCCTGGTGCAGGATACCAGATGATTGGACTTTGAAACCTACAGCCTAACCAAGACGGGCCATCTGTCAAGATGAGGTCACCATAGGTAACCAAGCGATTAGCAGCTAGTTTAAAATTTTCGTAATTGAATGGCTCTCTGCCTTGGATATTCCGATTGGAAGTTTGGTATCAGAATTTGGTTGCTGCTATGGCAAGGTCTTTGATGGCTAGGAAGTATTCTACCCCTTGTCGGACAATTGCTGTGTGAATGGGTCCCAATGTCTGGATCACACCCTTCTTTCTCATTAAGTTTCTATGCTTATTCCACAGTTGCAATGGGTTTCTAGGTTCACCCCTTACCCAAAGATCTAACTCGTTCTCCTGTCTCTGGAAGGTATTGTAGGCTTTAAGCCACTTTATATGGTTAACAACAAAAGAGATGAATGCCTGAAGCTGAATATCACCCACAAAAGGGCTAGGGTTCTCTTCCGTTTCACCATCCAACACAAGATTATGCAAATAAAACTCACATAGCAATCACTGGACTTTCACCCCATAATGCTTACAAGAATTTATGAAATCATCAATAGTTTTTAGCTCTATAGGCAACCCTGCCTTGACAACCTTAATTTTCAATTGTAAATACCTTTCCATCAAAACAAAGCATAGTTTTTGGCAGGTGCCCTACATGCTAGAACATCAGTATACAGAGAACATAGGGTATCCATTTGACTCATAACTGTGTCTAGTCTATTGGTTACTTTTTAAACTTTTTCCTCTACCCTTTGCCATCTATCAAAGGCCTCACTCTCCGATGCATTGATTTTCTTTACATGCTACTGTAACTTCTGATATTTCTTCTGAGGAACAGTTTCCTCTGTGAGATTTTCTATTGTTTGTTGGGCCTGTTAGAGTCGGTCTAGTAGCCCTCCATCAGCGATCAAAGCTGTTTGCATTTGCATAACTAGGTGTCTCATCAGTGTCATCTTATTGCATTCCATTAGGCATGCCATAACCCTGATGGAGGAGCTTGTGTCTTTATTCCCCTCTTGGCACTGCTGGATCCAGTTTGTTTCAGTCAATAAAATTCTTTACAGGGTCATTGGTCTTGTATTGAAGTCAAGGTCCTAGGTTTAGGGTTTAGTCCAATTTTGTCTTTTGAGGTCATGTCTTGTAAGGTCAATAAATGCCTAGCAGGCCAGAGGGATGTCCAGCAAAGCATCACTTCAAATGATTTCATATTGTACAGCTAATTTTTACCTTGAGTTCAAAAACCCTGTTTTTGAAGGCAAGGTCATTTTCTCATTTTTTGTAAAAATTTGTAAAAAATTCAAACTCTCCAGAAGTTGGCATGCAACCTTGGTCTCCTTTGCCAAGACTCTTCAGAAGCTATCCCTGCCAAAATTTTCAAGAAAAAGCATCATTTCAACCAATTTCATGTCAAAAAGGAAACCACAAGTCAACAGCAATTAGTTTTAAAAAGTGTCATTTTATAAACATTATAAAGTGAGTTTGAGGGGAAATAAATTTAAATCAAGCTTATAAAAGCCCCTCTCTCTTCATTTTGTCATTCATTTGCCTCCAAGACTCCAAGAGCAAGTGTGAAAGGCGATTTAGTGTGAAATTGGGCGAATTGAGAAACAGAGCCTGCGCACTACGCATCAGAGCCCGCGCGCTACGCGTTGGGCGCGCGCTACGCGTCAGGGCACTCTTTGCAGTGGAAGAATTGGTCGGGCGCTATGAATTGGGCGCGCGCTACGCGTCAAGGCCCGCGCGCTACGCGTTGGGTTTCACCTACAACAAATTGCCAACAAGCTTCAAAACGACCTCAAATCTCTTAAGTTTTACAGGTAGGCCTCAAGTCATCAATGTTTTTTGCTTGCTAAAGAAAAATGAGCATGGAAAATGTGTCAAATGCCATCAAGTGTGAAGCATGAAATTCATATATATTATGTTTGAAAATTTCAAATTGCAAGTGAAGCTAGGGTTTTGAGTTCGCTGCCCAAGGTCATCTTTTTCACTCCCTCATTTCCCCACATTCCCATTATCACTTCCCTTGTCACTTTCACACAATTTCCCTAACAAAAATATCAAAAGCCCTAAAACCCTACCCCTATCCCTAAAATTCAATAAAATCTCCCTAAATCCTACCTCCTATCAAACCCCTACAAATTATGATTATGTGATGATGTATGTGTCATAATTCCTTCCCTAAATTCCCTTTTTTATATATTTTCCCTAAATCCCCTCAAAAGTCCCCCTCCATAACATCTCCCTTGTGTTTTTTGTCCCCTTGGAGCAGCATTCAAACAGTCAAAACAACAGGTCATTTGTGTAGAAGCAGCAGTACATTTCAGCCATTTTGCTCTTGAAACCATGTCAGAAACCGAAACAGACTATGAGCAAAGTGATGACCGTGAGTCAACACTGGAGGTTGAGGTGCCAAGGAGGCCTCACAGGGGTGGTAAGGGTGGTCAGCATGTGAGAGAGGAGCCCACCTCTTTGGCCTATTTGCAAGCTTGTCCACTTGCAGTCACATGTTTCCGTCATCAATCATGCTATGGATATTGCGAGAGAATTTCCCAAATTCAGCACCACAGGGAATTGGTCCGCTTGTTTGTTTTGCATTTGCACAACGGGCATGTGAATCTTGCAGGGGTGGATTTTACATTGTCACCTGAGATTGTTTCTCAAGCAACAGGGATACCCAATGTTGGAGAAGAGTGGAATAAGCGCCAGCTGTTGGACAGATTCCAGTATGAGCCCTACATTAAACCTGTATATATGAGGCACCTAACTGGTGTATTTCCTTTCAGATTCTTGAGGGACGAGTATGCACCCTTGATGAGGCTCATCATTCGCTATTTCACCTGTGAGGGCAGATTTTCACGTTTGTATTCGTACCATATCCGCTTGTTGATGCATTTCACACGGGTACGGATGATGAACATACCATTTTTCATGTGCCGGAATATTGAGAGGATGGTGCCCTTGGTGCAGAGAAAGAGCCCAGCACAGCAACATAGGAGCATCTACCATTATGCTTTGATCAAGATTGTGGTCATGCATCAGTTGGCCCAGCAGGGTATTCCATGGGAGGATTTTATCTCTCGAGATTTCTTCACAGCGCCACCACCCCCTGAGGTTGTTCATGAGGAGGGAGGACCTTCACAGTAGTATAACATCCCTGAGCCCAGACATGTCAGCTCCCCTCCATTGGTCACATATCAGAGAGGCCACAGGGCCTTATTTGCATCAGCTCGGCGAGTATTTTCTCCACATCAGGTGGAAGGGGTCTCGCTTTCTTCATCAGCACCCCGAGTGTTATCTCCACACTAGGTGGAAGGGGCCTCGTTTCTGACAGCAGCACAGGTATCAGAGAGGGGCAAGCAACCCATGATTGAGGAGGAATTTTCAGGTGATCCAGATATTGACATCATTGATCTTGACACCCGTTTTCCTAGCTCGGAGCTTAAGGAGATCATTCAGCAACAAGAGGATGAAAATCTCTTGTTGCAAGAAAAATTAGAGATGGCACAATGGACAATCACATATTTAGAGCAGCGCAACAAGCAATTAGAGGATGAGCACACTCTCGATGAGTTGCGGAGGATCCATGAAGACCGCAACTTGGCTTGTAAGAGACCCGGTGATTTGGTACCCATTGAGCGAGAGGCTATGCTTCTCCAGGTCAATGCTCATTTGGAGAGGTTGCTGGCCAAGGCTAACAAAGATAAGGACATGCTCCGGAACATGAAAAACCATTATTGGGCTCGAATGCACGTATGTAAGGCAAAAATGAAGGTGCTCAAAGGACGGTTGGCCAAGGCACTAAAACGAAGAAAAAGTCCCGATCCCCTCCACATCTTGGTTGAGGCTTCCTTGAAGGAGCATGGTGCTAAATGACTTACCTTCTGCACAAATTTCAAAAAATTTTGAGCATTTTTGGTCATTTGTGAATTTTTCGGGCAAAAAACAGGCTTTCTTCCCCAACGCGTAGCGCGCCGCGCGCTACCCTGAAGATGGGCAACTCCTTTTCATGAAAACTTAGCATCTTTGGATTTTTCATGCAAAAATACACTTTCTCAGCAATTTCCAAGAGATTCCATCAAGTTTTGAGCCTCCAGAAGGTCAAAAAAAGGCAAAAAATGACTTTCTGCCACTTTTTGACACACAGGAAGCAGTCTTGGGAGGTTGCAATTTTGGAGGGGAAAATGGTCACCAAATTCATAAATTCCACTTGGGTTGGAAAGTAGACATCTAGAAATTTCCAACAAGCCCACTTTTGCCTCATTTGGACTCCAGGAAGTGCCTCAAAAGCAGGCCCAAAGGCGCGCTACGCGTTGAGAATCAGGGCGCTACGCATCAGGCTATTTTTCCAAAAATGCACCTACAGCTTAGCAAAACGCAGTTTTGACTAGGTTTGACTTTTTGGAGTGGGTTTTGATCCTCCTTGATGTAAATGATGTAATTTTATGATACTTTGACACTTATTTATCTCTTCTAGAAGATTCATTCATGAAATAGGCAAAAATTTAATGAATGAATTGGTTTCCTAGCTTATAGAGGCAAGTTGTTTTGACTGCCTAGATTTTAGTGCTCAGTTTGGAATTGGTTGAAACAGCTCCTAGGATAGTGAGCTCGACCCCTAGAGGCAAGGAAAGATGTTAGATTGCCTATATTATGTACTTTCTTGGTCATTTTCATGGTTGGACTCTTGAGGGAGAAAGCTTCTATTGTATTACTCATTGTATCTCTGCAATTTTTGGCAAAGGAAGACCAGGGTTTTGCAGTCCCTTTTGGGATTCCTGTGGTTACATGTATTGATGGTGTGTTTCTCTTTGTACTTGTAAGTTTGTTATGTGAATCATCTTCTTACTTTTTCTTCTGCAAATTAGGCAAATGAAGTGTTAAGGTAGAATTCATGGTTGCTATGCTCTGCCTTTAAGTTTGCTTAATATCAATGTTTTCAGCTGTTTAAGGAGAATTCAAGGTGATTGCTTGCTCTCCTTAGCTCCTCACCAGTCATTCTCATCCATCCAAATCTTTCAAAGGCATCAATACAGTCTCCTACCTTGCCCCAAAGAACCCCCTGTGAAAACTGTGTCCAATTCCCACACCCAAAATTGCCTTTCCCCAATTTTCCACCAAAACCCTAAAAATCCCAAATCAAACCTTTTTATCAGTTTACTAGCCTAAAATCAGTGTTCTTTATTGGTTATCTTTTCCCGTTGAAGATCTTTGCCGAGATAGACTGGAGAGAGCCCTCTCCTGCCCCGTAGGGCTAGCTACGAGGCTAAGTGGTTTGATGTTGCCTTGGAGTTTACCTTTTTCAGCCTGAGGTGAAATTTCAAGTGCTAACATACTGGCGACCATACTGGGGAGAACAAATTGTTTGCTGATTGATGTGTTTATTTCATAAGGCTTAGACAGAGTCTAAAGATATGCCAGGTAGCCTTCGAAATGCTTTTGCTTTGCATAAGCGCAAGTAGATAAACGCTGCTTCAGTCGACCTCCGTGAGCTTGTGAATGTAACACTTCATTCGCATTTCAACCCAATATATTTGCAAACTCTGAACTTTTGGATGATTAGTTAAGAGTTTTCACAGGCTAATTTGTTATTTGTTCCTTGATATCCAAACTGGCTTCCGATTCTGGTCATATATTCAAATCTCATTCATGTCCAGCTATTTTTGAGTATCTTGAAGACATTGATTTTGACGAGAGTTTTGAGTTGTCCTTGTTCAAAACCAAATCTGAAAGTGCACTTGATTCTCTAGTTCCCAACCCTGATTTTGCTGCTGCCCTTGAAATTGAGAGACACAATAAATTGATTGACAATTTCATCCTAAGAACTCTTCAGTCAGATATTCATGCTACCAATCTTGCTGAGTTCGTTGAAACTATATCTGTTCATATTGGATCCACTATCACGTCGCATGAGCAGACCAATCCTCCTTTTATTTCTGTTTCTCCTATAATCACTTATCCAGAATCTACAGTTGGTTCGCCCTCTACATCCCATACCACTTCTCCTCCTCATACTACAGCTACACCTACTCCACCTGCTACTCCTAGATCCAATTTACCCAAAGCAATGGCTGCCTGATTTGCTCCCCTTGCTCTTCCCCAAAATCTGCATGATATGCCGGCCGACTACCAGAGTAAAATCCCTATGTTTGATGGCACTCCTCAAAGTGTCTCTGCTCAGCAACATATAGACAAAATGACGACTTTCTTTGATCTATATGAGATAGATGAAGAGGATGTGACTATGCATTTGTTTGTACAAACATTTGATGGAGAAGTAAGAAAATGGTTCAGAGGTTTGACAGCTAGAAGCATACCCACCTTGGAAGCACTTCAGAGGCAGTTTCTAGATCGATGGGAAATCAGAAAGGATCCACTTCAGATCAATGCTGAGTACAACAATCTCAAGCGCAATCATGGTGAGTCCGTTCAAGATTACATTATCAGATTTAACACAATTTACAATGCTATTCCAGATGATTTAAGGCCATCTAGAAAATCAGCACTTCTCAAATTCCCGGATGGCTTTGATCCGGAGATGGCTTATTCATTGAGAGATAGAGATCCTCCTACCTTGGAGGATATGCAGAAAATTGCTGTCAGTGTTGAGGCAAACTTGAATGATAAGAGATCAAGGATGAAGGCGGAAAAACGAGTCACAATCAAAGAGGAAGCTTCTACATCAGATCAGCTCTTCCGTAAGGTTGAAAAGATTGAAAGAGCACTTGAACATGTTCATCTTGACAAGCCGGAGCCTCATATTCGCAATCCAAATTTTCAAGGTCCGCAGCAGCCACAATATAGAATCAAACAGCGTGAAACAAGAGCACAAGAGGCAGCAGTTCAGCAGCAAATTAAACCTCCACTTCAGCAAAATTTTGTGAGCCAAGAATCCGAGGATGAAGGTGATACGATGGGAGAGGAAAATCACTTCTTCACTCCTGATGATCTGCCCACTTATATTACAGAAGAAGAAGAGTTGGTGAGAAACTCCATCGTCCCTCAGGATGAGCATTATATCTTGTCAAATGATGCAGCGCTTGAAGAAGAATCAGAAGAGTATCAAAGAGGGTACTTGAATGCTTTATCTGCTCAGCAGAGACAATTAAGAAACCGAGTTGTTCCCATAAATCCCATCTAGAAGAGGACAGATACTTCAGCAAAGAATGGTTCAGCTGCCCCATAAAAAAAAGGGAAAGAGATAAGCGATCTTCCAGCAGGTCAATCATCATCAGCAAGCAAGATAGATCAGCCATCAAGTACACCGAGAGATAAAGTTGAAAAAAGAGAAGTTCCGGCCAAAGAAGGTGAGAAGGTTTCAGTTTTCAGTTTGGAGAATGAAATTTCAAAGTTGAAAGTGTCCATTCCTTTGAAGGAAATCATGAAGAACAACACTTACCAAGGCCAAATCTCCAAGATGCTGAATTTTGATCCAATGCTAGACACGGTGAATGTAGAAGATGATCAGCCGGAATTGATTTTTGGGCCCGCTTTAAATGGTGAGTCTCCCGAAAGTGATGTTCCTTCATTCTATATCAGTTTGCGATTGCATGAGTATGTTTTACATAATGCCATGTTTGACTCGGGAGCTTCACATAATTTGATGCCGAAAGCAATCATGGAAAAGCTGGGACTAGACATCACGAGGAAATATCATGATTTGTATTCGTTTGATTCCAACCGGGTAAAATGTATTGGTTTGATCAAGGACTTGGTAGTGAGCCTAGATCAAATCCTAGCAAAGAATGTTTTGATGGATGTGGTGGTGGCGGATATTCCTCCGCGATTCAGAATGTTGCTTTCGAGATCTTGGGGAGCTAAGCTCAAAGGTACACTTCAACTCGATTTTTCTTATGCTACAATCCCGGTCTTCGGTCAGATGAGGAAATTATATCGGGAACAAAAGATGAAATACATGATCACTAGTAAGGAAAAGCCAGTTAATCATCCTGTAAATTATGTACATACAGATTTAGAGTCATTTGTTTTGTTTGCGGATAATTTTAATGAGATCGATAGTCAGTTAGTTCAAGCAGAAGATATACCAGACATTACAGAAAATTTTAGAGAAATTTTGAGAAAGGAAAGTGAAGAAAGGTCCGCTGTCATGGAGCCAATAGCTGAAATCAATGGGCAGCAAACAGAAAATGCAGAGACATCACATTTTCAGCACTTAGAGGACGATGAGGATGGTCTTTGGACCATGGATTTTGATGGCGCTGTGGGCAGCGATGGTGCTGGTATAGGTGTGTGGATTCGAAGTCCATTTTCTGTACGAGTATGTTCTTACAAATTGGCATTCGATTGTTCAAACAATGAGGTGGAATATGAGGCTCTCATTGCTGGCCTGAAAATCCTTTGGAAGCTGAAGGCAAAGAAGATAGCAGTATATGGCGACTCCGAGTTGGTTATAAAGCAAGTGAAAGGTGAGTTCCAGGCCAAGCATCCTCGTATGCGAGCATATCGAAATGCTGTCCTAGATATCTTGAAGCTGTTTTCTGAACATACCATGTGCCTCGTATCCAAAATGGTGTTGCGGATGCATTGGCTAAGGCAACAAGCAATCTAAAAATTCCCATGAATTCCAGCAATAAGTTTGAGATTTATGTGAAGCACCGTCTTACAGTTCCAGACAATCAAAGATGTTGGCAAGTTTTCCAAGATGACGAAGAAATCAAGGATTTTCTGCAAGTTGAAGGTGAGTTCAAAGACATCTCCATAGATACAGAACCTAAGGAAGTAAATCAGATGGACGTATTGCAACTTAAAGATAATTTCATTCCTAAAGGATTAATTCCTTTGGAGGAGCTGTTCGATCAAGATGACGTGGCCCGCAAACCAACTTTGAGGCCAACGGAAGAAGGTGTTGAAGAAGTGAATGTCGGAACAGCTGAAAATCCAAAGATGGTGAAACTATCGAAAGCATTGTTGCCAAAGGTAAAGAAAGAATATATTAGATTGTTGTCTTCATTTTCTAATGTTTTTGCATGGGATTATTCAGATTTGAAAACTTATGACACAAGTATCATTCAGCATACCATTCCCATAAAGCCTAATCAAAAGCCTTTCCGACAAAAGTTGAGAAGAATTAATCCTAAGTTGCTGCCATTGATCGAGAAGGAAGTTAACAGGTTGTACAAGTCTGGAATTATAGTGCCAATCAGATTTTCCGATTGGATTTCCAATTTGGTGCCCGTGAGAAAGAAGACCAGTGAGATCCGCTTGTGTATAGACTTTAAAAATCTGAATAAGGTGTCGCTAAAGGACAATTATCCGCTGCCCAAGATGGATCATATATTGCAGTGGGTAGTTGGGGCATCAAGGATGTCGCTACTTGATGGTTATTTCGGGTATAATCAGATTTTGGTGCATGAGGATGACCGCGACAAGACTGCATTCACTACTCCATGGGGGACATTTCATTATGCCAAGATGGCGTTTGGATTGAAAAATGCAGGTGCTACCTTTCAGCGGGCGATGGACATGGCCTTTGATAATGAGAAGGATGTCTTTTTGGTCGCTTATCTTGATGACTTAACTGTGTTTTCTAAATCTGATGAAGAACATTTGTATCATTTAACAATGGTGTTTCAAAAGTGCAGAAAATATGGTATCTCATTGAATCCAAAGAAGAGCCTTTTCGCCATGAGTGAAGGCAAGCTGTTGGGCCACATCATTTCCAAAGATGGCATTCGTATAGATCCTGCACGTGTGGAAGCTATTCAGCAATTAGAGCAGCCCCGAAACAAGAAGGAGATTCAGTCCTTTAATGGCAAGTTGAATTTTCTGCGTCGCTTTATTCCGAATCTTGCGAACACCTCAGAGAAATCTCTAACATGCTAAAAAAGGACAGCCAGCTAAAATGGAACGAAGAGGCGGTAAAATCTTTCAATTTGGTAAAATTAATTTTATCTTCAGCCCCAACTCTAATCAGCCCGGATTATACACAAGATTTTATTTTATTTTCATTTGCTTTTGAGCATACATTGGCAGCTGTGTTGATGCAAAAGAGAGATGGAGTTGAGAAGCCCATTGCTTTTTTCAGTCGTATCATAAGGGACGGAGCGCTGAAGTATAATATCATTGAAAAACAAGCATTGGCTCTGGTAAAAGCCTTGAAAGATTTCCGTGTGTACATACTGAATTCCCACATTTTGGCATATGTTCCTAACGCGATTGTTAAAGATGTTTTGGTACAAGCGGAACTGGAAGGAAGGCGGGGTAAGTGGATTGCTGCACTATTAGAATATGATGTGGAAATTAAGCCTACCAAGCTGATTAAGGGTCAAGGTCTCACTAAATTGATGGCTGAAACAAATCTCCATGTCCTAGACATTAATTTGATATATGTTCTATCCGATGAAGACGAGGAGAATTCAGCACTACAGGTATCTGACATCTTTATTTCTTCTCCTTGGTATGCTGATATTGTATATGTGCTTCAAAATTTGTCTTCACCTCCCGAGATGCCTCGAAACAAAGCTAGGACATTGAAATTAAAGGCTGCCAAATTTTGCATCATCAAATCTGCACTATATTGGAAAGACCCAGGTGGAATATTGCTGAATTGTTTGGTCGAGGAGGAAGCTAAGAGAGCTGTAGAGGATTTCCACAAAGGTGACTATGGGGGCCACTTGTTTTGGAAAAGCACGGCAAACAAGATCCTAAGGGCAGGTTTTTATTGGCCTTCATTGTTTTCAGATGTATATAAAGCAGTCAAGAGTTGTCATGAATGTCAAATTTTTCAAGGAAAGCATAAATTACAACCATTGCCTCTCAAGCCCATTGAAGTCAGCGCACCATTTCAGTAGTGGGGCTTGGATTTCATCGGCGAAATTCATCCAGCATCTTCCGGACAGCATCGATGGATATTGACAGCTACCGATTACTTCACGAAATGGATTGAAGCCATTCCCACCCGGCAGGCCACGGACTTGGTAATTATTTCTTTCCTTGAAAATAACATATTGTCACGTTTCGGCTGTCCACATAAGCTGATTACAGATAATGCAGCAGCGTTTAAATCAAAGAAGATGGTTGATTTTTGCTACAAATATAATATCAGTTTGGGGCATTCGACTGCCTATCATCCGCAAGGAAATGGGCTGGCTGAATCTTCGAATAAATCCTTGGTAAACATCATAAAGAAATTTCTGGAAATCAATAAGAAGAGCTAGCACAAAAAGTTAGTAAATGAATTATGGGCTGATCGTGTAAGTCAGAAAAAGTCAATTGGTATGTCACCTTTTGAACTGGTTTACGGGACAGATATAGTGTTTCCTACTTCACTTAGTATTCCGGTAGCAAAGTTGCTTCAAGAAGCTGGTGGTGAGGAGGATCCCATGCAAAGGCGGATTAGTCAAATGATTCATTTACAGCAGACACGGGAGGAGGTTCTTCACAATACTCTCAAGTTGCAAGAGCGCATAAAGAAAATCTATGACAAGAAAGAAAAACCAGATGATTTCCAAATAGATGATGTTGTTTTGAGGTGGGATGCCCGAAATGAAGACAAAGGGAAACATGGAAAGTTTGACAACCTATGGAAAGGTCCCTCCAAAATTGCAGCATACCATGGTCCAAATGCCTTTCTTCTCAAAGAAATGAATGGTGATGATTGTCTCGGAGGGTCGGTCAATGGTCGACTGCTTAAAAGGTACCATGTCTGAGCATTTTCTGCTCTAGTCATTATCATTGTAATTACCATTTTACTTTCATTCCACTGCAAGTGTGAACTGATCTTTCATCTTTAGTCTGGGGCCCGCGGTGAAGGCTATAATTCTGAAGATGAAGATTAGTTGGTGTGAGTTTGTCATGTTGTTTGTATCAGTTCATTTTCTGTTTAAAGTTGAAGTCAGTTTGAGTCAAAATTGGTCCAATTTTCAGTCACTTGTCAAGTCAATAAAGCTGTCCCAGTTTGGGTCAAATATGTAAATAATGACTCCATTGCCCAATGATTAAAAGGCACTGGTCTGCTCTCCCAGAGGTCTAAGGTTCTTGGCACCTCCAAGGAGCTACCATCCCCATTGGAGCCAATGTTAGAGTCGGTCTAGTAGCTCTCCATCAGCGATCAAAGCTCTTTGCATTTGCATAACTAGGTGTCTCATCAGTGTCATCTTATTGCATTCCATTAGGCATGCCATAACCCTGATGGAGGAGCTTGTGTCTTTATTCCCCTCTTGGCACTGCTGGATCCAGTTTGTTTCAGTCAATAAAATTCTTTACAGGGTCATTGGTCTTGTATTGAATTCAAGGTCCTAGGTTTAGGGTTTAGTCCAATTTTGTCTTTTGAGGTCATGTCTTTTAAGGTCAATAAATGCCCATCAGGCCAGAGGGATGTCCAGCAAAGCATCACTTCAAATGATTTCATATTGTACAACTAATTTTTACCTTGAGTTCAAAAACCCTGTTTTTGAAGGCAAGGTCATTTTCTCATTTTTTGTAAAAATTTGTAAAAAAATTCAAACTCTCCAGAAGTTGGCATGCAGCCTTGGTCTCCTTTTCCAAGACTCTTCAAAAGCTATCCCTGACAAAATTTTCAAGAAAAAGCATCATTTCAACCAATTTCATGTCAAAAAGGAAACCACAAGTCAACAACAATTAGTTTTAAAAAGTGTCATTTTATAAACATTATAAAGTGAGTTTGAGGGGAAATAAATTTAAATCAAGCTTATAAAAGCCCCTCTCTCTTCATTTTGTCATTCATTTGCCTCCAAGACTCCAAGAGCAAGTGTGAAAGGCGATTTAGTGTGAAACTGGGCGAATTGAGAAACAGAGCCTGCGCGCTACGCATCAGAGCCCACGCGCTACGCGTTGGGCACGCGCTACGCGTCAGGGCAGACTCTGCAGTGGAAGAATTGGTCGGGCGCTACGCGTTGGGTGCGCGCTACGCATCAAGGCCCGCGCGCTACGTGTTGGGTTTCACCTACAACAAATTGCCAACAAGCTTCAAAACGACCTCAAATCTCTTAAGTTTTACAGGTAGGCCTCAAGTCATCAATGTTTTTTGCTTGCTAAAGAAAAATGAGCATGGAAAATGTGTCAAATGCCATCAAGTGTGAAGCATGAAATTCATATATATTATGTTTGAAAATTTCAAATTGCAAGTGAAGCTAGGGTTTTGAGTTCGCTGCCCAAGGTCATCTTTTTCACTCCCTCATTTCCCCACATTCCCATTATCACTTCCCTTGTCACTTTCACACAATTTCCCTAACAAAAATATCAAAAGCCCTAAAACCCTACCCCTATCCCTAAAATTCAAAAAAATCTCCCTAAATCCTACCTCCTATCAAACCCCTACAAATTATGATTATGTGATGATGTATGTGTCATAATTCCTTCCCTAAATTCCCTTTTTTATATATTTTCCCTAAATCCCCTCAAAAGCCCCCTCCCTAACATCTCCCTTGTGTTTTTTTTCCCCTTGGAGCAACATTCAAACAGTCAAAACAGCAGGTCATTTGTGCAGAAGCAGCAGTACATTTTAGCCGTTTTGCTCTTGAAACCATGTCAGAAATCGAAACAGACTATGAGCAAAGTGATGACCGTGAGTCAACACCGGAGGTTGAGGTGCCAAGGAGGCCTCACAGGGGTGGTAAGGGTGGTCAGCATGTGAGAGAGGAGCCCACCTCTTTGGCCTATTTGCAAGCTTGTCCACTTGCAGTCACATGTTTCCGTCATCAATCATGCTATGGATATTGCGAGAGAATTTCCCAAATTTAGCACCACAGGGAATTGGTCCGCTTGTTTGTTTTGCATTTTCACAACGGGCATGTGAATCTTGCAGGGGTGGATTTTACATTGTCACCTGAGATTGTTGCTCAAGCAACAAGGATACCCAATGTTGGAGAAGAGTGGAATAAGCGCCAGCTGTTGGACAGATTCCAGTATGAGCCCTACATTAAACTTGTATATATGAGGCACCTAACTGGTGTATTTCCTTTTAGATTCTTGAGGGATGAGTATGCACCCTTGATGAGGCTCATCATTCGCTATTTCACCTGTGAGGGCAGATTTTCACGTTTGTATTCGTACCATATCCGCTTGTTGATGCATTTCACATGGGTACGGATGATGAACATACCATTTTTCATGTGCCGGAATATTGAGAGGATGGTGCCCTTGGTGTAGAGAAAGAGCCTAGCACAGCAACACAGGAGCATCTACCATTATGCTTTGATCAAGATTGTGGTCATGCATCAGTTGGCCCAGCAGGGTATTCCATGGGAGGATTTCATCTCTCGAGATTTCTTCACAGCGCCACCACCCCCTGAGGTTGTTCATGAGGAGGGAGGACCTTCACAACAGTATAACATCCTTGAGCCCAGACATGTCAGCTCCCCTCCATTGGTCACATATCAGAGAGGCCACAGGGCCTTATTTGCATCAGCTCGGCAAGTATTTTCTCCACATCAGGTGGAAGGGGTCTCGCTTTCTTCATCAACACCGCGAGTGTTATCTCCACACCAGGTGGAAGGGGCCTCGTTTCCGACAGCAACACAGGTATCAGAGAGGGGCAAGCAGCCCATGATTGAGGAGGGATTGTCAGGTGATCCAGATATTGACATCATTGATCTTGACACCCGTTTTCCTAGCTCGGAGCTTAAGGAGATCATTCAGCAACGGGAGGATGAAAATCGCTTGTTGCAAGAAAAATTAGAGATGGCACAATGGACAATCACATATTTAGAGCAGCGCAACAAGCAATTAGAGGATGAGCACACTCTCGATGAGTTGCGGAGGATCCATGAAGACCGCAACTTGGCTCGTAAGAGACCCGGTGATTTGGTACCCATTGAGTGAGAGGCTATGCTTCTCCGGGTCAATGCTCATTTGGAGAGGTTGCTAGCCAAGGCTAACAAAGATAAGAACATGCTCTGGAACATGAAAAACCATTATTGGGCTCGAATGCACGTATGTAAGGCAAAAATGAAGGTGCTCAAAGGACGGTTGGCCAAGGCACTAAAACGAAGAAAAAGGCCCGATCCCCTCCACATATTGGCTG
The DNA here is from genome assembly GCA_031772625.1 of Pinus tabuliformis. Classification (NCBI taxonomy): domain Eukaryota; kingdom Viridiplantae; phylum Streptophyta; class Pinopsida; order Pinales; family Pinaceae; genus Pinus; species Pinus tabuliformis. Next base: position 28,763,552 of record CM062808.1, on the reverse strand, counting down.
AGACTTCCTTGAAGGAGCATGGTGCTAAATGACTTACCCTCTGCACAAATTTCAAAAAATTTTGAGCATTTTTGGTCATTTGTGAATTTTTCGGGCAAAAAACAGGCTTTCTTCCCCAACGCGTAGCGCACCGCGCGCTACCCTGAAGATGGGCAACTCCTTTTCATGAAAACTCAGCATTTTTGGATTTTTCATGCAAAAATACACTTTCTCAGCAATTTCCAAGAGATTCCATCAAGTTTTGAGCCTCCATAAGGTCAAAAAACAGGCAAAAAATGACTTTCTGCCACTTTTTTGACACACAGGAAGCAGTCTTGGGAGGTTGCAATTTTGGAGGGGAAAATGGTCACCAAATTCATAAATTCCACTTGGGTTGGAAATTAGACATCTAGACCTTTCCAACAAGCCCACTTTTGCCTCATTTGGACTCCGGGAAGTGCCTCAAAAGCAGGCCCAAAGGCGCGCTACGCGTTGAGAATCAGGGCGCTACGCATCAGGCTATTTTTCCAGAAATGCACCTACAGCTCAGCAAAACAGAGTTTTGACTAGGTTTGACTTTTTGGAGTGGGTTTTGATCCTCCTTGATGTAAATGATGTAATTTTATGATACTTTGACACTTATTTATCTCTTCTAGAAGATTCATTCATGAAATAGGCAAAAATTTAATGAATGAATTGGTTTCCTAGCTTATAGAGGCAAGTTGTTTTGACTGCCTAGATTTTAGTGCTCAGTTTGGAATTGGTTGAAACAGCTCCTAGGATAGTGAGCTCGACCCCTAGAGGCAAGGAAAGATGTTAGATTGCCTATATTATATACTTTCTTGGTCATTTTCATGGTTGGACTCTTGAGGGAGAAAGCTTCTATTGTATTACTCATTGTATCTCTGCAATTTTTGGTAAAGGAAGACCAGGGTTTTGCAGTCCCTTTTGGGATTCCTGTGGTTACATGTATTGATGGTGTGTTTCTCTTTGTACTTGTAAGTTTGTTATGTGAATCATCTTCTTACTTTTTCTTCTGCAAATTAGGCAAATGAAGTGTTAAGGTAGAATTCATGGTTGCTATGCTCTGCCTTTAAGTTTGCTTAATATCAATGTTTTCAGCTGTTTAAGGAGAATTCAAGGTGATTGCTTGCTCTCCTTAGCTCCTCACCAGTCATTCTCATCCATCCAAATCTTTCAAAGGCATCAATACAGTCTCCTACCTTGCCCCAAAGAACATCCTGCGAAAACTGTGTCCAATTCCCACACCCAAAATTGCCTTTCCCCAATTTTCCACCAAAACCCTAAAAATCCCAAATCAAACCTTTTTATCAGTTTACTAGCCTAAAATCAGTGTTATTTATTGGTTATCTCTGCCCGTTGAAGATCTTTGCCGAGATAGATCGGAGAGAGCCCTCTCTTGCCCCGTAGGGCTAGCTACGAGGCTAAGTGGTTTGATGTTGCCTTGGAGTTTACCTTTTTCAGCCTGAGGTGAAATTTCAAGCGCTAACAGGGCCTATGCCAAATCCTTTTGAAGTTTCACTATCCTCGGATCATTTTCCATCGTAACATTTTTGGGTTGGAGATCTACTTGGATCTCCTTATTGCGACATCTGGTTCTTATAGTCTGCATTTCCTTCTCATGAACTGTCCGGTCAGTCGTGATGCTAGAGGGCAATGCCTCTTTCTAGACATCCTTATTACAGACTAGTGTGCTTTCTATTTGGGCTTCTGCATTTGTAACAACCACATGCTGTTCCTTGCAGTCCTGGATGATAATGGGTTCGGTTTGAGTCCTTTTGGTATTCTTTTTACGGGATTTCACCTGGGTGGCTGCATGCTTTACTCCAGGGATTCTTTTTGAGCTTTGTCCCATTTTTAGGACCCTTATTTGTTGTCTGAGTTGTTTAATTATATTTACCAGTCTCTGCTATTCCTTTTGCAACTTTTTGATTTCATTTGTTTTCTTCGAAGGAACAACTATTTCTTTTCTTGGGCCTAGGCTTTGTTCTTCAGGGATTGTACCCTCGCCTTGGCCAATTTCCATGTTTTCTGCTTGGAACACTTCTTCAGTGTTCTCGTCCTGTTGATTAGATTTCTCAGGGGTGGAAACCCTGGGTTGATCTACTATTTCCTGGGTGGCTTCTTCTTCTACCTCTTCTTCATCATGCATTTCTTCGGATGCACTCCGACTGTGAGTAGAGTGTTCCTGAGATTTTCCTTCTTCTTCCTCCTCATCACTCATCTCCCCAGATGCACTCTTACTATGAGCAGAGTGTTCCTGTGATTGTCTTTCCTCTTCTTCCTCATCGTTCATTTCTTCAGATGCACTCTTATTGTGAGCAGAGTGCTCTTGTGATGGTCCTGCCTCAATATCGGGGTTGAGTGGGCTGTGGGGCTGGATGTATTCCCCCATGTTGGCCAAAATTTGGGCCAATTAATCTTCTTTTAGAGGGTTTTGTAATGGGCTTTCGCCGGGTTGCTCTACTTCCTCGTCTTCTTCTTTGCTGGAATGCTTAGTTTCCTCTTCTGGTTCTTTTTCTCCATTTTATTCTAATTCTTCTTCTTCATTTTCCCCTCCTTCAAGTTGTGGGGGGTGTTCATTCTCTAAGTCATGTATTTCTACTGGCTGACTACTGTTTTCTTGGGGATTTCCCAACATCCCTCTACTTCTCCCTAATCTGATGGATTGTCCTCGTTTTTGCGGTCTAATTGATGTGCTAGCAGTGCTTTTCCGTTTTGGGGCTGGCAAGGCCAATCCCCCATCTATTGAGAAAACCATTTCTTCCCAACTACTCTGTCGTTGGGCAAGACTAAAACTGACTATTAGCTAAATTAAACTGTGATGACTTACTACTGATTCTACATGACGAGATTTTCTTATACTTCGGCAACATCATGCAATAAAAAATTTAAGTACACGGGCAAATTCACAACACATTTTTGTTTTAATACAGATAACAGTTTGAGATGGCGTGGTCTTACCATGTCTTTTCTGCCATCACAAGTGATGTAGCTTTGCACAATTCTGGCTAATTTTTCCCAAGGCTCTCCCAGGGTTGCCGACAGGACTCCTTTTACTTTGACAGTAAGGTTCTGTCCTTCATCCCGGAAGATGGTTATAGCATCTTGTAATCTCATCTCTTTTAGGGTCCATACAGGGCCAATGGCTTCCAGTCCCTAAACTTCAGTAGTTATCGCATCTATTACTGTTATTTGGCTCCCCCTCACCATGGAATGATTTTCCTGCAAATTCTGCAGAAATTCAATGGCCACCATCTCATTAGACTATTGTAGTCGGTTAAGGTAGACAATCCATCCTGCTCTTGCTAAAATTTCACGTGCAGCGTCATAGACCATTAACACCTGTCGTTCACTGAGTATTGATCTGCCTCCCATTTTGTTCAAGCTTAGCACATTGTTAAAAAACACAGAGATGATGATGGAACAACAAGGTGTTCAAAATTTTAGCTCACTATTAATTTTTACAGAGCAAAAACACAGAAATGGCGATGGAACAGCAAGCTGTGCATATTGGGAAATATAATACTGTTAAAATTGCTATTCTGAGTTTTGATGGAGTCATAATACCTCCAAATAATGAGTTGACACGTATGCCAATGAATTATGGAGATCACCTGTGCCCCCTTGAAATGTGATAGGTTGTCCTCAGCCAGCAAATAAAGGAGCAACATGCTGGACTGCAGTCGTACAGGAAAATAAAGGAATGACGTATAGATCCATGACATGTTTACAAAAATCGGCGGATAACTGAAATCGAGGCTTATGATGGAAATCACAAATAAAAATGGAAATTCCATGAAATGATGCGAAAAATAGAGGATAGGACAGCTGATGTGAGTAAAATTTCTTATGCGGTCATTATCCACTTTAACCATTATGATTGATTTATAAATGATTTTCGTGTATAAAGGGTTTGAAAGGGTTATATGACATAATATAATTTGAAATCAATATAAAGATATAAGAAGAAGGGTTTATAATGACTATTGGTGTATGAAATATATGTTGGAAATAATACTGAGAGGGGGGGGGGGGGGGGGTGAATCAGTATTAGCAATTTAACAATTTTTCATTTCCATAAACAAATTGATATACACTACTTCTGTTAATTAAACCTGCATATATACACAACTGTGTTTAGAGAAAACCGTGTATATCTTACAAACTTCTAATTTAGTTATCTGATCTTAATCTGTGTATTAGAACCATAAAACAGTAATCAAGTGCAATAAACAGTACATGCAATCACACACATGAACACAAGATATAAGATGGAAACCCAATGTGGGTGAAAACCACCTGCTGCAATTCGTCTCTATCTTCTTTTAATAAGAAACATCCTTTTAAACTATTTTTGTACTGGTGCAGTCTTATACCAGTACATAGGATACTACCTGCAAAAGGCTACAAAATTCTCTCATTCTCTAGCTTCTCCTGGAAGGGACATACAACCCCCTTAGCTCTTGTACTAGCTGATGTCCTAGTACGTAGGTGCTGACCTACAGAAGGCTACAACCTTCTCTTTTCTTCCAGGGACCACGTTTCATAAAATTTCAGACTGGATCCATCAATAGCATCAATCAAACATCAAATATATCTGCATCAACCAAACTCCTTTGAAACAACCAAAACTGAATCACACAATCACTTGTCTGAATGTTGTAACCAAAATACAGTAATAGTACCAAAACCAACCAGAACCCAGAACACTGCAATAGTAGACAGAAGTAACTAAAACATATTTTATGAGACATACACTACTTCAAGATGAAGAACCTGCGTGCATACATTGTTGTATTAAGGAAAACCTGTGTATACACTGTTTTGAATTATCAAATCAGTGTGTGTACGCGCCTTTGCTATGCTGAACCTACATACAGATCTATAAAAGATAATTTACCCTTTTCAATTATTCAGACATTAGTTATACCCAAATTATTATATTTATAGATCAAGTCATGTGCCAAATATAACAGATTAAAGTCACACAAAGATACTTCTATTCAAGCCTTAAGATCTTGACCCATCAATAGAACTTATCCTTCTTCTAGCGCTCAGGTTCCTCCTTGGTTCAGATCTAGCTATGCACCATAACCCAATGACCAGTATTCTATATCTTGCTCTTCATTAGATATGCAATCCTTGAGTGCCATTGCCTAATGATCTCCTTCCCCTTTTATAGTCTTAGGCCTTACTCAATACCATGGTCCAAAACCATTTAGAACCAATAATTGGGACCCAATACCTAGGTTCAACACTTCGGACGAGATATCATGGTCCAAAACCATAGTTCTAAATACCAAGGACTAAATACTATGGACTAAAAACAAGTTTTCCCACATGTATGCGCTTTTCCTTGCGTAAAATTGCGTGCATATGTATACGCGCCTTTTCGTAGGCTATCCCGCGTGTATACGCAGCTTGGTTAAGAGGAACTTGAGTATATCTATTTTTCCTTCATTCTGAGAGCCTGAACTGTGATCTGTCATCTGAGTGAGTTGCCATCAAGGACAACACTTGTGTCATAGTGCCAAACCTGTGTCATAATGCCAACAAAATATGACTTCAATACCATCAGCAGAGCTCTGTTTCCCACAGGTGTCCATAACCTTGATAGAGTTGCTTATTTCACCCTTGGAACCATAATACTTTGTGTATGCCTAGGAAAGTGTTGTACGATGTTAGAATGGAGGCCATTATGCTGGCTTGGTAATCAGATGAATTACAATGCCATTCACCAAGAAGGAGTGAAAGGTGGGCAGGCTGGCTCGTGATGAGACCTCCTGTTCCAAGGACTTTTTTATTTTTCTGATATGCCTCTTGGATCATATCCCTGGTGTGGTGGCCATATTGGGAATGCCACTTCACTTTCTTCCTTATGATCATTGTAGGTTGGCTCTTGATGAGACCCCCTATCCTTCATCTGAAAAATCATGTTAGTAATCATATAGATATGTATTTTTCTTTTTTCTTTTATTTTATAGAGCACTTTCCGATTTATATATAGAGGGTGGCTCATCACTTCTTAAGAGTAGGGATGGTGGAAGAAGTCTGAACATCTCAATAGAGGAAAATATGCCCTTATTCTTACTCAATAATAATGATCAAAGAGAATTATGAAGATTTAGAAAGAACCAACATGATAAAAATAATCAATCAAATTGGTTTTAGTGAAAATAAAGACAACAAAGTGATATAAATAGTTGTGTCCTTTCCTCTTTTCTTTTATCGATTCAAAGCAATTTCTGTAAAGATAATGATTTTTCTTTTTGGTTTGTTGATTTCAGTATCCTCTAGTTTTTGTATTCTTGCATAAATGTATAGCTTTTCCTTAAATGAACCATCATTCACAAAAATCCTCTAGATGATGAAACACACACACAAAAAGCAACAAAAAAATGCACTCAAAAAGTGTTTTTCCTTAGATGGAATAGCCACTGTTCCTTAAGAGGGACAGTGAAATAACATCTGCATGCAAAAATCGGGGTGTCTTTAAGAGGAACAAAAAGCAAAAGAAAAAAAACATACTCACAACTATTGTTCCTTAAGAGGAACAATAGCGGTTCCTTAAGAGGAATAGCAACTGTTCCTTAATCATAACAACAACTTTTCCTTAATCAGAACAGCAAATAAAACAAGCACGAAACACAATTCCGCTCCTTTAGCGGAACAGCCTAAGATCATCCGAAATTGAAACTGTTGTTCATTCGAAAGGAACGGCAGAAAGGAAAAAAATGCGGAGGAGGGTTGTTCCTTTAAAAGGAACGGTAAACATTCTGGCAGAAGTGCTGTTCCTTCGGAAAGGAACAGCAAAAATGCGGAAGTGTTGTTCCTTCAGAAAGGAACATAAAAAAATGAAGGTGTTGTTCCTTCGGAAAGGAACAACAAAAATGCGGAGATGTTGTTCCTTTGTAAAGGAACAACAAAAAACGAGAGTGTTGTTCCTTCGGAAATGAACAACAAAAAAATGAAAGTGTTGTTTCTTCAGAAAGGAACAGCAAAAAAACGAAAGTGCTGTTCCTTCGGAAAGGAACAACAAAAATGCAGAAGTGTTGTTTCTTCGTTAAGGAACAACAAAATGTGAAAGTGTTGTTCCTTCGGAAAGGAAAAACAAAAAGGAGGAAATGTTGTTCCTTGGAAAAGGAACAACAAAATGCAAAAGTGTTGTTCCTTCAAAAAGGAACAACAAAAAGGCAAAAATGTTGTTCCTTCAGAAAGGAACAACAAAATGCAAAAGATGCAGAAATGCAAAAATCTGTACAGAAAGTAATTTATACAAGCAAAAAAGAAAAATTTATGTACAAAATTTAAGAACAATGAAGTTACTTAGTGAACCAATGCCGAGGAAGAATTATTTTCCTCAGCAAGAATCTGCATATCAAAATCTTCCCGGAGCTGCTGGTAGAAGGATTCCCGAGTAAGTGGTTTATGGTACAGTCGCACTCGGTGGCCATTTGCTTTAAAGGTATGTCTAGATCCATCAATAGTAGTCAAAGTAATGGTGCCATTGTCATGCACTTTCTGGATTTCATATGGTCCAAGCCATCGAGTCTGAAGTTTTCTCGGAAAATCCTGAAACCTAGAATTGTATAGGAGTGCCTAGTCTCCTTCGTGGAAGATTTTCTTTTTGATCAGGGTGTCATGCCATTTTGCTCTTTGCTGTTGGATTAATGCAGTGTGTTGAAGAGCCAAGAGCCTAATTTCATCTAGCTTGTTAATTTGCTATAATCTATTAGTTTGGGCCTCATTTAAATTTAGACTGACCTCCTGTGTTGTTCTTAATGTTTGTATTTTGAACTCTATTGGAAAGATGGGTTCCTTTCCAAATAATAGCTGATATGGTGAATAACCAGTGGTGTTTGTCCACATTGTTCGGTATACCCGCAAGGATTTTGACAATTTTGAAGCCCAATCATGCCTGTGTGATGCAATGGTTTTTGTCAATATTGCCTTTATCACTTTATTCGTGCTCTCTACTTGGCCATTTGCCTGTGGGTGATACAGAGTGGTAATTTTGTGTTGAATGTGATAATTTTTTAATGTTGCAACGATTTTATTACCTACAAACTGTGGTCCTCCGTCCGTGATTATATCCCTTGGGAGGCCATATCACACAAATATTTGGAACAAGAAATGAATCACAGAGTCCTCTGTAGCTCTTGGAAGTGCCTCTACTTCAACCCATTTGGTAACATACTCTGTTGCTACTAGAATATATGTTTTCTGATTTGATGATAGCTTGATTGGACCAACAAAATCGAGTGCCCAATGCTCAAATGGTTCAATTACTAGCTGTGGGTTTAAAGGAATTTCATCAGACTATCCAGGGCATCCTGCTCTTTGGCAACTGTCACAGGCTTGCACAAACTTCTTAGTGTCTTTGAAGATTGTGGGCCAGTAATAACCTGTTTGCAAAACCTTGTGACCAATCCTTCGATTTGTGAAATGTCCGCCACATGGTCCATCATGACTGGCTTTTAGAATGTCAAATATTTTGTTTTCACAGATGCATCTTCTGATGTGCATATCTGCCCCTGTATGAAATAGGTAGCCCCTGATCCAAGAAAATCGGGTACTACGTTGCACAATCTATTTTCGTCCATTGGGGGTTAGATGCTTTGGTAATTTTCCTACTGCTAAATAATTTGCGACACCAGCATACCAGGGTGTCTTGACAGTAACAGTAAATAAATGTTCTAGGAATTGATATTCGACTGTTGCTGCGTCCGCTGGCTTCGACATTCGTGAGAGGAAATCAGCTACAGGATTTTCTTTCCCTAGTCGATCTTTTATTGTGATGTCAAATTCCTGCAATAAGATCAACCATCTTGTTACTCTACCATTTGTAATAGGTTTATTTGCTAAGTATTTTATGGCAGAGTGATCTGTATATAAGACAACAGGATATCTAGTGATATAATGCCTAAATTTATTTACAGCATGTATTACAGCTAAAAACTCTTTTTCAGTAACAGTATAGTTTAGATTAGCAGGAGACAAATTCTTGCTGATATAATAGATTGCATATATTTTTTTGTCTTCTTCCTACCCAAGGACTGTTCCAATAGCCGTGTCTGAAGCATCTGATGAAATTTAAAATGGCAGGTCCCAATTTGGGCCTCTAAGCACTGGGGCTATTGACACAAGCTTTTTCAGATCCTCAAAAGCACATTCGCATTTATCTGTCCAAACAAAATCAACATTCCTGTTATAGACATTTTTGGGCCCTACAACCCCAAGCATGAAATGTCCATAAACCAAGGGCTCCTAAGTCCCTAAAAGTGTTGTTCTAACCCCTAAAGGAACAAGGTCAACAGATTACAGCTTCCCCCAGAAGTTCCCCATGAAAAACTGCTTAGAATTGGTCAAAACAGGATCATTTCAGCTGCTCCACTGGCCAAGTGCATTGCATCTCACCTAAGTACACTGTGTGGGTGCGTTGCATTTCAAAAATCCCTTCTATGGGGTGCGATGGGCGAGAAATGACAAATGGCAGGGTCATTCCGCGAGGTGGAGAGGCAATGGAAGCTTCCAGAATCTTCTCCTGTGACACTTGCCTCTCTGAATTCGACCAAGGATGAGTAAGAGATCATCAATCTCCAAGTGGAAGAAAGAACTATCAGAGGGAAGACACTAATCAAATCATAAGCTGACTCATCTCCATTATAGATATCTATATATGGATCCCTCATCCCAGAGATACAGAGGCTGGAATTTTGCATATTGTAAGGAATTGTTGTTGGTTTCTTGAGACAAACATCAGATTGTTGGGTGATCTAAGCTTTGTATGAGGTGAAGAGGGGCTTCCTTGCTGAGAGGTTGATTCTGGGTCAGAACAACTAGTTGTAACTCCTCTTGGCTCTTTCTTGTTTATCAATAAAAGCTATTCAAGTTTTCCTCCATGCTCTTGTGTCATTGATGTTTGCTACATTTGTATGGTCAATTTACATCTGATCCTAGATTGTTTATGATTATAGATCCATGTCTTTGTATGGTGCTATGCTACTGTGATCTTACAGGTACTTTGTGAAGCTGGGCGTGCAAGGGAGCAAGTAGCTAAAGACTATCAAAGAAGAGAGGAATCAAATCAGGAAATTAGCGCAAGACAGAGGTTGGTCTTTCTGTTCCTCTCTATCTATAATTCATAAAGGAAAAACGAAAGTAGCTTTTCTCTGTTTGTTTCTAAGGCAGTTTTCACACCTTAGTGGGATAGAGCAGTTCTATATAGACACTTTTCCCTGTAACAATTCCCTGTTAGTGCATATAGAGGTGCAGCTATTTGAGAAAAATGTTCTATGAATCTCTTATAATAACCAGATAATCTGAGAAAATTGCGTACCTCTATTTGTGTGGTAGGAGTAGGTATTAACAAAATTATTTGAATTTTGGCTAGATCTACCTATATTCTAGCTGCTGGTGGGCTCTGGTATTGCAGCAATAATGTTGCAACTCCTGGGACTCCCTTCTTTACTTTTATCAACCCGGTAGTTTGTAACAAACTTGGAAGCAATAGTGCTATATGCATAAGTACTAGCTCTTGCCGCATGCTGTCACTGGATCAGCTAGCACAAGTCCGTTAGGAGCTTAAGCAAACTTCTATGAGCTTGTAGAAGAATCTTTTAATGGTGATGGATGAATGCTAACTCAAAGGAAGCTAGTGTACTTGCAGAAAGAAGCTGAAAGTGGAAAAGGAATGCAAACCCTAGCAAACCCTAGTTTTACAAACTAACCCTACTTGTGCAAGAAAAGAGATGAAAGCAGTGGAAATGGATGCCATTGACTTCTAGAAATGTAGAATGCATGTGACTAAGCTACTCTTGCAGTGAAATCTGAAAAGGAATGTCTTTTTGTATTTTTGAGTAATCTTGTAGAATTATTATGCATGTGCTTAACTGTTTTGACTGTGCAGAGGTTGATTGATGGAAGGAAATGGTGAGGGCGCTTGCTTGCAGGAGGTTGGGAAGGTGAGAAGAGGGCCTAAGGGGTCCCTAACACCCTTCCAAAGAGTTTCACTGTGATCGGATCTCGAAAAACCGCTCTCGTGATCTTCTACAGGAAGTCTGCAGGGGTTCTACAGGATGTTCTACAGGATGTTCTGAAAGGAGATTTTGGAGGGTTGAAGGTGGAAGAAAGGTGGAGAAGTGGAGATGGAGGTTGGATGAGGGTGTGAAGAGGTTTAGAACCTGGCAAATGAAGCTGAGAAGTGATGAGGATGGTTGGATTTGTTCAAGGATGGATAGAGCAATGTTGCACAAAAATATGGAAATTAGGTCAAAGTGAGAAAATGTGGCAAACGAAGGGCAAGAATCTGAGTTAGGGGATGGAACAGGTTTCACTGATGGCAGAAGGGTAGGCAGGGAGGTATCATAGGTGTTCTGCATACTACTTCTTGAAACTGACCAAACAAAGACCATGCAAACCAAATATCTAGCTATTCTAACCTAATTTGACCTAGGAACCAACACCCATGATGAACAGAAATTCATTGGTAGAAAATTATGTAAAATAACTTATGAAAACCAAGCAAGAATGGATCTAAGCATGTAATCACATCTGGTATCAACTTTTGCAACTGAGAAACTAACACTAGCAATTGCATGAAGAAGCAAAAATAATGTTTTTGTGGCAGCAAGGACACTTGGGTCTCAGCTCATGGTCCCGAGGAGGGAGAGGTGAGATCCAGGGTTGCTTGATGGCCTTTTTCGAAGATATTTTCTGTTGTCAACCTATCAAATCACTCTAAACCACGAAAATCTCTTTCAATCATAAAAAATGACCTAGATAACCAAGCAAGATTCTAATCTACTAGTAGAAATTATTTTATGAAGATAGAAAAAAACATATAACAGTACACAGAGGAGGCCTTGGTGCTTGGTTTGGGCCCAACCCCAAGAGCTACAGGCTCCTAAAAAGAAGCTCAAAACTGATGCAACATGAAACTGGTTGCCATTACTCAAAAAACAACCATGTCCAAAATGTGTTACAGCAGAAGCTCCAAAATGGGCTAAGAAACAAAGCAGCACTATAGTGTGAAAAACAAATGTTCAACAAGTAAACTACTAAGGCTGGAAGCCTTCCTACTTATGCATTATGAGGACCTCCAATAGTCCTCCTTAACTCAAGGGGCTTGGCTGCTTAAAACTGCAAGTACTCAGCCACTTTACAAAAGCTGCTCGGTTGCCCTTGGAAATTAACTTCGGGGGGTTGCTGAACTCCGAGTTGATGGTGGAAAACTTGAGGAAGGGGCCATTTAGTGTAGGAGACACCCTTCCTATGAATCCTTAGCCTTTTCCCCTCGTATTTGGCTATCAAATGGCCCATAAATGCTTGACCTTGGTCCAAAAGTTGTCCAAAAATTTGCAACAAACACATATTAGCCTTCATGGTCAAGTGACTATTCTCATTCATTCAATTAACATAAACATACTTCAAAAGCATACATAAACTATGAAGAATGGTGGATTAATGGAGAACAATAGGCAAAATGAGCCCAATAAGTTACCCATTTTTGGGGCTCATCATCACCCCCCTGCTAAATGGGTTGCTCATCCTCTGAGCAACTAATCCAGCTCATCATCTTTGATTGCTTTGACTGCCTCCCTCACATCCCAGGCCTCTGAGGTGATGTCTTCTTCTCGGTCATGAAATCCTGCTTTTCTTTCTACTTCCTCCCACTACCTATGTTCTTCTTCTTCTTTGACTCCTTCTAGCAATCCTAAAAGCAAGGGAGGACTGAACTTTAGGCCGATCCAGTTGGCCTGCAGATTTTTCATTGACTGTTTATAGAGGGGTACCCTCGCCAAGGCCTCCTTCATCTTGGTTGGGGAGTGGTATTCTCTTATTTTCAAACTATGGGGCAGTGTGTTCCACCTCCTTGTGCAAGCATGAAAGCAGTTATCTCCCAACAATCTTTTCATGTCCTCAAAGTGAGCAATGGCTTGAGCTTGTCGTTCAATGTAATCTGGTAAAACCTGAGGGTTGTTGGCCAAGTGCTGATGGGCATATATTAAAGCTGATGTATCCTTTGGTTTTGCCCTGATCATGAGTGGTTCACTTAACTGCCTGTTCATAATATCCCGAATCTCTGCTACCGTCTTTTCCTCATGATTTAACCAAGAGGCCATGGCCATAAGTTACACATCTCCCAATGTAGCATTGGGGTCCCAAAGAGTCATGTTTGGAAGGGCCAAGTTGTGTAAATAGAATTTGGATAACTTGGCCTTATCTTCTGCTGAGCTGCTGTCACACAAAGTCATGAATTGATGGTAATTTTGAAATGGAATGGTGCCCCTTTGGGCCAAGGTGTTAATCTAGAACTGTAACCATTGATCTTTAAGATATAAGGCATATGACTTGGAAAGTTGCCTACACTGCAAGGCCTCTACTTCCTAGCTAGCCATGCAGGCTAGTTGGGCTTCCTTTTCTTGTACCTATTGCTTTAGAGATTGTATTTCCTCTGCTGCCTGTGACTCTTTCCCCTGTAGCTTTTTTGTTAGCACCTCAACCTCAGCCTGCAGGCCGTCCACTCTCTGCTGTTCATTAGAGGTTTCTTTGTCTGCTAGAGGCTTTTCCTGTTGCTACTGTTCTCCTAGAATGGAGGGCCTATCTTCCTTATGAATTCCCTGTAGCTGTAGCTGCTATTTCAGTAGCTCATTCTCTTCCTGTAGTTTGGCCCTTTGATTGCTTTCCACATGCTTCACCATGGCCAATTCTCCCCTTGACTCATTGAGTTTTTCTTCCAGGTGGCCTATGTCTGCCACACCCTTGGACTTGGCAATCCTCATCCAAGTGTAAGTCCTAATTCTTTCTTCTTCCAATGAAAAGAAGAGTGGCACCGCAAATTTCTGGGGAATTATTTCCCCGGCTTCTAACAGGTTATAGTATGAGCCCAAGCTGGGTTGAGGGCTTGGTTCCAATATTTCCTCTGTCTTTTCTTCTTCCTGTGATTGTTTGGCCGCCTTTTCCCTAATTTCTCGGTATCTTTTAGCTTAGCCCGAGTTTCCTGTAGAGATTTCTCAACTTCCTGTAGAGTTGTCTTTGAGTCCATTGTCTTCATTCTCTCTCTCCAGGTGGAGTTTTTTGGGCTTCCTCGTTCATAGGTGACGAATATCTTTGAAGTAGACCCTTATTTTCGTTTAGGTGTTGAGTCCTCAATGACAATTGGCTCCTTTGACTACGGCTGGGGTCTGCCTACTTTGATCCGTGTGCTCCTTCTTGCTTTAAAGTACATGGAGGTTTGCCTCTTTCTCTTCCCTTTTTGTTTTGGAGGTGTTCTTAAGGCGGCAAGCACAACTGCTGCCTCCCTTGCCAATATTTCAGGTGATTTCCCCCTTTGCTATTCTTTTTCCATGCTTCTTGTAGAAGTCCCTATGTCAACTGTTTCTGTCTGTATTGCGGCCATTTCAGGACCTGTCTCTCCCTTTTGTTTCTGTGTGTCTGCTTTGGCTATGACAGCCTTTATTTGGGGTTTTTCTGCCTTCTCTGCTCTCCTCTGCATTCTCTTTTCCCTTGGTGTTTGTGCTGTTGTTTCTTCCTTTGTTTTAGACTCAACAATCTGGCGCTCTCCCCCTTTTATTTCTATCCTTGTTGTGCTTGAATGTCCTGTGTTCCTTCACCATTGGTTTTCTTACCTTCTTTAGTGTGTTCTCCCTCCTCACTACTGGATGAGGTGATGTCTTCGGCCAGAATTCTAATATTGTCATCTTAGGACATGTTTCGGAAGATTTCCAAAGATATGGGGATAGTGTAGGTGTGCAGGGCATCTTCCACTAATAGCTTAATGAGCCCATGATGGGCCAAATGATCTGGGATCCCTTCATTTGATTTTATACCACATTCAATTAGTGAGTGAAGAAGAAAATAGGGAATTCTCAGCTTCTGGTCTAGAGGTGAATCAATCCCATGCCTTAGTTCACACAACAACCTGAAATGATATCCATAGACAATGCTAAACCTCCCCTCACATGTAATGTACTTCATAATTTGGAAACCGACCTCACTCCAGAGAGGAGGCAAGCTGGTTCTCCTAACCCTATTTTTGTCTTCTACAGGATGTTGCTTGGGTAGGAAGAATGTTTTCTTGGCAACTTGGCCCAATGACCTCTCTTCTTTGCTCCAAGGGAGCCCTAATGGCAGACCAATAACACGACTGATGAGCTCAGGGGTAAGTTCTAGGGTCAAACCCCTAAAAGTTACTATGGCCTGTGTCTTTGATTGAGGTCTCAGGGACATCAAAAATTCCTCTGTCATCTCCTTGTCATGACCCCGAATTTTGTCAAAAAATGACATCCAATTGGCTCAGGTGAAAAGGTCCACCACCTCAGGATGCTTGTGCAGTTTTCTGGTGTCTGAGGGTTCTTTCCTTATGAATCCCCCTGGCATGGTGAGAGTGCTCTTTTTTCTTTTTGATTTGATTAGAAAAAGGAATGTTGTTTATGGTTTCCCCCTGAACTCAAGAAGGGATTTCTCGGGTATCAATATTAATTAGTAGTTATTCCCTGGTTTTCAAGACTGCTGTTGCCCAGAACTCGGCTGCCTATTTATGAAGGGAAGAATTTCGTTTCTACAGACCTAGTATAGAGCTCAATGTTTATTCTTAGCACATATACAGATATACAAATTCAAAATTTTCATACACAGGCTGGCCCCCACAGTTGCATATCTTCCCTACAGGAGAATTTTAAAAATAGGAACGTGGAGGAGAATCTGGATGCAGAAACAACTGAGAAACCTAGTGCGACACATAAGAAAATGTTTTACTTCCAATCCCTAGGCATATTTTTCTCTGGTTCCCCAGTTTGATACTGTTCAATTCACCACCTTTTAAAATCATACCATGCATAGAAGAGTTTTTCGATCCTACCTCGGTTGGAGCACCAAATTCAATGAAGAAAATCCCAAGCTTCTCTACTCCGGAAAGTTGTGCAGGCTTTCCTATAGAACCCTTCTTGTAGAAGACTCCCTGGTTCCTGTAGAATGTCTCTGTGCATCTGAGCGAGCCCGATACATGGGAGATTCTCGAGAACAGGTAGAAAAACTGGTGTGGATGACTGGTTAACTATTTTTGGAAGCAGAGGACGCGTACTTCAGTTGAGGTCATTGCAAGTGCAAATGAATAGAGGGTGGTGTGAGTTTCAGCCAAGCATGTTTTAACTGCGGCATAATTCATGGTGAGGGGATGAGGTGGCCAGATCGAACCATTGATCCAACGTCACGACCATAATTTCTCTACGTGTTTCTGGCCGTCATCACCTTCCCTCTACCGTTAACCACCACCACCACTGCCAGTCTCGACGATTTCTCCCTGAATGGACACTCCACACGTGTTGGCTGCACGTCTCGTCGGCAATTTTGAATGTAACTGAGCTTGTTCAGATCCCACGAGGCTATGTAACTGGCCGAGGGTGGCCAGTTGACTAGCCACCGATCCCATTCTATCTGAACCATTTCCATAGGCATGCAGCTTTTAAAATATAGTTTACGCAATTGACGAATGAGTTTAGGCACTTACCTACGTGGTCATGGCCGCATTGTGTAGACTTCGGGTCTTGGAACCATTCCTTCATTTGCTGTTGCTTCCTGCACAGGTTTTGGAACCCATTCTTTCATTCATTGGCGCTGCATGCACGTGTTTCGGAGTCCATTCCATTGGTTGCTGTCACTGCATGCTCAGGTCTTGCTTGGTTTCGGCTACTGATGATGTTTTTGCATTCAAGATGAGCTCTTTGCATGTCTCCTTTACTATTTTTCGGCTATCCTCGTCTCCAGAGTATGTCTTCCAGAGGGATCAGCTGGTACATGATTCTTGTAGGATGTCCTGTAGCTGCTTCTCCTCCTGGGATGCAAGCTAAACGAGAAGGGCTATACCACCGACGAGGGATTCGGCTGATGAGGAGTCCAGATGGAGATTGATAGGTAGGGAGAGCGAAACACCACTGCTAGATTTGTCACTCAAATTTCTTGCTGGCAGTATGAGGAAAATAGGGTTTTTTTTGTGTGACTGTGCAGGAATAAATAACAGAATGGGTGCAATGGAGGTGTAAAGAGATGAAACAGGGTGATGTATGGTGATGGACGTAAACTGGGGTGGTTGCAGGCCTAGCAGGTAGATTCCAACCTTCAGATTCCCTTCCACGATCAATTTTTTCCTGTCTGGAGGTTCTACAGGATCTTCCTGTAGAAGATATAGAACTTCTTGTAGAAGATCCAGAACTTCCTGTAGAAGGTGAAATCTTAGCCTGAATGTGATCAAATCCTAGGAAAGGGGGGTGGTCATGGAGGAAGTGTCTGTGAGGGATGCTTGCAGCCTGTTGCTGACCTCTGTCCTTGTTTTGCGTGACCCTCCTAACCTGCAATGTCTTCCCTGCACCCTGCAATTATTCAATAGAAATTAGGCCTATTTCCCTTTTTTTTTGGTGAGATAGCTGGGGCGCCTCCAGGAGGTTTTCACCCTCACTGTCTGCCCCAGGCACCTCTAAGAGGTTTTCACCCAAGGATATTTTTATTCTTTTCTGTTTTTTTTTTTTTTGATGATCAAGGTGTGGGTGGAGTAGAGATAGGGCCCTGCTCCACTACCAGCACTGATTTATCTAGAGTTTCAATGAACTCCTGCTTGGAAAGGGGCTTCTGGTAGATTTTCAATCGATGCCCATTGATGAGCATGGGGATGGATTCTTCATCAATGGTTCTGATAAGCACTGAACCATTGTCGTTGCATTTCTCCACTGTATATGGTCCTAGCCACCTTGTCCTCAACTTCCCTTTGAAATCCTTGTATCTTGAATCATATAATAGCGCCCAATCTCCTGGCTGAAATTGCTTTGCGTTAAGGTGTCGGTCATGCCATATCTTTCTCTAGAGTTGAACTACTTCTGAGTGGAGGAGGGCCTGCATTCTCTGTTCATCTAATCCATTTAGCTGTAGTAACCTTTCCTATTGCGCATGGCTGAGATCCAGGTCCAACTGAGCTGCCAACCTTAATGTGTTGTACTCGAACTCTATGGACAGTAGAGCCTTCTTCTCGTAGACCAGCTCATAAGGTGTGAGAGCTGTTGTGGTTTTCCAAGTGGTGTTGTAGGCTCAGGTGGCCTCAACCAAGCGATCTGCCCAATTCTTTCTGCTGCTACTCACCACCTTAGTCAAAATTTCTTCTAAAGCCTTATTAGTGACTTCCACCTGCCCATTTGCTTGCGGATGATAAGGGGTGGAAGTTCTGTGCTTGATATTGTGATGAGTGAGCAGGTCATCAATCAGGTTAGAGGTGAACTGACTTCCTTGATCTGTGACTAATTCTCTTGGGTAGACAAACTTGTAGAAGATATTTTCCCTTAAAAACTCAGCCACTTTTTCTTTTGTCGCTACCTTGATTGCCTTTGTTTCTGCCCACTTTGTCAGGTAGTCTGTGCACACAATGATGTAAGAATTTTTCTTTGAAGGAGGGTTGATAGGACCCACAAAATCCATGCCCCACTTCCCAAATGGCTCGAAATTCACTTGAGGTTGGAGGGGCATTTTAGCCCTCAGAGTTGGTTTCCCCATCCTTTGACATCGGTCACATTGGCTGATGTATCTTCTGACATCTTGATGAAGAGTGGGCAAATATTAGCCTGCCTGTAGAATTTTGAAGGCAGTCCTTTTTGCTGCAAAGCGGCCTCCATAGGGTCCATCGTGACAGGTTAGGAGAATGTCAAAAAATTCCTCCTCCCTAACACAACGCCTCAAGATCTGATCCGGGCCGAGTTTGAAAAAGTTGCCCCCAATCCAAGTAAAGGGGGCACTTTTCCTCACAATTCTGCTCTTATCTTTTGAGGATAGGTGTGGAGGGAACTGTGCTGAGACCAAGTAGTTTTCTATATCAGCAAACCATGGAGAGAGTACTGAAATAGCAAACAGGTGTTCATCTGGCATCTAGTCATCCATCGTCCCTTCTTCACCTGCAGGCAAATCTAATCTAGACAGAAAATAAGCAATGACATTTTCCTTTCCTGGCTTGTTAACAATGGTTAAGTCAAATTGCTGCAATAAAAGTAACCATCTAATGATACGAGCATTCACATCAGGTTTATTCATCAAATACCTTATTATAGCATGATCAATTTGTACAAATGTTTGATAACTAGTGATGTAGTGTTTGAACTTGTTTAGGGAATGGACTACAGCTAGGAGCTCTTTCTCGGTCATAGTATAGTTTAATTCTGCCTTGGATAGGTTTTTTCTGACAAAGTATATGGCATATGGTAGCTTCTCTTCAAATTTTCCTAAGGCTACCCCTATAGCTTTGTTCGAGGCATCAGTGTGGATGTGGAAAGGTAGGGCCCAGTTTGGACCTCTCAGGATTGGGGTAGTTACCAGCTTATCTTTCAACTCATCCAGAGCCTCTTGGAAATTGTTAGTCCATTTAAACTCAACACCTTTCCCCAAAAGACCAAACAATGGCGAGGCTATCTTACTAAAATCTTTGATGAATCTTCTATAGTATCCTACTAAGCCTAGAAAACTTTGAACATCTCTTACCTTCTGAGGAGGTGGAACCTTTTGGATGATAGCAATTTTGTTAGGATCCACCTATAATCCTTGCTGAGAGATTGTATGACCTAGCACGGTCCCTTTAGTCATCAGGAATTCACATTTTTCAGGACTGAGGGACAGGTTCATCTCAATACACTTGGTTAAAACTTTTCCGAGGTTAGTCAATGCTTCTTGGAAGTTGGACCCATAAGGAGTAAAGTCATCCATATAGATTTCTACCGAATCATGAACCCGCTTAGAAAATATGCTTAGTACTGCTCTCTGGAAAGTGGCAGGAGCGTTGCATAGCCCAAAGGGAAGGACCTGGTAGGCAAAGGTACCCCATGGACAAGTGAAGGTGGTCTTATTTTGGTCCTCTGGGCTGATTTGGATCAAATTATACCCGCTGAACCCATCTAGGAAAGAAAATAACTTCTTCCCTGCCAGCCCATCTAGCACTTGATCTATGAAAGGCAAAGGGAAATGGTCCTTCTTGGTGGCTTTGTTAAGTTCTCGATAATCTACACAGATTCTCCACTTCCCATTTTTCTTGGGCACAAACACCAGATGAGAAACCCATTCGCTGTCCGAGATGGGGTAGATGAATCCTGCATCCAACAACTTTTGAAATTATTCTTTAAAAATGTCCTTAAGGGTTGGATTCATTCTCCTCTGAGGTTTCCTGACTGGTTTACAATCCTCTTTAATGTAAATGTGATGGGTACAGACCGACGAATGGACTCCTTTCATCTCCTTATAGCTCCAAGCGAAAGCCTCCAAATGGCGGTTCAATAAGCTACATAGCTCCTTCTCCTAAGAGGGAGATAAGGATGAGCTGATCTTCAAGGTTCTTTCAGGGCCAAATTCCACATTCTTAACTCTGGGAGAGGTCGGATCAGCCACACAGAGGTCCACTAAAGCGCGGGCTTGGGTACCTTCCACCAACTTCTCTAATGGCAGCACACCGGGAGGTGGATTTTGAATCAAATTCTCAATTAGGTCATCCTCGGTTTGAGGACCTCCCCGAGTGGCTTCCATTGTGCACACTGGTGCAGAGTAGAATTCATCCTCATCTTCCTCCTCCAACCAAAGAGTTAAGTCATGTTCTAGCATAGGTTGGGCAAGAGGGTATAGGACTAGTTGTTTGGATATAGGCCCATTCTTGATGGTCATGCTCCCAGCTCGATAACTGATGTAAGCATTCGCAGTAGCTAACCAAGGCCTTCCCAAAATGAGGGGGTATCCAGTGAGTTTTGCCTTTGGCTGAAGGACCAAAAAGTCTGTAGGGTACTCCCAAGAATCAACAGAGACCAAGACATCCTCCACAATCCCTTCGGGAGTCACGGTGGAGCGGTCTGCTAACTGCAGTAATGTCGAGGTCTTTCTTAAGGAACTTTGACAGTTGAGTTTGAGCATAGTGTCCCTGGTCATCACATTGATGGCAGCCCCTAGATCGATCAGGGTGTGGGGGATTATGGTGCCATTGATGTGGACATCAACTACAGGACTCCCAGGATCCAAATATTTTGGACAGATTATTTGCCCCAACATCAGATCGGATAGTTGTCCTATGACATTGATAGTCGGGGCATCTCTCTTGTGCCTGCCTGGGTGCTTGAAACACTTCTCCTTGATCAATTTGTTGTAAATTGGTACATCTTTTATAGCCTGGAGAAGTGGGATTTTCACACACAACTGTTTAAGTTCTCCCAGAAGTTCGGTCTCCTCTGGGTTTGGTTGCGTGGCTACTGTTAGTCTCTCAGGAAAGGGTGGAATGGCTTTGGGTTCACTTTCCTGTTTCCCTTCCTCATCCTCCAGGGGAGGAGGTTGGCGATCTGGAAGGACCTTTCCAGATTGTAGGTTGATCTCCTGAATCTCCACAACATAGGTAGGGCATGTCGTCTCTCCAGTGTATACCTGCTGGGCCTGTCTGTTGTTGGGGTTCAGGTTTGGTTGAGCAGGCATCTGAGGTTGTCTTGGAGGAGCAGGAGGTAATGGTTGTGGTTGAGCAAGCAGTGGAGGAAAAATAGTGGGAGGAGAGTTGTATTGGGGCCTCCACCCTGGTTGAGGTGCATTCCACTGAGGTTGTGGCTGAGCATGAGAGTGAAACGAATGAGCAGCAGGTTGAGTATGGTATTGAGATGGATAAGACCAAGGAGGAGGTGCAGACCAGGAAGGATGAGTAGGGGGGCCCCAAGAAGGCATGTGAGCGGATTGGTTGGGGTTGTAATAAGTTTGGGATGTTCCTTGCATCCCCTGCTGGTAAGGTCTGGATCCATGCAGCCTCCTTTGGTTGAGGAAGTAGAGTGGCTCAGTGGCCCCTTCAGCCCCTTGGTACATGGCTTTAAGTCTGGGTAAGGTTGGGCACTGGTTTGTGGGGTGGTCTTCCTCACAAACGAAACATACCTCCACTGAGTGCAATGGACACTCATTCTTAGGATGCTTCCTTGTACATCTGGGACAAAAGATGGCCAAAGCCTTCTCAGCTTCCTCTTTCTTCTGTTGGATTCAGAAGGTATCCAGTTGCATGGCAATGGTCTGTCTCATCTCACTTTTGAGGTCTTCCATCTGATTTGCAAACTCATGCTTGGAGAAGGTGGCACTAGCTGAAAGTGGATTCCCCCTTCCTCTTTTCCAGGCTGCCCTAGAGTGGTTTCTAAACACAGTCTTTATGTCCTCATAAGGTAGTTGGTAGATGTCTCCTCCAGCTAGCAAATGGAGGGTATCTAGAAGGTCTTCAGGGACTCCTCGGAGCAGAACCAGCTTCAGAGATTTGGGGTCCAGTGTGCACCTGGCCCTTTTATAACTAAGTTGGAACCTTTCTTCATAGTCTTCTAAAGACTCATCACTTCCCATGGTCATCCAAAAGATCTCTCCCTTCGTTTCCTTTGACCTACAGTAGTCCTGGTATTTGTTGTTAAAGGCTTGCTGCATCTGAGCCCAAGTTGTGATACTATTTCCAGGTAACCCCATGAACCATCATAGCGCTGCATCCTTGAGGGTAGAGGGAAATAGTTTCAACTTTTGCTCGTCTTCTACATAGTCATAAGTTCGACAAAGGACAAAAAACTCAAACAGGAAGGTATCAGGGTCTTCAATGGTCAATCCATGGAAGTGAGGTAAGGCTGAGGGACTTATGTTTTTCATTTTCATGTCCCCGTTGGTCTCTCGGATGGGAAAGGCACCTTCTATTCTATCCTCATCTTCTATACCATTTCTGTGTTCAGCCATGGTCTCAAGAGGAATGTTTTCTTGCTCTTCTTCTGTTATAGGATCTTTGTATATCTCTGGAGGTTCACCTATAGGTTCTTCTGGATCACTACCACCGAAGAAGAGAGAAGGGTGACCCAGTGATGTGGTGGGGGTGTGGGGTAAGAATTTCCCTGTATTGTCTTTGTTCCTACAAGGCATGAAATGGAATATTTTTGGTGGAGTTTTGGCGTTTTTTCTACTTGTACCTGCAAAACTGAAAGCGATTTAACTGTAACTAACTAAAATCTATCTTGCTGAAACAAAATTGCAGAAATGAAATGCTAAGCTACACTTGCAGAATTGAAATTGCGGAATTGAAATGCTAATCTATGAAAGCGGGAAATATCTAATCTACGCTTGCTGAAATGAAATGAAAGTAGGAAATGTCTAATCTACTTTTGCGGAAATGAAATTGCAGAATGGAAATGAAACAACTACTCTAATCTTGCTGAAATAAACTAATTAGTAGAAGATTGAAGTAGAAAGTAGAAGAAAAGCAGCAATCACAAATACTCTGACACTTCCTCGGCAACGACGCCAAAAATATGGTGGGCTCCAATATTGCAACAATAATGATTCAACTCCTGGGACTCCCTTCTTTACTTTTATCAACCCGGTAGTTCGTAACAAACTTGGAAGCGACGGTGCTATATGCAAAAGTACTAGCTCTTGCCGCAGGCTGTCACTGGATCAGCTAGCACAAGTCCGCTAGGAGCTTAAGCCAACTTCTACTTGCAAAAAGAAGCTGAAAGTGGAAAAGGAATGCAAAACCTAGCAAACCCTAGTTTTACAGACTAACCCTACCAGTGCAAGAAAAGAGATGAAAGTAGTGGAAATGGATTCCATTGACTTCTAGAAATGTAGAATGCATGTGACTAAGCTACTCTTGTAGTGAAATCTGAAAAGGAATGTCTTTTTGTATTTTTGAGTAATCTTGTAGAATTATTATGCATGTGCTTAACTGTTTTGACTGTGCAGAGGTTGATTGATGGAAGGAAATGGTGAGGGCACTTGCAGGAGGTTGGGAAGGTGAGAAGAGGGCCTAAGGGGTCCCTAACACCCTTCCAGAGAGTTTCACAGTGATCGGATCTCGAAAAACCGCTCTCGTGATCTTCTACAGGAAGTCTGCAGGGGTTCTACAGGATGTTCTGAAAGGAGATTTTGGAGGGTTGAAGGTGGAAGAAAGGTGGAGAAGTGGAGATGGAGGTTGGATGAGGGTGTGAAGAGGTTTAGAACCTAGCAAATGAAGCTGAGAAGTGATGAGGATGGTTGGATTTGTTCAAGGATGGATAGAGCAATGTTGCACAAAAATATGGAAATTAGGTCAAAGTGAGAAAATGTGGCAAACGAAGGGCAAGAATCTGAGTTAGGGGATGGAACAAGTTGCACTGATGGTGGAAGGGTAGGTAGGGAGGTATCACAGGTGTTCTGCACACTACTTCTTGAAACTGACCAAACAAAGACCATGCAAACCAAATATCTAGCTATTCTAACCTAATTTGACCTAGGAACCAACACCCATGATGAACAGAAATTCATTGGTAGAAAATTATGTAAAATAACTTATGAAAACCAAGCAAGAATGGATCTAAGCATGTAATCACATCTGGTATCAACTTTTGCAACTGAGAAACTAACACTAGCAATTGCATGAAGAAGCAAAAATAGTGTTTTTGTGGCAGCAAGGACACTTGGGTCTCAGCTCATGGTCCCGAGGAGGGAGAGGTGAGATCCAGGGTTGCTTGATGGCCTTTTTTGAAGATCTTTTTTGTTGTCAACCTATCAAATCACTCTGAACCACGAAAAGCTCTTTCAATCATCAAAAATGACCTAGATAACCAAGCAAGATTCTAATCTACTAGCAGAAATTATTTTATGAAGACAGCAAAAAACATATAATAGTACATAGAGGAGGCCCTAGCGCTTGGGTTGGGCCCAAACCCAAGAGCTACAGGCTCCTAAAAAGAAGCTCAGAACTGATGCAACATGAAACTCATTTCCATTACTCAAAAAACAACCATGTCCAAAATGTGTTACTGCAGAAGCTCCAAAATGGGCTGAGAAACAAAGCAGCACTATAGTGCAAAATACAAATGTTCAAAAACTAAACTACGAAGGCTGGAAGCCTTCCTACTTATGCACTACGAGGACCTCCAATAGTCCTCCTTAATTCAAGGGGCTTGGCTGCTAAAAACTGCAAGTACTCAGCAACTTTACAAAAGCTATTTGGCTGCCCCTGGAAATCAACTTTGGTGGGCTGCTGAACTCCGAGCTGATGGTGGAAAACTCGAGGAAGGGGATATTTAGTGCAGGAGACACCCTTCCTACGAATCCTCAGCCTTTTCCCCTCGTATTTGGCTATCAAATGGCCCATAAATGCTTGACCTTGGTCCAAAAGTTGTCCAAAAATCTGCAACAAACACGTATTAGCCTTCATGGTCAAGTGACTATTCTCATTCATTCAATTAACATAAACATACTTCAAAAGCATACATAAACTATGAAGAATGGTGGATCAATGGAGAATAATAGGCAAAATGAGCCCAATAAGTTACCCATTTTTTGGGCTTATCAGCCGCTGAGATATAATGACCTAGGATGAGCCCTTCGGTCATCATCATATAGCACTTTTCATGGCTCAAGTAGAGCCTGGTGGCAACACATCGGTGCAACACCTTTTCCAATGCGTCTAGTGCTAGCTCAAAATCATCTTAGTATGGTGTGAAATCATCCATGTATACTTCGAGCCCTTCATTTATTAAATCTGCAAAGATGCTGAGGATGGTCCTCTGAAATGTGGCAGGGGAATTGTAGGCCAAAGGGTAGAACTATATAAGCAAATGTTCCCGAAGGACATGTAAAAGTAGTTTTGTCCTAGTCTTTAGGGGCAATTTGAATCTAATTGTATCCACTGAAGTCATCCAAGAAAGAAAAGAATTTCTTTCCTACTAATGTGTCTAATACTTGATCAATGAATGGAAGGGGAAAGTGGTCTTTCTGGGTTGCTTTGTTTAATTCTCTGTAATCTACACAAATCCTCCACTTTCCATTATTCTTTGGCACCACTACTAGTGGAGAGACCCACTTGCTATCGGAGATTGGATAAATAAAGTTTACATCCAAAAGTTTTTGTAATTCAGCTTTCACAATATCTTTCAGGTGAGGGTTGAGTCTCTGTTGGGGTTGGCGAACGGGTCTAACATCCTTTTTTGTATAAATATGGTGCATACACAACTGGGGATCAATTCCCTTCATGTTCGGATAATCCCATGCAAAAGCTTCGTTATATTTTCTTAGTAGTTGGACCAGCTTTTCTTCTTGTTCAGGAGTCAGGTTATTGTTAATGTTCAAAGTTTTTCCTCGCTCAATCTTGATAGTTTTGCTGTTTGAAATAGAGGTAGTGGGTATTGATTGGTCATGAGTGTCTTTCAGTGGATCTTCTTCTAGTTCATTGTCAAATGCTGCCTCTATCATGTGACATTGTAGATGGGATCTAGATTCTGATTGGTTAATGAAATTGTTAATAACATCATCCTCTGTTTGATCTTTGAAATTGAGGGCATCTTCTATGGTTAATGGGGACCTAATGTTTTCTGTGAGGTATGATATAGGTTGTTTTTTAGTTTTTATTATTGCTACACTTGGCTGGGCTGGAGGGTATAGAGCTAGATTCTTGATGTTAATCCCTCTAGTTATGGTCATATTGCCTTGTCGGCAGCCAACGTAAGCATCAACAGTCGCAAGCCAAGGTCTACCTAAAATTAATGGGTGTCCATCGAGTAGGTTTTTGGGGTTTATTATCAGAAAATTAGTAGGATATTCCCAGGAATCTATGGATACCATTACATCATGAAGTGTACCTTCTGGTCTAACCACTAATCGGTCAGCCAATTCCAATAAGGTGGAGGTTGGTTCCACTGCTGTGATGCCCAGTTTTTGACAAGTGGTGGTTGTTAAAATATTAATTGCAGCCCCTAAATCAACAAGGGAATTTGAGAAGGTTTGTCCATTGATTTGCACTGTCACTATTAGATTCCTTGGGTCTTCATATTTGACAGGTGCTTCTCTTCCTGATAACAGATCAGATAGGGTGCCAAGTACTTGGACTGTTGGGTTATTTGTTATTATCCTCCTTGATTTTTTAATACATAACTCTTTGATGGTTTTTCCATATATTGGGATATCTTGGATAGCTTGGAGGAGTGGGATTTTTATATACAAATTCTTTAGTTCTCCTAGAATATCAAAGTCAGGATGTTTGATAGGACGCGGTATGATTAATCATTCTGGGAATGGGGGAGAAGATGTGGTTGCTTGGTCATGAGTTTGTTGTCTGACCACATCTTCTTCTTGTAATGGTTGTTCTGTAGGTAACTGAATTTCAACTTGAACATTTTTATCTCCCTCAGTTTCTATAATGCACCCAGACCTTAATTGAAGGTCGTTGCACTCCCTTAGATTAGTTTCTAGGTCTGGTGTTTCGATTATTTGAACGAATTGAACCGGTATATTATTTGGGTTCGGGTTGGGTTGGGCTGGGAGTTGCGGTCTTATGTTGGACTGGGGATTTTGTTGTAGTGCATATGGCGTTGGCAATGTAGGTTGAGGGAGTGGAATGGTTCCTACTGGCTGATTCATCGGTATTTGCCAATTTGTCTGCCAGGCTTGACTTTGCGAAGTGGGAGGGGACCATTGTGTTGGATATGCATTGTTTTTCCAATATGGTGGAGAGTAGGGAAAATTTGGCTAATTAGGTTGGCTTATTTGATTTGGCCATGGTGATGAAGGAAATGGTTGTTGTGACCAGTTTGAAAATGGAGGTTGATTTTGCCACATTGTATTATATTGCTGAGCATGATATTGCAGAGGCTGGAAAGAAGAAGATGGATCAGAGGACATACCTGGTTGTTGTGGCTTCCATTGACGACACTGATTGAGTAGATACACTGGCTCTGATTCTTTTTCCGCTTCTTTATATACTGCTTTCAAACTAGGAAGTAAGGGGTAGTTCTCTGTGAAGTGATCTTTTGTACAAATAGCGCAGACTTGAACTGCATGTAATGGGCACTCTTTGTGGCTGTGTTTCTTTCTGCATCTGGGGCAGAATATTGCGAGATTTTGCTTTGCTTCTGCTTGTTTATGTTTCTCTTGCATAATATCGAGCTGCGTTGTCAGAGTCCCCAATATATCAATTTTGAAATTCTCCAGTAAATTTCCAATTTCTGTGTGGGTTACTCCTTCACCAAAGATCTTGTTGTCCCTTGTGAACCTGTAACGTTTCATTGGTTTTAGCCTTGCACTACCTCGTGAACTCCTGATACATAAATCAATAATGTCAGCAAAATTTTCTTGATACATGTCACACTTTCCCATAATATTTAGTGTTTCAACCCATTGTTCCATCATCCCTTTAATTAATGTGGTTTCTAATACATTGTCAAGTAAGGGTAATGATGCATAAGGAGATCTTTGAAGATTATACTGAAAATGTTCAACATATTCTTCTAGTGTCTCATTAGGTCTAGCTACCATATGAAATATTCCATCCTTTAATTCTCTAGACCTACAATAATCCTGATATTTCTTCAGGAAAGCCTCTTTCATCTGGTCCCAGTTGTTTATGACACCTCCACCTAACCCCATAAACCATTATAAAGCAGCCCCTTTTAATGTAGAGGGAAATAATTTTAGCTTTTGGGGATCAGTGGTATAGTCATACCCCCTGCACAGTACATCAAACTCAAATAAAAATGCGTCTAGGTCTTTTGATGTTAGGCCATGGAATGTAGGAATATGTTGAAGAGGATTGGCCTTCATAGGTGCATTAGCTGCAGTATCTACAATGGGATATTGCAGTGTGGAGGTTTGAGGTGTTTGCTGGTTCTGGGCCATTTGGTCAAATATGTGCCAATATCCTTCTAGGATTTCTAGGAGGGTATTCCTAGGCTCGCTACAAGGAGCAGGAATGGCCTTAACAACACTTCTTTTGTCTGGGATGATGATAGTTCCTTGCTGAACTAATGTTTGGGGGGATCTTAGCTCTTCAGGTTCTTCAACTTTATTCTAGATGATTTTGACAACACTTCCATTATTTGGGTTGCTCAATGGCTGAACTATTCCAAGAGGAGATCTTGGTTCTTCGTTTTCTCCTGTTTCTCCTCCTCCTTGGCAGAGATTACTAAGGTTCCCTTCTTGTAACAATTTTCGATTAGAATTCTCAATTTCTTGAAAATCTTGCTCCTATGTTTGGTTGTGCACCTCAACAAAGGCTATATATGGTGATTCTGTGGCCTGAAGGGAACTAGTAGGTTGTCTAGAAGCAGCTTTTCTAGGTCCTACTGACGGCTAAGATTCTGCTTTTTTAAGGATTTTGTCTCTAAAGGTCGATCAGCCAAGGGTCACCGACCCCTTAGCTTTATCAGGCTTGGGTAGTGGTTTAAGATTCTTTTTAGGCTTTTTTTGCTTAGTCATGCACACAAATCAAATACTTATTTCTACCCAAAATAACAACAAATCTACAGGAAAGCAGGCGGGGGAGCAGGGCTGTTACATGCTCCGTACGCAGGTTCTTACCTTCCATTTTTAAAACCCAACTCTCTCCTAGCAGGTACTTACACTACTCTCTCTTCAAAAGAAACAAATGGCTACACTATCCTCGACAACAACACCAAAATGTTGAGCAGTAAAAAGGGTCTTTTTAACCTCTATTTACCCTACATTAATTATCAATCTAGGTACAATTTTTTATCTCAAGAGTGTACTCAGTCTGAGGCAGTCACTTGTTCAAGAGTAATGCTTGTAGTATAGTGCTTTACAAAGGTAAATAAATGCTAGAAACAAACTCTAATTGTAATGGCAAGAAACTTAAATGCTTTGTAAATAAATCATTTACTTAAGAAACTGTAGAAATCATCAGTCAAGGATGCAGTAATGATAACTCTTTCCCTTGTAAACTGATGTAAATGAAAACCAATCAAAGGCAAGATCTCCAATTTGAGAACTAGATAGCAGTAGTCAATGTTTGCTACAATTGTAGATCTTTTTATCCACACCAAAGCAAATATTGGAAATAACAATTCAATTAGCAGAAAAGGAACAACAACTAATCTATTGGAGAGATCGAACAAAAAAGCTTAATCTATAGGAATGAATTAAGAAACAATCTTAACCGAAAGGAATTGAACAACAATCTTTAACTAATAAAGGAATTGAGCAGCAATCTAAGAAAGGAACATCAAACCTAAGTAAGTCTATGGAAATTGAACAACAAATTTAATCAAGTGTAAACACACAACGACTATGGAATCAATAATCTTATTCTAGCATAATGGACATTAACCACAGTTATAAAGGAATGACAATTGCAATGATAATGGAACAGTAATCTAATGAACAACAATCACAGTTGTAAGTAAACCGTAGCTAAATGAACAACAATGTGAATCTGTAAATGAACAATAATATCAATATGTAAATGAACAACAATATCAATATGTAAATGAACAACAATGTCAATCTATAAATGAACAACAATATCTGAATTAGACAATGCGATATTATTTCAGAATGAATAACATAACATTTCCAGTTGCAAATAATAATCTTGCTATTCAATTACTAATTCGATATAATAGAGCAATTCAAGTAAATGTTTAGAAACAAAAGATTACTGAATAAAGCAAGTTAAGAGAATGCAAAGGAAATCAAACCAGACACGACTGTAAGCGGAAAATAATGATACAGAAAGTAGGTGATTCACTAGGGCCAGGCCCTTAGCCACCAGGGAAGCACGGCTACGATTACTCCAGGATCAGAAGATGGAACAACAAAGAAGTTATATATTAATCATAAAAGTAGAGTTACAACTATTTCTCTTTTAAAGAGAGTCGATGATCAAAGTTCAGATTACTATAGTAAATTCTATAAATCAACAATAATAATCTGCCCCTTGGGCTAGCAACGTTGTCCCTTTTTATAATGGCCAGGCAGAAGTCTAAAAAATGCAGATAAATCTTGAGGTAGCGATCCCTCGGGATCAAAGGATCCTGAGAGATTTGCCATATCTTTAATCTTTGGTTATCGTTTTGTCCTCTTGCGCTGATACCTCGTTTCTTATTCCTTTTCCTGGTCCATGCACTCCGATCTTGACTTCCTCGTCTGGATGTGGTTTCCTGTCAAAGGGACAATAGTTGGTTCTTCTTTGTCTTTTCCTCCGGAATAGTGATTTTCCATTTTCTTCACTTTCTGCATAGAAAAAGACAATAATTAATCATTTTACATCAATCACAAATCTTCTCAATTCTATCATAATTATTTAATCATATTTCCATCTTAGAATGTAAAGAAATTATGATTTAAAGGAAAAGATAAAGAAATAGATGGTAATTACATACCTTTTCCAATGCTCAACATCGAGCTATGGAGAGATCTGTTATAACTGTGTTGGACATAAGGAAGGATCTCATGCTAGGTTCCTAAATGCTTGTAGTTGTCCATCTGTAGTATGTGCATTGTCATCTTATAGACAACCTCTATCTATCCATCATTCTAGGGATGGAAAATAGTAGATTTGGTGAGCTTAGTGTCTAGTAATGTTTGGAGGCTCAACCAGAATGTGCTCAAGAACCTACTATCCTGATCTGATATAATGGTGTGTGGGATTCCAAAATGTACCCATACTCATTAAAATAAGAGTTTGGCAGTGTCCTCTTCTGTGATACTCTTCTTGCAAGCCTCCAATATAACCATCTTAGAAAATTTGTTCACGACCACAAATACACAGTCATTACCATGCTTGGTAGAAGGGAGGCCCAATAGATGGTCCATGGAGATGGATTCACAGAGATAGTTGGGAGTAGATAGATGAGTGTACATGCCTTGCTTCTTGATGGTTGTCTTGGTGATGGCACAAGAAGTGCAAGATTAGATATATTTTCCAACGGGATTGGTGATGGCACAAGAAGTGTAGGATTAGATATATTTTCCAATGTCCCGTTGGATTTTTGGCCAATAAAAATACTTATGTAGTACGACCACATTTTTCTCCACACCAAAGTGTCTTATGAGCCGACTATAGTGTGCCTCCCAAATTAGCCTATAAAACTCACTTGACGGAACACAAAGGTGGCCTAGGTAGCATAATAATGCATCATGGAGGTGTAAATATGGAACTTTATTTCCATCCAGTAGCATCTGCTATGTGGTGGCGAACTCTGGATCATTTTTATATAATTGTGGTCATCCAGAGGTCTCGTGGCCACAAGATTTGATAACAATAGTCAATGATACAACTGGGGGACGAATGAGGCAATCTGCAATATGATTGGTGCTTCCCTTCTTATATTTGTTGTTCAAGTGGAATTTTTGTAGATATGTAGACCATTTATGATGTTGATCATTCTGCAACTTCCCTTGTGTCTGGATAAATTGAAGAGGTCAGTGATATGTGTGGATGATCATATCCTTCCCTAGAATGTAATATTTAGATTATCTACATGCTTACACAATGGAATACATATCTTTACCATAGGTGGGGTATTTTGAACTGTATCAGAAAATGTCTCACTCTGACAGGCCACCAAATGCCCATGTTGGGTGAGAACTGCACCTATAGCATAGTTAGAGGCGACTTTCTCAATTTAAAATGGTTGGTGTAGGTCTGGCAATGTGGATATAGTTGCATAGTAGAGGTGTTACTTTATCTCAACAAACACCTTCTATTGAGAACCAGACTAGAAAAACTTTTCTTTTACTCTGCCCTTGGTAACCTAACTTAGAGGCCAAATGATAGGAGAGAATCCCAACACAAACCTCCAATAAAAATTGGCAAGTCTTATTAGGATATTCCAAAACATAGGAAATAGTTAGGTATAACTTGGTCTAGTATAGGGTTAGGTAAAGTGTGTTTCTTTACTATGTACTTTTGTAACTTACAATCTGACGGTTAGGATATGTTCTAGACATGAAGTGATATGATAGTTCATTCTCTCCTCGATATTACCGAAACTTGATCTATGGCTTAACACCTGATTGATCCATGATCTCTATTTAAAGAGAATGTAGGGTCATTTGTAGGGTGACCGTTCATGAGAGAAGCTTATGTAAATAATCATTCTTTTTATTAATAAATTGCCTGAAGTGGTTGCGTTGGCTCAGGCCATGGGCTGCTTCCCTCTTTGAGGGTTTTAACCACCTCAAGAATACTAGTGTATTGATCTATGATCTATTTGTGAGCGGTGTCCTCTGGTGTTCTATCTGAGGAACTTACCTTGTAAATTCCTACATGGTATCAGAGCTATTTGAGGGCCGCATCCATTGGTGATCCAAATCCGAAGATGATACAATTTCATTCAACTGTCATGTCCTAGATATACTGTTTCTGACCGCTTTCAGGCCAAGAGGACTGCTCTATTGTGTTAGGAGCATTTGCTCCAGTGAGGAACGCCTTTCATTTCACGCGAAAAGGTTTACGGTAGCCCCACCTAAGTCATTTTTAAGATCTAGAGGTATACAGTCTTTATTTACAGTTTTAGTTATTCATCTCTTAGTTTATTTCGGTTTATTTAGCTCTTAGTTTTTTTTATTACCGGATCTATACCTTTCATTTCTGCATATCCTCTTTTCCCTGCGACTCTATGCGATCTAGGAAAATCAAAAATAGAAAGGAAGGATTTTTCTCATGCGTATGCTCTTTTTTGCCGCGCCTTAGTGTGATCTCAGAAAATCAGAAACATTAAGGAAAATATTTAGGTTTTGGCGAAAGTTAACTTCAAGCCATAAGGTTTGGTTTTTTTTGTATGTCTGTGTTGAGTTGTGTGGTTTTTTTTGTAGGAAAAAAGAGCTTTTTCAAGTAAGCACGCACCCCAAAGCTTTAGTGACTAAAGAGAAAAAAAAAAAAACCTTTTTCCTTTTTTCCAAAAATTACTAACCTTTTAAACTAGCTCACTTGGTCCAAAGTTACTTTAGGAGAATAGAGTCTTGAGTTCAAGTCTTTCTTTTTGTTGAGTTACTTTTTCAAAAAGCACATGTATCTTATGTTTTAAAGTCACTTTATGTAAAAGTGTTCTCACCCATTATAAAAAGTGAGTCACTTATAATTCTAAAGTCTCTTTATCTTTTATTCAAGTTACAATTTAGTGGGTAGCTCATAAAGTACTATTGTAAAAGTGACTTTCACTTATTTATAAAAGTGGGTCGCATAATTTTTTTTTTAAGTGAGCTAATTAGAGTAAGTTTAGAAAGCGGGGGGGATTTTTTTTTAAATATAACATTATCATTCACTTCCACACATTCACGCACTTCGTTGGCATCTTCAACAACTTTTCTTCAAAAAAGCCATAACTTCTTCATCCGGAAGTTGTTTTCAGAGCCGTTATTTTTTAATCAGCCTAATTTTTCGAGATCTTTCCATTGGAACACTTAGTTTCAGCATCTATAGCTCCAGTTTCTATTAAAATGGAAAGTCCATGCCAAATTATTCTTGACAGCACCAACTACTTCCAATGGTGGTCCTACATTGTGGATTTACTTAGAAGTAAAGGTCTTTATATAATAGCCTCAAGCCAAGAAACTAAACCTAAAGATGAAGATAAGGGAGCCAAATGGGAAAATAGGCAAGATCAAGCGTGTGGGTTGATAGGAATGTCTATCTCTCTAGACCTTAGATTCCATATCACAGAACTTGATACCCCTAATGAAGCAATGAAACAACTCACTAAAATTTTTGGAATTAAAAATGAAATTAGAGCCCATCAACTCGAAAATAGTTGCTTACATTGGAACTCAATAATTTTTCTTCCATTGAATATTTTGTGTCCAAGTTCAAGACCCTTAGACTTCTCTTGGAAGGTGTTAAGGTTAAGAAAGAAAATGTTAGCCTTATATATTCCATTCTTAATAAGTTGGGAGAAACCTACTCTTTGTTTGTTTCCACCTTCCATTCTACTAGAGAAGCCTTTATTTCTCAAGGAAAAGACTACAAGTCCCCCTCTTTTGATGCATTTTGTGATTATTTAATAAGAGAACAAGAAAAAATCTTACATCTTGGTCTTCTTAATCTTGAGAACTCTTCTAGGAAAGCCTTATCCACCCAACAACAACCAAATTCAAAGAATCCTAAGAAGCAGTATACTAAAAAGAATGGTCCTAAACCAAACAAGGGTCCTAAGCAATTTCAGTCTCAAAATGAAAAATCATTTCAAAAAAATGATAAGGCAAATAAAAACTAAGGGAAGAAGACTGATAGACATTGCCACTTTTGTAATCGAGATGGCCACTTAGAATCCAAATGCTTTAAGAAGATGGAAGCCTTGGAAGCAACAATGAAGAAGCATAACATTCATTTATAGCACTTCAACTTCAACTTCATCTTTAGGAATAACACTTTCTACATGTGGTTGTCAAGAATCTCCGTCTGGTTATGAACTAAATGTATATTCTTCTTTTCATTCTCATGAGTGGCTCATTGATTTTGGAGCTTCTTATCACATGGCCAAATACAAAGCCATGTTTTCTTCTTTAAATAATTGTAACACCAAAAATATATATGTTGGTGATGATATATCTCTTAGTGTTGTAGGGACTGGAAC
Source organism: Pinus tabuliformis (assembly GCA_031772625.1). Lineage (NCBI taxonomy): Eukaryota > Viridiplantae > Streptophyta > Pinopsida > Pinales > Pinaceae > Pinus > Pinus tabuliformis. The sequence goes on along the minus strand of CM062808.1, from coordinate 28,728,204 downwards.
TGTTCATCTAGACAATGGTCAATTTAATGATGTATTATGTGTTCCAACCTTATCTAGCAACCTTCTATCCGTATATCAGATAACTCATTTAGGTGAAGGTAAAATCGTTAAATTTTCACCTCATGATGTTGTAATTAAGGACCTAAGAGATCCTAAACACATTTTAGCTATTGGCATTGTTGATGATTCTACAAGGTTGTATAATTTTAACAACTTTGGGTCATCAAATCTTCCCTCGATATGTGTTGCTCATAATGATGAAGTGAGCAAACTTTGGCATGAACGATTTGGTCACTTAAACTATTGCTCCCTTCAAAATCTATGTAAAAAAAATATGGTGACAGGTCTTCCTATGGTATCTTGCAGGGATGGTGTTTGTTATGGATGTGTACTCGGAAAACATCATCAAGATAGTTTTGGAAAATGTTCCTCTTGGCATACCTCAACCCCTTTACAACTTGTGCGTAGTGATTTAGTGGTCCACTTCCAATTGTTTCATTCTCTTGCTACAAGTATTTCTTAACTGTCATTGATGATTTCTTGAGACGCACTTGGGTATACTTCTTAAAAATCAAGAGTGAAGTATTTAACATGTTCTTGGCCATTAAGACCTTTGTTGAAAAACAATATGGGCATCAAATTCTTAAGCTAAGATCTGATAATGGAAAATAATAAGTTAACAACAAATTCAAAAAAATTTGCACTAAGCATGGAATTCAAATGCAAGATACTATTCCATATACACTCCACAACAAAATGATGTAGCTGAAAGGAAGAATCACACCCTAAAGGAAATGGCTAATTGTATGCTTCAATCTAAAAGACTTTGTCCTAATTTTTTGGGTAGAAGCAATTCACTGTGCAAATTATATAGTAAATCACACTCCTACTAAGGATTTAAAGAATATTACTCTAGAAGAAGCATGGAGCTCAATTAAACCAGATGTAAGTCACTTTTGTGTTTTTGGAAGTGAAGCATGGGACCATATTCCAGATGAGAAACATAAAGCTTTAGAACCTAAGAGTGAAAAATGTATTTTTATTGGATATTCTGAAGATGTTAAAGAATATAGACTTATTCCATTTAAGTCCAAAAATGTTATCATTAGAAGAGATGTAAAGTTTGCTGAAAATATATCGGCCTACGAGCCTAGTTTGGCGGATGTGCCACCTCTCTCCATCCCTTCTACTTCTGAAAATATTTCTTCTTCAGATGATGACAACGATGATGAAAATCCTCCCCCACTTTCTCAGGATCCTCCTTTAGCTCCTCAGCTTCCAAAATGGGTCCGTGCTACTCGGGATGCAGCAGGTGCTCTTGCAGGTGATCCTACAGATCAATGGCGTACACATTCTTAGTTCGATAAAGCCTCCTCTTTACTGGCTTAAGATCCAGTGAATTATGATCTTGACTCCTTTGCAGAAGCTTCAGGCCATCCAGATTGGGACGTAGCTATGAATCAAGAATATCGTTCATTATTTGTAAATGATACATGGGCTCTTGTTCCTCTTCCAAAGGGACGAAAACTTGTTAGATGAAAATGGGTTTACAGAACCAAGTATGGACAAGATGGAAAATTTTATAAACATAAAGCTCATATTGTTACTAAGGGTTTTTCACAAGTTGAAGGCATTGACTGTACTAAAACCTTCTCCCCTGTTGCCAAAATGAACTCTATCCGCCTTTTTATTTCCCTTGCTGCCTCTTTCAAATGGGAAGTCCATCAGATGGATGTTAAATATACCTTCTTGCATGGCAACTTGCATGAAGAAATCTATATGGAAAAACCTCTTGGCTTTATACAAATAGACTCCAGGCTTGTATGTCAGCTACTGAAATCCCTTTGTGGTCTCAAGCCCCTCAGTCTTGGTATGCTAAAATGGATAGCTTTCTTTTAGATACTGGCTTTTCAGGTGTCATTTGACAATACTGTCTACACCAAGAAAGTGGGCAAGTCTCTTATCATTCTTGTTCTTTATGTTGATGATCTTATCCTTACTGGTAGTGATCCCAACCTTATAAACCATATGAATTCCAATCTTAAAAAGAAGTTTGAAATGACAGACTTAGGACACTTGCATTATTTTCTTGGTCTTCAAGTCTTGCAATCCAAGGAAGGTATTTCCCTTTCCCAGTCCAGGTATGCTTGTGATCTTCTACGCTGCTTTCACATGGAAGACTGTAAGCCAACCCCTTCTCCCTTTCAGTATAGAGCCAAAATTTCAGTCATTTGTACTTCCCTTGAAGTTGATACTACCTTATATCATCAACTTGTAGGAAAACTTTTGTATCTGACCCATACCCATCCTAACATTTCCTTTGTTGTTGTACTTATTGCTCGGTTTATGCAAAACACACATGAAAGTCATTGGAAAGCAGCTAAAAGAATACTTCGTTATGTTCGAGGTACAGTTCAATTTGGGATTCATTGCAGTGCAGAATCATCTCCTCTATTGGTTGGTTTCACTGATTCCGATTGGGCTGGTAACCTTGATGATCGGAAGTCTACTATAGGTTATGTCTTCACTCTTGGTTCTGGACCTATTACATGGACTTGCAAGAACAAAGTACCATTTCTCTTTCTTCAGTAGAAGTAGAGTATCGTGGCACCATAGAAGCTATTAAGGAAGCCCTGTGGCTTCAACAGATCCTGTCAGAGTTTAGCTTTCAACAACAACATCCGACTACACTTTGGTGTGATAATCAAAATGCCATTCAACTATGCAAAGATCCAGTTCAACATCAACACAACAAACACATTGAATTACACATGCACTTCATTAGAAAGCTTATTCATGACCATGTTCTTGAAGTGCAATATTGTTCAACTGATGATCACGTTGCAGACATCTTCACAAAGGCTCTCACAAAGGCGAAGTTTATTAAACTTCATTTTATGGTTGGGGTTCAGGAAGTTGTCACTGAAGGGTGATAGGTTCTAATGCCTCCTTCATTCTCCTATTGTTTCATATTTTTACATCCTTCAATCCTATTCCAAGTTGTTCTTAAGGGGGGATGTTAGAATATTCCGACGCATAGGAAATAGTTAAGTATAACTAGTATAGTATAGAGTTAGGTAAAGTGTGTTTCTTTACTATGTACTTTTGTAACTTACAATTCGACGGTCACGATATGTTCTAGACATGAAGTGATCAGACGGTTCATTCTCTCCTCAGTATTACCAACACTTGATCCATGGCTTAACAGCTGATTGGTCCATGATCTCTATTTATAGAGCATGGCGGGTCATTTGTAGGGTGACCGTTCATGAGAGAAGCCTATGTAATTTTTCATTCCTTTTTATTAATAAATTTCTTGAAGTGGCCGCATTGGCTTAGGCCATGGATTTCTTCCCTCTTTGATGGTTTTAACCATGTCAAGAACACTCGTGTATTGATTTGTGATCTATTTGTGATTCGTATCCTCTGGTGTTCTATCTAAGGAACTTACCCTGTAAATTCCTACAAGTCCCAAAACCTTGCAAAGCTCTATTAGAGCGGTCAAGGTTGGCCAATTGTGAATGAATTGGATATTATTTGAATCCACATGCACACCTTGCTCATAAATGATGCAACCCAGAGCTCATGAGCTAGTCAGGAAGGTCATCAATTGGTGGGATTGGATACCTGTTCCTGACAATGATTTTGTTTAGTGTCTGATAATCAATGCAGAGTCTCCAGGTCTATATTTTTTTGTACAAGTACAATTAGGATCCCACAAGGTGAGGAAATTGGTTGGATGTTCCCTTTCTGCAACAACTTCTTGATCTGCCGCTTGATTTTTTCATTTTCCAGAAATAAGCAGCGATATATTGGCCCATTGAGTAGAGGTTTTATAAGGGTGAGGTCGATCAAATGCTTGACCTGATAGTGTAAAGGTACTCCTGTGGGTGAGGAGAATTCATGCCTATATTCTTGCATGACCTTGTCCACCTACTTTTGCTGCATCAGGGAAACCTTCTTGGGGTCCATGGATGTGGCCACTATCTTCCCCTTTCTTTGAAAGAAAATAAAAAAGAAAACAAATTTCTGAGTCTCGGAGATGATGTTACTACATTTCTTAGCAAAGATCAAAGATATGGTTGTAGGTGTGAATACCTCTAGTATCTTGTATAATGTATTGCCCAAAGTAATAATAACAGTGTAAGGCCTGGACTCATAGACAACATGGTGCTTCCATAGGTATGGTTGGATTAATTAAAAATCACAAACTTCAAGAGGAGTAACATCACACAACACCTCATCTGTGAAGGTCTTGATGTTGTAGGGAAGGCGGAACTATTAGCTGATGTGGAGATCTCATCCTTGGTGAAGCCACCCGATGGTGTATGGATGTGAATGTGGTGTGGTCGGTAGGCTCAACTGCTTCATGACCTTTGTCAAAATGAGGTTCTTTTGGCTCCTGTTGTTGACAATGAGGTGCAATGGAGAACCCTTCACCCACATCTGTGAGTGGAAGAGATACTCCCCCTCCTTTAGATCTTCGGGCTTAATCTTCTAGACCTTTTTGGTGGGAATGGTGGCACTAGGTTCCACATCAATAATATTCTTCCCCTTGTTGTTCCCCTTGCTAGGTTCTTTCTCATATTCAAAACATGCATCAGAATTTGAAGCTTTCAGCTTGTCCACCAATGATTTCTTCATGCAATACTCATTTGCGTTGTGAGTGGGGCTCCTATAGAAATCACACCACTTTATTGTTTCCTTCTTTGTCTTCATGGTGCCATTATTTTCTTGCATCTTCATTGGGCTTTCCTAGGTTTCTCCACCTTGACTCCATCCTTTGTTCTGCAGTTTGGTGGTGCTCTTTCCCTGCTTCTAATTTGCAAATCCAAAGTCACTCTTCTTTTTTTTAAATTTTTGTTCAATCTTGACATCATATGAATATTCTGCACTAAGCGAGGAGATGTGTAGGAACTCCATTTCTTCCTTAATGCATTTGTGAAAATAACCATAGTACTTGAGCACTAGATGTCACTCAGAGTCTTTGTGTTGTCGTTGCTACAACATCCTCCAAAATTTTGGCTTACATTCAAATTTCAGAGCCTACTATGACTTCGCATGCTATCGTGACAAACATCAAGAGTCATTGCATGAGTTTTCTCTAAGTGTTTTTGTCCCATTTGCATGTATATCAAAGTGTCATCTTTCAACATGTCAAGTGTCGCACAATGCACAAAAGCTACTTGTGGTGGTTTCAAAGGATTATCTTTATGTAAATAAGTTGGTATTATAATGTAAACATGTGTTGCACCCATTTCCAAATTTTTAGGCCCTGTCGCACAAGTGTTGTCACTCTCGTCGCAAGGTGTATCTTTGGTGTCGCACTTGGTGTAAGCCCATCGCAAAGTTGTCTCACTAAGGAAAGTATGTTGTTCATATGTTCTGGATTATCTATGTTATGTCGTCAAGTGTTCTAAGTGTGTGATCACAATCAATTCTTGTTACTGTTCGCATCAGCTACATGGATCCCACACTTAGTCAAATCTGGAAGACTTCCTAATCAGGCAACCTAGCCTCATCTAGCCTTCTTGAACTATGCCTTACATAGTATCAACCCTCAGGTAACAACCCTTCCTTTTGGCACTACGCAATGTGAACTTTATGCCTTCTGAGATTACGCACTACATAATCGCAGTGCTCAAACACAACCTCTGACCTCCAAAACTACTCAATCTTTCTCTCCTTCGAAGTCAGAAATACACATTGCATAGTCTCAAGGCTCAAACCTTAGCCTTAAGCTCTTAAACTATGCAATTATGCAATCACCTAGCCTCCACTTCCTTCTAGAACTACATAGTATGAAAATCAATGCTCAATCCCTCAACTTGGCTCCTTCAACTCCTTAATTGAGAAGTTGACTTGCAGAGTCTAGCCTGAACTATGCATTACATAGTCTCAAGGCTCATACCCAACCCTTGACTTCCTGAGTTGCGCAATTGTGTAGTCACTGAGCCTCTTCCTCATCCTGCCACCCAGTTTCATCTCAACCATTGGATCATCATGCAACATCCTAGACTAGAGGTTTATCAGACTGATGTCTTCTTTTCATGAGTGAATTGTAGATGCAGGTACTTTATAGTGCTATGACAGGATGATGAAGAAGGATATGGAGAAGGAGACCATGGTATAAGACACCTCTGTAGCCGAAGATACAAGTTGATCAATAAGGAGAAATAAAAGGGACATCAGTTTGCGACCATAACTCAAGACCTGATAACAATGAAGACTCCTCCTTTCTAAGCCATATGAAGGTCGAAAATAGATCATTCTCAAGAAGACATAAAATAAAAAGAAGAAAAGAATGGCTTGACATTGCCATGTCATCAATGTCATTACATGATTCATCATATGCCACATCATTTTTTGGATTATGTAAATTCTTATTCGAAAATGTATTGTAAAGTGGAAGTCCAAAGGACATGTACATAATATGAAGATTCATGTAAAAGTCTAAAGGTCATAGGGAAGTTAAAAAATCATGAGGGTAGTCAAAGAGTCACAAATGAGGTGGAGGATCACCTCATTGGTTATATATACACCCTCATTGTACAAGAAAATGAATTTTCACCTTGGCTTCTCGCATAAGGCATCAGAGAGACAAGTTAGTTATTTTGGGGAGTAAGTATTGGTTTCAACACTCCAGTATTGGAGCTAGTGGTGTTTGTCGTATATATGTTTCTCGGGACTTTTACTTAATATATGAAGTCTGATGGCCAACATGTTATTCATGCATGGATTATGAATATTTGTAAGACTATTATGTGAATGTTTATGATTCATGTTTGTTTTCCACCTGTACTAAAGTAGTTGAACTATTTCGGTTTTGATTGCTTATCATATTGAAAATGTGTTGTAATGGTTGTAATAACCGTGGCATCTTTGTGGACTATTCTACTGGATGTTAGACAAATCTTTCCTATTTGTGTGTGTCTTTACTAGGGTGGTACTATTACCTCTCTCTTAGAGGCCCAGTTTCTTTTCCTTCTGTAGTATAAGAAACTTGACATACCTACAACCGAACATTCACCAAGAACACCTACTTGCTTTTCAAAGGCACATATGTGATCGTCTCTCTTGATGACATCTAAAGCGAAGGAAAAACTTTAAGAAAATAGTAACTAGATTATATTCTAGATGGGGATCCTATCCCAAATGGTGCAAAGCCTAATTGGGACTACATATTGGGGAGACCCCTTTTTATGTTGGTAGGTCCAACACTATCAACATTTTTGGCACTAGAAGGAGGGAAGCTAAAATTTTATGGCTGATAACTCCACCCACCCTCATCATATTTATTTTGGTTAAGGCAACAATATTCCAAGCACGTCCCCTACTCATATTATTGAAGTTGGTGCATCTTCTCAGCCTAGTCTTGGACAAACTTATGAAATATTTTACAAGAATATCTAGGCCCTCCGACCTATAACCCATTGCTTTGAAAATGCTATTGGATTAATCCCTAGAGTACATAATATTCCTTATTTTCCAAACAAGAACGCAACCGCTCCTACTAGGATAGTGGTCTCTATAGTCAAATATTTGGTTCTCACCACCCTTGGAGAGTTAGCAGGGACTGCAGAAAACAAAGAGAAACTAGAGAAGGCTCCATATTTTAACGAGGGTTATAGAGACAATGTTGTGCTCTCATATGACACTTTCCATGGGTTAGGCGATTATGAAGAGGTGGGGGAAGGTCCCTCAGATTCTGAAGAAGAGGAGGAGCACAAAGATGAAAATGTTGGTTTCCATAATTGTATTTTTTTAACCCTACCTTTACCCTAAACCATGCTACCCTAAACCCTATTTTACAATTAAATTAAACCTTTTACAGATGTTTCTTGGTTCCTTGTTATGATTTTCTTGGACATGGGTTACATAGGCTTATTAATAATTAAAGAGGTTGAATAGGGATATATTTCCTTGTAAATTATCTATTTTTTATTTCTTTAAGGGTGTGATGAACCATTGTCATTAATCGAAGTCAGGGTTGGAAGGTGTAGGATATGATATTCTTGTACCCACTGTAGTTCCTACACCAAATGGAAAACCAGGGGATTCACTGTAACAGATTGAATCCAAAAATATCACAATTGTTAAGGGATGGTGTGCACTTGCCGCTGGGGACTTTTTCCACTTCCTGTATCAGGCTTGGAGCATTACAGAGATGCCAAAGATGGAGGTGGGTCATGATTTGTTGCGTTTTCCTGTTAAATCATGTATTGCGGCCAAGAGCCAAATACTTATGTATAAATTAGGGATTCTAAGATAGGTTTTGTTAGGGATACCTAGAAGATACTTTGATATTTTTGTTGTAACTTTGAAATACTGTATCACCTCAACCCTCTAGGGATATATCTATGGTTTTACTATGTATATTTGTAGAGATTTTTGAATAAAGAAGGAGTTGATGTCGATTTCACTTATTTGTTGTTCCTGTTGATATTTGTAATTATTCCTTCGCTCATTTGAGATTACAACTTTCGTAAAGGGAAATGAGCTAGATGGCTAGGGCCCAACCAACCCAACACCTTATCCTCATTATTATTTCAGTGTTCTTAGACACAATAACATTTTTTTGCACAAGAGTGATTTATTTATGCTTGAGCTTGTAGGTGTGGTGAATCTCTTATGGTTGTGTTTCTTTGCGTGTGATATCAGATCTGAGGATTCCTTGTGATGTTGAGTGTTTTCTTATTTTAGTTCCAACATTTCTATTTTTTCTGAAGCATCGCAGCATGTCTTTTCTTTCCTTATAAAGTTTTTTGAATCGTTTTTGGAAGATAGTTAAGGTTACATATTTGCATGCTTTAAGTTACGTTGATTTCCTTTATGGTGAAGTGTACCCTAGTTAGAGCATGAAGGGTAGCTATGTGATGATTTCTCTGTGTATGAATTCAAGTTGTCATGATATCTATGAATGACTGCAAATCAAATATTGTTAGGTGTAGAAATTGTTAAAGATATTTTCCAAGTTTACATACTTCATGTGATTACATTAAATTTATTCTTATGCAGAGTATATATATCACACTGTGAATGAGATTCAGAAAGGGTTTAAGTTTAATCATTTGAATAACGGTATTTTATTGCAATGCATGAGTTTGTCATTTCTAGAAGTGTGCGAATTTCCTTCAATCTTTGCAGTTTGTTTATATTGAAAGTTTTCATTTATTTGAAGCTTGTTTTCATTATCGCTCAAGTTAAAGTTTCCTTTCTGCATTTGTTAATTTTCTACTTATTGTTTCAACAGATCAATCTATGAATGAAGGATTGTTGAATGTGAATCTATCCTAGTACAGGAACAAAATGTTCTAAGTATAGGAATAGAGTGTTCCAATGCAGGAACAAAGTGTTCCAGTACATGAACAAAGTGTTCTAGTAGAGGAACAAAGCATTCCAGTGATGGAGCATAGTTTTCCAGTACAGGAACATAATGTTCCAGTACAAGAACATAGTATTCTAGTGCAAGAATGAACCCATTCTGGGACAGGAATGTAATTATTCTACTACAGGAATGAGATATTTATGGTACAAGAAGCAGACTTAAGAACACAATAGATTAACATTTCTTTCTGTTTTCTAAGCATTTGAATTCGACTACAAGAACATAATTTTTCTCTTTGATGTCATTTTAAGTTTGACTGCAAGGCGTGCATTGTTATTTTATCAAAGTATTTGGCAAGTATTTTTCTTGAGTAAATCTAGTATCCAGAGTGGCTTGGTGTCATTTTTCTTAAAGGTTTTCTTTGCGATTTATTACTTGGTTAATTCTGCATGATTTAATTAGTAGATTAGAAGTAGGATTTGCAGAAGTTAATCCCGGAATCTTTGGCATTTCTCAAGCTACACCTCGAAGCTTATGTAGCCATCATTTGAAAAATTAATTATTGAAGGAGTTCACTTAAATTGTAATTTCGGCACCCAACATTTTGGTGTCGTTGTTGGGAAGGCATTGAAAGAATCTAGTAAAAGGTTTGATTTTTCTTCAATAGGGGTAAGTCTTGTTTATTTTTTCCAATGCAGTGTGCTTTTATTGATTGAAGGAATTTTATTTGAATTAATTTGTGTGTTTTCTTTTCCTTTACTGCAACATTTGATTGAGTTTTTTTCCAGCAAGTTTTTTCAGTTTTGTTATTTTTTTGGTTGATTTACTTTAAAATGTATGACTAGGAGAGGTAGGGGTCCGAAGCCCAATAAGGGCCAAAGAAACAATGATAAGTCAGAACTTTTTTCTCATATTGGGCGTTCTATTTCAAGAAAAATTCCAAGAAAACACAAACCCACCACACAAGTACTGTTCATCTAGACTCTAGAGATAGTAGTTCAAGAGTTTCACAACCAGTGGGAGGGAAGAAAGAGACTATTGGGACTCAAAAGATTAATTTGAACCATAGTCAAATTTCACATTCTGTTGAGAGTGGTTTGATTGGAAGAAGAAGAATGAAATATAATGAATATTATGTTGAGGGGACTGGTGAAAATTAACCGATGGAGGAACAATCCACCTTTGGGTTCTCCATTGTGGATCATAATGGATTAGTTCAAATGAAGAATATTCCACCATCCATTATCCCCCATTTCCATGGTAAGGTACATGAATATCCAAATTCCTTTTTATTTGAATTCGATATACTATGTAGGAGCTATGATTATTCTTCAGATGCCCAAAACTTAAAACTATTTCTTGTAACTCTCAAGGATTTAACATTACGCTGGTTCATGGGACTTGAGGAAATACTATAGCTTCTTGGGAACAAATGAAGAGATTGTTTTAAACTAAATATCAGGAATATTGCAAAATGAGAGAGATGTAGGATGTGATTTTCACTATTACACAAGGTGAAGATGAGACCTTAGAAGATTATTTAGAAATATTTTTATATATTATTCAAAGGTCAAAACATAAATTTGATATAAGTACTATTAGGACCTTGTTTTTGTGAGGACATACTGATGATGCTAGAAATAGTTTAAACTTGCTAGGACAAGGAGATATTTCTCAAAAGACTTTTGATCAGATTTGTGACTTATGCAGGAAGTTCTCATGGAATCAATCTAGATCTAGTAGAGGAATCCGAAGTAAATCTAGAAATAGAAGATTTGGATCTACAGACACTATGATTATTGGTTTGGAAAATAAAATGGACAATATGAAAAATGAAATTATGAATACTGTTAGCAAACAAATAGATTCTTTAAAATTTCAGCAAAAAATAGTAGAAGAGCAAGAGACATTGTCCATTTATTGTCTAAAATGTAGAAAAAAACATATTTTACGTGAGTGTCCTGCAGATGTTAAGAGTGTTAATAATTGTGTGATATGTACAAGAAAACACCCTACCGAGGAATGCCCTTCTATATCGGGATTGAAAGCAGCATTTGAAGGAGAGCATCAGGAACTTGAGCCATTGCATGCTATGGGAGCATGGAAATCATGGCCTCAGGTAGGTACAGGTATGACTCCTAAACATACACCATATTTTTTTGGTTATAATGCACCACCATATTCCTATCAAAATGTAAATTACTCTCAACCTTGGCAGCATGGGCATCATTTTCAGTATGGAAAATCACCTCCACCTTGGCAACAAGGATGGAGAGGATCACCACACTATCATTATTCCTATCCTACACCAACATAGTCATATCCCACTACTTATGCACCTTATCCTATGGTGCAACCTACATTTCCAGCAGCCTTGCCTCAACAGACTCAGGCCATGCCATCATTACCATTACCACCACCCTTTCGACCACCTCAACTGCCTGCACAACTAGTACCAAACCCAAATAATAAAGTGATGAAAATGATCCATTCTATTGGACCACTTCCTTTCCTTGTTTATCAGACCATGCCAGTTGGGGTTAATGACCTTCAACTGAGATTGGGAAGGGTAGTAAATCTAGAAAAGAAAAAACAAAAACAACCTATGGTGATCATTGAGGAGAAAAGTGAGGAGGAAACTCCCAATAATTCAAAATAAGATGTTTCCATTCAACCTATTCCCACACACTCAGAGCCCTTATTGTCTTCATCAAGCCAACCTCCCTTTCCAGAGAGGTTGGTTATGGAGAAAGATGACCCCATTCCTAAGTCTAACTTGGCTTCCAAACTTAGGAATATTTGTATAAAGGTCCCTTTACTTCAAGCTATTAAAGAGATCCCCATATGTACTAAAATTGTTAAGGATATTTGTCTTAAAAATCTAGGGAGGAAAAGAGTAGAGCCTCACACTATCCAGTTTGTTGGAAGAGAAGTTGAGTTAATGATAGGATGTGTTCAAATGGAAAAATATACCAATCCTAGAAACCCAGTTGTTTTTGTCTAGATAGGTGATGTCCTTGTCCCCAATGTATTGATAGACCTAGGAGTAGCCATCAATGTTATGACTAGGCAAACCATGGAACAAATTCAGTTGGTTCACATACATCCTACCTCTATTATGCTTGAACTTGCTAACAAATCTAAAATCAAGCCAGATTGTGTGTTGGATGATGTGGTTGTCTCGATTGATCCTTGGGAATATCCCGTGGATTTTATTGTGCTATAACCAAAAAATCCTATTGGGTGACATCCCTTGATTTTGGGACGATAGTGGCTTTCCACAACATATGCTTATATAGGATGTCGCTCTAATGATATGTATATTTCCCATGGAGATGCTAGGAAAAAAGTCACCTTGTACCCACCTGCTAGATCTATCCAGGAGCTTCGAGATACCTTATGGCTAGAATATGATAGTAGTGATGAGGAGACTCGATATGTTTCTTTGATTCATCAGTATTCCGAGTCGACTGAGGAGGGTGAGATTCAAGATTTGTAGAACAACGTGGACACAATGCCAATTTTTGACTCACCTTCTCACATTTTTAGCCCAGTTTTTCAAGAAAACTACGATTCCCAACCCTTTCTACTAAAGAGTTTAGCTCCATCTACCAGCATTCTCAAGTCTAAGACCACTCTTGTTGAGATTAGTCTAGGAAAATCTTTACATATTAGCTTAGACTTGGACCTATCTCAACAAGAGCAACTTGTGAGCTTGTTACGAGACCATCTTGGTGCCTTTGCATGGAGTTATGAGGACATGAAAGGCATCCCTCTTGAAACTTGTACTTATCATATTTATATTTAGGAAGGAGGCTGACATGTTCAACAACCCCAAAGGCGCATGAATCCTGCACTAAGAGACATTGTTAAAGAGGAATTACAAAAAATCTTAGATGTTGGTTTTATCTATCCTATATCTGATAGTTAGTGGGTCTCCCCACTAGTGATATTTCCGAAGAAATATGGGAGATGTCATATTTGCATTGATTATAGAGAACTAAATAAAACCACTCTCAAGGATTATTTTCCCCTTCCCTTTGTCGATTAGGTGCTAGATACCCTTTCTAGTAAAAAGTACTTTTCATTTTTAGATGGATTTAGCCGTTATAACCAAATACAAGTTACACTTGAGGATTAGGACAAGACCAATTTTAATTTTCCATGGGGAACATTCGCTTATTGAGTGCTTCCTTTTGGACATTGTAATGTGCCACCTACTTTTTAAAGGGAAGTTCTATTTGTTTTTTCTGACCTTGAGTGTGTAGAGGTTTACATGGATGATTTTTCAGTATTTGATGATTCTTTCCAAGAAACCCTCAAAAATTTAGGAAAAATTATTTTTCGATGCCAAGAAGCTCACCTCGCTTTGAGTGGTAAGAAATATAGATTCATGTGAAAATTAGGGGTGGTTCTTGGTCATCTTATCTCTGAAAATGGTATCCAGGTAGACCCGACCAAAATAGAAGTTATTTTACGTCTTCCTGCACCCAAAACACAAAGGGAGGTGAGAGGATTCCTTGGACATGGAGGCAATTAACAGAGATTTATTGAAAATGTTTCTAGGACAGCTACCCCAGTTTCTTTATTATTAGCTAAGGATAGTGATTTCTCTTGGACTTAAGCTTGCCAACAATCTTTTGATGAGTTGAAGGAAAAACTAGTATAGGCACCAGTTTTGAGTGGGCCTAATTGGTCCCTTCCATCCCATATTTCCTTAGATGCCTCAGATACTATTATTGGCGCAACCTTAGGACAAGAAGAAAACCAACAATCCTATGGTATCTGCTTCATTAGTAAAAACTTATCATCTACTAAATTGAATTATACAGTAACCGAGAAAGTGTTTTAGCTATGATATTTTCTATTAAAAAATTCAGACACTACATTATAGGTTATGAAGTGCTTATACATAAATATCATTCTTCCATAAAGTACTTAATGAATAAACCTTTGACTAGTGGTAGAGTGACTAGGTGGTTACTTTTGTTGCAGGAATTTAATGTTACTATTATTGATAGACCAGGGAAATCAAATGTTGTCACTGATTATCTTTCTAGATTAAATAATCTTGGTGAAATAATTCCTGTATATGTCTCTTTTCCTAACGAACATAGTTTTTTCGTGTCAGAAAATTCTCCATGATTTGCTGACATAGATAATTATTTAGTTATAGGAAAAACACAACCTCACCTATCCACTTGAGAGAGGTATAACATTATTTAGAAAAGTGCTTCATATTCCTGGATTCAGGGAGACCTCTTTTACACAGGACCTGACCTTATTATTCATAGATGTGTGAGAGAGGAAGAAGTGTTTGATATCTTGAATGCTAGCCATGACGAACCTTGTGGGGGCCGCTTTTCTGATAGAAGACAAACATATAAAATTCTATGCGATGGCTACTTTTGTCCCTCCTTGTTTGAGGATGCCAAATAGTATGTCAAGCATTGTGACAGTTGTTAGCGAATGGGGCAACCTGGTTAAACCGATGAATTTCCTTTGTGTCTTCAGGTAATGATTGAACCCTATGAAAAATGGGCTATTGATTTCGTAGGACCTATAGCTCCAACACCATTAAACAAAAGACATATCTTTGTACAGATTTTGTAACAAAATGGGTAGAAGTTATAGGAGTTTCTTTTTCCGCTAAAAATGTTGTTGTTGAATTTTTATTTAATGAGATTTTTACTAGATTTTGTGTTCCAAGAGAAATTGTTACTAACAATGGGCCTTAGTTTGTTTCTAATTTGGTGAAAGGTATTATAGATCAATATAAAATTCGGCACAGGAAATCAACACCATACCACCTACAGGAAAATGGGCAGGTAGAATCTACTAATAAGGTGATCAAGTCCATTCTTACCAAAACAATGAATCTTCATAAGAAAGATTGGGCGAATAGATTACCAGAGGAATTGTGGGCTTACAGAACTACCTGGAGAAATAGTACGGGTCATACACCTTATGAGATGGTGTACAAGAAGTAGGTCCTACTGCCGATTGAATTCCAGATAATTTTTTTTATAAATGTAGTCCAATTGGGATTGGAGCTCTCAGAAGCACAACAACAATGTGTTTTATAGCTGAATGAACTTGATGAAATCAGAAGGGATGTTTTTCGAACAAAAATTTTAATGCAGCAACAATGTAGGAAATGCAATGACAGGTTGGTTAAAAAGAGGCAGTTCCAACCAGGTAATTGGGTACTCCTTTATGATTCCAAATTCAAACATTGAAAGGGAAATTTTGTACACGCTGGATGGGGCCATATGAAGTAGTGAAATTTTTGCAAAATAGAGCAGTAGAAATTAAGACCATTGATGGATAGGAATCAATTTTCCTTGTGAATGGGCATAGACTTAAAATGTACTTTCAACCCACCACTAAAGAAAATTTCATACAAAAAGTACAACAACAACCAAAATTGAGGATAGTAGGTGGTGATGCCAACCTACTGTGAATTTTATTTCTCTTTTCCAAGAAAAGAAAAAAAAAAACCAGAAAATTAACAAATTGAAAAAAATCTTTACCTATGACTTTGAAAATTAGCTTGTTGACATGGTCATGGAAGGGTCTACTTGAAACCCAACATACTGCTAGGTGGATTATTTTTTTAATAAAAAGGGATTTTACTTGATTATTATAAATGTTGATTGTCATTGAGAAGTAGTAGGTTTCTATAAGGTTTTCTAGTGACAACATAATGATTGGAAGAACCGAGCCCTTATCCATGTTCAGGGAAATTAACATCGAAAATCTTGTACAAGTGACACAAAACTCCCGCTGCAGTTAATTTACTTGGGATACGACATTATTTGGCAGAGACATTTGTTGAATGTGGTAAATACTTCGCTTTTATTCTTATTCCCTTTTCTTAATTTTCCCTCTAATTCTTCTTTTTATCCTAGATTAAATACACCTCCTATTAATGATAGATTTTTTGGCGAAAATCACATGAGAAACCATTTGTCGACGCGTTTCGAACCAACCAGTGTGGTTCATTGTCAGGACAAGTTGAAAAACAGATCCAGATTAGCCTGTTTAAATAGCTAGAGCAGAGACACCAACGGTTACCTGGGAAAAAAGTTGACTTAAGGAGCAAGGTCAAATTTAGTTATATTAAGTAAAAAATAAATAAATAAATAAATAAATATATAAATGAAAAATAAAATCAAAAATATATAAAAATATAAATGAAAAATATAGTTATATTTATATATTTATATATAAATATATAAATATATATATTTATATATTTATATATAAATATATAAATATATATATTTATATATTTATTTATTTATTTTTTACCTAATATAACTAAATTTGACCTTGCTCCTTAAGTCAACTTTTTGTCCAGGTAACCGTTGGTGTCTCTGCTCTAGCTATTTAAACAGGCTAATCTGGATCTGTTTTTCAACTTGTCCTGACGATGAACCACACTGGTTGGTTCAAAACGCGTCGACAAATGGTTTCTAATGTGATTTTCGCCGAAAAATCTATCATTAACTTGTTATGGATCACAGAAGCCTCAACTCTACACCTCCTATTTTTCAAGTTTCTTGTCTTGATTTCTATTTCTCCCTCCTACTCTTGAAAATTTTTCCCATTCCCTTTTCTTATATCCCTCTGGATTGGTTTATCTCACTCTAAGTGCCCTTAATAATTTTCCTTCCCTTTCTAAATACCCTTGTCCCACTTCTTTCTTTTTCGTCTTGAATTTTTGTAGGATCTGATTAAATCTCTAAAGATCTTACTTGGGAAGATCAAGAAGCACAGTGACACGTGGAAATTGGTGATAAAAGAAACTCCTTTAATTCTACAACTTATTTGTAAATCCAACATGTTATAACAGAGACAATTTGATTAAGATTGTTTTATCATAAGTGTAAAAATCCCTTGATGCAGTACAAAAACGCAGTACAGGAACCATAACACTTTGGTGAAATAAAACTGATGTTCCAGTGCAGGAAGCTAGGTTTGTGTGTAGGAACCTCATTGTAGTACAAGAATTATGTTATAATTATGAGCTTCATCAGATCGACTTCAATTTTCATTTAAAGATATGATGGCTATTTTTGGAAGTCATGACTATTGTATTTATGTTTTAATGACATTATTATCATAGCTTAAAAGGAATGAATGTTTAAAGTGCAGGGATATTATAAGCCTACCTAACCTCACTTTAACAAATCACTACTATCTCCAATTAAAGTCATGATGAGGGTCGGGTATGTGTGTAAAAGGTAGCTTCATCACATGTTAATTATATTTGAACCTTGTCACCTTTTAATGATTTGGCCTTAATCATGTGCGAACCATACATTCATTTCTTGAAATCATAATTGTTGTAGTCACCTTCTTTAACCATTATTACCCCGCTTGCCTTGGAAATCATGCCAAATTCATGGCCTTTACAATCAAATTTTTGTATTGACAGGGTGGTAGTCATTTTAATGAGTAGTGCAAGTGGATAGGACGTTGTGGATCATGGATTAAGGAACTGATGCATGCAATTTGAATTATTAATAGATGTATAGATTGTGAGCACACCCTCTGAATTCAAAAATTACATGTTGAGAAGGATTTCCTCAGGATTTTGTAGGAGATTGGGAGTAGTAGAAATCCTCGAGCGTCATGGCCCCAGTGTGAATTGAACCAAGGTCTATGAAGGAGTTGGAAGTGACAACGAAGTATGAGGGTAGCTTGCCTCTGTAGCAAGAGACTAAATTTCTTGCCTTCTTACTCAAATTTGATGGTTATGATTCTGTTGTGGCCTAGGAATTCACATAGAATTTTGATGGGAGGATGGCCACTATGGGTTCTCTGCAATTTCAAGTGACATAAAACTCTATTTCCCAAGCTACTGAGCTCCCAGCTACAGGGGAGAAGTGGTTCAAGAAGGACGAAGTGGAAAAGGGTGTATGGCGTCACTTTTTAATTGAAGATGACTATGCCGTGGACTAGAAGGTTGGAGTGCAGAGAAATGCGATGGCTAAAAAATGGTGGCATTTGTTATATATTCTTCAAAAATTCCTCACCTGCGAGGGGAGGTACTCGCTGACTTACCTTTATCATATTTGACTTATGCTGCATTTCGAATTGGGTAAGTTGATTAATTTCCATCATTTTCTGCTAAAGAGTTTAGATAAAATGTCTAAGACTGTGCAAAAGACTCAAAAGGACCAGATAGGGTTTAAACTGTGTCATTATGGTTTAATCAAGATTCTGGTTAAAAAAGAGCTAGAAAATAGAGGTACTACATGGGAAGCATTTTTGGAATTGTTTTAGGGTAAAATAACTGTGAAAATATCTCGTAGTAAGATTCAATTACAGAAAGGAAGAAAAAGGGTGGTTAAACCTAGGTCCATCTAGTGATAGGAGGAGAAACCACCTTCAAAAGGTGGCAAGAAGGGAAAATTGAAGACTAGTGAACCCCAGTCCAAGTAACTAAAGTTGAGAAAGAAGGAACAAAACAACGCTGAAAAGTTGGGACCTTCCCGTAGGATCACTCAGGGTTCGTTGAAAAGACATCATGATTCTTTAAGTAAAGGGTCAACTACCACAGTTGAGATAATTGAGGAGTTTGAGGGGTGTGCCTCTCCAAAAAACCCTCCTATTGAAACTCTTGCAGGGAATTTAACAATACAAAACAATATTTCAATATTAGCAGATTCGGCAGCTATGGGTGCTTCAATTTTCACTTCAGGTTACATTGAGGAAGGGGAAAATATTCGTTTGTCATCCATGATGAAGAGAGCTAAGAAGAAAAATATGACGCATGAATAGGAAATAAGGCAAGAGGAGCCAAGAGAACAAGAAATAGAGAAATATGAAAATAATGTCCCTCTGAGTTTTGAATCACAGGAGATGGAGAAGAAAGGATCAAATGATGACGTTTTTTATGTGTCAATGGCTGAAAAAGAAACAATGTAGGAAGAAGATGAATAGAGAGTTTCTACCTCTGGTGATAGGATGAGTCAAATTCAGGAGTTGAAGCAACATATATATGAACTAGAAGTTTTAAATAGATGCATCATAAAACATAATACTGCATTAAAAGGTAGGAAGGGAGAACTAATGGAGGCAGCATCCGAGTGGAAGAGGCATGTGAAGAAGTGGAAATTTCATGCAGCCCATTTGAAAATATGTATGAGGAAATTCTCTAAGTTCCTGAAGAAGGTCCATGTCAAGAAGGTGAAAGTGGAAGGGCCAGGAATCAATATTCAAATTCATAATTGAAGGAGGATTTTCAATTTTTGTTTTTGTAGAGGTTAGTGGTTGTGTGAGGACACACAATGAAATGAGGTTGGGGGGGCATTGGTTTCCATAATTTTCTTCTTTTAAGCCTACCTTTACCCTAAATCATGCTACACTGACCCCTATTTTACAATTAAATTAAGCCTTTTACACATGTTTCTTGGTTTCTTGTTATGATTTTATTGGACATGGATTAGATAGGCTTATTAATAATTACAAAGGTTCAATATGCATATATTTCATTGTTATTTATCTATTTTTCATTTCTTTAAGGGTGTGATGAACAATTGTTATTAATCGAAGTTGGAGTTGGTTGGTCCACGATCCGATATTATTTTACCCACCATAGTTCCTGTACTAGATGGACAATTGGTTGATTCACTACATATTGACTCCAAAAATATCACAGTGTTGACAGTGCTAGACCCACCAACATTTCATGGGGATCTCCATGGTAAGAAGTCCCAATTAGATTCAGACTGTTTGGTGTAGGAGTCCCAACAGTGGGTTGTAAGGTAATGCCTTGACCGCGATGTCGCACAGAGGCAAGTAAGATAAATCCATTAGTAGCAAGGGTGTGACTGATGCAGCGAGTCAAGGAAGGTGTATGAGAGGTTCCAACACTTAGAAGGGAGGATAAGGTGAAGGTGCATTCCAGGTTAAAAGGGTTCAGTCCCAACTTGGCTAGGAACACACAACAAAAAGGACATGCACAACTTCCAGTGGAGCAGTCCACTCGGATGCGGTAGCCACACCATATAAGATAGGATAACACGAACAACACTCACGGATTAGTCCGAGACGAGTTTGATGGTTGTTATAGCAACGTTCATGTCAAAGGTCTATCTAATGTCTAGTAGAGCAGTCGACATGGAAGGTGACAACATTAAAAACATATGCAACGCATTAACAACAAGATTCATATAATTGCATACAAATAAGTTCATACACAAGTACGCAAGTTAAACAACATATATCATTAAGGGAACCGAAACAGTCCAACTACAATAACAACATATGCATGAAAATGTGTTGCCTCTTATTCTATAAAGAAGTGTAAGTCACAATCATACAATACACCATGTAAACTTGCTAGCCCCAACAATGGAATGTTACATCCACATCCGCTTGCTCCTCCAACGAGATGTACTAGCTCCGTGCAGTGGAGAAGCCAATGCACGTTACAATAGTGTCCAAGCCTTCTTCAAGATAGTCCTAATAGAAGCTTGGATGGCCAAAAGCCCCTACAATGAGTTATGAGGGACTATTTATAGCAAAGGGTGGGGTGACCCTTGACACTACCCTTTGCGACAGTTCAACTACCCTCATGACTCTTCATGTACTCTATGACTCTTATATCCAACCATTGACACTTGACTTACACTTGACATGACTCAACATTACGATGCACATGTACTCATGTGAAACAACATGGCTTGAGCGAGCCTTGCAAGACATCACTGACACTCGATCTGCTATGGTGAGACCAACTCTTTGACATGCTTGTGATGGTGAAGGTGGTGATATGATGCCAAGCTTGTCGTCCATGATAGTGTGCATGCACCTCATGGTGACATCTTGTTGAAGCAAACTCTTGTCTCCGTTGCAATCGGTGCATTGGTTCGGCCCCTTCATCCAAATTGTCTGCTAACATGCGCATGGTCATATTGCATACAGTTGAACCAGAAACAAACTGATACATAATGTTCGTGTTGATCTTCATGTGTGTGCTACTGGTCATGCACATCAACTTGCTGAAGTACATGTTCAGCCCTAGTTGGACTTGCTTCTTGTCTTCGCCTTGGTGAGTGTGTTTAATGGGTTGGGTTGCATGCGTGCACTCAACGACATGCATGTTGCTGAATCCCTTACATACGATCAACAACAATGCTCACCATGTTTACTCTGTGTCAGTTTTTGGGATGGATCCTTAACTTGTATGGGCGCAGTTTCATCCGTGAGTGCATGTTGCGCCCACTTCTGTTCCTGTTCATGTTGCAACTCATTCATCTGTCTGTGTAGCTTCATGTTCTTCCTGAGTTGCTGCTTTAGCACATGCAAATCCTTCTTTGTTCCATCTTCTGCCTTCATGCGATCTTCATGTCGCGCCATCACTTCATAGCTAGAGTCTCCAAAGTGTCTTTCATCATCAATGGACCTACTTGGGCTTGCAACCTTGTTCCACCTCTGTGTTGTCAACAACCCTCCTCTTGCATTCGTTGCATTGGGTATGCTATCTTCCACTGCCATTCATGATGCTGCTCATTGTGATGATGTTGGTGTCATACCTTGATGTCATTGTCTACAAATAACTTGATGTCTTCGTGGGTAGGCAATTCCATGGACACTTGATCGATTGCATCCCCAAGTGTGCTCTGAACATTGTCTTCATATCTGATCTCCTGGAAACCATTGTAACTGTACTGCTGAGAGGCATATGAACACTTGGGATACCTGGGGACATGGAAACACTCATGGCAAGCAATCTGCCAATCAAAAACCAAAATGAACATGAGAAGTGGCTTGCAACATTCCTGGGTGCATGATCATAAAGGTTGTGCAATTTCGGCTGAGAGGTCGGGAGACTGACTGCTAAGACTGCACAAGGAATAGTCTAGGCTATTAGGAGATTGGATGACTGCTAGAACTGCACAATGCATAGTCCACTCTGGTTGTTGATTGCTGGGATTGTGCAATGTACAATTTCAGCTGGGAAGGACTTCTGGCCTAGGAACATATTTGTGCAATTTCTTGGGCCAAGTAGCCACTTCCATCCAGAAATTTGCAAAATAGTCCTAGAGGCCATATCTGGGTAGGAATGCACAAATATGGAGAGGAAGGTGAGCCTTCCTTCCCCAGATTGTGCAATGCAGCCTTGGTGAAGGCAAAGTTGAGGCCAAGGTTGGCCTGACTCGCTAATGAGAAACTAAAAGAAACCAAGACAGTAAATGCATGGCGACACTAAGTGATAGCATACGTGATTGATAGTGCATGAAAAACATGAATGAAATATTCAACAAATAGATCAACATGCATGTGGGTGAGGCAATTCGTCGATTGGGCGAATGTCTATGCAAAATAGTTTCATGCATGTGACAGTAGTGAGATAGCAAAAAAAACTGAAACAGAGCTAGGACAACCTAGTATATATGTAAATGATAGCAAGTGTTCAAAGAAATCAAGAAAACAGTAATCCCACAAGAGAAAACAAAAAAAGTGACAGAAATGCAGCA
Organism: Pinus tabuliformis; assembly: GCA_031772625.1. NCBI lineage: Eukaryota > Viridiplantae > Streptophyta > Pinopsida > Pinales > Pinaceae > Pinus > Pinus tabuliformis. The sequence goes on along the minus strand of CM062808.1, from coordinate 28,705,380 downwards.
CAAGGCATGAGAAGCGGGCTTACCCCAAAGCAGCTGAGCTGAATGTGTCGACTGCTCCTAGATGTGACGTGGGATGTCAGAGGTGCAAGGTTGATGTGAGGAATGAGCTCTGTAACATCCGGTTGATGATTTTTGATAGCATTGAGGTTGTTATGTGCATGCCACAAATCTAGGGGAAGCGACACTTGATGGGAGGTTTTGGAATTTCTCCTTGCATGTAACCTCCAACTAATAAATGTCGATCCCTGAAACAAGGGATGCCTTTGAATGCTACCTTGGGAGAAGCAACCCATGCATGCAAGTCTATTTGTCTCAGTCTCGAAGGGAACCAATCAACTCAGTTGCACATGCAAGAGACTGCTCGACTGCAGGAGAAAATGTGCATTTCTGGCTGGGAGCTGGGTTGGCTGCCCAGGAGATTTGCACAATTCTGGGCAGAGTAGCTGACTGCTACCCAGATTTGCGAAAATTTTGGGTTGAGTAGCCTTGCTGGGGAAATTTGCGCAAATCTTTCTGGGAGTATTGGCAGGCAGGATTGCACAATCCTGGAGCCCAACAGGCTGCCAAAGAGGATTGAGAAATTTATGGATGGAAGGTTAGTTGCCCTCCAAAAATGTGCAATTTTCAAGGGGAAGCTGCTCAGGCTACAGCTGGACCAAGTCTGGGTGAACAGCCTGTGAGGGGAATGGATCAAGCTATGACTGACATGTTGCCTTTGTGCAAGAAAGATACTGAAGCTTGTGAACGTGACGAAGTAAGGCAAGCTGCTGTGAAGGTTGGAAGGGAGGCTAAAAAATGATGCTAAGGCAAAATTTGAAGGGTGGTTGTAGCCGCAACAACACATAGTTGTTAAGGGATGGAACACACCTACCATTGGGGACTTGTTCCACTTCTAGTATTAGGCTTGGAGCGTTACAAAGATGCCAAAGATGGAGTTCAGTTATGATTTGCTATGTTTTCATGTTAATTCATCTATTGTGGCCAAGAGCAGAATACTTATGTATAAATTAGGGATTCTGAGATAGGTTCTGTTAGCGATACCTGGAAGAGACTTTGATATTTTTGTTGTAACTTTGAAATACTATATCATCTCGACCCTTTAGGGTTGGATCTATGGTTTTACTATGTGTATTTTCAGATATTTTTTAATAAAGAAGGAGTTGATGCGAGTTTCACTTATTTTTTGTTCCTATTGATATTTGTAATGATTCCTTCACTCATTTGAGTTTACAACTTTCGTAAAGGGAAATGAGATGGTTGGCTAGGGCCCATCCAACCCAGCTCATTCTCCCCATTATTATTTTGGTGTTCTTAGATAAAGTAATATTGTTTTGCACAGGAGTGATTTATTTATGCTTGAGCTTGTAGGTGTGGTGAATCTCTAGTGGTTGTGTTTCTTTTGCGTGTGATCTCATATCTAAGGAGTCCTTGTGTGCGTTGAATGTTTTTTTTTGAAGCATCGCAACATATCTTTTCTTTTCTGAGAAGGTTTCTTGAATCATTTCTGGAAGATAGTTAGGGTTGCAATTTTTCATGCTTTAAGTTCTATTATTTCCTTTATGGTGAAACATACCCGAGTTAGAACATGAAGTGTAGCTGTGTGATGGTTTCTCTGCGTATGAATTTAAGATGTCACAATATCCATGAATGATAGTAAATCAAATATTGTTATGTACGGAAATTGTTAAAGATATTTTATGAGTTTACAGACTTCATGTGATTACATTAAATTAATTCTTATGCGTGGTATATATATCAGACTATGAATGAGATTCAGAAAGGGTTTAAGTTTAATCTTTTGAATAGTGGTCTTTTATTGCAATGCATGAGTTTGTCATTTCTGCAAGTGTGATAATTTCCATGAATCTTTGCAGTTTGTTTTTATTGAAAGTTTTTAGTTGATTTGGGCTTGTTTTCATTATCGCTCAAGTTAAAGTTTCCTTTATTCATTTGTCAATTTTCTTCTTACTATTTTAGCACATCAATCTATGAATGATGGATTGTCGAATGTGAATATGTCCTAGTACATGAACAAAATTTTCTAAGTGTAGGAACAAAGTGTTCTAGTGCAGTAACAGAGTGTTCCAGTACCAGAACAGAGCAATCGAGTGCAAGAACAGAGTGTTCTAGTACATGAACATAATATTCCATTATAGGAACAAAGTATTCTAATGTGAGAATGAACCCATTCTGGTACATGAATGTAATTATTATAGTACAGAAATGAGAGCTTTTTAGAAAGATGGGAGATGGCATATTTGCATTAATTATAGAGAACTAAACAAAGCCACTCTCAAGGATTATTTTCCCCTTCCATTTATTGATTAGGTGCTAGATATCCTTGCCGGTAAAAAGTACTTTTTATTTTTAGATGGCTTTAGCAGTTATAACCAAATACGAATCACACTCAAGGATTAGGACAAGACCACTTTTACTTGTTCATGGGGAACATTCGCTTATCGAGTGCTTCCTTTTGGAATTTGTAATGTGCTAGCTATATTTCAAAGGCAAGTTTTGTCTATTTTTGATTCCCTTGAGTTTGTATAGGTTTACATGGATTATTTTTTAGTATTTGGTGATTCTTTCCAAGAAGCCCTCAAAAATTAGAAAAAGTGTTTTTTTTCGATACCAAGAATCTCACCTCACTTTGAGTGATAATAAATCTAGATTAATGTGCAAAGTATGGGTGGTTCTTTGTCATCTTATCTCTAACAAAGGTATCTAGGTAGACCTGACCAAAATAGAAGTTATTTTACATCTTCTTGCACCCAAAACCAAAAGGGAGGTGAGAGGATTCCTTGGACATGCAGGCTCTTACTGGAGATTTATTGAAAATTTTTATAGGATAGCTACTCCTCTTTTTCGATTATTAGCTAAGGATAGTGATTTCTCATGGACTAAATCTTGCCAACAATCTTTTGAGGAGCTGAAGCAAAAACTAGTATAAGCACCTGTCTTAAGAGGGCCTAATTGGTCCCTTCCATTCCATATTTCCTCAAATTCCTTAGATACTACTATTAGCACAACCTTAGGCCCAGAAGAAAACCAACAATCCTATGCTATTTACTTCATTAGTAAAAAATTGTCACCTGCTGAATTTAATTATACAGTCATTGAGAAAGAGTTTTTGGCTGTGATATTTGCTATCAAAAAATTGAGACACTACATTATGGGTTATGAAGTGCTTATACATACAGATTATTCTGCCATAAAGCACTTAATGAATAAATCTTTGACTAGTGTTAGAGTGACTAGGTGGTTACTTTTTTCACAAGATTTTAATGTTACTATTATTGATAAACCAGGAAAATCAAATGTTGTAGCTGATTATCTTTCTAGATTAAATAATCCTCGTGAAATAATTAATGTAGGTGACTCTTTCCTTGACGAACATATTTTTGTCATGTCAACAAATTCTACATGGTTTGTTAACATATATAATTATTTAGTTACAAGAAAAACACCACCTCACCTATCCACTCAAGAGAGGCAAAACATTATTCTGAAAAGTGCTTCATATTCCTGGATTCAGGGAGACCTCTTTTACACAGGACCTAACCTTATTATTCGTAGATGTGTGAGAGAGAAAGAAGTGTTTGATATATTGAAAGCTTCCCATGATGAACCTTGTCGGGGACATTTTTATGATAGAATAACAACACATACAATTCTCCGCGTTGGCTACTTTTGTGACAGCTGTTAGCGAATGGGCCAACTTGGTCAAAATGATTAAATTCCTTTGTGTCCTCAAGTCATGATTGAACCCTTTGAAAAATGTGCTATTGATTTCTTAGGACCTATAGCTCCAACATCCTTAAACAAAAGACATATCTTGGTTTGTATAGATTTTGTAACAAAATGGGTAGAAGCTAGAGCAGTTTCTTTTGCCATTGAAAAATTTGTTGTTGAATTTCTATTTAAATAGATTTTTACTAGATTTGGTTTTATAAGAGAAATTGTTACTGATAATGGGACTTAATTTGTTTCTAATATGGTGAAATGTATTATAGATCAATATAAAATTCGGCACAGGAAATCAATGTCGTACCACCCGTAGGCAAATGGCCAGGTAGAATATACTAATAAGGTGAACGAGTCCATTCTTACCAAAACAATGATTCTTCATAAGAAAGTTTAGTGGAATAGATTACCAGAGGCATTGTGGGCTTATAGAACTACCAGGAGAAATAGTATGGGTCATACACCTTATGTGTTGGTGTACAGGAAGCAAGTCCTAATGCTGATTGAATTCCAGATTAAAACTTTTAGAACTATATTTCTTTTGGGATTGGATCTCTCGGAAGCACAACAACAATGTCCTTTACAACTGAACAAACTTGATGAAATCAAAAGGGATGTTTTTCAAGCACATAATATATTGGTGTAGCAACAACGTAGGAAATGGCATGACAGGTTTATTAAAAAGAGGTAGTTCCAACCAGGTGATGAGGAACTATATGGACCTTAATGCCACTCTCCATCTTATTAAAATCAACTTTTCTCACATTCCTTTACATGTTTTTTTATATTTTTCTCTGTGATAAGGGTAAAGATGAGATGTCATGTCTTGTGGTCTAATGTGCATTAACTGCAACTTTTGAAGCAACTTTTGGTTAATTAAATCCTCGCTCACTTGAAGATTCCTCCACCAGATCTCATCAGCTCAGAGGTACAAGTAGTCAAGGCAAGCCAGTGATAGTTGAAGACTAGTTGATATCAATTTGGGAGCCAAGTCTCCCTAAATTTTGGGAATTTGTTGGTAGCTTCAGTTGTATAAACAGGAAGGCCTACATCCTCATTATGATTCAAATTTTTTTGTTGTAGCCAAGAGGCACTTTCGAGCTAAGACATTATTATTGATGAATCTTATGTATTTTTTATATTTTAATGAAAATGAGAAGTGTTCCCTTGATCTAGCACTGAGTTGACTCAGAGGACTGAATCTCTTGGGTTAGAACCCAACCCTAGTAGCAAAGGTTCCTCTTTTTGTACATGTATGCTTAGATTACATTCATAGTTAGCTACTAAAGTGATTTTGGTTTTGTTAATCTAGAAGTGTCTAGGTGATTAAGTAGTTCTCTTCCATTTGTGGATAGTTAGATCAGTGGTATCATAGTGACAGTAAACACTTGAGAAAAGCTTGTGATAGTGGCTTTCACCTCATATTCCTTATAGGACCATGACTTTAGGGTTCCATTCACACAACCCAAAAACATATTTCTTGTTTGATTACTACATAATATAGGGTTTCTTGTTGAATATATGATTGTCTTTGAATTTCTTCGAAGTATTTGAAATTTCCATTTTGATCTCTTGAGTTTTCTATGGTTTAAAAGAACTTCCATTCATGAACTTAGACATTGGCTAATCATAACTCTGTTTTCATCCATTCAACTCATATTTTACATGTATAGATGAATTTCTGCGTAAATGAAAAAAAGAGTGTATGTTATTGTAGGAGCTTCTAATTTGCAGGGATACCTCATCCCATTCGCCTCATCGAAGTCCTATCCACCCATGCTGCCAAGGTACACCAAACCCTAAATACAAATTCTTGTTTTGTAAGCAAAGTTTCCATTTCTGTTGAGCAAATCCAACCATCTTGAAGCATCTGACTGAGCCTTGGATAGTGTGCATCTCCTCCATGCCTTATTTCCCCATCATACACATTTCCCACACTTCATTCTACCTTTCCTACCATCTTTTAAGCTTTCAGCATGTTTCCTATAGTAAAATAGGGCATCTTGTAGTATAACTAGGACATCCTCTAGTACTACAGGAAACCCTGTAGCAACCTGTTTTAAGCCCAAATTTAGCAAAAATTGTCATCTGAGCTTAGATTAGGCCTCCAATTGGCTTCCATACCCTTGAAACTAGTCCATACCTTTCCCTCCATACATGTCTACCAAGCCAAAGAACAAGTGAAAATTATCATTTGCATTCATAAAACTAAACATAAAAAAAAAACTTTTTCTACAATTTCTAAATTAGCACATGCATGCAGTAGTCATAATAATTCTTAGATCAGATTCCATGCTCAGTTAGTCTATATCATTACATGTTATAAACAAGGTTAAGCTAGGTTTCTTTTGCAAGAAAAATGTGTAAATGTGTAGCTAGATGATTTCATGTCACTTTATAACATCTTCCAATTCAGTATTTCATTCCCTAGAGTAGGAAACATTCCTTTTTTCGTTAAGGATAATTTTCCCTTTTCCATTTAGTAGTTAGACTCCTAGTCAATAGAAGACTAGTTTGAAAAACCCTAGTACTCTGTCGACCCAGCTGAAAAGTGACAAGAGTAGAACATTGCATCTACTGTGTATACAACACTATCACCTCCAATTTTGTATGAACCCTGGGTTGATGAAATAAAGTTGGTGGCCCCATGAGTTGCATCATTCTTGTTACAATACTGGTGCTCATCACTTTTTGGCACCATTGCTAGGGAGGTGTCTAAGTGGATGTGATTTCTACTTTCTTTTTCTTGCTTTCTTTCCAATTCTGCAAATAGTTCCATCCAACAAATAGTTTCAATCTTTTGCTTTCTTTCCAATTCTGCAAATAGTTCCATTTAGCAAGTAGTTGCAATTTTGTTTTTCTTTCTTTCCATTCTTCAAGTAATTCTGAAGAAAACCCTAAGAAAAAGCAAACTTCTTTCATGCCTCGTAGGAGTAGAGACAACTTAGGGAAATTTTTGCCAAATACCCCAACCGCATCGAACAACCAACCTTCCCTCTTCTTTGGTGGCTGTGAACTAGAGGACCCATTAGGTGAACAACCAAAGATTTTTGAAGAGCCTATTGGGGAAGAAGAAGAGACCATTCCACCGACCTACACCATGGCTGAAAATATAAATGGGATTGGAGACAGAGAAGGAGCTGAGAATAGAGCTAAGGGTGTTTTTACCATCAGAGAAACTAATGGGGATGCTAGGATGAAAAACATAAGCTCATATTCCCTTCCTCAAGTCGATGGTCTAACCTCAGAGGACCCAGATACCATTTTTTTCAAGTTTTTTGTCATATGCCAAACTTATGATTACACCTCTGATGACAAGTAGTTGAAATTGTTCCCATCCACCCTCAAAGATGCAACCTTGTGCTAGTTCATGGGTTTACCTAGGGACAACATCACCACCTCGGCTCAGATGCAACAAGCCTTCAACAATAAGTATAAGGACTACTGCAGGTCCAAAGATACCAAAGAAGAAATTTTTAGAATGACCTTGGGACATGCTGAATCTTTAGAATATTATGAGGAAAGATTCCAACTCAGCTATAAAAGGGTCAGGTGCACCCTTCATTCTGAATCACTTAAGCTAGTCCTTCTTAGAGGGATCAGAGAAGATCTCCTAGAAACCTTAAACCCGTTGTAAGGAGGGGAAATCTACCAGTTACCCTATGATGATATCAATATAGTTTTCAAAAATCATGCTAGGGCATCTAGAAAGAAGGTTAGGGCTAGTCAAGATTTGGCCAGTTCATCCTCCTCCAACACATCCATAAAAAGTGAAATTTAGAACATGTTGGAAGACTTTAAGAGTGAAATGTTGCATACCCTTGATCTGAAAATGGACACCATGTAGATCAAGAGGAAGCAAGAGGAAGCATAGAGAGCCTTAGCTGTCTTCTACCCTAGATGCACCAGGAGGCACCCTAGAAACCAATTTCCATTAAATATTATAGAAATCTACTCTGTCTGTGAGGAGAACCACGCCACAGAAAAGTGCCCTTCTCTGGATAGATTAAAAGTTATGTATTAGGGAACTAAAGTGGTGACTGAATAACCTATTATATCAACCAAAGGAGGCCTCAAGGACCTCGACCATACCAACAAGGCATGCAAGGGGCATCCTATTCATATTACAACCCTAATCAGAATACATCCATTCCCCCTTGGTTCCTTCCTGCTCATCCTTCATGATCCACACCTTCTCCTTGGTCTTTTGCACCTCAATACCATTCCCAACCCACCAACCAACCATTTCATCCATATGCTCCTCCACAACCTCAGTGGAATGCACCATCCCAGGGGTGGAGGTCCCCATACAACCAAACTCCAGCTTTACTGTCTCCACCTCCATCTCAACCACAACTCCTTCACCCTGCTGCACTTAAGAAACCTTATGTGCCTGCTCAACCAAATCTGAACCCAAACAACAGACATGCATAACAGGTCTACAGTGGAGAAGCATCTTACCCTGCCTATGCTATGGAAATTCAAGAAATTAACCTTAGGTCTAGAAGTGTGCTTCTAGATAATCAACCTCCATCCCCACATGAGGAGCTTGAAGAGGAAAAGGAGGAGAGTGTCCCTCAAGAAAATCCACCTCCTTTTCCTGAGAGATTAATCCATCTTGTCCAGCACACCCCATAAGAGACTGAACTTCTGGGTGAATTGAAAAACCTGTGCGTCAAAATCCCCACTTCTCTAAGATATCAAGGTGTTGTGCTGTACAATAACCCCAATTTGTTATAATCCTTTAGATAACAAATGGGGACCATTTATAAATAATTTGATTTAAAATTCACTAAAATATAAACTAAAATCCAAAAAACCCACTCCAAAGATTAAATTGCATTTCACATTTCACAAAGGTCTTGTGTGCAGTAGTTAACGTTACCAATTGAAGCATCACTGATTTGTTATATGCATAAAATCTAAGAATATTCCTTTCCGGTCAAATCAGTTCAGGATTTTTGCATCGCAAAAAAGCAATAAAACAAGTTAAAACTTCCTTTATGTATTGCGATATCACGATGGACCAAAAAAATGAATTAATTGTAATATCAACATATGTACGCATCCATTGTATCACAATCTCACAAATCGTAGAATCACAAAACTGGCAATCAAACATATCATGTGACATTGCGAATAACCAATTTGCGATGAAATAAGGACCCATTAAAGTTATATTCCACATATTAAGGGTGGTACGTTAACAAGTTTTAATGACCTGCTCTAAAGAGATAGTTAGAAATAATGTGAGTTAATCTGAATCTTACGCGGATATCATTTTAGATTATGGATATTTATGATTTTGTCAAGAAATTCAATGTATTCTCACCATTACGGATGCATTTAAGAGTTTCGGTTTCATTAATTTGAATAATGTTTTTGTATTTGCATGCCATTATACTCTTATTTCTCATTCTCTGCAATAACACTCTCGTCTTCTTTGTGGTGATAGGACTGTAACGAGTCGATTACTCGGCTGGATGATCAAGATGAATAAAGGAAAGGGAACACAGTCTATGGATCAAGATGTACTGGAATCATCACCTTTGTTTTCTGATACAACTAGTATACCAGAGTGTGGTACTGGCTCCTAGAAAAATGTTTATGGTCTATTCAAGAAGGAAATAGAGACGGAAGCCACAATAGATGATATGCAATATTTAGGTGCTTCTTATCCTAAAGTTGCATGATCTGTATTGCATAAGGTAGCAGTTAGACCAAAATTATTGTTGGGTTGTGTTATATTCTTTCCATGACTAACCTATGTAGTGAACTAGGGGGTTAGAGGGGGGAAGGAGCCCCCCCTTCGTTGTGCCAATTGTGCAGCGGGGGGGTCATAGGGGAGGCGGAAGCCCCCCCTATCCGGGGAGTTTGAGGGGCGCGGGTAGCTGCCCTCTACAGGGTTCGGGGCAGGGCGGACCTATCTATGGTTTTGTGCATGGTTTTCGCACATGTTTTTGGACACGATGGTTTTTGTTCCATGGTTTTGGATGCGATGGTTTTCGCACATGTTTTTGGACGCGATGGTTTTTGTTCCATGGTTTTGGATGCGATGGTTTTCGGTCCATGGTATTGGATGCTTCGGCATGTATATATATGTATTATAACATTAAAAGGAATATAATGAAAAATAAAGCTGGTAGTCCTGGTTTTGGGATTGAGGGGAAAATCTTTGCATATATGTGTTTTATGTGTTATGCTCTCACATTGTTTATGTTCTGTGTTTTAGAATTCATATGCAGGTAATTTCTGTATGGGGTTAAAACCTACATTTGGTATCAGAGCTGTTTTGTCTTCAAGGGGACACCTTTGTTGTTGAGAGGTTTCGCTCGAGCTTGTGGTAGACCCTATTCAGTGGGAGATCTGCAGGATTGATTCTAGTGGTGAAAGAAGATGGCGAGAAATGGAAAGATAGAGATCGAGAAATTTAATGGTCAGAGATTTGAGTTGTGGAAACTCAAGATGGAGGATCTGTTGGTGGATAAAGATCAATGGATCACAGTAGATCCAGGTACTAAACCAACAGGAGTGTCCGATGAAGAATGGAAGAAGTTGGATCGAAAGGCAAAGAGCATAATAAAATTGTGTGTCTTAGATTCAGTATTGCTGAATGTATCAAGGGAAGCTACGGCTAAGGCTTTGCGGGATAAGTCAGGGACTTTGTACCAATCTAAGTCTCTGGTGAATAAACTGTTCCTATGGAAAAAGTTATATAACATGAGGATGAAAGATGGAGACTCGGTGACAGAACATTTGAACGCATTTAATACTGTGGTAAGTCAGTGATTATCTGTTGATATTAAAATTTTAGATGAAGATAACTGCATCAATTTGTTGTGTTCTCTACCAGATTCTTGGGATAGTTTGGTTATTGCAATAGGTAGCAATGAAACTGCCTTGTAGTTTGATGAAATAGTCTCATCCTTATTGATGGAGGAGACGAGACGGAAAAATATGGAGAGCTAGAATGGTGATGCATTGTCTGTATGAGGACGGTCCCAGAATGGAAACAAAAATAAGTCATCGAGTGGGAGATCTAAATCTAGAGGGAGATCTAAATCTCTAGGAAAACCTGTAAAGGTGGTGTTCTGGAAATGCAGAAAGGAAGGGCACTACAAAAGGGACTGTAAATCTAAAGCTCCTGACAAAGGAAAGGGATCTAATGATGCTCCTTCTGCAGAGGCGAAAACCACCTCAGATGAAGGTGGAGATGTGTACTTGGCTTCTTCAAGTACACATGTAGATCATGAGATGGTTGATTGACTCAGGTGCATCTTTTTACTTCACTCCCCATAGAGAGTGGTTCTGCGAGCATGAGAAATACGATGATGGTGATGTCTTCTTAGGGGACAATAGGACGGCTAGAATCGTTGGTCGTGGAAAAGTAAAGTTAAAGTTGCAAGTTGGAAGGGTTAGAACACTTCCGGGTGTTCTGCATATTCCTGCATTGGCCAGAAACTTGATTTCTGTAAGCAAGATGGATGATGTAGGTGTAAAAATAGTGTTTGAGAAGGATACCTGCAAGATGGTTCGGGTAGCACTGGTATTGATGTGGGGAGTTCGGATTGGAACTCTATACAAGTTGCAAGGTAGCACTATTATTGATGGATACAACAGTTCTATGCTTCCTGAAAGTGGAACCGAAAATCTAATGGTCTCTAGAGAGAAGACCATGCTGTGGCATCAAAGGCTTGGACATATTGGAGAGAAGGGCCTTCAAATAATTCATGGTAAAGGTATGGTAGAATATATAAGTAATAGATCTCCAGATTTTTATTTTTGTGAAAATTGTGTATATGGGAAGCAGAATCAGGTGAGTTTCCCCTCTGGTGGTAAGAGGGAAAAACAAATATTAGAGCTTGTGCACAGTGATGTGTTTGGACCTTTGAAGGTTCCATCACTGGGTAAGTTTATGTACTATGTATCATTTATAGATGACTTCTCAAGGAATACATGGATATATTTCCTTAAGAATTTAAGGCTCTGGTGGAAAACTAGACAGAGAAGAAGATAAAGGTGCTGAGGAAAGATAACGGTGGAGAGTTTTGCAGTAAGGAATTTGAAGAATTCTATAAGAAGTGTGGTAGAGAATGGCAGAAGACTACTCCATACACACCTGAGAAAAATGGAGCTGCAGAAAGAATGAATAAGACATTGATGGAAAGAGAAAGAAGCATACTTAGTGGTGCTGGGTTAGGACAAGAATTCTGGGCAGAGGCAGTGGAGACAACATGTTACTTGGTCAACAAATCACCTTCATCAACGTTGGAGGATAAGACTCCACAAGAGGTATGGACTAGTAAGAAACCCTCTCTTTCACATCTGATGATATTTGGATGTGATGCATATGTACATGTTCCAAAGGAGAAAAGAACCAAGTTGGATAGTAAATCTGAAAAGTGCATGTTTATTGGGTATAAGGATGGTTTAAAGGGTTATAAGCTTTGGAACCTAGTAACAAGGAAGGTTCTGTACAAATGAGATGTGGTGTTCAGAGAGGTGAAAGATGTTATTAAACATGAAGTCCCATCAAAGGAACCTGAGAAGATAGAGTCTGAGCTTAAGGAGGAATAATCAGACTCTACAACAGAAGAGAAATCAGAAGATGAAGAGCCACAAACTCTGGGTGTGAGAAGATTAGTTCAAGAAAAAAGGTAGCCAGAAAGGTATAGTCCATCTACTTTCTATTCAAATTTTGATTTATCTATTACTGGTGATGATCCCAAAACTATGAAGGAGCAGTAGATTCAGAGGATGGAAAACTCTAGAAAGAGGCCATGGTTGATGAAATGGCATCTTTACACAAAAATGAGGCTTGGGATCTAGTGAAGTTGCCGGCTGGAAGAAACCCATTGGCAACAAATGGGTGTTCAAGAAGAAGACAAATGCAGAAGGAGAGGTGGAGAAATACAAAGCTCGGTTTGTAGCAAAAGGTTATTCCCAGGTGCTGGGAATTGATTTTGGTGATATTTTTTCTCCTGTTGCCAAGGTAGCTTCTATTAGATTACTGTTATCTGTTGCTGCTGCTTTTGTTTTGAGGTAGAACAGATGGATGTGAAGACAACATTTCTTCATGGGGATCTGGAAGAGGAGATCTACATGAAGCAACCTGAAGGCTTTGCCGTGAAGGGTAAGAAAGAACTGGTATGCAAGTTAAAGAAGTCTTTGTATGGGTTAAAATAGTCACCAAGGATGTGGTATTAGAAATTTCATACATTGTTGGGTCCCTATAATACTAGTGATTACCCCATTACTATTGTAGTTATACCCCTTATTAATATTGTTGTGCCCCTATTTCCCCATATTGTTACTACTATGCCCCATAGAATCCCTCTATTGTTATTTTTGTGGCTTTATATTATTATTGTTAGGTCGGTTGGATTATATTGTGACTCCTTAGACTCCTATATATAGAAAGGAGGTTTTGTCATTTGAATCATCCAAGAATTGTTCATTTATGTAATGTAAAGGAGGTTTCCCCCTCAAAGAGGCTGAATTCTAAGGCGTTGATCTGTCTTTTCTTGAGCTGGTTTCATAACATTTGGTATCAGAGCTTTGGATTCTAGGGTTTCGCTGCTCCAAACAGGTCATCGTGGCATTTTCACTATAACTTTTTTTCTGTGATGTTTCAGAAGTGGCAAAAAAAAACCATTTGAGAAGAAATCACGCTGAACCTTGGGTCCGAATTTTAGATCTTTTCGCGCAATATTTGCGGAGATATGATCTGAGGAAGTTGGTCTTTTTGGACTCCTGAATTACATTCAAAACAGGTGACCTGGGGAAAATCGTCATAACTTTCTCTCTGGGGATCAGATTGAAATTTCGTAAGAAGGTACAGAAATAGGACAGACTTTAGTTTCTTTTATGCATGTTTCAGATCCAAAGGTCGAAACAGTGACTCGTGGCACGTCGTACAAGTTCGCTCTACTGAACTAGTCTATAAGAAAGTCACTGTGGGAGATTTCACATAACTCTTCCTTGGAGAATCCAATTTGGGTCAGACTTGTGGCATTGGAAAGAGGACACAGAGGACTACTACAGCTCGCAAATTCAGAACTAGATGATTGGAAAGTACAGAGATACATCAGAGGCAATATCGAGCTCCTACAAAGTGAAAAAAGGTGTGTAGATTTTCTTAAATTTTTGCTTAAGCTTGGTTTGAAAATTTGTTTTGAAGGAATTCAAAGGGCATAGTAGAGCATTATTATCGGTAACTGATGCCCCGAGGAAAGAAAATGCAAACACCTAGTAAGGAACCTGAAAGCTCTAGCATGACTCATGAAGAAGAGGAAGAAATGCAACATGATATATCAAAATTACAAGACCAAGTGCAACAATTGTCCCTTGCACAAAAAAGAACAGAATCTAAGATGGATGGTTTAAAGAAAGATGTACAAGCTAAGATGGATGGTTTAAAGAAAGGTGTAGAAGCTAATATGGAATATTTAAAGAAAGGCGTAGAAGCTAAGATGATTGACGTGGAAGCTAAGATGGATGATTTGAAGATAGATTTGAAGACAGACATGGACGAATTGAAGATAAATATGAATAAGTTGCTACAAGAAATGGTCCCTAAGGGTGAAAGGGTACTAAAGGAAACTCATGATGAGAACAAAAGAAATGTTAATCATGATTCCATAGATGCTAATGTTGGATCGAAGACTCACCATATTCCAAAAATCGATATGAGGAAGTTTGATGGCAAGGATCCCGCCACATGGATATTACAGATGGAGCAATTCTTCGATCTCAATAATGTGCAAAACACACAAAAGGTACGTATGGCAACTTTATATTTGGAACCAAATCAGTTTGTATGGTATCAATGGCTTTGCTCTCGTAAACAATTTATCACTTGGGCAATTTTTACGGAAGAATTGATAGCACATTATGAGGATACAAAAAGCAACACTTTTTTTAGCCAATTGATAAGTCTCAAACAAAAGGGTTCAATAATGGAGCACATTGAGGAGTTCCAAAAATTGAACATAAGGGTAAAAGATATTCCAGAGGAGCATAGGATTGATGTGTTCATAGGGTCTTTAAAGGATAATATCCAACATGATGTTCGCCTTTGGGAACCTGATTCATTAGAGAAGGCATTCAGGTTAGCAAGAAAAATGGAAAGCAAAATTATGGCAACCAGGAAGCATACCACTCACAACTATAAAGACGGAAGTGTTGTTGCCCCTAGTCTTCCACAACCTATAAGGTTGACACCACAACAATTGGAAGAAAAAAGAGCAAAAGGGCTTTGTTACAGTTGTGATAGCAAATACACTAAAGGTCATAAGTGTGCTGAGAAGAAATTATTCTACATAGATTGTGAAGAGGAAGAAGAAAAGGAGCAAGAAAGGTCAAAAGAAGAGGATATACTCCAGGAACAAAGCCTAGATGAAGAACAAATAAATCCGACCATATCTTGTAATGCATTGGCGGGAATTACCACTCCTCAAACCATCAAGATAGAAGGACAAATCAAGAAGAAAAAGGTAATAGTGTTGATTGATTCAGGAAGCACCCACAATTTTATTCATTGTAAGGTAGCAAAAGAATTGAATTGCTTCCTATATCCAGCACCAGAGTGTCAAGTGATGATTGCAAATGGAGGAACAATAAATTGCTCTGGAAAGTGCCATAATATCAAGCTATCCATGGGAGAATATGTATTGACTAGCCCAATGCTTTCCATTCCAATGGGAGGTGCTGATGTTGTACTAGGAGTCCAATGGCTACAATCCTTGGGTACAATAGCTTTTAATTTTCAAGAACTTTTCATCAAATTTTCTATGGAAGGAAAGGAAGTTGAATTAAGGGGTATTGCAGGGAAACCAGGAAAGATAATCAGCTCTAATGGTATGACAAAGCTTCTAAAAAAGGAGCAAAGAGGTGTAATTGCACAATTATGTTCGCTAGATGTTTCCACATTGGAATCATCTATTTCTCCAGATCTCCAAAAAGTCCTGGACAATCATTCCAAGGTATTTGAGACTCCCAAAGGTCTCCCACCTATGCGTGATCATGATCATGCTATTCATCTGATTCCAGGAAGTGTTCCTCCAAACATCAGGCCGTACAGATATCCCTATGTCCAAAAGAGTGAAATTGAACGTATGGTTGCAGAAATGCTAGAGGCTGGTATAATTCAACCGAGTCAAAGTTCTTTCTCTGCTCCAGTAGTATTGGTGCACAAGAAGGATGGATCATGGCGCATGTGTCCGGATTATAGGGAGCTCAACAAGCTCACTATTAAAGATAAGTTCCCCATTCCTGTCATTGATGAATTACTGGATGAATTGCATGGATCAATTTACTTCACCAAGTTGGATCTTCGTTCAGGATATCATCAAATCAGAATGAAGATTGAAGACATTCCAAAAACATCATTTAGAACTCATGAGGGTCATTATGAATTTTTGGTCATGCCTTTTGGCCTTACCAATGCACCTTCAACATTTCAAGGTTTGATGAATTCAATTTTCAAACCATTCCTTAGAAAATTTGTGTTAGTATTTTTTGATGATATACTAATCTACAACAAGTCTTGGAAGGATCATGTTGAACATGTTGACAAGGTGCTACAACTATTGGAGGAGAAACAATTATATGCAAAAAGATCCAAATGTTTCTTTGGAGTCCAGGAGGTGGAATATTTGGGTCATATTGTATCTCATGAAGGAGTTAAGGTAGACCCTAGCAAAATTAAAGCCATTAAGGAATGGAAAATCCCCACATCCATAAAGCATCTGCGAGGATTTCTTGGGTTGACAGGGTATTATCGCAAGTTTGTTAAGAATTATGGGAGAATAGCAGCACCTCTAACAACATTATTGAAGAAAGATGCATTTTCATGGACTCCAGAAGCAACAAAGGCCTTTGAACATCTTAAAGAGGCAATGTGCCAAGCACCGGTCTTAGCTACACCGGACTTCACAAAAACCTTTATTGTGGAATGTGATGCTTCAGGAAATGGAATTGGTGCTGTTCTAATGCAAGATGAAAGACCCATTGCTTTTGAAAGTCGTCCAATCAAGGGAAAGTTTTTAAGCAAAGCTATTTATGAGAAGGAAATGTTGGCAATACTCCATGCACTTAAGAAATGGCGACCCTACCTAATGGGAAGACACTTCAAGGTAAAAACGGATCATGATAGCCTTAAATACTTTTTAGAACAAAGATTATCCTCTGAAGAGCAACAAAAGTGGGTCACAAAGATGTTGGGTTATGACTTTGAAATCATCTACAAAAAAGGGAAGCAAAATGTGGTGGCAGATGCACTCTCAAGAAAGGATGAGGATGTGGAAGCATTGTTGTGCGCCATTTCTATTATCCAACCAGATTGGATAAACGAAGCAAGGGAGGAATGGAAGAATGACGAAGAAGTGTGGGCACTTATTCGAAAGTTACAACAAGATTCCAGTACGTCTGATACATTTAGCTGGCAAAATGATTCGTTATGGTACAAAGATCGCTTATACCTCTGTAAGAATTCCCAGCTAAAACAAAAGATTCTTATGGAATTGCACACTTCTCCCTTAGGAGGGCACTCAGGATTTTTAAAAACTTACCACAGGGTTAAGAAGGAATTTTTTTGGGATGGCCTTAAATCAGATATTCAAAAGTTTGTGGCGGAATGTTTGGTTTTTCAACAAAATAAAGTTGAAACAATTAAGACACCGGGTCTATTACAACCTTTATCCATTCCAAGCCAACGTTGGGAGGAGGTTTCAATGGATTTTATCACAGGTTTACCCAAGTCTGAGGGAAAGAGTGTCATCATGGTGGTAGTTGACAGACTTACCAAGTATGCACACTTTTGTGCATTATCACATCCATTTAAAGCCAGTACAGTTTCTACTGCATTTATGGAAACAATTCAAAAGCTACATGGAAACCCAAAGATTATTGTAAGTGACAGAGATCCCATTTTCACTGGAAATTTTTGGACAGAATTATTTTCTTGTCTTGGTACTCAGTTAGCTCATAGCTCATCTTATCATCCTCAATCTGATGGGAAAACTGAGATAGTAAACAAATGTTTGGAAGGATATCTTCGTTGCTTTGTATCTGATAAACAGACACAATGGGTCAAATGGTTGCCTCTGGCTGAATGGTGGTATAACACTTCCTTCCATACAACAACAAAAATGACCCCATTTATGGCACTTTATGGGTATCAACCACCATCCATCACATCATATTTAAGAGAAAATTCTAAGGTTCAGGCAGTGGAACATCACATCGAACATCAACAACAAGTCCTCCAACTCTTAAAGGATAACCTCGTGTTGGCACAAAATAGAATGAAACAACAGGCAGATCAACATCGCAGTGAAAGAAGTTTTGATGTAGGTGATTGGGTATTCCTACGGCTACAACCATATAAGAAAATGTCCCTCAAGCAAGCTAAGAAGGATAATAAATTATCACCAAAGTATTATGGTCCGTACAAGGTGTTGAAAAAGATTGGTACTATGGCATACAAATTGGAGCTTCCTGCAGCTTCTCGATTGCACCCAGTTTTCCATGTTTCATGTTTAAAGAAGGTTATAGGCGACAAGCTCCCAGTTCAAACAATATTGCCAGAACTTGACGAGGAAGGAAAAATTATATTGGAACCGGAAGCAGTCACAGAAACAAGAACTCGACAGCTACGAAATCGATCAATTTCAGAGTATCTTATCAAGTGGAAGAACTTATCCGCTGAAGATTCCACATGGGAGGATGAGAATTTTATGCAGAAGTATCCAGAACTACTCAAGCGTTGAGGACAACACTTTTTTGAAGGAGAGGGGCATGTTGGGTCCCTATAATACTAGTGATTACCCCATTACTATTGTAGTTATACCCCTTATTAATATTGTTGTGCCCCTATTGCCCCCATATTGTTATTACTGTGCCCCATAGAATCCCTCTATTGTTATTTTTGTGGCTTTATATTATTATTGTTAGGTCGGCTGGATTATATTGTGACTCCTTAGACTCCTATATATAGAAAGGAGGTTTTGTCATTTGAATCATCCAAGAATTGTTCATTTATGTAATGTAAAGGAGGTTTCCCCCTCGAAGAGGCTGAATTCTAAGGCATTGATCTATCTTTTCTATCTTTTCTTGAGCTGGTTTCATAACATACATTTATACGGGGACTTGGCTTCACGAGAAGCAAAACAGATCACTATGTGTATTTTAAATTAATTGGTGACTGTGTCATTTATCTGGTCTTGTATGTGGATGATATGTTGCTGGTTGGAAATGAAAAATAAATTATCTAGGATTTGAAGACCCAATTGTCCTGCAAATTCGACATAAAAGATCTTGGTGCTGCAAACTATATTTTGGGCATTAAAATTAAAAGAGATTGGGCAAAGAGGAAGCTCTGGTTAAACCAGAGGAACTATGTTGAGACAATAATGCAGAGGTTTAGTATGTAGGATAGTAAACCAATGAAGGTTCCTATTCCTGTAGGTGTGAAGTTATCTACTGAACAGTGTCCCAAGACACAAGTAGAGGAAGAGGACATGTCCTGTGTTCCATATGCAAGTGTAGTGGGTAGCCTAATGTATGCAATGGTTTGTACTAGACCAAAAATTGCACATGCAGTGGGAATATTGAGCAGGTTTATGTCAAAACCAGGGAAGGAGCACTAGACAACAGTGAAGCGGGTTTTCAGGTATTTGCGTGGCACTAGTGATTATGGCTTGTGCTACCAAGGAAGACAAAAATTGGACAGAGTTTTAGATATTCATGGATTTGTTGATGCAGACTAGGTTGGAGATATGGATTAGAGAAGATCTACAAGTGGGTATGTGTTTAACCTATTTGGAGGTGTAGTCAGTTGGATGAGTAAGAAACAATATGTAGTGGCACTATCAACTATAGAGGCAGAATACATGGCAACGACTCATGCAAGCAAGGAAGTAGTTTGGTTGTAGAGATTGTGTTCAAGTATGGGGTTAGTACAGGGAGCTATAAGGATAGACTGTGACAGCCAAAGTGAAATTTTCTTGGAAAAGAACCCTGCTTATCATTCCAAGACAAAGCACATTGATGTTCAGTATCACTTTGTGAGGGATATGATAGAAGACAAAGAGGTGTTGCTGGTAAAGGTAGACACTTTGAAGAATACTATAGAGAAAAAATCTGTGAGCTCTAAGAAGTTTTGTTGGTGTAGAGAAACAATGGGAATTGCAGCGCTGGATAAATGACTAAAATCTCCTGTGGCCCCATATGGAAAGAAAGCAACAAGTGGGAGAATCTTGGGTTGTGTTATATTCTTTCCACGACTAACCTACGTAGTGAACCGGGGGTTAGAGGGGGGGCATAGCCCCCCACTTTGTTCCGTTGATTATGCAGCAGGGGGGTCACAGGGGAGGCAGCAGCCCCCCCTCTTCGGGGGGTTTGAGGAGGGAGGGTAGCCCCCCTCTATGGTGTCTGGGGCAGTGCCCCAGGAAATATTTTTTTTGGACCCTATATTAGGTTGGGTGGACCTACCTATGGTTTTGTGCATGGTTTTTGCACATGTTTTTGCACATGTTTTTGCACATGATGGTTTTTGGTTCATGGTTTTCGATGCGATGGTTTTCGGTCCATGGTATTAGATGCTTCGGCATGTATAAATATCTATTGTAACATTGAAAGGAATATAATGAAAACTCAAGCTGGTAGTCCCAGTTTTGGGATCTAGGGGAAAATCTCTATATATATGTGTTTTATGTGTGATGCTCTCACATTGTTTATGTTCTGTGTTTTAGAATTCGTATGCAAGTAATTTCTATACGGGGTTAAAACCTACAATTATTACCTTATGTTGATATGGTCAAATGAATTATTGAAAATGTGAATATTGAGGAAAGATAATTCGTGACCTCAAGGCAAGTGGTCATCGGTTCCTTTAAAATATCATAAGAATGTATCGTTTACCTTCACCGCATAAGGTTTATGATAAATAATTTGTGGAGAAATTTGCTACTAAAAATGAAGAACCCTCCGAAGTTATAAAACAATGGAGGGAAAATCTGAGAAAACACAAGATGGATAGAACTGGTATGTATTCAGTAGCCTCTCTCTCTGCTCCTTATTTATACATGGTTGCAATGCTATGTAGGTTATTTGGGTATGTAGATGCTACCAAGTTTTCAGTGGAATGGGTGCCTCTCATTGATGTCGCTTCTAATTCTATAGTCATGGATTGGGCCATAATTTTTTCAAATAGCTTTGCCTGCCATATCATAGAATATAGAAGGAATAATTATGTTACTACAAGAACCATTCCTCCATTTTATATGTCCTCTTATGTCATGGATGTTGTATGTTTCGTTTTTCCTTATCTAATTAGGAAGTGGACTCCTCAGGATCCCACGCCAATCCATGTGTATCATAAAGCTCTTTGGAAATCTTGTTTCAATGAAAATTTTTATCAGATTTGTCAGGGTTTTATGCTCTGTATTTATTAGGCTGTCTTTGACAAGAAAGCCCCGAGGTTATCATAAGAAACCAAGGATGATATTCAACCTGTGGTGAGATGGTTTGGAGAAGAATTGTTCTCATATATTAGAGTTTTTGGAAGCACCACTGCACCACATGTCTTCCATAGTATGTCCCTGATAAAATGTTAGAGAGAAATTGCATACCAGATAGTTACCAAAGGCGTAACCAGATCTCTCAAAGAGTCTAAAAAATCTATCTGGCCCACTTTTCCACTTTGGTGTGGTGTTTATTACTTAAATGACTTCAGACATGCACACATCGAAGTCAAACACATTCACAGTTTGAATCTTGTTGAGTTTTAAGAAAGGCAATACGACCCTATTAAGTTTATATATGATTTTACCTCGAATATTAAGGTTAAAGCATTTATTCATGAGGATGATTGTTTTAACGATATTTTTGAAGCCGCTGAACAATTTTCAAAGGTATAGGTTTTAGCTACCCTCCAACTGAATCTGGATGAATTAGTATAATTTAAGGAGTACAAACATCAAAGGTGAATGCATGTACCTTTGAATCTACTTGAAATAAACACACAATAATCTCAAGAAGAAAGGTTGTCTACTAATGTCTCAGAAGAGGATGCGGTTA
Organism: Pinus tabuliformis; assembly: GCA_031772625.1. NCBI lineage: Eukaryota > Viridiplantae > Streptophyta > Pinopsida > Pinales > Pinaceae > Pinus > Pinus tabuliformis. The sequence goes on along the minus strand of CM062808.1, from coordinate 28,683,558 downwards.
AAGCATCCAATGATGCTAAATCACAAAAAGAATTTGCTATAGAGAGAGACATAGAAGAACCTTCCAACAATAAGAGTACTGAGAAAGGACTTGATCAGGACCAAATGCAAAAAGAATGGGGGCAGTTTGAACAAATCATCAATGAATCACAAGGTGGTACGAGTCAAGCAAAAATTTTTCCCGAAACACCAAAACATCCCAAGAAATCTTTAGAAAAATATCTCGAAGTAATTCCTACTTTTCCTTCTTCATAAATTTTTTTGAAAGAGGAGGAAATTACTCCTTTGGATATTTTTTATAGTCCCAAACATTGAGCAGTAATGAAGAGGCAAAGGAAAAAGAGAAAAATTGACCACGCTGCTATTAGCCTGCCAAGCAACGAACCAATGGATGTTGTCTGGAAGGATACACCTATAAATCCATCTGAAAATTTGACCAAATTATCTCAGTTTGCATGAGCTTATGCTTCTGCAACAATTGATAAAGTAGAAAAAGTAAGAAATTTGATCAAATAAAAAGAGGAAAGAATAAAGTAGTTGGAAGATCAACTCACAAAAGAAAAGGAGAATACACAAGAATAGATTAAATCACATCTTGAACAAATGCAACAGACTTTTGATAGCCTAAGACTTTAGAGCCAAGTAGAATTAAATGCTAAAGATACTGAAATTGTGCATTTGTGATTTACGACAGATCAAATAAAGGATTGCCCAAAAGTGGATGAATTCATCAAAGAAGCTTTAGAAATCAATTTGTTTCTATCAAAGCAACAATCAATCTTTTGTAAGTAGTTAATAGAGATTAATCCTAATCTAGATATTAGGGGGAGGCCCCCAAGATCTAAAAGATTGAAATGGATCTTGGGGGGCCCAAGATCTAAAAAATTGAAATGCCAAAAGAAAATTGGAGAACGCCCAATAAATAAAACCACAAAGAGACTTTTTATTAAAATCGATAATAACTATAAAGGCTACATTGTGGCAGACCATCTGTCCTTTTACAAAATGCCACTTGTTACTTATAGTATTTTTTAGTTACAATACAATAGGTCAATTCTATGGGCGAATGAATACCATGGGTGAATGTCGCAATAGTCAATTCCATGGGTGAATGAATATCATGGGTGGATGTCACAATACCATGGGTTAATTCCATGGGTAAATGAATACCATGGGTGGATGTCAGAATACCATGGGTCAATTCCATGGGTGAATGAATACAATGGGTGGATGTCACAATACCATGGGAAAATACCATGGGTGAATGAATACCATGGGTGGATAAATACTATGAGTGGATGCCACTTACAATACCATGGGTAAATTCCATGGGTGGATGAATACCATGGGTTGATGCCACTTTCCATTTGGATCATTCCTCCCTCCTTAAGAAGCAATGGTCCCCATTGCATGAAGTTCCCTCCTACGAAGCCTTTGTTGAATATGAAGAGCCACTGAAGACAAGGGTTTTATGTGGTTAACCCATAACCATGATGAACGAAGATTTGAGGATAGAGATACTCTATAATGCTTGTGATCAACTGTGATACTAACAGTGTGTGACCTAGCAAATGGGCTTCGATGAAGTGTGGGTTTGTGGATGACCCATAACCATGATGAATGAAGATCCGAGGATAGAGATACCCTATAATGCTTGTGACCAATTGTGATATTAACAGTGTGCGGCCTAGAAAATGGACTTTGATGAAGTGTGGGTTTGTGGATGACCCATAACCATGAAAAACGAAGATCCGAGGATAAAGATACCCTGTAATGCCTGTGACTAGCTATGATACTAACAGTGTGCGACATAGCAAATAGACTTCGAAGACAAGGATTTTGTGCAGTTGACCCATAACCATGATGTTGGTTGTTGATGAAGTAGCAGCTGCCTACATGGCCTAGGGTGGGAGGGCACGTCTCCAAGTAACCCAAGCCGAATGCTGCTATACTGAAATTGATGAATGTGAAGTAAGTGCCTACTAAAGTGGGGTGGGAGGGCTCGTCTCCAATGGGAACCCGCACTGAATTTTGCTCCAGAATTAAAATGAACATAACTCGGTCAATATAACTCAGAATATTTATTATAACCTATTTTTGGAAAAAGAAGGACCATTTTGCATCTTCCCATGTGTTGGAAATCCTTATCTAGACACCCTAGAATCTCCGATTCGCGCCGCAATTTTTCCGCCGTAACAAAAGTTTTGAAAAAATAGTTGATTTTAAATGAGCAATATCTCCCACATCCAAACTCTGATTTGACCCATTTTTTTTTTGAAATTGGGTGATTTTTCAAGAGGAGCTCAGATATACAATCTTTTTTCTGAAATTCTACACAAAAATTCAAAAACTTATGGGAGAGTCACCGTCCACCAGTTGTCGTCAGAAAAAATTCTACAACATAGCTAATTTTAAATCAGCGATATCTCCCTAATCCAGATTCCTATTTGGTCGATTTTTTTTTTTGAATTTTTATATTTTTTCACAAGGAATCTAGATATGTTATTTGTTTTTGTAAATATTGTACCAAATGTTTTAGATCTGTTCTTCAAACTCGCCACCCAAAAATATATTCCTGCAAAAAAATGGAAAAAAGAAAAATTCTTCCTGCTTGGCCCAAGAAAGTGCTTTGTGGAGGTCGCAATGCATGCCTAAAGTTTGCTGAATATTGCTGCAAAAATTTGAAACTGAAATATGCATGAAACCTTCATTCCCATGGAACCGTAACCTGCTCCGATACCACTGATCTAGATTTTGGGGGGAGGCCCCCAAGATCTAAAAGATTGAAATGGATCTTGGGGGGGGGCCAAGATATGAAAAATTGAAATGCTAGAAGAAAATTGCAAAACACCCAATAAATAAAACCACAAAGAAAATTTTTATTAAAACTGATAATAACTATAGAGGCTACATTGTGGCCGACCATCTGTCCTTTTAGAAAATTCCACTTGTTACTTATAGTATTTTTTAGTTACAATACCATGGGTCAATTCCATGGGTGAATGTCACAATACCACGTGTCAATTCCATGGGTGAATGAATATCATGGGTGGATGTCACAATACCATGGGTTAATTCCATGGGTGAATGAATACCATGGGTGGATGTCACAATATCATGGGTCAATTCATGGGCGAATGAATACCATGGGTGGATGTCACAACACCATGGGAAAATACCATGGGTGGATGTCACTTACAATACCATGGGTGGATAAATACCATGAGTAGATGCCACTTACAATACCATGGGTAAATTCCATGGGTGGATGAATACCATAGGTTGATGCCATTTTCCATTCATATCAAATCCATTGTGCCAAGAAGCTGATACTTTAGTGGGTCAATTCAATGACACTAAAATCAATTTTGAATAAATAGATGAGAAATTTTCAAATTTGATCACAAAGTAGGATAATTCAAAGGGAAATATCGTAAAATTGCCAAAGGTCGAAGAATCTCACAAGGATATTCTCTTCACTGATTGGGAAATCCAAATAAAACATGCTAAAAGGGTAGTTTCAAGTGGAAGAAAAACATCAAGCAATATAATTGAAACTATTAATGATAATCTTTAGTATGCATGTTTTATTCAAAGGTGTTCGCCAGGAAATCTGCTCGAGATCGATGAATTGCAATTATCTTGGAATGGAAATATTGCAGCAAAAGAACAATGGATCAAACAGTTGTTGAATTTGAATTGGGATGCTTATTGGTCATATTTGGTAAAACCACATAGTCAATTGATGGCCCTACAATGCTTAACCAATTCAATCATCCATATGATGCCATCGTTATCATATACAATTTATGCGGGGAAAGTAAAGATAAGCATTAGGCAGCCTCTAGTAGTTCAGGCTCCCCCCCCCCCCCAAATTTATATGTATAATAAATGGGTGAATCTCCATGGTATATAGGAAAAAAGGAAGGTGATTTTATCAATAATATAATATGTATATATATATTTTTGGCGAATCTCTCACCAGGAATGGCGAATATTTTACTCAATTATAAAATATTTTAAGATCTTGGCGAGTCTTTCATTAAATAATAAAACTTTTTAAAGTCCTAGTGAATCTTAGCATTGTGAACTCTTAGAGAATTTTTTGAAAAAGTATAAAACCATATATGACAAGAGCCACATGGTGGCAATATCACTGTTTTTTTTTCACATTTCCACGACATGGAACTTGTTTATAAAATTATAAAAAAGCCAACCAAGTCCCTTATAATATGCAGGTAATCTTATAACAGAGTCTGATACCTCTACTATGCTTGTCTTCATCCAAGTTTCATAGCTGCTATACTTAACACTGTGAATCACAACTCTCTTAGAACTCAACTCTATAGTGTAATTAAAACCTTTGGAAATTGAATCTGACAACTCTATAAAAAGGATTAGTGAAATATAAGCTTTTGTGAATGAGACCACTAACTATCACTGCTAAACAATCAATCTAGACTATGAAGTCTTCCATCTTGATCACAATAGTGCTCACGATCAAGGGAGTGCGACCACCTGACCTAACATAATGGCCATCATAGCTTCCAATAATCAAAAACCACCTTGCAAGGACATCTTAGCTCATGTCTCATGAATTTTATTCATCAATCTTAACTAATATAAATCTTATAAAGATAATATTACAATCCTCTCCAGATTCATTGTTAATACAAGGGTAAAGGAAATTTTCTAGCTCAAGGCACTAGCCAATACCAACTTTGGTATTTGTGACCCCTTTGTGGGGATGCACTTACCCTGCCCCGTTGGGTTTTTGCCTTGTAACATAGTTCAAGGATCACAAGACTTTCTAATATTCCTACTCCATTAGACACACTTTATATGCTATACATAGTGAATGGAAAAGAAGCATTATAGAACACACAATTTCACAGAAGGAAGAAAAATCTTAGCTAGTTCAATATCAAAATCTTAACCATTGATTAATAAAGAATAACAAGTAGTGTAATGAATTGTTCCGAGTTATTTATTTACAAGCTGTAAAGAATGTAGTGGAATGGAAAATATTACTTAGGCAACCCTTCAATATTTTCTACTAATATGTTTGTGCATGTACATATGAAATTAAGAGCATTGTTGAATACAAAGTTTCCTTTTCTCTTGCCTCCATTTTGACAAATCAATGTGAAATCAGTGTCACTTTGAATCTCCTTTCCTGTGTGGATGTTTTGACAAATCAATGTGAAATCAAAGTCACTTTGAATTTCCTTTCCTGCGAGGGATCAAATCCACAAGTGATTAGTAAAAGATAATCTACTATATATTATGTTCAAGAAACTGACTGCAATCTACAGTGGAAATGAGACCTCAATTCTTATTCTGAATTTGAATATCTTAGGACAACATAAGAGATAAAAATGCATATGGCCTTAGTCGGTAGAAAAAAATCACTCCATCTTTACAAGACCACCTAGATTTCAGAACTTAATCTAAATAATGGCACTAGTTGCAGTGCTTATTTGCATTAACACCATGGAAAAGCAACAACAATGTTTCAAAGCACACTTATTGGAAAAGTTGTAACGTTCCGAGAATATTTAATGATAGCATCTGAACCTCATAGCTATGGTGGGGAAACTAGGGAACCCAAATCTTGGAAGATATTTCATACCAAATTTGAGAAAAAAAAAAGGGAAAAAATCAAAATCTATAAATCAAGCAATGAATTGTTTACAAATCAAATACAATTCCTTTAACTAATAGTTAAATTGTGGTGATATATTTAAATATTTAGTAAGAGGGTAACTTCAAACCATGGGATATTACCTTTGTCATTACTGTCATCCCTCAGTGACTAAGATTACAAATCAATACTTATGGAAAGATTGTAAGAAATTCTGTGAAATAGTAAAGCATAACCTCTATTTTCAAGAAACAAAATCAAGACATTGTTACATCAAGAGCCATAATTGATACATAATTAATGAATCAAGTCCTTGTATGGCACATACTTGTTTCACGACCTCTATTTTCTCAATAAAAAAATCAAGACATTGTATGTGGTTATTGCCAAAAGGAAACTGCGTTCTAATTTGGAAGAGGATCTTATCAAAAGACATGGATTTATTCAAAGCTACAAAGCCTAGTGGGTTACTGAAAAATAAGTTGGAATATGGGATCATGATACTTAAATTGAAAAAATATGCTTTCCTTTTAGAAACATTACAGTTATACAATGTTTTTTGAAAGCATTAGAAGTTGAAATTGGGCCTTTCTATCAAGACAAATTTTCATTAACAGAATGTACTTTCCTATCTGAAACATTGTAGATATCCAAGAAAAACTTGAAAAGCATAAGAGAACTTAGCATAATGTACTTTCTTTCCTTCCTTAACATTATTAAAGAGTTGAGGTTCCCCAAGTCATTAGGTAACTTTCGAAGGAAATGACAGTTTCCAATTCACAACTGAAGATGTGTCACAAATATGAGGGGGCATCTCCTCCAAATCACAAAAGTGCTCCATGTTAAAATCTAGTGTTATTGGAAGCTTAATGCTCTACTGGGTGTTATTGAACCCAAACATTTTTCCAATCTTCACTAAAAGCTTAAAGATAGCTTCTCTAAGTTCTACATGACTTTACTATGCTCTTGAAGTGGGGGCACATGCAGCCTCTCCAAGTGAATAGTTTTAAACTAAGTGAAGATAAGGCCGATAGATCATTCAGTGTGGATCTCTTTAACCCATAATTGAATACTATGTCTCTCTTGAACCCATAATTGAATACTATTAGGACTTTCAAATTTTTCATGGAACTCAAAAATGTTGGAGGAAAGTATTTGATTCCAAAAAAGAGTAAAACTAAAGCCTCTGCTTGAGGACAATTGATGTCACACCACTAATACTTCTCCATGGAATCTATATAGGTAAACCACAAATGCAGAATTCCATTAGAATATTGTGTTTATTGAATACACAAATGAAATCATTGCATTTCTTTAAAATATATTTTGAAATCAAAATTACCGAAATTACATATCGATAACCTAGTGGGTGTAGGATAAAATTCACCCGTGTCATTCATAAAAAGCATGAGAAAAAACCTAATACTATATATAAAACCAAGAAAAATTCAAATTCATCACTTCTAGGGACCTCGTAACCACCCTGCCAATACACAAGTATTTTCCTGTTTGCAGTTAGAAAAATTACTCGCAAATTACAATCTGTTTACTCCAGCCTATGTTGGAAAGTTATAGAAGGATGAATAGTGCAATCAATCCATTCCTTTTAGCCCTAGATTTGTTTCAGTTTAAAACAGAAGTATACAAATATACTTGTCCAATGTCTATGCTTTAACCATTCACCTTAAGATGTTTTTACAATATAATTTCCTAAGTCTATTTAATATCTTCATTATCATAAAAACCAACCTATATCGATCTTAACTCCACATCTACCACTCTTAGGGGGATGAAATCTATTTATCCTTGTGAGCACTTGGTAGACCCAGAATTAAGATGGATCTAAGATGATATAATTTCCCCTTTAAATAGCCTATGCTCACATGAATACCATGGTATTACCATGGATCAATACCATGGGTTATCATAAACCTGGAGCTTAAAAATTACTATTAGTAATTTATAAAAATTAATAAAATTAATAGTTGATTTTTATTTTATTTTTTATTTTAACCAAGCTAAAATGTTTAACATACATTAAATTACAACATCCATTTTTACTCTTGATCCACCAAGCCCCGAGAGGGATCAAATATTTTTTCACTCTATGCTAGTTTGCATATAGAGAGTAAAGATGGATCTATGTTGGTTTAATTCCCCCATTTAAATAGGCTACATTCGAGGTGAATACCATGGGTCAATACCATGTGCCATTTTGGTGAATTCCATGGGTCAATACCATGTGCCATTTTTATTTTTATTAATACTAATATTAGGGTTAATAATGTTTTTTTGCATGGTATTAATAATAATCCAGCCCATGGTATTTGTCCCATAGTATTTTGCCCATAGGTTTCACCTAAATATAATGCATTTTTTGAGTGTTCGTAAATATAAGGTGACTTATGGAGTAAATATAAAAAAATGTTTTATTTTTTTACCATACCTCTCGTTTATTTATATTTTTATTAATTTACCATACCTATTTTGCAAATATGGTATTTGGCCCATAGGATTCACTTAAATAAAACCTGTTTTTTGAGCCTTCATAAATAAAACATAGAATGAGGGTTATGGACTAAATATAAAAAGAGGTTTTATTTATTTACCATACGTCTAGTTTATTTATATTTTTATTTATTTACCATACCTTTTGAGTAACTATAAAAAGACGTTTTATTTATTTACCATACCTCCACTTTACTTATATTTTTATTTGTTTACACCCTTTCATGTATATAAGGTGACTTATGGAGTAAATATAAAAAATGTTTTATTTATTTACCATACCTCTCATTTATTGGTATTTTTATTAATTTACCATACCTATTTTATAAATATGGTATTTGGCCCATAGGATTCACTTAAATAAAACCTATTCTTGAAAATTAGGGCGAACGGAAGGTTGTAACTCCTAATTTCAAGGGCTAAATTTACCTTTTTTACCCTCTCCCTTAAAATAAGGTGGGCTATTTGAGGTGAATTGTAAGAATGTACTATGATACAAAATATTTGCCCACTAAAAATTTAGAAGCCCTTAATTTTGCCAAAGGGCGAACATTCGCCCCTAAAATTTTCCATGGCTATGAGGGATATCTATGCGAAGTGGAAACAAATGAGGAGCCAACAAGAATCAAGATCATATTTTTTAGTTTTAAATCAATTTTAGTTTTGTATTTTTGGTATTGATTTTAAGGAGAGTCGTTTCACTCAGAATTTAGTGCTTAGCTATTTTTGTAATAATTTTTTTTTATATTTAAAACCCTTTCATGTATTTAGAAAAGGGTCTGACAATTTTATTTAAGACTCTTTAAAAAACATACACTTTTGTACTTTTTAAAGTTTTCCTTTAATTTTTGAAGATCTAGTCCATGAAAGTTTATCTAAGAAACTTTGTTAAGAAATGCACTTCTGTTTTTCTGTGATCAATCTTGGAGAAAATGCATGGATTGCAACCTTATTGTCTATGGATCAATCATCTCGCATCAGGTACTTTTATCATTGTGTAGTGATTATTTTATGAATGATTAAGTTGTTTCTTTTATATGTTTATTGTTTGTCAATTATATTTTAATACATCCTATTATTCCTTCACTTTTGAATTATAGCTGAGCTGCCATCCTTTTTAAATTTTGATAAGAAAAAATTTGTTAGATATTTGATGTGATACATTTTACAGTCAACCATTTCAATTAACTATTTAATTGAAATAGTTGTTTTATGAATATTTAATACTTCTTGTATGAATAATCTTCATTATCATTCAAGGTAGTCATTTATCTATATTACACAAATATTGATTTCAGCCCGGGTAAATAGTAAATATAGTTAGTTTGATTTTTCTGTTGAAACCGCCCTCATCTACCAAATCATCTTAGATAATCAAATGCATAACCCATCCTACCATCTTTTTCAAAGATTGGAAAAATGGTCCCATAAATCCAGTCGGAAACACCAATCCAAATGGATAAGGGACGATATTTAAGTCCTTGACCTGGTGGCTATCCCCCATGTTGTCGCTGTGAATTTCAAGGCTTCAACACAAAGATGTCCCCATATACAACAATTTAATCAAGGAGAAATGTTTCAAACATCCTGGGAGGCAAAATAAAGACACCCCTACCATTAATGTGATTGGACAACTGTCCAACTTAACGTTGGGGCAGGTGATTTTCCCAAAGTATCTAGATCCTGGAAGTCCTATGGTAGATGTACACATCGATGGCATCATTCTCCCCCATACCTTGATTGATCTTGGGGCTGCCATCAATGTGATGACTAAGGAGACTATGCTTGTTATGAAACCAACTCACAAAAAGATAGAAAAGATAGATAAACACCTTCAAAATAAGCCTCCTCGAGGGGGAAACATCCTTTATATTACACAAATGAACAATTCTTGGATGATACAAATTACAAGACCTCCTTTCTATATATAGGAGTCTAAGGGGTCATAATATAATCAGAGCCTACATAACAATAATAATGTAAGGGCACAATAATAACAATAATGGGCTTCTATGGGGCTCAATAATAACAATATGGGGACTACATGGGCACAACAATATAATAAGGGGGTTGTACTAATAACAATAAGGGGTTACACTAGTAGTATAGGGACCTAACATGCCCCTCTCCTTCAAAAAGTGTTGTCCTCAATGCTTGAGTAGTTCTTGATGCTTCTATATAGAATTCTTATCCTCCCATGTGGAATCTTCAGTGGGTAAGTTCTTCCACTTGATGAGATACTTTGAAATTGATCGATTTCGTAGTTTTCAGGTTCTTGTTTCTGTGACTGCTCCAGGCTCCAATATGATTTTTCCTTCCTCATCAAATTATGGCAATATTGTTTGAACTGGGATCTTCTGCAACTTTTGAATGAGTGGCCACACTTCTTCATCCTTCTTACATTCATCCCTTACTTTGTTTATCCAATCTGGTTGGATAATAGAAATAGCATAAAACAATGCTTCCACATCCTCATCCTTTCTTGAGAGTGCATCTACAACAACATTTTGTTTCCCTTTTTTGTAGATGATTTCAAAGTCATAACCCAACATATTTGTGACCCATTTTTTCTGTTATTTTAAAAATAATCTTTGTTCTAGAAAGTATTTAAGACTATCATGATCCACTTTTACCTTGAAGTGACTTCCTATTAGGTGAGGTCACCATTTCTTAAGTGCATGTAGTATTGCCAACATTTCCTTCTCATAAATAGCTTCTTGAGATGTAGCCGTAAAAATACCCAATCGCCTACATCAAAACTTCTTTCACTGCAATGTTAATCTGCCTATTGTTTCATTCGATTCTGCACCAAAATGGTGTTATCCTTTAAAATTTGTTGATGCTCGATGTGATCTTTCACTGCTTGAATCTTTTTCTTCTTGATATGTACTTCTATCTTGAGAGTTTGAGGAGTGGTAATATCTTCCAATTCATTACAAGATATGGTCAGATTCATTTCTTAATGCTCGATGTGATATTTCACTTCTTGAACATTTTTCTTCTTGATATGTCCTTCTATATCGATAGTTTGAGGAGTGGTAATTCCAGCCAATGCATTACAAGATATGGTCGGATTCATTTCTTCTTTATTGATGTGATCTTTCACTTCTTGAACCTTTTTCTTCTTGATATGTCCTTCTATCTTGAGAGTTTGAGGAGTGGTAATTCTTGCCAATGCTTTACAAGATATGGTCAGATTCATTTCTTCTTTCTCAGGGGTTGGTTCCTGGTGTATATCCTCATCTTTGATGTTTCTTGATCCTTTTCTTCCTCCTCTTCACAATCAATGTAAAACAATTTCTTCTAAGCATACTTATGACCTTTAATGTATTTGTTATCATAATTGTAACAAAGCCCCTTTTCTCTTTTTTCTTCCAATTGTTGTGGTGTCAATCTTGTAGGTTGTGGAAGGCTAGGAGAAACAACACTTCCATATTTATAGTTGCGAGGGGTAGACTTCCTTGTTTCCATATTTTTTCTTTCCACTTTTCTTGCCAACCTGAATGCCCTCTCCAATGAGTCAGGTTCCCAAAGACAAACCTCATGTTGAATGTTATCCTTTAAAGTCCCCATGGAGACATCAATCCTTTGCTTCTCTGGAGTATCATTTTCCCTTATATTCAATTTTTGAAATTCCTCAATGTGCTCTGCCATTGAACACTTTTGTTTGAGATTTATCAATTGGCTAAGGTGTTTCTCTTTGTATCCTCATAATGTGCTATCATTTCCTCCGTGAAAATTGACCACGTAACAAGTGGTTTACGAGAATAAAGCCCTTTATACCATAAAAATTGATCTGGTTCTAAATATGAAGATGCAATATGTACCTTTTGTAACAGTTGCACCTCATGTAGATCAAAATATTTCTCCATCTGTAGTATCCAATTTAATGGATCCTTGCCATCAAACTTCCTCATATCACCTTTTCTTGATTTTAGGAGCTCGATCTTGAAATGACTGTAACTCTGTACTTTCAAATCTCCAAGTTTTAAAATTGTGTTTTACAGTAGCCCTCTAATTCCTCTTTCTAACCCCACAAGTCTAATCAATATTGGATTCTACAAGGAAGAGTTACGTCAAATCTCCCACAATGACCTAATTATAGATTGGTTCAGTAGAGAAAACTTGTATGAAGTGCCACGTGTCACTGTTTCAACCTTAGGACCTATAACTGATACATGGGAAACTACAGTCCATCCTCTTTCTGTAACTTCTTATGAAATTGCAATATGATCCTCATAGAGAAAGTTATGAAAATTTTCCCAAGGTCACATATTTGGAATGTAATTTAGGAGTCTACAAAAACCCTAATTTCCTCATATCATAGCTTTGTAAATATAGTGAGGCAAGATCTAAAATTCAGACCCAAGGTCCAGTATGATTTCTTCTCAAATGGGTTTTGTTTTTAGCTTCTGCAACTTCATATAGAAAACATTATAGGAAAAAATCCATGTTGACCTGTTTGGAGCAGCGAAACCCTAGAATCCAAAGCTCTGATACCAAATGTTATGCAATCAGCTCACAAAAAGATATAACAGATAGATAAACGCCTTCAAAATAAGTCTCTTCATGGAGGAACCTCCTTTACATTACAAAAATGAACAATTCTTGGATGATTCAAATGGCAAGACCTCCTTTCTCTATATAGGAGTCTAAGGGGTCATAATATAATCAGAGTCGACATAACAATAATAATGTAAGGGCACAACAATAACAATAGTGGGCTTCTATGGGGCACAATAATAACAATATGGGTACTACATGGGCACAAAAATATAATAAGGGGGTTGCACTAATAATAATAAGGGGTTACACTAGTAGTATAGGGACCTAAAGATTGGGAAAATGGTCCCATAAATCTAGTCGGAGCCACTAATCCAAACGAACAAGGGATGGTATTCAAGTCCCTGACCTGGCAGTTATCCTCCACATTGTTGCTGTGAATTTCAAGGCTTCAACACAAGATGTTCCCATATACAACAATTTAATCAAGGAGAAATGTTTCAAACATCCTAGGAGGCGAAATAAAGACACCCCTCCCATTAATGTGATTGGACAATTGTCCGACTTGATGTTGGGGTGGGTGATTTTCCCAAAGTATCTAGATCGTGGAAGTTCCGTGGTAGATATACACATCAATGGAATAATTTTCCCCCATACCTTGATCGATCTTGGGGCTACCATCAATGTGATGACTAAGGAGACTATGCTTAAACTGAATCTCCAAGGACCATTAAGAAAGACCACAATAGCATTTCAGCTTGCAAATAGGTCCATAGTATCTCCTCAAGGAGTTGTTGAGGATGTGATGGTCTCCATTGATTCCTTGGAATACCCTGTTGACATTTTAGTTCTTGAACCTAAGACCAAGTTCAATGGTTATCCTCTCATCCTTGGAAGGCCATGGTTAGCCACTGTTGATGCTTACATAAGTTGCAGGGCTGGGAATATGACCATTAAAAATGGGCATTTCCCCAAACAATTGGTCTTGTACCCTCCTACTCAACCATCTTTGTAACATGACTTACCTTTTTGGTTAAAATAGGAGGAAGAAGATGAAGTCTACTCTTCCCCAATCTATACCCTAGATGCTACTATAGGACGGGGAAAACTTGATGAAGATGGCATGATTGAGAAAATCCTCCAAAATCAACCCCCCAACAACATGTCTCTTGAGGAGTTAGTGAAGAAAAATGAAGATAACCCTTGGATTGATATGTGCCTACCTAACTCAAGTCCTACTCATGTCAAGATGATAGAATTTGGCCCAGAATGAACATTGAAAATCAACCCCTCTCTCTCTATACATAAGGAAGAGGAGTTACGTGACATGCTAAGAAAGCATTTGGATGCCTTTCCCTAGAGTTACAAGGAAATGAAGGGAGTGCACCCTTCAGTGTGTACTCACCACATTTACATCAAGGAATGTTGCAAGCCAATGTGCCAACCTTAGAGGAGAATGAACTCAACCCTCAAGGATATAGTCAAAGAATAATTGCAGAATTTGTTGGATGCAGGGTTCATTTACCCCATCTCAGATAGTGAGTGGGTGCCTCCTCTTATTCTGGTTCCAAAGAAAAATGGGAAGTGGAGGATATATGTGGATTACGGAGAGTTAGACAAAGCCACAAAAAAGGACCATTTCCCTCTACCTTTCATTGACCAAGTATTAGATGGTCTGGAAGGAAAGAAGTTCTTCTCTTTCCTGGATGGATTTAGTGGTTACAATCAGTTCCAGATCAGCCCAGAGGACCAGGATAAAACCACCTTCACCTATCCCTGGGGTACCTTTGCTTATAGGGTCCTTCATTTTAGGTTATGGAATTCCCCTGCCACTTTTTAGAGGGTAGTCTTGAGCATCTTTGCAAAGCTAGTCCATGACTATGTGGAAATTTATATGGATAATTTCACCCCTTATGGGTGTGATTTTCTGGAGGATCTCTATAACTTGGGAAAAGAATTAAATAAATGCATTGAAATGAACTTATCCCTTAGTCCTAATAAGTGTGATTTCTTTATGACTACATGGACTTCTCTAGGTCACTCAATATCCCAGGAAGGACTATAAGCAGACCCAAATAAGATAGCTATCATAAAGAGGGTACCTACTCCTCAAAAGCAGAGGGATGTAAGAAGTTTCTAGGGTTTAGCTGGATATTATAGGAGATTTATAAAATACTTCAGCAAGGTAGCCTCACCTTTGTTTGGACTATTGGCCAAGGACTCCAAATTTTTATGGTTAGAAAGCTACCAAGAGGCCCTAGAAACCCTAAAGGAAAAGTTGACTATTGTACCTATAATCTGAGGAAAAAATTGGACTCTTCCTTTCCACATCCATGCTGATGCCTCTGACAAAGCTATAGGAGAAACTATGGGCCAAATAGATGACAAGCTACCTTATGTCATTTACTTTATCAACAAAAATCTATCCAAAGCTAAGTTTAACTACACTATGACTGAAAAGGAGCTCCTAGCTTTTGTCTATTCGTCGAATAAATTTAGACATCACATTACTAGTTACCAAACATTTGTACATACTGTCCATGTTTCTATTAAATATTTTATGAACAAACCTGATGTGAATGCCCGAATTATTAGATGGTTGCTTTTATTACAACAGTTTGATCTAACTATCATTGATAAGCCTGGTAGAGAAAATGTAGTTGCAAATGTTTTGTCCATATTGGCTTTGCCTGCAGGTGAGGAAGGAATCGTTGATGACCAACTTCTAGATAAAAATTTATTTGCCATTTCAGTTCTCTCTCCATGGTTTGTTGACATAGCTAACTACTTAGTAGCTGCATAGTTCCCTCCAAATTTGTCCTCCAAGGAAAAACGAATAATTATAAGGAAAAGTTCCCCATTCAATTGGCTTGGGGGAAATCTCTTCAAGATGGGTCAAGATCAAATTCTGAGAAGATGTGTCAGGGAGGAGGAAGTTTTTGACATCCTTCTGACCTATCACGATGGGCCTTGTGGAGGTAACTTTGTAGCCAAAAAGACAAGCTTCAAGGTACTACAAGCTGGTTACTATTGGCCCACTCTCCACCAAGATGCAAGAAGATATACCAACCAATGTGACCGGTGCCAAATAATGGGGAAACTTACTCCCAGGGATGAATGCCTCTGCAACCTCAAGTGACTTTTAAGCCATTTGACAAGTGGGGCATGGATTTCATTGGACCCATTGATCATCCATTAGGGTGGAAAAAGTATGTCATTGTGTGCACTGACTACAAAAACAAAGTGGGGTAAAATAAAAGTTGTCAAGGTAGCCACAGAAGGGAAAGTGGTTGAGTTCTTGAGGGAGAATGTGTTTTACAAGTTTGGATACCCTAGAGAGTTAGTCATTGATCTAGGCACTTAATTTACCTCACACATCATTGATAATTTCTTATGCCAGCATAAGATCAAGCAAAGGAATTCCCCTCCTTACCACCTTCAGGCCAATGGACAAGTAGAAGTTACCAACAAAGTATTGGAAAACATTCTGACAAAGGTGGTTAGCAGCAATAGGAAAGATTGGGCTGACAAACTAGTGGAGGCCACTTGGGCCTACAATACAACTTGGAATACTACCATTGGCTTCACTCCTTATGATTTGGTCTATGGTAAGAAGGCTCTCCTCTGCATTGAGTTTGAATACAACACTTTAAGAATGGCAGCAAAATTGGATCTAGATGTTATAAGGGCACAAAAAGAGAGGTTGCTCTAGCTCAATGTGTTAGATGAATTCAAGATATAGGCCTTCTGCACATAGAAGTGACTCAAGTACAAAGAAAGTTCTGACATGAAAAAAATATTAGAGACAAATTGTTTCAAGAAGGTGATTGGACTCTGATCTATGACTCAAGGTTTAAGGAATTGAATGGTAAATTGATGACTAGATGGTTGGGCCCATATGGTGGGGGTGTTCAAATAAGAACCATTGATTAAGAAGGTATCCCCTTGCTTGTTAATGGGATTGAAAGCCCACAAAAACCCTATGTCAAAGGAGGAGTTCGTCAGTAGTATCAGTAATGTAGTAATGGTGATTGAAGGAGTCTCTGCTTTCACCTCACCAAATTCTTGAAGACTATGACTCTTTGAAAAAAATAAAGAGACCTAGGTGAAAACCTCCATGATGCACATGAGTCCCACTTTTGGGTTGAAAACCTCCTTGAGGCAACCCAAGAGTGAAAAAGAAAAAAAGATAAAAATAAAATACCCTTGTTGGCTTGATGGGGCTTGACCCAGGTTCGGAGTTATTTAGCCAAACAAATCCCTACACTACTGGCCCTTTCAGTATGAGCCCGTGGAGTGTGGATTGAAGTCTCACCCGAAGTAGTATGGGGGGATGCTGGAACCAAGTTTCCGCACCCTTGAGATGTTTGAGGTGTCGATTTAGTCCAACTGTTCCTACCTTTGCGCAGGTCACTTCATGCACTGTTCTGACCTGTGATACCTTTGTGATCCGCTATAATCAACTTTCATGTAGCCCTAACCAGGTGCTAAGGTGCTTTCATGCTGCTATGGCAGCAATCTACACTATTTACCCAAATTACACCATGTATCTTACTTATCTTCTTACATATGTTAGTTAACTTCACGTAACAGATATTCTATCTCACATTTACTTAATAAACACAGTCATATATGTTCGCGCATCATATAAACAATATATATGCAATTTATACCCAAAATATTCAATGTAGAAAATAGGAGAAAAATACGCAGAATTGATATAAAACTTCTCTTTATTAATGATCTCAACTGTTACAGACTCGCCTCACCCTGCACATGTAGCTGCAGGGGTCCGCGCACTCAGCTGCAGACTACTAGGCCTCTACACACTCAACTGTAGAGCCTTCTCCTACTCTATGACCCAAACTAGACTTTACACTTTAGGTATGATTCAACTTTTCATCCTTAGACTTCCATGACTTATATGTCTTAACTACTTAGAGCCTCACTCTATTTATATAATCCCATGGTCCATGGACCATGGGTAGATTTCTATAGCTGGCATTACATTACAAAATTGAGGGTGGACAACCCTATGACTCTTTTACAAGCTACGCGCTCTGCGCCCACAAAATGCGGAGTCTTTACATTGGAGATACAATTTGTGACCAAAATCTTGGCTTTAAGCCCCAAAACCTCCCTTGGGGGATCCTACACCCAATAGGCCCCTAACACAAACATCATGACTCGCCCTCGAGTCACTCTATCGGTGCAGAGATCTTTGCATGAAGACCTCCCAACTCTACCTGGATCGCTACAAGATTGACAACGCACTGAGCAACTGCCTGCTGCACTTCCTCGACGCGCTGTTCAGAGACCACGTGGCTGAATTACTTCCCTGAACTTGTTGCTATGTTCCTTGCATCTGCGTGAGCTTAGATTCAATATAGGTTGTAATTACATATGCCTCATCAATCCACAGCTGTAAGTGTGCCTTCAACATGACTTCCTTGTGTCAAGCAACATTCACCTACTCCTTGAGTGCTTTTTCCGGCTGCATTCACGCGAGCCTCTGTGTAAGGGAAACTATCTCCATGGTCCCTTTTACTTCATCATAATTCTACTATAGCTCTCATGCCTTTGTTTCTAGGCACTGTATGTTTGGGTCCTCTTGTAGAGTGGTGAGAACCTCGAATGACTCCTCGAACAACTTTGTGCAGTCTTTCACTGCACTGTTGACCTCTGCTATGGCTGTTGTAATGGAACCGACACATTGTTCCTTAACCTATGGAGGAGTTGAAGGCTGCGCCTGTTAGCCTCCTGTTGCAACAGGTGTTCATCTTTCATGATTGACAGTTGAAAGTGCCAAATATGTCATACTTTGCATGCTGCAAAGCTCCATATTTCTAAAAGAGGCCAAAGAAAAGACCATGAAAGTGTGCCAATCTAAATGCCACTGCTCTATTCCAATTTTGATAAGTTATTCCTTTTTGAAGAATTTTCTGTTAAGGGAAGGCCAAACAGCTTAATCTTGGCTTCCCTAGGTTTCAATTTCTTGTTCTAGAATGTAGAGAATGAAAATCTGTCCAAACAGTTTAATCTTGGCAGATTTGTAGGTAGGTAGAGAAACAAAGGAGCCTAACTGCTTAATCTAGGCCCTTGGAAGAAATAAGTGTAGATTTAAATAGGAGGGCAGCCAAAAGAAAAGAGGACAATCAGAGTTTGCAAGTCCAAATGCACCCATGCAAAAAGAAGAAAAAATGCTAGGTAAGTAGGCTGGGTAAGTAGTTTTGTGGTTGCAGAATCAAGTCGTGTGATCCATTTCATCTTTTCGAGTGTTATATCTTTGCAGATCACAGTTATGATGCAGTTTTTCATTTGGAGGAACTCAAGCGAGGCATGTCTAAATCCCCCTTCTTCTCATTCCCCAATCACTCACTAACATCCCCTTGAGCACTCACTAACATCCCCTTGAGGACCTTGGGATCTACCCAACCAGTCCTGTTATCACTTCATTTTTGTAAAGCACCAAGTCAAGCTTTGACTTTCTTCTGTGAAAAGAAGCCACATTTCTTGTGTAAAAATCATGTCCCCATAGTCCATTCACTTCCTATGTCTAAGTTTCAGCTCAAAAACTTAGCCTCTCCCCTACACTTCACCTCACCAATTCATATTAACTCCTAACTCTACTATCTAGCTCCCTAGATCATTTCCCTACCCCCTATTTTACAAAAAAGCTATAAAAATCCCAAAAATATTATATATCCCACCCTATAGCACTATAGCTATGTACATACAGTTCTGGGATATAATAGTCCACCTGGGACTACTATGAACCCATCCGTGTCATAACCCTGGGATTGGTCTAAACCTCTGGTTAGGCCAATAACCTGTATCCACCCCTTTACCCTTAAAAACCTTATAATTCTACCTCCACAGTGATTTCCCCAATACCTAATGTTTAATAGTTTGGTTAAACATTAAATTAACCTGCAGAACCCACATTTTCTAAAGTTTTGAACCCACGTGGCATAATATTATTTTTATAATCGTGCGGGCTCCGCTCCGAAGTTGTGCGCCACCCCAATCAACCCGCCAGCCATCCGATGCCCAACGTATCAGATCCGACTGTGGGTGGGTGTTCTCATACACCGATCTGCCGGAGGTTAACGTCCGGGGGATGGGCGGTTTCCCCGTCGTACCCCGCCATGTGTCAGCCTCCCGGTGTGTTCGGAGGCCCCTCCCCCAATACCGCCTTTGCAGAAAGGTGGTGCGGGGAAAACCGGATACCGCCTTTCGCCCTCCTACGTCAGCACCATGTCATCATGACGTCATCATCCTGCATCGACCTCCTGCCACCGTGTCCTTGCCACGTCATTGCCACCGTACTGCCACGACATCACCCCTACCGTACTGCCATTTCACCCGGCCATACTGCTGACGTCACCCTACCACGTCACCACCGTACTGGGACCCACCGCTGACGTCATTGTCAAAAAGTGCAAAGCGCAAAATCTGCACAACGGATGCCCAGAATGAAAAACCGAGGCAGTTTTTGATGCGTGATTAGCGCTTAGCAATAATCGCGCATCGCTAAGGGAAATAGGCCAAAATGGAAGCCCTCTCATGGCGCGGCTACCAGCGGGCCCGAAATTCACAAATTCATAGGAATTTCTTCACATAGGTTTGGAAAAGGGGCGAAGACAGTTCTAAAGGTATCAGAGGGCTGAACAACAGCCATGAAAGGTCGATGGGACAGTTTAAAGAGTATCAGTGGTGAGAAAAGGCGCACATTCAGTGCCAAAGCATATCAAGGAAGTGGCAAAGGGTATCAGTTAAATGTTTTTAATGGAAATCTTTATTTCCCAAAGCAGGTGAACATTGAATGGCCTCCAACAAAGTCAAAGAAAGTGGTGAAAGCCCATCAAGGCTCTCCCATCACAGTTGAAGCATTTAAAGCCATCGAACAGCAATGGATCAAAACCCAAAGCACAGTTATGGCTAAATGATCAGCACAGAGCCATAAAGACAACACATTAACTCATTTTTTACAGCTGCCCCCAGCGCAGCTCGAAGATATTTTCTCGCATTTATTTCAGACATATGTTAGGTTAAAGACACTTATTACAGCAGATCTGCCTGAGATCTGATTTTTGTAAATATTTTACTTATAAAACCACCCTAATTTACTGTTTAGGGGGTTGGTTGGTTAATGCACTCCAAGAGAGACTCGTTCTATATATCTGATATGTTTTCTTTAATCAAAGACTGCTAGAAGCTTGGAGGACGGACTGTCTACTGTGTTATTAATGTTCTGAAGAATGAATATGGAATTCTTGTGCTACAACATGACTTAATAAGTGTTTCTTATCTCTGTTTTAAATTCATATATGTTTATATCATACATATATCACCGTCTAAATAGCAGAAAGAAAGATTAGCTTAGAACTTGCTTGGCTGCACTCTATTCTCAATTTCTGCTGTTTCTTTATGTTTTCATCTGAATTGGTAATGAATATGAATTCCCTTTGGCTCATATTCCCCCTAATTCACTCATGTTTGACAGTTATCTAGGGATTCTTGACTACTCCTAGATAGAGCTCATTCACCTTCCCTCTGTTAAGCTGAATGAGAAATTCTTAATTGCTTCTCATTCCTTAGCCCTCATTCCATCCTTTTAGCTTGAATCATTGTTTCATGTGCAGCTAGCCTGCTCCATATTTCGTTCTTGTGACCAAGAAAACGCACCAGCAGTCCTACTCCATGACTCCACGCCCAATGGTTTGAAACTCTCACACTATACTTAGCTCTCTACTTGGAAGCCTCATCCATCCCACCAAAACTCAAACAAAACCCCTTGAACTCAATAACTAGCCTAAAATCATCATCAACAAAATTAAATTATAAAGAGAGAGCCCTCTCTAATTGCAGGTAGGCTAGGACCTACAGTCCAAAGATTGGTTTGTGGTTACCTTGTCCGTATTCCCTTAGGAGTCAAAGGGAACAACCTGAGTGATAACATAATGGCGACTCCACTCGGGACCCAATGAATTTTCCAATTGATGTATATTCCTTAAAACTACAGGTGAAGCCTGAATGTCAGCTAGGGAGCCTTTGAAACTGTTCTTGCTTTGCATTAACAGGAGTAAACAAATGCTGCTTCAGTCAATCTTCATGCTAGTTTTAAGTTATACATAGTCATTCCAACATTTGATCAGTTCCTTGCTAATTCTAAAAACATTCACACAAAATACCAAAACAGGTGTAGAATCTGGCTCCCAAAAGGAACTCACATTATACAAGGTCAAATCCAGACCCAAACCCCCCAGCTGCTTTTGAAAATCCGAATTTAATCCCAAGGAACCTCAGGAAGCTAGAGCGAAGAGAAGATTTTGTTGATTCTAGCCCTGAAACAGTTCAACCAAGCTGTGTTCCAACCCCTGTCAAAGTTTTATTTCGTTCAACCCCTACTTCCCCTTGCTCATCATCCACCTCTCAAAGCACTCCTTCCACACCCCGATTCACTGCACGTACTACCATTACCACCACTGTTGTTACAACTTTTCTGGCTGTTCCTATTGTTCCACTTATCCCTGTAAACATGGCCAATAGATATGCACCCTTGTAATTACCTGCAAATCTTGGGGCTATGCCTCAGGATTATCAAACTAAAATCACATATTTTGATGGAACTGGTTCTTGCATAGCCCTCCAACATACCAAGAAGATGCAAGACTATTTTGAGAACTACGAGATAGATGATGATAGCGTGAGAATGAAGATTTTTTTCCAAAGTTTGACAGGTGATGTTAGGACTTGGTTTAGAGCACTCACAGCCAATTCCATAGCAGACCCAGAAGCCTTATACCAGTCATTTATCAACAGATGGGAGAAAAAGAAAGACCCCTTGCATATATTATCTGAATATGACACCATCAAAAGAAGCCCTCAAGAGTCTGTCTTGGACTATTGTGCAAGATTCAATAATGTTTATAATGCAATACCACAGAACTTAGGACCTCCACCTGATCTTGCTTTGTATAAATTCCCTGATGGTTTTGATACTGACATGGCTTATCAGTTAAGGGACAGATCCCCTCAAACCCTTGCAGACATGCAAAATGTTTCTATTAGCGTAGAGGCAAATCTAATTTCCAAAAGAAACAGAGCTAGAACTGAGAGAAGAACCACCTTTAAAGAGGAACCCTCAGCCTTAGATCAAAAGTTGGATGCTATTATCAGTGGCATGCACAGGCTGGGAGACAGAGTGGAGAGTGTTGAGAGGAAGTCATCATGGGAAGGACAACAACCTAATACCATAAGGAACCCAAATTTCCAGAAAAATCAGAACACAAATGCTGGTAGGTCTAGCCCAGACCATGATGTAAGGCCTCCTTTTCATGAAAATTATGCTGAAGCACCTACATCTAGTGAGCCCACAGAGGACAGTCAAATGAACTTGGTGGATTTGAAGGCTGAGCAAAAAATTTTCCTAACCCAAGAAGACCAAGATGAGCATGACTTTAATCAATTTCAAACTAAATCTGGTGAGTCTTTTTACTTTAAATAGGGTTATGATTCAGCTATTTATGAGGTCCACAAACAGTACAAGCTAAGGACAAGAACCATAGATGTGCCCGAAAAGGTTAAACCAAGTGATACCAAATAGCCTAGGAAGATCAAAGAAAAGGCTGCCCTCATAGAAACTGCTGATAAAACAATTCCAAATCCAAAGGATGTCACCATAGAGGATGTCACAGACATGCAACCCTCTAATGATCACTCTCTGCCACTTTCTTCCTCAAAAGAAGATTTGAACAGCTATCCTAAAAAACTTTCCAAATCAGAAATAGTTCAAGAAATCAATGAAGAACAAGAAAAAACCGCTGAAAGTGCAATTGAAAAGGGAAAATCTGCCAGTCACAATACTAAATCACAGTCAGAAAAACCTTTTGATTTAGAGGCAGAAATAGGTAAACTGAAGATATCCATCCCTTTATCTGAACTTGCCAAACATGATATCTATAGGCAGCAAATCAAAAGATCACTGCAAATGCCAGAAAATAGGGATGATGTGAATGTATTAGATGATCAACCTGAGCTCCTTTTCAGTCCTGAAGTCAATGGTAAAACAGGACATGGAGCTGTGTTACCATTCTATGTCAGTTTGCACATTCATGATAAAGTATTGCATAATGCTATGTTTGACTCAGGTGCCTCACACAACCTTATGCCCAAAGCTATAATGGAGAAGCTAAACCTTGATGTTACAAGACCCTACAAAGACTTATTTTCCTTTGACTCAAGTCAGGTCAAGTGTTTAGGCTTAATCAAAGACTTATGTGTCTCCTTAGTCCAATATCCCAACAAGACAATCCTCATGGATGTGGTGGTTGCTGACATTCCACCAAAGTATGGCATGCTATTGTCAAGATCTTGGGGAGAAAAACTCCAAGGATCTCTCCAACTAGACCTCTCTTATGCCACTATATCTGTCTTTGGGCAACCAAAGAGACTGTATAGAGAAACATTGATGAAATATGTGGTAACTAGTGAGGACAACCCCCAAAATTTTCCTATTTTTTCAATCCATTCTGACATGGATTCTTTTATTTTATTTAATGATGAAACAAGTCCTCCCACTGATGATAAGTTGTTGGCTTTAGAATTGGGAACACACACCAATGAAGAATTGGTTGCCCACACTGATGAAACTGTCAAAACAATCAGGGCAACCAGCGTACAAGAAGAACCTCCCCTAATAGAAAATTCAAATCTTCCCACTGCAATAATGACTAAAACTCTGGATACTAACCACAAGCAAGAAATCACATGGTATTTAGAGTTTGATGGCTCTGTCAACAAGTTAGGAGCAGGGGCAGGTGTATGGATTCACAATACACATAACAATCATGCAGAAGGCCATGCCTACAGATTGAATTTCAAATGCACCAATAACATGGCAGAGTATGAGGCTCTCCTTTTAGGCCTTAAACTGCTCAAAGCTCTAGGAGCTGTGAAAGTATCCATTCTAGGTGACTCAGATTTAGTCATAGAGCAAATGAAAGGAAACTTTGTTACTAATGACAATAGAATGAGGGCCTATAGGACTACTGCCACTAATATACTCAATGCATTCACTGAACCCAAGCTTGCCAAGATCTCAAGAGATCATAACATTCATGCACACAGCCTAGCCACTTTTGCCAGTACGTGCAAGCTGCCCTTTGAGCCAAATCACCACTTCACTGCCAAGATAAAACATAGGCCTGCTATCCCAAATAATGTTAAAGATTGACAAGTGTTTGAAAATGATACCCAGATTAACAATTTCCTCACCCTTGAGCATGAGTTTTCAAATATTAACATTGACATGGATGCTATGACGGATGAACAACAGCAAACAAATGAAAATCAGCAGGCTGTAACCGCTGTAATAGCCAAACAAATGCTAAACCCAACTGTTTTTGACAATGCAAACATAGAAGAGTTGAAACAGATGCATTTGGAGGAAATAGCCGAAACAGAGGCTGAGATCGTTGATCCAAAAGATAACTTTCTCCCTGCTAGCCTCACTCCGTTAGAAGATATGTTTGATGCAAATGATGTTCCCAAAAAACCAAAAATGCAGCCCTTAAACGCTGCTATAGAAGAACACAACATTGGGACAGCAGAGAAGCCCAAAATGATCAAACTATCTCAATCTTTGCCACATGATCAAAAGCCCAAATATGTTGATTTGTTCAAAGAATTCCAAGATGTATTTGCTTGGAGTTATGAGGACTTGAAGTCCTATGACACGTCAGTGATCCAGCACACCATTTCCTTAAAACCAAATCAAAAGCCCTTCAAGCAGAAACTAAGGAGAATCAATCCTGTGCTTCTCCCGTTGATTGAAAAGGAAGTGAAAAGAATGTTTGAAGCATGTATCATAGCACCCATCAGATTTTCTGAATGGGTATCCAATCTTGTTCCCACAAGAAAGAAGACAGGTGAGATTAGGCTATGTGTAGATCTAAGAAATTTAAACCAAGTCTCCCTAAAAGACCACTACCCATTGCCAAAAATGGACCACATCCTATAAAGAGTAGTGGGGTCATCTAGAATCTCTTTGCTAGATGGCTTTTCAGGTTTCAATCAAATACTGGTTCACCCGGATGACCAAGACAAGACAGCCTTTACCACACTATGGGGAACATTTAAATATGTGAAGATGCCTTTCGGACTTGAAAACGTTGGTGCTACCTTTCAAAGGGCGATGGATATTTCATTTTCCAAGGAAATACATGATTTCCTAGTTGTCTACCTCAATGACTTAACCCCTTTCTCCAAATATGATCAAGAGCACCTAAAACATTTGAGGCAAATATTCATGACATGTAGGAAATATGGCATTTCCTTGAACCCAAAGAAGTCTCTCTTTGGCCTTGATGAAGGTAAATTACTAGGCCATATCATATCAAAAGATGGTATTAGAATAGATACAGAAAGGATCCAAGCCATTTTGCAAATCCCATATCCAAGAAACATAAAAGAGTTGCAAGCATTCCTTGGAAAGATCAATTTTCTAAGGAGATTTATCCCAAATCTAGTCGAGTTGATAAGACTGTTAAGCAACATGTTAAAAAAGGATGCCAAGATAAAATGGTCTCTCGAAACCAAGCAAGCCTTTGAGAGTATTAAAATTGCCTTAACCCAAGCCCCAGTCCTCACAAGTCTATAATTTGATAGGGACTTCATCATATTCTCATTTGCATCTGAGAACACCATAGCTGTTGTCCTTTTGCAAAAGGATGATCAAGGAGCTGAAAAGCCAATTGCATTTTTCAGCCGAGCCTTAAGAGATTCTCCTTTGAAGTACCAAACCATGGAGAAGCAGGCCTACACCCTTGTTAAAGCAATCAAAGATTTCCGAGTTTACATTTTATATTCACATGTGATTGCCTATGTCCCAAATGCTATTGTAAAAGAAATATTAACCCAAGAGGGGCTAGAAGGAAAAAGAGGCAAATGGATTGCTAACATCCTTGAGTATGACATAGAAATAAAACCAACCAAGCTCATAAAGGGACAAGGTTTAGCCAAACTGATGTCCGAAAAAAACTTTCAAGCCTTAGACATTAACCAACTGGACAATGAACAGGAGCTGGCGACTCCACAGATCAGTGAAACCTTTTTGCAATCCCCATGGTATGCTGATATATGCTTTGTATTGTTAAACCTGTTTGCTCCCCCAGGATTGTCCAGAACCAAGAAAAGATTTTTAAAGATGAAAGCTTCAAATTTTTGTGTCGTAGATGGTGCTTTATTTTGGAAAAATCATGAAGGCATACTGCTTAATTGTTTAAACATGAATGAAACTAACAATGTCATGAAAGAATTCCATGCAGGGGACTGTGGAGGACATCTATATTGGAAGTCCACTGCTGATAAAATTCTAAGGGCTAGTTTCTATTGGCCCTCTCTGTTTGCAGATGTAAAGAAGTTTGCTATCTCATGTCATAAATGCCAAATCTTTGAGGGCAAAAGAAAGCTGTTACCTTTGCCTCTTAAGCCCATCTCAACCGAAAAGCCTTTTCAACAATGGGGTCTTGACTTCATTGGAGAAATCCACGCCTCTTCCTTAGGGCAGCATAAGTGGATTCTAACAGCCACCGACTATTTCACTAAGTAGATTGAAGCCATCCCATGCAGACAGGCCAATGACTCCATCATTATCCAATTCCTTGAGACCAATATCCTATCTAGATTTGGCTGCCCTGAGAAGATCATTACTGATTACGCCGCTGCCTTCAAATCTAAAAAGTTGATCAATTTTTGCCATAAATTTCACATTAACTTGGGCCACTCCATAGCCTATTACCCTCAAGGTAATGGCTTGGCCGAATCATCCAACAAAAGCCTCATCAACATCATAAAGAAAGTGCTAGAAGAAAACAAAAAGAACTGGCATAGAAATCTCACAAATGCCCTATGGGCAGACAAACTTTCAACAAAAAAATCCATTGGGATGAGCCCTTATGAGCTGGTGTATGGCATGGAGGCCAGATTTCCATCTTCCTTGGGCATTCCTATCATCAAGCTGTTACAAGAGATCCAAGCAGAACCAAATGATATTCAAAGAAGAATAAACCAGACCATTCATCTTCAGCAAACAAGAGAACAGGTCTATAACAGAGCTCAAATTTTGCAAGAGAAGCTCAAAAAGATGTTTGATAAGAGAGTTAAGGTTGAAGATTTCTGTGTTGGCAATAAAATTCTAAGGTGGGATTCACGAAGAGAAGACAAAGTCAAACATGCAAAATTTGATTTTTTATGGAAAGGTCCATTTGTTATCAGCGCTGTGCAGGGAAATAACACATATTTCCTCAAATCTGTAGAGGACGACACAACTGACGAAGGCC
Source organism: Pinus tabuliformis (assembly GCA_031772625.1). NCBI lineage: Eukaryota > Viridiplantae > Streptophyta > Pinopsida > Pinales > Pinaceae > Pinus > Pinus tabuliformis. The sequence goes on along the minus strand of CM062808.1, from coordinate 28,655,560 downwards.
CTGTCAATGGACGAATGCTAAAGCATTATTATGATACCTGTTGTTGAACACAACGCAGCTGTATTATATTTGTACATAAATACTTGTATTTTCAACACTTTGTTTTTTTTAGCAGGCCGAATAATGGAACAGTGCAGCAAAGTTTTTCAAAGGCAGAACCAAAGCAAGTCCTCCATCCAGATCTCTGTCATTTCATCAATCACAACAAAAGAGCAGGCAGTTCTTTCCGTTAATGGTATTAAAAAGAGAAGAAGATTTTTAGTTCACATCAACACCCTTTGTCAAGAAAAAATCAAGGGAAGTGCTCCAGTTTTGTTCCCCTATGTTGTGTTTATTTCAAAGGTAGGTTCTCAGGCACAGGTGCATGTAATAATATAGCATGCAGAAGAAAGAAGGCGATGCTGCTATGCTATAAAAATTAAGTTGATGAGAATGCTGTGTTCAGGTTTCAAAGTTTCAATCATTTGACAGCCAGCACAAGGGAAGTTTCACTCTACAGCAACAATAGAAGATCAAGACAGTCTGACCTGCTGTTCTTGGCTTTTCACAAGGAAAAGCCATCCCCAAGTGGAGCCATTGTTAGCCTCCTATTGCAACAGGTGTTCATCTTTCATGATTGACAGTTGAAAGTGCCAAATATGTCATACTTTGCATGCTGCAAAGCTCCATATTTCCAAAAGAGGCCAAAGAAAAGACCATGAAAGTGTGCCAGTCTAAATGCCACTGCTCTGTTCCAATTTTGATAAGTTATTCATTTTTGAAGAATTTTCTGTTAAGGTAAGGCCAAACAGCTTAATCTTGGCTTCCCTAGGTTTCAATTTCTTGTTCTAGAATGTAGAGAATGAAAATCTGTCCAAACAATTTAATCTTGGCAGATTTGTAGGTAGGTACAGAAACAAAGGAGCCTAACTACTTAATCTAGGCCCTTGGAAGAAATAAGTGTAGATTTAAATAGGAGGGCAGCTAAAAGAAAAGAGGACAATCAGGGTTTGTAAGTCCAAGTTCACCCATGCAAAAAGAAGAAAAAATGCTAGGTAAGTAGGCTGGGTAAGTAGTTTTGTGGTTGCAGAATCAAGCCGTGTGATCCATTTCATCTTTTCAAGTGTTATATCTTTGCAGATCACAGTTATGATGCAGTTTTTCATTTGGAGGAACTCAAGCGAGGCATGTCTAAATCCCCCTTCTTCTCATTTCCCAAATCACTCACTAACATCCCCTTGAGGACCTTGGGATCTGCCCAACTAGTCCTGTTATCACTTCATTTTTGTAAAGCACCAAGTCAATCTTTGACTTCCTTCTGTGAAAAGAAGCCACATTTCTTGTGTAAAAATCATGTACCCACAGTCCATTCACTTCCTATGTCTAAGTTTCAGCTCAAAAACTTAGCCTCTCCCCTACACTTCACCTCACCAATTCATATTAACTCCTAACTCTACTATCTAGTTCCCTAGATCATTTCCCTACCCCCTATTTTACAAAAAAGCTATAAAAAATCCCAAAAATATTATATATCCCACCCTATATCACTATAGCTATGTACATACAGTTCTGGGATATAATAGTCCACCTGGGACTACTATGAACCCATCCGTGTCATAACCCTGGGATTGGTCTAAACCTCTAGTTAGGCCAATAACTTGTATCCACCCCTTTAACCTTAAAAACCTTATAATTTTACCTTCGCAGTCATTTCCCCAATACCTAATGTTTAATAGTTTGGTTAAACATTAAATTAACCTGCAGAACCCACATTTTCTAAAGTTTTGAACCCACGCGGCATAATATTATTTTTATAATCACGCGGGCCACGCTCCAAAGTTGCGCGCCACCCGAATCAACCCGCCAGCCGTCCGATGCCCAGCGTATCAGATCCGACGGTGGGCGGGTGTTCTCATACGCCGATCTGCCGGAGGTTAACGTCCGGGGGATGGGCGGTTTCCCCGTCGTACCCCCGCCATGTGTCATCCTCCCAGTGTGTTCAGAGGCCCCTCCCCCAATACCGCCTTTGCAGAAAGGTGGTGCAGGGAAAACTGGATACCGCCTTCTGCCCTCCTACGTCAGCACCACGTCATCATGACGTCATCATCCTGCGTCGACCTCCTGCCACCGTGTCCTTGCCACGTCATTTCCATGTCGCTGCCACCATACTGCCACGTCATCACCCCTACCGTACTGCAACGTCACCTGGCCGTACTGCTGATGTCACCTTGCTGATGTCACCCTACCACGTCACCGCCGTATTGGGACCCACCGCTGACGTCATGCTGACGTCATTGTCAAAAAGGGCAAAGCGCGAAATTTGCACAATGGATGCCCGAAATGAAAAACCGAGGCAGTTTTTGATTGCTAATCGCGCATCGCTAAGGGAAATAGGCCAAAATGGAAGCCCTCTCATGGCGCGGCTACTAGCGGGCCCGAAATTCGCAAATTCACAGGAATTTCTTCACATAGGTTCGAAAAAGGGGCGAAGACAGTTCTAAAGGTATCAGAGGGCTGAACAGCAGCCATGAAAGGTTGATGGGACAGTTTAAAGAGTATCAGTGGTGAGAAAAGGCGCACATTCAGTGCCAAAGCATATCAAGGAAGCAGCAAAGGGTATCAGTTAAATGTTTTTAATGGAAATCTTTATTTCCCAAAGCAGGTGAACATTGAATGGCCTCCAACAAAGTCAAAGAAAGTGGTGAAAGCCCATCAAGGCTCTCCCATCACAGTTGAAGCATTTAAAGCCACCAAATAGCAATGGATCAAAACCCAAAGCACAATTATGGCTAAATGATCAGCACAGAGCCATAAAGACAACACATTAACTCCTTTTTTACAGCTGCCCCCAGCACAGCTCGAAGATATTTTCTCGCATTTATTTCAGACATATGTGAGGTTAAAGACACTTATTACAGTAGATCTGTCTGAGATCTAATTTTTGTAGATATTTTACTTATAAAACCACCCTAATTTACTGTTTAGGGGGTTGGTTGGTTAATGCACTCCAAGAGAGACTCGTTCTGTATATCTGATATGTTTTCTTTAATCAAAGACTACTAGAAGCTTGGAGGACGGACTGTCTACTGTGTTATTGATGTTCTGAAGAATGAATATAGAATTCTTGTGCTGCAACATGACTCAATAAGTGTTTCTTATCTCTGTTTTAAATTCATATATGTTTATATCATACATATATCACCATCTAAATAGCAGAAAGAAAGATTAGCTTAGAACTTGCTTGGCTGCACTCTATGCTCAATTTCTATTGTTTCTTTATGTTTTCATCTGAATTGGTAATGAATATGAATTCCCTTTGGCTTATATTCCCCCTAATTCACTCATGTTTGACAGTTATCTAGGGATTCTTGACTGCTCCTAGATAGAGCTCATTCACCTTCCCTCTGTTAAGCTTAATGAGAAATTCTTAATTGCTTCTCATTCCTTAGCCCTCATTCCATCCTTTTAGCTTGAATCATTGTTTCATGTGCAGCTAGCCTGCTCCATATTTCGTTCTTGTGACCAAGAAAATGCACCAGTAGTCCTACTCCATGACTCCATGCCCAATGGTTTGAAACCCTCACACTATACTTACCTCTCTACTTGGAAGCCTCATCCATCCCACCAAAACTCAAACAAAACCCCTTGAACTCAATAACTAGCCTAAAATCATCATCAAAAAAATTAAATTATAAAGCGAGAGCCCTCTCTAATTACAGGTAGGCTAGGACCCGCAGTCCAAAGATTGGTTTGTGGTTACCTCGGCCATATTCCCTTGGGAGTAAAAGGGAACAACCTGAGTGATAACAGCGCCTTCAACTACAATTCAACGATATGAAGGTTTAGTTCGAGTTGAGCCCTAGCCATCTCCTCTTTTGCCTCGTGCACCCCTGTTGCTAGTTTCTGAATGCGCACCTCTACTCTCTCTTCTGCTTGGATGGCCAACTCCGGGACCATATGGCAGGCTTCCTCGACCACCTGCATAATCTGTCAGTTCTACGCCACTACCTCATCGCGGTGCAAGCTTAACTATTCAATGTTGATGTGCTTCTCACTCATGACATGGAGCGCATGGCCCTCCTTGGCTCGCAGTTGTGTAGTAACTCCGTCCTACAAAACATAGAGTGTCTCATGAGGGAGCGCAACAATATTGATCCCAATTCCCTTTAGCCACCTAACCATAGGCCTGTTGGCCTCATTTTCTGTCACGAGTGCTCCCTCAGGCAGCACTATAGTGTTGGTCATTTGGGCACGCAAAATTTCCTTAGTCGTGGCCATGCCTAGTGCGAGGTTGGTTGATACAGTACTAGCTTGTGGAGTGCACACCTACAAGTCCTGTATCTGTGCTAAGAGAGCCCCCAACACCATTTGGTGTTCCTCCATGAACTGCTGGAGGGCCTCCGTGATGATGTCCCTCACCGTCTCCCAAATGTCATGTAGATCCCCCTTAGTGAGGGTGATCGGGTCGAAAGAAGTCTTTGAAGCCTTCAACATCTTCCACGGCCCTACTTGCTCTCTTAGGCGCTGTTGTTTTAGCTGTGTGGACACTGTTTGTGGGTCTGTGCTACCTTGCTCTGTATCTATTTCCTATTCTGGCGAAGGTAACTTCTGGCCTCTACGCTCCGCCTCTATTGTCTTCTACTATTCTTTCGCCGCCTTTGCAACGTCGCATGCCTCTTGCGCCTTAGTTGCTGCCGCTTCTTTCCTACGCTTCTCCGCCAATTGCGCCATCCACAATTTTTCCTCATCGTTTTTCCTCTGTTCGATGGACTTCTCGACTTCCACTGTGGAGCTAGCTGGAGTGCACCACTCTGACAGCCACGACTCAAGGACCGCGAAGATGACATCATCCGTTGGCAGGTAGGGTAGCTCGTTCCATGTCTTCGCATGGTCTTTCTACACCCTAATGTAAACATAATGGAAGTCTGCCTTGAACTCTGCAAAGCTCTACAGATTGTTGTAGAGAGTCGGTGATAATCGTGGCTTGCGGTTAATCCCCATTCTGATGTTCATCTCCATGAACACCCAGAATATCTTACTGTCCCTAATTCTCTGCGCATCTCTGGTTGCCCACAGTGAAGCATAATTTGTTGCCTCCAGAAGGTCCTATGCAATCGTTGGGAATTGGTTGTCCTCAGGCAATTCCCATGCCACCAGTAATATGGACAACAACAACCACGCATAATGAAAAGTTTTCCCCTTCTCTTGTGCCTCGTGGTAGTTCTCGAGGAACTCTCTCCACAAGTAGTCTGCCTAGTTAAACTGGACCCCTTCTACGCATTGCGCAGAAAGTGCAACCATCTGCATGGGCAACTCATCTGTGCGACACTTCCACATAACCTTTCTGGCCAATATTTGGGTCGTGACTTTGACTGCAGCGTTGTTGATGCTGGAAATTGCGTACCCTCTCTTCTTCTTCTCCAGCTTGAACTTCTTCTTCATGGCCTCTGCGATGGCAGTATCATCACTCTTACCCTTCGATATGTTCGATGGGTCATCCCCTTTTGTTATAGACATTTTTGGGCACTGCAACCCCAAGCATAAATGTCCATAAACCAAGGGATCCTAAGTCCCTAAAGGTGTTGTTCCAACCCCTAAAAGAAAAAGGTCAACTGATTACAACATCTCCTAGAAGTTATCCATGAAAAACTACTCAGAACTGTCAAAACTGGACCATTTCACCTACTCCATAGGCAAAGTGCGTTGCATCCCACCTAAATACACACAGTAGGTGTGTTGCATGCCAAAAATCCCTTCTATGGGGTGTGATGGGCGAGAAGGGACAAATGGCAGGGTCAATCTGCAAGGTGGAGAAGCATGGAATCTTCTAGAAACTTCTCCTGTGACACTTGCCTCTCTGAATTCGACCAAGGATGAGTAAGAGATCATCAATCTCCAAGTGGAATCAAGAACTATCAGAGGGGAGACACTAATCAAATCTCAAAAGCTGACTCACCTCCCTTGCAGACATCTATATATGGATCCCTCATCCCAGAGATCTAGAGGCTGGAATTTTGTATCTTGTAAGGAAGTGCTACTGGTTTATTGGTGCAATATCATAGTGTTGGGTGATCTAAGCTTTTCATGAGGTGAAGAAGGGCTTATTGCTGAGAGGATGATGCTGGGTCAGAACAATTGGTTGTAATTCTCTTGGATCTTTCTTGATTATCAATAAAACTATTCAAGTTTTCCTCCATACTCTTGTATGATTTATGTTTTATGCATTTGTATGGTTAATATACATCTGATCCTATATTGCTTATGATAATAGATATATGTTCTCGTATAGTGTTATGCTGCTTTGATTCTACAGGTACTCTGTGAAGCTGGGTACACAAGAAAGCAAGTAGCAAAGGACTATCAAAAGAGAGGAACCGAGCAAGGAACCAAATGCAAGACAGAGGTTGGTCTCCTTTATTCTTCTCTCATCTATCTCTCATAAAGGAAAACGAAAGTAGTTTTAGTTTTGTTTGTTTCTAAGGTAGCTACCAACCTTAGTGGGATTAGCAGTTCTACATAGACACTATTCCCGGTAACAAAATGGCGACTCCACTGGGGAGCGAGTAGATTGTTTATTCATCTACATTTGTTTACTTTATAAACTTACAGACGAAGCCTGAAGTCAAGCCAGCTAGCCTTCGAACTGAATTTTCTATGCAAGTGTAAAGTAGATCAACGTCGCTTCAGTCAATCTCCAGGTTTTGTTTATGAATTAAACAATTGATTTACAAGCTCTCTAATTTCCCTTGTGATGGCTGTAGTAACCTCCTTAGATCTACCCCTGTGATTGATTTACTGATTACCACTTGCTTGGCCAAAATCCCCGAACTGAACTGCAAACTGTGACCCGGAACCTAATCAAAGTCTCGTCCCTGGTCCAGCGCATTGTCCGTTCTGTGAACTTCAAATGCAGCGCACTTCCCGAGTGTAGTAGGTGCGTTGAATTTCAGTTTCACTGTGTTACAGGTGCGCTAATCAGACAAGGCCTTGTTCCTAAATTTTGGTTTCTGTGTTCACTCTTTTCAGATCTATTCAGGAGTTTTGCTGCCTGTAGTCAGTACACCTCTATTTGAAACCCCTTTCCTTGCTGTTATTCCAACTCCATTGTGCAAGGAACTGTAAATGTTTTTATGTATTTTGTGAGTCATTTTCAGTTCTCCTTTACAAAGAAGTAGCGTAATTGTACTGTCATTTCTTGATTTGAAAGTGTCGTAAGTGTCATTTTCAGTCATAGAAGAGAATCTGATTGTTCTTGATAGTCGATTACCCTGTTACTCTTGTATTTGATCTGAATTAGTAGTTTTTCTAGTGTCAAAAGCAAGTTTTCAACTCCAAATTGCAAAGTGTTGTCATTGTCCTTATTTTGTCTTGAAAAGAAACTTGTTAGTAATAGTCGCTTTGAAAAATAATTCAGATTTGCACTTAGCTTTCTTTTTATCATTCATACATTAAGAAGGCTGAAAACAAATACATGCATGTGCATTTGCATTTAGACTGTTTTTCGGTTTGATTTAGGACAGTGCATATAGTGTGTGCTCTATGCTCTTTGTTGAAAGAACGCCATCTCTCTTTCCTTAGTAGCTAGGATTTTCATTTGCAAAAAGAAGACTAAACGACTGTTTATCATCTTAGATTGCATTTTAGGAATTGTACATCTACATTACGCGGTGAACCTGAAAGGAAAATTTCTTAAGCAAGATCAACTATAAAATAAATTTAATGAATCTAAAAACGCTTTGGAACCTAACGCACAACATCTAGAAGTCTAGGCTAGAGATGTATTTCGGCGTCGTAAAGCCTGGTAACTGTTGTTTTCACTGTTGGTTGGGTGATTCCTCCACTTTGAGACGATAAGTGCCAGTACAGACTTGTGCTCCCACGTACCGTCGAGTATATTTTGGGAGACCACAATAGGCTTAATCCTTTATCCATAGGAAGCCGTGTCTGCCGCCCTATCGATCGCAATGCACTGAACACAACATTCAGGAAGATTGACTGCCATACCATAAAAAGTATTTTGCAGTTTTGCGATTGGTTTGGTAATCCCTCTGTCTAGATTTCCAAAGAAGTCCCTTTCATTCCTTTTCAGACTCCTTAACGGAAAAGGTCCATCTGAGCACTTGTCACTTCAGGCTCATTAAAAATCAAAGGCGAGTAGAGTCATCTTTTGTTTTTTCTCGACTCTTAAAAATTGAAAAAACAAGTTGTGTCAAAGCGTCAAAAATTTATTTTAAACGGAATAATTATCACCTTTCCTACGTTGGTCTTAGGTTGATGAAAATGGAGTCCACCAACCAAGGAGTTCCCCTTGGAGGAAATCCTAGTCCCTTCTCCTCTTGGGGAGATGTTGGTGCACCCCATATGGCCACATTGTCGCTTCCAAGATTGACAATTGGCTTGCCCATATGGCTCTTCTCAACCTCCGTCGTTCAGAACACAGTGATTCCTGAACAATCGAGTCAGCAACTAAATGATTCCAGTGTTACCCCCCAACCCTCTACTTTGTCCAATTCTTCCTCTCCTCCTTCCTCTTCGCTTGATGAAGCTGGTAAAGCCAAAAATGAAGTACCTGAGAAGAAGAAGGAAAAGAAGAATAAAGAGAAGAAGAAGAAGGAGCCAAAGATGAAAAGGGGAAACCAAGCATCATCTAGCGAAAATCCACACACTGAACCGACCAGGCCTAAATCACCATGTGTCATTTGCAAAGCAGACCACTATCATCAAGATTTTCCTTGCATCCCTCGGATCTTAAGGGACTGGTCTCCTCGTTTGCACAACCCGGTGTCGTCAACCTCTGATGATCATGTTGAAAACACACCGTCAACTAGTGAAAGTGAAGCCCCTGGACAAAAAGGAAAATGCAAATTTCCTTGTAAACTGTGTGAAGGTGATCACGCCGTCCACCATTGTCCCTTCTTAGATGAGGCTAAAAGAGTTTTGGACGACCGTCCGGTTTCACTGTTATGGCTCCCTCCTGGATATAAGAAACTCTTGCCGAGTCCGTCACTAGTTGAAAATCTGGCTAACATGCCCTTGTGGTCAGCCGAAGCATCTATCACTGAAGAAAAACCATCTGAATCCATACCAGATGAAAGTCAAAAGGTCGAGGCGACAGTTGACCCGGTCTTGCCTTCAGAGGTTCCATCTTCAGATGATACAATCACCGAAGAGAACAAGGATGACACTGTCCAAATTCTTTTCATAAGCACAGACTCCGATGAACATGGGGGAAGTCTACCCATTCCTTTACCGCAGGAAGGAAATTCGTCAGAGTCATATCCGACCATCTATTCGGTCCCACCTCCAAGCAACCTAGTTGTTTCCTTTGACTGGAATCTACTAGGCAGACCCCGTTTATCGGCTAGTGTACCATTCCGAATCATCGCTCAAGTATATAGAATGGTTATGGCCAGTACCATCATAGATGAAGGGGCTTCTGTGAGTATCCTTTCCTCAATTGCTTGGAAAGCGCTTGGTTCGCCATCGCTCTTGCGTGAAATGAGAAATCTAACAGGCTTTGACAAAGAATCCAGTCGACCGTTAGGGATCCTTCCCAATGTGCCCATTACATTGAGAGGGAAAACCGTTCACATGAACGTGATGGTAGTCCAAGGACCCCTGGATTATAATCTACTCTTTGGATGAGACTATATTTATTGCATGGGAGCCATTGTCTCCTCACTCTTTAGAGTAATGTGTTTTCTGCACGAAGGAAGAGTGGTCAAGCTCGTAGACCAGCTTTCATTCCCCAGTTCACGCATAGCAAATAGTCATACACCATCCCTGAATGGTCTTTTCATGCAAGGAATGTCTCATCAATCACCAATCCGTCCACCTGATGAGCACGAGTTATTCGGGGGACATGACTGAAACCCAGGGGGCATGCACCCTGGTCTGCTTCGGAAAGAGAACCTTAGGTATAGGGTTGATTTCCGCGAAGGATATATGACTAATCTAGCGAACCCGTCCTTATAGGAAAATGGGAACAGACTGGAATAAGATGCCTTCATTAAGGTTATGCCGGGTGACACCACTCCCCTTTGCCTATTTCGATAGGCATTGCCGAGAAAGAATTTTATCCGCTACACAGATGAAACTTTCTCGGTAACCTGGAAATTTTTCTCTATACCTGGGGGCATGCAAACCTTTTGGCGTGCAAACGAAGAGAAACTATTTATTTTTTCAATTTGTAGGTCCTCTAACCCTTTAAACTCGTAGGATTAGTCGTTTCCTAACCTACCTAAATAAAGGATCCGGAGCAAAGCTTTGTAAGGTGCAAGCTCCACAAAAATGGCATCTTAGATGAGACATCCTTATTATACGACTGGATCGAGCAATTTTATCATGGAATTCAAGCTCGTTAAAAAATAAACATAAGCAATGAGCAAGTGTTTCCCCCAGTGTTTAAGCTCATTAAAAAATGAACCAATTTCCGGTAAATAACCATTGTGAATGTAGTACTTTAGCCTTTGAAGCCTTGGTTGTGTTCTCATCATCACCTCCACTCTGTATTGGCCGATCATTCACCTCCACTTGATTGTTTACCCCTTTTGAGGAACAACTGCGAAGAGTGATCCTGTTAGCCATCCTTGTGACACTGCCATGATTGGAAAATTCCAAACCTTACCTGGAATCAGCTGCTACTCGAATTTATCACTCGTTCCTCAAAGACAAGTCTCCTTTAAGCTCTTTTCAACTGACTCGTAAAATATGAAAAAATTGACGAGCCATTAGCCTCTCTAGCTCATTAAAGTGACCAGAAGTGCTATCCCTACTTTAGATTTTAATCTTTTTGGACCTGAGGGATTATTACACAAAAAGATCGAGCGCTTGTTTTGTTCGGCTCGTTAAAAGTACTGAAAATTCATCCCTTCTGTATTATTTTATACTTTTTCGGACTTAAGGGATTAGATGAAGAAAAAGGATTTTTGGAGTTTCCTTTACGTCCCTTTTCAGACTCTCTAAAATTGAAAAGGACCGAGTTATCTTTGTCGTTAAACTCGTTAAAACCTAATAGCGACAAACTTATCCATAACAGACAAGAACGAGTTTCACTATCGCTAGGCTCGTTAAAACATGGCGATGGATTTTCCCGAAGGGAAAATTATAGAAAAAGCATATGTTATCCTCCTCAAGCTTGAAAAAAATAAAGAGGTACTGGTCAACAATGACTGGGGAAAAATTGGGAAGAAAACTTGAAGAAACTTTGTTGGTAGCAAGTCGGTCTTGAACATGACACTTTCACTCCGCATCCAAGTCGAGTTGGGTTGTTCCATTCACTGGTCACATCATCATGGTTCCATCACACCATCCACATTTGGGGTTAATGCTACTGATCCATCATGTCAGTGTCGCCGATATCTTCAAGAGAAGTCGCTCAGAGAATTCACCTGTGTCTCACCCACTGCAATACATTTACGCTCCATTCTTTCATGACCGCCACCCTGAACCTTATATCACCAGATCGTTTTCACCTCCATTAAAATCATTTGCTCCGTTCTGTGTCATTGATGTGGGATTCATTAAGGCCCTCCTATGACGGATCGCTTCTTGTCGACATCAGCTCATTATCCAAGAAGTCGATCTAGGAACAACCCTTTCAGTAATTTGAAGCTTGCATGCCTCAATGGAAAGTTTCTCACTTTCGGCAACAGGTTTACATCAATGGCCTTCGACCGAAAGATTTTGTGTGGTGTTCGATGCCAAGTCCCTTATTCACACCAAGTGAATTGTACTGCAGTACCTTGAGGATCATTATCATTATCAGTGATTTCTCTCGCGCTTGTTAACAGCTTACATCATTGGCTGGTAATCAGGCGATGTCTTTCCATGCTCGACTCCAGAACATCTCTCACATGGATCGACTTGTACTTTGAGTGAAGATCGAATGAGATTGAAGACCCCAGATCTAGTTTCATCCATCCGAGCTGCGATATATATTCAGGAAAATAAAGACATCAAATGTACATCATTGCTGCACAGATAATCATCCAATCTAAGGGATGATGGCTCTACCAGAATCATCAATCTACACTCAGACGATTGTCTGTCTCATGTACATGAAAAATGAATTTATAAAGCTGAGCATGGGAATGCCCACCTCAACTAGATCATGAAAATATTATGAAGATAATGTATTGTATTGTATCTTATTATAGGTCTCCTTCCAGCTTGAAAGAACTTCGGATCCTCATGATAAATAATTTCACTCGACATCAAAAAGATTAACGACCTCATGCTTTAGGGGGCAACTGTTATAGAAATTTTTGGGTACTACAACCCCAAGCATAAATGTCCATAAACCAAGGGCTCCTAAGTCCCTAAAGGTGTTGTTCCAACCCATAAAAGAACAAGGTCAACTAATTACAGCATCTCCCAGAAGTTCTCCATGAAAAACTACTCAGAACTGGTCGAAACTGGACCATTTCACTTGCTCCATAGGCAAAGTGCATTGCATCCCACCTAAATACACACAGTAGGTGCGTTTCATGTCAAAAAGCCCTTCTATGGGGTGCGATGGGCGAGAAGGGACAAATGGCAGGGTCAATCCGCAAGGTGGAGAAGCATGGAATCTTCCAGAAACTTCTCCTGTGACACTTGCCTCTCTGAATTCGACCAAGGATGAGTAAGAGATCATCAATCTCCAAGTGGAATCAAGAACTATCAGAGGGGAGACACTAATCAAATCTCAAAAGCTGACTCACCTCCCTTGCAGACATCTATATATGGATCCCTCATCCCAAAGATCTAGAGGCTGGAATTTTGTATCTTGTAAGGAAGTGCTGCTGGTTTATTGGTGCAATATCATAGTGTTGGGTGATCTAAGCTTTTCATGAGGTGAAGAAGGGCTTCTTGCTGAGAGGATGATGCTGGGTCAGAACAATTGGTTGTAATTCTCTTGGTTCTTTCTTGACTATCAATAAAACTATTCAAGTTTTCCTCCATACTCTTGTATGATTTATGTTTTATGCATTTGTATGTTAATATACATTTGATCCTATATTGCTTATGATAATAGATCTATGTTCTCGTATAGTGTTATGCTGCTTTGATTCTACAGGTACTCTATGAAGCTGGGTACACAAGAAAGCAAGTAGCAAAGGACTATCGGAAGAGAGAGGAACCGAGCAAGGAACCAAGCGCAAGACATAGGTTGGTCTCCTTTATTCTTCTCTCATCTATCTCTCATAAAGGAAAACGAAAGTAGTTTTAGCTTTGTTTGTTTCTAAGGTAGCTACTAGCCTTAGTGGGATTAGCAGTTCTGCATAGACACTATTCCCGGTAACACCTTTGCAAGGGAGATAGGTAATTCTATGAATTAGATGGTCTGTGATGGGTATGGGCTCCTCCAGCCACAAGCACCCATCATGCACCAAGTAGATCAGCTACCTGATGAGGAAAATAGTTACTGGGGTGTGATGGTAATGCGGCACCCATAGAAGGTTTTAATAGTCTTGCCTTTTCTACACCTCTCAGCCACTGGCATGGCTCCAACTCAATGACTCCAGGTTGCATCGCGGTTTCCAAATGTGGGAAATTATCGTGGTCTGTGAGATCCCAATCTTCAAATTTTAGTATATGCACTCGCCCTAAGTGCGCTCCATCGAAAATGATGTCGTCGGGGAGCAGTGAGTCTGCATATAACTTTTGCTCTCATCTAGGTCTTTGGGCACCCTTGCTTTTCCCTTCCACGGAGGAACATATGTAGGTAGCCTGGTTAGAGGGTCCACACCCTGGGTTTACACCTCCATTTCTACATCCTCCTCCTCCTCTAGTAGGATTTCTTCAAATTCTTCCTCCTCGTCAGCATCCAAGTTGATAGACTTCCCCTTTTCTTCCATGGTGATCCTAGTCCTTAACTAATTCTTAGGGGACACACACACCGGTACCATAGGCTACTTGCCTTTCTTGGGTCTCGGAATGCGCGGCGATTGAGGGATTTCTATGACTATCTTGACACTTTTTGGGGCTTCTCCTACTATCAGGGCCTAGGCAGCCTCCTCAGCAGTCATTGCTCTAGTATCCATGGCTTCTTTAGGCATGGCCATAGTGCTATTCCATAATTCTCTCAATGGCTTGGGTAAGTGCTCAAACAATGAATTCGACTTCAAAAGATCAAACAAATCTAGGTTCATGAATGTCTTGTGTACAACAGCTCAATTCTCAAATTGCCAAGTGTTGTTTGCTGGAAAACCATTTGTAATTTATAGCACCTTTTGAATTCAAATTCGATGATTCCCCCCACATTCGGTCCATTAATGCTCCTTTGGCAATAGATTTTTAGGAATCTAGCCCATAAATTTTGCCTTAAATGCCTACCGCCCACTCCATTTGGTCTTAAACCAAGCATCACATTGTGAATAGTAACTGTAACGGTCACGTTCCAGCCAACGCATGCGGAAGCGAAGCTACCCTCGCGTTGTTGCAAACCCTATGACACTTTGATACTGCAAATAGTCCAGACATCGCGCAGCTCTCGAGCATAGTAGTTTATAGTCCCGCGCCTCCTTTCAACTACCTGGAACACTAAGACTATGCTTTCATCGGCTAGTCAGATGGTCGAGCCGCCTGTGTATGGCTTCAAATGACTACCATTTACTTTTCCTGGGAAGAGTTCGCCATTTAACTTCACCAACTACACCACACCACCATCTACGATCTCCTTAATAACATATGGTCCCATCCAATGCATTATGAGCTTCCCTGGGAATTTATCAAACTTACTATCATATAACAACACCAAATAATTCACCTTAAAGGTGCACAACTTAATATGTTGATCGTGCCAGGCCTTTTCGCGCTGCTTTTGTACTTGCTGGTGGAATCCAACCAAAAAATGTTCTTCTTCGAGCTCCTCCAACTTGCAAGCCTCTCCTCTAGGGCTCCACGGTCCGTCATACCTGTGAGTGCTACTATGCATAGACTAGTCACGATATATTCCATAGGAATTATGGCTTCTACTCCATAGACAAGCCTGAAAGGTGTTTGTCCCATCAGTTTCTTGCATGTCATCCTATAAGCCCATAATACTGCAGGTACATGCAGGTACCAATCACTTTGTTGCACATTGCATACCTTGTTCAGAACGTTACACACCTTATTGAATGCTTCTGCATGAATAACCTTCTGCATGATTTTTCTTCCTACATCATGTCTTCCCAACCTTAAGGGCCAACTACACATTTGTCCCCCCAACACATGCTTGTTGACCATACCTCTCAACGTGGAGTTCATGTGCATCCACGCAGGTTGTTTTTCATATGCCTGCACCCACCTAGCCAGATGCACGCATGGATCATCCCGTCCATTGTACTTGTCTGTCAATCACACCCTAGGATTCCCAAATTGTGTGCCCATCATTCTCCTACATTTGTGCCAGTTGTCAAAGCTCCCTTTGTGTGTACCCCACCATTTTGCGAGCGTAGCGCACAATACTCAGTCCAAGGCCTCGAAGCGTTTCTTTCCTGACACTTCACTTTCAAATTTATCCAAGAAAGTATCTACCTCACTTAAACCATCATGAGTAGGCACATTTCTTACTTCTATCGATACACAGTGTAGTGACCTAGTCATCATATTACAATTCAGCGTGGTTACTTCATGTAACTGATTTTGTCATCACTCTATCTCCTCATTAGAATCTGAAGTACAGGAGCTTTCACGCTCCCATGAAATCCGCCAATTTGCGATGGGATTCACCCAGTCTTGCTCTCGTGCTGTTATCTTATAGATGTAGTCCAAGTCATCATCAATTTCATAGTTGCGCACCGGTTCTATATAGCGCGATCCGTCAGTAGGGTCTAGGGGTATAATTATGCGTAGTGACTTCTTCTCAAAAATCATCTTGTGCTTCTTTAGATTAATCACCCTGTTCATGTTAGTGGCCTAATCAATTCCTAAGAGCGCGGGGTAGGGATTGCTATCATCAACAATATCTATCACTTCAAAGTTTGCTAGCATGCTTGCTCCCTCAATATCCATAGTGATTCCCTGTAATCGCCCCATGGGTATTATTTTCTGCTGGTTCGCCATTCGCAACTGAATAGGATACCACTTTAGCGCAGGTCTCCCCATTCGCTCCCATGTCTGCTTTGGAAGAACATTTGCGTTCGATCCTAAATCTAGGATAACTTGATCCATCTCATATTCTCTGATCTGTTTAGTTAACCTCATCTCTCTTTCCATCCATGTCTTATGTTTCCCAACCTTTCGGATTACGTGCGGTTCTCCTGGCGTGGTCCCAACACATATGTTAATGAGCTCCTATAATGCTTTTATAGCTTTATTGTCACGCAGTAACTTCATACATGTTTCCAGGAACATTGTGAGCATAGATGGGTCCATCTCCGGCTCTGGTATATCTTTGCTTCCTGAAGTGGAGGCATTAGCGACGCTCTTCTTAGCTTCCATGAAGGTTTCCTGAGTGCGCTCCAAATCAAACTCTGCTTCTTTCACCAGAGCTTTTCGAACCCAAGTACTATCTTCTCACTATTTTCCTTTGTCACATCCCATCATGATTCCACTTTGGAGCACAATGTTCATATTCGGGTCTTCCTCGTGCAGCTCAAACCTCATCATCTACAGGTTCTGAGTCGGGGGAGGTGGTAGCTCTCCTTTGTGACATATCCTAGCTATCAGCGTAGAACAATATTCTGTCTCATGATCAAACAAGGTGCAATACAAACATGACAGCCACGTTAGATTCATACAATCATGGGCATAATGTCCTAGCCCTCCACAATTGTAGCATAATTGACTGCAACCTCTTTCAGGTCATCTTCTACCTTGGCTTCGTCTGCACCCTTGAAATCCTGTTCACACCATACCTGCATTCTGGTCTAGGGGCCTCGTTTCAGCCTGAACTCTGTAGGTGGGAGTTCTATCCACAATCAACTCATAGCTTCTACAAGTGCGCTCATCGTGTCCCACTGACCTACAAAAGTTATAGAACAACTGTCGTGAATTTTGTGTATACTTCTGTAATAAATGGTAGTTTTCCGTAGCATGTTTTCCAGCTATTTGACAAACCGTGCACCACAAAGCAGGTGCTGCGCTAGGTCCTGCTTGCACTTCCAGCCTTAAAGGCATCGATCCTCCTCCCAAGAGGTAGTTTGTGAAAATCAGGTAGTGGTCCTTGTCATGACCCTGACCCTTGCATTTTACACACCACACCTCTTCACGCACTTCTGGTTGAGCTATCCTATCCTGTTTCAGACTCTGCATCTCAAGGCATAAATTTTTCAACTACGCATGGATCTGCTAAAATCCTAAGTTAGGATCCTGCATCAGGGTCTCATGCAGCCTCATCACGATCTCTAAGGCCTCTGCCTGAGTCGTTAGCTTTTGCTGCAATAGCACACTCCTTAAATGTGGCGTTAGCGATGCTACAAACCACTCGCAGTGCTATCCATCCATCAGATTCATATTAGCTTCACGAATTGTACACTTCAACCTTTGATCTAGCTCCCAAGGGGTCTCGCTTGGTAGCATCGTGATCTCTTTGAATCCAATGATCAACTGTGCTTCAAACTTCTGCCTACTAAATTTCTTATTTATAACTGTTTGGATATCCGTGATTCCCACATTTGGATTATCATTAGAATGCTTAATATACCAGGTCAACGCGTGATCCTGCAGGGTGCTAACCAATGTCACTTTCTTTATATTTTTATCTGTAACTCCCTACGCTTCCCATACAACTCTTACAACAAACCAAAATTGGTCTGGATCCTCATTTCCCAATCCCTTGAACACATGCAACTTCACTATGCTTACCATATTGGATCGTGGTGGTGGTGGAGGTGGTATGGGTGAAGATGGAGGTGATGGAAATGAAGCTAGTGGTGGTGTGAGTGGGGATGGTATTCACGGAATTCTCTGCCTTATCAAATGGATTGCACTTCACAGAGAGACCTTTGCAAGCTCTTCCTCATCCCCTAGCGGAGGTGAAATCAAGGGGCTATTTTCTGGTCCCTTACTTCCTTCATTATTGTAAGCTTTTCCACTTCACGTAGCCCTGAACATCAAGGTAACTGCATAACCCTCTTTTCGCACAATAGCATTTTAATCCAAGTATTGAAAGACTTTATGTAATTATCTCACGATCCTTCAAGAAAGTGTCACTCTGCTTCGCTATAACCAGACTGAGGTGTCAACTGCGAACTCAGTAATGAATCCTACTATAATTTGGTCGAGCCAATGATCAACGGTGTGTGCGATCTTATCCTCCGATGTTTCCAATCTTTGCACTAACTTTGGGGTCCACAAAATAGGACCATCAAGTTTCCACCTTCCTTGGCGGCCTGCTAGCTTCACGATCCACTTGTATAACTCAGTAGGGAAGGATGCGAAGAAGATTTCATGGATCTCCGTGTACAAGTAGTAGTCTAACCACTCTTGTTTCGACAATTGTGGATTGCTGTTCTCCTGCACCGCGAACTCGTGAATTCTCCTGTCCAACTAGTCTTCAATTTCCTTCTTAGTTGGATTCCAATGATATGACATCAAACATCCCTATGCAAAATCCGATCCCTTCAATGGAGCCATTTGTTGGCTTGATGGGGATTGACCCAGTTTCAGATTTATTTAGCCAAACAAATCCCTACACTACTAGCCCTTTTGGCATCAGCCCGTGGAGCGCTGACTGAAGTCTCACCCGAAGCAGTATGGAAGGATGATGGAACCAAGTTTCCGCTCCCTTGAGATGTCTGAGGTGTCGATTTAGTCCAACTGTTCCTACCTTCACGTAGGTCACTTCGTGCACTATTCTGACCTGCGATACCTTCGCGATCCACTATAATCAACTTTCACGTAGCCCTAACCAGGTGCAGAGGTGCTTTCGCATTGCTATGGCAATGATCTATGCTATTTACCCAAATTACACTGTGTATCTTACTTATCTTCTTACAAATGTTAGTTAACTTCACGTAACAGATATTCTATCTCACATTTACTTAATCAACACAGTCATATATGTTCGAACATCATATAAATAGTAGATATGTAATTTATACCAAAAATATTCAATGCAGAAAATAGGAAATAAATACGTAGAGTTGATATAAAACTTATCTTTATTAATGCTCGCAACTGTTATAGACTCGAATCATCCTGCGCACTCAGCTGTAGGGGTTCGCTCACTCCGTTGTGGACTACTAGGCCTCTGCACATTCAGCTGCAGAGCCTTCTCCTACTCTACGACCCAAACTAGACTTTACACTTCAAGTATGACTCAACTCTTCATCCTTAGACTTCCATGACTTATATGTATTAACTAGTTAGAGCCTTGCCCTATTTATACAATCCCATGGTCCGCGGACCATGGGTAGATCTCTATAGCCGACATTACATTACAAAATTGAGGGTGGACAACCCTATGACTCTTTTACAAGCTACGCGCTCTGTACCCACAAAATGCAGAGTCATTACATCGGAGTTACAATTTGTGACCAAAATCTGGGCTCTAAACCCTAAAACTTCCCTTGGGGGATCCCGCGCCCAACAACCCTTGGGTGAAAACCTCTTTTGAGGCGCCTAGTGTTGGAAAATATTGAGAGGGGCAGGGGGGGTGGGATGGTGAATTAGTATTCCTTAGAAATTATTACTTTTAAATGTTTTCAGAGCATTAGTTAATCTTCAATTATTATTAACATTTATGCAGTAATAATAGTAAATAAAAGAACCCAGGGGGAACAAATATTTTAGGTGGAAAACCCCCTCCGGGTAAAAAACCACCAAACTATTTTCTAATAAATTCTTTAATATTCAACCCCAACTGAAATGAAAGCAACAACTTCCTAGAATTCTAGAAAAGCATTCTTCTCCAGCTCCCACTGGATGGACGCTCCAACGCCCGAAATTATTCAGTAGTCAACTGAACGGATGTCCCAAAACCCAATGAGCTACAACTCACCCTAGCACCACCCTACTACCCTGAAATTTGAACAGGCTTGAACCTGTTGGTGACTTCATGCACTAGCCTAGCACCACCCTACCACCCTATAGAAGAATAAAAAAATAATGGACTCCTGTACCAGGGAAAATGGTCCACTTTACAATGATATAGAATGATGTAGAAGAGGAAGACACACTAGACCATAACCCCAACTATGACACAACCACCTAATGATGATCCTAGACCTCCCAACACTACCTCTTCAACTCTTGGCAGATAGACACTTGTACAACTTTTACAATGACTCTGTACAATGATACTTTTACAATGATTGTATGTAGTGCTTCCCACTTGAAGACTTCATATGGTGAACTTCTTGTTGCTGTTCTGCACCTTGATTGCTGCTCTTGTCATGCTACCATTTCTCACTCTTTAGAAAATTAGATTATGCATTAATTCTTCTCTTTATGAATATATAATACCTGCAAAACGTCTTCAAGGAAAAACCGATGACATGATAATAACAAAACTTACCTCATCTTACAGAGCATATGTCAGTGCTAAACAAAAATAACAAATTAGAATACTAAGAACCTAATGCAATTAAGAGAAGATACTTACCTGTATTTTATCTCTGCTGCACCTTGCTCTTTGCTGCCCTAGAATGTCTGGTCCTTTGCACCCATTGACAACACTTGATCTAGTTTTTGTCGCCTTCTAGGAGAACGATATTTAATCTAATGTATCTCTATGATTTTAGATCCCAAATATGTGATATTCGGTCTTGTAGCATCCCTTTGAGTCTTCTTTCCAATTCCACAGATCTAACCCAATTTGGACTCTTCAAGACAAAGTTATGCCCAATCTCTCACAATGACCTAATTATGGACTAGTTTAGTAGAGAAAACTGGTATGGTGTGCCACGTGTCACTATTTCCTCCTTAGGCTCTAAAATTGATACACAGAAAACTAAAGTCCATGCACTATCTTCCAATTGTACATAATTCCAATCCTCTTCTAAGAGAGAGAGTTATGACGATTTTCCCAAGGTCACTTGTTTGAGATGAAATTCGGGAGCCTGCAGAAACCTTAACTTCCATAGATCATATCTCCGAAAATGTAGCAAACCAAGATCTGAAATTTGGTCACAATGTTCCTCAGGATTGTGAATAAAATGGGTTTTCATTTCAGAATCTAAGACTTCGTAGAAATGAAGTTATAGTGAAAATTCCATGATCACTTCATTTGGAGGATATATGAGATTTCTTTTTATAGAGTTGAGAGGGGCTTCTATAGATAATGTTGGAGGGAGTTTAGGAGCTTAACAAATTATTAAATATTCACTATTTAACGACCAAAACCAATTATGAGTGTCATGCCACAACCCCATAGGGTTTTAGTTCACTAACTGGGCTTACTAACTTCAAACATGAATATCTCTCAAACCATGAAAAATTACTTGGCGTGCCATATATCAACAGAAACATCTTGACGAGTAGAATCCATCTAGAAGATCCTTGACTCAAAATAAAGTAATTTGTCAAGTCAAAATTCCCTTGCAAGGTTAGGGTATCCCCTAGTGCTGCTTGGGTTGACATTAATGACAACCTTAGATCATATTTAGGTCAACAATCTCCCTGTTTGGCATTAATGGCAACAAAAGTACTCCCCCTTTGATCAGGGCACCTCTTCTTACTGCCTTCTCTCCCCCTTTGACATCAATGGCAAAGGGTAACTCCCCCTGACACACAACCATCCTACGGACATCTACACACTTCTAATCCCCCTTCATTTTCTAAATAAGGAAAATTTAATGAGAACTTGGGAGAATCCAAAGCTTTTGGTGAAGCTATTCAAATGCTTCACGAGGTAAATGTTTAGTGAAGATATTAATGATTTTTTCTTTTGTGCCAACATATTCAAGATTGATATTGTTTTCAGCAACCTGCTCTCTAACGAAATGATATTTAATCAGAATGTGCTTCATTTTAGAATGCATCACAAGATTCTTGGAGATACTGATGGTGCTAGTGTTATCGAAAAATATGGGAATAGGCTCATCAAAATTGACTTGAAGATCTTGAAAATTTTCTTCATCTAGAGAACTTGAGTACAACAAGCTACTGCCTCGATATATTATACTTCTGTTGTGGATAACGAGATTGAGGTTTTATTTTTGCTCAACCATGATACAAGACAACCACCTAGATAAAATGTTGCTCCACTAGTAATCTTATGATCATCAACGGTTCCTACCCAATCTACATCTATAAAGGCTTGAATAATGAGATTGTTGCCCATGGGATACCACAAGCCATATTCTATTGTGCCCTTTAGATATTGAAGAATTCTTTTGACGACAATAATATGTGATTCTTTTGGTGCTGCTTCGAATCTTTCTACTTGTCCAACTGCTTGCATAACATCTGGCCAGGAGGCTGTTACATATAGAAGACTACCAGTCATAGATCTGTACAACCTCTAATCCACATCCTTAGATGCATTGTCTATGCTCAATTTGTAACCTGTTACCATCAAAGTAAGGACAGGTTTGCAATCTTCCATTTTGAATTTCTTGAAAATTTCCTTGATGTACTTGGCTTGACATATAAATATTCCTTTCTCTTGCTGAGATATTTGAAGCCCTAAGAAGTATGTCAATTCATCAAGTAAAGACTTCTCGAACTCACTTTGTATCTTTGTATCAAAGTTCTTACTTAGTCGATCATCATTGCTACCAAATATTATATGATCCACATATACCTCAACGATTGTTAAATTATCTTTAGCTATTTGTACATAAAGATTGCTATTAGCAGTACCTTTCTTGAACACTTGTTGATGTAGATATCTGTCAAGATGAGAATACCATGCTCTGGGAGCCTACTTGAGACCATACAGAGCCTTCTTTAACCTACAAACATAGTCTTTTTTTTTGGATAGTAGAAAACCTTCAGGTTATTTGATTTAAACTTCTTATTCTAATTCTCCATTCAGAAATGCTAACTTAACATCCATTTGGTAGACTTTTATTTTTCTTGAACATGCATAGGTGAGAAACATCAAGATGGATTCCATTCTGGAAACTGGTACAAATGTTTCGTTGAAATCAATTCCTTCCACTTGTGCATATCCTTTGCAGAATAATCTTGTCTTGTTCCTGGTAACCTGTAATACTTCAACTGTTTTTCTCCCCCTGAACCTTTAATGAAACTACCATCTTGTTCAATCTACCTTCCTGTCAATCGTAGACTTGTGCCATATGCTTCTGCATAGAATCCTCTTGTACAAACATTAAGGAGTCAACAAGCCAGATTGTTCAAAATAGTGAGTCACCTAATGGGCCATCTTGTCTTGAGTCATTATCTAAAGCAACTGCTAATTCCTCATGACCTTTTTCTTTTACAAATCCTGAAAGCATAACTACTGAAACCTTGTTATCTGCTTTCTCTTCTTGTACCTATTTTGGTTTCCAGACCTTCTTATTCCTGCAATCTGAGCCATGTGCCCAGAGTTATGACACTTGAAGCATTCAATGTTGTCCATAGGTGATTCCATCTGATATCTGCAACCATGAGCGCTATGGCCATAGTTATGGAATTTTAAACATTCAATATTTTTCCCATCTAGCAGATATTGTCTTCTGATAAAATCATCATGGAACGTGTCTCGTGATCCTGCAAACTTGCTTCTAGGGTTTTGCAGATAATGTATGTACCTATCAAAAACTTCAAAATCCCTAGCCATATGTCCATAGTTAGCACATAAAAATAAATAACCATTAAATAAATGAACATACCTGAAAGATTTTTCATTCTTCTTTGGAGGTGGTCTTGTAGTTTCTTGTGGTCCTTTGTTCTTGATTTCTTTGGTCTTATTCTTTAGAGTTGCAACATTCTTCTTTGGATTTTCACTTTGATCAACTTCCTTCTTAGAATCATCCTGCGAAGCTGTGGAGCTTGTACCTTCATCAACTGGAGCTTTACCATCTTTAATTGCCTTCATTTTTGCTTCTTCATCTGTCTTATCTTGTAAGTATTCTTTTTGCGATCCCTTGAGTTTGTTGATCTCATCACGAGTTGCATCAAGTTATTCTTTCTTTTGAGCAAGATCTTCTTGAAACCATCTTTTCAAGATATTCCTTCTTTTTTCCACCTCCTCAACCTATAGCTTGAGAAGAGTGGTCTTCTCTACTTCTCTGTTGAGAACCTGTATCTGTTCCTTCTGCTTCTCATTTTCAATCCCGAGCTTGCTTATTTCTATTGAAGATGTTTCTAATTCCTTTTGCTTTTGGTGAACGATGGATATGTATCTTTGATAAGATTCCTTCCTTTCAATTTTTTCTTCCTGCATCTATTATGTGATCCTGCTAATCTCTGCAAATGTTGTGTCGAATTCTTGTTGCTTCTATTGGACTTCTCTCTCGAGGTCTCGTGTCGCTGTATTATTGATTTCTTCCAAATTCTTTTGAAGTGACTCTTCAATACATTTGTGTTCTTCAACTTCAATTTTGAGACCTTGAACTTGTTCTTCAAGAGTATTGGAACATATCCTCTCAGCATTGAGCTCTTTTATAAGCTTGATTACCTCCTTAGAAAATTCTTCTATGGTCAAACCTTCTTCATCATACTTAGAAGGATCCGAGTTTTCAATAACATCTTGACCTGATTTCTTTGTTGAATAGAGATTATGAAGCTTTTCCCAAAGAGCTTTAGCTATTGAACATTGACCAACTTTTTTTTCATAGAATTTGGAAAAAAATTCAAAATTACATTCATGGACTTTGAATTGTACCTTTTAGCTTCGTCGATGGATGTGTCTCCAGAAATAATTGATTCCCATACTCCATGTGCCTACAAAGATAATTCCATCATGGATTCCCATATCCAATAATTATTTGCATCAAAATCAAGGGTTGGCACACAATACTCCCTTGAGATTTTGTTGTACATGTACTTTCCTTTGAAATCCTTGTAACCTGCTTCTTTGACTTTCCCATCTCTGTGCTCTAAAAACTCACTTCCAGCGGTTAAGCTATTATTGAAGGAACCAAGATATGATACCAATTGTTGGAAAATACTGAGAAGGTGGGGGGGCTAAATCAGTATTCCTTAGAAATTAGCACTTTAATTTTTTTTTTGAGCATTAGTTAGTCTTTAATTATTATTAACATTTATGTTAGTAATAACAGTAAATAAAATAACTTAGGAGTCACAAATATTTTAGGTGGAAAACCCCCTCTTGGTCAAAAACCACTGAACACTTTTCTAATAAATTCTTTAATCTTCAGCCCCAACTGAAATGAAAGAAAAAACTTCCTAGAATTATAGAAAAGCATTCTTGTCCATCTCCCACTGGATGGACGCTCCAACACTCAAAATTCTTTAGTAGTCAAATGAACGGATGCCCCAACACCCAATGAGCTACAACTCACACTAGCACCACCCTACCACCTTGAAGTTTTCACAGGCTTGAACCTGTTGGTGACTTCATTCACCAGCCTAGCACCACCCTACCACCCTATAGAAGAATAAAAGAAGAATGGACTCTCGTACCAGGGAAAATGGTCCACTTTACAATGATATAGAATGATGTAGAAGAAGAAGACACACTAGACCATAACCCCAACTATGACACAACCACCTAATGATGATCCTAGACCTCCCAACACTGCCTCTTCAACTCTTGGTAGATAGACACTTGTACAACTTTTACAATGACTCTGTACAATGATACTTTTACAATGATTGTATGTAGTGCTTCCCACTTGAAGACTTCATATGGTGAACTTCTTGTTGCTGTTCTGCACCTTGATTGCTTCTCTTTTCATGCTACCCTTTCTCACTCTTCAGAACATTATATTATGCATTGAGTCTTCTCTTGATGAATATGTAATACTTGAAAAAAGTCTTCAAGGAAATACCCATGACATGATAATAGCAAAACTTACCTCATCTTGCAGAGCATATGTCCATGCTAAACAAAAACAACGAATTATAATACTAAGAACCTAATGCAATTAAGAAATGAACATGCATATACAGAAGATACTTACCTATATCTTACCTCTGCTACATCATTTTGCCGCACCTTGCTCTTTGCTGCCCTAGAAAGTCTAGTCCTTTGCACCCCTTGATAGCACTTGATCTACTTTTTCTCACCTTCTAGGAGAATGATATTTAATCTGATGTATGTATGTAATATCTAGATCGCCAATATGTGATCTTCAGTCCTGTAGTATTCCTCTGAGTCTTCTTTCCAATGCCACAAGTCTGACCCGATTTGGATTCTTCAAGACAAAGTTATGCCCAATCTCTCACAATGACCTAATTATGGACTAGTTCAATAGAGAAAACTTGTAGGTATGCCACATGTCACTGTTTCCTCCTTCTGCTCTGAAATTGATACATCAAAACTACAGTCTGTGCACTATTCGCCACTTTTTACATAATTCCAATCCTCTTCTCAGAGAGCAAGTTATGATGATTTTCCCAAGGTCACTTCTTTGAGATGAAATTCGAGAGCCTGCAAAAACCCTAACTTCCACAGATCATATATCCTAAAATATAGTGGACGAGGATCTGAAACACAGTCACACCGTTCATCAAGATTGTGAATCAAATGGGTTTTCATTTTCGAATCTAAGACTTCACAGAAATGAAGTTATAGCGAAAATTCCATGATCACTTCATTTGGAGGATATATGAGATTTATTTTTATAGAGTTGAGAGGGGCTTTGATGCAGGAGCATTCAGTCCAAGGAAAATCATTATAAGTAATAGACATAGGGGGTAATGCATTTTAGGAAATATTTTTCCTAAGTCTCAAGTCAGTGTAGTATTTAGGCATTTAAGTGTGATTTTATTAGGTAATGGGAGAATATGTAAATGCTCTCAAAATAAATAAATGAGAACATGAGTGGTAGAAGTCAAATCCAACTCTCTAGGAGTAAGAGAGAGATTTTAGGAATTCATTAAAGTAGATATGGACCATTGAGCTGATAAGGAGACTTTTCTGTTTTAAAACAGAGAAAAAGCTAGAGTGGATAAGTCTACCACATATATGTATGCATGTAGTGAGCTTTAGGATTTTGTTAAGGATGGGATCAGGTCCTTGATAGTAATCTAATCCCAGTTTCTATATAAACATATGTAAACCTACGGGTAGAGGAGGAGGCCACTAATAGTAGAATCAGGCCTCTATGTGTGTGTGCATGAGACTGAAGTGTCTTGGATGTAATCATTTCTTTTTATATTAATATATGCAGATGTTGGTTCTTGACTGTGTCAGAGTATTGAAGAGTATTTCATGAATGTTTGAATTACTGTGTTGAACTCGTAGGTTTTGTGACAGAGTGTAGGCAGAGTTCTGAAGTACACTGGGGCATAATACTGACAAAGGAACCACAAAGTACCATTGAATCCAATTGAAGATTAGAGTGGAGACCTAGGGTGAAATTGTGAAGCAAGAATTCGCTAAAGGAGTTAAGCCAAGGAGGAAGAGCGAGCAACGAAAGGGCATAAGGCAAAACCTTAAAGAAACTCAGAATACACAGAGAAACTGAAGAAAATGCAGAAAACCCAAGTAAAAGAGGACGAGCAGAGAAGTGAAGTTCGACACTCAGCAACCGTTGGATCAGTTAGTTCTACGGCTGAGAATCAATCACATCAGCGAGAGTCCCTTTAAAGTTATCGGAATAAGAGTGAGTAGCGATTATTCGTGGACCGTTGGATTGTGTCCAGATCAATGGTCACGATTTAATCGCATATCGTCGATTGGAGGTGCCAAGGGTAAGCGGCATATGACTGTTGTGATATCGCCGATAGCGATATATTAGTGATTAGCATTGGGCTTATCGCGATCAGGCATCGGAGCTGGCAGAGATCGCAAAAAAAGTGTGGGAACAGTGGTGAACAGACCCAACGATATTATAGTGGTGGTTGTAATGAATTTGAAATCCGACATAACGGTAAGGAGCAGGAATTCCTTTGTATTCCCAAATAATTAATATTCTGATAGTTTATAAGGCACGGGCTTTTTAAAGTGAAAACATGTGTTAAACGATCCGATAGTGGAATATCGGAGTCGGAGGGATGATGGCTCATATGTATATGACCATTGGATATTGCAATAGCCGATTGTGATTGCGATAGAGGTTTTAACCTCGGGTTCTGTGCGATAGTCGTACAAAAGGCGGAGGAATGCATGTTTGGGGTATTTCTCCTTTATAAATGTATTTATAAGGGAATTGCATGGTTAAAAGGTTTTTAAGTCCCGAGATGAGAGATTTAATGGAAGGATTTGTTAAAGTCTTATGTGAAGGTTATAAGAGCAAATAGAGTCTTGATAGAGGTTTCAGGCGGGGTGATTGAAGTTCCTATACATAGGAACTGTAGAAAAGGGCCACTTGATCATTAAAGGTATAAAGATTTAACTCCATTACAGAGTTAAATATCTTGGGACGGTTGTGTATGCATTATTGTTGTTAATGCATGCTGTGGGTGTGTGCAGGTAGTTACTTTACCCATCACCATTAGTGGTATCAGAGCAGAATTGAGGTTAAAGCAGAATTACTATTAGAGCAGAAATAAAGTAGGGAAGATTTTTGCGAAAAGGAATTTGCACATAGGAAAAGGTAATGTGATGAATGATAAAGACTATAGTGGGAGATTGTAGCAGTTCCAGCAGAGGCTTGGAGTAAGCAGGAATAGAGGATTCCTTGAAGGAAAGAGGACTTGGAGACAAAACAAAGGACAATCCATTCAAAGGACAATTGGAATGGTGAAACAAGATCATGCTGAGATCTTGGAAGTGAGGTAGTGTATCCTGTTTTAAAATTAGGAATGTGTGTTTTTATACTAATGCATAGGTGATAGCAAGAGAAGTTGTGAGAAGAACATGTGAGTTCTTAAAGACAGAGTAAGGAGAGTACTCTAAAGGAGAAGTGGCAGTGAACCTGAAGAATCCAACAAGAGATTGGATAGAGAGGACAACTGAAGTGTTCTCAAGAGAAAGTGAGAGATTTCAGAAGCCTAGAAGGAGCAAATGTGTTGCTCAAAAGAATAGGTTCTAGAAAGAGGACCCGTGCTTACCAAAACATTGGGTGAGGAGAGCTTAGTGAGGTAAGATTGTAGCCAGGAGGACTAGCTGTTGCAAAAGTGCTCATGAATAAAGAAGAGAAGAAGATGACTACTGATAGTCATAGCAGAGGTTGAGAGAGAAGCCACAACAGAAGTTATGAGAAGAAGGATGCCAAGGCAAATTGAAAGAAGATGGGTCAAAAGGAAATTGACAAAGAGGTTGCTGAATTAAAAGAAAAACTCAATGCATTAAGGAGAATGCTTGAGGAAAGATAGAGACCAGGTTGGGTCTTGAGGAAGAAGCCAGTAGAATGGTATGAGATGCAGAGAAGGCTGTAACAAAACAAAGTGAAGTGGTTGAAGGGAAAACTCAAGGAAGTTGAGTTAGAAATGGAAGAATCCATTTTTGAACTAGAACAAGGAGAATTTCTGGGAGGTAGTGAAGATGAAGACTTGAAGACTGAAACTTCAAGTAAGGCCAAAATGTCACATGGTTTTAAATCTAACAATTTGTGTATGTTTGCAAGTGAAGGACAATTGGCTGATATTGTCATGAAGAAGGAAAAAGACCAGCAGAATCAAAATTTTGTTCTGGAAGAAGATGAGGTAGATATATCTCATATACAGCTGGTGGAAGATGTCAAGCAACTAAGTGAAGGGCTTGAGGAGATTGAAGAAGAGACCATTGAAGAATTTCTGAATCATATGAATGATTTAGAACATCACGGAGATATGGTGGCTGAACCACCAAGTGAGACCATAGGGTCTTATATTTTTAAAACTGATAGTTTGTGTATGATGGAAAATATTGCAGGAGAAAAATAGCCATTTGAAGATATCTTCAGAGGAGATAAACAACAAGGGACTGAAGGGAAACTTGAGGAAGAGACTATGTTAGCTGTAAACAAAGTGAAGGATCATCAATTCACTATGATGATAGGCACAATAGAGATAGCCATGGAAACTATTGAGACAAATAGTAGGGAAGAAGAACATCTACTGAAAGATGTTAAGAAGGAGGAATCCTATGCAAAGGATTTAACCTTGGGAAAAGGAATTTGGAATCCCTGTCTGAGACAATGCTCCTTTGTTAGTGAGTGTTTTGAAGAGGATGGACAATCTTTTGAAGATATCAAAATTCTGGAGGAGTACTATAGGAGAACAGAGTATGATGGAGAAGACCTCTTGAATGAGGGAAGTAGTGATTTGCTACAACAAAAAGACCTTGAGATTACAAGGGTCAAAGGAAGACAATATTTTAATATTGTAACACAACATGTGAAGGATGAAGCTGGAAGAAGAGAGCATTGTGATGAAGTGCTTTCTAAGTGTGAAGAAGATATTAAACTGTTGGAGAAATTGATGAGAGAACCTAACGATAGAAAACAAGTTGCAGTTACAGTTTCTGAAGAAAAAGATGTGTCTCAAGTAGGCACGGAGACAGGAAGATGCAATAAATTGTTTGCAGGTTCATTAAACAACATGAATGAGTATGCATATGTGATCAAAGAGATTGATCATAGATTGCTTGAAGATGGTAAAGAGGCGGTAGGAATCAAACAATTTCAAAGTAAAGATAACCAATAGTAGGTTAAAGGAGGAGGAGTTCACTAGAGTGGACAAGAGCAGGAAGGCATCATTAGAACATATGGTGTGGAAGAGAGACTAATGGAAATTCTCACGAATTCTGCTAAGAATCCAAATCAACATACTGATATGCTGACAGAGAAAGACGAAATAGAGCAACAAACTGAAATGTTGCGAAAGAAAGAAGAGGCATCAAGGCCTCATGTTTTTAATTTTAACAAGTGTTTTGTGAGTGCAGGCTTTGTTGCAAATGTTGGAGGAGATTTGGCACAAGTGAACAGCCAAATAAAGGATAAAGAAGAGAATTCTATGGAAGAACTCAATCCATGGAGTAGAGAAGTTAATTTTCTGGAGAAAGTTTTGAACATTCATGATTCAATCATGAAAGAGGGTAAGGACGATAGGGAGGCAGCAAAAATGGCAGCAAGCCAAGCAGGAGTCAGCATAGCAAGCAAGAAAAAAGTGGCGGCAAAGTCTACAACAATGTCTACAATGGCAGCAAGCAATGCCAGCGTAGAAGACAACAGCAACAACCTAGAACAAAGAAATATGAAGCAGAAGATGTACTAGCCCAAAGATATGCTGGACATAAAAATTGAAGAAATATGGCAACAGATGATGAAGCAGTTCAAATGGAGGAAAATGGTAGCAGCAACAAGCAAGATCATTCAAAAGTTGAATTTGATTGACAAGAAGAAGAAGACAGCAGACATACAGTAGCAACAAAGGTACAAAGCATGTGGAAAATCATAGAAAAAAGTGTGGGATCCAGGAAGACAAAGACTAGAAGACACATGATCAGGAGATCATGAATATTTCCTACTTTGGGAGTCTGATGCAGGAGCATTCAACCCAAGGAAAATCATTGTAAATAATAGACATAGGGGGTCATGCATTTTAGGAAATAGTTTTCCTAAGTCTCAAGTCAATGTAGTATTTAGGCATTTAAGTGTGATTTTATTAGGTAATGGGAGAATATGTAAATGCTCTCAAAATAAATAAATGAGAACATGAGTGGTAGAAGTCAAATCCAACTCTCTAGGAGCAAGAGAGAGCTTTTAGGAATTAATTAAAGTAGATATGGACCATTGAGCTGATAAGGAGACTTTTATGTTTTAAAACAAAGAAAAAGCTAGAGTGGATAAGTCTGCCACATATATGTATGCATGTAGCGAGCTTTAGGTTTTTTTTAAAGGATGGGATCAGGTCCTTCATAGTAATCCAATCCCAGTTTCTATATAAACATATGTAAGCCTACGAGCAGAGGAGGAGGCCAGCAATAGTAGAATCAGATGTAATCATTGCTTTTATAATTAATATATGCAGATGTTGGTTCCTGACTGTGTCATAGTATTCAAGAGTATTTCATGAATGTTTGAATTACTAAGTTGAACTCGTAGCTTCTGTGACAGAGTGCATGCATATTTCTGAAGTATGCTGGGGTGTAATACTGATAGAGGAACCACAAAGGATCATTGAATCCAATCAAAGATCAGAGTGGAGATCTGGGGTGAAATTGCGAAGCAAGAATTCGCTAAAGGAGTTAAGCCCAGGAGGAAGAGCAAGCAACCAAAGGGCATAAGGCAGAACCTTAAAGAAACTCAGAATACACAGAGAAACTGAAGAAAACGCAGAAAACCCAAGTAAAAGAGGACGAGTAGAGAAGTGAAGTTCAATACTCAACAACCATTGGATTAGTTAGATCAATGGCTGAGAATCAGTCGCATCGGCGGGAGTCCCTTTAATGTTATCGGAATAAGAGTGAGTAGCGATTATTTGTGGACTGTTGGATCGTGGCTAGATCAATAGTCATGATTTAATCGCATATCGATGATCAGAGGTGTCAAGGGTAAGTGGCGTATGACTATTGCGATATCACCGATAGCGATATATCAACGATTGGCGTCAGGGTTATCGGCAATCAGGCATCGGAGCTGGCGGAGATCAGAGAAATAGTGTGGGAATAGTGGTGAATGGACTTGATGATATTATAGTCGTGGTTGTAATGAATTTGAAATCTGGCATAACAGTAAGGAGCGGGAATTCCTTTGTATTCCCAAATAATTAATATTCCTATAGTTTATAAGGCATGGGCTTTTTAAAGTGAAAACATGTGTTAAACAATCCGATAGTGGAATATCGGAGTCAGAGGGATGATGGCTCATATGTATATGACCATTGGATATTGCAATAGCCGATTGCGATTGTGATAGAGGTTTTAACCTTGGGTTCTGTGCAATAGTTGTACGAAAGGCAGAGAATGCATGTTTGGGTTATTTCTACTTTATAAATGTATTTATATGGTAATTGCGCGGTTAAATGGTTTTTAAGTCCCGAGATGAGAGATTTAATGGAAGGCTTTGTTAAAGTCTTATGTGAAGGTTATAAGAGTGGATAGAGTCCTGATAGAGGTTTCAGGCGGGGTGATTGAAGTTCCTATACACAAGAACTATAGAAAGGGCCACTTGACCATTAAAGGTCTGAAGATTTAACTCCATTGCAGAGTTAAATATCTTGGGACGGTTGTGTATGCATTATTGTTGTTAATGCATGCTGTGGGTATGTGTGGGTAGTTACTTTACCCAAAAACAGGCTTCTATAGAGAATGTTGGAGGGATTTTAGGAGCTTAAAAAATGATTAATTATTGACTATTCAATGACCAAAACCAATTATGAGTTCCATGCCAAAACCCCATAGGGTTTTAGCTCACTGACTCGGGTTACTAACTTCAAACATGAATATCTCTCAAACCGTGAAGAATTACTTGGTGTGCCATATATCAACGGAAACATCTTGACGAGTAGAATCCATTTAGAAGATCCTTGACTCAAAATAGAGTATGTTGTCAAGTAAAATTCCCTTGCAAGGCCAGGGTATCCCCTAGTGCTTCTTGGGTTAACATCAATGACAACCTTAGATCATCTTTAGATCAACACCTAGGGTAGGCAACTAGGATGGAAACCTCCTTTGAGGCAACCTGGTTGTCTTTAAAAAAAAGAAAAGAGGAAAGGAAAAGAAATTGTCATTTATTTCTATTAATTACAGTGTGCATAGAGATAGAAAAAATTGTGTGGAGTAATGGGAGAATTGTAGTCATCACCCTCCTAAACTCTAAACCCTCAGTCACCTAGGAAAGTTCTTAATCTATAGCCACCAAACTTCATAGAATTAGATTGACAGAGAGAGAAGATGATGGGGGGTTTCAACAGAAGGGAGACCATGTTGGCTTGTTGGGGCCTAACCCAGGTTCGGAGTTAATTAGCCAAACAAATCCCTGTACTGCTGGCCTTTTCAGCAACAGTCCGCGAAGCAAGGAATGAAGTCTCACCTAAAGAAGTATGGGGGGGGGGGGGGGGGAGTGCTGGAACTAGGTTTTCGTATCCTTGACATGTCTGAGGGGTTGATTTGGTCAAGTGTGAGTCCCTTCGCATAGCTTACTTCATGCACTTCCCTAGCCTTCGTGCCTTGATATATTTGCCTTCACACAGCCCTGACCAGGCACTGTGGGGCTTTCGCGCTGCGGGAGCGGCGATCTGCACTATTCCCTAAGTCACACCCAAGGCCTTACTTATCTTCTTATAATAGTTAGTTATCTTCATGTAAAAAGATGCCTTATATTATATTTTACTTATTCAGCACATTCATATGAGTTCGCTCAGTGAATAAACAATAAACTTGCAATTCATACCCAATGATACATAAAATAGGAAAAGATACATAGAGATATGGTAAAACTTCTCTTTTATTAATTCTTCCAATGGTTACAAACTCAACCTACCCTACGCACTCAGTTGCAGGGCTTCGTGCACTCAGCTACAGACTACTAGGCCTCTGCGCACTCAGTTGCAGAGCCTTCTCCTACTCTACGATCCAAAAACATGATTCTACACTTCGACTCAATGCTTCTATTCCTCCGTCATCAATCCATTAGATTACTCTATTCGATCTCTTTTTACACTTAGAGCCTCGCTCTATTTATACAATCTTGTGGTCCACGGACCATGGGTAGACCTTTCAAGCCAACATTACATTACAAAAACAAGGGAGGACAACCCTATGACTCAATTATGACTTCGTGCTCTGCGCCCACAAATTGCGGAGTCTTTACAATGGACTTAGTCAAAACTTGGGTTTTAAGCCCCAAAACATGTCTTGGGGGGATCCCATGCCCAACAGGCCCCCAACAAAAACATTGTGACTCACCCTCGAGTCACTCTATTGGTACAAAGATCTTCATGCGGAGACCCTCCAACTCTATTCGGACAGCTGCAAGGTCGGCATCACACTAAGCGGCTGCCTAATGAATCTCATGTACTCGTTGTTCTGAGACTGCGGTGTTGGAATTGCCTCCTTGGATTTTTTCCTACGTCCACTGCATCTTCATGAGTTTTCCTTCAATTGTTGTTATGATGACGAAGGCCTCGTCGATCTAAGGCTGAACGTGCACCTTCAAAATTTCTTCTCTATGTCGCGCTGCCTCTACTTTCTCTTTAAGCTCTTTGGCCTGTTGCATTCACACGAGCCTTTGAGTGAGGGCCACCATTTGCACGGTCCCTTTGATGCTGTCATACTGCTACTGGAGATCACGCGCCTCTATCTCTAAGCGTTGGATGTTCGGGTCCTCCTGCAGATTGGTGAGGACCTCGAATGACTCTTCCAACATTCTGGTGCAGTCCCTTACTGCACTACTGATCTCCTCCATCCCCGATGTAATAGCGATGGCATGCTGTTCTCTTACTTCTAGAGGAGTGGACGACTGCGCCTTCTACCGCAACTCTACTATTTGAAGATTCAGCTCCAGCTAAACCTTGGCCATTTCTTCTTGCGCCTTGCGCACCCCTGCTGCTAATCTTTGGATGCACACCTCTATTGGTACTTCTGCTGGGATGGCCAGCTCAGGGACCATCTGGCAGGCTTCTTCAAGTCCCTGCACCATCTGCCAGTAATGAGAAACCACCTCATCGCATTGGAAGCTCAACCGTTTCATGTTGATATTTTGCTCACTTAGCACCTGCAACGTGTGACTCTCCCTAGCCCACAGTCCTGGAGTAATCCCATCCTGTAGAACATAGAGTGTCTCCCATGGGAGTGTATCCATGTGTATCCCTATCCCTTTTAGTGCTCTAATCGTAGGCCAGTCAACGTCATTTGTTGTAACTAGTGCCCCCTCTGGCAGCATTATTTTGTTGGTTGTCCAGGCGCGTAGCATTTCGTCGGTTTCAGCTGTGCCTACTGCGAGGCTAGTCAAAAGGCTACCAGCCTTAGGAGTGTGCACCTGCAACCCCTGAATCTGCGCTCGAAGGGCCCCCAACACAATTTGGTTCTCCTCCATTAAGTTCTGGAGGGCCTTGGTGGTGACATCACGCACCGTCTCACCTATGTCGTGCATATCCCCCTCAGTAAGGGTGACTGGGTCAATAGACAGTTTAGATGCTTTGACTTTCTTGCACGATCCCATCCACTCGCCTGGGCACTGGAGCTTTAATTGTGTTGATGCTGTTTGTGGGTCTACACTGCCCTCCTGTACCCTTGTTTCCGTTTCCTACTCCTGCTCCTGTTCAGGTGAAGGCGACTTCTCACCCTCACGCGCCTTCTCTGCTACCTTATGTGTTGCTGCTGTGGCCGTTTTCTTCTCTGCTGCTATCTGTGCAACGTCCTGTGCCTCCTTTAATTTTGCTACTGTTGCTTCTTGCCTTCTCTTTATTGCCAACTGTGCCATGGATATTTTGGCCTCCTTCTTCTTCTTCTTCTCTGTAGCAGACTTTTCAACCGCGGTGATGTCTGGGGCATGCCATTATGGTGGCCACATCTCCAGTACATTGAAAATCATATCATCAGTGGCTATGAAGGGTAGCTCGCTTCACTTCTTCGCAGGGTCCTTGCACGCCCCGAGGTATATGTGGTGAAAGTCCGCTTTAAATTCTACAAAACTTTGCATGCTATTGTAGACAGTGGGTGATAACCGAAGCTTGCGGTTAATCCCCATTCTGATCTTCATCTCCATGAACACCTAGAGTATCTTACTGTCATGGCTTCGGTTCATGTCCTTAGTGGCCCATAGTGAAGTGTACTTCACGGCCTCCAGGAGACCCCTTGCAATCGTGGGGAACTGGCTATCCTCCAGCAATTCCCCTGCCACCAGCATTATGGACAACAGAAGCCATGCATAGTGGAATGTTTTTCCTTGTTCCCGTGCCTCGCGAAAATTCTCTAGGAACTATTTGCACAAGAATTCAGACTAGTTAAATTAGACCCCTTCTGTGCATTTTTTAGCAAGTTCCACCATTAGTGCGGGTACCTCGTCCACGTGGCACTTCTGCATGACCTTACCTGCCAGTATCTGAGTCGACACCCTGACTGCTTTTGTTGATACTAGAGATCATGTAACCCCTCTTCTTTTCTTCCAACTTTTATTTCTTCTTCATGGCCTCCACGATGGCCAAATCACTGTTCTTCCCCTCCGAGATGTCTGCGGGGTCCTCTCCTTTGCACGGGAGCCAGGTAATGTGATGGATTAAGTGGTCTGTGATGGGGATGGGCTCCTCTAGCCACAAACACCCACCATGCACTAGGCAGAGAAGTTGCCTGATGATGAAGATCATTACTGGGGCACGGTGGTAATGCGTCACGCAGAGCATGTTTAATAACCCTGCCTTTTCAACTCCACATAACCACTTTTGCGGCTCCAATTCTATAACCCCCGTTGTGGTGTTCTGCTTGGGCTTCATGAGCTACACAGTCTCTAGGTGAGGGAATTTCTCATGGCAAACAAGATCCCAATATTTAAACATCAAGTTCAGCACCCATCCCAGGTGGGTGCCCTCAAAGATGATGTCGTCCAGGATGAGCGGAGTCTGGAGAGAGCTCTTGCTCTCGTCGAGGTCCTTGGGAACTTTTGCCTTCCCCTTCCATGGGGGGATATACGTGGGTAGCTTTGTTGGAGGGTGCGCAGGCTCGATTTCTTCCTCCATGCCCTCATCCTCATCTTCTTCAATTATGATGTCCTCCAGGTCTTCTTCCTCCTCATTGGTTTCCAGGTTAACTGCTTTCCCTTTTTCCTCCATCGTTAATCTGGCATGTAGTGGGTTTCGAGGGGACACACGCACCAGGATCATTGGCTGTTTGCCTTTCTTCAGCCTCGGTGTGCGTGGTGATTTAGGGATTTCCACAACAATCTCGACGCCTTCAGGGGCATCTTCTACGGTCAAGCCTGGGTGGCCTCTTGGGTGGTCATCTCTGCAATTTCCCTAGCTTCTTCAGACACCGCCATCTTGCTCGTCCAGAAATCTCTCAATTGCTCAATCAGGGGATCAATCAATGCTCTTCATAGGGAAAACAGGTCTCGGCTTAGAATATGTGGGCTCAATCCGCAAATGACCCAGTGTTGTTTGCTGGGTAGCCCTTTGTAATTTATAGTGCCTTTTAAATTTCAATTCTACTGTTGTCCCCAAATCCGGTTCGTTAATGCTCCCTTGGTGGCAGATTTCCCCAAATCTTGCCCATAAAGCACGTCATAAATGCCTATCACCTACTCCATTTTGTCTCAAGTCAAGCAGCACATCATGAATAGTGACTACAATGGTCACTTTCCAGCCAACCTGCACGGCAACGTAGCCCCCCTTGCACAGTTGCGGACCTTGTGACACTTTGTTCCTGCATGCAGCTCCAACATCGCGTAGCTCTTGGGCAGAGTAGTTTGTAGTCCCGTACCTTCTTTCAACTTCCTGGAGTGCTAATACTGTACTTTCCACGACTAGCCAGGTGGCCGCACCACCTGTATAGGGTTCCAACCAGTCATCAGTCACTTTTCTGGGAGAAAATCTTTCTTTTATTTTTACTGGCTGTGTTGCACACTTTACCATTGGCATTGTGCCACCATGGGTGATCCCTTTAGTAATATGTGGTCCAATCCAAGGCATCAGGCTGATCAACTC
This sequence comes from Pinus tabuliformis, assembly GCA_031772625.1. Classification (NCBI taxonomy): domain Eukaryota; kingdom Viridiplantae; phylum Streptophyta; class Pinopsida; order Pinales; family Pinaceae; genus Pinus; species Pinus tabuliformis. Next base: position 28,617,085 of record CM062808.1, on the reverse strand, counting down.
ATGGCAGTAGTCCCTAAATTTGTCACCGTAATTATGCACACCCTGTTTTATCACCCTGGTTTTCTTATCGAGAAAATCCTTCTTTATTTCATCCTCAACACCAGAGCACTTTTCTCCCTTAATCAAACCCTTTATTTCATAAGTTCTTGGAGCCTAAGATCACCCTGTTAGATTTCTTCCTCAAGTCCCAAGCATTTTACTTCGTTTGGCTATGCGATCCCTTCTTCCAAGGCTCCGTGAGCCATCATATCTACTGGTGTTGCTATGCACGGACTAGCCATATTATACTCTATGGGGATTACAATGTTCACTGCATATTCCAACCTTGGAGGCATCTGCTCCATTAGTTTCTTGCATGTTGTCCTATAAGCCCACAAAATTGTTGGTACACGTAGGTCCCAATCAGTTCGTTGTGCATCATATACCTTGTTCAGTGCTTCACACACTTTGTTAAAGGATTCTGCATGGATAACCTTCCTCACACTCATTCCTTCCATACTCCATTGTTCCAACCAGAGGGGTTGTTCATGTAGTTGCCTTGCTCGCACATACTTATTGACCGTGTCTCCTAACGAGAAGTCTATGTGCATCTGCATAGGTTTTTAAAGATATGTCTGTATCCATCTGGACAGGTGTGTGCATGGAGCTTTCCATCCAGCAATCTTGTCGGTTAATTGCATCTGAGGCTTCCCAAATTGCATGCACATCACTCTCCTACATTCTCACCAGTTCTCATAGCTTCCTTGGTGCGTGCCCCATCACCTCACAGGTGTAGCGTGTAGTACCCATTTCAAAGCCTCGAAATGTAGTTGTTCCAACACTTCTATTTCAAATCGGTTCAGGAAAGCATCTACCTCACTTAACCCATCATACGTACCCAAATCCCTTACTTTTGTTGATACACAACGCAATGATCTTGTCATCATGTTGAAGTTCATTGTGGTTACCTCGTTTAACTGGTTCTACCATTGCTCTATCTCCTCGTCAGAATCTGATGTACAGGAGCTTTTGCACTCCCATGAGATATGTCCATCCACGGTGGGATTTACCCAGTCTTTCTCTCATGTGGTTATCTTGTAGATGCAGTCCAAGTTGTCGTCGCTTTCATAGTCATGCACTGGCTCCGTGTAGCGCGATGCTTTTGCAGGGTCCAAAGGTACAACTACGTGCAGAGACTTTTTCTAGAAAATCATCTTGCGCTTCTTCAGATTTATCACCCTGTTCATGTCAGTGGCCCAATCTATTCCTAATAGTGTAGGGTAGGGATTGTTGTCATCAACAATCTATATCACTTCAAAATCTGCTAGCACGCTTACTCCTTCGATATCCACGATTATTCCCTGCAATCTTCCCATAGGTAGGATCTTTTACTGGTTTGCCATTCACAGTTGGATAAGAGACCATTGTAGCGTAGGCCTTCCCATGCGCTCCCATGTCTGCTTCGGCAGAATGTTCGCATCCAATCCTAGGTCCATAATCACTTGGTCCATCTCACATCCCCAATCTCCCCGGTCAACCTCATTTCTCTTCCCGTCCTCGTTGCGTGCTTTCCAATCTTCTGGACTACGCGCAGTTCCCCTGGCGCAGTCCCAGTGCATCGATTAATGAGTTCCCGTAGTCCCTTTACAGCCTTGCTATCGTGCAACAGCTTCATGCATGTTTTGAGGAACGTTGTAAGCATCAATGGGTCCATTTATAGCTCTGTTCTGCCTCTGCTTCCTGAAGTGGAGGCATCAGTGAAGCTCTTCCTGGCTTCCATGAAGGTTTCCTTAGCACGCTACAAATCAAACTCTGGTTCTTTCGTTGGAGCCTTGCTAACCCAAGTACTATCTCCAGGCCTCTTGCCTTTGTCATCCCCTATCGTAATTCCACTTTAGAGAACAATGCTCACATTAGAGTCTTCCTCGCATGGCTCAGACATCATCATTTGCAGGTTCTGAGTCAAGGGAGGTTGGAGCGGTCCTTTGTCACACAACCTAGCTATCAGTGTGGGACAATCCTCCATCTCATGATAAAAAAAGGTACAATACAGACATGATGGATGCGTTGGATTCATACAATCATAGGCATAATTTCGTGGCCCTCTACAATTGTAACATATCAGCTATCTGCGACCTCTTCCAGGTCCTCCTCCACCTTGGCCTCGTCTTCGCCCCTAAAATCCGGTTCACGCCTTCCCTGCATTCTGTTCAAGGGGCCGCGTTTCAGCCTAAACTCTATAGGTGGGAGTCATATCCACCATTAGTTCATAGCTTCTATAGGTGCGCTCATCATGTCCCACTGATCTAGATAAATTACAGAACAACTGTTGTGAATTCTGCATGTACTTCTCCAATAAATGGCAGTTGTCTGTAGCATGCTTTCGACTTATTTGACAAATTGTGCACCATAATCCAGGCACTGTGCTAGGTCCTGCTTGTGCCTCTAGTATTAATGGCATCAGTCCTCCTCCCGCGAGGTAATTCTCGAACACTGGGCAGTGGTCCTTGTCATGTTCCTGACCCTTGCACTTTATGCACCATAGCTCGTCACGCACTTCTGGGTGAGTTGTCCTATCTTGTTTCGAACTCTGCATCTCCAGGCACAAGCTTTTCAACTGCACGAGGATCTGATGAACTCCCATGTTAGGATCCTGTCTCAGGGTTTCATGCAGTATCATCACGATCTCCAAGGCCTTGACATGAGTTGTTGGCCTCTGTTGTGATAGCACATTCCTTAAATGCGGCATTAGCGATGCTACAAACGATTCGCAATGTTGTGCATCCGTCAAAGTCATATTAACTTCGTGAATTATGCACTTCATTCTCTGATCCAACTCCCAAGGAGTCTTTCCTGGTAGCATCGTGATCTCCTTGAACCCAATGATCGATTGCGCCTCTGACTTTGGTCTACTAAATTCTCTATCTAACATAGTTTGGATGTCTGCGATCCCCGCATTCGGATTGTCATTAGAATGCTTAATATACTAGGTCGGCACATGATCCTACAGAGTGCTGACCAATGTCACTTTCTTTATATTGTCATCCGTAACCCCTTGCACTTCCCATACAAATTTTATCATGAACCAAAACTGTTCCGGATCTTCATTTCCTACTCCCTTGAACATAGACAACTTTATCGTGCTTGCCATATTGACTTGCGATGGTGGTGGATGTGGTATGGGTGAAGATGGGGGCGAAGATGGTGAAACTAGTGGTGGTGTGGGTGGGGGTGGTATGCAGGGAATCCTATGCCTTATCAAATTGATTGCACTTCTTGGTGAGACCTTCGCGAGATCTTCCTCGTCCCCTTGTGGAGGTGAAATCAAGGGGCTAGTTTCTAGTTTTGCACTACCTTTGTTTCTGTAAATTCTGCCACTTCGTGTAGCCCCAAACATCAATGTATTCGCATAATCTGCTTTTCACACAACAACATTTTAATCCAAGTGTTTAGAGACTTAACGTACTTACCTCTTGGTCCTTTGAGGAAGCGTCGTTTTGTCTTGCTATAGCTGATTCAAGTATCTACCGCGAACTTAGTATTGAATCCTCCTATAATTCAATTGAGCTAGTGATCAACAATGCATGTGATCTTATCCTCCGATGCTTCCAATCTTCACACCAACTCTGGGGTCCACACAATAGGTCTGCCGAGCTTGCACCTTCCTTGGCTATCTACTAGCTTCATGATCCACTCATATAGCTCAGTAGGGAAATATGCGAAGAAAATTTCATGGATCTCTGCGTACAGGTAGAAGTCTAACCACTCTTCTTTTGATAGTCGCGGATTCCTGTTCTCTTGCGCCGCAAACTTGTGAATCTTACTATCCAACCAATCTTCAATTTCTTTCTTAGTTGGATTCCAGTGATACGACATCAGACATATCTATGCCAATCTCGGTCTCGACAATAAAACCATTTGTTGGCTTGTTGGGGCCTGACTCGGGTTCAGAGTTAATTAGCCAAACAAATCCCTATATTGTTGGCCCTTTCGGCAACAGTCCGTGGAGTGCAGACAAAAGTCTCACCCTAAGTAGTATGGGGGGGTGCTTGAACTAGGTTTCCACACCCTTGAGATGTCTGAAGGGTTTATTTGGTCCAATTGTGGGTCCCTTCGCACAGGTTACTTCACGCACTTTCTTGGCCTTCACGCCCTGATATATTCGCCTTTGCGCAGCCCTGACTAGGGGCTGTGGGGATTTTGTGCTACAGGAGCAGTCATCTACAATATTTCCCTAAGTCACACTCGAGACCTTACTTATCTTCTTATAATAGTTAGCTATCTTCACGTAAACGGATACCTTATATTATGTTTTACTTATTTAGCACATTCATATGAGTTTGCACAGTGAATAAATAGCATACTTGCAATCCATACCCAATGATACATAAAATAGGAAAACATACACAGAAATATGGTAAAAATTCTCTTTTATTAATTCTTCCAATGGTTACAGACTTGACCTGCCCTACACACTCAGCTGCAGAGGTCCGCACACTCAGTCGCAGACTACTAGGCCTCTGTGCATTTAGCTGCAGATCCTTCTCCTACTCTATGACCCAAAAAAAGGATTCTACATTTCGACTCAATGCTTCTATTCCTCTATCATCAATCCATCAGATTACTCTATTCGATCTCTTTTTGCACTTAGAGCCTCACTCTTTATACAATCCCATGGTCTATGGACCATGGGCAGATCTTTCAAGCCGACATTACATTACAAAAAAAAGGGTGGACAACCCTATGACTCCATTACGACATCGCGCTCCGCACCCACAAATCGTGGAGTCTTTACAATGGACTTAGTCAAAACTTGGTCTTTAAGCCCCAAAACATGCCTTGGAGGGATCCCATGCCCGACAGCCCACCAGAACAACTAGAATACATCTCCATCGTCCTGTGGTAGAGATATTTAGAAGGCATCAATGTTTGAGGTTCTTAAATCTCCTTAGGGGATATGATGATGATGTAGCTAGAGAATTTGCAATGTCACTCACACCCCAAGCTAGAGTTAGTGCCACTGCTATAGTGAGAGGGTTGTCAGTAACAATTACCTCCGAAAGCATTAGCAGAATCACTACACTTCCTCTAGGTTTACAATGGAGAAAAGATGATAAAGCTAGAGGCACTCTTGCCAAGACAAATTTTTCTTGGAAGATGAGGAACCAATTGAGGACAAAAATGGGATTAGAAGGGATACCATTCAATATCCTTGGGATGAAGTAAGCTATCACATTCTCAATTATATTTCTTGTGAGGGAAGGCTCAATATAGTCTATGATTACTAGTTTAGAATCTTGCATGCACTGATATTTGGATAAGAGTTACCTCCTCATAGAAGACTTAACGTGCCCTGCCTTTTGTTGTAATCAATGATAGAAATGAACATCAATGTACAAGAAGGGAAGCATCAACAACCAACACATCATGGACTGATCAAGCTCATAATAGAATATGCCCTAAGCCAATTAAGAATCCCCATTATGTGGTCAACATTTTCATACATGAACAAACAAGATGTAATTCAATCCATTCAGTATGAAAGAGACCCAACTTCTAGTGGTGAGGAACAGGAAGATGAACCAGAAGAAGAAGAGCAAGAAGAACTAGAAGAAGAAGAGGAAGAAGAGCCTAAAGAAGAGGAGCATGGAGAAGAAGAAGAAGAACCAGAGGAAGAAGAGAAGGCAGAGATAAATGAAATAGAGGAAGAAAAGGATAGTAGGGAAGAAGCACAAAAGGATGAATCAAGTTCTAAAATATATAGAAAGGAAGGAGAGGAATTCCCAAGAGTGTCTCATGAAACCATAGAGAAGGAGGCAACTACTGCCCTGACTACTCTAAGTACACCCATAAAATCAATAGGAAAGAGGCGGAGGCAGACTCCCCTATACTTCAAAACAAGGAGGAGCACCAAGATAAAACAAGGGAGACCTTAAACACCTACCAAGACTCCTATAATTATTGAAGACACACCAAGAGAACAAAAAGTTAGTCTCCCCAGGAATGAGAGGTGAAGAAGGAAAATCAAAACAGGCTTCCCCAAGTTCACAAATCACCTATGTTAGGAGGTTTGTCATTAGGTCAACCTCAACAAAGAAACACAAAAAACATAGACAATCCTATAGGAAACACAGCCAATCCTACAGGAAATTCTATAAAAACTACAAGAAACACAAAAAAAGGAGTAAGAAAGATAACAGGGATAAAGGGAAGGAAAGAAAACAACAACACAAGTACATGGGGAGATAGATACTCCAGAGAAAGTAAAGGGAGAGTCCCAAGAGTTGTAGGAACCTAGACCACAGTCAAATCTCAGCTCCTATTACAGATTCATTGAGGGAGTCAGAGCAATACCACAAAATTTTTCCATCCCTCTATTCTTTGAGCTTGAAAAGGAGAGAGCAAGGACACATTGCTGGATGCAAATTGATAAATCAAAAAGTGTAGAGGATGTGGGCCATATAGAAGAGAAGCTGATAGATACAGGCAAAGAGTTGAGTGAGATAAGAGATAGGGAAGAGTGATGAAATCTCAACTAGAGGTTGAGAACACATGTTTGAGGAGGATATTATAGGAAAAAGAGAGCTAATTGGCAACTATGGGAAGTCTCTCCATGGAGGCACTCCAGTGTAGGATGCCAAAAAAATCATATTCCTTGTACCTCAAAGAACAACGGTTGTAGTTTCAGATAAAAACTCTAGCACAATGAGGGACTATGCCTTTCCAAGACTATAGGCAGTTCATTGAGCTCTGTGACCAAAGAACCCTGTAGAACAGGGCCAAGATATATGAATTCTACTTACATAACTTGGCCTTAATAGACTTGAATATGTGGGACCCCAATCCAAAGCTAGGGGACTTACAACTGATGGTCTTGGCATCATGGATAAGTGATGAGGAGGCCAGGGATAAGGAAGTAAAAAGAGTGTTGGAAAGAGAAGAAACAAAGCCCCTTTACATCAGAGAAAAACATATCAATTCCATGGTTGTGATTAGCACCCACAACCTCATCACCAATGACCCCCAGCTTGCACCAAGGTACCTAGCTACACAAGAGCAAGCAGTCACTCACTTTGAGGAATTTTGAGATTTGGAGGGGATGAAAGCTAGCAAGCATGCCAAAGGAGATGGGTGTTTCGGGTGGAGGCACCCTAGGGCTTTGGGTTAGAACCCCAAAAGAGAAGAAGAAAACTACAAAAAGAAATACTCATATAGCTCAGGCAAGATGCTTATATTATCAAACTACGTAAGAGTGACTGTACCCAGATTTCATTCATTCAAGTAGGTCCCACAGGGTACAGACCCTCTGCAACTCCTGATGTTCTTCAAACCTGAAAATCATTCAATTCGAACATACATAGCAGTATAGAAGTAAAGCATATTCACGAAATTGACTTTATATCATATAAAAAAATGATTGATCATACATCAAAACGATATTCATATATGAACTAAAACATAATTTGATGCATAAAAATAGTTAATTTTGGAAAAAAGACAACATTTCTTTTATTGTAGTAAGCTATAAATAACATGGATAGAATTCACCTGAGTATTTCTCTGGCTCCAAGTGGAACCATCCTCTAGGTTCATCCTATCCCAGCCTTCAACAATCTTCTTCCATCACCAACACCATGATATCTCAAGCAAAAGGAAGGATATCTATAATCAAGGAAACAAGGGTTTCCTGAAGCTTGGGGAAGTGCATGAGGCACAGGGATTCAACAGACTCAGTGAGGGATAACCTTAGTATAATAACTCAATCTCTTCTCCTCCTAAAGGCCTTCCCATAGAGGTCTATTTATACCTCTCCCGATTAGTTTTTTAGTTGGGAAACAGTTGGGAAATAGTTGGGCCATGGGGAATAGGAGGTAATCAACAGGTAAAACCCATGAAATCCACCCATAATTAAGGAAATTTGATTTTTTAAGTGTTTTGATACATATACGTGGGTTGGGTATTGACTGACTCGTGTGTACACGCTTTTAGCTCAAGGAAAAGTAGTGTACAGGGAATAAAACACTGTTTTTTATATATTTGGACCAAGTCTGGAAGGAGGGGTTGCCCTAGGCCATAAACAAAGCATCAAAAATACCAAGAGTGGTAAATGGTACTATAATAGATGCCCCCTAATATATGATGTCAGAAGGGGTACATGATGGCTAAAATGTATAAAGTGTATGGAAAGAAGCATGCCTTGACTAAGAAGGACTTCACCAGAATTCAGCCTGCCAAGCCAGCAAAAGAGATTAGAAAGAAACTATTGTCTAAGGTAGGCATACCCATGCTCAGAGAAGGTAAAACATGTCCACATATCAAGTACAAGTGGATCCAATACATATACTAGTATAAAGGAACTGAAAGTACATAATGGATCATCTGATCGTGACCGAAAAAGTACATGTTTGAATATCACATATAAGAAGATAATCAATGATGCTGAAGGATGAAGTTAATCACTGATGTCAAAAACTAATCCCAATAGTACCAAATGAACATGATGGAATAAAATGATACTGCATTGCAACTCGGATGCTAGCATATAATATGTCGTTGTGAAGAACTGCAACATATAAGGTGGATGGTGTCAACTAGCAGCAACAGGAGCAACTGACAAGTGAACCAAAACATGCTAATGCAACCCGAGGTCTTCACTGACTACTGTGGTACATTTCTACACAATGGGAATGAATGATCTGAAGTCAACCATGTGAGAAATTGTTTGATTACTGGTCATTGATGTATACCGGTAACAAACGCGAGGCTACTCACCAATAATGATAATGAGAGTAAAGGTACCTAGTACAATCTAACAAGTGCAAATGAATGAGTTGAAGTCGAACACCTAAAAGAATCTATCAATTAGGGGACAATGATGGTTTCCCACTGTCAATAGTGAAGGAATCTTCCACTTGTGACTGCAAACCCCAAGGTACTGCCAAATGGACTCTAGATCTTTTTCCTAAAGAAAATGAGCTATAGTCAATAGGAAAAGATCTGCTAGAAGGAAGGAATTAAGGCATCCTTTATCAATCTAGCATGAGTGTAACCCATAGGCCAATAATGTGGAAGGAATCAAACGAAAAAGATGTAGTAACCCAACCGAAGCACGTTTATGGCATACACAAGATGTAGCTAGTGCACGATAGAAACCCTCTGAACCAACCAATAATGAAATTTGACATAGAGGCGAGGAATCCACCAATAGGGTCAAATGGAAACCAAGGCACTGCATGAATCCTAATGTGTGATAATGAAAGCTGATGTCGAACACAAGGGAAATCACTCAATCAAAGACCCATGATACTGATCGATGCTGAGCACAAGGTGACCTATCAATATTGAAAATAGGGAAAGGTTGCGTCTCTAGATCTGCCCTCAGAGAAATATGTCGTAGTCGATAAGGACAAGACCCGCTAACAAGAAGTCAATGGAGACCTTCTCAAACCAACATGAGAAAAGGACCAATATAACTGATGTGATGACAAACATGACACTAACAACCAAGGATGGCTGACTGAAAAATAGGTGAAGATACACTGTAGAGAGGCTGACTCAGGCTTACTTCCCTTGAACAAAAGCACGACTCAATGATGAAAATATGGCAACATATGATAACTCTCTATAAGTTTGCCATGCAAGAGGCATAAGAAAACTCTCCATATGTTTGGAAGAGGTAACCAATCAGAGGAGTACTGACTCAATAACAAGGTTAAGGTGCTCCTAAGTCAATCTAAATCCCACCCCAATGGAGGAGATACTTTCTTTTGAGTGCTTTGTTCAAGGGCAACACAACTGACTCTAGTTGCCAAAAAAATATGGAAATGTTGTCTCGTTCCCTCTCTTTTTAGAATATAATTTTTTTCTTGTCTTTTTCTTTAAGCTGGAAAAAGAATAAAAGAATGATATAGTACAGTGGAAAGAATGAGTGTCAGAGAAATAGATGATCTAGTTCGTGGGAGGGGAACATTCCTATGCTCAATGCAAGGAGGCGAAACTGGTTAAGGACACTCAAAGGGATGCTCTTTCGACGGGTAAAAGGATGTGTCAAGTTACAAAAGCTAAGTAATTGCATGGTTGACTTTGTAGAAGACATGGTCAAATAAATGGCTTAAACATGAGTCCAAGTGAAACCGGCTCAAGGCCAAAAGGTGCAAATAGTCAAAATGCAATGCAACAGTACAACTCAACACAAAGGATCCTCTAGGGTATAAGGCCAGAAATTAGTGTAGAAGAAAGGAGAATGTGTCTTCAACACATCAGTCATGGCGGGACTAAAGAGGACTCCTGAGCCTACTCAGTATAGCAGCATGGGCAACCAATGTCAGCGAGGTTCTAATTAAGATGCCCATGTAAAGGATGGCTCTACCATCACATCATGATTTCAAAATCGGCGAGTGAAAAACGGTTTGCTAACCAAGATACGATGGGATCAACCCTACAACAAATGTATCACTGAATGGAGGCTAGTATGCAAGATGCAACAGAAAATGGTTTTCCCTAACCTAAATGCCAGTGATAGAATGATACCTGCCATGACAGGTCAGCATGGGACCGAAACAACATCTCGAAGAAGTCTCCAAAATTTCCTGTAAAAACAACCCAATCTCAACAGTCCAAGCCCACAGGTCAAAAAATCCATGAGACAAAATTCAATTTCTGAAAAATATTTTGCAATTTCAAAGTTATATAATGACTTTTGGACTCACAGTTTTTTCATTTCTGTTTGGAGCAAAGAGTTGTGGAGCAAAACAAACCAAGCTTTCCTCTGAAGAATTGGACCGTTCAAATCACCCCAAAGTCACCAGGTAATCCTCAAATCCTACTTGTAATGTTTTATGATAGTTTTTAGAAGATTTTTCAAAGTTTTGACTGTGGGAAACTATGGCCAAAAATTCAACTCCACGTACACGCGGGTTGGATGTGGGACATTCACGTATACGATGGCCCCACACACGAGTGTGTGTAAAGGGAACTCGCGTGTACGCGAGTTAAAGTCTTAAAATATAACCTAACAGTTGAAACTTCAATTTTTTGCAGGATGACTATCACTTGGAGGGAAAGAGAGCATACCACTATAGATAATGAGGTAACGAATGATCAAATTGCATTGGATGCTTTGAGAGGCTGTGGCTTACTTAAGTTTTTCAAAATGCCAAATATGAAAGCCAATACATGCTTGCTAGAACTTTTGATCCACTACTGGAGCGCAGAGGACGATGCTTTCATGATCAACCAAATGCCTCTATGGATTGATCAACTGGCCAGATGGATAATAAATCACCCAAGCCATGGAAGCAAGATTTCGAGTGTGCTGACTTGCACCATCAGCGAATCCGAAATATATCGAATCATCCATCAATACCTGCCAAAGCAGATAAAAAAAATGTCGATATCACAAAATTCTAGACAGATATGTACAAAGATACAATATATACAAACAAGCAATTGCTCGGCTGAAGCCTAAGAAAAATACTTCTTAAGGTAGAGCCCATTTTTGGGCCCCGCCAGCTTGTGAACGCTGGAGGAAAACAACGCTGTCACATTGAGCGTGGTCCTATTTGGAGTCTGGTGAAAACACTGCTCCCTATTTTCAATGAAAACCCCATTCAGTTGAACGCTGCTCCTGATTTGAATGCTGCTCCATATAGTTGAACGCTGGTTACAGTTAATACGCATATAGTTGAACGCTGCTCCTGAGTTGAATGGTAACCCTGTATTGAATGCTGCTCCGTTCTGAAGAACACTGGTATATTTATGTTGAATATGTTTTGGCTATACGCTGTCTTTTGGCATATGCGTTAAATACATTGCCCATTCTACCTACGGATCTTGGTATTTGTTGTTATTACCTGCGGTTTTGATATTAATACAGTCACAGTTTTGTTAATATGCATATAGTGTTCTCATCTGCCCCGAAAGCTTCCATATGTTCTGCCGCTCCTGCGCGTGAATATTTAGGGAGACAACATGGCTATGCGTGGATATGGATGGGATACACGCTTTGCTTTGGCCATATTTCCGTAATTTTTCACCACAGTTTTTATGATTGTATCAGCGCAGAAGGTTAAAGGAGTAATAGTTTATTTTTGTGTGGTAGATGTTAAGACTGTGAAGGTGTTTGCAGTATCTTGGTAAACGCTGATATATACGCCGTTGACATAATGCTGGTCTATTGTTTTATGAGGATGAGTTGTGCCAAGCCGTAGCTCAAAATACACTCCGCTGAACAGAAACGTATTTTGTTTCAAGGGCCTTAGTGCTTCTCACTCCTTGTGAGAGTTTCTTTTGTATATTTACAAGCATAGACAACAAATTCTCTTTGTTAGCATTTTATACATAGATTGTATTCTATGGTAAGCTGAGATTTTGCTATAACTATAGTTTTTGGCTGCTAAAGTAATAAGACTGCTCTCAATATTGACTAACTAGATTGCGCCTTTTCTGATGGCCTGAGCTAGAATGCGGCGAACAAAGGGGTCTTTTCATCTGATCAATCTATTGTCTGAACTTTAAATGAAGACATGAATCATTCCTTCATAAAAAAAAAAGGCTTTTAATTTAGTCAATCTGTTGGTCAAACTGCAAAAGAAGCCATGACTCATTCCTACATCGTAGTTTTGAATGGATGAAGTTGTATGAAATGATGGCATTAGGGCTTATGTTGTTTGTTGATGACATGAAATATATTGCAGTTGATTCCATTTTGTGGAAAGTCATAGAAAATTATTGTTAGTGTTTTGCTACGAATACTGTAATTATTTTTGGGCTCAGTTCAAATTTTTATAATGGAGAAGTTTGTTGAAAAAGTGAAGGGTTTGGAAAAGAAGACAACTCTTCTTGCACATAGAGAGGATAATCTTGATCAATATTCTTCCAGAGCAAGAGGTAGAATAGATTTCAGAGGCAGGGGGGGCAGAGACTCTCAAGGAGAAAACGCAGATTTTCACTGCATACGCTGCAAAAGAAATGGATCACATGATGCCTCTACATGCAAGCTACCATGGGACAAAATTAAGCAGAAAAGAAACCAACAGAAAGGTAAAACTGATGATACAGATAAAGCTAAAGCACCTAAATCTGCTCACTATGTTGTGATGCAATGTAACATTGGAGTAAATGAAGATCTATTTAATGCTTCACTTGATTCTTGGAAAAATGATTGGTTGCTTGATTCAGGAGCAACCTGCCACATGACTCATAGAAAATATTTTTTTGAAGATTTCATTGACAATGTTGATGGAGCAGTATACTTTGCAGATCAATCAAAAATCAAGCCATCAGGGCTTGGCACAATTAGGCTTAAACTGTCCGGTCTTCCAGAATTTCTTCTGGATCATGTTCTATATCTCCCATAGCTCAAGAGAAACTTGTTGTCCTTGGTCCACATCTGTCAGCAAGGTCATTCCATTCATATGTTTGATGGCAAGCTTGAGGTAAGAAAAGCATCTGACCACTCACTTGTCATTAGGGGAATATAAGAAGAAAGGCTTCTCAAATTGCAAGGAACCTCTGCTCATGCACAACATTTCTCATACAATGCTCATCATGAAGAAGGTACACTTCCATCAACTTTATTATGGCATGCTATATTTGGACATTTGAACTGTGACAGTCTCCGCTTGTTGAAGAAAAATGGTGTTGCTGGTTTGGATACAATTCCTAGGAAACTTAAGCAATGTGATGCTTGCATTCTAGGAAAGCATAGCAAACAGTCTTTTCATGATTCACATTCAAGAGAACATAGGAAACTTGAACTCATTCATTCAGATTTATGTGGCCCAATGCCTGTTCTTTCTGCAAATGGAAATAAATATATCATGACATTTATTGATGACTACACCAGAATGTGTTGGGTTTATTTATTGAAGAACAAATCTTATGATTTTCAAACATTCAAGAATTTTCATAAATGGATTGAAAATAATGCACAATCTCATATTGGGTCTATTCGCACTGATAATGGAAAAGAATACACATCAAATGAATTCGAAAACTATCTTCGCCAACATGGGATTAAACATCAAACAACTGTGCCTTATAATCCCCAACAGAATGGTGTAGCTGAAAGAATGAATAGAACAATCTTAAATATGGTACGATCCATGCTCTTCTTCAAAAATGTAAAGATAATGTTTTGGACTGATGCTGTTCTATGTGCTGCATATATAAAGAATAGATGTCCATCTAATGCTATAAGAAACAAGACTCCATATGAAATGTGGTATGGACATGTTCCTTCGGTAAAGCATCTTAGGGTCTTTGGTTCCACCTACTATGCCTTGATACCAAAGGTACATAGAAACAAACTTGGTGCTAGAAGTCGTAAGTGTATTTTCCTAGGGTACTCAAACACCTCCAACACATACCATCTCTATGATGAAGTAAATAAGAAGTTTGTTGTATCTAGAGATGTAATTTTTCTTGAATCATCCAAAACTGACAATGTTGTTGAGCGGAAACTTGATCGCTTGGATAGATTCGCAAAAGCAAAATCATTTCAAGAATTTGATAATCAGATTCCACATATTGAAGGGGGGATTCCTATACTAGATCAACATGTGGAATCTTCTTCTGAAGAACACCCTCCCCCGCATGAAACTCCAACACCAGATGATGCTTTAAGTGATGTAATTGATAGAATTGGGAGACTCAATCTTGATTCATCCCCAACTCAATCAATGGAGCAGCCTCGACCATCTGAGAAAGGTCCCCCAAAGTGGCTGACAAAGACACTTGAAAGTGTTCATCCTGATGAAGTTGGAAAGACAGGAACCAGAAATTCAAATGGGCAAAATGGAGGTGATGTAGATGACTCTAATTCACCTGTGGATATGGATGTTTCTTATGATTGCGAATTGAACTTGTCTACAGATTTTGAACCAACTTCCTTCAAAGAAGCTGCTTCTCATGATGAATGGAAAGAAGCAATGCAAAAGGAGTATGATGCCCTCATAAAGAATGGCACTTGGAAGCTGGTTGATCCTCCATTAGGAACCAAACCAATTGGCTTCAAGTGGGTCTACAAAAACAAGTATAAAGCTGATGGCTCACTTGAAAAGCACAAATCTAGGCTTGTGGCAAAAGGTTTTTCACAAAAAGAAGGGGTCAATTATGAGGAGACTTTTCCCCCACAACAAAATGGGCTACCATCCGGACACTCTTTGCACTAGCAGCTCAAAACGGTTGGAAAGTCCATCAAATGGATGTAAAAACTGCTTTCTTGAATGGAGATCTAAAAGAGAATGTTTTTATGTCCCAGCCTGAAGGATTTGTTGTGAAAGGACATGAACATAAAGTATGCAAACTTGTGAAGTCCCTGTATGGCCTCAAACAAGCACTGCGAGCCTGGTATGAAAAACTAACTGAGCATCTTCTGAAACTCAATTCCAAACATTTTGATCTTGATGATGCAACTTTATTTGTCAAGAATATTGGCAAAATAGTTATATATCTTGTGGTATATGTAGACGATATTTTAATGACAGGGAATAATGAAAGCTACATTGCATCCATAAAGAAGGAAATGGGGAAAAGTTTTGAAATGACTAATTTGGGCTATGTTCATTACTATCTTGGCATTGAAGTAACCCAACATCCAAAGTCCATATTTCTTTCTCAAAAGAAATACATTGGAGATTTGTTGAACAGGTTTGGCATGAAAGAGTGCAATCCTCTTACTACTCCAATGGAACAAAACTTAAAGCTCACATCTATTGAAGGAAAAGAATTTGAGGATGCAACAAAGTATAGACAGCTTGTAGGAAGTCTTAACTACCTAACTACTACTAGACCAGACATTTCATTTGTTGTTGGAATCCTCTCCAGGTTTATGCAAAAGCCTTGTGAGGGACATTGGTCTACTGCAAAAAAAGTTCTAAGGTACTTGAAGGAAACTCAAGACTTTGGAATCAAGTATACACAGGTGGACGACTTCAGCTTGATTGGATACTTTGATTCAGACTTCGATGGAGACAAAGAAATTGGAGTATCTACTTCAAGATATGCTATGAGTCTTGGATCAGGAGCTG
Organism: Pinus tabuliformis; assembly: GCA_031772625.1. Taxonomy (NCBI): domain Eukaryota; kingdom Viridiplantae; phylum Streptophyta; class Pinopsida; order Pinales; family Pinaceae; genus Pinus; species Pinus tabuliformis. The sequence continues at coordinate 28,601,075 of CM062808.1, read as the reverse complement.
TCTCCTGGAGATCACACAAACAATCAGTTCCAGCAGATTGCACAATAGAAGCAGAATACATGGCAGCAGTTGAAGCAACAAAAGAAATTGTGTGGCTCAAGAAAATTCTTGAAGATTTGTAGGTAAAACAAGTACAATCAACTCCACTCATGGTTGACAATACCTCTGCAATAAAGTTGGCCAAGAACGCAAAGTTCCATGATCGAACGAAGCACATCAATACTAAATATCATCTGATTCGACATCATGTTGAGGCCAAAACAATCCATCTCCGTCATTGTTCCACAAATGAGCAAATTGCAGACATCTTCACCAAAGCGCTTGGAAGAGAAAAGATTAAACGATTCAGAATAATGCTTGGACTCACCAAAATCCCTTCAGATTAAGGGGGGGAATGTTGACACCTAATCCTTGTGATTGGGTAAATATATGTAAATAAATAAATGAGAAATGTGAACAGTCATCTGGAGATGAACTAAACAATCTCTCCCTCATGTATATAACAGACCTACTTGATTGAATGAATAATACGAATCAGTTTTTGCTTTGTGGAGTTACTACCTGGCCTGACAAAATCAATTAATTCATAAGCCCCTTTTTCCAAAACATGCTTGACTATAAAGGGACCATACCACATAGATTTGAACTTGCCTGTCCCCAGGGCATATTTGTCTTGGTTGTAAACTAAGACAAGGTCACCTTAAAAAAAAACCCGAGGACGAACAACTTTATCATATTGAGTTTTAATCCTGTTCTTATGGGCTTCATTTATTATGGCTACATCTCGACGTTGCTCATCAATATGTTCCAAATGAATGAGGCATTCTTCGAGACTAGATGTCTCCGGAAGACATTCTACAACTAGATTTAGGGACGAAATTTCACATTCGATAGGGAAAATAGATTCCAACCCATAAACTAGTTGAAAAGGAGTAAAACCAATGGCAGTCTTAACTTAGGTTCGATATGCCCAAAGTGCTGGGTAAAACATGATGTGCCAATTGGATCGAGTTTTATCGATTGTCCTTTGTAGGATGGTCTTAAGGTACTTATTCACAGCTTCAACCTGCCCATTGGCTTGAGGATAATATGGAGATGAATGCTCCTGCTGAAAGCCCAAATTGAGAGCCAATTTAGTCATCAGTTGATTTTGGAAGTGACTGCCATGGTCAGTGGCAATCTATCTTGGGATACCAAATCATGAAATAACTTGGTTGAAGAGAAACAAGGCTGTTGTCTCACTATCATTTTTGAAAGTAGGCATGACCTCAACCCACTTTGTAAAGTAGTCTATGGCCACAATGATGCACTTGTGATTCCCCATCGAAGGCAGATTACAAGTAGTAAAATCAATGCCCCACTTCGTAAATGGACCGACAATGATAACATGAAAAAGTGGAGCTGGATGAGCGTGCATTTTCTGAGTATAAACTTGATAAGGATGGAAATGTTTGACTGCTTCAATACAGTCTTTGAAAATTAAAGGCCAAAAGTATCCTGCTTGCAAAATTTTCTGCACTGTTGCAAGCCCTGATAGATGACCACCACAAGCTCCACTATGGCAATCATTAAGTACAGACTCAGCTTCTTCCAAAGTTAAGCAACGCCTAAGGATTGAGTCAAACCCTCTGTGATATAATGTATCACTAATAATAACATAGCTTTTGGTAAGGTGACATAACTTTCGACACTCATCTTTGGAGAAAGCAGGTGGAAACTTCGAAGTCTGGAGATATATAATGATATCTCTGTACTAGGGATCTTGTGAAGAAATGAGGAATAAATTTTCATCGGGAAAATTTTCGTCATAAACAATAGGTTCCTTATAAGGCAGCTCTGAAATTAATTCCGCAAAAACTAATGACTTCTTAGATTTAGCTGACAAGAATTCAAGATCGAACTCTTGCAAAATAACAATCCATCGATTATACTTGCCCCCAATCACTCGCCTACTAAGGACAAACGGAAAAGGATTGACAGCCGCTAAGACGAACGTTTTGCGAAGAAGAATGTAATGATGAAGCCGTTGGATAGCATGGACAGCCACCAAGGCCAATTTCTTGATGGGAGAATAGCGTAGCTCAGGTCTTACTAAGTCTTGACTCAAGTAGTAGATTACATGCTCACTGAGAGCATCATCCTCCTAAACCAAAACCATACCGATGGTTGATTTTTCCACAATGAGATACAAAAGGAAATCTCTGCGATAATCTAGTGGACTCAATAATGGAGCAGAGGTTAATGCTTTTTTCAAAGCATCAGAGGACCGTTGCATGAAGTCGTCCCATAAAAATGGAACTCCTTTCTCAAGAAAACACATAAATCCTTTGGTAATCTCGACATAATTTGCTATAAATCTCCTAAAAAAAATTTCCTTTCCTTGGAGACTTTGAAGTTGACGGATGGAAATAGGGGAGGCAACTGAATTATTACCTCAACCTTGAAAGGATCAACTCGAATCCCTTCAGTAGATACGATGAATCCTAACAGCTGACCGGATGTGATTGCAAAAACACACTTATTCGGATTCAACCGTATTTTAGAAAAACGACATCTCTCAAAGACTAACCGAAGGTGGCTGGGATGATAAATTCTCTTGCGAGAACGAGTAGCTAAGTCATCCAAGTATGCTTCGATAACATGTTTGATGTCGTGGAAAGCATAAGACATGGCCCACTAAAAAGTAGCTCCAACATTTTTAAGGCCAAAAGGCATCTTCTTGTATGCAAACGTGCCCCAAGGACAAATAAAGGTTGCCTTGTGCTGATCCTCTGGACTGATAGTAATTTGATTGTAACTAGAGAATCCATCCATGAACGAAAAAATTTCTTTACCTGCACATTCATCAAAAAATTGATCAATAAAAGGCATGGGGTAATTGTCTTTTAGAAAAGCTTTATTTAAATCCCTATAGTCGATACATACTCGGATCGTTCCTTGCTTCTTATCTACTAGGACTGGGTTGGAAACCCACTCAATTAAAGGAATGGGGTATATGAAACCCGCCTTAAGCAGCTTTTCAACTTTAGTTTTAATAGTTGCCATTTTCTAAGGATTGACCGGTCGAAGTTTTTGACGAATAGGTTTGGCGTTTTCGCATGTCTTGATCTCATGCTGGACTATAGATGGATCAATTCTAGGAATTTCCTCATAAAACCAAGCGAACACATCTCGAAACTCTTTAAAGAGGTCAGTGTAGATTTAAATTTCTTTAGGGGAACAATTAGCTCTGATGAATACATTTTTTATTACATTAGGATTCCTAGAGATGTTTATAGGTACAGTTCGTGAGATAACTGACATGTTACGTTCGGCAGAAAATGGTGCTGGAGCCAAAGGGTTTGAAACTGTACAAACATCACTAGTAGACAGATTGGAAAAACTAGATTCAACTTCACACAATGAAGGGAGAAAGCATGGACGATGATGTAAATCCTCCCATGGTCGATCCACACCCATCATTGCTTCCAAAATTGCTTCTTCAGATGGTAAGACTGTATCTAAGCAATCCAGAGCTGAAGTAGAATCGAGGGTCCAAGCCGGAGCCCCATTGCCATCTAACTCCTCTTGTGAAAAAGGAGTGGGACAGTTGTTTGCAGAGTTAACGATAGATTGATAAATAAGTTCCACTGTAGACATGGGAAATTCCATTACACCTACCCGCCCTCCCTCTAATGTGGTGGTAGATGAAGGTAAGGGCCAAGGGTTCGAAAAATAATGAGTTTGAAAGAACTCTTTCTGAGGATGAAATCACATTAATTCTAGCTGTAGGAGGGAGGTCAAATATACCCATTAATAAAGAGTACATCCCAACTCCTAAATTCTTAATAGGTTGACAGGGATTGTCCACCAATGGAATGGTAGAATCTGAAGTTGCGTGAAAGTCACCTGGAGAATAATCTAACTAATCAACTCTAACAATCCTCCCCTCATGAGGAAAACAGAGGATGTGGAATAATGATGAAACTATGAAATCCATCTCATAAATCCAATTCCTACCTAAGAGGAGGCTATAATCCAGGTTTGCATCGATGATTTCTACCTCAATATTCACTACCTTTCCCCCAACACAGATAGGAAAGGCCGGGATAATCCCGTGCGGCCTATGAGAATGTCCATCAAATGCTGTCAAAAGAGTCGGTGAAGGAACAAATGAAGGTGATCCAATGGCCTTCCAACATGACATAGACATCACGCATGTGGAAGCTCCCTCATCTATAACAGTTCGAAAAATATTGGTCTTTCGGTATGTGGACTTTATCTGGAAAACCATATGGTGAGGAAGTCTCTTTTTGACATTCAACATATCAAAAGTGAGTACTAAAGAATTCTTTGGATCTACTGCACCAATTTCCGAAAGCAAAGCACTTCTTTGAGCAGGGCATGATTGGAGTACCTCCAATGAAGACATAGCACAAGGACTTTGAGCTAGATCTTCTACAATCGAGTAGTTCTGGGCTGCCCTAGAATTATGGTTAATAGTCAAGCACTTTGCAGAGCTTTTCAGTATCCGAGGTATAGACTAAATAGAGGGTCGCTCAATATGAAGTGGTTCTATGGTTTCAGGAATAGATTTAGCCTTAGATGTTTCCAATTCACCATAATCGCGTGCTCGCATAGTGATGTTGATATGAGAGCTCATCATATAAACATTTGATGAATTTTCCCCTTCCTGGTTGCCCCCGGAGGAGGTACCAACATTAGAATTCACACCAGCAAGTAATTGTTTCCCTTGGGGAAAAGGGTTAGTCAGAAATCTTGGGAGCTAGAGGACCCTTGCTGTACTAATAAGCACCAAGCGTCTTGCATCTTAGGGCAGAGGTGAGTCAGATGACCTCCATTGCATAACTTGCATGGAAATTTTACCTTTTTCTTGGACTCTTTCCTACCCTCTCTAGCACCATTACCAGGTTTGTTTGCATTGCCTTTCCCTTCCTGGTTCTTCTTCTTACGTCGTTCCTTCTTATTCCCATTAGATTGTTGATTTCCTTTGGGGTTAGAGGTCTGGATGGTGTTTATAGAGGTAGGTTGGGAAGGTGTAGATACAATCGGTGCTGCCTGGTTAGAAGCAGCTTATAGAGACAACTGCTATAATTGATTCAAAAGGTTCACCACATTAACATCAATCGATCTGGCTATACCATCGACATGGGGACCTGGTTTTGGTTTGGCTAAATCGACCGTAGATCTAGGAGAATTAGGTAGAATTTTTTGAAGAACCCGAGATTGAGAATATATAAGTTCCAATTGCTGGGCTCTGAAAATAGCCTGCTCTTCTATATAAACACCGAAGAGAGATAAATCCTTTGAGATCTCAGGTTGTAATGATTTGAGAAACCATTCGAGAAGGAATTCTGGTGGGATTTTAGCTTTGATAAGCCTTTTCCTCCTCCTCCATTCTTGGATGTGATCTGAAATGTGAGTTGCGGTGTCTTGCTGAAAGTTAGCCAGAAGTTCAGTTCCAGCTTCATATCGGAAAAGAAACTGATAATGGTTCAAAAAGACATTAGGCAAATCACAGAAAGAAGCATAGGTGACCCCTGGAAACTCTATATACAATTTGGCTGCATTTCTGGTTAGGGTGCACTGAAATGACCTCAACCTGATCGAATCATCTATTAGGGAGTTGGATGAGCACCATAAGTGAAATGTGGTTATGTGGTCTCCCAGATCTTCACCACTCTTCCCTTCGAATTTTGGGATATCCGATGGAAGCTTAGTTGGGACCAGAGGCCAAGCCGGATTGTACAAAATTGGATCATTTGTCAATTTAGTTAAGTCTGGCAAGTTCAACGTGGCCAGAAAAGGGAGTTGTGGTCACTTTGGGAATTTCATCCAGTGTGGGCGGTGTTCCCAAAGGTCTGAAAATAATGACCTAGATTTTGGAAAACACCAGGTTGCCCAAAGTAATGCGTAGAGCCTACTGAACCAAAAGGTGCTCCTTGTGATCCAGTAAAATTTGGAGTTTGACCAACTCCTGCCGAAAATCCTCCGTAACCAGTGAAGTTACCCGCTAACGAAGTGTTGAAAGGAGTTGATAGCCCCTGATAAGATTCCATGCGTTAGCAAAGGGTAGAAAATTCTAAAACAAATTAACTAAAGAATATGACACATTCCCTTGTTGGTTGAAAAATTGATTCCCAGATCCTATTCTACTAACTATAGGGTTTGTCCAACTCTAAAATGGGTTATTACCTTGACTTGTAAATGAAAAAGGCATTGACCCTATTGTTGGATTGGAGTGTGGTATATGACCACTCCCAAATGGGAAACCCTGAAAGAAGCCAATCCACTCATCATGGATGTGGAGGTGGTCGATGGTATGTTCAAAGGAACTGAAGGAATCCCGTGAGACAGTATTCCATAAGGGATAAATCCAAAACCGGATGTAGTAGTCTGAGAACTTCCACTCGTTGATGGAATGGAAGAAGACCCAAATATAGCCATGTTGGGAGTAATAGAAGGGATGGAAATAGTTCCTCCTCCTTGTATAGATATGGGAATCTGAATGCTCACAACACTCATCGTAGATGCCATGCTTCCAACAGTGGTCATCAAAGGAATAGATGGGTGTAAACTTGGGCTCGAGGGCCTATGAGTTTTGGTTCTGACGTATAATAGAACGTCAGGATGATCAGGAGGATTAGGAGAATTCAGAGCCACAACCAACTCTGAAAGCTATTCAACTTCGATATTATCCTCCAACTGAAAAAGTACTCGAGAAAGAACTAGTGTGTTCCTCTCTAACTCTCTACTGGTTCCAGGTCTATCTTGTGAATTAATGTCCCCAAGTGGAGGATCAATGCACCTGCTACCACTGGTTGAAAACCACTAGCAGAATCACTCCTATTAATTTTAGGAGAAGGCTCAGGAGTCATAGGTGATAGCCCATGAAGTCTCCTAGACCATCGAGATGGTTGATCAAACACTTTGAATTATTTAAAAGATCTACTTAAAGACTCAAAAAATTATAAATCTAGGCTGACTAGGAGCAAAGAACACTCACTAAAAAGTCCCTAAGGATATTAGTAATCAAACGAATCTTGAGTATTTCTGCTCCAAGTGATTAGGACTGGACACCAAAATATAAGAAAGTTAATAACAATGGCCTTCCAAAAATAGACTGGGGTAATTACGCCCCAGGCCTACTAGCGAAGGTATCAGAGGAAGTTATGCTGACCTCCAGACAACAAAATTTACCGGTGAAAGCACCCAAGCTTCACAAGGGTATGCTCTAGAAGTACTGCTGAATGTGATACAATGTCAGCCTTAGGTTCCACAGGATTCCCCTCCGCAGCCACCTGTGTGATCCCTAGGATAGACAACTATGGTCACTAACTCGTATCAAAAGCCGAGCGGAACAGTCGTGAGGTGGGATCTGATAAGTAAGAGAGGAGGTATTTCTCATCCTTATCTTCACTCTCCCTCGTGCTTTAATCCCAGTTACGGAGCTTTCCTGGTCTTCCTAACGCTATTAGATTTCGCTCATTAATCAAACTTCTATGTTTTGTAATTTTGAGCGGCATTTGAGAGTTAACTCTCCTCTTGCCTAATCCAAGGCCCTAATAAACCTAAACTTGTTGGTTTATTCTGATGACAACACAAAATTTCTAGTCTATTTTAATTAATCGCTTGATTTTAATGGCTGTTCTTTAAGTCAAGGGTATAGATGGGAGTGAAACCAAAGATGTTTGTATGACGCAATAGAAATCAATGAAAAACTAACTACATAAATGAAATAATTTTTTCTTCGATGAAAAGAGATCTCTATATGGGTTCTACGAAACTTCTACAAAGCAAAGTACTTTTTCTCTTCTTTTCTTGAAACACAGTTCACACACCCAAAAACTAAAAGACTATGAATGCTTTAACAATGCAAACTACCCTAATGCAAGATATAATGGAGATGCAAGATCCTAAATAACACTAAAAAAGAAAAAGCAATTGTTTATAACTAACAATGAGCCAACTTAAGTACTAAAGAGGATACAAATTTTGAACACACAATTCTCTTCAAACAAGAAGGACAAATTGTAAAAGATTGCAATTTACTTTTAGCAACAAAAAGAAACCATAAACAAAACTTGGCAAAAGAAAAACAAAAGCAAAGTTTTTTGAGATCTTTTCTTTTTTAAAGAAGTAACCAAAACAACTTTTTGAAATAACCAAAATTCTACTAAAACTAAAAAGATCGAAAAAAAGAGCACAAGGAGTCGTTGCAAGTTACAAACTCGAAAATGAATGAAAACTTGAGCAAAAGGACTTCAACTTGTACAAAACGACCCAAATATCAGCAAAGTGCTTGAAAAACTGACCAAGAAGCTAGGAAAGAAATACTTCCAAATTTGTCAAAAAGACTTTCAAAAAGCAAGAAAAGCTATGAGGCCACAAAACAAAGGAAAGAAAAGCAAGTAGATGTGAAATCTGGGCTTGACACTGAAACTGAAAGCAATCTCATGTTTTGGAGGACCAAAACAATCAAGAATTTCAAGACAAAGTCTTGTGTACCAAAACACAAATTACAAACTCGCTAAAAAGGCAAACCTAGGCCAAATCTTTTCGATGAGGAAGAGACTTCAAAACAGTAAGCTTGTAGAATAATTAAATTCTTCAGACAGAAATTGACCACATAGAGATTGAAAATACTAGGCATTAAATCTATCTGGGCTGAAATATTTGACAAAACAATGTAAAAATTTGCATACGCGACTGTGTTCAAACACAGAAGCATGCACAACCACTTCTCACACAGGAAACTCGTGTATACGCGAGTTCACTTTACAGAAACAAGAATTTATACGCTACTGTAAGCAAAGTAAAGAGCGTATAAAAAGCTTTGCAAGAAAAAATAAAAAACAAAGTCTGATCCAAAAGATCATACTTAAGGTCTGAGACTCTAGTGGACCAAATAAGACTGTAACAGCAAGAAAACCAATGGTTGAGCCCTGATTGATAATGAACAACCCAAACCAGGAATAACAAGATCGTTATTCCCAGTGGAATCGCCAATTCTGTTTCGGGTGGAGGCACCCTAGGGCTTTGGGTTAGAACCCTAACAGAAAAGAAGCAAACTACAATAAGAAATACTCATATAACTCAGGCAAGATGCTTATATTATCAAACTACGTACTAAGAGTGACCGTACCCAGATTTCCTTCGTTCGAGTAGGTCCCGCAGGGTTCAAACCCTCTGCAACTCCTGATGTTCTTCAAACCTAAAAATCGTTTAATTCAAACATACATAACAATATAGAAGTAAAGCATATTCACAAAATTGACTTTATATCATATAAACAAATGATTAATCATACATCGAAATGACATTCATATATGAATTAAAAAATAATTTGATGCATAAACATAGTTAATTTTGGAAACAAGACAACATTTCTTTTATTGTAGTAAGCTATAAATAACATGGAGATAATTCACCTGAGTCTTTCTCTGGCTCCAAGCGGAACCGTCCTTCGGATTTGTCCTATCCCAGACTTCAACAATCTTATTCCATCACCAACACCATGATATCTCAAGCAAAAGGAAGGATATCTATAACCAAGGAAACAAGGGTTTCCTGAAGCTTGGGGAAGTGCATGAGGCACAGGGATTCATCAGACTCAGTCAGGGATAATCTTAATATAATAACTCTATCTCTTCTCCTCCTTAACACCTTCCCATAGAGGTATATTTATACTTCTCCCAATTATTTTTTTTAGTTGGGAAATAGTTGGGCCACGGGCAATAGGAGGTAATCAACAGGTAAAACCTATGAAATCCACCCATAGTTAAGGAAATTAATTTTTTTTAAGTGTTTTAATACATATACGCAGGTTGGGTATTGACTGACCTGTGTGTACACACTTTCAGCTCAGGGAAAAGTAGCGTACAGGGAATAAAACACTATTTTTTTATATATTTGGACAAATTCTGGAAGGAGGGGTTGCCCTAGGCCATAAACAAAGCATCACAAATACCGAGTGGTAAATGGTGCTATAACAATGGGGCACCTTACCCTATAGCCTAAAGATCAGGGAGTATCATTCCCATGAAAGAATGAGTGATGCACTAGAGAGGACCCCACTATACAAGAAGGCACTGCAGAGACTCAAAATCAACTCCATTGGCTTGAAACTCAGTCCAACATTGCTCTTAGGTATGTTAGAAGGGAGAAAGGAAGAAGAAGAAAGAAATCAGTGGGAGGACATAGAGAAGCATGTAGGATTTTATCCGGAAGAGGAGGATACAACAATAGAAGCCTAGAATTTTAGAGAGGCCACCAAAGCAATGAAAGACATGGACATAGATTAAGTTGCTCATAGGATGAGAAACACTTTCAGTAGGGAGGTGATGATGAGGCTCATTAATGGGTAAATTATATGGACCTTAATGCCACTCTCCAACTTATTAAAATCAAGTTTTCTCACATTTCTTTACATGTTTTGTTATATTTTTCTTAGTGAGAAGGGTAAAGATGAGATGTCATGTCTTGTGGTCTAATGTGCATTAATTATAGGTTTTGGAGAAATTTTTGGCTAATTAAAGTGCAGGAACTTGAAGTAGAAAAGCAAGATGGATTTTAGGAGATTGGATCTCCCTCCTTATCTACTCACTTACTCGAAGATTCCTCCACTAGATCTCATCAGCTCGGAGTTATGAGCAGCCGAGCCATTAAAGTCATTGGCAGCCAAGACAATGATAGTTGAAGACTAGCTGATGTCGAGTTGGGAGTGATCCCTAAATTAAGGAAGTTGTTGGTAGATTTAGTTATATAAATAAGAAGGCCTAGAGCCTCATTAGGATCTGACTTTTTGTTGTTGTAGCCAAGAGGTACTTTCAAGGTAAGACATTGTGATTGATAACTCTTATGTATTTTTGATATTTTAATGAAAATGAGAAGCATTTACTTGATCCAGCATTGAGTTGACTCAGTGGGCTGAAGCTCTTGGTTTAGGACCCAACCCTAGCAGTGAAGGTTCCTATTTTTGTACATGTATTCTTAGATTACATTCATAGTTAGCTCCTGAAGTGATTTTGGTTCTGTTAATCTGCAAGTATTTGGGTGATTAATTAGTTTGCTTCCATTTGTGGATAGTTAGATCAGTGGTATCATAGTGACAATAAACACTTAATAAAATCTTGTGACAGTGGATTTCACCTCATCTTCTTTATAGGACCATGACTTGAGGGTTCCATTGACACAGCCCAAAAATAATTTTCTTGTTTGATTATTGCATAATCTATGGTTTCTTGTTGAATGGATCACTGTCTTTGAATTTCTTAGAAGTATTTTCAATTGTCATTTTTATCTCTTGAGTTTGCTATGGTTTAAAAGAACTTTCATTCACTAACTTAGCCATTAGCTAATCATAACTTTGTTTTCCTCCATTCAACTCATCTTTTCCATTTATATATGAATTTGTGCATAAAGGAAGAAAATAGTGTATGTTGTTGCAGTAGCTTTTAATTTGCAAGGAGACCTCATCTCTTTCTCCTCATCCAAGTCCCATCCACCCATGCTGCCAAGGTCCACCAAACCCTAAATCCGAAATCTTGTTTTGTAAGCAAAGTTGTCATTTCCATTGAGAAAATCCAACCATCTTGAAGCATCTGACTGAGCCTTCGATAACGTTCACCTCCTCCATGCCTTATTTCCCAATTAGATACCTTTCCGACACTTCATTCTACCTTTCCTACCATCTTCTAAGCTTTCAGCCTGTTTCCTATAGTAAAATAGGCCAAACTATAGTAGAACAAGGACATCCTATAGTACTATAGGAAACCCTATACCATCCTCTTTTAAGCCCCAGTTTAGCAAAAATTGTCATTTGAGATTAGATTAGGCCTCCACTTGGCCTCCATACCCTTGAAACTAGTCCATACATTTTCCTCCATACTTGTCTCCCCTGCCAAAAAAAAGTTAAAATTAGCATTTGCATTCATAAAAAGAAGGCTTTTTCTGAAATTTCTAAATTAGCACATGCATGCAATAGTCATAATACTTCTTAGATCAGATTCCATGATCAGTTAGTCTAGATCATTACATGTTATAAACAAGGTCAAGCTAGATTTATTTTGCAAGAAAATTGTGTAAATGTGTAACTAGATGATTTCATGTCACTTTATATCATCTTCCAATTCAATATTTCATTCCCTAGAGTAGGCAACATTCCTTTTTTTCATTAAGGATAATTTTCCCTTTTCCATTTGGTAGTGAGAATCCTTCTAGTCAATAGAAGACTGGTTTGAAAAACTGTAGTGCTTTATCACCCCAGTTGAAAAGTGACAAGAGTAGACCATTGCATCTACTGTGTATATAACGCTATCACCTCCAAGTTTGTACGAACCCTGGGTTGATGAAGTAAATTTGGTAGCCCTAGGAGTTGCAGCATTCTTGCTGCAACACTGGTACTCATCACCAGGTAATTGGGTAGTCCTTTATGATTCCAAATTCAAACATTTTAAGGGTAAATTTGTACATGATTGATGGTGCCTTATGAAGTAGTGAATTTTTTTTAAAATGGAGCAGTAGATATTAAGACCATTGATGGACAAGAATCAGTTTTCCTTTTGAATTGGGATAGATTTAAAATTAACTTTTAGCCCACCATTAAAGAAAAATTCATATAACAAGTACAACATCAACTAGAATTGAGGATAATAGGTGGTGATGCCAACCTACTATGAATTTTATTTCTCTTTTCCAAGAAAAAAAACCAGAAAATAAACAAATTGAAAAGAATATTTACCTGTGACTGTGAAAATCATCTTGCTGACATGGTCATGGAAGGTTCTAATTGAAAACTAGCATGCTAGCAGGTGGATCAATTTTTTAATAAAAAGGGATGTTACTTGATTATTATAAATGTTGATTGTCATTGAGAAGAAGTAGGTTTCTGTAAGGTTTTATGGTAACAATAGAATGACTGGAAGAGTCGAGCCCTTATCCAAATTTAGGGGAATTGACATGGCAAATCTTGTGTAGTTGACACATAAATCTCGTTGTAGTTAATTTACTTGGGATACAACATTATTTGGCAAAGACATTTGTTGGTTGACGTAAATATTGTTCTTTTCTTCTTATTCCCTTTTCTTAATTTTCCCTCTAATTCTTCTTTTTATCCTGTTAGAGCCTAGATTTGCCTCAGGCTGAAAAGGAAAGGTTCTAGGTCCACATCCAACTACGCTCAGCCTCGTAGCTAGCCCTACGAGGACAGGGGAGGGCTCTCTCCAGGTCGATCTCGACAAAAGACAAGCGATGGGGCTCTAGATGACTGAAATAAAAGCTAATTTTAGGCTAGGTATGAAGTACAAGGGTTTGATTTGAGTTTTTGGGGGTTTTGTGTTGGAAACAGGGAAAGGCAAATTGGACTCGAGGATGAGGCACAATTTCTGCAGAGTTCTGATTGGGGCAAGGAAGGAAATCGTTTTGATGCTTTAAAGCAAGTGAAATGGATAGATCAGACTGGTGAGGAGCTAAGGAGAGCAAGAGAGTCTCAAGAATTCTCCTTAAACAGATGAAAACATGGAAATTTAAATAAATTCAAAGGCAGAGCATAACAGTTAATGGATTCCACCTTAATCACTCATTTGTTCAAATTCAGAAGAAGAGACAAGAAAATGATACACATAACACTAATGAACTTACAATTACTTAGAGAATCACACCATCAAAACATAAAACCACATGGATCCCAAACAATGCTACAAAACCCTGGTCTTTCCTTCGCCAAAAATGCAGAGATAGAATGTACAATAGAGTGCCAACCAATCCCAAGTGTCCAACCCTGAAAATGACTTAGGAATTACATGATATAGACTAGCCCAACCCATTCTCTTGCCTCTAGGGGTCGAGCTCATCATTCTAGGAGCTGTTTCAACCAATTCTAAACAAAGCACTAAAATCTAGGCAGTCAAAACAACTTGCCTCTATAAGGTAGGAAACTGATTCATTCATTAAATTTTCACTTTTTAGTGAATGAATCCTCTAGAACAAGTAAATAAGTGCCAAAATTACATCATGTTTATCCAATTACATCAAGTTAGATAAAAAATTACATCACAAAGAAAAACTAGTCAAACTGGCCGAATTTCTGAGCTGGAAGGTGAAAATTTGAGCAAAAATCCTTTGTGCTCCGCGCCAATTTCTCTGTGCGTCGCACCACTTTGAGGCACTTCCTGAAGTACAAATTGAGCTCAAGTGTGATTTTTGGAAAGCCCTGCCTGTCTACTTTCCAAACCAAGTGGAATTTCTGAATTTGGTGCCCATTTGCCCCTCCAAAACTTCAATCTCCCAAGACTGCTTCCTGTGTGTGAAAATAGGGGCAGAGAGGTCATTTTTGAGTGTTTTTGACCTCCTGAGGACTCAAAACTTGGCCAATCTTCTTGGCCATGCACCAACAGTCATGATTTTTCATGAAAAATCCAAAAATATAAATTTTTTTCCATTTGGAACTCCCTAGCAAAAGCGCGCGCCAGGTGGCGCGGCGCACAGGGAGAAAAACCCTGTTTTTTAGTGCAAAAAATTTCAAAATGTCAAAAATTGCTCCAAATTTCTTGAAATTTGGGCTGGAGCTTCTTCATCAAGGGAAATGGTGGGCCAAGGATGCCTTGGCCAATATCTGGAGTCGATCATGCTCTTTTTTCCTCTTTTGTCTTTATCCTGGACCTGTGGCGTTGATGTGTCAAACTGTGTTGGACTGTCTTAATGATTGTGCAACCTCTGCCACCAAGGAAAAATAGTGAAATAAGGAAGGGGAGGGAAAATTAGTGAGGGATTAGGGACTATTGGGACTATAGGTATTAGGGAAATGTAGGAGGGTTTTGAGGGATTTGATGAATAGGGTTAGGAATTGTTGTGTAGGGTATGAGGTGTGGGGTTTGAGAATTTGGGAAAGGGAATATAGGAGAAGGAATTGATGAACTTAGGGAGATAGGGGAACTTAGGGAATGATGAAATAAAAAGAAAAATGAGATGAGGGAGTGAACTTGGTGACAAAATAGTGATTTGAAATCCTAGCAACAAGTTTATTTGAGGTATTTTAAAAGATAGGGTTTGATGTTTTTGTTTTAACCATTACCATCCATCAACCACCCTACCCTAGCACAAACTTGGATGAAACACATAAATGGAAGCTCTACCTACTCGTGGAAAGAAGAATTTTCAATTTGGAGGAAGATTTCAATAAATTTCAGGCCTTTTAGCCTAGTGCACCTCACCTCCCCAGTGCGCCGCGCCAGTGTAAATTTACACTGGAAAATTTCTCCCAGTGCGCCGCGCCTCCCCAGTGCACCGTGCCTTTTTGCAGGAGCCTTTTGGAGGCCTTCTCGGTGTCCAAATTGGGTGCAGGATAGCTCATTGGAAATTTATTTGAGTCTACTTTCCAAACCAACTGGAATTTTTCAATTTGGAGTTCATTTGCCCTGTCAAAAATCAAATCTCCCAAGACTGGTCAAAATGTGCCAAATGAGGCTGCCTCAAGGCAGAGTACTGTTGCAGTCAACTGTTGAATGCCTTCCTCAACTCCAAATTGAGATCATGATAGCTCATTAGAAAACTCTTTGTGTCTAGTTATCATTTGACTCATCAAGCAAGTCATTTGACCAACCAAGCTAGGAGAAAACTTGATTTTCCCAAGGTCACTTCAGAGGTGCATCAATTCTCCTGAGGTGATTGTATTTTTGACATTTCTCTAAAACCATGACACCTGTGTAAAAAGTGAAGGATGTTTTTCTTCCTTGTCCTATTGTGGACAAAAAAATCTCTCATTTTTTCCAAATTCATCTTTTATTGCTCAGAAACATCATTTGAGTGAAACCTATCCCGATATGTGGAACAGGGGATTTCTCGAAATGAAGCGAAATGAAGGGGATAGGGGGCTTCTAAATTCTTGAGGAAATTTTTCTAGGTGGGGAGGGATGTTAGGAAGCAGGGGAAAGTGGAATATCAGAAATTGAGTGAGGGGAAGGGGTGAAAAAGGGCAAAACACAGGCCTAGCCTTGAAAATTGTCAAGTTGTAGCAAGAAACTAGGGTTTGTGTGAAAATGAGGAATTCGGGGGATCTCAGTGATGGGAAGTGTTTAATAGGGTATATTAAGGATAGGGGAAGGTGTATGAACATCAGGATACAAGTTTTGCCGATGATTTGACCATTCAAGAGAAATTGCCTTCAAAACCCTAGGAGAGGGAAATGACCTTACCTAGGCGCAACTGAAGCATGAACAAGGTGTAAAATGACCCATTGGAACCTGACATGATGATGAAAACCCTTTGAATGATGGTAGACTCAGCTGAATGGTGACATGGACCAAAATTTGGACAACTTTGACAGGAGTAAAAGAAAACCCTAGACCTAATGCCAAGTGACCAAATTTTGCTTGAAGACTCACTGAAATGAAAAAATTTGACCTTGACACCTTAAAATCACTTTGTAAGAGCATGTTTGATCACTGGACGAAGGCTGCAAAGACTGAAAATTTGGTGTGTCGCTGAATCCTAAGAAGATTTTGTTTGCCATAGATGAAGGCAAACTACTTGGGCACATTATCTCAAAAGATGGCATTCGTATTGATCCAGCACATGTGGAAGCAATTCAGCAAATTGACCTGCCCCGGAATAAGAAGGAGATTCAATCGTTTAATGGTAAGATGAATTTTCTGCGCTGCTTTGTTCCTAATCTTGCTGAACATCTAAGAGAGATTACAAACATGCTTAAGAAGGACAACCAAGTGACATGGACGGAAGAGGTTGTAAAATCTTTCAATTTAGTAAAATTGGCTCTTTCTTCAGCCCTGGTTCTAATCAGCCTGGATTATACTTAGGATTTTATATTGTTTTCATTTGCTTCGGAGCATACTATGGTAGCTGTATTAATGCAGAAAAAATATGAGCATGAAAGACCCATTGCTTTCTTCAGCCGGGCTATAAGAGATGCTGCTTTGAAATAAAACATCATTGAAAAGCAAGCCCTTGCACTTGTAAAAGCATTGAAATATTTCCGTGTCTATATTCTGCATTCCCGCATTTTAGCTTATGTTCCTAACACTGCTGTTAAAGATATTTTGGTTCAAGTAGATCCAGAAGGAAGACGTGGCAAGTGGATTGCAGCTTTGCTAGAGTATGATGTGGAGATAAAGCCCACAAAGCTTGTTAAAGGTCAGGGATTGGCGAAGTTGATGGCTGAATCCAATCTGGACGTCTTAGACATAAATCTGATCGCTGCTATGTCCGATGAAAATGAGGAAAGTTCGTCACTTCAGGTATCAGAAATGTTTGTTATTTCTCCATGGTATTCAGATATCATATATGTGCTTCAAAATTTGTCCCCACCACCTGGTATGGCTAGAAACAAAGCTAGAACTCTCAAGTTAAAAGCTGCTAAGTTTTGTGTTTTGAATTCTGCACTTTATTGGAAAGATCCTGGTGGTGTTTTGTTGAATTGTTTGGTGGAAGAAGAAGCGAAGCAAGTCATGGACGATTTCCATAAAGGAGATTGTGGCTGTCACCTTTTTTGGAAGACAACAACAAATAAAATTCTGAGAGCCGGATACTATTGGCCGACATTCTTTGCTGATGTGTTTAAGGCTGTCAAGAGCTGTCATAACTGTCAGATTTTTGAAGGAAAACAAAAATTACAGCCTTTTCCACTTAAGCCCATTGAGGTGAGTGCCCCTTTCCAGCAGTGGGGCTTGGATTTCATTGGTGAAATTCATCCTTCTTCTTCAGGTCAGCATAGATGCATCCTCACGACAACAGATTACTTCACGAAATGGATCGAAGCAATTCCCACCAGGCAAGCTACAAATGTGGTAATAATTTCATTTCTTGAGAATAATATTTTGTCTCGTTTTGGTTGCCCGAATAAGTTAATCACTGATAACGCAACAGCTTTCAAGTCAAAAAGGATGGTTGACTTTCGTAATAAATATCACATTACTTTGGGGCACTCAACTGCCTATCATCCCCAAGGCAATGGATTGGCGGAGTCTTCCAACAAATCTTTGGTTAATATCATTAAGAAGATGCTGGAAATAAACAAGAAAAGTTGGCATAAGAAGCTGGTCCATGCACTTTGGGCAGATCGAGTGAGTCAAAAGAAA
Organism: Pinus tabuliformis; assembly: GCA_031772625.1. Lineage (NCBI taxonomy): Eukaryota > Viridiplantae > Streptophyta > Pinopsida > Pinales > Pinaceae > Pinus > Pinus tabuliformis. The sequence continues at coordinate 28,582,983 of CM062808.1, read as the reverse complement.
TCCATTGGTATGTCCCCCTTTGAGCTAGTTTATGGAGTTGATACAGTGTTCCCTACCTCTCTTGCAGCTCCGATAGTCAAACTTCTTCAGGAGGCTGGTAGTGAAGATGACCCAATGCAGAGAAGGCTAAATCAAATGATCCATTTGTAGTAGACATGGGAGGATGTTTTTCAAAACACATTCAAGTTGCAGGAGAGAATTAAAAAGATTTACGACAAAAAAGCAAAGGCGGACACATTTCAGTTGGATGATGTGGTATTAAAGTGGGATGCAAGGAATGAGGAAAAGGGCAAGCACGGTAAGTTTGAAAATCTCTAGAAAGGTCCTTTTAAGATTGCAGCATATCGGGGTTAGAATGCCTTTCTTTTGAAGGAGATGAACGGGGAAGATTGTCCAGGAGGGCCGGTCAATGGTCAGCTGCTCAAGTGGTACCTTTTCTGAGTTATTTCTGTTGTTTACATTGTCATTGTAAATATCGTTTTATTTCAGTTTCATTGCAAATGTGTGCTGTGATCTTTTCTTCAGTTTGGGGCCCGAAGTGAAGGCTATAATTCTGAAGAAAGATTTCAGTTTTGAGTTCAGTTTGTCGAGTTAGTTTTTCAGTCATTTTAGTTTCATCATCGAGTCATTTTGAGTCAAGTTTCAGTCAAATAAATTGAGTCAGAGTCTTGTGTTGTTTGTCGAAATAATGACTCCATAGCCCAATGGACGAAGGCACTGTCTAGCTCTTCCAGAGATCTACTGTTCTTGGCACCTCCAAGGAGCTACCCTCCCCATTGGAGCCGATGTTAGAGTCGGTCTGGTCATCCCTCCGTCAGAGATCAAAACTCTTTTTTGCATTTCATTTTTAGGTGTCCCATCTTGCTGGATCAGTTGCATTCCACTAGGAGCATGCCATAAATCTGACGGAAGGACTTTGTCATTCACTACCCCTCATGCTTTGCACTGCTGGCTCAGGTCTGTCCATCAAAATCAAGTTTTAAAAGTCATTTGCAGTCCTGTTTTAGTTTCTAGATCATAACAGTCATTTTAGTCATTAGGTCTAGGGTTAGTCAATTTGGTCTTCAACAAGGTCTAATAAAGCCAGCAAGCCAGAGGGAGGTTCTTAATAAGTTGTTATTTCAAAGATTTTTATCATCATAAGGATGGATTATGACTCTTCTTCAAAACTTTGTTTTGAAGAAAAGTTGAAATTTCGTTTTTGTAATATTTTCAAATGTTCTTCAGCTATTGATTTCTTCAAGCGCAGCCCTGGTCTCCTTTGCTAAATTCCGTGACAACTATCCCTGCAAAAAATTACCAAGAAATTCATCATTCAAACCAAAAACAAGGGGGAAACAAAAAGACAGATTGTATTAATTGTGAAAAAGTGCCAATTTCAAAACATTACAAAAATGGGTTTTGAAGAACCAAAAATCAAATCAATGTCATTATAAAGGTTTTGCCATGAAGATCAATGTCATTCTGCATGCCAAGGTCAAAGAGAAGCATCTCAAAGTGAATTGGGTGAGCAAGTGCGTGTTTTGGGGTGAAATTGCTTGCAACTAGCTGGCGTGGCGCACAGAAAAGGTGGCGAGACGCACTGGAAGCGCGCGGCACACTGGGGGAAATTGTCCAGTGTTATTTTGAACGGGCGCGACGCACTAGGAGCACGCGGTGCACTGGGTATGTGGCGCGACGCATACACCTGAAAGCCCGAAATTGTTTCAAATTTCACCAATTTGCTCATAACTTGTGTGGATTTTCCAGAATTTGAATACAACACCAAAAAAGAGCAGTTCAACACAGTTTTCATGCATTAGCATCTTTATCTTCAAGGCAGTTTGAAAAACAACAGTCATGGCATCTGAACATTCATCTGACTATGAAGTGGAAACCCAAAGTGAGTCACCCTTGGAAGAACAGGCACCCCAGAGGCCTCATAAAGGTGGCAGACATGTTAGTGAAGAACCGACCACCCTTACAGAATTGCAGGCCTGCCCTCTTGCCATGCTTTTTTTTCAGCATCAGTCATGCTATGAGTTTTGTCAAAAGGTGGCTACTGTCCAATTTCATCATGAGTTGGCGCGTCTTTTTGTGCAACACTTACATGGAGATCAAGCTGTCTTAGCCGGTGTCACCTTCACACTTACACCAGAATTTGTCTCATTAGCAACCGGTATACCGAACATTGGTGAACCATGGCACAAGAAACAAAAGATTGATCGGCAGCATTATGAGCCATACATTAAAACTAGTTTCTTGAGGTAGCTCAAGAGAGTGCTCCCATTCCAATATCTGAAAGGTGAATATGCTCCACTAATGAAGTTGATCATGAAATATTTTAGCTGTGAGGGATGGTTCTCTCGTTTATATGCTTATCACATCAGGTTGCTCATGCATTTCACTAGGGTACGGATGATGAACATTTCGTATTTCATTTGTCGGAACATAGAGAGGATGACCACCTTTATGCAACATAAAGCCCCTTAGTAGCAACTTAACAGTGTCTATCATTTTGCTCTTATTAAGATTTTGATGGTTCATCAGCTTGGAGTACAGGGCATCACTTGGGATGATTTCATCTCTCGTGACTTCTTCAGATCTTCACGGGGATTATCAGAGGTTAAGCATGAAGGTGGACCTTCTCATCAGTATGAGCACCACGAGACCGCTAGTGTGCCGGTATTCATCACATATTAGAGAGGCACCAGACATTTGTTTGCAGCAGCAAAGCGAGTGTTATCTCCACCCGGGGTGGAAGGGGCCTCGCTTCCTCCATCAGCATCACAGGTACAGGACAAAGGCAAGAGGCCAATGCAGGATGAGGGGCCAAAAGGTGAACAAGAGACCAACTTCATTCTCCTTCATGATGATGATACAGATACGGGTCCACAAAGCGCCAAACTTAGAGAGATCATCCAGGAGCAGCAAACAGAGATCAAAACCTTATCCCTTGATTTGGAGAGAGCTAAGTGGACCATGAAGTACTTGGAGCAGAGGAAAAACATCTTGAGGATCAGCAAGCAATCATGGAGCTACAAAACATTCGCGAGAATCGCTAGGCTGCACAAAGGAGAAGAATTGAGCTCACGTCATTAGAGCAAGAGATTAATGAGGATCGGGAGGCCAATCTCGAGAGAGTTAACATGCACTTAGAGAGGCTGTTGGATAAGGCTGACAAAGATCATGCATTGCTGAGACACATGGCTTTCCACTACATGGCATGAAACAAGGTCTGCAAGGCACGAATCAGGAATTTAAAGGCAAAATTGAGGAAGGCAATAAGGAAGCAAAAGAGGCAAAGGGAGCTTGATCATCTTCAGATATTGGCTAAAGCCTCTTTAGCCCAGTATAACACTTAATGAAGAAGCTCCAGCCCAAATTTCAAGAAATTTGGGGCATTTTTGGTATTTTTGCAAATTTTTGTACAAAAAACAGGGTTTTTCTCCCTGTGCGTTGTGCCACGTGGCGCGCGCTTATGATAGGAGGCTCTAAATGAAAAAAAAATTATATTTTTGGATTTCTCATGAAAAATCATGATTGCTGGTGCATGGCCAAGACGTTTGGGCAAGTTTTGAGTCCTCAGGAGGTCAAAAACACCCTAAAAATGACCTCTCTGCCCCTATTTTGACACACATGAAGAAGTCTTGGGAGATTGAAGTTTTTAAGGGGCAAATGGGAACCAAATTCAGAAATTCCACTTGGGTTGGAAAGTAGACAGGTAGGGATTTTCAACAAGCACACTTGGGCTCAATTTGGACTTCAGGAAGTGCCTCAAACTCAGTCACAAAGTGGCGTGACGCACAGAGAAATTGGTGCGGCGTACAGAGGTTTTTTGCCCAAATTTTCACCTCCCAGCTCAGAAATTTGGCCAGTTTGACTAGTTTTGTTTTGTGATGTTATTTTTGATCTATCTTGATGTAATTGGATAAAAATGATGTAATTTTGGCACTTATTTACTTTTTCTAGAGGATTCATTCACCAAAAAGTGAAAATTTAATGAATGAATCAATTTCCTACCTTATAGAGGCAAGTTGTTTTGATTGCCTAGATTTTAGTGCTTTGTTTAGAATTGGTTGAAACAGCTCCTAGAATGATTAGCTCGACCCCTAGAGGCAAGGGAATGTGTTGGGCTAGTCTATATCATGTAATTTCTAAGTCATTTTCAAGGTTGTACTCTTGGGAAAAGTTTGGCGCTTTATTGTACATTCATTTTTGCATTTTTGGCAAAGGAAAGACCAGGGTTTTGCAGCACTGTTCGGGATCCATGTGGCTTTATGTTTTGATGGTGTGCTTCTCTGAGTAATTGTAAGTTCATTAGTGTTATGTGTATCATTTTCCTGCTTCTTCTTCTGAATTTGAAAAAATGAGTGATTAAGGTAGAATCCATAACTGCTATGCTCTGCGTTTGAATTTGTTTAAATTTTCATGTTTTTATCTGATTAAGGAAAATTCTTGAGACTCTCATGCTCTTCGTAGCTCCTCACCGGTCTGATCTATACATTCACTCACTTTAAAGCATCAAAGTGATTGCCTTCCTTGCCCCAATCGGAACTCTGCAGAAACTGTGCCTCATCCCCGAGCCCAATTTGCCTTTCCCATTTTTTCAACAAAAATTACCAAAAACCAAATCAAATCCTTGCACTTAATACCTAGCCTAAGATCAGTTTCAAATTTAGTCATCTCAAGCCTCATCGATTACCTTTTGTCGAGACTGACCCGGAGAGAGCCCTCTCCTGTACTCGTAGGGCTAGCTACGAGGTTGAGCGTGGTTTGATGTGGACCTAGAACCTTGTCTTTCAGCCTGATGCAAATCTAGGCTCTAACATATCCTAGATTAAATACCCCTCCTATTTTTCAAGTTTCCTGTCCCAATTTCTGTTTCTCCCTCTTATCATTGAAATTCTTTCCCATTCCCTTTTCTTATATCCCTCTCGATTTGTTTATCTCACTCTAAGTGCCCTTAATAATAATATTTTTCTTCCCTTTTTAAATACCCCTGTCTCGCTTCTTTATTTTCCCTCTTAAAATTTTACAAGATTTGATAAAATCTCTAAAGATCTTACTTAGTCATCTCAAGAAGCACAGTGACACTTGGAAAATGGTGATAAAAGAAACTCCTTTAATTATGCAAATAATGTGTAAATCCATCTTGTTACAATAGAGATACTCTGATTAATATTGTTTTATTGTAAGTGTAAGAATCCTTTGGTGCAGTACAGGAACCGCAGTACAGGAACCACAACAGTCTAGCACGGGAATACTGATGTTCCAGTGCAGGAAGATGGGTTCAAGTGTAGGAACCTCGTCGGAGTACAAGAATTATGTTATAGTTATGAACTTCATCAGATTGACTTCAATTTTCATTTAAAGATATGATGGCTATTTTTGGAAGCCATGGCTTTTGTATTTATGTTTTAATGACATTGTTAGCATAGCTTAAAATTAATGGATTTTTAAATCGCAGGGATATTATAAGCCTAACTAACCTCACTTTAACAAATAACTACCATCTCCAACTAAAGTCATGATGAGGGCTGGGTACATGTGTAAAATTTTGGTTCATCACCTGTTAATTATATCTGAAACTTGTCACCTTTTAATGATTTGGCCTTAATCATGTGCGAACCATACATTCCTTTCTTGAAATCATAACCATTGTAGTCACCGCCTTTAACCATTATTACCCCACTTGCCTTAGAAATCATACCAAATTCACCACCATTCCAATCAAATTTTTGTGTTGACAAGGTGGAATTCGTTTTAATGACTGGTGCAAGTGGATAGGACATTGTGGATCGTGGATTAAGGAACTGATGCATGTAGTTTAAATTATTAAGAGATGCATAGATCGTGAGTGCACCATCCAAATTCATAAATTGCATGTTGAGAAGGACTTCCTTGGGATTTTGTAGGAGATTAGGAGTAGTAGCAATCCTCAAGCATCATGGCACCCAGTGTGAATTGAACTACGGTCTGTGAATGATTTGGAAGGGACAACAAAGTATGAGGGTAGCTTGCCTCTGTTGCAAGAGACAGACTTTCTTCCCTTCCTACTCAAATTTGATAGTTATGATTCTGTTGTGGCCCATGAATTTGCACAGACTTTTGATGGGAGGATGGTCATTGTGGGCTGTCTACAATTTCAAGGGACAGAACACTTTATTTCCCAAGCTAATGAGGTCCTAGCTACATGTGAGAAGTGGTTCAATAAGGGTGAAGTGGAAAAGGGTGTGTAGTGTCACTTTTTAATTGAATATGACTATGCCATGGACTGGAAGGTTGGAGTGCAAAGAAATGTGGTGGCTTAAAAATGGGACATTTGTTATATATTATTAAAAACTCCTCACTTGCGAGGGGAGGTACTCACTGACTTACCTTTATCATATTCAACTTATGTTGCATTTAGAATCGGGTAAGTTGATTAATTTCCCTCATTTTATGTTGAAATTTCTAAGTCTAACCCATTAGAAATTCTTCCTGCACTATTTGGTTTATCTCACCTACTTGTTTAATTTCTTAACAAGTTATTTAACCATATAAATAATGAAAATAAACACAATGTAGTCTCAAACATCTACATATCATCAACTGAAAGAATAGACAAACACACAAGGGACACCATTATTTTTGGACAATCATCCCCGGAAAAAAGCCAACATGGGAAAACCGATGCAACATTTCTAAGGGTTTTATTGTTAAGCATATTTCTTGAGTACAACTGGGTGCCAAACTGGTTCATCCAACAAAGAAATCAATTTTGCAGTAATACCTCTCTTGAAAAGGCGATATTCAGCAAGTCTGCTCCACAAAAATCTCTCCAACGCCTCTCTGAGGCTCTGCATCACTCCTTCTGGCCTCTATATCAACCTGGAACCCTTTGTGTCAGTGTTTTGATGCTTTGCGCTGGCTCTTTGGCCCTCTACGTGACTCACGCAGACCCTAGTACCCTATGCACAATCACTGTAGCCCTCTGCGTGGCTCTTGCTGGCTCTGTGTAGCCTTCTCTACCTTAGCGTTTATCCTTCAACACTATCTCTATCTCTTTGATATGCACTCACTGCCCCTCACTGCAACTTTGATCACTGGTTCGATTTCTCTCAGCAAACCCCGCTCAAGAAAATTGAATTGACTGATCAACTTGGTGTATCTCCAACTGACCCTCAAGCCTCCTCTTATACTTTTTCCATCGAGTATTCAACGACCGATATTAAATCTATAATCAATGTATAAGATTAGATTTGGCTTGATCCATGTCATTTAGAACCTTCTCACCCAATTTTATATTAATACCCATTAATATTTTTATTTTCCCAAGTTTAGACTTAGGAACCCATTAAAATTATTAATTATTTTAATATCTCTCTAAACGGGTGGAATTTCCCAAAACCATTTCCGAGTCTTGGAGATCTCATGTGCTTTATCCTCTCCACCAATTTTCATGGATAGTGCACATCCAATGCTACCCCAAATCAACACTCCATCTTAGCGAGGAATGTGCTCTAGTAATGCTCCACTACTGAACATCACCCTAATCATCTGGCACTGGTACACTTGGCCTACTGCCCAACATCCTCTGCACTACTGCCTCTTATATTTCTGCTCATGGCTCTTCCATTGCCACTACTACATCTGTACTATAGCTCCCTCTGCATCTGTGCTGTTGTTGGTCCTTTCTCCCAACACTGCATCTGCACTAGATCCCTCTCTCAGTATGCCGCATCGTGCTGCCCACAACACTACTACTACTACTGTTGCATTGCAACTCAGTTACTAAGATGTTGTTAATTGATCTACCCAAATACTTACATCCTTGTTAGGCTAGAAGCCCTCCTAATGTTGAAGCTCTCTCTGTTGCTATCATGTGCTCCCTCTGCTTCCTCTGCGTTGTTGCAACAACTCTATGCCTCTCTCACTGCTGCAAACACCTTTGTGCCTTCCTACACTATTGCAACCTCCTTTGTTCTTCTCACACTACTTCAACCCTCTCTGTGTTGCTACAGATCCCTGCACTGTAGCACTATTCTGCCGCTCCAGCCACATCTTGCTTCTACTGAAATCCGTCATCCTGCTACTGTCTCTCAGGGCACCCATAGCTGGATATGATCCAAGAGTTTGGGTACCTAAGGGATCTTGCCTGTCATCTCCTGTAGTCCTCCTTTCTACAGCTTGATTTCACCCCACCTCTTCTCTAGAGGTACATGAGCACTCATGGCACAGTCGTCATCAGTCTACACTTCCTTCTCCGCCTTAGTCGGCGCTGCCTTGGAGTCAGAAGACTCTCCCATATTCTTCTTCCTGGGACATTGGGTTGCATAATGGCCCAACTCCCCACAATGGAATCACTTTATCTTGGAGATTCCCTTCTTCTTTCTCTTCCCTTGTTGTCCCACAGATGCTAGAGCCACATCCTCTTCCTTCTCTTTCTTGATTCGACCTCCTTTGCTACTACTTCCTGCCTTGGTCAGTCGTCTGATCTCTTCTTGCCAAAGAGTTTCCAACAACTCTTCCCATCCTAGAAGAGTCACTCTACCCAAAATTCTTTGGATGAATGTCTCCCACTCCTCGGAGACTGTGTTCAGGGCAGTCCTCATCATTAATTCATAATCCAGCATGGCCCCTATGGAAGTGAGTTGGTCCTAAATCTCCCGCAACCTGCTGAGGAATAGATCTATTTGCTCCCCTTTCTGCATCTGATACGACTGCAACTGACTCTCCAGTAGCATATTCCATTGCACGGAAGTGCCTAGATACAATTTCTTTAAGGTATCCCACATCTCCTTTGTTGTATTCTTCTTGGTAATATGCTGAACTACATGATCCTTGACCCCATCAAGGATTATGCACTTTTCCTTCGCAATTGCATCCTCATACCTTTCTTTCTTAACTGGGTCAACTGGTATAGCCACAGTTCTCAAGGAAAAGGGCTTCATGTGATGTCTATCCAGAACAGACAGGATCTTGGCCTTCTAGATGACAAAGTTGGATGCTCCGTCCAACCTATCATGATCCCACAGTCTGTTCATTGCCATCTCCACTCTTCTCTTCGACTCCCTCTAAGTCTCTACTTCCCTCCTGGAAGTTATCTCTTAGACTCCCTCTGAGTCTTAATTTCCCTCCTGGGAATTTTCTCCTCGACTCCCTTTGAGTCTCATTTCCCTCTGGAAATCCTCTTGCCAACTGTTGAACTGCTCCTCTCCGATCCCTTTGCTCTTGCAATATTGATCAAGATTTCTTATCTAGAAATCCATCTAGGTAGCAACTCCCTCTACCTTTATTCTATCCCATTAGGTACTGTTATGATTTGACAGCAACAACACCCCACTAACTTCACAATCCACAATCTGCCCACATCTCCCTAGGCCCAAGCAGTTGAAGAAATTGAGCCTCTTGGCTCTGCGCAATCTCGGCAGTGGCTGAATCGCTCCTCTCGACAATTGTGTCACTCCTACCTGGCTGAGTAGGATGACATGGCTCTTTGTGAGCCTCTTCTACCTCTCACTGCTTCTGTGCTGACACTTTCTCTAGCTTGGAATGATGACGCAGGCCCTCTGCGTCACTCCCTCTCTGCTGCCTTCTGCTTAGGAACAACTCTATCTCTCAGGATAGTTGTTTCTTTTGCAAATCTTCTGATTAAGCTGGTGCCTTTAGTTCTCCTGTGATCTACAATGCTCTGATACCATGTTGAAATTTCTAAGTCTAACCCATTAGAAATTATTCCTGCACTATTTGGTTTATCTCACCTACTTGTTTAATTTCTTAACAAGTTATTTAACCATATAAATACTGAAAATAAACACAAATGAAGTCTCAACCATCTAAATATCATCAACTAAAAGAATAGACAAACACACAAGAGACACCGTTATTTTTGGACAATTGTCCCTAGAAAAACCCAACTTGGGAAAATCGGTGCAACAATTATGAGGGTTTTATTGTTAAGAAACTTTCTTGAGTACATCTGGGTGCCAAACTGGCTCACCCGATAGAGAAATCAATCTGGAAGTAATACCTCTCTTCAGAAGAATATATTCGGCAATTTTTCTCCACGAAAATCTCTCCAATGCCTCTTTGAGGCCCTGCATCAGCCCTCCTGGCCTCTGCATTAGCCTGAAACCCTCTGCGTCAACCTTCTGATGCTCTGCGTTGGCTCTATGGCCCTCTACGTTACTCATGTAGACTTTGGTAGCCTCTGTGTCCTTTGGCCCTCTGCGTGGCTCGTGCTAGCTATGTGTAGCCTTCTCTGCCTTAGCGCCGATCCTTCGACACTATCTCTGCCTCTTGGTTATGCACTCACTGTCCCACACTGCAACTTTGAGCACTGGTTCAGTTTCTCTCAACAAACCCCGCTCTAGAAAATTGAACTCACTGATCAACTTGGTGTATCTCCAACTAACCCTTAAGCCTCCTCTTATACTTTTTATGTTGAGTCTTCAACGACTGAGATTAAATCTCTAATCAATGACTAAGATTAGATTTGGCTTGATCCATGTCATTTAGAACCTTCTCACCCAGTTTTATATTAATACCCATTAATATTTTTATTTTCCTAAGTTTAGACTTCGGAACCCATTAAAAATATTAATTATTTTAATATCTCTATAACCGGGAGGAATTTTCCCAAACCATTTCTGGGTCTTGGAGATCTCATGTGATTTAGCCTCTCCACGAATTTCCATAGCTAGAGCACATCTGATGCTAGCCCAAATCAACATTTTCTTCTAAAGAGTTTATACAAAATCTCTAAGAGTGTGCAAAAGAGTCGAAAGGACCAAATAGGGTTTAAACTGTGTCATTATGGTTTAATCAAGATTTTGGTTAAAAAAGAGCTAGAAAATAGGGGTACTACATGGGAATAATTTTTGGAACCATTTCAAGGTAAAATCAATGTGAAAAGATCTCGTAGTAAGAGTCAATCAAAGAAAGGAAGCAAAAGGGTGGTTAACCCTAAGGTCATCCAACAATAGGAGGAGAAACCACCTTCAAAAGGTGGCAAGAAGGGAAAATTGAAGACTGGTGAACCCTAGTCCAAGAAGCCGAAGTTGAGAAAGAAGGAACATAGTAATTTTAAAAAGTTGGGACCTTCCCATAGGATCACTCGGGGTTCAATAAAAATACATCATTCTCCTTTGTTAAAGGGACAACTACCACAATTGAGATAGTTGAGGACTCTTAGGGGTGTGACTCTCTAGAAAACCCTCCTATTGAAACTCTTGCAGGGAATTTAACGGTGCAAAACAATATTTCAATATTAGCAGATGTGGCAGCTATGGGTGCTTTGATTTTTAGTCCAGGTTACATTGAGTAAGAGGACGATATTCCTCTATCATCCCTGATGAAGAAAACTAAGAAGAAAAATATGGCGCATGAATAGGAAACAAGGCAAGAGGAGTCAAGAGAACAAAAAATTGAGAAATATGGAAATAATGTTCTTGTGAGTTCTGAAACACAGGATATGGAGAAGAAAGGATCAAACGATGATGTTTTTTATGTGTTAGTGACTAATAAAGAAACATTGTAGGAAGAACATGAAGAGAGAGATTCTATCTATGGTGATAGGATGAGTCAAATTCAAGAGTTGAAGTAGTAGATATATGAACTAGAAGTTATAAATAGATGCATCATAGAACATAATACTGCATTAAAAGGCAGGAAGGGAGAAGTAATGGAGGTAATATTTGAGTGGAAGAGGCATGTGAAGAAGTGGAAATTTCATGCAGCCCATTTGAAAATTAGTATGATGAAATTGGCCAAGTGCCCAAAGAAGGTCTATTTCAAGAAGGTGAAAGAAGAAGGGTCTAGAATCGATACTCAAATTCCAAATTGAAGGAGGATTTTCAATTTTGTTTTTTGGAGAGGTTAGTGGTTATGTGAGGACACACAACAAAATGAGGTTGGGGGGATGTTGGTTTCCATAATTGTCTTCTTTTAACCCTACCTTTACCCTAAATCATGCTACCCTAACCCCTGTTTTACAATTAAATTAAGCCTTTTACACATGTTTCTTGGTTCCTTGTTATGATTTTCTTGGACATGGATTACATAGGATTATTAATAATTAAAGAGGTTGAATAGGCATATATTTCCTTGTAACTTATCTATTTTTCATTTCTTTAAGGGTGTGATGAACAATTGTCATTAATCGAAGTCGAAGTTGGTTGGTGCAGGATCCAATATTCTTGTACCCACCGTAGTTCCTGCACTAGATGGAAAACCAGTTGATTCATTACAAATTGACTCCAAAAATATCACAACTGTTAAGGGATGGTGCACACCTACCATTGGGGACATGTTCCACTTGCTATATTAGGCTTGGAGCGTTACGAAGATGCGAAAGATGGAGGTTAGTTACGATTTACTGCGTCTTCCTGTTAAGTCATCTATTGTGGCCAAGAGCCGAATACTTATGTATAAATTAGGGATTATGAGATAGGTTTTGTTAGTGATATTGATCTGAATGGGAAAATTAGTTTTGTTGTGCTAAATTCCTCTTCAGAATATTGTAAAAGTGCTTAAGGATTCATGAGGTTAATTGCAAGTTTTAGCATGAGTTTTAAGTGTTTTTATGTAAATTTCATGTACAAATTAACATAAACAAATGACTGAACAACATCATATAACATACATGAACATCACCAAAATAGTATCACAACAACAAATGATGAAGGAGTTTGCCCCGCCTGGACTACATCTCCTTGGTCCATCTTCCAATGGCTTGGCCCTTGATGAGCCCCAAAAATGGATAATTATTTGGGCTCATTCAACCTTCTAATTCGACTTAATCCACCATTCTCATTAGTTTGTTGCATGTTTTCGATTATATTTATGCTAATAGAGTGAATTTGGTTAGTCATTATGCCAACAAGTCTAATGGGTGCTTTGTGTAGACTTTTTGGTTAATTTGGAGACAAAATTGAAGGTCTTAATGAGCACTTGGTAGCCAAATTCGTGGGAAAACAAGGGAGAGGATTTGTAGGAAGGTGTCCCCTTCATTTATGGGCCCTTACCTCGAATTCTCCACCATTAGCTTGGAGTTCAAAGGCCACCAAATCAATTAGCACAAGGGCAGCCAAGCAAGTCAAGTAGGACTGTTGTTAACTACAAGTTTTGGGCAGCCGAGTCCCTAAAGTTTAGGAGATCTGTTGGGTCCTCAATTTGTATAAATAAGAAGGCTTAGGGCCTCATTTGGGTTAGCTAGTGGTTAGTAAATTTGTAGCTAGTAGTTAGTCATTTTATAGTCATTTTGCAGTTCGATGTTTAGGCAATAGATTAGCTTTTCTTTCAGCTCATTTTCAAAGTCTCCTTGTGGACAGTTTTGATGTAACTCTTCTTTTCTTGCTCAATAAAGATGAATCCAAATCTACACCAGCTCTAAATCTCTCTTAGGAGGCTGAAGCTCTTGGGGTTGGGCCATCTCAAGCGCCCAGTACCTCCTTTGTTTATCTTTATGTGTATTTGCTGCATTCTTAGAGTAAAATCTGCTATTTAGATTTAAAACTTGTTGTGTTATTTAGGTTGCTTTTGATGATTAAAGTAGATTTTCATGTTCGGATTGATTTGGATAGATTAATAACATAAAGAATCCTTGGAAAAGGAGGCTCAAGCACCTCTGATCTTACCTCTACCTCAGTGGGATCGTGAGTTGGGACAAAGGTGACCTTGCTGCCCACAAAAATGTTGTTTTGCTTCACCATGCAAGTATTAGTGTTGGATTCTTAGTTGTCAAACTTGATATGAGTTTTGATTGCATGCTTATGGTTATGATTGCTTAGTTAGTTCATCTGATTTTGTGCAAATAAACTTCTGTTCCATTTCTTTTGCTATTATCTAGGTCAGATTAGGTCAAGGTAATTAGGTTCTTGATTTTCCAAGTCTTCATTTGTTAAATTCGAAAAATAACTTGCAGAGCACCTGTTATCCTTCTCTATCTACACATAATCCATCAGATAATCTGCTCCAACCCTTAGTCCATGATTCGTACCCTTCATTTTCCATCCTTTCCCCACCTTGCCCTAATTCCTACATTCTTGTGCATCATCGCTTCCTCCATCCTTGAACAAATCCAATCGCTCCTTAGGCTCATCCACCAAGTCCTAGACCTCTTCACACCCCTATTTCACCTCCATACTCATTCCTCCATCTTTTTCCCTCCATCCATGCTCCAAAATCCCATTTCGAAACATCCTGTAGAAGAATTACAGAACATCCTGTAGAAATCCTGAACATCCTGTAGAACCCCTGCAAACTTCCTGTAGAAGCTCATAAACACGGTTTCTTGGCAGCCAAACTTTGTGAGACTCTCTGGAAGGGTGTTAGGGACCCCTTAGACCCTCTCTGAACCTTCCCAACCTTTCCCAAGCATTTCTCCTCCTTGATCCACCTCTGCACAGTAAAAAATAGTTAAAAGCACATGCATGATAATTCCAACAACTTAATCAAAAATACAAAAAGATGTTTTCTTCAGATAGAGGTAGTCTAGACACATGTATTTTACCTTTATAGAAGTAATGGCATCTCTTTCAGTAGTTTGCATGCTCTCCTTTGCGTCAGTAGGACTAGCTGGTAGAATTAGGGTTTGCTAGGGTTTGCGTTTCTTTTTGGCTTTATGTTTCTTTTTGCAATTAGATTAGCTTCCTTCGAGTTAGCTTTCATCCATCAATTAAAAAGCTTCTTCTAAGAGCTCATAGAAGTTGGCTTAAGCTCCTACTGGACTTGTGCCAGCTGACCAAGTGATAGCTGTGGCAAGAGCTAGTACTTGTGCATACAACACCGTCGCTTCCAAGTTTGTTACGAACTACCGGGTTGATAAAATTAAAGAAGGGAGTTCCAGGAGTTGTAGCATTACTGCTACAATACTGGAGCCCACCATCTTTTTGGCGCCGTTGCCGGGGAAGCGTCAGAGTATTGGTGATTGCTGCTTTTCTTCTATTTTCCACTACAATCTTCTGCTAAGTAGTTTATTTCATTTCCATTATGCAATTTCGTTTATGCAAAAGTAGATTAGCATTTCCCGCTTTCATAGATTAGCATTTCAATTCCGCAATTTCATTTCTGCAAGCGTAGATTAGCATTTCAATTTTGCAAGCGTAGACTAGCATTTCATTCCTGCAATTTCATTTGAGCAAAATAGATTAGTCCTTTCCTGCTTTCATTTCAATTCCGCATTTTCATTTTAGCAAGATAGTTAGTTGCAGTTCAATCTATTTCAGTTTTGCAGGTAGAGGTAGAAAAAAAAGCAAAAGTCAACCAAAAATATTTCATTTCATGCCTTGTAGGAGTAGAGATAAGTTAGAAAAATGATTGCACAACACCCCCACTGTTTCACACAGCCAACATTCTCTGTTCTTCGATGGCTGTGATTAAAGAACCCTTAGGTGGACAACAAGACATATTTGAAGAACCTCAAGGGAAGAAGAAGAAGAAACCATTCCTCTGGAGAAAATGGCTACAAGCAGAAATGTTGGGAGCAGCACCTTGTCCAAAGACGAATTTGAAGATCAGGTGGAAGATTTCAAGAGTGATATGAGGCAGTTTCTTGCCATGCAACTGGATACCCTGTGGATCCAAAAGAAGCAAGAAGAAGCCAAGAGGGCTTTGGTCATCTTTTGTCCCAGGTGCACTAGAAAGCATCCTAGGAACGAATGTCCATTGTACTCTATAGAAGTGTGTTTTGTCTGTGAAGCATACCATCCTACAGATCAGTGCCCTTCCTTGCTCGGAATTAAAGCTACATATCAGAGGGCAAAAGGAGCCATTGAATCACTCTACTATATGAACCAAAGGAGGCCACATGAACCTAGATCTTATCAGCAGGAACTGCAAGGGACATCCGAGACCTATTATGACCCCTATCAAGCCACTTTCATGCCTTCTTGGGGTCCCCCTGCTCATCCTTCCTGGTTCACACCTCCTCCTTGTTCCTTCATAGATCCATATTATGCCCAACCAGCTGCTCATTCGTTTCACTCTTATGCTCAGCCACAGCCTCAGTGGAATGCACCTCATCAGGGGTGGAGGCCCCAATACAACACTCCTCCCACTTATTTTCCTCCACCACCTGCTCATCCACAACCATCACCTCCTCCTCCACCAAGGCAACCCCAAATGCCTACCCAACCACAACCCCATCCGCATCCATCTCAAATACACACCTCCACTCAACTACCCGTACCACCATTTCCAAAACCATACCATGGAGCATCTCAACCCAATTGTAAAGCTGAGGCACAACATGTCCAAACAACTGCTCTTGAGCTCAATGATCTTCACCATAGCTCAGGAAGAGTATTGCAAAAAAGATACTATATTGAAAGCATTGAAGGACCACATCAGGCAAAAGAAGATTCAAAAGAGGAGATCAAAGAACCATGGGCTGCACTTGATGAAGAGAAGAAATCAAAATTAGAGATCGAGAGAGTTCCCTCATGGTTACCATCAAATCTTCCATGTATTCAAGAGAAAGATCAACAAAAAGAGGAAGATGAGGAAGTCATAGTAGAAAGTGACATGAAACATGACCCAGATCAGCAAAAGGACCAAGGATATCAAAGCTATATTGAGATATGGTTTCAGAAGGTCACTAAGTTGCAGCGGTACTCTCTTCCTCAGCTATGTTTGATCCCTTCAAAGTTAGATCATTTGGTCTCTAAAATCCGGATAGCTATCCAAGCATGCATTTCGAGCCTCCACATCATTTTGTCTCTAATCTCGATGTGCACATGGCTCCATTGGAAGTATTCTTATACTTGAGAACGATTTTGTTTTTCAAGTAGGGTAGGGTAGAAAAAAAAAAAAGAAAAAAAGAGAAAAAAGAAAAAGAAAAAATGAAAAAAGAGGGAAATAGAAATCTAAGGTGAAAACCTCCTCGAAGGCGCCTTAGATTGGCTCATTGATTGAAAACCTCCATGAGGCGGTCAATGGGTTGGGAAAAAAGAGAAAAGAGAATAAGATCTCTGGGTGAAAACCTCCCTTGGAGGCGCCCAGGGCAGGCAATTAGGGTGAAAACCTCCATGAGGCGCCCTAGTTGTTTTTCAAAAAAAAAAAAGAGAAAAAGAAAAAGAAAAATAAATCTAATTTCCATTGAATAATTTCAGGTTGCAGCAATGACATTGCAGGTCAGGAGGATCACTCAAAACAAAGACAAAGGAGTTTTTGTGCCTTCTAGAGGAGGTTCTATATTTCTACAGGAAACATCCTGTAGAACCTTCAAGCGAGCCAGATTCGATTTTGGAAGGGGATCTAAAGCTTGGAATCCATTGGTTATGCCTGCAAGCATCCATGTTCCCATTCCTCACCCTTTTCCATCATCTTTTCCACCTCATTGTGCTTCTTCATTGTGCTTCTACAGGAAGTTCTTGTAGAAATTGTAGGAAGCTAGAAATGGATTTCAAAAAGGTGGTTTGGCGAACATGGTAGCTTCCTCAAGGGTTTAGAAGTCCTCCTACAATCTTCAAACTCCTCCTCCATCATCTCCATACCTCCATCACAGCCCAAATTCATTTTTCATACCATGCAACAAAACTGCAAAAGCCCGATGAAGCAGGGAAGGAACTCGATCCCTGGTCAAAACCCTGATCCCCGAACTGGGTTCGGGTAGACAGTCGAGGTCAGTCCCCGCACAGTTGCCGTCACGGGAGCCTCCCCTCCAGCCCTTGCAACTGGCAAATGGCGGTCAAACCGCGTTTTGATTTTTCCTAAGGTCGGTGAAGATTATTTTATTACTGTAACTGTCAGCTGTAAGCAAGTTTCCGTTTCTCCCGGTCTGTCGGTAGTTTATCTCCTTCTTTAGCATCAATCATGGTAAAGCCCTCTGAGTTTCTTGCATTGGACCCAGACGTAGAGGACATTCTTTCCATGTGGGGTAAAGAAATCAACTCCCAAAACGTGGACTATTATTTTGGATCTGTAGATATACCCCGTCTGGCGTCTGCTTCACAGTCGGAGACCCCTCAGATTTTTACCCATGACAAGGTGCTGGACAAAGAGATCCAGCTTGAAGGTTATGCGACTGACCCTCCTCAACCAGCGAAAGAGACAGCACTGAGCGGGGTGAATGCGGCATCTAAGCCCCCGGAGCCAAAGGGTCTTATCCTGAAACCTCGGTTTCCAAACCCTAAGGGGCTCGAAGAAATCCCCCAGCTTGGGTCTTCAGCAGAAGTTGAGTTTTCCAGAGCTCTAGGTGCTCCAGGTTCGCTCACGAGGGTTTCACTCTCTCGTGACTCACAAGACCTTCCCGGGATACAGACAAGCAACCAAGGTACCCCTGCTGCAGATGGGTCGGCAGAAAATGAAGGCCTGGGGGCAGATCCATTGTTTGATGGGAACGCCAATCTGGATCTTTCAGGACAGATCCCGTCTCTGTGGGAACAAGCTTCCCTCCTGGACTCAGCCCAAATAATTTCAGACAATAACGTGGACCGTGAAGGTAATAGACCGGCGGGGGAGAGCTCAAGGCCAAGAAGTGCGACAAGGAAGCAAAAAAGGCCTATTGGATCACAGGCAATAACGGAAAATCTGGTGCTAGGGATGGAGGTATCGATGAGAGAAGCCCTGGTGACGGCTGACTGCACTTTGGTAGGCAGAGCCAGAGGTAAGCCTTATTCTTCTGCTTTTCTACAAGAATGGGGTGCGAGTAGCTTTACATCTGAAAGACCTGTTAATTTCGAAGCACAGACACTAGCAAAAGGGTGGTTCAAATTCAAGTTTGAGGACAGAGAAACGGCGGATTGGGTTCTGCATCAATTATGGCATATTGATAACATCCCCGTTCTTTTCAAAAAATGGTCTCCATTGTTCGATGCTATTAAAGAACGTACAGATACATTTCCTGTCTGGGTGCGTGCTCCGGGTCTTCCCTCCCTTCTATGGACTGAGGAAGTCTTCAGAACAATTGGTAACAGGCTGGGGGAATACATGACAGTGGACATGTCCTTTCTAATAACAAACAATTTGGCAACCGCGCGCATCCTTGTAATGCTCAAACCAAGTGGAGGCCTGGCACAAAAGGTAAACCTCCAATTTGATGAATATGTACATGAACAGCTATTAGACTATGAATACCTTCCCTTCAGATGCCATTGGTGCCACGAGCATGGACATTTAGCAAAAGATTGCCCTCACAAGAGAAGAAGGAGACATTTTCGTCGGACTCCTGCCCACAGAACAAACGCACAATCGGTCGATCAGACTAGGATGGAGCAGGACATGCCGGAGTCACAAGAACAAATGAATACGGAGGCAGAGGAGACCGAGAAAGAACCATCGAATGCAAGCATACAGCCTACAGATCTGGAAGCAGAGATTGTTACAGACCAGGTCGCTGTGGAAGGAACGGCAGAGGTTATAGTCAAAGAACCGGAAGCAGTGTTAGGCGCGGCCGAAGAAACTCTACAAACTCAATCCGACGATACGGAGAAGGGTAAGTGCACGGGGCCACCCACCTCTTTTTTTTCTCCTGAGCCTACAAATGTAAATTATCATATTGCTTCATTGACTAATCATGAGCAAGATAAAATTATAGCTGAAAATAAGGGCGGCCTCTTATCTGAGCCGAATGTGGAATCCTTAACCGAAACTTTGCCCCTCCTGGATATAAACAGTGAAGACCTCTGGCCCCCTCTCCCTCAACCTGTAACTCGAACCCCTTGTCCATACAATTTGAGATCTCAGGGTGGGAACCTTGCGATTCAGGGGTCTTTAGGTGGGCTGGGCTTAATTCCTCCTCAAACAAAGTCCAAAAACAAACGAGGCAGGAAATCCGATCTCTTCAAGGCAAAACTCAAAGCAAAGTTGGATATTGCAGATGGTAAACAATTCTCCATCCATGGGGTCCTTAGAGCAGCCCATACCCCTGAAGGATTTATAAAATGATCTTAACATCCTGGAACTGCAGAGGTTTGGCCAGCAAACCTAAAAAACTGGCCCTGAAAGACTGGATTGTTAATTCAAAAGCAGATGTTGTCCTTCTGCAAGAAACCCTAGGGAAGGCCGCTGACATTGAATCTATGCTTAAGACCCTTCTTCCAGGGTGGTCCTTCAGTGCTATGGATGCCTTTGGACACTCAGGGGGGTTAGGAATTGGGTTCAAAGATGGGAGAGTTAAAGTTCTCAATAACTGGGGGATGAAGAACGTTATGGGCATGGAAATATTATCCCCTGATTTCCATTTCCCCATCTCCATAATAAATGTCTATGGGCCTTGTCAAGATAGGGAATCTTTCTGGGATACCTTGATGACAACATCTGTTCTGAAAGCTCCAGTGATGATTCTGGGTGGCGACCTAAACTTCTCTCTGGGTCGTGCTGAAGCTTGGGGACCCTCGGCGAGAGAAGATCCTCTTACAGATTTTTTCCATAATCTCATCTCAGAAAATAACCTGGTTGACCCTCTCCCAATAAAGCTGAAGCCTACTTGGCGGAATCGAAGAGTTGGTGCAGACAGGATTGCTAAGAGGCTAGACCGCTTCCTGCTTTCTGATTTGCTTTCTGCTAAAATTCCCCTAATCAGGCAGTGGGTTGACGAAATTGGGAACTCAGATCATTTCCCAATCTTTCTAGATCTTTCTTCTCCTCCCCAAAAGCCCCCCGCCCCTTATAAATTCAATCCTGCGTGGCTACAAGATCCTTCTCTCAGTGATTTGTTTAAAAAAACTTGGATTCACCCAGTCCACAATGCAGGAGAGGAGAAAAGTTACTTGTTCATGGAAAATTTAAAAAGAATGAAATCTGCAACAATCTCTTGGGCAAGAGATAGGAAATTGAATCAAAATGAGGAGCTAACTCGTATAAGGGAAGAATTGAAGAATCTGGAATGTCCGGATTCAGAAGGATACTCATCCCAAGAATCCAAGGATAGAATTCTACTCTTGGAGCAGCGACAATCTGGCATACTATTGGAAAGGGAAGAAGAATGGAGAATAAAGAGCAGGGCTGTTTGGCTCAAATCTGGGGATGAAAACACCAAATTCTTTCATAACTTTGCAAAAGGAAGAAAATCAATAAATACCATTTGGAGCCTTAAAAATGAAGATGGAAGAGATGTCAAGTCTTTCTCTGATCTCTCTGGACTTGGGAATCGACACTTTCATAATTTATACTCTGAACAGAGAGAAGCCACTATTGCAGAAGTTCTCAATACTGTGCAATGTTTTCCCAGATTTATTGAGGAAGAAGAATCCGAAGATCTTTCAATCCCGGTCTCTAAGGAGGAGACTGAAGCAGCCATGAAGCTTTTAGGCAAAGACAAAAGCCCAGGCCCTGATGGCTGGACTATTGAATTCTTTCTTCATTTTTTTGACCAAATTGGAGATGAAATAACCGAAGTTGTAGAGGAGTCCAGATTAAAAGGAGATATTTATAGACCTTTTAATTCAACATTTATAGCTCTCATTCCTAAAAAGAATGAGCCTGAGAGCTTTGAAGATTTTAGACCTATTTCTTTGTGCAATTGTATTTATAAGATTATTTCAAAGGTTATTGCTCTCAGATTAGCCCCAATTCTGTCAAGAAAAATTTCCATGGAACAATTTGGGTTCCTAGATGGCAGACAAATTCATGAAGCTATTGGGGTTGCTCAGGAGGCAATCCATAGCATCAAGATAAAGAAAAAAAAAGGAGCTGTTCTCAAAATCGACCTCTCCAAAGCATTTGATAGGATAAACTGGCTCTACCTTCGAATGCTCCTTACTCATGTGGGATTCAGCTACCCTTTCGTAAGCTGGATCATGGGATGCATAACAAATGTCAGCTTTGCAGTTTTGGTCAATGGAGCTGCTTCTTCATTTTTCTCTAGTCAGAGGGGCCTCAGACAAGGGTGTCCTTTATCTCCACTTCTGTTTCTCCTTGTGGCTGAAGGTCTTAGCAGGCTGATCCATAAAGCCAGAAGTGCGGACAAGGTAAAAGGTATAGAGGTAGCTACAAATCTCTTCATCACCCATCTTCTTTTCGTTGATGATATATTGATCTTTACAAATGGAAACTACAACGAATTAAAGGAGATAAAATGTATCTTTGATCTTTTTCTAAAAGCTACTGGAATGCAGATAAATGCTATGAAATCCCAAGTTTGTATTGCTGATGTGGACAGAAGGGAAAGAAGTCTTATAGCTAATCTTTTTCCGTTTCCTAGCCAATCATTGGAGGTTCCATTCAAATATTTGGGGTTTTGGTTAAAACCAGCCGCCTACAGAAAAGCAGATTGGAACTGGATTATTGCAAAAATTGAAGCTAGAATATCACACTGGAGCTATAGATGGCTTTCCAGAGCGGGCAGGCTAACTCTCATCAAGTCGGTCTTGCTAGCTATTCCGGTTTACTGGGCTGCACTTACCTGGATCCCCAAAGGTGTAATGGAAAAAATCAGAAGAATTTGCTGCAGATTTCTTTGGGCTGGTTCTAAGGAACTCACAGTTTTACCTTGGGTGGCATGGGACAAAGTGGCCAGATCAAAAGAATGGGGAGGCTGGGGGATTAAAAGACTTCCTGATTTCAGCACTTCCTTAGCTGCAAAGTCGGGCTGGAGGCTTATCACCATAGAAAATCTATGGACAAGAGTGATTAAAAGAAAATATATCGACCCTATGCCCTTGGAAGATTGGATTCGGAGTCAGAACAAGAAAGCAAAAAACTCTTCCGTAATTTGGAAGGCCACAGTGGATGCTTTCTCAGTGATTGAGCAAGGTTTAGCATGGAAAGTGGGAGATGGCAGACAAATCAGGATTGGCAGAGATCCCTGGATTGGATGCAATGAAGCTTTTGCCTTATCGCCCGGGCTCCTTCGCCATCTTGAGTCCAAAAATATCACCTCATTAAATCAGGTGGCAAGAGATGGGTAGTTCTCCATCTGGGGTCAGGTTTGGAAGGATGATGAAGAATTAGGGCTAAACATTAGATGGAAGAACGAATGGACAGGTTTCACAAAAGAATTAAAAAGATCCAATGTAAGGATAAGGGAGGAACCTGATAGGTTAATGTGGGCTCACAACAAATCGGGGGGTTACACACCAAAGGAGGGCTACTCTTATCTTTTGGGAAAGAAAGGATGGGGCAACCCGGATTGGTGGTCCAAAGCATTATGGAAACTTAAAAGCCCAGCAAAATCAAAGCTCTTCATATGGTGTATTTTAAAAAAGAAGGCTCCAACATGGGAAATCCTTCAATCCAGGTTTCTTGTTGGTCCAGGGCGTTGCCCCCTGTGCAAGGATAATGAGGAAACTTTAAATCATCTCTTCATCTCCTGCCTTTTCTCCCAGAAGATTTGGGAGGAGGTCTCGGGGCTTCTCAAGATTACAGCACATTGGGGAAATGAGCCGCTTGCTGAATCATGGAGGAAATGGTGGTACACATACACTGAAGGGAATTTGAGGAACCTGCCAATTATTTTCTGCTGGGGAGTGTGGCTTGCGAGAAATAAAAGTTTGTTCCAAGACCAAATTACACCGCCCTCTGCCATTGCTTCTAACATCGCTGCCATATATCTTTCTCTGCCTCCCCCTGAAGCAAAGAAAACCAGAACAATTCAAAACAATCTCATAATCCAGGAGGATATCCCAAGTGGTTTTTTTGATGGAGCCTCTCAAAATAACCGGGCCGGCGCAGGCATGAGCATTCACATCAACTCAGAACACATTCTAAAAGCCTCAGTTGGGTTGGGATCAGGAACAAACAATTTTGCAGAACTCTCCTCATTGCGCCTACTTCTCTGCTGGCTTCTTCACAAACACATCACCTCAATTCAGTTATTTGGGGACTCTCTAAACGTTATAAATTGGATCAATGGTTTAGCTGCTTGCCAAAATCAAATTTTAATGACTATTGTTGAAGAGATTTTACACCTGAAGACTCTCTTTAACAGGTTCTCATTATGTCATATCTACAGGGAAAGGAACGAAGAAGCCGATCAGCTATCTAAGGCAGGTTTACTACAGGATCCGGACAGCTGGGAGATAGAAGAAAATTTTCAGGGGCAGTCAGTCAGATCGAACCAGCCTCCTTATGATCAGTAGCACAAACAACAGTCATCTTGTTCCGCCCCTTTTTTGTCGGCACTTTTCCAGCTCTATCCTTTATTGCTGTTCACATACTTGTACATATATCTATTTTGCTGTCCTCAAACTCTCGGCTACTACTTTCGGGGATATTACTGATCTCCATTTTTGAAATTTCAAATTTTGGTTTTGTTTCACAGTGCTGGAGGTCACTTTTCACTCTGTTTTTACAGGAGTTGTTTTCCAATATGGAGACTCCAAAAATTTTGTAACTACTGTATTAATTGGTTTCATTTCCTCATCTTGGAGGAAGACTGTCTCAGGTTTCAATCCGAAAAATAGCTCCCCGCGGGTCGAGCTGTATCTGCTCTTTTAAGCCCTGTGCGGCTTATGAACTACTGGAACAAAACTTTTTTTCTCTAATAAAAAGTTGCTTTTTTCCCCGGAAAAAAAAACAAAACTGCAAAATGCCTTGAAGCAAAAATACCTATAATAGAATTTGTTTTTGCTCTAACTTGAAAACCATGCATCCATTTGAAAAACCGTTTCACAGGGAATTGTATAGGGATGATGGCAACATGCTCGAGCAGTTTCAGGCCATTCCGGTGCACGGTTTCCAAGAAATTAGCCTCCATCACCATCAGCCATTTTTGCATTTTCTCCATATCCGTGCGTCCATTTCAAAACCTGTTTCATGGGGAGATGCACATGGGTGATAGTAGCCTACCCAAGCAGTTTCAGCCAATTCTGATGCACGGTTTCTGAGGAATTGATCTCTGAAATCTTCAGCCATTTCCAATTTTTCTCGAAATTTGTGCATCCATTGATCACGATTTTGCTATGGGAGGTGCATCATGATGATAGGAACATGCTCAAAAATTTTCAGATCGATCCGGTTTACCGTTTGGGAGCAATGGCGAAAACAAGTTCTGGTCTTGTGAAAATTCAGCAGCAGCAGCTTGAAGGTGCAGATCTGAACGTGGAAATGAAATCCTGCAGCATGTATCCGGCCAGAGGACACCTGCACAAGGAAAACAACCAAAAAAATCAGCAGCCAAGCCACATGCAATCACAAAAACAAATGCATGCAGCGAATGAAAGATCTCAGCACTTCACATCAACCATGCACGACTTGCAGGTACGTGACTAAACTCGTTCCTCTGTTTGCATGAATGTAATTCGTAAACAACATGAGCAATGAGATGGTTGGGATTAAAGAATCGGTGGCCAGCTAACTGGCCACCCTCGTTCGGTTCAAACAGCGCTCGGTGGGTGCAATCGACACGTGTGCTCAGCCATCTCAAGAAGAAAATTGAAAACAGGTAGTGGTGGTTGTTTAACATCCAACGTAATT
The DNA here is from genome assembly GCA_031772625.1 of Pinus tabuliformis. Lineage (NCBI taxonomy): Eukaryota > Viridiplantae > Streptophyta > Pinopsida > Pinales > Pinaceae > Pinus > Pinus tabuliformis. The sequence continues at coordinate 28,557,663 of CM062808.1, read as the reverse complement.
GATGGAAGGGAATACAAGCAGAGAACTAAAGTTCATAATTACACTACAGTGGGGACCAATGGTCTGCATGGGGCCAACGTGCACTTAGCCAGCTCACCCTCCATCAGTGGAAGCCTCCATAAACAGCCAATTGAACTCATCCTTGAAATGCTCTCACCACCATTGTTTCCATTTTATCATCGTGCCTGCAGCTGCAACAAGCTCCATAGCAGCAAAACAAGCTTTCTTGGCCATTTTTATTAAAAAAAAAAAAAAACCCTCCTGCTTATCAACGTTCTCCAGGAAGTACGAAACAACGTTCAAAAGCAGAGGTGGATTGGAAACAGGATGGAAGTCGGTCCATGGAGATGTGGTCAGGGTCCCAACCAATGCAAGCTTACTTTGTGTCTATGGGGGCACTGGAGTTTAGTTTTTTTCCATGACACTAGTGACAGTGATATTTGCAGTCCTTGGTTTCCTTTCTCCTTTGAACCGTGGAAGTTTAATGACAGCTATGCTGCTATTATGGGTGTTTATGGGTTTCTTTGCAGGGTATGCATTGTCACGTCTATATAAGATGTTCAAGGGCACAAAACAGAGGAGGAACACGCTGAAGACAACATTCTTGTTTCCAGGCATTGCCTTTTGCATTTTCTTTATTCTCAATGCACTGCTATGGGGAAAAAAATCAGCTGGTGTAGTTCCTTTCGAGACTATGTTTGCCTCGGTCCTTTTATGGTTTGGAATTTCTATGCCATTGGTCTTTGTGGGTAGTTACTTTGGCTACAAGGAACCTACAATTGAAGATCCAGTGAAGACCAATCAAATCCCCAGGCAGATTCCAGAGCAAGCTTGGTATATGCAGCCCATTTTCTCAATACCAATTGGAGGCATTTTTCCTTTTGGAGCTGTATTCATTGGACTGTTCTTCAGATTAACTTCAATATGGCTGCATCAGTTCTACTGTATATTTGGGTTCCTGTTCATTGTCTTTGTGATCCTCATTGTTACATGTGCAGAGATCACCATTATCTTGTGCTACTTCGAATTGTGCAGTGAAGATTACAACTGGTGGTGGAGATCTTATTTGACTGCAGGCTCCTCAGCATTTTACTTAATTCTCTATGCCACATTCTATTTCTTCACCAAGCTGGAGATGACAAAGCTTGTTTCTAGAATTTTATATTTTGGCTACATGCCCATCATGTCATACTCATTTTTTGTTCTGACCGGTATAATAGGTTTCTATGCATGCCTTTGGTTTGTGCGGACAATATACTTATCAGTGAAGATTGACTGAGGCTCTGCATGCAGCTACCATTTTTCAGAGGGGCCGTTTAAATTTTGGTTTAGGGGAATGGTGCTTGCTCCTTTTATGTTGTTTTAGAGGTTTTTGGGTAACATTATAGGAGACACCAATGTCAATGTGTTGTTGTGGGAGTTAACGCTGAAGATGTTGCAGGAACACAATGCCGAAAGGGGGTCTCCCAACACAAGTAGAAGGGTCCCTACCAAGTTACCAGGCATCCTCACATCCACTCCCTCCATGAACACTCATTTTTTCAAGGTTCGGACATAATCTGGTTATGGTTCAACCTTCTACAGGAAGCTACAGGACTTTCTACAGGAAGTTCTATATTTTTACCAAAAACATCCTGTAGAAGCCTTTGGGCAGGCCAGAATCAATTATGGAGAGGGATTTGAAGCTAGAAGTCTGTTGAGGAGGCATGCAACCACTCTTTTCTTCCATCCTCCACTGGTTTCATCTCCTTTCATATGATTGCATATACTTGCACACTCATACCAAGGCTGAGAATTCACTAGGAAAAGGAGTAGGCAGTGGGAAGAAGCAAAGAGAAAAGCATGGTTTCATGACAGAAAAGAGGACATCACTTCAGAAGCTTGGCATGACAAGGAGGCCACCAAGGCCATCAAAAATGAGGAGATAGATTGGTTGCTCAAAGGATGAGCAACACTTTCAGTAGGGGGGTGATGATGAGCCCCAAAAATGGATAATTATTTGGGCTCATTCAACCTCCTAATTCGACTTAATCCACCATTCTCATTATTTTATTGCATTTTTTCGATTATATTTATGCTAATAGAGTGAATTTGGTTAGTCATTATGCCAACAAGGCTAATGGGTGCTTTGTGTAGACTTTTTGGTCAATTTGGAGACAAAATTGAAGGTCTTAATGAGCACTTGGTAGCCAAATTCGTGGGAGAACAAGGGAGAGGATTTGTAGGAAGGTGTCCCCTTCATTTATGGGCCCTTACCTTGAATTCTCCACCATCAGCTCGGAGTTCAAAGGCCACCAAATCAATTAGCACAAGGGCAGCCAAGCAAGTCAAGTAGGACTGTTGTTAACTACAAGTTTTGGGCAGCCGAGTCCCTAAAGTTTAGGAGGACTGTTGGGTCCTAAATTTGTATAAATAAGAAGGCTTAGGGCCTCATTTGGGTTAGCTAGTGGTTAGTAAATTTGTAGCTAGTAGTTAGTCATTTTATAGTCATTTTGCAGTTCGATGTTTAGGCAATAGATTAGCTTTGCTTTCAGCTCATTTTCAAAGTCTCCTTGTGGACAGTTTTAATGTAACTCTTCTTTTCTTGCTCAATAAAGATGAATCCAACTCTACACCAGCTCTAAATCTCTCTTAGGAGGCTGTAGCTCTTGGGGTTGGGCCCAATCTCAAGCGCCCAGTACCTCCTTTGTTTATCTTTATGTGTCTTTGTTGCATTCTTAGAGTAAAATCTGCTATTTAGATTTAAAACTTGTTGTGTTATTTAGGTTGCTTTTGATGATTAAAGTAGATTTTCATGTTCAGATTGATTTGGATAGATTAATAACATAAAGAATCCTTGGAAAAAGAGGCTCAAGCACCTGTGATCTTACCTCTCTCTCAGTGGGATCGTGAGTTGGGACAAAGGTGACCTTGCTGCCCACAAAAACGCTATTTTGCTTCACCATGCAAGTATTAGTGTTGGATTCTTAGTTGTCAAACTTGATATCAGTTTTGATTGCATGCTTAGGGTTATGATTGCTTAGTTTCATAGTTAGTTCATCTGATTTTGTGCAAATAAACTTTTGTTCCATTTCTTTTGCTATTATCTAGGTCAGATTAGGTCAAGGTAATTAGGTTCTTGATTTTCCAAGTCTTCATTTGTTAAATTCGAAAAATAACTTGCAGAGCACCTGTTATCCTTCTCTATCTACCCATAATCCATCATATAATCTGCTCCAACCCTTAGTCGATGATTCGTACCCTTCATTTGCCATCCTTTCCCCACCTTGCCCTAATTCCTACATTCTTATGCATCATCGCTTCCTCCATCCTTGAACAAATTCAATCGCTCCTTAGGCTCATCCACCAAGTCCTAGACCTCTTCACACCCCTATTTCACCTCCATACTCATTCCTCCATCTTTTTCCCTCCATCCATGCTCCAAAATCCCATTTCGAAACATCTTGTAGAAGAATTACAGAACATCCTGTAGAAATCCTGAACATCCTGTAGAACCCCTGCAGACTTCCTGTAGAAGCTCATAAACACGGTTTCTTGGCAGCCAAACTTTGTGAGACTCTCTGGAAGGGTGTTAGGTACCCCTTAGACCCTCTCTGAACCTTCCCAACCTTTCCCAAGCATTTCTCCTCCTTGATCCACCTCTGCACAGTCAAAAATAGTTAAAAGCACATGCATGATAATTCCAACAACTTAATCAAAAATACAAAAAGATGTTTTCTTCAGATAGAGGTAGTCTAGACACATGTATTTTACCTTCATAGAAGTAATGGCATCTCTTTCAGTAGTTTGCATGCTCTCCTTTGCGTCAGTAGGACTAGCTGGTAGAATTAGGGTTTGCTAGGGTTTGTGTTTCTTTTTGGCTTTCAGTTTCTTTTTGCAATTAGATTAGCTTCCTTCGAGTTAGCTTTCATCCATCAATTAAAAAGCTTCTTCTAAGAGCTCATAGAAGTTGGCTTAAGCTCCTACTGGACTTGTGCCAGCTGACCAAGTGACAGCTACGGCAAGAGCTAGTACTTGTGCATACAGCACCGTCGCTTCCAAGTTTGTTACGAACTACCGGGTTGATAAAATTAAAGAAGGGAGTTCCAGGAGTTGTAGCATTATTGCTACAATACTGGAGCCCACCAGCCCTCTCTATTATGCTCAAAGGTGTGAATACATTAGTTTCCATTACTCAAACATCTATGAAGCCTGCTCCAGTGGCTCCAGAATGCTCAAAAATTCTTGTCTAGCCTTTTTCTACTCTTGAATTGGTAAAAAACTAAAGAAGTTATGGCTTCCCCTATCTCCTACACTATTTTCTCTACAAATTCCCACAAATCCGGCACCGATCCTACAATTTCGCCACAAATTGTGCTTGTTTAGTGCCATTTTGCTCATAATATAACACATTTTGTGGGCGCCTTAATTCAATCTCTAAGGACTTAACTTCAAAAAATGTGGTCGTGTGGAGGCCACGTACCTGGGGGCCAGGGCTAACCGCGTGTCCCCACCATTTGGGCCCCCAATCCTCCACCTGTGGTCATGTTTAACGCATGCACCCAAGGGCTGGGCCCTTTTCGGATGGTGCACAATGTAAAGTTTAAATACAATTGGCATAGCAATATATAAGAAGCAATATAGTGGCGCATTAGTAGTTAGCAAGGTTTGTTGGATGGAGGTCTAGTGTTCAACCCTTGCCCGGTCCATTTGGACCTTCACAAGATTTTTGGTGGCCCCCATGCTGCCATGTGGTGGTATCCGGTTGGGCCATGTGGCAGCCTATGGTTTGCCTCCAACCCACCAATGAAATTTTCCCAAATCAAAACCAATGAAACCATGCCACTTGGCACTATTTGATTCATCGGAGAAAACACAATCAGTTGCCACATCACCTGCCATGTCAACAGTACGGACTGTTGACTAGGTTGTCACAAATTTTCCAAGTTTGCATGTTTTGTAAAATGAACAGAACATGCTTTTGGGACTATATGGAGTCTGTTAGGGGTGAAATGAGTTCCGCCCGATTTAGGATGACGAGCATTGCATGGTTGTTCAAGTTCCAAACTAATCGGACAACTTTGAATTTGGAGCAAATTTTTGAGTGCTTGAGCATTTCTCCCCACTGTAATCTTTTTGATGCTAAAAGATCACTTTTAGTTATTTAGCAAGTGAGGGTACAGTTCCCTCACCTTTCCAATCTCGATCCATTTGGCCTTGGAAGGATTTGTTCCTTTGAGGCCCACTGGAATCTAGCCCACACTCCATCATTTTGAAGACCTTATTCTTCTGTCAAGAATGTCGTCTTGCTATAGTTCATCACGGTATTCAGGAGAAAAATCCTCAATGAAGGAATCTAGATATTTTCTCCTTGATCTTCAATCAAAGGAGGCTCATACAACCTTAAGTTCTCAACATTAACAACATCATAAATTTGCATATATGAAGGCAAATCCAACCTTAAGGAATTTTCACCAATATTTTCCAGAATTTTGAATGGACCATATCAAATTGGCTTCAACTATTTACCTTCTCCTTGGAGCCTCTCTTTGCTAATGTGAAGCCAAACTTCATCACCGATTTGGAACTTGTGATCTACTCGACACTGGTTGTGCCTTGACTTGTACTTTCCTTGGCTCTTTTCTAGCTGTTCTTGAACTCTTGATGTACCAATTGGATTTGTTCAATGAACCTTCTTGCTTTGTCTATGTCACTATGACCATCAATAGCAACGTCCTTTCCAAAAGTGAAATCCAAAGGAGACTTAGGCAAGTATCCCAAACATTCTTCAAATAGCGATGTTTGAGTTGAAGAGTGCTTGACTTGGTTGTAAGCATGCTTAATGTAGTGCAAATTTTCACCCAACAAATTAGGATGCTTGCTGTAATACCCATGAAGAAGATGTATCCCAGTGATATTCACCACCTCTGTTTGACCATATGTTTGCAGATGAAATGTTGTACTCTTTCTCAATTTCATGTCCATGAATCCCCACAAACTTGACCAAATGTTCCCAACAAAGCGAGAATCTCGACCACTAATAATGGATGTGGGAAATCCAAAATGTACCCATATATTCTAAAAGAATAACTTAGCATTTTGTTCAACTGTAATTTTCTTCTTACATGGCATCAAAATAGACATTTTGTTGAACCTATCCACAACTACATACAAATAATCATGAACTCTTTTTGACAATGGAACACCTCCTACGAAATCCATAGAAACACTCTCCCATGGTCGTGAAGGTACCGGAAGTGGTGTGTACAATCCTAATTTCCTATTGCTAGGCTTACTGACTGCACATAATGAACATCCTTTAATAAAATGACACACTTTCAAGCATACAAGGCCAACAACATTACCTCTATAGATGTACCACTATCTTACTTACGCCAAAATGACCAGCTATAAGAGAAGTATGTGCCGCTCTTATGATGTTGACTCTTTCTCCCTGTGGAATACAAATCTTACCAAGATGGTACAACAAGTTATCATCCAAATGATAATCCAATTCCTCTACTTGGTTACTTTAACTCAAGCTTGCATAAACATCCTGAAAGTCATTGTCTAATGCATATTGCTCAATATAACTTTCATGCAAAACAAAATTATGCTTGAGAAAAGTAGCTGCACTAATAATAGGCCTAGAAAGCATATCAACAACTTTATTGTAGATACCTTTCTTATACCTTATCACCAAGTGGAATTGTTGAAGAAAACCTATCCATCAGATGTGTCTTCATTACTCCAACTTAGATTGAGATTGCAGGTATTGCAATGGTTGATGATAAGTGTGAATGATTGTTTCCTTACCCATCAAGTAGTGTTTCCACTTTTTCACACTTTTCACCAATGCATACAATTCCTTGCCATATGTAGGATAATTAATCACTGAACCATTAAAAGTTTTTGAATGAAAACAGCTAGGCTTACCATGTTGCATGAGGACTGCACCCATGGCATAGTCACTAGCATCAGTCTGGATCTCAAATGATTGTCTCAAGTCTGGAAGTGCAAGTAATAGGGTTGAACTGATATTTTCCTTTAATGCATCAAAGGCATTTTATTGTTTTCCTCCCCACTGAAAAACCTTTTTCACATTAGTCAATGCATGCAAAGGAGCTGCTATGGAAGAAAAATAAACAATGAATTTCCTCCAATATTGGGCTCCTCCAAAAAAACTTCTTACCTCAGTAACTGTCTCGAGCCTTGGCCAATTCAAAATGGCATCAACCTTGGATGGATCTATTTTCAACTCACCTCCTCCAAAAATATGACCCAAGTAAACTAAAGAAGTTTGTCCAAACTCACACTTTGACATCTTTAAATACAAATGTTCTTTCTTTAAGACATCAAGTACTTTTGTCACATGCATGACATGTTCATCACAATATCTACTGAAAATTAAGATGTCATCTAAGTAGACTATAAAAAACTCATCAAGAAATGGCCGCAACACATCATTCATCACACACACGAAGGTAGCATGAGCATTACATAAACCAAAAGGCATAACTAGCCATTCAAACAAACCTTGTTTTGTCTTGAATGCTATCTTCCAAATGTCTCCTTTAGCAATTCTAATTTGATGGTAGCCAATCCTTAAGTCCAACTTAGTAAAATACTTTTCATCTTTCAATTGATCAAGTACATCATCTATTCTAGGCAATGGGTATCGATTCATTACCGTAATATTTTTCAATGCATGGAAGTCCACACACATGCGCCATGTTCCATCCTTCTTTGGCACCAAAACAATAGGTGACCCACATGGTGAATAACTTGGCCTAATGATCCCTTTATCCAACAACTCTTGAGTTTTATTTTTAATTTCTGCACTTTCCATCACTGACATCCTATACATGCCAATGTTAGGAAGAGGACAATCTTGCTGCAACTATATTTCATGTTGGATTCATCTCTTGGGAGGCAATCCTTTTGGTTCCTGAAACATCTCATCATGTTGGTTAACAACATCAACCAATTCAGATTTCAATCTTGAGTCACAACCTTGAAAGGCTTCATTATCAATATCATTCTTGGGTTTGATCATTAGAAGCACAAAATTCTTGCTAGAATTCACTAGTCTTTTCATTTGCTCCGCATTTACAAGTGAAAGATTTAGTTTCTTGTTGTGGGCTCTTACAATGTATTCTACGCCATCTTTGAACAAATGGTATTTGTTTTCATGTCTATGGAAGATAGTTTTTCTATCATAGATACATGGGCTGCCCAAAACTATACCACATATGTCTAATCACACAGCATCAGGTTCCACTTCATCTATGAAATTTGCATTAATGGCGAATTTTAGTCTACACTTTCTAGTTACTTGCAATTGTGCATTGTCACACACCCATCCTAATGGATATGGCTTATGATGTGGAATGGTTCCCAAGTTTAAACTTTTGACAATGTTTTCAGAGATGAGATTGGCTTGAGAGCCATTATCAAAAAGAGTATCAATTTTGCTATGTTTTGAGATTACCCTTATGTGGAAAATTTCTATTCTCTTCTTTTCATTTGGAGCTTCATTGTGAAAATTTGAAGTACTAGTGCTAGAAATGGAGTCCTTACCTTTTCCCCATGGCTATGATTTTAGTTTCATCACCCAAAAATGATTCCAAATCCTGTTGAGTGGTTGCAGTTGTGTTTTGTTTTCCCTTGTTGTTGAATTTATTTGGTTTCATCTCAGGATGAAGCTTCCAACAATGAGCTTCATCATGACCCTCTTTGGAACAATGCTTGCTTGCTAGTTTCTCTCCTTCCTTTTTATGGATGCATTTTTATTTTCTTTACCTTAAAGATGGGTGGCTTTCACACAAACCTCATCTAGACTATTGGGATTAAATATAAGGATAGTATTCCTAAGGTAACTGTGTAAACCCCTTATATACTTCAATACCATGTATTGTGATTGCAAATCTAAACCTAACATTAGAGACCTTATTCTAAGTTATTGGGGGTAATCTTGCACATTTTGACCTTTAAGTTGTCTAAAATTTTGCCAATTCATGATGGCTTTCTACATATATGCTAGAGGGTAAAATTGTCTTTTAATTGCAACAATGAAATCAGACCAAGAAATTGAGATCTTAGCATGTTTTTTAATCTCTTCTTGTGTCTTGGCTTCCCACCATATTAGTACTACACCCTCCAGTCTCAAGGAAGCTAGCTGAATCTTTGTATCATCGTCTTGAAGGTTTTGGATTATGAAATAGACCTCCAATCGACGAACCTAATTGTCAAGCTTCTTTGCATTCACTTCACCATTATACATGGGCAGTTCAAATTTAACATCAAGTTTTAACAGGGGTGTTTTACCAATTCCTTTTAAGGTATGTTGATGAGTATGAGTAAGGGTTGTATTAGGGGAAGAGGATGAAGATGCCTATGAAGATGAAGATGATCATGGAGATGGTGGAGTTTTACCTCCATTTCCATTACCTTCTCCTCTTGAAGAACCTTCTCCTTTTGGAGGCTTGAAGCTTTCACCCCGCGGTCTTGTATTCCTCTCTTCATAGAGGACTTTCACCATCTCTTTCATTTCAAAGAAAGCCTTCCTAAAAACCTTCTCATCCTCTGACATATTTGTAGGCTCTCCTTCATGTGACATGCTTACTAAAGCTTCAACTACAATTTTAAGTAGAACTGGTGGTGGAGATTATGGCAATCTTTCATTCCTTCTCCTTCACCCAACTTCATGACCTTCAACTATAATTCGTTCTCCTCTCTTGAGCTTCAACCTTGTAAGTATCACATTCACTTGCAAACAGTTAAATCCTCCTTGCACAAAGAAAACCAAGAGCTTTGATACCAAACTTGATCTGAATGGAAAATTAGTTTTTTTGTGCTAAATTCCTCTTTACAATATTGGAAAAGTTCTTAAGGATTCATGAGGTTAATTGCAAGTTTTAGCATGAGTTTTGAGTGCTTTTATGTAAATTTCATGTACAAATGAACATAAACAAATGACTGAACAAAAACATATAACAGACATGAACAACACCATAATAGTATCACAACAACACATGATGAAGGAGTTCACCCCATCTGGTCTATGTCTCCTTGGTACAGCTTCCAATGGCTTGGCCCTCTCTCTTATGCTCAAAATTGTGAATACATCAGTTTGAAATGCTCAAATAACTCTGAAACCTGCTCTAATGGCTCCAAAATACTCAAAAATTCTTGTCTGGCCTCTTTATGCTCCTGAATTGGTAAAAAACTAAAGAAGTTATGGCTTCCCCTAGCTCTTGCACTATTCACTCTACAAATTCCCCCAAATCCGGCACCAGTCCTACAATTTTGACCCAAATTATGCTAATTGAGTGCCATTTTGCCCAAAATTTGGTGCATTTTGTGGGTGCCTAAATTCGACCTCTAAGGCCTTAACTCCAAAAAATGTGGTCGTGTGGAGGCCACGAGCGCAAGGGCCAAGGCTAACTGGCTGCCCCCGATGGCTGGACCCCTAATTCTCTACCCACAGTCATGTTGATTGTATGAGCCCAGGGGCTGGACCCCATGGCTAGCCCCTTTTCCAAATGGCACACAACATAAAGTTTAAATACAATTGGCATGTCAATAGATAACAATAAATATAGTGGCACATTGGTAGTTGGCAAGGTTTGTTGGACGAAGGTCTGGTGTTCAACCCCCACCCGGTCCATTCAACCCTTAATAATATTTTTGGTAGCCCCCATGCTTCCATATGGTGGCCTTCGGTTGGGTCACGTGGTAGCGTGTGAATGGCCACCAACCCACCAATGAAATTCACCCAAATGAAAACCAATGAAACCGTGTGACTTGGAACTCCCTGATTTGTAGAAGAAAACACAGTTAGTTGCCAAATCACCTGCCATGTCAGCCTACAACATTGACTACCACGTCAAAAGTATGAACTACTGACTAGGCTGTCACAATTTTGCTAAATTCGCCTGTTTTGGAAAATGAACATAACATTTTTTTGGGAGCATACAAAGTCTGTTTTGCGCGAAACTAGTTGTGTCAAATTCAAGATGATAAGCACTAAGTGGTCATTTAGGTTCCACACCGATCCGACAACTTTGAATTTTGAGCAAGTTTTTGAGCACCTGATCAGATACTTGGAAGAGACTTTGATATTTTTGTTGTAACTTTGAAATATTGTATTTCCTTGACCCTCTGGGGCTGGATCTATGGTTTTACTTTGTATATTTGCAAAGGTTTTTGAATAAAGAAGGGGTTGATGCCGATTTCACTTATTTTTTGTTCCTGTTGATATTTGCAATGATTCCTTCGCTCATTTGAGTTTACAACTTACGTAAAGGGAAACGATCTAGATGGCTAGGGCCTAATGAACCCATCTCATTCTCCCCATTATTATTTCTGTGTGCTTAGATACAATAATATTGTTTTGTGAATGTGTGATTTCTTTATGATTGAATTTGCGAGTGTGGTGAATCTCTTGTGGTTGTGTTTCTTTTGTGCGTTATCTTAGATATGAGGAGTCCTTGTGTGTGTTGAGTGTTTTTTATTTCAGTTCCAGCATTTCTATTTTTTCTAAAGCATCACAACATGTCTTTTCTTTTTTGAGAAGGTTTCTTGAATCGTTTATGGAATATAGTTAGGGTTACATATTTTCATGCTTTAAGTTTTGTTTATTTCCTTTATGGTGAAGCATACCCTAGTTAGAACATGAAGTGTAGCTATGTGATGGTTTCTCTGTGTATGACTTTAAGTTGTCATGATATCCATGAATGATGGTAAATCAAATATTGTTAAGTACAGAAATTGTTAAAGATATTTTCTGAGTTTACAGACTTCATGTGATTACATTAAATTTATTCTTATGTAGAGTATATATATCGCACTGTGAATGAGATTCAGAAAGGGTTTAAGTTTAATCTTTCAAATAGTAATATTTTATTGCAATGCATGAGTTTGTCATTTCTGCAAGTGTGATAATTTCCTTGAATCTTTGTAGTTTGTTTTTATTGAAAGTTTGCAGTTGATTCAAGCTTGTTTTCATTATCGCTCAAGTTAAAGTTTCCTTTCTGCATTTGTTAATTTTATGCTTACTGTTTTAGCACATCAATCTATGAATGAAGGATTGTCAAATGTGAATCTGTCCTAGTACACGAAACAAACATTCTAAGTGCAGTAACAAAGTGTTCTAGTGCAGGAACAAAGTGTTCTCGTACAGGAACATAATGTTCCAGTATAGGAACTGAGTGTTCCAGTGCAAGAACAGAGTGTTCTAGTACAGGAACAAAACATTCCAGTACAGGAATAGAGTATTTTGGTGTGAGAACGAACCCATTCTAGTACATGAATGTAATTATTCTAGTACAGGAATGAGATATTTTTGGTACATGAAGCAAACTTAAGAACACGATAGATTAACATTTTTTTTGTTTTCTAAGCATTGGAATTCGACTACATGAACATAATTTTTCTCTTTGATGTCATTTTAAGTTTGACTACAGGGCGTGCTTTTTTATTTTATCAAAGTCTTTGGCAAGTATTATTCTTGAGTGAATCCAGTATTCAGAGTGACTGGGTGTCATTTTTCTTAAAGGTTTTCTTTGTGATTATTGCTTGACTGATTTTTCATGATTTAATTAGTAGATCTAAAGTAGGATTTGCAGAAGTTAATCCCAAAATATTTGGCATTTCCTGTGCTACGCCTCGAAGCTTACATAGCCCTAGTTTTACAAACTAAGTATTGAAGGAGTTCAATTAAATTGTAATTCCGACACCCAACAAAAGACATGGTCGACCAAGATCTGGATTGGATGTCTCAAGGCCCAATTTCTCTACTGGGTATTTTACACAAGATGCCAAGAGACTCGGAAAATCCACTAATGAAGTACAACCCTGAAAAAATAGTCAAAGTGGAAGACCACTTGGAAATATTCTACCTACATCTGCAAATGCTTGAGGTACATTATGATGATGTTGCATGCATAATTTTTCCTTGTACCTTAGATGCCAGAGCAATTGTATGGAACCAGAGTCATCCTCCAAATTCAATTTAGAATTGGAAAGGGTTTAAAATGTTGTTACTCGAAAAATTTATTGACAAAACCCTGACCATGTTTTAAAAAAGCTAAGAAATTTGAAGATGGAGCAGAAAGAAAAATTTAAAGAATTTAATCAAACGTTCAATTGCATAATGAAAATTTTTACTATGAATAAGAAACCTCATGACTCCATCATAATTGATTACTACACTTCTACCTTACCGAAAAGCATTGTGTAGTTTTTCAAGAGAACTGCAAAAGAAACTTTGGATGAAAATTACGAGGAATCCATTGCATTTGAAAAGGTCTTGTGCGCAATTAGAGTCATTTTCAGTGATGAACCATTAAAAGACTCCAAGGACATGGGTAAAAGGTCGCATGCCTCTTTAATTAAGGCCAAGCATAAAGAAGCCACTGATCTTGAAAACTTGACCTAGACCATCAAGTCTCTGTCCAATGAGCAGGCAGAGTTAAAACAAAGGTCAAGCGAGACCACCATCATCAAGAAGCCCCTAAAGCTCAACTACCAACAACAACATCTAACCCCAACAATAGTAGCAATCAACTAGCTAAGTCTGCACAAAGCTCGAACATCATGCTAAATGTCAAAAGCATGGGCATGGACCAATATTCCTCTTTTCATCAAGAATATCATTTATAAAAGACATGCCTACAATGGAATCACAACATGGATGCTCTAGTTGCGCACATCATTGACACAATAATTTAAGATGAGTAGACTGAGAAAACATAAGAAAAGGAAGAAACCATTGTGACTAAAGAGAATACGAGCGTTGGGCACACAGTAAATACCTTCAATTGTGTGTTCACCACTAAAATCAAAAATGTCAAAAAACTACCATCGAGCGAGGCCCCAGATAAAAAATGTAAATAGTCGATATAAGATGAGGAGCCAAGGACCAATTTCCAAACCAGAGCTGATGAGGTAGAAATTGAAAGAACACTTGTTAAGAAATATCAAACCACCTGTCAACTCAGCTCATAACACTTAGGGTAAGTCTTGAAAAGATGCCACCATGAAAAACACTTTTGCCCATGGTAAAAGTAAGTATACCACTATGGAAGTGTCAGACAAAGCCACTCCTCCAGACACTTTGGTCATTAGAGGAAATTTCAGCCTAAAAGTGGCCTCCTAAGGAAAAATAATAAAACAATAGTTAAAATAATAAATTATGAGTTGTGAATTTTGGAGGGAAAAGAAGAAAACTACTTTTTTAATTGTATTTTTGTCTTATCTCCTTATAGGTTTAATCAAATTTCAAGTGTAGACACTCGTTGGATGTAGAATTAAATTTCTCATCCAACGAGTACCCAGTATGCAGAGTTTTGAGAAGAGCCACATTGATAAAAAATAAATAAAAATTAAATAAGCGTATCTATTATGTATACTTTTGAGAAGACCCACATTGTATAAAAATGAAGACACATTAAAAAATCATGTTGAACATGTTTTTTTAATGTATCTTCATTTTTTACAATGTGGGTCTTCTCAAAAGTATGCATAATGGGTACTTGTTGGATGCGGAATTCAATTCCGCATCCAACAAGTGTCTACACTTGAAATTTGACTAAACCTATAATGACATAAGCTAAAAATAAATTTAAAAAAACTTCTTTTCCCTCCAATATATTTACATGTACATCTTTTTAAAATTAAAGGATTTTGATTAGCTTACATATTATGACATGGAAATTATGTGAAAATTTCTTGGGCACTTTTAGGCTAAATTTTTCTCTAATGAATGCCTACTGCACTGGATTATAATATAATGGAAGACATGAAGCTCGTGATAATATTTCAATCTTCGAGATTATAAGGATAGAAATCTAGCAAGAACTGCTTGTTTGAGCTCTTGAACAAAATTCCTTAGGTATTGATGTTGCTTCTTCGCAGAAGGGATAAGGTAAGTCTTCTTGTCCCCTGGAGTCAGTTTTTAATGCTTTAACATTAGTAGCCAACAAACTTTGCCCGTCTTTTTTGTTGACTTTCGAAATTTTTAATTACAATGTACATGCTTGCTTAGTTGATTCTGGTGCATCCATAAATGTAATGCCATTATTTGTCGCAAAGAAAATAAATTCCAAATGGGATAAGACCGATGCACATATCATTCATTTGGACAAGGCCCTTGTTCATGCTATTGGTGTTAGGATATTCCGACACTTAGGAAATAGTTAAGTACAACTTGGTCTAGTATAGAGTTAGGTAAAGTGTGTTTCTTTACCGTTGTACATTTTGTAACTTACAATCTGACGGTCACGATATGTAGTGATCCGACGGTTCATTCTCTCCTCGGTATTACCAACACTTGATCCGTGGCTTGACACCCGATTGGTCCATGAATTCTATTTAAAGCGCATGGAGGGTCATTTGTAGGGTAATCCGTGCATGAGAGAAGCTTATGTAAATTTTCATTCTTTGATTAATAAATTGCCTGAAGTGGCTGTGTTGGCTCAGGCCGTGGACTGTTTCCCTCTTTGAGGGTTTTAACCACGTCAAAAATACTGGTGTATTGATCTGTGATCTGGTTGTGAGCGGTGTCCTTTTGGTGTTCTTTCTGAGGAACTTACCCTGTAAATTCCTACATGGTATCGGAGCTATTTGAAGGCCGCGTCCGTTGGTGATCCAAATCTGAAGCCGGTAGAACTGCATCCGACTGCCGTTTCCTAGATCTACTGTTTCTGACTGCTTTCAGGCCGAGAGGACTGCTCTGTTGTGTTCAGAGCATCTGTTCCAGTGAGGAACCCCTTTCATTTCACGCAAAAAGGTTTCCGGTAGCCCTAGCTGCGTCATTTTTAAGATCTGGAGGTATACAGTGTTTATTTGCAGTTTACTGTTATTTTCTCTCTCTTTATTTCGGTTTCGGTTTATTTAGCCTTTTTATTACCGGATCTATACCTTTCATTTCTGCGTATGCTCTTTGCCCTGCGACTCTGTGCGATCTGGGCAAATCAGAAACAGAAAGGAAGGATTTTTCTCATGCGTATGCTCTTTTCCCTGCGCCTTAGGGTGATCTCGGAAAATCAGAAACATTGAGGAAAATATTTAGTTTCCGGCCAAAGCTAACTTTGAGCCGCAAGGTTCATTTTTGAAAATATTTAGTTTTTCGGCTAAAGCTAACTTCGAGCCATAAGGTTCGTTTTCTTTGCATGTCCGTGTTGGGTTTTGTGTTTTTTGTTTTGTAGGGAAAAAGAGCTTTCTCAAAGAAAGCACGCAACCCAAAGCCCCCCCCTCTGTCTCTGTCTCTGTCTCTCTCTCTCTCTCTCTCAAATTTTTTGTATAGATCAATTGGTTCAAAGCTATTTTAAGAGAGTAGAGGTCTTGGGTTCAAGTCTCCATTTTGTGGGGGTGGATTTTTTCATTTCCGCACATTCCCGCACTGCGTCGGCAACTTCAACAACTTTTTTTCAAAAAGCCATAACTTCTTCATCTGGAAGCCTTTTTCAGAGCCGTTTTTTTTAAACCAGCCTAATTTTTCGAGATCTATCCATTGGAACACTTACTTTTAGCATCTTCAGCTTCAGTTTCTGTTGAAATGGAAAGTCAATACCAAGTTACCCTTGACAGCACCAACTACTTCCAATGGTTGTCCTACATTGAGGATTTACTTAGAAGTAAAGGTCTCTATAGAATAGCCACAGGCCAAGAGAAGAAACTGAAGGATGAAGATAAGGATGCTAAATGGGAAAATAGACAAGATCAAGCACGTGGTTTGATAGGGATGTCTATCTCTCCTGATCTTAGATTCCATATTGCAGAACTTGATACTCCTAATGAAGCATTGGAACAAATCACCAAAGTTTTTGGGATTAAAAATGAAATTAGATCCCATCAACTTGAAAATGAGTTGCTTACATTGGACCCTAATAATTTTTCTTGCATTGAAGATTTCTTGTCCAAGTTCAAGACCCTTAGATATCTCTTGGAAAGTGTTAAGGTTAAGAAAGAAGATAGTAACCTTATTTATTCCATCCTTACTAAGTTGGGACCAGCTTACTCTGTATTTGTTTCCACCTTCCATTCTACAAGAGAAGCCTTCATTTCTCAAGGAAAAGACTACAAGCCCCCTTCCTTTGACTCTTTTTGTGATTCTTTAATAAGAGAACAAGAAAAACTCTTACACCTTGGTCTTCTTAATCTTGGAAACTCTTCCAAGAAAGCGTTAGCCGCCCAGCAGCAACCAAATTCAAAGAATCCTAAGAAGTCATATCCTAAAAAGAATGGTCCTAAACCAAACAAGGGTCCTAAGCAATTTCAGCCCCAAAATGAAAAATCATTTCAACAAAATGATAAGACAAATAAAAACAAAGGGAAGAAAACTGATAGACATTGCAATTTTTGTAATCGAGATGGCCACTTAGAATCAAAATGCTTTAAGAAGATGGAAGCCTTGGAAGCAGCAATGAAGAAGCATAACATCCATTTGGGGCAATCTTCAACTTCAACTTCATCTTCAGGAATGGCACTTTCTGCATGTAGTTGTCAAGCATCTCGGTCTGGCTATGCATTAAATGTATCTTCTTCTTCTCATTCTCATGAGTGGCTCATTGATTCTGGAGCTTCTTATCACATGGCCAAAAACAAAACCATGTTTTCTTCTTTAAATGATTGTAACACCAAAAATATATATGTTGGTGATGATAGATCACTTAATGTTGTAGGGACTGGAACTGTTCATCTAGACAATGGTCAGTTTAATGATGTATTATGTGTTCCAACCTTATCCTGCAACCTTCTATCTGTATATCAGATAACTCATTCAGGTGAAGGTAAAATCGTTGAATTTTCACCTCATGATGTTGTAATCAAGGACTTAAAAGATCCTAAACAGATTTTGGCTACTGGCATTACTGATGATTCTACAAGGTTGTATAAGTTTCACAACTTTGGGTCATCAAATCTTCCCTCAGTATTTGTTGCTCATAACGATGAAGTGAGCAAACTTTGGCATGAGCGATTTGGTCACTTAAACTATCGCTCCCTTCAGCATCTATGTAAAGAAAATATGGTGACAGGTCTTCCTATGGTATCTTGCAGAGATGGTGTTTGTTCCGGATGTGTACTCGGAAAACATCATCGGGACAGTTTTGAAAAACGTGCCTCTTGGCACACCTCAGCCCCTGCATAGTGATTTATGTGGTCCACTTCCAGTTGTGTCATTCTCTGGTTGCAAGTATTTCTTAACTTTCATTGATGATTTCTCCAGACGCACTTGGGTATACTTCTTAAAACTCAAGAGTGAAGTATTTAACACTTTTTTGGCCTTCAAGGCCTTTGTTGAAAAACAATCTGGACATCAAATTCTTAAGTTAAGATCTGATAATGGCAGAGAATATGTTAAAAACACATTCATCAACTATTGCACTGAGAATGGAATTCAAATGCAACATACTGTTCCATATACTCCACAACAAAATGGTGTAGCTGAAAGGAAGAATCACACCTTAAAGGAAATGGCTAATTGTATGCTACAATCTAAAGGACTTGGTCTTAGTTTTGGGCAGAAGCAATTAACTATGCAAATTACATAATAAATCGCACTCCTACTAAGGCTTTAAAGAATATCACTCCAGAAGAAGCATGGAGCTCAATCAAACCAGATGTAAGTCAATTTCGTGTTTTTGGAAGTGAAGAGTGGGCCCATATTCCAGATGAAAAGCATAAAGCTTTAGAACCTAAGAGTGAAAAATGTACTTTTGTTGGATATTCTGAAGATGTCAAAGGCTATATACTTATTCCATTTAAGTCCAAAAATGTTATCATTAGAAGAGATGTAAAATTTGATGAAAATATATCGGCCTGCGAGCCTAGTCCGGCGGATGTGCCACCTCTCCCTATCTCTTCTACCTTTGAAAACATTTCTTCTTCAGATGATGAAAGTGAGGATGAAAATCCTCCCCCACCATCTCAGGATCCTCCTTCAGCTCCTGAGCTTCCAAAATGGGTTTGTGCTACTCGAGATGTAGCAGGTGATCTTGCCGGTGATCCTACAGATCAGCGACGCACACGTTCTCAGTTCGAGAGAGCCTCTTCTTTACTGGCTCAAGCTCCAGTAAATTAAGATCCTGACACCTTTGCAGAAGCTTCTAGCCATCCAGATTGGGAAGTAGCTATGAATGAAGAATATCATTCATTGTTGGCAAATGATACATGGGATCTTGTTCCTTTACCAAAGGGACGAAAACTTGTTAGATGCAAATGGGTTTACAGAACCAAGTATGGACCAGATGGGAAAGTTGATAAACATAAAGCTCGTCTTGTTGCTAAGGCCTTTTCACAAGTTGAAGGCATTGACTACACTGAAACCTTCTCCCCTGTTGCCAAAATGAACTCTATCCACCTTGTTCTTTCCCTTGCTGCCTCTTTCAAATGGGAAGTCCATCAGATGGATGTTAAATCTGCCTTCTTGCATGGGGACTTGCATGAAGAAATCTATATGGAACAACCCATTGGCTTCATACAAACAGACTCTAGCCTTGTTTGTCGACTTAAGAAATCCCTTTATGGTCTCAAGCAAGCTCCTCGGGCTTGGTATGCCAAAATGGATAGCTTTCTTTTAGAATCTGGCTTTTCTAGGTGTCATTCTGACAATACTGTCTACACCAAGAAAGTGGGCAAGTCTCTTATCATACTTGTTCTTTATGTTGATGATCTTATCCTCACTGGTAGTGATCCCAACCTTATGAACCATGTGAAGTCTAGCCTCAAAAGGAAATTTGAAATGACAGACTTAGGACACTTACACTATTTTCTCGGTCTTCAAGTCTTGCAATCCAAGGAGGGTATTTCCCTTTCCCAGTCCAAGTATGCTTGTGATATTCTACTTCATTTTCACATGGAAGACTGTAAGCCAGCCCCTTCTCCCTTTCAGTCTGGAGTCAAACTTTCAGTCACTTGTACTGCTCCTGAAGTTGATGCTACATTATACCGTCAACTTGTAGGAAAACTCTTGTATTTAACCCATACTCGTCCTGACCTTTCCTTTGCTGTTGGCCTTGTTGCTCGGTTTATGCAAAACCCCCATGAAAGTCATTGGAAAGCAGCTAAAAGAATACTTCGTTATGTTCGAGGTACAGTTCTGTTTGGGATTCATTACAGTGCCGAAGCAGCTCCTCTATTGGTTGGTTTCACTGATTTTGATTGGGCTGGTGACCCTGATGATCGGAAGTCTACTGCCGGTTATGTGTTCACTCTTGGTTCAGGACCTATTACATGGGCTTGCAAGAAACAGGGTGCCATTTCTCTTTCATCAGCAGAAGCAGAGTATCGTGGTGCCGTAGAAGCTAGTAAGGAAGCCTTGTGGCTTCGTCAGATCCTGTCAGAATTTGGCTTTCAGCAGCAGCATTCGACAACACTTTGGTGTGATAATCAAAGTGCCATTCAGCTATGCAAAGATCCAATTCAACATCAGCGCAGCAAACACATTGAATTGCACATGCACTTCATCAGAAAGCTCATTCACGACCATGTTCTTGAAGTGCAATATTGTTCAACAGATGATCAAGTTGCAGACATCTTCACAAAGGCTCTCACAGAGGAGAAGTTCACTAAACTTCGATTTATGGTTGGAGTTCAGGAAGTTGTCACTACGGGGGGGATAGGCTCTAGTGCCTCCTTCCTTCTCCTATTGTGTCATATTTGTAAATCCTTCAATCCTATCCCAAGTTGTTCTTAAGGGGGGATGTTAGGATATTCCGACACATAGGAAATAGTTAAGTACAACTTGGTCTAGTATAGAGTTAGGTATAGAGTTAGGTAAAGTGTGTTTCTTTACCGTTGTACATTTTGTAACTTACAATCCGACGGTCATGATATGTAGTGATCCGACGGTTCATTCTCTCCTCGGTATTACCGACACTTGATCTGTGGCTTGACACCCGATTGGTCCATGAATTCTATTTAAAGCGCATGGAGGGTCATTTGTAGGGTAATCCGTGCATGAGAGAAGCTTATGTAAATTTTCATTCTTTGATTAATAAATTGCCTGAAGTGGCCGCGTTGGCTCAGGGCGTGGACTGTTTCCCTCTTTTAGGGTTTTAACCACATCAAAAATACTGGTGTATTGATCTGTGATCTGGTTGTGAGCGGTGTCCTTTTGGTGTTCTTTCTGAGGAACTTACCCTATAAATTCCTACAATTGGTGAGATAAGAAATGTTCTTATTCACCTATCTGATCATCGAGTTCACCAGTGCATAAATATAGTAATTGTGGACATTCCAAAAGACTATGGTGTATTACTGAGTAGATACTGGTCCAACAAATTACATGGGTATTTTTCTACCGATTGGTCACATTTATGACTTCCGTATAAGGGTAGGAACAACAAATTCCAGGTGGAATCAGAGCCTTACATGAAGCACACTATCACACCCTTCGAGGGGAAGAAAGAGCCAATTTCTTTCACATATTGGATTTTTGGAAATTTCTTCTTGGAGACTGACCTTAGGTTCTACCTTTCTCATCCTTCCCCAATCCCGCCAGGGACACAACTAGAACTCTTGCCTAGTCCAACTAGAGGAAATGACCTTTGTACAATAGATAATAATAGTACTAGGGTAGGGCATAGTTCTTGTATTTATTATGTTTGGAATTTGTATTTTGATTGTTATAAGACACAAGAGGGCTCTAGATCTGGTTGTGTTTTAATAGACCTGCGACAATGAAAACATATGATATTTAGACGCTTGTAATTTGAGTGCACTAATAATACGACAAAATATGAAGCACTCATCCAGGGCTTACAGATTTCCATTGACCTCAAAGTTGGGGTTCTAAAAGATATAAGTGACTTTGAGATCTTTGTATGACATGTAAAAAATAATTTACACTGTGTGTCACCTAATTTGAAAATTTATCAACAAGAGGTATGGATTTGATTTCTCAATTCCAAAATTTCAATATTCTATCTGTTCCTAGAATGATAGTGCAGTTGTGGATGCATTAGCAAATGCTGCTACTAGGTTGTCACCACTTAGGGACTATTTTTCTATTGAAATTATTTATAAGCCATTTGTCCTTGATAATATCACTAATTTACGCATTTTAAATGATGACCAACAAATACTGCATTTCATGGAAAATGTTGATGTTTTCAAAGATGCAGCCTTTGACGAAGATGAGTACAAAAAAGCATTCCAAGATGTAGCTCAGGCAAGCAAGGAGAACCCCATGCCAAACTGCATGGTGTCACTAGATAATTTTTATGACTTGTAGAACTGATTTAGAGGATCAACCAATGCCAAAAACTATAGTTCAACATTGTCACATGAGAAGATTAATCTTGGAGCAGAGAAAAAATTGAAGTTTGTTAATCTCAGTACTTGGTGTACACCTCAAAAGAGCCAAGCCTTTATCCACTTATTCAAAAAGTACCGATATGCTTTCGCATGGACATAAAATGAGCTCAAAACTTACATCACATGAATAATATATCATGTTATCCCAATTAAGGAAGGGGCCAAGGCTTTTCAGCAGAAGGTGCGAAGGTGCATCTGACGCTTGAGCCCTTGATTCAAAAGGAGTTGAGGAATTTTTTGGATGCTCAGATCATTTACATAGTGCGAAATTCAACATGGGTGTCTAATATGGTAACACTAAGGAAGAAGTCTAGGGAAATACACTTGTGATTGGATTTCTGAAATCTCAATCGTGCCTCAGACAAAGACAATTACACTATGTTGTCAATGGAGCATATATTACATATAATATTGGGGTTAGAAATGTTTTCTTTACTTGACATATTTTCTAGATATCCCAGGTTCTAGTCTCAGAGCCTAACAAAATCAAAACTACATTTCAAATAAAGTGGGGCACATTCTCATTCAGAAGAATGTCTTTTGGGCTAGTTAATGTTGGTTCAACCTTTCAACATGTGATGGACATCACATTTCATGGTTTTATTGGTCAGAACATGGTTGTGTACTTTGATGATGTCATAATGTTTTCAAATAATATATCTGACCACCTATGCCACCTAAAGTAAATATTTTAGCGATGCCAAAAATATGGGATATCTCTTAATCCCAAGAAGATAATTTTTGCAGTGTCTGGGGGAAACCTCTTGGGCCATATCATAGAGAAGATTGGGATTAAAGTCGACCATGAAAGGGTTAGGGATATTACATAGGTTCCCTTCCCAGTGAACAAGAAAGCCATGCAGTCCTTCCTGGGGAAGATAAAATTTCTCCACAAGTTCATCTCCGATTACGCTCAAATTGTGAAACCTATGCAGGAGATGGTAAGGAAGGATGCAATTTACAAGTGGGAAAAAAGGCAAAAAGATGCATTTTCCTGTATTAAGAAAGCTATTGCAAAAGCACTAACCTTGTACATCCAAAATTTCAACAAGTATTTTCTTCTCTACACCTTTTCTTTTGATACTTCTCTCACTGTCATGCTTACACAAAAAGATTATTAGAATGATGAGTGACCAAAATATTTTATGAGTGCTATCCTACAAGGACCTGAATAGGCGTATGTAGTCTATAAGGTGGTGAAACAATTCCGACCCTATCTTTTAAAAAAACTTGTATTATATTTATGCAACACCCAATAATTAGATTGATGTTTTTCCAAAAGGAGTTGTGTGAGAGAAGAGTGAACTATGTTGGGTGTGAAGCCTGATTATCTTCTTTATTCAGAGGTATCACCACATTGGACCCCATTTAGTAATGCGGCAGAAACTCCACCCGTTTATGCGTGCCGCCAAGGGGGTCCAGAAGGGATCGACGACGATTCTTTAGAGCTCCCCCCCCCCAGTAGGGGATCGAGGGAAGTGCCCTCGAAGATAAAAATAGATGTAAATTTTCCTTGTAAAATGTTGTAATTTCATAGTCAATCTAGGTCGTTCATTAGGCAGAAATTTGATGGTAGATGTTATGTTTAATTTAGGGTTTTTTCCCCTAGAAGGAAACCCCTCGCTATATATGAGGCAATTGTATTGCAGCTATGGAGGTGTGTATTCTGAGAGAGAAAGAGAGAGGAGATTGTGTGAGAGCGAAGAGGTAATTACAACAGATCTACTGTAGGTTTGTTGGGAGTGGGATCCCCCAAGGGCAGTTTTGGGGCTAAAAGCCCATGTTTATGTCAATTTTTGTAATATAATTGTAAAGACTTTGCATTTTGTGCTCATGGAACGTGAAGGTGTCATATGTCAAAAGGGGTAGTCCGCCCTTAGTTTTGTAAAATAGAGTCGGCTATAAGAGATCTACATAAAAAGAGCCCAGGCCAAGCTATTAGTTGGAGACATAATAGAAGATAAAACATGGAATAGAGTCATAGCTTTGGAGCAAGAAGTCTAAGTCTTGAGTTGTAGCGTAGGTAGAGGCTCTACAGCTGAGTGTGCAGAGGCCTAGGGTAGAAGTACGCAACTGAGTGCGTGGACCCCTGCAGCTGTGTGCACAGGGCAGAAAAAGTTTGTAAACACTTGGAAGATATTAATAAAGAGAGATATTCTGCAATTTCTGTGTTTTTGTGCTGTTGATGCATTTGGACATTCTATGTATGGATTTCCTTCATTATGATTGTATGATCCATGAATGATTTCAATCACATTGAATAATTGAACGCATTTACAAATATCTGTTTACGTGGTGTTAACTTTAAGTATTTGATGAGATAAGAAAATCACTTAGTTTAATTTTGGGAATCTACACGACACACTACCATAGCAATGCGAAAGTGCCTGAGAAGTAGATTAGGGCTACGCAAAGATCAATTGTACCCTTTTGCAGTGGTACAGAAGGACGGAATAGAGGGCTCATCTCGCAAGCCCTAGAGAGAAGAAACATATGCGAAGGTAGGAATAGAGGGAATTAAACGACATCACAACCATCTCATGGTGCAAAAACTTTGTTCCAACATCCCCCCATATTGCTTCGGGTGAGATTTTGGTTCACGCTCTGCGGGCTGATGCCGAAAGGGCCAGTAGTGTAGGGATTTTTTTGGCTATCTAACGCTGAACCTAGGTCAAGCCCCCTCAAGCCAACAAATGGTTTCGTTGCCAAGACCAGAATATGCATAAGAGATGTGTGATGTCGTATCATTGGAATCCAACTAAGAAGGAGATTGGAGACTGGTTGGACAAGAAGATCCAAAAATTTGTGGCACGGGAGAACAAAAACCCATGACTGACAAAGGAACAATTGTTGGACAGATACCTTTATATATAGGTCCACGAGATCTTTTTTTCTCCTTCCCTATTGAGCTATATGAGTGGATCGTGAACCTAGAAGACAACCAAGGAAGGTGGAAACTTGATGGTCCTATTGTTTGGACCCCGAAGCTAATACAAAAATTAGAAGAATCTGAGGATAAGATCGCCCATGCTGTCGATCATTGGCTCGGTCGTGTCATAGGAGGATTTGTGACTGAATTCACGGTCGACACCTTAGCTAGCTACAATGAGGCAGAGCGATGTTTTTTCAAAGGGTTGCAAGGTAAGTACATGAAATCTTTGAATACTTGGTTTAAAATGCTATTGTGTGAAAAAAAAGGTTATGCAACTACCTTGATGTTCAGAAATACGCGAAGCGGAAAAACATACAGGAGCGAAGTACAAAAGGGTCCGGAGTATAGTCCCTTGATTTCATCTCCGTGAGGTGACAAGGAAGGGATAGCGAAGGTTTCTCCATGATTTGTTATTCAGTTGATAAGACAAGGATTCCCATGAATACTGCCTCCACCCACACCACCTCCAACTTCACCACCATCACCTTCAAATTCACCCATACCACCTCCGCCTCCACCACAGTTTAGTATGGAAAACACAATGAAGTTGCATTTGTTTAAAGGCTTGGGAAATGAGGACCCAGACCAATTCTGGTTCATTGTGAAAGTTGTATGGGAAGCTCAAGGTGTTACAGATGATCATATAGAGAAGGTAACATTGGTTAGTGCTCTACAAGATCATGCGCTAACCTGGTATATCAAGTACTTGAATGATAACCCAAATGATGGAGTGGCAGACATCCAGACAACACTGAATAGAGACTTCAGTAGGCCTAAATCTGAGGCGTAGTCAATTTTGGGATTTAAGGAGATCACGATGCAACCAGGAAAGATGCCTTGGGAACTAGATCATAGGTTGAAGTGTACAATCCCTGAAGCCAACATGAATTTGATAGATTGACAGCATCGTGAATGGTTTGTGGCTTCACTACTGCCACACTTAAGGGCCGCATTGTCACAATAGAAGATAACAACTCAGGCAGAGGCCTTGGAGATTGCAATGAGACTGTATGAAACTCCGATGCAAGATCCAAACTTGGGGGTTCAAAAGATCCATGCGCAGCTGAAGAATCTATGCATTGAAATGAAAAGCCTAAAGCAGGACAGGACAATTCAACTAGAGGTGTGCGAGGAGGTATGGTGCTTGAAATGCAAGAGTTAGGGACATGAAAAGGACCATTGCCCAATCTTTGCGAACTACATTGCTGGAGGAGGACAAATGCATTTAAGGCTAGAAGCTTAAGCAGGACCTAGTGCGGGGCCTGCATTGTGGTGCGCTATATGTCAGGTAGCATGAAAACATGCCACAAATAACTGTCATATGCTGCAGAAGTTTGTACAGACATCATAAGAACTGTTCTACAACTTCTGTAGGTCAGTAGGGCATGATGAGCGTAATTGCAGGAGTTATGAATTAATGATGGATAGAACTCCCGCCTATAGGGTTTAGGTCGAAACGTGGCCCCCTGACCAGAGCGCAAGGATGGCACTGACAGGATTTCAGGGGCGTGGATGAGGCCGAGGCAGAGGAGGACCTAACAAAGGTCTAGGACAATGATTTGCTACAATTACGGAGGACCGGGACACGTGATTGCACTAATCCAACACGTCCGTCGTGTAAGTATTACATGCTATTTGATCATGAAATGAAAGACTGTTCTACGCTGATAGCTAGGATATGTGACAAAGGGGCGTTACCACCTCTGCCAACTCAAAACCTACAGATGATGAGGTTTGAGCCATGCGAAGAAGATCCTAATGTAAATATAGTGCTCAGGAGTGGAATCACGACAAGAGATGAGAAAGGGAAACAACCAGAAGACAGTGCGTGGGTCCACAAAGATCCATTGAAGGAAGCTGAGTTCATTTTGGAGCTCGCCTGAGAAACTTTCATGGAAGCTAAGAAGATCTTTGCTGAGGCCTCCACCTCAGGAAGCAAGTATAAGCCTGATCAGGAGATGGACCCCTTTATGCTCACAACTTTCTTGGAAACCTGTATGAAGTTATTGCATGATAGTAAGGTTGTGAAAGGGTTGCAAGAGCTCATCAATAGATGCGATGGAACCGTGCTAGGTGAGTCGTGTGTATTATGAAAGATTGGCAAGCATAAGACAAGGATGGGACGGGAGATGAGATTGACAACGCAGATAAGAGAGTATGAGATGGATCGGGTCATTTTGGACCTGGGGTCAGACGTGAATGTCTTACCAAAGAAGACTTGGGAATGGATGTGGAGACCCGCTTTTGGGCTGCTAGTTTGTCATTATTATTATCACTCTTTAACGCCTATTTCATCCATTTCTACCATTCTTTATCATGTCATTTATCATGGTTTATCATGTAATTCCACTTTATAATTATTTATGCTCTTATGGATAAATATTATTTCTTCTCCTTTATTTTTAATAAATTGATGATTATTATGCAGATTTTACCAATGATGGTTTATTAATAAATGTTCTGTAACATCACTCACCATTTTAGCATCCAAGATATTTTCCAGATTGCAGATTTGATCTCCAACTCATAATTAAATATTCCAACTCATAAATTCGCTGGAATAAGAAGTGATAGTTTTTCATTGGACGTTTAAGGGAAATGGAGAAGAATCTTGAAAATCTGAAACATGGGTTTTGTTTAGAACGGACCGAATTAGTTTTGTATCAAGTAGTTTTCCCAAATTCAGTCTGTATTAAGAGAAATGGAAGGTTCTCTGAAGACGTTTTTCTTAGATTTGTTGTTGCGACCACTTTCCAAATTATCACAGTAGCAATACTAAATTCGACCTATTCCTGTTGAAAACTGATGGGAAGATATTTCAGATATGATCTCGCTGATCAGTTTGTTGTGAATAATCCAATTTTTTTATGGGAATCATTTTGTAATCATATCTGTTATAACTTCTCTCTGCTCTTTGTGTATTTAAATGAGAACAGAGATCAAAGAGAGAGATGGATTATTAGAGATTAGAGATTAGATTAGAGACATATAGGGATGGATTATTAGAGATTAGAGATTAGATTAGAGATAGGATAGGATAGGAGGAGATATAATGGAGGGATTTAACTTTTTGCTGGGGGCCTCAATTGTAATTTACAGAATGTTATTCTGAAGGACACATCGTGCTGTAATGAGGATTGAATTCAATGGTTAATACATAATCTACGTTATTGTTCATTCGTATTCTTTGAAGTAGCTCAACAGTATTCGTTGGCCCCTTCTGGATCAAACTGCGATTCTCTGTGTTATATCTTTCTAATTCACACAAGTTTAATTGGTTTGATGTTTTTCCATACTCTGCTAGTTTATCTTGTTTGCTATTTTCCGATTTCATGTATTGCAGTTAGTTTACCTTTCTTTAATTTTTAACTTATGTGCTTCGTAGCTTTGTCATTTGATTCTATTTATGCTTCCTATAGATTAAATTATTTAGCCGTTAAGACAATGAATCCTATTGATTTAATTAGCTGTAAGAGTTTGGTTATCACTATTGAACTCTCGCTTGATATCATTTCTATTTGGATTGCTTAGTTGAGATTGAGTGTGATTTAGATTGAATCATCTCAGAAGAGATTAGTTATTGCTACTATGCTCTCGATTGATGCTATTTTCAATTGAATTTCTTGCTTCAGATTTGATTATGGTTTTGCTTGAGATTAAGTCCTGATGCTTAGATGTATTATTTCCTTTAAAAGTTACAGCTTGAGATTTATGATTGCATCCAGTTACTCTTGTATCAAGTTTTATAGTTCAACTTAAAAAGCATTACTCTCTGGATTTATAGCTTGCACATATTGTGTACACTCTTGAAACAAAAAGACTTACCCAGGTTGATAATTAATGTGAGGCAATTAGGAGTTTTAAAAGACACCTTTTAGCACCCAACATTTTGGCACCGTTGCTGGGGAGAGTGTTGCCATTTCACAGAGAGTGATGTATGTTTGATATTTGTTGCTGGCAAAGAATTGGGTATTAAAAATGGAAGGTAAGAACCTGCATAACGAGAAAGTAAAGTGCTTGCTCCTTTGCCTACTTTTCAGTAGAATTTCGTAGGAATTGAAGTAATTCCACTCAAGTGGTGATGTAAGCACCAACCATTTCACTAACCAATTGACAAGAAAATTTGAAGGAGGAGCCTCAAAGAAACACATGAAGAACATATTCTATTATGGTAATAAATGGCTCACATTGCAACTTTTGAAATCCCTATCAAAGATCTAGTAGGAGTGACACAAATGCACATAATTCCCCCATCTTCTCTACCAAATTTTCATGGTTTGACAAATGAAGATCCAGATACATTAATATTTGAGTTCAAAATACTTTGTAGAGGATATGATTATTGTACTAATGATCAAAGAACACATATTTCATTAAATTTGGAATTAAATAGTGGATCTAGAATTTAAAAATAACTAGAAAACTCAATTCTAGTGATTTCCTTGTAATAATATTTTTCCAATTTGAATGTAATATGTGTTAAAGGTTGAAAGTGTTTCCTCTTACTCTAAAAGGAGCAGCTCTGTGATGGTTCATGAGCCCAGGTGGGAACTACATCCAAGCATGGGACGACATGAAGAACACATTTTTGAAGAAGTACCATGACTATTGCAAGGACAATGAAGATATTTTCGATATGATACAAGGGGAAGATGAAATCTTGGAGGACTATGTGGAGCGATTTCGATACAACCTTCAAAAATCAAAGCATGAATATTTGGAAAAAGAGATCTTAAAAACACTCCTACTCAAAGGAATCAAAGATGAATTTTTAGAACTCTTAAATCTGATAGGAAAAGGTGATGTTTTTTAGTTGTCATATGATGATGTTTGTGAATTGTGCATAAGGTATTCAACAAGAATCTCCAAGGCTGGTAAGAATTCTAGAGAATTTTCTTCTTTATTTTCCAAATCTGCTACAAGAATAGGAGACATAAGAGTTGAAATCAATGTTTTATTTGAAAAATTTAAAGTTGATTTTATTAGCTCTCTAAATTCAAAATTGGATGTTTTGCAGGTTCAAAAAAATCAAGAAATTGAAGAAGTGTTTTTCCCTCATTACCAAAAGGAGCATCCCATAGATAGTTGTTCTTCCTTATCTAGGATGGAAGTAGCATATCAAAGAGATGAGAAAGCTGCAACAAGGTCAAAACCATGGGAAGCATGGCCTACAGGTATGGTTCAAAACACCTCCTCTCCATCTTCTTACTTGCATAATCCATTATGGAATACTCATGTGTTAGGGCAACCATGTCAATCTCAATATAACCCCCACAAATCTTGTCTACAAGTTTGGCATGGTTCATCTTATGATTGCATGACTACTCTCCCTCATCTTGTAGCACAAACACATCCTCCATATTCTCCACCAGCTCTTCCACAACATCTTGCTTGCCTATCAAAATCATCCACTCAACCCAATCAACTACATCATCAAAATGCTCCATTTCGTACACAATTTCCTGTTCAACTCATTCCACACCCTCACCATAATAAACCAATACAACATGCTTACAGTGTTGAACTACAAAATTTAGCTACCCTCCCCACCCATTCTATCTCACATGCACCATTGGAGAAAACTTACAATGAGATTCATAATGTTTCAAATTCAAAAATTGTAGAAGTTATGGAAGAAAATGAGGTTTCTTCTAGTCTGCATCAACAAGTCATTTTAAAATTTCAAGGACTTACTGATATGCTAGCTATGGGAAATCAAGAAAGTAAAGGATATATTGAAGATTGGTTTCACTCCATCATTTGTTTGTAGCATCACTCCATACTTCAACAATTTTTGACACCATCTTTTCAAGGGAAGTTGGCTTCTCATACCCTAATATTTATTAACATGCATTTTTCAAATTTGGGTATGTACATACTTGAAGCCTTATTTCAAAAATGGTTCCACTGGAAGTACTCTTATATGTAATCATATTCATTTTTCAAATCAGAGTAGGTTAGTGTAAAAATAAAATAAATAAGGACATAAATAAATACATTTTGTTTTATGTAAAAATAGTTGTTTTTGTTGCAACACGCTGTGGAAATCAACATCGGTGATAAATGTTTTAATTCATTTGTGTATGTAGATGAATTATAATGGAAATAACAGTTCTACAAACACTCATATTCATTTTTATCACCAATTTGAAAAAAATTCTTGAATATCATATTTTTTTGGCTTGTGGGCTTGATGAAATTTCTGAAAACACAGTCGGGACAGTCATGTTTTGAAGGACCAAAAGGGAATATTTTTAAAACTTGTTTCTATCCTAAGTATAACTTGATTTATACTTTCCAACCCAATTTGAATCACTCAATTTGGATTTGAAATGAAAAAGTTATAACCAAAACATTGACTGGGTGTCTAGTAGGCAACTCAAGAAAAGAGTTGGGACAGTCAGTTTTTGGAGGCCTAAATGAATATATTTTGAAAAATTGTTTCTATGGTATATTATTCTATGAATATAGTTTACAAGTCAATTTTAATCACTCATTTTCAATATCATATGAGAAAGGTATGACCAAAATACTGACTATCTATTGTAAATCAGCACTCTTAAAACTCTGTTTTTCTAGTTGTTCACTTTTGGATTTGAGCCATAAATTCTTTTTCTTTTCAAAACCTATTTCTATTGGAGATAAATAAATGAATCTACTTTCATTTCAAATTTGAATCATTCGAATCCGTTATCAAACGAAAAATATATGCTTAAAATATCCACTGTTGGTCTAAGATAGGTAATCGAAAATGACTCTGTTATGCAGGTTGTTCTAAGTAAAATTGACATATCATATCATGGAATTTTCAAAACCTGTTTCTATTGGTGATATAAATTTGAATTAGCTCTCATTTGGCTTTTGAATCACTCGAATCGGACCAAAAACAAAGGAGTTGTGATTAAAACACTGCTGGTTAGTATGATTGGCCACTGCTCTCCCGCAGGTAATAAATTAATTCTACTTTGTTATTTTTCCGTGGATTTGTTTTACAGAGTAACTACTTGTTAGTTTTTTGCATAATTCTTGGATTAGGGGAGCCCAATCACCTCTCTTTCTCCATGATTTAATGTTTTATTGCAGGTAGACACTTGTTTTTTTGCAGGTCTTAGGAGAATAAAGAAGGTCAATTTATGGACAAGTGATTCTTGAAAGAAATTTTAATGAAACAAGGGCATTTCATCCAATTCATTACCTAACGGATTCATATAGAAGAAATAAAGAATTGATTTCCATTTGAAGATTCATGTCACTGCTGCCAAAACATTTTTCCAAGAGATCATTTTTTTTTTCCATTAACAGATTGATATTCCCTTAGGAAATAACATCATAGCTATTGTAACTTAATTTATTTATTTATATACTGTTTCTAAATAAAGTGTTGTTTCTTTTTTGATTTCTCTTATGTTTTTGTGTTTCAGGTGTTGCTTCCTTCAAATTGAAGTTTCCATTCCATTGGAAATTGAACAATGAGGACCCCACCATGCAAGTTTTAGTTGTAGAAGGCAACTCTTCGGCAGCCCCAATTCTATAAAAAGTTATTTTTGAGACTTGTGATTGTTTTTTTTTTGTTTTTCTCAATTCCTTTTCTTTCTTTTGTATGATTTCCCTTCTGTTGTTTAGAGCAGTAGGGATGATTGCTTGTTTGTGTTGTTTTTCTCTCCTTGTTTTCTTTTTGTTTGTTGTTCCCTATAGGGAACAACACTTTTTTCATGTGCATTTTTTGGTATTCCCTACAGGGAACAACTGTTGTTCTCTATAGGGAACAACACTTTTTTCGTGTGCATTTTTTTGCTGTTCCCTGTTGTTCCCTATAGGGAACAACACTTTTCGTGTGCATCTTCTTTGTTGTTCCCTACAGGGAACAATTGTTGTTCCCTATAGGGAACATCACTTTTTCGTGTACATTATTTTGTTGTTCCCTACAGGGAACAACACTTTTTCGTGTGTATTTTTTTTTGTTCTCTACAGGGAACAACATTTTTCGCGTGCATTTTCTTTGTTGTTCCCTACGGGGAACAGTTGTTGTTCCCTATAAGGAACAACACTTTTTCGTGTGAATTTTTTTTGTTGTTCCTTACAGGGAACAACTGCTGTTCCCTATAGGGAACAACACTTTGTCGTGTGCATTTTTTTGTTGTTCCCTACAGGGAATAGTTTTTGATCACTATAGGGAAAAACACTTTCTTGTGTGCATTTTTTGTTGTTCCCTATAGGGAACAACATTTTTTGGCCTGCATTTTCTTTGTTGTTCCATCTAGAGAACAACACTTTTGCGTGTATTTTCCTTTGCTATTCCCTACAAGGAACAACACTTTTTCGAGTGTTTTTGTTGTTCCCGAAAGGGAACAACACTTTTTCAAGTGTTTTTGCTATTTCTTCAAGGGAACACCACTTTGGGAGTATTTTCGAGAACAACGCTTTCTTCTTCTTGTGGGATTATTCCTAGTTCATCTCAACCAAATTTTACTGATTCCCTATCATGGCATGAAGTACACTACTTTTATGAGGACAAGAATTATGGATTTTATTGAAGTGAGTTAATATCATTCACGTTATGATCTTTAACAAGACAACTCCTTGATGATAGATTCTTTTCAAAAGGAACACAATTATTTATATACTACTTTACTGCATTGTTTTCTGTTGTACATGATACTGATTGATCATCTTAATACCATGTTGGTTCCACCCTTCCTAGTTATAATCTTCTCTGTCTGTAATAAATGAGATTATGAGTATATTTTTTTCTATTGACATGTTCGCCTTCTTCCACCATCTCTACTCTTAAGGAGTACTGAGCCTCCCTCTATTTATCATAAAAATGTGTAATAACAACAAAATTTTCCCTACAAATAGAGGATAGGGGGTCTCATTAAGAGCAAGCCTACCATGTTCATAAGGATGTATCGAGGTGACATTCCCACTATGGCCACCACACCAGGGTTATGATCCATTAGATAGCCAAAATATCCTTAGAGCAGAAGATCTCATCACAAGCTGGCATGATCACTTTTGCTACATCCCAGTGAATGGCTATGTGGTTATCTGGTTACCACGCCAGCACACTGATCTCTTTTGTAGAATAGCACTAGAACTCTCCATTTATAAATTGAGGATCCTGGCTCATATGGGTTAAAAAGCAACCCTGCCGAGGCTATGGACACTTGTTGGCAGCAGAGGCTCTGCTTATGGTATTGAAGTTATATCTTATCGTCAATTATTACTATAATACCCTTTTCTTATTCTCTCTTTTTATTAGAGAAGTTATTTCCTTAATTTTTCCTTGTTTTGAACCTTTACAAATGAGAAAATTTTTTCTGATCAATCGCATCATTTTTAGCTAGAATACCGTCAGCAAAGCATCTTTTTGGCATATTGCTGTCATTTTTCTTTTTTTCATAACTTATCATCAATCCAAAGCATCCTATCTCTTATTCATAACCATGTTTACACACTGCTCTCATTATAACCATACCTCTCGCCGTCCTATCATTGATATATGTACTCTACTTCATTTACTGTCATATTCTTCATTCCCTTACCTTGCCGTCAACACAACACCTTTCATACACTTTATGGTCATGGAATCCCTTTTCCAATTGGAGGGGGGAATGTATGCATTATGGGATAGCATGCGATTAATTACTGGACTCTACCATAACTTGATGATTTGACAAAATATTAGTACTGCATTTATACAAAAGTTTTTCTGATTGAGATTCTTGCATGCATCTTATTTGTTGCTATTCAAAACTTACACATTGGATTCAATAAAATTGCATTCTCAATAATGAATTGTTTACAAGAGAACAACAAGTATTGACAGAATTATATTCGCAGCATGACCACACTATTGCAACTAACAGAAGAGGCTCGAGAAACTCGCAAACGCGAACAATTGTTCAGACATGATGTGCTTGCCTGAATTCCACCTTTTGCATCACTTTTAGTATCCGCTCAGCCTACATCAGCTTCAACAAATGCTAGTCCATACATGTCATTCCACATTTTTCTTTTCGGAGGTAAAACTTGAGGTAAAATAGCATAATTTTCTGATTTATTACAAATTTAGGAGAATTTTATGAAAATCCATTGAGCATTATTTATCATCATTCATTCCACATCTTTACCACTTCCCCTTTTCAGAGACATATAATATTTCAGTTTGGGGGAGTGTTACTTTCATTCATTTTTTTCTTATGACCATGTCATTAATATCCTTTATCATCCATTGATCTTCTTATACATTAGATTTAGTTACCGGAGAATCCACAATAAAAACCATTTTTTGTCAATGTTTCAAATCCCAACTGGGATCTAAGACATCTGTGGTTTATATTTTTAGATTTAGTTACCAGAGAATCCACAGTAAAAACCATTTTTCGTCAACGTTTCAAATCCCAACCGGGATCCATCATCAGGACCTTTTGAATGTTGATAGTAGAAGAGCTTAAATGAGGTATTTAAATAGTTATGAGGAGAGAAGGATGAGATGAATGTCGGTTTCTTATTCATTTTCAACACCTCCCTTATTCCATTTTGTTTTCTACCAAGCATAGATTTCAACCACCTCAATTTGTTTTCTAGCATTGCATGAGGGCATGTTAAATCTCCAGTTTGGGGGAGGAATTGCTACACATGATGAATGTTTTCTACTTTCTTTCTCATTTAAGGCATACAATTTCATTTTTATACAGTGCAGACATTGATTTGCGTATATCTTTAAAACTATGAATTGTATTCTTGTGATTTCTGGAAAACAAAAAGGTATTATTAAAATACAAAAACCCAGATAATTTCAAGTTAAATTAGTTCATAAAATTTCAGAAATCATGCACTATCACCTACATCCATTTTGTTTATATCTCATGATCCATGAATCAAAATGATTTGATTTTTGGATCATAGAAGCATTAATATAGTAGAAATCTACTTGCAAAATTTCAGCAAAATCTGGTTTGTAGTTTTTGAGAAAATGGTTAATGGAGTTTGTTGTTACCTATATCATATTTTGCTACAATTTCATATACATATAGTTGAACGTCAATGTAGAAATTATTACACCTTCATCAAGATTGCTAAAATTGAATATTCATTATTTGAGGAAGAATTAATTTGTTCCATCCATTTCCTGAGTTGGGATGAACAATTTTTGTATTATTGCTTGGTTAATAAAGAGGCTTTGGGTTGCATGAGGACATGCAATATATTCAGTTTGGGGGTATGTTGGGCCACTAGTTTTTCATTATTATTATCACTCTTTAACGCCTATTTCATCCATTTCTACCATTATTTATCACATTATTTATCATGGTTTATCATATAATTCCATTTTATAATTATTTATGCTCTTATGGATAAATATTATTTCTTCTCCTTTATTTTTAATAGATTGATGATTATTATGCATGATTTTACCAATGATGGTTTATTAATAAATTTGTTGTAACATCACTCACCATTTTAGCCTCCAGGATATTTTCTAGATTGCAGATTTGATCTCTAACTCATCATTAATTATTCCAACTCAGAAATTTGTTGGAATAAGAAGTGACAGTTTTGCATTGGACGTTTCGGGCAAATGAAAAATAATTTGGAAAGTCTGAAACATGGGTTTTGTTCATAACGGACTGAAATAGTTTTGTAACAATTAGTTTTCCCAAATTCGGTCCGTATTAAGAGAAACAAAAGGTTCTCTGAAGACATTTTTATCAGATTCACTATTGCGGCCGCTTTCCAAATTATTTCAGTTGCAATACTAAATTCGACCTGTTCCTGTTGAATGCTGATGGGAAGATATTTCAGATATGATCTTGCTAATCAATTTGTTGTGAACAATCCAATTTTGTTATGGGAATCATTTTATAATCATATCTATTGTAACTTCTCTCTGCTCTCTATGTATTTAAATGAGAATAGAGATCAAAGAGAGAGATGGATTATTAGAGATTAGAGATTAGATTAGAGATAGATAGGATAGGATAGGAGGAGATATAATGGAGGGATTTAACTTTTTGCTAGGGACCTCAATTGTAATATACAAAATGCTATTCTGAAGGACACATCGTGCTATAATGAGGATTGAATTCAATGGTTAATACATAATCTACGTTATTGTTCATTTGTATTATTTGAAGTAGCTCAGCAGTATTTGCTGGTGGCCAGGGTCTAGCCCCTGGTGGATCAAACTGCGATTCTCTGTGTTATATCTTTCTAATTCACGAGTTTAATTGGTTTGATGTTTTTCCATTCTTTGCTAGTTTATTTTGTTTGCTATTTTCCGATTTCATGTATTGCAGTTAGTTTACCTTTCTTTAATTTTGACCTTATGTGCTTCGCAACTTTGTCATTTGATACTATTTATGCTTCCTATAGATTAAATTATTTAGCCATTAAGATAGTGAATCCTATTGATTTAATCAGCTGTAAGAGTTTGGTTATCGCTATTGAACTCTCGGTTGACATCATTTTTATTTTGATTGCTTAGTTGAGATTGAGTGTGATTTAGATTGAATCAACTAAGAAGAGATTGGTTATTGCTACTATGCTCTCAGTTGATGCTATTTTCATTTGAGTTGCTTGCTTCAGATTTGATTATGGTTTTGCTTGAGATTAAGTTCTGATGCTTAGATGTATTATTTCCTTTAAAAGTTACAGCTTGAGATTTATGATTGCATCCAGTTACTCTTGTATCAAGTTATATAGTTCAACTTAAAAAACATTACTCTCTGGATTTATAGCTTGCACATATTGTGTACACTCTTGAAACAAAAAGACTTACCCAGGTTGATAATTAATGTGAGGAAATTAGGAGTTTTAAAAGACACTTTTTAGCACCCAACACCCACACTGCAATGGTCTCGATTCAGCTAAGGATGGAAAATTAGTAGAAGATCATCCCCATGGGATGGCTGCAGGGGGTGACTGTGGATATTGAAGTTGCAAGCGCGCTGGATGACTTTGAAGTAATAGAGATAGTGGATGACATAAATCGCTATCCTGTGCTCCTGAGAATTGACTAGGCTAATGATATGAATGGGGTAATCAATCTAAAGAAGCAGAAGATGATCTTCGAGAAGAAGTCATTGCGCATAATAGTACCCCAATATCGTGTTGAAGGATCGAGCTATACGAAACCAGTCCGTGATTATGAGAGTGATAACAATCTGGACTATATCTATAAGATAACAACGTGAGACTAAGATT
Source organism: Pinus tabuliformis (assembly GCA_031772625.1). Classification (NCBI taxonomy): domain Eukaryota; kingdom Viridiplantae; phylum Streptophyta; class Pinopsida; order Pinales; family Pinaceae; genus Pinus; species Pinus tabuliformis. The sequence goes on along the minus strand of CM062808.1, from coordinate 28,519,220 downwards.
GGGTGAATCCCACCGTGGATGGGTGAATTACATGGGAACGCAAGAGTTCCTGCACTTTAGACTCTGATGAAGAGATAGAACACTGGGAGAATCAGTTACATGAAGTAACTACACTGAATTGCAACATGATCACCCGATCGCTACACTATGTGTCCTTGGAGATGAGAAATATACATAATTATGATGGCCTGAGTGAGGTAGATATATTTTTTGATGCGTTTGAAAGAGAGGTACCAGAAAAGAAGCGCTTCCAAGCATTTGACTGGGCATTGCACGCTACGCCCGCAAGATGGTGGGGTACCCATAAAGGAAGCTTTGATGATTGGCACAAATGTAGGAGGATGATGAGAACACAATTTGGGAAGCCTAAGATGCGAAGGACAGACAAGTATGATGGGCAGGATGATCTGCGCGCGCATTTGGCATAGGCTGGCAGAGAAGGCTTGGACCACCCTACCGCGTTTGCAAGCTGAAGATTATCCAATGTAGAGAAAAACTATTCCACCACTGAGCACGAAGGGCTAGCTATGGTATATGCGCTCCAGAAGTATAGGCACTACTTGCTAGGAGGCCATTTTAAGATGTACATGGATCACTCCACACTGAAGTACCTGGTCAATAAGCCTGTGTTTGGGGGGAGAATCTGCAGGTGGCTCTTATTGTTCCGAGAGTATGATTTTGAAGTTGTTTTGAAGCCTGGATGATTGAACGAGGGACCAAACCATCTGTCGCTCATCGAAACAGGGGAGGAACCTAATAACTTGGAAGAAATATTTCCTGATGTGCATCTATTTGCAGTGCGCGTTGCGGATGGTCATTTTGAGGATATAATACACTTCCTAACGACCGATACTGCACCGGAAGGATAGATTGTCTAGCAAAAGAAGGAATTAGTTATGCATGCACCAGATTTCTCTGTCGTTGCTGGGTATCTGTACAAGATTGGGACTAATGAGATATTGCGATGGTATGTACCTGAATTCGAAAGAAGCAAAATCTTTGTTGACACTCATGGGGGCGCCGTGGGAGGCCATTATGCAGGAAGAGAAACTGCGTAGAAGATTCTACACACAGGGTTGTGGTGGCCAACCCTTCATCGAGACTCAAAAACATATTGTAAGGCGTGTGATGTGTATCAAAGAACTAGCAGGTCATCGCAGAGGGATGAGATGCCTTTGAATCCATAGATGATGTTGCGATCCTTTGAGAAGTGGGTGATAGATTTTGTAGGACCTATTCAACCACAAGGAAAGATGGGAGTAAGGTATATTATCATCGTGACAAAGTATTTGACACTTTGGGAAGAGGCACAACCTATGAAGGATTGCACAGGTGCAATCACTGTAAAGTTCCTCTTTGAGCATGTATTGACGTGATTTAGATGTCCGAAGATCTTGATGAGTGATCGCGGTACGTACTTCCTGAATGAGATGATTAGCGCGCTGATAGAGGAATTTCAATTTTACCACTAGAAGAGCACACCTTATCACCCACAGGCTAATGGGACAGTGGAAGAGTTTAACAAGGTGCTTGAAAATGTGCTGACCAAGGTTTGCAATGCTCAGCGAAGTGATTGGGACCTATGCATACTTGCAGTATTATGGGCTTATCGAACAACATGCAAGAAGTTGACTAGACAAACCCCCCTTAGGCTCGTCTATGGCGTTGAAGTGGTAATGCCTATGGAGTATATTGTGCTTAGTCTGTGCATAATAGTTCTCATAGGTATGACGGATTGTGGAGCCCTAGAGGAGAGACTCACACAACTGGATGAACTAGAGGAAGAGAGATTTTTAGCTCGATTTCACCAACAGGTCCAAAAGCAGGATGAAAAGGCATGGAATGATCGACACATTAAGCTGCGCACATTTAAGGTAAATGACCTGGTTTTGCTATATGATAGTAAGTTTGATAAATTTCCAGGGAAATTCAAGATGCACTAGTTAGGGCCCTATGTCATTAAGGAAATTACCGATGGAGGAGTGGTACAGCTAGTCAAATTAAATGGAGAACCCTTCCCAGGAAAGGTGAATGGCACTCACTTCAAGCCATACACCAGTAGTCTGGCCTTGTGACTAGATGAAGGTAGCATAGTATTAGCACTCCAGGTAGCTGAAAGGAGGCACAGGACTATAAAGTACGCTGCCCGGGTTGGGGAACTGCGTGGAGGGAGATGCACTACCCAGGGAGAAATCGCACAGGTTGGCCCGAAAGTGACCGTTACAGTCACTCTTCATCAAAAGACGGCAGAAGTGAGGCCAAATGGAGTGGGCAATTGACATTTAAGACAAAATTTATGGAACAAATCCTTGAAAATTTGCTACCAATCCGACATTAATGAACCGATTTTGGGGGGAATGGTCGGATTTGAATTCAAAATTCCCTATAAATTACAAGTTGTCCAACAAGAAACACTTGGCATTTTGAGAATTAAGTTGTTGATCTCTTAGGTACCTATGAATTGTGAGAAATATGAGCTTTTGATAGCTTATGGGGTCTTTGAGACATTTCCAATTGACACATAGGAATTCTTGCAGAAAATCATGTCCGCACCCCTTGAAGTTATCAATACAGAGAAAGTAGTAGAAGATCCGACACAAGAAATGGAAAAATAGGCAGAAGTAGTTGTCCCCGAAGTAGCTGCCCCAGAAGTAGTTGAAGTATTGGCAGAGGTCCCTAAATCGCCAAGAATGTTGAGACCGAAGCCAGCCCCAATCAAGGAGACCGTGAAGGAAAAGAAGGGCAAGTAGCCTACCTTACTGGTGCACACGTCGCCAAGGAGAAACCCACTAAAGCCCACTACACAAGAGAAAGGCAAGGCTATAAACCTAGAAGCAGAGGAGGAGGATATCGAAGACATCCCAATGGACGATGAGGATGTGGGAGTGGAAGTAGAGGAGATTGAAGCCCAGGGTGCAGACCCTATTACATGGTTACCGGAGTATGTCCCTTCGTGCAAGCCTAAATCTAAGGTCCCAAAGGACATCGATGAGAGTAAGACTCCCTTACAAACCCCTTTGCTATCAGATGAAATTTCTTTTGACAGTCTGTGTCTGGCACGGGTGTCGCTACTGAAGCTAGAAGACTGGGACTTGGCGAACCACGAAAAGTTCCCACACCTAGCGACTAAGCAGCTAATATGCCGCATCATAGACACAAACACCGAAATGACAACATTGGAGCCATGAAAGTGGCTTAGGGGAGTAGAGAAGGCAGGGTTTCTCAACCTGCTCTGGGTGCCGCACTATAATTGCACCCCGGTGACAGTTTTAGTCATCAAGCAACTACTGTGCTTGGTGCATGATGGGCGTTTGTGGCTGGAGGAGTCAATACCCATCATAGATATGTTAATTCATAGAATAACACGATTGCCATATATAGGCGAGAATCTGGCAATGATATTTGGCGGCAATGTGGCGAGTAGGCTCTCACGGAATCAATGAAGGAGAAATTCAAGTTGGTAGAGAAGCCACATGGGTACGCTATCTCAATCATCTGCGACCCTGCTATGAAGGTAGCGACGTAGATCCTTATAGGGAAGGTGATGCGGAAGTGTTGTGCCGATGAGGTGCCGACACTTGTTGTCGCGCTTGCACAACAATGTGTGGAAGGAGTCCAGTTTAATTGGTCAGACTACCTTCGCGGAGAGTTCCTTGGGAATTGCCATGAAGCAAAAGAGCTCAGCAAGACATTCCACTACACGTGGCTCTTGCTATCGATTGTGTTGGTAGTGTAGGAGCTACCAGAGGACAGCCAGTGCCCTTCAGTCATGCCAGACCTCCCTGAAGTAGGGAAGTATGCTTCGCTATGGGTGACCAAGGATGCGTAATGGGTTCGGGACAGTAAATTCTTCTGGATCTTGATGGAAATGAATATCAAGACGGCCATCAATTGTAAGCCGCTATTGTCACCCATGGTGTGCGCCAGCCTGTATGGCTATGCCAAGTTTAAATATTATTTCCATCAAGTATCAATCAAGGTGCAGAAGGATCTTACATAGAAGTGGTACGACTTGCCGTATTTGGCCACAGATGATGCCATCGATGTGGTGTTTGATAAATGGATGGAAGAGTGGTGCACTACCATGGATTTGGTGGCGGGTGGAAGCAATTCCATTACACAGGAGAAGAAGGAGGAGGCCAAGCTGAAAATGGCGCAACTAGTCGAGAAGAGGAAAAATGAGGCCACTGAAAAGGCCTAGGAAAAGCAAGCAAGAAAGGAGGTAGGAAAACAAATAGGTGGCACAGTGTAGGGCTTTGAAAAAGGCATGTGGTCACCTTCACTTGAGACCGAAGAAGAAGAAATAGAGCAGCACGACGCAGACCCTCAGGAGACGTCTGCCCGCATTAAGCACCCAAGAGAGCTGGAGAAGGGAGGGTCCAAAAAGGAATCTGAGGCGACCAAGACCTCTCTGGACCCTATCACACTGACGGAGGGCGACTTACAAGATATCGATGACACTGTCAAAGATGTCACTATAGAGGCCCTGCAACAGTTTGAACAATAGCAGCAGATCAACCTAGGGGTCATCCAGACCGAGATGCAGGAGTTGTAGACCCACACATCGCAAGCTAGTATGGTGTCTACTAGCTTGGCTATCGCCACTTCAGAGGCTTCCGATATGCTTCGCATGAAGGCTTCCAGTGTAATAGTGTTACTGGATGGAGCATTGACCATAGAAAATGAGGCTAACAGGTCCACTGTAAGCACCTTGAAGGGAGTTGGGCTGAACCTGGCAGTGCTTCCACGTGAAACACTCCACCTCTTGCAGGATAGAGTCATTGCAGAATTGAGGGCCTGAGAGCACTGCACCCTACTTGTGATCAACAATGAATAGATGGCCCTACAAAGAAATGCTACCATGGACACTGAGATTGAGGTGACCAACCAGAGCAAGAATATTATGCAGGTCATTGAGGAGGCATGTAGAATGGTCCTAGAGTTGGCCATTCCAGAGGAGGAGCCAGTTGAGGTCTGCATCCACAAGTTGGCCACAGGGGTGCGGGATACTCAGACTGAGATGGCGCAGGTTTAGCTTGAGTTGAACTTGCAGATTATAGAGCTCCAGTTGAGGGCCCAACCTTCAACACCACTAGAGGCAAAGGAACAGAGGGCCACTGCTATCACAGAGGTAATCACAGTAGTGGAAAGTGTAGTAGCATACTGTACACAGTTGTTCGAGCAATCATTTGAGGTCTTGACAAGCTTGCAAGAGGACCCAAACATCCAGAGGCTAGAGATGGAGGTTTGCAAGCTACAACAGTGCTATGATGAAGTTAACAGAACAACACGAACTGTCGTGCTGACACAGAGGCTAGCTAAGCTGCAGGAGGCCAAGCAGCTGAAGGAATAGGTGGATGCAATCCTGCACAAGGAAGTAGTGATGAAGGCACAACTAAAGCCCTAGCTGGAGGAAGCTTATGCAGTCACAAGAGACATTGAAGGCAAGCTTGTGACTCTGCAAGCGACACAACAAAAGCTTCAGGTTGATAGCATAGGAGAGTGACCAAGAAGATAGTGGAAGATGCGAAGCAGGTGGCAGCTCAGTGCACGACCGAGGCTGCGGTCATAGGGTCGAGCTGGACGGGCTTCATGCAAAGATATTCGTGCCTATCGATTGACTCGAGGGTGAGTCACAATGTTTGTATTGGGAGTTTGTTGGGAGTGAGATCCCCTAAGGGCATTTTTGGGGCTAAAAGCCCATGTTTAAGTCAATTTTTGTAATATAATTGTAAAGATTCTACATTTTGTGATCGCAGAACACGAAGGTGTCATGGGTCAAAAAAGGGCAGTCTGCCCTTACTTTTATAAAATATAGTCGGTTATAAGAGATATACCCATGGTCCACAGACCATGGGATTGTATAAAAAGAGCCAAGCTCTAAGTAGTTGGAGACATAATAGAAGAGAAAACATGGAATAGAGTCATAGCTTTGGAACAAGAAGTCTAAGTCTTGGGTTGTAGCGTAGGTAGAGGCTCTGTAGCTAAGTGTGCAGAGGGATAGGGTAGAAGTTCGCAACTGAGTGTGCGGACCCCTGCAGCTATGTGCGTAGGGCGAATAGAGTTTGTAAACACTTGGAATATATTAATAAATAGAGATATTATGTAATTTCTATGTCTTTGTTCTGTTGATGCATTTGGACATTTTATGTAAGAATTTCCTTTATTATGCTTGTATGATGCGCAAACGATTGCAATCACATTGAATAATTGAGCGCATTTAGAAATATCTATTTACGTGGTGTTAACTTTAAGTATTTTATGAGATAAGAAAATCACTTAGATTAATTGGAGAATCTGCACGACACACTGCCATAACAGCGCGAAAGTACCTGAGCAACAGGTTAGGGCTACACGAAGGTCGATCATACCCTTTCGTAGTGGTACAAAAGTACATAATAGATGGCTCATCTCGCAAGCCCTAGAGCAAAGTAACCTATGCGAAGGCAGGAATAGATGGAATTAAATGACATCACAACCATCTTAGGGTGAAAAAACTTGGTTCCAACATCCCCCCATACTGCTTCAGGTGAGACTTCGGTCCACGCTCCGCGGGCTAATGCCGAAAGGACCAGTAGTGTAGGGATTTGTTTGGCTATCTAACACTAAATCTGAGTCGGGCCCCCTCAAGCCAAGGGATCCCCCAAGGGAAGTTTTGGGGCTAAAAGCCAATGTTTAAGTCAATTTTTGTAATATAATTGTAAAGACTCTGCATTTTGTGGTTGCAGAATGCGAAGGTATCATGGGTCAAAAAGGGTAGTCCACCCTTAGTTTTGTAAAATAGAGTCGGCTGTAAGAGATATACCCATGGTCCACGGACCATGGGATTGTATAAAAAGAGCTAAGATCTAAGTAGTTGGAGACATAATATAAGAGAAAAAATGGAATAAAGTCATAGCTTTGGAGCAATAAGTTTAAGTCTTGGGTTGTAGCTTAGGTAGAGGCTCTGCAGCTGAGTGCACAGAGGCCTAGGGTAGAAGTTCGCAGCTGAGTGCGTGGACCTCTGCAACTGTGTGTGTAGGGCGGATAGAGCTTGTAAACACTTGGAAGATATTAATAAAGAGAGATATTCTGCAATTTCTGTGTCTTTGTTCTGACGATGCATTTGGACATTTTATGTATGAATTTCCTTTATTATGCTTGTATGATGTGTGAATGATTGCAATCACATTGAATAATTGAACGTATTTACAAATATCTATTTATGTGGTGTTAAATTTAAGTATTTGATGAGATAATAAAATCACTTAGATTAATTGGGGAATCTGCACGACACACTACCATAGCAGCGCGAAAGTACCTGAGCAGCAAGTTAGGGCCATGCAAAGGTCGATCGTACCCTTTTGCGGTGGTATGTAAAGACAGAATAGAGGGCTTGTCTCGCAAGCCCTATAGTGAAGTAACCTATGCAAAGGTAGGAATATAGGGAATTAAACAACATCACAACCATCTCAGGGTGCAGAAACATGGTTCCAGCATCCCCCCATACTGCTTCGGGTGAGACTTCGGTCTACGCTCCGCGGGCTGATGCCGAAAGGGCCAGTAGTGTAGGGATTTGTTTGGCTATGTAACGCTGAACCTGGGTCAGTCCCCCTCAAGCCAACAAGGTTGTATTTTTTCATTTTGCTGGATAATATAGAAGGAAGGACTAGTTGTTTCTCTATGGACGTAGCCGAAATTGGGTGAACCACGTATATCTCTGTCTCTCTTGTTTTATGTGTTTCTGTGTTTATATTTATGCAATATTTTTATGTGTTCCATTTCTTTGTAATTTAATTTTCTAAAAAACTGGATGACTGACTTACAAGAGTATGATTTGGAACTCAAACTAGTTCCCACTATCAAGGTCCATGGTCAAATTCGACTAGCAGCAGAAGTGATGGATGCAATAAAATATGATCCATCTAGATGGGAGCAGTAAATTGATATGTACAATGTTGATCGAGATGCCCCCACTACTATCTTAGGAAATTAGTACACAGACGTGTGCCAATATCTTGAGAATGGTACTTTTCCCTCTCACTTATCCGCACGACAAAAGAGAACAGTTAGATTGAAAGTGTTATATTACCAGCTGGTGCATGGGATGCTTTTTAGAAAGCACCATAATGGAGTATTGATCATATTCTTGGAAGCAAATGGTTCAAAAAAGGTGTTACGAGACCTCCATGATGGACCGGCTAGGGGGGCACTTCATGGGTGACACTACAACACACAAAGTCATGCAAGCTAGTTTTAATTGGCCCATATTATTCAAATATGCCCACACATATGCCTGCAAGTGTCCAGTCTGTCAGAAGTGTGTCAATTAAGGAAAGAAGTCAGTTGCTCTATTGCAGCCAATCGATGTGGAAGGACCATTTCAACAATGGGGTTTAGATGTCATTAGTGAGATTTTTCCATAGTCATCAAAGCATCACTACTATATTGTTACTACTACAAATTACTTTATATGTTGGAGAAAGGTGGTTCCACTCAAGAAAGTGAATGATTAGGAAGTCATCAACTTCCTCAAGCATAATAGGATCTCCATGTTTGGCATTCCAAAGTCACTTATTTTTTATAATGTAATGTATTTTTTATCGCTAAGATTATATGATTTTGCATTGGAAAATGGTATTGTATTGAAACATTCATCTAATTAATATCCGCATGGAAATGGTCTTGTTGAGTCCACTAATAAGAACCTTATCTACATCATTAAGAAGACCATGTTCTCTGAATAGAGGAACTGGAACTCCGCTTTGGTGAATGCCCTATATGCTGACTGAGTCATGCCTAAGCCTTCTTTGAATAAGTAACCTTGCATGCTGGTGTATGGGAAAAAAATCCATCCTACCTCCAAACATCTATATGTCTTCCCTTCAACTTTCAGAAGAGTCAGTGGGTAAGCCATGCCTATTGGTTTAAAGTAGGATATACACCCTCTACAAGATGTAGGAAGAAAGATAGAAAGCTAAAGAGAAATTCTCCCTCCATCAGAGTCGTATCAAGAGGTGGTTTGACAAGAAGTCTATAGGGAAAAATGAATTTAATATGGGTGACCTAGTATTGAAGTGGGATAAACCCCACGAAGACAAAGGAGATAATACTAAATTCCAATCCATGTGGATCAGACCGTTCACAATGCACGAGAAGCTTGGACGACACACATATCATCTCCAGTCTTTAGACGAGAAGGTTGACTCTCTTCCTGTTAATGGTCAAGACATAAAACAATATTTTAAATGATGGTCTAGTGTCATGCCCTACCCTATGTACATAGTTTATTTTCTTGTTTCTTTGTTTTGTTTGGTCTTTCATTTTCATTTTCTTTTATGTAAATAAGCGTCATGTGTGAATGTGTCTTTTGGTTTCATTGTGTTTGTTTGAGTTGAAAAAAGTCTTGTGACACTACAACATTTGGCTAAATTTCAGTCCTCATTCTTTGTTTTGGTTAACTCTTTTGGTCAATGATGTTCTAATGGAAAATGCGATCCTTCCACAAGGAGAATTTGTGTTGAACCATGATATCAGTGTCCACTTTGGAAACCTTATGCCTACACTCAATTCTTTATGTTTCGGTGTTTTGAATGTTTATCTGGTCAAGTGGAGAAGGAGAAGGGGAAAAGCTAAATGAGAAAACCAAAATCAGAGGTCTCTATACGCTTCTCTGAAGGAACAACCTCTTCTTCTCTCAATAATTTGGGATCCGTCTTCTCCCCATAAAATGAATAAGTACCTATGCACAGTCCCATATAAAATATATAAATAAGAGGCGAAAGAAGAGAAAGGATTCCTATGGAGGGTGGTGAAGAAAGAAACTCTCCAAGGTATTGTTTGGGTTCGCTAGCAGCAAAGCAATGTTTGTGTTCTTGAAGTGACTCCACTAGGGTATTCTCCAGGTCTGCTAGCAGTGGAGAAAAACTAGAAATGAAAAGCTATACTCTGAAAATATAAATCTCACGAACTAAACTACCCTTCCTTGATTCGAAACATTGTGATATTGTTTGTCCCATGTTTTTGTGTAGCTGAGAAAGGACAAAGGGGACTAAGTTTGTGCATGGAGTAAGTGGGGAAAAAAAAGTGATCTAAACAATGAATCAATACTCCCTTAAGAACTAGACCCTACACAAAATAATCAACCAAGGTAGAGAACCTCAAATTCTACTAGTGTGTTTCCAAGTGTTGTTGTTGCTACAACAACCTCCAAAGTTTTGGATTACATTCAAATTACGGAGCCTACTTTAACTTTGTATTCTTTTGTTGCAAACATCAAGAGTCATTGCATGAGTTTTCGCTAAGTGTTCACTTCCCATTTGCAGGGAAACCAAAGTGTCATATTTTAGCATGTCAAGTGTCGTACAACACACAAAAGCTATTTTTGGTGGTTTCAAGGGGTTATCTTTGTGTAAATGATTTGGTATTACCATGTAAACATGTGTCGCACTCATTTCCAAAGTTTTAGGTACTGTCGTACAAGTGTCTTCACTACTTTCGCAGTGTATCTTTGGTGTCGCACTTGGTGTTAGCCTGTCACAAAGTTGTCGCACTGAGGAAAGTATGTTGTTCATATGGTATAGATGATCTATGTTGTGTCGTCAAGTGTTCTAAGTGTGTGACCACAATCCAATCTTGTCACTGTTCACATCAACTACATGGATCCCACACTTAGTCAAATCTGGAAAAATTTCTAACTGGGAAGCTTAGCCTCATCTAGCCTTTTTGAATAGTGAATTGTGCAGTCTTAACCCTTAAGAAGAAACCATGCCTCTTGGCATTGTGGAATGTGTAATTCTTGCCTTCCAGGACTACACATTGCACAATCACAGTGCTTAATCTCATCCTCTGACCTCCAAAACTATGCAATCTCTCTTTCCTTCCCAGTCAAAACTACAAATTGCATAGTCTTAAGGTTGAGGTCTCAACCTTGATCTCTTGAACTATGCAATTACGCAATCGTCTAGCCTCCACTACCTTCCAAAACTACGTAGTATGAAAAATTAGTGCTTAAGCTCCCAACTTGGCTCCTTCAACCCCTTAATTGCATAGGTGACTTACACAGTCCAACCCAAACTTCACATTGTGCAACCTCAAGGCTCAAACCTGATCCTTGACTGCTTGAGCTATGCAATTGTACAATCACTGAACCTGTTTCTCAACCTGCCACCTAGTTTTATCTCAGCCAGTGGATCATCATGCAACATCTTAGACTAGGGGTTTATCGGACTGATGTCATATCATCATGAGTGAATTGTGGATGCATGTACTCTATCATGCTATTAAAGGATGATGAAGAAGGAGATGTAGAAGGATACCATGCTATAAGAAACCCCTGTAGATGAAGATACAAATTGACCAATCAAGAAAAATAAAAGGGACATTAGTTTGCAACCACAGCTCAAGACCTAATAATGTTGAAGACTCCTCATCTCTAAGCAATATGGAGGTGGAAAAGAGATCATGCTCAAAAAGATATAAAACAATCAGTAGAAATGAATGGATTGACATGTGTCATCAATGTCATGTCATGTCATGTCATGAGTCATGATATGCCACATCATTTTATGGATTATGTAAATCCTTATTTGAAAATGTATTGTAAAGTGGAAGCCCAAAGGACCTGTACATAATATGAAGAATCATGTAAAATTTGAAAAGTCATAGGGAAGTCAAACAATCATGAGGGTAGTCAAAGAGTCAGAAGGGAGGTGGTGTAGCTTTTAACCGTGTACAACAATTACTTGCAAACAAATTCTTAAAACAGAAAATATACAATGGAAAAAACATAAAACAAATGCACAAATATTTTCCCCTGGATCCCAAAACTGGGACTACCAGATTGATTTTTCATTATATTCCTTTCAATGTTACAATACATATATATATATATATATATATATATATATATATATATATATATCTATATATATATATATATATATATATATATATATACATACATGTCAAAGAATTCATAAACCCCAATCCATTTAACCCTGGATTATAACATAACCATAGTTCCCTTGACTAGATCTACAAAATACCATGGGTAGAAAACCATCATGCCCAAAACCATGTGCAAAACCCATTCAAAAAACCATAGGTAGGTCTGCCCACCTATTATATGGTCCGAAACAAATTTCCCTGGGGTGCTGCCCCAGACCCTGTGTAGGGGGGCTACCACCCCCCTACAAAGCCCTCAACAAGGGGGGTTGCGTCCCCCTCATGAAAGAATATAACGCACACCTAACATTCTCCCACTTTTTGTTTTCTTTTCCACACAAGGGGTCATAGGTGAGCTTAGTCATTGGTCTAGCCCCACAACGCCCATTGTTTCTCTACATCAAGAAAAATTCTCAGTGCTCACATACTTTGTCAATGCAACTACAACATTCTTCAAAGTTTTCCACCTTTACTAGCAACACCTTTTTTTCCCCAACCATATCCCTCACAAAGTGATATTGAACATCAATGTGCATTGTCTTTGAATGATAAGAAAAGTTCTTTGCTAAGAAAATTTCACTTTAGCTATCATAGTCTATCCTTATAGCTCATTGTAACAACCCCTTACTTGAACACTATTAGGGTCCTATAATTTATAGGATCAATTGATGATCATCTGTTGATTTTTATATGAGATATTGTAAATAATGCTTCATTCTGCAAATTATTTCCAAGAAAAAGAAAAAGCAAAAAAAGAGAAAAAAGAGAAAGGAAAAAAAGGGGATACAAAAGGAAAAGTATATATGTGAAAAAATGAAAGAAATAAAAATATGAAAAAAGAAAATTAAAATACCCTCCAATAAGTGAGCAAATTCAAATGCCTCTTCATTCCAAAAAAATGAAAAAATGTGATGAGAAATACCTTTAGAAAATAAAAAATAATGTGCAACTAGTCTAAATTCTACATTAGTGTTAAATAAGTAGGATTAATTGTTTAATCACACCATTTAAGTGTTATTAGACTTGTGAATAAAGTGTGTTTAATTAAAATAAGTAATTATTTGATCACACAGTATAATCGTGGTCAAATTAGATTTAATAAAGTTAATTTAATTACTATAATAGCATTGCTTAATCGTGATTATAATAGATTTGAATAAATTTTGTTTGATATGACAACATTTGTCGTTTGTAATAAAGTCTGAGTAGAAAAAAACCGTCGAGATCTCACCCATCCAAATCACTGGTGGGTCATGACTTCAGACACCCCCCCCCCACCCCTCCGACATTTAACCAAGGGGTGGGTTCAAAAATATGTTTCCAAGAATACCACTTTTTCTATGTTTCATCCCTAGGTGGACTTCAGAACCCCCGCCCCGCCCCCCCCCCCCCCCCCCCCCCGCCCCCCCCCCCCCCAACCCCCCCCCGCCCCTGCCTAAAACAACTTACCATCCCTCTCCCCCTCCAAAAAAATATTTTCCACCTCCTACCTAAAAGGACCATTGACCTCGTGCTCTCTCACTCCACTCCTCTTCTACCAAATGGCACCTCCCATACCAACCCCACTCCACTACAATTTTGCCACATGGCAGTCCCCATCCATTCCTATCCTATTGCGATCACATCCCTTCCCACTCCATGTCAACTCATCCCTGCCAAGTGGCACCTCCGTTGCACTCATCATGTAACCATTCCGAGATCAACAGACTTGCTCTAGTTAAATGGCCTAATCACAATGGTAAGCAAGTTGGCTTATAAATTAAGACAAAACCTGCTCTATTGGGCTTTTCCTTTGTTGTTCCAAGACATCAAGAGACCAGAACTGTTACATCACCTAGTCAACAAACCAGAACCTATCACAACAAGTAATCATCAAGAAAATTTCCACTATACCCAAACACCAGTTTTCATCTAGCTGATTCCCAGGTAATTCCAAACTTCCCTTTTCTTTCCTTTCCACCATGGCTCCTAAAGGAAAAATCTAAGGCTACAAATGAAAACCCCCTTCTACCCCCTGTAATGGATTTGGACCATCAACCACTAGTAGACCAAGAATATAACATCCTTGATCAGTTGTGAGTTTGACCTATATGAACTCCACAATTGGTTAAAACAGAAATTCATAGATCTTAGTGATGAATTGGGTTGGTGGGACACTTTCCTACCCCAATTCATTTTTCCTTAGACCTACCATTTTCGTGAATTCGTTTCATGGTGCCATTTCTAGTACAATCCGAGTTAGAAGGAAATCGTGGCCTAGAAAAATGATATCCTTTTCACAATTACATCTAATTCCATTTCCCAAATGCTCCAAATTCAAAACGCTGCCCCTGTGAAACCTTTTTTAGTAGATTCCCTCATGGAACTCTACAAGAACCTCACTTTCCCACACAGAGTAAATATATTTGAAACATTTATCACTGATGATTCTCAATTTCCAAAGAAAAACCCCCTTATTCATCCTCTATGTTCCTTGAGATGACCAAACAAATTATCTCCATTATTTCTTGTTTACTAGGCTATCAATCCGATCAGTAGGTTGATGAGGCCATCATAGGTTTTTTGTCAGTTTTCTTGTCAGTTTTCTCTTCAACTACAGTGAGTTTCTAGCATATTCCATCCATGAGCAGTTCCTAAAATTTTCTATAGAGGGAACCTTTAAATATGCTTCAGTTCTAGTCTATTTATTTTTATATCATCAAGTAGGCAGGTTTCAATTTCCATTGTAGAAATTGGATGAGCTAGGAAATGCCCAATCTGTAATACAATGGACTTCCTTAGTAAGGAATAAATCTAATGAATTTACCTTCAGTGAGTATGTTGACCAATTTTTATGTACAGTCTCTTGCCTATTGAATAATAATGTTGATACAGGGATAGGACCTTAGATAAAATGAATTGCTCATCTCAGTGAGCAGACCAAAACAGGTGACTGGTACTTGTACCATAATTATACAGAAATTGGAGTGTATGGAGGTGAATTTCCACAATACAAGTTTCCCAAGTTTGTCCCAATGAGAATTTTCTCACTAGAGTATATCCGACATATGATTAAAATGGATGAGCTGCACTTTGTGGTAGCAAAGAAGAAATCTCAATTTAAAATAAAAACACAGGTTGGCCCTTTTATCAGTGATACTTGGACAACATCGAAACAAGAATACATCCTCCTCAAGTAGATGAAATTAAAAATCATCTTCACCTGGTCATACGATCCCTTGGGAGTAACTTCAAAACTAATAGTAGAAGAGAAGACTACTCCCTACACTCACACTCCCAGGTCAGAGATTGAAAGATACATGAACCGGGATCAACGACTAGAAAACACTTTGTCAGAGGTAGAAGAATAGGTACTCTCAACAACAACATCAAAGACTCCAACACCATAGGAGAAACAAAATAAGAGGCCACGAGAAGATATTTCCCCTTTAGTCATCGAAATCCAGGGAAAGGAATTCAAAATTTACAAGAAGAGATAGAAGACCAATCCAGCAGGAGAATTTTTGGAGGAGGAAAATGTATAGTCCACCATTGTTTTGACAAGCCCCCGTACTTCTACCAGAAATGAAGATATTTTTGTAGGATTTCCATCCCCTTCAGCCTCCCAAGAGTCATTGGATACCTCTTATTCAGGGAAATTGGTTCATGACCAAGCTGAACCAAATATATTTTCCAGGTATAAATAGATTAAGAAGAAAAATGAGATGTTAAAATCTAGAACTTATACACAGTTTTGGAAGCATAAAACATCCTTACAGCATAGGCTACTCTCTTCCTTTGACATATTTTTTTCTTCAACAAAAAAGCAGCAATTTTTTAGGCCAAGTCAACACTAGAATCCTCGAAGATAGTGCCAGAGAGCTAGAACAATTTTATTTACCTATATTTTTGTACTATTTTTGTAAACAATTTTTAGGATATTTTGGAAGGAAAATCTTGATATTTAAAATCAAGATATTTTGTTAAGTTTTGTATAAGTACTTAATAAATCGAAGTACGAATGTTGGGACTTGTATCAAGAAATATTACTTTAATGTAAAGTTGTTCATTGATTTAAAAGTGATCATTTCATTAATACAGAAGATCATTCCAAGATTCATGTGTCACGCAAATTGGTGATGTTTTTTCTCTTTTAAACTTGTTATACATTTTTTTCATATGTCTTTCTTATCTGTATTTTTTAAAAGAAGATGAAGGCCTGAAGTTATTTAATTACACTCTAGCCTAGCTTATAAGCAATACATATGCTTTCAAACTGAGATTAAATATAGAATTCATGTTAAAATGATCTATGTTTAATTGAATCTAAATAGTTTCCTCCCTCTCACTCCACAAAGCTTCAAATATCCAATAGCCTGCCTGCCTTACCCTGTTTCAAATATGATATGATATTTATGTATTTGATCACCCTAGGACTTTAACTCCATTTCCCAATGGCCTTTCCTTGTAGTTTCAATCAAACATTTCAAAAAACAAAACTCTGAACCTAATAACTAGTCTAAAATCCCACAACAGTAAATCTAAATCAAATAGAGAGATCCCTCTCTGAGTTTACAAGGGTTAGATTCTAAGCTTAAGAGTGGTTTTGTGGTTACCTATGGATTTATTTTACAACCTTTGGAAATTACAGAGTGATAACATCATGGCGACCATACGGGGGACTTCGAACAAATATGATTTGAAATCAATTTTCGCTGGTCAAAATTTTTATTTTAGAGCTTAAAGCTATTTGTAGGTTTGTGGCTGAGAAATAGATCTAATTAAGGTTGTTTTCCACTTATAACTTGTACATACTTGATATTTTTAAATATACTATTGTAGATCTAGCTCCTAATAAGATATATACTAGAGCTAATCCAGATCCTAAACCACCAAAAAATGTAGATAATCCTGAAAAAATTCTCAAAAAGAAGAGTTTAACTAAGAGCCAAGCAAGTAATAATCCACCACCCAGACTTAATTCTCTTCCTGAAAGTTTAGTTACTATAGAGGATCTTGAGTTTGATTTGGATTTTGAACAGTCTCTTCTGTACTAAATCTGATAGCTTTGTACCTAAAATTGTTTTGATGAAATCATTTTAAAACCTTACATTTCAAAGCATCAAACTGTTAATCTAAAATATGATGATGATGTCATCAAACAATTTAATAAGCTTGAAGTGTTGATATCTGAATTAGATCAGGTTGTGCAAAAATATCTTGAATCACCTAAATCTCCACCTTCTTCTACTGCCTCATCACCAACCGCACCAGTATTTCCATCTAGGATTACTACCCCTCCAGTAATTCCATCTAGCACTAGTACCCCTCCAGAGATTCCATGTAATACTACTATCCCTCTAGAGATTCCCCCTATTACTACTATCCCTCTAGTAATTCCCCCTATCACCAGTGTACTAGTTTCATCTATTATCCCTACCACCACCACACCAACACAACAAACTACCATCCCACCCCCTTTAATACCTTCCACATACATATCTATTGTAGTTACATCTTCCTCTCAATTACCTATCATGGTAGGTCATTATGCCCCCTAGTTTTACCTAGACAAATCAATGCCATGCCACAAGATTACCAGAGTAGAATACCTCAATTTGATGGCACAGGTCCAATCACTTGTCAGCAACATATAGACAAAATGAATGATTATTTAGATTTGGAAGAAATATATGATGATGATGTCAAGTTGAGACTATTTTCTCAAAGTATCATAGGAGAAGTTAAGAAATGGTTTAAAGAATTTCCAACTTCCTTTATCACAAATCTCAGACAATTTCACCAAAATTTCCTTAGAAGATGGGAAGTAAAGAAAACCCCTCTTCAAATATTAGCTGATTATGAGAGTATTAAAGAGCCCCTGGTGAAACAGTCCAGGATTATTGCACAAGATTTAATAACATTTACAATTCTATCCCAACTACAATACAACCCCCACCAGGAATGGCTCTGATCAAATTCCCATATGGATTTGATCCATACATGCCTTACCAACTTATAGAGAGAAACCTTGCTACCCTCAAGGAAATGTAGAGACATGCGGTTAGTGTAGAAGTCAAACTGTTGGCAAAGAGAGCTAAACTAAAAGTTGAGAGGAGAGTCACTATTAAGGAAGAACCTTCTTCTTCCTCATCAGATGCTAATTTGAATACATTAGTTAAAACAACGGAGAAAATTATGGAAATGATAAGTTTAATTGATAGGGATCCTCCAAGATAAAATCAAGATGGCTCTCTAATTAGAAATCCTGTTTTTAGCAGAAACCCACCTCAAATCAAACAGAGAGAATAGAGAGTCCAAAATGATCAACAACAAATTAGACATCCTTTCCAAGAGAATTATGTGGATCAAGAATCTGAGTTACTAGAGGATCATGAAGAAAATCAAATAAGCTTACTTGAAGAAAGTGAAAATGACCACATTTTCTTAACCAAAGAGGAGCAAGATCTATTCTTTCTTTCCCAGCGAAAAGTCCTCCCTTTAGAGTCAAATGATTATAAAAAAGGACACAAAAATTCTATCATGGAGGTGCATAGACAATACAATTTGAGAAGTAAAAAGGTTGTTGAAAATCGTCCCAAGAAAATTTAGAATGACACCCCTTCATCTAGCCAGTCAAAAGATAATTCTCAAAAGGAAACTTCTAAAAAACATGATCTAAATATCAAAGAGATAGATAAACCTCAGACATCTTTCAGCATTGAAAATGAATTGGCCAAGGTGAAATTTTTTATTCCTCTCACAAAATTAATCAATAAAAATGCATATAGACCTCAATTCATGATAGCTCTAAAAATAGGGGAAGGGTCAGACAAAGTCAACCTACTTGATGACCAACCTGAGTTTTTGTTTCGACCTGAAGTTGAAGGGAAATATCAGGATGGCAGTGTGCCACCTTTCTATATTAGTTTGAACATTCATGAAAAAATTATGCACAATGTTATGCTTGATTTTGGTGCCTCACACAACCTTATGCCTAGAGCTATTATGGAGAAACTAGGATTAGACATAACCAGACCCTATAAAGATTTAAATTCATTTGATTCGAGAAAAGGAAGATGCTTAAGATTAATCAAAGATTTATATGTTTCTCTAGTCCAAATACCAATAAAAAGTTTGGTAATGTATATTGTAGTGGCAGACATACCTCCCAAGTATGGAATGTTGCTATCAAGATCATGGGGAGAAAAGTTACAAGGCACTATGCAAATGGATATGACCTATGATACCATTCCTATTTTTGGTCAGCAGAGAAGGTTATACGGGGAGACATTAATGAAGTACATGCTTAGTAGCCAAGAAAAACAAAATAATTACCCCCTGTACTCTGTGAATTCATATTTAGACTCCTTTATTTTTTATAATGATGAATCTGTAGAGGAAGTCTCAAACTTAGAAGCTAAACTGTGAAAGGCAGAGGAAATGAAATTAGAACCTAGAAAACCAAAGGAAGAGGGTGAAGCTCTATGGAATATGGATTTTGATGGGGTTGTGAGCAAGAAAGGAGCACGGTAAGGTGTTTTCATTGTAAACTCACAAACAAATATAGCTAAGGGACATTCTTACAAGCTAAATTTTCAATGTACAAACAATATAACTGAATATGAAGCATTAATCTTAGGACTACAACTTTTAAAGAGGTTAGGGGAAAAAATATTTTTGTGCACGGGGATTCAGAACTCATAATTAACCATATTAAAGGTGAGTACTAAGCCAAACACCTTAGATTAAGAGCCTAAAAAAATGAAGTTTTAGATTTTCTTCAATGTTTTCCTGAATATCAGTTGTATCTTATTCCTAGAAGCTAGAATATTCTAACTGATGATTTAGCTACTTCAGCCAGTACTTGTAAGGTGTCATTCCATCCTGACAGAAAATATGAGGTTGAGATAAAACACAAAACAACTGTCCTAGATAATGTAAGATATTGGAAAGTTTTTGGAAGTGATAAACAATTAGAAAACTTTTTACAATTAAAATATGAATTTGAGTGTGTACATATGGACACAGATTGTTACACAACAATTTGTCACCGTTTGTCACCGTCCCCGTAACTCCTCACCTGTAAAATGGAGGACTCATTCCGGGACCTGTGAGAAGTGACATGACCTGAAACCACTTGCATTATATTCCTCTGAGCATGAACTTCATTTGCCCTGAAGACATCTCCTGCAAAATACTCATGAAAACAGCTCTTTTTGCATTAGCGCGGGTCCACAGTTCACTACCCGCGCCAATGAGGGAAATCCTCTAAAAAGGGCGCGCCATTGGCGCTCTGTCCCAGAGTCGCACTCGCGCCAACCGAATTGAGTAAAGTTTTTAACCACCAAACTCCCAAAGGTTCTCTTCAACCCATTCACTAACTGAATCTATGTTGAGCTAGGATGGTTTGGCTTCGAATCTCCATAGAAAGGAAAGTGGTTTGCCACCTTTCATGGAAGTTTCCAAGTGATAAAGCCAATCCCATGAATAATGTGGTTGATCCTATCTCTTTCCTCTCTATCTATAAAAGCTTGCCTCTATGCCTTGAGCAAGCTAGTCATAGTTACAATAGTTTGAATTACAATAGTTCTAGGAGTTTAAGAGTTTGAAGCTGCAAGAGCCTTCTTTGCACCCATAAGGCCAAATCTAAGTAAGGAGATTCTTGTCACCCAAAGAGAGAGAGGCTTGTTCCTCATCCCAACAAGCTTTGCAAGACTTGTGTAGCTGACTACCCAGCCAAAGGAGGATTTGACGTCAGAACAATGGTTGTATTCTTCTTTGTTATTTATTAATAATAGATGACTATCATTATGGTTCCACTCTCATTGTTTTATGTTTGATGTTGAGTTATATCTTTTCTGACTGATATATAATTGCATCTACTAGATTTTATGCTTGTTTTCGTGTTGTTCTTTGCATGTGCAGGTGTCCAATCACGGGGATCGTGAGGATCGTGACCGGCCAAGGCAAAGGAACGAGGGCGACATCTCTTTGACGAATACTAGCGTTGGAATCCAAGTAGGTTCTCACCATCTACTTTGTATTTGCAATTAGGAACTTGCGTGATAGCATTGCGTGATTGTTGCTAGACCCGGTCTAGGCTAGTAGGGATCGTCTCTGTCCGCAAAGAGGATTTACCTCCACAACAATTTGGCGACTCCGCTGGGGAGATCTTGTTGTTTGATTTGTAAACTTTAGACGGAGCCACTTCAGTCAATCTTCGGTTTGGTTTACAGACTAAGCAACTTGGAGTTTGTCTTGTCTCTTTGGTTTTTTCTTGCTTTGATTGCTTAGATAGCTTTCTGGGTCGAACTTCTTGTTGTTTCTTACTTCCTGGTTTGCTTAGATACTGTTCTCAAGCCCTGGGTCGCTTGCTTTTGTTTTTGATTTAGTTAACTTGATTAGCGCGCTTTTTAGCCTTACAGTCGCGCTACTGGCGCAAGTTACTCAAAGACAACCCGCGCCAATCCTATAAAAGCACGAGTTGCAGCCTGATAGTCATGCCAGGCCTGTCAACTTTTCAAGTTCGCTTGTCTTTAAGCCCTCTGAGCTTGGATTTGTGTCTTGCTGTGTCTTTTTCAATTACTGGAGTGTGTTTGATCCTAGTTTGACTGGTTTTAGACCTTCATCATTCGGGTGTTTGCCTTTTTCTATCGATTTCACATTTTAGCCCTAGGGCATCTAGTGGCTTCATGCGTCGAGCCTCCCAGAAGTGTTTTGTGTTCTTTGATCATCTGGTCAACATTGTGATTATTCTTTTGCATTCGCTCAGTAGTTGTCAAAGTTTTTTCTTGTTATTCAAGTGATTTGCTTCTTTTTCGCTTGGGTTTCACTTGGCTTCGTTTGAGCTTGGATCACATAGCTCATAAGAGGTCTTTGTGCTTCTTCTTGGTTTGAAGGACTGTTTTGGTGTTTTTGGGATTCGATTGTGTTCTCATTTAGTGAAATTGATCTTTTTCTCGGTGTTACTGTCTCTCAAAATTTGTTTAGTGCACTTTGCCATTGAAAAGAAAAACGAATAATCTCTTTTGCATTGCATTAGTTAAATGAAATTAGAAGCTTTTCATTGATTAAGTGATTTAGAACAAAAAGAAAAGTTTCGTTTATTCGTCATTAGCTGCATCAAAGTGATTCGTGTTTGTTTGTGGTCATTTTTGTTTGAAAAATCCTTAACTCTCTCGTAGTTAGCATTCATCGAACGAAATGATATTCTTTGGCATATAGTTTTCATTTAGGAAATTGTGAGAGATTACATACGGTAGGACCTGAAACTGAAACTTAATCAAAGATCAACCATAAAATGAACTGAATGAACTTAAAAACGCATTGGAACATAACGCTCACTGATTAGAGGTCTAGGCTAGAGACGTGCTCCGGCGTCGTTAAACCTAGTCACTGTTGTTTCACACTACGGTTGGGTGATTCCTCCTTTTGTGACTCGATAATGGTCTAGCAAGGATTTGAGCTCCCACGTACCGTCGCGTATATAGGGGAGACCCCACTAGGTTATCATCCTTTATCCACAGGAAGCCGTGTATGTCGCCTTACAAGCCGTAACGCACCGAACACATCATTCGGGAAGATTGACTGCCGTACGGGAAGTCCTTGGTTTTCATATGACTGCCAAGGTGTATATGCAGTTTTACGGATTTGTTTGGTAAACCCTTTGCCTAGTCTCTCCAAAGTAGTCACTTTTGATCCTTTTCAGACTCCTTAAAAGAAAAGGCTCACTTGAGCAGTTTGTCACTTCGGGCTCACAAAACATTCGAAGGCGACTAGAGTCACCTTTTTATCCTTTTCTCGACTCTTAAAACATGAAAAGGTCAAGTTGTGTCCTTGCATCTTAAAATTTATTCGGCCGCGTCCACATTTACCCGGTTAGATCTCATTTGCGTCAGCTTGAGTAGGCTTCTTTTCATTCTTGATGGCAACTTTTTCGGGGTTCACCAACCCAGGGATCCCCTCTGATGGGAACCCTGGTCATTTCGCTCCTTTTGGCAATGTTGGTGCTCCTTATATGGCAACGTTGTCCCTCCCAGGGTTAACTGTTGGGTTGCCGGTTTGGTTGTTCTCAACCTCTTTGGTCCCTGCCGTCTCACCGTCTAGTCAATCCGTCCCTCCACTTGAACAACATCATGTTGATTCTAAGGTGGATCTCTCCCCTTCTACGCCCACTTCTACGTCCTCATCTTCTACTTCGCTTGGTGAAAGTATCGATTCGAGTAACCCGGTGGCTAAGAAGAAGAAGAAGAAGACGACGAAGAAGAAGGCTCCCAAGGGAGAGGCTAGAAGTACAGCTCTTACTCTGAGTACACCTAAAGTCGGGCCACCTTCTGCTCCTCCGCGAAAGGTCAAGTTTCCTTGTCGATTATGCAAGGAGGACCATCTTCTTCGCAATTGTCCTGGCATTCCTAGGGTACTAGGAGTATGGTCTCGCGATCCGGCCCGCCTCTCATTGTCCTCTGAAGCTCATGGCGATGCTACCTTATCAGTTGGGAATGGTAAGGGAAAAGGGAATATTCGAATCCCCTGTAGACTTTGTGAAGGCAATCATCCCCTTCACCTTTGTCCACTCATGGATAAAGCTTCCGTTGTCTTGGAAAGTCTTACAGCTCCTTCACCCCAACTTCCCGTTGGTTATCAACGTCTCTCTGTAGCCGCAGATCATTCCCCTACTGACAACGAGATTGATTCATATTCTTCTCTTGTCCAGCCTCCTCTTCCCGAACCTGGCTGTGCCCAGCCTGTTCCAGACCAACCATTGGCTGGAAAGAGTGTCGACTCGAGTTCACCACCCGTCGATCACTCTGTTTCAGAAGAGAATCACGCCCATGTTCTTCTCGTCTCTTCAGATTCTCCTGAGTCCCGAAATGACTCTCCTAACCCAGCTGCTCCCGAAGGTTCTCCTTCGGTTCCTTTAGCACATGGGGGCAATCATACAATTCCCCCACCAAGTAGTCTGGTCGCTTCCTTTGATTGGAATCACCTGATCGCCAGTCACCTTCCATCCTATATGCCTTTCTAGATCACAGTACATGCCTGTGCTAAGGCAGTGCCTGGCACTGTTTTGGATGAAGGAGCATCTGCCAGTCTTATGCCGTACACTACTTGGCAAGCTTTAGGTTCCCCGTAGCTTGGGCTAGTCACTCAGAATCTGTTGGCCTTCGACGGAGGAGCCTGTCCATTTCTAGGAGTTCTCCCGAAGTTCCCTATTACTTTGGGAGGCAAAACCATCTATATAGACGTCTTGGTTACCCAAGGTGTTTTAGACTTTAGTCTTCTCCTTGGTCGCGACTATGTTTATGCCATGGGGGCCCTCGTTTCTTCACTTTTCTGTGTGGTTTGCTTTCTGCACAATGGAAGAATTGTGACTATCGATCAAGTGTCATTCGTTAGTCCCCCGATGCCTCCTGCGCCGTTGTCGTCCCCTCCTAGTTTTCATCCACCAATTGCATCTGCCCCATCACAGATCAACTACGTGGCCACCTATCCCATGCCTGGATCCAGTGATGCCGCCATCGTGCATAGTGTCCTGGGGGCATTAGGCCCTGACTTCCAAGATGTTCCCCTTCCACCGGGAGTGGAAATCTTGGAAGCCCCGACTTTCTATTCATTATGATGAAGTTCGGGCGGAGCACAGTTCCTTGTCTTGTGTCAAGCTCGTTAAAAAATGAAACAAAGGGTCCCCGAGCATAGTTCTTGATCTTGTGTCAAGCTCATTAAAAAATGAAACAACCCGTTTTCCCAATCGAGTCTTTGATTAAGATCTCGTAAAATCCAAGTTGAGTCTTTCCAAGATCTCGAAAGTGAACCTTCATTCCATCCACTGTTTTGAATGCAATGAAGCTTGGGGGGCATGTACCTCGTTTTGTGTCATTATGTTGGGGGCATGCGAACTTATAACAAGCATAGTTTTTCGTTTCAAGCTTGTGTAAACATGAAACAGAATCCAAGCAGAGTTCTCCATGGTTCAAGCTTGTGTAAAAATGAACCCATACTCGATTTACATCTCGTGATTGCCATTTTTATTCTCTAATTCTGCTAGATGAGCCTTGGTTGTTTCATTCCATTGCCACCATCTCTTTGGCTGATCATATGCTTTCACTTGGTTGTTTTTCCTTTCCTGAGGAACCGCAGCGATGAGTGGTTTTATTAGCCAGCCTCTTGACCATTACATGTTTTGAGCAGTTCCACCATTGCCGGAACCAGTTGCTACCCTTTATACCACTCGTTCCTCTAGGACGAGTTGCCTTTAAGCTCTTTTCTGACTCGTAAAATATGAAAAGATTTCCGAGTATTTTCCCTTTCTGACTCTTTAAAGAGAATAAAAATGGAGGTCTACTTTTAGCTCTTTTCTGACCGTCTAAATATGAAAAGATTGCCGAGTTATTCCTTTTAACTCGTTAAACGTAAATAAGAGGCGGTCGTCTTTAAACCCTTTTTCGACCGTGTAAAAATGAAAAGATTGTCGGACCCTTGTCGTTTCAGGTTCGTTAATGGTTACGAAATGACGTGATATTGATCACTTTTTTACTTTTTCAGGTCGATGTCACTAACATGAAAAGTACTCCTCGAACGAAATGGTCGGGCAGTTCTTTCAGGTATTGTTTTATACTTTTTCGGGCTCGGGAGACACAACTTTACGAAAAAGGACCCCCCTGGAGTTTTTCTTTTTGTTGTCTTTTCAGACTCTCTAAATAGGAAAAGGCGCCGAGTTTTTCCTTTGTCAGACTCGTTAAAACTTAATGACATCGGATTCCGTCGTAATGACGCTCACAAGCATATGCTATCCCCATCAAGCTTGCTAAAAATAACTGGGGTACTCGCCAGAAATGGTGGGGAAAATGGACCCATAATTATTGTCATGTCGACAGTATGTCGCTCTTGAACATGGCACTAGTCCGCATTCATGTCGGGGTGGGGACATCTCATCTTGTTTTACACTAGCCTCCATGGGTTTGGGTTATCCTATTCGGCCTCTCATCTGCTCATTGCCTTGTCACCATGACCTTTGCTCATTTGATGTCAAATACTGCCAAATCCACTGTTGTGCCACCGATATGTTCAAGAGAATTTGAACTCTGCAACAATACCACCTCCTCTGATACCTCACATAATTTTGCATCACCACAACATCTTTCCTTTGTCTCGTGTCAATGATGTGGGAAACACTATGGCCCACCTTTGATCAAGATCACTTCCTGTCGACTTCAGCTCATTATCCAGGAAGCTGATCTAGAGACTCCCTTCGGTGCCTTGGAGCCTGCATGCCTCAATGGTAGGTTCTTCGTGTTCGACGAGAGGTTTTTATCATTGGCCTCCGATCGAATGATTCTACGGGTGTTCGATGCCAGCTCATTGATTCACACGCCGTAGATTGTACCTGTAGTACCTTGAGGGCCATTATCATTATTGGTGGTACCTCTCACGTCTGTTAACAGTTCTCATCATTGGCTGGTAATCAGACGATGTTCATGCATGTTCGACTTCAACTCATACATTCGCATGCTTGAACTTGTACTCTGTTCGGGTCGAGATGGAGCGCAAGACCCTGGATTTTGTCTATTGGAATCCAGGCTGCGATTTGTGGCTGATTATGATTATTACATGACTCATTTACTGGATGGCTGTGACCATGCCTGAGTCTATTTATCGATCCTCTCCGGATGGCTGCGCCCATACCTTGGATCTAGATTATTATGTACTCTATTATGGATGGTTGCGCCCATACCACTTATATCATGTACTTGAGATATCAGTTGTACTTCTTTGTGTAGGTTCTCCGGTGGCCGTGTTTTCAGTCACGCATGTTCTTGTAAAGCATTTCGCCCCTCTCTCTCTCGGGCCTCATGCTTTAGGGGGCATCTGTTACACAACAATTTGTCACCGTTTGTCACCGTCCCCGTAACTCCTCACCTATAAACTGGAGGACTCATTCTGAGACCTGTGAGAAGTGACATGACCTGAAACCACTTACATTATATTCCTCTGAGCATGAACTTCATTTTCCCTGAAGACATCTCCTGCAAAATACTCATGAAAACAACTCTTTTTGCATTAGCGCGGGTCCACAGTTCACTGCCCGCGCCAATGAGGGAAATCCTCTAAAAAGGGCGCGCCATTGGCGCTCTTTCCCAAAGTTGCACTCGCGCCAATCAAATTGAGTAAAGTTTTTAACCACCAAACTCCCGAAGGTTCTCTTCAACCCATTCACCAACTGAATCTATGTTGAGCTAGGATGGTTTGGCTTCGAATCTCCATAGAAAGGAAAGTGGTTTGCCACCTTTCATGGAAGTTTCCAAGTGATAAAGCCAATCCCATGAATAATGTGGTTGATCCTATCTCTTTCCTCTCTATCTATAAAAGCTTGCCTCTATGCCTTGAGCAAGCTAGTCATAGTTACAATAGTTAGAATTACAATAGTTCTAGGAGTTTAAGAGTTTGAAGCTGCAAGAGCCTTCTTTGCACCCATAAGGCCAAATCTAAGTAAGGAGATTCTTGTCACCCAAAGAGAGAGAGGCTTGTTCCTCATCCCAGCAAGCTTTGCAAGACTTGTGTAGCTGACTACCCAGCCAAAGGAGGATTTGACGTCAGAAAAATGGTTGTATTCTTCTTTGTTATTTATTAATAATAGATGAATATAATTATGGTTCCACTCTCATTGTTTTATGTTTGATGTTGAGTTATATCTTTTCTGGCTGATATATAATTGCATCTACTAGATTTTATGCTTGTTTTCGTGTTGTTCTTTGCATGTGCAGGTGTCCAATCACGGGGATCGTGAGGATCGTGACCGGCCAAGGCAAAGGAACGAGGGCGACATCTCTTCGACGAATACTAGCGTTGGAATCCAAGTAGGTTCTCACCATCTACTTTGTATTTGCAATTAGGAACTTGCGTGATAGCATTGCGTGATTGTTGCTAGACCCGATGTTGGAGAGGTAAATCCCCTCTGTGGACAGAGGCGATCCCACCAGCCCAAAATGGGTCTAGCAACAATCAATTAACGCTACCATGCAAGTTCCTAGTTGCAAATTGAAAGTGGATTATGAGAACCAACCTGGAGTCCAACGCTAGTGTCGTGGAAGAGTTGATACTCCCGTTCCCTTGCTCCGGCAGGTCATGATCCTCACGATCTCCGTGAATGGATACCTGCACATGCAAAGAACGAAGTGAATACAAGCATAAAATCCACTAAATACAACCATATATCGGTCAGAAAAGATATAGATCAAACATTATCATAATGAACAATAAGATCAGAACCATAATGATAGTCATTTATTAATGAATAATCAACAGAGAAAAGTACAACCAAAGTTCTGACGTTGAATCCCTCCTCTGGTTGGGCGAACAGCTACATATGTCTTGCAATAAACCTTTCTCTCTCTTTGATTATGAATACACAGCTCAGACTTCTGACATCATAACCTCCCTATGCTCCAAGACTCTTTCTATCACTCAAAACAAGCGTTATCACTACTAGCACTATCACCACTACTCAAAAACTAGCTTGTCTAATGCATGAGGACAGACTTTTATAGATGGAGAAGGGAGGAAGATACAATGCACCAGGACACTCATTGTGGATTGACATTATCTCCGAAAAGCCACTGTGGATAGATGTCAAGGATAGATGATGACTCTCGACCTCTATCAGATGGATTTTACCTTCAAAAGACTTCGTGATCTGAAGGGAAAAAACATATGGGTGCGCGTTTGTCAAAAATCATTACCAAACTTGGTTGGCGCGAGTGTTGTTCTAAGACAGAGCGCCAATGGTCGCACCCCCTTTTGAGGATCTCAGTGATTGGCGCGGATAAGACACTGTGGACCCGCGCCAATGGAAAAAGGGCACTTTTTAGGGATAATTTGCAGAAGGTGTCTTCAGGGAACATGAAGTACATACTCAGGGGAACATAATGCAAGTGTTTTTAGACTATGTCACTGCTCACAGGTCCCGGAATGCGTCCTCCAATGTATGGAAACAATGGTAACAGGGACGGTGACCAATGGTGACAAATTACTGTGTAACAGATGCCCCCTAAAGCATGAGGCCCGAGAGAGAGAGAGGGGTAAAATGCTTTACAAGAACACATGTAGCTACCGCCGAGAATCTGCATTGAGAAATACAATTGATAGCTCAAATACATGATGTACGTGGTATGGTTGCAGCCATCCATAAGAGAGTACATGATAATCTAGATCCATAGTATGGGCGCAGCCATCTGGTTAGGATCAATGAATTGACTCAGGTATGGTCATAGCCATCCAGTGAATGAGTCATATATCAAGAATCACGCCTGGATTACAACAGACACAATCCAGGGTCTTGCGCTCCATCTCGACCCGAACAGAAGTACAAGTTCAAGCATGTGAACATGTGAGCTGAAGTCGAACATGCATGAACATCGTCTGATTACCAGTCAATATTGGAAACTGTTAACAGACGCGAGAGGTACCACCAATAATGACAATGGCCCTCAAGGTACTATAGGTACAATCTACGGCGTGTGAATTAGTGATCTGAGGTCAAACACCCGTAGAATCATTCGATCGGAGGCCAATGATGAAAACCTCACGTCGAACACGAAGAACCTGCCATTGAGGCATGCAGGCTCCAAGGCACTGGCAGCGAGTCTCTAGATCAGCTTCCTGGATAATGAGCTGAGGTCGACAGGAAGTGACCTTGATCGAAGGTGGGCCATAATGTTTCCCACATCATCGACGCGAGACAGAGAGATAATGTTGTGAATCAAGATTGGACGAGCTATCAGAGGGAGGTTGTTTCTTTGCAGAGGTCAACTTCTCTTGAACATATCGGTGGCACGTTAATGGAATTGGCAGTATTTGACATCAATGTATCAAAGGTCATGATGACGAGGCAATGAGCAGATGAGAGGTCAAATAGGGGTACCCAAGTTCCACGGAAGAAAGTGAAAAATATGAGATGAGATATCCCCACCCCAGACACGAAAGAAGAGAAGTGCCATGTTCAAGAGCGACATACTGCCGACACGATGGTAATTATGGTTCCTTTTTTCCCCCGCCATTTCTGGCGAGTACCCCAATTATTTTTAACAAGCTTGATGGGGATAGCATATGCTTGTGGTACGTCATTTCGACAAAATCTGATGTCATCAGGTTTTAACGAGTCTGACAAAGGAAGAACTCGGCGTCTTTTCATGTTTAGAGAGTTTGAAAAGACAGCAGAAAAGGAAACTCCAGGGGTGTCCTTTTTCGTAAAGTTGTGTCTCTCGGGCCCGAAAAAGTATAAAATAATGCCCGAAAGAACCGCCCAACCATTACGATCGAGGAGTACTTTTCATAAATAGTGATTTCGACCTGAAAAAGTAAAAAAGCGATCAAAATCACGTCGTTTCGTAACCATTAACGAGTTTGAAACGACAAAAACCTGGTAATCTTTTTATGTTTTAACGGTCGACAAAAAGAACTTAAAACGACCACCCCTTATGAACGTTTAAAGAGTCAAGAGGAGTGACTCGGCAATCTTTTTAACAAGCTGAGAGGGAGAATCGACTATCTTTTCGTCTTTAAACGGTCGGAAAAGAGCTGAAAGTAGACCTCCATTTTTATTCTCTTTAACGAGTCAAAAAGGGAAAAATACTCGGCAATATTTTCATCTTTTACAAGTCAGAAAAGAGCTTAAAGGAGACTTGTCCTAGAGGAACGAGTGGTATAAAGGGTAGCAACTGGTTCCGGTAATGGTGGAACTGCTCAAAACATGTAATGGTCAAGAGGCTGGGTAATAAAACCACTCATCGCTGCGGTTCCTCAGGAAAGGAAAAACAATCAAGTGAAAGCATATGACCGGCCAAAGAGATGGTAGCAATGGAAGGAAAACAACCGAGGCTCATCTAGCAAAATTTAACGGATAAAAATGGCAATCACGAGATGTAAATCGGGTATGGGTTCATTTTTACACAAGCTTGAACCATGGAGAACTCTGCTTGGATTCGGTTTCATGTTTACACAAGCTTGAAACGAAAAACTATGCTTGTTATAAGCTCGCATGCCCCCAGCATAATGACGCAAATCAAGGTACATGCCCCCCAAGCTTCATTGCATTCAAAAAAGTGGATGGAATGAAGGTTCACTTTCGAGATCTTGGAAAGACTCGACTTGGATTTTACGAGATCTTAAACAAAGACTCGATTGGGAAAAGGGAGTTGTTTCATTTTTTAATGAGGTTGACACAGTAAAAGAACTATCCTCATAACCCTTATTTCATTTTTTAACGAGCTTGACACAAGACAAGGAACTGTGCTCCACTACCTAATTTCATTTTTTAAGGAGCTTGACACAGGAAAATAACTATGCTCCGCCACCTAACTTCATCATAATGAACAGGAAGTCGGGGCTTCCAAGAGTGCCACTCCCAGTGGAAGGACAACATCTCGAAAGTCAGGACCCAATGCCCCCAGGACACTGTGCACGACGGCGGCATCGCTGGATACAGGCACGGGATAGGTGGCCACGTAGTTGATCTGTGGTGGGGCAGATGCAACTGGTGGATGAAAACCAGGAGGGGATGATGACTGCGCAGGAGGGACCCGTGGACGAACGAACGATAATTGATCGATAGTCACAATTCTTCCATCGTGTGGAAAGCAAACCACACGGAAAAGTGAAGAGACAAGGGCCCCCATGGCATAAACATAGTCACGGCCAAGGAGAAGACTGAAATCTAAAGCACCTCGGGTAACCGATACGTCTATATAGACAGTTTTTCCTCCCAAAGTAATAGGGAACTTTGGAAGGATCCCTAATGGTTGACTAGTTCCTCCGTCAAAAGCCATTAGATTCGGCGCGATTGGCACAAGTTGTGGGGAACCCAAAGCTTGCCAAGTAGTGGCAGGCATAAGACTGACAGATGCACCCTCATCCAAAACAGTGCCAGGTATTGCTTTATTATAGGCGTGTACCGTAACCCAGAAAGGCACATGGGATGGAAGGCGGGAGGTGGTCAAACGACTCCAGTCGAAGGAAACGACTGAACTACTTGGTGGGGGAATCGTATGATTGCCCCCCTGCTCTAAAGGGACCGAAGCAGGACTCTCGGGAACAACTGGGATAGGAGAGTCATTTCCGTACTCAGGAGAATCTGAGGAGACGAGAAGAACATGGGAATGATGCTCTTCCGAAACAGAGTGGTCGACGGGTGGTGAACTCGAGTCGACACTCTTTCCGATCAATGGTTGGTCTGGAACAGGCTTGGCAGAGCCAGGTTCAGGAAGAGGAGGCTGGACAAGAGAGGAATCTTGGTCGATCTCTTTGTCAGCAGGGCAACGATCTGTGGCTGCAGAGAGACGTTGATAACCAATGGGAAGTTGGGGTGAGGGAGCTGTAAGACTTTCCAAGACAACAGAGGCTTTATCCATGAGCGGACAAAGGTGAAGGGGATGATTGCCTTCACAAAGTCTACAGGGGATTCGAATCTTCCCTTTTCCCTTAACATTTCCAGGTGATAAGGTAACATCGCCATGATCTCCAGAGGACGATGCAGGGCGGTCCGGATCGTGAGACCATACTTCTAAAACCCTGGGAATACCAGGACAATCGCGGAGAAGATGGTCTTCCTTGCACAACTTACACGGAAATTTGACCTTCCGTGGAGGAGTACAAGGTGGCTTGACTTGAGTTATACTTTTAACCTCTGGTTTAGGAGTCTTCTTCTTCTTTGTCTTCTTCTTAGCCACCTGGTTACTTGAATCCGGACCTTCGCCAGGCGAAGTAGAAGATGAGGATGCAGCAATAGGCGAAGAAGGGGAGGGGTCCACCGTGGAATCAACATGATGTTGTTCGGGTGGAGGAGGTGGTGGTGGAATAGGAGTCATCACACTCGAGACCACCGAGTTTGAAAACAACCATACGGGCAAACCGATGGTTAACCCAGGCAAAGACAAAGTTGCTATATACTGAACACCAACATTTCCAACAGAAGGAAATGGACTAGGGTTTCCATCAGGGGGAACACCTTGGCCGGTGGACTCAGGGAAGGATGCCATTGAACGAGAAAGAATCCTACTCAAGCTAACGCAAACAAAATCTAATTGGGTAAATGTTATCGTGGCCAAATAAATTTTAGGACGCAAAGACACAACTTGACCTTTTCATGTTTTAAGAGTCGAGAAAAGGACAAAAGATGACTCTAGTCTCCTTCGAATGTTTAATGAGCACGAAGTGACAAGACGCTCACATGCACCTTTTCTTTTAAGGAGTCCGAAAAGGATCAAAAGTGACTACTCTGGAGACTCTAGGCAAAAAGGTTTACCAAACAATCCGTAAAACTGCTTATACACCTCGGCAATCAGATGAAAACCAAGGATTTCCCGTACTGCAGTCAATCTTTCCGAATGCTGTGTTCAGTGCATTACGGCTTGTAAGGCGGCAGACTCGGCTTCTTATGGATAAAGGATGATAGCCTAGTGGGGTCTCCCGTATATACGCGACGGTACGTGGGAGCTTAGTCCGTACTGGTACTTATTGTCTCTCAGGAGGAATAACCCAACCATTAGCGAGGCAATAGTTACCAGGTTTAAAGACGCCGGAACACGTCTCTAGCTTAGACCTCTAGAATATGTGCGTTAGGTTCCAATGTGTTGTTAGGTTCATTTGGTTTATTTTACAGTTGATCTTCAATTAAGTTTCAGTTTTTTGGTCCTACCGCATGTGATATCTCAAAACTTCCTAAATGCACACTATATGCCAAAATTATATCATTTCGTTCAATGAATTCTAACTACAGGAGAGTTGAGATTTTCAAACAAACAAAATGCATAATAAGCAAACAACAAAGATCCTAATGCAGCTAATAACAAGAAATAAAACTTTTTCTTTTTCTTTTCTTTTTAAAAGCAACAAATAACAACAAATGCTAACTAATAGAATGCAAAAAGATCTTTTGTTTTTCTCTTTTTAAAATGGCATAAGGCATTTAAACAAATTTCATGAGATATTAACAAGCATAAACAAACAAAAATCACTCAATGTAAGGAGAACCAAATCTGAAATACCAAAATGAACTGTCAAAACAACGAAAAGCGCACAGACCTTCAATGAACCATGTGATCTAAGTTCAAATGAAGTCAAGCAAAATACAAACAAGCTAGAAGTGAATTGCTTAGAAGCACGGAATAACAAGCTTTAACAACTACTAGTCCGGTGCGGACCATTACATGTTTTGAGCAGTTCCACCATTACCAGAACCAGTTGCTACCCTTTATACCACTCGTTCCTCTAGGACGAGTCTCCTTTAAGCTCTTTTCTGACTCGTAAAAGATGAAAAGATTGCCGAGTATTTTTCCCTTTTTGACTCGTTAAAGAGAATAAAAATGGAGGTCTACTTTCAGCTCTTTTCCGACCGTTTAAAGACGAAAAGATAGCCGAGTCTCCCTCTCGGCTTGTTAAAAAGATTGCCGAGTCACTCCCCTTGACTCGTTAAACGTTAATAAGGGGTGGTCGTTTTAAGTTCTTTTTGTCGACCGTTAAAACATAAAAAGATTACCGGGTTTTTGTCGTTTCAAACTCGTTAATGGTTACGAAACGATGTGATTTTGATCGCTTTTTTACTTTTTCAGGTCGAAATCACTATTTATGAAAAGTACTCCTCGATCGTAATGGTCGGGCGGTTCTTTCGGGCATTATTTTATACTTTTTCGGGCCCGAGAGACACAACTTTACGAAAAAGGACACCCCTGGAGTTTCCTTTTCTGCTGTCTTTTCAAACTCTCTAAACATGAAAAGACGCCGAGTTCTTCCTTTGTCAGACTCGTTAAAACCTGATGACATCGGATTTTGTCGAAATGACGTACCACAAGCATATGCTATCCCCATCAAGCTTGTTAAAAATAATTGGGGTACTCGCCAGAAATGGCGGGGGAAAAAAGGAACCATAATTACCATCGTGTCGGCAGTATGTCGCTCTTGAACATGGCACTTCTCTGCTTTCGTGTCCGGGGTGGGGATATCTCATCTCATATTTTTCACTTGCTTCCGTGGACTTGGGTACCCCTATTTGACCTCTCATCTGCTCATTGCCTCGTCATCATGACCTTTGATACATTGATGTCAAATACTGCCAATTCCATTAACGTGTCGCCGATATGTTCAAGAGAAGTTGACCTCTGCAAAGAAACAACCTCCCTCTGATAGCTCGTCCAATCTTGATTCACAACATTATCTCTCTGTCTCGTGTCGATGATGTGGGAAACATTATGGCCCACCTTCGATCAAGGTCACTTCCTGTCGACCTCAGCTCATTATCCAGGAAGCTGATCTAGAGACTCCCTGCCGGTGCCTTGGAGCCTGCATGCCTCAATGGCAGGTTCTTCGTGTTCGACGTGAGGTTTTCATCATTGGCCTCCGATCGAATGATTCTACGGGTGTTCGACTTCAGATCACTAATTCACACGCCGTAGATTGTACCTATAGTACCTTGAGGGCCATTGTCATTATTGGTGGTACCTCTCGCGTCTGTTAATAGTTTCCAATATTGACTGGTAATCAGACGATGTTCATGCATGTTCGACTTCAGCTCACATATTCACATGCTTGAACTTGTACTTCTGTTCGGGTCGAGATGGAGCGCAAGACCCTGGATTGTGTCTGTTGTAATCCAGGCGTGATTCTTGATATATGACTCATTCATTGGATGGCTGCGACCATACCTGAGTCAATTCATTGATCCTAACCAGATGGCTGCGCCCATACTATGGATCTAGATTATCATGTACTCTCTTATGGATGGCTGCGACCATACCACGTACATCATGTATTTGAGCTATCAATTGTATTTCTCAATGCAGATTCTCGGCGGCAGCTACATGTGTTCTTGTAAAGCATTTCACCCCTCTCTCTCTCTCGGGCCTCATGCTTTAGGGGGCATCTGTTACACAGTAATTTGTCACCATTGGTCACCGTCCCTGTTACCCCTGTTTCCATACATTGGAGGACGCATTCCGGGACCTGTGAGCAGTGACATAGTCTAAAAACACTTGCATTATGTTCCCCTGAGTATGTACTTCATGTTCCCTGAAGACACCTTCTGCAAATTATCCCTGAAAAGTGCCCTTTTTCCATTGGCGCGGGTCCACAGTGTCTTATCCGCGCCAATCACTGAGATCCTCAAAAGGGGGTGTGACCATTGGCGCTCTGTCTTAGAACAACACTCGCGCCAACCAAGTTTGGTAATGATTTTTGACAAACGCGCACCCATATGTTTTTTCCCTTCAGATCACGAAGTCTTTTGAAGGTAAAATCCATCTGATAGAGGTCGAGAGTCATCATCTATCCTTGACATCTATCCACAGTGGCTTTTCGGAGATAATGTCAATCCACAATGAGTGTCCTGGTGCATTGTATCTTCCTCCCTTCTCCATCTATAAAAGTTTGTCCTCATGCATTAGACAAGCTAGTTTTTGAGTAGTGGTGATAGTGCTAGTAGTGATAACGTTTGTTTTGAGTGATAGTAAGAGTCTTGGAGCATAGGGAGGTTATGCTGTCAGAAGTCTGAGCTGTGTATTCATAATCAAAGAGAGAGAAAAGTACAACCAAATTTCTGACGTTGAATCCCTCCTCTGGCTGGGCGAACAACTACATATGTCTTGCAATAAACCTTTCTCTCTCTTTGATTATGAATACACAGCTCAAACTTCTGACAGCATAACCTCCCTATGCTCCAAGACTCTTACTATCACTCAAAACAAGCATTATCACTACTAGCACTATCACCACTACTCAAAAACTAGCTTGTCTAATGCATGAGGACAGACTTTTATAGATGGAGAAGGGAGGAAGATACAATGCACCAGGACACTCATTGTGGATTGGCATTATCTCCGAAAAGCCACTGTGGATAGATGTCAAGGATAGATGATGACTCTCGACCTCTATCAGATGGATTTTACCTTCAAAAGACTTCGTGATCTGAAGGGAAAAAACATATGGGTGCACGTTTGTCAAAAGTCATTACCAAACTTGGTTGGCGCGAGTGTTGTTCTAAGACAGAGCGCCAATGGTCACACCCCCTTTTGAGGATCTCAGTGATTGGCGCGGATAAGACACTGTGGACCCGCGCCAATGGAAAAAGGGCACTTTTCAGGGATAATTTGCAGAAGGTGTGTTCAGGGAACATGAAGTACATACTCAAGGGAACATAATGCAAGTGTTTTTAGACTATGTCACTGCTCACAGGTCCCGGAATGCGTCCTCCAATGTATGGACACAGGGGTAACAGGGACGGTGACCAATGGTGACAAATTACTGTGTAACACCCGGTCTGGGCTAGTAGGGATCATCTCTGTCCGCAGAGAGGATTTACCTCCACAACACAGATAATAATGTAGATCAGAAGAAAAAGGAAATAGTGTTAAATGAAACTGATGACAATCCAGAAGAAATTTAGGTTCTGCAATTAAAAGACAATGTGTTGCCAAGAGGATTGGTGGCATTGGAAGAGCTTTTTTGTTTCAATGATGTAGCTAAGAAGCCAAAAATAGAACTAGTAGGAGCCAAGGTACAAGACTGTAATATGGGAACTGAAGAGAGTCCTAAAATTGTTAAATTGTCCAAATCCTTACCTCCTAAAGAAAAACAAAAATACGTTGAACTCAAAGAATTTTTTGATTTGTTTTCTTGGAGCTTTGAAGATTTAAAATCATATGATACTAGTATCATACAACATACCATTCCCATCAGGGAAGATAAAAGACCCTTTAAACAGAAATTGAGAAGAGTGAATCTAGTCTTATTATTTTGATAGAAAAAGAAGTCGAAAAACGTTTGGATGCAAAAATCATTGTACCTCTAAGATTTTCAAAATGGGTATTTAATCTAGTACCAACAAGAAAGAAAACATGAGAAATAAGGCTTTGTGTAGATTTTAGGAATCTATACAAAGTATCTCTCAAGGATAACTACCCTCTGTCTAAAATGGATCACATCTTGCAAAAAGTAGTTGGTTCAAGTAGAATTTCTTTGCTGGATGGTTTCTCAGGATACAACCAAATTCTAGTTCATCTTCATGATCAACACAAAACAACTTTTACTACACCTTAGGGGACTTTTATGTATATAAAAATTTCCTTTGTCCTTATGAATGCAGGAGCTACTTTTAAGAGAGAAATGGACATTGCATTTGTTGATGATAATGATAGGTTCACTTTCATTAACCTAGATCATATTATTGTATTTAAAGACATATGAAGAACACTTGCTACACTTGAGAAACGTTTTTGAAAAATGCAGAAAATATGGTATCTCCTTGAAACCCAAGAAAACTCTTTTTGGATTAGAGGAGGGAAAAATTCAAGGGAATATTATTTCAAAAGAAGGTATAAGGATAGATCCTAATAGAGTTGAAGCCATAATGAAAATTGACCCTCCCAGGAACAAGAAAGAAGTTCATTCCTTTATTGGTAGGATAAATTTCCTCAGGAGATTTATTCCAAATGTGGCTGAGATCTTAAGAGCCATTACAAACATGCTAAAGAAAGATATTGAAATAAAATGGAATAATGAAGCCAATAAATCTTTTAGTGAAGTAAATTTAGCTTTAACCACTGCTCCTGTTTTAATTAGCCCTGACTTTACAAAGGATTTTATGATTTTTTCTTTTGCATATGAACATACTATTGCAACTGTCTTGTTACAGAAAAATAGTGAAGGACATGAACAACCTATAGCTTTCTTCAGCAGAGCTTTAAGGGATGCCTCATTAAAGTATAACATCATGGAGAAACAATCCTTTTCTTTGGTGAAGGCATTGAAAGACTTTAGAGTGTACATCCTACATTCCCATATCATTGCATTTGTTCCAAGTGTTGTGGTAAAAGTTATCCTTACACAAACTGACCCAGATAGGAGAAGAATTAAATGGATTGCAGTTATCCTATAATATGACATTGATATAAGACGTACCAAGCTCATCAAAGGTCGGGGATTGACTAAGATAATGGTTGAGTCCAATTTTCATGTACTATATATTAATTTTATAGCTGCACTTGATGAACAAGAAGAGTTGGCGACTCCATCGTTATCAAAATCCTTTGCTACCTCTCCTTGGTATGCATATATTATCTTTGTATTACAAAATTTACAAGCTCCTCCTGGTTTAACAAAGAGAAAATCTAGGTTTCTCAAGTTGAAAGCTATGAAATTATGCATTTTAGATCAGATTGTATATTGTAAATATGCTGGAGGTATTTTGCTAAATCGTTTGTTGAAGGATGAAGCTGACAGGGTCATGGAAGAATTTCATCAAGGAGACTATGGAGGAGATTTATACTGGAAGACAACATGTAACAAAATCCCGAGGGTTGGTTTTTACTGACCTGCCTTATTTGCAAATGTGCATAAGAAAGTTATCACATGACACCAGTGTCAAATCTTTGAAGGCAAGAGAAAGCTTTGGCCTCTACCTTTGAAACCTATGTCAGTTGAGGTTCCCTTTCAACAATGGGGTTTATATTTTATTGGGGAGATCCATCCAAGCACCTTAGCCCAACATAAATGGATCTTGACAGCCACTAACTACTTCACTAAGTGGATTGAGGCTATTCCAACCAGCCAAGCTACAAACACTGTAATCATTCAATTTTTAGAAGGTAATATTCTTGTCAGATTTGGATGTCCACATAAAATCATTACTGACAATGCTGTTGCGTTCAAGTCAACGAGGATGATTGATTTTTTGCATAAGTATAATATAAAATTAGGACACTCTACTGCCTATTATCGACAAGGGAATGGGTTAGCTGAGTCTTCTAATAAGAGTTTAGTCAACATCATAAAAAACCTATTGCAAGAAAAAAAATCCTGGCATAAGAATTTGATTAATGCCCTATGGGCTGATAGAATTAACACTAAGAAATCTATTGGGATGTCTCCATTTCAATTAGTATATGGAATGGATGTAATTTTTACTACTTCCTTGGGAATACTTGTGCTAAAATTACTACAATAATGACAAGTGGAAACAATTGATTTACATATAAGGATCAATTAGACCATACAATTACATAAGTCCATGGAGGAGGTCTACAACAGAACTCAACTCATTCAGGATAAAATTAAGAAGATCCATGACAGAAGGACAAAAGACGATGACTTCCAAACAGATGATCTTGTGTTAAAATGAGACTCAAGGAATGAAGACAAAGGTAATCATGGTAAATCGAAAGTCTGTGGAAAGTGTTGTCCTTTGCGATAAGCTAAGGTCAATTAGTTATGCCAAATCATCTATAACGTTTTGTTGACTTTAATGATTGGATGACCAGTGAACTGTTTATAAATAGGTGCTTTAAACATAGATAGATTCTTAATAAAATAAAAGGTTGTTCTTTACATGCACATTGTTATTTTGATTTTAGCGGGATGGATAAGTAGAATATGGAGAAGTATAACTGATTTAATATTCAAACTGATTATTTAACCATTTATAAGTAGAAATTACGAAAATAGTGTTTTCTTAATCAACAAAATATAAACACACTATCACAAAGATCTAGTGCAATTTATTCTCAAAGAGGAACTTACAATAACATATAGTTCTGTAAATTTATCTCTTATTTAAATTACAAATTCACATAGCATCCAAAATGAAACTAAAATTCAATTAGATTTTAAATCGGATAACTGAAAAAGACAGGATTTATATGAAGAAGACATAATGAATAAACAAAATGAAATAAAACTCACTGAGAGGCAAACCATATGAGGAAAATCCAAAATATTTTATTATCTCAAAAATGTTCCAGCTTAGTACACATCTGCTTGATAACTTGTTCAATGGTTCAACCCTGAATACTTCGAGAAAATGAAGTATTTAAGAAAAATTACAAAAATATTACAATTAATGTGTAAGTGACACCGCATTCTATTATTAACTTAGAACTAACAGAAAAGAAGCCATTCGATCAAAAGGAATGAATCTGAACATCTGGCCCTGCTTTGAAGGAGAATAGTTACTGAGTGGCCACTATTCGGGTGTTGCGTTGGTGAAGCTGACTTATCCTTTAGTCCTAAAATTCACACAACTTATCCCACTGTTCTTCATCTGGAATAACAATCTTTGTTACCTTGCGGTAGATCTCATCTACCTCAGTATACTAAGAAAAAGTGGGTTTTACTGTAAAAATGTGTTTTATCTCATGTTGGATAAAACTTATGTTGCTGATAGCTTCGTAAAAAGCTCTGCCTATCATAGAACCTTTGATGTTGGAAGACTTAGTTGTATCCTTGGCAATGTCCTGAAGCTTCTTCATGTAGTCTTCTTAGGTCATTAATTTTGCATTGAATACAAATAAGGAAGGCATACCTTTCTTGTTCAATGCATCAATTCTAGTGAAAAAATTGTTAACTACTACCTCCAGAGTGTGACACTTCTATGTTAGATGTAAAACTAATTTCTTCTTTGTTAGAACTTTCTTTACCTCCAGAATATTTTATGTTCTGTCATCCACTCCTAGATCATCCAACTCATATCTATTTTTGGAATTAAGGAACTTTATGATGCTATTGATTGTACTAGGCATTTCTCCCAATTGAGCATTGATAGTAGACATAGTTTGTTTAGATTTCTCCATCAATTACTTTTGCTAAAAAATAATCTAGATACATGGCCAGATTTCATCTATTTCTTCAATGATATTATTCCAGATGATTTCTTTAACATGACCCAATGTATATCCAATAGAAGACTCAGCTGCTGACTTCTTCCATGCCTCTATCTAATTTTGAGCTCTCTGTAGCTCTATTGCATGAAAAGTCTCAATCTTCTTTTGATGATCATGTAGAAGTTTCACTTGATCCTACAATTTTTTTATCTCTTCAGTCTGGAGAGACATGTTTTGTACTGCATTTTCCAACTAATATGTAACATCCCCTATAAATGTTGTAGAAGATATGGATGTAGGAATGGTTGTAATAGGGAGTGCTTACACAAGGACAACAACCATTTTGGGAGCTTTCTCCTTCTCTTTAATCGATTTTTCCATCTCTGTCTCCATTTTCTTTAGTTGTGCACTCTGCTCTATGATGAGCTTAATCATATTTTCCTTTTGTATCTCTGTCTATTCAATATCCTTGGCTAGAGGATCTTTTGTAGATGGCAATTTTAACTGCTTCCTTAATGATGTTTTGTATAAATTATTTTTCTTGATAAGATCTTCTACAACATTGATGTTTGAAGGGTCATAACCCACTTTAATCACCAAGTCCTCCATAGTTTTAATCCTGGTGTCTTTGGCAAGTGCAGAGACCTTCTCCATCTTCAACTGTGATTGGACATTTGCTAATGTAACCTGTAGTTTAGAAAAACTCATAGCTGTGGTAGTGACAGTTGAAAATATAATTTCCCCGGTCTGCTTATGCATCTCCATTTGTTCAATGGGATGTATATCTTTTACATCAAACTCAAAAGT
Source organism: Pinus tabuliformis (assembly GCA_031772625.1). NCBI lineage: Eukaryota > Viridiplantae > Streptophyta > Pinopsida > Pinales > Pinaceae > Pinus > Pinus tabuliformis. The sequence continues at coordinate 28,476,870 of CM062808.1, read as the reverse complement.
TGTTTTCTTGTAGTCTGATGCTGCCTTGGGTTGGGGAACCTGTGCTTGGAGGAATGCCATTAGCATTTTCGCTTTCTCTGAATCAAAGGTTGACAACAACCTTCTTTGAGCACCAGAAGTCTACTTCCAGAATTGGTTGTAGGTGTTAATATTCAAGGCCTCATTCCTGACTATTATCTCCTTAAAATTATCCATTATACTTTTGTCTATCTCCTCTGAAGTAGATGTGCTGGTCCGCATAATTTTCTATTGCTCTTGTGATGTCGTGGAGGTAGTGGGAGACTATGTGGTATAATTACCCACTAATGAGGAAACAACTGGCTCGTTAGTGTTGATTATGTTCTCCTACTCTGATTCCTTGCTAAGGATTAGTTTGGAACTAAGCTTGGCCTTGTTCCTATACATAATTTTGAATCCCTTGCTGAAAATTTCAGTCCCTAAAGGGGACTCTTCTTCTCTACTTCTCTTAGCTGTTTTCTCCTACATGGTAGGAGTCTGTAATGTAGAGGATGAAACCAACCACTCTTTTGCCTCTTGTAGGGTATTCTCAACCCATTTTAGCTAATTTTTGTACTTCTCTATCTATAGTCTAATTGTGTGAAAATAAGGAGTATATTTGGTTTCTACTCTTAATTTAGAAATGATCCCTAATGGATCATATGACCAGGTAAAGCTTAGGCTGAACTGCATTTCCTTTAGTAGCTTGTCTGCTTCTTCCCTTGTTGCTCTTGTGTTGCAAATGAAAGGCCCAATCTGTGTTTTGATTTTGAACTGGGACTTCTTCTTGGTAGCAACAAAGTGGATTTCATCCATATTTAGCATCTTCCTTATGTACTCTAGAGAAAAAATCCTCATTGGGAGGAATTTAGGTAGCTTGTAAGGTGCAAGCTCACATCCAAATATTCTCAATTCTATATAGTTTTGGTAGAGGTACCAAGCTCTTGTCTGAACTTGGTGTGATCGTTGCAACACCTTCCTAATTTCCTCACTAATCCTTGGTTTTATCTCGCTGCCTAAGAGATTGATTGCTAGATGTACAAACATATCTATAAACTGTTTATATGTGTATTCCTTCTATTCCTTCATCACTAGAGTAGTCCAAAATATGACTGACTGTTGGTTTCCTTTTTCATCCAGCTTTTGAAAATCAAGGTTGAAGTTGTCTCCCTGAAAGTATAAGAACATATAAACTAATACAGGAGAATACTTTAATACCTCCTTGGTTGGGAATTTGATAAGCTACAGATGAATTGATTCTGCAAGAAAATGGCTAAAGTTAAATATGATGGAGGGCTTAGAATCAATAGAGAAAATGGACATAAATCCTATGATGGCCTCATCTACCCACTAATCAGAGTAGTAGCCAAGGAGGTAGGAGACAACTATGATGATTTGTTTGGCTCTCTCAGGGAAAATAGAGGAGGGATAGGGAGAAGTTTTCTTTGTCAATGGGGCATCTTGCATTAAGAAAAACTCAATAGTTTTGGCCCTCTTGGCAAAGTCTAATTTCGGGTATAACTCAACAAGTGCTTGATAGGAAAAGGGGGTGGCATTGTTTATTGTGGGGGCTTGCATCATTTGATCTATAGCCTGAGTAGTAATAGCAAAGAGAATTTCTCCAGTGGGGGTAATGATGGCCCTTTGGCTTTCCAGATAACATGCATGGCACTTCCTAACAAACTCTGGGGTGCTGTGGGTACGAGGAAAAATATAGTGGGTTAAATTGGACTCCCATAATTGAATGTCATCAGATTTGTCAATGTATTTGTCCTCAAGCTAGCAATACATCTCAAAGAGGTCTAATTCACAGAGAGTTTCATGGATTTTGAGGTCTCTGTCAGTCAAAGGGATGTGGTGAAAATTAATGGGAGGATAAATGAAAAGATTGACGGGCTCTTTTGGTCCTTTGTCATTTGGAGGCATATTTGGATAAGGCTAAGGACAGTAGTGAAAATCGAATTGGAGGTTTCAATACACAAAGAGGAGTCAGGTTTTGGGGGGAAAAAATAGAGGTAATAGGTTGAAAACAAGTTAACAAATAGTGTTGCTAGCTGGTGAGTGTTAGAGTCGGTCTTGTCGGTCCTCCATCAGAGGTCAAAACTCCTTATGAATTTCATTTTTAGGAGTCTTGCTCCATTCACTCAGCTGCATTCTACTAGGGGCATGCCATAATCTGACGGAAAAGGTCATTGCTAGTCATTTCCCCCCATGTCTGGCTCCTGCTGGCTTAGGTCTTTTGTCAATGATCACCAAAGTCCATGACAGTCAAGGTCTGGTCCTTTAAAGGACAAAAGTCATTTTTGATAGTTAGGTCTAGGGATTAATCAATTTGGTCTCCAATCATGTCCAATAAAGCCATGCAGGCCAGAGTGAGGCCCTTACACAGTTATGATTCAGAGAGTTTCATCGTCATGTGGATAGACTTCGACTCTTCTTCAAAACTTTGTTTTGAAGAAAAGTCAAACAGTGTCATTTGTGATAAAATTTAAAAAAAAAGTCATCAGTTGATTTCTTCAGGTGCAGGCATGGTTTCCATGGCCAAATGTCCTGTCATGCAATCCCTGCAAAGAGTGCCGAAAATTTCATCATTTGAGCTAAAATTTCAAAGGGAAAGTGAAAATCAGTGTTGCTTTAAGTCAGTGAAAAAGTGTCAAAACATAACATTAGAAAAATGGGTTTTTGGAGAAGCAAAAATTTAACCCATGACTTCCAAGTCTTTATATACAAGTTTTCACCAAAATTAGAGGCATTGTGCAAATCAAGTGCATAGGGAGAAATTGCAAAGTGTTTGAGAGGCAAAGTGCGTGTTTGGAGAGAGTTGGAGGCAGTTTCCAGGAGCGCGACGCATATACACAGGGGCGCGGCACACACAGAGGGCACGACGCACACAGAGCCACCCCTCAGTTCAAGTTTTCAATGGGTGTGGCGCACACCCAGGGTGCAGTGCACTAGGTTTGGCGCGTGGTGCACACCCACAAAGGGCCAAAACTGTGCCAAATCACCTCAAATTTCTTGTGAAGCCCATCAAATTGAAAGGTAGGCTCTATGACATGACTTGTTCATCAAAGTTTATAAATGATATGGTGGTTTATGGCTATGTTTGAATGCAACAAAACTCATAAAATCAACCACAAGAAAACACCAAAGGCCATTGTTGCTAGGGTTGTATAATTGTGGTATTGGGGCCAAGGTTCCATTTTCACCCACCATTTTTCCCTCACCTACCATTTTTCCCTATCCTCCCTTTCTCATTTTTCCTATTATCCCTACCCTAAAACACTACAAAACCCTATTCTCTTTCCCCTCCTCTTATTTGTTAACATAACACCCCAAAAGCCTACCCTATCAAATACCCAAACCCCCTACATATCCCTAAACAAACTTCTCCCCATAACCCCTATTCCCATCACATTACTCCCCTCCTAATACTCCCTTTTGTTTCATTGTTCCCCTTGGTGGCAGATATCACAAAAGCACCCAACTTCACACCATCATCAAACGGCAGCCTAAATACAGTACACACAGCAGTCATGGCATCACAGCATTCATCAGAGTATGAGATGGAGACACAAAGCAACTCATCCTCGGAAGAGTAGGCTCCTAGGAGACATCACAAGATGGAAAACATGTTAGGGATGAGCCCACTACCCTCACTGAATTACAAGCATGCCCTCTTGCCATGTCATGTTTCCAGCAACTAGCATGTTTTGAATTTTGTCAAAGGGTGGCTAATGTTAGATTTCATCATGAGTTGGCCTGTCTTTTTGTGCTTCACCTACATGGAGGTTAGTCTATCTTGGCCGGGGTCACCTTCACATTGACACCCGAAACTATCTCAGTGGCAACAGGCATACCAAATGTTGGAGAACAGTGGCATAAGAAGAAGAAGGTGGATATGCAACACTATGAGCCTTACATTAAGGCCAGTTGCTTGAGGCACCTCACAAGAGTCTTTCCATTCAGATATTTGAAAGATGAATATGCTCCACTCATGAAGTACTTCAGCTGTGAGGGGAGGTTCTCTCATCTATATGCCTATCACATCAGGTTACTCATGCACTTTACCAGGGTACGGATGATGAACATCCCATTTTTCATTTGCAGGAACATAGAGAGGATGAACACCTTCATGCAGCACAAGACCCCTCAGCAGCAACTTCACAGTGTTTATCACTTTTCTCTTATTAGGATTTTGGTGGATCATCAGCTGGGATTGCAAGGCATTGCCTGGGAGGACTTCATCTCTCGTGACTTCTTTAACACTTCACAGGTATTATCAGAGGTTAAGAAGGAGGGTGAACCTTCTCATTGGTATGAGCACCATGAGACTACTAGTGTGCCAGTTTTCATCACATATCAGAAAGGCACCAGATGTTTGTTTGCAGCAGCAAAGCGAGTGTTATCTCCACCGGGGGTGGAAGGGGCCTCACTTCCTCCATCCACATCACAGGAACAAGACAAAGGCAAGGAGAAAATATAGGATGAGGGGCCTTCAGGTGAGCCATCAGGTGAACGAGAGACTGAATTCATTATCCTTCACGATGATGAGACAGACACAGAACCGACAAGTGCACAACATAAAGAGATCATCTAGGAGCAAAAATCAGAGATCAAAGCCTTATCCCTTGACTTGGAGAGGGCTAAGTGGAACATAAAATATTTGGAGCAGAGGAACAAATATCTTGAGGATTAGCAAGCGATCATGGAGCTACAAAACATTCGTGAGCATCGCCAAGCTGCACAAAGGAGAAGAGTTGAGCTCACGTCATTGGAGCAAGAGATTAATGAGGATCGGGAGGCCAACCTCGAGAGAGTTAACATGCACTTGGAGAGGCTGCTAGAAAAGGCCAACAAGGAGCATTCATTTCTTAGACACATGGCTTTCCACTACATGGCGCGAAACAAAGTATGCAAGGCCCGAATCAGGAATTTGAAGGCAAAATTGAGGAAGGCAATCAAGAAGTAAAAGAGGCAAAGGGAGATTGATAAACTTCAGATATTGGCCGAAGCCTCTTTAGCCTAGCATAGCACTTCATAGAGAACCTCCAGCCCAAATTTCAAAATATTTGGGGCAATTTTGGTCACGTGACAAATTTTTGGGCACAAAATAGGGTTTTTCTCCCTATGCGCTGCGCCACTGGCGCGACGCTTAGTATTGGGAGCTCCAAACCACAAATGGTTTGCATTTTTGGATTCAACATGAAAAATCACGACTAATGGTGCTTGGACAAGAAATTTGGGCATGATTTGAGTCTCCAGGAGGTCAAAAACACTCAAAAAATGACCTCTCTACCCCTATTTTGACACACAGGAAGCAGTCTTGGGAGAATGAAGATTTGGACAGGAAAATGAGCACCAAATTCAGAAATTCCACTTGGGTTGGAAAGTAGATAGGCCAGGATTTCCAACAAGCACACTTGGGAACAATTTTGACTCCTACAGGTACCTCAAAATCACCTCCAAAGTGGCGCGGCACATATAGAGAAAAAGGCCAAAATCGTGCCCGTTTCGCAAAATTTCGATTCGCGACTTTCTCCAAGTGGGCCCGCTCATCTACACTACACTTTTTTCGGCACCTAAGGCAAAATTTAAAGTATTTCCACTCCAGATTGGCTTCTATCCAAGTGGCAAAGGAAGGCAAACAGTCACCCAAGCCATTTGTCATGTTTGTAATGCTGCACTTGTAGCTAATGGTTGGCTTTCCACCTCCATTTTGTAATGATTCGAGTAACTCCCCAACCCTTGGGCGTTCTATCTCTTCATGGCACATTCTATATATTGTATGCAAACTATTTGCAAAGGGTTGGTTGGCTTGTAATTTCTGGGAGACTGTGGGAGAGAAACTCAGTTCTTCATTGTATATTTTGACAAAGGATTAATGAAAGGCAGCGGCTCTATTTCATGAGATTCATGTGGTTGTGAGTGTAGAAAATGTGTCTCTTATGTTTCATATGTATTTCATAATGTTTCACAGTTCATTTCATATTCATTTCCAGTGAAATTTTCTAAGTTAGATAAGGTAGAATTCATTTTTATTGCTCTGCCTGTGGGAAAATTTCATGTTCAGTGTTCTTCTTCTGTTGAAAAGGATTCATGTACTTATGCCCTTTTCACCCTCCTAAGCAATTACTCCATTCCGTGTTATTTCAAAATAAATTGCTAGACTTTCCGCCTGTCTTTCCTCACGAAGTAATCTGTGCCTTTGTATTAAATTCTCTACTCATTGCTGTCCGTTGGTCCCATACCATCCCAGAAACTCAGTCATTCATAAAAAAATTGTTTCTTGTATCCATATTTACTTACTAGCTTAAGATCAATATTTCACTGTTAGTCATCTTAGACCATTCTGTTTACTTATTCGTTGAGCTTGACTCGGAGAGAGCCCTCTCCTGTTATGGTAGGCCTTGCTACCAGACTGAGCGTGGTTTATGGTTACCCTGAATTTTGCCTTCCTTCAGCCTAAGGCAGATTTAGGTGCTAGCAGTGAGAACGTTGGAGTTTAGCCCAGTGAACTTGTAACAAATTAATACAATGACAGTGAATGAATTCAGTAACCTGTTAACAAGTGAAAGGGAATTTTATATAACATTGTGGATTTTCCGTTGAAGATAGCATGGGTCCATTGGATTAATGACTAAACCATTTATTGCTTAACGACTTAATTGTGGAGGGAGCAGATGCAATTAGTTGAGCTAACGGGCAAATCTCGTGGAGGAAGGTGAATGGCGAGAGTGCAACGGGTAGGAGGGTGGTATCAAAAGTGAGGGAAACATATTTTCGGAGGGGGGATAAGTGGTTATTAGTTTCGCCCAATGGGGGTTCGAAAAGTCATAGTGCTGACATGTAGGGGTGGGCGCGGTTTGGAATACCTCGCATTTTAGACCCCCTCTAGGGTAAATTTCGAATGGTGAAGGGGGGGGAAAAAACTCCATGCAGGTTGTCAGATCTTGGGAGATGGGTAGAGATGGAGTGAGATGTGGTGGAGATTTAAGATGACGTGACGGGACACTTGGTGGGGCCAGCAGGAATTAGTTTATTGCCCGAGGGGAATATTTGTAATGTATGAGGGAGTAATAAACTTAGGAATAGTGGGTGGAGGGTAATATGAGTGGAGGGGGAACTTTTGGGCTTTGAAAACTTAGGGATAGGGAATTAATACCAAAATTAATTGATATAAAACCTTAGAGAAAAACCTTTACTCCTTTGCCTTTTCTTCTGCACATGAAAATAACATTTGATATTTGACTTGTGGCGCATTTTGACTAGCAACCTGTGCATTTATAAAAATATAAAATGAAGCCACTCTTTTCTTTTTGCTTCCCTAACATTTTATTTTCCTTTTGCCTTATTTGTTTAGGGCAGCTAACACCTAACATTTTATTGATATGGATGCCTATAAAACATTAAATTGGCCTAACATTTTAACTTTTCTTTCTTTTGCATCCATATCCTAACTTAACATTTTAAAATTATTTTTGACTAATATACTAACTTATCAAAACCAAATAATGTTACAACATTGACTCCAGCTGGGGACTACTTCCCCCTGTGGGATGCAGAGAACAAGCATATCCAAGTGCCTTCTCCTCGGGCTATGGAGTCTTTGCTGAAATAGATACTCACTTGCAAATTTTTCAAAAATAAAATAAACTCTCTGGATATTTACAGATGATGAATGAATGAAAGAAAAATTAATATTGAATGTAATGTTTCAAGTATTTCCCATTGACTGGCAATGAGGAATACTCTCCTTCCAGATTTTGGAGGATAAATGTATTGCTCCCTTTGACTTCTGCAATGCTAAATGGACCAAACCAAAGGTTGTCAAAATTTTCTGCTTGTCTTTATCTTCTCTCCTTGTATCCCACCTAAGCACTAGGTCACCTTTCTTGAAACTTCTTTCTCTAGCCTTTCTATCAAACAATTCTTTCATCTTTTTTTGGTATTCCTTATTTTGTACTGAATTTAATCCCCGTCTTCATTCGACTCAACAATTTGATTAATCCTTCTTGAGAAATAATCTTTTTCTTCATAGGATTCCTAAACGAATCTCATAACAAGTAAAGCTAAATGAGTAGGAAAAATTGCTTCCTTGCCATAAACTAGTTGGAAAGGAGACATGCCTATTGATCTCTTAGGAGAAACTCTATTTGCCCAAATTGCATGGATTATATGGTTGTCCCAACTCTTTTTATGGTCTTCAAGAGTCTTCTTAATGACCTTAAATAAGTTCTTGTTGGAAGACTCTACTAGGCCATTATCCTGTGGATAGTATGGTGTAGAATGGTGTAATAGGATTGAATATTTTTGACAGAACTCAATATTTTTAACACTATTGAAAGCTGCTACATTATCTGTAACAAACTATTGAGGATATCCAAATCTTGATAGGATGTTTTCTTCAAGAAATTTAATCACAACAACATCAATTGCATTTTAACAGGTATGGCTTCTACCCACTCGGTAAAATAGTTTGTAGTAGTTAAAATCCATCTGTGTTGATTACTTGATTGTGGATGAATTTCCCCTATAAATTCCAAACCCCATTGTAGAAAAGGAGCATGAACCAATACTGGAACCAAAGGAAGTGCTGACAGATTCTGTTTTCCTGCAAATAATTGGCATGGTATGCAACTCTTTACTCTTTCTACAACTTCTTTAAAGAGTGTGGGCCATTAGAAACCTACTTTTAAAATTTTGTAGGCCATTGCTCTCTAGGCATAGTGTCCACCACAAAACCTTGCATGAAACTGATCTATAATTCCCTCTGTTTCATTTTTAGTTAAACAAAGAAGAAGGATATTAAGAGGGTCTTTCTAGTATAGATTAGCATTGATAATGCAATATTTTACTAATTTAAGGTTTAGGGATTTGCATTGCTTCAAGTTAAGATCAGATAGACGTTGAAAATACCTAAGAAACTATACAATATCAGAGTACCAATCAGAGAGTAGATATTTCTAATCTATGTGAAAAATAATGACTTGATTTGAAGGAGTTTCTTGTGGAATCTCCCCTTATATGAGAGGATGATATTCTTGTGGGTTCTCCCCTAATATTAAGGAAGGTTCTTGTGGATTATCCCTTGATTGAATTTCAGAAACCATATTTATTGTGATGAAATCAGCTCACAAAAGATAGAAAAGATAGATCAACGACTTATAAACCAGCCTCTTCGAGGGGGGGAACTCCTTTAGATTACACAAATGAACAATTCTTGGATGATACAAATGACAAGACCTCCTTTCTATATATAGGAGTCTAAGGGGTCATAATATAATCAGAGTCGACATAACAATAATAATGTAAGGGCACAACAATGACAATACTGGGCTTCTATGGGGTATAATAATAAAAATATGGGTACTACATGGGCACGAAAATATAATAAGTGGGTTTCACTAATAATAATAAGGGGTTACACTAGTAGTATAGAGACCTAACATGCCCCTCTTCTTCAAAAAGTGTTGTCCTCAATGCTTGAGTAGTTCTAGATGCTTTTGTATAAAATTATCATCCTTCCGTGTGGAATCTTCAGCGGATAAGTTCTTCCATTTGATGAGATACTCTAAAATTGATCGATTTCGTAGCTATTGACTTCTTGGTTCTATGAATGCTTCTGGTTGCAATATGATTTTTCCTTCCTTGTCAAGTTTTGGCAATATTGTTGGAACTAGGATATTTGAAAACTTTTGAATGAGTTCCCACCCTGCTTCGCCATTCTTCCATTCATCCCTTGCTTTGTTTATCAAATTTGGTTGGATAATTATACCAACCTCTACCATTTCTGCAACCATATGTTCAATTTCACTCCTTTGGGCATATGGATATCTATAAGGCTTGATGTTTGGAGGAACACTTCCTGGAATCAAATGAATAACATGATCATGATCACGAATATGTGGGAGACCTTTGGGAGTCTCAAATACCTTGGAATGATTGTCCAAGACTTTTTGGAGATATGGAGAAATAGATGATTTCGATGTGGGAACCATTAGCGAACATAATTGTGCAATTACGCCTCGTTGTTCTTTCTTTAGAAGCTTTTCCATTCCGTTAGAGCTAATTATCTTTCTTGGTTTCCCTGTGATACCCCTTAATTCAACTTCCTTTCCTTTTGAAGAAAATTTCATGAAAATTTCTTGAAAATTAAAAGCTATTGTGCCCAAGGATTGTAGCCATTGGACTCCTAATACAACATCAGCACCACCCATTGGAATGGAAAGCATTGGGTTATTCAATACATATTCTCCCATGGATAGCTTGATATTATGGCACTTTCTAGAGCAATTTATGGTTCCTCCACTTACAACCGTCACTTGACACTCTTGTGCTGGATATAGGAAGCAATTAAATTCCTTGGCTATCTTACAATGAATAAAATTATGGGTACTACCCGAATCAATCAAAATGTTTACCTGTTTCTTCTTGATATGTCCTTCTATCTTTATAGTTTTAGGAGTGGTAATTTTGACCAATGCATTACAAGATATGGTCGAATTCATTTCTTCTTTCTCTGGGGTTGGTTCCTGGTGAGTATCCCTTTATTTTGAAGTTTCTTGATACTTTTCTTCCTGATATTTCACTGCTTGAACCTTCTTCTTCTTGATATGTCCTTCTATCTTGAGAGTTTGAGGAGTGGTAATTCCTACCATTGCAGTACAAGATATGGTCGGATTCATTTGTTCTTTCTCTAAGGTTGGTTCCCAGTGTATGTCCTCTTCTTTTGACTTTTCTTGATCTTTTTCATCATTAGGAGGCCTTTCTTGTAGTAGCTTTGTCCCACCTTCCTTCAAACCTTGCATGTCTTTCTTCAAATCTTCCATGCCTTTCTTCCAATATGCTTTCATACCATTAATATTAGCTTCCATGGCATAGATAAAACTATTTATCTTTTGCTTCTCTAGAATATAATTTACCCTTATATTCTATTTTTTAAAGTCCTCAATGTGCTCTGCCATTGAACCCTTTTGTTTGAGATTTATCAATTGGATAAAGAAGGTGTTTCTCTTTGTATCTTTGTAATGTGCTATCATTTCCTCCATGAAAATTGACCACGTGACAAGTGGTTTACGAGAACAAAGCCCATTATACCATAAAAATTGATTCAATTCTAAATAATTAGATGCAATACATACCTTTCGTGATAGTAGTACACCATGTAGATCAAAATATTTCTCCATCTATAGTATCCAATTTACCTGATCCTTGCCATCAAACTTTCTCATCTCGCTTTTTCTTGATTTTAGGAGCTCGATCTTGAAACGACTGTAACTCTGTAATTTTGAATCTTTAAGTTATGAAATTTCAGCCTATAATAGCCCTCTGAATCTTGTTTCTAACTCCATAAGTTTTATCACAATTGGATTCCTAAAGAAAGATTTATTCTCCATATCCCGTGATGACCTAATTATAGGCTGGTTTAGTAGAGTGAACTTGTACGACATACCTCGTGTCACTATTTCAACCTTAGGTTCTTAAAATTATACCCAAACAAAATGCAGTCCATCCTCTTTCTATAACTTCTTACGAAATTTTCATCTGATGCTGAGATAGAAAGTTATGACGCTTTTCCCAAGGTCACCTGTTTAGGATGTTATACGGTAGTATGCAAAAACCCTAACTTCCTCAGATCATATCTCCTAAAATATATCGAGAAAAGATCTGAAATTCATACTTGAGGTTAAGCATGATTGCATCTCAAATAGATTTTTTTTTTTAGCTTCTGAAACATCGCAGAAAGAAAGTTATAGTGAACATGCTATGATGACCTGTTTGGAGCAGCGAAACCCTAGAATGCAAAGCTCTGATACCAAATGTTATGAAACTAGCCTCTTTGAGGGGGAAACCTCATTTACATTACATAAATGAACAATTCTTGGATGATACAAATGACAAGACCTCCTTTCTATATATAGAAGTCTAAGGGGTCATAATATAATCAGAGCCGACATAACAATAATATTGTAAGGGCACAACAATAACATTAGTGGGCTTCTATGGGGTACAATAATAACAATATGGGTACTACATGGGCACAAAAATATAATAAGGGGGTTGCACTAATAATAATAAGGGGTTACACTAGTAGTATAAGGACCTAACATTTATGCCTACTACTTTGCAGTTTCACTCAGCTAACAATTTGGTCAGGCCTTGGCCTTTTACTAGCTTTGTGGTCTTAATTTCAAGGTCAAATTCAAGGATTTTTTCAATCCATCTCCCTCTTCTTCCATCAGTGTTAGAGTGGGCCAAAACAATTTTAACAACATGATTAGGGACATAAGTTGTAATGTGTGAATGCAGGATATAGGTTCTAAAGGCTTTGAGGGCTTGAATTAAGGCACAAGCTTGTTTTTCAATAATATCATACCTAATTTCAACATCCCTCATAACTTTGGAAAAGAAGGCTATAGGCTGGTCATCACCATTTGTGTTCTTTTGTAAAAGTACAACAGCTAAGGTTGTCTTGGATGCAACAAAAAATATGCTAAAAGGTGAAGAATAATCAGGGCTAGCTAATGTAGGGGCCTCATAGATAGCCTTTTTGATCTGATCAAAATCATATCTAACAGAAACTGTCCATTTCACTTCATTGTTTTCTATTAGCATATCCGTTATATCCTTAACTATCTCTACATAATTAGGGATGAACCTTCTAAGAAAATTAATCTTTTCAATGAAGGTTTTTATCTCTTTCTTATTCCTTGGTAGAGATAGGGTTTGAATAGTTGAAACTCTCTTTGGGTCAATTATAACTCCCTCCTTGGAGATTATATTCCCTAGTAATTTCCCTTCCTTTTCAGAAAATAAAGATTTATTCGAATTGATGTATATGGAAAATTTCCTGCACCTGTCAAAAACCTTGCTCAAGTGTTTTAAATGGTTTTCATCAGAATAAGAGAAAACAATTAAATCATCTAAATAAATGATAGTAAATTCAAATTTTTTACCTACAAATGCTAGATCCATGGCTCTCTAGAAAGTGCCTCCAGCATTGGTTAACCCAAATGGCATGCTAGCATACATAAATGTACCCCAAGGTGTGGTGAAAGATGTTTTTTCTTGGTCATCTTGACTTACCATGATCTAGTTGTAACCAGAAAATCCATCTAGCATAGAAATCCTACTTGCACTTGAAACTTTATGAAGTAGATGATCCATTTTGGGAAATGGATAATTATCCTTTAAATATGACTTGTTTAGATTTCAGAAGTCTACACATAGCCTAATCTCACCATTTTTCTTTCTGATAGGAACTAGGTTGGCTACCCAATTAAAATACCTTAAAGGTACTATGATATGAGCATCAAGCAGCTTTTTAAGTTCTTTCTCAATGGTTGGAAGTAGTATGGGATTGATTCTTCTTAGTTTTTGCTGAAAGGGTTTTGCTTCCAGCTTTAAAGGAATCTTATGCTCAATCAAAGATGTATCATAAGTTTTTAACTCATTATAAGACTACGAAAAAACATCTTTGTAATTTTTAAGATTATTCAAGAATTCGATTTTTACATCCAAAGGTAAGGTTGATGACAATTTAATATTTCTCACATCATCCAAATTCCCAATATTGCATTCTTTGATTTCTTCTTCAGGTGAGTTAAACAAGGGATTTTTAGAGACATCATTATTGTCAAATAGTTTTTACAACGGAACCAATACTTTAGGAATAAAATTATTAGATAACTGCATGATATCATGATTAAGAATTTTAGGAATGAATGAAGTTTCTGGATTTAGGTGATTTGATTCTTGAACATCTTTTTGATCTTGTTCAATTTGCATATTTGATAATTCATTAATGACTTGAAGAAAATATTTTAATTGTTCATAATCTTCAAAAATTTGCCAAGTGTTTAAGGTTATCAGGAATTCATGGTCTATACTTGGCTTGAATTTGGTATTCTAACAACACTGGATTAGGGATTTTGAAAGAGCTTGTTGATACAACTAGTGAGTCAGCATGCATATTTTCATCTCTGGGAATAACAGTTATGTTAAATCCTTGAAATTAATTTTCAATTATGTCCCAAGCTTCATTTCTATAGGACCTAAGCCTTGGTTGTTTCATTTGACATAGATTTCGAACCTTGTTCACTATAAGCTTTGAATTAGAAAAGACACTCAAGTTTTGAACCTTTAAACTCATAGCTTGTAAGATCCCATCCTAGGGTCTTCTAACAGATCTATATTCTCTAGGAATTAATGCAATACGAGGCAATATTTTTTTTTTTTCTTACAAGACATTTAAACAATGACAATTTACCATTTCTTACAAGACATTTAAACAATGATAATTTACCATTTACAGTCTAACCCCTATAACTTTAACAGTGAACATTTCATTTCAATAACTTACATGAGTAATCTATGCATAGAGGAATACCTGTACCGATGGCCCGGTGGAGATTCCCTTGAGCTGCTGCTCTTGCTGAATCGCTCCTCTTGACTACCGACTAGATTTACCTCCCAGCCAACTAGGAAATAATTCCTAGCCCAGGAAACCTCCATAGGTTCCCTAGCCCTCCGAGCCCAAGTCCAACCAGATGTAGTGTGTGTGTCCAAGACCAAGATAAACAATACTCCCTTTCTCTCTCTCCAACAAATTCTCAAAATCACAGCCAACCCAAAATCAAAAGCAAGACCCAACATCCCCCTTTCTCCCTTCCTCCTTCCCCTTTTATGCCCCTCCTCTCTTCTCCACCTCAACCACCTCTCATTAATGTCATAACTTCTCCCTCATCCTTACAGTTGACTTCTCTTCTCCCAAGTAAATTTGAGAGTACATTTGGGAATGTGATATGAATATAAAATTGGGTAATTAATGGGAGAGGACCATGTCTTCTCCCAAGTAAATGTGAGAGTACATTTTGGGGATGAGAGATGAATATATATAAATTGATAATTAGTTGGAGAGGACCATGTCTTCTCCCAAGTAAATGTGAAAGTACATTTTGGGGATGAGAGATTGTTAAAATTAGAAAATAGGGCCAAACTGCATGTGGGTCATCTTATTCATGGTTGATAATATGTTCTTTAGATTCCTCTCATTGAGAGGTGTAGGATTGATCTAAAGATCATCCGATTCTGATAAGTATTTATGGAGATATGAATTTATTTTGATTATGGAATTATTATCAAGCCAACCCACAACTCATGTAGGCTTAGAAGCCCAATAGTGGCATATATTCAAACATCATCAGTTGTGTATAAATAAAAGAGGAATTTTCCTCATTTGCACTCACTCATATCATCACATCTCTCTCTCTCTCTCTCTACTACGCAGAAAAGAGTCTCTTCTCTACTGCGCAGAAAAGGGTCTCTCCCTCACACATGTGAAGCCAGAAGCTACTGAAACTGAAGCTGCAACTGCAGAAGTAAAGTTTGACTTGCATGGAATAGAAGATCTCCTCATCTGAACTACATTGTAGGTTCATCTGAACCTCCTCTAAAAGCCGCAACTTTTGGTGGTGGAATCAAGTCAATCTGACGGACGGCTTGCATGATATCGACTGTCCTAGTTTGAAGGAAGCTGCTGAAACTGAAGCTGCAACTATAGAAGTGAAGTTTGACCTACGTGGACCAGAAGATCTCCTCATCTGAACTACGTTGTAGGATCATCTGAACCTCCTCTGGAAGCCGCAAATTTTGGTGGTGGAATAAAGCCAATCCATCGGTCGTTTTATGAGATATCGTCTACCCTAGTTTGATGATGAAGCTGCTAATGCTGATGCTGCTAATCTAGGGTTTGCTACTGCTGATATAAATCAAATTTATTGTACTATTTCTCTATGTTGAATTATTGAAGATAAAATAAAATTTGATCAAAGGGTTTCCCCACACATTGTGGGGTTTGTCCCTGGCTAGCCGCCACATCTTGTGTCTCTTGTCTTGGCTTGTTTTCTATCGATCATTTAATGTTCTATCTGCACTTTAATTTATGTACATGTGATTGCTAATCTATGGAATATAATAAGAAAAAGAAGTAAACTGTTATAAGCACAGAACGTACCATAACATGGTATCAGAGCTGAGGTGAAGACAAAGCCCGAGCAAGAGCTAGAGCAATCACTCAAGAGAAGATTGGCAAGGCTATCCTAAAAGAACTATGGGGTCCTCATCACTCTTTCCTGCTGAGGAAAAGCTCCATGAGAAAGTTGACTATCATGGATGGAAGATGTCTATCAATCTAACCCTTGAGGATCAAGGAGTGTTGGATCATGTGAGAGGCAATATTGTTGAGCCTCCATCAAATTCACCTCCTGCTGCCAGGAAAAAATGGAAGAACAGAGAATTTAAAATGAAGAAGATCATCAATGACTCTATTAACAAATGCTTGGTGGCCTACATCTCTGATCTGAACACCTCTAAGGAGATCTACGATTGACTGGTGAGTTTATTTAAAGTAAATGATGCAAATCAAGTTGTGTTTCTTAGAAATAAGTTGAAGGAAATTAAAAAGGGTAAAGATGAGAGTATGCAAGCATACTTCTTAAGGATCACTGAAATCAGGAACGCTCTCCTATCTATTGGGGAGGCTATTACTGATAGGGAAATGGCACTCACGACTCTTAGAGGATTACCATCCAAATGTTACGTGTTCAGGACTACTCTTCTGAACAATAATGTAATTCTTGGTTTCGAGGAATTAATGGCTAGATGCATTCAACAAGAAACAAGGGTAGAAAAGCAAGAAGTGCCCTAATAGAAAGGACTCACATCGGGACGATGATCAAAATCCTTTTGATGGCAATAAAAGGAATGAAAAATTCAATAGAAAACGTAAGAGGAGAGCTAGGAATCAATAAGAGGACAACCATTCAAGAAGGCTAGAAATTCCAAGATGTATTAAATGCACCTGACCTCAAAAAGAACTTGGTGTCCATCTCGGTAATGGAAGACAAAGGTTACAAGGTAACCTTTAGTGATGGAAAGGTACGCATATGGAAAAATAATGTTAAACATGCCTTTTCTCTTGGGTTTCGTGTTGATTCATTATATCAGGTCGATGGAAGTCCGCTAGGTGTCATGTCTTATGACACATCTCTTTAGTCCAAACTTTGGCACTGGGGGTTTGCCCACCTTCATTATAAAGCTCTACTTGGTGTATGAAAAATAGTGATAGGGATGCCCGAATTCCAAGTAGAGAAAGAAGGTGTATGTCTAGGATGTGCCAGAGAAAATCTCAAAAGGGGACCATTCCCCTCAAGCCAAAGCAAGACCTTCGATATCTTATAGTTGGTTCACTCAGGCATATCTGAGGCTGGCATTAAGAGGGAGACTACTACACCACATACTCCTGAGCAGAATGGTGTGGCAGAAAGGAAGAACTGTACGATTGTGGAAGCTGTCTCTATGGGTAGATGATGTAACAATGCCTGATGTGGAGGAACCCATGGATCCTATTTATCCACCTAAGCCTTCCTCTTCTAGGAAGAAGCCTTCGTGGCTTAGGGGGATACTTGATGATGCTGAAGGAAATGCTGCACCCGAAGGAACTTTCTGTGAAAGTAAGAAACCTAACAGATATTAAGGATACCTGACCATCATGAGCACGATCATACAAAATGAGCCTTCATAATTCTCAGATGTCGTCAAGCATCAAGTATGGAAGGATGCTATGACCAAAGAATATGAGTCTATTATGGAGAATGATGTCTGGGAAGTAGTTCCCAGACCCTAGGACAAGACAATTGTCACTTCTAAATGGCTTTACAAGATAAAGCATGCAGCAGATGGAAGTACGGAAAAGTATAAGGCTCATTTTTTTACTTGTGATTTCTCCTAGAAGGTAGGTATAGGCTATGATGCAATATTTGCACCTGTTGCCAGATATACAACCATCCGCTTGATCATAGCCCTTGTGGCTTCACAAGGATGGAACCTACATCAAATGGATGATAAGACCGCATTCTTGCACAACTTGGTCAAAGAAGAGGTGTATGTGGAGTAACCCGAAGGATTTTAGATTTATGATCAAAAATCTCATGTATGCAGGTTGAAGAAGGCTCTCTAGGGGCTGAGGCAAGCACCCTGAGCATGGTATGAGAGGACCGATAGCTACTTGATGAAGCTGGGATTCACTAGGAGTGAAGCCGATCCTAACCTTTACTTTAAGGTTGAAGATGACAAGCCTCTCAGACTGGTGTTGTATGTGGATGACCTCTTTCTAATAGGTGCATACCCTCTCATTCAAAAATGTAAGAGGGAGTTGGCTTCTGAATTTGAAATGAAGAACCAAGGACTTGAAGAGTGGCAGAAGCCAAGGGAAATTTTCCTATCTCAAGGAAAATATGTGGTGAAGATTCTAAAAATATTTGGTATGGTGGACTGCAAGCCTGTGACTACCTCAAGGATCTTAACTTTCAGAAGTTATATGGTAGTGATGTCGGACTAGATTTGGGAAATTCCTCTGAGTTTCAAAAACTCATTTGCGTTGATGTTCTTGGTGAACCTCCGTCTGAACATATGTTTTGCAGTTAGTATTGTGAGCTCATATTTTGTTGAGCCTCACTAGATTGGTGCTAAGAATCTTTTGAGATGTCTTCACAGCACACTCTCTCATGTATTAAGATACACTGCTGAAGATGTGAGACTACTTGGATACACTGATGTTGATTGGCCAGGAAATGTGGAGGACCATAAGAGCACTTCCAGGTGTTGTTTCTCCTTGGGATCTGCTTTTATATCCTAGATGAGCAAGAAGCAGAAGTTGATGGCTTTGAGCACCGTTGAAGCAGAGTATATTGCTACTAGCATGGCCTCTTGTGAGGCAGTTTGGTTATGAAAGCTCTTTAGTGAGTTGCTTGGATTTACATTGGATAAAACCGTGATCCTATGTGACAACCAGGGTGGGATTCGTTTGTCAAAGAATCTTGTATTTCATGATCACTCCAAGTATATCGATATCGGGTACCACTATATTCGAGATATGGTGCAATGGGGAGCTATCAAGCTCCAACATATCGATACAGATGAACAAGTCACCATCATTCTGACAAAGCCCATAGGGAAAGTAAAATTCTTGACTTTTTGAGAACAACTTGGTGTTGTTCAAAGACTCTCTGATGAGGGTCCTGCATGTTGCATACATTGAGCTCTGGGAGCTCTGAGGGCTTGTGCTTCTTACTGAAGCAACATACAACCACAGGGTGACTCACCCTCCCCTGGTGGTGCGCACTGGAACAAGATGATTCGCTCTCTTGTGGAACAGGATGATTCACTCTCCTGTGTAGTAGGATGATTAGTTCTCCTTTGAGGCCTGGATTGATGTGTTCTCCATGGCGATTGTAGCAAGATTGATGTGTTCTCCTGTGAGGCCTAGATTGATGTGTTCTCCATGGCGATTGTAGCAAGATTGATGTGTTCTCTTGTGAGGCCTGGATTGATGTGTTCTCCATGGTGATTATAGTGGGATTTATGTGTTCTCCTATGAGGCCTAGATTGATGTGTTCCCCATGGTGATTGTAGCAGGATTTATGTGTTCTCTTGTGAAGCCTGGATTGATGTGTTCTCCATGGCGATTGTAGTAGGATTGATGTGTTCTCCTGCAAGGACAGGATTGATTAGTTCTCCTATCAATGCATCCTACCCATGCAGTCTGGGATTCATGGGAAGTACCTCTCATCTGATCAATGAGAAGGGAAATGAATTTAGGGACCATAGTAGTACCGATGGACGCATCGTTGTATCAACTATACTCCCTATGCTAGGATGACCTCCATTGATCTGGGATCAATGATACTGGTCTGGGACCAGTGCTAGGAGTGGTACATTCTATGACACTGACTTTGGGTCGGTTGTTACTGGTCTGGGACCAGTGGTACACACTTTGAGATTAACTTTGAGTCAGTGGAGGATGTTATTGGTCTGGGACTAGTGGTAGGAGTTGTACTCACTATGATGCTAAGTTCGGGTTGGTTGAGACTGGTCTGAGACCAGTGGTACATACTCTGAGACTGACTTTGAGTCAGTATGATACATCCTCGATCATTTCTTCTTCTTCATAATTCAGACAAAAGAAGAGCAGAACAAAACAATGCAAGAGCAGAGCAGAACAATATAGATCAGTACATGGTAGAAAAAGATAAAGCAGAATAGGAAGAATAGAGCAGAGTAGGGCAAGGGTCAGGTTGTACAGGGTAGTTCATTTGATGGATGAATAGTAGCATCCGACAGACAGATTGTAGATGAAGTTCTCCCTAGTTGAGAGGGAGTGTTAAAATTGGAAACTAGGGCCAAAGTTCATGTGGGTCATCTTATTCATGGCTGATAGTATTTTCTTTAGATTCCTCTCATCGACAGGTGTAGGATTGATCTAAATGTCATCCATTTCGATAAGTATTTATGGAGCTATGAATTTATTTTGATTATGGAATTATTATCAAGTCGACCTACAACTCATGTAGGCTCAGAAGCCCAACAGTTGCATCTATTCAAACATCATCAGTTGTGTATAAATGAAAGAGGACTTTTCCTCATCTGTACTCACCCATCTCATCACATCTCTCTCTCTCTACTACGCAGAAAAGAGTCTCTTCTCTACTGCGCAGAGAAGGACCTCTCCCTCACACATGTGAAGCCAAAAGCTGCTGAAACTAAAGCTACAATTGCAGAAGTAAAGTTTAACCTACGTGGACCAGAAGATCTCCTCATATGAATTGCACTATAGGTTCATCTGAACCTCCTCTGAAAGCGGCAAATTTTGGTGGTGGAATCAAGTCAATCCGATGGACAGTTCGCAAGATATTGACTATCCTAGTTTGAAGGAAGCTGCTGAAACTGAAGCTGCAATTGTAGAAGTGAAGTTTGACCTACGTGGACCAAAAGATCTCCTCATTTGAACTGCACTGTAGGATCATCTGAACATCCTCTAGAAGCTGCAACTTTTGGTGGTGGAAGCAAGTCGATCCGACAATTGGTTTTTGAGATATCATCTACCCTAGTTTCATGATGAAGCTGCTAATGCTGATGTTGCTGATCTAGGGTTTGCTACTGCTGATATTGTAGGAATTTACAGGGTAAGTTCCTCAGACAGAACACCAAAGGACACCGCTCACAAACAGATCCCAGATCAATACACCAGTACTTTGACGTGGTTAAAACCCTCAAAGAGGGAAACAGTCCATGGTCTGAGCCAACGCGGCCACTTCAGGAAATTTATTAATAAAAGAATGAAAATTTACATATGCTTCTCTCATGCACGGATTACCCTACAAATGACCCTCCATGCGCTTTAAATAGAAATCATGGACCAATCGGGTGTCAAGCCACGGATCAAGTCTCGGTAATACTGAGGAGAAAATGAACCGTCGAATCACTACATATCGTGACCGTCGGATTGTAAGTTACAAAATGTACAACAGTAAAGAAACACACTTTACCTATCTCTATACCTAACTCTATACTAGACCAAGTTGTACTTAATTATTTCCTATGTGTCGGAATATCCTAACATCCCCCCTTAAGAACAACTTGGGATAGGATTGAAGGATTTACAAATATGACACAATAGGAGAAGGGAGGAGGCACTAGAGCCTATCCCCCCTTAGTGACAACTTCCTGAACTCCAACCATAAATCAAAGTTTAGTGAACTTCGCCTCTGTGAGAGCCTTTGTGAAGATGTCTGCAACTTGATCATCTATTGAACAATATTGCACTTCAAGAACATGGTCGTGAATGAGCTTTCTGATGAAGTGCATGTGCAGTTCAATGTGTTTGCTGCGCTGATGTTGGACTAGATCTTTGCATAGTTGAATGACACTTTGATTATCACACCAAAGTGTAGTCGGATGCTGCTGCTGAAAGCCAAACTCTGACAGGATCTGACGAAGCCACAAGCTTCCTTACTAGCTTCTACGGCACCACGATACTCTGCTTCTGCTGATGAAAGAGAAATGGCAGCTTGTTTCTTGTAAGCCCATGTAATAGTTCCTGAACTAAGAGTGAACACATAACCGGCAGTAGACTTCTGATCATCAGGGTCACCAGCCCAATCAGAATCAGTGAAACCAACCAATAGAGGAGCTGCTTCGGCACTGTGATGAACCCCAAACTGAACTGTACCTCGAACATAATGAAGTATTCTTTTAGCTGCTTTCCAATGACTTTCACGTGGGTTTTGCATAAACCGAGCAACAAGGCCAACAACAAAGGAAAGGTCAGGACGAGTATGGGTTAGATACAAAAGTTTTCCTACAAGTTGATGGTATAAGGTAGCATCAACTTCAGGAGAAGTACAAGTGACTGAAAGTTTGACTCCAGACTGAAAGGGAGAAGGGGCTGGCTTACAGTCTTCCATGTGAAAGTGGCATAGAATATCACAGGCATACTTGGACTGAGAAAGGGAAATACCTTCCTTGGATTGCAAGACTTGAAGACCGAGAAAATAATGTAAGTGTCCTAAGTCTGTCATTTCAAACTTCCTTTTAAGGCTAGACTTCACATGGTTTATAAGGTTGGGATCACTAACGGTAAGGATAAGATCATCAACATAAAGAATAAGAATGATAAGAGACCTGCCCACTTGCTTGGTGTAGACAATATTTTCAGAATGACACCTAGAAAAGCCAGATTCTAAAAGAAAGCTATCCATTTTGGCATACCAAGCTCGAGGAGCTTGCTTGAGACCATAAAGGGATTTCTTAAGCCGACATACAAGGCTGGAGTCTATTTTTATGAAGCCAATGGGTTGTTCCATGTAGATTTCTTCATGCAAGTCCCCATGCAAGAAGGCAGATTTAACATCCATCTGATGGACTTCCCATTTGAACGAGGCAGCAAGGGAAAGAACAAGGCGGATAGAGCTCATTTTGGCAACAAGGGAGAAGGTTTCAATGTAGTCAATGCCTTCAACCTGTGAAAAACCTTTAGCAACAAGACGAGCTTTATGTTTATCAACTTTCCCATCTGGTCCATACTTGGTTCTGTAAACCCATTTGCATCTAACAAGTTTTTGTCCCTTTGGTAGAGGAACAAGATCCCATGTATCATTTGCCAACAATGAATGATATTCTTCATTCATAGCTACTTCCCAATCTGGATGGCCTGAAGCTTCTGCAAAGGTGTCAGGATCATAATTTACTGGAGCTTGAGCCAGTAAAGAAGAGGCTCTCTCGAACTGAGAACGTGTACATCGCTGATCTGTAGGATCACCGGCAAGATCACCTGCTCCATCCCGAGTAGCACGGACCCATTTTAGAAGCTGAGGAGCTGAAGGAGGATCCTGAGAAGGTGGGGGAGGATTGTCATCCTCACTATCATCATCTGAAGAAGAAATGTTTTCAAAAGTAGAAGAGATAGGGAGAGGTGGCACATCCGCCGGACTAGGCTCGCAGGCCGATATATTTTCATCAAATTTTACATCTCTTCTAATGATAACATTTTTGGACTTAAATGGAATAAGTCTATAGCCTTTGAAATCTTCAGAATATCCAACAAAAGTACATTTTTCACTCTTAGGTTCTAAAGCTTTATGCTTTTCATCTGGAATATGGGCCCACGCTTCACTTCCAAAAACACGAAAGTGACTAACATCTGGTTTGATGGAGCTCCATGCTTCTTCTGGAGTGATATTCTTTAAAGCCTTAGTAGGAGTGCGATTTATTATGTAATTTGCACAGTTAATTGCTTCTGCCCAAAAACTAAGACCAAGTCCTTTAGATTGTAGCATACAATTAGCCATTTCCTTTAAGATGCGATTCTTCCTTTCAGCTACACCATTTTGTTGTGGAGTATATGGAACAGTATGTTGCATTTGAATTCCATTCTCAGTGAAAAAGTTGATGAATGTGTTTTTAACATAGACTCTGCCATTATCAGATCTTAGCTTAAGAATTTGATGTCCAGATTGTTTTTCAACAAAGGCTTTGAAGGCCAAAAATGTGTTAAATACTTCACTCTTGAGTTTTAAGAAGTATACCCAAGTGCGTCTGGAGAAATCATCAATGAAAGTTAAGAAATACTTGCAGCCAGAGAATGAAACAACAGGAAGCGGACCACATAAATCACTATGCACAAGCTGTAAAGGGGCTGAGGCATGCCAAGAGGCACGTTTTTCAAAACTGTCCCGATGATGTTTTCCGAGTACACATTCGGAACAAACACCATCTCTGCAATATACCATAGGAAGACCTGTCACCATATTTTCTTTACATAGATGCTGAAGGGAGCGATAGTTTAAGTGACCAAATCACTCATGCCAAAGTTTGCTCACTTCATCATTATGAGCAACAAATACTGAAGGAAGATTTGATGACCCAAAGTTGTGAAACTTATGCAACCTTGTAGAATCATCAACAATGCCAGTAGCCAAAATCTTTATAGGATCTCTTAAGTCCTTGATTACAACATCATGAGGTGAAAATTCAACGATTTTACCTTCACCTGAATGAGTTATCTGATATACAGATAGAAGGTTGCAGGATAAGGTTGGAACACATAATACATCGTTAAACTGACCATTGTCTAGATGAACAGTTCCAGTCCCTACAACACTAAGAGATCTATCATCACCAACAAATATATTTTTGGTGTTACAATCTTTTAAAGAAGAAAACATGGCTTTGTTTTTTGCCATGTGATAAGAAGCTCCAGAATCAATGAGCCAGTCAGGAGAATGAGAAGAAGAAGATACATTTAATGCATAACCAGACCAAGATGATTGACAACCACATGTAGAAAGTGCCATTCCTGAAGATGAAGTTGAAGGTGAAGAATGCTCCAAATGGATGTTATGTTTCTTCATCGCTGCTTCCAAGGCTTCCATCTTCTTAAAGCATTTGGATTCTAAGTGGCCATCTCGATTACAAAAGTTGCAATGTCTATCAGTCTTCTTCCATTTGTTTTTATTTATCTTATCATTTTGTTGAAATGATTTTTCATTTTGAGGCTGAGATTGCTTAGGACCCTTGTTTGGTTTAGGACCATTCTTTTTAGGATATGACTTCTTAGGATTCTTTGAATTTGGTTGCTGCTAGGCGGCTAACGCTTTCTTGGAAGAGTTTCCAAGATTAAGAAGACCAAGGTGTAAGAGTTTTTCTTGTTATCTTATTAAAGAATCACAAAAAGAGTCAAAGGAAGGGGACTTGTAGTCTGTTCCTTGAGAAATGAAGGCTTCTCTTGTAGAATGGAAAGTGGAAACAAACACAGAGTAGGCTGGTCCCAACTTAGTAAGAATGGAATAGATAAGGTTACTATCTTCTTTCTTAACTTTAACACCTTCCAAGAGATATCTAAGGGTCTTGAACTTGGACAAGAAATCTTCAATGCAAGAAAAATTATTAGGGTCCAATGTAAGCAACTCATTTTCAAGTTGATGGGCTCTAAGTTCATTTTTAATCCCAAAAACTTTATTGATTTGTTTCATTGCTTCATCATGAGTATCAAGTTCTACAATATGGAATCTAAGATCTGGAGAAATAGACATCCCTATCAATCCACGTGCTTGATCTTGCCTATTTTCCCATTTAGCAGCCTTATCTTCATCCTTCGGTTTCTTTTCTTGGCCTGAGGCTATTCTGTAGAGACTTTTACTTCTAAGTAAATCCTCAATGTAGGCCAACCATTGGAAGTAGTTGGTGCTGTCAAGGGTAACTTGGTATTGACTTTCCATTTCAACGGAAACTGAAGCTAAAGATGCTGAAACTAAGTGTTCCAATGGATAGATCTCGAAAAATTAGGCTGGTTTAAAAAAAACGGCTCTGAAAACGGCTTCCGGATGAAGAAGTTATGGCTTTTTGAACAAAATTTGATGAAGTTGTTGACGAAGTGCGAGAATGTGCAGAAATGAAAAAGTCCGCCCCCACAAAATGGAGACTTGAACCCAAGACCTCTACTCTCTTAAAATATCTTTGAACCAATTGAGCTATACAAAAAATTTGAGAGAGAGAGAGAGGGGGGGGGGGGGGGGTGCTTTGGGTTGCGTGCTTGCTTTGAGAAAGCTCTTTTTCCCTACAAAACAAAAAACACAAAACCCAACACGGACATGCAAAGAAAACGAACCTTACGGCTCGAAGTTAGCTTTAGCCAAAAAACTAAATAGTTTCAAAAATGAACCTTGCGGCTCAAAGTTAGCTTTGGCCGAATACTAAATATTTTTCTCAATGTTTCTGATTTTCCGAGATCACACTAAGGCATAGGGAAAAGAGCATACGCATGAGAAAAATCCTTCCTTTCTGTTTCTGATTTGCCCAGATCGCATAGAGTCGCAGGGAAAAAAGAATACGCATAAATAAAAGGTATAGATCCGGTAATAAAAAAGGCTAAATAAACCAAAACTGAAATAAACAGAAAGAAAATAACTGTAAACTACAAATAAACACTGTATACCTCCAGATCTTAAAAATGACGTAGCTAGGGCTACCGGAAACCTTTTCGCCTGAAACGAAAGGGGTTCCTCACTGGAACAGATGCTCCCAACACAACAGAGCAGTCCTCTCGGCCCGAAAGCAGTCAGAAACAGTAGATCTAGGAAACGACAGTCGGATGCATTTCTACTGGCTTCAGATTTGGATCACCAACGGATGCGGCCCTCAAATAGCTTTGATACCATGTAGGAATTTACAGGGTAAGTTCCTCAGACAGAACACCAAAGGACACCGCTCACAACCAGATCGCAGATCAATACACCAGTATTTTGACGTGGTTAAAACCCTCAAAGAGGGAAACAGTCCACGGCCTGAGCCAACGCGGCCACTTCAGGCAATTTATTAATAAAATAATGAAAATTTACATATGCTTCTCTCATGTACGGATTACCCTACAAATGACCCTCCATGCGCTTTAAATAGAAATCATGGACCAATCGGGTGTCAAGCCACGGATCAAGTGTCGGTAATACCGAGGAGAGAATGAACCGTCGGATCACTACATATCGTGACCGTCAGATTGTAAGTTACAAAATGTACAACAGTAAAGAAACACACTTTACCTAACTCTATACTAGACCAAGTTGTACTTAACTATTTCCTATGTGTCGGAATATCCTAACAAATATAAATCAGATTTATTGTACTATTTCTCTCTACTGAATTATTGAAGATAAAAGAAGATTTGATCAAAGGGTTTCCCCACACATTGTGGGGTTTGTCCCTGGCTAGCTGCCACATCTTGTGTCTCTTGTGTTGGCTTGTTTTTTGTCGATCGTTTAATGTTCTATCTGCACTTTACTTTATGTACATGTGATTTCTAATCTATGGAATATAATAAGAAAAAGAAGTAAACTGTTATAAGCATAGAACATACCATAACTTAACAGAGATGAATATATAAATTGATAATTAGTTGGAGTGGACCATGTCTTCTCCCAAGTAAATGTGAGAGTACATTTTGGGGATGAGAGATGAATATATAAATTGATAATTAGTTGGAGAGGACCATGTCTTCTCCCAAGTAAATGTGAAAGTACATTTTGGGGATGAAAGATGAATATATAAATTGATAATTAGTTGGAGAGGACCATGTCTTCTCCCAAGTAAATGTGAGAGTAAATTTTGGGGATGAGAGATGAATATATAAATTGATAATTAGTTGGAGAGGACCATGTCTTCTCCCAAGTAAATGTGTGAGTACATTTGGGAATGTGAGATGAATATATATATATAATTTGGAATAATGGAAGGAGACCATATCCTATCCAAGATTCAATTTGAGAAGACAAGTTGGGAATTTGAATAATAGCAATAATGAATTTTATATCAGTAAATAAAATCTATAGTTTCCCAAATGAAGGTATTCACCAATATTTCTCAATATTTTCAGGTAATGTAAACATTAATAAAATTTGCATGATAAGAGTAAGTGGAGAATTACATAGCTAGCTCAAGACCAAGAAGAAAAGCCTCATACTTAGCCACATTATTGGTGACCTCAAATTCAAGTTTACATGACTGAGTTATGTTTTCTTTATTTGGTGAAATTAAAACAATTCTTGCTCCTGCTCCTTCTTTTGAGCAAGAGCCATCAAAATAAAGTTTCCAAATATCTGATTCTACAAATTTAGGTTTGGAAACTATATTTTCAATGGAAAGTTGAGTGTTTGATGCATTTTGTGAAGATAACTGAAAGCAACCAAAATCCTAATCTATTGCATAGACAGGGTGGTTTTTTTCTTGATCATACCTACAAACAATATGAAGGAATCTGACTTCCCTATATAACCTTAAATGTTCACCTACATAGATTGCAATAGTAGCAAAAGGCATGTCCATCTAAAGTGATCCTCCAAGTTTAGCACAACATGATCTAGAGAGAAACATGCCAAACTTGGTAGGAATATCCGTGACAACTATGTCTAAAACTATACTCTTGATAGATATTTTAGCTAAGGTCTCAACTAGGTCTTTGATAAATCTTGGGCATGGTACTTTCTTTGAATCAAAGGTGTAAATATCATGATAAGAAAGGGTAAATTGTAACTAAAGCTAGTCCATAATTACCTTTGGCATAAGGTTATGATAAGCTCTAGAATCTAGCATGCAGTTATACAAAAGAAAGCCATGAGCTTTTAAAGCTACATAAAATGGTGGAACAATTTCATCAATCATATTAGAACTAGGGCCAAACACTACTGAGGGATTTTCATCTTGCAAACTAATAACATCTCCCTCAGCATCTACACTAGAGGATTGTATCCATTTAGACACTTGATTTTTATAACTAGGGATTTTGGAAAGTTCAACTAAAGGTATAGGAATCTTGACCCTTTTCAATATTAAAAGTTGTCAAAATGGTCGTGTCAAATGAAAATGTTTCAGTGGATGACTTTGTAGTCTGAAGTGTTGGAGTTTCTGTTTGAATGGATTTTATTGTAAGTTCAATTATAGTGGTAGATTTTGAAGGTCTACCTAGACATGATCTTGGTCTTAGATCATATCTCTTATTCAACTCTGCAATCAGAAATTCAAAGAATGCAAGGTATTTTGAAAGTTGAGCATCTCCTTGCTCTTGTTCAAAATACTGAGGTGAAGATGAAGGAGCTATTTCCATTTTTACTGTTGAAGAATAAATATTATTGATATATTAAACGATTAAAGGGTCTTTATCCTATGGCTATTGATCATCAATCAACAAAGGTGGTTGAATGTTTTGATAAAAAATTGGTCTCTGAAGAATCTACATCTGAGGAGTTCTTCGAAATTGAGTTTGAGCTTGAGTTCTGACAACAGTTTGCAAAGCAATTTTATGTTATGTTTCAATTTTATAAATTCTATTAGAAAGGCTTCTAAGTAAAGATGTAATTTCATCAATTTTTTGATCTTCAAATTTAGATTTGGAAGAAGATGAGTCATCAACCCTAGCTTTTAGTTTTCTTTCTTCTTTCTCTGATTTAGCTTTAAGTTTTCCAGAAGCTGACCTATTGGTTTCCACCTCTATAGAATTTGTGTGCATATCTTCTAATGTATTAGAAATCCTTTCCCTTAGCATCACTGCAAAGTCATCTTCAAATGCTTTAGAAAATATGACCTTCGCAGATGCTACTGGTGGTTTACAATCATCAGTCATTTTATGATAGAGTTTTTTAAATCTTTTGATGAAATCAACAACTGGTTCACTGGGGTTTCTCTTTAGTTCTTCAAATTCAGTGAGAAAGTAAACATGATCTTTCTTTACCCCCCATTTATTTTTAAATATAGTTATGCGCTTATTCCATGTTCAAATAGAGTCAACTCTAAGTTTCCTAAACTAGATCCTAACATTTCCTTCTAAATATTGTACAAATAATCTCATATAAACATATTCCTATTCTATGTTCATATTGTCAACAAAATCAAGGAAAGCTGATACATGATCCTCTACTAAGGGACTTGTTTCTCCCTTAAATCTTGGTAGATGTTTCAGATATCCATCAGGAAAATTTCCCAAGTTTGTATGGAGGACTAGGGTATCATACCTTGCTTTCACAATGGATCGAAAAGCCATAACAACAGGAGGAGTATGGGGTGACTGAGTGGATGATGATGAAGAAGAGGAGGATGATGAAGATGAAGATGTAGGAGATGAAGATGAATTTGTAGGGGTATTAGTATGTGGAGGAGAGAAAGAGGGAGGAGACCTTTTTGAGGATTTCAAAGGGGTTTTAATAACCAACTTCTGAACTCCTGGTGGAAAGTATTCCTTATTATCAAACAAAGGTTTCTAATAGACATAAAATGTCTCTTCAAGATTAGTAGAGGTTGATGGAATAGAATAAGGAGTTGGAGTAATGAAATCTTGAGGCTTGAATTAAATTAAATGTAAACCCAATTCTTCCTTAGATGAAGGTGATTTGATAGGAATAGATGCGACTTGATATGACTCAAGTGACTGTATTAAAAAGGATGATGGAAGATCTACTCCTCTAGAATGGAGTTCAAAAACCCTAGGAGGTAGTTCAGTCCAATCAGGATGGGATGGTACAGATGAAAAAGGATCTACAGATGAGATGTCTTCAGGGTGTAAAGCTAAAGAAGAAGAAGGTGTTCTATGTCTTCTCCTTGAAGAGGCTCCCCTAATAAGTCTTTCTGGGTCTAGTAGAGGGTTAACAATCTCATAATCAAAACGTGATCTAGTGTGCTTAAAAGGAGCCAGCTTGGACCAATGGAATCACTAGGTGAAATATTTTGACCTATATCCTTATCCTTTATTCACCTTAAAGGAAAGGGAAAATCATTGCCCTAGGGAAAATTTAGCTTTCAATTCTTCGCTCCCCAGCAACGACGCCAATCTGATGTTGTCCTTTGAGATAACATAAGGTCAATTAGTTATGCCAAAGCATCTATATTGTTTTGTTGATTTTAATGATTAGATGACCAATAAACTGTTTATAAATAGGTGCTCTAAACTAAAAGGTTGTTCTTTACATGCACATGGTTATTTTGATTTTAGCGGGTTGGATAAGTAGAATATGGAGAAGTATAACTGATTTAATATTCGAACTGAGTATTTAACCATTTATAAGAAGAAATTAAGAAAATAATGTTTTCTTAATCAATAAAATATAAACAGAGTATCATAGAGATCTAGTGCAATTTATTCTCAAAGAGGAATTTACAATAACAGATAGTTCTGTAAATTTATCTCTTATTTAAATTACAACTTCACAGAGGATCCAAAATGAAACTGAAATTCAATTAAATTTTAAATCAGATAACTGCAAAAGACATGATTTATATGAATAAGACATAATGAATAAACAAAATGAAATACAACTCAATGAGAGAGACCATATGAGGCAAATACAAAATATTTTATTATCTAAAAAATTCTCCATCTTGGTACAAATCTGCTTGATAACTTGTTCAAGGGTTCAACCCTAAATACTTCGACAGAATGAAGTATTTAAGAGAAATTGCAAAAATATTACAATTAATGCCTGAGTGACATGACATTCTATTATTAGCTTAGAACTAATAGAAAAGAAGTAATTTGATCAAAAGGAACGAATCTGAATATTTGGCCCTAAGTTGAAGGAGAACAGTTGCTAAGTGGCCATTATTCGGGTGTTGCGCTGGTGAAACTGACTTGTCCTTTAGTCCTGAAATTCACACAACTTATCCCACTATTTTTCATCTGGAATAACAATCGTTGTTACCTTGCGTTAAATCTCATCTACCTCAGTATACCAATCAAAAGTGGTTTTTTATTGCAAAAATGTGTTTTTATCTCATGTTGGATAAAACTTATGTTGTTGATAGCTTCATAAAAATCTTTGTCTGTCATAGAACCTTTGATGTTGGAAAACTTATCTATATCCTTGGCAATGTCCTGAAGATTCTTCATGTAGTCTTCTCCGATCATTAATTTTTCATTGATTACAAATAAGGAAGGCAAACCTTTCTTGTTCAATGCATCAATTCTATTGAAAAACCAATTAACTGCTACCTCCCGAGTGTGACAATTCTTTGTCAACTGTACAACTAAGTTCTTATTTTTTAGAACTTTCTTTACCTTGAGAATAGTTTATTTTTTTCCATCCACCCCTAGATCATCCATCTCATATCAGTTTTTGGAATTGAGGAGCTTTATGATGATGTTGCCTATAGCAGGCATTTCTCCCAATTGAGCATTGATAGTAGAAATAGTTTGCTTAGCTTTCTCCATCAATTCCTTATGCTAAAAAATAATCTGGATACATGGCCAGATTTCATCTATTTCTTCAATGATATTATTCTAGATGATTTCTTTAACATGACCCAGTGTATAGCCAATAGAGGACTCAGTTGCTGACTTCTTCCATGCCTCTATCTGATTTTGATCTCTCTCTAGCTTTGTTGCATGAAATGTCTTAGTCTTGTTTTGATGATCCTATAAAAGTTTCACTTGATCCTTCAACTTTTTGATCTCTTCAGTTTGGAGAGACATGTTTTGTACTGCATTTTCCAACTTATTTGCACCATCCCCTATACTTGTTGTAGAATATATGGTTGTAGGAATGGTTGTAATAGGGAGTGCTTACAAAGGGACAACAACCATTTTGGGAGCTTTCTCCTTCTCTCTAATCAATTTTTCCATCTCTGTCCCCATTTGCTTCATTTGTGCACTCTGCTCCATGATGAGCTTGATCATATCTGCCTTTTGTGTCTCTATCTCTTCAATATCCTTGGCTAGAGGATCTTCTGTAGATGGAAATTTCATCTGCTTCCTTAATGTTGCTATGTCTAAATTCTTTTTCTTTATAATATCTTCCACAACATTGATGTGGTAAGGGTCATAACCCACTTTAATCACCAATTCATGCATAGTTTTAATCTTGGTGTCTTTGGCAAGTTAAGAGACCTTCTCCATCTTCAGCTGTGATTGGACATTTGATAATGTAACCCAAAGTTTAGACAAACTCATAGCAGTGTTAGTGATAGTTGAAAATATCATTTTCCCATTCTTGTTATGCATATCCATTTGGTCAATTAGATGTATATATTTTACTTCAAACTCAAAAGATGTTTTCTTGTAGTATGATGCTACCTTAGGTTGGGGAACCTATGCCTAGAGGAATGCCATTTGCATTTTCCCTTTATTGGAGACAGTAGCTTGCTTTGAGCACCATAAGTATGCTTCCAAAACTGGTTGTAGGTGTTAACCTTCAAGGCCTTATTCCTGACTTTTATCTCTTTAAAAATATCCATTATACTTTTCTCTGTCTCCCCTAAATTAGATGTGCTAGTCTGCATAATTTGTTGTTGCTCTTATGAAGTCGTGGAGGTAGTGGGACACTATGTGGTTTGATCACCCACTAATGAGGAAACAAGTGGCTCATTAGTGGTGATTATGCTCTCTTGCTCTGAGTCCTTGTTGAGGCTTAGTTTGGAACTAAGCTTGGCCTTCTTCCTATACATGATTTTGAATCCCTCGCTGAAAATTTTAGTCCTTGAAGGGGACTGTTCTTCTCTACTTCTCTTAGTTGTTTTCTCCTACATGGTAGGAGACTGTAATGTGGAGGATGAAACCAGCTACTCTTATGCCTCTTGTAGGGTATTCTCAACCCATTCTAGCTGATTTTTATACTTCTCTATCTCTGCTCTAGCAGTGTGAAAATAAGGAGTAGATTTGGTTTCTACTCTTAACTTAGAAATGGTCCCTAATGGATCATATGACCAAGTAAAGCTTAGGCTAAGCTGCATTTCCTTTAGTAGCTTGTCTTCTTCTTCCCCTACTGCTCTTGTATTGCAAATGAAAGGCCCAATCTGTGTTTTGATTTTGAACTGGGACTTATTCATGGGAGCAACAAAGTGGATTTCATCCATAGTTAGCATCTTCCTTCTGTACTCTAGAGAAAAAATCCTCATTGGGAGGAATTTAGGCAACTTGTAAGGTGCAAGCTCACATCCAAATATTCTCAATTCTGTATAGTTTTGGTAGAGGTACCAATCTCCTATCTGAACTTGGTCTGATAGCTGCAACACCTTCCTAATTTCCTCACTGATCCTTGGTTCTATTCTACTACCTAAGAGACTGATGTTGGATGTACAAACATCTCTATAAACTGTTTATATGTGTATTCCTTCTATTCCTTCATCACCATAGTAGTCCAAAAGATGACTGACTAATGGTTTCCTTTTTCATCCAGCTTTTGCAAAGAAAGGTTGATGTTGTCTCCCTGAAAGTATAAGAACATATAAACTAATATAGAATAATACTTGAATACCTCCTCTGTTGGGAATTTGATAAGATGTTGATGAATTGATTTTTCAAGAAATTGGCTAAAGTTAAATATGATGGAGGGCTTAGAATCAACAGAGAAAATGCACATAAATCCTATCATGGCTTCATCTACCCATTGATTAGCGTAGTAGCCAAGGAGGTAGGAGACAACTATGAAGATTTGTTTGGCTATGTCAGGGAAAATATAGGAGGGATAGGGAGGAATTTTCTTTGGCAATGGGGCATCTTGTGTTAAGAACAACTCAAGAGTTTTGGCCCTCTTGGCAAAATCTAATTTCTGGTATAATTCAACAAGTGCTTCATAGGAAAATGGGGTGGAATTACCTACTGTGGGGGCTTGCATCATCTGGTCTATGGCCTGAGGAGTAATAGGAAAGAGAATTTCTCCAGTGGAGGTAATGATGGCCCTTTGGCTTGGTAGATAAGATGCATGGAACTTCCTAACAAACTCTGGGGTGGTGTGGGTACAAGGAAAAATATAGTGGGGTAAATTTGACTCCCACAACTGAATGTCATTGGATTTGTCAATGTATTTGTCCTCAAGCCAACAATACATCTCAAAGAGGTCCAATTCATAGAGAGTTTCATGGATTTTGAGGTCTTTGTTAGCCAAAGGGATGTGGTGAAAATCAATGGCAATATAAAGCAGAGGATTGACAAGATCTTCTGGTCCTTTGTCCTTTGGAGGCATCTTTGGATAAGACTAAGGACAGTAGTGAAAATCATATTGGAGGTTTCAATACAAAAAGAGGAGTCAGGTTTTGGGGGAAAATCCAAAGGTAATAGGTTGAAAGCAAGTTTGCAGACAGTGTTTCTGGTGGGTGAAAACGTCAGAGTTTAGCCCAATGAACCTGTAACAAAGCAATATAGTGACAGTGAATGAATTCAGTAACCTGTTAACAAGTGAAAGGGAAGTTTATATAACAATGTGGAATTTCTGTTGAATATGGCATGGGTCCATTAGATTAACGACTAAACCATTTATTTCTTAATGACTTAATTGTGGAGGGAGCGAATGCAATTGCTGGAGCTAACGGAAAATATCATGGTGGAAGGTGAATGGTGGGAGTGCAACGAGTAGGAAAGTGGTATCGGAAGTGATGGAAACAAATTTTCAGGGGGGGGGGGGGGGGGGGGGGGGGGGGCGCGGTGGGGGTGGGGTAAGTGGTTAGTAGTTTCACCCGAGGGGTTTTCGAAAATCCATAGTGCTAACATGTAGGGGCGGGCGCAGTTTAGAATACCGCCCATTTTGGACCTCCCCCTAATGGTAAAGTTCGGATGGTGAGGGGGGGCCGAAATGCCATGCAGGCCTCGGATCTTGGGAGATGGGTAGAGATGGAGTGAGAGGTGGTGAATATTTAACATGACATAACGAGACACCCAGTGGGGTCGATGGGAATTAGTTTATCGCCCGAGGGGAACATTTGCAATGTATGAGGGGGTAATAAACTTAGGAAAAGGTGGGTGGAGGGTAATATGAGCAGAGGGGGAACTTTGGGGTTTTGAAAACTTAGGGATAGGGAATTAATAGCAAAATTAATTGATATATAAAAGCTTAGCAAGACCTTTAATCCTTTGCCTTTTCTTTTGCACATGAAAATAACATTTGATATTTGAATTGTGGCGCATTTTGATTAGCAGCTTGTGCATTTATAGAAACATAAAATGAATACACTCTTTTCTTTTTTGCTTCCCTAACATTTTATTTTCCTTTTGGCTTATTTGTTTAGGGAAGCTAATACCTAACATATTATTGATATGGATGCCTATAAAACATTAAATTGGCCTAACATTTTAACTTTTCTTTCTTTTGCATCCATATCCTAACTTAACATTTTAAAAATTTTTTTGACTAATATACTAACTTGTCAAAACCAAATAATGTTACAACAAAAAGGGCCCTACAAAATTGAGACTTTCAAAGGTAACAATGCATTCTTGTTGAAAGACTTGACTGGAGAAGGACTACCAGGTGGACCTGTCAATGGAAGACTTCTCAAACACTACTTTCCACAAGAATAGATCAATTTTTATTTAGAATCATTGTAAATATCATTTTACTATTCTACTACAAGAGAGAGGGTGGCTAACATTAGTGGAAGCTCAAAGAGAAGGCCCTAAGCTTCTGGTGATTTGTTGCCCATATTTAAGAATAACAATAGTCAAATCAGTTCAAGTACAGAATAAGGCAAGCTTGCCCAATGGATACATGATACTGATCTACATCGTTCTTCACACTTCACAAGGAGGATGCCATCCCCATTGGAGCCACTGTTAGGGTCCTATAATAGGATCAATTGATGATTATCTATTGATTTTATATGAGATATTGCAAATAATGTTTCATTCTACAAATTATTTCCAAGAAAAAGAAAAAATAAAAAATAAAAAGAAAAGAAAGGGGATACAAAAGAAAAAGTGTATATGTGAAAAGATGAAAGAAATAAAAATATGAAAAAAAATGAAAATACCCCCCAATACGTGAGAAAATTCAAATGCCACTTCATTCCAAAAAAATGAAAAAATGTGATGAGAAATACCTTTAGAAAATAAAAAAATAAAGTTTAGCTCGTCTAAATGCCACATTAGAGTTAAATAAGTAGGATTAATTGTTTAATGACACCATTTAAGCATGATTATACTTGTGAATAAAGTGTGTCTAGTTAAAATAAGTAATTATTTGATCACATAGTATAATTGTGGTCAAATTATTTTTAATAAAGTTAATTTAATTACTATAATTGCATTGTTTAATCACGATTATAATAGATTTGCATAAATTTTATTTGATATGACAACATTTGTCATTTGTAATAAAGTATGAGAAGAAATAAATCGTCGAGATCTCACCGTCCAAATCAACGATGGGTGATGACTTCAGACCCCCCTCCCTGCCCCTCCGACAGTTAACCAAGGGGTGGGGGTCTGAAAAGATGTTTTCCCGCATACCACTTTTTCTACGTTTCATCCTCAAGCAGACTTCAGACCCCCCCCCACCCCTGGCACATAAAACTACTTACCATCTCTCCCACCTTCCTACGTAAAACAACCATTGACCCCATGCTCCTTCACTCCACTCCTCTTCTTGCAAATGGCGCCTCTCATCCCCACCCCACTCTAATACAATTCTGCCACATGGCCCTCCCCATCCATTCCTCTCCCATCAAAGTCACATCCCTTCCCGCTCCACGTCAAATCATTGTTGCCAAGTGGCACCTCCATTGCACCCATCATGTAACTGTTCCCAGATCAATGGACCCACTCAAGTTAAATAGCTTAATCACAACAGTAAGAAATTTCACTTATAAATTAAGCCAAAACCAATTCTATTGGCCTTTCCTTTGCTGTTCTGAGACATTGAGAGACCAGAAATGTTACAACACCTAGTCAGCAGACCAGGACCTATCACAATGACCAGTCAGCAAGCAAATTACCATTGTACCCAGACAAGAGTTTTCTTTGAGTCAATTCCTAGATAATTCATTACTTCCATGTCGTTTCCTTTCCAGCATGGCTCCTAAATGAAAATCTAAGGCTGCATATGAAAACCTCCTTCTACCCCTTGTAATTGATTTGGACCATCAACCAATGGTAGACCAAGAATACAAAATTCTTGAAACTAGTTGTGAGTTGAACCTCTATGAACTCCACAACTGGTTAAAACAGAAATTCATAGATCTTAGTGATGAATTGGGTTTGTGGGACTCCTTCCTACCCCAATTTGTTTTTCCTCAGACCTACCATTTCCCTAAATTCATTTCATGGTGCCACTTTAGGTACATTCCTAGTCAGAGGGAAATCGTGGCCCAAAACAATGATATCCTTTTTACAATTACCTTTGATTCCATTTCCCAAATGCTCCAAATTCAAAACTCTGCCCCTCCAAAACTTTTTTCAGTAGATTTCCTCATGGAACTCTACAAGGACCTCACTTTCACATACAGAGAAAATCTCTTTGAAACATTTCTCCCTGAGGATGCTCAATTACATAAGAAAAATCCCCCTTATTCATCCTTCATGTTCGCTAAGATGACCAAACAAATTATCTCCATTGTTTCTTGTTTACTAGGCTATCAATCAGATTAATGGGTTGATGAGGCCATCATAAGGTTTTTGTCAGTTTTCTGAACATGTGAGAAGCCCTCAATCATATTCAACTACAATGAGTTTCTAGCATATGCCATCCACGAAGAGTTCCTAAATTTTTCTACAGAGGAAACATTTAAATATGCTTCATTTCTAGTCTATTTATTTCTATACCATCAGGCAGACAGATTTCAGTTTCAATTGTAGAAATTAAACTTCCTTGGTAAGGAAGCAATCCAATGAATTTACCTTCAGTGAGTATGTTGACCAATTTTTATATACAGTCTCTTGCCTATTGAATAATAATGTTGAACCAAGGATAGGACCTCAGATAAAAATATTTGTTCATCTCAGTGAGAAAACCAAAATAGGTGACTGGTACTTGTACCAAAATTATACAAAAATTAGAGTATATGGGTGTGAATTTCCACCATACAAGTTGCCCAAGTTTGTCCCAATGAGAATTTTCTCACTAGAGTATATCACATGTATGATTAACATGAATAAGTTTCACTTTGTGGTAATCAAGAAGAAACCTCAATTTAAAATAAAAACACAGGTTGGCCCTTTTATCTGCAATACTAGGACAACAACTAAAGAAGTAGACATCCTCCTCAAGAAGATGAACTTCAAACTCAGCTTCACTTGGTCATATGACCCCTTGTGAGTAATTTCAAAACTAGGAATAGAAGAGAAGACTACACCCTACACTCACACTCTGAGGCCAAAGATTGAAAGATCCATGAACTAGGATCAATGGCTAGAAAACACTTTGTAGGAGGCAAAAGAATAAGTACTCCCAACAACAACATCACAGACTCCAACAACACAAGATAAGCAAAAAGAGGCCAATATAATATCTTTCACCTTCAGTCACATAAATCTAGGGAAAGGAATTCAAAATTTACAAGAAGTGACTGAAGACCAATCCAACAAGAGAAGTTTTGGAGGAGGAAAATGTTCAATCCACCATTGTTTTGATAGGCCCCCATATTTCTACTAGAAATGAAGATAATTTTGTAGGATCTCCATCCTCTTTAGCCTCCCAAGAGCCAGCAAATACCTCTCAGTTAGGGGAATTGGTTCATGACCTAGATGAACCAAATATATTTTCTAGGTATAAAGAGATTAAGAAGAAAAATGAGATGCTAAAACCTACAACTTATACGTAGTTTTGGAAGCATACAACATTCTCACAACATAGGCTATTCTCTAGATTTGAAATAGAGAAAGGAAAAATGCAGATGCCCTTCCTCCAGGGTGAAGCTCCTTTCCCTAAAACTCTAGAAGATTACAAGAAATCCATCTTTTCCTTCAATGTTGACCAAATTCATCCAATTGACCATATAGACTTGCATAAGAAAACTGAAGAAATGTTTTATTCGAACTTCACAACTTTAGCAATGGAAGCTTCTAGGTTGCAAGATTTGGTCAACAACATTCATTCCCAACTCAAATTGGGAAAGATCTCTTCTCTAGCTAAAGACACAAAAGTCAAGTCCTTAGAAGATCTAGTAATTAAACTAGGATATGATCCCAACAATGTGAAATATGCCACAAAATTCATTAGAAGGAAAAATGTTGATTTTGTAGCTATCAAGAAGTAGCTTAAGCTTCCTTCCATCGAAGACCCATAGACAAACTAAGTTGGACAACTAGAGAAAGAAAAAGAAGACATGTTCAGGATTATTATTGAACAGAATGGGCAGATCAAGAAGATGGAAACTAAGATGGAGAAACTACTTAAGGAATGAGAATAATCAACACACTTGGCAAGCATTCAAATCAAAACAGTTCCTATTGCATCTACATCAATAGCAGGAGCATCCACTTCAACAACCATCATAGTTGAGGCACAATCTACAGATTCTTTGGGAGAAATTGTTAAAGCAATGGAGGACTTATCTATTAGAGGATAGGAAATTGACACGTTGAAAGCTCAGATAAACAATTTCCAAGAATATAAATTAAATATTGGTAATGTGTACATAGCAAAACTTCAAAAGAATCATAGGTTAACCCAGAGAATTAAATAGTTGGAAAATGAGTCTGCCATGGCACAAATAGGCAAAGGAAAACATTTGGATAGAAATAAATGAGGCCATGACTAAAATATGGCCCTCTATTGAGATTATTTTTTAGCAGGAGGAATTAGTACAGATATCTAAAGAAGTCATTGAAGAGGTGAAAGAAGATTTAGGATAGAAGCCAGGTGAAGCCGTTGCTTTAATCGAGATTTTGAATTCGAAGACCAAAGAAGAATTGGAGGATTTTGAGATTGTAGACAGGACAAAGACAATTTTGTAGGTGAGGAGGGTCCTTACAAAAAGGAACTTGATGCTATATTTGGAGAACAAGTGCCACAATTTAGAGGACAACATTCAAAATTTTCACAGGAAATTCAAAGTATTGAATCAAAATGGGCTGCCAAGTTTGATAGGAATTGGAGATAAGTTGATCAAGATAGAATATTATCACCATAAGTTATATACCATAGCCAAGGATAAGTCAAATTTTTCCACCATCAAGGGAAGCATCACAGGAAAATTCTTCATGGAAAATTTGGATTTCGACTTGCTTATCAAACATGAGACAAAGCATTTATTTATTGTCAAACCTAATTTTAAAAAGTACACTGAGGTGGATGAAACCTATAGGAAGCTAGTCAAATTATCCACTCCAGATGAAGACAGATGGGAAAAATTATACCAATTACTTGGGTAAAACAATATTTCACCTTCAACAACAAAGTAGATTTTTTCAGGCCAAGTAAGCACTAGAATTATCGAAGATAGTGCCAGAGAGCTACAACCGTTTTATTTACCTATATTTCTATACTATTTTTGTAAACAATTTTTAGGATATTTTGTAAGGAAAATCTTGATATTTAAAATCTTAATATTTTGCTAAGTTTTGTATAAGTACTTCATAAATCTAAGTATCAATGTTGGGACTTGTATCAAGAAAGCATACTTTAATGTAAACCTATTTACTGAGCTAAAAGTGATCAATTCATTAATACAAAACATCATTCCAGGATTCATGTGTCAGGAAAATTGGTGATGTTTTTTCTCTGTAAACTTGTTATATCTATGTTTTTCATATGTCTTTCTTATCTATATTTTTTAAAAGAATATGAAAGGTTGAACTTGTTTAATTACATTATGTCCTAGCTTATAAGCAATATATATGTTTTCAAACTGAGATTAAATATATAATTCATGTTAAAATTCTCTATGTTTAATTGAATCTGAATCTTTTGCTCCCTATCACTCCACAAAGCTTCAAATATCCAATAGCCTGCCTACCTTTCCCTCTTTCAAATCTGTTCTGGTATTTCTATATCTGATCACCCTAAGACTTTGACTCCATTTCCCAATAGCCTTTCCTTGAAGTTTCAACCAAACATTTCAAAAGTCCAAACTCTAAACCTAATAACTAGCTTAAAATCCCACAACAACAAATCTAAATCCAATAGAAAGATCCCTCTCTGAGGTTGGAAGGGCTAGCTTCTAAGCTCAAAAGTGGTTTTATGGTTACCTCTGGATTTCTTTTATAGCCTTAGGAAATTATAGAGCAATAAAAAACACAATGTTTGTAACCAAACTTCTTCCTTGCTTGCATGAGTGGATGTCATGTATTTAGCCTATGTAGTTGAAGGAGCCTCTACAGGTTGTCTTTTACTCATTCAACTGACTGATCCTCTAAATAGGTTAAACACATACTCACTTGTAGATATTCTCTGATCTAGATCTCTAGCCCAATTTGCATCAAAAAAGCCATGGATGTAAAAAACTATGTCCAATATTGGTCTTCCTTGTTAGGATAGACCATAATCACTAGTACCACTCAAATACCTTAAATACTATGTCCAATGATCCTTCCCTAGTTTTGACATAAAATCGCTCAAAACTCCCACTGCATGTGCAATGTCTGGTCTACTACATACCATTGCATACATCAGGCTAATGACTGCACTTTCATATGGAACACGAGACATGTCCTCTTCCTCTTCTTGTGTCTTGGGACATTGTTCAACAGATAAATTTACACCTACAAGAATAGGAACCTTCATCAGTTTATTTTACTGCATATTAAACCTCTACAAAATTGTCTCGACATACTTCCTCTAGTTTAACCAAAGCTTCCTCTTTACCCAATCAAGTTTAATTTCCATGCCCAAAATATAGTTTGGAGCACCAAGATCCTTCATGTCAAATTTGTAGGACAATTGTGTCTTCGAATCCTAGATAACTTCTTTGTCATTTCCAATTAGGAACATATCATCCACATACAATACCAAATAAATAACATGGTCACTAATTAATTTAAAATACACACAGTGATCTACTTTGCTTTTGGTGAAGCCAAGTCCCCATATATATATATATATATATATATATATATATATATATATATGTATGTATGTATCAAATTTATGATACGACATCCTTAGTGATTGTTTTAACCCATACACATAATTTTTTAACCTACATACTAGTTCTTTCTTACCCTTCACGGCAAAGCCTTCAGGTTGCTTCATGTAGATCTATTCTTCTAGATCCTCGTGAAGAAATGTTAACTTCACATCCATCTATTCTACCTTAAAATTAAAAGCATAAACAATAGATAAAAGTAATCTAATGGAAGCTAACTTGGCAACATGAGAAAAAATATCACCAAAATCAATTCCCAACACCTGGGAATAACCTTTTTCTACCAACCGAGATTTGTATTTATCCACATTGCCTTTTGCATTCATATTCTTCTTGAACACCCATTTTCTTCCAATGGGTTTCCTTCCATCTAGCAACTCCACCAGATCCCAAGCCTCATTTATGTCCAAAGATTCCATTTCATCACCCATGGCCTCTTTCTAGAGTTTTCCAGCCTCTGAATCTACTTCCGCCCTGATAGTTCTAGGATCATCATTAGTAATAGATAGAGAAAAATTTGAACATAAAGCAAATGGACTATACCTTTCTAGCTGCCTTATATCTCGAAATGATTTTCTCAAAGTTGTAGTTTGTGGCTCTT
Organism: Pinus tabuliformis; assembly: GCA_031772625.1. Lineage (NCBI taxonomy): Eukaryota > Viridiplantae > Streptophyta > Pinopsida > Pinales > Pinaceae > Pinus > Pinus tabuliformis. Next base: position 28,433,609 of record CM062808.1, on the reverse strand, counting down.
CCTCTTCTGATTCTTATTCTGATGTAGAGTCTTATTCTTCCTCCTTTAGCTCAAACTCTATCTTCTTAGGTTCCTCTAGTAGGAATTCATGTTTAATAACATATTTCACCTCTCTAAACACCACATCTCGGATGTACACAACCTTCCTTGTGTTGGCATTATGATGTATGTATTGTACTTGATGGCAACCCACTTGTAGAAGAACAAATCTCTTGTATATGGTAACTAGATGAATCTACAGAAGAGATATCAGATGTGACAGAATGCATGACAGGAGTGTTTTCAAATGTGATGAAATGCAGGGCAGCTTCAAGGAATCAGTTTAGAAAGAAACTCACTCAGATGATAGATCACAGTACTGCAGGTTAACAACACAGAGTTATAGATCAGACTACTTAGAATGAAGAAAGAGAAGTATACACAGGTTCACCATTGACCAAGCTGCTTATACATGCGAGTTCACTGTATACAAGTTGCGTATACATACACACGCACTTTCACAAAAGGAAAAGTGCATATACCTTGGAAAACTAAATGTTTGGTCTGAAGTATTTGGTCCATGGTATTTTGATCCATGGTATTGGTCCAAGGTATTGGGTCTGAAGTATTGACCCCAGGTATTTGGTCCAAGGTATTGGTCCTAAGTGGTTTTGGTCCATGGTATTGAGAAAGGTCTAAAACTATAAAAGGAGGAGAAGATCATTAGGCCAAGGTGTGCAAGTATCGAATATCTGATATAGTGTGAGATTTAGTATGCAGGTTATTGGCTTATGGTGTCATGTTTGATCTGAACCAAGGAAGAACCTTAGTGCTTGATGAAGGATAAGATCTAATGATGTTTGATCATGTATCTGAATAATTGGCGCATGTTGTAGTCTATAAATATGATGATCTGGGAATGATTAAAGATAAATATATAATGAATTAACTGAATCATAAGGTTGCTGGATATATGCTAGTTGCTCTAAACACAGTTGTGCGTATAGGCGAGTTCCCTTAACTAAATTAGCATATATGAATCTGATTATGGAAATGAAAAATTATTAGTTTAATAATACTGATTCACCCCCCCCCCCCCCCCCCCCCAAGTATTTTTTCCAACAATTGGTATCATAGTAGGTCCTTCAGAAGAAGTTATTCACTTAAAGGAAGATCCATCATCATGAGTAATCGAGAAAGTGGGGGATCCATCAGACCACCAATCTTTGATGGGACAACTTCATTTACTGGAAGGTAAGAACCACAACCTATCTTCACTCTCTTGGAACAGATGTTTGGGAAATCGTGGAAGGAGGATATACATTTCCATCAGCAATTCCTACAGATGCAGCAGGTAAAAAACAATATGAAACCAATGCTAAGGCTATCAATACATTATTGGGAAATCTATCACAATTAGAGTTTGTCAAAGTTATGTAGATCAAATTAGACAAAGAAATATGGGACAAAATCATTCTAAGCTATGAAGGAGACTCTTAGGTAAAATGTGCTAAACTGCAAACTCTCAGAATTCAATATGAAACCCTCAAGATGCACAATGATGAAAGTGTAGCTAGTTACTTCTTACGTGTAGGTGAGATTGTTAATTGCATGAAGAATCTGGGTGAAGAGATAAAGGAAGTTACCTTAGTGGAAAAAGTTTTAAGATCCTTATCTGCTAAATTTGAATCAAAAGTATCTGCCATAGAAGAAAAGCAGGATCTACAGACTATTACTATGACACAGCTTCACAGAATCTTAACTGCCTTTGAGATGAGAAAAGGAGGTCCATCATATATGAGAGAAGCCACATTTAAAGCCTCAACAAAAGGAAAGGAAGAACTCAATGAATCAGGACATATTTCAGAAGAAGAAGAGGAAGCGAACTTTGTCAAGAATCTTCAACGGGGTTCTGGTAGATTTAGAGGTAAACTACCTTTCAAATGTTTTGCCTGTGGTAGAGTCAGTCATTATGCTACCAAATTTCCCCATAAAGATAAATATGATAAAGGGAAGGAAACTAAAAAATGGAATAGAAAACAAAGTGTAAGTAAAAAGAGCTACTATACTCATGAAGATAGTGATGGTTTATCAAATAGTGATGAAGATGAAAATAGTAATGACTATATACTTCTGATGGCTTTTGAAGACAATGATTTTTTGGATGCTTTAGATGAATATGACCTTTATGAAGAAATCTCTAAACTCAATATTTGTTTAGAAGAAAAGAATATGATTATAGATACCCTGACATACCAACTTGTTGAAAGAGAAAAACACAATGAAAAACTAGAATGTGAAATTGTGGGTCTAAGAAAGGATCTTGAGAAAACAAAAGCTCTCAATCTTAGATTTGATAAAGTATCAGAAACCTTAAATGAAATTATCAAAGTGCAGTGCTCTCCTCTGATAAAGATAGGTCTTGTATATATTGAAGAAACATCTCAATCACAGAAGCCGTCAACCTCCACTAAAAGCTATCGTGATGCAGCAAAGAGTAGTGAACAGTTCTAGAATCGTCAGCAAAGGCATAAAGCAGATCACCAGGTGAATTAGGATCAATTTAGTTCAAGGATGAATAGAAGCCACAATCAACCTCAGGTAAATTGTAATCAATTTTCTTCAAAGAATATCAATCAATAGGTCAATAGGAGGAACTTCAACTACAATCAACAGGTTAGTAGATTCGATAATCGCAGGAACTTCTTTAATGGTCAATGTTTCCCATGTCATAATTTTGGACACAAAGTTACTCAATGTATTGCTTACAAAACTATAATGACTAGAGAAGCACGAAATCAAAGGAATGTGACAGGGATCAAGAAAAGTTCATATAATAACTTTTCTCTTCTTGAAAATGAAATAGAATGCTCAATCTGTAACAACTTTGGCCATGAAGAATCTAAATGTAGGAGTAAATTTCAGTAAATAGCTCAAAAAGAGAAAACTCCATTAAATCCCAAAATATGGAGAAAGAAAGAACTGCAAACAGAAAGATGTGGTATAGCCTTGTATGTAGAAGGATAAGGAAACTAGTGGTACATCGACAGTGGATGCTCGAAACACATGACAGGTGACAGAGAAAAACTACACTCATAGAATGCCTTAGAAAAGGAAGAGAGTGTCTCATTTGGAAACGACATTCCTGCTGTCATAAAAGGTAAAGGCTTTGTTTTCTTGAAAGAAAAGTTGAAAGTTGGGAATGTTATGTATGTTGATGGTTTAAAGCATAATCTGATGAGTGTGAGTCAAATTTGGGATCAAGGAAATGAAGTAGTGTTTCGATCAAATGGATGTGTTGTTCATGAGCTTGATACAGGAGAAACTGTGATTAAAGGGACAAGAACTCCAAACAACCTATACATACTCAAGGGAGGACAACAACAATGCTATCTAAGCAAAAATGATGAAAATTGGCTATGGCACAGAAGATTGGGACATCTAAGCTTTTCTCAAATAAGAAAAGCATGCAGATTCCAGGCTATTCATGATCTTCCAAATATCAACATTCCTGAAAATACTATATGCAAATCATGTCAATTCGGTAAGAAAACTAGATCTAAATTCATTGAAAAGGAAGGGTCAGCTAGTAAGACTCTTGAACTTGTTCATACTAATTTATGTGGTCCATCAAGGAAAAAGTCACCTCGTGGAAAAGAATACTTTATATTGTTCATTGATGATTTTTCTAGAATGTGTTGGATAGATCTTCTAAAGCATAAAGATGAAGAATTTGAAAAGTTAAAAACCTTCAAAGCTTTGGTTGAAAATGAATCAGATCACAAAATCAAATGCCTCAGATCTGATTGAGGAGGGGAATTTACCTCAGACAAATTCTTTGACTCTTGTGAACATGATGGAATAAAAAGGTAGTTCTCCACCGCAAGGACTCCTCAACAAAATGGAGTGGTAGAAAGGATGAACATAACAGTTCAACAAATGGCTCATGCTATGCTAGATGAATCTGGAACTCCTGCAACCTTCTGGGGTGAAGCTGCATTCGCTGTGTTAGAGTCGGTCTGGTCATCCCTTCGTCAGAGATCATTTCTCTTATTTCATTTCATTTTTAGGTGTCTCGCTCAATTCACTTAGTTGCATTCCACTAGGGGCATGCCATAATCTGATGGAAGGGTCTTGTCATTCATTACCCCTCATGCCTTATCATTGTTGGCTCAGGTCTGTTTGTCAAAATCAAGTTTTAAAATAACTTACAGTCATGTTTTAGTCTATTGATCAGCAAGAGTCATTTCAGTCACTAGGTCTAGGGTTAGTTAATTTTGTCTTCAAACAATGTCCAACAATGCCAGCAGACTCATGAGGGAGGTCCTTAATAAGTTTTCATTTTTAATATTTTCATCATCATATGCTTGACTATGACTTTTCTTCAAAACTTTATTTTGAAGAAAATATGTCATTTCGTTTTGTAATAAATTGCCATGTAATTTTCAAAGGTTTTTTAGTTGTTGAATTCTCCAGGTGCAGCCCTGGTCATCCTTTGTCAAGACATGCTACTGTCCCTGCAAAAATTGCCAAAAGAAAACATCATTCAAGCCAAAAAATCAAAAGGGAAACAAAAAGACAAAGTTATATTAATTGTGAAAAAAAGTGCCAAGTCAAAACATTACAAAGTGGGTTTGTGAGAAACAAAAATTAAATCCATCACTATAAGATGTTCTCATTGTTTTAAAACATTCATTTGCATCCAAGAGATCAAAGAGGGTCGAAGTCTAGTGGTGAGAGGGTGAAATTGTAAATTTTCAAGCCAAAGTTGCGTTCCAAGCCGATGTGGTGCATAGAGCAGGTGGCACGGTGCACTAGGGAGGCGCGACACATTGGGCGCAATCATTCAATGTAAATTAACACGGGCGCGGCGCACCGAGAAGGTGCGACGCGTTGGGCAAGCTGCGCGGCGCACACAGCTGACTGGCCCGAAAAGTTCCAGAACGGCCTCCAAACGCCAAAAACGTGCAACTTTCCTTTGTTTCAAGTAGGTGGATCTCCATTTCTCTTGTTCATCAAAGTTTGGTAGTTATGCTATGATGGTTGATGTGTTGAGTGTCCAAACAAATGATCAAACCCTATTATCTTAAATTCCTCAAATAAAAGCTGCTGCCTAGGGTTTCAAAAATTGTTGGCCACCAAGCTTTTTCTTTTTCCATCATTTTCTTTTCTCCTTGATTCCATTTTTTCCCTGACTTCGTTGTTCCCTATCCCCTAAATTTACTAAACCCCTATCCCAAACTCCCTTTCCCAAACTTTTAAATATGAAACCCTAAACCCTATTCCCACACATAAATCCTAAACCCTCTCCCATATTTCCCTAACAAATCTACCCCAATAGTCCCTAATCCCTTACTATTATTTCCCCTTCCTAACAGTCCCTTGTTTCATTTGTTTTCCCCTTGGTGGCAGAGTTTAAACACATCACTAAAAGAGCATCCCAACACAGTTTTCATACACCAGCATCTTTTTCTCCAAGGCATTTTGTACAGCAGTCATGGCATCTGAGCATTCATCTGATTATGAAGTGGAGACTCAAAGTAACTCTCCCATAGAGGTACATGCACCCAGGAGGCCTCATAGAGGTGGCAAACATATTTGAGAATCGCCAAGCTGCCCAAAGGAGGAGGGTGGAGTTTACTTCACTTGAGCAAGAGATTAATGATGATCGGGAGTCTTAGCTCGAGAGAGTCAACATCCACTTAGAGGGACTGCTAGACAAGGCTGACAGAGACAAAGCATTGTTGAGACACATGGATTTCCACTACATGGCGCGGAACAAGGTTTGCAAGGCGCGAATAAGGAATCTAAAGGCAAAATTAAAGAAGGCAATAAGGAAGAAAAATAGGAAAAAGGAGCATGATCGTCTTCGGATATTGGCTAAAGCCTCTTTATCCTAGCATGACACTTGATGGAGAAGCTCCAGCCCAAATTTCAAGAAATTTGGGGCATTTTTGGTATTTTGACAAATTTTTGCACTAAAAAACAGGGTTTTGTCTCCCTATGTGCCGCACCACGTGGCGCGCGCTTTTGCTAGGGAGCTCCAAATTGAAAAAGCTTTGTATTTCTAGATTTGGCATGAAAAATCATGGTTTCTAGTGCATGGCCAAGAAATTTGGGCAAGTTTTGAGACTTCAGAAGGTTAAAAACACTCAAAAAATGATCTCACTGCCCCTATTTTGACACACAGGAAGCAGTCTTGGGAGATTGAAGTTTGGAGGGGCAAATAACATCCAAATTCAAAAATTCCACTTGGGTGGAAAGTAGACAGGCAAGGCTTTCTAGAAAGTACACTTGGGCTCAATTTGGACTTTAGGAAGTGCCTCAAAATCAGCTCAAAAGTGGCATGACGCATAGAGAATCAGGCGTGGCGCATAGAGGATTTTTGCCTATTTTTCACTGTTTAGCTCAAACATTCGCCCAATTTTGACCAGTTTTGCTTTTTGATCTTACTCTTGACCTTTTATGATATAAGTTGATAACCATGATATAATATTGGCACATTTTTACTTGTTATAGAGGATTCATTCACTAAAAAGTGAAAATTAAATGAATGAATCAGTTTCCTAGCATATAGGGGTAAGTTGTTTGACTACCTAGATTTCAGTTCCTTGTTTAGAATTAGTTCAAATAGCTCCTAGAATGATGAGCTCGACCCCTAGAGGCAAGGGAATAGGTTTGGCTTGTCTATATTATGTAATTTCTAAGTCATTTTCAGGGTTGGATACTTGGGATTGCTTGGCACCCTATTGTACATTTCATTTATGCAATTTTGGCAAAGGAAGGACCAGGGTTTCGCAGCACTTGTTGGGATCGATGTGGCTCTATGTTTTGATGGTGTGTTTCTCTATGTATTTTTAACTTCATTGATGTTATTATGTATCATTTTCCCTTCTCTTGTCTTCTACAATTAAACAAATGAGTGATTAAGGTAGAATTCATTGGACTGCTATGCTCTGCCTGGATATTTTGTTTAATTATTCATGTTTTCATCTGTTTGAGGAGGAATCTTGAGACCCTCTTTCCCTCCTTAGCTTCTCACCAGTCTGATCCATCCATTCATTCGATCCAAAGCATCAAAACGATTTCCTTCCTTGCCCCAATCAGAACTCTGCAAAAACTAGGCCTCATCCCCGGACCCAAAATTTGCCTATCCCTTTTTTCCAACAAAACCCCCAAAAACTCAAATAAAAACTTTGAAATTTCATACCTAGCCTAAGATCAGTTGTAAAATCAGTCATCTCTAGCCCCATTGATTATCTTTTGCTGAGATTGACTCGGAGAGAGCCCTCTCCTGTCCTCGTAGGGCTAGCTACGAGGCTGAGTGTGGTTTGATGTGGACCTGGAACCTTGCCTTTTCAGCCTCAGGAAAATCTAGGCTCTAACACGCTGCTACCACCATTCTCAATCAAGCAAATGTTCGGGTAAACAACACTCAAAATCCACATGAACTTTGGTATGGTAAGATTCCTACTGTAAAATACTTCAAAGTTTTTGGAAGAAAATGTTACATCAAAAGCACTGATGAAAAACTTGGTAAGTTTGAACCCAGAGTAGATGAAGGTATTCTTCTTGGCTACTCTCCCTGAAGTAAATGATATAAATGTTATGATAAAAGACTTGGGAAAATTATTTAAAGTATTGATGTTGTGGTTGATGAAGCATGCAAGAATCCAAAATAGATAAAAATCGAAAATTATGACAATGAATAAGATGAGGATCATTTTCCCACATCAAATCACACTGATTCTGAAGAAGAAACTAATGATGCACTAGAAGAAGAGATAATGATAGAATAAAAGACTTCGTCCAGGTATGTTCAGAAAAATCATTCAGAAGCTCAAATCTTACGAGGAAAAGGGGCAGGTGTGCATACTAGAAGAACCATTGTTGAAGCTTCAAGCTATCTAACATTACTATCTTCCACTGAACCTCAAAATGTAAATGAAGCATGCAAAGATGAATGTTGGGTCAAGGCCATAAGTGAAGAATTTGAGAAAATTGAAAAGAATAATACTTGGGAATTAGTTCCTAGACCTCATGATACGAATATCATAGGAACTAAATGGATATTCAAAAACAAGCTGAATGAAAATGGGGAAGTTATTGGAAACAAGGCTATACTTTTTTGTAAAGGATATGCTCAACAAGAAGGTATAAACTTTGAAGAAACTCTTTCACCTGTTGCTAGACTTGAAGCCGTCAGAATGTTTCTTACACTTTCTAGTTTTCATAAATTCAAAGTATACCAAATGGATGTAAAATCTGACTTTCTTAATGGAGACTTAGAAGAAGAAGTCTATATTGAACAACCAGAAGGATTCATTCTTGGAAATGATGCAACACTTGTATGAAAACTTAGGAAAGCTCTATATGCTCTAAAACAGGCTCCAAGGGCAGGGTATTACCGTCTCGACAAATATCTCCACCAACTGGGTTTTTCAAAAGGGTCAGCAGATAGCAATATATATACAAATATGGACACTGATAAATTGCTAATAATTGTTGTGTATGTTTATGATATCATTTTTGGTAGCAATGAAGAATCCATGATTTAGAATTTTGCTTTAGTAATGCAGCAAGAATTTGAGATGTCCTTGCTTGGTGAGCTTACCTACTTTCTTGGTCTACAAGTTCAGCAAAATAAAGATGGTATTTTTCTCTCACAAACCAAATATCTCAAACAGAATCTGAAAAAGTACGACATGTAAGATTCTAAACTAGTATGTACTCCAATGGTAACAGGATGTAGTCTCATCTCAAATGATGAATCTGCAGTGGTACATCAACCAACTTACAGATCCATGATTGGCAGTCTGCTTTATCTAATAGGTACCCGACCGGACGTCATGCATGCAGTGGGAACAGTTGGAAGATTCCAAGGAAATCCACGGGAATTTCACCTTCAGGCAGTCAAAAGGATCTTCAAATATCTTCAAGGAACACAAAAATTTGGTTCATGGTATCCTAGAGATACTGATCTTACACTTCATGCATATACAGATGCATATTGGGCAGGAAGAGTTGATGACAGAAAAAGCACTAGTGGTGGTGCATTCTATATGGGTTCCAAGTTAGTGTCTTGGTTCAACAAGAAACAAAGCTCAATTGCATTATCTACAGCTGAAGCAGAATACATGGCTGCTACATCTTGCTGCACATAATTACTTTGTATTATGCAAACCTTACAAGATATTCAGATCACATGTACTCCACCAATCTCCATTCTATGTGATAATAAAAGTGCCATCAATGTTTCAAAGAATCCAGTAATGCACTCCAAGGCTAAGCACATACCCATCAAATATCATTTCCTACGTGAACAAGTGCTAGAACAAAAAGTCAAATTGGAGTATGTTCCTTCCAAAGAATAGGTTGCTGATATTCACTAACCCACTGCCCAGAGAGACTTTTGAATATCTCAGAAAAAAGTTGGGAGTAGTTTCTGCATCATCTTGCTATTAAATCCTATTTTTCAGAGAAAGGTGGTTATACGCGAGCCTCATGATGTGTAGTCGCGTACATACGCGAGTTTCTGTGGACATAGTCGTGTATATGTTGGTTTGAAGAAAAACAATGGGCCAGACTTAGGAAAAGGGGGGTCTGATATGGTTCTGTCAATTATCTGCTCTATTTGATGATCATTTCAATCTGTTGTTATATTGGTCCTCATAATTTTTTTGATCACTTGATGTATATCTGATTAATGATGATGCTTTGATATCTCTTACTGACATATGCAATGATCAAAACTGACAGTGAACAGGTGGCACAGGTTCAGGGGGAGAACATGGTTTATGATAATTTGGGAACTAATGATGGACATATACAGGTTGCTAGTCCAGATGCTGCTAATGATAGTTGTTGATGACTATCATGGTCTTGTTTAAGACATTTTGTCTCTGTTATAAATGTCATGTATATCATTCAATGTAAAGGTCATATCAAGACTCATGATGTAATAATTAGTCTTTGTCTGTTGTAGTCTTTTGATGAGTCCCTTTTGGTCATATGATGTAATTTGTACCCCCACTATGCATGGGAAGGATGATGTAATATTTCAGTCATGTATAAACAATTGGTATATCCCCACTTGGTTGGGTGGATGAGTCAAATTTGGTATATCCCCACTTGGTTGGGAGATGGATGCATAAATTAGTCATTGATGATAGGAAAGTCATTTGTATGTATAGATTCATGTTCTTATTTTAGAACATCTTTTTTTTAGACTTTGCTTATGCTCAGGGGGAGCATGAACTCGATCATGGGAGCTCAATCAGCACTACAACATATCAGAGAATTCAACACTTAGGGGGAGCATGACCCTTTGCCCTTGATGTCAAAGGAGGAGAGTGACTTCATGTGGTTGTTGCCGTCAAGTCTAAAGGGGGAGATTGTTGGCATTATGATGTATGTATTGTACTCGATGGCAACCCACTTGTAGCAGAACAACTCTCTTGTATATGGTAACTAGATGAATCTACAGAAGAGATATCAGATGTGATAGAATGCATGACAGGAGTGTTTTCAAATGTGATGAAATGCAGGCCATGTTCAAGGAATCAGTTCAGAAAGAAACTCACTCAGATGACAAATCACAATACTGCAGGTTAACAACACAAAGTTACAGATCAGACTACTCAGAATGAAGAAAGAGAAGTATACGCAGGTTCACCATTGACCAAGCCACATATACATGTGGGTTCACTGTACATAAGTCGCGTATACGTACACATGCACTTTCACAAAAGGAAAATCACGTATACCTTGGAAAGCTAAATGTTTGGTTTGAAGTATTTGGTCCATGGTATTTTGATCCATGATATTGGTCCAAGGTATTGGGTCTGAGGTGTTGACCCCAGGTATTTGGTCCAAGGTATTGGTCCTAAGTGGTTTTGGTCCATGGTATTGAGAAAGGTTTAAAACTATAAAAGGAGGATAATATCATTAGGCCAAAGTGTGCAAGTATCGAATATCTGATATAGTGTGAGATCTAATATGCAGGTTATTGGCTTATGGTTTCGTGTTTGATCTGAACCAAGGAAGAACCTTATCGCTTGATGAAGGATAAGATCTAATGATGTTTCAGGATCTTAAGGCTTGAAGTGAATTATCTTTATGTGGTTTGATCATGTATCTAAATAACTGGCGCATGTTGTAGTCTGTAAATATGATGATCTGGGTATGATTAAAGATCAATATATAATGAATTAACTAAATCATAAGGTTGCTGGATATACACTAGTTGCTCTAAACACAGTTGTGTGTACAAACGAGTTCCCTTAACTAAAGTAGCGTATATGAATCTGATTATGGAAATGAAAAATTATTAGTTTGATAATACTGATTCACCCCCCCCTCTCAGTATTATTTCCAACACCTTGTTTCTAGGTTCCAAAGCTTATAACCTTTTAAACCATCCTTATACCCAATAAAGATGCACCTTTCAGATTTTCTATCCAACTTGGTTATTTTCTCCTTTGGAACATGCACATATGCATCATAGCCAAATACCCTTAGATGTGAAAGAGAAGGCTTCTTACCAATCCATACCTCATGTGGAGTCTTCTCCTCCAACATTGATGAAGGTGATCTATTAACCATGTAACAGGCAGTCTCCACAGCCTCTGCCCATAATTCTTATCCTAAAATGATGCCACTAAGCATGCTTCTTGCATTTTCCATCAATGTCATCACTCATTCTTTCCGCAACTCGATTTTTATGAGGTGTGTATGGAATAGTCTTTTGTCGTGCTATACCACACTCCTTAGAGAAATCTTCAAATTGCTTCTTACTAAAGTCTCCACCATTATCTATCCTAAACGCCTTGATCTTCTTCTCTGTTTGATTTTCCACCTGACCCTTAAATTCTTTAACCCTCTCAAAGACTTTAGATTTCTTCCTGAGGAAATATAAGAATATCCATGTATTCCTTGAGAAGTCATCTATAAATGAGACATAGTACACATAATTACCCAATGCTGGAACTGATACAGGTCCAAACACATCATTATGAACAAGCTCTAATATCATTTTTTCCCTCTGAGCACCACAGGGGAAACTCACCTGATTCTGCTTCTCATATACACAATGCTCACAGAAATCAAAATCTAGAGAGAAATTAGACATACCTTCTAGCATACCATTACCATGAAATATTCGAAGACCCTTTTCTCCAATATGTCTAATCCTTTGATGCCAAATCATGGTATTTTCCCCAGAGACCATTAAGTTTTATTCTCCATTTTTAGGAACCACATAACTATTAAACCCATCAATAATAGTGCTACCTAGAAGCTTGTATATATTTCCAATCTGAGCTCCCTGCATCAATACCACTGCTCCCTGAAACATATTACAGGTATCTTTCTCAAACACTATTTTTACACCTGCATAATCCATCTTGCTTACAAAAATTAGATTTATGGCCAATGCAGGAATATGCAGAACATTAGGAAGTTTTCTAATCCTTCCACCTTGCAACTTCAGCTTGAATTTTCTATGTCTAATGATTTTGGCCTTCCTATCATACCCTATGAAGACATCACCACCATCATATTTCTCATACTCGTATAACGACTTCCTATAGGGATTGAAGTGAAAGGATGCACTTGAGTCAATCAACCATGCCTCACGATCTACAAGTGTACTTGAAGAAGAAGCCAAGTACACATCCCCACCTTCATCTTTGGTGGTTTTCTCCTTTGTGGAAGGAGCATCATTAGATCCCTTTCCTTTCTCAGGAGATTTAGATCTATAGTCCTTTTTATAGTGCCCTTCCTTTCCACATTTGCAACACACCTTTACAAGTTTTCCTGGAGATTTATGTCTCCCTCTAGATTTAGATCTCCCACTCAAGGACTTATTTTTGTTTCCATTCTGGGACCGTCCTCATACGGAAAAGGAATATCCATTCTGTCTCTCCATATTTTTCCATCTCATCTCCTCTAACAACAAGGCTGAGACTATTTCATCAAAATTCTAGGTAGTTGTATTGCTACTTGTTGGGCCTCCAATTTGTCATAATTTTGTTGATGAAACCATCCATTTTTGCATCATTACATTCACCCATTGTCATCATTTTTAACCATATTTCTTCATAAACGCACCAAATTCCCGCATACATGTTTAAATGGTTTATTATTATTATTTCCATTATTTTTAATGAATTAAGAATAATTTTGCATGATTTGACTAATGACAGTTTAGCAAGTTCAAGTTGTTGCAGTTTTTTCAAGTTTACATAGCTATCTTCATGGTTGAGGTAGTAGCACCACTCTAGAAGGAAATTTGACACTTGGATTTGGTTTCTAGAAGCTCCAATATGGATTTGTATTGGTCAAATTTCAACCAGCTCGCACATGTGGACCTCCAACATCAAATCAAGGGAAAAACACAACAGTTTTGACAAGTCAACTTCAAACTTGTTTTTTGAGCAAATGAAAGTGAATTTTGGAAAAGAAACATGGCTTTTGTTCAACACATGCCCAATTAGGTTGCCATTGAGCTGTTTTCTCAAATTCGTTACCATTTGAGAGATTTCGAAGTTCTTTGGAGCCTTATTTTTTACATTACGTGGATATATGATTTTTCAATTTTTCATTTAATGCACAGTCAACAAAAAGGCCTGAACGAGTTGTTATTTAGCAAATTCATGGCATAGAGATAAGTTTGATTAGATCTAGGTTGATCTTTGATCCAAAAATCCATGAAATTTTATTTTATTTGATATCATGACCAAAACTCAAGCAAGAAAATTCTGAGTTTGTTAATTGTCTCAAAATTATATAAATTGCAGTCTCTTTGATGAGAGGAGGGATGATTAGAGATGTCAAGGATGATCTTAATTTGTAATTGTTTCTTCTTATTGAAGGAGAAGAACTCTATTTTTTTCATTAAATGTAATTTTTTTTAATATGGCATAGCTCTAAATGAAATTGGTGATTTAAATCTCTTCTCTTGATCTAAGTTTTCAACACCTTGCAGTCCTTAGGAGGCCCCCTTGGAGATCTGTGAGAATAATATAGATGCTTTCCATTCCTTTCATACTCTCATGAGTGGTTTTTTTACATAGATTATATTTTTATGCTTATCATAAATTAAAACTCATGCTTTCCATAGATTAAATGTTTATCCTTTCTTAGATTAAAATGTTCATGATTCCATAGATTAAAGTTTGTAAGTTTTAGAACAAAATCTCCATGCTTTCATAGGGTAAAATCTCATGTTTTCTTATATCAATAATGTTTATTTTTTTCTAGTTTAACATTAATTTCCTTTCCAAAACTTAGTACTTTCATAGTTTATATTAAATAATCAAATTTCCTTTTGAAGTTTCCAATTCATTTCAATTAGGCATAAATATTGAAAGCTAATCTTCTAGCACATATGGTGTAGTTTACTTCGCAAGCTCACGTACCTATATTGACATATAAATGAAAGTAATTCAAGAGTCAATTAAATTACCCAAGATTTTGGTGTCGTTGTTGGGGAAGTATACATAGATGTTAGCTTTCAATTGCATCTCATTCTTAATTGCATCCATTTAGTTGCATAAGACTAATTTCATTTTAGTACATCCTAGAGGTAGATTCATTTAAAAAAACAAAAACAAAAAAACTTCAATCACCTACCATGCCCACTATATCATGTGGTGTAGTAAGAGCCACACATCCACATCATAAATTCTTATTTTTGCAGGTAGAAGAAGAGGTGACAAAGGAGGTTGAAGAAATGGATTGAGATGATGACAACGAAGAAGATCCTTTTGGCTTTCCCATTCAAGAAACCAATGTCAATGTTCATATGAAGAACATCCCTCCATATGTACTTCCTAACTTCAAAGGTAGGAGATCAGAAGACCCATAAACCTTTCTTTTTGAATTTGAAATAATTTGTATATCTTATGGCTACTCATTACACATTGAAAAATTGAATTTGTTTCCGAAAACATTGAAGGGTAGAGCTCTTAAATGGTTATTGAATTTAGGAACAAATTCTATAAGGACATGGGATGATATGAAAAGAGTATTTTTGAAAAAATATAAAGATTATTGCATAGACCATGACCTTAGAAATGAAGTCTTTAATATGAACCAAAAAGCAGATGAAATACTAGAAGATTTAGTGGAGAGATTTATTTATAATATCAAAAGATCTAAATTACATAATTTAGGATCAAACACATTAAAAATTCTCATACTAAATGTTATAAGGGATGAATGGATTGATCTTCTTAACCTGGTGGGAAAAGGAGATGTCTCTCAATTGTCATTTCAAGAGATTTGTGAACTGTGCAAGAACATATCAAGAGGAAAAGCAAATTATGTAAGATCCCCTCAATATCCATTTATAGCAAGAGTAAGTAAAGTGACATCAAGATTGGTAAGTCAAACTAAAGTAAA
Source organism: Pinus tabuliformis (assembly GCA_031772625.1). NCBI lineage: Eukaryota > Viridiplantae > Streptophyta > Pinopsida > Pinales > Pinaceae > Pinus > Pinus tabuliformis. The sequence continues at coordinate 28,418,225 of CM062808.1, read as the reverse complement.
CAATTTGCTAGAAATTTTTGGTAATTTAAATGAATAAATTGATATGCTAAGAATGCAAAACAAGAAAAAAGTTGAGAATGTTGCTTCATTTATATTTTGCCCTAAATGTAGAAAGAAACATGCTTTGCATGAATGTCCACTTGATAACATTAAAATTTGTGAAATCTATGTAGGATCACATACTAATAAAGATTGTCCATCATTACTAGGGTTAAAGGCAGTTTACCAAGGACAAAATAAACACTTGGATAATCCTATTATGCAGCTTGAAGAAGACCATGGTAGACTCATCAATCTGGTATGATGCAAGATCTTAATTCACGTTATGCACAACAATCACAATGTAATTGGAAAACACCTTTTCCTTGGAAACCTTGGCCATCTCAATCCCAATCTCAAAACCAATATTGGAAACAAGGTTGGCAAGGACCTTACATAAGAAATCCACCATACCCTCAATAATTCCCTCACTATCCTCAATATCAATATCAATGTTATCCATACCATTCACCTCCACCGCAACATCAGTTTCAGCCCCAGTTGACCTCAATTCAACTTTTCCCATTACCACCCACACAAGCACCCCAAATGTCCATTCCCACTCCACTACCTACACAACCATTTTACATCCCCAACAATAAAATACCTCAATCCACTTATAATGTTGAGGTATTGCAAAATGATTCTTTAGCTTCCATTGAAGAACAACAACCAAAAGAATAAGATTCATATAAGGTCCAAAAATCATGGATGCCTATTGATAAGGAGTAGTTGTTGGAACCTGAGATTGAAAATTTACGTGCATGCCTGTCACAAAATTCTATGAATGGGAATCACATCATTGAAGACTTGCACGGCATGATAGCAGGAAGTCAATGAAGATAATATTACATTGAATCTTGGTTCTAGACAATCATCAGATCCCAATACTCCACTCTTCAGTATCTTCTGACATCATCTCAACCAAGGAATTTGGTCTCTCATATACTAGCACATATCAAAGAGTATATTTCAAACCTGCATATGAGTTTATCTATCATTTTGTTACACACATGATTCCATCGGAAGTATTCATATACTTGAATGAGATTTATTTTTCAAGTAGAGTAGGACATATAAAAAATAAAAAAAATAAAAAAGTAAATAGAAAAATAAGTCCTATTTTGAAAACAAGCTTGCTAGCACAATTGGACATGAGCTTTGCTTGAAAACGATGCAACTGGCTAGAAAAGTTCACAATGAGTTCTGCAATTTTATGATGGTTTCAATATATTATTATGGTTCTTAAAATATTTTTCAGTTCTATGCTCGAGTTGGCTGATGTGGGATTCCCTAAGGCCCACCTTCCAATATATCTTGTCCCATCGACCTCAACACCTTATCTAGGATCAAGATAAGAGATTTCTTGGAGTGCCTTGGAACTTGAATACATCAATGGAAAGCCTCCTCATTGAAAAAAATGGGAATACAACAATGTCTCTTGATTGTCAGATCTTGCAGGTGACTCAACTTCAAGACATTCATTCGTCCCTACCAAGATGCACTCAGTTACCTTGACACTCATTTACATTATCGGTAAGTTTTCTCGCATTGGTTAATGATTTTCATCAGTGATCAGTAATCTAATGATTTCTTTCCATGCTCAACTTCGGCACATTCATTCGCATGGTAAGAATTGTACCATGAATTTTGGTTTTGATGAAGACTATATGGTTTTATGGAATCAACAAAAACTTGCAGCAATATATTTTATTGGTTTCTTGTAGCAGCATGTTCATCTTGTTTTCATTCAACAACAACGTGACAACACCACTACAATGCTTTTTCATTTATTTCATTTTCAAGCAAAATAATAAAATTGGGTCTATTTCAGTCAATATGCATTATGTTTCATGGTTTCTACTACAACATGTAGTACAAAATCCAAATCAGTAGTTCAAACTTGGAGAAAACAACTTTATGCAAAAGTTGACATTTTTCTGCAACAACTATGGAAAGTTGTAGTTTTTGCAGCTATTGTTGTAACATCCTTTTTTTTGCTGTAGCAGCTTGTTCCAGAGGTAGTTTTGGCACAAATATTGCAAGAGATTGGAGCAGAAATAAAAAAATTCCGAGCTTCTAGGTTTTCTTAGAATATGGTAAATTGAGTAATACGTGGGCATAATTTAAAAAATGTGCAATTTTCCAGGACTTTTCAGTGGGTTTTTAAGGCAGATTTTCAATTTTTATCACTGTGCACAAATTAGGACAAAATTTGGTATTTTTTCACAGAAACTCCTTTTCATCATCAAAAGTGGATTCTAAAGGCATGTAGCGGTAAAAAAGGTAAAAATACATTGTTTCCCTTTTGAATCACTCAATTTGGCCTTAAAATGAGTTCGTGGCATATGTTTTTTTTTGCAACATTGGGCAACGTGAAGGGTGAAACAAGGCAGAAACTGATTTGACGATATTTTGCAAACATTGCATCCGTTGGACCTGAATTTTTCACAATAAATGCATTTAGGTAGGGTGAATAAATACAAAAAATTTCAAGAAATTCTAGTGTGTATTTTTCAAGAAATTGGCCACTTTCACCTATAACCATTTCTCAATATTCTCGAGGTCCGTGCACCCATTGGACAAGATATTTTGTGGAAAGATGCATAATAGTAATGGTAAGAATATTAGGAAATTTTAGGATAATTTGATTTACCATTTGAGAAAAATTGGGAAAACAAGTCTGCTACATGAAAAAGATACATTTTGTGGAGCAAGGTGAAAATGGTGGCCAACACATCATGGAGTAGAGTCCCTGAGCCAATTCAACATCAAATCATCCATTAGATCGTATTCTCTTCTCCAATTCCAAAAGGTAAACTTGAGGTAAAATTAGCCTTAAACTTTTTAATTTGTTAAAATTCTAGAAATATTGATGAAAAACTATTATAAACATGTAGTTCCAATTTATCTCCCATAATGTTTTGTCATACCCTTTAACAACCAATCGCACAAGATATTATTGATTCTTTATCAAAAAATTCCTTCCATCCATGTAATCATCTCATTGTTTTCCATGGTCATAATGATGTTCTTCTATGCTTTCACCACTCTCTTGTTTAAACTTTCTCTTCTTGTTAATCCATGCCTTCCTTAATGGTCCATCAACATGATGTTCTTGAGAAATAGAAAAACTTGACTTCATGGTACATGTTTGTAGCACATGATCAAAAGGTACATGGAGCACTTAAATTATGTGTCATATTTTTCATCTTCAAATTTTTAATGGAAGCCAAGAAATGATGAGTACAAAGCCACAAGAAGAAGAAGGTTGCAACAAGGCTTTGTTCACACACTCTTGAAATCACTTGGAAGCATATTTTAGGCTTTCATAAGTTGTATAATGCTCACCAACAACTCTTATTTTGTGTTATGTGCAACTCATCTTGTCAAAGATTCACATTGGGAGGTCTTCTTCATTCATTAGTTCGTGAGTTCTTGAAGATAATATTTGATAACATTGTTGAAATAAGATTGGTTGCTATGCATGGATGGTAAGAATACAATCATTATGGGCTGCAATATATAATCATTTCCAACCATACTAATGGGATGAATTTCACAAGGATGGAAAGCACATTCTGTAGATGGAGTAAAATTCTTAATGTGTTCTTCATAATATGGTATTGTACCAAGGCTTGAAAAATTTGAGCACAATTAAGTAGTGACGAGAAACCTGTAAGTTGTTTCCAAGTTATTGAAAGAGTTATATTTTCAAAGGATTAAAATAGTGGCAAGCACTTTCATATGCTACTATGTGGGAATCCTTTCTTTTCACACAAGTTGGATATAATAAATAATGAATGGTTTTTTTTATTAAGAAAAGAACAAATCAACAGGTATCACTTCTACCTTTATAGCATCCATGAGCAGCCTCGTATGTGAAGACTTCAAGTTGTTTGATTTTTAAAGGAGGATGGGTAACTCTTCATTCTTACTCTAATGACACAACAAGCAAGTGTAGAAACAAATAGTTATGCTACCATATTAGCAATCTTGAAAAATAGAGACAAAAAAGTGAATCTTACTGAGATAGAGGGTCAATATTGCTCTCTTGGAGCTTTGGTAAAGGATTTAGTTGAAATGAAAAAATAAAGGAACACAAGGAACTGGTTAGATTATGAAACTTTTCAATTTTTTGTTTGCATGAGGACATGCAAAATATCTGGTGTGGGAGAATGTTGGGCCTCCAATTTGTCATAATTTTGTTGATGAAACCATCCATTTTCGCATCGTTCATTTACCCATTGTCGTTATTTTTAACCATATTTCTTCATAATCACACCAAATTCCCACATACATGTTTTAGTTTATTATTATTATTTCCATTTTTTTTAATGAATTAAGAAGAATTTTGCATGGTTTTACTAATGACAGTTTAGCAAGTTAAAGTTGCTGCAGTTTTGTCAAGTTTCTGGAGCTATCTCCATGGTTGAGGTAGTAGCACCACTCTAGAAGGAAATATGACACTTTGACTTGGTTTCGAGAAGCTCCAATATGGATTTTTATTGGTCAAATTCCACCCAGCTCACACGTGTGGACCTCCAGCATCAAATAAAGGGAAAGCACAGTAGTTTTGACCAGTCAACTTCAAACATATTTTCTAAGAAAATGAAAGCGAATTTCAGAAAACAAAAACATGGGTTTTGTTCAAAACGAGCCCAATTAGGTTGTCATTGAGTCATTTTCTCAAATTCATTACCATTTGAGATATTTTCGAAGTTCTTTGGAGCCTTATTTTTCCCATTACGTGGATATGTGATTTTTCAAATTTTCATTTAATGTGCAGTAAACAAAAGCCCCTGAACAAGATGTTCTTTAGTAAATTCATGGAATAAACATAAGTTTGATCAGACCTGGGCTAATCTTTAATTAAAAAATCCATGAGATTTTATTTGATTTGATCTCATGACCAAAACGCAAGCAAGAAAATTATGAGTTTGTTAATTGTCTCAAAATTCTATAAATTTTAGTCTCTTTGATGAGGAGGGATGACCATAGACGTCAAGGATGATGTTAACTTGTAATTTTCGCTGCTTATTGAAGGAAAATAACTCTATTTTTTTCTTTGAATGTAATTTCTTTTAATATACTGCAACTCTGAATGAAATTGGTGATTTAAATCTCTTCTCTTCATTTTAGTTTTCAACACCTTGCAGTGCTTAGGAGGGCCCCTTGGAGATCTATTAGAATATTATAGATGCTTTCCATTTCTTCCATATTATCAGGATTGGTTTGTTTTACATAGATTAATTGTTTATGCTTATCATAGATTAAAAACTCATGATTTCCATAGATTAAATGTTTATGCTTTCGTAGATTAAAATGTTCATGATTCCATAGATTAAAGTTTGTAAGTTTTAGAACAAAATATCCATGCCTTCATAGGGTAAAATATCATGTTTTCTTAGATCATTAATCTTTATGTTTTTTTTTCTAGTTTAATATTAATTTCCTTTCTAAAAACTTAGTACTTTCGTAGTTTATATTAAAGAATCAAATTTCCTTTTGAAGTTTCCAATTCATTTCAGTTATGCATAAATATTGAAAGCTAATCTCCTAGCACATATGGTGTATTGTACTTCGCAAGCTCACATACCTAGATTGACATATAAATGCAAGTAATTCAACAGTTAATTAAATTACCCAACACTACCTATAGCAAAAACTGGACTATCCCATGAATCTGGTAGAGAACACAACAAACTAATGCACTTATCTTCCTCTAAAATTTATATCAACAAATAACAACTAGATTACCATAGTACTAAAGGAATTCAGATGCTATGTCATCGAGTCTCCATCCGTCATCCTCACGTTATACAACTTTTTCCATTGGAAATTTTTTTTCATGAGAGACTTATATTGGTACAAAGTCCCTAACTTGACCCACAAATCCTTTGTTGTAGCTTCACCTGATACCTTCAACAATATTGAATCTGAGATACACAACCATATTGTGCTCTTTGCCTTCTTATCCAACTTCACCCAGTCTTTTGCTAACATTACCGTTGGTTTAGTACCCAGATATATCGTGAACCACTGATCTTTATCCACTAGTAGATCCTCCATCTTGAGTTTCCACAACTCAAAATTCATACCATTAAATTTCTCAATATTTATCTTTCCACTGCCCGCCGTCTTCTTTCATTGCAAGAATTGATCCCACAGATCTCCCATTGAACAGGGTCTACCATAGGCCCGAGAAAAACCCCTCAGCAACAAAAGTGTCCCCTTAAAGTCGAAACAACTCCGATACCAAATGTAGGTTTTAAACCTATATAAAAATTACCTGCAAACGAAATCTTAAAATAGAAAATATACAATGGCTAAAGCATAAAACAAATACAAAGATATTTTCCCCTAGATCCCAAAACCAGGACTACCGGATTGATTTTTCATTATAGTCCTTTTAATGTTACAAGACATATATATACATGCCAAAGCATTCATAAACCCCAATCCATTTAACCCTAGATTAGAACATAACCATATTTCCCTTAACTGAATCTACAAAATACCATGGGCAGAAAACCATCATGCCCAAAACCATGTGCAAAACCCATGCACAAAACTATAGGTAGGTCTGCCCACCTATTATATGGTCCAAAATGTTTTTCCTCGTGGCGCTACCACCCCCCCTACAAACCCCCCAACATGGAAGAATTCACTCCCCCTGTGACCCCCCTGCTGCGCCTGGCACAAAGAACAGGAGGATTTGTCGCCCCCCCTATGACCCCCCCATGTGTGTGACTAGTCATGAAAAGAATATAACACACACCCAAAATTGCAAAGAGGAAGTTCAAAGGACATGTATATAATATGAAGAGTCATGTAAAAGTTGAAAGGTCATAGGGAAGTCAAACAGTCATGAGGGTAGTCAAAGAGTCACAAGGGAGGTGGAGGATCACCCCATTGGTTATATATACACCCTCATTCTACAAGAAAAGGAATTTTCATCTTGGCTTCTCCCATAAGGCATCAGAGAGACAAGTTAGTTCTTTTGGAGAGCATATAGTGGTTCCAATGCTCCACTATTTGAGCTAGTGGTGTTTTTTGTATACATGTGACTTGGGACTTTTACTTAATATATGAATCTTGATGGCCAACACATTCTTCATACATGAATTATGAATATTTGTAAGATTGTTTTGTGAATGTTTATGATTCATGTTTTTTTTCCACTTGTACTAAAGTAGTAGAACTACTTCAGTTATTTTAGTGCTTATCATATTGAGAATATGTTGTAATGGTTGTAATGATTGTCACATCTTTGTAGACTATTCCGTTGGATGTTAGACAAATATTTCCTATTTGCAAGTGTCTCTGCTAGGGTGGTACTATCACCTCTATTTGGGTAAATTTATCCATCATCTCGTCCCTTTGTCACCCAAGGCATTCTTTGAGAAATAATTTCATATGATCTCCTGCTCCCTCATTTTTATTTTCTTTCACCATGGGAGGTTGTCGGTGTTGGCAGGGAAGGTCTTGCAAAGGCTCAACTAGTTCAAGTCCCAACTCCTTATACCATGACCTCATTGGGGACATCCATAAAAAAACATAGAAATAGAAGATCGCTTTGATACCGCTGATCTAGATTTATGAAGGAATGAAATGAAATACAGATATGAACAGAAACAAAGAGATACAACGAACATAGACCTTCAATTCATTAATATCAAGGTACTACAAATTGTTTATATGCAGATTGAAAATAAACTAGCTCAGATGATGGTAGCGTATCTGTACGAAGAGATTTGGTGGCTACATGCCTTCTGAACTATGTTACAATGAGGCTTCAAGGCCGATTTATTGCTGAGAAACAATGGAAAACCCTAAACATCTAAAAACCTAACCCTAGGAGATAAAGCTCCAAAAGTTTGTGGGCTCCGTTGGGGTAAATTGGTACATAAACTTCCCAGGGTCATAACTTTAGAAGACGATATTCATTTGACACGTACGATACCTCGTTGAAATATCTATTCGAAGACTGCAAACCCCTATCACACAATATAGGCTTTCCCATTTTTCAAAAAAAAAAACATTGTTTAGGGCCTCAAAATGGCTCGAAGTTTAGGACCCAGAAAACTACCAAAAATAGTAAACTGTGCCACAATTAAGGAAACTAAAAGAAAAAATGGTAGGGGTCCAAGTGGCCACCAATATCCACCTAGATCATATTGTAGTTTATTTCAACACTTGTTTTTATGTGTTTATTAATTAAATTTAAATATGGCTACATAATCATTATTAGTCCAGGTCTTATTGTAGCCTCTGCACAATATAATGCCATGTGAATAATTATCTTACATCATTTATGCCATAATTTATGGATATAAGTTCTATATTCATACATGACTTCTAGATATTTTTGTAGTGATTTTTTGTTCTTAAGTTTTGCAACAAGACCATCCAAAAATAAAATCCTTGAAGATAGCCCATAAATAGCATATTTAACATCAGTTTCTCCCCACCATAATCTAAGAGTCTTTCCATAAAAAATGGATAGGAATAAGATGTAAAAAATATATATTTACATGATTTACTTCCCACCATTATTTATGTTTTCATGGGTGCTTCTATAGGAATAAAACTATAAATGTGTAAAATAAAAAATGGATAGCAATATAATGTAAAAAAATATACTTACATGATTTATTTCCCACCATTATTTATGTTTAACAATTTACGTACCACTTCATATCCCAATTTATTAGCTCTTTCCTAGGAAAAACTATAAAAATGTCATATCCATCACTATTAATTTAGCAGTGAGCAATGTAAGTTATAATTATTTATGTAATTGTTCCCATAGCATAATTTACTTACATGATTTATTTCCCACCATTATTTATGTTTAACAATTTACTTACCACTTCATATCCCAATTTATTAGCTCTTTCCTAAGAAAAACTATAAATATGTCCTATCCATCACTATTAATTTAGCATTGACCAATGAAAGTTATAATTATTTATGTAATTGTTCCCATAGCATAATTTCTAACTTGAGTTGGAGGGACTAAGCTTCCCTACAAAACAAAATTACATTATAACAAACCAGATTTTATTGCTTTTATTACTTTTAACCTTTTTGTTAATTGAGTCAGAATATTAATGTTAAATGTTTAAAAACATTTACACTACTACAACATCATCCTATACTAAGCTATAAAACACCTCTCAAGAAAAATATAATATCAATATTAATTTTAACTTAATACTATCGAGGCACAAATTTCTCAATTGAGTAGTTTTTCAAACCATATTCAACTGGAGTAATTGGGTGCTTCAGAGACAATATTCAGCGGGAGTAAGTAGTGATGAAACTTAAATTGCCAAATCTAACCAAACTTCAAGAAGAATATCTAAATTGGAGAATGAACATTCTCACACTACACATCATGGAAATATTCAACAATGTCATTCAACAAGGATTCCCAAGAGATTGGACAACTAGTCTAGCAATACCCCTTTTTAAAAGTGCGGACATTAATAATCCTTCCAACTATAGAACCATCATGATCAATTCTTTGTTTGTAAATATTTTCAATGGCATGGTAGAAAATAGAATTAGTAAGTGGGCTGAATTAAATGAAAATAGGGAGAAAGGGAAAATAGCTTTTAGGCCGAAGCATTCTACAGTAGATCATGGTATCACACTGAGACACATTATTGAAAACGTTTGGGGGGACAAGTGATCAGGAGCTCAGGACCAAGTGCCTAAAATGGTCAAAAACGAAAGTGCTCAGAATTGGTTTGAACTTGAATGACCGGGTAGAGTTCATCTTCCTGATTCTGGCACCACAAACAGTTCGGAAAACGGTCGCCGTATGAGAAAGTTATGCCAAAAAGAAGAATGGCCCAATAACATTGAAATTTTGAATTTTTTTTCAAAAAAAATTTAAAATAGAATATTCCACAGAATATTCATTGGAATATTCTGTTTTGGGCAGCGAATGGAAATATGCCACGTGGTAGGCCCATAGGCAACCACGTGGCTTAGGTGACGTCAGCAAGTGGTATATGCTTTGTTTAAAATTTTGGTGGCGGTGAGGTTTGATCCCATGACCTCCGGGTCAATAGCCATATGCCTTACCGTTGGGCCAAACAGGTGGTTCGTGTTTGTATAGTAGATCATATGAAATAAGAGCTTTGTATTACTTTGGGCGGGGCCCGAAGGGGGCCAGCCACTAAGGGCCAACCCCCATACCATATGCCCATCTGCCGGGACCATGGCGCTCCACCCTAAACCATTGGGTATTAAACCATTCAATGGTTATAATATATATGTGGTCACATGTCCCCAAAGTCCGGGTTAAACAATGGTTAGACTGCCCGTCAACCACAATTTTGGGCGCGCAATCCGAGAAAAACTGGCAGATGTTAAATCCGTTCACATGCAGTTGCAACTAATTGTTTAATGCGTGGTCTGTCTGGCGGTATGTTTGGTGGACCGCCAAATTTGGGCGGTCCCACCATAATTGGCGGACCTATCTGGACCTCCACTACAGTTAGCTGGAGTGATTTTAGGCCAAATTGGAGGAAATCTTCAATGAGCCATAACTTTGGTTAGGAGAGTCCTTTTTGGACGAATTGTTTTTTGATTTTGGGTATCTTCGACCTTCTGAAGCCATTGGCACAAGTTTCACAGCAATCTGAGGTCATTCAGGTGATTTTTCTTCGTGGAAGTTCCAGGAGCCACCAAGGCCAAATCAGTTTGGGAGCTGCATTTGGAAGTGTGCAACCAGTGAATGTGAAACGAAGGTCATTCCTAAAGTTTTTCAGCATTCTGAATCCATTTCTACAGCTTGTTTTACCTGTTGAGGCATTCTTCTCACTGTTTAGCTTCAGGGACGCTTTCAGGGCCACTAGGGCCATTTCAGTTCTTGAGCTGTTTGGGAGCTATGTTCATCCATTTTTAGTGATTCAAAAGCCTATGTCTACTATTTTCAACCTTCTGAATCTAATGGAAGAGGTTTCAGAACCAATTGAGGTCATCTTCACCTCGAAATTCTCCATGCAAGTTTAAAGGGCCACGAGGGCCAATTTGGGAAAGTATTGTATAAGGTACAATTTCACTGTTTAGTGTTTGGGAAAGAGAATATTTAGTTAATTCCTACCTTCTGATTCTGTATTTACAGTCAGATCTGTCTTTCGAGACACTCCTATTCTTGTATTAGCCTTTGTAGCATTTTTAATACAAGAGGACAAGCCTAGTTTGAGAGGTTTGGTCTAGCAGATGTAGCCCAGAGGGGGTGAACTGCTTTATCATTTTGATGTCTTTATTTGCTGAAGATGATATGCTAAAAAAAACTTATATAAAGTGTTAAATAGCAAATATACATAACTTGCATACACACATAATCACCTATTCAGCTGTAGAAAGTTATTTGTCTTATTCCGCAAGACATCAAACTTCAAGTATGTGTATGTCAAAGACTTCTAAGTGTTTACTTTATTATTACTTTAGGCAGAGCCTGTAGAGGGCCAGGTAGCCTCTGGAACTCATCCTCTCTTTAGAGGTGACATGTCTGGTGAATGCCCCTACAGTCTATCTCTGTATAAGAAATAGTAAGTTTTCACATTTTCAGAGGTCACTTGGAGTGTATAGCTCACATTTGCTTGACTGACATCACTAGCTTGATTGTGTAGCTTGAAAGGTGTCTTAAGTAGTGTTGAAGATTAACTACTTTATTATTTTGCAAACTACTTGTTGTTTGAGTTTGCTGAAGCTCTTTTGTTCATTTTTATAATGACAACTTCCATAAGTGAGTTCTCAAAATCATCCTCCTTCACAAGATTCTTTGATGAAGGCTTGAAGCAAGAATTTTTCATCATGATGAATATGGTGAGAGAAATGTATGAGGATGAAAGAGAGAGCTCTAGATTTCAAGAGCAGTTGAATTCCATGAGGGAAGAGAAGCAGTTCCTTTCTGACCAATTGCAAGAAATGGAAGGCCAAATTCATATTGCAAACATGAATCTGGAAAGGATGCATGAGTTGGAGACACAACTCCTTGTTGCTAAAGAAGCCTTAGCTAAGTATCATCTTGAAGAAGAGGTAAACAATTCTAGTTTGTCTTCAAATTCTTATAAGAATGTTTATGTTGGTTCTTTTGAGAAACATATCAGAGGCATAGGGTCCAAGTTGATGTCCAAAATGGGATATGAAGGAAAAGGATTGGGCAAACATGCACAGGGTATAGTTGAGCCAATAATGGTTGAGGTAAGGCCTAAGAATTTGGGTCTTGGCTATGGACAATCTTATGGAGAAAGTTCCAAAGCAGCCATGAAGGCAATTGAAACAGTTCCTAGAAGGAGTTTCATTTCAGGTTCTTTATCTCAAGGTTGTAAAGGTTGTATCCTTGAGGAATGCAATAGTTTGAAACATGCTTTGCAGGAAGAAGGTGTGCATAAGCATGCACTTGAACAAGAAAGTGGTGAAAGCTCTAAAACCATTGAAGGGATTGACAGTGTTCCAAAAGGAGCTTCTTCTTCATTTGATTCACCTCCTCATGAAGGTAATGAAGGTGAAGGAGAAAGGTATAAATCTGATTTCAATCATATTTCCCTTGATCATGTAAAGCATGGAAAATTTCCCCATAAGCATTGGAAAAGAATTGCATGTTCTTTTTGTGGTTTGGTTAACCATAGTGTTTCTAGATGTTGGAAAAGAATGGCAACATACAGGAAACTTTTGAAGGAAAGGAGGCAAGAAGCCAAAGTTCCATTGAACAATGCAAATCATGTTGTTAAGAAGATGAACATGTGTTGCACTTATTGCCATAAGCATGGACATACTGCTGAAAGGTGTTGGACTCTGAATCCAACAATGCTTCCACGAAAATTGAAGAAATTGGAGAAAGAGTATGGCAAGAATGGGAAGGAAGTTTCCATCATTGATATGTGTTAGGATGATACACATGTTGATATCGATATGTAGTTAAAGTAAGCGCCTTTGAAATGGATTGGTAAGAAATGGTTAGAATTCTTATCCAATTAAAGCTGCCTATCTTTTGATTGAATGCATTTCTTTGTTAAGGGAATGCAAGTTGCAGGATGGAAAAGCTAAGTATGAGACTCACTCTATCGCAGCGAAAGTTATATTCAATTCAGCTTTGAAAGTACATGTACATGTGATTGAGGATATTGTACTTTTGATTGTACTTAAGAGAAAGTTGAAGGATAAACTGCATGCATGAGAATGATATGCATGAGCACAGGGATCATGATGATTTCCTTGTATTTTAAACATGTATGTGTGATTAACTTGAAGGGTTGATTACTTTGTTTTTAACCATGCATGTAATGTAATATTGACTTGGAAAAAGTTAATTTGATCTCCAAGATTGTAAAGAGGAGAAATGATGAAGTGTTTCATCTTTGTAAAAGCCTTCTCATTTGGGAGGCAGCTCTTCTTCTGGAGCGGAGGTGCCATGGATGGGCATCGTGACAGCTGGCAAGCCCACATGTTCAGGGGAATATTTCAGCTCATATATCAGCAAGTTTCATTGCTGGTTCTTGCAATTTCAGATTTGTCTGGCGAAAGAACTTGGTTGGGATTCGACGAGTACTTGGCTTATGCAGCAAAAAGTCGCCATGACGACAGTTGGCAAGGCAGGACATTTTGGCATCAATATGCTCTTTTGGCTGAACGGAAGAGGATATTTCTGTTCCTCAAGTGCTGTACAGTTTAGTTCAGAGATTCAGTAAGCTTTTGGGGACCAAAAGCCCTCTCATTTGGGAGGTGTGATCAGGAGCTCAGGACCAAGTGTCGTAAAATGGTCAAAAATAAAAGTGCTCAGAACTGGTTTGAACCTAAACGACCAGATAGAACTCGTCTTCTTGATTCCGGTGCCGCAAACGGTTCGGAAAACGATCGCCATATGAGAAAGTTATGCCAAAAAGAAGAATGGCCCAATAACATTGAAATTTTGAACTTTAAAAAAAAAAAAAAAAATAGAATATTCCACAGAATATTCATTGCAATATCCGTTTTGGGCAGCGAATGGAAATATGCCACGTGGCAGGCTCGGAGGCGACCACGTGGCTTAGGTGACGTTAGCAGGTGGTATGTGCTTTGTTTAAAATTTTGGTGGCGGTGAGGTTTGATCCCGCAACCTCCGGGTCAATAGCCATACACCTTACCGTTGGGCCAAACAGGTGGTTCGTGTTTGTATAGCGGATCATATGAAATAAGAGCTTTGTATTACTTTGGGTGGGGCCCGAAGGGGGCCAGCCCCCATACCATATGCCCATCCGCCGAGACCATGGCGCTCCACCGTAAACCGCTGGGTATTAAACCGTTCAACGATTATAATATATACGTGGTCACATGTCCCCAAAGTCCGGGTTAAACAACGGTTAGACTGCCTGTCAACCACAATTTTGGGCGCGCAATCCGAGAAAAACTGCCAGATGTTAAATCCGTTCACATGCAGTTGCAACTAACCGTTTAATGCGTGGTCTGTCTGGCGGTATGTTTGGCGGACCGCCAAATTTGGGCGGTCCCGCCATAATTGGCGGACCTATCTGGACCTCCACTATAGTTAGCTGGTGTGATTTTAGGCCAAATTGGAGGAAATCTTCAATGAGCCATAACTTTGGCTAGGAAAGTCCTTTTTGGATGAATTTTTATTTTATTTTGGGTATCTTCGACCTTCTGAAGCCATTGGTACAGGTTTCACAACCATCTGACGTCATTTGCAGGTGATTTTGCTTCATGGAAGTTCCAGGAGCCACCAAGGACAAATCAGTTTGGGAGCTGCATTGAGAAGTGTGCAGCCAGTGAATGTGAAACAAAAGTCATTCCTGAAGTTTTTCAGCATTCTCAATCCATTTCTACAGCTCGTTTTACCTGTTGAGGCATTCTTCTCACTGTTTAGCTTCAGGGAAGCTTTCAGGGCCACTAGGGCCATTTCAGTGCTTGAGCTATTTGGGGGCTATGTTCATCCATTTTTGGTGATTCAAAAGCCTATGTCTGCTATTTTCAACCTTCTGAGTCTAATGGAAGAGGTTTCAAAACCAATTGAGGTCATCTTCATCTCGAAATTCTCCATGCAAGTTTAAAGGGCCAGGAGGGCCAATTGGGGAAAGTACTATATAAGGTACAATGTCACTGTTTAGTGTTTGGGAAAGAGCATATTTAGTTAATTCCTACCTTCTGATTCTGTATTTACAGTCAGATCTGTCTTTCGAGACACTCCTATTCTTGTATTTGCCTTTGTAGCATTTTTAATAAAAGAGGACAAGCCTAGTTTGAGAGGTTTGGTCCAGCAGATGTAGCCCAGAGGGGGTGAATTGCTTTATCATTTTGATGTCTTTATTTGCTGAAGATGATATGCTAAACAAAACTTATATAAAGTGTTAAACAACAAATATACATAACTTGCATACACACATAATCACCTATTCAGCTGTAGAAAGTTATTTGTCTTATTCCGCAAGACATCAAACTTCAAGTATGTGTATTTCAAAGACTTCTAAGTGTTTACTTTGTTATTTCTTTAGGCAGAGCCTGTAGAGGGCCAGGTAGCCTCTGGAACTCATCCTCCCTTTAGAGGTGACATGTCCGGTGAATGCCCCTACAGTCTATCTCTGTATAAGAAATAATAAGTTTTCACATTTTCAGAGGTCACTTGGAGTGTATAGCTCACATTTGCAATTATGGGAAATGGATACCTTGCACCCTTAAACAAGTACATTCCATTTTCAGATCAACAAGGAAGAAGTATTTTGCAGCTTTGTTGACTTCAAAAACACATTTGACATGGTCCCTAGAGATAAGTTGTGGCGTAGAATGGAAGAACCTGAAATTCCTTTGTAATATATAGTTGTTGTCCATAGGCTTTATGAATAGGTGAAATTCAAAATTAGAACTTCACCAGGAATTTCAGAAAGTTTTAGGAGTGACATTAGAGTCAAGCAAGGTTGTCCTTTATCCCCTACCCTTTTTGATTTATGTATTGACGAATTGGAAGAGTGGCTAAATCTGCAAGGTGGGGATGGTGTTAGGTTGGGGGAGTTTGTGATAAAAAGTATTTTATATGTTGATGATCTTGTATTGATTTCTAAATCTACCAATGGATTGCAGATGCATCTATATGGTGTTAGGTTGGGGGAGTTTGTGATAAAAATTATTTTATATGTTGATGATCTTGTATTGATTGTTAAATCAACCGATGGATTGTAGATGCACCTATATGCCCTTGAGCATATTTGTAAAGCTGTGGGGATACAAGTCAATACCAGTAAGACCAAAATAATGATTTTCTCTAATAAAAAGAAGCAAAGGCAACATACCTTTTTCTTTTAAGGAAACATTCTTGAAGAAGTAAATGAATACAAGTACCTGAGGATTGATTTGAACAACAAACTTAATTGGGACTACTGCAAAAAAAAGAGAATTTTAGGAGGGTGGAAAGCATTATATGCACTTCAAAACAGATGTAGAGAGGCAGAGTTATGGGATTGGAAAACAATGAAAGTGCTTGTTAGACTCCTAGTTTGTCCACTCATATTATATGGGTTTGAATTGTGGGCTAGTAGCATCCCTGTTCCGAAATGGAAACAAATTGAGAGAATCCAAAAATGCTTGGTCATGAGCAAGATCAAAATAAAAAGTTCGGTTCCTTTTGAGATAATGTTGAGTGAAATAGGAGCATCTCTCATCAAAGCAATTGCTATGGTGCATCTTATAAGGTATCTAAAAAGAATTGAGCAAATGGGAAGCAATTGCTATGATGTTTCTTATACGGTGTCTAAAAAGAATTGAGCAAATAGGAGTAGGTAGATGGCAGAAAGTTATCTTCATTGAAGGAATGAGTGAAATAAAAGAATAATGGATGAGAAAACCAACAAATGGATACAAAGATGGAATATTTACCTCAATTTATGTCCCACAAATAGCGAGTTAAATAATTTTGTTATGGAGAAGTTTCTTAAGGGGATATGGGGAAAAGAGTTGGGTAGAGAGAAGAAGTACTATGTTCAGGTATTCAACCCCACTTGTGATCTCCAACAAAAAGAGTATACTCTTCGCACTTCGGGGTTGTGGAATCAGAAAACCATTTCATTTTGGAATGTGATGCTTTTAGAGAGAAAAACATTTCATTTTGGAATGTGATGCTTTCAGAGAGACGGTTATGGTAGTATGTTAGCCTCAATTCCTTGGCATTGTCTTTTAAGTGAGGGGACTCTTAGAAGGTTGGGTCAAGGCATCATCATTTTGAGTAAGTAAAGGAATGAATTGAAAAATGCATAAAAAAAGGAGATTGGTAGTCCCATAGACTATTTTTAGTCTCGTAGACCTTAAAATATCCTTCATTCATATATATAAGGTTTTTCAGTTCTTTGGAACTTTAGTATGTGATAGAACCAAATTGACTAGTCATAGATGAAATTATCAATTAGGGTTGCTTAAAATTGGATTGGGAAGTTTTGGAATTCCAAGGATACCAAAAAAAATATTGTTTAGAAATTTTATATTATTTATAACCATTAAAAAAGCAACCAAGTATTTTAAGGTAAGAAAATATCTTTTTTTTTAATAATTTTTTCGTTCTCAAACAAAATTTTAAATAATCTTTTAATAATGCTACAAATGATCATGAAAATCCCTTTTGGATTTAAGTTTCCTCGGCTCCTAGTAACATACAAGGAACAAAATATCTTATTAATGAGTTTTTTTTTAAAATAACCCATACAAAGTAATCTCCTTGTTCTTGAATATCATGAAGAAATTAACCATGAAAAATTTTATTGCCCCATTCGGTTGAGCTTCACTGAGATCTTTAAAGGAGCCATGCTTGCGAGTAACTCATCAATCTCTCTTTGTGTCTCGTTAAAATGGTAGCTTTAAAAAATTGTGTTAAATATATAATCTATTATTTTCCTACAAATAAATTGTGAAGATCAACGCGACAATGAGATTCAAAGTGGCCAGGACTTTCAAACTCCCAATTTTTTTTTGTCTTTTTCCCTTTGTTCTGATTATAAGTTTTTTTTTGCTGTAACTTTGTATTTCAGAAAGGCATGTAGCTTTGCAAGAAAATAATCTACGCTGATTTCTATAACAATGACATTACCTTTATATTATCATTTTCTACGAATATCATGACATTACCTTTATATTATCATTTTGTACCAATATCACATAGGGTATGTTTGAAAGTTCTAGTAGGTACATATAAGGAGATTGAATCAAATAACTACAAGGGTGCTCAATCACACAAACCACGGAGAAAAAATCCTAAGTGACAAAGGGGATAATCTCTCCATATTTTCCATGGAAAAGATGCTCTGCAAGGAAAACTTTTTTGAAATCCCTTTCTCAAGCTGATGCGTGGTTGATTTTACTTGTCGCGCTGGAAATGCGTAAAATGTGCATAATGGGAGGTTTCCATTTCAGGATGAAATGAAGATAGACGCTTTCTATAACTGCAATGGCGGGACCTGAGACATGCAACTTCAAACACATTGGTATTTGGCGTACAATTGAGGAGTGAGAGACACTGTTGATATATGCCTCAAGTCACAAATATAGTTTAAATGGCCCATCAATCACGAAGATGTTGTCCCTACTAGTCTGGTTAAATTTTAAACAAAAACTACGGATCATCGATTAGGTTCGATGTAGGGATCGTGCCATGCTGCCAACCAGTCTTGTTTGCTTGAGAATTTCAATATTTTTGCAACAGTGGTTTCCTTGGAAGCCACAACACTTTCGAAATTAGAAAGCGAAAATGTAAAATAAGGGGCATACAGGTTTACCAATTTGGTGGATAAAATGAAATTAGATGATATCGGGGATCAGAGGCCGACCCATTCAGTTGATCGGGATGGGTTCAGTTCCATAAATTGTATTCAGAAAAGTTGAAATGGCGGCGGCGTTGATTGACAAGAAAGTCTAATACCAAATTAGGGTTTAGGGTTTGCCATTGTTTTCAATATTGTCGGAAGATTCCGTCGGCATGGAAGTATAATGCAAGTTTCCATGTCGGCGACGCTAACCTACTTAGGGTTTTTTTGTATAAAAATATCGACGTGATGAAAATTCAAACATAGAGTCATGATTCTCCCAATCAATCTCTCAATCAAATTCAGCGTGGAATCGCTATCCAGAAGATTGCAGACCACGTATTAATTGAAGAGAATCAGTGGGTTCAGAGGTCATGGGCTGCCATTCTTGCTGTGAGAAGCAGAAATTCAAGAAAGGGTTATGGTCTCCGGAGGAGGACAGGTTATTGAAAGCTTATGTTACAAAATATGGGCATGGGTGCTGGAGCTCAGTGCCCAAGCAAGCAGGTAAGCAGCTCCTGCCATGTAGATTTCAAATAGATAGAGTCCAGAAAGTGACAATTGTTTAACTGGATTGTCTTCATTGTTCAAAGGGTTGCAACGATGTGGAAAGAGTTGCAGGCTTCGATGGATCAATTATTTGAGGCCAGGTCTGAAACGAGGCAGGTTCTCGTTGCTTGAAGAGAGAACTATCATTGAAATGCATGCTGTTCTTGGAAATAGGTACCATATCTGTTGTTATTTAAGGTTTTTTCAGTTTATTTAACAAGTTTCAAAGAGAGTTTTGAAATATTATTGAGACCACTCTTTTTGAAATATTACTGAGAACAATCTCTATTATGGACGGAATTTGTTTTGTAAAAAAATAATTTTATGTAAATATGAGTATGTTTTTTTAAGAGTTGATTTTGGTTAATTTAATATATTTTTATTTATAAAATAATTTATTTATAACCATTATTAAATATTCATTTTTTATATAAAGTATAATTGATTTTTATATTTTCCAATAATTTCATCCCTATATCAATTTGTCTAAGTTGAATTAATGTTTTGAAATGTTATATTATTATTGTTATTTTGTTTTATTTAATTTAATTTGATTTTATGTAATAAAATTTTCTATGTGGAAGAGTTTGTACATAAAAAAGAGTATGAGTTTAATTTTTTATTTATTTTTTAATATTAAGTATAGCTTCAAGATTTAATAAAAGGAATTTTTTTGTTTAAAGTTGTGATTAAATTTATTAAGTTATTTTTAATTTATTATTAGTTTAGTTAGAAAAACTACTTCTAAATATTTATCTCTCTTATTTACATTAGTATTTTAAGAATATCTATATTCATCAACCATCTAATTTAGATGAGTAAACTAATTACTAGAACAACTATATAAAATAAATAGTTAGTAACAACCCATAAACATGATACCATGATAAGTATCAAAAACACTTCTTAAATAAACAAAAATAATTAAATTAACCTATTTTAAACTATATATATGTATGACATGTTTCAATTAAATTGAAAAGTAAAAAAATATTCTAATTTTTTAAATACATTTCAAATTTCTCTAAATTGTTTGTATGGTAATGAATTATAAAGAGCCTCCCTACTCTCCCCCTGTTTGCTACAATACCTTTTGCGTTATAAGTTTGTTTTCATCCCTACATAATATGCAACTTCTTTCTTTCTGTCAGAGATCCCTGAGGTCCTCTGCCAACGAGTTAACTTAATGGGTTATGTTGCAGGTGGTCGCAGATTGCAAGGCAATTGCCTGGGCGAACTGATAACGAGATCAAAAATTTCTGGAACTCCTGCATAAAGAAGAAATTAATTCACATGGGAGTAGATCCCAACTCTCACAGACTTTTCAACGATTCCAATGGCTGCCCTGACGAAGATCCAGGCAAAAGCAAAAGAACGTCCATGAACAAGCCAGAATACGCTTCAAGTGAAGATCATTTTGGTTCAGAAACATTGGATTTTGACTGTTTCCAAAAATTAACATGCACCCAAATGGCTGCATCTGAAGTAAGGCCACAGGATCAATTATTAGAATCTTTCTTTCCTGAAGTCATGGAAAACCAGCAAACAGCACACCAAGATACCCCAGCTTTTAGCCCTGAAAATTCCAGCAATGTCACAGTGTTTGATGAGGACTTCAGAGCACTACATGATCTAACATCTCATGAAATGTGGATGTGTGGAGGAATTATGAGTGTAGACCCATTAATTGGCATAGAGCCAAAATCCATGACCACAGAATTTGCAGCACCTACAACCATGTGCATGCCCACCAGCTTGTTGACAGATTACAGAGCAGGGACTAGCAATCCCTTAGCAAACATAACACCAGAATGCCTGCAACTCACATACAATAACCCCAACACAGAAGATCTGTCCTGCGTACTCCACCAAGCAGCTGGCAATTATTGCACTGGAGCAGCTCCGTATCTGTTGAATTATAAAGCATGTTATAGGAATAACACTACAGGTTCTACCAGTAGAATAGGTACTACAAACTGTATGAATGATATATTCCCATAGACTGGAATATTTCCAGACCCAGAAAATATTGCAATCGAAAGTAAAATAAATCTGCAGCTAAAACTGAAATTTTGCAAATTGGTTTTTGTTCTAAATGTCTGATAATAGTACGCAACATCATATGAGGACTGAGATCCCTCTGGCTTAGTCTTCTTGTCTGCAATATTCATGTTCGAAATCTCCATTATGTTCTGCATGTCCTCGCTTTTTATATGATTATCATATTCTATGTGATTTTATCAAATTGAAAACAAAATTATATATTATCAAAACTCTATTACATGAACTCTATTACCTGTTTTATTGATGCAAAATAAGTGCATACTCATTTTAATCATTAATTTATAATGGCAGAAGTGTCCTCAGACAAGTAATTTTATTAATCGAAAAAAATAATTACATAATTGATTTTGCAAAAGTTTACACCCCAACATCCAAACACCCTTGCAATGAGCTATTTATAAGTTCCATGTCCTAACTACCTTTAATTATGAATCACTTATTAAATAACAAGTGTCCATTTACAATAAATGCTATTCAAACCAACTAGCTAACAAATCTCCTAAAATAGAGCCTAAGATACGACACATTTGGAGAATCATATCTAGTTACAACAACATATTAATTCTAAATAATTAAACATTCTAGAATAATAATTATTAATTTAATATCTTAAATTAATAATTATTTTATTCTAATTTTATAACCTATGATAAGATTGTATTTTTGGATCATCTAACATTTCCCCCTATGATCCAAAGATACATACATTCTAGAATAATAATTATTAATTTAATATCTTAAATTAATAATTATTTTATTCTAATTTTATAACCTATGATAAGATTGTATTTTTGGATCATCTAACATTTCCCCCTATGATCCAAAGATACATTACAACAGATACAAAGTTCATCCCTGAACTTAGTAAATTTTATTCTGCCAAGTGGTTTTGTGAAAATGTCGGAGATCTGATCTTCGGAAGGACAATAAACTCGCTTGAGGACATCTTTGGCAATGAGAGATCTGATATGATGATACTTGGTGTCCACATGCTTTGTCTTTGAATGAAAAACTGGGTTCTTGTGGCTGTCAATGAATAATGATGTAGTTTCTGCCTGAGAAATGCCCAAGTCCTGCAAAATTCGGCGCAACCAAACAATTTCACATGCTGCTTCCCTTGGTGAAATGTACTCTGCTTCTGCGGAAGAAGTTGCCACTGTAGCTTGTTTCTTACAACTCCAAGATACTGATGCTGACCCCATGTTCATTAAATAACTTGATGTTGATGCTCGATCATCAATACTCCCAACAAAGTCGACATCGGAATATCCACTAAGTACAAAATTTTTAGTCTTTGTGTAAAGAAGACCAAAATATTTTGTTCCTTGGATATATTGAAGAACTCTTTTGCTGCATTCCAGTGGTTGTCTCGTGGTTCCTGCATAAAACGGGAAAGAATACTGACTGCATAAGATAGATCAAGATGAGTATTTGTCAAATAAATCAAGCTGCCAATCAATTGTCTGTCAGTGGTACTGTCCACCTTTCTCCCCCTTCAAATTTTGAAAGTTTCAAGTTTTGCTCCATGGGGGTGAGAACAGGCTTGCAATCCTGCATGCCAAATCGCTGAAGAACCTCTGCTGCATACTTACTCTGAGAAATGAAAATATGTTGTGGACGTTGGAAGACTCAAACTCTAAGATAGTAGTGAAGTAATCCCAAATCTGTCACTAAAACCTGCATGTAACTCCTTTTTCACCTGTGCAATATGATCATCATGGTTGCCAGCAATGATCAAATCATCTACATACATAACAAGAATTACCAGATATTTTCCCTGTTGTCGCACATACAAAGTATCATCAGATTCACTTCGTTGAAAACCAACTTTCTTAAGGTATTCATCCATCTTTGCATATCAAGCTCAGGGAGCTAGTTTTAATCCATATAAATCCTTGATCAATTTGCAGACTTTATGTTCTTGTCCTTCAATTTCAAAACCTGGTGGTTGGGTCATATACACTTCCTCCTGTAAATCCCCGTTGAGAAAAGCACTTTTCACATCCATTTGATGAACTTTCCATCCTTTCTGAGTAGGGAATGCAAGTGTTAATCGGATGGTGTTCCATTTAGCTGTAGGAGCAAAAGTTTCCTCATAATCAATGCCTTTTTGTTGTGCAAAACCTTTTGCGACAAGTTGTGCTTTTTGCTTTTCAAGTTGTCCCTTCTGATTATACTTAATTCTGTAAACCCATTTGCATCCTATGTGTTTAACATTTGATGGACAATCAACAAGTTTCCAAATGTTGTTATCAATTACTGCTTGATATTCTTCAACCATAGCCTGTTGCCATTCTTTATGTTTTACTGCTTCTTTGTATGTGGAAGGTTCAATAAAATCATGTGCTATCAAGGCAAAATTGCCTTCACTTCTATGTGCCCTTCTGGTGCCTGTTTTATTTTGCTCATCAAGTTTACATCTTTTAAAAGTTGAACTTCCCATTTCGATAGTTGGTGCTCACTTGTTTGCGCTTCTGTAAAATCTCCATCATTGTAAAGATGATTAATATAAACTGGTGTTCTTCATTCAGGTGAAGAATCTGGAGAATCAATGTCAGAAGAACTACTGCTGCTTGGAGATGCGGATGAACTGCTAGAAGACCCAGATGATGTTGTTGATGTAGATGGACTGGATGACTCATCTTCAGAGGAAGGAAAATCAAGTTCATACCAATTTGGTGAAGTTGGTTGACTTTGCATTTTTCCATTTCTTTTACTGCCCTTAGTTTCTAACTTATGAAGAAGATTTTCAATTTCTTCAGTACTCTTACTCTCATTTTCATAAAAAATGACATCCCTTCTCACAATGAATTTTCCATTGGTCAAAAGACGATACCCTTTCTTCTCATCAGAATAGCCAATCATTGTGCATTTTAAACTTCTTGAGTCAAGCTTAGTTCGTTTTTCTTTTGGAACTAAGGCATAACATACTGATCCAAAAACTCTAAGATGTTTAACTCGAGGTTTGAAACCAAACCAAGCTTCATAAGGTGTGATTCCATCTAAAGAAGCAGTTGGAGATCTGTTTCTTAAGTAGACAGTTGTATGTATTGCTTCTGCCCAATATGTTGGACTTAACCTCTTGAAAGTTAACATGGATCTCGCCATTCCTAACAAGGTGCGATTCATTCTTTCGACTACTCCATTTTGCTGTGGAGTGTAAACATTAGTAAGATGTCGTCTTATTCCATTTTCCCTGCAATAAGTTTTGAATTCATTTGAAGTGAATTCTCCCCCATTATCCGTCCTGAGAGTACCTATCTTTTCTTTGACTTCATTTTCCACAAGTTGGTGAAAAAATTTAAACTTATCAAATGCTTCTGACTTGTTCTTCAAGAAGTAAACCCAAGTAATTCTGCTGAAATCATCAATGAATAGTAAGAAATATTTGCAACGACCAAATGAAGTTTGTAGTGGTCCACAAACATCACTATGAACTAGTTGTAGCCGCCTGTTTGCATGCCATGAACTTGTTGGAAAACCTTCTCGACTTTGTTTGCCATAAATGTAAGCTTCACATTTTGCATTTTCCCTTTTGAAAGTGGGAAGTCCTTTAACCATTCCTTGTATTTGCAATTGAGAAAGACTCTCAAAATTTAAATGTGAATATCTTACATGCCATAGTCTTACAGGTGAAATACCTGTAGTCACTTCCCTCGCAAAATCAGAATGCCTTGAAACAACTGTCCCTTTCATCCTTAACAATTTTCCATCTTCATAACTTGTCATGACAGTTTTCAAACTTTGTTTGACTGAATTAATCTTGGCTAAACCATCTTCCATAATCATCTGATGTCCTACTTGTCGAATTGTGACTAAAGAGAGCAAATTTTTCTTAAAAGTTGGTACACACCATACATTGGAAATCATTTTTTCTCCAATGCCAGGGAGAAAAAATTTAACTGCTCCTTCTGCATAAGGAGTATGTTTTGTATCATCAGCAAGAAAAATGGAATTAAGTTGGCAATCTTGAAAATTCCAAAAAAAAAAATCACGTCGACAAGTCATGTGCTGAGTTGCCGCAGAATCCAAGATCCAGGCATCTTCATAATCACTTCTAAGATGGTATGAAAGTTGTGATACTGGTGAGGAAGTAAAAACATATTCTGAGTTATCATCATCTTCATCGTTTGCAAATTGCGCTGAATGCTGCTGAAACTTTGGAATTTTATTAAGAGATGTTCAACAATATTCAGCATAATGGCCAACTTTGTTACATCTCCGACACACAATTTGACTTAAGTCTCTTCCTCTTCCTGAAGATTGTCCTCTACCTCTTCTTTGACTTCTATTTTGAGATTGTCCTCTGCCTTGATTATTATTTCCTTGAAAACTTCCTCTTCCTTGGTTGTTTCCCTACCTTGAAAATTACTCCTTCTTGAATTGTTGCCTCTGTTAAAGTTGTTTCCTCTGCTTTGGCTTCGACCTCGACTTTGTGCTGCTTGATTCTGATTGCCTCTGCCTCTGCCTCGAGAACTGTCTGCTAATGATTTACTAGTGCTGGCCTCTGTGAGAAAAAAATCTTCACCAACTTTCTTCTTCCTCCCAAAGGTTTTATCATGTTGAGTCAACATTTCACAAAGCTCATCAAACTTTAGTTTCTCCAATTTCCCAGTTAATTGTAGAGTCTCCAAAAAATGTGTGTAGGAAGAAGGAAGTCCAGCAATTACAATTGTTACCATAAAACTATCATCTATTGCTGGAAAACCAACATTAATGATTTCCTGCCTAATATTCTTAAGTCTTGAGATATATTCAAGTACATCACCTCCTTCAGTCAATTTTTGCTGTAACAATTTTAATTGTAGATCAACTTTCTTTGATTTAGGCTAAGTATCAAAGAGGTATTTAAAAGTTTTCAAAGCAAACCATGCATCTGTAGCATTTTCTATATGGACATACATTTCATTATTCACAGAAGATTTAATAAGAGCTAAGGCTTTGGCATTCTTAACTTCCCATTTTGCTAGTGCAGCTGCATCTGTGGGTTTTTTTTACTTAATATCTCCATCACATATACCCTGCCATAATTCATTGTAAATGAGAGTGCTTTCGATGAGACGGTGACATGTTTTATAAGATTTTGTGCCTTCAAGTTTGTCGGAATTAGAAAACAAATTAATCAACTTAGACATTGTAGTGTTGAAGCTTCACACCAAGAATCAGAACAAAAATGACAAGGTGGACAACACAACACACCACACAAAAAAACACGATCTATTGGGGCTTGGCCTTGACCCTCGTATAGTTGTTGAAGCAGGAGAAAAATGACTGAGCTTTGCACTTGGCTCTAGTCAATTTCTCAAAAATTACAAGGTAACTTTCAAAATTTGACTTTTACAATGATGCTCTTGAAAAACTTGGTAAAAAAAAGTTATTCCCCTCAAAGTAAAATTACTTTGAGTTACAATGTCACACTTATCTCTCCAGAAACAAATTACAAAGAAAAAAAATCCTTATTACTCCAAAAATTACAAATTTCAATCGCACCTTATTTCTCCACTAAAATACAAAATTTCAAAATATAATTACACCTTATCACTCCATTAAAAAAACTCCACCTTATCACTCCATTAACTTTAATTTCTTTTAAATCCCATTTAAAAGAATTTCATCAAATCCCTATTTAACAAAGTGAATTTCAATCTACTTTTTGAAAGGCACACTTTAAACCATTCATAAGAGTGCACATCGTGTCAATGGACTGAGAAATATAATTCAACGAAATTCTTGCACCATTTACAAAATCGCTTGCGTATGGCTGTCCGTGTGAAAACTGAAACTGGCCATATCTCGATCCCGCCGGAAAATAAATAAAATGAAGAACATTTTTATTTTGCTCGAAATTGGAAAATTGTTAAAGAAGGCAGAGAATGAAAAGGCAGGGAATTTTAATCAGGTGAGGAGATCGAATCCGCTCCACCCCTTGCTGAAACACCTTGTGTTGCTTGAGTTGGTTACGAGATTTGCGAATAATGGCTTCAACTGGCTTCGTTGACTGGCAGGCTGGCAATGCTGGCTTCGCTGGCTGGCTAGCAACGCTGGCTTTGTTGGCTGGCAGGTTGGCTGGCAACACTGGCTTTGCTGGCTGGCAGGCTGGCAATTGCACTAAACAAGCCTGCGGATTTTGAAGTTGAACAAGTTTGCAGATCCTGAAGTTGTACAAGCCTACATACGTAATTTAATTCAAGATGACAGATTAGAGTTGCTGGTAGATAAGACTGAAACGATACAAGGGAACACTTCAAATTTAAGGAAGCAGGCCCAGATCCTCCCCAATTTCTCCACGCTGATCAGTCAAAAAAAGGCACACTTACAGATCCACGCTTTCCTTTGTCGAATTTGCGTTGTAACTATGTCTACCTACATTCATAATTTGATGGCAAACCTCCAATTTAGCTATAATTTCATGAATTTTTTTCCTTCTTCAAACATGGCAACAATATTTTAACTATGTTTCTTCATTGCACTCACAGATAATACTTGGATTCTCTTTACTCAGGAAATTTCTCAATGGACGCCTATTGGTCTCAATGTTCTACGCATCAATACCCACCAACCATTTTCTGATCGTTCCAGAGCGCTCATCTACATCTGGAATTCTATTCCCACTAGTAGTTATGTACACCACATTGACAATGAGCTCTATTTAGCTTCAACACAGTTTTCAACACAAACAATTCAATGGAATTTGGCGATTGGGAAATGATCTTCAACGCAGTTTTCAACATAAACAATTCAATGGAATTTGGCAATTGGGAAATGATCTTAATGTGTCTAGAATACTAATACTTACAAAACATTGATTTGACACATCACAATTGAATGGAAGCTCCACAATAATACAAACATTGATTTGACACATCACAATTGAATGGAAGCTCCACAATAATACAAATTCAAGACACAACAATTTTGATAATAATTCACAAAATTGATTTTCAGATTTAAAAATCTAAAATCAATAATATAATAAAAAATTTTCTCTTTTGAACAAAAACTTGACAAATTTCATACCAATCATTCGCTGAACAATTCAATGGAGTTTTCCAAAAACTTGTAGAGCTGGAATCTCCTCCTTAAATCAACTGCAGCATTACTAGAGCTCTGATACCACAATAATGGCAGAAGTGTCCTCAGACACGTAATTTTATTAATAAGAAAAAAAATAATTACATAATTGATTTTGCAAGATTTTACACCCGAACATCCAAACACTCTTGCAATGAGCTATTTATAAGCTCCATGTCCTAACTACCTCTAATTATGGATCACTTATTAAATAACAAGTGTCCAGTTACAATAAATGCTATTCAAACCAACTAGCTAACAAATCTCCTAAAATAGAGCCTAAGATACTACACATTTGGAGAGTCATATCTAGTTACAACAATATACTAATTCTAAATAATTAAACATTTTAGAATAATAATTATTAATTTAATATCTTAAATTAATAATTATTTTATTCTAATTTTATAACCTATGATAAGATTGTATTTTTGGATCATCTAACAATTTAGCAAGCTTGCATTAATTATTCATATGGTAGTGACATTATCAAGTTATTGATTTAGCAAACATGTATCGAGAGTAATATCACATTTTGAGCTTCGATTTATTTTAAAGTGTAATTATTTTATTTAGGTTGTAAAGTAAGAGTGAAATATTTTTAATAATTTTTTATTATAATAGAATTAATTTTAATATATTATTGATATTTTATCATGTTTTTAATTAAAATTAACTATATTTTTATTTTTATTTTGAATTATAATTAATATTGTAATTTTAATTATGAAATATTTTATTTATATTTTAAAATTATGTTAATTTAAAAAAGAAAATCACACCCCATTTACTAAACTATAGTATGTGTCTCAACATAATCACACATAAAAAATATAAACAAAATAAATAAATAAATGTTCACACACAACATTTAAATATGCCATTTGAAATAGAATTTGAAGATTGAAATTGACAACAAGCTAAACAGAAAAATTATATTCTTTTTGTTATAGGAAAGAGTTCATATGACCTTGACAAGCATTAAAGAATCCTCAATAACATTTATTTTGATACATGTATAATTGTAAACACTAGTGAAACAATGGTTACAACAATTACATTTAAAACAATAATTTATTATACTTTCTTATATGATAATAATATGGAGGAGGATGGGAAGTTTATTATGGGATTGTTTTTGGAAACTATAGCATAGAAAAAAGGATAAATGGAGAGTAGAAAGTTTATCATGAGTTTGAAAATAATTGTAAAATACTATTCATTTAGCTTTGGGACAAGAAGAAACTCCTCTTAATACTTTTTTGACTCCTATTATCTTATATTGATGTGAAGTTTGGGGACTCAATATTAGAGAATCCTACAGAAAAATAGATATTTAAAAAAAATTGTAATTTATAATTTTAAAATTAAAGGCAATCATCTTATCTTATCATTTTGATAAAAACAAGTCTTCCTCCTATTTAGGCCATGACCATGACTAAGTACTTAATATAGGGGAACAAGATAAACAATGTCATGGGTAAAAAAGGATTTCTCAAAATTGCTTGAAACTCAACCCCTCAATCAATCGGGGATGGCATAAAATTCCAAGTCTTTGCTAAATTATTGGGGAATATAGGAAGTTGCCATTCTATAAATAATTGTTAATATTAAAAATATCATGACACCTTAAGTATATGGAGAATTTTTTGTGTGATGAAGCTTTAGAGGGTTGAGAAAATTAAGCTAATACAAGGAAGTAGTCAACCCTTTTCTAGAAGATCAAAAGAATTTATTGGTTTTGAATAGCTCAAAGAAAAAAATTAGCATTGCTAAAACTAGCACAACCATATAAATTGAATGGTTGGTAAATGAAGATAGGCATCAAAACACTTACCCGAAAATACATTTAAAAAAATTCATAAAAATTAACTAAATAATAACTTTATTTTAAATTATTAACATTATTAGTTACAAAAAGAATTAATATATGAATTAAAAAATATACTTAACCATGGAGATTCATCCCAACATAATCATGTAAATTCTTAACTTAAGTAATTTTTCTTACAATACCATGGGATGAAAGAATTTATCCTCTTTTCCATAATAAGAAGATTGAAGATGAAAAATAATTTCTCTTAAAGTATCTGTGAATATTAAATTTAAATCATAATTTCAAAATACATATCACAATACCAACCTTCCTTGTCTTTCCAAACATAAAAATTATAACAATTTCAATTTTTTTAATATTTAAAAAAAAAGATTAAATAAAAATATCTAGCAATCTCACATTTTTTTTAACCTCCAATAAACAAGTCTAATATCAATAGACATTAAGCATTATAGTGCTCATCATCATCTTTTTTAACATCCAATAAACAAGTCTAATATCAATAGACATTAAGCATTATAGTGCTCATCATCATCAAGTGAATTTCCCTATTATCCACTAATTTAACTAGGATTGAACATATTTATACATGTAGTTCTTGTGAAACTTCATATGATTTCACTTGATTGAAACTCATTTTTTAAACATATTTATACATGTAGTTCTTGTGAAACTTCATATGATTTCACTTGATTGAAACTCATTTTTTAAACATATTTATACATGTAGTTCTTGTGATTATATTATAAGTGTTTAATCATAATTATACTTTTAAATGTTTTGTGTTTATGTTATAAGTTTTTAATTATAATTATATTTTTAAATAAGAATATTTTTTATTTTTAATAAATATATAATTTTGTATACATTAGTAATTAGTAAAATCACATTTTTAATGTGGTAAATATAGTCAATAGTTTTATAAATATAACAAAAAAATTATTGCAATAAGAAGAATGTCTTATTAATGTACACATTTACTTGATTAATCATATATAAAAAAGTTATGGGTCAACTCTAACTTGAGTAAAACAAAGGAATTATAGACCTTGTAAAATGGACCATTTCACTAAATACAAATTTTTTATTTGAATAATTTAAATCCCTAGGAAATTGACACTGTGGCATGATTCTAATTTTATTTGAGAAAAAAAGAATTACACATCTTATTGTAAAATGGACCATTTTGCTAAATAAATTTTTTACTATATATTAATTACCCATCTTATTGTAAAATGGACCATTTTTGCTAAATAAATTTTTCTTATATCAGTTTCCCCATCTAATTAGAATATAAGCTTATTACAATTGGAATAATTCAAATCCTTATGAAGTGATTTATGATTTTTTAGACATCTGTTATTGGTCAATGGTATTGCATTAGAGCTTATTTATAAATTAAGAATCTCCATGGACGTGTGAGGGTAAGTGTTTTGATGTTTACTATGGATTGATGTCTAGAGGTTTACCAATCATTTAATTTATACAGTCGTT
Source organism: Pinus tabuliformis (assembly GCA_031772625.1). Taxonomy (NCBI): domain Eukaryota; kingdom Viridiplantae; phylum Streptophyta; class Pinopsida; order Pinales; family Pinaceae; genus Pinus; species Pinus tabuliformis. The sequence continues at coordinate 28,386,371 of CM062808.1, read as the reverse complement.
AGCAATTTTTACTATATATTAATTACACATCTTATTGTAAAATGGACTATTTTACTAAAAAAAATTGCTTATATATTAATTACACATCTTATAGTAAAATGGACCATTTTTCTAAATAAGATTTTCTTATATCAATTTCCTCATCTAATTAGAATATAAACTTATTACAATTGGAATAATTCAAATCCTTATGAAGTGATTTATGATTTTTTAGACCTCTGTTATTGGTCAATGGTATTGTATTAAAGCTTATTTATAAATTAAGAATCTCTATGGACTTGTGGGGTAAGTGTTTTGATTTTTACTATGGATTGATGTCTAGAGGTTTACCAATCATTTAATTTATATAGTTGTGCACAAGATTTGAACCCAAAAACTTTCGGTTCGATGAGACTTGATTTCCAAGGCCATTACGAATTGAGCCACCCCAACTAGACAATTGCAATACTTTCTTTTAAAACAAGTTGATGTAATAATTTATAAAGATAACAAATAATGCAATTTTTTTATAAATTAGTTTATAAAATAATTTAATTGATCATAGCCATGATATGAAATATTATGTAAACACTAAATTTAAGATTTAAATTTTTGTGCACCAAACCAATAAAAAAGCCAATTTAACCTTCCATTATTTTAAGTTGAAACTTTGATATGTTTATGAATTAATTAAATGAGATTATAATTAATCAAAGAATATTATAATTTATTTATTTATATATTTTATTTTAAATATATAATTTTGTTAGAATAAAATATATAATATATGAAAGAGATATTTAATTATTTTTATTGAAATTTTTTATTTTCTACAATTCTAGTAATCTGTGTATAGATTGCAACTGAGGATAAATATTATGCTGCTGCATCGATTTACGCCAAAAGAGTGTTGAGAGTGTGTAATAGTAACAAGGTAGTTCTGAAGAAAATGTATAGAGAGAGATGAATCCGTAACAAAGAAAAATTCAGGTATTGATGGAGAGACCATAGAACGTGGTGATGGTACGGCCTAAATCCAGAACGTTACAAGTTCCGCGTGTTCCATGCCGTTGGGTGGTCGGTCTCTACCCTAGGGTGGTAAGGTGTCACGTTTGTCTGGTGTCATTGTTGTATCCTTTAGAGATGTACGTTGGTCTAGTATCATTGTTTCATCCTTCAGAGATGTACGTTTGTCTAGTACCATTGTTTCATCCTTCAGACACAGAAGTCCCACCTTGATCTTATCTAGATTGTTGATTTTTTTGAATATTGGGCAATTAGATAGATATGGACGTAGATAGTGTTTATGTGCTTTTTGATTGCCAAATATTTTGGGAATCAGGAATTGATATAAAAACACTAGATTAAATCATTGATTAATTAATCAAACCTAATCTGTTCAAGTAAAATTGATTTGACAAAACATTCTGTTTCAAAAAAATGTGAAAAAAATTGGAATTAATCCAATTGTTCTAGAAAGTAGAGTAAAAAATACGTCATGGATTTAAGTTGTTCCCACCAGTAGAGTAAAGTAACCATTAAAATCTCTAGCAACGATGCACAAGGCATCATCCTATAAAGCCAACCCCTTTACTCCAACATTGGTGCAGCCGAAACCAAAAACTATGATAAATATTATTATTATACGTAACAATATGAATTGGGGACTCGTGGTATCGATGTGACTAATTATGTTCAGGGTTATGAGATCACAAGTTGAATGCAGAGAAATAGCAAACATTCTGCTACCGTGAAAAGATGATGAACAATGCAGGGATGTTGGAGCTCCATTTCTTTATGAAGTTGTAGTAATTGATGTACTCTTTGTCAATTAAGATAGGCCTTTCTTGACGCTAGTGCAGGTGGATCTTGGTAAGCCGATCGATGGCTTGCTGAAATATTTTGCATATCAGAAATGCATTAAAGTCTGAGTTGTTTGCATCTGGTTTCATATAAACCATATAGATGTTGAAGGTATAGATGCAAAGGATTGATGTTAGAAAAAAAATAAAGATAAGAGGTAAAAGTATTTGGTGATGGTTATTATGATTAATAGTTTACTAAAATTAATAAGGTTTATTGGATTTTAAGACGGTAAGATATAATTTAGAGCAGTATTTTATTTTTTTGATTTTAAAGAATTAAGAGAAGCTTTCCAAAATCACCATAGTTTTGCTAGGTTAAAAGGTCCACAAAGTTGGTAGTGTGACAAATATTTTTAAAATTAGACAAAATGTCCTTATTTGATGGACAATCTAACAAAATGTTTTTTATCTTCAACCCTCATAGCGTTGTAAAGGTGACTAACTCTTTCAGGCCATGATATTTTAGGAATTGACTAGCTATCACTTTCACTAAGAAGCTCAAGGTAGATGTGAAGATAATGATGATGATTAACATGAAGGTAAGAGATTCCAATATCACCATAGTTTCACTAAACTGATACTGACAAATAGTTCTAAAATTACATGGAATGTAGGAATAAGATGGACAATCTAAGAGAAAGTTCTAGGAACAACGTCTAAAGCTATTCCACAATTTTGTCCTAAAAACAATGTTAGAAGTTCTTCTAAAGTCAACTAAACAACAAAGGAGATCAATTTTATTTATTTTGTTGAATGATATCTCCTAAATTTAGTTTGGCCTTTAGGTATTTTTCCATGGCTTTCTAGTCATGGGCCAATAGTTTTTTTTCCAAAATAATTCCATACATCTTGGCTATAATGTCGCTCATCATAATGGTCCTATAATTAAGGAATTATTTTATCCTCACTTGTAAAGATAGGCACAATTAGGCTCTGCATCAAGTGATTGTGAAAGCCTTTCTTCACTAACAAATTGAAGAGTGTGTATATGTGAGGAATGAGGATATGCCCTCCTATTTAAAAAAATTAGCTTGGTCGTATTGCCATTAAGTTTTTCATTAGCAAGTTGCTTAACATGAAACTCAATATCTTTGAAAGAAGATATATCATCCTCTATAAGGACATTCAAAATAGTGTCCATTGTGTTAGGGATTCCTAAAAGTTTTTAAGGTGAGAATTCCAATTTTGCAAGGGAATCATGTTATTTTATTTATTTTTATAAATTAAATTTTTGGTCAGAAACTTTCTAGGATGAGATTTAGATAGGTGCAATTTTTCTCTTGCTTTCTATTTATATACCATATTTTCTTCCTTTTAATAAGACCCTTGTAAATATTTATATTATCAAGATTTAATGATTCTTTAGAAGCATCCCTAAGCATTTTTATAGAAATTTTACAATCATTATCCTATGAAGGGTTGGTAGTTATATTATTATTTATACATAATGCCTCAATAGAGAACTTGCTAATTGAAGCATAAGAAAATTGTAGTACAATTATGATAGAGGATTTCGATATGTTCCTTATAAGTTAAGAGATGTAGATTCCTATTTAAATAATTTAAGAAGAGATCCATTTTAATTTTTTCAAGAAGCAAGTTACTTTGATTGCATTGTTATGTCTAATTAATATATAAGAATGCATAATGCATAGGGAGTATTCATTCACTAGATTTTTTAGTTCCATGTGTTGTTAATATTTATATTTTTTTATAGAGAAATTATTAGCACCATGTTTGGGAACCTAAGTGTCTCATATGGGAGGATGTTGATAAAAGATTAGTTGTTAATTATTTATAGTGAAGTTGTTTGGAACTTGATAATATTGAGAGGGGAGTGGCTCAATTAGTATTGTACCATATGGATCATCTTTTCACCTTTCTACCTTTTCTTTACAATTAACTAAATAATACAATGATTACTAGCACAATATGTGACGCAGGAGAAAACCGCCTAAAGGCAAATTCCCTGACTTTCATAATAACCTTATTGTGAACCTATGGGTTATGGCCCACCTATACAAATCGGAAGCCTTTACATTGTGGGTTTAAACAAAAAAACCTCACCAATCGCCTAATAATGATATAACACATAATCCGCCAACTAACGTTGGTCCTACCTGAATGCATACTACCAGACCTCAAATAGATTTAAACCTGTGTCCATAAAATCCTCTAGTCGACTTAGTAATTGAACATCAATTGAACAAAAACCGTACCACGTTGACTTCCCAGGTTGACTTTCCCTTTTTACACAGGCACTTCACTCTACCCCATTGATCAAAATGTGCTGGATCCAATGGTTCACAACGATAGCGGCTAGGGAACTTGTGCGACACTTAACCACCCTTACGGAGCCGATATGGTTTATAAACACTTGGTCTATAAGAGTTCGGATCCAAATTTAAGATTATTGTCCGATCCTCTTAAAACTCGATATCCATTGGATAACAGAGTCCATAAAATCCTACGATCTGTGGCCCTTCAACTAACACACGGGTTAAAAACAACTTAACTGTCGCAGTTGACTGTGACGTAAGCAGTTGAAAATGCAATTGATGGTTAGGATTGAGTGCGGCGCTTCAACCCCGATCAAGACACCAGTAGACTACTAATCTCCACAGTTACGCATTTCACTTTGCCTTGTTTCACTTTTCCACCAACTTGGGGCTTCCACTAAATTTCCTTCTCACCTCCAGATCGACTTGTTACCAAGTTCAACTCTGCTAACTCCTTTCTCTGCTTAGAAACAGTGTGCCAAGACTTCTCTGATTTCTTTACTTTTCCTTGCAGCTATACCTCTATTTCTTTAACACCACTTCGAATTGGAATACATAATACTCTCTATGTTATTTCCCTTCTTCCAGATTTCATAATTCGTTCTTTATTTGACCGCTACATACATATATTATATTCGACTGGAATAACACGGATTCTACCTAGACGGTAAGTCTTTTGTCACTTAGAAAGACTTTCAGAAATTCAACTTTAATTCATTCCTCATGGTTTATCACACAGAAACCAGAAATTTACAATTACGGATCACTTAGCACATAAAAGGAATGAGACACACAGTCACAATGAATTCAATTTCCTCACACATTAAACAAATGTACAAATACAAATAAAAACCTGCTTACAATCTAGCTTTGGCTTGATCTGCCTTTACATGATCTGTATCAATGGTCCTTTCTCATTTCAATGCCCATAAGCTCACAATCCAACCTTCCTGTTTTCTAACTCCCTCTTTTTTTAGCCTTCAAGGCTTACAAATTATACATAAAAGGATTTTGCTAACCAATTTTGGTTCAGATCCTCAATCAGCTCAACTAAATCCTAAGAATCCTCTAAGTCTTCAATTAGTTCCTAAAATATCTTCTTTATCCCTTGAGGATCTCAACTTTCAGCTAATCCTAAGGATCCTCCATAAATCATGAACTACTTTCTAAGATTTACAATATCTCAATCCATACTAATTACTCATCATCACTAATGTTCTCCCACATTCGAGAATAGTTACAAATATCCTCACAATATTTAATTAACTCCTATTCTAAATGTCTCACCTAAATCACTCAAAATATTTAAAATTACATTAATTAAATACTTAGGAAAACCACTCTTTTGAAAACACAAGACCACCTAGATTCTACTAAATGTACACATTTTCGGAACCATGATGCTCCTACATTAGACTCCCAAATTAGAAAACAATCATGTGCTTCTAATCATTGTCCTCTTGGATCCCAGATTTTTTTTTGTAATTTATCTTTGCCTATTTCTTTTCCTTTTAGTTTTTCTATTGTTGCTATTGTCTGTTGTTGTTTTTGAGGTTTCCATACCTTATTCTGTAATGTTCCACTTGCAATGCTTTCACATTCTTCTGCTCTCTTCCTCTTACTGTTGCTTCTTTGCTTTCTTGATGTTGTCTTCTTTTGAGACACTTCTTCACCCCTGTGAGCATCACCCGATGCAATGAGTGCTAAGTGAACTATTCAAAAATCATGAGAAATTAGTCAGTTACGGCTATCTCTCATGGAAATGGTCATACGTGAATGACTTACTTAACGCAGTTGAATCCCAAAATGATATCTAATATAATGCACTGCGTAAACCCCCATACTTAAATTAACCTTCTTACCAACTCAATTTCTTTGTCCAGTATATCCTCTATCTGCTGATTGCCTTTAACTCTTAACGACTAAATTTTCATTACTGCCATCCTTACCCTCTTCTTCACTATTGTCTTGCACCTTTTTAGTTGTTGCCATACTGTCCTTCAAGATAATTTTCTGCTTCTATTTACTGTACATGTCATCTTCTTCTTGACTGTCATTTATGAATATTTTTTTGTCATCCTTCATCAGCAATTTATTCTGGATATTTATTCTTTGTTGTTCTAGCTTTCTCCTTTGAAGGTCTAACTCTCTATATAACTCAATGATTTTACTTGGAGTAAAATTTGGAAATTTTACACAATCTCCTATTTCTTCATTTGCTATTGACCAATCATCTGATGGTCCTTCTTCCTATGCTAAATCTTCCTTAACATCGTTTAGTAGATGTTATTTCTCTTCTTCTTTCATTTGGCTATCCACCTATGCCAAATATGTTCCAGTTTCTGCAACAAAATTTGCAATCATAAGACAATTATCAAAATAAAAAATATAAGACCTTTGTACCTCTTCTGGCAACCTTTCAGTACGTTGCTTTGATACCACTTTGATGCAGGATAAAATTTCCGAAAGGCAATTTCCTTGACTTTCATAATAACCTTACCGTGAACCTATGGGTTATGGCCCACCTATACAAATCGGAAGCCTTTACATTCTAGGTTTAAACAAAAAACCCCCACCAATCGCCTAACAACAATATAACACATAATCCACCAACTAACGTTGGTCCCACTTGAATGCATACGACCAGACCTCAAATAGATTTAAACCCACATCCATAAACTCCTCGGGTCTGCTCAACAATTGAACAGCAACCGTCCCACATTGACTTTCCCTTTTTGCACAGGCGCTTCACTCTACGTCATTGATCAAAGTGTGTTGGATCCAATGGTTCACAACGATATCAGCCAGGGAACTTGCGCGACACTTAACCACCCTTACAGAGTCGATATGGTTTATAAACTCTTGGTTTATAAGAGTTTGGATCTAGATTTGAGATTATCATCTGATCGTCTTAAGACCCGATATCCATTGGATAATAGAGTCCATCAAATCCTACCATCTGCGGCCCTTCAACTAACACATGGGTTAAAAACAACTTAACCCCACAGTTGACTGTGACGTAAGCGGTTGAAAATGCGATCGATGGTTAGGATTGAGTGTGGTGCTTCAACCCCGATCAAGACACCCATAGACTCCTAACCTTCGCAGTTACGCATTTCACTTTGGCTTGTTTCACTTTTCCACCAACTTGGCGCTTCCACTAAATTTCTTTCTCACCTCCAGATTGACTTGTTACCAACTCTGCCAACTCCTTTCTCTAATTAGAAATAGTGTGCTGAGACTTCTCTGATTTCTTTACTCTACCTTGCAAATATACCTTTGTTTCTTTAACACAATTTCGAAATGGAATACATAATACTCTCTATGTTAATTCCCTTCTTCTAGATTTCATAATTCGTTCTTTATTTGACCTGTACATACATCTATTAAATCCAACTAGAATAACACAGATTCTACCTAGACGGTAAGTCTTTTTTCACTGAGAAAGACTTTTAGAAATTCTAATCGAATTCATTCATCATGGTTTATCACACAGAAACCATAAATTCACAATTGCGAATCACTTAGCACATAAAAGGAATGACACACACAGTCACAATGAATTCAACTTCCTCGTACATTGAACAAATGTACAGATGCAAATAAAAACCTATTTACAATCCAACTTTGGCCTGATTTGCCTTTACGTGGTCTGTATCAATGGCCCTTTCTCATTTCAATGCCCGTAGGCTCACAATCCAAACTTCCTATCTTCTAACTCTCTCTCTAACTCCCTCTTTTTTTTAGCCTTCGAGGCTTAAAAATTATACACAAAAGGATTATGTTAACCAATTTTGGTTCAGATCCTCAATCGTCTCAACTAAATCCTAAGAATCCTCTATGTCCTCAATTAGTTCCTAAAATATCTTCTTTAATTACATCAACTAAATACTTAGGAAAACCACCCTTTTGAAAACACAAGGCCACCTAGATTCTACTAAATGTACACATTATTGGAACCATGATGCTCCTGCATCAATATGTAATAGCATATCTAGACATAAGCATAATCAAAACATTAGCAATAATCAACACAAGTACAAGTGAACCATGACAGTAGAAAATAAAACATTAAAGAACACAAGGACACTAGATATTAGGTGGAAACCCTTCCAAGAGAAAAACCATTGAATGATTGCCTTCGTCTTTATCTAATATAATATTTCTATTAGATCATACTGGCACCCACTAGCATGCAAGCACTGAATTTTGAGATATTCAAGAACCCACTCACTCTAGACCACAACTTGATGGAAGCACCTACTTCCACAACTATATTTGAACCCTCGTGTGTTGGAGGCACCAACCCCCAATAAGTTGAAAGCACCCACTTGCTTAGAAGAACCCACTACTAAATGGCTTTGCAGACACTAATCTACTGGAGGCATTGACCCCCAAATAGTTTCTCATGCACGCACCTAAACCAAGCTACTACTCCCTAATCATCAAGTCAATTTTCCATGGACCTAGATTTCATTCATTTTCACATTGAAAATATGGATCCACCTATGCTCAGTAATAAAAAAAGATATACAAAAAAAACCATCTCTACTCATTATATATATGTCTCTACCAAACTCTAGCTCATCAACAACTCTTTGCAATACATGGCAGACCCACAATATAATAGACTAACAAAGCTTAGTAACATTCTCTTCCTCAAAATGGCTCAAAAAATCATAACCCAGGAGCAACGTGAAAACTCACTTAGCTCAATCCTGCAAAACCAACATATACAAGGCTAATAGGTAAAACATCAATAGTTACAATGATAATACAGGGCTCACAACAGTATATGATAGTTATAACATACAAACAAGGTTCCAATTCAGAACTTGACATTAATAGTTTTGTCCATTATACATATAGCGATAACCTCACTCTGTTACACTCACTCAGCACCATCAACAATGATCTAACACATCACCATACCTTTGTTATGACTTCAAATCTAATCTTTGATAGAGTACCACTACAAATTTCTACAATCTTTCAATCACATGCACAATATGGTTCATTATTTTATTGCATATGAAGACACTCTACAACTATAATGATACAAACAGTGCTAGCACAAACTATAAGCTACAAGTTTGTTTTTTCAACTCCTAAGCACATTTTTTCTAACCTTGAGGGAATCCATGACCAAACAAAGCATATCACCCTCCAATATCAGCGCTCAAACACACGTACTACATTATCTTATCACAGACCTTGTGCATTGAACTATCACTGTCTCTCAATCACACCACACACAACTCGAAGGTTAATTAACATGCTCATTCAATCACATCTCTATTTTTCCCATACACAAATTGTCTCACATTCTGTAGGATTGCACAAAACAACACTAAATATACCATTTTCACCTTAACCTCATACTTATTCTTTTTTCTATTACACATATTGGCCAACTATCTAGTCACTTAATCAATTCAACCACATCAGATTCTACGCTACAAGTGTTTTTTATTTCAAATCACATGAAATATCCAATTTACTCAAACCATGACTAATTTTTGTGGATCTAAAACTTACTTAGGACAAGACAAATTAACAATTAAATCACTTGCCCAATCGATCACTCTATCACCATGCCACTAGACAATACCCACCACACTCCAAAACTATCCTCAGCCAAAAAGTTGTCACTTGAGATCATATTATTAATAAGACACATTTGTGCACTTTATCCTCTATCATATGCATATCATCTGATGTTTTCTCATGAGCATGCACCATTACTCTAAAGGATACCAAATCAATAAACAATACAAAAATATTGATGCCCTATAGTAATTATACTCCATAACTAAGTATTGGATCACCAATAATCTAATATTTTTCCCAATTCAATGTAAAAATAAAATCAAAACCACTAACTTGTGACCATATCAACACATTGATTAACTTATCATCTTGGGCTAGATCAAATTATTATTGCATTTATTACATCCCACTTCTACCTAGTGATCAATTTGTTGTAATACCTTGGGAAATATCCATGGGAAGGCATGTGGATTAATTTTTAAAATATGCAAGAGACATGGATTATCCATTGATAATATGTGCTATTGATGGTTTTTACATTGGAAATCTAGGCTTCCAATATTGCAAATGAATATTTCCCCCTCTTAATTGGAATCCATTTCCTAACTTGGGGAAAACACAAAATGATTTCACCCATTTGTACTCACACCTTCAACTCGACATGTTCAAGTGCCTATGTAGCCCAACACATCAAACACTCATCATGACATCATGCACATACATTTATAATTGATGACATCAATTCCAACATAATGTTGGCATTGATGGCAACACCATAGCCACATCACCAACTAGTTCTCTACATTGACCAGTTTCATTCTCCACTAGCTGGCTAGTTTCATTACCCCCCTTTGATATCAATGGCAAAGGGTGGCCCAATATGACTTCAATCCCCCCCATTTGAACACCATGATAACAATATTTTTATGATGATTCAACACATTAAAAACTATAATCAGCTATAGGACACCTCCAAATATACATTAGAAACAAAAACAAAAATGTGTTTCTCACTCATGTAGCTTCTGCAAACAATGTGACATCAAGGACAATATGTGTTATTCCTTTGCATGTTTTTAATAGTTTCATTGTTGTTTTTAATGCATTATATGATTGCATTGCTTTGTTTATAGTCTTGAATGCAACATTTGTAATATGGCATGTATCATTCCTTTCCAATTATTGATATGTATATATTCAACTCCATGTGTGTTATTCCCACAATTTAATGTTTGTATCTTCATTCAAAAGTATTTCTTGGATATTATTTGAAGGCATCACAATATGTTCTATTCCCAACACAACTCACACTTATAATATTACTTTACAATGCATTTATCATCCTTTCAACACATGTATTATCATATACCTTCACAACATGTGTGTGTATCCTCTCAAAAAACACCTTATTATCATCCTTTCAGTGCAATTTAATATCTTAGGGTCTATGTGCTAAGTTGGGTTACATTTTTTGGCAAGTAAGGGTGCTTTGTGGGTGAAAAAAACAGCTGGATCAAGTCATTATAAGTGCTCTATCAATCTTCCAACCCTCGATTGAGCTATTTGAGGTCTTAAAGATTGTTCGATCGAACATCAAAACAAATCCTCGATTGTGCTCCTATCTAACCTAAGGTTATCCAGGAGCGCAATCAAGAAATGGGCTAGATCAAGCCACTTTTTTGGAATTTCCCACCAATAACAAGTTGGATGCCGAATTGGACAAGTGTCTTGATCGCCTTATAGATCGATCGAGGAATGGGCTTGATCGAGCCTTAAAGATTGATCAAGCCTATATTTGTCAATAAAAAATAGTGTGTGATATACAAAATCCATTTCGCACATACTGCGAGGGAAATTACAGCTCAACTGAGTTTTGAAGCTTGATAGAGAGGAGGAGCTAGATCGAGCCACCCAGTCACCCCACCAACATGCCAGAAGCTCGATTCAATAGTTTGGAGGCCAAGGTAGGATTCCTATCATTTTTTACTTATTTCAATTAATTTTTCTTGCAAAAAAAAAAAAAATTAAGTGAAAAACCACCATACACCACCATATAAAAACCACAAAAAACAACCCTAAAAACCTCATAAAAGCACTAAAACAACCATAGGTATGTACAATTCAGGCTTTAAATTTTATTTCATTTCAAGTGTACATTTTTAATAATTACAATGATAGCATGGTTATTATGATTTTTTTTTTATTTTTTTTTTTTCTGATTTTTAAAAGTAAAAGTTATTTTCTAGTTATTTTAGTCTTTGAATTTTTTTTCTAGGACTTTAGCGAAATAATAAAGTTATTATTAGAGATAGAGTCTAAACTAAAAGTGATAAATAGGAATTAGGAACACTCTAAATCCTCTCCTGGAACATTCTTGGTTTTCCATGTTGTAAAGGTCCTATGATAAGTTGGATCCCAAGTGATAATATTGATCTTATTTTCTTAGTTGAAACTTGGGGGCATGGTGAATCTAGTGTCCCCCCTATATATGGTTGCATTCTTTGGTCAACTTGGAACAAATCTTCTCATAGATGCTTTGGTGATATAGCCTATTATATAAAAAATAACTTTTCTTCTCACTTTCGACCTCATAAGATTGACCCCCTCAATCAGTACATGTGGATAAATTTTTTTGATCCTAATGCCAATTAGATTTTTTTCACAATTTTTTATTTCACTCCTATCAACTCTAACTCATATAAGAAAAAAACTTGGATAAGAACTCTCCCTTCAATACCTTAGAACAAGATATCCATGATCTAAGGATGGATGGTAATATCCTTTTACTTAGGGACTTCAATGCTAGAACTGCTACTAGCCAAGCTACCTTCCTAAGAAATAACTCTAACCCTAACCCCTTACTGCTAGATGAGGACTGTGACTTAGCTAATAGGTTCAAAATAAATTCTAAAGAAATAATCAAGAACCTATTTGGTACTGATCTTATTAAGTTATGCAGTTCCCAAGGCCTGATAATTTGTAATGGAATTAATAAGTGGCCAAAATCTGGCCAAATGACTTATATTCATGGGTTGGGATGAAGTGTTGTGGATTATGCAATATATGACACCCATGTTCTCAACCGTATTGTAAACATTGACCTTCTAAATGACCACAAGCTTGATTATGATCATAGACCTTTATCCTTAACCCTTAATCTTGACATGCAAAAGAATTGTAAAAGTCAAATGTTCATCCATTTTCTTAGAAGAAAAATGGATCTCTTCTTACAAGATTTAAAGAGATACTTATGTCTCTTATCATATAATGATAATATTGATCACATCTACTACAATTTTTACTACAATCTTTTCCACTACCATTAACAAATTCTCTACCATGATGTCATATAAAAAGCATAATAGAATTTTCAACCCTTGGTATGATAATGACTGCAAAAGTTCTAGGAAATCAATTAGAGATTCCCCTAACGAAATTGTTAAGATTGAAAAAATAAGTGTATGCAAAGCTCTTATGAAAAGGAAGAAAAGGTCCTATATTAATAAGAGATAAGAGTGTCTTCTTAACCTTTCTAAAGTCAATCCTAGAAATTTTTGGAGGAATATACTTGTCTGTAAAACAAAAGAAAATAATTCAATCCCATTAAGGAATTGGGATACTTATCTGAAGAATATTCATGACTCCCTCGACACCATGGAAAACATTTTAAACACTCCCATAGAGGAGGATATATTTTCTCTGGAAGACATGGAATTCAAGATTAAGAAACTTGCAAAGGGTAAAGCTAAGGACATTGAACCCTATCAAGCTGAAATTTTCAAAATGGGAAGGTCTATCATCATATCTCATATTCACAAACTTCTCAATTTAGCAGTAAAGCACGGATTCCCTAATCCTTGGACACAAAGCCTTATTGTGGCTATCTTTAAAAGCTAGGATAAAAACATTCCATCTAACTACTAGACCATTATGATTAGCCACATTTTAGCCAAACTATATGGGCTCATTTTGGAGAAGAAGATTAGCCTCTGCTTTGAAATCCATGGTAAAATAACTATAGGGAAAGTTCATTTTAGGATACGTCACTCAACTATTGACCATATTGTCACTCTTAGGAGCATTTCCAATGAATGTTGAAATAATAAAACTAATCTCTTTTGTTGTTGTTTTTTTTTTTACTTTAGAAAATCTTTCAACATAATTCCTTAGGAAAAGATGTGGCAAAGGCTCAAATAAATAATGTTCCCTCTCTAGTTGAGGGTTTCCATGATTAGGCTATATGAAAATGCTTTCACCAAGTTTAAGACCATCGAGGGCTAGTGTAAATAAATTAAATGCAATATCGACATTAAGAAAGGGTGTTCCCTATCCCCTACCCATTTTGGGATTTACATTGATAAGCTAGAGGGGTGTCTGGAAGCTACAAGATGTGATGGGCCCAATATTTCTAGTATGGTCATTACTCTTCTTCTCTATGATTACGATATAGTTCTTCTAGCCGGAAGCCATGAGGTTCTTGATAAATAACTTAAAATCCTTCAATATTATTTCTCTAAGATGGGTATGACTATTAATACCGACAAGACTAAATTCATGATAATTAAATCCAAGAATATCAACCATGATAACTTCATCTATAATAACAATCACTTAGAGAATGTTTCTTCTTACAAATATTATATATTAACATCCACCATCAACTCAACTAGAATTATATCATTGAGAAGAGGATTACTAGAGGCTAGAAAGCTTACTATGAGCTTGAAAAAAACTATAAGTTAGTTGATATTTGGGTTTGGAGTAAACAACATTCCTCTTTGAGACTCTCGTCACCCCTGTTATTCTATATTGTTGTTAGGATTTTTGTTGAAATATATCTAAAGAATCATGGAGGAAGGTCAAGTTATTACAAGAGAGTTTTATAACCTATGACCTTAAGATTAAAGGTAATACTCCCTATCTTTTCCTCTTGATTGAAGTTATCATTTCCCCCATTAAAAGTGTGACTATGTTTAGGTACCTGATGTGTAAAAAAAATATTAGCAACATGGATTCCAAGAGGTTCCCCAATATTGCTTCTAGACCTAGCCAGAACCCTCACCTTTGGCTCAAGCAAGGATGGCACAAGGATTCCCAGTCTTGGCTCGACCATTGGGGAATAAAGGAGGAGGTCATCTTGGATAATAAGGATAATATTAAAAATAATATTACTTCCAAATTTAAGGATAAATTGTGGGATGATAAAATTCTATAGGGAAAAAGGAAGCTAAGATATTATAAGGAGGTGATTAACGCCAATCTTGCTAATCATAATTACATTTTCGTATTGATAAGTGCTAAGAAGAAAATGGTCATTGGAAAGATAAGAACTAATTCTCATGAGCTCTAAATTGAAACTGGGTGTTGGTATATTTCTAAAACACCTTGGGATGGAATAATTTGTGTCCTTTACGATACTAAGAGGGTTGAAGACTAAAAGCACTTTCTCTTGGATTTTCTAGCTCTTACACACATCCGTTTTCTTTTCCCTAACATTTTCCACACTTCCAACCTTCTTGACCTACTAAGTCAACAAAATTATAGTGAACTAGGAATGCTTCTTTCCCATCTTGTTTTATCATAGAACTACAATTCTAAAGAGCCCCAATTAATCTCTTTCTTAAGGCCTGATAGACCGCATGGTCTTAGTTGATATTAATATTCATCATCATCATCAACGTCATCAACATCATCATCATATAACATAATTATATAAATTTAAATAACTATCTAACTATATATAACATATATAAAATTATATAAATATATATAACAAAACATGACCATATATATTAATAAAATGTTTATTATATTTTGTGTTGGTTTTTATTAATTAAAAAAAGTATGATAGTTTGAGAATAGTATAATGGTAAAAAGTAAATTATGGATTTAGTTTATTTGTATTGTAAATTATTATTTTTCCCACAACCCAATGCAATATGAGATGGTGGTTATGAGATTCAACATATAAATTTAATAAATCATTAATGATATTTTATGTACATTACTTTTAAATGAAAAAAAGTATATAATAATTTCATTTCTTATGCAATGTCAAGTTTCAACAATGCAATGATACATACATTAAATCCATAATGAAAAGTGCATTTAAAGTGAATAAAAGTGTTTTTACTCTTTTCTAATGTACCAAATTGCTTCATTATGTACTATGTTGTAACAAAAACATTGTCTTCATGTTCTTGCACCTAGTACATGTCATGTGTCAAAGCCAAACAATATAGGAACTTGTCTTATGGAGTATTTGGTTGGCATGAAATTTTATTAGTTTTGAAATTATGTTTATTTCAATTCTTTTTTTATATTTACATATTTATGCTCCATGAATAAAATGCATTATTTAGAAATGAGAAAAAGTGTAAAATTGGATTTGTTCACTTCTTTCGATTTTGTTTACATGGAATTCAATATTTTGGTAGATAAATTATCAAAAAGGGGACTCTAAAGTTTAGGAAGGCTAGATTATTCTACTTGAGTTTAGAAATTGTTTTCTTGTCAACATTATTTTTAGGTCAACATTTTTTTCTTGGACTAGTTTATATGTATTATATGTAATAGTTTTGTCTCAATTCTAAATATTTACGAATGAAGCTTATATGGCTTAGACAACACTTACATACTTAGATAAAACTTTATTGCTTCTATTCCTTTATACGTTGATTATGTTTTATTAATTAACTCTATAACTCTTACAATCAATTCCCTTCCAACTAAATTTATGTGGATCCATCTCTCATACATTCCCCAACCGAAGGTTTTCAAAGTGTGGGGGGTCAGCTATACATGGTCGGCCTCGTGAAAGATCATGTAGACCAACCAAAGTTCATGTTCCACTCATAGATCCTGGCTTAGACACTAATATGAGTGTAAGAGGTAATGTTTTTGTCTATTTTTATGATGTTATTGAGAGTGGACCATCTTCAACTACTACAGGTATACCTCTTACATTTTTAAATCCTCTTTGAAATTTATGTGTTTATGTCTTGAAATTGTCTTTAATTTTTAAATCATCTTCAATTGATGTGTTTGAATTTAATTTATATGTCATTATGTTTAGTTTGTTATATATGTTAAATTATGTTTATCATTTGCGGACCCTTAGAAAGGCAAAGCTGAGGATGACAGTGCAACATCGATCCCTTTGTGGGATGATGCCACAACAAATTTCACATTAGAGGATGTTAGGGCCCAACATGCATGGATCACATGAGAGCTAGGTAGAATCCCTGTTAGGTCGCCTGATGGGTATAGCTTGACTTTGATGTTGGAGAACATCAATAGGTTGATATAGACATACCAGAGGGTAGGCCCACTTAGCGACCTCCTACATTCCATACATAGGATTAAGAGGTTAGAGGTTAGAGGCTCGGATACTTGGGAGGTGGTGAAAGTTTCCACCAAGGAAATTGATGTTCATGGGAGTTGTTTGACATACCTCTGAACTATCATGCTAGACATGTTGGTCTAATTCCACCTAAATATTTTAAGAATGTTGATGAGGCCACTTTTGTTTATGATCGATTCATTAGACCTTGGGTCTAGTTCCACCAACATGACTAGGCTTCCCTTTACTTTGCCTAACGTGTATATGTGAAGTTTGTGCTGCATATGAGGCCAGATTACACCAACTCTGGATCTGAATTTTATGGACCTGACATGGGATGTAGTTATGATCGTGGCGGGGTTTGTAGGGACCCTACACATGTACCACCACCTCTAAGATTTTTACCACTACTTTCTCGAAATGTGGTATTGTCGATGAAACTAACGGAGTCATCACAGCTTAACGTTGAGACTAGGCATATCATTGTGGATAACGTGTGGATGACATTGGCTAGTGCATAGGTTGTATTGCATGGAGAGATGAAAAGACCCCCACAATTACCTCGTGACCTGCCAGACCACCATTATTTCCTTGTAACCCACCAGTTCCATTATTTGACCATTTATATCTTGAGAACCTAACCCTTGACCATGTATTTTCATATGCACATATGTGTTGTGATGCCATCCATGACACTTAGAGGGTGTATGACCCGCATGAAACAAACCAGGCACATATATATGGAAATTTTGACTCTTATCATCAAATTATACATTATTTATATTAATAAGTTTGTATAATATTGCATTTATATTAATAAGTTCATGATAGCATGTAGACACAAGGCTACATGGATGAGCTTATGAGGTCATCCGAGGGGGAAGATGATTAGCCAGAGTAGCCTCCACTAATGCATGTTTCCATGAAGCCTCCTCCACCTACACCTCCACCTCATCACACACATGTGGAGAAGAGTCATGATGTACAACCACATGGACTAGTAATTGAGGTAAACATTTTTATTCCTAAGATTTCAACATTTTATTTTTTAATTTACTTGCATGCTAATTAATTTGTAGAATATTTGTTATGACTTTGTCATTATGTACACAGGCCCAGATGTAGAGTGGTATCGAGGTTGCAATGATGTGGCATCATCAATGGGATGTTGGGTATGGAGGCATTGACGATGTGGGTCGATCGGCAAAGGATACAATCATTGAGCCACAGGCACATGAACACTAAAAACAGATTGATCAAACCCCCATTCTACCTGACTTGCATTTAGACTTGAGTGAGGTTAGTATATTCATATGTAATTAAATGTGGTTCAAAATAATTTATTTATATATTGTTTACTTTGTAAATAATGATCTAGTTAATTTGACTTTGAATGTGTATATTGTAGTACCGGATACTGGACGCCATGTTTGACAAACAGTCACATAGGGGTGCTAGTGGTACTTAGAGGGAATAGTTTGTATATTTTCAGGTATATTTCATAGGGCACATTCACATGTGATACACAATTTGTATCTTTTCATACATGGACAATTTATGAATACATGAACATCATTTCAATTTATGGATGCTTATTATTTCAATTTATGGATGTTCATGTAATGTAATTTGTATATATTTTCATATGGATAGTTTATTGATACATTCATTATTACAGAGTATGGATGTTTATTAACTTTTGTTTATGGATGTTCATTAAGTTTCAGTTTATGGATGTTAATTATTTCTTTAGTTTAAAAAATGTTCTATAGTATAAATTTTGTTAAGAAGATAACAACTTAAAACTAATTAATTAAAATACTAATATTCATATTTTAAAATGTATTTTTACTTTGGAATCTATAACATTCAAGAAGTAGAATTTTACAAAATATTAATCTTGATTTCTAGTTTGATAGACTAAGAAAATAAGTACAATCTTACTATGATGCAAGTCACTTTGATAATTAAAATGAAATAAAATACATCATGTATCAATTTAACATTGACCACGTAAAGAATTACAAATATGCTTCATATTGGACTGCAGAAAGTGTCTTTTAGTGCAAACAATGTATGTTATTACAATGATTTTAATAATTTATTTGAATTCTAAAGTCATCCATATTATAATAAAAAAATATTTGTATGGAATTTTTTGCAACCCGACCATATACCATTGTGGTCAACTCCTTTTAAGATTACTTTAATAAGTAGCTTGAAATTTTGAATGATTCTACACATTTGAAATATTACTAGTTATAAGAAATCTTAATGGTTAGAAGTATGTGGTTTCCATATTTGTGTTTATTCTACCATCATGAATTGATAATGATAAAGTAAAAAATTTTGGAAACATTTGAGCACTACTGAGAGGGAGGGGAGGTTGTGGGGTGGGGCTGAATTAGCAGTGTGACTTCTTATTAGTTTTTACCACTTTAATTTTTTCTATTGAATTGTGCACATAACCAACAACATGTCACATCAACCATAACATAAGCATAAACCATCTAAGCAGCTTAAATGAAATAGTCTTGAGAGCAACACTAATCAACACATCAAGGAACAATCACATCATCACACATGAGACACAAGATATTTGGTGGAAAACACTTCACCAAGAAAAAAACCACCCTTTCTATTGTTGTGCTTCTCAGAATATTCTATTAAGAAAATGATGTCTTTTACATAGATGATTGACTCCCATCAGTTAGAAGACGATGTTCTCACAGGGATCTATAGATTACCATTTGCTGAAAGCCACCACAATCAACGATCCTTGCCCAACTCCAATTAGACTATCAAACTCTGATTGGATGGAGAAAATTTTCCTTTCATTGAAACTTCGCAATCACTGCTCCACATCCATGAAGTCGCTGCTCCTCTACTCTATGTGGACCTTGTTGCATCTATTTTAATACTAGATCCCAAGACTTTCTACTCAACTCGATTCAGCTTGGTAATCCAAGTCTTAGTAGCAAGACAATCTCATCAAATCGAAAATAAAACACCACAAACATGCTCTCTACTCTAGCAAAACACTGGACACAATCTATCTAATGAATATTTCACAATATAATCAACAATAGCTTAAATAAAACTCATACGCTGCCATAACATCAAACCCTCATTCCAAAATATAATTACTACATAATATAATCAACAACATAAAACACAATGGATATGTGCCAAATGCATCAATAGCACTTGCCAAACAAATGTGAGAGTCATAATATTGGAGCTATATCAAGCTCTCCATATCTACAATAACTTTGTTACTATTATCTACCTCTATCATCTGCAATCTAAATTTGTCAATCAAAACACTGCTTCAGCAAATAGATCTATTCATTCTACAGTCAATAGCACTCATACACTGAAGTAACTATGCTCTCAACCAATTCTAAGGCTTTCCTCTTCTATGCATCCTTCTCTCACTCACACACTAACTTGAAGATTGAAATTAACAACAAGCTAAACAAAAAAATTATATTATTTTTCTTATAGGAAAGATTTCATATGACCTTGAGAAGCATTTAAGAATCCTCAATAACATTTATTTTGGTACATGTATAATTGTAAACATTAGTTAAACAATAGTTACAACAATTACATCTAAAACAATAATTTATCATACTTTCTTATATGACAATAATATGGAGGGTGAGAAGTTTATTAAGGGATTGTTTTTGGAAATTATAGCATAGAGAAAAGGATAAATGGAGAGTAGAAAGTTTATCATGAGTTTAAAAACAATTGTAAAATACTATTCATTTAGCTTTGGGACAAGAAGAAACTCCTCTTTAATACTTTTTTCATTCCTATTATCTTATATTGATGTGAAGTTTGGGGACTCAATATTAGAGAATCCTAAAGAAAGATAGATATTTAAAAAAAAAAATTGTAATTTATAATTTTAAAATTAAAGGCAATCATCCTATCTTATCATTTTCATAAAAACAAGTCTTCCTCCTATTTAGGCCATGACCATGACTAAGTACTTAATATAGGGGAAGAATATAAACAACGTCATGGGTAGAAAGGGACTTTGCAAAATTGCTTGAAACTCAACCTCTCAATCAATCGGGGATGGCATAAAATTCCAAGTCTTGGCTAAATCATTGGGGAATATAGGAAGTTGTCATTCTATAAATAAATGTTAATAAAAAAAATATCATGACACCTAAATATATGGAGAATTTTTTGTGTGATGAAGCTTTAGAGGGTTGAGAAAATTAAGCTAATACAAGGAAGTAGTCAACCCTTTTCTAGAAGATCAAAATAATTTATTGGTTTTGACTAGCTCAAAGAAAAAAATTAGCATTGCTAAAACTAGCACAACCATAGAAATTGGATGGTTGGTAAACGAAGATAGGCATCAATCCATGATAGACATCAAAACACTATCCCAAAATACATTTCAAAAAATTCATAAAAATTAACTAAATAATAACTTTATTTAAAATTATTAACATTATTAGTTATAAAAAGAATTAATATATGAATTAAAAAGTATACTTAACCATGGAGATTCACTCAACTTAACCATGTAAATCCTTAACTAAAGTAATTTTTCTTACAATACCATGGGTCAATATCACCAATTATCAATATCACATACACAATATGACACATGTTGATATGACATTTTATTTAATTAATTAATTTGAGATAAATTCATTAAAAATATTCAAACTAAATAACCTCTTATAACATTGTAAATATACAAAATAATGAAATCTTTAAAAAATACCTTGCTCTTAAAATTCCATATCATAAAAAGATTGAAGATAAAAAATAAATTCTCTTAAAATACCCATGAATATCAAATTTAGATCATAATTTCAAAATAAATATCACAATACCAACCTTCCTTATCTTTCGAATCATAAAACAATTATAGCAGTTTCAAATTAGTTCTTTTTTATATTTTTTTTAACAAAAAAATATCAGTAATCTCACATTTTTTAACATCCCACAGACAAGTCTAATATCAATAGACATTAAGCATTATAGTCTAATATCAATAGACATTAAGCATTATAGTGATCATCTTCATCAAGTGAATTTCCCTGTTATCCACTAATTTAACTAGGATTGGACATTTTTATACTAGTTCTTTTCAAACTTCATATGATTTCACTTGATTGAAACTAATTTAATTAGGATTGGATGTGATTGTTTTGTGTTTATATTATAAGTGTTTAATTATAACTATATTTTTAAATGTTTTGTGTTTATATTATAAATTTTTAATTATAATTATGTTTTTAAATAAGGATATTTTTATTTTTAATAAATATATAGTTTTGTATATAGTAGTAATTATTACAATCATATTTTTAATGTGGTTGATATAGCTAAAGGTTTTATAAATATTAAAAAAAAACCATTATTGCAATATGAAGAATGCTTTATCAATGTACACATTTATTTGATTAACCTTGTATAAAAAGGTTATGGGTCAACATTAATTTGACGGAAAAAAAGGAATTACACATTTTGTAAAATGGACCATTTTACTAAATAAAATTTTCTTATATATTAATTTCCACATCTAATTTATTAGAATTGGAATAATTTAAATCCCTAGGAAATTGACCCGTGGCACTATTATAATTTTATTTGAGAAAAAAAAGGAATTACACATTTTACTATAAAATGGACTATTTTGCTAAATAAAATTTTCTTGTATATTAATTACACATCTTATTGTAAAATAGACCATTTTGCTACATAAAATTTGCTTATATATTAATTACACATCTGATTGTAAAATGGACCATTTTGCTAAATAAAATTTTCTTATATCAATTTCCACATCTAATTAGAATACAAACTTATTACGATTTGAATAATTCAAATCCTTAATAAATTGGTGGGCAAGGAGCCACATGGCACAAATCTAATTTTTAAAATTTATTAAAAGTCAATGCAACCTAACAAACTCTATAACACACCACAGTTGTTGATAAGCATTGAGACTAAGCATATGTTGAACATATTCCCTTGAGAATCAATCTAGGTAGTGAATTAAAAAAATAAAATCAACAAATCAACAAATCTTCATCCACCTTAAGTTGAAATAAGAATCTTTTTGCAATAAGATTAAAAAAAAATAAAGATTAATTAAATTAGAATTTTATTTTAAATTATTATTATTAGTTATAATTAATTAATATATATTGAAAAGGGCATGTAATTAGATATTTAATTTGTAAATAGGTTTTGTTACAATTTCATGGCTTATCAATACCACATACCAAAAAACCCATGATTCATTATATTTGTTATTACAACATATTTTTAATCAATCAATTTAATTGGAAGGGTAGAAATGACATAATTAATTTTCAAATAAATCTCAACCTTTGATTTCTAAATATTGCTAGGAATGTTCTAGAATATTTCATAGTGATTAAATCATTCCCAGCTCTGGACTTCTAAAATTTTAATTTAATTATCATTAATTATTAGGTAGATGGTAAGGATTTAACCTTAACTAAATATTCTAGAATATTTATAGTAACATCCAAAAATCGAAGGTTGAAATTTATCTCCAAAGTAGTTTGTTTGTTTGTTTTTTAATTGATTAATCTAAAAAAGATTCATATAACACGAGTCATATGAAGTGGTCAAGTCTCACTAGCACAACCAGTTGAGGATGGCCAAGCCACAGGTCAAGTCGGGAGGATCATAGACAACTTGACAAAAAAGGGGAGGATCACAGACAACTTGACAAAAAGAAAAGAGTCATATGAAGTGATTTATGATTTCTTGGACATGTCGTATTGATCCATGGTATTGTATTAAAGCCTATTTATAAATTAAGAATCGCTATAGACTTATGGGGGTAAACATTTTGATGTTTATTATAGATTAATGTCTAAATATTATTTAATTTATATAGTTGTGATAATTAAAGTGGAATTACAAAAACTTCATTCCAAAATAAAAACAAGTACCCATAATTATTTTAATTTTAAAATTACAAATTATATCATTTAAAACAAACTGATATAATAATTTATAAAGATAACAAATAATGCAATTTTTTTTATATTAGTTTATAAGGTAGTTTAATTGATCATAACCATAATATGAAATATTATGTCAACACTAGATTTCATGTCAACACTAGATTTAAGATTTAAATTTTTAGGCACCAAACCAATTAAAAAAACCAATTTAACCTTCCATTATTTTAGGCACCAAACCAATTAAAAAAACCAATTTAACCTTCCATTATTTTAAGTTGAATATTTGATATGTTTATGAATTAATTGAATGAGATTATAATTAATGTAAGAGGTTGAAATTGGTTTGATTATTATAATTTGTTAATTTATATATTTTATTTTGAATATATAATTTTGTTAGAATAAAATATATAATATATGAGAGAGATATTTAATTATTTTTATTGAAATTTTTTATTTTCTACAATTCTAGTAATGTGTATAGATTGCAACTGAGGATAAATATTATATTAGTACATCGATTTAATCGTAACAAGGTAGTTCTGAAGAAAATGTATAGAGAGAGATAAGTCCGTAACAAAGTAAAATTCAGGTATTGATGGAGAGACCGTAGAACGTGGTGATGGTACGGCCTAAATCCATAACGTTACAAGTTCCGCGTGTTCTATGCCGTTGGGTGGTCGGTCTCTACCATCGGGTGGTAAGGTGTCACGTTTGTCGAGTGTCATTATTGCATCCTTCAGAGATGTACGTTTGTCTAGTATCATTGTTTCTATTTTTTAGACCAAGAAGGCCCCTAGATGATTAACTTTGATCTTATCTAGATTGTTGATTTTTTGAAGGCACTCGATGATTAACCTTGATCTTATCTAGATTGTTGATTTTTTGAATATTGGGCAATTAGATAGATATGGACGTAGATAGTGTCTATGTCCTTTTTGATTGCCAAATATTTTAGGAATCAGGGATTGATATAAAAACACTAGATAATTAAATCAGTGATTAGTTAATCAAACCTAATCTGCTCAAGTAAAATTGATTTGACAAAACATTCTGCTTCAAAAAAATGTGACAAAAAGAAATGGAATTAATCCATTTGCTCCAGAAAGTAGAGTAAAAAATACGTCATGGATTTAATTTGCTCCAACCAGTAGAGTAAAGTAACCATTAAAATATCTAGCAACGATGCACAAGGCATCATCCTATAAAGCCGACCCCTCTACTCAACATTGGTACGTCCGAAAACAAAACTATGATAAATATTATTATTATACATAACAATATGAATTGGGGACTCGTGGTATCAGTGTGACTAATTGTGTTTGGGGTCATGAGATCACAGGTTGAATGCAGAGAATAAGCAATTATTCTGCTACTGTAAAAAGATGATGAACAATGCATGAATGTTGGAGCTCCATTTCTTTATGAAGGTGTAGTAATTGTACTCTTTGTCAGGTGGATCTTGGTAAGCCAATCGATGCCTTGCTGAAATATTTTGCATATCAGAAATGCATTAAAGTCTGAGTTGTTTGCATATGTTTTATCGTTGTATCTGGTTTGGTATAAACCATATAGATGTTGAAGGTATAGATGCAAAGAATTGATGTTAGAAAAGATATAAAGAAAATAGGTAAAAGTATTTGGTGATGGTTGTTATGATTAATCGTTCACTAAAATTAATAAGGTTTATTGGATTTTAAGAAGGTAAGACATTATTTAGAGTAGTATTTTATTTTTGTGATTTTAAAGCACTAAGAGAAGCTTTTCAAGATTACCATAGTTTTGCTAGGTTAAAAGGTCTAAAAGATTGGTAGTGTGACAAATATTTTTAAATTTAGATAGAATGTCCTTATTTGATGGACAATCTAACAAAATGTTTTTTTATCTTCAACCCTCATAGCGTTGTAGTCTAAAAATTATATGGAATGTAGGAATAAGATGGACAATCTAAGAGAAAGTTCTAGGAACAATGTCTAAAGTTATTCCATAATTTTTTCCTAAAAACAATGTTGGAAGTTCTTTTAAAGTCAACTAAACAACAAAAGAGATCAATTTAATTTATGTTGTGGAATGATATCTCCTAATTTTAGTTTAGCCTTTAGGTATTTTTCCATGGCTTTCTAGTCATGGGCCAATAATTTTTTTCCAAAATAATTCCATACATCTTGGCTATAATGTCGCTCATCCTAATGGTCCTATAATTAAGGAATTCTTTTATCCCTACTTGTAAAGATAGGCACAATGAATGGTCCTATAATTAAGGAACTTTTTTATCCCCACTTGTAAAGACAAGCACAATGAGGCTTTGCATGAAGGGATTATGAAAACCTTTCTTCACTATCAAATTGAAGAGGGTGTGTATGTGAGGAATGAGGATATGCCTTCCTATTTAAAAAAATTAGCTTGGTAGTCTTCCCATTATTTATTTCATTAGCAAGTAGCTTAACATGAAACTCAATGTCTTCCAAAGAAAATATATCATCTTGTATAAGGGAATTCAAAATGGTGTCCATAGTGTTAGGGGATTCCTAAAAGTTTTTAAGGTGAGAATTCTAGTTTTGCAAGGGAATGAGGTTATTTATCTATTTATATAAATTAAGTTTTTGGTCAAAATATTTCTAGGATGAGATTTAGATAGGTGAAATTGGTCTCTTTCTTTCTATTTATATACCACATTTTCTTCCTTTTAATAGGAGCCTTGTAAATATTTATATTATCAAGATTTAATGATTCTTTAGAAACATTCCTAATCATTTTTCTAGAAATTTTACAATTATTATCCTATCAAGGGTTGGTAGTTATATTATTATTTATACATGGTGCCTCAATAGAGAACTTGCTAATGGAAGCTAAGAGAATTGTAGTACAATTATGATAGAGGATTTAGATATGATCATTATTGTTAAGAGATGTAAATACCTATTTAAATAATTTAAGAAGAGATCCATTTTACTTTTTTCAAGAAGCAAGTTACTTTGATTGCTTTGTTATGTCTAGTTGATATATAAGAATGCAGAATGCTTAGGAAGTATTCATTCACTAGATTTTTTTAGTTCCATGTGTTGTTAACATTTATACTTTTTTATAGAGAAATTATTAGCACCATGTTTGGGTACCTAAGTGTCTCATATGGGAGGATGTTGATAAAAGATTAGTTGTTAAGTATTTATAGTGAAGTTGTTGGGAGCTTGATAATATTGAGAGGGGAGGGGCTCAATTAGTATTGTACCATATGGATCATCTTTTCACCTTTTCTTTTCAATTAACTAAATAATACAATGATTACTAGCAAAATATGTAATAGCATATCTAGACATATGCATAATCAAAACATGAGCAATAATCAACACAAGTATAAGCGAACCATGAGAGTAGAACATAAAACATCAAAGAACACAAGTACACTAGATATTAGGTGGAAAGAAAAACCATTGAATGTTTGTCTTCTTCTTTCTCTGATATAATATTTCTATGGATCCCACTAACATGCAAGCATTGAATTGCGAGATATGCAAGAACCCACTCACTCTAGGCCACAACTTGATGGAAGCACCTAATTCCACAACTATATGCAAACACTCATGTGTTGGAGGCACCAACCCCCAATATGTTGAAATAACCCACTCCTAAATGGCTTTGTAGACACTAATCTATTGGAGGCACTGACCCCGAAATAGCTTCTCATGCACCCACCTGAACGAAACCACTACTCCCTAATCATCAAGTCACTACTTTCCCTGAAGGCACCAAACTTCAATTCTCCATGGACCTCGATTTTATTCATTTTTACATTGGATCCACCTATGCTCAATAATAAGAATAAGATATAAAAAATAGCTCTACTCATTATACCCAACAGCACATCAAGCCACACTCTCTGCTCAACATATATATGTCTCTACCAAACCCTAGATTATCAACAACTCTACTCAATACATCGCAGACCCACAATATAATAGACTAACAAACCCTAGTAACATGCTCTGACTCAAAATGGCTCAAAAAATCATAACCTAGGAGCAACATACAAACTCACTCAACACTGCTCAATCCCACAACAACATATACAAGGCTTAATAGGTAATACATCAATATTTACAATGATAATACATGGCTTATAACAATATATGATAGTTATAACATACAAACAAGATTCCAATTCAGAAATTGACATTAATAGCTTTGTCCATTATACATATAGCAATAGCCTCACTTTGTTATACTCACTCAGCACCATAAAAAATGATCTAACACATCATCATACAATTTTTACGACTTCAAATTTCATCTCTAATAGAGTATGACTACACATTTCTATAGTCTTTCAATAACATGCACAAGCATATATGATCCATTATTTTATTGTGTATGCAGACACTCTATAACTACAATGATACAAACAATGCTAGAACAAACTATAAGCCACATGTTTGTTTTTTCAACTCCTAAGCACATTTTTCTAACCTTAAGGGAATCCATGACCAAACAAAGCATATCACACTCCAATATCAGTGCTCAAACACACCTACTCCATTATATTTGTCAAAGACCTTGTGCATTGAACTATCACAGGCTCTCAATCACACCACACACAACTTGAAGGTTAATTAACATGTTAATTCAATCACATCTTTTTTTTTACCATACGCAAGTTTTCTCACATTCTGTAGGATTGCACAACACAACACTAAATATACCATTTGCACCTCAACCTCAGACTTTTTTTTTTTTTTTTTCTGTTACACATATCGGCCAACTATATAGTCACTTACTCAATCAATTTGACCACATCAAATGCTACACTACAAGTGTTTTTTTATTTCAAATCACATAACATCTCCAGTTGACTCAAACCATCACTAAATTGTGTGGATCTAAAACTTAATTAGGATAGGACACCTTAACAATTAAATCACTCGCCCAACCGATCACTCTATCGCCATACCACTAGACAATACCCACTTCACTCCAAGACTATCCTCAGCCAATAAGTTGTCACTTGAGATCATATTATTAATAAGACACATTTGTGCACTTGATCCTCTATCATATGAATATCATATTATGTTTTCTCACGAGCATGCACCATTACTCTAAAGGATACCAAATCAATAAACAATACCAAAATTTTGATGCCCTACAGTAATTATACTCCATAACTAAGTATTGGATCACCCACAATCTAATATTTTTCTCAATTCAATGTAACAAGAAAATCAAAACCACTAACTTGTGACTAGATCAACACATTGATTAACTTATCATCTTGGGCTAGATCAACTGATTATTACATTGATTACATCCCACTTCATCCTAATGATAAATGTGGTGTAATACCTTGGGAAATATCCATGGGAAGACCTGTGGTTTAATTTAAAATATGCAGAACAAAAACATGGATTATCCATTGATAATCGGGTCTATGGACGTTTTTTTACACTAGAAATATAGGCTTCCAATATTGCAAATGTATATTTCCCCCTTTTAATTGGAATCCATTTCCTAACTTGGGGAAAACTCAAAATGCTTTCACCCAGTTCTACTCACACCTTCAACTCAACATATTCAAGCACCTATGTAGCACCTGAACACATCATGCACATACATCTATAATTTTTGAAATCAATGACAACATAAGTTTATTCGACTATTTAAATCAATTCTAAAACCATGTTTCCAATAATACCCCCCCTTTGGCACTAATGGAAACACCATAGCCACATCACCAACTAGTTCTCTACACTGAGCAGTTTCATTCTCCACTAGATGGCTAGTTTCATTACCCCCCTTTGACATCAATGTAAAAGGGTGGTCCAATATGACTTCAATCCCCCCCTTTTGAACACCATGAGGACAATATTTTATGATGATTCAACACATTGACAACTATAATCATCTATAGGACACCTCTAAATAGACATTAGAAACAAAAACAAAAATGTGTTGCTCACTCTTGTAGCTTCTGCAAACAATGTGACATCAATGACAATCAGGCCCAGAATGATATTCCTCTTGATGAACATGCTTATGCTTCCCTTGAACATGTGTTAGAGCTATAATCAACTCTCTATGTTGTTTCTCATCTTCATGCCTCCTTGCAAGATGTTTCTCCTCCTAATGAAAGGATTACTCAATAACCCATACCAATGATAAACAATAATAGTATAAGGCTAAATAATGGTAGTACAAGGCTAAATCACCAAATGGTGTTTACACCAAATGATCATACATGGTTGATACAAAATATTTCCTTCTATGCATGACTAAGACAAGGGCTACTTCAATCAACTTTCTAACTTATAAACAAGTACATACATGGTTGATTAAAATGCTTTTCACTATGTTGACAGTGTTGGAAATTCCACCAACATTTAGGGGGTTCCCCAGTGTGAAATCCCAATTGATCCTCACACCATTTGGAATAGTATCCCCATCCTTTTTGGGCCTAGTCTCCACCATGTGTGTGTTTTATCTTGGCTTTCCAATGTAGAAAAATAAGTGTGAGACCAAGTGTCAAATTCCAAAATAATGAGGACGAAACCAACCCTCCAATTATAGCTTGTAGAACACAATACAATAAATTAACAGCAAACTAACAAGCAAGAGTATGCATTAATAAAAAATTATATAGTTGAAACTAACCAAGACCTACAAAAACAAGAAAGAGCTAGAAACCAAGTGCAAGTTAGTTCACAACTAATTACTAATATTTGCATGGAATGAAGAGAAGAGATTCAAAGAAAACATACCAGGTGCATGCAAAATATTAGTTCATAAACATGTAACCTATATGTAAGCACATATGCATACATGATTGGAATACCAGTTAGATAATATAACCAATGGAGGAATGCAAGGGAATCAATGCATGAAGTGAATAATTCTCATTAACATTGTTTCCCATTCAAATAGATGTATCATGAGCTTCTCAAAATCCAATAGTGGAATGAATATTGTTCATATCATCTTTTATACAAAAACCATAGCCTCCCAATCACTTAGCCTACAAGTTACTAAGAAAAGAATGCTTTTTGTTCCATGAGCACAAAATAGTTGTTTAATTACTAGTACGGCTTAAGTGCTAAAATACCCCTTTGAATGAGGCATAAAGATACATTTATAGAGAGGAGAAGAGGTGATCTTTCATCTTCCCCTTGACTCTTCATATTCCCTATTACTCTTCAAATTCCACTTGAATTTTGGTATTCTTATTGACATAATTGAATATTTGTCATTTTATGACAAGCTAATATATTTACACAATAAAAGAGGCAATGCACTAGCTTTTGATGTAGCAATTTTGTAAGAAAGATATGGCACCTTAGGAAACATGTTGATGTCTTCATTATGCCAAAGGGTCACCTTGGTGTTAAGTTGACCATCCAATGGTTGACATCAATTGAGATACTAAATTCATACAAATTTAAGATATATGTGGCAAATAACTATCTTGCAATTTCAATCAACCCTAAAAACATATATCCATTAATTAGGGAATAAGATCATAAGATTTTAACATAAAAAAAATATATAAAATTTATAATCAATATATTGTTATCCATTATGAACTAAATTGTTGAAATCAATAGTAAAGGGTTTGAAGGAATTGATAGCCCTGAAATTTTGATTTCATATTAATGCCAAAGTTAATCGATTCATCACATTCCTATGACCCCAATATTGGCTTCTGCTTAGTATAACCCTTGCATGCATCACATATATTTTATCACATGTGCTTGATCTTGATATAACATCCTCATCATAACAGGAGTTCGATCCAGCAATGGGCTCGATCAAGCCACTTTTTTGGAATTTCCCCCCAATAACAAGTTGGACGGGGAATTGGAAAAGTGGCTTGATCTATCCTTATAGATCGATTAAGGTATGGGATGAATTAGAAAAGTGGCTTGATCTAGCCTTATAGATCGATTGAGGTATGGGCTTGATCAAGCCTTAAATCTCGATCGAGCCTCTATTTATCAATAAAAACCAGTATGTGATATGCGCAATCCATTTCATACATACCGCGAGGGAAATTAGAGCTCAACTGAGTTTTGAAGCTTGACCGAGATGGAGGAGCTCATCTAGCTACCTAATGACCCCACCAACATGCCAAAAGCTCGATCCAACTGTCGTCTGGAGGCTAAGGTAGGTTTCCTATCATTTTTTTCTTATTTCAATTAATTCTTCTTGCAAAAAAAATAATTATTTTAAGTGAAAACCCACCATACACCACCATACAAAAACCACAGAAAACAAACCTAAAAACCATAGAAAAGCACCAAAAAAACCATAGATAAGTATAATTCAAGCTTAAAATTTTATTTCATTTCAAGTATACATTTTTAATAATTACAATGATAGCATGGTTAATATGATTTTCTTTTTCTAATTTTGAATAGTAAAAGTTATTTTCTAATTATTTTAGGTTTTGAAGTTTTTCTTAGGAATTTAGCAAAATAAAATTTCAACTTTTTATTTTTATTTTTATTATTTAAAATGATTTTTTTAAGCGATTCAAAAAAGTTCAAACTTCAAAATTATGATTCTAACACATTCTTGTCAAATTTCAAACAAATTTGACCAAAAATATGCCCAAAAAAACTCCAAAACATAAAACCACTAAACGATAACCAATAAATAAATTTCACATTGCATATAACATTATTATAGTATATACCAGATTAGAGATCATGATAACTAGATTCATTAGAAACTTGAGATTGAGATAATGAATATGGTTGTTCATGGTGAACCTCCTATTATCAAATAAGTTTTTCTTTTTTTTCAATTTAAATTAATTTATATTTTAAATAATTTTTTAATTATAAATATAGTATTTTTTAAAATTAATTACTTAAATAAAATATTAACTTTAAAAGTTGAAAACCCAAAAATATTTGTTATTTAATTAATTTTTATTAACTATATATATATATATAATCCCCAAGAGTTAGCTCCATCAGTCAAGTAGGGGCCTCACGTTTGGGAGGTCACAGGGTCAAATCCCGAAAGCTCTTAAGGTCAGGTTTTAGTGTTTAATATTTTCACTAACATTGACCTGCTACTGTTGATTACAAGAGTCAGGGAAACAACTAGAGGAGGCTATTGCAGGTTTTTTTTTTTTTTTTTTTATTTGCTTTTGCAGGTTCGTTTTAAGGCCAAAGCTTGAACAGGAATGCAGATTTTCTATTGAGGCCACAGTGGAGACTGGAATTGGAGATAGCCATAGATTGTTTTCCTTCTTCTTCTTCTTCTTCTTTTTTTTTTTTTTTTTTTTGAAATTGTGAAATTTTATAAGAATGATTAATGATTTTCAATTTCAGGCAGCAAAGAATTCAAGTAAAATATACTAAAAACAGGACTTTGACTGAGGTCTTAAGTTGATTTTTTATCAATCTAGGCTGGGTGACTAGGATAAGATCCATGTCAGGACAATTTTGGAGATGCCCATGTGGTCGGTTTCTTCATTGGATGCTTGTAACCTGCTAAACCTTGAAATTAGCTGCAGAATTCACAGTTAGCTACGGAATCAGGTTGCATTCCACAGCTAATTTGCAGAATCTTATTAAAACAGGACACAGTGTTTTAAGGACCACTACAGACCATAACCAGTCAATCTTGGACAGTTGAACCTATCAAAGTAGTTTTTTTTTTTTTTTGAATCAATTGAAATGATGAAGTTTATTTTGTCTCTCTTTTTTTTTTACATAAAAATCCTTTTTCTGATCCTCCAGATCACACAGAGT
Organism: Pinus tabuliformis; assembly: GCA_031772625.1. Classification (NCBI taxonomy): domain Eukaryota; kingdom Viridiplantae; phylum Streptophyta; class Pinopsida; order Pinales; family Pinaceae; genus Pinus; species Pinus tabuliformis. Next base: position 28,352,627 of record CM062808.1, on the reverse strand, counting down.
GCAAGAGGAGAGCATACTCAAGAATTATTAAATTTTTTTAGATGTAAGAAATAAAGTCTCCTAATTACACTTTCCGGGCAATGGCGCCAAAAATGTCTAGTCAATTTAACGTCTTAAATTGCTCTACATAAATTATCAATCCGGGTATCATAAATTGATGAAGTGTGGTGCACTATATGTGCTTACTAAACCTTTTTCTTACTTCATTGTTTTATAGTTTATGTTGTTTTTAGGGTTTTGTTCTTGTTGGTTTCCTAAAGTGTTTAATGCAAATGGAAATCCTATTCTAAAGTCTTAAGAATACTTTTAAAGGTCAAGTATGGATGTAGATTTCAAGACAAGGTTTATGTCCCTTATAGTAACTTCCAAAACTTAGCACTTCAAAAGATCTCAAAACATGCTATTGATAAAATTAATACTTGAACATGAATGTAAATATGCAGCTACTTAAATCAAACAAAAGATGAAATACTGATCATGAAATCACTGTCTCTGCTGCCCATCTAATTACAGAAATAAAATCTAAACTATTGCACTCAAACAAACCAAAAATTGCAAACTAATGAAAGTAAGATCAATTTACTTCACTTATAATCTGATAGCTCGCCAAGTAGCTTTTCGAGGTTAAGCCATGGCTCTGGAGATAACGTCAAATAACATGAAGAATTGGTATATAAATTATCTGCTTGCAGATTAATGAAAGAAAAATCAAATTACTTCACTTATAATCTGATAGCTCGCCAAGTAGCTTTTCGAGGTTAAGCCATGGCTATGGAGATAACGTCAAATAACATGAATAATTGATATCTAAATTACCTACTTGCAGATTAATGAAAGAAAAATCAAATTACTTCACTTATAATCCGATAGCTCGCCAAGTAGCATTTCGGGGTTAAGCCATGGCTCTGGAGATAATGTCAAATAACATGAAGAATTTGATATCTAAACTAGCTAACAACAGAAAATAAATAAGACTGAAGTCAAAGCATAATTGAAATTGAAAAGCTTAAGAAAAAGTTCAGCAGAGAGGCAAATCTCATGTCACTATTTAATGCAAAAACATGTAAAGAAAAACTAATCTACAATCAACCGGTTGAACACACTTGCATGAATTAAAATTTCATGAATGGAAACTCTAATCTATTAAACTTGAAAGAAATCAAATGACATAATGAAATCAAAGAAAAATTACAAAATAAAATCTACTCTACCTCACATTCTAATGTGCTCCATGACATCTACTTCACATTTCCTTCCATGTTGAAAACATCAAAGCTTTATGCAAATTCTTCAAAATTACAAAGTACAATAGAACTCTCCAAAGCTTTCCAAAGCCATCAAGGAAGAACTACAAACTCCAAGCTTAAGCTAAGACTAACAAGCTAAGCTAATGAAGGAGAGAGATCTCCTATTTATACAAAAAAATGAGAAGCCATCTTATTAATGAGAGTCCATGAATCTCTCCCTCTACCTTTAGAGTCCTAATCAAAATAGGAACTGATAAGGCACATGTCTTCTTAAAGTTTCAATACAATTAGGAGATGTGACACATATTCTCATGATCCCATGATTCTTTCCACTCAATTTCGAATTTGGCCTTAGAGTGCCACATAAAGGTCTTCTAGAGCCTCCTTTTAACCTACACATGTCAACAATCTCAACCCACTTGTTAGGTATAAGTATATGCACATTATTTTCTAATTTTTAACCACAAATTCACTTAAAAAGGCTAAGAATTAATAAAGTTTGGAAAAACATAAATGTGGCCCAATGATAATGAAAGTGGGATGAATGTAGTGACATAGTAGTGAAATGGCGATGAAATGGAGGTGATATAATGGACATAATAGTGAAAGTGTAATGGAAATGAATGACATTTTCAAGACCCAACATACCCCCCAACTCCATCGGTCAAGTCAGTCAAGTCGGGGCCTCACCGTTTGGGAGGTCACAGGGTCAAATCCTGAAAGCTCTTGAGGTCAGGTCTTGTTATAGGCCGAGGGGCGTCAGCCCTAGATTTTCCCGTGGACATAGCACCACCTGCTGACCGTGAACCACAACATAATAAATAAATAAATAAATAAATAGATAAATAAATAAGATATATATATATATATATATATATATATATATATATATATATATATATATATATATATATATATATATATATATATATATATATATATATATATAGCTAGTTAGTTATTTGGTTAGTTAGTTATGTTATAGGGGTGTGTTTGTGTGTGTTACATTATGTAACATAACTATATAACTATAACTATTTAATACAACATAACATACACACACACACATATTCCTAAAGACCAAATCGAGTTAAAGAAAGAGGTCCAAAAGGTAATGGAGGCAAGGAAGGAAGAGAAATGGGAAATCATTAGAAATAAGAAAGTTATTATTAGGGATAGAGTCTAAAATAAAAGTGATAAATAGGAATTAGGAACACTCTAGATCCTCTTCAGGAACTTTCTTGGTTTTCCATGTTGTAAAGGTCCTATGCTAAGTTGGATCTTGAGTGATAATATTGATCTTATTTTCTTAGTTGAAACTTGGGGGCATGATGAATATAGGCGCCCCCCCCCCCCCCATATATGGTTGCATTCTTTGGTCAAAGTGGAACAAATCCTCTGGAAGAGGTTTTTGTGGTATAGCCTATTATATAAAAAATAACTTTTCTTCTCACATTCGACCTCATAAGATTGACCCCCTCAATAAATACATGTGGATCGAAATTTCTGATCCTAATGCCAATTAGATTTTTCTCACAATTTTTTATTTCACTCATATCAACTCTACCTCATATAAGAAAAAAAACTTGGATAAGGAATCTCCCTTCAATAACTTAGAAAAAGATATCCATGATCTAAGGATGGATGGTAATATCCTTTTGCTTAAGGACTTCAATGCTAGAACTGCTACTAACCAAGCTACCTTCCTAAGCAATAACTCTAACCCTAACCCCCTATTGCTAGATGAGGACTATGACTTAGCTAATAGGTTCAAAAGAAATTATAAAGACATAATCAAGAATCTATTTGGTACCAAGCTTATCAAGTTGTGCAGTTCCCAAGGCCTAATAATTTGTAATGGAATTAATAAGTGGCCAAAATCTTGCCAGATGACTTATATTCATGGGTTGGGAAGAAGTGTTGTGGATTATGCAATATATGACACCCATGTTCTCAACCATATTGTAACATTGACCTCCTAAATGGACAAAATCTTGATTATGATCACATACCTTTATCCTTAACCCTTAATCTTGACATGCATATCACTGACATGAAAAATAATTGTAAAAGTCAAATGTACATCCATTTTGATAGAAGTAAAATGGATCTACTATTACAAGATTTAAAGAGAGACTTATGTATCTTCTCATATAATAATAATATTGATCACATCTACTGCAATTTTACTACAACCTTTTCCACTACCATTAACAAATTCTATGCCAAGATTTCATATAAAAAGCATAATAGAATTTCCAACCCTTGGTATGATAATTATTGCAAAACTTCTAGGAAAGAAATTAGAGATTACCCTAATGAAATTGTTAAGGTTGAAAAATAAGTGTATACAAAGATCTTATCTAAAGGAAGAAAATGTCCTATATTAATAAGAGACAAGAGTGTCTTCTTCACCTTTCTAAAGTCAAGCCTAGAAATTTTTGGAGGAATATACTTGTCCGTAAAACAAAAGAAAATAATTCAACCCCATTAAATAATTGGGATTATTATCTCAAGAATCTTTATGACTCCCCCAACACCATGGACAACATTTTAAACACTCCCATAGAGGAGGATATATTTTCTCTATAAGACATGGAATTCAAGATTAAGAAACTTGCAAAGGGTAAAGCTGAGGATATTGAAGGCTATCAAGCTGAAATTTTCAAAATGGGAAGGTCTATCCTCATCTCTCATATTCACAAACTTCTCAATTTAGTGGTAAACCACAAACTCCCTAAGCCTTGGATACAAATCCTTATTGTGACTATCTTTAAAAGTGGGGATAAAATCATTCCATATAACTACTAGAATATTATGATTAGCTACATTTTAGCCAAACTATATGGGCTCATTTTGGAGAAGAAGATTAGCCTTTGCCTTGAAAGCCATGGTAAAATAGCTAAAGGGAAAGTTCATTTTAGGAGACATCACTCAACTATTGACCATCTTGTCACTCTTAGGAGCATTTCCAAAGAATGTTGCAATAATAAAACTGATATATTTTGTTGTATTTTTGAGTTTAGAAAATCTTTCAACATAATTCCTTAGGAAAAGATGTGGCAAAGGCTAAAATATATAATGGCCCCTCTCTAGTTGAGGGTTGCCATGATTAGGCTATATGGAAATGTTTTCACCAAGTTTAAGACCATTGAGGGCTAGTGTAAATAAATTAAATGCAATATCGACATTAAGAAAGGGTGTTCCCTATCCCATACCCATTTTGGGATTTACATTGATAAGCTAGAGGGGTGTTTGTGTAGAAATTTCACCTGTAGAAAAAACCGATTATGCAATGTCCTAAAGCATAATACTTGTTCTACTTCTACAAAAATTAAGCGGAAGCATAATCGAATTCATGAGCAACATCAAGTAGAAACATGCATAACTGATCAAGAGAAATAATCACACATAACACAAGATATATCCAGGGGAAAGCACCAGCATAAAACCCGAACCATGTATCGTCAATCAAGTGGAAATCCTCTCCACAGTACAAGAATAATTAGCTCTCAAGCTATTCAGTTCTCAATGAACTATGAAGATATGTATCATGAACCACCCAAGCCCTATTTATATAGGCTTTGCCTATGGTTCTTACATAGTTTGCTTAGGAAATAATAGCAAAATCATATGCTATAAATTCCAACATACCAAAAACAACCAATGGTCCAACTACGTATTCCTTGAGAACACTAGTTCCTCAACCATGCAAAAACTACTTACTAGAAATAGTTAAGCATCTGATAGTACATTGTCCCACATCTGATCTCAACTAGGTCTCTGACAGAACTGACATGCAACAATTATCCATGAGTGTATCCTCAGTTATCTAAAATAATAGTTGTCACATGCATGCAAGCATTAACAAACTATATTTTATTATTTTAACAACTTGTTAAAATAATCTAACTGGACTTGACTATTTAGAACTAAGTCAACTGATTCTCTCATTATAGAACTGAACCTTATCTCCTTTAATCAAAGGATAAATTCTTAAATCAAGGGAGAAAATAATTGCATGATCTCACAAAGACTTCAAGTTTAATTTTTCATAATTAATTAACTCATGGAGATTAATTAATCAATATTTTAAACTGTTGTTAAGACCAAAATTAATTTTACTTCCTATAGATAGAATAGGGAATGCTATAAATAGGTCTTGGAAAGTGTGCAACAAGAAATGCTGCTAAAAATAGACCTGCTAAAAATAGCATGTCTAAAAATTGCAGTTTGGCCAGTGAGGTCATTGGCCACATTGGGTGAGAGGTGAAACTGTTAAAAATAGAAAGTTCTAAAAATAGCATTTTTGTGTCCCTTCCTATTTATAGTAGTCCCTAGTCTATCTATAGGAATTAAAATTAATTTTTGTCTTAACAGTAGTTGGAAATATTAATTAATTAATCTCCATGAGTTAATTAATTATGCAAAATTAAACTTGAAGTCTTTGTGAGAACATGCAATTAGTTGTCCCACTGATTGAGGAATTTATCCTTAATTTCATCCACTGATTGAGGAAATAAGCATGAGTTCTATAATGAGAGAATCAGTTGACTTAGTTCTAACTACTCAAGTCTAGTTAGATTATTTTAACAAGTTGTTAAAATAATAAAATATAGTTTGTTAATGCTTGCATGCATGTGACAACTATTATTTTAGATAACTGAGGATTCACTCATGGATAACTATTGCATGTTAATTCTGTCAGAGACCCAGTTGAGATCAGATGTCAGATGCTTAACTATTTCTAGTAAGTAGTTTTTGCATGGTTGAGGAACTAGTGCTCTCAAGGAATACGTAGTTGGACCATTGGTTGTTTTCGGTATGTTGGAATTAATAGCATATGCTTTTGTTATTTTTTCCTAAGCAAACTACATAAGGACCATAGGGAAAGCCTATATAAATAGGGCTTGGGTGGTTCATGAGATATATCTTCATAACTTTATAGTTCATTGAGAACTCAATAGCTTAAGAGCTAATTCTTTTTGTATTGTGAAGAGGATTTCCACTTGATTGATAATACATGGTTGGGGTTTTATGCTGGTGCTTTCCCCTGGATATATCTTGTGTTATGTGTGATTAATTCTCTTGATCAGTTATGCATATTTCTACTTGATGTTGCTCATGATTTCGATTATGCTTCCGCTTAATGTTTTGTAGAAGTAGAACAAGTATTATGCTTTAGGACATTGCATATATCAGTTTATTCTACATGTGAAATTTCTACATGGTATCAGAGCTAGCTGATTTGTAGAAAAATTCTACAAAATTCTACATGGTATCGGAGCACAGATGATCAAGGAGAGAACAATATACTGAGAGGATATTTCAAAGTTTTGAGTTTTGGGCCGAGAGTTTGTAGAGCAGATCTTAAAGTTTTTGTACAAAATTTTCAAAAATAAATAACAGAGCTGGATTCCTTGCGGAAAAATAACTAAAAAAAAATCGGCTGAATCAGAGTTTGGATGAGGGAGATATCGCTGATTTAAAATCAACTCCTTTTCTAGAAAATTTCGTGACGACGGGAAAGTGGAAATAGATTGGTGTGCTAACCAAGAACTTGTATGCACTTGAGGTACAAGATGCATGCAAAGCCTTGAGGAGCAAGGCAAAGGTTAGAGACTTGGTGGTTGAGAGGGAGGGTATATTACCTCTCAACATGCAGAGCCAGAAGAAGTCTCAGACGATTGTGGAGGAGCCATGATTGGTGCAACAACTTCAGGAGCTTGTGGAGCAGCCACAACAGGGGAAGCTGAGTGGAGATCGAGTAGAGACATCTACTCATGCAAAGACCTCCAGTAGGGGGAAACTTCGAGCCAGGTAGGCTAAGGGATCACATGCAGCCATATCTCCAGGTAGGAGGTGGGGCGATATAGAGTGATCATCCCAAGGAGGAGGGGCAGGATCCTTGAGGTACCCAACCTCCTTGATGAGACCTTGCTATAGGAGCCCTGATGTGGAGTAGCATGAACTGACTGATTGGGTAGAGACAGATGCAGATGGAGCAGCAGAGAGAGTGACAGTGCAGGGAATCCCAGGACGACACATAGCTGGTAGGCTGCAGCAATGTGAGAGGTACAAGTGTTTTGCACAGTGCTAGGTGGCATAGAGAGGTGTGCAATGGTGCGAGATGCATGGAGATGTTGCAGTAGCGTAGATGTCAGAGAGGGAGCACTTGTCAGCAGCAGGTAGAGCTTCAGCATCAGAGTATGTTCCTAGCCCAACAGAGTAGTTAGTTGGGAGTGTTTTTGTTCCAAGTGTTGTTGGAGCAAGTGGACCGGGTAGATGTGTTGCATGCAGAACATTCCAGAGTTACAGGATCAGGTTCGAGAGGAAGCCTTTTTTGTTGATAGGGAGTGTTGAAAAGTGTGCAACAAGAAATGCTAAAATTAGAATGTTTTAAAAATAGACCTGCTAAAAATAGCATGTCTAAAAATAGCAGTTTGGGTAGTGAGGTCATTGGCCACATTGGGTGAGAGGTGAAACTGCTAAAAATAGAAAGTTCTAAAATTAGCATTTCTGGGTCCCTTCCTATTTATAGCAGTCCCTAGTCTATCTATAGGAAGTAAAATTAATTTTGGTCTTAATAGCAGTTGGAAATATTAATTAATTAATCTCCATGAGTTAATTAATTATGCAAAATTAAACTTGAAGTCTTTGTGAGAACATGCAATTAGTTGTCCCATTGATTGAGGAATTTATCCTTAATTTCCTCCATTGACTGAGGGAATAAGCATGAGTTCTATAATGAGAGAATCAATTGACTTAGTTATAACTAGTCAAGACCAGTTAGATTATTTTAACAAGCTGTTAAAATAATAAAATATAGTTTGTTAATGCTTGCATGCATGTGACAACTATTATTTTAGATAACTGAGGATTCTGTTATCACTTAAGAATTCTAATTCCCAAATTGCTCACATTAGTTTGAGGGTAAAGGTTCGGTTCTAGTCTAGGTTTGATTTTTGTTGTCTTAGAGTCTGAATCTTAGGAGTCTTGATGGTATGCTTAAATAAAGGTCAACCATTCATCCTCATTCATCACTGGTCTCATAACTCACACAACTTCCATGTGTCAGCTTTGTTCAAAGGTTATTATGTGCTACAAAGCCCTTTAGGTGATTTCGTAGCGCATAAATCATTTTTAGGTGTTTTCGCAGCGCATAAATCCTTTTTAGGTGTTTTCGCAGCGCAACATGCTTTAGGTGATTTCGTAGCACATAATCCAGATTTTACACTGGCTGCGCTACGAAATCAGAGATTCGTGCAATCCGTAGCAAATCTTTCCTAACTGTCAAATCTGTCAAGTTTAGTTATGGTTGCATCATTCACTGTCAGCTTATACACTCCACATATCATGTCCAACCACTTATCTCCATCATTACAGTCGCTAGGTACCTTGGTACGCTCGGATTGCAAGTTCCAAGAAAAGCCAGGTATTCACAGTCTTAATTGTGATTGTATTCATTGCATGAGGAACAAATCTACAAATGTTCAATTTGAATGCATTGTATATCAAGCGAGGCAGAGATTGAAGATTGAGCAGCGCTAGTATATCTAACCTTCATTACGCTGAGGTCTCATGGAAGGATCTACAGAAAGGAAAGAGCAGAGATCACGGAGATGTTTGAGGAACGAACCTGAAGGTTTAGACCTTATCCTAAAGAACAGAGAAGTTGAGCACGCGTTCAAGCAGGTTGGATGTTGGAATTTTTGCAAGAAACTCCAGGGAGGTCATGCACAAATCACCAAGTAGTTTGCTTTGAATTTCACAGGACTGAATTCAAAGGTTGGGATGCTTGAATTGCAAGTCTCACCAGAGGTAATATCCATAGTTACTGAGATTCCAAGGGGACAAGAAACTTGGTTTAAGAATTTCAAATTTGATATGACCCCCTGCAAAGAATTTCTGAAGCCCAAGTTCACTGACTCAGATTTAAACAAGTCTGTGCCTAGAAATTATGTCAAGGACTCATATGCCAATTTTGTTACCTACATATAGAGGTACCTTACCTGTGAAGGGAGATACAATAAGGTGTATTCATATCATTTTAAGCTTCTGCTGCATTTCACAGGAAAGATATCTCTTGATTTACCTTTCTACTTATTTCGTAGTTTAAGCAAAATGTGTGACAAGGTGCAGCTAAGGAAAGAAGCCTGTGAGACCTCATTGTTTCACCACGACTTAGTTAAGTTGATTGTGCTGTATGAACTCGAGAAAGTAGGTAGGGAATAGCCCACATTCATGTTTATGTCTAGTTTCAAGAATGAGACTGGTCTCTGTCATGCAGAAAGAGTCAATTTTGCGGACAAAACCGACCTCCCTAGAAACTAAGGCTTTTCTAGTGACAAACAAAACAATCAAGCACTATCTTTCCCTAAATATGCATTTAAAATAAAAGCAACTAGGTGTTTAAGGCTTACCTTTAGTCCAATGCTGTTTGTAGCGGCCAAGCCTCTTCGATCCAGATGAGCTCCTCTCCTTGAAGCCTGCATACACAAACAAGCAAACGATTACATAGCACCTGAATAAATCATATAATAAAACATATTCATCATAAAGACCAAGGAGTTTATGAAACAAATTATATATAACAACTTGTTGAGAAAAATGAACTTAATTGTATTAATTGGAAACAAAAGAAACCTTACAACCAACGCCTTGGAGTTTTGCAGGTCCCTCCCAGGGTCTAGCAAGAGTTCTCCTCTACTTTGATCAGCTCACCCACTTCCAAATGAAGCTAAGAAAGGAATGTGATCTCTCCTCTCAAGCTCTATAAGGGAGTCCTAATTTCAGCAGCATCTACCCTTAGGAATGTTCAGCTTTCAACCTCCCTTGCCTCTGGCCCAATGCCTGTATTTATAATGCTTTGGAGGAAGTTAAACAGGTCCACCATCAATGGGATAAGTCCCTCTTTCAAAGGGATAGCTCCCCTCTTCATGGGATAAGTTCCTCTTTCATTGGGATGCATGAACCATCTAGAGGCACCCAATCCACGTCAAACCATCTTCTAGAATGCTCTAGAATCGATCGCAAGTAAGTTTTTTGAAGTAAAACTTGTGCCTTTTGACTTTTACAGGGGTACGCACCCACCCCTTTACAGACAGAGCGTACAAGTACGCAGGTATTATGTACTTGAGGTGCGGGCCTGCATGTAAGAGTAAGAGAAAGTGCGGAACCAGAGTTATATTGATTTTTTAAAGGCTTTCTCTCTTTTTTGGAGTTTGACATGAGGAGCAGAGGTATAAGACTTGCCAAGGAGGACAGTATGGTTATTGATGGATCCATACTGACTGCAAATAGTCATGGTGACAAATTTTAGTGTAACAGTCTCAGTCCTCAAGTTGCAAAAGATCTTCCAACAACAACTGGTCATCAGGCAGAAACAAGATCCAGGAGGTTTGCAAAGTTGAAGGCTAGGAAACAAGTAAGGGAAACCACCAAGCCACTGATTATCCAAGATACACCCTGGCAGTCCCTTAAAGAGAAAACTTAGATCAAAGAAGGTGCACATGAATCAAACACAGGTGAAGGAGTCCAAAGAAGAAGGACTAGGAGCTAGGTAGCTAAAGAAAAAGGCAAGTCAGTGATTATTGAGGAAAGCCCTGTTTCAAAGGGAGACTTGAATGATTTACTACAAGCCATTGATATTGAAGAATCTCCCCTGGTTCAAGAAGATTTGATAGAGTCAGGAAAAGACAAGGCTAAGAGAGTCAAAGCCTCGAAAAAACTCAAGTTTGATGATCAGGTTGCTCAATTTGTCTTTAAGCCAAGAAGACCCATAACGAGGAATTTCAAACACATACAGGAGGTACTGCCAGGAGCAGATGAAACAGAGGAGATAACATAGTCTCATGAAGGAAAAGATAAAGGTAAAGCAGTTACCCTTCAAGAAGAAGATAGTGTTGAAGAGTTGAAAAGGAAGTTGGAATTGGCAAACTTTGAAATTGCTAGACTAAAGAAAGCCTCCAGGAAACATGCAATCAAGGAAGCTTATTTTAACCAAATGCAAGCTCGGTGGGAGGACAAAACATTTCAAATACCCGAGGTGGTCGACTGTAATGTTCAATTCCGTAGCTGGACTGTCCCTACAATAAAGGAAGCACAATTCATCAGAAAGGTCAATACAAAGCTGAGAGCTGGGATCAGAGTCATGAAGAAGCAAATTGAAGAGTTGAAGCTGCAGCTAAGGCAGCGGGAAAGATCTCCTTAAGGAAACCACACATCAAGTAAGGTTATGTTCCAAATTTTGATGGTTTTCCTTGTTATAATTTTTCTTGAAGAATCATACATTTCCACTTAGTTTTGAAAAGCTTTGGAGCAGTTGAAAATAATGTTTAAATATAAGGAAGCTCAAGATAGAAAATTTTTGGTATTAGGTTGTGTTTTGGTGATTACACAGCAGTTTCGTAGCGTGCTACGAAACTGCTGTAGCTACATAATTAAAACTCAATCAACCAATTTTGAGGGACCAAAGGGAAATTTTTGAAAAATGAATCTCTTCAAAGGATCATGTAACAGGTGTCAACATTCAACAAGGGAAGAAACAGGTGGAAGAAACATATATTCAAACTCTAAACTTTTTGTTATAAAGTGATCAGAGTTACTACAGTTCATGATATGTCAGATAGCTTGGAGGAGGTCTTGTCTTCACACATGGAAAAGGTTGACAGCACATCAAGGACATGGAATTCTAATATATTTTTGTATAATCAAAAGAAGAACGACATGGTTCATTGGTTTCGAATATCTTTGAGGAAAACCAAAAGCAGATAAGCAGGGGCAGTTTCCTACTTTTCAAGAGCAATGGAGAAGATGTGACATTAAGGGCCAGCAGGCAGCTACAAACACCTACCACAACTAAACTAAAAGAGACCACTTATCAAAGAACGAGAATTGATTGTTATTAATGCTATTATTAGCATGATATGGAGTTAGACTCCTATTTGCCTTAGATCTCTAAAAGGTCTAGTTAGGAGTTTGTTACATTTAATAGGTAGTTTAAGTTTGAATAGGTGTCATAAGAAGTAGAATTCGAGTTCCCCTCATGTTGGAGGAGGAATCTCAGCCTTGTAAAAGAATTCTATATATAGGAGAGAGAGCAATGTACCAAGGGTTGGAAAATTATTCAGAAAAGCTCTGATATTTGGCTTTATGTAAAGACTCTGTTTTAGTAATGCAAGATTGGCTTTGCTTCTCAGGAATCAAGAGGGATTCGATGCTCAGAATGTGTTGTATTATTCTTTTCTCAATATTTGCAGTAGTATGAATGTGTAATCACTTAGAACTCACTCATGGTGCTCTAATTTCCTTTATACATTCATAGACTGTGTGGTCCTATATGCTTATGCTATGTTCTAAATGTGTTGAATCCTGAATGCCCTGACTTCTATGTAAGGTTGATACCATTGTTATACTGAAATGATGTTGACTCCATAAGCCCAATGGATAGTTTCTAATTGTGTTTCCACCACTCACATTTTACTGTTGTTTCACAAGAGTTAGAAATCTTATTCATTATCCAAATCTTTAATCTTGTGAGAGAGCCCTCTCAGGTTGGGGAGGCTAAGCCTCAGCCTAAAGTAGGTTTGAAATAGTTACTTAAAGTCTGCCTGATCACAGCAGTCTATCAGGGCCTGATTTTGAGATAACAGACCCCATTCAAAAACCCATGCTACAGTCAGTTTCATGGGTCTAACCATAGAGCTTACCGTAGAATTTATCATCAAAATCACAGGTCTTCCGCTTGGGCTCCCTTGAAGCAAAGAGGAAAAACCACTAGGACAGGTTGCTAAAAAGACATTTTTCCACCCTGATGAACATCCTGTAGAGGATAAGAATGGGATCAGAAGGACAAGTATACCTCATCCATGGGGTGAGGTCAACTACCAGATCGTGAAATATATCTCTTGTGAAGGAAGATACAGTATAGTCTATGGTTATCACTTCAGATTATTGCATGAACTAAGATATGGAATGGACCTACCTGCATCTAGAAAACTCAGTCTTCCATATTTCCTCCTCCAATCCTTGATAGAGTGTGGCACCAAATTGAATGCAGGGGTTCTAGACCAACTGGCTCACCATGGGTTCATTAAGTTACTAGTAGAAGATGCCCTCCACACGTAGACCATCCATATAGCCTGGGAAATTTTAAGGAACATGACTAGAGAAGATGACATAAAAAATCTCACTGATGACCTTAGCCCATCTGGTAGTGAAGAGGAAGAGCAGAGAGAGGAACTTGAAAAGAAAATCCATGAGGAAGCACAAAATATTCAATTACAAGAAGAAAAAGAGGAAAAACAGAGAGAAGAGAAGAAACATGACACATCCACAGTTAAACCTAAAGCAGAAAAGAAAACAACATCAAAAGCAGAGAAGAGGAAGAGGACAAAAGCTGAGAAGAAGAAGCCCAGGATAGCTCAGAAGAAGACTGCCACAGGAAGGGTAGAAACTCAGCAAGAAAAGGAGAAAACACCACCAGAGATAGCAGAAACAAAATCTGAAACAGTAGACATAGGAAAAACTGTAGAGGATGAAGAAAAAAACAACAAGAAGAAGTGTCTCCTGAGACATTAGCAAGGGAAGCAGCAGCTATTCTTGCTGCACTTAGCACTCCAGCTAAGAAAAAATGGAAAAGAAAAAGACATACATCTATGTATTTCAAAGCTCAGAGGAGCACCAGAATCAAGGTGGGCAAGCCCCAACCACCTTCGAAAGAACCTATTATCATTGAGGATGCACCTACTATGACAAAGGAGGAATCTCCCTCCAAAATCTCCATCACCTACGAGAGAGGGAGTCCTAAGACCTCCACCTGGAAGGAAAGGATCAAATTAATGGACTCTAAAGCAGTCCTACAGGAGGCACAAACCTCTCTACAGGAGACATTGGCTAAGCTCAAAGAAACTGAGAAACTGGAAAGGAAGGTAGAAGAACAGTCCCAAGAGGAAGGTAAGGCAAAAGAAATACCAGATCCTGGACCTCAGCCTAACTTAAGCTCCTATTACAATCTTCTGGAGGGTGGGAAGATCATCCCACAAAAAATTGCAATGACTCTTTTCTTCAAACTGGAAAAGGAAAGAGTTAAGACCCATAACTGGATGCAGATTGCAAAATCCAAAGGGGTCGAAGACATAGGACACATGGAAAACAAGTTGAGAGAGATGAGCATAGAATTGAGCATGGTACGGCATATCAAGAGCATTAGAAGATCTCAACTGCAGGAAGAAAATGAATTTTTGAAAAAGCAGCTACAAGAAACGGAACCTCAAGGGGGAGATGAGTTGTCAACTCTAAAAGGATAGCAATAGAAAGAGGGACCCCAGGCAGATAGTGAAGCAGCAGAGAGACAACAACTAGAAGAAGAACCACAGATAGATAGTGAGACACTGATGAAACAGCAGCAAGAAAAAGAATCCTAGGCAGAAACTAAAGTGCTGATTTTGAAAATACAGCTATAGGAAAAAGAAGCCCAGTTAGCCTGCATGGCCAGCTGGGCAATGGAGGCATTATAGTGCAGGTAGCTAGACAAATCATATGCATTGTAGCTCAAACAACAGTGACTCCAATTTCATATTAAAACACTAGCCGAGAGGGGCACAATACCATTTCAAGAATATGGCCAATTTATGCATTTATGTGATCACAGCTCAGCTGAGCATAAAGCAAAGATAGCTGAATTTTACCTACACAACATGGAACTCACTGACATGAATTTATGGGATCCAAATGCTGCATTGGGATATCTGTAGTTAATAGACTATGGCTTCTTGGATGAGCCATGAAGAGAAGAGAGCAGTGGAAATTCAGAAAATGATGACAAAAAAGCTGAGTGAGCCCCTGATGATTAGAGCAGAACCAACAGAACCCTTGGCTCTCATCTATTCCCACCAACACCTTGCAGCCAATCCTCAAGTTCTCCTTGACTATGTTGACAAGCAAGCACATGCTATTTCTCATTTCGAGGATATGGAGAGATTGTTTGGCGATGACTGCCTTCATGCCTGCATGAGAAGGTGGAATACATTGCCACATAGCCTAAGGATTAGGAAGTATCACTCCCTAAATAGGATGAGGGAAGCCATGAGGAGAGTTTCCCTATATAAGCACTCCATGCAAAATTTGAAAGCCAACTGGATTGGGCTTAAACTCAGTCCTCCACTACTGCTAGGACTGTTGGAAGGAGTTAAGGAGGAGGAAGAACAGAAAAAATGGGGAGAAGTGGACAGGAAAGAAATTTTTCATGATAGAGACGAAGACATCACATCAGAGGCTTGGGATGTCAGGGAATCTGTCAGGGCTATTAACGATGAAGAGCTAGATTAGTTGCTCAGAGGATGAGCAACCCTTTCAGCAGGGGGTGATAATGAGCCCCAGAAATGGGTAACTATATGGGCTTATTCTAGCTCTTATTTCGACTTAATCCACCATTCTCATTAGTTTGTTGCATTTTTTTGAATATATTTATGATAATAGAGTGAATTGGGTTAGTCACTTTGTCATGTAGTCTAATGTATGTTTTATGCAGATTTTTTTGACAATTTTGGACAAAGACAAGGAATTAATGAGAAAATGGCAGCCAAACTCGACGAAAACAGGGAATAAGACTTGTAGGGGGGATGTATCCTTCATTAATGACCCCTTTCCTCAAATCCTCCATCAGCAACTCGGAGCACAAATTCCCACATTGATGATTCCAAGGGGCAATTGAGCAAGTCAAATAGGACTGTTGTTTATCTTCAGTTCTAGGAGGCCGAGTTCCTTGATTTTAGGAGGACTGTTGGAAGTCCCATTTGTATAAATAAGAAGGCTTTGAGCCTCAGTAGGTTAGCTAGTTCTTAGTAGATTTTCGCACTTTTTTGCAGCACATTGGTCAGCTTATTTTCGAGTTCTTTTTTAGAACAGTTTATGTGATGTAACTGCTATTTTTTTATAAATAAAGATGAAACAGTTTTTGAGCCAGCACTGATCTCTTTTAGAGGGCTGAAGCTCTTGGGTTAGGGCCCAACCCAAGCTGCCTAACACCTCCTTTGTGTACTTATATGCTTTTGTTTCAATTCATGAGTTAATTTATGTTGCATAGATTCATTTTACTTTGTTAGATTAGGTTGCTTTTGATGGTTAGTATAGTTGTTTTTGTTTCAAGTTGCTTAAGTAAGTTGTTGTAGTGACAAAATAAGATCCAAAAAGGAAACAACAGACCCTGATATCCTTTCTTCCTTCCTGGAACTATGATTTGAGGTCAAGGCACTGCTACTGCCACCAAAAACACCGTTTTTGCTCTTCCATGCAACTACTAGTGTGATAACTTGATTTGGAAAAGTTGATATTGGTTCAGATGCACTTTCTTAGATCATTTCCTATCCCTTTTCCATATTTCTATAGCATGATTTTCTGTTCATAAGGTATTGTTTAGCATTTTTCTGTTTGTATGTCAAAAATTAGGTCAAGCTAGACAAAACTCTGTTTTTAGTTCTTTCTTTGGTCAAGTTTTGATAAGTGAATCTGCAGATCTCTTGCAGGAAATCTCAACTCACTATCCCTCCGTGAAATAGCTAGCACCAACTCACTTCTCCTATATTTCCCAACTCATTCACATCATTTCTCCAATCTGCCCTAATTTCTGCGTTTTTTCCATAAGGTTGCTTTCTTGCCATTTGAACAAATTCAACCATCACATTCATCCTTGATCTTCCTTGACAAGTTTTAGACACCTCAACACCTTCATCTAGCCTTCATTTCTCCTTTCCCATCATTCTTCCACCCTCAAAACCCTAAAAATAGCTTTCAGCCTCCTCCTGTAGATCCTCCTATAGAACCTCTTGTAGATCCCCCGCATCCTCCTGTAGAATTTCTTGTGAGTGATTTTTCAAAGTCTGATCAGAATGAAAGTCTTTAGAAGGGTACTAGAGGCTGCTTAGGACCTCTCCACACCTTCCTCACCCTCTACAAAAGTGAAATCCTTCTTCCTTTGCCACCAAACCTCTGCACAGTCACAACCAGATAAATCACAAGCATAATGATTCCACATAAAAACACTCAAAAGTACAAAAAGATGATTTCTTCTCATTTCTTTTCAGAAGTAGCTTGAATAAATTCAATTTACCTTTTCAGTAGTTAATGGCACTAATCTCATTATTTTCCATCTCTTTTCTTGCAAAAGTATGGTTAGTGGGTAAACTAGGGTTTGCGAGGGTTTTCTAGGGTTTGCATTTCATTTCAAGTTTTCATTCTCTTTCTGCAAATAGAATAGCCCCTGTAGAGTTAGTTTCCTTCCATCACAGTTAAAGCTTCTTATAAGAACCCATAGAAGTTGGCTTAAGCTCCTAGCGAACTTGCACCAGCTGATCAAGTGATAGCCTGCAGTAGCTAGTACTTGTGCATACAACACCGTCGCTTCCAAGTCTTTTACGAACTACGGGGTCGATAAAAGTAAAGAAGGAAGCCCCATGAGTTGCAACATGATTGTTGCAATACTGGAGCCCGCCATGTTTCACCTACAGTAAACACATACCTTGTGGTGTTCCTCCTGTTATCTCTATCACTCGCCATATCTACATCAACATATCCCTATAGAGTAATGTTTGAACCACCAAAGCATAATGCTTGATTTGTGGTACCTCTCAAATACCTGAGAATCCACTTCACTACCATCCAATGTTATTTTCTTGGATTGTTCATGTACCTACTCACAACTCTCACTACATGTGCAATATCAGGCCTTCTGCCTACCATTACATACATTAAGCTTCCAACTGCTGATGCATATGGAACTTTAGACATATAATCCATTTCTTCCTGAGTCTTGGGACACACCTCCTTACTTAGTTTGAAATGGCTAGTCAAAGGTATACTAACTGGTTTTTCATTCTGAATATTAAATCTTTTCAACACCTTTTCTATGTACTCACTCTGAGACAATGTCAATTTTCGATTCTTCCTATCTCTAGTTATTCTCATACCAAGGATTTTTTTTGCAGCACCCAAATCTTTCATTACAAATGAGTTTTCCAACTTTCTTTTGAGCACATTTATTTCCTGTACGTTAGAACTTGCAACAAGCATGTCATCTACATACAATAATAATATAATATAGCTGCCATCATTTTTCCTTTTGAGATAAACACAATGATCAAAATGACATCTAGTATAATCTTGTTCAGACATAAACCTATCAAATTTTAGATACCTTGAAGCTTGTTTTAATCCATACAAGCTCTTCTTCGACCTGCACACTAGTTTCTCCTTCCCTTTTACCTCATGTCCTTGTGGCTATTGTGTGTGTGTGTGTGTGTGTGTGTGTGTGTGTGTGTGTGTGTGTGTATATATATATATATATATATATATATATATATATATATATATATATATAGATATCTATATCTATATCTATATCTATATCTATATATATATATATATATATATATATATATCTTTCTCCAAATCCCCATGGAGAAAGGTTGTCTTTACATCTAACTGCTCAAGATTCAAATCTTTAGCTACTACTAGACTTAAAATAGTTTTGATTGAAATCATTTTAACAACCGGAGAAAATATCTCATTAAATTCTATACCCTTTTTCTGTGTAAACCCCCTCACCACAAGTCTAGCTTTATACCTTTTTTACCTCCATCTTCTTCCTTCAAAATGTAAACCCATTTATTCTACAATGTTGTTTTACCTACAGGAAACCTGACTAAGTCCCAAGTCTTCTTATGTGCTAAGGAGTCCATCTCTTCTTTCATGGAATGCTCCCACTTCTTCCTAGTTTCTACCTGCACTGCTTCTTCATAACATTTTGGTTCACCAGAATCAGTCAACAATACGTAATATAATAAAGGGGAGTATCGTTCAGGGGGTCTACTTATCCTAGTAGATCTTCTAACACCACTTTCAGGTGTTTGAGATGCTTGTTGTTATTGTGGTTGTTTTTGTTGTTCTGGCTGTTGATCATTATGATTTTCAGGAACCTTCACTTTTTGTGTGATCTCATCAAGCACTGTATATTCTTTGTTTTCTTTTTCCTGTTTCTTTTCTTGCAGCTAGTCCTTATACAAAAAATTTTCATTGAATATGACATCTCTTCTTCTAATGATTTTGTGTTTTTCATAATCATAAAAGTGATAACCAAAATCATTAACACCATATCCAATAAAGGTACATTTCTTTGATTTTGCCTCAAGCTTTGTTCTATTTTATTTATTAATGTGGACAAAGGCTTCACAACCAAAAGTCTTTAAAATGAGTAGTTTACCTTTTTACCTATCCATGCCTCCTCTGGAATACCACCATCCAAGGAACTTGAAGGCCCTTTGTTTATTAGATAAACAGCAGTATCTACAACATCTACCCAAAATTGTAAAGGCAATCTTGCATGCAATCTCATGCATCTTGCATGCTCCATGATTGTCTTGTTCATCCTTTCTAACACACCATTTCATGGTGGTGTTCCTCGAATTATCATCTCTCTGCAAATTCCATTCTCTGAACAGTACCTATTAAACTCTTTGCTACAATATTCACCTCCAATGTCTAATATGATACACTTCAACCTTTTTCCTGTCTCATTTTCAACCAAATCTTTCCATTTCTTGAAAGTATCAAATACATCATATTTATTTTGAATACAATAAATCTAGGTTTTTCTGGTTGCATCATCAATAAAACTAACATAATAACGGAGCCACCGAGAGATGATACCTGAGTAGGTCCCCATACTTTTGTATGCACAGGCTCTAATTTTTCACTCTTCTTTTTTTTCCCAACTCTAAGGAATCTGACTCTCTTCTGTTTTCCATAAACAAAATTTTCACATAATTTTAAATCAGCATGCTTCAAACCTGGCAACAAATTTCTTGAGTGAAGAATATGCAACCCTTTCTCACTCATGTGCCCGAGCCTATGATGCCACAATGTTGTATCTTCTCCTGTAGAGGTTAAAGCATTAACATAATTAGAAATACCATTGCATAAATACAATGTACCAACCTTTTCTCCTTTTTCTATTACCAGGGCTCCTTTAGTGACCTTCCAGGTTTATCTGTAAAAGTAGTTACACATCCTTCACCTCCCAACTTGTTGAAATCATATTTTTCTTTAGATTTGGAACATGACTTACCTCCTTCAATAGCCATTGATTTCCATTCTACTATTTTATGAAAATTGTACCCATTCCAATGATTTTACAGAGTTTTATCATCACCCAATCGAACTTGTCGAAAATCTCCTCGAACATAATCATGAAAATTTTTCCTATCAGGTGTGGCATGGAATGAGGCCCCTGAATCTACCACCCAGGAATCAATAATATTCTTTAATGAAGGAGTCAAAGCAACTTGCAACACATCAACTGTCACATTCACTTCATGATTGTTTTCTTGCTACGTTTCTCTTTCTTTTCCCTTCCGAGACTTGCAGTCTTCCTTTAGGTGTCCTTTCTTCCTACATTTCCAGCACACTATCCCCGATCTAGACTTGGATCTACCTTTCCTTGACTTACTGTGATATCCTGGGCTCTTTCCTCTTTCCATTTTTCTTCCCCTAGTCTTTGCAGTTAAAGCATTACCTGATGTTTCACCAGAGATTTTCTGTCGCATTTCCTCGCTAAGGATTGCACCAACAACATCATCAAACTTTAAAGTACTAGATCTAGAGACAAAGTTACTAATGGCCATAACTAAACCATTCCAACTTGTTGGAAATGAGCATAGAAATAATAGAGCTCTAACTTCAACATCAAAATTTATCCCTACAAAGCTTAACTGACTGGTAACTATATTAAATTCATTTAAATGGTCAGCAACAGCTCTAGATTTTGATGTCTTCATATTAAATAAATGCTTCATAATAAATACCTTATTTGAGGCGAAGGGTTTTTCATATATTTTGGCCAATTCTGACATTAAACCCTCCATTGTCGTTTCCTTTGAAATATTAAAGGCTACCAATGCCGCTAAACACAACCATATTATTCCAAGTGCCCTTCTGTTGAGAATATCCCATTCTGTGTCTGTCATACTTGTTGGCTTCTTTGTCTTTCCGCTCAATGGTAGGTAAATATATTTATGATACAGATAATCTTCCATCTGCATCTTCCATATCTGGTAGTTTTGGCCATCAAATTTTTCGACCCTAAACCTACCATCTTCCACCATTGCTCCCACTCGAACTAGGAACCCTTCTCTCCCGTGAGTTTATCAACCAAATAGATCTTCGGCTCTAATACCAGTTGTTAGAAAATTACAAATTACAGAGCAATGGCATACATAAAATATTCCAGAAATATAAACACAGAAAAAAAATAAAATAATAGAGACACAAATATATGTGGTTCACCCAATTTGGGCTATGTCCACGGAGAAAATAGCCAATCCTTCCTTTTATATTATCTATAAAAATGAAGAGATACAACCTACAACAGATCCATTGTAATTCCATCTTTGCTCTCACACAATCTCCTCTCTCGTTCTCGCTCAGAATACATATCTACATAGACGCAATACAATTCCCTCATATATAGTGAGGGGTTTCCTTCTAGGGCAAAAAAAACGCTAAATTAAACATAACTTCTACTGTCATATCTTCACCTAATGAATGACCTAGATTGACAACAAAATTACAACATTTTACAAGGCAATTTTACATCTATTTTTAGCTTCGGGGGCACTGCCCTCAAAGCCCCACTAGGGGGGCTCCCAAAGAAGCCACCCTCCCCCCCCCAGACCCCCCTTGTAGTGTAAATTTTACAGGCGGCGTTGCCACCACATTATGAACTGGGGCCCAATGTGGCAATACCTCTAAATAAAGAAGATAATCAGGCCACCACCAAGATCCAGAGTATTGAGTCAAAAGATCGAGAGGAGGGGGAATGCCTCTTCCACTCATAGATATGGGTGAAGGGTTCTCTAATGTAGTTCATTGTTGATAGCGGGAGCCAAAATAACCTCATTTCAATAGAGGTCGTGAAGTGGTTGGGCCTAAATACTATTGCACATCCACAGTCGTACACCATCGGGGGGCTTCACCAAGGATGAGATCTTCGTGTCAGTCAGCAGTGTCACCTTCCCTACAACATCAATCCCTTCACACATGAGGCACTTTGTGACATTTATCCTCTTGAAGTTTGGGATGTATTCTTAGGACAACCATACTTGTGGAAGCGACATGTTGTATATGAGTCTAGACCTCATTCTACGATTATTACTTTGGCTAATAAGTTGTATAGGATACCGGAGGTAGCATCGCCTACCACCATCTCTTTGATCACTGCAAAGAAATGAAGTAAGATCATTTCCTAGACCAGGAAATTTTTTTCCTTATGATTCACCCTCGGGGCAAGAAGAAGGTTGTGGCCACGACTTCCAGGCAAGGCTCCTCTGCATAGCAGTAGTAGATGTACAAGGTCATGGAGTAGTATAAGGATATTTTTTCCTCACCCACAGGGTACCTCTGCACTTTCAGGTCAAGCACTCCATCGATATGACCCCGAGCACACTGCTGCCCAATGAACCAATCTATTTATGGAGAACGATGAGATCAAGAGGCAGATTCAAGAACTATTGCAAAAATGGCACATTAGGCCAAGATCATCACCTTGTGGGAGCCCGATTGTATTGGTACAAAAGAAGGATGGGACCTAGAGGCTCTGTATTGACTATCAAGCACTGAACAAGATCATTGTCCAGAATAGGTACCCAATTTCACGGATTGATGACCTTCTGGACTAGCTCAAGGGGGCCAAATATTTCAACAAGATTGAATTGAAGTCAACTTATCACCAAGTGCCTATTGAACCCTCTTATGTGTGGAAGACTGCCTTCAAATCCAAGGAGGGCCTTTTCAAATGGTTGGTCATGTTGTTTGGATTGACAAACACCCCTGCAACCTTCATGATATTGATGGACGACATCTTGCGACCCTTCACCAATGCATTCATGGTGGTGTATTTAGATGACATCTTGATCTTTAGCCAAAGTTGGGAAGAGAACCTCCACCATATTTGACAGGTCCTTCAAACCCTGCACCAACACAAGTTGTGTGCTAACTTGGAGAAATGCACCTTTGGCCTGACCCAGGTTCAATATCTCAGGTACATCATTGATGAGCAGGGTGTACATGTGGACCCATCCAAGATACAATTCATTCGAGATTGGACAGCCCCAACCACTTTAACAAAGCTCTTTAGCTTTTTGGGTCTTGCCAATTTCTAATGTAGGTTCATGTTCGGGTTCTCTCATATCACTTGGCCTTTAAGTCAAGTCACCAAGGGTGTGGCGAAAGAAATTTTTTTTTTGGTCAGAAACCCAACAACAAGCGTTCTCTGAGTTGAAGAATCACCTTTTTTCTACACCAATGCTTGTTGGGCATGGAATCCCCCCGCAGCATGTTTTGGGGCTCAAAGCCCAAGTTTTGGTCAAAGGTTTTGTAAGAGTCCGTGAATTTTGAGCGCGGAGCGTGAAGTATAGGATGAGCCATAGGGTTGTCCGCCCTAAAATATTGTAATGTAATGTAAAGGCATGTTGGCCTACCCATGGTCCGCGGACCATGGGAGTGTATAAATAGAGTGAGGCTCTAAGTTGTAAAGATAGTGAATTAGAAAGAGAATAATAGGAATGGTTCAAACATAAAAGAAGCGTCAAAGTGTATTGGGTTGTAGTAGTAGGAAGAGGCTCTGCATCTGCGGGTGCAGAGGACTAGTAGAGTCCGCAGCTGAGTGCACAGGGCGGTGTCCAGTCTGTAATTGGGATTGAAGATTAATAAAGACAATGTTGATTCTAAATATTGTGTATCTGGGTTTCCTCTTACTTTTATGCATTTATATTGTTTGAGGATTGCGCGCATTTATATGAAAGTTGAATGATAAATAAGAATAGTGGGCTCACATAGATAAGTTATGTACTATAATAATAATGCAGCAAGTATAAGGAATCAGGGTAATACTTTCTTCGTGTTGTAGACAGAGCTGCACGAAGGCAGCTTCACGATTGCGAGGGACAGATAGCTACGTGAAGCAGTGTGTGTGAAGGTTCGAACCGTGAACCTCCCAAAAATCATCAAGACATCCCTAGGGTGTGAAAACCTAGTTCCAGTGCCCTCCCATACTACCTCAGGTGAGACCTCAGTCCGTGCACCGCGAACTATTGCCAAAAGGGCCAGTAGTTTTACAATTTGTTTGGCTAAATCACCTCCAAACTTGGGTCAGGCCTATACAAGCCAACAAATGGTTCCGTTGCTGGGACCGGGATCTGCATAAGGGATGTCTAATGTCGTGCCACTAGAACTCAACAAAGAAATAAATTGAAGAGTGGTTGGACAAGAAGATTCATGAGTTTGCGACACAAGAAAATATAACTCCGCGAGTATCTAAGGAACAATGGTTGGAGCGCTACTTGTATATGGAAATCCACGAAATTTTCTTTGCATCCTTTCCTTCTGAGTTGTATGAGTGGATCGCGAAGTTAGCAGACAGCCAAGGAAGGTGTAGGCTCGACAAACCAATAGTGTGGACTTCGGAATTAGTGCACAGACTAGAAGCATCAAAATATAAGATCACGCGAGTTGTGGACCATTGGCTCGATCGGATAATAAGAGGATTTATCACTGAGTTTGTGGTAGACACAACCATCAGCTACAGTGAGGGAGAGTGACGTTTTTTCAAGGGACCGCGAGGTAAGTATATTAAATCTTTGAACAATTGGATTAAGATGCTATTGTGTGAAAAGCGGGTTATGAAAATAAATCAATGTTTGGGACTACGTGGAGTAGGAATATCTACAAAAGCAGAAGTAGTGAAGAATTAGAAAACAGTCCCTTAATTTCACCTTCGCGCAAGAGCAAGGATGAGCTCGTGAAGGTTTCTCTGAGAAGCGCGGTTAGTTTGATAAGGCAATGAATTCTATGTTTAACACCTCCACCCACACCACCACTCATTTCACCCCCCTCACCTCCATCGCCACCCACTCCACCTCCGCCACCCCCACAGTTCAGTATGGCGAGCACGGTCAAACTATGAGTATTCAGAGGAGTAGGGAATGAAGGTCTGGACCAATTCTGGTTCATGGTAAGAGTGGTATGGGAAGCACAAGGTGTCACGGATGACAATATTAAGAAAGCCATGCTGGTAAGCACACTGCAGGATCGCACACTAACATGTTATATCATGTATTGTAATGACCACCCAAACACAGGAATTGCAGAAATTCAGGTCACGCTAAATAGGGAATTTAGCAGGCCAAAGTCAGAAACAAAATCGATAATTGGGTTTAAATAGATCGCGATGCTCTCGTGCAAGACCCTTGGGATCTGGATCAATGGCTGAAGAGTACGATTCGCGAAGCCAATATGACGTTCATGGATGGACAACATCGTGCATGGTTTGTAGCATCTCTGACACCGCACTTGAGGATGGCGCTGTCACACCAAAACTTTCCACCCAAGCCAAAGCATTGGGAATGGCATTGAGATTACATGAGACCCCTATACAAGACCCTGGGTTGGGCGTCCAACAAATCCATGTGCAACTACAGAATATGTGTCTAGAAATGCAGAGTTTGAAACAGGATAGGGCACCTCAGCCAGAGGTGTGTGAGGAAGTATGGTGCATAAAATGCAAAGGCCGGGGCCATGACAAAGATCATTGTCCATTGTTCACAAAGTACTTGGTAGGAGGAGGGTCGATTCCATTGAGACCGAAGGCACAGGAATGGCTGAGTGGGGCACATGCTTTATGGTGTGCGAACTGTTAGATAGGAGGGAAACACACTACGGATAATGATCATTTGTTGTAGAAGTATACTTAGACATCCCAACAATTTTTTTGTAATTTTTGTAGGTCGGTAGGCCACGATGAACACACTTGCCATTGTTACGAACCAATGATGGATCAGACCCCTGCCTATAGAGTGCAAACCGAAATGCAAGCACTCGACCCAAATACGGGGATGGAGTGCACTGGATTTCAGGGCACGGTTGAGGATGAGGTGGAATGGGACCAGGAAGGGGTCGGATACAACTAATTTGTTAAAATTGCAGAGGGCCAGGGCACTATACCGCAATTGTACCAACCTGACAAGGATATCGTGTTTGTATTGTGCTTAATCTGATCATGAGACAAAACACTGTCCTTCGTTGATCACAAGGATGCGTGAAAAAGGGGTATTCTAGCCCCCTCCGACTCAAAATATATAAATGATGAGGTCTAAGCCGCATGAAGAAGACCCGAATGTAAACATGATGCTCAGAAGAAGTATGACCATGGGAGATGATAAGGGAAAATAGCCAGATGAAAGTATGTGGGTTCGCAAGGCTCCTCCAAAGGAACTCGAGTTTGACTTAGAACATGCAAAGGATACATTCATGAAAGCTAAGAAGAGCTTCATGGAGGCCTCCACTGCAGGTAGTAAGGATCAACTAGAACCAAGAATGGATACTTCAATGCTCACTACCTTTCTGGAGACATGCATGAAATCGTTGCACGACAACAAAGCAATTAAGGGACTACAAGAACTGATCACCTAGTGCGCGGGGTCAGGAGAACCGCGCGTGGTCCAAAAAATAGGGAAGCATGCATTACACACTGGAAGGGAAATGAGGTTGACTGTGCAGATTAGTGAGTATGAAATGGATTAGGTAATCCTAGATCTGGGTTCGGATGTGAATGTATTACCAAAGCAAACATGGGAATGCATGGGCAGACCCGAGTTACAATGGTCCCCTATTCAATTATGAATGGCAAACCAACAGAAGATTTTTACCATGGGAAGATTGCAAGAGGTAATAATAGATATTGTGGGTGCAATCACGTAGGTGGATTTTGAAGTAATAGAGATTGTCGATGGCAATAACCCCTATCCTGTGCTACTAGGAATAGACTGGGCCACCGATATGAATGGAGTCATAAATCTGAAGAAGCACAAAATGATCTTCGAGAAAAATTCACTACGTGTAGTAGTACCACTGGATCCAGCCGAAGGAGCGCGCTACACTGAACCAATGCGTGACAATGACAATGATGATGATCTTGATTGTATTTATAAGATAACTGCGAGACCAGGATTGGATGAATCTAACTGCAAATGGGAGAATCTCGTGGGAGCTCGAAAGCTCCTACACTTCGGATTCAAATGAAGAAGTAGAGTTGTTTTGTCTAAAATGCGGATGAAAATTAGAGTTCAACTTATTTCAACCCGAGAAGGTAAACTTAGAAGTACCACCTATAGGTCTAAAAATATTTCTAATTTGTCTGAGATCTATTGGTTCTCTTACAAGAACACATTCGACAAGATCTCTTCCAATAACTAAACAAACTAGAGAGATTCCTAATTTTTTGGAGATCTTAACGTTCCCTTACAAGAACACATGAATTTTAAGATTTCATCAAACAACTAAACAAACTAGAGAGATTCCTAATTTGTTGGAGGTCTTAAGATTCCCTTACAAGAACACATGAAATTTTAATATCTCTTCCAACAATTAGAATATCTAACAAGAACTTAACAGCTGAAATGAAATAAAAACATAAATTAAATTATGCCTAAAATAATCATGCAAGTGAGGCCATGGGGGCCATCCATAACTCCACAAGCACACCACTTCAAAGGAGACTCAAATGTAGAAGTAACAAAATCAAAGTATGATTCTTTATTTCAAAATCTCCATCATGATGTACAAACCAACTCTAAGATTACAAACTCTAAGATTACAAATGGAACTCTAAATTACAAATGGAGGAGATTGTACTCCTATTTATACAATGGGATGAGATAACAAACTCACAATGATGATCCACTAATCTCTCTTTAGTTCCATACATCTCTCAACCATCTAGACACACAACCCCCTTTTGCCCTTGATCTTCTCCATGATGTCATGATCTTCTCCATGAGACTTATCTTATCAAATTCGAATTTGATCATTCAAGGCCACATAAAGGTGTCTTGGAAGCTTCCTTTGTACTTACACATGTCACAAAAGCAATCCACTTTCCATATATGAAGTAAATATATTATTTTCTAATATTTAATCAAGACTTTCTCTTAAAATGCTTGAAAATAAATAATATTTGGAAGATATCATGGAGACCCATTAGTGATGAACAATAGGGAAAATGAAGTGACATGGTAGTGAATAATGAGTGATATAATGGGAGGATAGGTGAAAAATGTATGGTAATGAGTGATATTTGTATGACATTTTGAAGCCCAACATACCCCCCAACTAAAGCTTTGCATGTCCTCATGCAAGCTACTACAATGACTTATTGATTTGATTCTTAGATGAGCTTCATTTTACAAGATGTTTGGTTCTTTTGTAACAACCATATTTCAATCATGGACTTCATTTTAACTGTGCACATCTTTTGATAACTTTTATTTTTGCAAAGCATTTGCATCTTTGAATGATTGGTTCTTGTGTTACAATCATTATTTACTCTGTTGAGATCAATCATTTTTAAGAAGTCATTTAATATGCTCATCATTTTGTAGTAGTTTTTATTGTGGGAAGACTATGTGGGTTAAGATGTAATATGAATGAGAGAAAAAAATGAAGTGTGCAATTCCTCCCCACCCCACCCCCCCCCCCCCCCCCCAACTGATGGTTTTTGGAAATTTTTAATGAGAAATGGAATAGAAAAATAGTGTAATATTTTCCAAATATCATCATTTTAGCATCTAAAAAGAATTTCAAGATTAAAGGTTAGAAAAAATCATACCTTACTTACCTAAAGAAGTGGATGAATCATGCATGTTCAACTGCTGCAATTCTGATCTGAAGCTTCTTCTACAAGTTGGGGATGAAAGATGGATCTGTATTGTCGTATCTACTGCTAGATCTTCTGTTGGATAGTCTGATGAATCTGATGAGTTTGCTGAATATGGCTAAAAATGTATAAGGCTTGGAAGGTATACAAAATATAGAAGTTACATCCCCCCCTACCTTATTTATTGACTTTTCCTCAAGTCATGACAAATTGAAAAACAATGAAATGAAATCTGCTTCATCTGTTACAAAATATGGGTCTTCAAGTCTTCAACACTCGATGGCACAAATATTGCTATGTAAATAAATTTGTCGATGTCGAACATAGCAAGAAGTTGTTGGCTTAGTGGCCATTAATGAATGCCACTAGCCAACACAAGAGCTCCCACCATTGATTCCAATGGGAGTCAAGATGCCTAACACATCTTTGTAGGTATGAATAAATTTGTTGTAGACGAGCCACCTACAAGATCCAACAAACAAGGGATATTAATGTACTCCCATTGTTCATTGGCAAGAGTGCTTGCCATTAAGGCATACAAGCCTCTAGGTGTTTTTACAAAGACAATTAGACTCTAGGACTTTGACTCAATGATATACATAGAAGCGGGGTTTTATTGGCGGAAATGAAAGGGAAAGGAAATGACAAGGAAAATGACAATATGCTTGTAAGGAATGGATGAAAGAAAATGCATGGTGTATGAATAAGAACTCTTGCTGTGAAAAATGGATATGGAAATGTCATGATTTATGGATTTACAATTGGTGGAATTCAAAATCTTTTTCAAAAAGGGAGGTGCAAGGTAGTGGTTGTGGAGATGGATTTGTCTTTATAATTTTTCATGAATTTAGTCTTTGTGTTGGGCAATTTATTGGACTTAAATTGCTGCATAAATTATCGACCAGGGAAACTTGTAAGCTTGCGATGATGCTAGCAAAATATATGCAGAAGTAGGCAACTAACTCTATGTCTAGCTAAATTATTTAGGATTCAATACAATATGCAAGGGAAGAGGCTCCTAACTAAGGAGGTCCTGGTTGTCCTTCCCTACAGTATCATAGAGAAATCATTCATAAAACCAGAAACTTGAAATAAAGACAAGAGAATGAACTTAATTGTTGTTCAGATTCAAGTAGAGAGAGAGACTAACTTAGTCTCTTAATTGTCCTCTCATGTACTAATCCAAACTAAACTAAGATTCATTCACAAGCATAAGAAATGAAATAACTTGAAACATGAAAGCAAAAGGATGAATTTCAATTACCATATAAATCAATGGAGAGAGAGCCTAACTTAGACTCTTGGTATCTCCTCATATGATACTTGAAACATAAAAGCAAAATAATGAATTTCAATCATCATGCAAATCAAATAGAGAGAGAGAGCCTAACTTAGACCCTTAGTTGTCCTCTCATATGCTGATTAGATTCTAATTTAAAACTCATTCATCAATCACAAACAAATCCTCAAACATCAAACTTCTAAGCAATTAAATGAAATAAGATTTAATATGAAATAAAATGTTTCTCTCATCCTTTTAGAGTGAGCTCAATTCTCTTAAGAATAAGACAAATTATTCCATATACTACATTAAGGAAAATTAAATCTAAAACTACATAATGGAAATATATGTAAAACTTATATCTATAACTACATAATAGAAATATATGCAAAATGAAGCTTTATTCTATTCCATCATCAGTTGGATACAATTCTCTAAGAGTCCTCTCCTTGGAATGGAGGAGGTACTCCTATTTATACAATAAGATGAGATAACAGACTCATAATGATGATCCACTAATCTCTCTTTTAGTTCCATACATTTCTCAACCATCTAGACACATAACCCTATCCTCCATGATCTCCTCCATGAGGTCCATGATTTTCTCCATGATCTTTCCATGAGGCTTATCTTATCAAATTCGATTTTGATCATTCAAGGCCACATAAAGATGCCCTGGAAGCTTCCTTTGTGCTTACACATGTCAACAAACTCATTCTAATTGTTAGGTATAAGTATAAGAATTTTATTTTCTAAAGTTTAGCCATAAATTCACTTTAAAATGTTAAGAATTAATAAACTTTGGAAAAGCATAGTTATAACCCAATAATGAGGTAAATGGAATGATGTGGAGGTGGAATGGAGGTGACATGAAGGTAAGATGTGAAGATATTGGTGAATAATGGAGTGAAAATAGGGACCATTTTGAGGCCCAACATCTGCCCCAAACTGAAGGTATTGCATGTCCTCATGCAATCTATTACATTACTTTTTGGTACTTGAGCTTTGGCTTAAACTCTGGATGATATCATTTACAAAACTTTTGTAAAGCGTTATTTTGATGAATTACAACTTGGTTGGTTCTTGTGTTTCAACCATATTTTGTTTGTTGCATTCAATGTATGATCTTTGCAAATGTGATTTTTGTTGCAGAGTATTTTTGTAGGAATGCATCATGGTTGGTTCTTGTGTAACAACCATGATTGTATTGGCATCCAATTAACTTTTAAATACTTTTGTCAAAGCCATTTGTAAGCTCATGTAATAATGGCAGAGTATTTTTTTGTTGGAATGCGTCATGGTTGGTTCTTGTGTAACAACCACGATTGTTTTGGCATCCAATTAACTTCTAAATACTTTCGACAAAGCCATTTGTATGCTTCATGTAATAGTGAATATACTTTGAAGGTAATTGGGGTTAAGTGGGGTTGTGATATATGAATGTGGATATGAATGTGACAAAGCATGTATGTAAGTGTATCCTTCCCCTTAAACGAATGGTTTGGGCAGTTATGTGAAATGGGGAAAAGAAGGGGAAAGGAAGTGAAGTTTTTCCAAAAATTATTATTCTAACTTTTCAAGGAATTTAATGGTTAAAAGTTAGAAAATATCATACCTTAACTTACCCTTCCAAAAATGGATGAGAGTTGTGCACGTGTGGCTGCAAAAATGTCGTTCATAGTCCTCCTTACTTGGTTGTGAAAATGGTGGATGAATCATGCATGTTCAGCTGCCACAATTCTGCTCTGAAGCTTCTTCTTCAAGTTGTGGATGAAAGATGGATCTGTATTGTCGTATCGGCTGCTGGATCCTCTGCTGCTGGATGATGAATCTGATGAGTCTGCTGAATATGGCTGAAAATCTATAAGGCTTGGAAGGTATATAAAATATATAAGTGACATTCCCCTCCCAGCCTTATTGATTGACTTGTCCTCAAGTGATGACAAACTGATGAAAGGAAATTGGCTTCATCTGCTACAAAATATGCGTCTTCAAGTCTTCAACGCTCGATGGCACAAATCTTACTATGTGATTAAATGTGTTGGTGTCGAACATAGTAAGAAGTTGTTGACTTAGTGGCCGTTAATGAATTCCCCTAGCCAACACAAGATCTCCCACCATTGATTCCAATGAGAGTCAGGATGCCTAACACATCTTTGTAGGTACGAATAAATTTGTCGTAGTCGAGTCACCTACAAGATCCAACGAACAAGGGATATTAATGTACTCCCATTGTTCATTGGCAAGAGTACTTGCCATTAAGGCATGCAAGCATCTAGGTGTTGTTTCAATGTTACTTAGACTCTAGGACTTTGACTCAAGCAGGGTTTTATTGGCGGAAATGAAGGGGAATGGTAATGACAAGAAAAATGGATGGATGTAAGGAAATGCATGATGTATGAATAAGAACTCTTGCTGTGAAAAATGGATATGGAAGTGTCACGCTTTATGGATGCACGCTTGGTGGAATTCAAAATCTTTTTCAGAAAGGGAGATGGAAGGTGGTGGTTGTCGAAATGGATTTGTCTTCAAAAATTTTCATGAATTTAGTCTTTGGAAGACTAATTGTCATCACAATGTAATCTCCTGAATGATCACTTTGTTATCCTATAACCTGTGAAAAAACTTGGCAGAAAGAAAACATAAGTTTGTTCAAGAAGAATTGCGCATTTCCTTCATGATTCTTATGCAAAAAATTCATACCAAATAAAACAGATTTAGGAAAAATCAAAGCGTTGAAAGTAACTCAATTCATGATATCAATTTCAATCCATTCCTAAACACAACCATGAAAAATAATACTCCCTGTTTATGTCAGATACTCATGAAATGTACTTCGCGAAAAGATGGTCATTTGAATTATCTGTTGTGTCCTGCATATTAATGCATCGTAAAGCATACAACAGAAAGATGTGATGCCAACTTAAAGTTATCGTCGTAAAAATCCTCCAATCGATTTTCGAAATGTGTTTCCAAGTATCTTTTTTATTGTCAAATCTGTGTGAATTTTGTGAATTTTTGTTTTTATTTTTTATATATGTTTTTATTTTTTTTTTGAATTATTATTTTTTTGTTAAACAACAAATTTTTAAAAAGAAAACATTCAAATAAATGAAAACTTAATTTTTTTTATTTTTTATTTTTTTTGTTGTGTTGATTTTTTTTATTTATTTTTTTTTTAAATAAAAAATTAAAAAACATAATTTTTTTAATTTATTATTTAAGTTGAAATGTTATTTTTTTTTAATTATAAAATCAACAAAATAGTATTTATTAAAACCTAATAATGAAAAACTATCATTAAAATAAAGTTAGTTTTTTTTTTTTTTTTTTTTAATTAAAAATAAAAATAAAATAAGAAAATCCTTTTTTTTAAATAAAAATTATTTTGTATTGTTTTTGATTTTTTTTTTATTATCAACACAAAATATTTTTTTATTTTATTTAAATTAAAAACAACACAAAAAAAAAAAATTGTATGTTGATTTTTGGGATTTTTTTAAACAACAATTAAAAAACAAATTTTTTTAATTTGTGATTTTGTTAAGTTGAAAATCAACAAATTTGTTCTTTTTTTTAATTAAAACCTAGTAAAGAAAACTTCTAAAAATATACTTCTTTCGGAAGTGTTTACCACCTTTGATGTCAAATACTCATTAAGAAGTTCCACCTTGGGCACATAGGAATCCCTCAGCTCGAAGTTATTTTCGCAGGGCACAGTCATCTGCATTCAATCTCCCTTCTTGGTATGGAATGACCATCATCCGTAGGACCATTTCTCTCTGCTACAGTGTTCTGATCATGTTCTTGGGCTCTCTTTCTATACACACTGACCAAATATGTAGCAAGCATCACAACTGCAAAAATAGATGCACCTCCACCGGATGATGTGCTCAGTTCCTCTGGATCTTGAATGAAAAGGCTCTCAAAAGACACCACTTCTGTGTTAGTTTCAAAATTCTGTATTTCACCGTTAGTTTCTGTTTCAGATGAGGAGAAAACAAAGTCATGTGAACCACTATTACCAAAATGAGACTCAGATTCATGAGATACATCTGCACTAATGTTCATAATTGATACCAATTCAGGAATACTGTCTCAGAACTATTAACATTTTTTCTGCATTTACTGGTAAGTTTTCTATATCATGTATACTGTCTAGAATGACAGATTCAAGAACTTGGGTATTCTCTGCATCAACTGAGACTTCCACCACAAAGTAGTAACGAGATTTACAACCTTCTTATCCTCTGTAGTCAAAGATACTCTAACAAGCATGGTATGAACCTTCATAATCAGAAAAGCAGTGGCACAACAAAACAATATATAGTCGCCCTGTAGCTAATACAAGCTGTTTGGAACATGTTAAATTGTTTAGACCAAGCCACGTACCTAACCATATTCCTTTGGCAGAACCACACGTACGATTCATACAAAAAGCCACCATTCCTGCTCAGCCAAAAGAAAAAAATATTCATATTCTGGACAATGCGAGACATCTACTGCATACCAGGTGCTGGCATTACCCTTTCAACTGGTCCAAACTTGCCATCACGCTTGTCCAATTCAACTTTGTGTTGTGTCTGCATGCATGCACAAACCGTGCAGTAAACACCATCTGACAAACAATTTAACAAATTTGAGGCAGCTTGAAGTTCATCACTGCCAACAATACATGCAATAATAGAGAAGATACAAGCCAGCTGTTGGAGAACAAACATGAAGCCAATGATGCAATTGTCACATTTAGTTGTCTGGATATTGAATTCATTTTGCAAAAGGAACCGAGTAGAAGCAACAGAATTTCCAAAGCAGCGGAAAACCTCTGTGCACAGACAAAACTCAGGACACCAACTTTCACCACAACTACCACTGCAGGGCATGTAACCAGCACAGCAAACATATCTTGACATGTCATTGTATAGTGCTCGCTTCCGTAGTAAATAAGAGGCGTATGGTCCACAAAATAATGAGAAGCAGCAGTAGGGTGTATCCGCTGTGATTGTGCTCAAGATCATGGTGGCGATCATGGTGGAGATCATGGTGGCGAAGATCGTGCACCTGCTCTTGATCATAATGGCAGTGATGTTCCCCGGGATTTTCCTAGATCTGTCACGAAAACTCTGTGAGTGTATGACAGCCGTCTGCGGATTGTGCTCACTCCCACTTTAGACGATTCGCGTATCGCAACAAACTACCGTTGGCATCGTCGGGGCGATGGACATTATCCTTTTTCTTTTTCTCATTTTGTTTAAGTCGTTCAATTCATTCATAACCTCTACGCGTGATTACTTCATTGTAGAGCTGTGCACTACATTTTGGGGATAAGCTCTCCGCCTCAACCTGAACGGAAGGGTATCTCCTAGGTCGGCGCCACGCAGTAAGCTAGTCAATGCGCTATGAAATACCCAACCTGGCTTATACCAAAGAGATTTTCCATCCGACTCATTATTAACAACAAATAGATTCTCCGCGTTCTTAGTTTCTCCGCCTGGCTTGGTCGATAAAGACATTGAAAACACCGTCCCTCGTAGGTGGCAGAGGCCTAGATGAAAAAGAAGCGATGGAAAAAGAGCCATAGAAGCAATGTCTCTCAACGCCCAACAAAGCAGAGGACCAATTCCCACCTGCCACACCTTGAAAATTGCCACTCAACCAGGATAGAAGCAGTGCTATTCAGGATGGTTTAGGCAACTGGTAACATAGGCCAAGAAAGCCTGTGCAACTAGCTTTGCGATGACACGGAAATGAAGGAAGAACACTCATAGCAGCAGAGACTCTCAAAGCCCAACAAAGCACCGAGAATCCCAATTTCTACCACAAAAATGATTGCTTTCAACCAGTATTGAAGCACTGAGAGATAACCAAGCTACAAAAATAACTCACCGACCCAACAGCTGCAGAAGCAATCAGACATCAAGGGATTACAGTGGTGGTGACTCGTATTCTTGAGAGAGTGGCAACTGATATAGAAGGATTGTAGAGGAATATCGATCAAGAGAGCTTGAAGATCCAGTCCTATCAATACCTTGGTGGAATGTGTTTATACTGGCAAATAAAGAAGAAGCAATAAGTCAACCAGGCCATGGATGGAATAGGAGTCCGCGGGTTGGAGATGGAAAAGAAACCAATGTTCCACCAAGTTTCGAGGATGGGGGAATGCGGGAAGAGGGAGACACACAGGGGGTGCATGGGAGCACCCCAAACTTTTGCTGCCTTCCGATCAAAAGAATGAAATATGAGTGTTGGAGACAAGAGCTGCCTTCCGATCAATAACGAATTCAAAACCCTTTGCACTAATGAGTTTGACTATGTCCTCCTTCCTCATTGTGATGCCTTTCGCTGTCAAGAAGAAAGACGCCGACGCTGCACTTGCGATGATAGGAGGATTCGATTCCCAACCAATTGAATTTTATTGCATACAATTTGCTAGAAACTAAGAAACTCGGGGCATTACAGGTTCCTTGACTGGATCGATGGCCAGGCCAAGGAAATCCAAACAAGGCGTGACACTGTGTCTCCTCGACATATTATTTCGCCTTCCAATGCAACCTAAAAATATACCAGTTCTGACTCGATAAAATGGTAAATTTTTATTTTTATTTTTTATTGATGTTTTTTTTATTTAAAAAAAAAAACAAAATGATTAGTGATTTTTTTTTTATTTTTTTTTTTTAAACCAAAGAAAATGGTTAAATTTTTTTAATATCTAACAAAAACAAATTTTTTAATATCTAACAAAAACAAAATGGTTAATTTTTTTTTTTTTTTTTTTTAATAATAATAATATATGTTATGATACATATAGTATTATTATTTTGTGGAATTATTATTATTATTTTTTAATCTAAAATTAAAAACTAAATTTTTATTTTTTAAAATCTAAAACTAAAAAAAAACTAAATGTTTTATTTTTTATTTTTTAAATCTAAAATTAAACAAAACTAAATTTCATCTAAAAATTTAAAGATGTTTTTTTTCACAAAATTCTTTATTGTCATGTTGCACATTAGTTCTTCAGCAAGAGTAGTTTTATTCGAACGAAATCAATAGATTTTCTGATCTTCTTGATCGCACGAAGCGCGGAAGAGAGCATACTAATCGATTGATTCGTTTTTATTCATGCAGGGGGGGGGGGGTTTGAAAAGACGAAATTTAAGACTAGCTAAACACTAAACTATCTGAAAACTCAAACTTAAACTTCTTTGTGAAGATCCTGCTGTCACCAGATCTCACAAGTTATTTTGTCTAAAGAAAACTATTAGTACTGAATTAAATTCTAATGCCTAATCCCTTAGCACCATCCCCGGCAACGGCGCCAAAATGTTGGGCAATTTATTGGACTTAAATTGCTGCATAAATTATCGACCAGGGAAACTCGTAAGCTTGCGATGATGCTAGCAAAATATATGCAGGAGTAGGCAACTAACTCTATGTCTAGCTAAATTATTTAGGATTCAATACAATATGCAAGGGAAGAGGCTCCTAACTAAGGAGGTCCTGGTTGTCCTTCCCTACAGTATCATAGAGAAATCATTCATAAAACCAGAAACTTGAAATAAAGACAAGAGAATGAACTTAATTGTTGTTCAGATTCAAGTAGAGAGAGAGACTAACTTAGTCTCTTGATTGTCCTCTCATGTACTAATCCAAACTAAACTAAGATTCATTCACAAGCATAAGAAATGAAATAACTTGAAACATGAAAGCAAAAGGATGAATTTCAATTACCATATAAATCAATGGAGAGAGAGCCTAACTTAGACTCTTGGTATCTCCTCATATGATACTTGAAACATAAAAACAAAAGAATGAATTTCAATCATCATGCAAATCAAATAGAGAGAGAGAGCCTAACTTAGACCCTTAGTTGTCCTCTCATATGCTGATTAGATTCTAATTTAAAACTCATTCATCAATCACAAACAAATCCTCAAACATCAAACTTCTAAGCAATTAAATAAAATAAGATTTAATATGAAATAAAATGTTTCTCTCATCCTTTTAGAGTGAGCTCAATTCTCTTAAGAACAAGACAAATTATTCCATATACTACATTAAGGAAAATTAAATCTAAAACTACATAATGGAAATATATGTAAAACTTATATCTATAACTACATAATAGAAATATATGCAAAATGAAGCTTTATTCTATTCCATCATCAGTTGGATACAATGCTCTAAGAGTCCTCTCCTTGGAATGGAGGAGGTACTCCTATTTATACAATAAGATGAGATAACAAACTCATAATGATGATCCACTAATCTCTCTTTTAGTTCCATACATTTCTCAACCATCTAGACACATAACCCTATCCTCCATGATCTCCTCCATGAGGTCCATGATTTTCTCCATGATCTTTCCATGAGGCTTATCTTATCAAATTCGATTTTGATCATTCAAGGCCGCATAAAGATGCCCTGGAAGCTTCCTTTGTGCTTACACATGTCAACAAACTCATTCTAATTGTTAGGTATAAGTATAAGCATTTTATTTTCTAAGGTTTAGCCATAAATTCACTTTAAAATGTTAAGAATTAATAAACTTTGGAAAAGCATAGTTATAACCCAATAATGAGGTAAATGGAATGATGTGGAGGTGGAATGGAGGTGACATGAATGTAAGATGTGAAGATATTGGTGAATAATGGAGTGAAAATAGGGACCATTTTGAGGCCCAACACTTTGGAAGACCAATTGTCATCACAATGTAATCCCCTTAATGATCACTTGATTGTGCTGTAACCTGAAAAAAAAAAACTTAGCAGAAAGAAAACATAAGTGTGTTCAAGAAGAAATGCGCATTTCCTTCATGATTCTTACGCAAAAATTTCATACCAAATAAAACAAATTTAAGGAAAATTAAAGTGTTGAAATTAACTCAATTCATGATATTAGTATCAATCCAAAAAAAAATAACCATGAAAAGTAATACTCCCTGTTTGTGTCAGATAACTCATGAAATGTGCTCGGCAAAAAGCTTGGCATTAGAAAAATCTGTTGTGTTTTGCATATTAGTATGTCACATAAAAGCATTCAACAGAAAGATGTTATGAGTTTAATGCCAACTTGAAGCTATCGAAACAAGATAATCATCATCTATAGAATCCTCCAAATGTTTAATAAATCGATTTTCGAAATTTGTTTCCAAGTATTCCATTATTTATTTTCAAACCTGCGTGAATTTTGTGGAAAGTGTTTTTTTTTTTTTGCACCTGTACCAACCAGTTTCTGTAATTCTCATGATTCTCTCAATTTGCATACCACCAAAGTTTTGTTTTATGCCAATATTCACCCTTTAAATCTTTCAAACAATAACTGTAAAAAAAACATAACAATTTTTTATTTAAAAAAAAATGATATCAATCATAACATAACAATAACAATCATAACCTAACATTATAAAACAATATATTAATACAATCATATATTATAACATAACAAATTACAATTAAAAATACATAACAAACATAACAACAATTATATACAACAAATTACATAACAAATAACAAATTACAACTATAACAATTAATACAATTATATCAACATATTAATATATTAATACAATTAATATATTAATATACAATCATAACAAACACTAACTATATTTAGAACTAAAACTATATAATTAAATACAAAAATAAATGCAAATCAAATCAAATCAAAAGAAAAGAAAAACAAATGCAAAAGAAAACACAAAACATGGAATTGAAGGCATATGGAATACATTGAGTTTTGCAACGAGAGCTTCTGCAAGTTGCGTCCCTGAGCAGGGATTCGGTGCAATCCCTAAAATCCCCCATCTCTCCAAGGTCTGGACAGGAACTTCACGTGAAACCTGATCTAATAGGTGCGCCCTGGGCAAGCATCAAGACAAGCATTCGCATTCAGCCAAAAATGGCCATCCCAAAAGAGTGGATGCGGTGGCAAAGGAACTTGGGGAGGATTATTCGACACTGATGGGGATTTACATGTTCACTTGAGCCATCAAACATACTGCTGCGTGGTTGTGAGCTGAAAATAACTTCTTGGGCTATTGGAGTTGTAGTTTATGTTTTTAGCTCCCATAACAACTGCCAATAGCTCCCATAACAGCCGTAGTTGATTTGGAAACAATCTGCTGATTTGGAAACAATCTGCCAGTTATTTCCTGCAATTATGGAAACCAACTGCAGTTATTTCCTTAAATTATGGAAACCAACTGCAGTTAAATTAATTTCTTGTTGGGAGCTCCTGGAGTGGTCCATTACTCCCTCTGCAGTTCTCTACCATGATCTGTGGAACACTTGACACATAGCCAATAGAAGCTTGATGGAAGCTTGGCTATAAATAATTTTGTTTGGTCCCCAGGCTCACTAACTCAATCCCCTTTAGTTTTACACCATCAAGCTAGAGTGAGCAGAGCTTGGAAGTGCCAAACAAGATTTGGGAATGATCTGCGAGCAATCACAAATTTTTCGAGGAAGCGTGGACGAAAAGAGTAAGCGCGTGAAGTTGTCAGTACTCCATCTAGTTTATCAATCGCTGCCATCTCAGCGGATTCGTGTTAGCGTATAATCTTTGTGTTTTTTCTCTATTCCATTGATTGTTCCACGCCTGGGTTGACATCGGTAAATTTAGACTGTAAGACAGTATTTTATTTGGATCGGAATGTTTGTAAAAAGAGGCCGCAACAGTATCCAGATGCTCAGACTTTATATTATGAAACGAATGTGAGGTGCCCATGTAGGGATAGCCTTCAATCTCTTCTTTCAGGTGGACGTATAGATGACACAGTGATTTCAAGGTGGTTTCACCAGAGGAAAGTTTGGTTTGCAGCAAAAGTAGCATCAATGGCCGGAGGTATGCTTTTATTTGGGCATTAAAGTTTTCGATTCTTTTTAAGTGTTTTTTTCCGCATTATAGAATCATTGTTAAGCTATCATTTGGTATCAGAGCCAATTTTTATCTCTACCTTGATGTTTATAGACACGCTTTATTTGGCTAAATATCATATTTTGAGAATTGTTTGAATTAAGGCATTTATTTGGAAATATGTCTTAATTTTGCTCAATTTTTATGCTTATAATATTTATTTGGTTTAATTATATGAAATTTGGATAGTTGTTGTGAAAAATTATTAACTATGCTCATATTTAATTTGCATGAATTGATTATTTATGCTCTAAATTAAAACATGTTATTTTGGATGAGTATACTCGTTGAATGTTATGCATAAATATTATAGTTTTATCTATGCAATTTATAATTATTCTCATATCAAGTTAATTTTTATGCATAAAAGAAATAATGTCTAAGTGATCCATATAATTTTTAATTAGTTATAGAATAGCCACAACATCTCTCATTAAATAAAAGTATATATTATGATTAATTAGGATAACATAAAGAATATTTAGACATTAATTGTAATTAATTATACTTAATATAATAAATTTTATCTCACTAGAATTTTTATTATATTTATATAATTAATTAGGATAAAATATTCATAACTTACCCACAGGAATTATGAATTAATAGTTTTATCATAAAGTTCAAATCTAAGATAGAACTTATATCGAATTATAATCATAATATACCCTTTAGAATTATGAATTAAGTGAATAATTTGATAAATTCTATCATAAAGAATAATTGAATCTACTTGAATTGAAAATTT
This sequence comes from Pinus tabuliformis, assembly GCA_031772625.1. Classification (NCBI taxonomy): domain Eukaryota; kingdom Viridiplantae; phylum Streptophyta; class Pinopsida; order Pinales; family Pinaceae; genus Pinus; species Pinus tabuliformis. Next base: position 28,310,670 of record CM062808.1, on the reverse strand, counting down.
AGCCCAAAGGCAAGTCTTATGTCATTAGATTCAATTGTAAGCATGATTTACATTGGTAAAGCATGAAATTTTATTTAGGCCTCAAATTTAACATAAGCATGTGATCTTTAATTTTATGCAGTTGTACAACCTGCAAATTTCTCTGAAATTCGTTGTGATATCCCTGAAATTAAGGGAGATAACTATAAGATCTGGAAGGAGAGAGTTCTCCTTCATTTTGGGTGGATGGACATAGAATATGCTATTAGGAAAGATGAACCACCGGCACCCACTAATACCAACACTGCAGCGGACATCACACTTTATGAACGATGGGAGCGATCTAATCGCCTAGGCATGATGTTTATTAAGACTAAAATTTCTGCTGGTATTCGTGGTTTCATTGATCAACATGAAAAGGTCCGAGACTTGCTAAAAGCCTTTGATGATCAATTCATCACTTCAGACAAGGCACTAGCAAGCACCCTAATCATGAAGTTATCATCCCTAAGGCTCACCAGTGTGAAAGGTGTGCGCGAGCACATCATGCAAATGAGGGACACTGTGGCTCAATTGAAGAAACTCGAGGTTGAAATATCAGAGTCCTTCCTGGTGCACTACATTCTAAACACCCTTACACACCAATACGGATCCTTCAAAATCTCATACAACATATGTAAGGATAAATGTTCAATTAATGAACTGATGACCATGTGTGTTCAAGAGGAAGAGAGACTGGTGATGGAACAGGGAGAAAGTGCAACACTGGCAATGTGAGGAAAAGGAAAATCTCAAGCCAATTGGAAAGGGAAAGGTAAACTACCTCCCCAAGCCGATATCAAGAAGGATTCCAAGTGTTTGTTCTATAAAAAGAATGGACACATGAAGAAGGAATGCGCCAAATTTCAGAAATGGCTTGCAGACAAAGGTAATCCAATCTCATTTGTTTGTTATGAATCTGATATGGTTAATGTCAATATTAGCACCTGGTGGATTGATTTTGAATCAACAATTCACATTTCAAATTCCTTGCAGGGTTTGCAAAACCTAAGGAAGCTAATGGGAAGTGAGCAAAGCATCTTATCAAGAAACAAGATGGGCTCGCATGTGGAAGCTATAGGAACATGCTATTTAACTTTAAGTAGTGGCTTTGTTTTAGAATTAAAAAAGACCTTTTATGTTCCAAGTTTTTCTAGAAACTTGATTTCAGTTTCAAAGCTTGTACCTTTTGGATATTCCTTTAACTTTTCATAAACATCCTTCAGTGTATTTTATAAGTTTGATTATGTTGGGAATGGTATTTTGTCTAATGGTCTTTACTACATTAATTTACAAAACAATGTCACTTATGATTCAATGCATGTTCACACTAGCACTAAAATATGTGTTATTAATGAAGATTCCTCCAAATTATGGCACTGGAGACTAGGTCATATCTCCATAGAAAGAATTAAAATATTGGTAAATGAAGGGGTAGTTAATACTATAGATTTTACTGATTTTGAGACTTGTGTGGATTGCATAAAGGGAAAGCAGACCAACAATTCAAAGAAAGGTGCCAATAGGAGTTCAAACATATTAGAGATCATACATACTGATATATGTAGTCCAGACATGGACTCAGATGGTCAGAGATACTTCATCTCTTTTATAGACGATTACTCATGATATATGTATCTCTACATGATTCATAAAAAGAACGAAGCATTAGATGCCTTTAAGATCTGTAAGGCTAAAGTAGAGAAACAATGCGGCAAGCAAATTAAGATCGTGAGATCAGATAGAGGTGGAGAATATTATGGTAGATACACAGAAGATGGACAAGCACCTGGGCCATTTGCAAAATTTCTTCAAGAGCATGGGATTGTTGCCCAATACACCATGCTCGGTTCACCCGACCAGAATGGTGTAGTAGAAAGAAGAAACCGAACATTATTGGACATGGTGTGGACTATGCTTAACAGCTCCAATCTTCCGAAATCCTTGTGGACTGAAGCACTTAAGATGGCAGCGTATATATTAAATCGAGTTCCAACCAAGGCTGTTCCTAAAACTCCATTTGAATTATGGAAAGGTTAGAAACCGAGTTTGCGTCATATGCGCATTTGGGGATGCCCATCTGAAGTAAGAATATATAATCCACAAGAGAAGAAGCTAGACCCAAGGAATATTAGTGGGTATTTCATTGGATATGTTGAAAGGTCTAAAGGTTACATATTTTATTGTCCATCTCACAGCACTTGGATTGTGGAATCAAGAAATGAAAAGTTTCTTGAAAATGACTTGATCAGTGGGAGCGATCAAACCAGGAACATAGCTTCTGAGAAGGATCATTCAGAATATCAACCTTCCACCTCAAGTGATAGATTGGTTATTGTTCACAGCACCCCTCAAGTACAAACTGGTGTTGAACAACCAATTTTTGAAGTTCCACAAGTTACTGACAACATTCCAGTAGATCAGGTAGTTCAAGAGTTACCAAAAACTTTTGAACAATGAGTTGAACCAAATACTTCTCAGGAAGATGATGGTACAACATTAAGAAGATCTACTAGACCAAAGAGATCAACAATTTATGATGATTATGTTGTGTATCTGCAAGAATCTGACTACAACATTGGCGCCGAAAATGATCCTAAGTCTTTTTCACAAGCCATGAGTTGCAAAGAATTAGAATTATGGTATGATGCCATGAAGGAAGAGATGAATTCTATAAAGAGTAATGAAGTCTAGGATCTTGTTGAGTTGCCTAATGGTGCAAAAGCCATTGGATGTAAATGGGTCTTTAAGACAAATAAAGACTCATTGGGCAACATTGAGAGATACAAGGCAAGACTTGTTGCTAATGGATTCACTTAGAAAGAAGGAATTGATTACACAGAGGCTTTCTCTCGTGTATCTAAGAAAGATTCCTTGCACGTTATTATGGCATTAGTAGCCCATTTTGACTTGGAGTTGCAATAAATGGATGTAAAAACAACATTTCCCAATGGAGATCTAGAGGAGGAGGTTTACATGAAACAACCTGAAGAATTCCCCTCTAGTGATGGTGAGCAATTGGTTTGCAAGCTCAAGAAATCATTATACAGTTTAAAACAAGCATCCTGCCAATGGTATTTGAAATTCCATAATGTAATTTCTTCTTTCAGTTTTGTAGAAAATATTATGGATCAATGTATATACCTGAAAGTTAGTGGGAGTAAAATTTGTTTTCTTGTTTTATATGTGGATGACATTGTTCTAGCAACCAATGATAAGGGTTTGATGCATGAGGTGAAACAATTCCTCTCTAAAAATTTTGATATGAAAGATATGGGTGAGGCATCTTATGTCATTGTCATTAAGATCCATAGAGACAGATTTCGAGGCATCTTGGGTCTGCCATAGGAAACCTATATTAATAAAATTTTAGAGAGATTTCGGATGAAGGATTGTTCAACAAGTGTAGCTCCCATTGTGAAGGGTGATAGGTTCAATTTGAACCAATGCCCGAAGAACAACTTTGAAAGGGAACAAATGAATAACATTCCATATGCTTCTATTGTCAGAAGCCTAATGTATGCTCAGGTCTGCACAAGACCTGACATTGCATTTGTTGTGGGAATGTTGGGACGATATTAGAGTGATCTAGGTTTAGACCACTCGAGAGCTGCAAAGAAAGTAATGAGGTACCTTCAAGGAACCAAAAACTACATGCTTATGTATAGACGAACGATCAATTTGGAAGTAATTGGGTACTCAGATTCTGACTTTTCTGGATGTGTTGATTCATGCAAATCAACATCAGGATACTTTTTTATGATGGCCGATGGAGTTGTATCATGGAGGAGTGCCAAGCAGACCTTGATTGCTACTTCCACTATGGAAGCCGAGTTCGTCTCCTGTTTTGAGGCTACTTTACATGATGTATGGCTTAAGAGTTCCATTTTTGGGCTTAGAATTATGGATTTTATCTCTAAGCCATTGAGAATGTATTGCGATAATTCAGCTGTTGTTTTTATGGCTAAAAACAACAAAAGTGGGAGTTGAAATAAACACATCGACATTAAGTATTTAGCTATAAGGGAACGTGTTAAAGAAAATAAAGTGGTCATTGAGCACGTCAACACTGAGTTGATGATCGCTAATCCTTTGACTAAGGGCATGCCATCATTTAAATTCAAGGATCATGTAATGAATATGGGACTTGGTTCCATTATGTAGTTTATTTTAAGTGGATGTATAGATGATGTAGTGATTTCAAGGTGGTTTCGCTGGAGGAAAGTCTGGTTTGTAGCAAAAGTAGCATCAATAGCCAGAGGTATGATTTTATTGGGGCATTAAATTTTTCGATTATTTTTAAGTGTTTTTCCGCATTATAAAATCGTTGTTGAACTATCATATGTTGGTCAAGAGATCAAAGCCATGTTGAATAGCTCAGGCACCATCAAAATGAAGCATATTGGAATCCCATATGAACAGGGAGACACTGTTTCTATCCTCGTTTCTCATTATCATGTGTGCAGTTGTGGGAGTAGGCATGGATTTCTGGTTGCATCACCATAAGGATGAGATTTTGTTATGCATTACCAGAAGACACAGTAGTTTTGACACATCGTTTTGAATCATGTTTTGTGATCAAACCAAAACAAATCAAGAAAAACGAAGGCATGGGGTTTTTCAGAACGAAATGAATTTTCATAACCTAGAAATTTTTTCCTTGGATTCCTAACGGTTTAAGAGGAAATTTCGGTTCTTTTGGACCCTATTTTGGTATCTTCGTGAAAAAAAAACAATTTTTTTTTTAAATTAAATCCACGGACCATTACGGATTTTGTTGGCATTGAAGGTTGTGGCTTGCTGAATGAGGATGAAGAGACTGCTCAGATAAAAGGGTGTGGGCACAATTACTATGTATCATGCATCCTTCAATGGGATTCTTATGTGGACAATCCTTGGTGTCCTCAATGCAAGCACTGTTTCTCCTCGTTGTATGTGTATAAAGCACTAGATGGGAGCATGCAGGATTACATGATTGAAGAAAACATATGCTTGCTGTTGTGAACATCATGGTTTGAGCTTTTTCCACCCTAGGAGGCATATGATGAACAAGATGATTACCCATACGAAGATGAGATTGACGAGGAATATTCTTGGAGCACAGTGAGAGATCTGGTGACAGTCACTGAAAATGAAGAACATATTCTACAAGAGAAGATTTTTTTATTATGACTCAAACTATGGGTAGCAGATCTACAATTAAATTTCTAGCATGATTTTTTTATTATTTTTTAAAATAATTCAATAGATTTTCTGATCTTCCTGATCGCTCGTAGAGCAGAAGAGAGCATAGTAATTTCTCGAATTAATTTTATTTTTGTAGGTTATCATGGATAGATAATAAACACAATTAAGATCTGCGATCAATCCTCACATTATCTACACTCTTTCTGCAATGTTGCAGGGGCGTTTAGACTCTTGGAAGACAAAGCTTTCCGATAATCAAGCTCCTGGCTTACCCGTGATACAGAAACAAGATATAGAAATTCAATGATAAAGCAGCTCTTACTATGCCACTGAATTTATTCATTTACTCATGATGATTTATTATTATTTTTTATTTTTGAAAATAAGACTTCTAATGACTTCTAATGAGATCTCATTTTTATTTTTCTAATCTATTCTACCTATATTGCTTGAAAGATTTATTTATTTCCTAGGTAAAAGAATGCTTCCAGTGAAGCCACCTACAGACTAAGAATTTGAAAATGCTCACATCAAGATTTAAAATTTTAACCTTATGATTTGCAAGTATGTGAGTAACTTGTCTTAGAGTTGGCTCAAGGTTATTGTCCTTTCTCTCCAAGAAGTACCTGTTCAACATTGTCAAATTCTTCATTCGTAGATGGATTAGTGAGAAATGGGGGGTTTAAAATAAAAACTGAATTTAAATTAACTATGTGCAAAAATAAAAATGCTCCAAACTTTGAACTCCTTTATGAACCTGCTGTCACCAAGTTCCACAAATTAGCCCATAAAAACAAATGCATAAAATAATTACTAAATCCTTCTAGTTGCACTTCCCCAGTAACGGCGACAAAATGTTTGGTCTAAAATGCGGATGCAAATTAGAGTTCAATTAATGTCAACCCGGGAAGGTAAACTTAGAAATACCACCTATAGGGCTAGAAAGATTTCTAATTTGTCTGAGATCTATTGGTTCTCTTACAAGAACACATTTGAAAAGATCTCTTCTAATAACTATACAAACTAGAGAGATTCCTGATTTGTTGGAGATCTTAAGGTTCCCTTACAAGAACACATGAATTTTAAGATTTCATCCAACAAATAAACAAACTAGAGAGATTCCTAATTTTTCGGAGGTCTTAAGGTTCTCTTACAAGAACACATGAAATTTTAATATCTCTTCCAAGAACACATGAAATTTTAAGATCTCTTCCAACAATTAGAATATCTAATAACAACTTAAAAGCTGAAATGAAATAAAAACATAAATTAAATTATACCTAAAATAAGCACGCAAGTGAGACCATGGGGGCCCTCCATAAATCCACAAGCACACCACTTCAAAGGAGACTCAAATGTAGAAGTAACAAAATCAAAGTATGATTCTTTATTTCAAAATCTCCATCATGATGTACAAACCAACTCTAAGATTACAAATGGAACTCTAAATTACAAATGGAGGAGATTGTACTCCTATTTATACAATGGGATGAGATAAAAAAACTCATAATGATGATCCACTAACCTCTCTTTAGTTCCATACATCTCTCAACCATCTAGACACATAACCCCCTTTTGTCCTTGATCTTCTCCATGAGATCATGATCTTCTCCATGAGGCTTATCTTATCAAATTCGAATTTGATCATTCAAGGCCACATAAAGGTGTCTTGGAAGCTTCCTTTGTACCTACACATGTCACAAAAACAATCCACTTTCCATATATGAAGTAAAATATATTATTTTATAATATTTAATCAAAAATTTCTCTTAGAAAATGCTTGAAAATAAATAATATTTGAAAGATATAAATGAGACCCATTAATGATGAACAATAGGGAAAATGAAGTGACATGGTAGTGAATAATTAGTGATATAATGGAAGCATAGGTGAAAAATGTATGGTAATGAGTGATATTTGTATGACATTTTTAAGCCCAACAAGGGTGATGGCAGAATCGGCTGCACGAAGTAACAACACTTAATTGCAACAAGATAGTTAGATCATTGTGTTGCGTGACAACAGAGGCAAGGGAGCTACCGACATATGATGGATTGTCAGCAGTGGATGAATTTTTGAGAAAATTTTAAAGCACAATACCAGAACAACAGCGGTTCGATGCGATGAAGTGGGCATTGTGCGCAACACCTGAACGATGGTGGGGTACGCATCAAGGAACTTTTGAGGATTGGTGCGGATGCAGAAGGATGATGCACCTACGATTTGGGAAACTGCAAATACGACTAGTAGACAAATATGATGGATGAGATGACCCATTCACGCACCTCGCAAAATGGACCAAGGTTTATGGGGAAGAGCCATAGCCTGAATGGGTACATTTATTCTACCATACCCTGTATGTCATACCCATGAACTGGTATACTGAAATAGAGCTCCGACATGGTATGGGTGAATGGGATGTCTTGCACAAGAGATTTTTGTTAACATTCACATTTGAAGACCGTTGGTCAGATACTATTGACGATGCATTGCAAGCAGTAAAAGCCGCCATCTTCAAAATACCACAGGAGCCAATGGAAGTACTTCAGCCAGTATGGGCGACACAGTTAAGTAGTGCCCTAGAGTGTTATAACATGCAGGTGGAAGAGGATGATGAGGACCCACGAAATATTAATATCCTAGAAACAGGGGGATTTCATGATGTTCTAGGACCATCAATTGAGGATCCCGACATCACTACGCCACTAAAAACAAAGCAGGTAAACATTGGCACAGAAGCAGAGCCAAAGTACACGATGCTTGGGGACTATTGGGGTGATGCTACCGTAGATAAGGTTGTTGAGTGTTGGCATTATGAGACAAGTGTTGTCCTTGATGGCAAATCACACAGATGACAGATCATAGTACAGTAGGTCAATAGCAAGGAATTGATGATCAAACTACAAGAATGAAGAGAAAATATATATACGCAGGTTCATCATGACCGAGCCACGTATACACGCAGGTTAGTCGTTGAAAAGGCGCATATGCGTATACACACACTTTCATGCAAGGGAAGGCGCGTACATTGAGTTTTTGATCCGTGGTATTTAGTCCTTGGTATTTGAACTTATGGTTTTGGACCATGGTATCTCGTCAGAAGTATTGATCCCAGGTATTAGGTCCATGGGATTGACTGGTTATGGTTTTGGACCATGGTATTGAGAAAAGCCTAAGACTATAAAAAGGAGGAGAAGATCATTAGGCAAGTGGATTGAGAAAGTCTTGAATATCTGATGAAAGATGAGATCTAGTATACTGGTCATGGGTTTGTGATGCTTAGCTTGATTTGAACCAAGGATGCACTCATGTGGATGATGATGAATGATGGATCGGGATCTTAAGGCTTGGAATGTTTATCATTATATGATTTGACTATGGATAGACTATATTTGAATTATTAATGCATGTTTTATTGTATGAATGTTATTATCTGGGTATGTCTAATGTATGTGAAAGCGCGTATGTATGCGGGTTTGGTTCTCATAGTAGTGTATACACTATGATATATTTGAAGTTTCAGTTGGATCTGATTATTGTAGCAGAGTTCTGTTGGTTGTTCTGTGTTCTGGTGACTATGTTGTTGACAGGGTTTCAGAATTTCAATGACTCAGAGATTGATGATGCTAGTTTTGATTGACTTTGTGCTTCAATGATATTGATGGGTCCAGTATGAAAATTGGATGAAACGTGGCCTTCAGATTATAGAATTGTGCTTCAAGAGTATCCAGTCTAAAAATGTATGAAATGTGGTCCCTGGAGGATGAAAGGAGATTGTAGGCCGGTGCCTACGTAAAAGTACATCAGCTAGTACAAGAGCAAAGGGGGTGGTAGCTCCCTTCTAGTAGCAGCTGGAGAATGAGGAAAGATTGGAGCATTCAGTAGACAGGCACCTACGTACTAGTAAATGGATTGGATAGTACAAGAGCTAAGGGGGTTGTAGCTCCCATCCAGGAGAGTCTGGAAAACGAGAGAGGGTTCTAGCCCTCTGCAGGTTTTAGCCTGCGTACTGGTATAAGACTGCACCAGTACAAAAGGATTGTAAAATGAAGTTTCTTATTAAAGGAAGATAGAGACGACTTGCAGCAGGTGGTTTTCACCCACATTGGGTTTCCACCTTATATCATGGTGTTCATGTGTGCTTCTTGTGTGTGATGATCTATTCTGTTTTACTGCACCTGCTTTCTGTTCATATGGTTAATGACGTTCTGATGCACTAACTAAAGATCAATATTTAATGGATTAAATGAATCATAAGTATTCTGCATATACGCTAGTTGCATTAGATACAGTTGCATATACACGCAGGTTCCATTAACTGAAGTAGCGTATATGTATCTAAGTATGGAAATGAAAAAGTTTTATTGATTTGACAATACTTATTCACCCCCCCCTCTCAGTATTATTTCGAACAATTGGGATCAGAGCAGGTCCTTTGGTAGAAGCTTGATCGCTTGAAGGAGATCCGTGGAACAATGGGAAAGAAGCTTAAGAAGAAAAGCACCTAAGAAGAAGAAGACATCTCAGAATAACTATGACAGTGGGAGCATCGATTGAGGATTATGTGGAAGAAGCACTTTAGGTTCAAAATCACTTCAAAATGAAGATGAACAAGATCTATCAGGTACAAATTTGTTATCCTCTAGTATCCATCCATGTGAAGATGATGAAAGTGATAGCGAAGCAACTGAATTTGCTCTTATGGGTGAGCAAGAAATATATCAAATAGAGGCAGTATTTAGAAGGCTTACAGACAAAATTAGAGAACAACAATATCTATTAAACAAAAGGGAATGTGCCTTCAAAGAAGAAGTTACCAAACTAAAAGCTCAACCAGAGGAAGGAAACAAGGTAAGGAAGTTACTCAAGGACAAGGAAAATCAACGTCAAAAGTTGCAGGATGAAGTGACATCATTAAGAAATGAAGTCAATGAAAGGATCACAACCATCAAGAAACTCAAAGATAGATCCAGTTACTATGAAAGTCTTGAAGTCACGATCCGCCTGCTAAAAGAAGATCTTGAAGAATCAAAGAAGCAGACTAAAGATCTACTCCAAGCTCATGAAAATGAAGTTCTTGGACTAAGACATTAGTTGGAAGAAGGAAGAAAAGCTGAAGAAAACATGAAGAAGCAATATCATGAAGAGGAAGAGCATCTCCAAGTTGAGGTAAATATTCTAAAAGAAAAATTAGAAGAAAAGGATAAGCTCTTACAATTTCAAGATAGTACTAACATCTTGGATGATATTCTTAGTAGTCAAAGGTCTCCTGCTATCAAAACTGGTCTTGGTTTTCATGAATTTGTTGAAGGAGAATCTAGTTCACAAAGTAAGACAAGGAACTCTAATGAAAAATCTGAAATGCTCAACAAGGAGATGAAAGGTCAACCCCATCAATAGCCAAGGAAAGACATTCTTCAAAGAAAATCTTTTACTCCTTCAATGAATAATGTTGAATGTTATGTATGTCATAATCTTCGACATGTTGCAGCCAGATGCAGAAGAAGAATGGTGCAAGATCATGACACAGAAATATCATCACGTTGCAGGTACTTTAAGGGATATTGTTTTTCTTGCAATATGTTTGGTCACAAAGCTGTTGATTGCTACAGAAGGAATATGAAACATATGAGATGTCATGCCTGTAACAATCTTGGACATATAGCAAAGGAATGCAGGAACAAAGTACGGGCACCATACCAAAAGGAGAAAACATCATCACGCTTGAAGATATGGAAAAAGAAGGAAGTTCAGTCAGAAAGATGTGGCACCGCACAATATACTCAGACATAGCACAACACAGACATAACAGACTCAGGGGGAGCTGAAAGTGTAAAACTTCATTGTCCTAAATCTCATACGCAAGTTTCATGAAGGGAAGTCACGTATATATGCGAGTTAGACACTGCAAAGTCGCGTATATGTCAGTCTGAGGAAAAGCAGTGGGGACAGGCTCAGAAAAAGGGTCTGATATGATTCAGTCCATTATTTTCTCTGTTTGTTAATAGTTATAGTCTGTTGATGATGTGTGGAAATGTCTTGATACTTGATCCTAGCTTGATGATGATGATGTCTTGATGCTTATTGTTGATATATGCATGATCAGATTTAACAGTAAACAGATGGCACAGGTTGAGGGGGAGCATATGCCTCTAATAATGCATTGTTGGCATTATGGTTAATAGTCCTTGGTGATGATGGTTATATGGCTAAATGATATCTCTTGCTATGATGTGGCTATTAGTTGTCCATCTTGTTAGAGTCGGTCTAGTAGCCCTCCATCAACGATCAAAACTCTTTGCATTTGCATAAGTAGGTGTCTCATCAGTGTCATCTCATTGCATTCCATTAGGCATGCCATAACCCTGATGGAGGAGCTGGTGTCTTTATTCCCCTCTTGGCACTGCTGGATCAAGTTGTTTCAGTCAATAAACTCTTTTAAGGTTACTTGTCTTGTCTTAAAGTCAAAAGTCCTAGGTCTAGGGTTTGGGTCCAATTTGTCTTTAAAGTCAGGTCTTTAAAAGTCAATAAGTGCCCAGCAGGCCAGAGGGATGACTATCAAAGTGTTTCTTCAAAAGATTTCATCTTGTACAGCTAATTTTTACCTTGGATTTAAAAACCCTATTTTTAAAGCCCAAGGTCATTTTCTTAAAATTTTGTTAAAAATTGTAAAAATTCAAATTTCTTTGAAAGTCAGCATGCAGCCCTGGTCCCCTTTGCCAAGATTCCTCAGAAGCTATCCCTGCAAAAATTTTCAAGAAAAACATCAATTCAACCAATTTCAGGACAAAAGGAAACCATAAAGTCAGCAGCATTCAAAGTTTGAAAAAGTGTCATGATAAACATTAGAAAGAGGGTTTGAAATGAAATTAATTTAAAACAAGACTATAAAGCCCCTTTCTCCCTCCATTTAGTCTTCATTGTGCCTCAAAGCAATAGAGAGAATCGTTTTGAAGAAAATTTGGGCGAGTTTGTCTAGTTTGCCTGCGTGCGACCCATTGAGACTGGCGCGCGACCCGTTGGGCAAGCGCGACCCGTCAGGCTGCCCATTCCAGTTCAGAAATTACACAGCCGCGACCCGTTGGGCAGTGCGCGCGACCTGTTGGGAATTCCTATGCCAAATTTCGCCAGTAAGCTGCTAAATAACCCCAGATTGCTTCAAGGTTGCAGGTAGGCCTCTCATCATTAAAACACATTGTTTTCCAAAGCTTGAAAAGCATGAGAATGTACTTTAAAATCATCATTTTGAAATAATGAATCCAATGCATATTTGTTCAAGAAGGTCAAAGTGTTGGTTGAGCTAGGGTTTGTCTTGTTGTTTTCAAGGTTATCCTTTTCACCCCCACTTTTTCCCTACATCCTATTTCCACCTCCCTCATCATTTTTACTCAATCCCTCTACCAAAAATACCAAAATCCCTAAAACCCTACCCCTATTCCTAAAAAATCAAGAATCTAATCCTAAACCTTGCTTCTCATAAAAACTTTGCAAATGATAATTGTGTGATGGGATATATCATGATTCCTTCCCTTAAACTCCCTATTTCATATATTTTTCCCAATTTCCCTTAAAAGTCTCCCTTCCCTAACATTTCCCTTGTGCTTTTTGTCCCCTTGAAACAACATTTCAATAATTAAACAACAGATTTTTGAGCAGAAGCAACAGTACATTCCAGCCACTTTGTTCTCAGAACCATGTCAGAAACCGAGACCGAATATGAGCAAAGTGATGACCGTGAGTCAACTCCGGAGGTTGAGGTACAAAGGAGGCCTCACAGGGGTGGTAAGAGTGGTCACCATAAGAGAGAGGAGCCCACCTCTTTGACCGATTTGCAGGCTTGTCCAATTGCAGTCACATGTTTCCGCTATCTGTCATGTTATGAATTTTGTGAGAGGATCTCTCAAATCCAGCATCACAGGGAATTGGCTCACTTGTTTGTTTTACATTTGCATGATGGGCATGTGAACCTTGCAGGGGTGGATTTCACATTGACACCTGAGATGATTGCCCAAGCAACGGGGATACCTAATGTTGGAGAAGTGTGGAACAAGCGCAAACTGTTGGATAGATTTCAGTATGAGTCCTACATTAAACCTGCCTTTATGAGACACATGACTGGTGTAGTTCCTTTCAAATTTTTGAGGGATGAGTATGTTCCCTTGATGAGGCTTATCATGCGCTATTTCACCTGTGAGGGCAGATTTTCACGTGTGTATTCATACCATATTCGTTTGTTGATGCATTTCACACGGGTACGGATGATGAACATCCCTGTTTTCCTGTGCCAGAATATTGAGAGGATGGTGCCCTTGGTGCAGAGAAGGAGTCCAGCACAGCAGCACATGAGCATCTATCATTATGGTTTGATCCAACTTGTGGTCATATAACAGTTGGCTCAGCAGGGTATCCCATGGGAGGATTTTATCTCTCGGGATTTTTTCACAGCATCAGCACCATCACCCCCTGATATCATTCATGAGGAGGGAGGGCCTTCACAGCAGCATGATATTCCTGAGACCTGACATGTCAGATCTCCTCCATTGGTCACATACCAGAGAGACCATAGGGCCTTATTTGCAGCAGCTCGATGAGTATTTTCTCCACATCAGGTGGAAGGGGTCTCGCCTTCTTCATCAGCTCAGCGAGTGTTATCTCCACACCAGGTGGAAGGGGCCTCGCCTTCTTCAGCAGCACAGGTACCAGAGAGAGGCAAAAAACCCAAGATTGATGAGGGGCCATCAGGTGTTCCAGGCATAGAGGTTGTTGATCTTGACATTAGTTCTCCTAGCCTAGAGTCAAAGGAGATCATTCAGCACCTAAGAGCTGAAAATGATTCATTGCAGCAAATATTGGACATGGAAAATTGGACAATCACCTACTTGGAGCAGCGCAACAAGCAACTTGAGGAGGAGCATACTCTAGATGAGTTGCGGAGGATCCATGAGGACCGCAACTTGGCACGCAAGAGACCCGATGACTTGGTACCCGTTGAGCATGAGGCTATGCTTCTACGGGTCAACGCTCATTTGGAGAGGCTGCTGGCCAAGGCCAACCAAGATAAGGACTTGCTCAGGAACATGAAAAATCACTATTGGGCACGAATGCACGTATGGAAGGCAAAAATGAAGGTGCTCCAAAGACGGCTGGCCAAAGCACAAAAACGAAGGAAAAGGTCCGATCCCCTCCATATCTTGGTTGAGGCTTCCTTGAAGGAGCATGATGCTAAATAACTCAACTCCAGCACAAATTTCAAAAAAAATTGAGCATTTTGGGTCATTTGTGATTTTTTGGGCAAAAAACAGGTTTTCTCCACCAATGGGTCGCGCGCCGCGCGCGACCCTTTCGTTAGGCAACTCCATTTTGGGAAAACTCAGAATTTCTAGATTTTTCATGGAAAGTTACACTTGCTCAGCCATTTCCAAGAAATTTCACCAAGTTTTGGGCCTCCAGAAAGTCAAAAAACAAGCAAAAAATGACTTTTTGCCACATTTTTGACACACAGGAAGCAGTCTTGGGAGATTGCAATTTTGGAGGGGCAAATGACCACCAAATTCCGAAATTCTACTTGGGTTGGAAAGTAGACATCCAGACCTTTCCAACAAGCCCACTTTTTCCTCATTTGGACACCGGGAAGTACCTCAAAATCAGCTGCAAAGTAGCGCGACCCGTTCAGGAAGAGGGCGCGACCCATTGGGCAGTTTTCACAGGAATTCATCTACAGCTCAGGAATTCGCCCAATTTTGACCAGTTTTCACTTGTGATGGGATTTTTCACCCTCTTTGATGTAATATATGTATTTTCATGTTGACATGACACTTATTTACCTATTCTAGAAGATTCATTCATGAAATAGCAAACATTTAATGAATGAATTGGTTTCCTAGCTTATAGAGGCAAGTTGTTTTGACTGCCTAGATTTTAGTGCTCAGTTTAGAATTGGTTGAAACAGCTCCTAGAAGGATGAGCTCGACCCCTAGAGGCAAGGAAAGGTGTTAGCTTGCCTATATTATGTATTTTCTTAGTCATTTTCAGAGGTTGGAGAGGTTGGACTCTTGAGGGAGAAGCTACTATTGTATTATTCATTGTATCTCTGCAGTTTTGGCAAAGGAAGAAAGACCAGGGTTTTGCAGTCTTTTTGGGATTCCTGTGGTTACATGTATTGATGGTGTGTATCTCTTTGTACTTGTAAATTTGTTATGTGATTCATATTCTTACTTTTCCTTCTGCAAATTAGGCAAATGAAGTGTTAAAGTAGAATTCATGATTGCCATGCTCTGCTTTTAAGTTTGCTTAATATTTATGTTTTCATCTGTCTAAAGAGAACTCTTGAAGGTTTCTTGCTCTCTTTAGCTCCTCACCGGTCATTCTTATCCATTCACTTAATTTAAAGGCATCAGTACAGTCTCCTACCTTGCCCCAAAGAACCCCCTGCAAAAACTGTGTCCAATCCCCGCACCCAGAATTGCCTTTCCCCAACTTTCCACCAAAACCCTAAAAATCCCAAATTAAACCTTTTGATCAGTTTACTAGCCTAAAATCAGTGTTTCCTCATTGGCTATCTCGCCCGTTGAAGATCTTTACTGAGATAGACCGGAGAGAGCCCTCTCCTGCCCCGTAGGGCTAGCTACGAGGCTAAGTGGTTTGATGTTGCCTTGGAGTTTACCTTTTTCAGCTTGAGGTGAAATTTCAAGCGCTAACACATCTCATATGATTCTTTGGGTTACATAGTTGATTTTCAGATCAGATTTGTGGTTGATTCTCTGATGATACATATGTGGTGCTTACATGGTGATCTTCATAAGGATAAGGAGAAGTACAAAGCTTAAATACACTTGATGATGAGTCACTCATATGCTTTTGTCGTCATAAAGATCATATAATACAATTATGATGTAGGATGTTCATATGGATGAGGATTGTTACTGTTGATCTCGAGCTCAAGATACATAGTGCTTTGGTTACATGGAGTTGCGTTGTTGAATATCTTGATGATGATGAGATGACTATGATGTTCTTCACATATGATATAATGACTTTATGATGATGTTCAAAAGGATGAGTTGATATCTGTATGCAGGCATACCTTGTTACGGGACATTTACAGGTTGCTGATCTGGAAGTGGTTGTACGCGAGTTTCATGAGGAGGATCCGCGGATATACGCGTGTTTATGTGGATACAGTCGTGTATATGTCAGTTTGAATGAAATCAGTGGGCCAAACTCAGGGTGAGAAGAGTCTGATATAGGTCTAACAGAGACCATCTAGCACAGCTTCAGGGGGAGTAGATAAACTTCTAATAATGCATTGTTGGCATTACCTTAGAAGCTCTTGGTTCGTGTACACAAGATGTTTTTGGTTTCAGGTAGATCAGGTGCAGAAGGAGATCATGGTTGCTGATCTGAATAGTGGTTGACAGATGCTACTGATATTAGTTATTGGTGACTTTCATAAGTCTTGCTCTTGATATTTGGTCTCTATGTCATGTATTTCTTTTATTATCAAGGTCATGTAATGGCCTATGTTGGTTTCCCCACTATGCCTGGGATGGATGATGTAATGTTCTTGTTTTATCATGTGTAAACTTTTGATGTATCCCCACTTGGTTGGGTAGATGAGTCAATTCCCACTTGGTTGGGAGATGGATGTATGTATGAGTCCTTAATGATAGGAAGGTCATTTATGATAGACTCATGTTCTTCTTGTAGAACATCTTTTTGCAGACCTTACTTACAGTCAGGGGGAGCATGAACAACACACTTCAGCAGAACAAAGACTTCAGCATGTACTCAGAGGGTGCATGGTCAGATTGGTACACCTTGGCATATACAAAGGGGGAGCTCATTCAAAGATTTCAGTAGGTACTCAGGGGGAGTATGGTCAGCGGAATGTTTATCAAGGAAAGAGAATATCTTGGTCCGCCCTTTGCCCTTGATGTCAAAGGGGGAGAGTGATTTGTTGTTGTTGCCATCATGTCCAAAGGGGGAGATTGTTGGCATTATGATGCATGTGTTGTACTTGATGGCAACCCTCTCGTAGAAGAACAACTCACTTATATATAACTAGATGAATCTACAGAAGAGATATCAGATGTCGGACAACTGAAAGGAATTAGATGACAGTTCTCAGTATGACAAGTTAGCTTTTCCATCAAGTCCAAAGGGGGAGATTGTTGGCATTATGAGACAAGCGTTGTCCTTGATGGCAAATCACACAGATGACAGATCATAGTACAACAGGTCAGTAGCAAGGAATTGATGATCAGACTACAAGAATGAAGAGAAAATATATAGACGCAGGTTCATCATGACCGAGCCGTGTATACACGCGGGTTAGTCATTGAAAAGGTGTGTATGTGTATACACGCACTTTCATGCAAGGGAAGGCACGAACATTGAGTTTTTGATCTGTGGTATTTAGTCCTTGGTACTTGAACCTATGGTTTTGGACCATGGTATCTCATCAGAAGTATTGATCCCAAGTATTGGCTCCATGGTATTGACTGGTTATGGTTTTGGACCATGGTATTGAGAAAAGCATAAGACTATAAAAAGGAGGAGAAGATCATTAGGCAAGTGGATTGAGAAAGTCTTGAATATCTGATGAAGGGTGAGATCTAGTATGCTGGTCATGGGTTTGTGATGCTTAGCTTGATCTGAACCAAGGATGCACTCATGTGGATGATGATGAACGATGGATCGGGATCTTAAGGCTTGGAATGTTTATCATTATATGGTTTGACTATGGATAGACTAGATCTGAATTATTGACGCATGTTTTATTGTATGAATGTTATTATCTGGGTATGTCTGATGTCTGGAACAGCTGCAAAGTTATGATTGAATTTTTATAGATCTGTACGCGGGTTGGATTTGGTGAAAGCGCATATGTACACGGGTTTGGTTCGTCATAGTAGCATATACACTATGATATATGATATTTGAAGTTTCAGTTGGATCTGATTATTGTTGTAGAGTTCTGTTGGTCGTTCTGTGTTCTGGTGACTATGTTGTTGACAACGTTTCATAGTTTCAATGATTCAGAGATTGATGATGCTAGTTTTGATTGACTTTGTGCTTCAATGATATTGATGGGTCCAGTATGAAAATTGGATGAAATGTGGCCTTCAAATTATAGCGTTGTGCTTCAGGAGTATCCAGTCTAAAAATGTATGAAATGTGGTCCCTAGAGGATGAAAGGAGATTGTAGGTCGGCGCCTATATACTAGTACATCAGCTAGTACAAGAGAAAAGGGGGTGGTAGCTCCCTTCCAGTAGCATCTGGAGAACGAGGGAAGATTGGAGCATTCAGTAGACAGCCACCTACGTACTAGTAAATGGATTGGCTAGTACAAGAGCTAAGGGGGTTGTAGCTCCCATCTAGGAGAGTCTGGAAAACGAGAGAGGGTTGTAGCCCTCTGCAGGTTGTAGCCTGCGTACTGGTATAAGACTGCACTAGTACAAAAGGATTGTAAAATGAAGTTTCTTATTAAAGGAAGATAGAGACGACTTGCAGCAGGTGGTTTTCACCCACATTGGGTTTCCACCTTATATCATGGTGTTCATGTGTGCTTCTTGTGTGTGATGATCTATTCTGTTTTACTGCACCTGCTTTACATTCATATGGTAAATGAAGTTCTAATGCACTAACTAAAGATCAATATTTAATGGATTAACTGAATCACAAGTATTCTTCATATACGCTAGTTGCATTAGACATAGTTGCGTATACACGCGGGTTCCATTAACTGAAGTAGTGTATATGTATCTAAGTATGGAAATGAAAAAGTTTTATTGATTTGATAATACTGATTCACCCACCCACCTCTCAGTATTATTTCCAACACTAAGTTACTCCGCGAATACCAAGACTTGTTCCCAACCAAAATTACGTACTTAAAAGGGATCATTGGTGACTTAGGGATGATGAAGATCACTCTGAAATCTGACACGAAGCCAGTTAAGCAACGACCTTACCATTTGAATCCAAAGTATAAAGAAAATGTCCGTGATGAATTAGACAAAATGCTCGCAGCCAGAATTATTGAACCAGTAGAAGAATATGACTGGGTGAGTCCTATGGTAGTGCAGAAGAAAAAACAAAAAGGTGAAATAAGAATATGCATGGAGCTCAGGAAGCTTAACGATGCCTGTGTACATGATCCATTCCCGACACCGTTCATAGATGAAGTATTGGAGAATGTTGGCGATCAGGAAGCTTACTCATTCACAGATGGCTTCTCAAGGTACCATCAGATCAAGATCATGCCGGAAGATAGGAGCAAAATGACCTTCGCAATAGAATGGGGCTACTTTCAATACACTGTTATGCCCTTTGGACTGAAGAAAGCACCAACTATATTTTCGCGCATTGTGGTGGCCGCATTCAAAGAATACATCCACAAGTTCTTAGAAGTCTATCTGGATGATTGGACTGTCTTTGGATTAGTTAAACACCATGTAGTGAGCTTACGTTTGATGTTGGATACTTGTCGTCGACACTAGATTGTGCTGAACCTTAAGAAGTGCACCTTCATTGTTCACTTTGGAAACCTGCTAGGACATTTGTTTTGTTCTGCAAACAAGGTCTAATGGTGGACCCTACAAAGATTTCCGTTATTCTAAATTTGGAAGCACCGCAAAGTGTTAAACAACTGCGCACTACTCTGGGGCACACTGGATACTATAGGAAGTTCATCAAAATTTATGCCCAAATAACAGCACCGGTGGAAAACCTATTGAAGAAGGATGCTACATATTGTTGGAATGATGATTGTATGAAAAGTTTGGATGTCCTCAAGGAGAAACTGGCATATGCTTCCATCTTGATCTTCCCAAAATGGGACGTGGAATTTCATGTACATGTTGATGCATCATGTATTGCACTAGGAGTCGTACTCATGCAAGAAGGCATGGAGGGCGTGGATCACCCGATTGCTTTCACATGCCGGAGACTATCCAAATCCGAAAAGAACTACTATACTACTGAGCACGAAGGGTTGGCAATGATGTATGCACTACAAAAATACCGACACTATTTACTTGGTGAACATGTATACCGATCATTCTACATTAAAATACCTGTTGAACAAGCCTGTATTGGGGGCTGCATATGTAGATGGATTTTATTGTTTCAATAATATGAATTTGAGTTCATCATCAAGCCAGAATGCCTAAATGCAGGACCAGATCACTTGTCACGAATTGAGATGGGCAAGGAACCAACAAATTTGGAGGATGGACTACCTGATGCACAACTCTTTGCAGTGTGCGTCATGGACAACCACTTCGAGGATATAATCCATTTTATAACAATAGGGACTGCACCAAAGGAATACTCAATCTAATAGAAGAAGGAATTAATGGTGCGCGTAGTGGAATTTTCTGCCATTGTGGGGAACCTCGACAAAATGGGAATTAATGAGATATTGAAAAGATACGTACCTGAATTTGAACGAGGTCAGATCCTCATGGAAGCACATGGTGGTGTTGTAGGAGGACACTATGCAGGATGTGCAACTGCACAGAAGTTTCTCCACATAGGGCTATGGTGGCCAACCCTGCACCAGGATTCGAAAGCGCACTGTCGGGCCTGCGACATACGTCAAAGGACTGGGAATCCATCACAAAGGGACGAGATGCCACTACATCCACAAATGACACTGCAACCATTCAAAAAATCTGCAATCAACTTTGTGGGACCGATCAAACCTCAGGGAAAGATGGGTGCACGCTACATCATCACCGTGACGGAGTACCTGACACGATGGGCGGAAGCGCAACCGATCAAGGACTGCATGGCCGCTATGGCTACGAAGTTTTTATTCGAAAACTTGTTGACACGATTTGGTTGTTTGAAAATCTTAATGAGTGACCCCAGAACACATTTCCTGAATGAAACCATCAGCACGCTCATAAAGGAGTTCTAGGTGTATCATCAGCAAAGTACACCATACCACTGCAAGCTAATGGGCCATTAGAGGCATTCAACAAAATACTAGAGACTGCACTGACCAAAGTATGTAACGCATAGTGAAATGAATGGGGCCTGCGCATACCTGCCATATTATTGGTGTATAGAACAACGTGAAAAAAATTGACGGGCTAGACACCTTTTTGGCTAGTCTATGGCATGGAAGTTGTCATGCCAATGGAATACATCATACCTAGTCTGCAAATAGCAGCACTCACAGGCATGTCAGACCACGAAGCCTTGGAAGAAAGGCTCACGCAATTAGAAGAACTCAAGAAAGAATGATTTCTGGCTGGATTTCATCAGCAAGTACAGAAGCAGCGCGAAAAGGCTTGGCATGATCATCATATCAAGTTGCGAACCTTCAAGGTAAACGACTTAGTACTGCTGTATGATAGAAAATTTGGAAAATTCTTGGGAAAATTCAAAATGCACTGGCTAGGACCATACATGGTTAAGGAGGTTACAGACGGAGTTGCCATCCAGCTAGTTAAACTAAATGGCAAACCCTTCCCCAGCAAGGTAAACAATAGTCACTTGAAGCCCTACCTGGGTGGGCCGGCTATCTAACTAACCAACCGCGGCACAGTCTTCACGACCTGAGGAGTCGAACCAGGGCACGGGACTATAAACACACATAGTAGATGCCACTACCAAGGTCAGGACACAATTCAGCAAGCATCTAGCAGGCCCAGTAAATAGCAGGACAGTGTGCCGCGGACCTCCGGGCAATACAGGAACAGTTGGAGGGGCTCCGTGCCAAGATCACCATGCCAGCAGAGTGACTCAGGATGAGTCACAATGATTGTGTTGGGGGCCTGTTGGGCATGGAATCCCCATGCAGCATGTTTTGGGGCTCAAAGCCCAATTTTTGGTCAAAGGTTTTGTAAGACTCTGTGAATTTCGGGCGCGGAGCACGAAGTATAGGATGAGTCATAAGCTTGTCTTCCCTAAAATATTGTAATGTAATGTAAAGTCATGTCAGCTTACCCATGGTCCGCGGACCATGGGAGTGTATAAATAGAGTGAGGCTCTAAGTTGTAAAGATAGCGAATTAGAAAGAGAAGAATAGGAATGGTTCAAGCATAAAAGAAGAGTCGAAGTGTATTGGGTCATAGTAGTAGGAAGAGGCTCTGTAGCTGAGTGCACAGAGGCCTAGTAGAGTCCATAGCTGAGTGCACGGTCCCCTGCAGCTGAAATTGCAGGGTGATGTCAAGTTTATAATTGGGATTGAACATTAATAGAGAAAAGGTTGATTCTAAATACTGTGTATCTGGGTTTCTTCTTACTTTTATGCATTTATACTGTTTTATGATTGCACGCACTTATATGAATGTTGAATGATAAATAAGAATACTGGGCTCACACAGATAAGTTAAGTACTATAATAATAATGCAGCAAGTATAAGGAATTAGGGTAATACTTTCTTCGTGCTGTAGACAGAGCTGCGTGAAGGCAGGTTCATGGTTGCAAGGGACAAATAGCTGCGTGAAGCAGCGCATGCGAAGGGTTGAACCACAAACCTCCCAAAAATCATCAAGACATCCCTAGGGTGCGAAAAATTGGTTCCAAAACCCTCCCATATTACCTTGGGTGAGACCTCAGTGCGCGCACCGTGGACTATTGTTGAAAGGGCCGATAGTTTCAGGATTTGTTTAGCTAAATCACCTCAGAACCTAGGTCAGGCCCATACAAGCCAATAGTGCTCACATTACTAGACCTGCAACAACCATTTGAGATTCAGATAAATGCCTCTAACTATACTATCGATGCAGTTCTTACTCAGCATGGGCATCTAGTGGCTTACCATAGTGAGACACTTTTAGACATAGTTCGAAAGTACCCCACTTATGACAAAGAAATTTATTCTATTATGAAGGCCTACCGTCAATCAAGGCATTACATTATGGGGAAGGAAACAGTCATCCACATATACCACCGACCTCTACAATTCATACAGACACAAGGGAAGTTGCAGAATGATTTCCATCAGAAATGGTCCACCTATTTGCAACAGTACCATTTGAACATTAATTGTAAGAAGGGTAGCACCAATAATTTTATTGATTTCCTAAGCTAACCACCGTTCATGGCGTCAATCACTATGCTCGACATCGTTGTGGCCACATCTTTACAAGAGCGATCCAAAATTTGAAAACATATACCAGACGCTCCTGGAAGGGAAGCAAGCTCCAAATTTTCAACTTTAGGATGGACTGTTATGCCACCTGGGACACATTTTTGTTCCTTCAAGTGACCATGCCAAGATGATTTGGGAGGCACACTATAGTAGGTTCATTGGGCATTCCGGAGCAGAGAAAATAGTGACAGTATTTCAGAAGTATTTTTATTGCGAAAATTCGTTAGGATTTTGGGAAGTACATTAGATCATGCACTGCTTATTCCATTGCCAAACCAACCATCAAGAAGCAAGGCTTGTATACTCCTCTACCTACTCGTAGCCAACCTTGGGAATCTATCTCCATGGATTACATGTCGGGCCTTCCTTCTACTAAGAATGAAAATGATTTCATTTTCATGGTCGTCAACAGATTCTCTAATATGGCCATCATGGCAGCCTGCAAGAAGAGTATCACATTAGAGGCCACTGCTAAAATATTCTTTAAGCGAGTATGGGTACACTTTGGGACCCCATAGTCCATTGTCTCAAATTGGAACATCAAATTCTTGATTACATTTTGTTCAAGTCTCTGGTCGATTATAGATTAAAAAACTTACTAAGTGCACGACTTTCCATCCCCAAGCTGATGGCCAAATAGAGGTTGTCAACAAGATGATCATACACATTCTGCAGATTTACAACTCAAAGAATTGACACACGTGGGATCGAAGTCTCCCCTATGTCCAACACAACTACAACAGATCTCTCCACAACTCAACAGGCCACAGCCCATTTCAGGTAGGGTTGGGATTTCAACCATTATGCCCCATTGATGTCGCCATACCATTTTCAACCACTCAAGTAGATTCAGATCACGTTTAGTCCGAAGCTGAAAGGGCTAGAAACTTCATTGAGTTCATTCAACACATTCGCCAACAGCTCCATGATATATTGGATAGAGCCAATGCTAAGTATAAGCAACACCATGATCAACATTGAGTGTGGCACAAGTTCCAGGTGGGCAACAAATTTTTCCTACATTTGCAGAAGGAGTGCCTTGTTGGACCCCACTGCAAGCTTTTCCAACTCTTATGGGCCATACACCATCCACCAAGGTCATCGATGACAATGCCTTTGAGCCAAACATCCCATCGTTCCTTAGTCTTCTCCTAGTGTTCAATGTAGATCACCTTCGGTCATACTTTTCACCATTGTTGGACACATATGACATTGCAGAACAACTCACACCAACAGAGCTCAACCCAGACTGCATCAAACAATCCACAACTGATTAGATGATGGACACATAGATCAAGAACACTCACCAACAGAGGATACATCTATATCAGTTTGTCAAAGCAAGCTAACTCCTTCACCAAGGCAAGTGCTTCACCAGGGACCAAGTTCAACAGAAATTTCCTCACCTCATGTTGGAGGTTCTACACACAATGGGAACCATTACTTCCTAAAGGGGGAGGAATGATCCAAGTGGATATTGGTGGCCACCTTCCTATTCCACCTAGACCTTAAATCAGTTTCATATGTTTCCTTGTTCATTTCAGCATTTACTATTTTTAGCATTTTTTTGGGTCCTGAAATTCCGGAGTAGTTTTGACCCCCTAAATGACATTTTTTTTGGTCCATGGTAAGCCCATACCCTGTGGCAAAACCTGTAGTACTTAAAGAGACCTTTCCAACAATGTATCATACGCGCAAAACATAGATAATATGACCAAGTTACAACCCTGTGAAGTTGGCTACCCAACTAACCCCAACGGGGCCCACAAACTCTTGGTGTTACATCTCCTAGGGTTAGGGTTTTGTTTTTTTATGGTTTTATCATGTTTTCTAATAATAAATAGGCCCTTGAGCCTCATTATAACACTTTGCCACATCTCTTATCAAAGATAGCTATCATCACTCGAGTTATCTTATTTCCATTTTGTTTGTAAGCATAGTTCAATATTTTTCTATTAATAAAACAAAGTGTTTTTCTACTGAATCTCTATGTTTATGATTATATATGTAAGTTGTTACATTCCTATTTAAGTTCGGATCACCTTCTCTACTTGATTGGATAAACATGCAAAGAACCGGAACATTACAAAACTGAGCTTAGAAATGAGGTTCCTAGAATAGATATGGGTATCATGGTTCTACACAAAGATCTCCCCGTGGAAGGATCATATTTTTCATCGAAACATCATTAACCGAAAGACATGGACCAAGATAAAGAAGAATGAATTATGATCGATATATATATATATATATATATATATATATATATATATATATATATATATATATATATATATATATATATATATATATATATATATATATATATATATATATAGATATATAGATATATATAGATATATTTTATGTGTCACAAGCCCTTTTCATTTTTCTGCATGCATTAGAACTAGACAAAACACTTTCACACAATGTTTTATTCGCAAGGAAAAAGCAAAAGACAAAAGAAAAGACTAAACATAACACAAACAAACAAAAAAACTAAAAAAAAGAAAAGAAATATGTACATCAGGCAGGGACACAACCTAGACTTCTATTGAAAATACCATTTAAGATCTTGGCCATTGACAGGAAGAGAATCCATCTTCCCATCTAAGGATTTAAGATCATAAGTGTGGTGGCCAAGCCTTTCATGAACAAAATATGGTTTGATAAACAGGGACTATAATTTACTTTGTTTCCCTTTCTCTTCATGGGATATATACCACTTTAATGCGAAGTCTCCCACATTGAACTACTTATTCCCCACGGACTTGTTATCAAACCATATCCGAACAAAAAGACAAGGCCTACCCAATGACTCTTGATAAAGTTGAAGGGTTCGTAGGTATATATTTGGAAGTAGGGTGGCTTCTTTCCAATACATTATAAAGTAAGGAGAAGTTTCTAGAGAGGGCTTACACATAACACATTAAGCCCATAGAGCATTCACCAAAGCGTTGTGTTAGTTCCTTTGTTTAGAGTAAATGGTTTTCTTAATAATGTGGATTAGCTTTTTATTTTTTGACTCAGCAAGACCATTACCCTATGGATAATACTTAGATGAATTTTTCAAAACATTGCCATTTTCTAATGCAAAATCATAAATCTTAAGCAATCAGAAAGAAGTTTCATTATAGAAAAAAAGGAGACATAGGAATGCAAAACCTAGTGATGATGTTCTATTTGATGAAATTGATGACTTCTTGGTCCTTCACTTGTTTAAGAGGAACTACCTCTATCCATCATGTGAAATAGTCTGAAGTAGTTAGGATGTATCAATGCTTCTTCAATGAGTTTGGAAACATTTCACCAATGACATTCATTCCCCATTGCTGAAAAGGCTCTTCTACAACAATGGACTACAATGGGCAACTAATTTTTTGTTATGGCCAACACTTTTCTGACAAACTAGATGCTTGCAGGCATAATCATAAGCATCCTTCAAAAGTGTGGGCCAATAGTAACTAGCTTGCATGATTTTGTCAGAAATTGTATCACTAGCATAATGTCCATTAGCTGGTCTATTGTAGAGATCTCGTAATACCCTTTCTGAATCAGGTGCTTCCAGAAATCTGCGCAGGACCCCATTATGGTGCTTCTCAAAAAGCACTCCATGTACCAACTAATATGATAGAGATTTAAGTAGAATGGTCATCTTTTATCCTGCTAATAAATGTGAGGTAAAGGTACCATGCTTAAGATATTATCTCATATATGTGAACCAAGAGGTGGATGTGTCAATGGGGGTAGCTTCTTCAATGTTATACTTCTTCGGTCGCAAGCTGGAATAGACCATGGAATTTTATAATGTGAACTGACTTAAATTCAAGATCACACTCTTGCAATCTTGTCATCGAGTTCGCCCTTCTTTCACCCAGATCTTGTTCAACAAACAACATTCTAAATGATGGCTAATGTACAAAGATGTTGACATGATTTTTCAAAAGATATGGCCTGAAATGTTTCACCGCCTTGTACACTAATATGCTTGTTTATCAAAGGTGGCGTAGTTTAACTCAAGTACTTTCAAGCTAGAACTCATGAATGATATGGGCTTCTCATTAACTTGATCATCATTTTATGTGAGAATGGCTACAAGAGAAGTATCAAAAGTGAAATTATACAATAGGAAATGTTTCCCGAAATTTGGACTATATAGTGTTGGAGCTTCAACGATTGCTTGCTTAATATGGGTGAAGGAATCATTTTCACTTTTATCCCACTTATAAGTTGCATCCTTCTTAATTATCTATTGCAATGGTTCTAATATCTCTGCATAATTATATATGAACTTACGAAGGATATTTATTTTCCCTAGGAAGGATTGCATAGCTTTCTTGTTCACTGGAAATGGAATCTGAGTGATAGCTTTGACCCATTTTGGGTCCACTTTAACCCCACTCTTTGCGATAATATGGCCAAAGAGATTTTGTTCTAAGGATTTAAATATTTCCTGTATTTATGACATCACTCGAAAATATGCCTTAGATGACACAAGTGAACGGACAGTTTCTTTGAAAATATTGTCACATCATCTAAGTAGACCACAACACGACACATTTTCCATTCAAACTACATAATATGACTTCCGTAGCTCATTGGAATGTAACTCATGCATTAATAGGTCAAAAAGGCATTTGTTTGAATGTGAAAGTACCCCACTTGGTCTTGAAATTTGTTATGTGTTTGTCGAGTTCCACTACTAGAGCCTAGTTGTAGCCAGAAAAATAGTCTAGCAATGAGAAACTCTTTGACCCTGATATTGTTTGTAGAATGTGTTCCATTTACGGCACAAGATATTTATCCTTGTCCGAAGCCTAGTTCAAATTGCGAAAATCAACACACAAATGTATATCCCTGGACTTCTTTCTAACCATAACCATATTAGAGACCCATGTCGAATGATGAACTTTAAATACGATCTGAGCATCCAACAATTTTCTGAGTTCTTTTTTAATGAGGGGTTCAAGTGTAGGGTGAACTTTTATCAGTTTTTGCTTAAACATAACCCCTTCTTTGATGGGAATCACATGCTGAATTATTTGTGTGTCATAAGTTTTCAGGTCTTAGTATGTCCATGCGAACATATCTCAATACTATTTAATGAGGTAAATAAAATATTTTCACTCTTGAGGTGTGCAACAAGTATCGATACTTACATACTTTGTATCTTCTTTCCTTTCGAGATTCACTTGTTCATGTGATGGAGTAGAATTAACTGGTTCCTTGAAGCGATTTTGTAGGTCATACTACTTTTCAAAAGATACCACAACCTTGGGCATGAGGTTTCCTTTATTCGCTTGAGTTGATCCCTACAATCATTTCTCGTGCTCGTCTTCATCAATGGTTGTATCCTTGAACACATCAATGTTTGCCATAAAGTCCAATAGTTGTTAGTTGTCATTAAAAACATGAAAGTTAGTAATATTGTCGAGCACGGATGGTCTATAAATAATTTCAACTAAAAAAACATCCTTTAAAGGTGACAACCTAGAAATATCATGCACTAATGTATTAGCATCAGCATTAAGAAATCGAGGAACAAAATTAATATTGAAATCCTGGAAATGTGAAATAAAATTCATACCTCTTGTTGATAATTTATTAGATTAGGTGACACACAATGTATTATATTTTGTACCTGTCATGTAACAATTTCTTAGTCACCTATTGCTTTGAGTGCTTCAACTTTGAGGTCGATGGCTTTCTTTAAACCCAGAATGAAAGTTTCATATTCAACAACATTGTTAGTGCACTCAAATTCCAAGCGACAAGAGATCACATGTTTGTTCCATTGCAGTTCTATTAAAATAAAATCATCTCTAGAACCCTCTTTCATCTTCAAACCATCAAAATACAGCGTCCAAATGTTAGCAGTACCAGAGTTATGTCCTACACTAATAGTATTTACATCTATTGCACACGAGTCATATGCACTAGTTGGATTTCAAGGAAGGAGTTCCAACTATGTATCTGTTGGGACGGGAGAAGGTTGTGCTAAATAACATCCATGATCTACTTCCAAAAAATAAATTTCAAAAATAACATCTACAAATCCAAATTTTTTGTTTCGTCCCTCAAGTGTTGTCACAATGTATTTCATATAGGGTTCACTTTTTACTCTAACATTATTATTTTTGCTCTTATATGGAAGCCATAAATGTGTCCAGTTAGTTGAGAAATACCCTTGCATCTTACTTGACCAATCTCTGCTGAAAAGTAAACCATAGGCTTCGGAAATGTCCATAATAACAATGTTTATGCGCTGGGGAACTCTATGGTATGATGACAAATGAATGATGGCATTATTAAGTTTACTAATTTCATGTACTAATGATCTATCCAGTTGTATGATCTGGCATCGATATTTTCCATTTAGCATTAATTTTCTTGGCAACAGATAATGGCATGAAATTTGCGGATGCACTAGAATCAACCAAACAACTATGGACATTATTGTAGGTTTTAACCCCGTACAAAAATTACCTGCATACGAATTCTAAAACACATAAAATAAACAATGTGAGAGCATAACACATAAAACACATATACACAGAGATTTTCCCCTAGATCCCAAAACCGGGACTACCAGCTTGATTTTTCATTATGTTCCTTTCAATGTTATAATACATATTTATACATGCCGAAGCATCGAATACCATGGACCAAAAACCATCACGTCCGTGCGAAAATCATGCACAAAACCATAGGTGGGTCTGCCAAACCTAACATAGGTTCCAAAACCAAAATTTTCCAGGGCGCTGCCCTGAGCCCCATAAAGTGGGGTTACCTACACCCCTCAAACCCCCTGTGACCCCCCTGCTACACACCCAGCGCAACGAATGGGGGGATTCGCCCCCCCTCTAACCCCCCAGTTAATTACATGGGCTAGTCATGGAAAGAACGTAACACAACCCAACATTCTCCCACTTGTTGTTTTCTTTCCATAGGGGCCACAAGAGAGCTTAGTCACTTATCCAGCCCTGCAATCCCATTGTTTCTCTACACCAAGAGAACTTCTCATAGCTCACAGATCTTGTCAATGCATCTGTAGAATTCTTTAAAGTGTCCACCTTTACTAGCAACACCTTTTTGTCTTCTATCATATCCCTCACCAAGTGATGTTGAACATCAATGTGCTTTGTCTTTGAATGATATGCAGGGTTCTTTGCCAAGAAAATTTCACTTTGACTATCATAGTCTATCCTTATAGCTCCTTGTACTAGCCCCATACTTGAACAAAATCTCTGCAACCAAACTACTTCCTTGCTTGCATGAGTGGTTGCCATGTATTCTACCTCTATAGTTGATAGTGCCACTACAGATTGTTTCTTACTCATCCAACTGACTGCACCTCCAAATAGGTTAAACACATATCCACTTGTATATCTTCTCTGATCCAAATCTCTAGCCTAGTGTGCATCAACAAAGCCATGAATATCCAACACACTGTCCAATCCTGGTCTTTCTTGGTAGCACAAACATAATCACTGGTGCCACACAAATACCTGAAAACTTGCTTCACTGTTGTCCAATTCGCCTTTCCTGGTTTTGACATAAACCTGCTCAATACTCCCACTACATGTGAAATGTTTGGTCTAGTACAGACCATTGCATATATCAGGCTACTGACTGCACTTGCATATGGAACACAGGACATGTCCTCTTCCTCTTCTTGTGTCTTGGGACACTGTTCAACAGATAACTTTACACCTACAGGAATAGGAACCTTCACCGGTTTACTATCATGCGTATTAAATATCTGCAATATTGTCTCAACATACTTCCTCTGGTTTAACCAAAGCTTCCTCTTTGCCTGATCTCTTTTAATTTCCATGCCCAAAATATAGTTTGTAGCAGCAATATATTTCATGTCGAATTTGGAGGACAATTGGGTCTTCAAATCCTGGATAATTTCTTTGTCATTTCCAACTAGCAACATATCATCCACATACAAGACCAAATAAATAACACAGTCACCAATTAATTTAAAATACACAGAGTGATCTACTTTGCTTCTAGTGAAGCCATGTCCCCATTGTTGGCTTATATGGGCCTAACCCAGGTTCGAAAGAATTATTTAAACAAACAAATCCCGTAGCAACTGGCCCTTTCGGAAACAACCCGCGGAGTGTGGACTAAGGTATCACCCGAGATAGCAGGGGAGGGTGCTGGAACCAAGTTTCTACACCCTTGGGATGTCTAGATGTGGTCTGAAGGATTCACGCACCGTTCTATAGCCTCACGCTGCTCTGCTTCCGTGCAGATCCGAAATAGGGCTACTTCTCAATACTAATTACTTAATGATTTGTTATAGATCAGATCTACTTATGAGGGTCTTTAAGCAAACATTTAATCAAGATAACCAGTGTGCGCACTTAACAGAGATACAGATTTGCATTAACCCAAAACATAAGCATGCGCATAAAGAATCAATAGAAATACCAATCATAAAATAACTAGATCTGCAATAGCTCAGATTAACACAAAGTTTCCAAAATCAACTTATCTTCTTTCCACTTTATCACCGATACATCCAGATCTACCCTACACACTCAACTGCAGGGGTCCGTGCACACAGCGACGAACTCTACTAGGCCTCTGCGCACACAGCTACAGAGTCTCTTTCCACTACCCAATACCCTCGACTCGGACTTACAGACGCTCCAAAACTCCTTAGCTCATGAACCCATTACAATTCAGATCATTCATCCTCCAAAAACTAACTACCTCTACCCATAGAGCCTCGCTCTATTTATACCTTTCCATGGTCCACGATCCATGGGCGAGTCGACTGAACTTATATTTCTTTTCATTATTTTTGGGTGGACTTTGACTCAACTTATTATAAATCGCACTCCGCATCCCACGGAGTCTTTACCCTATCTTTACCCAAAATTTCAGGCTTTGTGCCCCATGGCCGTTGCGCGGCCTTCTGCTACCCAACAATCCCCCAATACAATCATCGTGACTCATCCCGTGTCACTCAGCTGGTGCAAGAATCTTCGCATGGAGGTCGGTCAGCAACTTCTACATATCACCTGTTCCTACAACAAATTCAGCTACGAGCCTCTGTACCTTCTCCAAGTGAGCTGTTGATGCATCCCTATCACTAGCAGTTGTTTGCTTGGTATCATACACTGCCTGCATATGTGCTAGCTTGCCTTCCATAGTTGTAGAGATGCTAAACACTTCATCGAGCTAGGGCTAGATACGTTCTTTAAGTACTGCTTCCTGTTGTCGCACCGTGTCAACTTGGGCCTTGAGAGTCTGGGCTTCCTTCATTTTGGCCAACCATTGCATGATAGTGACCATCTGTGCAGCCCCATGAGCAGTGTCATAGGCCTGTTGTAACTCACGCGCCTCGGTTTCCACTTGCTGTATGGTTGGGTCCTCCTGGAGGGATGTGAGTATACCGAGAGACTGACCTAGTAGTCCCGAGCATTCGCGAACAACACTCCTCATTGTTTCCATCCGGCTAGAATTTCACCACGGCGTCGTTCCCATTCGGCCGGAAGTGTGGGTGGTCATGCCTTGAGGTGGAGCTCTGCAATTTGTAATGTGAGTTCCTCCCAGGCTCTTGGAGCCTCCTCTTGGGCAGTGTGAAATCTGGCTGCCATGTGCTGAATCTTGGTAGCCGTTGGGAGGTCTCCGGGGATGGCTAGCTCCAGTACCACGCTACACGCCTCCTTCACAGCTTGTTCTAATTCCCGATATCGTGCGGCCATGTCATCATGCTAAAGAGTGACTTGTTCTAATTTTGCCTGCTACTATGTCAAGGTGTGGAAGGTGCGACCTTCCCTGTCATGAAGCTCATTAGTTACCTGCTCTTGTAGTTGGTATAGTATTTCTCTGGACAGGGCGGCCAGATTTAATCCCTAGCTACGTTCTTCACCTGCGGCTTCGGTGAGGATAGCGTCTGCCAACAACGGTAGGGTGTTTGGTGTCTGTTCGGTGGCGGCTATATCTTCTGCTGGCTATAGGGTGACCCTACCCAGGGTGCGCACTTGTATTGCCTGCAACTGCGCTCGAATCTCCCCCAACACAGTTGTCTGCTCAGTGACGAGTTCGGTCAACGCACTGGTGGGAACATTGCTCACTGGCGAGCTACTGTTAATGAATTATTTTTCCAGAGCCTTCGCGGTTTTGGACTTTTTTCATGCGGCCAGTGATTCCTTACCACGCGATCGCTTGAGGTGGGCCTGCATCTCCGTTTCCTGTTATGGGTCCTGTTCCAAGTCTACTTCCTAATCTGCCTGGTTCTCTTCTGTTGTTGGGCTCTTGGTAGCCTCCTACTGCAAAGCAGTCTGCTGTTCCTGACGTGTCTTTTCTGCCAGTTGAGTGAGTTGTTGTTGTCATTCCTTCTTCTGCTGTTGTGCTGCCATCCTGTCGAGAACGGCCTTGTCTGGGGCACGCCATTCTAGAGGCCATGTTGCTAATACCATGTAAATAGCATCATCTATGGCAATGAATGGAAGTGTGACCCATGATCGCTTTGGATCCTTTCGTGCCCGGATATACAAGTGATGCATGTCCACTTTGAAAACTTGGCCATACTTTTGAAATTATTGTAGATCATGGGAGACATGCGCGGTCTTCAAGAAATATGTGTCTGGATAATTCCCTTCCATGGAGGTCCAAAAGGCTCGAATTTCAGAAACCCTTGCTATGTCATTTGTAGCCCCAAGCGAAAGATATCACACTGCTTCAGGTAGGCTATCTTCAATGCTAGGAAACTGGATCTCCTGCGGCAGTTCGCCTATAACCAGAAGGATGGGTAAGATCAACCATGCATAATGAAATGTCTTACCTTTGTCCTTTGCTTCTTGACAGTTGGTCAAAAATTCGTTGCATAAAAACTGTGCCCAATTGAACTGAACCCCTTCAGCACACTGCCATAAAAATTGTGCCCAATTGAACTGAACCCCTTCAGCGCACTGCCCTACCAATGTAATGATAGGAGTTGGCACCTCATTTGCTCAACACTTCCTCATGAGTTTACTAGCTAGTAACTGATTGGCGACTCGTACCATGCTGTCGCAGATGCTTGCTATGACATACCCCCGCTTTCCTTTTTCAAAATGGTATTTCACCTTCACTGTTTCGGCGAGGCCTCCCTCGCTACTTGTTCCTGCTATGTCTGTGGGGTTATTCCCTTTAAGTGGTAGGTGCGTAATTCGGTTGATCAAGTCGGCGGTGATCGGGATCAGCTCCTCCAACCAGAGATATCCCTCATTTATGAGACATAGTAGCTATCGGATCACAAATATGGTGATGGTCGTGTGGTGATAGTGAGGTATGCACCTGAGATTCAGTAGTCCCGCCTTCTCCACACATAGTAACCACTTCTATCGAAATAATGTGTCTCCAGCCAATTCGGGGAATTTGTCATTGTCTGCAAGGTCCCAATCTTCAAACTTGATGCCTAGAACTCACCCCATCGGCAACCCTTCGAACCTTATGTCATCTAGAAGAAGCGGGCTCTGGAGTGTAGTTTTTGCATCATCCACATCCTTCGGTATCTTGGTCGTCCCGGTCCATGGAGAAATATATGAAGGTAGTGACGAAAGTTGGAATGCAACATCTTCTTCCTCAGCTTGTGCATCGATCTGATCAATCAGGGCTTGCAGGTCGTCATCATCCTTAGTGAGTTCGGTGGTGACTGCTTTGCCTTTGTCACCTATCAACCATTTTTTGACTCTTGGTGAGGCCCGGACTATTCCTACCACTTGCTTGTTCTTGCTGGGTCACAGTGTGCGTGGAGACTTAAGAACTTCAGGAACCTGAGTCACGTCCTCGGGCTCTTCCTGATTGAGTTGCATTTCCTCTGCAAACCATGCTCGAGTTCTGGCCATGGTACTCATGGGGTGCCTGGTAGCCGAGTACTCACTGCTCTTCGCTAGTTCAAAGTGCCAATATTCTAGTGCCAGCCATAGATTATGAGATTTGAAAAAATCCCTTCCCTCCTTGTCTAGTCGGCAGATCTTGGCATATCTAGTCTGAAACTCTCATCTTAATGTCCCATTGCTCGCTCCTCTCTGATGTAACCTGACTTTCTTGTCAAGACTAATGTTGCTAACGGTCATCTTCTAACTTTTCCTCGTTGTAGTGCAATCCTTGGGGCGCAACTGCGATCTTGTGGACTGCCTTACTTGGTAAAGAATCATTTTGCCATGCTGTCCTTCTGCAGACTTGTTTATAGTACCATGCCTTCTTTCAACTGCTTGGGGTGCTGAGACTATAGTTTCTACTTCTAGTCAAGTGCTCGCACCTTTGGTGCAAGTTCGCAACTTCCCTGCTAGCCCGGGCTGCAAGCACCTTTCGAGTGCCTAGGTAGCCAGTCTGTTGACAGGTGTGTTCTTCCATAAGTGTGGGCACAGCCATGATAGCAGGGTCATAGCTCATTCCTGTGTTACATTGCTGGATCCGTCCCTTCTCTGCGCACTTTGCTTCCTTGGTCATACCCCTAGTTTATTGATGATGCAGGGCCTATGGCTACCCTATCTTTTCTGAGCTCCCTGTTGTCATCTATTACAGGCCTAGCGAAACCGTGGTATCCGCAACTTCCATGATTCCTTACTAACCTTGGCGTTGACTACTAGTGAACCGGTTTTTTGGGGTGGCTTTGGGCTACCAATTCTAAGCTGGTTGGGTGCTTGCACCTCATACACCGACAACCTATGCTAGTGTTGTTGGGAAAAGTATCCAATACGGAATGACCCTATCCCACTCTAAGGGTGATAGTACCTCAGCAACAACCGAACGCAAAGCTATTCAAGATTACTTCTTTATGAGATGTAAGAGAGAGGAGAAAGAGATCCACTAACCGTTATCTTCCGCTAATGGTTGATCCAATCTTCCCTCTTTGCTGCTTGCTCCCAGCTCCTTGCTCTTTCACTGGCCCAGCTACACAGACATCCTACAAAAGCACAAGAAAGGGAAACTACAAGAAGCATACATCCATAACTGATTCAAGGATTAGAATAAATCAAACATACAAGTATAAATACGCCACAAAGACACATGCATATAGAAGAACCTCAAATTCTTTATTAATGGAAGAAGTAAAGTTCTGAGAGTGTTACAACCATAAGAGGCCCAATCCAGCAACACCTCCCAGCAGAAAGAAATCTCCTCTTCACCTCCTTCAAAGCAATCACCCAATAGTTCTATGCACAAACCAACAACACTTCCTTACATTCACAAGATTCCAGCCTCCATAGACCTCATGAGAGAGCTCTATATATAGGATTTTTGGAGAAAGAATGAGTCAGCTTGAGCTTGGCATGGAGCTGACTAGTGTCCTCTCCCACTTCAGTTATTCTTCAGTTCTTGAGTCCACTTGGAGTTTCTTGCTTCCACTTGGAGATCTAGATCCTCTTACTCATCACAAGGCGAATTCCCTGATCCAAGTGTCATTTTGGAAGCTTCCTGGGCATTTGACACCTTGCAGAATGACTGTGCCACTTGGCCAATCTCGCCCAGCGCAGGTAGCCTTCATTAGAGTTGACATTCAGCGCAGGTACAGAGTGGAGCAGTTGACATTCAGCGCAGATGCTCAGTGGAGCAGTTGACATGATCCAGAATTAGCTTGTTTTTGAGTGTTTTCAGGTGGAGAACTGATATTTAGTGTTGCGGTTTGCTGACCTTGTTCCTCTAGGGGTAGGAACAACATGTTCAGGGACTTTGGATCCCTCAGATTATCGACATTTCATGCTTCATGCTGTAAGGCACAAAAATGTCTATAACAGTTGCCCCCTAAAGTATGAGGTCGTTTATCGGGTGAAATGCTTTATCAGGAGGATCCGAAGTTCATTCAATCGCTGAGAGGTGTCTTGTAATAAATACAATACAATACATTATTCTACTTTCATGATCTAGCTGAGGCGGGCATTCCCATGCTCAGCTTTATAAATTCATTTTGGTACATAGAACAGACGATCGTCTGATGGTAGACTGATAATTCTCTGCTGAAATTATCATCCTTTGAGTAGGATGATCATCTGCTGCAATGATGTACATATCAAATGTCTTTATATTTCCTGAATATATATCACAGCCCGGATGGATGAAACTAGATCCGGGGTCTTCAAACTCGTTCGATCTTCACTCTAAGTACAAGTCGATCCATGTGAGAATTGCGCTGAAGTCGAACATGGAAAGACATCGCTTGATTACCGGTCAATAATGTAAACCGTTAACAAGCGCGAGAGGAATCACCAATAATGACAATGACCCTCAAGGTACTGCAGTACAATTCACGTGGTGTGAATAAAGGACTTGGCGTCGAACACCATGCAAAATCTTCTGGTCGAAGGTCATTGATGTATACCTGTCGCCGGAAGTGAGAAACTTGCCATTGAGGCATGCAAGCTTCAAAGTACTGAGGGGGTTGTTCCTAGATCAACTTCTTGGATAATGAGCTGAAGTCGACAAGAAGCGATCTGTTAAAGGAGGGCCTTAATGAATCCCACATCAATGACATGGAACGAAGCTAATGATTTTAGTGGAGGTGAAAACAATCTGTGAAATATGATTCAGGGTGGCGATCATGGGTGGATGAAGGATAATGTATGGCAGTGGATGGGACACGGTTGACTCTTTCTGAACAACATCTCTTGAACATATAACGACACTGATGTGATGGATCGGTAGCATTACCCCAAATGTGGATGGTTTGGCGAGGACCATGGTGATGAGACCGGTGAATGAAACAACCCAACCCGATGTGATACGGAGGACAAAGTGTCATGTTCAAGAGCGACTTGCTACCATTAAAGCTTTGAGGTTCTCCCAATTTTTCCCCAGTCATTTCTGACCAGTACCTCTTTATTTTTGTCAAGCTTGAGGAGGATAACATATGCTTGTTCTATAACCTGCCCTTCGGGCAAGCCCATCGCTATGTTTTAACGAGCCTAGCGATAGGGAAACTCGTTCTCGTCTAAAGACAAGTTTGTCGCTATTTAATCATTTTAACGAGTCTAACGACAAGGAAAACTCGGTCCTTTTCATTTTTAGAGAGTCTCAAAAGGTACAGAAAGTTAACTCCAAAATTCCTTTTTTGTCATCTAATCCCTTAAGTCCGAAAAAGTATAAAACAATACAGAAGGGATGAGTTTTCGATAATTTTAATGAGCCGAATAAAACAAGCGCTCGACCTTTTTGTGTAATAATCCCTCAAGTCCAAAAAGATTAAAATCTAGAGGAGGGATAGCTCTTCCGGTCACTTTAACGAGCTAGAAGGCCAAAACTCGGCAAACTTTTCATATTTTACGAGTCAGATGAAAAGAGCTCAAAGAAGACTCGTCTTTTGAGGAACGAGTGATAAACAGGGATAGCAGCGGATTCCAGGTACAGGTTGGAATTTTCCAATCACGGCAGTGTCACAAGGATGGCTAAGTGAAATCACTCTTCGCAGCTGTTCCTCAAAATGGGTAAACAATCATATGGGGGTGAACGATCGGCCAAATGGAATGGAGGTGGCAGGTGGAAACACGACCAAGGCTTTTTATGGCTAATAAATTTACGATCACAATGGTTATTTACCGGAATAGGTTCATTTTTTAATGAGCTTGAACTCTGGAGGAAACTCTTGCTCACGCTTTTCTATTTTTTAACGAGCATAAATTCCACAGTAAAACTGCTCGATCTTATGTTTATTTTTTAACGAGCATGAACCATGTGCTAAAACTGCTCAGATCTCGCTTTTCTATTTTTTAACGAGCATAAATTCCGCGGTAAAACTGCTCGATCATATGGTCAAATTTTGATTTTTTACCATTATTAGCTTTTCTCTTCTCAAATATAGTACTGCTTTTTCAATTGCTGCAACAAACTTTGTTAGAAATGAATAATATTTGCATGAAAATGAGATTATAACCCTAATATTTCACTTTAAACTGTGTAAAAAGCCATTAAAAGGTGTTTTTTACCTCTCATTTACCATTTCATTTGCATTTGGTTTGTTGGAGCTCTGGAGGTGCGTCTTCCCCCTTGATTTTCACCAGCTGATTCCGGGAGATTCTGCGGACGATTTTCGGCGCCGTCTGGACCAGGTAGGAGCTAAACCCTAGCTCTTTCTTTTCATGGTTTCCTTTTCCTGTTTCATGCTTGTTTTCCAATATTTCTGAGCCCCTGGGGTTTTACAAAATCGCCCTAGTTTCAGCGCAGGTTCCCCTTTCGAAACCTGCACTGAAGGTCAAGCTGCCTTAAGGCAGCCTGACCCTCAGCGCAGGAGGGGCACCTTCTGCCTGCGTTGGGCTTAGAAAACTGAGTTTTCAGGTCATTTTTTGATGATTTTTCGCCAGTTTTTCATCAAAATCAGGAACTTACTCCTTCTCTTTGTTTGCTTTGCAGGGAACTTTGAACAAAATGTCCCTTACGTGGCGAGAACGAGAACATGAAGAGGAGGACATGATTTCCCTCCATGACCCTGTCACGGTGAACGCGTTGCGGAACTGTGGCCTGCTGAAGTTCTTCCGTATCTCTAGTATGAGAGCACATATTTCTTTGCTGCAGTACATGCTTGATGCTTGGGATCCTGTTAACCAAGTGTTCCAGATTAGGGGAAAGGCCATCCCCTTGACCATAGAGGACATGTACTTCTTGACTGGACTGTCAAGACGAGGTGCCCCCATTTCCTTGTCAGGTACGGCCCGGGGGACTGATTCCACCAGAGATTATGTCCACCAGTATTGCAGGGAAGGTTCTCAGCCGAGCAGAGACGGCAAGATTGTTATCCGTGAGATTACTGATCGGGCTCTCAGGTCCATTCTGTTCACTATTGGTAGGATGGCCGGTAGTGCAGCTTTACATGTTGCCAACAGGTCTTATATGCAGCACGCCTTGGAGTGTCTCCAACCGAAAGTATTCAACTGGTGTGATGCAGTACTTGTTCAGATGAAAAGTCAATTGACCAAGGTGAAGGACGGGAAGCTGAAGAACTTTGGATTTGGTTCTATTCTGACTGCCTTCGCCTTGGAGAAAATCCCACTGATGCAGCCTCAGTACATCATACTCGACTTGCCTTCTCCGACCGAGCCACGCATGCAGAGGTGGGTCGACCACATGTCTAGGCATGCTGGTCAACCTCAGATTACTTTTACTGAGGCCTTCTTTAGGTGGTTTGAGCACCAGGAGATGGCGTTTTCCGAGTATCCATATGTGGGTATGGATTTCCGAGGTGATCCGGATTTGGTGTTACCGGATGGCGAACAGTGGGGCGCCATTGGTAAACTCCTTGACCATATTACTGCTTACTGTTCTTATTCATAATGTTGTTGTGCTTTATTCTATCAAGACTTTTAATTGTACTCTTGGGTGCATGCAGATATTGGTCCTGTTCGTCCAGCAGTTCGTCCGAGATCGCCAGTTGCTGCCCCGGCAGTGGAGCCTGCTAGGAGAGTTGTTATTCGCGATCTTGACGATACTGAGACCCTTACAACTGTGCAGGAGCAGGTCGAGAGCCTTACTCGTGGTCTTCCGGATGTACAGATTGACGAGTTACCTTTACAGCTGCAGCGGCATACTATTGGTGTGCCTAGACGATGGACTCGTCTCTTGCGCATGATTGCACAAGCCGTGACGTACTATCATGAGCACCATTAGGCTAGGGTGCCCCCTAGCATCTTTTGAGTTTCAGGTCATATGACCAATTTTGTCTTGGTTACAGAACATTATGTATGAACTATATAAACAGCTTATATATATTTTGATTTTCGAGTTTTATTCTGGTCGATTTGCGTGATCCATATGTACAATCTTTGATGATGTGTCCTTTTTATAAATGTTGCAAATGTCTATCTAACACATAGTTTGCTAATGAGTCAGTTAATGTGTTTAAGTTTCTTGAAATATGTTGATATTGAATTGAATCA
Organism: Pinus tabuliformis; assembly: GCA_031772625.1. Taxonomy (NCBI): domain Eukaryota; kingdom Viridiplantae; phylum Streptophyta; class Pinopsida; order Pinales; family Pinaceae; genus Pinus; species Pinus tabuliformis. The sequence goes on along the minus strand of CM062808.1, from coordinate 28,269,478 downwards.
AATCGTCTTTCCAAGATCTTAACCCTTAGGAACATGCGATAAATAGCTGGATTGCGAACAGAATATGTACCATTGAGTTGTAGTATTACGAGCTGTGAGTCTAGCCTGACAATTAGTCGACGTATGCCATGTGTGATGGCATCAGAGAGTAGTTCTATCAACGCGCTATACTCAGCGATGTTATTCGTTGATTGCCCAAGACATACACCTCTGAAACTTACTAACTCGCCGCTTGGATCAAAAATGGCCCAGGCTACGGAGGATAGGTTCCGCGAACTACGACTCGCTCCGTCGGCATATCCAACACATGTCTCCATAAGGTTCGACATCTGCAATGAACGAAAAAAAAGGTGGATCACTCGACCAGAACAAACACTTTAGCGAAAACAAAATACAACAAAAGCATGCAGGTTACTACTTAAGCATAGTAACGCTTGAGGTACAGCCCGTTGCGGGGCTGCGCCAGCGGAATTCCGTCGTAATCCATTAACTCGTAGGCTCCTTTTGCTAACACCCTCTTAACAATATAGGGGCCCATCCATAAGGACTTGAATTTTCCTGCTCCCAATTTATCGGATTCTTGGTCATAAAGCAAGACCAAATCACCTTCTGAGAAGACACGGGGTTTGACATTTTTGTCGAACTGAGCCTTGACTCGTTTCTTATGGGCCTCGTTAGCCAAAGCAGCATCACGACGGGTTTCATCCAACTGGATTAATTCCAAGAAACGAGCCTCTTCTTCTGAAGTTCCGGGGAGAAGATCGATTGCGAGTTTAAGCGATGAAATTTCGCACTGGATGGGCAAGACTGCTTCCAGGCCATACACCAGTTGAAAAGGTGTGAACCCGGTTGCGTTCTTTACCGACGTTCGGTAAGCCCACAAGGCTGAGTACAGGATTAGGTGCCACCTTCTTTTATGAACCCCAATCATCCTTTGCAACATACGCTTCAGGAACTTGTTGATTGCCTCAACTTGTCCGTTGGCTTGCGGATAATATGGGGTAGAGTTGTCGTGAGATATCCCTAGCTTGGCAGCTAATTCGACCATCATGTGATTGCGAAAATGTGACCCATGATTTGTAACTATAGCCTGTGGTACGCCGAACCTGGCGACTACATGATTGAAAAAGAAAAGGGCAGCTGTTTCACCAGTGTTATCCAATGTAGGCATCGCCTCGGCCCATTTTGTAAAATAGTCAACAGCGACTATAATATACCCATGCCCCCCGGTCGAGGTGGTGTTACATTGCATGAAATCGATGCCCCAGTTGGCGAAGGGCCCAACAGCAACTATCGGCTGTAAAGGTGCGGGTGGTCGTCTGGTTTTGCTATCAAAAATTTGACAAGCATGGCAACTTCTGACTGCGGTTATGCAATCTTTGAACATGGTTGGCCAGAAGTATCCTACTCGTAAGATTCTTTGTGCTGTTGCATATCCAGACTGATGCCCCCCACACGCACCTGAATGACAATCATTCAGGGCTTTTTCGGCCTCCTCATGGGTAAGGCACCTCCTCAGAACTGTATCGACACCACGACGGTAAAGTGTATCACCGACGATCATGTAGTCTTTTGCTTGGTATCGTATACGTTTTTGTTCGGAGCGAGAGGTGTTAGGCCTGAACTTTTGGGTTTGGAGATAAACTATGATATCTCCATACCACTCATCGCTTACAGATATTAGAAACAAACTTTCATCCACGATTGACTCTTCTGATGTTTCATCGTTGGACGATGATGGGAGATCGCACAATAATTCTGCGAAAACTAGAGCTTTCTTTGATTTGGATTTCACAAATTCCAGATCAAACTCTTGAAGGATCGCTATCCATTTTGAATATTTGCCCCCCAGCAACTGTCGCGACAGTATATAAGTCATGGGGTTGCAATCTGACAAGACGGTAGTTTTCCGAAAGAGGACATAATGTCGAAACCTTTGAATCGCTTGAACAGCTGCAAGCGCTAGTTTTTCCACATAAGAATATTTACTTTCTGTATCGTTTAAGTTTTTACTTAAATAATAGATAGGATGTTCAATTCCATCGACTTCTTGAACTAAAACCATCGCAATGGTCGTATCTGCTGCAGCCAGATACAGGTTAAAATCTCTTTGATAGTCTGGGGCGTACATTAATGATGCTTTTACTAGACAATCTTTCAGAGCATCAAAGGAAGCTTGCGCCACCTGGTCCCAGACAAAAGGTACATCCTTTTTCAAGAGACGAGTATAACCCTTAGCAAGTTCTGCGTAATTTGGAATGAACCTCCTCAGAAAGTTTGCTTTCCCTTGGAGTTTCTGAATCTGAAGCAAATCTGAAGGTGGAGGCAAATTAATGATTGCCTGAACCTTGCAGGGGTCGAGACGAATCCCGTCCTTAGAGACTACAAAGCCAAGTAAACCACCAGAACTGACGCAAAACACACATTTGTGTGGATTGAGTCTTATCTTGTAGTGTCGGCAATGTAGAAATATCGCTCTTAAATGCTGCGGATGATCAGTCTGCTTTCGCGAATGAGCCGGAAGATCGTCGAGATAAGGTTGAACAATGTTCTTGATGTCATGGAAGGCATAATTCATCGCCCTCTGAAACGTCGCCCCTGCGTTCTTCAAACCAAAGGGTAATTTTCGATAGGCGAATGTGCCCCACGGACAAATAAATGCAGTCTTCAACTGGTCCTGTGGGCGGATATTTATTTGGTTATACCCAGAAAATCCATTCATAAATGAAAAGATTTCACATCCGGCGCATTCATCAATTATCTGGTCGATGAAGGGTGTGGGGTAGTTGTCCTTCGGACAAGCTTGGTTTACATCCCTATAATCAACACACACTCTAATCGTCCCTTGTTTTTTCATAACAGGGACAATATTCGATACCCAATCGGTTAGAGGAACCGGGTAGATGAATCCAGCATGGAGAAGTTTTTCAACTTCTGCCTTAATGGCAGCGGCTTTCTTCGGGTGCACTTGCCGAAGTCGCTGTCTTACTGGTTTGACATCAGGATACATTTTAATTTCATGTTCAACGATACTCGAGTCAATGCCTGGCATTTCATCATATGACCAAGCAAAGAGATCTCTAAATTCGCGAAAAAGAGCGTTATATATTTCCAGTTCTGAAGGGGAACAACCTTTGCCGACATAAATATTCTCTACAACATCTGTTTTAGTCGAGATATTTATGGCTATAGTCTCTTCAATATTGGATAGGTTTCGCTCGGAATCCACCGTGTTTACAGTATTTGTTAGGAATTCAAAAACTGAAGGGTGATAAAGGTCACTTTGAGTATCTTCTTCATATTCCTGAAGAAGGGAACGATGGTGGTGATCATTCCATGGTGCCCCCTCAATCAACATTGATTGTAAGATTCCTTCGTCAGTCCCATGTACTTTTTACCAAGGATCTAATGGGGTTCCATATTCTCTAGACCTATCTACCCAAACGCTTGACGAGCGTTGATTTGGGTTCGCCTCCCATGCTTGAAACATTGATTGCTACAATATTTCTAAAGGGCTTGGGGGCAAAACCATTGTATGATCCATGTTGACCTTCGTGGAAGATATCATGTTGCAGGTTGCTACAAATGGTACATTTCCTATGTAAATAGGAGGTGGTAGCGCGAAAGTTCCCATCAATGTGGGGTCTTTCAATAATCCTACTCCGATATCTTGAATTGAATGGTTGCTCTCATGGATCATGGGAATGCTTCCTGTAACTTGTGAACCATTAGGGAGGAAATTCTGTTGGTCGACGATCGTAATCCCTCCTTCAAATGGGAATGCGATCTTCCTAAAGTAAGTCGACACGACAGCTGCCATGGCATAAATCCATGGTCTACCCAGTAGGATGTTATAGTCAAGATTTCCATCAATGGCCTCAACATCAATTTCTACTGTCTTTCCTCCTAGTTCAACTTTCAAGTTATTAAGGATACCGTATGGGGTATAAGTCCTTCCGTTGAATGCTTTTAATGTCATCGATGATCGCAACAAGGTTGGAGATCCTAAAGTTTTCCAGCAGCTCATCGACATAATACATGTTGATGCTCCCTCATCAATAATTGTTCTGTGAACAATTTTGTTGAGGGCTTTCACTTGAATAAGGAAAGCTAATTGTGCTGGTAACTGAGGATCATATCCTTTGTGATCAAAGGATACCAGATTTGAATCCTTAGGGTCAACCCCACCAATTGCTGATAACAATGCCTGCCTTTGGGTTGGACAATTTTGTAATACTTCAAGAGTCGACATAGCGGATGGCGATTGCGTCAAATCTTCCACTATGTTATAATGCTGCGCCGCTCTGGCGCGAGAATTAAATGTCGACTTGTGTACTACACCCTTTGGCAGTTTTATTGTTAATTCAGGGATGGTGGGCGTTACAACTTCTGACGAAGTTGTTGTCGAACTACTTGGTTGATCATTACCTTTTTCGTTCGACAGCTAAGGATTCCCATAATATTTGTTCCTTGTCGAAATCAAAGCATCATTCTGCTGTTTCGAAACCGACAACATAAGTACTTGTGACGGGGAAGCATTTCCACTATCAACCAGATTTTGACCTGGGTTGGGAAATGGATCAGTTAACACAGCTGAGGTTTGGGAACTTTTAAAGAACCTTTTTAACTCAGCTTTGAATGGGCAATTCTTTGTGTAATGATCCTCATCATCACATATTTGACATGGATAAATTTGTTTCACTTTGCCAAGAGGGTTTGAAGAATTTTTTCCAGGGGATGACTCACCGTGTTTCTTCTTCTTCCCTTTGTTTTTCTTCTTCTTGCTTCCTGGTTGATTGGTTTCTTTGCCTTTATCTTCTGATACGGCATTTACTTCCGAAGCAAGAATTTCTTCTTTTGCATTTTGATCCGAATTCTTACGGGCTTTCTTTGATGAAGCCTTTATCGATTTCGCGTTTGCTGTGCCAATCACGCCATCATCGGCATGAGAGTCACTATTTGATTTAGGAGGGGGAGGAATTGAAAATTCCGGTCTAGGGGTGTCAGGTATTTTGTCATAGAGCGTGCCAGACTGAGTATAAACTAAGTCCAAATATTGCGCACGAGCAATGACTTGCTCCTCTGTTACGACTCCCCCCTTGGCCACATCTTCCGTAATAGCCGGAAGTAACGACTTTATGAACCATTCAGCTAATAGCTGATCGGGAACATATGTTTTCACCATCCTACAACGACGACGCCACTCATGTATATGATCAGATATATGGGTAGCAGTTGCCTGTTTGAAGTTGGTTAATATTTCTGTTCCCATTTCATACCTTATCGGTAATTGAAAGTGGGTTAAGAAAGTCATGGCTAGGGAACTAAAATTGTCGAAAGAGGCTCTTGGCAATTCAATATACCATTTAGCCGTTGGACCTGTCAATGTCCTCTGAAAAAGGTGAAGCCTTATCGAATCGTCGTTAAGGGTGTTCGACGAACACCACAGATGAAAAGTCATCACGTGATTCGACGGGTCTTCACCTGGATTTCCATTGAATTTAGGAATGTCAGATGGAAGTTTATGAGGAATCGCTGGCCACCAAGGGGCATAAGCAATTGGATCGTTGGTTAAACGGTGTAAATCGGGTAACTCTAAAGTTGCCACGAATGGTAACTGTTGATTCAGGTTAGGCGAAGCGCAACCAGGGTACGATGGAATCGCTTGAGCAGTGGGTCTTTGCATACTAGCATAATGTAATTGATGTTGGTATGACTGATACGGTTGGTGGACTTGACCACTGTAAAGTGGTTGGTTTTGACCATTTTGGATATACGGTTGTCCACTGTTCGCAAAGATCTGCTGCTCAGAACCTTGGTATACTTGCTGGAATTGCGGTTGTTGGTATTTTACAAGCCATGGTTGTGACGCCATGTTCTGTTGCGCCATGCTAACCATTGGACCAAGGTGTGGGGTAATTGTACCCGTTTGTACTTGTGTCGTCCCACCAGTTGGCGATTGTGGTTGTGACCCATGGTCAAGCGCCTGTTGCATTACAACCTGAGAAATCTGAGGTTGACATGTAACAGGTATCGCTTGAACTTGCGACACGGTTACAATAGCCGGTGTGGTTGGGATGTGCATCACAGGTACACACTGTTGCATAGAATATACAATCCTTGGTTGTTGAGGTAGCATAGGTACCCAACTACTTGATGCAATCCCAGTATAACCTGAATACTGTTGAGAACTGCCATATGGATACCCTCCTGGAGGAGGTAATGAAAGGGCATACTGCCCCCCATACGGTAGCAATCCGGAACTCAGAGGGATTGTTAGTCCTTGAGGACTGGATGGCCCAAATTGACCTCCATGAGGATCAATCTGTCGAGCTTCAACATAAGAGTTGCCGGGTATTACTCCGGATGAACAAACTGGAATAGACCATACTGTTGAAATAGTCCCTTGGTGGACTCCTTCTAGTTGTTGAGAACTAGTTGGGACAGCTGGTATGCCGGCAAACATTGTCGGAGTGACGGCAGGGACTTCTGCTGTCGCTGTGTCATTTGACACAGTGCTAGATGATGACGGTTGTTCAGACATCTTAAGTCTATCCAATAGATTGCCTAGCGATTCTACAGGGACTTCCACTTGTGGTGGATTAACTTCTGATGAAGGAAATAGAGTGATCCCGACTCCAAAATGAGTTGGAGTATTTGCTTGCGGATCCTCTGCAATTTCCTCTATCGCAATCAAACCCGGTGGAAGAGGAAGACCGTCAGGTCCGTAAAATATTTCTGGTGCCGAAGAAGTGGTTGCTTCGACAGCGACAGTTGTTTGAGGAACAAAAATCTCTGGACCGGTTACAGATGGAACTGGTTCAGTTACGCAAGTAGTTGCCCCCAGACCAGGATCAATATTACTGTCCTTCTGTGGCTGTTGAACTTCTTCTATAGAGGCAGGGTTTCCAGAAATGTTAGGAGTAACCGGAACCCCAGATGTAGTTGGAACTCTTGTTCTAACTTTCAAAGGAGATTTTGAACCGGTTAAACGAGTTCGCTTTGCCCGTACTGTTTTCGATTCTAGGGACAAAGACGGTTGACTCGTAAGCCTCCGTGAACGACGGGTTTCAATTGAATTTCTTCCACGATTGCGGATTACTCGATCAACTAAAATATTAAAAGGGGAAATTTGTGTTTCCGAACTGAATGAATTTTATTAGACGCTTTTAGACACAACTTGCTTTTTCACTTTTTAAGAGTCGAGAAAAAGCTAAAGATGACTCTAGTCTCCTTCGATGTATTAACGAGCCCGAAGTGACAAATGCTCGGTTGGACTTTTTCAGTTATAGAGTTTGAAAAATGCCAAAAGAAACTGCTCTGGAGATCTAGGCAGAGGGTGTGCCAAACCTTTCGCAAAACCACAGAATACGTTTTACGGTACGGGTGGTCAATCTTCGTGAATGCTGTGTTCACTGCATTGCGATCAGTAGGGCGGCCGAAACGGCTTCCTAAGGATAAAAGATATATGCCTATAGGGGTCTCCCAATACATACGTGACGGTACGTGGGAGCACAAGTCCGTATTAGTGCCACCGACTCTCAGGAGGAATCACCCACCTTCGTCGAGATCGACAGTCACTACGTTTAACGACGCCAGAACACGTCTCTAGCTTAGACCTCTATGTGTTTGCGTTATGTTTCAAAGCGTTGTTAGGTTCATTCAGTATATTTTAAGTTGATCTTTTTAAAGTTTGCCTTTCAAGGTTCACCACGAGATGTTTTGATACAAATTCCTAAATGCAGTCTAAGATGAGAAGCAAGCTTTTTTCAATCTTTTCGACTTATGAAAATCTTAACTACTGAGGGAAAAGAGGGATAAAATCTTTTCACACAGATCAAAGAGCACTCACTAATGCACTTTTTCCCTAAATCAACATACAAACTTATATGCAAAATGCAAAATGCAAGTATTTCTTTTCTCTTTCTTAATGTTTGTGCGATACAAAAGAAAGCTGTTGTATAATTCCGAATTCAATTTCAAGTGAAAGCAAACAAGTTTGTCCAAAATCAAAAGACACCTTAAGATTTACTTGTTTCGACACTAGAAATATATAAATTCAAACCAAATGACGAAAGCAAAAGCTCAATCAGCTATGAACAGCAAACAAACTAACTCTTAAGATCAATACGACACTTTATCACAGGTCTAGATCTAAGAGGCCACAGCAAGACTAGTTCACTTTCGTTATGGGAAACTGTAAATGATACAAGAAATACACAAAGAACAGACACAGTTTCTTTATACAACCGAGGTGGAATAGTGACAAGGAAAGTTGGTTTCAGATAGGCACATTGACTGGTAACAGGCAGCAAAAACAAGAGTGAAAACAGGGCAAGAAACAGCAGGAAACCCCAGTAGCACAAGGCAAAACTGGTCCAGCGCAGGTGGGACACTGTCTGTTTGACCTTCAGCGCAGGTAGCCCCTTCGGGAACTGCACTGAAATGCAGACAGCCTTTGTACAGCCTACACTGAAGAACGAAACTTTCGTTTCTCTTGGTTTCTGGGTCACAGATTGCTCAAAAATTCACAGTTTTTGCTCAAATCAGAAGTTATCAGTCAAGGACACACTAAGGGATGAAAAGGAAGATGAAAAGCTATCACTAAGAGCTTATTAGAGTCCTTGTGGATCAGCTCTTCAAATCATAAACTTGCCCAGAAACTGAGCTAGAGTAGCTGCCCTCTACTTTGCATTTGAAAGATTCAAATACAGTTCGATTCGGTACTCCCTTTGTTTATGAAATGAATAGCAAAAACACAAACAACCAACAAGATACGATCCCCAGTGGAGTCGCCAATTTGTTGTTGGGAAAAGTATCCAATACGGAATGACCCTATCCCACTCTAAGGGTGATAGTACCTCAGCAACAACCGAACGCAAAGCTATTCAAGATTACTTCTTTATGAGATGTAAGAGAGAGGAGAAAGAGATCCACTAACCGTTATCTTCCGCTAATGGTTGATCCAATCTTCCCTCTTTGCTGCTTGCTCCCAGCTCCTTGCTCTTTCACTGGCCCAGCTACACAGAGATCCTGCAAAAGCACAAGAAAGGGAAACTACAAGAAGCATACATCCATAACTGATTCAAGGATTAGAATAAATCAAACATACAAGTATCAATATGCCACAAAGACACATGCATATAGAAGAACCTCAAATGCTTTATTAATGGAAGAAGTAAAGTTCTAAGAGTGTTACAACCATAAGAGGCCCAATCCAGCAACACCTCCCAGCAGAAAGAAATCTCCTCTTCACCTCCTTCAAAGCAATCACCCAATAGTTCTATGCACAAACCAACAACACTTCCTTACATTCACAAGATTCCAGCCTCCATAGACCTCATGAGAGAGCTCTATATATAGGATTTTTGGAGAAAGGATGAGTCAGCTTGAGCTTGGCATGGAGCTGACTAGTGTCCTCTCCCACTTCAGTTATTCTTCAGTTATTGAGTCCACTTGGAGTTTCTTGCTTCCACTTGGAGATCTAGATCCTCTTACTCATCACAAGGCGAATTCCCTTATCCAAGTGTCATTTTGGAAGCTTCCTGGGCATTTGACACCTTGCAGAATGACTGTGCCACTTGGCCAATCTCGCCCAGCACAGGTAGCCTTCATTAGAGTTGACATTCAGCACAGGTACAGAGTGGAGCAGTTGACATTCAGCGCAGATGCTCAGTGGAGCAGTTGACATGATCCAGAATTAGCTTGTTTTTTAGTGTTTTCAGGTGGAGAACTGATATTTAGTGCTGTGGTTTGCTGACCTTGTTCCTCTAGGGGTAGGAACAACATGTTCAGGGACTTTGGATCCCTCAGATTATCGACATTTCATGCTTCATGCTGTAAGGCACAAAAATGTCTATAACAGCTAGCGAGGAATGCCTACCTCATTTCGCTCTTCTGTCCTTGTGCGCACCTGCCTCCGACATCTGTGCCCTTTCCTTCGTATCTTTGGAGCTGCACTCTTTCCTAAAGCAACGGTTGTGCATGATGCTTTCGCAGATACTTCCGGCTATTCATTTGCCCCAATTGTCACCATCCTATTACAATTTAGTGTGGTTACTTCATGCGGTCAATTCTACCATCAATCAATCTCTTCATCTAAGTCCGACGTGCAAGAACTATCATGGTCCCATGAGAGTCTACTGTCCGCTGTTGGATTTACCCTGTCCTGATCTTGTGTTGTAATCTGGTAGATATAGTCCAACTCACCATCACTATCTTCGTCACGCATGGGCTTGGTATAGCGCGCCCCTTCATCTAGATCCAATGAAACTACTACGCAGAAAGATTTCTTTTCGAATATTATTTTTTTGTTTCTTGAGGTTGATGACTCCATTCATATCCGTTGCCCAATCTATCCCTAACAATGCAGGATATGGGTTACTATCATCCACAATTTCTATGACCTCAAAATCGATTTGTGTGTTAGCACCATCGATGTCTATTGTAACCCCGTGCAGTCTTCCCATGGGCAGAATCTTTTGTTGGTTAGCCATCCGTAACTGAATTAGGGACCATTGTAGCGTGGGCCTGCCCATGCACTCCCAAGTTTGTTTTGGTAGGACATTCGCATCGGACCCCAAATCTAAAATGACCTGGTCCATCTCATAGTCTCCGATCTAGACAGTCAGTCGCATTTCCCGCCCAGTGCGCAAAGCATGTTTTCCTAACTTCCAGACCATTCGTGGTTCATCTGCTCCTGCGCATCGAGTTATCAGCTCTTGCAGGCCTTTTACTGCTTTAGCATCCCTGAGTAGGTTCATGCAGGTTTCTAAGAAGGTGGTTAGCATAGAAGTATCCTTCTCTGGTCCGAATTGATCCTTACTGTTCAAAGTAGAAGCTTCCGTGAAGTTCTTCTTAGCTTCCATAAAGGTTTCCTTCGCATGCTCCAAGTCAAATTCTAGTTGTTTCGGGGGGGCCTTACGGACCCATGTATTCACCTCTAGCTACTTCCCCTTATCTTCTCCTATAGTGGCGCCACTTCTGAGCATCATATTTATGTTAGGATCTTTCATGCAGGGTTCAACCTTCATCATTTGGATGTTCTAAGTAGGGTTAGCCGAAAGCACCCCCTTTTCCCGCATATGAGCAATCAGCGTGGAGAAATCAACTGCTTCGTGGTCAAATTGGTAATAGTAAGGACAACAAGCTTTGGTCGAGTTCGTGAAATCACGCGCGTAATGCCCCGGTCCTCCACAATTATAGCAAATTAATTGTCCTCGTCCCCATCTAGGTCCCATTCCTCTGCGGCCCCGTCTGCGCCCTTGGTATCCTGCTCGCACGAGTGGTGCGGCGGGATCCTACCCGCATGCCTTTGTTTGCATCCTATAAGCAGGTGTTCGATCCATCAACATCTCGTAACTATGACAATTTCTTTCATCGTGGCCCACCATCCTACAGAAGTTACAAAATAATTGTTGAGGGGCAGGTTGCCGTAGGTTCGGCAATAGGTGACAATTGTCCATGGCATGCTTTCCTCCCACCTGATAGATTGCACACCAGAGTGTGGGTGCCATGCTTGACCCAGCTTGTACCTCTAGTCACAATGGTATTGGTCCCCCTCCTGCCACATAGTTCGCAAAGATTGAACAGTGGTCCTTATCATGGCCTTGGCCCTTACATTTAATGCACCACACCTCTTCTTGTACTTCTGTCCAAGGCACTTTCCCTTGTTTCAAACTTCGCATTTCTAGACATAGGTTTTGTATATGCGCTTGGATTTGTTGTACTCCCAACCCTGCATCTTCTATTGGTGTTTAGTGTATCCGCATTGCTACTTCTAGCGCTTCAGCTTGGGTTGAGATCTTTTGCTGTGATAGAGCTGACCTCAGATATGGCGTTAATGATGCAACAAACCAAGCACGGTGTTGCGCATCCAACAGTGTCATGCTAGCCTCAGGGATGGTTCTTTTCAATCTCTGATACAAATCCCACTGGGTTTCATCAGACAACATTGTAATTTCCTTGAACCCAATAACCGACTGTCTTTCTAACTTTGGTCGCCAAAGTCCTTGTTTAGTGCCTCCTGGATTACTACTAGTCCTTCATTTTGATGATCACTTGAGTATTTCATGTACCAGGTCAACACGCAATCCTACAGTGCACTAACTAAGGTAGTCTTCTTGATGTTATCATCTGTGATGCCTTGAGCGTCCCATACAGACTTTATCATAAACCAGAATTGGTCGAGTTCCTCATTTCCTACACCCTTAAATATTGGCAGCTAGACTGTGCTCACCATCCCGACTTTTGGTGGTCGAGGAGGTGGGGTTGGTGTAGGTGTGGATGGATTTAATGTAGGTGAAGTGAGTGGTGGCGTGGACGGAGGTGGTATCAGTGGGAAGCGCTCCTTGATCAACCAGACTGCACTTCTTGGTGAGAACCTTGCGAGCTCCTCCTCACTTTCCCATGAAATAGAAATCAAAGGATTGTTCTCTGCCCCTCCCATTCCACAGTAACCTCTTCCACTCCACGTTACTCCAGACATCAATAAACACGCATAATCTATTTTTCACACAATAGCATCTTAATCCAAGTATTCAATGATTTGATATACTTACCCCACGGTCCTTGGAGAAATCACCTTTTTTCTTCACTATAACTCACAATTGTATCTATCGCGAACTCAGTGATAAATCCTCCTATTACCGGATCCATCCAATGATCTATTGCGAGAGTGATTTTATCTTCGGTAGCTTCTATCCTACGCACTAGTTCTGGGGTCCACATAATAGGCTGATCTAATCTGTACCTTCCCACACTATCAGCTAACCTCGTGATCCACTCATACAACTCTACCGGAAATATCGCAAAGAATACCTCGCGAATGTCTGTGTATATATAGTGGTCCAACCAATCTTCCTCTGATGTCCACAGGTTTCTGTTTTCTTGAACTGTGAACTTGTGGAGCTTCAGATCCCACCACTCTTCAATCTCTTTCTTTGTAGGGTTATATTGTTCCAACATCAGACACCCCTTAGGCAGATCTTGGTCCCAACAACATAGCCATTTTTTGGCTTATATGGGCCTAACCCAGGTTCGGAAGAATTATTTAGCCAAACAAATCCCGCAGCTACCGGCCCCTTTGGCAACAGCTCATGGAATGCAGACTGAGGTCTCACTCGAGGTAGTAGAGGAGGGTGCTGGAACTAGGTTTCTGCACCCTTGGGATGCCTAGATGTGGTCTGGAGGCTTCGCGCACCGTTCTGCAGCCTCACGCTGCTCTGCTTCTGCACATATCCGAAACAGGGCTACTTCTCAATACTAATTACTTAATGATTTGTTATAGATTAGATCTACTTATGAGGGTCTTTAAGCAAACATTTAATCAAGATAACCAATGCACGCACTTAACAGAGATACAGATTTGCATTAACCCAAAACATAAGCATGTGCATAAAGAATCAATAGAAATACCAATCATAAATTAACCAGATCTGTAATAGCTCAGATTAACACAAAGTTTCCAAAGTCAACTTATCTTTATTTCCACTTTATCACCAATACATCCAGATCTACCTTGCGCACTCAGCTGCAGGGGTCTGTGCACACAGCTGCAGACTCTACCAGGCCTCTGCGCACACAGCTGCAAAGCCTCTATCCACTACCCAATACCCTCGACTTGGACTTACAGACGCTCCAAAACTCCTTAGCTCATGCACCCATTACAATTCAGATCATTCATCCTCCAAAAGCTAACTACCTCCACCCATAGAGCCTCGCTCTATTTATACCTTTCCATGGACCACGATCCATGGGCGGGCCGACTCAACTTATATTTCTTTTCATTATTTTTGGGCAGACTACCCTTTGACTCAACTTATTACAAATCGCGCTCCGTGCATGCCGCAAAGTCTTTACCCTATCTTTACCCAAAATTTCGGGCTTTGTGCCCCATGACCATTGCGCGGGCCTTCTACTATCCAACACCCATATAAATGTATCAAATTTATGATACCACATCCTTGGTGACTGTTTTAACCCATACAAAGACTTCTTTAACTTGCATACCAGTTCTTTCTTACCCTTCACCGCAGAGCCTTCAAGTTGCTTCATGTAGATTTCCTCTTCCAAATCCCTGTGAAGAAATTTTGTCTTCATATCCATCTATTCTACCTCAAAATCAAAAATAACAAAAACAAATAAAAGTAATCTAATAGAAGTTACCTTAGCAACAGGAGAAAAAGTATCACCAAAATCAATTCTCAGCATCTGGGAATAACCTTTTGCTACCAATCGATCTTTGTATTTCTCCACCTTTCCTTCTGCATTTGTCTTCTTCTTGAACACTCATTTGCTACCAATGGGTTTCCTTCCAGTCGGCAACTCCACCAGATCCCAAGCCTCATTTTTGTGCAAAGATTCCATTTCATCAACCATGGCCTCTTTCCAGAGTTTTCCATCCTCTGAATCTACTACTTCCTTCAGAGTTCTGGGATCGTAATCAGTAATAAATAAAGAAAAATTTGAACAGAAAGCAGATGGACTATACCTTTCTCGTTGCCTTCTTTCTTGAACTGATCTTCTCACACCCGGATTTTGTGGCTCTTCATCTTCTGATTCCTCCTTCGCTGTAGAGTATGATTCTTCCTCCTTTAGCTCAAACTCTATCTTCTCAGGTTCCTTTGGTTGGACTTCATGTTTAATAACATCTTTCACCTCTCTGAGCACCACATCTCGGTTGTACACAACCTTCCTTGTTACTTGGTTCCAAAGATTATAACCCTTTAAACCATCCTTATACCCAATAAAGATGCACTTTTAGATTTACTATCCAACTTGGTTCGTTTCTCCTTTGGAACATGTACATTTGCATAACATCCAAATACCCTCAGATGTGAAAGAGAGGGCTTCTTACTAGTCCATACCTCTTGTGGAGTTTTATCCTCCAATGCTGATGAAGGTGATTTATTGACCAGGTAACATGTTGTCTCCACTGCCTCTGCCCGGAATTCTTGTCCTAACCTGACACCACTGAGCATGCTTCTTGCCCTTTCCATCAACATCTTGTTCATTCTTTCTGCAACTCCATTTTTCTAAGGTGTATATGGAGTAGTCTTCTACCATGCTATTCCACACTTCTTACATAATTCTTCAAATTCCTTACTACAAAACTCTCCACTGTTATCTATCCTCAACACCTTTATCTTCTTCTCTATCTGGTTTTTACACCAGAGCCTTGAATTCATTAAACCTCTCAAAGACTTCAGATTTCTTCTTAAGGAAATATATCCATGTATTCCTTGAGAAGTCATCTATAAATGATACATAGTACACAGACTTACCCAGTGATGGAACCTTCATAGGTCCAAACATATCACTATGCACGCTCTAATATATGTTTTTCCCTCTTACCACCAGAGGGAAAACTCACCCGATTCTGCTTCCCATATACACAATTTTCATAAAAATCAAAATCCAGAGAGCTATTACTCATACCTTTACCATGAAGTATTCAAAGGCCCTTCTCTCCAATATGTCCAAGCCTTTGATGCCATAACATTGTCTTCTCTCTAGAGACCACTAGATTTTCTACTCCACTTTTAGGAACCACAGAACTGTTGTACCCATCAACAATGTGCTACCTTGCAGCTTGTACAGAGTTCCAATCCAAACTCCCTGCATCAATACCAGTGCTCCCTGAACCATCTTGCAAGTATCCTTCTCGAACACTGTTTTTACACCTGCATCATCCAACTTGCTTACAGAAATCAGATTTCTGGCCAATGCAGGAATATGCAGAACACCCGGAAGTGATCTAACCCTTCCACCTTGCAACTTCAACTTTACTTTTCTATGACCAACGATTCTAGCCTTCCTATCATCCCCTAACAAGACATCACCACCATCGTATTTCTCATACTCGCAAAATCACTCTCTATGGGGAGTGAAGTGAAAGGATGCACCTAAGTCAATCAACCATACCTCATGATCTACATGTGTACTTGAAGAAGCCGGGTACACATCCCCACCTTCATCTGAGGTGGTTTTCGCCTCTGCAGAAGGAGTATCATCATATCCCTTTCCTTTATCAGGAGCTTTAGATTTACCGTCCCTTTTTTAGTGCCCTTCCTTTCCGCATTTCCAACACACCACCTTTACAGGTTTTTCTGGAGATTTAGATCTCCCTCTAGATTTAGATATCGCACTCGGTGACTTATTTTTGTTTATGTTTTGGGATCGTCCTTGTACAGACAAGGAATCACCATTCTGGCTCTCCATAATTTTCCATCTCATCTCCTCAATCAACAAGGATGAGACTATTTCATCAAACTGCAAGGTAGTTGCATTTCTACCTATTGCAATAACCAGACTATCCCACGAATCTGGTAGAGAACACAACAAACTGATGCACTTATCTTCATCTGAAATTTTAATATCAACAGATGCTAACTGACTTACCACAGTATTAAATGTGTTCAAATGCTCTATCACCAAGTCTTCATCTTTCAACCTCAGGTTATACAGCTTTTTCCGCGGGAACAGTTTATTCACCAAAGACTTAGATTGGTACAAAGTCCCTAACTTGTCCCACAAAGCCTTCGTCGTAGCTTCCCATGATACATTTGTTGGCATTATGATTCTGGTATGGCTCTATGTTACAGATGTTGTACTTGATGGCAACACCCTCATGTGGCAATGCTCTGATCAGGCCCTCAAAATGTTGAAAATTAATAAGTACGCAGGAGAACAGTTCAGAAGATGCGTACACGCAGGTACATCGTGAAGGAACTGCGGCCACCTATGCAGGTCACCCGTTCAGAGGGTGCGTACCCCCAGTTTCACTTACTTCAAGGCAGAGAAGCGCGTTCACGTGGGGTTTCCTATGTTTGGCCCGTGGTATTTAGCCCGCCGCTCTTGATTCTATGGTTTTGGCCCGTGGTATTGATTTATATTATTATTATTATTGAGCCCCATGTTTTTGGGCCCCTGGTATTGGTTATCTATGGTATTGATCCATGATTTTAGGATGAGCTTGCCTATATAAAGCAAAGGAGATCACTTGGCTAAGTATCTTTTTCAAATTTGAATATCTTAAGATCTGAAATATTGGGTTATTGCTTAAAGCTTGATCTATATGAAAGTGAAGTTGAAATCGAATCTGAGAAGGGTGATCTCTCGAGCGCATGATCAGATCTGGATATCTGACTAAATGTGGCACACTGGTGAACTGCCAATTCGGCCCTAATCAGAAATACACAGGTGATCAACGGTGCAAGTGTGTGGGTACGCAGAGGTGAAACAGGAGAGCTGCGTGGGTACGTAGAGAAAAAGAAGGAGAACTGCGTGGGTACGCAGTGCGACAGAGGTTCAGGTGCGTATGCACAGTAAAGGTACACAGCGCGATAGTGTCTCTGGGTGCGTACCTGTTGGAACAGTATGCGGCGCGATAGTTTCTCTGGGTGCGTACCTGCTGGAACAGTACGCAGCGCGATTGAAGAAGCAGTGCGTGGGTACGCTGTGCAGCAGAATACGCAGGGAAGCAAAAGGTGAAGTGCGTAGCGACGCAGGCCTGAGAAAGAAAAACTGTGTATCTGTCTTAAGATCTTCTGTTGACTGAATTTTTCTGTTGATAAGGTGTTCTGGGTTTAGTTCTGTTACTGTTGATCTGGTTACTGCAGTTGACTGTGTAATTTACATGTACTTGATGATCATTTGATGTTTATGGATTCAGTTTGAAAATTTATGAAAAGAAGTAGGGGGTTGTAGCTCCCTTCCAGGAGAGACTGGAAAACGAGAGAGAGAGTTGTAGCTCTCTGCAGGTTGCAGCCTGCGTACTGGTAAAGGACTGCACCAGTACAAAACCATTGTAAAAGGAGTTTCTAATTTGAAAGAAGATAGAGACATATTGCAGCAGGTGGTTTTCACCCACATTGGGTTTCCACCTTACATCTTGTGTTCTTTGGTGTGACTATCTTGTTCATGCTCATTATTTTATGGTACTGATATGCAAAAATAATTCAAAGTATAAATAAGGAAGATTTGTTAAAAGAACTTGATAATACTGATTCACCCCCCCTCTCAGTATTATTTCCAACAACATTCAACAATACTGAATCTGAGACACACAAATGTATTGTGCTCTTGGTCTTCTGATCCAACTTCTTCCATTCTTCATTAGACGCTCCCATTGGTTTAGTACCCGGATCTACCTCGATCCACTGATCTTTATCCACCAATAGATCCTCCATCTTGAGTTTCCACAACTCAAACTCTGGCCATTAAATTTCTCGATCTCTATCTTTCAACTGCTCGCCATCTTCTTTCACCACTAGAATCGATCTCGTAGATCTCCCACTGAACAAGGTCTACCACAGGCCCGAGCAAAACCCCTCAGCAAAAAAGGCGTCCCCTTGAAGCCAAAACAACTCTAATACCAAATGTAGGTTTTAACCCCGTACAAAAATTACCTGCATACGAATTCTAAAACACATAGAATAAAAAATGTGAGAGCATAACACGTAAAACACATATACACAGAGATTTTCCCCTAGATCCCAAAACTGGGACTACCAACTTGATTTCTCATTATGTTCCTTTCAATGTTATAATACATACTTATACATGCCAAAGCATCCAATACCATGGACCGAAAACCATCGTGTCAAAAACATGTGTGAAAATCATGCACAAAACCATAGGTGGGTCAATCCAACCTAAAATAGGTTCCAAAACCAAAATTTTCCGGGGCGCTACCCCAGGCCCCATAAAGTGGGGTTACCTGCACACCTCAAACCCCCTGTGACCCCCCACTACACAATCGGTGCAACGAAGGGGGGCTTTGCCCCCCCCCACCCCCCGGTTAACTATGTGGGCTAGTCGTGGAAAGAATATAACACAACCCAACAATTATAATTAAATATTTCAAATGTTAAAAGAAACAGGGGGCAAAGAGTGTTAGAATTTAAATTAACAACATTCACTACAAACTCGATGATGTCACGAGAGTTACTAGAAATAACTTTAAAAGAAGAAACTTCCTTACCCATTGAAGAGTGAAATGAGAGTAATTGTATAATAATTTCTCATTCTATTGTTATCTTCACAAGCTCAAATATTGAAATGTTGGCACGACTTATTTGCATGTCTTCAACAATGTTGTACTCAATACTTTCATTCGAAACAAGTTGTGTTGACATATCAGATGGTGTAGCTTTATTTGAAGCTTCAGGAGTGGTGAACTTATTCTTGTTGTTGACATAAGTGTTCTTAGAACGGGGAGTACTTCTAGACTTGTTCTGCAAATTATGAGCTGAATTAGAAGGTGTAATAATTCTTCTCAACAACTGATTCTTAAGCTCTTTCTCAGAGAGAGGTCACTTTCTCCTCAAGTTTTATTGATCAATTGTTTGTTGAGGAGGAGCTTCACTCATTGATGGTTCATCATCACTTTTCTTGTCAGCATTGTATATGATGTGAATTTCATTAACTAAGTGTCTAGCAGCTAAACTTTTCTCAACCATGGAAGGTTCATTTTCTTCTTCACTTTGCTCAATTTGTTCATTTACTAGTAAGGTATCTGCGAAGTTGGTCATCATAGCAGTCATGTTTTGATTCCATTGGGGTCATGTTTCCTCTGAATGCTTCTGTTAATGGAAAGTGAAGTATTTATCCATTCCCCAACTTTCAAAATTAAACATTGAATTATATATTTGAGTGGATTTAGCTGGTTCAAAATTGTTATTATTTTTGAAGAAAGGTGGCTTAGAGAACTTGTTGTTGGTGGTTTCCTCACTTGACCTCCTCTTTAATTCAGATACTTCATTCGTGAGAAATTTCAAAGACTTGGTCAATCTTTCCATATCAAAAGAATCTTACTCCTTAGCTTTGGCATAAGAGGCTTGAGTTTTCTTACCAATTTACTTGGAGCCTTTAGGGGTGTCAAGGTATTCAATGACTCCAATAGAACACAGACACTTTTCAACAGCAAGAGCTTCTGCAACATTTAAATAAAAAGATTCCTTTTGATCCAGGTGTATATTGGTGGCCACCCTCCTATTCCTCCTAGACCTCCAGTCGGTTTCCTCTATTTCCTTGATTCTAGCAGCATTTACTATTTTTAGCAATTTTTCAGGTCCTGAACTTTTGGAATTGTTTGACCTTGTAAACGAATTTTTTAAGGACTGCAGCAAGACCATAATAATAGGCAAGGGCTTGTGGAAAATCTTGTACTACTCGAAGAGATATTTCCAACAAGGTATCGTACACGTTAAACAGGGATCACATGACCAAATTATGACCCTGAGAAGTTGGCTACCCAAATAACCCTAATGGGGCCCACAAACTCTTGGCCTTTCATCTCCTGGGGTTAGGGTTTTGGTTGTTTATGTTTTTACCTTGTTTCTCAATAATAAAAATTCCCTTGAGACTCATTATAACATAGTTCAGAGGCAAGTAGCCACCACATCTCTTCTCAAAGATAATCTATGATCGCCCGAGCTAGTTGATTTCCATTCTGTATGAAAGCATATTTCAGTTCTTTGATATTAATGAAATGAAGTTTTATTTATGTTGCATATTTTTGTTGATGTTTATATCTATACTTTGTTGCATTCCTGCATAATTTTGGTTCAGTGGTATTAGATGGGTTTGTTTTTACTTTTTTTTTCTTTGCATGTCCCCAATGAGGTCAGGGTATAAGGAGTTAGGGCTTGATCTGGTTGAACCTTTGCAAGACTAGCCTCGTAAACCCCACAACCTCCCATGGAAGAAGAAAATAAAGATGAGAGGGAAGGATATCCTTTCAAAATATTGCTCGAGGAAGCGCTCGAGTGATATATAAATGCGATGATGGATAAATTTTCCCATATCCTTTGGGGACAACCCATAGGTGATGCATCTTCATCTAGGAGCCACTCTCGAGGCACCACTCCTTTTAAGGTACAAGTTAAATTTGACATTCCCATATTTGAAGGCCAGATAGATGACGATGCCATAGATGGATGGTTAAATCTGCTGGAAGGATATTTTTCAGTTCATGACCTTTCTAATCACGAAAATATTAATTTTTCACTCCTCAAAGTCACCCCACATGTCAAGGACTGGTGAGAAACCTAGTGTGAACAAAAGGACAAGGGGGAATCCTCACTTTTTTCAACCACACCCACTTGGAATTCTTTCTGAGACACCATCAAGGAAAAATATTACCCTGTTGGGAGCTATGAAGAAAAATACATAAAGTGGACCACGTTACGGCAGGGAAGGTACCAAGATATGTCAAAGTTCACACATATTTTCCATGCCGTTCACATGAAGCTAGGTATCTAGGATTTTGAGTAGCATTTGGTACTCAAGTACCGTGACTATCTACACAAGTACATCTAGCATGATATGGAGTTTCTGGACATCTCCTCACTTGGCGCAACCTATCAATACACTATCAAGATCAAGAAGAAATTAAACAGAAGAAGCGAAAATTTAGATCTGCAAATCTGAAGCAAGGGAAAGGCAC
Organism: Pinus tabuliformis; assembly: GCA_031772625.1. Lineage (NCBI taxonomy): Eukaryota > Viridiplantae > Streptophyta > Pinopsida > Pinales > Pinaceae > Pinus > Pinus tabuliformis. The sequence continues at coordinate 28,248,027 of CM062808.1, read as the reverse complement.
CCCCAAACCGCAAAACATAGGAAAAATCCAAGGCAGGGCAACCTAGGATAACCTATTATAGCCACAAGAAAAGAAAAACACCATGAAGACAAAGAAGGACACAAGGAAATGGTGTGAGTTCCATAAGATCCACACTCACAACAAGAGTGTTGATCCAAGCAATCACTCGTGGCCTAGCAGAAGGCATTTGAATCAGATTCATGTTCCGACTATGAGGTAGAAACTGATAAGGGGGGTGACTAAGGGAAGTAGATTATTAATGTGGAGCTTAGTGCCACCGTTTCCACCACCAATATCCAGAAGGTTGAGCTCGAAGATCCAGAGGAGGGGGAGCATCCTTTCCACTCACAGATGTGGGTGAAGCAATCTCCATTGCAGTTCAATATCGATAGAAAAAGACAAAAGAACCTCATTTCAATAAAGGTCATGAAGCGGTTGGGCCTACCGACCACACCACACCCACAGTCGTACACCATCGAGTGGCTTCACCAAGGGCGAGATCTTTGCATCAGCGAATAATGTCACCTTTTGTACAACATGAAGCCCTTCACACATGAGGTATTGTATGATTTTTATCCTCTTGATTTTTGTGATGTATTATTAGGCTAACCATACTTGTGGAAGTGACATATTGTGTATGAGTCTAGGCCTCTCACTGTCATTATGTCTTTGGCCAATAAGTTATATAGGATATTGGAGCTAGCACTTCTTACCACCATCTCTTTGATATCTGTGAAGAAATGCAGTAAGATCATTTCCCAAACTGGAAAGTTTGTCTTCCTTGTGATTCACCCTCAGTTCAAGAAGAATATTATGGACACATCCACAGCCTCCAGATAGGGATTCTCCGTATGACAGCAATAGATGGAAACGGTCGTCGAAGTGTATAGGGACATCTTCACCTCACCCAAAGGGGTACCCCTACAATGCCAATTCAAGCACTCCATCAATATTACCTTGGTTGCATCGCTACCCAACGGGCTAATCTACCGATGCTATGTTTTAGAGAATGATGAAATTAAGAGGAAGATTCGAGATTTATTGCAAAAAGGGCACATCAGCCAAGTTCATCACCTTGTTGAAGCTCGAACGTGTTGGTACAGAAGAAAGATGGCACATGGAGACTATGTATTGACTATCAAGCACTAAATAAGATCATTGTCTGGAATAGGTATCCAATCCCATGGATTGATGACCTTTTGGACTAGCTTAAGGGGGGAAACACTTCAGTAAGATTGACTTGAATTTCAAGTACCACCAAGTACCAATTGAAACCTCTGATGTGTGGAAGACTATCTTCAAATCCAAGGAGGGCCTTTCTGAATGGCTGGTCATGCCTTTTAGTTTAACGAATGCCTCTGCAACCTTCATGTGGCTTATGGATGGAATATTGAGGCCCTTTACTAAATCGTTCATGATTGTGTACATAGATGACATATTGATCTTTAGCCACAGTTGAGAAGAGCACACACACCATATCCGACAGATCCTTCAAACCTTATGACAACACAATTGTGTGCCAATTTGGAGAAATGCACTTTTGGTATGGCCCGGGTTCAATATTTGGGGTATTATTAATGAGTAGGATGTGCGTGTGGACCCAGCCAAGATATAAGTTTTCTAAGATTGGACAGCCCCAACCACTCTAATAGAGCTCTGCAAATTTTTGGAACTTGCCAATTTCTATTGCAGGTTTGTGTTGGGATTCTCTCATATCAGTTGGCCTTTGAGTCAATTCATCAAGGGTGGAGTGAAATAAAAATTATTTTGGTTTGAATCCCAACATAAGGCATTTTTCAAGTTGAACCATCACCTTTGCTCTAAACCAATGCTCACATTATCGAACCTGCAACAACCATTTGAAATTTAGACATACGCTTTTGACTATGTTATTATTGTAGTTCTTAACTAGCAAGGGAATCTGGTGGCATGTCACAGTGAGACACTTTCAGATATAGTTCGAAATTATCTCGCTCGTGACAAATAGATGTATTATATTGTACAACCTTGTCGACAATGGAAGCAATGCATTTTTGGGAAGGAAACAGTCATCCACACATACCACCGACCCTTGTAGTCTATATAGACACAAGGGAAGTTGTAGAATGGCTGCCATCAGAAATGGTCCACATATTTACAACAGTTCTATTTTTACATCAAGTACAAGAAGGGAAACAATAATAATGTCACAGACTGTCATATCAAACCACTGATCATGGCGCTAACCACTGTGCTCGACTCTTATGGACACGAGACTTCAGGGTGGCTGCTTCTTTACAAGAATAATCCAAAATTCGGCAACACCTACCAAATGCTCCTAGAATGAAATAAAGTTCCATATTTTCAACTCGAGGGTGCATTGGTATGCCACAATGGACACCTCTATGTTCCTACAGGCAAGTGTGCTAAAATTATTTGGGAAGTGCACTATAGTCGGGTTGCTAGACACTTCAGAGTAGAGAAAATAGTGGTAGTGTAGCAGAAGTATTTTTATATGCCAAACCTTCGACATGATGTTGGGAAGTACATTAGATCCTGCACTACCTGCACCATTTCAAAACCAAAAATCAAGAAACAAGGTTTCATGTTCATGGTCGTCAGCAGATTCTATAAGATGGCCATTCTGGCGACCTCCAAGAAGAGTATCATAGCGGAAGGAACTCCAAAGCTATTCTTTGAATGAGTGTGGGTACCTTTTTGGATCCCACAGTCCATCATCTTAGATCAATATAGAAAATTCCTAAGTACATTTTAGTCAAGCCTTTAGTTGATGATCGATACTAATATCACTAAGTTCGCGACCTTCCATGCCCAAACTGATGGCCAAATAGAGGTCGTCAACAGGATGATCATGTACATTTTGTGCATGTACAATGTGAAGTATCAATGCACATGGGATGAAATCCTCCCCTATGTCCAACACAACTACAACAGAGATCTCCATAGCTCCACTAGCCTCAACCCTTTTCAGGTGGGGTTAGGATTCTAGCCACTATGTCCCATCAATGTGGCCATACTGTTTGCAGCTACTCAAACAGATTCGGCTCATGTCTAGTCCAAATTTGACTGGTCTGAAAACTTCCTTGAGCAAATCTGCTAGCAAGTCCATGACATATTGGATAGAGCCAATTCTAAGTACAAGCAATGTCATGATCAACATTGAGTACCACATAAGTTCCAAGTTGACGATAAAGTTTGGATACATTTGCAGAAGGAGTGCCTCATTGGGCCCCACTGAAAGCTTTGCTTGCTCTTATATGGATCATAAACCATCACCAAGGCTATAGGGTACAATGCCTTCAAGCTAAACATTCCACTATTTATTGATTTTCACCCAGTAGTCAATGTGGACTGGTTGCGTCCATACTTTCCTCCAATGTTGGACACATCCGACATCGCGAAGTAGCTGAAACTAATAGAGCTCAACCCAAGCTACATTGAGTAGGAAAAAAATGACAAGATCATGGACACATATATTCAAAACACTCGCCAGTAGAGGATCCAACTATATCGTGTTTTCAAAGTAGGCCAACTCCTTCACCAGGGAAAGTGGTTCACTAGGGACCAGCTTCAACACAAATTTCCTCACCTCGTTGAGGCTCTGCATGCAATGGTGACCATTGCTTCCTAAGGGGGGAGGATTGATCTAGGTGGATATTGGTGGCCACCTGCCTATTCCACCTAGACCTCCAATCAATTTCATCTGTTTCCTTGATCATAGCAGCATTTACTATTTTTATCATTTTTCTTGGGTCCTGAACTTTTGGAGTTATTTTGACCCCCTAAATGGTGTTTTCTTTAGGTCCACAGCAGGCCCATAGTGGCAGGGGCCTACAAAAAATATTTTCGTACTTGGATGAGGTATCGTACATGCAAAATGGAGATCACATGACCAAGTTACGACCCGAGGAAGTTGGCTGCTCAACTAACTCCAACAGGCCCACAAACTCTTGGTGTTTCATCTTTCGAGGTTAGGGTTTTGGTTTTTTAGGATTTTTCCTTATTGTTTAATAATAAAAAGGCCGTTAATATTCATTGTAACATAGTTCAGAGGCATGTAGCGACCACATCTCTTCTCATATATAAAATACCATCACCCGAGCTAATTTATTTCCATTTTCTATGTAAGCATATTTCAGTTCTTTGATATTAATGAAATGAAGTTTTATTTCTATTGCATCTCTATGTTTATGTTTATATCTATATTTTTAGTCATTTCTCCATAATTTCATATCACCTTTGCAACTCTTTTAATGAACACAGAAATGTTAGTTGGCAAGGAAACTATATAATATTCTTTCATAATTGAATCGTGCAATTGCACATCCATGGGGAACTTATTCAATAAGCGAGTAAATCTTTGATTGAAATATTTCACTCTTTCCTTTTCCCCCATTTTTAGATTCCTGAGTTCTTTAATAACATGGAAGGTGTTTTATCATCAACAAAATTTTCCAAAAGCAAGTTCTTAAACTGCCTTCAACTATGGATTGAATTGGCCAGGAGACTGTGATGCCATATTGACGCTCTATCTTCTAAAGTGTATGGAAAGAGTCTACAAAAAACATCATCAAAATGTACCTCAAGCATTCATAAATGCATGTAGAAATAATCAATATGGTATTTGGCCTTTATCTTATTGTAAGGATCGAACTTTGACAACAACTTTTCTTGGTTTTTTGGCATTTTATGAAGATTATTCGAAAGAGCAGGTGGCCCTTGGGCCATTCAATCCAAATGTAAATGTGTTAAATCTTCTTTCCATAAATCCTATATAGAATAGAATAAATAAATATGAATGTAGCATTCAAAGTAGTAGGATATTATTTAGAAAAGTCTTCTTTATACTTATGTTCATTGATGCTCCATGTTCTGATTAAATTAGGAATTATTTGTTAAATTCAATACATTATTCTTGGATGAATTTGTTTATGAATTTAGTATTATAAGTAAGATTGGGATCAGTAAAACTATACATGAGATAGATATATTTTAGGAAAAAGGAGTCAATAATTGATCCACAAGAATCACAAATTAGTTGCCTAGAAATGTATGCATGCTCTACTGCCTAGCATATCATATCTGTGTATGATAGTATCTTGGGGCGTGAAATAATTTTGTGTAGAGAAGACTTTGAAGCATTTTGAAAGGAGGTGTTTTCTTTTCCTTCTACTCCTTGTTCATTTGTAGGAATCTCCACCATATTATCATGTAATTAATTCTATAAGAGTTTGTACATGTGAATCCATGTAGATATTCCAGCATCCTTACTGATTATTGAATCAAAGAATAGGAATGTGTTAGGATTATTTTGTCTACATCTTTAGGAGTTGGCTGAGGAGGTATTGACAGTGCTAGAACCCATGAACATGTAGGGGGTTCTCCCAGATGTGAAGTCTTGATTAGACGTCACACCATCAGGACTAGGATCCCTACCATAAACAAGGCACAACTACCATTTTCTTAAGGGGTTTCCTTGGCTGCAATAGTTAGCACAAGAGAGAAATGTACATGTAATTTTGAGAGAACAAGTGAGTATGCCTTTTGAAATGTCCAGTTACAGAATATATCAATGTTCTTCCGTTGGAGGTAAATGAAAGTGAGCCTTTAATGGAAGAGTAATAGAACTAATCTAATAAATACACATGAGAATATATATGAAAGAATCATTAATAAACTAGCGAAATAGTTCCCATAGAAGTAACAATCATTAAAATAAGTAAAACACGCATTCAATAAGATAAGCATCAAATCCACCGAAATAGTTCAATTTCTTTAGTACAAAAGAGAACAACATATACTGCAAACATTCAAAGAATAGTCTTACAACATTTACGATATACACATGAAAGTGTGTTGGATCAATGAGCTTCAAGTATTAGCAAAAGTTCCAAGATACATTGATACAATGAAAACACTAGCTCCAATAGTGGAGCATTAGAGTTACTGCTTTCTCTCCAAAAGAACCATATTCCTCTTTAATGCTTGGCTGGAGAAGCCAAGGTGAAAAATCCTTTTCTTGATCTCCCCTCATGACAGTTGAACTTCCATATGAATTTTCAAATTCTCATGAGACTCTTAGACTTCCACTTTACTTTACATTTCTCATTTATTTAAATTACATCATTACATGCATAGGTGATGTGGCACATGGTGACTCATATGACACTTGAGGTGACACTTTGACAAGACATGACTTGAAACTAATGACATGGACTTGTTGATGATGTATCATTATAAAGATTCTTATCTTACTGCTATATTTGTTTCTTCATGAAATATGTTGCATTATCTTCATATTCCTCATCCAAAGGGCTTGAGGAGAAGAAGTCTTCACTATAATATTGATCTTACAGCTTTTGTCGCAATCTAATGTCCCTTCATCTTCTTGTTCAATGATCACCTTGTCTTCACAGCTTCCCAAGTGCCTTCTAGCACAGTCTCCTTCTCATTTCAAGATGTAATACCTACAAGTGAAAACCACTCATGACATGGTGACATCAGCTTGGAAATATCCTAGTCTAACTTTCTTTATGAGATTCATTGACTGGCCTGCTCCAACTAAGTATTGGATTGAGACGAAGGCTCAGGGATTGTGTAGTGCACAATTACATAGGAAAAGAGTGAGGGACTAAGGCTTGCAACTTCACAATGTGAAATTATAGAGGCTTGAGAGGCAGGATTCTGTAGTTTAGGGTCACATTGAGGCAATATTGGATATTGTAACTGCAAATGTACAATTATGGGGGGGGGACTGGGAAATTAGATGTTGGGTGTGGAGCCTGATTATCTTCTTTATTCAACGATATCGCTGCATTGGACCCCATTTCGTAATGTGGTAGAAACGCTGCCCGTTTATGCGCGCTCCGGGGGGGCGACGATGATTCTTTAGAGACCCCCCCCCCCCCAGCAGGAATCTGGGGCAGCGCCCCCGAAGCTAAAAATATAGGTTTCATAGTCAATCTGGGTCATTCGTTAGGCGGAAATCTAGCAGTAGAAGTTATGTTTAATTTAGGGGTTTTTGCCCTAGAAGGCAACCCCTCACTACATATGAGGGAATTGTATTACAACTATGTAGATGTGTATTCTGAGCGAGGAAGAGAGAGGAGATTGTGTGAGAGAAAAGAGGGAATTACGGTGGATCTGATGTAGGTTGTATCTCTTCAATTTGCTAGATAATATAAAAGGAAGGACTGGTTGTTTCTCCGTGGACGTAGCCCAAACTGGGTGAACCACGTATATCTTTTTCTCTCTTGTTTTATGTATTTTATGTGTTTATATTTCTACAATATTATGTGTTCCATTACTCTGTAATATATAATTTTCTAACATTAGATTACACAATTGCATACTTCAAGGATCTATGGAGATAGACTACTGATTGGGATTGTGCAATGCGCAGAAAGAGACTAGCTAGGAGGAAATATTGTACAATTGTGGGGTTCACACGGTTATTCTTGAGAACTGTGACTATGCAATGTGTAGTCCTCTAAGGAAGTGATTGCACATTTATCATTTCCATGAGGCAAGCGATGTAGGTTGAGGCTTGCAATTGTGAAATGTGAAATTTAGAGTGAACTTAGGTTGGTCGAGCATGAAATCTTTTAGAATTTGACTAAGTGTAGGATCAATGAGGCAGAGATGAAACCAAGGTAGGACTTCGACATATTAACAAACTCATAACCATTATTGACACAACATAGAACACACAAAACTTAGAAACAACATGATCCCCTTACTGCAATAGAAAAACAACAATCCCCTCTAAGTGCGACACTTACGATATGCTTTGTGATGACAGTGACAACACTAGTACGAAAATGCATAAAACTTTGGGAATGAGTCTATTCCATGTATATATGATAGATAGGACCCATCAGTACCAAATTTTCCTCTTGAAATAAACCATAACTATTATTTTACAATGTGGGACACTTCCCATGCCAAAAGACAACACTTGGGTTTTCTTCAAAAGGGGACTAGAAAAATTGAAGGATTTACATAAAATGTCTCTTGCTACTAGAAACAACAATTTGAAAGGTCATAGTAGGCTCTGAGATTTGGATGTAGGCGAAAATTTTGGAGGGTATTGTAGTAGTGACAACAGGAAGTCTCGAGATTGGAGGATCTTTTTAGGTTTCTTATCCATACTTGATGTTCTTGCAGAACTTGTTGAATAAATACATTGTAACATAGAGGAAAACTAGAATTATGGCATAATTTAGCATTTCAAAACTTATTTAGAATTACGAAAAGAGAAAATTAGGACAATTCAAACTAAAATGAGAGAAATTTAATTGATATTTCCATCAACCATGAATTGGCTTAACTTAAGTTGAAATGTCCTGCATTTATTTATGGAGGCACCCTTATTAACTAAGAATCTAAGCATTAATATTTTTTATAATTATCCATTAATCAGCGATTAAGAATCTAAGCACTAATATTTTGTATTATGTTATGGGAGTAATACAATTTTCAAGAGATTCATCAAGAAGAAGTTATGAAGATATAGAGATATGGCCATAATTTAATCAAATAATTTTGGCGTTAAAACCTTGATATTGTGTTGAGTTGTCAAATGTTGACGTGGTGAGTTGATGTGACATGTGGAAACATATAATAGGGGCATGTGGAAAAAAAATATCCATGTGGAATCATTAGCCACATCATCATGGGAAATATTCCTCAGTCTGAAAAAGGTTGAGGTCTATGAACTGAAGGATTCCAAAAGACGAGGGGTTTAAAGGAATTTGATGTATAAATTTTTGTCTCACCATAGGGTATTATGGAAGAGTGAACACTTAAAAATTGATGGATTGGGATGGAATTGACATAAAACTTAACGGGAAGATGTTATGTGATATGATGGGAAATTATCATGGGATGATTATGAAGTGAATATTTATGGATGATCCCGAGAGATGGGATTGAAGATAGGAAATTGTTTGTGAATTGTCGGCAAAAGTTATGTCATGTCGCAAGACTTTTCCAAAGGCGTTTATATAAAATGAAAACACAACCTTGAAGATAACTAGGAAATTCACATCTTGAAAGATGTGAAAGAAATTGTTATTTAACGACGCTTCAAAGCCTTAGGCAATATTTGGGTTTTCAAGGTTTTATAAGGGGTTTTGTCCATGTAAGATGTACAATGTAGAAAGACAGTGAAACTTTACAAGGATCAATATAATAAGAAAGATAAGAATAAAAGGGAAAGGTAGGATATACAAAATAAAAGGGTCCCATTTTATTATAGATTGTTGTTGTTTTACCACAACAATTGGCAAAATACTATGAGGAATAGTTATCTTTATTAATGGAAATAGGAAGAATAATATATTAGATTGCATAAAGAAAAAAATATACAATTTATTGAAATATCATGAATAATTTCTTATGATTAATTGTAAAGACAAGAAAAATAGACCTTTACTTGTACTTATCCATTTTATCTTTTCTAGGAGGACAAGAGGAGATTTTATTTAATTTTATATAAATACGAATATATTCTTTTAATTTGATTACCAAGCATAGCTTACTAACCATGATTTGATGCAATCAATTCATCCCATCTTTTTGTCTCCCAACATTACTTCACTGTCAACGACATCCATAGCACCAACAAAGTTGCCTTAATATCATGTATGCATTGACTCGCTGCTAGTAAGTATCCATAGCCCTAACGGCTTCACATACACTTCCCACACCTTTTGGTGCTTTCAAATTCCTATATATTCTACTCTATTAATTTCATTTTTATAGAAATGCATTTGAGATTGTTATTTGCAATGGAGAATAAGAAACAAGGTGATATAGAAATTACTTTGATATAATGTATCTCATGGAGTATAACTAGGATTTTTATGTTGATATTTTCCATTCCAATTTTGTTATTACTTTATTAATGTAAAGGGGAAATAGAACTCTGGAAAATAATTCATTTTTAAGTACTTTCTTAGGTAAATTTTCTTAGTAAAGATAAATTAACCATTAAAGAATTTGCCATCATGATGATATTACGTTCATGATAAAATTTCAAACTTCATTGAAATTAGTTAATAATAATTTTCCATTATTAAATATGCATGAATAATTCATATAAAACATAACATATTTCTATTTTCTGTCGTAAAATAATAACCCAGAAAAGAAAAGATGAATTTACAAAGGTTACTTGCATATTCACAAGCAAGGTGCATTCAAATTTCATGAGAAATATTTCTTTAATATTTGTCCATTCACGGGAAGAATTTACGCTACCCCATCTAATTATTACAAAGTAGATGGACTTAGCTTTTTAGAAATATAAAATGGTCCTAGCCAGAGCTTTTGGAATTTCATGTATTTTTTCTTTTTTTCATGATATTTGCGCGATTTCAATACAAGGTCGCCTATACCAAAACTTCTATCACCTACTGAGTGGTTATCAAACCATTGTTTGATAATTTTTTGATGATTTTCAAATGTTTGATTGGCTTTGTCTCCGTCCTCCTCTAACTTAAAGAATTGGGCAAAATGATGTTGTATACTAGAGCAAGGGTATTCTTGTACGAATTGGAATAACATCAAAGATGGTAAGGTGAAATTAGGGGGTAGTATTGCTTCTTTCCCATATACTAAGAAGTAAGGGGAATTTCCTATTACAACCTTATATGTGACTCGATCTACCCACAAGGCATTAATCAAATATTTATGCCAATTTTTGTGATTATCGACAAAATCCTTTTTAATAATTTTCAAAAGGTTTTTATTCGAACATTGCTAAACCATTACTTTGCGGATAATAATTAGCAAAGTATTTTACATTAATACCTTTCTAAATAGAAAATTTAGTGAATGACGCCAAAGAAAAATATGTTTCATTATCAAATAACAATGTGTTTGAGAGACCAAACCTAGTAATGATATATTGTTCAATAAAAGTGATTACATGTTCATAGGTAACATTTTTTAAAGGACTCGCCTCCACCCATTTGGTGTAATAATATTTTGTTGTAAGGATGTACTTATGTTTCGAAGAATTGGGAATGATCTCACCAATTACGTCTAAGACCCACTACTAAAAAGGTTGTTCAGTGATGACTAGTGGCAGAGGCGAAGATAATTTTATGTCTTTTCTCGCTAAGGTTTTGCATACTCTGCATCTCCAAACATAATCATTAGCATCCTTGAATAATGTTGGCCAATAATATGTAACACGAAATATTTTTTGTGTGGTTATATCATCACCATAATATCCACCTATGGGTCCATCATGTGAATCATGCAAAGCCTTATCGACATCATATTTTTCAAGGCATATAAGTAACATAGAATCATATTTTTCCTAATAGAACCCCATTGATTAGTTGGTATTGATTGGATTTTAATATTAAATCATGTTCCTTTTTAATATCTAAATGAGAAGGAGAAGAGCCACTAGATATAATAAATTAGGTCTGCATATATCGAATTTAAAGAGTCAAGAATGACACATACCTATTGTAATTCCTAAGGAGCAACCTTAGGTTCCTGATTTTTAGAAAAACTTTCAGACTTAGAATCAACTACTTGAGTTACCAACCTACACAAACCTTGACCTCATATGATTTTATCTGGTCTAATTTAAGGTCATACTCTTGAATTTTTATGACCCAATGGAGCCTTTACTCTCCAAGATCTCTCTAAACTAATAAATTTAGAACTAAAGAGCATGGGACAATTACCTTTGTGTAGGATTTTTAAAACAATGGCATAAAGTGTTTAATGGATTTAAAGACATCATATGCCTAGTTTTCTACATTAGAGTAATTAAGCTCAGTGCCCTAAAATCCCGAGCTATTAAAAGATATTGGTATTTCTTCTCCTTGATCATTATTTTGTGTTAGCATTGTCGTATAAGATTGGTCAGAAGAAAAAGTATAAAGGATAAAATATTTATCGAAATTAAGAAATAGCAAGGAAGGAGCTTGTACAATAGATTGTTTAATAAAATTAAAAGCCTCTTCTTTCATAAACATTCCATTTAAATATAGTATTGTTCTTGATCATATTATGTAGAGGTAAGACAATCAGAGAAAAACTAGGAACAAATCATCTCACAAAATTGACTTTTCCTAGAAATGATTGCTTATAGACATTACTGTAAGGAAGAGGAATTTCAACAATGGCTTTGACTCTAGATGACTCAATATAAATCACATTCTTGGAAACAAAAAAACATAATAATTTTACTTCATCAAGTGAAAAAAAATGTTTTTTAGGATTTAGTGAGATCCCATATTTCTTGCATCATTCAAATAATTTTTCTAAGTGATAAATATGATTAGATCGCTTCTTGGAGTAGATAGTGATATAATCTAAATAAATGGCAATAGATTTATTAATCAATCCTCTAAAAGTAATATATATTTTCCTCTATAAAGTTGCTCTCGCGTTTATTAATCCAAATGACATATTTTGGTAAGAAAAAGTACTCCACTTGGTCCTAAATGTAGTTAACTCTATCATTCGAATCAACTAAGATTTTATTATAACTAAAGAACCCATCTAGGAATGACATAAACTCGGATCCAACGATTAATTGTAGAGTCTTCTCCATAGCAGGTAGTGGGAAATTATTCTTCTCATAAGATCTGTTGAGATTTCTAAAATATATGCATATTCAAATATATCCATTTTTCTTCCTAATTGGGACAATATTTGAAACCGACTCTGAATGTTTAATTGGAAAAGTAATCTTTGTTTTTAATAATTCTTAGCATTATGACTAATGTGTTGTCCTTGATGGAAACCTACTTGATAAAGATGTCAACATGATGGTAGCAAGATGAGTATATAGGCTAGTATAGATGTGACAAAAATATTGGAAAAAGGAATATCAGTTCTAAGATAGAAGAATGATAAAGGTAAAGTGTTGGAAAATATATGTGGGTCCTGTGAATAAATACTGCATACATACACAAGTATGGTGAAGAAAAGTCGCGTACAGTTTCCACACCATGGTATTCTCAATACTAGGGGTCTTTACCATGGTATTGGCCCATAGTAATGAGTGTGATAATGGATATTTGATCCCATCAAAGAATACCATCGACATTACTAAAGGATTGGCCTAAGCTATTGGCTAAGGCCTAATTTATATAAGGAGATGGAGATCAAAGTGCTAAGTATGCAAGTTATAGGTTATTAATGAATTGTTTGATCTGAAATAGGTGTGCACCAAGGAGCATGAAGGAGGTTCAGATTTGCTAGATCTGATAATAAACAGGCTTACTTGATCCTTTATGATTATGACTAACAATGATAAATATGTGATGGGAATGATATTTTTACATGAATGTGTGACATTAAGGTTTATGAATTATTTTTTGTGAAGGAATGATTCAGTAATTGCATATATGTACACAAGTTTTCTTCAGAAAGGTCACGTACATATGCGGATATATAATTCAAGGGAGTCACACATATATTCCGCAAAACTTCAAAATCTATATGCATGAGTGAAATATTAAAAGACCGTACATATGTGTGTTCACTAAATATCACTCGTGTATATAAATTGTAATAAGAAAAGTAAAGTTGAAGGTGTTATCACCTAGATTGAACCTCAGGTTGAAGGAAGGCAATGCCAAGGTAAACACAAACCACGCTTAGCCAAGTAGCTAGCCCTACTAGGTCAGGAGAGGGCTCTCTCCGTGATGATCTCAACCAAGATGACTGGACCAGGAAAATGATATTAGGCTAGGTACAGTAGCACAAGGTTTGACTTGATTTGAAGGGGTTTTGCTGGATCAGGAGGAGCCAGATAGTTTGGGCAATGAAACTAGGTCAGAATTTCAAGGTCTTCAATGGGGCAAGGTAGGTATGAAGCTTAACACCCTAGTGTTTGATGGGTGAGTTGATTCAAGACCGGTGAGGAGCTAGGAAGAGCAAGTGGTCACCATGGATCCTTCCTAAACTGAAGAAAACATACACTGTGAATATTTTCCCAAGGAAGAGCATTAATATTATGGGTTTTTCCTATCAACTTGAAAACATCCACTTAGAAGCAATGAAATGATTAATGAAGTATAAAAAACATTTAAAAATATGATCAAAAGAGAGGAAACTGAACTAAACACCATACCACATGGATCGCAAAGAAATAGCTGCAATTTCTGATTAATCTCTTGCTAAACCAATACAAGATGATGTTCTTTCAAAACCTAAGCATCTAGCTGAGTCCAGCCCTTTACAATGAGAAAGAAGAAGAAGATATAGACATTGTTTCAACCTCCTCCCATCCTCAGGGGTAGAATCCCTAAGATGAGGAACTAATCTAACCAACACTGAACAAGAAACTGGAATCTAGGCATCCCAACAACTTGCCTCTAAAAGTGAGTAAATTGATTCATTTGTGCTCAAAATGACTTTTAATCTAATGAATCTACCCTCTACTACTAATTATCCATCATATTTACAATTCAATTCATCATTTACATCAGTAAAACATCCTCCATGAGAGAAAATCCAAGATCACAGTCAAAACACAGTGAAATGGCAATCCTGTGCAAAATTTGTCCTATGCGCAATGCCATTGGCCATACACGTAGTGCCACTTTCAGGTCTATTTTGGAGGCCATACCAGCATCCAAATTGAGCTCAGGATAGCTCATTGGAAATATATTCAAGTATAATTTTCCAAAACATTTGGAATTTATTCATTTGAAGCTCATTTGACCCCTAAAAATTTGATGCTCCCAAGACTTCTTCTGTGTGTCCAAAAAGTGGCAAAAAGGTCATTTTTGGGGTGTTTTTGACCTTTTGGTAGACCAGTTCTGCTCCAAAATCTTAGAAAATGCATAGGGTGCACGTACTCATTGCTTTGAGTCCAAAAATGCAAGCCATTTGTCCATTGGGTGTCCCTAGGAAAAGCGCAGCACCAGTGGTGCTACGCGTTGAGCCAGATTTTCTGTGTTTAAAATTTTCAAAATTTGCAAATGACAAAAACTCCTCCAAACTTGACCAAAATTGGTGAGCAGCACCATCATCAAGTATCCTGATGAGCCAAGGAAGCTTCAGCAAGAAACCTAAGCCTATCCTCCTCTTTTTTTCCTTTTAGAGCCCGTCTTAGCCTTGCTTTCATCTGTTTGACCCTTATATTGCAAATTTTGTTCCAGGTCCTGTAGTGGTAGGCCATGTGCCTGATGATCTAGTTGTCCCTATTGGCCTTTTGCAGCAACTTTTCTAAGTGAAAATTGAATCTTTCAAGCCATATCTCTCTATCACCCTTAATTTCCTTCTCAATTGGAGTCAAAGTGACTGGTGCCTCTTCCTCTTGCATTACTGACTTACCCTTGTCACTTTGTCTTTTTATATTGAGAAGTTCTAGCTCCATGAGGACCTGCTTATCACCCATCTGCTTGTTCTCTTGTTCCAGATATGTGATGACAAATTTGGTTCTCTGTAAATTGTCCATTAATGCTTGGATTTGAGCCTCTTTCTCATGTATGATGATGTTCTCTATTGTCGCTTCATCCTAAGCCTCTAACTCAATTGTTTCTATGCCATTATGAATATAATGTTGTTCTAGCTCATCATGCTCTATCAATTCAAAGTCTCTTACCTCTTCATCATCAAGATCTTCCACCTGCATCTTTTCTTTCCGTTTGTGTAGCTACTGCACCTGTTCCTACTATGTTGATGAAGAAAGAAAAGCCCCTTCCACACCCTGTTTAGAAAGCATTTGCCTATGAGTGGATGAAGAAGGCAAGGTCCCTTGCACACCAAGTGGAAAAACACTTGCCTATCAGCTGCAAACAATCTTCTTGTGCCCCTATGATATGTCTTGTAGGTCCCAGGCACCTTAGTAGCTCTAGTCTCTTTGGCCTTATGATTTGTCTTCACCTCAGCACTGCTAGAAGGTCATCATAATTCTTGAGACACTAGTGGAGATATTTGAGGACCCCTGAAGATGTCATGAGAAATAAATGTCTCCTATGATATGTTGAGGAGGTTAAGATGATGAATCACAATCATATTGATCAGGGAATAATGACAAAGACTACTCATATGATGAGGGTATGGCTTTTTCTTTATGAAGTGGGCCATCTTCTCAATATTCTTGAACAAGAAATAAGGGAGGTTTAACATCCTCACCCTGGTAAAATGCATGAGAAGACTGATGTGATAGGTGTACAGTCTGGAAAATCTGCCCTCACAAGTGAAATATTTCATGATGATTTTCATCATGGGGGCATACTTATATTCAAGGAACCTAAAAGGAAAAATCCTTTTTGCTTCATTTATGTACCTAGGTTTGATCGAAGGCACATAATAGTGTTCATCCAGGTCCTATGCCTTGTACCATTTCTCTCCCACATTTGGAATCCTGGTCGCATCTGCAATGATGGAGGGTGAAACTGTGAATGTCACCCCAGCAAGAGTCACTTTTTTGTCATGAATATTGGCCACAAAAAGCCTGGTGAGCTCAGGATGGTGTTGAACTCTCTCTACCTGCTCACAGAACTCATAGCACCCTAGATGCCTGAAACAAGTGACAACCAAATGAGAGGCCTGCAACTCTCTGAGGTTTGATGGCTCTTCCCTGATAATTATACCTCCCTTGTGTGGTTTTCTCTGATGCCTATATCTATCTGTTGAACTGCCACTGCCAGTGTTTTCCTCCTCCTCATAGTCTCTCTCTCTCCTTTGTCCATGTTTAGAATTTTTTACACTATGCACTCCTAGAAAAGGGATGAAGGGGGTGAGCAAGAGTGATTAGGAATAAGGGAAGTGGAGGTGACCTTGTGAGGTATTTAGTGGGCTAGAAAATGAATGGGAGGGTATGAATCATAAAAATGAGGGAGAGGGGCTTGGGTTTTTGAAGTATTGCTTATGGGATGAAGGACAAAGGGATATAGAATGTTATGGAGTGATATAGGGAAAGGGTTTAGGGTTTTAGTGATAGGTGATGGGAGGAACAATAGGGGTTAGGGTTTTAGGCATAACTAGGGGAGAATATACGGTTTTACATTTCCATGTTAAATTATCCCTAAAAGCTTTAATTGCAAACCAATAATGAAGTCCTGGGAGAAGAATTACTTGTTTGAGGGAAAGGAGGGCAATTTTGATGTGTTTTAGGTGGCAAAAGGTCTTTTGGCCCTTGTTGGCCCAACTTGCAATGCCTCCTACAGGCACGCAATGCCCTTCTGTAAGTGTACTGTCATTGTTTTCTCCACTGCCCCAAACGCGCAGCGCCACTTCTCCTTGGCCCAAAACTTGCTCAACTTCTCCTCTCTTCTTCACTTTTTGACTCCTTCTTTGCCAAATAAGAACGATAAGATTGAAAATGAAATGTGACACCTTATATAGGAGTAGACTTGATTTTTCATTAGAAAAGCCCACTTTCTAATGTTTTTTTACCTTTTCAAAATCTTTGTTTTAATGCCTTTTCTTCATTGTCCCTTTTCAGGTGGATGATGCTCAATTTGAACTGATTTTTGCAGTGATTAATTATCTTGTAGCAAGAAAAGATGCATTGATGCAGTCGGGATCATTTGTTACATAAAGTAACTTAAATTACATAAAAATATAAATTAACCTAAAATACTCTGTTTTCACCTCAAAAACATGTTTTTGAGGTAGAAATTACATTAGTGAAAGAAATAATTTTACAGTGACAATGACTTACTAGAAACCATTCTTGATTTATTTATCATCCTCGTGCCCTTTTTGCCCTTTATTTACACTTTTAAATCATGCCTTTGACCTTGGAAATGAACCCTAAAACCTAGTGAAAACATGTCCTAAGACCTAATGGAAACATGATTACATTTGACTCTGAAACTATGACTGAATATAACCTGGAGATGGGTCAGCAAGCGTACTTTATGAGGGAGAAATTGGCTTTTCTGAGGAAAATACAACCATCAGTGGATCAATTTGACATGACCTAATGAAATGATGCAAAAATTTCAGTATGGGACCCCTAAAATGAAAATGTAAAGAGAAAATTTGATCCCTGATGGAAGTATGCAGATATTGACACTAACATAGGCCGTATTGGGGATGGAAGCTCCTCAGAGGTTTCAAGAACACCGTAGACCAAGTGCCTAGGTGATTGGGCGAATATGGTCAAACAAACAAAATACTAAAAAAAAACCATTTTCTTTTACAATTTTGAAGAATAATGACTCAATACAAATGGAAAACTGACATCATAGGCGACTCTAAACTGACTCAAAACAAAACCAACCAAACTCAACACAAAGAATTCAAGGTTTATAGCCTTCTCTTTAGGCCCCAAAATCAGATGATATTGTACTTGAAATCTTGAAAGGAAAAGTAAATCGGTATATACAATGATGGTGAAGCAACTTCAGGGAACAACAACAAAAGTAGTAGTGTTGGAGGAGCCTACCATTCACTGGTCCTCCTGAGCATTATTGACCATCCATTTCCTTTAACAAAAATGCATTTTGTCCTCGATAGGCTGAGATTTTATATGGTCCCTTCCATAGATTGTCAAACTTACCATGCTTTCCTTTTTATTCATTCTGTGCATCCCATCGCAGCACTACATCTTCTAGCTGAAACTTTTCTTCCTTGGTTTTACAGTCATAAATCCTCTTTATCTTCTCTTGCAGCTGGAAATTGTTTTGAGAAACCTCTTCCCTTGTTTGCTGAAGGTGAATCATTTGATTAATCTTGCGTTGAATATCATCCTCTTCACTGCTGGCTTCCCGTAATAATATCATGACCGGTACTGCAAGTGATGCGGGAAACACCGTATCAGTACCATAAACCAACTCAAAAGGTGACATACCTATTTATTTCTTGTTGCTCACTATGTTGGCCCACAAGGCATTGAAAAGCTTTGGATCCCAATTCTTTTTGTTTTCCTCCAACATTTTCTTGATAATGTTCACAAAGGATTTATTTGACGAGTCAGCTAATCCATTACCCTGCGGGTAGTATGCCATCGAATGACCCAATGTGATATTGTACTTGTTTCAAAACTCGACCATCCTCTTTAACTTAAATGCTGCAACATTTTCTATAATACTATTGTGAGGGCAGCCAAAACGAGACAAGATATTAGATTCTAGAAACTGGATAATTACCGTGTCTGTGGCTTGCCTCATCAGAATGGCTTCAATCCACTTGGTGAAGTAATCAGTAGCTGTAAAAATCCATCTGTGTTGTGCTGATGATGTGGGATGGATTTCTCCTATGAAATCAAGTCCCCACTACTGGAAAGGTGCATTTACTTAAACTGGATTCAGAGGAAGAGGAAGAAACTTCCTTTTTCCCTGAAAAACTTGACATTCGTGGCAACTCATAATTGTCTTATATAAATCTGAAAACAAATTTGGCCAATAAAATCCTGCTCTCAAAACCTTGTTAGCTGTTGTCTTCCAAAACAAATGACTGCCACAATCACCTCTATGAAAACCATTCATTACCTGCTGAGCTTCATCTTCAACCAAACAATTAAGAAGAACCCCACTCGGGTCTTTCCAATAGAGAGCACTATTTAAAATGCAGAATTTTGTAGACTTTAGTTTTAGTGATCTACCTTTATTTCTTGAAATTCTAGGAGGTGGTGAAAGATGCTGAAGAACATATACTATATCTGAATACCAAGGTGATTTGAGAAACATTTCTGATACCTGAATGAGTGAGCCACCATCTTCTTCATCTGACATTTCTGCAATGAGATTTATGTCTAGAGCATGCTGATTTGATTCAGCCATCAGTTTTTCGAAGCCTTGTCTTTTGATTAGTGTGGTAGGCTTAATCTCAAGATTGTACTCCAACATTTCTGCTATCCACTTACCTCTTCTTCCCTCTGGATTAGTTTTCATGAGAACATATTTGACAATTGCGTTAGGAACATATATTATGGTATGTGAATGCAAAATGTAGACTCGGAAATCCTTCAATGCTTTTATAAGAGATAGAACTTGTTTCTCAATGATATTGTAACACAAAGTAGCATCTCTAATAGTTTGTCTAAAAAAAGAAATGGGTTGCTCCACTTAATCCCTCTTTTGCATCAACACTACAGTCATAGTGTGCTCAAATGCAAATGAAAATATAATAAAATCATGAGTATAATCAGGACTGATCAAAACTGGGCCTATGGTCAAAACAAACTTTACCAAGTTGAATGATTTCATGGCATCCTCGATCCATTTCACTGTGATTTCCTTCTTCAACATATTAGTTAACTCACGTAAATTCTCAACCAAATTTGGTATAAATCTGTGTAAGACATTCATCTTACCGTTGAAAGCTTGAATCTCCTTTTTGTTGCGCAGAAAGTCTATTTGCTAGATTGCCTCCACCCTTGAAGGATCAACATGAATTACATCTTTAGAAATTATATGACCAAGGATTTTACCTTATTCCATGGAAAAAAGACTCTTTTTCAAGTTTAAAGAAATCCTGAACTTCCTGCATTTCCAAAAAACAATCCTTAGGTGGTGCAAATGCTCATCATCAGAACCAAAAAATATTGTCAAATCATCTAAATAAACTACCGAGAAAACATCCTTCTCATTAGCAAAAGCTATGTCCATTGCCCGCTGAAAAACGGCTCCGATATTCTTCAGCCCAAATGGCATTTTGGCATACTAAAAAGTTCCCAATGGCATTGTGAAGGCAATTTTGTCTTGGTCTTTTTAATGCACCAAGATCTGATTATAACCAGAGTAGCCATCTAGTAGTGACATTCGTGATGCTCCAACTACTCTTTGTAGAATATGGTCCATCTTAGGAATGGGGTAATTATCCTTCAAGGACACTTTATTGAGGTTACAGAAATCAATGCACAACCTTATCTCTTCGATCTTCTTTTGTACCAGGAATAAATTCAAAATCCAATCGAAAAATCTAATTGGAACAATGATACCAGCTTTAAACAATTTATTTACCTCTTTCTCAATGGATGGCAGAAGTTTTGGATTGATTCTTCTCAACTTTTGTCTAAAAGGTTTTTGATCTGGCTTGATAGGAATAGTATGTTGAATGATGTTCTTGTCATACAATTTCAAATCTGAATAATCCCACGCAAAAACTTCAGAAAGCAACTTAACATACTTAGCCTTTGTTTCAAGAGGCAATGTTTTTGATAAATTTACAAGCTTGGGCTGGTCTACTGTTCCAAGATTTACATCTTCAACTCCTTTGTCCATAGAAACCAAGGTCGGTTTTCTCACCGCATCATCTTGATCAAAGAGCTCCTCTAAAGGTATGAGACCTCTAGGAATAATATTATCCTTTAGCTGTAAAACCTCCATCTGATTTACCTCAATATCTTATTCATCGAAATCACGAACATCATCAATGAAAGTATTCTTAAACTTCCCTTCATTCTGCAAAAAGGAATTAATTTCATTGTCATCCCAAAAAACTTGCCAATATCTCAAATTATCAGGAATAGTAGGCCTATATTTGACATGAATTTCAAATTTATTGCTAGAATTCATTAGAATCTTCAAATTTCTTGTTGCAATAGCGAGGGAATCAGGAATGATGTTTTTAATTCGAGGTACTGATGTCAAGGTGTATTCCGGAAACATCTTCAAAATATCCAGAACTGCATTTTTGTAGGCTCTCATCCGCAGATGCTTTTCTTGATATTCTCCTTTTACTTATTTAATCACCAACTCTAAATCACCATAAACAAAAATCCTTTTCGCACCCAGTTTCCTAAAAAAATTTAGACCTGTAATCAATGCCTCATACTCCACTTCATTATTAGAGCAATCAAAAGCTAACTTGTAGGAACATACTCTAACATTACTTGGGACTTTAGCAGGCTGGAAAGCAGGGCTTCAAATCCAAATTCCAATACCGACACCATCTTTACCCAAAGCATCATCGAATTCCATGCTCTAAAGGACGGCTTCATCTTCTAGATGCTGGAATTCTATTTTGTTTTCAACCTTACCTTCACTGATTACTTCAATTTTTTTCTCTTCACTGACCTTTTGCTGTTGTGTAGGCTGTTCAGAGGAAATTACTATTTTTTCTTTTTCTTGATTAATAACTGCTCTAAAATTCTTAGAAATTTCTAGTACATCATCTACCTCTATAAGTTGAATATCTACATCATTCAATCCACTATCAGAGTACAAAACAAAAGACTTTAAATCAATATGTACAACATTTATCGGATGATTCATAGGCTTCTCTTTACTAGTGATCATATACTTCATTTTCTTTTCCCAGTACAACTTCCTCAATTGACCGAAAACAGGTATTGTAGCATAAGATAAGTAAAGTTGTAAAGTGCACTTGAGTTTGGCTCCCCATGATCTAGATAAGAGCATACCAAATTGTGGTGGTATATCATCAACTACCACATCCATCAAGACATTTTTGACTGGGATTTGATCTAAAGAAACCACCAAATCTTTGATGAGACCAATGCAACAAACTCTACCAAAATCAAATGAGTATAAATCATGATATTTCTGGGTGATATCAAGGCCCAGTTTTTACATAATGGCCTTGGGCATCAAATTGTAGGAAGCTCTGGAATCAAACATAGCATTATGGAGAATATACTCATGCAGTCTAAGACTCAGATAAAAGGGAGGGGCTTCGCTATCTTCAAACTGACCTTCTAAGTCTGGACCAAAAATGAGTTCAAGATGATCATCCTAAACACTCACCATGTCAGACAAAGGATCTATTTACAGTATTTTAGATACATAATTCTTATAGTTGTTATTCTTAACAAGCTCAGTCAAAGGAATGGACACTTTCAATTTAGCAATTTCACTTTCGAAGTTAAAATATGAAACTTTCTCTACCTCTTTGACACCAATGTCCTTCTTATCTGTTTGCTCTTTCATTGCACTATCCTTTTGTTGATTGTTCTTCTCATTTGTAGTGGTACTTGTTGATGGTACCTTGTTGGGATTAGGATCAACAATCTCTTTTCCTTTCTTCTGAGTGTTTGAGGGATCATTCTTTGACTGCACATCCTTTCTTTTCTAAATGGGATTGACCGGTACATCTCTGCTCCTTATAGAGTATTGCCTCTACTATGCAGTCAAAGCATCCATGTAACCACGCTGATAATCATCAGATTTAGCCTCCAAAACCACAACATTTGCCAAGATATAGTCCTCATCCTTTTGAATTTCGGGAACTTCTGCATACTCTCCATCTTCAGTCAGAAATATGGGCATACCATCAACAATGAAAAAGTGATTTGTTTCAATTACCGGATCTTCCTCATCTTCCTCTTCCATTCCTTGAACATAGATCTATTGTAGGGGAGTTTTGATATGCTATTGTTGTTGTGCTAGTTGCTCTGGTGCTTTTTGTTCTCTCTGATTGATTCGTAATTGGGGCTGCTGCTGGCCTCTAAAATTTGGATTCCAGATCTTAGGTTCAGGTATATCTGTGATGGATAACCAGTCAACCATCCACTCCATTGTTCGAATCAATGTATCCATTTTTACATCTGAAGTAGATGCTTCCTCTTTCACGATCACTCTCTTCTCGGATCTCATTCTTTCTCTTTTGGCCGGCAAGTTTTCTCTACGCTCATAGCATTCTTTTGCATGCCTTCTAGTTTTGTAGGATCACGTTCCCGCAACTGATATGCCATATCAGTATCAAATCCATCTGGAAACTTAAGCAACTCCAATCCCTCTAGTGGTTTAATGTTTGTAGGAATAACATTGTATATTGCATTAAACCTCACACAATTGTCTTGCACACTCTCGCCAACATTTCTTTTGATGTTCTCATATTCGAACAAAATATGAAGGGGATTCTTCTTCACCTCCCATCAATCTAGGAACTGCCTATGGAGGACTGGTAAAGTGGTGATAGAAGCTGCTGGTAGGGCTCTTAACCATTTCTGAACTTCACCTCCAAAAGTTTGTACAAACAACCTCATTGTTACATCCTCAATTTCAACTTCATGGAGATCAAAGAAATCATTCATTTTATCTACGTGCTGTTGAGCTGTAATGGTTTGGGTAGCATCAAAGAAAGGTAGTTTGGTTTTATAATCAGCGGACATGGCACCAAGATTTTGAGGTAAAACAAGGGGTTCATATCGGGCAGCCATAACTCGAGGTGGGGGAGGTGGTGTATTTAGAGCAAGGATTGGGGTACTTGGTATATTCAAATGGGGATTAATGATAGCTTGAGTAGTGTGAACAATCTGTAAATATGAAATTAGTGGGTAAGGGATTGTTTGAGTAGATGTAGATGTAAAGGAGCTATTTCAAAAATTAAAAGATGGCCTATTTTTCACCCAAGTGTCTATGTTTGAAGAAAGGTTCTGCAACTGATCGAGAGCATGAATAAGTTGTGACCCTGATTTACTTTGTGTAAACAAGTCTTCAACAGGGCTATCAAGAGATATAGAGAAATCAACAATGATTTTATCAATCCAACTCAAAGATTTACTGCGAAATAGACTTTTCTCAAAATAAACATCAAACTCAATATCTTGCAGAGTGTCTAACCTTTTTGGGAGTGAATGAACACGAGGAATGAAAACTTCACTTGATTGTTCTTCTGCTACACTGAATTTCTCTACAGCTTTCTTAGATTTTTGCCTAATTTTATGAGGATCACTGACAATGGTTGGAGGATTCGGATCTGGATTGGATCTGGTGTACTTTCGAGAAGCCAATATGCTTAATTTTGAAATTTTATATATTGATTTACAACTTTCCAATTTAGCCTAGTAAATTCTAAAACTCATCATCCACAAGCTTAAGAATTCAAATGAAAGATATTACCGGGGTGATTAATCTTTTGATCCCCAGTATGGTCTCCACTATGTTATCACTTGGATTGAACCTCAAGCTGAAGGAAGGCAATGCCAGCGTAACCATAAACCACGCATAGCAAAGTAGCTATCCCTACTAGGGCAGGAGAGGGCTCTCTCTCTGAGGATCTCAGCCAAGATGAATAGATCAGGAAAATGATATTAGGCTAGGTATAGTAGCACAAGGTTTGATTTGATTTGAAGGGGTTTTGCTGGATCAGGAGGAGCCGGAAAGTTTGGGCAAGGAAACTAGGTCAGAATTGTAGGGTGTTCAATGGGGCACGGTAGGTATGAAGCTTAGCACTCTAGGGTTCGATGGGTGAGGTGATTCAAGACTAGTGAGGAGCTAGGAAGAGCATGTGATCACCGTGGATCCTTCCTAAACTGAAGAAAACTTAAACTTTGAATATTTTCCCAAAGCAAAGCATTAATGTTATGGGTTTTGCCTATCAACTTGAAAACACCCACTTAGAAGTAATGAAATGATTAATGAAGTACACAAAACATTTAAACATATGATCACAAGAGAGGAAAATAAACTAAACACCATACACATGAATCCCAAAGAAATAGATGCAATTTATGATTAATCTCCTGCTAAACTGATACAAAATGATGTTCTTTCAAAACCTAAGAATCCAGCTAAGTCCAACCCTTTACAATGAGAAAGAAGAAGATATAAACATTGTTTCAACCTCCTCCAATCCTCAGGGGTCGAATCCCTAAGATGAGAAGCTAATTTAACCAACACTGAACAAGAAACTAGAATCTATGCATCCTAATAACTTGCCTCTAAAAGTGAGGAAATTGATTCTTTTGTGCTCAAAATGACTTTTAATCTAATGAATCTACCCTCTACTACTAATTATCCATAATATTTACAAGAAAAATCATCATTTACATCAGTAAAACATCCTCCGTGAGATAAAATCCAATATCACAGTCAAAACACAATGAAATGGCAATCTTGTGCAAAATTTGTCCTACGCACAACACCACTGGCCCTACGCGCAACACCACTTTGAGGTCTGCTTTGGAGGCCTTTCCGGATCCAAATTCATCTCATGATAGCTCATTAGAAATATATTCAAGTCTATTTTCCAAAACATATGGAATTTCTTCATTTGAAGCTCATTTGACCCCTCAAAAGTTGATTCTCCCAAGACTCCTTCTGTGCATCCAAAAAGTGGCAGAAAGGTCATTTTCGGGGTGTTTTTTCTCCTTTTGGTAGACCAGTTCTGCTCCAAAATCTTAGCAAATGCATAGGGTGCACGTAATCATCACTCTAAATCCAAAAATGCAAGCCATTTGTCCATTGGGTGCCCCTAGGAAAAGCGCAGCACCAGTGGTGTTGCGTATTGAGCTGGATTTTTTGTGTTTAAAATTTTCGAAATTTGCAAATGACAAAAACTCCTCCAAACTTGACCAAAATTGGTGAGCAGCACCATCATCAAGTATCCTAATGAGACAAGGAAGCTTCAGTAAGCAACCTAAGCCTATCCTCCTCTTTTTTGCCTTTTAGAGCCCGTTTTAGCCTTGCTTTCATATGTTTGACCCTTATATTGCAAATTTTGTTCCGGGTCCTGTAGTGGTAGGCCATGTGCCTGATGATCTGGTTGTCCCTATTGGACTTTTGTAGCAGCTTTTCTAAGTTCAAATTGACTCTTTCAAGCCAAATCTCTCTATCACCTTTAATTTCCTTCTCAATTGGAGTCAAAGTGACTGGTGCCTCTTCCTCTTGCATTGCTGACTTACCCTTGTCACTTTGTCTTTTTATCTTGAGAAGTTCCAGCTCCATGAGGACCTGCTTATCACCCAGCTGCTTGTTCTCTTGTTTCATATATGTGACGACATACTTGTCTCTCTCTAAAATTTCCATCAATGCTTGGATTTGAGCCTCTTTCTCCTGTATGATGATGTTCTCTATTGTCGTTTCATCCTAAGACTCTAAATCAATTGTTTCTATGCCATGATGAATATAATGTTGTTCTGGCTCATCATGCTTCGTCAAATCAAATTCTCTTTCCTCTTCATCATCAAGATCTTCCACTTGCATCTTTTCTTTCCCTTTGTGCAGTTGTTGCACCTGTTCCTGTTGTGTTGATGAAGAAGGAAAAGCCCCTTCCACACCCTATGGAGCAAGCATTAGCCTATGATTGGATGAAGAAGGAAAGGTCCCTTCCACACCAAGTGGAGAAAACACTTGCCTATCAGCTGCAAACAATATTCTTGTGCCCCTCTGATATGTCTTGTAGGTCCCAGGCACCTCAATAGCTCTACTCTCTTTGGCCTTCTCATTTGTCTTCACCTAAGCACTGCTAAAAGGTCCTCCTAATTCTTGATACACTAGTGTTGGAATTTGTGGACCCCTGAAGATGTCATGAGAAATAAATGTCACCCAAGAGATGTTGAAGAGGTTAAGATGATGAAGCACCAATCATCTTGATTAGGGAATAATTATAAAGGTTGTTCATCTGCTAAGCATATGGCTTTTTCTATACAAAGTGGGCCATCTTCTCAATATTCTTGTACAAGAAATAAGGGAGGTTTAACATCCTCACCCTGTAAAAATGCATGAGAAGCCTGATGTGATAGGTGTACAGTCTAGAAAATCTGCCCTCACAAGTGAAATATTTCATGGTGATTTTCATCATGGGGACATACTTATCTTCAAGGAACCTAAAATAAAAAGCCCTTTTGCTTCATTTATGTACCTAGGTTTGATGTAAGGCTCATAATAGTGTTCATCCAGTTCCTATGCCTTGTACCGTTTCTCTCCCACATTTGAAATCCTGGTCGCATCCACAATGATGGAGGGTGAAACTGTGAATGTCACCCTAGCAAGAGTCACTTTGTTGTCACAAATATTGGCCACAAAAAGCCTGGTGAGCTCAGGATGGTGTTGAAATCTCTCTACTTGCTCACAGAACTCATAAGACCCTAGATGCCTAAGACAAGCGATAGCCAAATGAGAGGCCTGCAACTCTCTGAGGTTTGGTGGCTCTTCCCTGATAATTTTTCCTCCCTTGTGTGCTTTTCTCTAATGCCTAGATTTATCTGTTGAACTGTCACTGTCAGTGTTTTCCTCCTCCTCATATTCTCTGTCTCCTCTGTCCATGTTTGCAAATTTTGAGGTTGTGCACTCCTAGAAAATGGATGAAGGGGTTGAGCAAGAGTGATTAGGAATAAGGGAAGGGGAGGTGACCTTGTGAGGTATTTGGTGTGCTAGACAATGAATGGGAGGGTATGAATCATAAAAATGAGGGAGAGGGGCTTGGGTTTTTGAAGTATTTCTTATGGGATGAAGGACAAAGGGATATAGAATGTTATGGAGTGATATAGGGAAAGGGTTTAGGGTTTAAGTGATACGTGATGGGAGGAATAATAGGGGTTAGGGTTTTAGGCATAACTAGGGGAGAATCTAGTGTGTTACATTTCCATGGTAAATTATCCTTAAAAGCTTTAATTGCAAACCAATAATGAAGTCAAGGGAGAAAACTTACTTGTTTGAGGGAAAGGGGGGAAATTTTTATGTGTTTTAGGTGGCAAGAGGTCTTTTGGCCCTTGTTGGCCCAATGCGCAGCACCTCCTATAGGTGCGCAATGCCCTTCTATAAGCGTAGCGCCGTTGTTTTCTCCATTGCCCCAAACGCGCAGTGCCAATCACCCTAAGCGCAGCGCCACTTCTCCTTGGCCCAAAACTTGCTCAACTTCTGCTCTCTTCTTCACTTTTTTACTCCTTTTCCAAATAAGAATGATAAGCTTAAAAATGAAATGTGACACCTTATATAGGAGTAGACTTTATTTTTCATTAGAAAAACCCACTTTCTAATGTTTTTTTACCTTTTCAAAATATTTGTTTTAATTCCTTTTCTTCATTGTTCCTTTTCAAGTGGATGATGCTCAATTTAAACTGATTTTTGTAGTGGTTCATTGTCTTGTAGCAAGGAGAGATGCATTGATGCAGCTGGGATCATTTATTACATAAAGTGACTTAAATTACATAAAAATATAAATTAACCTAAAATACTCTGTTTTCACCTCAAAAACATGTTTTTGAGGTGGAAATTACATTAGTGAAAGAAATAATTTTACAGTGACTATGACTTACTAGCAATCATTCTTGATTTATTTATCATCCTCATGCCCTTTCTACCCTTTATTTACACTTTTAAATCATGCTTTTGACCTTGGAAATGAACCTTAAAAACTAGTGAAAACATGTCCTAAGACCTAATGGAAACATGATTGCATTTGACTCTGAAACTATGGCTGAATATAACCTGGAGATGGGTTAGCAAGTGTGTTTTATGAGGGAGAAATTGGATTTTCTGAGGAGAAGACAACCATCAGTGGATCAGTTTGACATGACCTAATGAAATGATGCAGAATTTTTAGTATGGGACCCCTAAAATGAAAATGCAAAGAGCAAATTTGATCCCTGATGGAAGTATGCGGATACTGACACTAACATAAGGTTTAAAATACATATTCACCCCCCACCCCCCTTCAGTATTTTTCCTAATAATTGGTATCTGAGCAGGTCCTTCAGAAGAAGCTTGATCCCTTGAAGGAAGATTCATCAAGATGAGAAATCAAGAGGAAGTAGCATCTATCAGGCCACCATTGTATAATGGATCCAAATTGGTTTTCTGGAAATTCATAACAAGAGCTTATCTGCTTATCTACTGTCACTTGGAGCTGATGTTTTGGGAATCGTTGAAGGAGGCTATTAGTGTCCATCCTTCATTCCCACAAATGAAACAGAAAACAAAAAATATGTGACCAATGAAAAGGTCGTCAACGCTTTATTAGGAAGCTTGGAATAATCAGAATTTGTAAAGTTCATGTTGTGAAATACTGCAAAGGCTATATGGGACAAGATCATCCAAATTTATGAAGGTGAAACTAAGGTAAGGAGTTCCAAACTTCAAACCTTTCAAATGTAATATGAAACCCTCAGAATGCATAGTGATGAAAGTATTACAAGTTTATTTCTTAGGGTAGATGAGATACTTAATTCAATGATAAATCTTGGTCATGAAGTAAAATAATCAATGCTTGTTGAAAAATACTAAGATATCTAACTCCAAAAATTGATTCGAATGTCTCTACCATTGAAGAAATGTAGGATTAGAAGAACCTTATTGTTGTCCATCTTCATGGGATCTTAACAACCTATGAAATGAGAAAAGGGGGTCCTTCATATATCTAAGAAGTAGCATTCAAAGCTACTTCCAAAGGAAAAGAAAAGGAGGAACTTAAGGAATCAAGTTATGTATCAGATGAAGAAAAAGAGAACTCTATAAAGAAACTCCAAGTAGGAACTGGAACATTTAGAGGTAAGATTCATTTCAAATGTTTTTCTTGTGGAAGAGCTAGTCATTATGCTACTAAATTCCCTTATAAAGAAAACCACGAGAAAAGGAAAAATTTTGCAAAATAAATTTTAGAGAAAGGTTTGAAAACAAGAAAAGTTTCTACATACATGAAGATAGTGATGGTATTTCAAATGTTGAAGAGGGTGATTCAGATAAATGTTGGCTTATTGGGGCCTGACCCAGGTTTAGAAGTGTTTTAACCAAACAAGTCCTGAAACTACTAGCCCTTTCGGCAACATTCCTCGGAGCGCGGACTAAGATCTCACCCAAGGTAGTATGGGAGGGTGTTGGAACCAAGTTTCTACACCCTAGGGATGTCTTGATGAGGTCTGGAGAGTTCATGAACCGATCTTTCACACTCCTATTGTTTCGCGCAGCTATTCGACCTTTGCATAGCCCTTGTACCGAGCACGAGGAGGTGTTGTCTAGATTTCTTACCCTTAGTATGTTTTATTATAGATCTAACTTAATGCAGTAGTCTTTATCAATCACTCAATATTCGTAACAAGAGCATGCAAACATAAGCCTTAAAAAGATGCGTAAAACCACAACAGAAGCATAATCATATAGATTTTAATTAGATGCACAATATTTCAGAATCAACTTATCTCTTATTAATCTTTTGTTCCACTACAATCTAATTCCACCCTGTGCACTCAACTGCAGGGGTCCACGCACACTGCAGCGGAATCTACCAGGCCTCTGCATACACAGCTATAGAGCCTCTTCTACTACTACGACCCATGACTCAGACCTACAACTCAGAGAAAATATGGCATTCAATAACTCATAAACCTTAAGTTCAATACCAACTAAAAAAACTAAATTCTTCACTTAGAGCCTCGCTCTATTTATATATTCCCATGGTCCACAGACCATGGGTAGGCCGACACCTTCTATATTAAATTATAATATTTTAGGGCGGACTACCCTTTGACTTGACTATTTACAATTCGTGCTCCACACACTTCACGGAGCCTGTACAATACCATTACCCAAAATTGTGGGCTTGAAGCCCCAAAACCGTTATGCGGGGATCCGCTACATAACAGGCCCCCAACACAATCATCGTGGTTTGTCCTGAGTCACTTGAACGGTGTGGAAATCTTTCCTCGAAGTCCATCCAGCAACCTCTGCACCTCACAGATGTCTGCCACACATTCCTCTACTATTTGTTGTATCAATTATGTGTGACTCTTTGATGCATCGTTGTTAGAGGCACCCTCTTGCCTTTTCGCATATGTGTCCTACATCTGGGCCATCTTCCCCTCGATCATGGTAGTGACCATGAACGATTCCTTGAGCCAAGGCTAGATGTGTGCTTTAAGCCCTGCTTCTTTCTAGCGTGCGGTGTCCACCTATTATTTCAGAGCCTGTGCCTCCCTCATCTTGGCTAATCGTTGGGTAAGGGCGACCATCTGTGCGGTCCCCCGAACATTGTCATAGGCCCGCTGCAATTCCTGCACTTTTGTCTCTAACTTCTATAACGTTGGGTCCTCCTGTATTGATGTGAGCGTGAAGAGGGACTAGTCCAAAAATCCTATGCAGTCATCTAGAGCATGCTCTATCTCTTTCAACCCCGATTGAATGGCACAGTGGCACTGCTCTCTAACTTCCGAGGGTGTAGAGGATTGCACCTTCACTCACAACTCTGCGATCTGCTGGTTCAACTCCAACTGAACCTTCGTGGCCTCCTCCTGGGTCTTTCGGACTCTAGCTACCAATTGATGAATCTTTTCTGCAGTAGGGAGGCCGCTAGCACGGTAACTCTGGAATGCTGCTACAAGTCTCCTCCACTGCCTGTTCTAATCCCTGGTTTTGGGTGACCAGGCTGTCGCACTATAGGTTGAGATTTTCTAAATTTACCTTCTGCTCACTCAAGACTTGGAGAGTGTGGTCCTCCCTGGCGCGAAGCTCACTAGTTACCCCATCCTATAGCTGGTATAGGGTTTCTCTGGGAAGGGCGGCCAAATTCAATCCCCAGCCCCTCATGTCACCTTCGGCTTCTGCTAAGACAATGCCTTCTAGTAACACCAAGGTGTTCGTTGTGCGTGCATGCACCATCTTCTTAGCTTCGGTTATACCTTCAACAAGGTGCGGTGTCATCACTCCTAGGGGTCACACCTGTAATGCCTGCAATTGCGCTCTAAGCACCCCCAACATAGTTGTATGCTCCATCATCAACTCCTCTAGAGCATCCTTAGTGACATCGCGAACTGGTTTGCTACTGTCAACAAGGTCTCCCTCCACAGTCTTCATTGTCTTTGTATTTTTGCATGCAATTGGCTACTCCTAGACGTGCGGCCTCTTGAGTTCGTTCAATTTCATTTTAAGGTCTATACATTCCTGTGTCTCCACCTCCCCCTGTATGTCTTGCTCTGTGGACATTTCCTGACCTTTGTCGGTCTCCTTGGTGGGCGCGGTTGTGGTTTGTACCATCTGCTCTATTGTTGCTGCCTCAACTACCTTCCATTGCATGGCCGCTTCATGTTCCTAATGCTTTCTCTCCACCAGCTTCGCGATGCACAACTTGGTCTCCCTCTTCCTCTGTTGTGCTGTGATCTTTTCCAGTTCTGCCAAGTCCGGGGCGCGCCACTCCGAAGATTGTGATGCCATGACTTCAAATATTTCATCATCTGTGGCAATGAACAACAGCCTTACCCATTCTCGGGCTTGATCCTTGCACGCCCGAATATACAGGTTATGCATATCGCCTTGAATTTTGCCACACTTTGTAAACTGTTATGTACTGTCAGGGAAAATTGTGGCCTACAATTGATCCATGTTCATAAGCTCAACTCTACGAATGCCCAAAACACTTTTATCTCCCGAATCCTCACCGTGTCTTTCGTTGCCCAAACGAGGTGTACCTCACGGCCTCGTGTATGTTCCTCTCAATGGTGGGAAACTAGCTGTCCTCCAGCAGCTCCCCGGCAACCAACATGATGGATAATAGTAACCATGTGTAGTGGAAGGTTGCTCCTGGGATTCCTTACAATTTGTCAAAAATTCATTGCAGGGAAACTACGCCCAGTTGAACTGGACCCTCTCTGCACACTGCTCCACCAACACAATTACAGATGCTGGCGCTTCGTCTGCACAACATTTCCTCATGAGCTTACCAGCCAGCAGCTGGGTGGTGAGGCATGCCCCTTAGTCGTTGATGCTTGCTATTACATACCCTCACTTCCTTTTCTCCAGCTTATATTTGGCCTTCATAGCTTCTGTGAGGGCCAAGTCGCTGCTCTTTCTTGTGATGTCTGCGGAATTGTTTCCTTTAATGGGCAGCCGTGAAATTCGATGAATTAAGTCGGTCGTGAAGGGAATTGGCTCCTCTAGCCAAAGATACCCATCATGTACTAAACACAGTAGCTACCCAATGACAAAGGTTGTGATGGGCGCACAGTGGTAGTGGGGTATCCACCACAGATTGAGTAACTCAGCCTTCTACACACCACGCAACCATTTCTACTGCAGTAATTTCTCCGTGGCCAAATGTGGGAACTTCTCACCATCCGTGAGGTCCCACTCTTCAAATTTTATATTCAGTACCTATCCCAACAGCGAACCATCAAACCTTATTTCATCTGAAAGAAGCGAGGTCTGGAGCGCACTCTTCATGGCCTCCAAGTCCTTTGGTATCTTGGTTGTCCCTTTCCATGGGGGAATGTACAGGGGTAATTCTATCGTTGAAGGTACTTGGGAAACATTCTCTACCTCATCATCTTGTGCCTCAATTTGGGTAATCAGGGCTTGCAAATATTCCTCCTCCTCCTCTGTTTCAATGGTGACAGCTTTGCCCTTCTCTATCATTGACCATTTACTAGCTCTTGTGTTTTGTGGTGATACCCAGACTAGCCCCATTGGCTGCTCGTTTTTCTGTGGTAGTAGCATGCATGGGGACTTCAGTACCTCTGGTGCACCTGCTACCTCTCCAAGCTCCTCCTGGGTCACTTAGGGCTCTGGGGTAACATCCACAAATCGCACTCTGGTTCTCGACATTATGTCTACACTGGATTCGCTCGGTCACGTACTCACGGGTGGCAAGGTAGCTTGGTGCTCGCTACTCTGTACTAGCTCAAATATCAAACAACCAAGTGTTGCTTTGCATCTACCCCATGGAATTTTATAGTAATGTTTGAATTTTAACTTGGCCATTCCCTCCATATCTGAGTTAGCAGTACCTTTTTGGTGGCATATCATCCTGAATCTAGCTCTTAATTCCTGTCTTAATGGCCCACCTCCGACTCCTTTCTACCTTAAATTAGACCTCTTGTGATGAACAGTGACATCAACAGTCACCTCTCGTCCTACCCACGCAGCAACGTAGCCCCTTATGTGTGACCGCGATCCCGGTGACAGATTGGCCCTGTGTGGAACCTCCTTTCCGCGCAGCTCTCTTGCAGACTTGTTTATAGTCCCGCGCCTTCTTTCAACTGCTTGGAGTGTTGAGACTGTGCTTTCTACAAATAGTCAGGTGGTCGCACCCCTGGTGCGAGGCTTCAATTTTCCTGCTAGCTCGGGCTGCGGGCACCCTTCAAATACCCTTGCATCCAGTAGTGCATCGCGTTCTTCTTTGTGTGGTATGCTCCCTTGTTTAGTAAGGTGTGGTTGTAGCCATGATAGCAAGGTCGCAACTCTTTCTAATGCAATAGTAGGGTTGGCTAGACTTGATCCCAGCATGCTTAGTTTTTTGCGGCCCGCTTGCACGACTTCAGTTTCCAGTTTGTTGATTTCTTCGTCCAATGTCACACTTCTCTTCCTCAGCCATGCCCACTTGTCATTGAGTTCACGAAGTTTCATGCTCCCTCGCCGAAGGTCTTCTTGCAACTACTTAATTCCTTTACCCAGGTCCTCGCGTCCTGTTCCTACTGCGAGATCTGTGGTCTGGGGGTTCTTCTATTTCCTCCTAGTTTCCTCTCTTCATGACACCATTGAGGTCATTTCCGTGCTCCGATTTTTTCTTATGGTCCTATAGGCCCATCGAACTGCTGGTACACGCAGGTCCCAATCTATTCATCCCGCCTGGTAAACTCTATTCGTGATTCCACATAGCTTTGTCAATGCTCCATCGTGGGGTATTTGCGTTGTGCATCGTTTTTCCTGCTACCGCGTCAAGTTTTGATTTTTTATCCTTAGCCTAGGATGTGCTTGCCCATTATACATCTGCACCCATCAACATAGGTGGGCGCGCAAATTGCTTCGCCCTAGCTGCCCGGCTCGCATTCGATGTTGGGGACTTCCAAACTGTAAGTGCATCCATCTTCTGCATTTGCGCCAACTCCCAATATTCTTCTCATGTGTCTACCACCATTGTGCGGGTGTTGTGTGCAATGCCCATTCCATCGCATCGTACCATAGTTGTTTTAGTACTGACCTTTTGAATTTTTCTAAGAATTCATCCTCGCCTGTCTCTCCATCATATGTTGGTAGTTCCCTTGCTTTGGTCCTCACATACCGCAGTGATCTAATCATCATGTTGCGACTTAGCATTGTTACTTCGTGAAATCGGTTCTGCCAGCATTCTATTTCTTTGTCTGAATCCGAAGTACAGGAACTGTCATGCTCCCATGAGATTCTACCATATTCAGTCAGGTTCAATGATCCTGGTCTTGCGCCGTTATCTGGTAGATGCAATCTAGCTCATCATCACTGTCATCCTTGTGCACAGGTTCAGTGTAGTGTGCTACTTCGACTAGATCTAGCAGAACTACTATGCGTAGGGACTTTTTCTCGAAAATTGTTTTTTTCTTCTTGAGGTTGATGATTCCATTCATATCCATGGCCCAATATATCCTTAACAATGTGGGGTAAGGGTTACTATCATCCACAATCTTTATTACCTCAAAATCCATCTGCTTGCACCTTCGATATCCACTGTTACCTATTGCAATCTTCCCATGGGCATGATCTTTTGTTGGTTCGCCATCCGTAATTGAATAGGAGACCACTATAACGCGAGCCTACCCATGCGTTCCCATGTCTGCTTTGGTAACACATTTGCATCTGAGCCCAGGTCTAGGATGACCTGATCCATCTCATATTCACCAATTTGCATTGTCAACTGCATTTCCCTCCTGGTGCGCAAGGCATGCTTTCCTAGCTTCCGGACTACATGCAGTTCCCCTGACCTTGCGCACCTAGTTATCAACTCCTATAATCCTTTAACCACCTTATTGTTGCGTAGCAGCTTCATGCATGTCTCTAAAAAGGTAGTAAGCATAGAAGGATCCATTCCTAGCTCTAGTTGATCCTTACTACCTGAAGTAGAGGCCTCCATGAAGCTCTTCTTAGCTTCCATAAACATTTCCCTTGCGCGCTCCAAGTCAAACTTAGGTTCCTTCGTAGGAGCCTTGTGAACCCATGTATTGTCCTTGGGTTTCTTTCTCTTATATTCCCCTGTGGTCGGGCTGCTTTTGAGCACCATGTTCACATTTAGGTATTCTTCGCATGATCCATACCTCATCATTTGGATATTCTGTGTTGGAGTAGGTTGTAGTACTCCTTTCTCGCGCATTTGTGCGATCAACATTGGAAAATATATCGCTTCATGATCAAACTGATAATATTACGGACAACATGTTTTGGTCAGATTCGTACAGTCACGTGCATAGTGCCCAAGTCCTACGCAATTATAGTAGATTAACTATCTACGCCCTCATCTGGGTCCCATTCCTCCTTGTCCTCATCCGCGTCCTTGGGATCCAGCACGCACCATCCCCACGGCTGGGTCGAGGCCTCGCGTTTCTATCTGCATCATATATGCTAGGGTCCACTCCATCATTAACTCGTAGCTGTGACAAGTACGCTCATCATGGCCCACTAATCTACAAAAATTACAAAATAGTTGTTGCGAAGTCTATGTATACTTCTGCAATAGGTGATAGTTGTCCATAGTGTGATTTCCTCCTACTTGACAGATCATGCACCAGAGCACGGGTGTCACACTTGGCCCTACCTGTGCCTCTAGTCTCAATGGCATTGGCCCACCTCCTACCCAGTAGTTCGCGAAATGGACAGTGATCCTTATCATGGCCTTGGCCCTTACATTTTATGCACCACACTTCTTCATGCACTTCCGGTGGGGTGCCCTATCCTGCTTCAAACTCTGCATCTCCAAGCATAGGTTTTGTAGCTGCGCATAGATTTGTTGGACTCCCAACCCCAGATATTGTATCGGTGTTTCATGCAACCTCATCGCCATTTCCAATGCTTCTACCTGGGTTGAGAGCTTCTGTTGTGACAGCGTCGTCCTCAGGTGTGGTGTCAAAGATGCCACAAACCATGTGCGGTGTTGTGCATCTGTCAGTGTCATATTAGCCTCGTGGATCGTACTTTTCAGCCTCTGATCCAGATCCTAGGGGGTTTCGCCTGGAAGCATCACGATCTCTTTAAACCCAATGATTGATTGTGTCTCTGACTTCAGCCGGCTAAACTCTTTGTTCAGCGCATTCTGAATCTCCGCTATTCCTGCATTTGGATGATCATTCGAGTGATTGATATACCATGTCAGTGCACGGTCCTACAGCACACTTACTAATGTGGCCTTCTTAATGTTGTCATCCGTAGGCCCATGTGCTTCCTACACTACTCTTACTACGAACCAAAACGGATCTGGATCTTCATTCCCTACTCCTCTGAATACAGGTAGCTTGATTGCGCTTGCCATGTTGTACTAAGAGTTTAGTGGAGGTGGGGCGGATGAAGATGAAGGTGAAGTAGGTGAAGTGGGTGATGGCATAACTGGAGGTGATAGCTGCGGAATGCATTGCTTTATCAAACTGACCGCACTCCTCGGAAAAACCCAGGTGCGCTCTTCCTCGCTTTCTCGCGAAGGTGAAATTAAGGGACTATTCCCTAACCCTTTGATCCCTTCATAGATCTTTCCACTCCACGTTTCTCCACTCATTAATGTATTCGCATAACCCACTTTTCACATAACAACATCTTAATCCAAGTATCCAGGCATTTGATGTACCTACCTCGTAGTTCCTTGAGAAAACGTTGTTCTGCTTCACTATAACTCACAGTTATGTCTATCGCAAACTCAGTAATAAACCCTCTGATTATTCAGTCAAACCAATGGTCCATGGACCGCACGATCTTATCTTCTAATGCCTCTAGTTTGTGCACTAACTCCGGAGTCCACACTATCGGTTGATCAAGCTTGCACCTTCCCTGGCTATCACTAGCCTCGCGATCCAATCATACAACTTTGAAGAGAAGGTCACGAAGAAGATCTCGTGGATTTCCATATATACATAGCGATCCATCCACCTATTCTCGGATATCTACGGGGTTTTGTTTTCATGTATCACAAACTCATGAAGCTTCTGATCCAACCAATCTTCAATTTCCTTCTTCTTAGGGTTCCAATGTTCCAACATCAGACATCCCTTAGGTAGATCCTGATCCTGGCAATGGAACCATTTGTTGGCTTATTGGGGCTTGACCCAGGTTCAGAAGTGTTTTAGCCAAACAAATCCCAAAACTACTGGCCCTTTCGACAACAGTCTGCGGAGCGCAGATTGAGGTCTCACCTGAGGTAGTATGGGAGGGTGTTGGAACCAGGTTTCTGCACCCTAGGGATTTCTTGATGAGGTCTAGAGAGTTCGCGAACCGATCTTTCGCACTTGTACTATTTCGTGTAGCTATCTGACCTTCGCGTAGCTCTTGTTCCGTGTGCAGGGAGGCGTTGCCTACATTTCTTACCCTTAGTAAGTTTTATTAAAGATCTGGCTTAATGCAGTAGTCTTTATCAATCATTCAATATTGGTAACAAGAGCATGCAAACATAAACCTTAAAAAGATGCATAAAACCATAACAGCAGCATAATCATACAGATCTGCAATTAGATGCACAATATTTTAGAATCAACTTATCTCTTATTAATCTTTTGTTCCAGTACAATCCAATTCCACCTTGTGCACTTAACTGCAGGGGTCTGCGCACATAGTTGCGGACTCTACCAGGCCTCTTCACACACAACTGTAGAGCCTCTTCTACTACTATGACCCACGACTCGAACTTACAACTCAGAGTGAAATGAGGTTGTTTTCAGATCAAAGAATTGTGTGGTACAAAATCTAGATACATGTAAGATCCTAATAAAGGGAACAAGAACTCCAAGTAATGTCTATATCTTGGAAGGTGGTCAAGAGAATTTTTACATGAGAAAATTAGAATAAAGTTGGCTTTGGAACAAAATATTGGGACATCTAAGCTTCACTCAATTACACAAGCCAAGAATAATGGGAGTAGTACGTGACTTGCCTAACATCTATCTACCAGAAAACAACAAATGCAAATCATGTCAATTTGGTAAGAAAACTAGAGTTCAGGAATTTACAGGGTAAGTTCCTCAGAAAGAACACCAAAAGGACACCGCTCACAACCAGATCTCAAATCAATACACCAGTATTTTTGACGTGGTTAAAACACTCAGAGTGCAAGGAGGGAAACAGTCCACGGCCTGTCCCAACGTGGGTACTACAGGCAATTTATTAATCAAAGAATGAAAATTTACATAAGCTTCTCTCATGCACAGATTACCCGAACAATGACCCTCCATGCGCTTTAAATAGAACTCATGGACCAATCGGGTGTCAAGCCACGAATCAAGTGTCGGTAATACCGAGGAGAGAATGAACCGTCGGATCACTACATATCGTGACCGTCGGATTGTAAGTTACAATATGTACAACGGTAAAGAAACACACTTTACCTAACTCTATACCTAACTCTAAACTAGACCAAGTTGAACTTAACTATATCCTATGTGTCGGAATATCCTAACATCCCCCCTTAAGAACAACTTGGGATAGGATTAAAGGATTTACAAATATGACACAATAGGAGAAGGAAGGAGGCACTAGAGCCTATCCCCCCTTAGTGACAACTTCCTGAACTCCAAGCATATATCGAAGTTTAGTGAACTTCGCCTCTGTGAGAGCCTTTGTGAAGATGTCTGCAACCTGATCATCTGTTGGACAATATTGCACTTCAAGAACATGGTCATGAATGAGCTTTCTGATGAAGTGCATGTGTAGTTCGATGTGTTTGCTGTGCTGATGCTGGACTGGATCTTTGCATAGCTGAATGGCACTTTGATTATCACACCAAAGTGTGGTTGGATGCTGCTGCTCAAAGCCAAACTCTGATAGGATCTGACGAAGCCACAAGGCTTCCTTACTAGCTTCCACGGCACCACGATACTCTACTTCTGCTGACGAAAGAGAAATGGCAGCCTGTTTCTTACAAGCCCATGTAATAGGTCCTGAACCAAGAGTGAAGACATAACCGGCAGTAGACTTCCGATCATCAGGGTCACCAGCCCAATCAGAATCAGTGAAACCAACTAACAGAGGAGCTGCTTTGGCACTGTAATGAATCCCAAACTGTACTGTACCTCGAACATAGCGAAGTATTCTTTTAGCTGCTTTCCAATGACTTTCACGGGGGTTTTGCATAAAACGAGCAACAAGGCCAATAGCAAAGGAAAGATCAGGACGAGTATGGGTTAAATACAAGAGTTTTCCTACAAGTTGACGGTATAAGGTAGCATCAACTTCAGGAGAAGTACAAGAGACTGAAAGTTTGACTCCAGACTGAAAGGGAGAAGGGGCTGGCTTACAGTCTTCCATGTGAAAATGATGAAGAATATCACAAGCATACTTGGACTGGGAAAGGAAAATACCCTCCTTGGATTGCAAGACTTGAAGACCGAGAAAATAGTGTAAGTGTCCTAAGTCTGTCATTTCAAATTTCTTTTTAATGCTGGACTTCACATGGTTTATAAGGTTGGGATCACTACCAGTAAGAATAAGATCATCAACATAAAGAACAAGGATGATAAGAGAGTGAGAGAGAGAGAGAGGGGGGGGGGGCTTGGTTTGCGTGCTTGCCTTGACAAAGCTCTTTTTCCCTACAAAACACAAAACACAAAACCCAACACGAATATGAAAAGAAAAACGAACCTTGCGGCTCGAAGTTAGCTTTAGCCAAAAAACTAGAAATTTTTAAAAAAATCTCAAAGTTAGCTTTAGCCAAAAAACTAAATATTTTTCTCAACGTTTCTGATTTTCCGAGATCACACTAGGGTGCAGGGAAAAGAGCATACGCATGAGAAAAATCCTTCCTTTCTGTTTCTGATTTGC
Organism: Pinus tabuliformis; assembly: GCA_031772625.1. Classification (NCBI taxonomy): domain Eukaryota; kingdom Viridiplantae; phylum Streptophyta; class Pinopsida; order Pinales; family Pinaceae; genus Pinus; species Pinus tabuliformis. The sequence continues at coordinate 28,206,715 of CM062808.1, read as the reverse complement.
CCAGATCGCACAGAGTCGCAGGGCAAAGAGCATACGCAGAAATGAAAGGTATAGATCCGGTTAAAAAAAAGGCTAAATAAACCGAAACCGAAATAAGCAGAGAGAAAATAACAGTAAACTGCAAAAAACATTGTATACCTCCCGATCTGAAAAATGACGCAGCTAGGGCTACCGGAAACCTTTTCGCGTGAAACGAAAGGGGTTCCTCACTGGAACAGATGCTCTGAACGCAACAGAGCAGTCCTCTCGGCCCGAAAGCAGTCAGAAACAGCAGATCTAGGAAACGACAGCCGCATGCAGTTCTACCGGCTTCAGATTTGGATCACCAATGGACGCGGCCCTCAAATAGCTCCGATACCATGTAGGAATTTACAGGGTAAGTTCCTCAGAAAGAACACCAAAAGGAAACCGCTCACAACCAGATCTCAAATCAATACACCAGTATTTTTGACGTGGTTAAAACCCTCAGAGTGCAAGGAGGGAAACAGTCCACGGCCTGTCCCAACGTGGGTACTACAGGCAATTTATTAATCAAAGAATGAAAATTTACATAAGCTTCTCTCATGCACAGATTACCCGAACAATGACCCTCCATGCGCTTTAAATAGAACTCATGGACCAATCGGGTGTCAAGCCACGGATCAAGTGTCGGTAATATCAAGGAGAGAATGAACCGTCGGATCACTACATATCGTGACCGTCGGATTGTAAGTTACAATATGTACAATGGTAAAGAAACACACTTTACCTAACTCTATACCTAACTCTAAACTAGACCAAGTTGAACTTAACTATATCCTATGTGTCGGAATATCCTAATATCCTTGAGGTGAACAATACTTCATATTATTCGTTCATGATTTTACTAGAATGTTTTGGATTGGCTTATTGAAACATAAAGAGGAAGCATTTTATAAATATAAGGTCTTCGAAGCTCTAGTAGAAAATGAGCTAGACTTAAAAATAAAATGTCTTAGATCTGATAGAGGATAGTTTATATCAGATTATTTTTTCGACTTTTGTGAATAACATGGCATCAGGAGGCAATTTTCCGTAGATAAAAATCCTCAACAAAACAGAGTCGAAAAAAGAATGAACAAAACAATCCAACAAATGGCACGTGCCATACTTGATGAGTCTGAAACACCTCATATCTTCTGGGGAGAAGCAGAACATACAACCATAAATATCCTCAGCAAATCTCATATTTGGGTAAATAGTGATAAAACTCCTTATGAACTATGGTTTCATAATCCTCTAACTATCAAACACTTCAGATTTTTTGGAAGCAAATGTTACATAAAGAATAATGATGATAAACTTGCAAAGTGGAATCTATAGTTAATGAAGGAATTCTCTATGGATACTCCTCTAGAAGAAAAGGATATAAATGTTAGAATAAAAGGCTTCAAAAGATTGTTGAATGCACTGATGTTGTAATTGATGAAGCATACACAGGTACCAAAAGGGAAGTAGTAGTAGATGACGAACTTGTTCCTACAACAAGCCAAAATGATGTAGGAGAGGGAATTAATGAAGCACCAGAAGAAGGAATTGAAAGAACATAAGAATCAGGAAAGACTCCTTCAGGGTATGTTCATCAAAATCACCTAGAATATCAAATTCTAGATGAAAAGAAAGCTGGAGGACAAACTAGAAGAACTCTTGTTGGAATTTCCAGTTATCTAGCCTTACTATCCACTATTGAACCTAAAAATGTAAATCAAGCAAGAAAATATGAATGTTGGGTTAAGGCAATGAATGAAGAACTTGATCAAATAGAAAAGAACCATACATGGGAACTAGTATCAAGACCTCATGATAAAAATGTTATTGGACAAAATGGGAGTTGAAAATTGGCAACAACAAATTGCTAAAAATACAAGTGCTAAAAATAGTGCTGCTAAAAATAGCAGTTTGGGCATCAGCGTTGGATTGGGCAACAGGGAATGAAAAATGGAAGTGCTAAAAATAGAAGTTCTATTTTTAGCAGTGCAATGTGGATTCCTATTTTAGTCAGTCCCTAGACTAGAAATAGGAAGTAAAATTCAAATTTGGTCTTACCAGCAGTTTGAATATTAATTAATTAATTTAGTTTGATTTAATTAGTTAAGGAAAATCAAACTTGAAGTCTTTATGTGAACATGCAATAATTTCTCCATTGATTGGGGAATATGTCCTTTATTTGCTCCACTGATTGAGGAATTAAGGATGAGTTCTATATTAAGAGGATCAGTTGACTTAGTTTAACTTAGTCAAGTCCAGTTAGATTAATTTAACAAGTTGTTAAATTAATGAGATTCAGTTTGTTGATGTTTGCATGCATGTGACAACTGTTATTTTCAGATAACTGAGTATTCACTCATGGATAACTGATGCATGTTAGTTCAGATAGAGACCCAGTTGAGATCAGATGAGGGACAGTGTACTATTAGTTTCTAGGATATTCCTAGTGAATATTCCTTGCATGAGGAAGGAATATTATTCCTTCTAGTACTGCTTAGTTGGACCTAAGGTGATAGCAGGTATGATTTGGGCCAATTCACACATGTTATTTAATTGGACCGCAATCAAAACTCCGCAAAGAAATAGGGGCTTGGAGGACATGTGGAGCCTATTTATATAGGCCTAGATAGTCTATGAGCTACATCGTAAGATTACAGAGAGAGTAGGATAGCTTTTGAGCTGATTCTTTTGTATGTTGTTGAGGATTTCCACTTGATTGATAATACAAAGATTGGGTTTTAGGTTGGTGCTTTCCCCAAGTTATATCTTCTATGTTATGGTTGATTACTTCTCATTCTCAGTTATATATGTTCATGATTGATGTTTCTCATGTTCAGTTAAGCTTTCACAAATTTTATGGTAGATGTAGATCTAGTACTATGCTTTAGTACATTGCATATATCAGTTTGATATGCAAGTGAAATTTCTACATGATATTAGTGAGCTAGCTGATTTATAGAGAAAATTATACATGGTATCAGAGCATAGGTGATCAAGAAAAAATTGTATACAGAGTGAGAGAGAATTTGAAGTTTGTGGTTTCTGAATATTGAATTGAGTTCATATCACATCTATTTCACTAATGGCGTTCTATGGTTTGAGACTCGAATATGCCCTTGATGGTAGTTAGAATTATATAACTTGGAAGGATCACATGGAGGTAGTATTAAAAGGTAATGGCCTTAAGCACTTCATTTATCAAGAAGTCTTGAAGCCGACTGATACTACTCAACTGGAGGAATGGAGGAAGTGTGTGGCTAGAGCTAGGAGAATCATCCTGGAGGGAGTTCGAGATCACATAGTCTCAAGCCTCCATGGGAAGAAGACTCCTTTTTCGATGTGGAAAACATTAAAACATATTTATTAAAATAGCAGTGATCAAAGGAAGCTAGCACTGAGGGACAAACTTCGAAAGATCAAGTGTGAAAAGGATGACATGATCTCTGTGTATCTAAACGAGCTCACCTCATGTAGGGATGAGCTTGCAAGTGTAGGAGTTGTGACAGCTGATGATGACATTGTGAGTCTTGCACTCCTCGGACTTCCTAAGAGTTGGAATAGCTACTAGGACTCGATTAATGGAAGAGAGAAACTGCCAGATTGGGAACGACTATGGCTGGATTTGATGCAGGAGGAGATTAGATGGAGCATTAGAGATAGTTCTTCATCCATGGACGATGAAGAGAATTGTGCCTTAGCAAGTAAGGCAAAGAAGGGGAAGGAGAAGGTTTCTCTTCCTCAATCCAGTTCTTCCCATGGTGGGAAGAAGGTTGACAGATCGAAAGTGCGATGCTTTCGTTGTCATGAGGTGGGCCATTTTGTTACAAATTCTCCACTGAGGAAATCCAAGATGGGATCCGAGGAAGGATCTAAAGGTGAGGCACTTGCTTCACAGTTCGAGTTGGATTTCACACTCTTTGTATGCATGGTTTCATCCATGGTGGGAAGTGGTTGGTTTCTTGACAGTGGAGCTTCTTTCCACATTACCGACAACAAGAGTTTGTTTAGTACTTTGGAGGAGAAAGATCTCTTGATACTCATAGCGATGGGTAATGATGAAAAGTATAGTGTCTCAGGTGTAGGCATGGTTATTTTTCAGAGGGAGCATGGAGCTCGCCTTACCTTGACCGATGTCAAGTATGTACCAGGACTGAAGAGAAACTTGGTGTGGATTGCGATGCTGGAAGACAGAGGCTATGATGTAGTCTTCAGTAAGGGAAGAGTTTTCCTTAGACACATCATCACTAGACAGGTGAAGCAAATCGGTTCATGGGTCAAGAACCTGTATGACCTTGAGGTTCAAGATGCACGCAAAGCCTTGAGCAGCAAGGCAAGTGATGGAGACTTGGTGGTTGAGAGGGAGAGTATATTACCTCTCAACATGCAGTGCCAGAAGAAGTCTCAGACGATTGTGGAGGAGCCATGATTGGTGCAGCAGCTTCAGGAGGTTGTGGAGCAACCACAATAGGGGAAGTTAAGAGGAGATTGAGTAGAGACATCTACTCATGCAAAGACCTCCAGTAGGGGGGAACTTTGAGCTAGGTGGGCAGAGGGATCACATGCAACCATACTTCCAGGTAGGAGGTGGGGTGATGTGGAGTGATCGTCCCAGGGAGGAGGGGCAGGATCCTTGAGGTACCCAACCTCACTGATTTGAATTTTCTATGGAGCCCCGATGAGGAGTAGCAGAACTGACTGATTGGGTAGAGACAGATGTGGATGGAGCGGCAGAGAGAACTACAGTGTAGGGAATCCCAAGACAGCGCAGAGCATGCAGGCTACAACAATGCGAGAGGCACAAGTGTGTTGCATAGTGCAGGGTAGCACAGAGAAGGGTGCAATAGTACGAGATGCATGGAGATGTTGCAGTAGCGCAAAGGTCAGAGAGGGAGCACTTGTCAGTAGTAGGTAGAGCTTCAACATTAAAGTATGTTTCTAGCCCAACAGAGAGGTTAGTTGGGAGTTTTTTTGTTCCGAGAGTTGCTAGAGCAACCACACTTGGTAGATGTGTTGCATGCGTAACATTCCAGAGGTACAAGATCGGGTTCGAGAGGAAGCCATTCTTGTTGAGAGGGACTGTTGAAAATTGGCAACAAGAAATTGCTAAAAATAGCAGTTTGGGCAACAGTGCTGGACTGAGCAACAGGGAATGAAAAATGGAAATGCTAAAAATAGAACTTTGGGAAACAGTGCTGGATTGAACAACAAGGAATGAAAAATGGAAATGCTAAAAATAGAAGTTATATTTTTAGTAGTTCAGTGTGGATTCCTATTTTGGTCAGTCCCTAGACTAGAAATAGGAAGTAAAATTTGAATTTGGTCTTACTAGCAGTTTGAATATTAATTAATTAATTCAGTTTGAGTTAATTAGTTAAGGAAAATCAAACTTGAAGTCTTTGTGAGAACATGCAATAATTTCTCCATTGATTGGGGAATTTGTCCTTGATTTGCTCCACTGACTGAGGAATTAAGGATGATTTCTATATTAAGAGGATCAGTTGACTTAGTTTAACTTAGTCAAGTCCAGTTAGATTAATTTAACAAGTTGTTAAATTAATGAGATTCAGTTTGTTGATGCTTGCATGTATGTGACAACTGTTATTTTTAGATAACTAAGTATTCACTCATGGATAACTGATGCATGTCAGTTCAGATAGAGACCCAGTTGAGATCAGATGAGGGACATTGTACTACCAGTTTCTAGGATATTCCTGGTGAATATTCCTTGGATGAGGAAGGAATATTATTCCTTATAGTACTACGTAGTTGGACCTGAGGTGACAGTAGGTATGATTTGGGCCAATTCACACATGTTATGTAATTGGACCCCAATCAAAACTGCACAAGGAAATAGGGGCTTGGAGGACTTGTGGAGCCTATTTATACATGCCTAGATAGTCCATGAGCTACATCATCAGAGTACAGAGAGAGCAAGATAGCTTTTGAGCTGATTCTTTTTCTATGTTGTTGAGGATTTCCACTTGATTGATAATACAAAGATGGGGTTTTAGGCTAATGCTTTCCCCATGTTATATCTTCTGTGTTATGGTTGATTACTTCTCATTCTCAGTTATATATGTTCATGCTTGATGTTGCTCATGTTCAATTAGGCTTCTGCAAAGTTTATGGTAGATGTAGATCTAGTATTATGATTTAGTACATGGCATATATCAGTTTGATCTGCAGGTGAAATTTCTACATGATATCCGTGAGCTAGCTGATTTGTAGAGAAAATTCTACAATGGGTATTCAAAAACAAACTGAATGAAAATGGATAAGTAATTAGAAACAAAGCAATACTTATATGCAAAGGCTATGCTCAACAAGAAAGAATAGACTTTGAAGAAACATTTTCACCTATAGCTAGATTTTAAGCCATAAGAATGTTCCTTGCATTTTCAATATTTCATAACTTTAAAGTATATCAAATGGATGTTAAATCTACATTTCTAAATGGGGACATAGAAGAAGAAGTTTATATTGAACAACCTGAAGGGTTCATTCTAGGAAATGATAAAAATATTGTCTACAAACTTAAGAAGGCTCTATATGGGTTAAAAAAAGCCCTACATGCATGGTATTATCATCTTGACAGGTATATTCAACAACAAGGCTTCACTAATGGGTTTGTATATAGAAATCTATATATAAAGATGGATAAAGATAAACTTTTGATAGTTGTTGTTTATGTAGATGACATCATATTTGGAATAAATGAAGAATATATGAGTCAAGGATTTTTTTCAGTTATGCAGCAAGAATTTGAAATGTCCTTGGTGAACTAACATACTTTCTTGGTCTTCAAGTTCAACAAGCAAAGAATGGTATCTTTCTCTCACAAAGCAAATACCTCAAGCAAATTTTGAAGAAATATGGAATGGAAGACTACAAGCATGTATGCACACCAATGGTAATAAGTAATCATCGTTCACATGATTATTCTCCTTCAGTAAACCAACTATAATATAGATCTATGATCGAGAGATTACTCTATCTTACAGGCACAATACCAGTTATTATGCATGTAGTCAGGATTGTTGAGAGATTTCAAGAAAATCCTAAAGAGACTCATCTCCCTGCAGTCAAGAGAATATTAAAGTACTTACAAGGAACCCAAGATTTTGGTCTATGGTATCTCAAAGATGCATATTTTACACTTCATGCTTACATAGATGTGGATTGGGTATGTAATATTGATGGTCGAAAGAGTACTAGTAGAGGAGCATTTTATTTGGGACCTCGTTTGGTATCATGGTTCAGCAAAATACAAAGCTCCATTGCTTTATCTACTACTGAGGAAAAATATGTTGGTTTTTCATCTTGTTGTACTCAACTTCTATGGATGATGCAAACATTGCAAGACATTCAGATCACTCGTCCTCAACCTATACATATTGTTGGGCCTCCAAAATGTCATCCTCTTTCAGCCTCATTTCTATCATTTTACCATATCCCGTAGTTGTTTAACATATTCTACAACTCCATAACCCTACATTAATATCATTTGCATGATCATATGGGTTTATCATTATTATTTTCAAGGGTATTTATTTTATGTATTTTAAGAGAATTTACGATTAAATATTAGGAAATTAGAATGTTTTCATATATATATATATATATATATATATATATATATATATATATATATATATGTATGTATGTATGTATATAAGTGGGATGAGTTTTATGATGTTGTAGGCCTATTTGAAGATTCTAGAAGAGACTTATTTGGCCACTCAACCACAAATTCGCATTTCAGTTTCAACTCATGAAGATTTGTGGAATATTTGTACAAGGTTTGGATCATTGACTAAGCACATTCAAAGGATAAGAATCATGAATTTTTTTATATGTGTCTCCTAAATATGTGTGAGAGGATTTGTATCTCATATTTTTAGGTAATTAGTTGCAACGAAAAGAGATAATAGTGGTTCTAGGAGATATTTTTGAATCTACATTTATTGATTAGTTATCTTAAGCTTTTGTATAAATAGGAGTGCATCCTTCATTCAAAGGTGTTCCATCCAAGATATGAGGTATTATAGAATATATAATAATGGAGAAGAAATTATTAATGTAATTTGTAAAGAGGGGATAGAGAGGAAGAGAGTTTAATTATTGTAATACCTTTGGAACTTTCTCCAACTTCATTTTGTAGAATACATGTTGTTGCTTTGATATCCAAGATTTGATAATCATTCAGTGTGCTTGTTGAGGATTGGAGGGTCCCCATCAACCGCAACTCGCACATCTATTTCCGTTGTTGTAAATATTTATGTTATTTCATTTTTGCAATTTTAGTTTAGTTTCTTTTATGTTATTTTGATTATATGTTTTTATGTTTATTTCATTAATGTTGTTTTGTTAAGATTGATTTAATTTCCTTATGCTTGGATTGGATTGGCACACTAGTAATATCACACTAGTAATCTCACATTAGTAATCTCATAGACTACTAGATTAAATTACTTTATCATTTCATAGCTTGTATTAGAATTGTTGGTTTTCGTAGAGCTAGTCTTTCATAGAGAAAGTGATTGAGAGAGAACATGTTTGAGAGAGGACGTGTGCACTTGCTTTTAATTTTCTTTCATTGTTTGATTTGTAATTAGTTTCAATTTTCTTGCATTAGATTAATATATTCTAAGAAATAATCACTAGTACATATAGTACACGTATACCTCATCAATTCACAAACCCCGCGTTGACAATTTAATGAAAGGGATTTAACTCATAATTAAATCACCCAACATTTTGGTGTTGTATCCATGGAGGTATACATAGGTGTTTATTTTGAAATTTTAGAAAAACTCATGATAGTTTCATTCATTCTTAGATGCACAATTAAAATCATATAGGATGCATGAATTTGAATTCTTTTTGGATAACGTAAGTGTCTCATTACTAATCCATTTGTGAAGTAAGAGCTCTAGACTAGAAAAGGAACTAAAGTGATGCTCAAGCATTTATTGGGAAGAAAATGATATGCCCCTATAAGGGTCTTCTCTAGCCCTTGTCTTAGTTCCAGAATAGCCACCAATGATAGAGTCACATCCCATGATGTAGGAAAAGAACAAGAAATACAATTGACTAGAACTGAAGAGAAGAAACCATTTGAGCTAGAAACTAAAGAATTTTTAACATGTTTGTCTCCAAATCCTTGGTACCCTTTAGAGAATGAAGGGCAACTTCTAGAAGAAATTCAAGGCATGATAACTAATGAAGAGAACTAGGAAAGAAAGGACTACATTGAAGATTGGTTCCAAGTAGTTACTAGGCCACAACATTCCTTCATTCTTCAACAAATCTTGTCACCAAAAGTACAAATGGTCTCTCATATCCTAGAGGACATAGAGATATATTTTTTAGAATTGGATATGAGCACACTAGAGATCTTGATTCGTAGATGGTTACATTGGAAATATGCATATACTTGAAGAAAAGTTTTCATTTTTTATAGGTAGAGTAGGGTAGAATAAAGGAATAAAACCATGATTTTGTTTTTGTTTTGTGATTTCATTATGGTGCAGTAAGAGCCACTTCATTCACTAACCATTGGCAGGAAGATTTATGAGGAAAATAGACATTCATGAAAGAGGAAGAGCTAAAAATTTGAGGTCTAGTCTTTTTCCTATGCTTTCTAAGTTTCATATTTTAAAACACAAAAATAATTGTTAAATTTCAAAGTATGCTCTCTTCTTGTGCCTTGTTGCGACCTGGAAGATCAGAAAGTAGGAATCAAATAAATGGCTTTGAAAAGTTTTCAGGAATGGTTTAAGTTGTTGACGATGTCAAAAATGCCTAAATTAATTTTTGTCTTCAATCTTCAATTTGATTTGTCTCCATTTGCTAACAAAAATTTCATTCAATTTGATTTGTATCACTTAAATAAAAATATGTAGTTTTATTCTAAAAAAAAAAAAAAAAAAACAAGACAAAACAAAAAAATACAGAAATTAAACTGAAGATATCTCACAAACTAGGAACTGGGTTCTTGTAATTTTTGTACATAAAGTGCATAATATTCTAATGAACAATCCCTATAAATTTCAACCCAATCTGCTTCACGGTTTTTGAGAAAATGAGTATCATCACCTTCAGTCATTTCACTTATATCTTGAGATCCATGCATGGGATTGATATGATTTTTGGTGTGCAAAAACATTAGGACCATAGGAACCTTCCTACAAAATTTCAACTCAATATGATGTGTAGTTTGTGAGAAAATCATTTCTAATGTTTGAAACAAAAAAGGTTGTCGAAACACATCATCACCTACAACCATTTCAATTATATATCGAGATCTATCCATTTGATGGTGTTAATTTTTGGTATGAATAAAGATGAGAATAATAGGAACCTGTCTACAAAATTTGAGAAACATCCAACAAATAGTTTGTGAGAAATGAGGCCACGAAGTTTGTTGTAAAATGCCTTTAGAAACCTGCAACAAAAACAATAATAAAACATTTCAAATGTTATTTGTATCACAATAATGATTTTTGGAACAATGGTTAAGGTCTGATTTTTCTACCAAAGGTTGTGGGGTCAAACCCCATCCACTCCACTCTTTGAGCCACCTTTTACTCACATAACCTGCCAAAATATACTTTAAAAATAAATATTTCCACTTTATTTCACAATAAACTTGGGTCGTTTAATGGTAAGTCCTTTGATTTGTTTGGATGAGGTCTCATGTTCAAATCTTGCCCCCATATATTTGGGTCAAATTCGGGCTGCCACATGGCAGCTCGTGATTCATCCATATGACAGCTTGTGATTTTCCCACGAAATGCCCAGTCACCATCCATTCAACCTGCCATGTCACCATTCATTGTCATGTCATCATTGACTGTCATGTCACCATTCACTATCATGTCATCATTCACATTAGCATATGAATAGTCCACATGGCATCCGTTTATACTATCACGTGGCATCTTCAGACGCTGCCATGTAGCACCCCTCACTACATTTTTGCCAAAACTTCAAACAACCATAACTTTCTGATATGGAGTCCTTTTTTTATGATTCAAGAGTCATTGGAAAGGTATTATTGATATATATTCCATGGAATAATTTTTATCTGCATTTGAGACAATAAAAAATTGTCATTATTTTGGATTTTTGTAGCAAATAGACCTCGAAACGTCCTGAAAATAGAAATAAAATTATCAAATCATGTTTTAGAGCACTCAAAACGAGCATCTGGAAAGTAATACAGTCTCAAATGTACCACTTCCAACAGGTAAAAATGCGTTTCATTTTTACTTGAATATATTTCATTAAGCACTATTTGGAAATTTTTGCAGATCTTACATCTTATTGCATATTAGTGCTAAGTTTTTTTAAGGATCGAGGACAATAACAAGACTACTTTATGCATCGATGGTTTTCAAAGACCACATTTTTCAAATAAAATAATGTTCCAAAATAAATCTTGGAGGCAATAACTTGATCACATCCACCATGTCAGTTGCTGCCAAAGAAACCTTTCAAAATGCCATTAATGTCATTATGAACTTATTCATTTTCCTCTTTCTAAGCTTATGTTCCATCCATGAATTTATATCTCCCTACTACTAAATTTCAAAAAATATTTCCCTTTACAATCTTCATACTTTCCTGCCTCATTTCACTCACCCTTAACCCAAAAATAAAATCATTCAACTCCCTTACTATGCTGAGTCACCCTATTTTCCTCTTCCTTTTTTTCAAATAAACCTTGCTTCATAATGAAAATCTTTCATCTATGGTCCTTCAAATTATTATTTTATACTCATGTTGGATGATGAACGATTCATTAAGGCCTCCCTTCTAACATGTCTTGACCCATTGACTTTAACACATCATCTGTGATCAATACTAGAGATATTTCTAGTACCTTGAGGCTTGCATGTCTTAATGGAAAGTTCTATCACCAATAAGCATTGAGAATAAATCAATGTCCCATGTTGTCAGATCTTCTAGGTGACTCGACTACGACACATCTATTCATACCTAGTAAGATGTACTTAGGCATCTTGACTCTCATTAACATCAACGGTGAGTATTCTCATGTTGGTTAATGGCATTCATTAATGGTTGGTAATCCAACAATTTCTTTCTGTGTTTGACATCAACACAACTATTCACATAGATAAGAATTATTCCACTAAGTGGGAATGAATGAAGACTACATGATTTCAACGTCTTGCAGCAGTGTTCTAATAAATCATGACTCAACTCCAGAGTTCAGCAATAGTAGCATTGTCCTAGCAATAAAAATTCCAATTTCATATTAGATTCATCCTCTATTCATACAACCAATAGAAAGAATAAGCAGATCGGATTTTTTTTTCACTTCACATTCCATGATCCAGTAGTAGAAACCACACTCTTTGATATACATAGCTTGTCCACTTTTCAGGTAGGTGTAGGTATGTTGTTTTCTAATATTTAATCATGTAATTTCCTAAATGTTGATATTGTGATTTTGGAAAATCCCACACCACATTTATATTCCCTTTCTCATTAACAAAAAAATGAAAATATATTTAGTTAGGGGGAGGGGAAATATCCATTACTTTTTTTTCCATGTTACATATTCCTCATACATTGTTAGCCAACATATCTTTCCCAACCAACTATTATTGCATTTTTATTCCAAAATTTGATATGTTTTGCAATGATCAATTGATAAGAACATTAATGGTTGGTAGCCACTATGGAGCCTTAAAATGAAATTTTCAATGTGTTCAAGAATTTTAATGCAACAAAAATAAGAAAAATATTATTACACAAGAACCAATACTCATAAATTTTTGGTTGTCACACAAGAACCAACCATAAAAAAGTATGTTGCAATCAAATGTATTTCAAAGTACACTTTGCAAAGAGAATAAAGCTATCAAATGATCTGATTATGTAAAGTTAAAAGAGAAGCAATACAAATCCAAAGTTCATATAGAATAAAAACATTTCAAAATAAAAAGGTTTAATTAAAGGAATCAATACAAATTTGCATGAGGACATGCAACATCTTTAGTTGAGAAGAAATGTTGGGCCTCCAAAATGTGATCCTCTTTCACCCTCATTTCTATCATTTTACCATATTTTGTAGCTCTTTACCATATTCTGCAACTCCATAACCCTACATTAATACCATTTGCATGATCATATGGGTTTATCATTATTATTTTCCAAGTCATTTATTTTAAGTATTTTAAGAGAATTTATGATTAAATATTATGAAATTAGCATGTTTTCATATATATCTAAAAGTGGGATGAGTTTTATGATGTTGTAGGCCTATTTGAAGATTCTAGAAGAGTCTTATTTGACCACTCAACCACAAATTCGAATTTCTATTTCAACCCATGAAGATTTGTGGAATATTTGTAGAATATTTGGATCATTGACTAAGCACATTCAGAGGAGAAGAATCATGGTTGTTTTGATATGTGTCTCCTAAAGATGTGTGAGGGGATTTGTATCTCATATTTTTAGGTAATTGGTTGCAACCAAAAGAGATAATTGTGGATCTAGGAGAGATTTGTGGATCTACGTTTATTGATTAGTTATATTAAGTTTTTGTATAAATAGAAGTGCATCCTTCATTCAAAGGTGTTCCATCCAAGATATGAGATATTATAGAATAGATAATAATGGAGAATATTAGTGTTAGTGTCTTCACACTTCCATCAGTAATCAAATTGCTCTTTGGCACGCATATTAGGTGTCTCATTCGATCAGCTGCATTCCATTAGGTCATGGATCAACTAATGGTAGTCATTTCATTTCAATTTCCCTCATGTCATATCCCTGCTGGCTTGTTCAAAACCTCTTTTCAGTCATTTATAGTCATTTCAATTCATTTCATTCAGTTTTAGGGTTTAGTTTCACTAGGTTTTAGGGTTTGTCATCATGGTCATCCAAAATTGAATAAAAAGGTCAGCAGGCACATGAGGATGATAAATAGGTTCATAAAATCATAAATTTACTTCTGATATTCTCAATAAATCTTTTTTACCTCAAAATTATGTTTTGAGGTGAAAACAAAGTTTTTCCATTTTTTGTAAAAAAAATCATGTAATTTAAGTGTTTCTATATGTAATAAGCTCAACAGCTATTCCTGGTCACCTTGCCAACTCCTGCCACTGCAAAAAACAAAAACACCAAGACATCAGTCCATCAAAGTGCTAAGAAAAAGTCAAACTTCAAATTGAAAAACAGAGTTTTTGAAAAAGTGACTAAGACTTTATAAAAGTGGGTTTGCAATGAAGAAAAATTAAAGTGCATCATATATAAAGCAAATTCATGCTAGCTACTCATTTCATTGTGCAAAAAGTCAAGTGGAGAGACAAAATCGCGTTTTGAAGGGAAATTGAACAAAAGAGGAAGAAAACCCAGATTTTGTAGCAAATTTGCCTTGTGCTGCGCATCAGAGGGTCGGCGCTACGCATCAGACCAGCACTGCGCATCAGACAACTTTTCTCTGTGTAAAATTACACAGGCATTGTGCATAAGGCAGGCGTTGCGCATTGGGCCCAGTGCGTTGCGCATTAGCCAGGGAGGCTCCAAACTCACTCAAATTCATCCCAAATTCTCTCAAATGCTGCATTACCTCCTACAAGTAAGTGTTCATCTATCTTGAGCTGAAATAATTCTTCTTCATGTTCTGTTCATGAGTTTTGCTTCCTAAAATCAAAACTCTAGCTTGCCTTCATACTTTTTCACCTCATTGCAAAACCAACATCCTTTCTCCCTTTTCCCAAACTTCATTGAAGTAAAACTACCCATTGATTCTACTTCCCCTTTCCCTGTTCCCCTAAGAAACTAATCCCCTTTATTAAACCCTAAGTCCCTCATAATCAAAACCCTAGTTTCCCAAATCTTTCCCTTCATTCCCCTACTCCACTTAATTACTATTATTCCATTTGAAAAATCTCTTCATACTCATCTTCTTTGTCCCCATCCACTATCATTGTTCACCATATCATCATCACATTACATCATTAAGACAAGCATGGAAAGAAGCAGTGAATCAGATTTTGAAGAGGACATACTTAGTGATAGCTCAAGGGAAAGAAATGTGCAGTCCAGGAAGCCTCACAAAGGTGGAAAAATCATTAGGGAGGAACCTATCAGCATGAGTGAACTCCTTGCTTTCCCACTAGCCACCACATGTTTCAGATATCAGTCATGTTTTGAGTTTTGTGAAATGGTTGAGAGGGTCAAATATCACCATGAGTTAGCAAGGCAGTTTGTGATAAACATGGATAACAATATGGTGCATCTTGCTAGGGTCAACTTCACTCTTTCACCAACTATCATTGCAGAGGCCACAAGAATTCCAGATGTAGGGGAAAAGTGGAACAAAAGGAAAAATATTAGTAAGTAGCATTATGAGCCTTATATCAAGGCCAAGTACCATGGTAAACTTAGCAGGGTGTTTCCTTTCAAATTCTTGGAGGACCGGTATGTTCCACTCATGAAACTTATCATCAAATACTTTACATGTGAGGGTAGGTTCTCCAGACTTTATGCCTACCACATCAGATTGCTTATGCACTTCACCAGGGTCAGAATGATGAGCATCCCTTATTTCATATGCAAAAACATAGAGAGGATGACAGTGATTGCAAAAAGAAAACCATATCCACAATAGCTCAATAGTATTTATCATTTTTCTGTTATCAAAATTGTTGTTTTGCATCAGCTCACTCAGTTGGGAGTGCCATGGGAAACTTTTATTTCCCATGAGTGCTTCAAGGGGCCTCAAATATTTTCAGATCCTCAAGAGGAAGGTGAACCTTCTAGGCAACAAAAGGAGCCTGAAAGTAAAACAGAGGAGGTTTCGGTTGTTGTGTTTGTCACCTATGAAAGAGGCACTAGGATGCTATTTGCAACTGCCAAGCGAGTACTATCTCCACCAAGGGTGGAAGGGGTCTCATTTTCTTCACCAAACCACAGGCAAATGTTATCTTCACCGGGGCTGAAAGGGGCTTTGCCTCCTTCTCCAGCTATATTGGTTGATCAATAGTTAAAGGGCAGAGATAAAGGAAAGCAAAAGATGCATGAGGAGGGCCCTACTGAAGGGAAAGACAGTGATTTTGTTTTGACTAAGGAGGATGCCACTGATTTGGGCTCTCAAAGCTCAAGACTCAAGGACATGATTATCAAAGAGAAGGAGGCTGAAATACAAACCTTTTCACTTAACCTTCAGAGGGCCAAATGGATCATCAACTTTCTTGAGTAGGAAAACAAGCAACTGACAAATAAGCAAGCTATTATGGAGCTGTAAATGATTAGAGAAAATAGGCAAGAGGCAAAGAAAAGAAAGATCAAGATGACCTCCCTTGAGCAACAATTGAGGATGACCGAGAATCATGGTTGGAGAGGGCTAACATTCACCTTGAGAAGATGCTTGAGAAATCCAACAAAGAGAATAAAATGTTGTGCCATATGGCCTATCACTACCTAACCCGGAACAAGATTTGCAAAACAAGGGTAAAGAGGCTAAAAGCTAAGTTAAGGAGGGCCTTGAGGGCCAAGAAAGAACATGATAAACTCAAAATTTTGGCTGAAGCTTCATTAGCTCAAAAATCACTTAATGAGGTTGCCTCTTGCCAAATTTGAGGAAATTTTGGAAACTTTTTGTCATTTTGCAATTTTGTAAATAAAAACATAGGAATTTTCAGCTGATGGCGGTGCGCATTGAATTGGCTCACTTTTTTCCAAATGGCTTATGGTTTTGGATTCAAAATGAAAAAACAATGAAACTCAGAAAGTTTCATAAATTTTGGAGAATATCTGGGTCACTTAAAGGGCAAAAAACACCTAAAAAATGTCTTCACTACCACTTTTTGGACCCACAGGAAGCAGTCTTGGGAGAAATGATTTTTGAAGGGGCAAATCAATTGCAAATCCGAAAATTCAAAGTGTTCAAGAAACTAGACAGATATATCTTTCCAACAAGCTATCTTAGACCTGATTTGGTGAAGTGCAAGGCCTCAAAAAGCAGCCTTGAAGCGGCGCTACACATCATGCTCATGGCGCTGCGCATCAGGCAAATTTTTGCCAATTTTGCCTAAAACTCATAATTTCGCCCAATTTCTTCAATGATTGAATTTTCTTCCTTTTTTGGTAAATGTATGCATGGTAAATGATGTGTTTGATATAAATGTTGATGAAACTCACCTCATAGGGTAGATACATCAAGTTCCAAGTGGTTTTGAGCTATAATGATTTGGATTCCTTGGTTTTAGAGGCAAGCTATTCCACTACCTATATTCCTGTTCTTAGTTTAGATATGGTTGAAACCACCCCTCTTCTCATGGATTCGACCCTAATAGCTAGCATGATTGGTTTCTTTGCCTATATTATGTAATTTCTTAGTCATTTGTAAAGGTTGGACTTTGGCAGAAGTGTTGGACTCACTGAACATTTTGTATTAGCAGTTTGGCAAGGAATAAAACCAAGTTTCACAACTATTTTTGTGGGATTCTTGTGACAGTGAGTTTATGTATTATTTCTTCTTTATAATGATTTTTTCCTGATGTTTTATATGTACCCACATCTCTCTCTTTCTTCTAAACTAAATGAATCAAAGTGAATAGACAAAATACACTAAATTTACAGTGCTTTGTTTTGGGAATGCATTTAGTTTTCAATGTTTTCACTGTTTGAAGAGGATTCATAGTTTCTTATGCCCTCCTCAACTCCTCAGCTATCTTACTCTACCATCTTGATCCATTGCTAGTACATAAACCCTTGTCTACTTCCCCACAGATCATCACTGTATCCCTAAGTTGATTTCCCAGACCCAATCTGCCTTCTCCAATTGATCCAACAACCAAATCCTAAAATCAAACCAAAAACCCTAATCTTCTATACCTAGCCTAAAATAAGCATTCATTTCAGTCATCTCAAGCCTTAATTTCCAATATCCTAATTGAGATTGACACGGAGAGAGTCCTCTCCTAACCTAGTAGGGCTAGCTAGGTTAAGCATGGTTTGATGTTACCCTAGACCTACCTTCCTTCAGCCTGAAGTAGATCCAGGCACTAACATAGTGGCGACCATACTGGGGAACATAGTGTTATGTTCCTCAGCAAAATGTATCAAGTTAGATCTGATTGTTGATGGTGGACAACGATCAAACACCTGAAGGCTGAAATTATTCACCTGGCGACTCCAGTGTCGAAGAATCCCAAGGTTCAGAATTTTTATGGAAACTCCACTCTTCAAAAACCAATAGCCTGAAGAATTTCTTGATGCATTCCTTGTTATCAAAATGGATTCGCTGGATCGAAGGTATGCTCCCATGAGCTGAGATCACATTCCCAGTTTCCCAAATAAAATTCTGAAGGTAGATTGGCAAAGGAATTTGCCTATGTTTAAAGATGATGATAGGAATAATGTTGCTTTACATCTGGTTAGATTTCACCTGCATATTCGCAAGTTGAAAGTTGATTTTCCTGAAGATTGCTTGATGAAGATATTCATGGCCACTCTAGAAGGTGAAGCCCGATCTTGGTATGAAAGTTTGCCAACTACTTGTGTTCACTGTTTAAAAGATTTTCATACCATGTTATTTGAAATGTATAAAGAATCTTATCAATCCTTAAATTTAGTTCAAAACTGTTGCAAATATGTTTATAGTTTTATTGAAAATCTTGAGAGAATTTATGAAGATGATGACTTCATGGACAATGAGATCATGGAAGCCCTGTATGAAAATCCATTTCAGCAGCATAAAGAGAGAAATACTTATCAAAATGATCAGGAAAATTTGCAATAGGTTCAAGATCTTAGTACAATTGAAAATGATGAAAGAGAAGGTCTTACTTTCGATTTTCTCATAGCAAAAGACAATATGCAAGGAAATCAAGTTTCAATTTCAAATTGTGATAAAGTCAAGTTGACTAATTCGGAGCTATATTCAGATCATGATGATGAAGAAGATTCAGATCGTGATGATGAGGAAATCATTGAAACCAGTCACTTTGTTACACAAGATCATAATCAGCATATAGTAGCTTCTTCTTTGCTTGAAGATGAAGGAAATTTTCATCTTGATAGTCAACAGGAATAATATAAAATGAATCAGCAGTATGAGAAAAAATTTGTATACTCCTTTGTTTGAAATTAATGAAGACAATCACTGTTTGAGCAAAAGAAAACAAAAAGTATTATCTCCTCTATTTGAAGATGAGATAGATCAACTCCTGAAAGGTCATGTTATAGCCCAAGCTGTTGGCATTATGATACATATGTTGTACTTGATGGCAACCCACTCATCTCAGATAATAAATTATAATGTAGAGAAAATTTCATGCACTTATATGCAGAGAAAAGTTTATTTCATGTAGAGAAAAGTTCACGCACTTTTATGCAGAGAAAAGTTTATTTCATGTAGAGAAAAGTTCACGCACTTTTATGCAGAGAAAAGTTTATTTCATGTAGAGAAAAAGTTCATGCACTTTCATGCAAGGAAAAGCGCGTATATGTTGGAGAACTTACCTTTGGTCCATGGTAGTTAGTCCTTGGTATTTGAACCTATGGTTTTGGACCATGGTACCTCGTTAGAAGTGTTGATCCCAAGTATTGGGTTCGTGGTATTGGTTATTATGGTTTTGGTCCGTGGTATTGCATGTAGAGAAAAAGTTCACGCACTTTCATGCAAGGAAAAGCGCGTATATGTTGGAGAACTTACCTTTGGTCCATGGTAGTTAGTCCTTGGTATTTGAACCTATGGTTTTGGACCATGGTACCTCGTCAACAGTGTTGATCCCAAGTATTGGTTCATGGTATTAGTTCGACAGTTTTTGATCCTATGGTTTTGGCCCGTGGTATTGCATCCAAAAGTGTTGATCTCATGCACTTTCATGGTTGGTTCATGGTATTAGATCGATAGTTTTTGATCCTATGGTTTTGGCCCGTGGTATTGCATCCAAAAGTGTTGATCTCACGCACTTTCATGGTTGGTTCATGGTATTAGTCCAACAGTTTTTTGATCCTATGGTTTTGGACCGTGGTATTGAGAAAGGACTAAGGCTATAAAAGAGGAAGGAGATCATTTGACAAAGCATCATCTGAATTATTGAATATCTCATAAAGTGCTAGATCTGGAATACTGTGATTGGGTTATGGTGCAGATATAGATCTGAGCTAAAGAGGGATCTCACCAGTTGATGGAAAACAAGATCCAAGGATAGATCGGGATCAAATGGTTTGAAATGAACTATCTCTATATAGTTGATTATGCTTATTCTAGATCTGTATACTGACGCTTGTAATGATCTGAACTAGGTATAACTTAAGTTTGAAATCGCTGCAAGTCATGATTGAATAATTATAGATCTGTACGCGGGTTGGCTTTGGTGAAAGCACATATGTACGCAGGTTTGGTTCATTGTAGTAGCATATACCATTTGAGCTATGATGTTTAATGTTACAGGTGTTTCAGGTTGTTGATGTGTTCTGATGACTGTTTAATGGTGTCAGTATTCTACATATTCAGTTTGATTGATTGTGTTGATGGATGAGATCTAGTAATGGATCTAATGGACTAGATCGGGTTGCTAACACTCATATTATCCTTGTATATGTACTGATCTGGTGATTGGGTGATTCAGAAGATTGATTGATTATGTGCTTCAATGATATTTATGGGTCCAGTATGAAAATTGGATGAAACGTGGCCCTTCAGATTATGGATTGTGCTTCAGGTGTATCCAGTCAGAAAATGTATGAAACGTGGTACCTGGAGGAGAGAAGATTGTAGGCCGGCGCCTACGTACTAGTTTCTTGGCTTGTACAAGAGCTAAGGGGGTTGTAGCTCCCTTCCAGGAGAAGCTGGAGAACGAAAGAGGGTTGTAGCTCTCTGCAGGTTGTAGCCTACGTACTGGTAAAGGACTGCGCCAGTACAAAATCATTGTAAAAGGAATTTCTAATTGAAAGAAGATAGAGACATATTGCAGCAGGTGGTTTTCTCCCACATTGGGTTTCCACCTTATATCATGGTGTTCATGTGTGTGGCTTATGTGTGATGATCTGTTCTATTTTACTGCACCTGTTTACTGTTAATATGGTTGATGATGTTCTAATGCACTCATTAAGGATCAACTAACTGAATCATAAGAAGTTGTGGAAGTAGCATATATGAATCTGAATATGGAAATGAAAAAGTTTTATTGATGTGATAATACTGATTCACCCCCCCCCCCTCTCAGTATTATTTCCAACAATTGGTATCAGAGTAGGTCCTTTGGTAGAAGCTTGATCGCTTGAAGGAGATTCGTGGAACAATGGGAAAGAAGCTTAAGAAGAAATCTCATAAGAAGAAGAAGACATCTCAGAAGAACTATGACAGTGGGAGAATCGATTGGGGATTAGGTATAAGAAGCTCTTCAGATTCAGATTCAGATTCGGAATCATTTCAGAATGAAGATGAAATATCAGGTATGAATTTGCTATCCTCTGATGTTCCAGCTATCTATCCATTTGGAAAAGATGGAAGTGATAACGAAACAACTGAATGTGCTCTTATGGGTGAGGAAGAAGGATATCAAATAGAAGCAGAATTTAACAGGCTGACAAACAAAATTAGTGAACAAGAAAGACTTTTGAACATAAAGAGTGGTGCCCTCAAAGAAGCTGTTACTAGACAAAAGGCTCAACGAGAGTTATTCAAGGAGAAATATCAAAAGTTGCAGGTTGAAGCAACATCTCTAAGAAATGAAGTCAATGAAAAGAACACAACCATCAAGAAACTCAGAGATAGATCCAGTTACTATGAAAGTCTTGAAGCCACGATCCACTCTCTAAAGGAAGATCTTGAAGAATCAAAGAAGCAGAATAAAGATCTAGTCCAAGATATTGAAAAACAGGGAAATGAAGTTATCAGCTTAAAATCTCAGCTAGAATGTGCCTTCAGAATTCATCAAATGCAACAGGATCTGAATGAAGAACAAGAAAAGGAGATTCTCAAGCTAAAGCATCAGTTGGAAGAAGAAAGGAAAGCTGAAGAAGACATGAAGAAGCAATATCTAGAAAAAGAAGAACAACTTCAGGTTGAGGTAAATATCTTGAAAAGTAAATTAGAAGAAAAGGATAAGCTCTTACGTTTTCAAGATAGTACTAAAGTCTTGGATGATATTCTTAATAGTCAAAGATCTCCTGCTATCAAAACTGGTCTTGGCTTTCATGAATCTGTTGAAGGTGAATCTAGTTCACAAGGTGAGGCAAGGAACTCTAAAGAGAAATCTAAAATGATCAACAAGGAGATAAGAGAGATGAAAGGTCAATCTCATCATCAACCAAGGAAAGAAATTCTTCAAAGAAAATCTTTTACTCCTCCTATGAATAATTTTGAATGTTATGTATGTCATAACCTTGGACATGTTGCAGCCAGATGTAGAAGAAGAAGGGTTCAAGATCATCAAACAAACAGATCATCTCAGTCAAGGTACTTTAATGGATATTGCTTTGCTTGCAATATGTTTGGTCACAAAGCTGCTGATTGCTACAAAAGGAATATGAAACATGTAAGATGTTATGCATGTAACAAGCTTGGACATATAGCAAAGGAATGCAGGAACAAAGCACGGACATCACACCAAAAGGAGAAAACATCATCATACTTGAAGATATGGAAGAAAAAGGAAGTTCAGTCAGAAAGTGGCGGCACAACACATTATACAAACATAACAGAGGGAGCCGGAAGTGTAAAACTTCAATCTCCTATGCAAGCTTGATAAAGGGAAGTTGCATATATATACGCGAATTTGTTACTGCACAGTCGCGTATATGATCGTTTGAAGAAAGGCAGTAGGGACAGATTCAAGAAAAGGATCAGTTTTGCTCTAATTGATAATGGTTGCATATGATGGTTAGAAGTATTTTGGTTCTAACTTGATATTGCTGATGTCTTGATACTTCTTAATATGCATGATCAGATCTGACAGATGGCACAAGTTTAGGGGGAGCATATGCTCTTAATGCATTGTTGGCATTATGGTTAATAGCCCTTGGTGATGATTCTTATATGGATAAATGATTCATCTTTCTATGATATGGTTATGAGTTGTTCAGATGATTCTTGGGGTTACATAGTTGATATTTAGATCAGATTTGTGATGGTGCTTACATGGTTATCTTCATAAGGAATGAGCAAAATCACAATGGAGATCATCAGGTAAAGCAGGGACGAAATACATCAAGAACGAACAAAGACTATCAGGTAAACCAGGGGCAATTTGTCTTAAGGATGAACAAAAGCTACAACCAGCCACAGGTAAAATCCTCTCAATTTGCTTCAAGAATGGATGACAATAGAAATTACAATCATTTGGCTGGTAGTGTTGACACCTAATCCTCAGCGGTTGGGTGAACCCGGAATGTGAACAGTCATCAAGAAGATGAACTGATCAGTCACATTCATGTATATAAACAATAGCTACCTAATGAAATAAACGAATCAGTTTTTTTCCTAATCTGGAGTTACTCCTGGTCTGACATGGTATCAGAGCTAGTCCTAAGAATAGTCGTAACTCCTCTCATTGATTCTCTGCGCATGAATACCTGAGCGCTGCCTCTGTCCTGCGTCTCATTGATTGTCCTGAGTCTCATTGATTATCCTGCGTCTCATTGATTCTCTGCGCATCAGTTTCGCTGCCTCTCCACCCCTGACAAAGGCTCAGATCCCAGCATCGGTTTCGCTGCCTCTCCACCGCTGACAAAGGCTCAGATCCCAGCGTGGTTTCGCTGCCTCATCAGTGTATGAAAGCTCTGTCATTTTCCCGTCGGCCTCATCATACCCTGCGCATCTGCGTGGTAAACGTTTTCAAGCAAGTCTTTCTTGCTGTCCGAAGAAACCCGCTACCAGAGAAAAAAGCTCTGTCATTTTCCCTGAGGCCGAGGCCGGACTGTATTTTCCTCGCTGGCTAGTCTCCAAACCTCGTGGGATTTTACCCCTAGGAGCACGAGTAGATCATTTTTTTTCCCAAGCGTCGGCAGGTCCGCTTGCACTGTTGGCCTGTCCGCCAGCTAGTTTCATGGTGGCTCGGTTTCCGATTGAGCACGGCCAGCAATTCTTGTTCTATTGAATAGGGCGACCATTCAAGAATGATCTTTTAAAGATTATTCCAGTGACCTTTATTGCTATCGTTCAACATCCATAGCAGAGTCAGCTTCCCGGACGTCGCTTTCGTGGTTCTGTAATTGAGAATAGAAACAATGGTGTTTTTCTGGTCGGTTTGCGCTGCAAATGTGTAGGAGAGAAGCCCGACGCTGGCGGTTGAGGATGAAGGGCAAACGGTGAAGACCACGGCGTTTGTAGCTCCGCTTACATTGCTGGAGAGCCGGATGGCAGATTGATTATCTTTGTTGGATGTTGGTTATGCAAATACTTTTGTTTTCCAATATAATATATATATATATTTTGAAATGAGGTCGTCTCCGATGGATTTTGTTCAAAGCATATGCATTAATAGATGATATCACAAGCTATAGCTGATGGTTTATGTGTGATAATATAACGAATCTATGGCTTTTTTATAAGCTTCCGTGGTTAGAATTTGAAGGGACTGTGTCCAGAATATGATTCACTTACCTGATTTGATGCGATCCCCAGCCAGAGTATACTGTCTCTGCGCTTGCAAGAGACTCAATCTGCTGAAACAGTGAAGACTGAGAGTTTAAAACGTGCAGTATCATTCAAAATTTTTTATATATTGCGCTGCTTTCAAAATAGTATTGCATTGATATATATTGAAGTGATATATTGAAGTGATCCCTTATGCTTTTTTTCAACATAGTAGTATTGCATGATATATTGAAGTGATGTTGATGCTTCTATCAAACGTTAGAGGAAAATAAAGTGCATAAGGCTGTGACATAAGGATTTTTTTTTTCAGCAGAAGAATTTTTACAGAATGCATTCAATCATCTCTATGGTAGGGATAGTTCTCACTGGCAAGGAGAACTATCCTGAATGGTCCCGGATGATAAAACACACCCTCATCTTCAATGAGTTGTGGAAGGGAGTGTGTGTCGGAGAAGGAGACAATGACCCAGTACAGCCTACATCAGACAAAGAGCTCATCATTTGGGATAACAAGAACAGCAAAGCATATGCATTAATTGCAGCATCTGTAAATGAAGAAGTAATTCGCCATATTTCATCATATTCAACTGCCTTTGAAGCTTTACAAAAGCTCAAAGAACTCTATGACTCACATTCTTCACTTGAAGTTGTTCAGCTCATGATTAAACTCTTCACTCTTGAACTGAAAAATAATGATCCTCTTGCTCTTGCATCTGAAGTTAAATCCATAATGCATGATATCAAATCCACTAAAGTTGAGCTGGATATCCCTCTTATTGCTTTTCTCAAGGCACTCTATCCTACTTACTCCAATTATCTTGAGTCTTTACAAGCAAATGGAAATCTTAAAGATATAACCTTTGACTCTCTTATGAAAAAGTTTGTTGAAAGAGAGAAAGCCTTTGGAAAGAAGACAGCCCCTGAATCTTCTGAAGAGACTGTTTGCCTTGCTCATAAAGAAAAGCATCCTGCTCAAGATTCTACAAGAGGAAGAGGTGGACGAAGAGGAAGAGGAAGATACTTCAGAGGCAGGGGGGGCAGACATTCTCAAGGAGAAAAAGCAGATCTGCATTGCATTCCCTGCAAACGAAATGGATCACATGATGCTTCTACATGCAAGCTACCATGGGACAAAATTGAGCAGAAAAGAAACCAACAGAAAGCTAAAACTGATGATACAGACAAAGGTAAAGCACCTGAATCCGCTCACTATATTGAGGCACAATGTAACATTGGAGTAAATGAAGATTGGTTTAATGCTTCACTTGCTTCTTCGAAAAATGATTGGTTGCTTGATTCAGGAGCAACCTGTCATATGACTCATAGGAAAGATTTTTTTGAAGATTTCACTGACAATGTTGATGGAGCAGTATACTTTGCAGATCAGTCAAAAATCAAGCCATCGGGGCTTGGCACAATCGGGCTTAAACTGCCTGGTCTTCCAGACTTTCTTCTGGACCATGTTCTATATCTCCCACAGTTCAAGAGAAACTTGTTGTCGTTGGTCCACATCCACCAGCAAGGTCACTCCATTCATATGTTTGATGTCAAGCTTGAGGTAAGAAAAGCATCTGACCACTCACTTGTCATGAGGGGAATAGAAGAAGAAAGGCTTCTCAAACTGCAAGGAACCTCTGCTCATGCACAACATTTCTCATATATTTCTCATCATGAAGAAGGTACACTTCCATCAAGTTTATTATGGCATGCTAGATTTGGACATTTAAACTATGACAGTCTCCGCTTATTGAAGAAAAATGGTGTTGTTGGTTTGCCTACAATTCCTAGGAAACATAAGCAATGTGATGCTTGCATTCTAGGAAAGCATAGCAAACAGTCTTTTCATGATTCACATTCAAGAGCACATAGGAAGCTTGAACTCATTCATTCAGATTTATGTGGTCCAATGCCTGTTACTTCTGCAAATGGAAATAAATATATCATGACATTTATTGATGATTACACCAGAATGTGTTGGGTTTATTTATTGAAGAACAAATCTAATGATTTTCAAACATTCAAGAATTTTCATAAATGGATTGAAAATGACGCACAATCTCATATTGGGTCTATTCGCACTGATAATGGAAAAGAATATATATCAAATGAATTTGAACACTATCTTCACCAACATGGGATTAAACATCAAACAACTGTACCTTATAATCCTCAACAGAATGGTGTAGCAGAAAGAATGAATAGAACAATTTTGAATATGGTACGATCCATGCTTTTCTTCAAAAATGTAAAAATAATGTTTTGGGCTGATGCTGTTCTATGTGCTGCATATATAAAGAATAGATGTCCATCTAATGCTATAAGAAACAAGACTCCTTATGAATTGTGGTATGGACATGTTCCTTCGATAAAACATCTCAGGATCTTTGGTTCCACCTGTTATGCTTTGATACCAAAGGTACATAGAAACAAACTTGGTGCTAGAAGTCGTAAGTGTATCTTCCTGGGGTATTCAAACACATCTAAAGCATACCGCCTCTATGATGAAGTAAATAAAAAGTTTGTTGTATCTAGAGATGTCATTTTTCTTGAATCATCCAAATCTGACAATGTTGTTGAGCGGCAACTTGATCGCTTGGATAGATTCGCAAAAACGAAATCATTTCAAGAATTTGATAATCAGATTCCACATCTTGAAGGGGGGATTCCTATACTAGAACAACATGTGGAATCTTCTTCTGAAGAACAATCTCCCCTGCATGAAACTCCAACAACAGATGATGCTTTAAGTGATGTAATTGATAGAATTGGGAGACTCAATCTTGATTCAGTCCCAACTCAATCAACAGAGAAACGTGGACCATCCCAGAAAGGTCCCCCAAAGTGGCTAACAAAGACACTTGAAAGTGTTCATCCTGATGAAATTGGAAAAACAGGAACTAGAAATTCAAACCGACAAAATGGAGGTGATGTAGATGACTCTAATTCACCTGTTGATATGGATGTTACTTATGATTGTGAATTGAACTTGTCTACAGATTTTGAACCAACTTCCTTCAAAGAAGCTGCTTCTCATGATGAATGGAAAGAAGCGATGAAAAAGGAGTATGATGCCTCATAAAGAATGGCACTTGGAAGCTGGTTGACCCTCCATTTGGAACCAAACCAATTGGCTGCAAGTGGGTCTACAAGAACAAATACAAATCTGATGGCTCACTTGACAAGCACAAAGCTAGGCTTGTGGCAAAAGGTTTTGCACAGAAGGAAGGGGTCGATTATGAGGAAACTTTTGCCCCCACAGCAAAATGGGCCACCATCCGGACACTCTTTGCACTAGCTGCTCAGAACGGTTGGAAAGTCCATCAAATGGATGTAAAAACTGCATTCTTGAATGGAGATCTAAAAGAGAATGTTTTTATGTCCCAGCCTGAAGGATTTGCTGTGAAAGGACATGAACATAAAGTATGCAAACTTGTGAAGTCCTTGTATGGCCTCAAACAAGCACCACGAGCCTGGTATGAAAAACTAACTGAGCATCTTATGAAACTCAACTTCAATCATTTTGATCTTGATGATGCAACTTTATTTGTCAAGAAAGTTGGAAAAACAGTTGTATATCTTGTGGTATATGTAGATGATCTTTTAATGACAGGGAACAATGAAAGCTATATTGCATCCATAAAGAAAGAATTAGGAAAAAGTTTTGAAATGACTGATTTGGGCTATGTTCATTACTATCTTGGCATTGAAGTAACCCAACATCCAAAATCCATATTTATTTCTCAAAAGAAATACATTGGAGATTTGTTAAACAGATTTGGCATGACAGAGTGCAATCCTCTTTCTACTCCAATGGAACAAAACTTAAAGCTCACATCTATTGAAGGAAAGGAATTTGAGGATGCAACAAAGTATAGACAACTTGTAGGAAGTCTCATCTACCTCACTACTACCAGACCAGACATTTCATTTGTTGTTGGAATCCTCTCCAGGTTTATGCAAAAACCTTGTGAGGGACATTGGTTTGCTGCAAAAAGAGTTCTAAGGTACTTGAAGGGAACTCAAGACCTTGGAATCAAGTATACACAGGTGGACGACTTCAGCTTGATTAGATACTCTGATTCAAACTTCGATGGAGACAAAGAAACTGGGGTATCTACTTCAGGATATGCTATGAGTCTTGGATCAGGAGCTGTCTCCTGGAGATCACGCAAACAATCAGTTCCAGCAGATTCCACAACAGAAGCAGAATACGTGGCAGCAGCTGAAGCAACGAAAGAAATTGTGTGGCTCAGGAAAATTCTTGAAGATTTGCAGGTAAAACAAGTACAATCAACTCCACTCATGATTTATAACACCTCTGCAATAAATTTGGCCAAGAACCAAAAGTTCCATGATCGTACTAAGCACATCAATACTAAATATCATCTAATCCGACATCATGTTGAGGCCAAAACAATCCATCTCCGTCATTGTTCCACAAATGAGCAAATTGCAGACATCTTCACCAAAGCGCTTGGAAGAGAAAAGCTTGAAAGATTCAGAATGATGCTAGGACTCACCAACATCCCTTCAGATTAAGGGGGGGAATGTTGACACCTAATCCTCAGCGGTTGGGTGAACCGGGAATGTGAACAGTCATCAAGAAGATGAACTGATCAGTCACATTCATGTATATAAACAATAGCTACCTAATGAAATAAACGAATCAGTTTTTTGCCTAATCTGGAGTTACTCCTGGTCTGACAGGTAGATTTGATAATCGCAGAAGTTTCTTCAATGGGTAATGTTTCTCTTGCCATAACTTTGGTCACAAAGCAGCTCAATGTGTTGCATATAAAACAATCATGACTAGAGAAGCTCAAAAACAAAGAAGTATGATCGGGATTACAAAAAGGACCTATAACAGCTTTTCGGCTCTTGAAAATGAAGTTGAATGTTCTATTTGCAATAACTTTGGTCATGAAGATTCTGAATGCAGGAGCAGGTTTCAGCAGACAAAGGAACAAGCCTCAAGCACCAGAACATGGAGAATAAAGGAACCACAAACAGAAAGATGTGGGATAGCCTTTATGCAGAGGGACAGGAAAATCTATGGTACATCGACAGTGGATGTTCGAAGCATATGACAGGTGATAAAGAAAAACTTGAATCATATTCTGCTTTAGAAAAGTGAAAGAAAGTTTCTTTTGGAAATGATACTCCAGCAGCTATAAAAGGAAAAGGCACAGCTCAGTTAAAAGAAAAGGTTAAAGCTGGAAATGTTTTGTATTTTTATGGCTTGAAGCATAACCTTCTGAGTGTCAGTCAGATGTGCGATCAAGGAACCAAGGTAATATTTCGATCAAATGGATGTAGCATTCGTGATCTTGATACAGGGAAAACAGTGATCAAAGGTAGAAGAACTCCAAATAATCTATACATATTTGAAGAAGGACAACAACAATGCTATTTGAGCAAGGATGATGAACATTGTTTATGGCACCGGAGGTTGGGGCATCTAAGCTTTTCACAAATAAGGAAGGCATGCAAATATCAGGCAGTTCATGGTCTTCCAGATATCAAAATTCCAGACAACACTATATGCAAATCATGTCAGTTTGGTAAGCAAACCATAACCAACTTCCCAGAGAAGGAAGGATCAGCCAGCAGGCCTCTTGAACTAGTCCATACAGATGTATGTGGTCCTTTCAGGACAAGGTCACCTCGAGGAGAAGAATAATTGATATTATTCATTGACGATTTCTCCAGGTTTGTTTGGTTAGGACTTTTGAAGCACAAAGACGAAGCATTCGAAAAATTCAAATCCTTCAAAGCCTTGGTTGAAAATGAATCAGGTTACAAAATTAAGTGCCTCAGGTCCGACAGACGTGGGGAGTTTACCTCAAATGAATTTTTCGATTTCTGTGAAGAACATGGGATAAGAAGGGAATTCTCTACAGCTAGAACTCCTCAGCAAAATGGAGTGGTGGAAAGGATGAACAGAACAGTCCAACAAATGGCCCATGCTATGCTTGATGAGTTCGGAACTCCCGCAACTTTCTGGGGTGAAGCTACATATGCTGCGGTTGTTATTCTCAATAAAACAAATGTCTGAGTGAACAACACTCAAACTCCTCATGAACTCTAGTATGGTGAGACTCCTTCGGTAAAACACTTCAAAATCTTTGGGAGCAAATGCTATATTAAGAATACTGATGAGAAACTTGGCAAACTTGAACCTAGAGCAGATGAAGGCATTCTTCTTGGTTATTCTCCACACAACAAAGCATATAAGTGCTACAATAAAATACTTGGAAGAATTATTGACAACATTGATGTAGTGGTTGATGAAAAAGGATACATTCCTAGGCAAGTAAATCATGAAAATATCGAAGAAGATGAAGACTACCCTCAAAGACAGAATGATGAAGAAGAAGAACCTCAAGAAGCACCAGAGGAACAGATAAGGGTAGAAGAGAAGACTCCATCCAGGTACGTTCAGAAGAATCATCCAGAATCTCAGATTTTGGGGCAAAAAGAAGCAGGTGTACAAACAAGAAGAACAATTGCAGAAGCTTCAAGCTATTTGGCATTACTCTCATCCACTGAACCACAAAATATAAAAGAGGCATGCAAAGATGAATGTTGCGTCAAAGCAATGGATGAAGAACTTGAGCAGATCGAAAAGAACAAAACTTGGGAGTTGGTTCCTAGACCAAAGGATAAGAATGTTATAGGGACAAAATGGATCTTCAAAAATAAGTTGAATGAAAATGGGGACGTAATTAGAAACAAGGCCAGACTTGTTTGTAAAGGGTATGCGCAGCAAGAAGGAATAGATTTTGAAGAAACTTTTGCTCCTGTTGCAAGACTTGAGGCCATCCGAATGTTCCTTGCTCTCTCAAGCTTTCAAAAGTTCAAAGTATTTCAAATGGACGTGAAATTAGCCTTTCTGAATGGAGACTTAGAAGAAGAAGTATACATTGAGCAGCCAGATGGTTTCATTCTTGGAAATGATCCAAATCTTGTATGCAGATTGAAAAGGGCTCTCTATGGTCTTAAACAAGCTCCAAGGGCTTTGTACAATCGTTTGGACAAATATCTTCATCAACAAGGTTTTTCAAAAGGATCAACAGATAGCAATCTTTATATAAAAATTGAAAATGACAAATTGTTGATACTTGTTGTGTATGTAGATGACATTATCTTTGGCAGCAATGAAGAATCTATGAGTCAAAGCTTTGCCTTGGTGATGCAGAAAGAATTCGAAATGTCCTTGCTTGGAGAATTGACATATTTTATGGGCCTGCAAATCCAACAAAAGGAAGGAGGGATCTTCTTGTCTCGAACCAAGTATCTCAAGCAGATTTTGAAGAAATATGGCATGGAAGATGCAAAACCAGTATGTACACCCATGGTCACAGGATGTAGCCTCAGTGCAAATGATGAATCAGCAGCAGTACATCAACCAACCTACAGATCTATGATTGGAAGTCTACTTTATTTGACAGGTACCCGACCAGACATCATGCATGCAGTGGGAATAGTTGGAAGATTTCAGGCAAATCCAAAGGAAACTCATCTTCAGGTAGTAAAGAGAATCTTCAAATATCTTCAAGGGACTCAAAATTATGGCTTATGGTATCCTAGAGATACAGATCTCACACTTCATGCTTATATTGATGCAGATTGGGCCGGAAGCATGGATGACAGGAAGAGCACAAGTGGTGGTGCATTCTTTATGGGTTCCATATTAGTATCTTGGTTCAGCAAGAAACAGAGTTCGATTGCCTTGTCTACAGCTGAAGCAGAATATGTTGTTGCTGCATCTTGCTGCACTCAACTCCTTTGGATGATGCAGAGCTTGCAGGATTTTCAAATCACTTGTACACCACCCATCTCCATCTTATGTGATAATACAAGTGCAATCAACATTTCAAAGAACCCAGTCATGCATTCAAAAACCAAGCACATACCAATCAAGTATCACTTTCTCCGGGAACAAGTGCTTGAACAAAAGGTCAAGTTGGAGTATGTTCCTTCTAAGGAACAGGTTGCTGATATACTCACCAAACCATTGCCTAGGGAGACCTTTGAATACCTCAGGCAAAAGCTAGGGGTTGTTGATGCATCATCTTGTTGTTGAATCTCTTCTGATTGTTGGTTGTACGCAAGGTTCATCTAAAGTATATGCGTACATGTGCTGGGTTGCGGATTAGTCAAAGATCAAATGACACAGATTCAGGGGGAGAATATCATACATTGTTGGCATTATGGAGGAAGTACAGAAGGAGATCATGGATGCTGGTCTGAATATTGCTGCAATACGTCTCTATCTCTTTCATGGTCATGGATTATGGTTCTTCTTTGCAGATCTGGTTTATAGTCAGGGGGAGCATGTTCTTAGGGGGAGCATAACCCTTTGCCCTTGATGTGAAAGGGGGAGAGTGATTGGTTGTTGTTGCCATCAAGTCCAAAGGGGGAGATTGTTGGCATTATGATACATATGTTGTACTTGATGGCAACCCACTCATCTCAGATAATAAATTATAATGTAGAGAAAATTTCACGCACTTATATGCAGAGAAAAGTTTATTTCATGTAGAGAAAAGTTCACGCACTTTTATGCAGAGAAAAGTTTATTTCATGTAGAGAAAAGTTCACGCACTTTTATGCAAAGAAAAGTTTATTTCATGTCGAGAAACGTTCACGCACTTTTATGCAGAGAAAAGTTTATTTCATGTAGAGAAAAATTTCACGCACTTTCATGCAAGGAAAAGCGCGTATATGTTGGAGAACTTACCTTTGGTCCATGGTAGTTAGTCCTTGGTATTTGAACCTATGGTTTTGGACCATGGTACCTCGTCAAAAATGTTGATCCCAAGTATTGGGTTCGTGGTATTGGTTTATTATGGTTTTGGTCCGTGGTATTGCATGTAGAGAAAAAGTTCATGCACTTTCATGCAAGGAAAAGCGCGTATATGTTGGAGAACTTACCTTTGGTCCATGGTAGTTAGTCCTTGGTATTTGAACCTATGGTTTTGGACCATGGTACCTCGTCAGAAGTGTTGATCCCAAGTATTGGTTCATGGTATTAGTTCGACAGTTTTTGATCCTATGGTTTTGGCCCATGGTATTGCATCCAAAAGTGTTGATCTCACGCACTTTCATGGTTGGTTCATGGTATTAGTTCGACAGTTTTTGATCCTATGGTTTTGGCCCATGGTATTGCATCCAAAAGTGTTGATCTCACGCACTTTCATGGTTGGTTCATGGTATTAGTCCAACAGTTTTTTGATCCTATGGTTTTGGACCGTGGTATTGAGAAAGGACTAAGGCTATAAAAGAGGAAGGAGATCATTTGACAAAGCATCATCTGAATTATTGAATATCTCATAAAGTGCTAGATCTGGAATACTGTGATTGGGTTATGGTACAGATCTAGATCTGAGCCAAAGAGGGATCTCACCAGTTGATGGAAAACAAGATCCAAGGATAGATCGGGATCAAATGGTTTGAAATGAACTATCTCTATATAGTTGATTATGCTTATTCTAGATCTGTATACTGACGCTTGTAATGATCTGAACTGGGTATAACTTAAGTTTGAAATCGTTGCAAGTCATGATTGAATAATTATAGATCTGTACGCGGG
This sequence comes from Pinus tabuliformis, assembly GCA_031772625.1. Taxonomy (NCBI): domain Eukaryota; kingdom Viridiplantae; phylum Streptophyta; class Pinopsida; order Pinales; family Pinaceae; genus Pinus; species Pinus tabuliformis. Next base: position 28,172,519 of record CM062808.1, on the reverse strand, counting down.
TTGGCTTTGGTGAAAGCACTTATTTACGCAGGTTTGGTTCATTGTAGTAGCATATACCATTTGAGCTATGATGTTTAATGTTACAGGTGGTTCAGGTTGTTGATGTGTTCTGATGACTGTTTAATGGTGTCAGTATTCTACATATTCGGTTTGATTGATTGTGTTGATGGATGAGATCTAGTAATGGATCTAATGGACTAGATCGGGTTGCTAACACTCATATTATCCTTGTATATGTACTGATCTGGTGATTGGGTGATTCAGAAGATTGATTGATTATGTGATTCAATGATATTTATGGATCCAGTATGAAAATTGGATGAAACGTGGCCCTTCAGATTATGGATTGTGCTTCAGGTGTATCCAGTCAGAAAATGTATGAAACGTGGTACCTGGAGGAGAGAAGATTGTAGGCCAGCGCCTATGTACTAGTTTCTTGGCTTGTACAAGAGATAAGGGGGTTGTAGCTCCCTTCCAGGAGAAGCTGGAGAACAAAAGAGGGTTGTAGCTCCCTGCAGGTTGTAGCCTACGTACTGGTAAAGGACTGCACCAGTACAAAATCATTGTAAAAGGAATTTCTAATTGAAAGAAGATAGAGACATATTGCAGCAGGTGGTTTTCTCCCACATTGGGTTTCCACCTTATATCATGGTGTTCATTTGTGTGGCTTGTGTGTGATGATCTGTTCTATTTTACTGCACCTGTTTACTGTTAATATGGTTGATGATGTTCTAATGCACTCATTAAGGATCAACTAACTGAATCATAAGAAGTTGTGGAAGTAGCATATATGAATCTGAATATGGAAATGAAAAAGTTTTATTGATGTGATATTACTGATTCACCCCCCCTTCTCAGTATTATTTCCAACACAAGCTAATGCAGGTTTGCATTGTGGACATGGTCAAGAAGGTGTTGATGAAGCTTCTTTCACTTTTGAAAATGATGATAGTCCTGAAATTAGCTTTATAGATCAGCGAACAGATAATGTTTTCCTTTGTGAAGATGATATGACTATCATGTTTGAGAATCTTGAAGAATTTTTTCTGTTTAAGAAAGGCTTAGATTATGACATTGAGGAGACTGAGCCTAAGAGACATAGTATGCCAGAATTCAAGTCAGAATTTCTCATGATCGAGGAATTTATAGCTAGCACTCAGATAGCAGAAGCTTACACTGCTCTATGCCTTCCTATCAATCAGCAACCAACCGTTCTTTCAGATCAAAATGAAGGGATTACTTGTATCTTTCTTGCTGGATCTCAAGACGAGTTAGAGCTTCAGGACTTTCAAGATCCTTTCGACATTCTTTTTCAAGCACTAGAGAAGTTGGATGTTGCCTGGTTTCAGTTGTTATTGCGAGTTGCCTACATGTACATCATTCTACCCGCTCAACGAAAGTGAGAGCAAAATTTTAGTGAGTAGCCATCTGTTGGATTGGTTACATTGGAAGGCCCACTTCACATTATTGTACATATTTCATCAGTAGGCAGGTGGTTGTCATCATGATTTGAAGCCCTCAAATCTCGATGGACTGCTGCCATTAAAAAGATTTGTAAGTACTTGTTTCAGTTAAGTAAGTCTTGAGTCATTTTTTGTTTTCGTTAATTTCAAGATAATTTCAGCTGCTGAATGTCTAGTTTCAGCTACTGAGTGTCTAGTTTTAGCTGTTGAATGTCTAGTTTCAGCTTTTGAGTGTCTTGTTTCATTTTTGAGTTAGTCTTAGTTCTTACTCATTTTAGTTATGAGTCTTGAGTCTTGAGTCAAGGTGTTTGTTTTGGTGTTCTGAAGTTATTGACTCCATATTTCCCAATGGATGAAGGCACTTATCTGATTTTCCAAAGATCTATGGTTCTTGGCACCTCCTAGGAGCTACCATCCCCATTGGAGCCAATGTTAGTGTCAGTGTCTTCACACTTCCATCAGTCATCAAATTTCTCTTTTGCACGCATATTAGGTTTCTCATAAGATCAGCTGCATTCCATTAGGTCATGGATCAACTGATGGTAGTGGTTTCATTTCAGTTTCTCTCATGTCATATACCTGTTGGCTTGTTCAAAACCTCTTTTCAGTCATTTATAGTCATTTTAGTTCATTTCATTCAGTTTTAGGGTTTAGTTTCACTAGGTCTTAGGGTTTGTCATCATGGTCATCCAAAATTGAATAAAAAGGTCAGCAGGCACATGAGGAGGATAAATAGGTTCATAAAATCATAAATTTACTTTTGATATGCTCAATAAATCTTTTTTACCTCAAAACTCTGTTTTGAGGTGAAAACAGAGTTTTTCCATTTTTTGTAAAAATTTCATGTAATTTAAGTGTTTCTATATGTAATAAGCTCAACAGTTGTTCCTGGTCACCTTGCCAACTCCTGCCACTGCAAAAAACAAAAACACCAAGACATCAGTCCATCAAAGTGCCAAGAAAAAGTCAAACTTCAAATTGAAAAACAGAGTTTTTGAAAAAGTGACTAAGACTTTATAAAAGTGGGTTTGCAATGAAGAAAAATTAAAGTGCATCATATATAAAGCAAATTCATGCTAGCTACTCATTTCATTGTGCAAAAAGTCAAGTGGAGAGACAAAATCACATTTTGAAGGGAAATTGAACAAAAGAGGAAGAAAACCCAGATTTTGCAGCAAATTTGCCTGGCGCTGCGCATCAGAGGGTCGGCATTGCGCATCAGACCGGCGTTGCGCATGTTATAGACATTTTTGGGCCCTACAACCCCAAGCATGAAATTTCCATAAACCAAGGGCTCCTAAGTCCCTAAAAGTGTTGTTCTAACCCCTAAAGGAACAAGGTCAACCGATTACAACTTCTCCCAGAAGTTCTCCATGAAAAACTACTCAGAACTGGTCAAAACTAGATCATTGCACTTGCTCCATGGCCAGAGTGCGATGCATTGCACCTTGTACATAGGGGAAGTGCATTGCATTTCAAAAATCCCTTCTATGGGGTGCGATGGACGAGAAAAGACAAGTGGCGAAGACAGTTTGCGAGGTGGATGATCATGGAATCTTCCAGAAACTTCTCCTGGGACACTTGCCTCTCAAAATCGCCCAAGGATGAGTAAGAGATCAATGAGATCTCCAAGTGGCATCAAGAACTCTCAGAGAGAAGACACTAATCAAAAACCTAGAGCTGACTCACACCTCTGCAAATATCTATATATAGATCTCTCATCCCAGAGATCCAGAGGTTGGAAGCTGGAATTTTGCATATTGTAAGGAATTGCTGTTGGTTTCTAGAGACAAACGTCAGATTGTTGGGTGATCTAAGCTTTGTTTGAGGTGAAGAGGGGCTTCTTTGCTGGGAGGTTGATGTTGGGTCGGAACCACTGGTTGTAACTCCTCTTGGATCTTTTCTTGTTTATCAATAAAAACTATTTGAGTTTTCCTCCATGCTTTTGTATCATTGATGCTTGTTACATTTGTATGGTCAATTTACATCTGATCCTAAATTGTTTATGATTATAGATCCATGTCTTTGTATAGTGCTATGCTTCTGTGATCTTACAGGTACTTTGTGAAGCTGGGCATGCGAGGGAGCAGGTAGCTGGGGACTATCAAAGAAGAGAGGGATCAAATCGAAGGATTAACGCAAGACAGAGGTTGTTCTTTCTGTTCCTCTCTATCTATAATTCATAAAGGAAAAACAAAAGTAGTTTTTCTCTGTTTGTTTCTAGGGCAGTTGTCACACCTTAGTGGGATAGAGCAGTTTTAAATAGACACTTTTCCCTGTAACAAAATGGCGACTCCACTGGGGAAAACGATCTGGTGATATAAGGTTCAGGGTGGCGGTCATGAAAGAATGGAGTATAATGTATGGTAGTGGGTGAGACACAGGTGAATTCACTGAATGACTTCTCTTGAACATATTGGCGACACTGTTGTGATGGATTGGTAGCACTAACCCCAAATGTGGATGGTATGGCGTGACCATGGTGATGTGACTGGTGAATGAAACAACCCAACCCGACTCGGACACGGAGTGGAAGTGTCATGTTCAAGAGCGACTTGCTACCAACAGAGTTTCTTTGAGTTTTCTTCCCAATTTTTCCCCAGTCATTGCTGACCAGTACCTCTTTATTTTTGTCAAGCTTGAGGAGGATAACATATGCTTGTTCTATAATTTGCCCTTCGGGCAAACCCATCGCTATGTTTTAACGAGCCTAGTGATAGTGAAACTCATTCTCGTCTATAGACAAGTTTGTCGCTATTAATCTTTTTAACGAGTTTAACGACAAAGATAACTCGGTCCTTTTCAATTTTAGAGAGTCTGAAAAGGAACGTAAAGGTAACTCCAAAATTCCTTTTTCGTCATCTAATCCCTTGAGTCCGAAAAAGTATAAAACAATACAGAAGGGATGAATTTTCGATACTTTTAACGAGCCGAACAAAACAAGCGCTCGATCTTTTTGTGTAATAATCCCTCAGGTCCAAAAAGATTAAAATCTAGAGGAGGGATAGCACTTCCTATCCCTTTAACGAGCTGGAGAGGCCAATGGCTCAGCAATATTTTCATATTTTACGAGTCAGTTGAAAATAGCTTAAAGGAGACTCGTCTTTTGAGGAACGAGTGATAAAACGGGTAGCAGCTGATTCCAGGTAGGGTTTGGAATTTTCCAATCACGACAGTGTCACAAGGATGGCTAGTGAAATCACTCTTCGCAGCTGTTCCTCAAAATGGGTAAACAATCAAATGGAGCTGAATGATCGGCCTCTTTGCTGGGAGGTTGATGCTGGGTCAGAACCACTGGTTGTAACTCCTCCTGGATCTTTTCTTGTTTATCAATAAAAACTATTTGAGTTTTCCTCCATGCTTTTGTATCATTGATGCTTGTTACATTTGTATGGTTAATTTACATATGATCCTAGATTGTTTATGATTATAGATCCATGTCTTTGTATAGTGCTATGCTTCTGTGATCTTACAGGTACTTTGTGAAGCTAGGCGTGCAAGGGAGCAGGTAGCTGAGGACTATCAAAGAAGAGAGGGATCGAATCGAAGGATTAGCGCAAGACATAGGTTGGTCTTTCTATTCCTCTCTATCTATAATTCATAAAGGAAAAACAAAAGTAGTTTTTCTCTGTTTGTTTCTAAGGCAGCTGTCACACCTTAGTGGGATAGAGCAGTTCTAAATAGAAACTTTTCCCTGTAACAAAATGGTGACTCCACTGGGGAATAACAGCAAGGAAAAGGGGTTTCAAACAGACATATATTGATCACAGGCAGCAAAATTCAGGAATAGAACTGGAAAGGATGATCCACAGAAGCCACAATCGAACGGAGTCTCGTTTCTGGCCCAGCGCAGGTACTGTTCAAAGATTCTGAATTTCAGCGCACTTCCCGAGTGGACAACCTGCGATGCATTTCAGATTTTCTGTGTTACAGGTGCATTGATCAGACTAGCTCTATGCAGTTGTGGCTTCTGTGGATCATCCTTTCCAGTTCTATTCTTGAATTTTGCTGCCTGTGATCAGTATATGTCTGTTTGAAACCCCTTTTCCTTGTTGTTATTCCGCCTCCTTTGTACAAAAGAACTGTAGGTGTTTTTGTGTGTTTGTTGAGTCATTTACAGTTCTCCTTTGCAAAAGTAGCATAGTCGTACTGTCGTCCTTTGATTTGAATCCGTCGCAAGTGTCGAATTCGATCGTAGGAAAAAGTTTGATTGCTGTTGATGGTCGATTATCCAATTACTATTGCTTTTGGTCTGAATTTGTAATTTTCTAGTGTCAAGAACAAGTGTTCAATTCAAAATCGTAAGGTGTTGTAATCGTCTCCATTTTTTATTTCGAAAAGAAACTTGTTTATATTTTTCGCTTGAAAAGAAATTCAGATTTGTGCATCAACTTCTTTTTTAGCATCCATGTACTAAGAAAGTCGAAAACAAATACATGCATGTGCATTTGCATATAGACAGTCTGCTTGGCTTGATTTAGGAAAGTGCATTTACAGTGTGCTCTTTGCTCTTTGTGAAAAGTTTCTGTCTTTCTCTTCCCTAGTAGCTAGGATTTTCATTGCATAAAAGAGATAAAAAGTTTGTTTATCATCTTTAGATTGCATTTTAGGAATTACATCTACATCTCGTGGTGAACCCGAAAGGCAAACTTCATAAACAAGATCAACTTAAAATAAATTCAATGAATCTAACAACGCTTTGGAACTTAACGCACAAAATTTAGAGGTCTAGGCTAGAGATGTATTCCGGTGTCGTAAATCCTGGTAACTATTGTTCTCACTGATGGTTGGGTGATTCCTCCACTTTGAGATGATAAGTGCCAGTACGGACTTGTGCTCCCACATACCGTCGAGTATATTTTGGGAGACCTCAATAGGCTTAATCCTTTATCCATAGGAAGCCGTGTCTGCCGCCCTATCGATCGCAATGCACTGAACACAGCATTCAGGAAGATTGACTGCCGTACCGTAAAAAGTATTCTGCAGTTTTGCGATTGATTTGGTACTCCCTCTACCTAGACTTCCAGAGTAGTCCCTTTCGTTCATTTTCAGACTCCTTAACGGAAAAGGTCCATCTGAGCACTTGTCACTTCAGGCTCATTAAAAATCGAAGGAGACTAGAGTCATCTTTTGTTTTTTCTCAACTCTTAAAAACTGAAAAAACAAGTTGTTTCAAAGCGTCTAAAATTCATTTAATTCGGAAACATACTTCCCCTTAATTTTAGTTGATCGAGTAATCCGTAATCGTGGAAGAAAGTCAATTGAAACCCCGTCATTCACGGAGGCTTGCGAGTCAACCGTCTTTGTCTCCGGAATCGAAGCCAGTACGGACAAAGCGAACTCGTTTAACCGGTTCCAAATCTCCTATTAAAGTTAGAACAAGTGTTCCAATGACATCAGAGACTCCGGTTACTCAGAACATTTCTGGAATCCCTGCCTCTACAGAAGAAGTTCAGCAGCCACAGAAGGACAGTGATACTGATCCTAGTCTGAGAGTAAACACTTGTGTTACCGAACCAGTTCCATCTACAACCGGTTCGGAGAGTCTTGCTCTTCAAACATCTGTCGCTGCTGATTTCGCACCTTCTTCGGCACCAGAAATATTCTACGGACCTGACGGTCTTCCCCTTCCACCTGGTCTGATTGCCATAGAAGAAATTGTAGAAGATCCTCAAACAAGTACTCCAACGCAATTTGGAGTCGGGATCACTCTATATCCTTCTTCGTCAGAAGTTAGTCTACCACCAGCGGAAGCTCCTATAGAATCGCTAGGTAATATTTTGGATAGACTACAAATGTCTGAACAACCGTCAACATCTAGGACTGTGTCGTCTGACACAGCGACGGCAGAACTCCCTGCTATCACTCCGACAATGTTCGCCGGTATACCATCTGTCCCGACTAGCTCTCAACCGCTAGAAGGAGTCCACTCAAGGGCTATCTCAACGGTATGGTCTGTTCCTGTTTGTTCATCCGGAATAATATCCAGAAACTCTTATGTTGAGTCTCAACAAATTGATCCATTTGGAGGTCAATTTGGGCAGTTCGGTCCCCAAGGGCAAACAATTCCCTTGAGTTCTGGATTACCACCGTATGGGGGGCAGTATACCCTTTCATTATCCCCTCCGGAAGGATATCCATACAAGAGTTCACAAAAACATTCAGGTTATACTGGAATTACCTCAAGCGGTTGGGTACCTATACTACCTCAATAACCAAGAGTTGTATACTCGATGCAACAATGCTTACCTATGTCAAATATTTCAACTATGCTAGCTATTGTAACGGTGTCGCAAGTTCAAGCACTGCCTGTTGTATGCCAACCTCAGGTTTCTCAGGTTGTAATGCAACAGCCCCTTGACCCTACGACTCAACCACAATTGCCGACCGCTGGAACGACACAGGTTCAGACGGGTACAAGTGCCCCTCATCTTGGTCAAACTGTTAGTATCGGGCAACAGCACATGGCTTCACAACCATGGCTGGTGCAATACCAACAACCATAATTCCAACAAGTATACCAAGGTTCTGAGCAACAAATCTTTGCTAATAGTGGACAGCCGTACATTCAAAACGGTCAAAATCAACCATTTTACAATGGTCATGCCCACCAACTTTACCAAACATACCAGCATCAAATGCATTATGCCGGTATGCAAAGACCAACTGCTCAGGCAATCCCCTCTTATCCTGGGTATGCTTCACCTAACCTGAATCAACAGTTACCCTTTGTGGCAACTTTGGAGTTACCTGATTTAAACCGGTTAACAAACGATCCAATCGCTTACGCCCCTTGGTGGCCAGCAATTCCGCATAAACTTCCATCAGATATTCCTAAATTTAATGGAAATCCGGGTGAATATCCATCGAATCACGTGATGACCTTTCATCTATGGTGTTCATCAAACACCTTAAATGATGATTCGATAAGACTTCGCCTCTTTCAAAGGACGTTAACGGGTCCGGCAGTAAAATGGTACATCGAATTGCCTAGAGCTTCGTTCGACAACTTCAGTACCATAGCCACAACCTTTTTAACCCATTTTCAGTTACTAATAAGGTACGAAACGAGAACAAAACTTCTTACCAACTTCAAACAGACAACGGCTACTCACATATCTGATCATATACATGAGTGGCGACGTCGTCGTAGAATGGTAAAAACATATGTCCCCGATCAGCTCCTAGCTGAATGGTTTATCAAGTCATTACTACCTTCCATCACGGAAGATATGGCAAAAGGTGGAGTCATCACAGAAGAGCAAGTTATCGCTCGTGCGCAATATTTGGACTTGATTTACACTCAGTCTGGCACGCTCTGCGATAAAATACCTGATGCCCCTAGATTGGAATTCTCAGTCCCTCCTCCTCCTAAATCAAACAATGACTCTCATGCCGGCGATGGCGTGATTGGCGCAACAGACACGAAATCGACAAAGGCTACATCTAAAAAGGCCCGTAAGATTTCTAGTCAAAATGCAAATGAGGAACTTCTTGCCTCGGAAGTAAATGCCGTGTCGACCGACAAGGGCAAACAACTAAAGCAACCAGGGGGCAAGAAGAAAAAGAAAGGGAGAAAAAAGAAGCAGGATGAGTCATCTCCTAAAAAACCTTCTACAAACCCTTCTGGGCAAAGGAAACCCCCTGCGGGGTGTCATATATGCGATGAGGATCATTGGACGAGAGATTGTCCACATAAAGCTAAAGTTAAGAAACTCTTTAAGAGTTCAAAACCTCAGCAGTATTGACTGATCCGTTTCCAAACCCGGGAACCAAACTGGTTGCTAATCAAAATGCTTCCCGATCCCAAGTGCTTATGTTGTCTATCTCAAAGAATAAAAATGATGCTTTGACAAGGAATAAAGATTATGAGAATCCACAGCTGTCGAATAACAAGGCTAATGAACAACCTAGTAGTTCGACAAAAACTTTGACCGAAGTTATGCCACCCATCATTCCTGAAAAAATGATAAAGTCACCAAAGGGAGTAGTACACAAATCAACATTTAATCCTCGTGCAAAAATAGCACAGAATTATAATATAATAGAGGACCTGGCCCAATCTCCGTCCGCTATGTCGACACTTGAGGTATCGCAAAATTGCCTCTCCCAAGAGCAAGCTTTATTATCAGCAATAGGTGGGATTGACCCAATGGATTCCAATCTTGTGGCCTTTGATCATAAAGGATATGACCCTCAGTTACCAGCTCAACTAGCTTTCCTTATTCAAGTGAAAGCCCTCAACAAAACTGTTCATCGAACAATTATTGATGAGGGGGCATCCACATGCATTATGTCGATGAGTTGCTGGAAAAATTTAGGCTCACCACCCTTGTCGCGATTGTCAACAATGTTAAAAGCATTTGATGGATGATCTTACACTCTATACGGTATTTTAAGTAACTTGCAAGTTGAACTGGGGGGTAAAACAGTAGAAATTGATGTTGAAGTAATTGACGGAAACCTCGATTACAACATCCTACTGGGAAGGCCCTGGATATATGCCATGGCCGCAGTTGTGTCGACCTACTTCAGGAAGATTGCATTTCCCTTCCAAGGAGGAATTACAATCGTCGACCAATAAACATTTCTCCCCAACAGTTCACAAGTTACGGGAAGCATTCCAATGATCCATGGAAGCAATCATTCACTCCAAAATATCGGAGTAGGTCTCCTAAAAGACCCTGCCTTAATGGGTACTTTTTCCCTACCACCTCCGAGTAATCTGGCAGAAGTGGCCACAGTGGAATATGAAATCTTCTATATCTAATGGATTCAGAAGATTCCTAAACATTTTGTCAGCATGGATCAAACCCAAATCAACGCTCATCGAGTGTTTGGATAGATAGGTATAAGGAATATGGCACCTCTTCAAATCCTTCGTCGCATGTACATTCAACAGACGAAGGAATCATTCATTCAATGATAGGAGAGGCACCATGGGAAGATTACCACCATCGTTCCCTTCTTCCGGATTGTGAAGAAGATACTCCTGATGACCTTCATCATCCTTCAGTTTTTTATTTTCTATCAAATACTGTAAATACGGTGGATTTCGAGGATGGTTCTTTTACTATGTCAACCTCATTAAAAAATGAAACAAATCCCCTTTCCAAATCTCAAAGGTAAACCTTCATTCCAACCACCAAGTTGAATGCAATGAAGCTTGGGGGGCATGCACCTCGATTTGCGTTATTATGCTGGGGGCATGCAAACTTACCACGAGCAGTGTTACTGCAGGGTTCAAGCTCGTTAAAAAATAAACCCACATCGAGCAGTTTTAGCACATAGTTCAAGCTCGTTAAAAAATAAACATAAGCCATGAGCAAATGTTTCCTCCCGCGTTTAAGCTCATTAAAAATGAACTATTCCCCCGGTAAATAACCATCATGAATGTAGTACTTCAGCCATTAAAGCCTTGGTCGTGTTTGCACCGTCACCTCCACTTTTGCATTGGTCGATCATTCACCCCCATTTGATTGTTTACCCATTTTGAGGAACAGCTGCGAAGAGTGATCTCACTAGCCATCCTTGTGACACTGCCGTGATTGGAAAATTCCAAACCTTACCTGGAATCAGCTGCTACCCATTTTATCACTCGTTCCTCAAAATATGAGTCTCCTTTAAGCTCTTTTCAACTGACTCATAAAATATGAAAAGATTGGCGAGCTATTGGCCTCTCCAGCTCGTTAAAGGGATAGGAAGTGATATCCCTCCTCTAGATTTTAATATTTTTGGACCTGAGGGATTATTACACAAAAAGATCGAGCGTTTGTTTTGTTTGGCTCGTTAAAAGTATTGAAAATTCATCCCTTCTGTATTGTTTTATACTTTTTCGAACTTAAGGGATTAGATGACGAAAAAGGAATTTTGGAGTTACCTTTACGTTCCTTTTCAGACTCTCTAAAATTGAAAAGGACCGAGTTATCTTTGTCGTTAAACTCGTTAAAAGTGTAATAGCGACAAACTTGTCTATAGAAGAGAACGAGTTTCACTATCGCTAGGCTCATTAAAACATAGCGATGGGTTTGTCCGAAGGGAAAATTATAGAACAAGCATATGTTATCCTCCTCAAGCCTGACAAAAATAAAGAGGTACTGGTCAGCAATGACTGGGGAAAATTGGGAAGAAAACTTGAAGAAACTTTGTTGGTAGCAAGTCGCTCTTGAACATGACACTTCCACTCCGTGTCCGAGTCGGGTTGGGTTGTTTCATTCACCGGTCACATCACCATGGTCCCATCATACCATCCACATTTGGGGTTAATGCTACCAATCCATCACATCAGTGTTGCCGATATGTTCAAGAGAAGTCATTCAGAGAATTTCACCTGTGTCTCACCCACTACCATACATTTATACTCCATTCTTTCATGACTGCCACCCTGAACCTTATATCACCAGATCGTTTTCACCTCCATTAAAATCATTTGCTCTGTTCCGTGTCATTGATGTGGGATTCATTAAGGCCCTCCTGTGACGGATCACTTCTTGTCGACATCAGCTCATTATCCAAGAAGTTGATCTAGGAACACCCCATTCAATACTTTGAAGCTTGCATGCCTCAATGGCAAGTTTCTCACTTCCAACGACAGGTTTACATCAATGGCCTTCGACCGAAAGATTTTGTGTGGTGTTCGACGCCAAGTCCTTTATTCACACCACATAAATTGTACTGTAGTACCTTGAGGGTCATTATCATTATCGGTGATTCCTCTCGCACTTGTTAATAGTTTACATCTTTGGCTGGTAATCAAGCGATGTCTTTCCATGTTCGACTTCAGAACATTTCTCACATGGATCGACTTGTACTCTGAGTGAAGATCGAACGAGATTGAAGACCCCGGATCTAGTTTCATCCATCCGGGCTACGATATATATTCAGGGAAAATAAAGACATCAAATGTACATCATTGCTGCACAGATAATCATCCAATCAAAAGGATGATGGCTCTATCAGAATCATCAGTCTACACTCAAACGATTGTCTGTCCTATGTACATGAAAATGAATTTATAAAGCTGAGCATGGGAATGCCCACCTCAGCTGATCATGAAAATATTATGAAGATAATGTATTGTATTGTATCTTATTACAGGTCTCCTCCCAGCATTGAAAGAACTTCGGATCCTCATAATAAAGCATTTCACCCGACATCAAAAGATTAACGACCTCATGCTTTAGGGGGAAACTGTTCTAGACATTTTTTGGCCCTACAACCCCAAGCATGAAATGTCCATAAACCAAAGGCTACTAAGTCCCTAAAAGTGTTGTTCTAACCCCTAAAGGAACAAGGTCAACTAATTACAGCTTCTCCCAGAAGTTCTCCATGAAAAACGACTCAGAACTGGTCAAAACTTGATCATTGAACTTGCTCCATGGCCAGAGTGTGATGCATTGCACCTTGTACACACGGGAATTGCGTTGCATTTCAAAAATCCCTTCTATGGGGTGCGATGGACGAGAAAAGACAAGTGGCGGAGATAGTTTGCGAGGTGGATGATCATGGAATCTTCCAGAAACTTCTCCTGGGACACTTGCCTCTCAGAATCGCCGAAGGATGAGTAAGAGATCAATGAGATCTCCAAGTGGCATCAAGAACTATCAGAGAGAAGACACTAATCAAAAACCCAGAGCTGACTCACACCTCTGCAAATATCTATATATAGATCTCTCATCCGAGAGGTCCAGAGGTTGGAGGCTGGAATTTTTCATATTGTAAGGAATTGTTGTTGGTTTCTAGAGACAAACGTCAGATTTTTGGGTGATCTAAGCTTTCTTTTAGGTGAAGAGGGGCTTCTTTGCTGGGAGGTTGATGCTGGGTCGGAACCACTGGTTGTAACTCCTCCTGGATATTTTCTTGTTTATCAATAAAAACTATTTGAGTTTTCCTCCATGCTTTTGTATCATTGATGCTTGTTACATTTGTATGGTCAATTTACATCTGATCCTAAATTGTTTATGATTATAGATCCATGTCTTTGTATAGTGCTATGCTTCTGTGATCTTACAGGTACTTTGTGAAGCTGGGCATGCGAGGGAGCAGGTAGCTGGGGACTATCAAAGAAGAGAGGGATCGAATCGAAGGATTAACGCAAGACAGAGGTTGGTCATTCTGTTCCTCTCTATCTATAATTCATAAAGGAAAAACAAAAGTAGTTTTTCTCTGTTTGTTTCTAAGGCAGCTGTCACACCTTAGTGGGATAGAGCAGTTCTAAATAGACACTTTTCCCTGTAACAGCGCATCAGACAAATTTTCTCTGTGTAAAATTACACAGGTGCTACGCATTAGGCAAGCGCTGTGCATTGGGCCCAGTGCATTGTGCATTGGCCAAAGAGGCTCCAAACTCACTCAAATTCATCCCAGATTCTCTCAAATGCTGCATTTACCTCCTACAAGTAAGTGTTCATCTATCTTGAGCTGAAATAATTCTTCTTCATGTTTTGTTCATGAGTTTTTCTTCCTAAAATCAAAACCCTAGCTTGCCTTCATACTTTTTCACCTCATTGCAAAACCAACATCCTTTGTCCCTTTTCCCAAACTTCATTGCACTAAAACTACACATTGATTCCATTTTCCCTTTCCCTATTCCCCTACAAAACTAATCCTTTTTATTAAACCCTAAGTCCCTCATAAGTCAAAACCCTAGTTTCCCAAATCCTTCCCTTCATTCCCCTACTCCACTTCATTACTATTGTTCCATTTGCAAAATCTCTTCATACTCATCTTCTTTGTCCCCACCCATTATCATTGTTCACCATATCATCATCACATTACATCATTAAGACAAGCATGGAAAGAAGTAGTGAATCAGATTTTGAAGAGGACACACTTAGTGATAGCTCAAGGGAAAGAAATGTGCAATCCAAGAAGCCTCACAAAGGTGGAAAAATCATTAGGGAGGAAACTATGAGCATGAGTGACCTCCTTGCTTGCCCTCTAGCCACCACATGTTTCAGATATCAACCCTGTTTTGAGTTTTGTGAAATGGTTGAGAGGGTCAAATATCACCATGAGTTAGCAAGGCAGTATGTGATAAACATGGATAACAATATGGTGCATCTTGCTGGGGTCAACTTCACTCTTTCGCCAACTATCATTGCAGAGGCCATAAGAATTCCAGATGTAGGGGAAAGGTGGAACAAAAGGCACAATATTAGTAAGCAGCATTATGAGCCTTATATCAAGGCCAAGTACCATGGTAAACTTAGCAGGGTGTTTCCTTTCAAATTCTTGGAGGACTGGTATGTTTCACTCATGAAACTTATCATCAAATACTTTACATGTGAGGGTAGGTTCTCCAGACTTTATGCCTACCACATCAAATTGCTTATGCACTTCACCAGAGTCAGAATGATGAGCATCCCTTATTTCATATGAAAAAAAATAGAGAGGATGATAGTGATTGCAAAAAGAAAACCATATCCATAGCAGCTCAATAGTATTTATCATTTTTCTGTTATCAAAATTGTTGTTTTGCATCAGCTCACTTACTTGGGAGTGCCATGGGAAACTTTTATTGCCCATGAGTGCTTCAAGGGACCTCAAATATTTTCAGATCCTCAAGAGGAAGGTGAACCTTCCAGGCAACAAAAGGAGCCTGAAAGTAAAACAGAGGAGGTTCCGGTTCCTGTATTTGTCACCTATGAAAGAGGCACTACAATGCTCTTTGCAGCTGCCAAGCGAGTACTATCTCCACTAGGGGTGGAAGGGGTCTCATTTTATTCACCAGACCACAGGCAAATGTTATCTTCACTGGGGGTGAAAGGGGCTTTTCCTTCTTCTCCAGCTATACAGGTTGACCAGCAGTCAAAGGGCAGAGATAAAGGAAAGAAAAAGATGCATGAGGAGGGCCCTACTGAAGGGAAAGACAGGGATTTTGTTTTGATTGAGGAGGATGTCATTGATTTGGGCTCTCAAAGCTCAAGACTCAAGGACATGATTATCAAAGAGAAGGAGGCTGAAATACAAGCCTTATCACTTAACCTTGAGAGGGCCAAATGGATCATCAACTTTCTTGAGCAGGAAAACAAGCAACTGACAGATAAGCAAGCTATTATGGAGCTACAAATGATTAGAGAAAATAGGCAAGAGGCAAAGAAAAGAAAGATCAAGATGACCTCCCTTGAGCAAGAAATTGAGGATGACCGAGAATCATGGTTGGAGAGGGTGAACATTCACCTTGAGAAGATGCTTGAGAAAGCCAACAAAGAGAAGAAAATGTTGTGCCATATGGCCTATCACTACCTAACCCAGAACAATATTTGCAAAACAAGGGTAAAGAGGCTAAAAGCTAAGTTAAGGAGGGCCTTAAGGGCCAAGAACGAACATGATAAACTCAAAAATTTGGTTGGAGCTTCATTAGCTCAGCAAAGCACTTAATGAGGTTTCCTCTTGCCAAATTTGAGGAAAATTTGGAAACTTTTTGTCATTTTGCAATTTTGTAAATAAAAACACAGGAAATTTCAGCTGATGGCGCTGTGCATTGAATTGGCTCACTTTTTTGCCAAATGGCTTGTGGTTTTGGATTCAGCATGAAAAAACAATGAAACCCAGAAAGTTTCATAAATTTTGGAGAAGATCTGGGTCACTTAAAGGGCAAAAAACACCTAAAAAATGCCCTCTCTGCCACTTTTTGGACCCACAGGAAGCAGTCTTGGGAGAAATGATTTTTGAAGGGGCAAATCAACTCCAAATCAGAAAATTCAAAGTGTTCCAAAAACTAGATAGGCAGAGCTTTCCAACAATTTATCTTGGGCCTGGTTTGATATAAATGTTGATGAAACTCACCTCATAGGGTAGATACATCAAGTTCCAAGTGGTTTTGAGTTGTAATGAATTGGTTTCCATGGTTTTAGAGGCAAGTTGTTCCACTGCCTATATTCTTGTTCTTAGTTTAGATATGGTATAAACCACCCATCTTCTCATGGATTCGACCCTGATAGCTAGCATGAGTGGTTTCCTTGCCTATATTATGTAAATTCTTAGTCATTTGTAAAGGTTGGACTTTGGCAAAAGTGTTGGACTTACTGAACATTTTGTATCAGCAATTTGGCAAGGAATAAAACCAGGTTTCACAGTTATTTTTGTGGGATTCTTATGACAGTGAGTTTATGTATTGTTTCTTATTTGTAATGAGTTTTTTCTGATGTTTTATATGTATCCAAATCTCTCTCTTTCTTCTAAACTAAATGAATCAAGTTGAATAGACAAAATACACTAAATTTACAGTGCTTTGTCTTGGGAATGCATTTAGTTTTCAATGTTTTCACTGTTTGAAGAGGATTCATAGTTTCTTATGCCCTCCTCAACTCCTCATCTATCTTACTCTACCATCTCGATCCATTGATAGTACATAAACCCTTGTCTACCTCGCCCCACCGAACATGATTGTATCCCTAAGTTAATTTCCCAGACCCAATCTGCCTTCTCCAATTGATCCAGCAACCAAAACCTAAAATAAAACCAGAAACCCTAATCTTCTATACCTAGCCTAAAATCAGCATTAATTTCAGTCATCTCAAGCCCTAATTTCCAATATCCTAATTAAGGTTGACAAGGAGAGAGCCCTCTCCCGACCTGGTAGAGCTAGCTACCAGGTTAAGCGTGGTTTGATGTTACCCTAGACCTACCTTCCTTCAGCCTGAAGTAGATCTAGGAACTAACAGAGAAGAAATGATTAATGTAATTTGTAAAGTGAGGATAGAGAGGAAGAGAGTTTAATTATTCTAATATCTTTGGAACTTTCTCCAACTTCATTTTATGGAATACATGTTGCTGCTTTGATCTCCAAGATTTGATAATCGTTTGGTGTTCTTGTTGAGGAGTGGAGGGCCCCCATCAACCGCAACTTGCACACCTCTTTCCTTTGTTGTAAATATTTATGTTATTTCATTTATGCAAGTTTAGTTTATTTTATTTCATGTTATTTTTATTATATGTTATTATGTTTATTTCATTAATGTTCTTTCGTTAAGATTGCTTTAATTTCCTTATGGTTGGATTGGATTGGCACACTAGTAATCTCACATTAGTAATTGATAGACTAGTAGATTAAATTACTTTTTCATCACATAGCTTAGATTAGAATTGTTGGTTTTTGTAGAGCTAGTCTTTGAGAGAGAAAGTGATTGAGAGAGAACATGTGCACTCACTTTTCGTTTTATTTCATTATTTTCATTGTATTTATTTTCAAGTTTCTTGCATTAGATTACTCTATTCTAAGAAATAATGACTAGTATATATAGTACACGTATACCTCATCAATTCGCGAACCTCAGGTTGACAATTTAATGACAGGGATTTAACTCACAATTAAATCAACCAACACCTATTATGTGTGATAATACTAGTTCCATAAGTATTTGCAAAAAAACCTATCATGCAATCAAAACCAAACATATTCCAATCAGATATCACTTTCTGAGAGAACAAGTGCTTGAACATAATGTCAAACTAGAATATGTTCCTTCAAAAGAACAGGTTGTGGATATATTTACAAAGCCACTTCCATGTGATACCTTTGAATATCTCATATAGAAACTAGGAGTGGTCTCTTACTCATCACTTTATTAATCAATCTAATAGATCTTTCATGTTAAGGGAAGTTGAGACTGAAATTTATTGTAGTTTAATTTTTATACGTGGACCCCATGAAGGAAATTCATGGATATACACGATTTTGGTTCTTGGAAATAACGTATGTTTCTCTATGATAAGAAACTATGGGACTGACTCAAGGAGAGGTTCTGGTATATTTCAGTCAGTGGTTCTTTGGCCCTTTTCTTTTAATGTTGATTGGTTACAGTCTATTGTTGCTGAAATGAAACTTAGAAGTGATATTAGCTTATGATGGTTGCTAAATGACATTGTTTCTTTGATGGATTTACTGATTGATGAATTTTCTTTGATGACTTTACTAGTGAATATGATCAGTCCTAACAGTGAACAGATGGCACAGGTTCAAGGGGAGAATTTTCTATATTTCTAATAGTGCATTGTTAGCATTATGATTTCTTAAGAATTCCTTTTTGTGTAATAACACAAATTCTTATATGGTGAATGATGGTTGTTGATGACTATCATGGTCTTGCTACCTCACATTTGAGGTCTTTGACTTTGGTTTTAAATTTCATATGTGTCTCTTGATGTAAAGGTCATATAAAGACCCATGATGTAAAATTGTAATATTCGAATATGTTTGGACTATTGGAGTCAAGTCAATTATATGTGTAATCCCATTGTTTTGGGAGCTTGATGTAATGTTGGGTCAAATATGTAACCCCACTGTGTTGGGTGATTTATGTAAGCATGAGACCTTGATGATAGGAAATTTCATATTTGGTTCAGTCATAGAGTCATGTACTTAATTGAAAACCTTCAAGAAGATTCAGCATATGCTCAGGGGGAGCATGGTCAATGTTCATATTCAGCAGATCAGTCCTACAGCAATCCTCTCCACAAAGGGAGAAAGAAGCATTCATTCATCATTGGTCAGCCCTTTGCACTTGATTTCAAAGGGGGAGAGTAGCTTGATATTTGGCAAATAATTCTTGGAGAGAAGCTTGGTATAACTACAGACATGTTTACAGATATCTACTCGTGATAGTAACCAAACACCAAAGTGGTTGCCATCAAGTCCAAAGGGGGAGATTGTTGGCATTATGACTAATGTGTTGTCCTTGATGGAAACCTACTTGATAAAGATGTCAACATGATGGTAGCAGGCTGAGTATACAAGCTAGCATAGATGTGACAAAAAAATTGGACAAAGGAATATCAGTTCTGAGACAAAGGAATGATAAAGGTAAAGTGTTGGAAAATATACGTGGGTACTATGAAAAAATGCTATGTACATGTGCAGGTATGATGAAGCAAAGTTGCGTACAATTTCTTCACCATGGTATTCTCAATACCAAGGATCTTTTCCTTGGTATTGGCCCATAGTAATAAGCGCGACAATGGATATTTGATATCGTCAAAGAATACCATTGTTATTACTGAAGGATTGACCTAAGGTATTGGCTAAGGCCTAAGCTATATAAGGAGATGGAGATCAAAGTGTTAAGTGTGCAAGTTATGGGTTAGAAACAATCAAAAGGAAATCCCCTTGGGATGGGCAACCTAACAACACTGGGAGAAATCCAAATTTCAAGAAGAACCAAAATCAGAATACTGGGAAGACTGGCCCTAATCAAAACCTTAGGCCCCCTTTCTAGGAAAATTATGTTGAAGCCTCCACTTCTGATGAACCAACAGAAGACACCCAAATCAATTTGATGGGACTCAACAATGGAGAACAAGTTTTCTTGACCCAAGACGATCAAGAAGCCTATGTTCTGAAACAATTCCAAACTCAATCAAGTGAATCATTTTACTTTAGGGAGGGATATGATACAACCATTTATGAAGTCCACAAACAATACAATTTGAGGAGCAGAAGAATAGATGTCCCTGAAACTAATAAACAGAAAGCCACCAAGCAGCCTAACAAAGGTAAGACCAATAATATCCTTGTACATATTCTTTCCAGAACAGATCCTAACCCAGCTAACCCAATTATTGAAGATGTATCTGATAATCAACTCAATAATAGACAACTTTCCACTTCTATTCCCTCTAAAGGAAACGTGGAAGAACCTCCAGAAGTTGATTTGGAAACAACTTCAGCCCATAACCCCACTCTTGAAAAGAGGAGAAACACTGAAAACACAGATGAAAAAGAGAATCCAACTGTTCGGAATGCAAGAACTTAGACAGAAAAGCCTTTTAATCTGGAAGCTAAAGTAGGCAAATTAAAAATAGCTATTCCATTGTCTGAACTAGCTAAACATGATGTCTACAGAAGCCAAATTAACAAGTCACTCAAAATCGTTAATGAAGATTTAGTAAATATTTTTGATGACCAGCCCGAATTAATTTTTGGCCCTGAAGTGAACGGGAAATTAGTAGATGGAGGAATCCCTCCTTTCTATGTAAGTCTCAATATACATGATAAAATACTTCATAATGCCATGTTTGATTCTGGTGCATCTCATAATTTAATGCCTAAATCTTTAATGGAGAAATTGGAAATAGACATCACCAGGCTGTATAAAGACCTTTTCTCTTTTGATTCAAGTTAGGTCAGATGTTTAGGATTAATCAAAGACTTATGTGTATCACTAGTTCAATATCCTGCCAAAACAATCTTAATGGACATAGTAGTAGCTGATATTCCACCGAAGTATGGCATGTTATTGTCTAGGTCTTGGGGTGCAAAACTTCAAGGATCTCTACAACTAGACATGTCTTATGCTACTATTTCAGTATTTGGTCAACCTAAGAAACTATATAGAGAAACCTTAATGAAGTACGTTGTAAGTAGTCAGGAGAAACCTCAAAATTTCCCTATCTACTCAGTTCACTCTGATATGGATTCTTTCATTCTTTACAATGCTAAAATTGATCCTTCAACTGAATTAGAAGTTTTAGCAGCAGAACCAAAAGAAATTACAAATGATAAATCTAGTGTTCAAATACATGAAATTTCTGAAAACAAGGAAACATCAGACACCCAAGAGAAAACAGAAGAAAGAAAAGAAACAAATCTCCCTATTAAACAGATTCCTGAGACTCCTGACACCAATTATGAACATGAAATTCTCTGGCACTTAGAATTTGATGGTTCAGTTAATAAATTAGGAGCAGGAGCAGGAGTTTGGGTGCATAATCTTGAAAACAACCATCTTGAAGGCCATGCCTACAGATTAAACTTTAGATGCACCAACAATATGGCAGAATATGAAGCCTTGTTGCTAGGTCTTAAATTGGTTAAGAAATTAGGAGCAATTAGGGTGTCTGTCTTAGGAGATTCTGAGTTAATAGTTCAACAGATTAAAGGACAGTATTCAACAAATGATCCCAGAATGAAGTATTATAGAGATACAGTGATAGAGATTCTCAATACATTTTTGGAAACTAAGCTTGCCAAATCCCAAGAAAGCATAACTTGCAAGCTCATAGTCTGGTGATGTTTGCCAGCACCTGCAAATTACCATTTGAACCCAATCATCAGTTGACAGCCGAGATTAGACATAGGCCAACTATACCTAACAATTTGAAGAACTGGCAAGTGTTTGATGGTGATAAGCAGATTAACAATTTCGTAACCTTAGATGAAGAATTTTGTAACATAAACATAGATGTAGATACAGTTAGTGAATTTGATCAAGAAAATAAGATAGAAACAAAGATTTCAGCAAAAAGTGCAACTCAAATGCTTCATCCAACAACATTTACCAACAAAGAAATGCAGGATCTTAAAGAAATGGATATTGATGAAATCATTGAAGAAGAATCTGAAGTAATCAATTTGAAAGACAATAATTTGCCTCAGGGCTTAACTCCATTGGAAGATCTTTTTGATTTCAATGATATTTCAAAGAAACCGAAGATGGAGCCCTTAAGAGCAGATATTGAGGACTAAAATTTGGGAACTGAGGATGATCCTAAAATAGTGAAGTTATCTAAATCTTTGCCCCCTGACCAAAAAATCAAATATGTTGAGCTAAGGAGAGAGTTCCATGATGTTTTTGCCTGGAGCTATGAAAACCTGAAATCTTATGAAACCTCCATAATTCAACATACAATACCTCTGAAAGAAAACCAGAAACCATTCAAGCAAAAGCTTAGAAGAATTAATCCTGTACTTTTGCCCTTAATTGAAAAAGAAATCAAACGAATGTATGAAGCAGGAATAATTGCTCCTATCAGGTTTTCAAAGTGGGTGTCTGATTTAGCACCCACTAGGAAGAAAACTAGAGAAATCAGATTATGTGTCAATTTAAGGAATGTAATAACGTTTCTCTGAAGGACAATTATCCCTTGCCCAATATGGATCACATTTTACAGCGGGTGGTAGGTACTTCTAGGATTTCTCTCTTCGATGGGGCCTCAGGCTATAACCAGATTCTGGTTCATCCTGATGACAAAGAAAAGACTGCATTTACAACACCATGGGGTACATTCAAATATGTTAAAATGCCATTTGGACTTAAAAATGCAGGGGTGACCTTTCAGAGGGCAATGGACATAGCGTTTGCAAAGGAAATTCATGATTTTCTAGTTATATATCTAGATGACCTGACTATTTTTTCTAAATCAAATCAGCAACACTTGGATCATCTGAGACAAGTATTCTTGAAATGTAGAAAATATGGTATTTCCTTAAATCCTAAGAAGTCATTGTTTGGTCTAGAGGAAGGCAAAATTTTAGGCCATATCATCTCCAAAGAAGGCATCAGAATTGATCCTGCTAGAATAGAAGCTATTCTGCAAATACCCCACCCCAGAAATGTCAAAGAACTTCAAGCTTTCCTAGGAAAGATCAATTTTTTGAGAAGATTCATATCTAATTTAGCTGAATTAATTAGATTGCTTGATAATATGTTGAAAAAGGATTCTAGTATTAGTTGGAAAGTTAAAGCCAAGCAAGCTTTTGAAGAAATTAAAATGGCTTTAACTAGAACACCGGTCCTTACAAGTCCAAAGTTTGATAGAGATTTCATAATATTTTCCTTTGCATCAAAACACACCATAGCTGTTGTTTTACTACAAAAGGATGATCAAGGATGTGAAAAACCAATAACATTTTTTAGTAAAGCACTTATGGATGCACCTCTGAAATACAAAATCATAGAAAAACAAGCTTTTGCACTGGTGAAAGCTATTAAAGACTTTAGAGTCTACATATTGTATTCCCATGTAATAGCCTATGTGCCAAATGTTGTTGTTAAAGACATCTTAACTCAAGATGGAATTGAGAGCAAACGAGGTAAATGGATTACTGCTATATTGGAATATGATATTGAAATAAGACCTACAAAGCTTATAAAAGGATAGGGATTGGCTAAACTCATGACTGAAACAAATTGTCAAACCCTAGACATTAATTAACTAGATAATGAACAAGAGATGGCGACTCCACAAATCAGCCAGGCCTTCTTAGATTCACCATGGTATGTTGATATAACTTATGTATTATTAAACCTGCAAGCTCCTCCAGGGTTATCCAGGACAAAGAAAAGGTTTTTAAAGCTGAAAGCTGCAAAATTTTGTATTTTAGATAATGCTTTATTTTGGAAAAATCATGAAGGTATTCTATTGAATTGTTTAGTAAAAGAAGAAGCTGACAAGGTTCTCCAAGAATTTCATGTAGGAGACTGTGGTGGACACCTTTACTGGAAGGCAACTGCAGACAAGATCCTAAGGGCTGGATTTTATTGGCCAACCTTGTTCACCGATGTAAAGAAATTTGTCACTGCTTGCCATAAATGCAAAATTTTTGAGGGCAAGAGAAAACTACTACCTTTACCCCTGAGACCAATCTCCACCAAAAAAACCCTTCCAACAATGGGGCTTGGACTTCATTGGAGAAATCCATCCTCCATCTTCTGGTCAACATAAATGGATTCTCACTACCACTGATTATTTCACCAAATGGATAGAAGCCATTCTCTCTAGAAAAGCCAATGATACTGTGATTATAGGATTCTTAGAAACCAACATATTGTCTAGATTTGGTTGTCCTAAGAAGATCATAATAGATAATGTTGCTGCCTTTAAATCCAAGAAACTTACCAATGCACTGTGGGTAGACAGACTTACTATAAAGAAATCCATTGGGACTAGTTCTTATGAATTAGTCTATGGCATGGAGGCTGTATTTCCTTCATCCTTAGGAGTTCCAGTAATGAAACTGCTTCAGGAAGCTCAAGTGGAGCCCAATGATATTCAAAGGAGAATTAACCAGACCATCCATTTGCAGCAGACCAGAGAGGAAGTATATCAAATATCTCAAGTGGTACAAGAGAAACTTAAGAAAATATTTGATAAAAGAACCAAGGCAGAGGACTTCTACATTGGAGACAAAGTTTTAAGATGGGATTCTAGGAGAGAGGACAAGGGAAAACATGGGAAGTTTGACTTCCTATGGAAAGGACCTTTTGTTATCCATGCTTTACAAGGGAACAATACCTACTATCTCAAAAACTTGGATGACACAGAAACAGAAGAAGGACCAGTTAATGGTCGGATGCTGAAGCATTACTATGATCCCACTTTTTAATGTATTCTGATTTTAACATGTAAATACTATATCCTTGGTAATGTCACAATTTGGATTGGATAGTAACTTACTAGAGTTGAAGCCCGGTGAGAAGGCCTTAAGCTTCAGAAGGATTACTGTCATACATACAATAAAGCAACCAGCAGAAGGAGATTTAAGAGCACAATCAAAGTCATTCAGAAGGCCATCTGACCTACTATTCTTGACTTTCCACCAAGAAAATCCATCCCCAAGTGGAGCCAGTGTTATGCTTCTATACCAATAGGTGTCATATTCCATGATTGACTTGATGAGCTCTGTAATATGTTCATACCTTTTCTTGGTGCAGAGGTTTTCCATATTGTCAAAAAATCAAAAAATTTAAAAAATGTAAAGAGGGTATACCCTAAAATAAAATCAAAGGGTAAAAAGAATAAAATGGTCAAAAAATGAGAATAAATGAACCCCAAACAAAAATAGACCAGGAAAGTGTGCATGTATAAATGTCACTACTATTTCAGTTTCTGTAATAAGCAATTGTGTGCAACTTGTTACACTTATGCCACAATTGATGAAGAGTCAAACTGTTTAAACTTGGCTCATTCATTTTTCAATTTCATGTTGTAGATAGAGAATAAAATCTGACCAAACTGTTTAATCTTGGCAGATAAGTAGATAGGTAGAGTGAATAAAAGGAGCTCAATAGTTTAATCTGAGCCCTTGGATGTAATAAGGTTAGACTTAGATAGATTTCTATATGTAAAAGAAAAAGTGTGATAAGGGTTTGCCAGTCTAAGTGCACCCTAATAAAGAAGAAAAAATGTCAGGCTAAGGTAGATAGAGTAGGTAGATGATGTTGCAGAATGATACTTGTGATGAAAAATGCTTCTAAATGTGTTGATCTTTACTTTTCTCACCAGTGCAAGGCATACATTACACTTGATGCAGTTCAAGCAAGGCAAGGTTAAATAACTAACTTCTATTCACATTTTCCCCTAAAGATTTCACTAATTCCCCGTAAAGTATTAAGGTATTTGAAAATCAAAGGGGCTTAGAGAACTTCTCTGACTTCTAGAGGGACCGGACGCTCGGCCCAATGATCTAAAAGCCTGAGTACTCATAAATCATCCATCCATCATTCATTTCATTTCATAAAGTTTGCCTAAGTAAAAAACCTATTTTACTTAGGAAATACATAATATCGCTTGCAAAAACCCCTTTTCCCACTTTAGCCTAAGTTTTAAATGTAAATGTCTAATATTTTAACTTGGCGCTTATCATTTTGTTTCATATTAACTTTAACAATTATTATATAAATCTCGATAAATTAGCCCCTCCCGTATTATGTAATTATATGTAAAATCCTGAAATGTTATATAATTCCCGCCCCAGTTAAATAAACCATAAACGCTGTTAAATAGGGATTAATAAACTCATCCATAGTTTATTAATAACCTACCCCACCGCGCAGTATTGGATTAATTAGCCATTTGGGTTAATTAATAACCACCCCCCAACCAATATAATCGCCCCCGATACAATTAAATTATGTTTTATTGTCCGGGCCCCGCTGCATAACTCCCCACCATCTCCAAAGCCCGTCAGCCATCCAATCATCGCATTCCCATCAGACCGTCGACGGTGATATCGTGACCACCCTTCCCACCTCACTTTAACTCGCGATCGCCCGATGGTTTTCTGCCCGTACCAAAGCCATGCGTCGCCCATTCTATATGCTCGCTCGCCCTCCATCTAAAACCACCCGACTCTAAAAGTGGTGTGAGCAAACTGCTTACCACCCTCCATGTAATGAAAACATGTCCCATCACACTAATGTCATCCACCTAATAAAAGCCAAAAAGTCCTGCAAAACCGAATTTCGTTAAATAAATGATAAAACATCATTTTCACCATTATCCTCTGCAAACTGTGCTCCATGCAAACTAACGTTCAGTCAACTGTCCGAGCATTCAGCCCACCACCCAGCCAAGAAACTCCAGCATCGTGCTCTGCAGTTCATTATTCAACCTGCAATTACGTAGATTACCTACTTAATCCAGGTAATTATCCATTTTTCACTGCAAACCTGCAATTTCAGTTTTTCACTGAGAATTCTACCAGCAAAAGCCAAAATTCAAGTTAAAAACAGTCTGTGGCCGCCATAAAAGGACCCTAAACCTGCTGTTTAGTCCATTTTTCCTCAGAAAGACCCAATTCCAGTTTGAATACACAAGAACCAAATATGGAAACTCCCATAGCACTAAATGTCGCGCCCATGAATGCACCCCATAAAGACTTAGATTATCTACCCCTGGCCGACAAAGATTTTCAAATAAAAGATTTATCTGGTGACAAGAACCATCTTCAGGCCTTCTTCCAAGTCAGGGATAGCTATCTAAACAACTCTGTTATTTTTGGATTATGGGAATCTAACCTTCCCATGTATTTCCTCCCCTCAGTCTATGTTTTCCCAGAAATAATTCATCACTGTTGTGCTAACTATGACCCTGTCCATAGATCTGTTATGTCTCCATTCCAAACTATTCTTTTTCCCATAACTACTAATTCCATTAATGAAATGATACAGTTCCACTCCACTCAGCCCCTTGCTCCTCTTTCCATGGATTATCTACTTGAAAAAGCATCTCAATTGCCCACATCAAAGATAGGTCGTATTGCTCAGACCTTCATGCTACCAGAGCACCAGCCCAAAGGCCCACCTCCTTATCTACAAACTTTTTTCACTAACACTGGCAGACTCATTGTTGAAATGATATCCCTGATCATGGGATTCAATTCCAGTGAATATGTTGATGACATCACCTTAGTTTTACTATCAATCTTTACTCCAGGACATCCCCCTGCTGTCAAATATAACTATGCCACTTTCATTGCCAAAAAAATCCATGATCAATTCATAAATTTGGAGAGGGAAGGAGTCTTCAAATATACATCTTTTATATACCATCTTTTGTTGTATCATCAGCCAGACAGCTTTTCTTTCCCCGTCAGGAAATTGGACTCAAAAGGAAATCAAAGGTCTGTGACTTTTTGGACTTCCATCTTTCATAATACCAATGAATCCCCTTATACTTATAATGAGTTCATTGACTGATTTGTACATCCAGCAACCACTTTATTGATAGGAGTTTCCCCTCCTAGGATCACTGGTGACATGAAGAAGATTCTGCAACTCTCTAAACAGTACAGGATAGGTGACTGGTACCTGTATCAAAATCACACAGAAATAAGAATGTATGGGTGTGAACTTTGCCCTTTTAAGTTACCTAAATATGTGCCCATGAGATTATTTGCACTAGAATATTTTAGACAGCTTATAAATGCAGACTTAGTCCATTTTTGTAGCACAAATAAAAAGGCTCAGCTAAGAATCAAGAACCAGTTAGGCCCTTTTGTCATCAATTCTAGGGATGCATGGAAAGAAGCTGAAAAGATTTTAGAAGACCACCTTAGATTGAAGAAAAGTTTTTGGTGGGTACCATATGACCCAAATAGTTTCATATGTGACAAAAAGACAAAAAACAGGCTATCAGTTTATATACATCATAGGATCCTAGAAATTGAACAGTTTGCAAATCAGGATGAATGGGTAGAAGGGACCCTAACAGAAGAGATTAGTGAGCAGGAAAAGATGGACATTGCTATGAAAGATCTTGAGAAAGCCCTTAACCTGGACTCTTTTGGACAGGTATCATTCAAGCTGCCTCAAAAATCAGAAATTGGTACTTCTACCAGAACTTCTCAACAACCTGCATAAGAAACCAGCATATCAGTTACAGGAACTTCCAAAGGCAAAGAAGTAGAGACCATGGAGCAGCCTACAATGACTGATCAACCTGGAAAGACCAAATAAAAGAGTCATGTACAGATTCCTCCAACCCAAACTAAAACAGCAGAAATTCTAGCATTGCAAACTCCTCTAAATGAGGAAAGAAACAAAAAGAGGGACAAAGAAACCACCACACCTATCAGTGGACCTATAGAACAACCTGGAGCAAAGAGACAAAGGTTGAATCCTCTTCCAGAAGAGCAAATCATTTAAGAAACCATAGAAAGTCTAAGATCTGAAAGAGAAACTAGCCAGCAAACTCCCCCATTGGGAGTAACCTCCCCTAGCTCACAAAGGCAGGAGCTAGAAAGATAGCACAGTGTAGAAGTATCATCCACTCGGCCACAAAGCAAACAGGCATAAAACATTAAGAACACATTTACCGAGATAAAAGCTAGGAATGATCCAGTAAGGCTTCAAATTTATAATCAGTATCTGAAGATGGCCCCCTCAAACCAGCAGAGATTGATGTCAGCTTATGATATTAAAGAAAGAAAAATGTTGATGAGTTATTTTATGCCAAAGGTGCAACAACCTCAGTCAGTAGCAGATTACATCAGAACAAATTTGGAGGTCCTAGCCAAATATATTCATCCTATGGACCAGATTGAACTTCACAAGCAAACTGGGGAAATGGTCTATTCCACACTGGCTAACAAAGCAATGATGGCCCACAAGCTACAAAATTCCTTGGATAATACAGCTGCTCAACTTCACTTGGAAAAAGCTTCTTCTCTAGTCAAGGATAATAGAATAAAATCATTAGAAGAGATCATCATTGGATTGGGACATGATCCCAAAGATGCTAAAGGCATACAGGCTCTGATCAAGAAGAAAGAAGAGGACATTGCTGCCCTGAGGAAACAGCTGAAGCTACCTCCTTCAAGGCATCCTCAGACAGCAGAAGTTATACAACAAAAATCAAAAGAAGATATGATGGACCTGCTCCTGAAACTTAATGAAATATTGAATGATACAGAGCAGGCATTAGAGAAGGCACTGAACGACAAGCAGGGAGAGTCGACCTATCAGCCTCCTGAAGTAATTCCCATAGTCTCAACAGCAGTCCCTTCTGTAATTGGAACAGCATTGGCTCCAAACACCCCAACAGGCACAACAGAGGTGATTACAGGTACATCAACAGCAGGAAGAGCATCAGGTAGCAGTACTAATATGAGCACTGAAGAATTGATAAAGGCCATGGAAGAACTGAAATTACAAGTTTCAGAATTAAAACAAGCAAAAGAACAATTGGCTAATATAGAAAAGAAGTATGATGCCTCCAAAATAAGTATTTTAGAAAAGACAAGGGAGATTAAAGAATTAGATAATAAAATTAAATCATTAGGAAAGGATCTCACAATTGACAAGCCCCTCGCAGAGATCAAGAAAATCCTTTGGGCCAGCATCATTCAATATATAAATGATGTGTGGGCATCTATCCAAGTGATTTATGAACAGATTGATTTAGTAAAAGCAGCACATGGAGAAATTCAAAGGACCAGAGCTTTGTTAGGACAAATGCATGAACAAGCCAACAGGCTTATACATCTTTTAAATAACAAAACTAAGGAACAATTGGAAGCACTTGGCATCCCAGATAGGACAGACACTATTTTGGAAATCAAAAGGGTGCTAACTAAAAGAACTTTGATGCAGAATCTAGAAAGAAGATGTCAAGATATGCAAGTACAAATCAATTCTTTTATGGAGAAATTCACAATTTTACAGAATAAAGGACTACCAAGTCCTTTGGTCATCAATGACAGGTTAATGAAGCACATTGATTATGTAGATAAATTGAATAAGTATGCTGGAGATCAAGCTAGTTCATCAACAAGTGCATTAGGAATAAAAACACTTCCCACAGGCCGAGTTCTCTATGATAGCTTGGAGAACTTATTCTATATTGAACATGAGGTAAAGAACTTGTTTCAACTCCAGCCTAATTTTTTCAGATATACAGAGACTGATGAAACTCTGAGGAAACTTCAAAAACACAAATTGCCAGAGCAAAAATGGTGGGAAGACATATTAAAAATTTTGTAAATTCACTCTTGGTAAAATGTAAATTTTGGACTTTTACCATAGCAAGATGAACAAAGATGAAGAGGGGTCAAACAGGTCGAAGTGTATCAGAACAGGTGAAAAGTATTGGTCAAAACAAGGCAGCCAGCACAGAGTTACTAAAGAGGACAGCAGCAAGCCAAATAAAAGGGCCTACCTCCAGCACATTCAGCAAGAAAAGGAACAACACAACATCAGTTCACCTTTCTCCTATCTTCAAGACTAAGTGTCTCTATTTTTCTGTAAAAATAATTAGTCATCACTAGAATATATCTCACTCTATTATGAGATATTTTTGTAAAGATTTTTTGTATAAATACCCCCTCAATTGGAGTATTGAGGGTGGATTCTTAGACATTGCTGTAATATTGACTATTTTGGAATAAAGTGTTGTTTGGACCAACTTTGTGGCTTGCTGGATGAAGAATTGGAGCTAAGGAATTTTCTCAGAATTCTTGAATCAAACACTGGATCAATAAGTTCATCTATACCTTGTGTTTTAAAGTTTTCCTTGTTTAAAATATCATCTATGTTTCACATCTAAATGATAAATGAAAAAGAATAACTCAGAATATGCTTAATTGCACTCTATTTTCAATAATTATTATTCTCAATGTTTACTTCTAAACTAGTATAAACAGTGAATTCTTGATTGCTCATGTTTCCTAGTTTGTTCATCTTAATCATTTAGTAAAGAATTCTTAATTGCTCTTTATTGATGGTTAGTCATGTTCTACTCTTTTAAAGTATGTTAAAGGATTCTTAGTTGCCCTTTAACCCTTTAAGCCCATACCATCTTTAAGTCCCTAATTGCTCCCTGTTTGAATACCTTGCTCTGTTAAACCATCCTTTGTGAAGAAACCAAGTCCAGTTAATCCATTTTCTTTGACTCCATCAGCCCAATGGACTAAGCTACTTAGTCTTACCCCTTTGCTATTGAATCTCACCACCCAAACTCAAACAAAACCCCTAAACTCTATAACCAACCTAATATCTTTTAAAAACCAAGCTAAATCATAAGGAGAGATCCCTCTCTGAGTGCAGATTGGCTAGAATCTGTACTTAAAAGTTGGTTTGTGGTTACCTCGGACCCCTTTCCTCTTCCCAAAAACTTCTAGGAAAATCTGAGTGATAACATAGTGGCGACTCCGCTGGGGACCTGAACATTTTGTTTGTTACTATTGTTTACTTTATAAACTACAGACGGAGCCTGAAGTTAGCCAGGTAGCCTTTGAAATGCTCTTCCTTTGCAATTGCAGAAGTAAATGAATGCTGCTTCAGTCTATCTATGATCTAGTTTATGGATTGAACATCTAGTTTCAAATTCCTCATCAGTTCCTTTTATCAAATAAGTCTTTAAGAAAGTTCAAATCCCATATCTAAATATTTTTGAAGAAACTGTAAGATGTTGTTTTACCCAACCCATTTAGAGAAAAAAACCCAAAAATGCACATAGAAACCTGGCTTCAGAAAGGACTCGTTACACCAGAGCTAACCCTGATCCAAATCCACCCCCTCTGTTCGAAAACCCTAATCTGATCCCTAGGATTCTAAGGAGACAAGAAAGCCAAGAGAGTTCTGCTAGTTCATGGCCTTTACATAGATCAGCATCCTGTCCAGATAAGTGGATTTACCTTGAGGAGGAACCCTTTGATGAGTATTTTGAGACTTCTTTATTTGTAACCTTTTCTGAATCTGCCTTAGCCCGCACGGTTCATGATCCTTTATTCATCGAAAATTTACAACTTGAGATTGTCACTTCACATCTTGATAGACATTTGCAGAATTCCATTCAATCTGAACTTACCTCTGTAGGAACATCAAACCTTTCTATGATCACTTCAGCCTCTCCAAGTTCATCTCAACCCCAAGCTACCCCTTCCACCCCTCCATCTACAACTCACATTCCCATTGTTATCCCTACTCAACCATCTATCACACCTACCCCTCCAGCCATGGCAAACAGATACACTCCTCTGCACTTACCTGCCAACCCAGGGGCTATGCCCCAAGACTATCAAAGCAAAATCACTCCTTTTGATGGCTCTGGTACTTACACTGCACAACAACATACTAAAAAGATGACAGACTACTTTGAGATATATGAAGTTGATGCCGATGATGTTAGAATGAGGATATTTGTTCAAAGTTTAACTGGAGATGTCAGAACATGGTTTAGAGCCCTTCCTGCAAACAGTATCAATGACCTACAAGCTCTTTATCAGACATTCTTGAACAGATGGGAAAAGAAGAAAGACCCTCTCCATATTTTGTCAGAGTATGAAAACTTGAAGAGGGGAACACAAGAAACTGTACAAGATTATTGTACTAGGTTCAATAATGTTTACAATGCTATCCCTCAAAACCTTAGACCTCCTCCAGATTTGGCATTGATCAAATTCCCTGATGGATTTGATTCAGATATGGCATACCAACTTAGGGAAAGGGCTCCTTGAACCTTAGAAGAAATGCAAAGTATAGCTGTCAGCGTTGAAGCTAACCTAATATCCAAACGAGCTAGAGCTAGAGCTGAAAGGAGGATACCTTTGAAAGAAGAACCCTCAGCCTTTGAATAAAAACTAGATGCTATTATTAAAGGTATGGAGAGATTAGGAGATAGAGTAGAAACAATCAAAAGGAAATCCCCTTGGGATGGGAAACCTAGCAACACCAGGAGAAATCCAAATTTCAAGAAGAACCAAAATCAGAATACTGGGAAGACTAGCCTTTATCAAAACCTTAAGCCCCCTTTCCAGCAAAATTATGCTGAAGCCTCCACTTCTGATGAACCAATAGAAGACACCCAAATCAATTTGATGGGACTCAACAATGGAGAACAAGTTTTCTTGACCCAAGACAATCAAGAATCCTATGTTCTGAAACAATTCCAAACTCAGTCAGGTGAATCATTTTACTTTAGGGAGGGATATGATACAACCATTTATGAAGTCCACAAACAATATAATTTGAGGAGCAGAAGAATAGATGTCCCTGAAACTAATAAACAGAAAGCCACCAAGCAGCCTAACAAAGGTAAGACCAATAATATCCCTGTACATATTCTTTCTAGAACAGATCCTAACCCAGCTAACCCAATTATTGAAGATGTATCCGATAATCAACCCAATAATAGACAACTTTCCACTTCTATTCCCTCTAAAGGAAACGTGGAAGAACCTCCAGAAGTTGATTTGGAAACAACTTCAGCCCATAACCCCACTCTTGAAAAGGAGAGAAACACAGAAAACACAGATGAAAAAGAGAATCCAACTGTCCGGAATGCAAGAACTCAAACTGAAAAGCCTTTTAATCTGGAAGCTGAAGTAGGCAAATTAAAAATAGTTGTTCCATTGTCTGAACTAGCTAAACATGATGTCTACAGAAGCCAAATTAACAAGTCACTCAAAATCTCGGTTAATGAAGATTCAGTAAATGTTTTTGATTACCAGCCTGAATTAATTTTTGACCCTGAAGTGAATGGGAAATCAGTAGATGGAGGAATCCATCCTTTCTATGTAAGTCTCAATATGCATGATAAAATACTTCATAATGCAATGTTTGATTCTGGTGCATCTCATAATTTAATGCCTAAATCTGTAATGGAGAAATTGGACCTAGATATCACCAGGTCCTATAAAGACCTTTTCTCTTTTGATTCAAGTCAGGTCAGATATTTAGGATTAATCAAAGACTTATGTGTATCACTAGTTCAATATCCTGCCAAAACAATTTTAATGGACATAGTAGTAGCTGATATTCCACCGAAGTGTGGCATGTTATTGTCTAGGTCTTAGGGTGCAAAACTTCAAGGATCTCTACAACTAGACATGTCTTCTGCTACTATTTCAGTATTTGGTCAACCCAAGAAAATATACAGAGAAACCTTAATGAAGTACGTTGTAAGTAGTCAGGAGAAACCTCAAAATTTCCTTATCTACTCAGTTCACTCTGATATGAATTCTTTCATTCTTTACAATGTTGAAATTGATCCCTCAACTGGATTAGAAGTTTTAGCAGCAGAACCAAAATAAATTACAAATGATAAATCTAGTGTTCAAATACATGAAATTTCTAAAAACAAGGAAACATCAAACACCCAAGAGAAAACAGAATAAAGCAAAGAAACAAATCTGCTTATTAAACAGATTCCTGAGACTCCTGACACCAATTATGAACATGAAATTCTCTGGCACTTAGAATTTGATGGTTCAGTTAACAAATTAGGAGTAGGAGCAGGAGTTTGGGTGCACAATCTTGAAAACGACCATGCTGAAGGCCATGCCTACAGATTAAACTTTAGATGCACCAACAATATGGCAAAATATGAAGCTTTGTTGCTAGGTCTTAAATTGGTTAAGAAATTAGGAGCAATTAGGGTGTCTGTCTTAGGAGATTCTGAGTTAATAGTTCAACATATTAAAGGACAGTATTCAACAAATGATCCCAGACTGAAGTATTATAGAGATACAATGACAGATATTCTCAATACATTTTTGGAAACTAAGTTTGCCAAAATCCCAAGAAAACATAACTTGCAAGCTCATAGTCTGGCGATGTTTACCAGCACCTGCAAATTACCATTTGAACCCAATCATCAGTTCACAGCCGAGATTAGACATAGGCCAGCTATACCTGACAATTTGAAGAACTTGCAATTGTTTTATGGTGATAAGCAGATTAACAATTTCTTAAACTTAGATGAAGAATTTTGTAACATAAACATAGATGTAGATACAGTTAGTGAATTTTATCAAGCAAATAAGATAGAAACAAACATTTCAGTAGAAAGTGAAACTCAAATGCTTCATCCAACAACATTTACCAACAAAGAAATGCAGGATCTTAAAGAAATGGATATTGATGAAATCATTGAAGGAGAATCTAAAGTAATCAATTTGAAAGACAATCATTTGCCTCAGGGCTTAACTCCATTGGAAGATCTTTTTGATTTCAATGATATTCTAAAGAAACCGAAGATGGAGCCCTTAAGAGCAGATATTGAGGAATATAATTTGGGAACTAGGGATGATCCTAAAATACTGAAGTTATCTAAATCTTTGCCCCCTCACCAAAAAGTCAAATATGTTTAGCTAATGAGAGAGTTCTAGGATGTTTTTGCCTGGAGTTATGAAGACCTGAAATCTTGTAACCTCCATAATTCAACATATAATACCTTTGAAACAAAACCAAAAACCATTCAAGCAAAAGCTTAGAAGAATTAATCTTATACTTTTTCCCTTAATTGAAAAATTAATCAAACGAATGTAAGAAGCAAGAATAATTGCTCCTATCAGGTTTTAAGAGTGGGTGTCTAATTTAGTACCCACTAGGAAGAAAAATAGAGAAATCAGATTATGTGTCGATTTAAAGAATGTTAATAACTTTTCTTTGAAGGACAATTACCCCTTGCCCAAGATGGATCACATTTTACAACGAGTGGTAGGTGCTTCTAGGATTTCTCTCTTGGATGGGTTCTCAGGCTATAACCAGATTCTGGTTCATCCTGATGACCAGGAAAAGACTACATTTACAACACCATGGGGTACATTCAAATATGTTAAAATGCCATTTGGACTTAAAAATGCAGGGGTGACCTTTCAGAGGGCAATGGACATAGCGTTTGCAAAGGAAATTCATGATTTTTTGGTTATATATCTAGATGACCTGACTGTTTTTTCTAAATCAGATCAACAACACTTGGATCATCTGAGACAAGTATTCTTGAAATGTAGAAAATATGGTATTTCCTTAAATCCTAAGAAGTCATTGTTTGGTCTAGAGGAAGGCAAACTTTTAGGCCATATCATCTCCAAAGAAGGCATCAAAATTGATCTTGCTAGAATAGAAGCTATTCTGCAAATACCCCACCCCAGAAATGTCAAAGAACTTCAAGCTTTCCTAGGAAAGATCAATTTTTTGAGAAGATTCATATCTAATTTAGTTGAATTAATTAGATTTCTTAATAATATGTTGAAAAAGGATTCTAGTATTAGTTGGACAGTTGAAGCCAAGCAAGCTTTTGAGGAAATTAAAATGGCTTTAACTAGAACACCGGTCCTTACAAGTCCAAAGTTTGA
Organism: Pinus tabuliformis; assembly: GCA_031772625.1. Lineage (NCBI taxonomy): Eukaryota > Viridiplantae > Streptophyta > Pinopsida > Pinales > Pinaceae > Pinus > Pinus tabuliformis. Next base: position 28,135,976 of record CM062808.1, on the reverse strand, counting down.
TAGAGATTTCATAATATTTTCCTTTGCATCAGAACACACCATAGCTATTGTTTTACTACAAAAGGATGATCAAGGATGTGAAAAACCAATAGCCTTTTTTAGTAAAGCACTTAGGGATGCACCTCTAAAATACAAAATCATGGAAAAACAAGCTTTTGCACTGGTGAAAGCTATTAAAGACTTTAGAGTCTACATATTTTATTCCCATGTAATAGCCTATGTGCCAAATGCTGTTGTCAAAGACATCTTAACTCAAGATGGAATTGAGAGAAAACAAGGTAAATGGATTGCTGCTATATTGGAATATGATATTGAAATAAGACCTACAAAGCTTATAAAAGGACAGGGATTGGCTAAACTCATGACTGAAACAAATTGTCAAGCCCTAGACATTAATGAACTGGATAATGAACAGGAGATGGCGACTCCACAAATCAGCCAGGCCTTCTTAGATTCACCATGGTATGCTGATATAACTTATGTATTATTAAACCTGTAAGCTCCTCCAAGGTTATCCAGGACAAAGAAAATGTTTTTAAAGCTGAAAACTGCAAAATTTGTATTTTAGATAATGCTTTATTTTGGAAAAATCGTGAAGGTATTATATTCAATTGTTTAGTAAAAGAAGAAGCTGACAAGGTTCTCCAAGAACTTCATGCAAGAGACGGTGGTGGACACCTTTACTGGAAGGAAACTGCATACAAGATCCTGAGGGTTGGATTTTGTTGGCCAACCTTGTTCACTGATGTAAAGAAATTTGTCACTGATTGCCATAAATGCCAAATTTTTGAGGACAAGAGAAAACTTTTACCTTTACCCCTGAGACCAATCTCCACCGAAAAACCCTTCCAACAATGGGGCTTGGACTTAATTGGAGAAATCCATCCTCCATCTTCTAGTCAACATAAATGTATTCTCACTGCCACAGATTATTTCACCAAATGGATAGAAGCCATTCCCTCTAGACAAGCAAATGATACTGTGATTATAGGATTCTTAAAAACCAACATATTGTCTAGATTTGGCTGTCCTGAGAAGATCATAACAGATAATGCTACTGCCTTTAAATCCAAGAAACTTACCAATGCACTGTGGGAAGATGAACTTACTACAAAGAAATCTATTGGGACTAGTCCTTATGAATTAGTCTATGGCATGGAGGTTGTATTTCCTTCATCCTTAGGAGTTCCAGTAATGAAACTACTTCAGGAAGCTCAAGTGGAGCCCAATGATATTCAAAGGAGAATTAACCAGACCATCCATTTGCAACAGACCAAAGAGGAAGTATATCAGAGATCTCAAGTGGTACGAGAGAAACTTAAGAAAATATTTCATAAAAGTACCAAGGCAGAGGACTTCTACATTGGAGACAAAGTTTTATGATGGGATTCTAGGAGAGAGGACAAGGGAAAACATGGGAAGTTTGACTTCCTATGGAAAGGACCTTTTGTTATCCATGCTTTACAAGGGAACAATACCTACTATCTCAAAAACTTGGATGACACAGAAACAGAAGAAGGACCAGTTAATGGTCGGATGCTGAAGCATTACTATGATCCCACTTTTTAATGTATTCTGATTTTAACATGTAAATACTATATCCTTGGTAATGTCATAGTTTGGATTGGATAGTAACTTATTTGAGTTGAAGCCCAGAGAGAAGGCCCTAAGCTTCAAAAGGATTACTGTCATACATACAATAAAGCAACCAGCAGAAGGAGATTTCAGAGCACAGTCAAAGTCATTCAAAAGGCCATCTGACCTACTGTTCTTGACTTTCCACCAGGAAAAGCCATCCCCAAGTGGAGCCACTGTTATGCTCCTATACCAATAGGTGTCATATTTCATGATTGACTTGATGAGCTCTGTAATATGTTCATACCTTTTCTTGTTGCAAAGGTTTTCCGTATTGTTAAAAAATCAAAAAAATTAAAAAATGTAAAGAGGGTATACCCTAAAATAAAATCAAAGAGTAAAAAGAATAAAATGGTCAAAAAATGAGAAGAAATGAACTCCAAACAAAAATAGACCAGGAAAGTGTGCAAGTCTAAATGCCACTACTATTTCAGTTTCTGTAATAAGCAATTGTGTGCAACTTGTTACACTTATCCCACAATTGATGAAGAGTCAAACTGTTTAAACTTGACTCATTCATTTTTCAATTTCATGTTGTAGATATAGAATAAAATCTGACCAAACTGTTTAATCTTGGCAAATAAGTAGATAGGTAGAGTGAATAAAAGGAGCTCAATAGTTTAATCTGAGCCCTTGGATGTAATAAGGTTAAACTTAGATAGATTTCTATATGTAAAAGAAAAAGTGTGATAAGGGTTTTCCAGTCTAAGTGCACCCTAATAAAGAAGAAAAATGTCAGGCTAAAGTAGGTAGGGTAGGTAGATGATGTTGCAGAATGATACTTGTGATGAAAAATGCTTCTAAATGTGTTGATCTTTACTTTTCTCACCAGTGCAAGGCATACATTACACTTGATGCAGTTCAAGCAAGGCAAGGTTAAATAACTAACTTCCATTCACATTTTTCCCTAAAGATTTCACTAATTCCCCCTAAAGTATTAAGGTCTTTGAAAATCAAAGGGGCTCAGAGCATTTCTCTGACTTCTGGAGGGACCGGACCCTCGACCCAATGATCTAAAAGCCTGAGTACTCATAAATCATCCATCCATCATTCATTTCATTTCATAAAGTTTGCCTAAGTAAAAAACCTATTTTACTTAGGAAATGCATAATATCGCTTGAAAAACCCCTTTTCCCACTTTAGCCTAAGTTTTAAATGTAAATGTCTAACATTTTAACTTGGCGCTTATCATTTTGTTTCATATTAACTTTAACAATTATTATATAAATCCCGATAAATTAACCCCTCCCGTATTATGTAATTATATGTAAAATCCCGAAATGTTATATAATTCTCGCCCCGGAAGTTTGCCTAAGTAAAAAATCTATTTTACTTAGGAAATGCAAAATATCGCTTGAAAAACCCCTTTTCCCACTTTAGCCTAAGTTTTAAATGTAAATGTCTAACATTTTAACTTAGCACTTATCATTTTGTTTCATATAAACTTTAACAATTATTATATAAATCCTGATAAATTAACCCCTCCCGTATTATGTAATTATATGTAAAATCCCGAAATGTTATATAATTCCCGCCCCGGTTAAATAAACCATAAACGCTGTTAAATAGGGATTAATAAACTTATCAAGAGTTTATTAATAACCTACCCTGCCGTGGAGTATGGGATTAATTAACCATTTGGGTTAATTAATAACCGCCCCCCAACCAATAGAATCGCCCTCGATACAATTAAATTATGTTTTATTGTGTCAGGCCCCGCTGCATAACTCCCTGCCATCTCCAAAGCCCATCAGCTGTCTGATCATTGCATTCCCATCCGACGGTCAATGGCGATATCGCGACCACCCTTCCCACCTCACTTTAATTCGCGATCGCCCGGCGGTTTTCCACCCGTACCAAAGCCACGCGTCGCCTATTCTATATGCTCGCTCACCCTCCGTCTAAAACCACCCAACTCTAAAATTGGTGCAAGAAAACCACTTACCACCCTCCGTGTAATGACAACACATCCCATCACGCTGACGTCATCCGCCTAATAAATGCCAAAAAGTCCCGCCAAATCGAATTTTGTTAAATAAACGATAAAACATCATTTTCACCATTATCCTCTACAAACTGTGCTCCATGCAAACTAACATTCAGTCAACTGTCCGAGCATTCAGCCCAACACCCGGCTAAGAAACTCCAGCATTGTGCTCTGTAGTCCGTTATTCAACCTGTAATTACATAGTTTACCTACTTAATCCAAGTATTTATCCATTTTTCCCTACAAACCTACAATTTCAGTTTTTCACTGAGAATTCATAAATTTGGAGAGGGAAGGAGTCTTCAAATATACATCTTTTATATACCATCTTTTGTTGTATCATCAGCGAGACAGCTTTCCTTTCCCCGTCAAGAAATTGGACTCAAAAGGAAATCGAAGGTCTGTGATTTTTTGGACTTCCATCTTTCATAATACCAATGAGTCCCCTTATACTTATAATGAGTTCATTGATTGATTTGTACATCCAACAACCACTTTATTGATAGGATTTTCCCCTCCTAGGATGACTGGTGACATGAAGAAGATTCTACAGCTCTCTAAACAATACAGGATAAGTGACTGGTACCTGTATCAAAATCACACAGAAATTAGAATGTATGGGTGTGAACTTTGCCCTTTTAAGTTACCTAAATATGTGCCCATAAGATTATCTGCACTAGAATATTTTAGATAGCTTATAAATGCAAACTTAGTCCATTTTTGTAGCACAAAGAAAAAGGCTCAGCTAAGAATCAAGAACCAATTAGGCCCTTTTGTCATCAATTCTAGGGATGCATGGCAAGAAGCTGAAAAGATTTTAGAAGACCACCTTAGATTGAAGAAAAGTTTTTGGTGGGTGCCATATGACCCAAATAGTTTCATATGTGACAGAAGGACAAAAAATAGGCTATCAGTTTATATACATCATAGGATCCCAGAAATTGAACAGTTTTCAAATCAGGATGAATGGGTAGAAGGGACCCTAATAGAAGAGATTAGTGAGTAGGAAAAGATGGAAATTGCTATGAAAGATCTTGAGAAAGCCCTTGACCTGGACTATTTTGGACAGGTATCATTCAAGTTGCCTCAACAATCAGAAATTGGTACATCTTCTGTCGGAACTTCTCAACAGCCTGCACAAGAAACCAACATACCAGTTACAGAAACTTCCAAAGGCAAAGAAGTAGAGACCATAGAGCAGCCTACAATGTGTTGGGTTATGTTATATTCTTTCCACGTAGTTAATAGGGGGTTTGAAGGGCACCCGTAACCCCACTTTATGGGGTCCGGGGCAGCGCCCCGAAAAATTTTGGTTTTGGACCATATGTTATGTTAGGCAGACCCACATATGGTTTTGTGCATGATTTTCGCACATGTTTTTTGGACGCGATGGTTTTCGGTCCATGGTATTGGACACGATGGTTTTCGGTCCATGGTATTGGATGTTTCGGCATGTATAAATATGTATTGTAACATTGAAAGGAATATAATGAAAAATCAAGCTAGTAGTCCCGGTTTTGGGATCCAGGGAAAAATCTCTATGCATATGTGTTTTATGGGTTATGCTCTCGCATTGTTTATTTTCTTTGTTTAAGAATTCGTATGCAGGTAATTTCTGTATAGAGTTAAAACCTGCATTTGGTATCAGAGCTGTTTTGGCTTCAAGGGGACGCCTTTGTTGCTGAGGGGTTTCGCTCGGGCCTGTGGTAGACCCTGTTCAGTGGGAGATCTGCGAGATCGATTCTGGTGGTGAAAGAAGATGGCGAGCAGTGGAAAGATAGAGATTGAGAAGTTCAATGGTCAGAATTTTGAGTTGTGGAAACTCAAGATGGAGGATCTGTTGGTGGATAAAGATCAGTGGATCGCGGTAGATCCGGGTACTAAACCATCGGGAGTGACCGATGAAGAATGGAAGAAGTTGGATCGGAATGCAAAGAGCACAATACGATTGTGTGTCTCAGATTCAGTATTGTTGAATGTATCAGGGGAAGCTACGGCAAAGGCTTTGTGGGTCAAGTTAGGGACTTTGTACTAATCTAAGTCTCTGGTGAATAAACTATTCCTGCGGAAAAAGCTGTATAACCTGAGGATGAAAGATGGAGACTCGGTGATAGAGCATCTGAATGCGTTTAATACTGTGGTAAGTCAGTTATTATCTGTTGATATTAAAATTTCAAATGAAGATAAGTGTATCAGTCTGTTGTGTTCTCTACCAGATTCGTGGGATAGTCTGGTTATTGCAATAGGTAGCAATGTAACTGCTTTGCAGTTTGATGAAATAGTCTCAGCCTTGCTGACGTAGGAGATGAGACGGAAAAATATGGACAACCAGAATGGTGATGCCTTGTCTGTACGAGGATGGTCCCAGAACAGAAACAAAAATAAGTCATCGAGTGGGAGATCTAAATCTCCAGGAAAACCTACAAAGGTGGTGTGCTGGAAATGTGGAAAGGAAGGGCACTTCAGAAGGGATTGTAAATCTAAAGCTCCTGATAAAGGAAAGGGATCTGATGATGTTCCTTCTGCAGAGGCGAAAACCACCCCAGATGAAGGTGGGGATGTGTACTTGGCTTCTTCAAGTACACATGTAGATCATGAGGCATGGTTGATTGACTCAGGTGCATCCTTTCACTTCACTCCCCATAGAGAGTGGTTCTGCGAGTATGAGAAATACGATGGTGGTGATGTCTTCTTAGGAGATGATAGGAAGGCTAGAATCATTGGTCGGGGAAAAGTAAAGTTGAAGTTGCAAGGTGGAAGGGTTAGAACACTTCCAGGTATTCTACATATTCCTGCATTGGCCAGAAATCTGATTTCTGTAAGCAAGTTGGATGATGCAGGTGTAAAGACAGTGTTCGAGAAAGATACCTGCAAGATGGTTCGAGGAGCACTGATATTAATGCGGGGAGTTCGGATTGGAACTCTGTACAAGCTACAAGGTAGCACTGTTGTTGATGGGTGCAATAGTTCTATGGTTCCTGAAAATGGAGTAGAGAATCTAGTGGTCTCTGGAGAGAAGACCATGTTGTGGCATCAAAGGCTTGGACATATTGGAGAGAAGGGCCTTCGAATACTTCATGGTAAAGGTATGGTAGAAGGTATGAATAATAGCTCTCTAGATTTTGATTTCTGTGAAAATTGTGTATATGGGAAGCAGAATCGGGTGAGTTTCCCCTCTGGTGGTAAGAGGACGAAACAGATATTAGAGCTTGTGCACAGTGATGTGTTTGGACCTGTGAAGGTTCCATCACTGGGTAAGTCTGTGTACTATGTATCATTCATAGATGACTTCTCAAGGAATACATGGATATATTTTCTTAAGAAGAAATCTGAAGTCTTTGACAGGTTTAAAGAATTTACGGCTCTGGTGGAAAATCAGACAGAGAAGAAGATAAAGGTGCTGAGGACAGATAATGGTGGAGAATTTTGCAGCAAGGAATTTGAAGAATTTTATAAGAAGTGTGGTATAGCACGGCAGAAGACTACTCCATATACACCTCAGCAAAATGGAGTCGCAGAAAGAATGAACAAGACATTGATGGAAAGGGCAAGAAGCATGCTCAGTGGTGCCGGGTTAGGACAGGAATTCTGGGCAGAGGCGTTGGATACTGCATGTTACCTGATCAACAGATCACCTTCATCAGCGTTGGAGGATAAGACTCCACAAGAAGTATGGACTGGTAAGAAACCCTGTCTTTCACATCTAAGGGTATTTGGATGTGATGCATATGTACATGTTCCAAAGGAGAAACAAACCAAGTTGGATAGTAAATCTGAAAAGTGCATCTTTATTGGGTATAAGGATAGTTTAAAGGGTTATAAGCTTTGGAACCCAGTCACACGGAAGGTTGTGTACAGCCGAGATGTGTTGTTCAGAGAGGTAAAAGATGTTATTCAACATGAAGTCCAACCAAAGGAACCTGAAGAGATAGAGTTTGAGCCAAAGGAGGAAGAATCAGACTCTGCAGCAGAGGAGGAATCAGAAGATGAAGAGCCACAAACTCCGGCTGTGAGAAGATCAGTTCGAGAAAGAAGGCAGCCAGAAAGGTATAGCCCATCTGCTTTCAGTTCAGATTTTGCTTTGTCTGTTACTGATAATGATCCCAGAACTGTGAAGGAAGCAGTGGATTCAGAGGATGGAAAACTCTGGAAAGAGGCCATGGTCGATGAAATGGCATCTTTGCACAAAAATGAGGCTTGGGATCTGGTGGAGTTGCCGGCTGGAAGGAAACCCATTGGTAGCAAATGGGTGTTCAAGAAGAAGACAAATGCAGAAGGAAAGGTGGAGAAATACAAATCTCGGTTGGTAGCAAAAGGTTATTCCCAGGTGCCGAGAATTGATTTTGGTGATATTTTTTCTCCTGTTGCCAAGGTAAATTCTATTAGATTACTTTTATCTGTTGCTGCTGCTTTTGATTTTGAGGTAGAATAGATGGATGTGAAGACAACATTTCTTCACAGGGATTTGGAAGAGGAAATCTACGTGAAGCAACCTGAAGGCTTTGCGGTGAAGGGTAAGAAAGAACTGGTATGAAAGTTAAAGAAGTCTCTGTATGGGTTAAAACAGTCACCAAGGATGTGGTATCAGAAATTTGATACATTTATACGAGGACTTGGCTTCACCAAAAGCAAAGCAGATCATTGTGTGTATTTTAAATTAATTGGTGACCGTATTATTTATCTGGTGTTGTATGTGGATGATATGTTGCTGGTTGGAAATGACAAAGAAATTATCCAGGATTTGAAGACCCAATTGTCCTCCAAATTCAACATGAAATATCTTGGTGCTGCAAACTATATTTTGGGCATGGAAATTAAAAGAGATCGGTCAAAGAGGAAGCTCTGGTTAAACCAGAGGAAGTATGTCGAGACAATACTCCAGAGGTTTAATATGCAGGATAGTAAACCGGTGAAGGTTCCTATTCCTGTAGGTGTGAGGTTATCTGCTGAACAGTGTCCCAAGACACAAGAAGAGGAAGAGGACATGTCCCATGTTCCATATGCATGTGCAGTGGGTAGCCTGATGTATGCAATGGTCTGTACTAGACCAGGCATTGCACATGCAGTGGGAGTATTGAGCAGGTTTATGTCAAAACCTGGGAAGGAACACTGGACAGCAGTGAAGCGGGTTTTCAGGTATTTGCGTGGCACTAGTGATTATGGTTTGTGCTACCAAGGAAGACCAGGATTGGAAAAAGTGTTGGATATTCATGGCTTTGTTGATGCAGACTAGGCTGGAGATCTGGATCAGAGAAGATCTACAAGTGGGTATGTGTTTAACCTATTTGGAGGTGCAGTCAGTTGGATGAGTAAGAAACAATCTGTAGTGGCACTATCAACTACAGAGGCAGAATACATGGCAGCCACTCATGCAAGCAAGGAAGCAGTTTGGTTGCAGAGATTGTGTTCAAGTATGGGGTTAGTACAGGGAGCTATAAGAATAGACTGTGACAGCGAAAGTGCAATTTTCTTGGCAAAGAACCCTGCTTATCATTCAAAGACAAAGCACATTGATGTTCAATATCACTTTGTGAGGGATATGATAGAAGACAGAAAGGTGTTGCTGGTAAAGGTGGACACTTTGAAGAATACTGCAGATGCATTGACAAAATCTGTGAGCTCTGAGAAGTTCTCTTGGTGTAGAGAAGCAATGGGAATCTCAGGGCTGAAAAAATGACTAAGCTCTCCTGTGGCCCCCTGTGGAAAGAAAACAACAAGTGGGAGATTGTTGGGTTGTGTTATATTCTTTCCACGTAGTTAATAGGGGGTTTGAAGGGCACCCGTAACCCCACTTTATGGGGTCCGGGGCAGCGCCCCAGAAAATTTTGGTTTTAGACCATATGTTAGGTTGGGCGGACCCACCTATGGTTTTTTGCATGATTTTCGCACATGTTTTTTGGACGCGATGGTTTTCGGTCCATGGTATTGGACGCGATGGTTTTTGGTCCATGGTATTGGATGTTTCGGCATGTATAAATATGTATTGTAACATTGAAAGGAATATAATGAAAAATCAAGCTAGTAGTCCCGGTTTTGGGATCCAGGGAAAAATCTCTGTGCATATGTGTTTTATGGGATATGCTCTCGCATTGTTTATTTTCTTTGTTTAAGAATTCGTATGTAGGTAATTTCTGTACAGGGTTAAAACCTACACAATGATTGATCAGCCTGGAAAGACCAAATAACATAGTCATGTACATATTCCTCCAGCCCAAACTAAAGCAGCAGAAATTCCAGCATTGCAAACTCCTCTAAATGAGGAAAGAAACAAAAATAGGGACAGAGAAACCACCACACCTATCAGTGGACCTACAGAACAACCTGGAGCAAAGACACAAAGATTGAATCCTCTTTCAGAAGAGGAAATCATTGAAGAAACCACAAAAATTCTAAGATCTGAAAGAGAAACTAGCTAGCAAACTCCCCCATTGGGAGGAACCTCCCCTAGCTCACAAAGGCAGGAGCTAGAAAGACAGCACAGTGTAGAAGTATCATCCACTCGGCCACAAAGCAAACAGGCCTCAGACATTAAGAAGATATTTACAGAGATCAAAGCCAGGAATGATCTAGTAAGGCTTCAAATTTATAATCAGATTCTCAAGATGGCCCCCTCAAACTAGCAGAGATTGATGTCAACTTATGATATTAAAGAAGGAAAAATGTTAATGAGTTATTTTAAGCCCAAGGTGCAACGACCTCAGTCAGTAGCAAATTACATCAGAACAAATTTTTAGGTCCTAGCCAAAGATATTCATCCTATGGACCATATTGAACTTCACAAGCAAACTGGGGAAATGGTCTATTCCACACTAGCTGACAAAGCAATGATGGCCCACAAGCTACAAAATTCCTTGGATAATACAGCTGCTCAACTTCACTTGGAAAAAGCCTCTTCCCTAGCCAAGGATAACATAATAAAATCATTAGAAGAGATCATCATTGGATTGGGACATGATCCCAAAGATGTTAAAGGCATACAGGCTCTGATCAAGAAGAAAGAAGAGGACATTGCTGCCCTGAGGAAACAGCTGAAGCTACCTCCTTCAAGGCATCCTTAGATAGCAGAAGTTATACAACAGAAATCAGAAGAAGATATGATGGACCTGCTCTTGAAACTTAATGAAAGATTGAATGATACAGAGCAGGCATTAGAGAAAGCACTGAAGGACAAGCAGGGAGAGTCGACCTCTCAGCCTCCTGAAGTAATTCCCATAGTCTCAACAGCAGTCCCTTCTGTACTTGGAACAACATTGGCTCCAAACATCCCAACAGGCACAGTAGAGGTGATTACAGGGACATCAATAGCAGGAACAAAATCAGGTAGTAGTACTAATATGAGCACTGGAGAATTGATAAGGCCATGGAAGAACTGAAATTACAAGTGTCAGAATTAAAACAAGCAAAAGAACAATTGGCTAATAGAGAAAAGAAGTATGATGCCTCCAAAATAAGTATTGCAGAAAAGACAAGGGAGATTAAAGCATTAGAGAATAAAATTAAAGCATTAGAAAAGGATCTCACTTTTGACAAGCCCCTGGCAGAGATCAAGAAAATCCTTTGGACCAACATCATTCAATCTATAAATGATGTGTGGGCATCTATCCAAGTGATTTATGAACAGATTGATTTAGTAAAAGCAGCACATGGAGAAATTCAAAGGACCAGAGCTTTGTTAGGACAGATGCCTGAACAAGCCAATAGGCTTATACATCTTTTAAATAACAGAACTAAGGAACAATTGGAAGCACTTGGCATCCCAGACAGGACAGACACTATTTTGGAAATCAAAAGGGTGCTAACTAAAAGAACTTTGATGCAGAATCTAGAAAGAAGATGTCAAGATATGCAGGTGGAAATCAATTCTTTTATGGAGAAATTCATAATTTTACAAAGTAAAGGACTACCAAGTCCTTTGTTCATCAATGACAAGTTAATGAAGCACATTGATTATGTAGATAAATTGAATAAGTATGCTGGAGATCAAGCTAGTTCATCAACAAGTGCATCAGGAATAAAAACACTTCCCACAGGCCGAGTTCTCTATGATAGCTTGGAGAACTTATTCTATATTGAACATGAGGTAAAGCACTTGTTTCAACTCCAGCCTAATTTTTTCAGATATACAGAGACTGATGAAACTCTCAGGAAACTTCAAAAACAGAGATTGCGAGAGAAAAAATGGTGGGAAGATATATTAAATATTTTGTAAATTCTCTCTTGGTAAAATGTAAATTTTGGACTTTTACCATAGCAAGATGAACAAAGATGAAGATGAGTCAAACAGGTCGAAGTGTATCAGAACAGGTGAAAAGTATTGGTCAAAACAAGGTATCCAACATAGAGTTACTAAAAAGGACAGCAACAAGCCAAATAAAAGGGCCTGCCTCCAGCACATTCAGCAAGAAAAGGAACAGCACAACATCAGTTCACCTTTCTCCTATCTTCGAGACTAAGTGTCTCTATTTTTCTGTAAAAATAATTAGTCATCACTAGAATATATCTCACTCTGTTATGAGATATTTTTTTTAAGATTTTTTGTATAAATACCCCCTCAATTGGAGTATTGAGGGTGAATTCTTAGACATTGCTATAATATTCACTATTTTGGAATAAAGTGCTATTTGGACCAACTTTGTGGCTTGCTGGATGTAGAATTGGAGCTAAGGACTTTTCTCAGAATTCTTGAATCAAACACCGAATCAATAAGTTCATCTATACCTTGTGTTTTAAATTTTTCCTTGTTTAAAATATCATCTATGTTTCACATCTAAATGATAAACGAAAAAGAATAACTTAGAATATGCTTAATTGCACTCTGTTTTCAATCGTTATTATTCTCAATGTTTTCTTCTGAACTAGTATAAACAATGAATTCTTGATTGCTCTTGTTTCCTAGTTTGTTCATCTTAATCATTTAGTAAAGAATTCTTAATTGCTTTTTATTGATGGTTAGTCATGTTCTGCTCTTTTAAAGTATGTTAAAGGATTCTTAGTTGCCCTTTAACCCTTTAAGCCCATACCATCTTCAAGTCCCTAATTGCTCTTTGAATACCTTGCTCTATTAAACCATCCTTTGTGAAGAAACCAAGTCCAGTTAAGCCATTTTCTTTGACTCCATCAGCCCAATGGACTAAGCTACTCAGTCTTACCCCTTTGCTATTGAATCTCACCACCCAAACTCAAACAAAACCCCTAAACTCTACCACTAGCCTAATATCTTTTAAAAACCAAGCTAAATCATAAAGAGAGAGCCCTCTCTGAATACAGATTGGCTAGAATCTGTACTTAAAAGTTGGTTTGTGGTTACCTCGTACCCCTTTCCTTTTCCCAACAACTTCTAGGAAAATCTGAGTGATAACACCTTCCATGTCGAGGGCATATTTCTCTTTATTCTCCTCTTTAAAAGTAACCTTCTTTTCTCATTGAAGAGGAGGCTTCTTTTCTTCAGTCATGGATTTATTGAATATGTTGATCATTTCCTTCTCGATATTCATGAATTCTTGCATAGTTTCAACTAGAGTGACCTTGGCCACATGATTAACAAATATTGCAGTAGGAGAGGCAAAACACTAGTATAAAACTTGATCTAAACATCAACTCCTAGTTTAGAAGCGTCTCATATTTTGTTTAAATTTGTGTTAAATCTCTAGTTGAAGTATTTAATTCTCTCTTTGGGACCCATATTTATTCTTGATAGTTCAACTAGTATTGCAACTGGTGATCTTTGATTAAAAAAATTCCTTATGAACATATCTTCAAAAGTATCCCAGTTATTACTAGAATTAAGTTAAAAAGAAAAATATCAGTTAGTAGCTTTGCCTTCAAATGTATAAGGAAATAATCTACAAATAACATCCCCTTCACACACGTCCCTTAGATTGATTGCTAACTATCAAGCATATTGAAACCACCTACTTAGTGATATATACGTTGATGATGTCTGACGGATGTACATGTTTCACCTGATTTTCTTGGGTAATACAATTAAAAAACCTTAAAACTTGATAAGATAAATATATATTTATTTATTTATTTATCTTATCAAGATTTAAGGTTTTGTTAGGAGCATCCCTAATCACTTTTCTATCAATTTTACAATCATTATCATACCAAGGGTTGGTAATTCTATTATTACTTTTAGATGACACCCTTGTATAATTTTATAATGGTAGCAAAGAGGGTTGTATTAAAATTGTGATAGATGTTTTCAATATTAATATTGTAAGTTACGATGTGTAAATCCATATTTAAATCCTTTAAGAATAGATCCATTTTAATTTTTTCAAAAAGGTGGATTTAATGTAGATTTTTACTTGTAGATTCAACAACTTATGTGATCGGCTAAAACACAAGACAAAAATATACTCTATTCTTTAGTGGAAACCAAAATTGATCTATGAATACAATAAGCAGGAAAGGAAGAATATTAATCACGCATAACACAATATTTATTTGGGGAAAGAAACTACTAAAAACTCTGACTATCTATATTCCATTAACCAGAATATCTTAGAAGAAAATAGAATGTTTGTTTAACCCCAAACAATTCCTACACAAGTATAATATATCTCTCTGCTTTACAAACTAGCTCAAGCCAACACTTCGCCAATTTTGTTGCCTACCAAGCCCCTACTTCCATGTACAATTCCTGAGAGAATTAACCCATATTTAATTGGGAAATTCCCCATTCATAACTGCACAATCCATCCATAGGCCCTCAACCGATTGCATGCACCATAGGTACAACTCGAAAAATTATACAACTGATAGTACACTGTCCCTAAACTCTAATCTCAACTGGGTCTTCCTCTGAACTGACATGCATGATTTATTTATGAGTGAATCTTCATTTAATTGGTGGAGTAGTGAAGCTGCACTGGTGCCTGTCCCCACTACTAGACCTCCTACTAGTTCCTCCAATAGTTAGAACTAGTTTAACTTACTATAACTTAATTAGACTGAGAATTAATTACAACTCCAAAGAACTCAACCTAGACCTCTAAAATTTAGGAATCAATCTACATGACTCTAGATAGACTTCCATCTCGAATTTACTAAGTTAACTAAGTCAAATTAACTTAGTTAAATATTACAAGTTTCTATGAGAATAGAATTTTGATTTAATTCCTAATTTAATTCAAGGACAAATTAAATTAGAATTTCATGTTGTTATTTTTAACACTCCCTCTCAACAAGAAAGGGACTATTTTCTACCCCAATCCTACCTCTGTGAAACTTGAATTCTCATCTTGACAAAGTCTTTTTCAGAATATTTGCATCGTGCTCCTATGTGGGAACGTAATCCAACAACATGGTTCTCCTTTGCACACAATCTCAAAAATGATGATACGGATATCAATATCCTTGGACCGATCATGAAAAATAGGATTATCAGAGAATTTGATACAACTTTGGTTGTCACAGTAAATCATTGTTGGATCCATTTGTTGACCAAACAAACCAACAAGAATCTTCCTCATCCAGATAGCCTCACAAGATACTTGACTAGAAACCATGTACTCTACATCTGTTGAACTAAGTGTACTTGATCTTTGTTTCCTGTTGTACCAAGAAACAACTGCTAACCCAATACTGAAGATCCCACCTGATCTTCTCTTCCTATCAGATGGACTCCTAGCCCAATTTGCATCAATAAATCCTTGAAGCTTCACTCCCTCTATCCAGTTGTACCAAACACCATACTGAGTAGTGCCTCTGAGGTTTCTCAACACATGTTTAGCTACCTTCCAATAAAGAAAATGGTGGGTTTACAATCACTTGACTAATTTGGTTAACTGCATAACACATGTCTAGGCATGTTTTCACCAAATACATGAGTGAACCCACAAGCTACCTATAAATAGTAGCCTCTACTACTTCACCGGAAGTAGAATCCTCCTTCCTCCAGTTACCTGCTAAAAGAGTCTCCATGGCTTTACTACTCTCCATGTGGTATTTCTTGAGTATCTTGTTGGCATACTTGCCTTGAGATACAAACAATTCCTCATCACCTTGACATACTTCCATACCCAGAAAGTAGTGCATGAGCCCCAAGTCCTTCATTTTGAACTCTCTTGCAAGATCCTCTTTGCAAGACTTGATCAGCTTATTATCGCCTGTCATAATTAAATTGTTGACATATAAAACAATAATCAACAATTTATCTTCAACCACAATATGGTAAAGATTCACATCTTCTTCACTTTTGGTTAAACCCAACTCGGCGAAGTAACTATTAATTCTGGTGTACCAAGCACGAGCTGCTTGTTTTATTCCATACAACACTCGCCTGAGTCAACACACATGTGACTCTTTGTTGAAGGTCTCAAATCCTTCAGGTTACTCAATATACATCTCTTCCTCAATCATTTCATTGAGGAATGTTGTCTTTACATCCATCTGATGTATCTTCCATCCCGTCTATGCTGACAGTACTAGAATGGATCTCACTGGTGAGTACCTTGCAACTGGAGTAAAGGTCTCATCATAATAAATCTCCTCCACCAGAGAAAACCCTCTAGCCATAAACTTTCCCTTGTGTTTCTCCAAACTACCATCTTCTACTTTCTTTACCTTGTAAATTCATCTAGAACTCACCACTGACTTATCTAATGGTCTTGGGACTACATCCCAAACATTGTTCCTGACAAAGGAGTCATACTCCTCAACCATGGAATCAACCCAAACTAGTTATTTCACTACTTCCTCAAAAGAGGATGGATCAATCTCTACACTACTGCTCATTAGAGCCATGTAGCCAATTTACCTCTTGGTGACCTCCTCTGCCTGCGTTCTGAAGTGGGTTCTCCCACATTCTCTCTAGCATCATGCAATAACCTGTGAGACTCTCTAGTGAGATTTCTGCCATCTCAGGAAGACTGCATGAGTGGATGCCTCCACTCCCTGATCCTCTGTATGTGGCTGCTCCACAGCATCCTAAGGTTCCTCCTTTGGAGCTAAAATCTCTTCAAATGCATGTAGTTGAAACTCCCTCTCAAGGGACATCTCATGGCCTTCTCTTCATCAAACTTTACATCCCTGCGAACCAATGTCATCTTGTTGGTTGGAAGGTACACACGATAGTTGTGAATTGTATCAGTGTACCCCACAAATATGCCCAACTCAACAGTTGTCTCAAGCTTTTTCCATGTATCTTTGGTTACATGGTAGTAGACTGATGAAACAAAAATCTTGAAGTGTGCCACATATGGTTTCTTCCCTGAAAAAAGCCTCTTCCAGTGTACACATCTAGAGAATTTGATGAGGTCTTTTGTTTTGCAAATAAACAGTTGTGTTGCATGTGTCAGCCCACAAGTGTAATGGTAGGCCTTGATCATGCAACATCACCTATGTCGCTCCTACAATGCTTATGTTCTTCCTTTCAGCCACCCCATTCCGTTGTGGGCTATGAGGTGTTATCAACTCCCATCGAATTCCTTATGATGCACAGAAGTTTTTTAACTCATTCTGCACATACTCTCTACCATTATCACTCCTAAGAGATTTAACTTTCCTGTCAGTATCTTTCTCAACAAGTGATTTAAATTCACAAAACTTAGCAAAAGTATGATCTTTCTTCTGCATGAAGAAGATTCAACACTTATGAGAAAAATCATCAACAATTATCACATAATAATTGTGCTTGGTCATGGATACTGTCGAGAATAGTCCACACACATCTGAGTGAACTCGATCGATGATCGCCTATGCTTGACTGTCCTTTTCATGAAAGGAAGCTTTGGTGTACTTTCCCAATGTATACCCTTTTCATGTGTCTACCTGCTCCAGCGTAACCTTAGGAAGATCTATAGAAATTTGTTGCATGATCTTCAAAGCGCCATTGTGCAAGTGACCCAACCTCCTGTGCCACAACTCACTGATATCTCAGCTCTGCACCTTCTCTTATTTAGTACTCAAGGTAGCACAATCTTCTACTTCCAACTTGTAGCAGTTCTTCACTCAAGCCCCTATCCTCTTTGCTGGTCGTGTGGCTATGTGATCAAGGAACATGTTTCCCTTACTAAATATCACATCATAGCCTCTATGCTCCAACATGGAAAACATATACCAAGTTCTTCCTCAAGCTAGGAACATACATATCATCTCACAAAGTGAGGGGAGAATCTGACTCCCTCTAAAAGGTAACTGTACTGAGGTCAATAGTGTTATACCTCCCATCATCACCCATCTCGATATGCATCTGGAGATACTTCTCCTCTAAGTTACTGAAAAGCTCTTTGCTACTGGTCATGTGGAAATAAGCTCCAATTTCTAGGTACCATACACTACCCATCATCGATGACACCATACAAGTGATGAGGGTAAAATCCAATTCAAACTGTGAAGAAAGAGCCTCACCTGTCACTCCTCATGAGGGCTTCTTAATGACATTCTTATGCGGACACTTTGTGGCAAAATGCCCCAGCTCGTGACAGTGAAAACACTTGATTTTCAACATGTCCTTCTTCTTGCCACCCTAACAAGAATCTAATTTGGAATGGGATGAATTCCCCTTCCCTTTCTTTTCCTTACCCGCTATGGCAAAATTCTCCTCATCATCATGCTTTGATGAGGATTTGTCTCAGGTGTTCCACCAAATCTCTTTCTATACCAAGTGAAAGCACAACCGCTTCCACTCTAGTAGCTTCTCCCTTCCATTAACTGATTCCTGGTAACTTTGCCACCTCTTGGGAAGTCTTAGAAGTGAGAGGCTCACCAGATCGTCTTTGGCAATAGTAATCCCAACACTTCCAAGCTCATCCCACCATTGGGTGAACTTGGTCAAGTACTTCGGAATATAGTCACCCTTCTTCATCTTGATCTTTCTGATTTTATCCTTCAGTGCTAACTTCTTATGGTCATTGTTATTTTGAAATAGGTTTGGAAATGCCTTCCACATTGCAAATAGATATTTCTTGCTAGGGATATTTGAGACAATATGATCTCAAACTCCTTGTAGGATAATCCTTCTTGCCTGTGCCACACACTTTCTCCATTTAGCCAAATCATTAGCATATGATGTTGGAGGCTTTGAAATATCATGATATATGAATTCATTCAACACGTTGTCTTCCAGCACTACCTCCATCCTATCCTTCCAAGCTATGTAATTTGAGCTACCCTCCAGGGCATACTCGAGTCTCAAATCGTAGAATGACATTTTATTGACTCTGAAGTATGAACTACAAATTTGATTTGACCTAAACAAAAAACTCAATTTATCCTCTTCTATACTGACTTTAGCTATGATACCATGTATATTTGTACTTGTAGATTCAACATATTATCTGATATGCTAAAACAGAAGACAAGAATATACTCTACTCTTCAGCGAAACCAGAATTGATCGATGAAAACAATAAGCAGAAAAGGAAGAATATCAATCGCACATAACACAATATTTCTCTAGGGAAAGAAGCTGCTAAAATCCCCTACTATTTATATTGCATTAACCAAAATATCTAAGAAGAAAATACAATGCTTGTTCTACCCCAAACAATTTTTGCATAGGTATAATCTATCCCTCTACTTCACAAACCAGTTCAATCCAACACTTAGCCAATTTTGCTGCCTGCCAAGCTATAACACCCTCCTCCCACATCTACCCAAGAAACCAACCATTAAAGGTAAACATGTGATGAGAGGCCACTATGATATGATTCGACATCCTAAGTCACCTTAAGGAAGTGGAACCGAGGGAAACACACCCTAGAGACATCCATCATCATCAACAGAACCCTCAGAGGACAAGTCGACCACTCAAACAACTTATCCCTGGGTCCAATTGATGTTTTAGGTCTCTTGGGCCATATTCGCTCTCATTTTATGGGCAAGGGAGTGACTAGCAACCTAAAGTTTCTCAAACAGGCCTGCTTGCCAGCAATTGTGGATGAAAATTGTCATATCTAAGCCAACAACTCTAGGATCTAAACGGCTTTTTCAGGCCTAGAGCCTAGGTCACTGCCCAGAACTGAACCATCTTTTCATATCAATAAATCAACATGGAAATGAAAGCACTAAAGAAAATACTTGTTGAAGATCTTAACTGGATCGTTACTAGCCATGACAAGCATTTCATCAAGCGTAATCTACAGGTGTAAATAACAGATTTAAGTGTATGGATCTCATACTTATCTAAGAATCACTATGAATCGTTTTTCCCGCATGCCATTTTTTGCATTATTATCTATTTTGTCATAAACACATTATCCGTTCACATACAAGTACAAACATGTTGATAGCCATACACAGTTGTTGTCATAAAATGTGCATATAACCAGCATAATAGGAAAAAAAATACAATAAACATATCAGCCATCAATTCCATAAATAAATCAGTACCTTTACACATGAAAATCAAGGGAATGGATTTCTCATTAATTAATGCAATGAACCAACCGAAGATGGGACTACCATGTTCCACCCAACTGTAGAATGGCTAAGCCAAATCTATCTTCAGCCATTCACCCCCATGCCATATTCCAAGCATGAATGTGGGATCTCATATAACACATCAATCAAAACTCATCTAGGGCTTCCAGAGGTCATCCACCTCAACCCATCAAACACTGATTTCACCTCATAATCAGACATCACCAGATCGGTATCCATCCTAGCCATCCAGGGCTCAAGAGAATTTGTTCCAACCAAGGCTCCAAGGTTAGTAACTCAACCCACAACTGCCGCCAAGCTCCAGAGCATTTTTCCAACCAATGCTCTAGGACTAATAACTCAACCCACCAAGGGCTTGAGAGTGTTTATCCAACCAAAACTCCAAGACTAGTAACTCAACCCAAGTTGCTACAGGGCTCCAGTGCGTTCGTCCAACCAAGGCTTCAGGAACTAACAACTCAACCCAAGCTAAGGAAACATGAGAACCAAACAAAAAAAAACAATGAAAATAAACCCACAATCACCATGGCTCTCCCGAAAATGGAAAGGCTAGGAAATCCATTGTCAATCCAGGAAATCCTAAATGCCAATGACAAATCATGACCAAGAATCCACATACATATGCCATGCATGTCCAAGCTAGTGAAGAAATCATACATGGAACTCAGTACTTGTAAGAAAACCTGATGTAGATGTTGATGTCAATGCCTTCATTCACCTTCCTACTCTTCCTTTGCCTTCTTTCTCCAAGAATCCAAGTATTCCACAACCTCCAAGAGTTCCCCAAGAAAACTCTAAGTATCCAAGAGTATGAGAGAGAGAATAATGAGAGAGCTCCAACACTGAGAAAAAAAGGTTACCAACTTCTCCTCAGAAGCCTTTCTATGAATGAGGCCTCTATTTTCTTCATTTTAGATTATTTTCCTTCATTTTCCTCCTCACATGCAACCTATGACCTTTCACCTCCTTTCTCTCCTAATTTCCATTATTTTCATAAATAAATGTGCCAAAATTCCTTTCAATGCCTTAACCATTGCCTTTTCTGATTTCCTTAGCTATAACCAACCAAATGAACACCCCCTAGGATGTCCTGCTCAACATTTAGCTTAGAATAAGTGTCCCAGTCATCCGTCGTTATTGTTTTTGACATTTATTACATGGAATTTTCACTAGAGTTGTTACAAAACCCTCCCCTTTGGGGGATACCGTCCTTGGTGTTCAATCACACCTATACCTCAGCAACTTTTTGAACAAAGACATACTGATTATGAAGCTTCATAACTCAAATTGATGCATTATTTACAATGAGGGATCTTCTCAAGACATAACATCATGACACCTAAAAAACATCCCACATAGCGGAGTTTCATAACACAGCTCGTTACGGTATTTACAATGAAATTCCTACTCAAGACAAACTCATATGATATCATAACATCATGATAACATAACCACATGATATCATAATAACGTAATGCCCATACTGTAGACTGGAGCTTTATAACATAGCTCATTACTGTATTTACATCCATACACGGGTGTACATAGAGAAACATCATCAAAATCATATATACCAAACACATATGCCAAATCGTATACCAAAACATATATCAAACATATACCAACATCATTGTTACAGGTCTATTTGGGCACATCACTCCCAACATTCAAATCAGTACTTTTAGGGCTCATCAAACCCTAATTCAGTTGTTACATGCCCTAGAGAAATCAACTCATTGAATGCCTCCTTCTATGAAAGTTTCATGGCCTGAAGCCCTCTTTAAAAGCCTCCTTGGGATACCAGTGTAGTCTATGCCTTGAGATAGTTCATTGCAGAGTAGGCAGGCCCACTGTGGCCTACAATGCAATGCACTTAGGCCCTCTTTAGCCTACGTTGGGTGAGATTGAATGAAATTTTCATAGGGTTCTGGGAATATTCTTTCATTCTAGATGACTCTAGAAGGTTCCCATCTCTTATTCCCTCCTATGAGCTCAAAATTGGATAGGCTGAGGATCCATCAACCTCCTATCCTCTCATCCCTTACTCCATGGAAACTAACTCCAAGATTGGAAAGCCATTAAATACCCTCATTTATGACAAAACTACCTCCATTTCCTATAAATTGAGTACTCATCATAGTGATCAAGGGGCTATAATCTAAAGTTTGTAAGGAAATTTTGTTGGTTTGAGGATTGAGTTTATTTTAAGCAATGTTATGTTGTTAGAGTGTTGATCTTTTGATGTGGCAAGGGTTGAACTCAAGCTGGAGGAGTGGCACAGAATTGAACTGTATTGGGTGATATTCTTCCTTCTACATTAATGAAGAGCTTATTCCTTTTCTCATATGATTGTTCATATATGTGATGATTTTGTGTTTCGATGTATTCGATTCCATTGTTTAATACTTGATAGTTCATGTATGCTTTGATCATTTCTTGTTTCTATTTCTCTTGATTCAGGTACCTTTTGATTGGATTTAGTTCAAGTGGGAGTGACGGGAGCGATTCAAAAGAGATTTATGAAGCGAAAGGAAACAAGTAAGTTCCTCTATCTCATCTATCTTTTATAAGAAAAGGTTAAACTACTTTCATTCTGTTGTTCTAGGTGTAGTCACCCAGCTAGGGAAGATGTGTTTATACGTAGATGCAAATTCCATGTAACAAATTGGTGACCATACTGGGGATCGACTGTCATTCTTGGTGGCTTACCCTCATCATATCACACCTTAGTAGACTCTTCTTAGCTTTATTGATCTTATTTTAGTCTTACTAAAGTGTTTTTAGTCAAAACTTGTGCTTTAATGTCCCTTGAATTGACTCTTTGGAACCAGTGCAATGTTTGTTCTAACACAATGCACTGCAGAGTAGCCCCTGCCTTAGAGACAGTGCATTGCAACACATTGTCTCCCTCTTTGGCATGCGCTGATTCCTTTTAGGCTAAAAAACCCACCTTTGGTCTGATTTTTCCAAAGTTGCTTCTCTTGTTGTTTGCTGAAAGATCAATGATGCTTGTGGTTCTGAAATCAACTTGTATTTCTCTTCCTAGCGCTGCTTTGGCCTTGATTGTTTAGTGTTTCTTAAATGATTTATTTATCATTATCAATTCATTGTTAAAGTTAGCTTATAGTCAATTAATCTTTGTTGAAAAGAAAGTGTCATAAAAGTCTTCATTTCTTTCGAAAAGGAATTGTCCTAAAGTCTTCGTTCTTGAAAAATATTGATTGATTGTATGTGCATTAGTTTTCTTTTGTTCATCTCAACATTAAGGGAATTGAAAAGAAAAACTCACATTATGCAATTAGAGGTTTTTTTTGTGCTTATAGGAATAGTTTAGGGAGATTTCATTAGATGTGCTCTTTTCTCTTTGATTAAACATTCTAATTGCTCTATCCCTTGTATTTAAGGTTTTCATTGTTGAAAATCAAATGAAAGAATGTTTCTCATTATAGTTGAATTCTAGGAATTTCAAAGACATCATGCAGTGAACCTTGAAAGACAAACTCTTAATCAAGATCAACTTAAAAGTTATCTCAATTAACCTAATGGAGCATTTTCACCTAATGAATAACATTTAGAGGTTCTAGGCTAGAGACATCTTCTGGCGTTTTAAAACATAGCAGTTGTCGTTAATTGTTTGTGATACATTCTGAGTTTGATTCCTCATTCCATGTACGTAAGTATATCATAACACGTCCACATACCTTTGGATATATAGGGCGGCATTATTGTACGAAAAGTATAAAGGAATGCTCTGACTGTGCGGTTTCACATTAGATAGCGCTAACACGGATTGGGCCTCCAAGTACTTTCGGGTATATATGGGAGGACTACATTAGGTGCTATCCATCCTTAGGTAATCGAGCCTTGTACACTGTGATACACCAAACACATCATTCGGGGAGATTGCTTGCACGTATGTTAAGTCCTTGGTTTACTGAGGCAGTATATTGCAGTTCACAGTTGCTTGATAATCCTTTTGCCTAGATTACCCTCTTTTGGTTTATTTCTTTTTGTAATAAAATCAATCAACAATCATGGAGGAACATCAACCCTTACCCTGTCGTTCATGGAGGAAAGTGAGTAAACCGTCTTTACCCCCTAAAGATACACCTAGCCGGAAAAAGCAGTCTCATTTGACAGAATCCAATACATCACAAACTTCTGCTTCTTCATCTGAATTACCATAATCACCTATACTGATAAGTACTGTGACCCCGGTTACTCCTACAATTACCAGTACATCTGTTACTGAAGTGGAATCTCCACAATTACCTAAGGACACTAAAAGTGAACCTAGTGAAACAGTAACCCAAGTTGTTCAACAAGAAGTTGATTCTCAACCTAAAGTTGTTCAACAAGAAATTTCTTCTGAACCTAAATCTATTCATCCAGAAGTTGATCCTGAACCTATCACCCTTCAATCAGAAGTTACTTTTGAACCAGAAGTTGTTCAAGAAGCCCAACCTGAACCTATTGATATTTTACCAGAACACTTGGATCTTAAAGTTGAACAATCAAAAGTTGTTACCATATCAGAAGATGATCAACCGGTTCATCCTTAGACACATGTAACTTTTGAGACTTCCACTTTACCTCAGGAACAAATACTCGAAATCTATTATAGACCTGACAGTGAAATCCTTCCACCTGGTTTGATTTCGATTGAAGAGGAACCTGAGGAAGAAACACCCAGAACTCCAGTTCGATTTGGACCTGGACTTTATATTTATCCTCATACTCCTCATTTTATTGCTCCTTTTGATCCTGATTACTTTCAGACACTTGTTGATTCGTTAGGAAATTTATTAGGACATTTGACTATGGCAAAGTCAACATCACAGAATGTACCATCTGTTACAGCTACGGAAAAATATTATGTCACTACCTCTTTGATGTTTACTATGACACCTGAGTCACATTTGTATGGTGTTCCATCCATCGCACTGGTTTACCAATCTTTCTCTGGAACCCACTCAGGTGTTGCTTCTAGTCCATGGTCTTCACCCATGTCCTCAATAGAGATTTTATCTGGTTCTTCATTAACGCACACTAAACAACTTGACCCATCAATTCAATATCAAGTTGTTTCATCTAGTTACCGTCCAATGTATCCATTGTACACTGGATTACCCCCATACAGAGAATAATATGCACAATCTCCTTATCCTCCATTTTCTGGGGGGAACCCATATGGCAGTATGTCATCGTCTTTAGGTCAGCCTAGAATGACTTTTGTAAGTGGAAGCCAACAATGCATGTTCAACCAAGGCTTTTGTATCCATCACAACCTATGCAATCTATCTGATCCATACCTACTACGCCTATTGTTACAGCTTTACTATAGTCGCAAGGTCAGTTAGTTGTATCTCAAGCTTTGCAAGCTGGTCCTTCAACCTCAAACCCCTAAGTTTCAGGTTTACAGATTCAACCTTCTTAGGCCATTTTACAACAATTGTTTGTGCTTGGAATTCAACAACCTCATACCAGTTTACCATTTACTGGAATGACTCAGACTTACACTGGTTTAGTGTATTCACAACCTGGTCAAGCTTACATTAGTGGGAACCAACTATTAAATCAACAACCATGGCAACCATAATATCAACAACAACAATTCCAGTAATACCAAACTTATCCTGGACTTGGATAACAAGACTATGCTCGGTTTGGTCAAAAACAAGTTTACCTAGGTCCTGGTCAACAAGCCTATGTTGGGTTTAGATAACAAAAAATTTATCCTGGTGCTCAAGAACCACATTATACCGGATTTTCTCAACAAACTTACCCCTATCAAGGTTACCAACAACAGATGCCTTATGCTAATATGCAAAGGCCGATTGCCCTGGAAATTCCATCTTACCCTAGTTATTCTCAACCTGACCTCAATAGACAGTTGACTTTTTTTGCAACAATTGAATTACCAGATCTAAATCGATTTACCAATGATCCAATTCTTTATGCACCTTGTGGCCAGGGATTCCTCGCAAATTGCCTTCTGATATTCCGAAATTCAATGGAAACCCTGGAGAAGATCCATCCAACCATGTCATGAATTTTCATTTATGGTGTTCATCAAACTCCCTGAATGATGATTTAGTTAGACTACGTCTTTTCCAGTGAACACTTACTCATTTGGCTGTGAAGTGGTACATTGAGTTACCACGAGCGTCTTTTGATAATTTTACATCCTTAGCTACCATGTTTTTAACCCACTTCCAGTAACCCATATGATATAAAACTAGAACAGAAATATTGACCAACTTTAAATAGGCCACTGCTACTCATATTTCTGATCATATTCATGAGTGGCGTCATCGTCGTCGAATGGTCAAAACTTATGTTCCTGATCAAATTTTATCTGAGTGGTTTATAAAATCCTTCTTTCCATCTATCACCGAGGATGTGGCTAAAGGAGGAGTTGTCACTAAATAGCAAGTAATTGCTCATTCCCAATACTTAGACTTGATCTATACTCAGTCTGGAATGCTCTATGACAAAATTCCAAATGCACCCAGATCATATTTTACTGTTCCTCCACCTGCATAGAGTAAGGACTCTTATGCTGATGATGGTGTGATTGGTTCTTCAAGCACACAAATATAATTAGACCATATGGTCAAACACTTTCTATTTCCAATCAAAATTCTACTGCATCTGATAATACTCTTGCTTTCGAAATAAATGTCATCTGACAGAGGCAAGAATGAAAAGAAACCTGGAAGTAAGAAGAAGGGGAAAGCTAAAAAGAAACAAAACCCTACCTCTTAAGAGAAATCATGTGATTCCTCTTCTTCGGCTAGGAAACCTTGTTATCCATGTTTGATCTGTAACGAGGATCATTTTATGCAAGACTGTCCTCACCACTATTAAGTCTCAAAACTTCTTAAGACTTCTAGTGCATCCATGGTATTGACAGATCCTTTTCCGAATCCGGAGACTCATTTGGTTGTTATAGATCATGCTTCCACTTCACAAGTGCTTATGCTATCTGCCTCTAAGCCTAAAATTTATTTTTTGGTGTCAACACGAAGTAAATATTATGGTAATCCATCGTCATTTTCGAAAAACCAGGGTTCAGATCAACCAAATCCTTTGACTTCGACTTCGTCTAATCCTATTACACCACCTATTGCACCAGAGTTAACAATAAAACCACCTAAAGGAGTTGTACATAATTCTACATTCAACCCTCGAGCTCGAGCAACACAAACTATAACATAGTATAAGATATAGCTCAGTCACCTTCTGCTATGTCGATGCTTGAGATGCTTCAAAACTGTCCCTCCCAAAAGCAGGCTTTATTGTCAGCAATTGGTGGAATTGATCCAATGGATTTCAATCTTGTGGTTTTTAACCATGCGGGATATACATCGTAATTACCAACTCTATTAGCTTTCCTCATCCAACTAAAGGCTTTGAATAAACTCATTCACCGAACCATCATTGACGAGGGTGCTTCTACTTCTATCATGTCGATGAGTTGTCGGAAAACACTTGGCTCCCCACCTTTGTCACGGTCACCTACAACTTTAAAGGCTTTTGATAGTCACACATGTACACCTTGTGGAATTTTGAGTAACCTGCAGATTGAACTAGGGGGGGAAATTGTAACTGTTGAAGTTGAGGTCATTGATGGACCCCTTGACTACAACATCTTCTAGGAAGACCTTAGGTTTATGCTATGACTACTGTGGTTTTGACAGACTTTCATATCATCTCTTTCCCTCATAAAGGCGGAATCACAGTAATTGATCAACTTGGCTTCTTTGCCTCTAGTTCACAAGATACTGGAAGCATTCCGTTAGTTCACGGACCCCCGATAACTCTTCAGAACATTGGAGTAGGTCTCTTTAAAGATCCTTCCCAAATGGGTACTTTTTTGCTACCGCCACCATCACAAATGTAGGAAGTGGCAAAAGTTGAGACTTGCAACATGATATCTTCCACTTCATTTGATTCATGGGAGATTCCCAATAATTCTGAAGATGATATGCATAATGAAATCATGTCGTTAAGACCTATTGATCTTGCATAGCAATCAATCTTTTTGGCTTGTGCGGAAAACCCAAATCCATTATCGCCAATTGTATGGGTTGATCATTCGTTAGAACATGGTGCTTCCTTTGATCCTTTTTCATGTACATTTTCTACTGATGAAGGAATCATCCAATCAATGATGACAGAAGAAGAACCATGGGAAGATTATCATCATCAATCCCATCTTCCAAATCAAAGTGAAGATGTTTCAAATGAACCAAGTAACCTTTCAATTGTTTATTTCCTTTTGAATTCTGTATTTATAGACACAGTCAATTCCGAACAAAACTTGTCAAATATCAAAGAAACCATTTCTGTCAACATTTCGACCAAGCCTGGAATTGTAGAGAACATTCATGTTGGCAAATCTTTCTCCATCCGAACTTGAAACTTAGCATGCTCTTTTCCGTGAATTCCAAGATATATTTGCCTGGTCATACAAGTAAATGCTATGAATTTACTCTAGTATAGTTGAACATAAAATTAAAATGTATCGTGATCTCAAACTAGTATGACAGTGCCTCTGTCCTGTTCATCCAAAGAAGGTTGTTGCCATAAATGCAGAAATTGAAAAACTTTTGCATGCTGGTTTCATATACCTTGTTCCTCTTACTGATTGGATTTCTAATCTTGCTCCTATCATGAAGAAACAAGGAACAATACGAGTGTGTGTTGATTATAGGGATGTTAATAACACTTGTCCAAAAGACAACTATCCCACTCCCTTTATTGACCAAATAATTAATGACTATGCTAGATGTGAAATATTCTCATTTATGGATGGCTTTTCTGGCTATAATCAGATCAATTTCCGCCTAGAAGACCAATATAAAACTGCTTTTATTTGTCCCTAAGGCACATTCGCGTATAGGAAACTCCCTTTTGGTTTGAAGAATGCTGGGGCAACTTTTTAGAGGGCAATGAATTATGCCTTCCATGACATCAAACACATTGTTCAGCCTTACTTAGATGATTTACTTGCTCATTCATGGAAATGGGATGATCACTCGCAACATCTGAGAGCTATATTTTTACGGTGTCGACACTACAAAATTTGACTCAATCCACATAAATGTGTTTTTTGCGTTGGTTCTAGTCATTTTCTTGGTTTCGTAGTGTCTAAAGAAGGAATTTGACTCGACCCTTTGAAGGTTAAGGCAATTCTTGATTTGCAACCACCTTCCAATTTACTGCAGTTATAGAGACTCCAAGGGAAGGCTAAATTTCTAAGGAGGTTCATTTCCAACTATGTTGAAATGGCTAAAGGATTTACTCGTCTTTTGAAAAAAGGGATACCCTTCCATTGGGATCAAGTTGCGCAAGCTTCCTTTGATGCTATTAGAGATACCCTGATTCGAGCATCATTAATGTATGCCCCTAATTATCAAAACAACTATTTCATGTATCTTGCCATTGTAGATACAACCATTGCTATGGTTTTAGTCCAAGAAGAAGATGGGACTGAACATCCAACCTACTATTTGAGTCTCAATCTCAATGATATGGAAGTTAAGTACTCTTATGTCGAAAACGTAGCTTTGGCTACTGTTCAAGCTGTTCAGAGATTTCACCACTATATCATGCTCCGAAAGACCACTGTCATTTTGGATTCCAACCCTATGACATACATTCTATCACGTCAATTGCTTGGGGGCAAGTAATCGAAATGGATCATCATTTTGCAAGAGTTTGATTTGGAATTCATCAAATCCAAATCAAAGAAATCTCTAGTATTCACCGAGCTTCTTTGCGACCTTCCCTCAACCGATATCAATTCAACAACGGAACCATCAATTCTGGATGAGTCTCTGTTCCTGATTTCGTCATCTGACCCGTGGTATGGAGATATACTTATCTATCTCTAGACCCAAAATTTATGGCTTGATACCTCTCGCTCGCAACAACGACATATTCGTTACCAAGTCAAAGATTATCTCATCATTAGCGACACACTTTATCATCGTGATATCAAGATGATTTTACGAAGTTGCCTCACTCATGAGGAAGCTGAGAAAGTTTTGAATGATTGCCATTTTGGAGCTTGTGGTGGAAATTTAGCTGGTTATGCTACTACATAGAAGATTCTCCATTCCGGTTACTTCTGGCCAACTATATTCAATGGTTTCATTATTGTTGTTAGAAGTTGTCATGCATGCCAGATTTTTTGACTGCAAAACACAATTACCACCTGCACCATTGCATCCTATCATCGTTGTTGGACCATTTGCAAAATGTGGCATCGATTTTATGACATATAACCCTACTTCAATTGGGGGGCATGGGTATATAATTGTCGTCATGGACTATTTTATGAAATGGGCGGAGGCCATGCCTACATTAAACAACAATGGTGAGAAGGCTACTATTTTTTTCTTCAACCATGTGGTTGCATGGTTTGGTTTACCACAAGCTATAGTTACAAATCATGGGTCGCATTTTTGCGACCATATGATTACCGAATTGACTGCAAAGTTAGGACTTTAACATGATAGTTCTACTCCTTATTTCTGCAACCTAATGGATAAGTTGAAGCTATCAACAAAATATTTAAGTGAATGCTCCAAAGAATTATAGGAGTTCATAAACGGAGTTGGCATTTAATCCTGTACTCATCTTTTTGGGCATATCGAACCTTGGTGAGAAATGCAACTGGATTCACACCTTTTCAATTGGTGTATGGTCTGGAGGCAATCTTGCCTGTATAATGTTAAATTTCGTCATTAAAACTCGTGATTGAAGCACATTTCTTAGAGCTCATCCATCTAGATGAAACTCGTCGTGAAGCTGCATTGACTAACGAGGCACATAAGAAACGGATAAAGGTACAATATGACTGAAATGTCAAGCCTCGCATTTTCTCAGAAAGAGACCTGGTCTTGCTTTAAGATCATGAAGTTGATAAACTAGGAGCAAGGAAATTTGAACCATTATGGATAGGCCCCTATATTGTCAAGCATGTTTTGGAAAAAGGTTCTTATGAGTTAGTTGATTACGATGGGATTCCATTGTCACAACCCCGTAACAGGTTCTATTTGAAACGTTACTATGCATGATTTTGTGTAGTAATAAGCATTGTATATATGCTTTGTTTGCATGTGCGTGTATCAGTGTGACTTTTAGAGTTTTTACGTGGTTAAGTAATCTGCTTTGCATTTGTTGCTGATGTCAGAATCTTTGGAACCATTTGTTGGTTATGTCGATGGTGCTAGTTGTAGTACGCAGAACCTATCTTCTACAGCATGGGCCATATTCGCTCCAAGTGGCGAGTTAGTGAGTTTTCAAGGGATTTGTTCAGTCATTATACGAACAATATCGGTAAGTATATCGTGTTGATCAAACTCCTCTGTGATTCCATTTCACTTGGAATTCACCAAATCATCATTAGGCTGGACTCATAACTTGTCGTACTACAACTAAAAAAATTTATACCATCCGAAATCCAACAATTTATTGTATGTTCCTTAGAGTTCGTATCTTGGAAATACATTTTGATTACATGCAATATCAACACATTTCCAAGGACTTTAACACATTAACTGATTCATTAACAAATTATGTGTTAAACAGACATTTGCGACACATGTAAAAGTAAATTTTTCAATTTACATCAATAGTTGAATAGGATAGCATGAAACCATATATAAAAACACTGAAATAAAAATAGATAGATGTTTTTAAAGTTTTTACAAAAATTGTGTCCAAGACATGTTGGTCATCTTAGCTCGAAACTCAAAATGCATAAAGAAAAACATCCTAAGTAAACCTAATGATGCTCATGATAATAGGTCATAGCCTAAGATATCATGCGCAATAGCCTCATCCAATGGCTAGGAACACCAATAGTGTGGCGTTGCAGCCTCATTGGTAACTCCTTGATCTAGATATTCATAATACTGAGAGTTAACCCCTGTACATGATCCTGCAACTCTGCCAGTGTCTCAGTCAATTCCAAATCCTAGAGAACTTCTCTACCAACATTTCTCTGCGTTGGTTCACCCGCCTCCTATTGATGACCCATAGGTTGAATAGTACCAACATCTGCATGCATGAGTACATTTTTAGTTTAGTCTTAGAAACATTAAAAACACAAAAACATGTAGAAACTTAAAAAATGAAAAACACTTTGTTATGAAATCAACTCACAAAAATATAGAAAAGATAGATGAACGCCTTATAAATCAGCCTCTTCGAGGGGACAACCTCCTTTGCATTACACAAATGAACAATTCTTGGATGATACAAATGACAAGACCTCCTTTCTATATATAGAAGTCTAATGGGTCCTAATATAATCAGAGCCGAAATAGCAATAATAATGTAAGGGCACAATAATAATAATAGTGGGCTTCTATGGGGCACAATAATAACAATATGGGGACTACATGGGCACAACATTATAATAAGGGGGGTTCACTGATAATAATAAGGGGTTACACTAGTAGTATAGGGACCTAACATGCCCCTCTCCTTCAAAAAGTGTTGTCCTCAACTCTTGAGTAGCTATGGATGCTTCTGTATAAAATTCTTCTCCTCCCATGTGGAATCTTCAGCTGGTAAGTTCTTCCACTTGATGAGATACTCTGAAATTGATCGATTTCACAGCTTTCAGTTTCTTGTTTCTGTGACTGCTCGAGGTTCCAATATGATTTTTCCTTCCTTGTCAAGTTTTGGAAATATTGTTTGAACTGGGATCTTCTCATTATGTAAGGTCGCCATTTCTTAAATGCATGTAGTCTTACCAACATTTCCTTCTCACAAATAGCTTTGTGTAAATAGTTTCCTTTGATTGGACGACTTTCAAAAGTAATACGTCTTTCTTCTTGCATTAAAACATCACCAATTCCATTTCCTGATGCATCATATTCCACAATAAAAGTTTTTGTGAAGTCTAGTGTAGCCAAGACCGATACTTGGCACATTACCTCTTTAATATGTTAAAAGGCCTTCGTTGCCTCTGGAGTCCATGAAAATGCATCTTTCTTCAATAATGTTGTTTTCAGAATGTCTTCAATCTTCATTCTTATTTGATGATATCTTGAACGAAGATCCAACTTGGTGAAGTAAATTAATCCATGCAATTCATCCAATACTTCATCGATGACAGGAATGGGAAAATTATCTTCAATAGTGAGTTTGTTGGGCTCTCTACAATCTAGACACATGTGCCATGACCTATCCTTCTTGTGCATAAATACTACTGGAGCAGAGAATGAACTTTGACTAGGTTGAATTATACCAGCCTCTAGCATTTCTGCAACCATACATTCAATTGCACTCTTTTGGGTATATGGATATCTGTAAGGCCTGATGTTTGGAGGAACACTTCCTAGAATCAAATGAATAGAATGATCATGATCAAGAATAGGTGGTAGGCCTTTGGGGGTCTCTAATACCTGATTGTCCAAGACTTTTTGGAGATCTAGAGAAATAGATGATTTTGATGTGGGAACCTCTAGCGAACATAATTGTGCAATTACGCCTCATTTTTCTTTCTTTAGAAGCTTTGTCAGTACGTTAGACATGATTATATTTCCCGGTTTCCCTGTGATACCCCTTAATTCAACTTCCTTTCCTTCCGAAGAAAATTTCATGAGAAGTTCTTGAAAATTAAATGCTATTGTACCCAAGGATTGTAGCCATTAGACACCTAGTACAACATCAGCACCACACATTGGAATGGAAAGAATTGGGCTATTCAATACATATTCTCCCATGGATAGCTTGATATTATGACACTTTCCAAAGCAATTTATGGTTCCTCCACTTGCAACCATCACTTGACACTCTGGTGCTAGATATATGAAGAAATTCAATTCCTTGGCTATCTTACAATGAATAAAATTATGGGTACTGCCCGAATCAATCAACATTATTACCTTTTTCTTCTTAATATGTCCTTATATCTTGATAGTTTGAGGAGTGGTAATTCCGACCAATGCATTACAAGATATGGTCAAATTCATTTCTTCTTTCTCGATGTGATCTTTCACTTCTTAAACCTTTTTCTTCTTTATATGTCCTTCTAACTTGAGAGTTTGAGGAGTGGTAATTCTTTATGATGCTTTACAAGATATGGTCGGATTCATTTATTCTTTCTCTAGGGTTGGTTCCTGTTCTATATCCTCTTCTTTTGATGTTTCTTGATCCTTTTCTTCCTCCTCTTCACAATCTATGTAAAATAATTTCATCTCAGCACACTTATGACCTTTAATGTATTTGTTATCACAATTGTAACAAAGCCCTTTTTCTCTTTTTTCTTCTAATTATTGTGGTGTCAACCTTGTAGGTTGTGGAAGGCTAGGAGAAAAAACACTTCCATATTTATAGTTGTGAGGGGTATACTTCCTTGTTTCCATCATTTTTCTTTCCACTTTTCTTGCCAACCTGAATGCCTTCTCCAATAAATCAGGTTCCCAAAGATGAACCTCATGTTGAATGTTATCCTTTAAAGTCCCTATGGAGACATCAATCCTCTGCTTCTCTAGAATATCAGTGTCCGTTATATTCAATTTTTGAAATTCCTCAATGTGCTCTACCATTGAACACTTTTGTTTGATATTTAGAAATTGGCTAAAGAAGGTGTTTCTCTTTGTATCCTCATAATGTGCTATCATTTCCTCTATGAAAATTGACTACGTAACAAGTGGTTTATGAGAACAAAGCCCTTTATACCATAAAAATTTATCTAGTTCTAAATATGAAGATGCAATACGTAAATTTTGTAATAGTTTCACCTCATGTATATCAAAATATTTCTCCATCTATAGTATCCAATTTACCGGATCCTTGCCATCAAACTTCCTCATATCGTCTTTTCTTGATTTTAGGAGCTCGACCTTGAAATGACTGTAACTCTGTAATTTCAGATCTCCAAGTTCTGGAATTGCATCCTACAATAGCCCTCTAAGTTTTTTTCTAACCCTGCAAGTCTAATCAAGATTGGATTCTGCAAGGAAGAGTTATGTCAAATATCCCACGATGACCTGATTATAGACTACTTCAGTAGAGCACACTTGTACTAAGTTCCACGTATCATTGTTTCAACCCTAGGACCTGAAACCAATAAAAAGAACACCATTGTCTATCCTCTTTCTACAACTTAAAATTTCAATTTGATTCTTAGAAAGAAAGTTATGACGATTTTCCCAAGATCACCTGTTTAGGATGTAATTCGAGAGCCTGTAGAAACCCTAAATGTTTTGGACTGTATCTCCAAAAATTTAGAGAAACAAGATCTAAAATTTGGGCCCGAGTGTCACCAAAATTTCAACTTAAATGGGTATTAATTTTAGAGTCTTAACCTTTGCAGAAAAACAATTATAGCAAAACTTCCACGATGACCTATTTGAGATGGAATTCTGGAGTTTTCCAAAACCCTAACTTCCTCAAATCACATCTCCGAAAATATAGCGAGAGAAGATCCGAAATTTTGATTCGAGGTGCAGAATGATTTCGGCTCAAATGGGTTTTTATTTTAGCTTCGGAAACTTCATAGCAAAAAATTTATATCGATAATTCCACGATGACCTATCTGGAGCAGTGAAACTCTAGAATCCAAAGCTCTGATACCAAGTGTTATGAAACCAGCTCACAAAAATATAGAAAAGATAGATGAACACCTTAGAAATTAGCCTCTTCGAGGGGGAAACCTCCTTTACATTACACAAATGAACAATTCTTGGATGATACAAATGAGAAGACCTCCTTTCTATATATAGGAGTCTAAGGGGTCCTAACATAATCAAAGTCGACATAACAATAATAATGTAAAAGCACAATAATAACAATAGTGGGCTTCTATGGGGCACAATAATAACAATATGGGGACTACATGGGCAAAACAATATAATAATTGGTATGCACTAATAATAATAAGGGGTTACACTAGTAGCATAGGGACCTAACAGACTTGGTCAAAATAGTTTACCTATAGCACCCCATTTGGCACCCACTGGTAACCTAAAATATGGATCTCCGCGAAATTCCATCCCCGCATACAGATGCTCCTCGATGACAAGGTTTTGTCAACTTAGCTAACTGAAGAATACAGGGGGAAATGAGATTTATGATTGGCTAGCATGTCGATCCATCAACTCAACCCATATTTGCATCCGTGGATCTCTAGGACTAGTCAAAGTCATTGCCACATACTAAGCTTGCATCAATGAAATTCTCTCTAAGGTAAAGGTAATAAAGATCGAACCATAGCTAAAATTATTCGTCTTACCACTGTTTACCTTGGTCAGCTGCTCTTTCATCGAAGAGAGAACTGCCTCATACCAATTGAATGTAGTTGGCTCAAGGCACTCAAGTGCAAACTACATATATGATCTGTTCACTAGATGAAGTATCACACAACCCGCCAACTTTGCGATAGTGAAAAGGTTGTTCGCAAAGGCAAATCACGAACATTCCTGATGTTGATCTTCCCATCCTTGCTAGGTTGTGTACCTAGCCTACAGAACTGTCGAATGTAATCCCTCACTGATCCATCCCCACGGGCAGAACCTGAAAGAGATATGGGGGCACCTTGTCTCGACAACCCTATAAGAAATTAAACATCATCGATCAAAATAGGAATCACTTTGCCTCCTATGTGAAAATTCTGATCTGTTGGATCCCATGAATGAACTAGGAACTGCAATAGTTCTAATTGTTGCCTCATCCCGGACAACCTGAAGTATTTGAGCAACCCACAGTCTCTGAGGCCCTCAACTATACCCGAATCATTAAGGGCAACCATATCCTGTTCTTCATGCTCTCTTTCTCACCAAGTAATAGTCATTATGATTCGATCAAAGCCTGCAATCAAACCATAAGCTTAGTTAGGATCCTTTTCATGCAAAAAAATGAAGGATTTTTGGGTAAAGCGGGAGAAACAAAATCATCAATTATGCCCAGCACAACCTAGGCTTTGAAACAGTGCATTGTAGAGTAGGTACCCTTATGTTTGGATGCACTACAGTGCCCTTTTCGATGTGATAGGCTGCGTTGATCCCAGAGCGAAGTATATTTACCCTAGGGACCTCAAAAACCTAAAAAAATTACCTGAAACTATAAAATAATGCACTTAAAGGGAAGATAAAAGGTAAATCTCCTACCTAGTCCTGACGACGCGATAAATGATCCACAGAATCTCTCACAATCAGCTACTGAAGTTCGAGGTAAAAACTGGTTTAGAGAAAAAAACTGAATGGTAAATATCAAATGGTGAAAATGACTTGGTAAATTCTTCTTTTATGGTTATTTCATGTCATTTAATGAATAAACTATAGTTTTTTACCCATTTTTACCAATAAAACAAGTATGTTTAATCCATTTGGTGTTGCTTTGAACAGATTTACAGGTGATACAGTGAATTTGATGTGCACGATAGTGAATTGTATTTTTGACCACAGAGCATATTTTTATCTCTTTTTCGAGCTCTATTAAACATCAAAAAACGAACCCCCCTGGAGTCCTCTTTAAGCTCTTTTCAGACTCTTGAAATATGAAAAGATTGTCGAGCGCTTGTCCTTTTCAGCTTGTTAACAAATTGGAAACGACATCTACTCAGTATAAGTTTAACCCTTTTCCAAATTGAGATAGATTATTTACAGAAAAGGAATACATTGATCGAACATGGTCAATAGGTTCTCTATTGTATTATTTTATGCTTTTTCAGACTTTAGAAACAAAATTACGAAAAAGAACTTGTGGATTTTTATTTCTGTCCCTTTTCAAATTCTCTAAACATGAAAAGGACTGAGTTCTCATTGTTGTTAAACTCGTTAAAACATCAAATAGTGACAAACTTGTCCATCATGACAAGACCGAGTTTCACCTTCAGTAGGCTCATTAAAACATCACATAGCGATGTATTCACCCGAAGGGTGGAATTGTATTGCAAGCATATGTTATACTCCTCAAGCTTGTTAAAAATTAAAGAGGTACTGGTTAGCAATGACTAGGGAAAATGGGAAAAGGGATAAATCACTTTATGGTAGCAAGTTGCTCTTGAACATGACACTTTCACTTCATCTCTGTG
Organism: Pinus tabuliformis; assembly: GCA_031772625.1. Classification (NCBI taxonomy): domain Eukaryota; kingdom Viridiplantae; phylum Streptophyta; class Pinopsida; order Pinales; family Pinaceae; genus Pinus; species Pinus tabuliformis. The sequence goes on along the minus strand of CM062808.1, from coordinate 28,097,898 downwards.
ACTATTTGGGTTGGGTTATCTGCTTGATGGTTATCATACCTATGGTCTATCACACCATCCATCACTTTGGTTTTGGGTCAATGATGCCAATTCATTCAGTGTCGTTGACATGTTCAAGAGAAGTCACTCAATAAAACTTCATCCTTTTTAATACTCATAAACCTTCATTTTCATGACCACCATTCCTGAACCTTGTGTTGTAAGTCACATTCCGTCTCCAAAATCATTACACTCATTTCGTGTCATTGATGTGGGATACATCAAGGCCCTCCTGCGACGAGTCGCTTCTTGTTGACATCAACACATTATCCAAGAAATTGACTTAGAAACACCCTTTCAGTACCTTGGGGCTTGCATACATCAATGGCAAGTTTCTCACTTCTGGCAATAGGTTGACATCACTGGCCTTTGATCGAAAGACTTTGTATGGTGTTTGACATCAAAACATCTATTCACACCATGCAGAATGTACTACAGTACCTTGAGAATCATTATCATTATCAGTGATCTCTCTTGCGTCTATTAACGGCTTACATCATTGGCTGGTAATCAGACAGTGTCTTCCCATGTTCGACTTCGAATCACATATTCACATGGTTAGACTCGTACTTGAGTAAATGATTGGACAAGATAGAAGACCTCGAATCTAGTTTCATCCATCCAGGTTGCGATTTCAGGAAAGTAGTAAATCATCTGTACAATGGCTTTACACTGATGGTCATCCCATCATGGATATATATCTGTAGATGACTATCTATGTGCCTGTAATGAAAGTTTATATGTTGAGTATGGGTATGCCTTCCCTCAAAAATTCATGAAAAATCCAAAATATCATGATGTTATGTATTGTAATCGATGCAGGTCACCGTCTGCTTTAGTTCCTCTCCATCACATCGTAAAGCATATCACTCGACATTATCATTTTTGACTTCATGCTTTAGGGGGGAATTGTTACAGGTGTATTTGGGCACATCACTCCAAACATTTAGATCGGTACTTTTAGGGCTCATCAAACCCTAATTCAGTTGTTACATGCCCTAAAGAAATCAACTCATTGAATGCCTCCCTCTATGAAAGTTGCATGGCCTGAAGCCCTCCTCAAAAGCCTCCTTGGGATACCAGTGCATCCTATGCCTTGAGATAGTGCGCTACAGAGTAGGCAAGTCCACTGTGGCCTACACTACAGTGCACTTAGGCCCTCTTTAGCCTACGCTAGGCGAGATTGAGAAAAATTTGCACAGGGTTATGGGAATATTCCTCCATTCTAGATGACTCTAGAAGGTTCCCATCTCGTATCCCCTCCTATGAGCTCAAAATTGGATAGGCTAAGGAACCATTTACCTCATATCCTCTCATCCATTGCTCCATGTAAACTAACTCCAAGATTGGAAAGCCATTCAATACCCTCATTTATGACAAAACTACCTCCATTTCCTATAAATTGAGCACTCATCATAGTGATCAAGGGGCTAGAATTTGAAGTTTGTAAGGAAATTTTGTTGGTTTGAGGATTGAGTTTAAGTTAAGCAATGTTATGCTGCTGGAGTGTTGAGATTTTGATGTGGCGAGGGTTGAACTGAAGCTGGATGAGTGGAACAAAATAGAACTGTATAAGTGATATTATTCCTTCTACATTAATAAAGAGCTTATTCCTTTCCTCATATGATTGTTCATATCTATGATGATTATGTGTTTCAATGTATTTGATTCCATTGTTTTATAGTTGATAGTTCATGTATGCTTTGATCATTTATTGTTTCTATTTCTCTTGATGCAGGTACCTTTTGAGCAGATTTAGTTCGATTGAGAGTGATGGGAGCGATTCAAAAGAGATTTAGGAAGTGAAAGGCAACAAGTAAGTTCCTTTATCTCATCTATCTTCTATAAGAAAAGGTTAAACTACTTTCATTTTATTGTTCTAGGTGTAGTCACCCACCTAGGGAAGATGTGTTTATTCGTAGATACAAATTCCATGTAACAAACATATATAGGCATATATCAAAAACATCATATAGCATATATCAACCATCATAAAGCATATATTTATAACCATAAAGCATATACTAAACCAACATAAAGAAAATACTAAATCACCATGAAGCATACCAAGCCATCATAGGAAAATACTAAACCACCATAAAGAAACTACCAAACCACCATATCGAACTCCTTTGCCTCAACCAAAAACAAGGAAGGAAACATAGCCCGCATATGCTCTTCCATCTCCCATGTAGCTCATCGGGCCCAAAGTGCTTCCATTGCACTTTAACTTGCTTTGTTGCTTGGTTCCAGAGCATGAGCACCTTTTTATGCAATATACACTGAGGCTCCGGATGGAATTATCCATCTAGTTCCACCTGCAATACAGACGAATCAGTCACATGATCAGCATCCTTAACATTCTTCTTATGAAAATATACCTGGAAAACATCGTGAACTTTCACTGTCGAAGGAAGAGAAAGTCAATAGGCTACTAGCCCAATCCTCTCAATGATATTGAAGGGTCCACAAAACCATGGCACCAACTTGGCACATTATCCAATCTACAAGGAGCTCTTTCTTGATTTGATGCACAACTATACATGTTGCCCAACCTGGACCTCCTTGAACAACCTATTCCTATGAACATAGCTCTACTTCCTATCATGTGTTGCCTTAAGATTCTTCTTGGTCACCTGCATCTCCTATTCCATGTCTACCAACATATCTGGTCCAATCAATATCTTGCTAACAGGATCACTCCAACTAATGGGAGTGTCAAAATTCCACCCATACAATGCCTTAAAAGGACTCATCCTCAATGACTCCTGATAACCGTTGTTGTATGCAAAATCGACCAAAGGGAGATACTCTTCCCACTTTTATTGCTAATGCATCACATACATCCTCAACATGTCTTATAAAATCCTGTTGACCCTCTCTATCTATCCATCTGTCTGCAGATGATGAGCTGTGTTGAAGGCCAACTTTATGCCCAATCCTGCAAATAACTCCTTCCAAAACTTGTAGGTGAAATTTTCATCCCTGTCTGACACAATCTTCTTCGGGATACCATGTAGTCCAACCACATCTCTGATAAATACATGTACCACCTCACTAGCTAAGAATGTATACTTAAACGGAATGAAGTGTGCAACCTTTGTTAGCTTGTCCACAATGACCATGATCAATTCATGTTGCTTCACTGTCTTGGGAAACCCTGTGATGAAATCCATGGAAATGACCTCCCATTTCCACTCTGGGATAGCGATCGGTTGTAGTCATCCACCAAGTTGTTTTCACTTTTCTTTCACTCGCTCACAATCGAAACATCTAGTGACAAACTTTGCCACACCCCTCTTCATATTCAACCAATAGTAATATCTCTTCACCATTGTGAGTGTCTTCTGATAACTTGGGTGTCCTGAATATGGTTTCGTGTGAAACTCCCTCAAGATCACCTTCTTGGGCTCATTGCTATCCAGCACATATATCATGTCTCAATACCTGACCAAACCATCTGTTGTAAGACAATAATCCAAGTCTTGTGCACCTACACCTATACTTGTACCTATTCATGTACCAGTACTGCCACCTGTACCTGTACCACTACATGTATACAAGGGTGATAAATGATGCTATAACACTTGTACATGTACCTACACCTGTACCTATACCATGACTTGTACCTGTACCTGTACTATCACCTTGCTGTAAATTGTGCACAATCTCCATATATCTAACATCTTGTTGTCCTACCTGCAAGATCCTATCTTGCAAATATGTCCCATAAGAGCTCATAGCTTCCAAGTGATTCACTTGTATCCACCTTCTAAGAGAATATGCCACTTATTCTCCTTTCCTTTGATGTATCTGATTTCAAAGTCAAACTTATTGATCATGGCCAACCATCTAGCCTTCCTAAACTTTATATTCAGTAATTCAAACAAATACCTCAACCCAATGTGTTCACTCATAAGCAAAAACCGCCTGCCAAGAAGATAGTGCCTCCACATTTTCAGTTCGTGTATAATCGCTGCTAGCTCAAGATCATGTGTGGGATATTTTTGCTCATGCTTGTTTAGTTTCCGAGACTCATAACATACCACCTGTCCATCCTACATAAGGACTCCACCAAGCCCTCTCTTGCAAGCATCTTTGCATACCACAAACTCTTTGTCTGGGTCTGCAATCTGTAGTACTGGTGCATGTGTCAGCAACTGCTTAAGCTTATCTAAGCTAGTGTCACACTCTTAATTCCATTCAAACTTCTTACCTTTTCTTTGCAATGATGTAATGGGATAATAAATCTATGAGAATTTCCTGATGAACCTCCTATAATATCCTACCAAACCCATGAAAGATCTTACCTCATCCACACTCTTAGGAGCTACCCACTCCATGATGGCCCTTATCTTCTCTGGATCTCTAAAATTCCCTCCTTAGAGACAACATGTCCCAATTAGTGTACGTTCGTCTGAAAGAAACTATACTTGTTGAGCTTAGCATACAACTGATGTTATCTCAACAACCTCAACGCTGCTACTAAGTGCTCGACATGTTCTTCCTCAGTTTTAGAATATACCAGTATATAATCAATGAACACAATAACAAACTTATCCAAATATGGATGCAACACACTATTCATCAAACACATGAATGTAGCTGGAGAATTTTTCAATCCAAATGGAACAACAACAGAATCATAATTCACATACCTGGTCTTGAACGCAGTATTTTTATATGCCCTCCTCTTTTATGCATACCTGGTGTCATCTAGATCTCAAGTCAATCTTTGAAAACACTGCTACTCCCTTCAAATGATCGTACAAGTCATCAATCCTCGACAAACGGTACCTATTCTTGATAGTCACTTTGTTCAACTTCCTGTAATTAATGCATAATCTAAAGGTACCATCTTTCTTCCTCACAAACAACACCGATGCACCCCAAGGTGATACACTTGGCCTAATGTATCCCTTGTCCAGCATCTCATTCTGCTACAATTTTAACTCAACCAACTTAGGTGTGCTCATCCTATAAGGTGCATTAGATGCTAGAGCTACCCCTGGCACTAACTTGATAGAAAATTCTACCTCTATATGAGGTGGAAACTTTGTAATGTCCTCAAGAAATACATTCCTGAATTGCTGTAAAACCGAGTAATTATTTAACACATCTGCATCCTCAAACTCCTTACCCTTATCACTAGAAATATGTACTGCAAATAGCTTGTGCCATTTCCTGTGGCTATGCATTGCTTTCATAGTTTTCGCCATCCTAACTGATGTGGCTTTCTTCTTACCTTTCAAGACTCTTGGTTCTCCATCGTAATCAACACACTCAATAGCTTTGTCATAGAAGTCAACCTTGGTTCTATGTAAATACAACCAATCCATGCCCAATAACCTATTGTATGAACCCAATGGTAAAACATTCAAATGTGTTGTGGTAGGTATACCATTTAAGATAAATTCACAATCTCTTACCCAATGATGAACTCTGTTCTTCGTACTTATAGCCAACTGCACTAACCAAGAATCTGCATGAAACTCCTTATTCAAACAAAACTTATCCACCAAGTCAGGACTAACATAGATAAAATTAGATCCAGGGTCAATCAAAATATAAATAACTTGATCACAGAGCTTACCATCCATCTTAATGATAGATGCCTAATGCTCGACCTATCTGTTGTCCACGGCTGCATAGATACGAGAAATACTTTGGCCTACATCTCTAATAGTCTGCACCCCCTGTGCATTGTATATATGATGTCTACCACTCTGATGTTGTGAACAATCTCTCCTAAGGTGGTATTTTCCACAAGTCCAACAATGCACTGGCTCCTTACTCGACTTTGAGGCCAATGTCCCTATCCTCTATCTAATGCATTGAACTTCTTAACAAGTGCAACATTCTCCTTGTTATTTTTACTCTATGGCCTTGCTCACTTTTTATCCCATTTTTCTTTGTTATTTACATCACCTCTCCAGTCTGACTTAGTCTCAGTCATGTTCTTCAATTATTCATAGAAATGTCTTAGCTTTCAAATGGCCTCCTCTAATGATCTAGGCTCATCGAACTTGATCTTGTCTCTGAATGCAACTCGTAATCCACTAACAAACCTCTGAATCTTGGACTTTTCCTCAGTAAGATAGGGCACATACCTAAGAAACTTGAAGAATATTCTAGTGTACTCATTATATGTCATGGAACCATCTTTAGTTCATAAATTTATTTTTCCATGCCACCAAAGTACCTTTTTGACAAGTGCTTCTTCTTAAATATCTGCTCAAACTCACTCCAAGACAAATCTTCCTCATGAATACACCTGAAATTCTTCACGTCTTCCCACCAAATGTCCACATTACCTTTGAGACTGAAGGTAGCTACTCTAGCTTTCATGTTCTCTGAGTATTCATGCAACCTGAAGAGCTTCCTCATGCCAAGAAATCATGCCTCTACATCTTGTGGTTTCTTCATTTCCCCATCAAAAATAGGTGGCTTTGCTTTCTTAAATTCATTTGGAAAATACCCCCTATCACTCCTCATGTAAGGATGATACCAAAGACTATCATAGTGCCTATCTGAATTAGAACTAGAATCATACATCTACCTATCCCTTCTCCTCTCCGTACTATCCAACAATCTTCCATCTCTAAAGGTGTCAGATCGATGTGACCTATGTCTACTACGAGACCTGTTTCAATATGCCCCATTAGTTTTTTTCTCCTACTCATGGTTGATTCAGAGAGGTCCTTTTCACTGCAAATCCGACAATATCTGAAGTGTGATTGCATTTACTTCTGCTAACTTTTCCTGTAACTGTGTGATTATATCATTATCTGCCTTACAACTCCTAATCTCTTCCTTTAAACTTCTCAATATCACTGCCAATTCGGAAGAGTTACCAACACCATACTACTCTTCAAATTCGTAGGGAGAGTATCTATAGTCAACCATCTTGCTAGCCATTTGATATTTCTTCTTGCAAGGCATAGTATGATAGATAAACCAATCACACTAAATCATGTGCATTAGCATAACTTAGGGAGGATACCTTATCTGCAAGATTACCAAATCAGCGTGATACAAGTATAACATAGTCATAACAGCATATACACATACACCAATAAATGTATCAACACATAAACATTACTCTAACTATGATCCCATCATCCATGCAAGTCCATATCAACAATGCATGCTATGACCTCATGCATGACAACAACCATTACTCCACTATACACATTGCCACATGCAACCAGCAATATGCATAAGCAATGTCAAACCAACTACAAATATACATAACCGCATGTAGTCGAACATAATCGATCATTTCTTGTAATCAATCTACAAGACTGATGCATGTAATCAAAATATTAAAAAAATGTAACCTAACATACAAGGATTTAAGTACGCACCATGAAATCAACATGTAAGCGACATATAATCCATACACAGTCACTCACATGCTCATTTCAAATACATTTCATTAAATCGATAACAAAGTCTCTATGATAACCATGCTACAACCCTAATCTGACATCAAGCCATTGCAAAAGGTATATGTGTAAGAGAAACACATGCAATTGGCATGCATGCATGACCAACACATAGCCCATCCAGTCCAAGGAGTGAACCATGCTCAGATACCACTCTATAACACCCTCCTCCAACATCTACCTAAGAAATCAGCTAGACAGGGTAAACATGCGACGAGAGGTCACTATGATATGATTCAACCTCATAAGTCACCTTAAGGAAGTGGAACCAACAAAAACAGACCATGCAGACATCCAACATCATCAACAAAACCCTCAGAGGAAAAGTCAGCCACTCGGACATCCTATCCCTGGGTCCCATTGTTATTTTAGGTCTCTTGGGCCACAGTAGCTCTCACGCTATGGGCATGGGAGTGACCAGCAGCCTAAAGTCTCTCTCACTGGCCTGCCTGCCAATGACTGTGGATGAATATTGTCAATGTTATGCCAACAAATCTGGGATTTGAGCCACTTTTTCAGGCCTAGAGCCCAAGTCACTACCCAGAACTGAACCATCTCTTCAGATCAGTAAATAACATGGAAATGGCAACATTAAAGAAAATACTTGTTCAAGACCTTGACTTGCACACTACTAGCCAAGACAGGCATTTCATCAAACATATCATCGACATGTAATCTATAGGTGTAAATAACAAAGTTAAGTGTAGAGATCTCATACTTATCTAAGAATCTCTATGAACCATTTTCCCTCATGTCATTTGTTTCATTATCATCTATTAGGTCATAGACACATTATCCATTCACATGCAAGTGAAAACATGTTGAGATCCATATGTAGTTGGTTTCATAAAATGTGCATATAACAAGCATAATAGTAACAGAAATACAATAAACATATCGGCCATCCATTCCATAAATACACCAATACCTTTACACATGAAAATCAAGCGAATGGATTTCTCATTAGTGAATGCAACCAACCAACTGGAGATGAGACTACCACCTTACACCCGACCGTAGAATGGCTAGGCCAAATATCTCTTCAGTAATTCACCCCCATGCCATATTCCAAGCATGAATGTGGGATCTCATATAACACATCAATCAAAACTCATCTAGGGCTTCCATAGGCCATCCATCTCAACCCATGAAACAATGATTCCACCTCGTGGTCATACATCACCAAAACCATCACCAGATCGATCTCCATCCTAGCCATCCAGGGATCTAGAGCATTTGTTCCAACCGAGGCTCTAGGACTAGTAACTCAACCCACAGCTATTGTCGAGCTCCAGAGCGCTTGTCCAACCAAGGCTCCAGGACTAGTAACTCAACCCAATCTATTACAGGGCTCTAGAGCGTTTGTCAAACAAAGGCTCCAGGAAATAATAACTCAACCCAAGCTAATCAAACAAGAGAACTAACCAAAACAAAACAATTAAAATAAGCCCACAATCACCATGGCTATCCAAGAATTGGAAATGCTAGGAAATCCACTGTTAATCCAGGCAATCCTCCATGCCAATGACAGATCATGACCAAGAATCCACATAGGAAATAATAACTCAACCCAAGCTAAGGAAACATGAGAACCAACCAAAAGAAAACAATGAAAATAAGCCCACAATCACCATGGCTATCCAGGAAATGGAAATTCTAGGCAATCCACTGCCAATCCAGGAAACTCGCCATGCGAAAGATAGATCATGACCAAGAATCCACATGCATATGCCATGCAAGTCCAAACTAATGAATAAATCATACAAGCAACTCGGTACCTGCAAGAAAATCTTATGTAGATGTTGATGTTGATGCCTTCTTGCACCTTCGTGCTCTTCCTTTTCCTTCTTGCTCCAAGAATTCAAGTATGTCACACCCTCCAAAGTGCTCCAAGAAAACTCTAAGTATCTAAGAGTATGAGAGAGAGAATAATGAGAGATAGCTCCAACAGTGAATTGAAGAAAAGTTAACAACTGATCCTCAAAATCCTTTTTATGAATGAGGCCTATATTTTCTTCATTTTCCTTAAATTTCCTCCTCACATGCAACCTGTGACCTTTCACCTCCTTTTTCTCCTAATTTCCATTATTTTCATAAATAAATATGCCAAAATGACTTTTAATGCCTTAGCCATTTCCTTTTCCAATTTCCTTAGCCATAAAAAACCAAATGAACACCCCCCAAGATGTGTTGCCCCATATTTTGCTTGGAATAAGTGTCCCAGTCATCCATAGTTATTGTTTTTAACATTTATTACATGGAATTTTCACCAGGGTTGTTACAGAACCATCCTCCTTGGGGGACACCATCCTCAGTGTTCAATCAAACCTACACCTCAGCAACTTGTTGAAAGAATACATACTTCCTATGGAGATTCATAACACATCTCAATGCAATATTTACAATGAAAGATCTACTCAAGACATAACATCATGACACCAGGAAAACATATGTTAGGATATTCCGACACATAGGAAATAGTTAAGTACAACTTGGTCTAGTATAGAGTTAGGTATAGAGTTAGGTAAAGTGTGTTTCTTTACCATTGTACGTTTTGTAACTTACAATCCGACAGTCACAATATGTAGTGATCCGACGGTTCATTCTCTCCTCGGTATTACCGACACTTGATCCGTGGCTTGACACCCGATTGGTCCATTATTTCTATTTAAAGCGCATGGAGGGTCATTTGTAGGGTAATCCGTGCATGATAGAAACATATGCAAATTTTCATTCTTTTATTAATAAATTGCCTGAAGTGGCCGCGTTGGCTCAGGCCGTGGACTGTTTCCCTCTTTGAGGGTTTTAACCACGTCAAAAATACTGGTGTATTGATCTGCGATCTGGTTGTGAGCGGTGTCCCTTGGTGTTCTGTCTGAGGAACTTACCCTGTAAATTCCTACATGGTATCAGAGCTATTTGAGGGCCGCGTCCGTTGGTGATCCAAATCTGAAGCCGGTAGAACTGCATCCGACTGTCGTTTCCTAGATCTATTGTTTTTGACTACTTTCGGGCCAAGAGGACTGCTCTGTTGTGTTGGGAGCATTTGTTCCAGTGAGCAACCCCTTTCGTTTCACGTGAAAAGGTTTCCGGTAGCCCTAGCTGTGTCATTTTAAAGATCTGGAGGTATACAGTGTTTATTTGCAGTTTACAGTTATTTTCTCTCTGTTTATTTCGGTTTCAGTTTATTTAGACTTTTTTATTACCGGATCTATACCTTTCATTTCTGCGTATGCTCTTTTCCCTGCGACTCTATGCGATCTGGGCAAATCAGAAACAGAAAGGAAGGATTTTTCTCATGCGTATGCTCTTTTCCCTGTGCCTTAGTGTGATCTCGGAAAATCAGAAACATTGAGAAAAATATTTAGTTTCCAGCTAAAGCTAACTTTGAGCCGCAAGGTTCATTTTTGAAAATATTTAGTTTTTCGACTAAAGCTAACTTCGAGCCGTAAGGTTCGTTTTCTTTGCATGTCCGTGTTGGGTTTTGTGTTTATTGTTTTGTAGGGAAAAAGAGCTTTCTCAAAGCAAGCATGCAACCCAAAGCACCCCCCCCCCCCCCCCCCCGCTGCTTCTCTCTCTCTCTCTCAATTTTTTGTATAGTTCAATTGGTTCAAAGCTATTTTAAGATAGTAGAGGTCTTGGGTTCAAGTCTCCATTTTGTGGGGGCGAACTTTTTCATTTCCGCACATTCCCGCACTTCGTCGGCAACTTCATCACCTTTTTTTCAAAAAGCCATAACTTCTTCATCCGGAAGCCGTTTTCAGAGCCGTTTTTTTAAACCGGCCTAATTTTTTGAGATCTATCCATTGGAACACTTAGTTTCAGCATCTTTAGCTTCAGTTTCCGTTGAAATGGAAATTCAATACCAAGTTACCCTTGACAGCACCAACTACTTCCAATGGTTGGCCTACATTGAGGATTTACTTAGAAGTAAATGTCTCTACAGAATAGCCTCATGCCAAGAAAAGAAACCGAAGGATGAAGATAAGGCTGCTAAATGGGAAAATAGGCAAGATCAAGCACGTGGATTGATAGGAATGTCTATTTCTCCAGATCTTAGATTCCATATTGCACAACTTGATACTCCTGATGAAGCAATTAAACAAATCAATAAATTTTTTGGGATTAAAAATGAACTTAGAGCCCATCAACTTGAAAATGAGTTGCTTACATTGGACCCTAATAATTTTTCTTGCATTGAAGATTTCTTGTCCAAGTTCAAGACCCTTAGATATCTCTTGGAAGGTGTTAAAGTTAAGAAAGAAGATAGTAACCTTATCTATTCCATTCTTACTAAGTTGGGACCAGCCTACTCTGTGTTTGTTTCCACCTTCCATTCTACAAGAGAAGCCTTCATTTCTCAAGGAACAGACTACAAGTCCCCTTCCTTTGACTCTTTTTGTGATTCTTTAATAAGAGAACAAGAAAAACTCTTACACCTTGGTCTTCTTAATCTTGGAAACTCTTCCAAGAAAGCGTTAGCCGCCCAAAAGCAACCAAATTCAAAGAATCCTAAGAAGTCATATCCTAAAAAGAATGGTCCTAAACCAAACAAGGGTCCTAAGCAATTTCAGCCCCAAAATGAAAAATCTTTTCAACAAAATGATAAGACAAATAAAAACAAAGGGAAGAAGACTGATAGACATTGCAATTTTTGTAATCGAGATGGCCACTTAGAATCAAAATGCTTTAAGAAGATGGAAGCCTTGGAAGCAGCAATGAAGAAGCATAACATCCATTTGGGGCAATCTTCAACTTCAACTTCATCTTCAGGAATGGCACTTTCTGCATGTGGTTGTCAAGCATCTCGGTCTGGCTGTGCATTAAATGTATCTTCTTCTTCTCATTCTCATGAGTGGCTCATTGATTCTGAAGCTTCTTATCACATGGCCAAAAAAAAAGCCATGTTTTCTTCTTTAAATGATTGTAACACCAAAAATATATATGTTGGTGATGATAGATCTCTTAGTGTTGTAGGGACTGGAACTGTTCATCTAGACAATGGTCAGTTTAATGATGTATTATGTGTTCCCACCTTATCCTGCAACCTTCTATCTGTATATCAGATAACTCATTCAGGTGAAGGTAAAATCGTTGAATTTTCACCTCATGATGTTGTAATCAAGGACTTAAGAGATCCTAAACAGATTTTGGCTACTGGCATTGCTGATGATTCTACAAGGTTGTATAAGTTTCACAACTTTGGGTCATCAAATCTTCCCTTAGTATTTGTTGCTCATAACGATGAAGTGAGAAAACTTTGGCATGAGCGATTTGGTCACTTAAACTATCGCTCCCTTCAGCATCTATGTAAAGAAAATATGGTGATAGGTCTTCCTATGGTATCTTGCAGAGATGGTGTTTGTTTTGAATATGTACTCGGAAAACATCATCGGGACAGTTTTGAAAAACGTGCCTCTTGGCACGCCTCAGTCCCTTTACAGCTTGTGCATAGTGATTTATGTGGTCCACTTCCAGTTGTGTCATTCTCTGGCTGCAAGTATTTTTTAACTTTCATTGATGATTTCTCCAGACGCACTTGGGTATACTTCTTAAAACTCAAGAGTGAAGTATTTAACACATTTTTGGCCTTCAAGGCCTTTGTTGAAAAACAATCTGGACATCAAATTCTTAAGCTAAGATCTGATAATGGCGGAGAATATGTTAAAAACACATTCATCAACTTTTGCACTGAGAATGGAATTCAAATGCAACATACTATTCCATATACTCCACAACAAAATGGTGTAGCTGAAAGGAAGAATCGCACCTTAAAGGAAATGGCTAATTGTATGCTACAATCTAAAGGACTTGGTCTTAGTTTTTGGGCAGAAGAAATTAACTGTGCAAATTACATAATAAATCACAGTCCTACTAAGGCTTTAAAGAATATCACTCCAGAAGAAGCATGAAGCTCAATCAAACCAGATGTCAGTCACTTTCGTGTTTTTGGAAGTGAAGCGTGGGCCCATATTCCAGATGAAAAGCATAAAGCTTTAGAACCTAAGAGTGAAAAATGTACTTTTGTTGGATATTCTGAAGATGTCAAAGGCTATAGACTTATTCCATTTAAGTCCAAAAATGTTATCATTAGAAGAGATGTAAAATTTGATGAAAATATATCGGCCTGCGAGCCTATTCTGGCGGATGTGCCACCTCTCCCTACCTCTTCTACTTTTGAAAACATTTCTTCATATGATGAAAGTGAGGATGACAATCATCCCCCACCATCTCAGAATCCTCCTTCAGCTCCTCAGCTTCCAAAATGGTTTCGTGCTACTCGAGATGCAGCAGGTGATCTTGCCGGTGATCCTACAGATCAGCGACGCACACGTTCTCAATTTGACAGAGCCTCTTCTTTACTAGCTCAAGCTCCAGTAAATTATGATCCTGACTGCCCCCTTCCTTCTCCTATTGTGTCATATTTGTAAATCCTTCAATCCTATCCCAAGTTGTTCTTAAGGGGCGATGTTAGGATATTCCGACACATAGGAAATAGTTAAGTACAACTTGGTATAGTATAGAGTTAGGTAAAGTGTGTTTCTTTACCTAACTCTATACTAGACCAAGTTGTACTTAACTATTTCCTATGTGTCGAAATATCCTAACAACATACCAGATAGTGGAAGTTTATAACACAACTCGTTACGGTATTTAAAATGAAAGTCATTCTCAAGACAAACTCATATGACATCATAACATCATGATAACATAACCACATGATAGCATAATAACATAACGCCCATACAGCATAGTGGAGCTTTATAACATAGCTCGTTACAGTATTTACATCAATACAAGGGTGTACATATAGAAACATCATCAAAATTATATATACCAAACACATATGCGAAATCATATATCAAAACATATATCAAATATATACCGACATCATATATAGGCATATATCCAAAACATCATATAGCTTATATCAACCATCATAAAGCATATATCAATCACCATAAAGTATATACTAAACCATTATAAATAAAATACTAAATTACCATGAAGCATATACCAATCCATCATAAGAAAATACTAAACCACCATAAAGAAACTACCAAACCACCATAAGAAATCACAAAACCACCATATCAAGATGCTTTGCCTCAACCGGAAAACAAGGAAGGATACATAGCCTACATATTATCTTCCATCTCCCGTGTAGATTCTCGAGCCCAAAGTGCTTCCATTGCACTTTAACTTGCTCTATTGCTTGGTTCTTGAGCATGAGCACCTTTTTCTGCAATATACACTGAGGATCCTGGTGGAATTATCCATCTAGTTCCACCTGCAATAAATACCAGTCAATCACATGATCAACATCCTTAACATACTTCTTAAGTAAAGATACATGGAAAACATCGTGGAATTTCACTGTCGGAGGCAGTGCAAGTCGATAGGCTATTGGCCCAATCCTCTCAATGACACTAAAGGGTCCACAAAACCATGGCGCCAGTTATGCAAGGAGATCTTCTTCGGTTTGATGTGCAAGTGCACCTATTCCCCAAACTCAAACTCCTTGAATAACCTATTCCTATTAGGATAAATCTTTTGTCTTTCTTGTGTTGCCTTAAGATTCTTCTTGATCACCTACATCTCCTATTCCATGTCTTCCAACATATTTGGTCCAATCAATATCTTGCTAATCAGATCACTCCAACTAATGGGAGTGTTACAACTTCACCCATACAATTCCTCAAAAGGACTCATCCTCAATGATCCCATATAACCGTTGTTGTATGCAAACTTGACCAAAGGGAGATACTCTTCCCACTTCTGTTGTTGATGCATCACATACATCCTCAGCATGTCCTCTAAAATCTTGTTGACCCTCTCTGTCTGTCCATCCATCTGCGGATGATAAGCTGTGTTGAAGGCCAACTCTTTGCCCAAACCTACAAATAAATCCTTCCAAAACCTGGAAGTGAGCTTCGCATCCCTGTCTGAAAAAATCTTTTTGGGACACCATGTAGTCTAACCACATCTTTTATAAAGACCTATGCCACATCATTAGCTGAAAATGTAGACTTCACTTAAATGAAGTGTGCAACCTTTGTTAAGTTGTACACAATGACCATGATCGAGTCATGTTGCTTCACTGTCTTTGGCAACCCTATGATGAAATCCATGGAAATGACCTACCATTTCCACACAGGGATAGCGATCGATTGTAGTGGTCCACTTGGATGTTTTCATTATGCTTTCACTCATTGACAATCGAATCATCTAGCCACAAATTCTGTCACATCCCTCTTTAGATTCAACCAATAAAAATATTTCACACCATTGTGAGTGTCTTCTGATAACCTGGGTGACCTGAATATGGTTTCGCATGAAACTCCCTCAAGATCACCTTCTTGAGCTCATTGTTATCGGGTACATATGTCCTGTCTTGAAACCTAACGAATCCATCTTCTGTAAGACAAGAATACAAGACTTGTGCACCTAAATCGTCTGATAGAAACTACGTTTGTTGATCTTAGCATACAATTGATGTTATCTCAACAACCTCAACATTGTTGGTAAGTTCTCGGCATTCTCTTCCTCATTTTTAGAATATACCAGTATATCATCAATGAACACAATAACAAACTTATCCAGATATGGACACAACACACTATTCATCAATGTTAGGTCCCTATAATACTAGTTATTAGCCCATTACTATTGTAGTTGTATCCCTTATTAATATTGTTGTGCCCATATTGTCCCCATATTGTTATTACTGCGCCCCATAGAATCCCTCTATTGTTATTTTTGTGTCTTTATATTATTATTGTTAGGTCGACTTGGTTATATTGTGACCCCTTAGACTCCTAATAATAGAAAGGAGGTTTTTTCATTTGTATCATCCAAGAATTGTTCATTATGTAATATAAAGGAGGTTTCCCCCTTGAAAATGCTGAATTCTAAGGCGTTCATCTATCTTTTATATCTTTTTGTGAGCTGGTTTCATAACATTTGGTATCAGAGCTTTGGATTCTAGGGTTTCGCTGCTCCAAACAAGTCATCATGGAATTTGCGCTATAAATTTCTTTCTGTGAAGTTTCAGATGCTAAAACAAAAGCCCATTTGGGGTGAAATCGTTATGAACCTTGGGTCCAAAATTTAGAGCTTTTCATGCTATATTTGTGGAGATATGATCTGAGGAAGTTGGCCTTTTGGAAGACTCCCGAATTACATTTCAAACAGGTGACCTGGGGAAAATAGTCATAACTTTTGTTTTGAGCATCAAATTGAAATTTCATAAGAAGTATAGAAATTGGACGAACTGTAGTTTCCTGTGTATATTTTTCAAATCCTAAGGTCAAAACAGTGACACATGGAAATTCATACAAGTTCGCTCTTCTAAAAAGGCATATAATCAGGTCATCTTGGGATATTGTGCATAACTATTTCTTGGAAAATCTAAATTCAATAAGACTGGTGGCATTGGAAAGAGGACATAGAGGGCTACTACAGGTCAATATTTTAGAACTGGAAGATCAGAAATTACAGGGATACATCAGATGCAATATTGAGCTCCTACAAAGTGAAAAAAGGTGTGTAGATTTTTTAAACTTTTGCATAAGATTGGTTTTAAAAATTAGTTTGAAGAAATTAAAAGGGCATAGTGAAGCATTATTATCAGTAACTAATGCCTCGAGGAAAGAAAATACAAACAACTAGTAACCAACCTGAAAACTCTAGCATGACTCATGAAGAAGAGGAAGAAATGCAACATGATATATCAAAATTACGAGACCAAGTGCAACAAATGTCACTCGCACAAAAATTAACAGAATCTAAGGTGGATGGTTTAAAGAAAGATGTAGAAGCTAAGATGAATGACATGGAAGCTAAGATGGATGATTTGAAGATAGATTTGAAGACAGATTTGAAGATAGGCATGGAAGCGTTGAAGACAGATTTGACAAAGTTTCTACAAGGAATGCTTACTAATGGTGAAAGGGTAGTAAAGGAAACTCATGATGAAAAATAAATAAATGTTAATCATGATTTCATAGACTCTAACATTAGATCTAAGAACCACCATATTCCAAAAATCGATATGAGGAAGTTTGATGGCAAGGATCCCGCAACATGGATACTACAGATGGAGCAATTTTTCAATATCCATAATGTGCAAAACACACAAAAGGTACGTATTGCAACTTTATATTTGGAACCAAATCAGTTTGTATGGTATCGATGGCTTTGCTCTCGTAAAAAAATTGTCACTTGGGCAATTTTTACAGAAGAAATGACAGCACATTATGAGGATACAAAAAGCAACACTTTTTTTAGCCAATTGATAAGTCTCAAACAAAAGGGTTCAATGATGGATCACATTGAGGACTTCCAAAATTGAACATAAGGGTAAAAGATATTCCAAAGGATCATAGGATTGATGTGTTCATAGGGACTTTAAAGGATAATATTCAACATGAGGTTCACCTTTGGGTACCTAATTCATTGGAGAAGGCATTCAGGTAAGCAAGAAAAATGGAAAGCAAAATTATGACAACTAGGAAACCTACCACTCACAACTATAAAGATGGAAGTGTTGTTGCCCCTATCCTTCCACAAACTATAAGGTTGACACCACAACAATTGGAAGAAAAAAGAGAGAAAAGCCTTTGTTATTGTTGTGATAGAAAATACACTAAAGGTCATAAGTGTGCTGAGAAGAAATTATTCTACATAGGTTGTGAAAAGCAAGAAGAAAAGGAACAAGAAATGTTCAAAGAAGAGGATATACTCCAGGAACAAACCCTAGAAAAAGAAGTAATGAATCTGACCATATCTTGTAATGCATTGGCTAGAATTACCACTCCTCAAACTATCAAGATAAAAGGACATATCAAGAAGAAAAAGGTAACAGTGTTGATTGATTCAAGAAGTACCCACAACTTTATTCATTGTAAGATAGCAAAAGAATTGAATTGCTTCCTATATCCAGCACTATAGTTTCAAGTGATGGTTGCAAGTGGAGGAACCATAAATTGCTCTGGAAAGTGCCATAATATCAAGCTATCCATGGGAGAATATGTATTGAATAGCCCAATGCTTTCCATTCCAGTGGGAGGTGTTGATGTTGTACTAGGAGTCCAATGCCTACAATCCTTGGGTACAATAGCTTTTAATTTTCAAGAACTTTTCATGAAATTTTCTGCGGAAGGAAAGGAAGTTGAATTAAGGGGTATTGCAGGGAAACCGGGAAAGATAATCAGCTCTAACAGTATGAAAAAGCTTATAAAAAAGGAAAAAAGAGGTGTAATTGCACAATTATGTTTGCTAGATGTTTCCACATTGAAATCATCTATTTCTCCAGATCTCCAAAAAATCTTGTACAATCATTCCAAGGTATTTGAGACTCCCAAAGGTCTCCCACCTATTCGTGATCATGATAATGATATTCATTTGATTCCAAGAAGTGTTCCTCCAAACATCAGGCCATACAGATATCCCTATGCCCAAAAGAGTGAAATTGAACGTATGGTTGCAGAAATGCTAGAGGCTGGTATAATTCAACCTAGTCAAAGTTCTTTCTCTGCTCCAGTAATATTGGTGCACAAGAAGGATGGATCATGGCGCATGTGTCCAGATTATAGGGAGCTCAACAAGCTCACTATTAAAGATAACTTTCCCATTCCTGTCATTCATGAATTATTGGATGAATTGCATGGATCAATTTACTTCGCCAAAATGGATCTTCGTTCAGGATATCATCAAATCAGAATGAAGACTAAAGACATTGTGAAAACAACATTTAGAACTCATGAGGGTCATTATGAATTTTTGGTCATGCCTTTTGGCCTTACCAATGCACCTCCTACATTTCAAGGTTTGATGAATTCCATTTTCAATCCCTTCCTTAGAAAATTTGTGTTAGTATTTTTTGATGATAGACTAATCTACAACAAATCTTGGAAGGATCATGTTGAACATGTTGACATGGTGCTACAACTATTGGAGGAGAAACAATTATATGCAAAAAGATCCAAATGTTTCTTTGGAGTACAAGAGGTGGAATATCTGGGTCATATTGTATCTCATGAAGGAGTTAAGGTAGACCCTAGCAAAATTAAAGCCATTAAGGAATGGAAAATCCCCACATCCATAAAGCATCTGCAAGGATTTCTCGGGTTGACAGGGTATTATCGCAAGTTTGTTAAGAATTATGGGAGAATAGCAGCACCTTTAACAACATTATTGAAGAAAGATGCATTTTCATGGACTCTGGAAGCAACAAAGGCCTTCGAACATCTTAAAGAGGCAATGTGACAAGCACTAGTCTTAGCTACACTGGACTTCACAAAAACCTTTATTGTGGAATGTGATGCTTCAGGAAATGTAATTGGTGTTGTTTTAATGCAAGATGAAAGACCCATTGCTTTCGAAAGTCATCCAATCAAGTGAAATTTTTTACACAAAGCTATTTATGAGAAGCAAACGTTGGAAATACTACATGCACTTAAGAAATGGCGACCCTACCTAATGGGAAGACACTTCAAGGTAAAAACAGATCATGATAGCCTTAAATAATTTTTAGAACAAAGATTATCCTCTGAAGAGCAACAAAAATGGGTCACAAAGATGTTGGGTTATGACTTTGAAATCATCTACAAAAAAGAGAAGCAAAATGTTCTGGCAGATGCACTCTCAAGAAAGGATGAGGATGTGGAAGCATTATTGTGCGCCATTTCTATTATCCAACCAGATTGGATAAACGAAGCAAGGGAGGAATGGAAGAATGATGAAGAAGTGTGGGCACTTATTCAAAAGTTACAACAAGATTCCAGTACATCTGATACATTTAGCTAGAAAAATGATTCGTTATGGTACAAAGATCGCTTATACCTCTGTAAGAATTCCCAACTCAAACAAAATATTCTTATGGAATTGCACACTTCTCCCTTAGGAGGGCACTCAGGATTTTTAAAAACTTACCACAGGGTTAAGAAGGAATTTTTTTGGGATGGCCTTAAATCAGATATTCAAAAGTTTGTGGCGGAATGTTTAGTTTGCCAACAAAATAAAGTTGAAACAATTAAGACCCCAGGTCCACTACAACCTTTATCCATTCCAAGCCAACGTTGGGAGGAGGTTTTAATGGATTTTATCACAAGTTTACCCAAGTCTGAGGGAAAGAGTGACATCATGGTGGTAGTTGATAGACTTACCAAGTAAGCACACTTTTGTTCATTACCACATCCATTTCAAGCCAGTACAGTTTCTATTGCATTTATGGAAACAATTCAAAAGCTACATGGAAACCCAAAGATTATTGTAAGTAACAGAGATCCCATTTTCACTGGAAATTTTTGGAGCAAATTGTTTTCTTGTCTTGGTACTCAGTTAGCTCATAGCTCATCTTATCATCCTCAATCTGATGGGCAAACTAAGATAGTAAACAAATGTTTGGAAGGATATCTTCGTTGCTTTGTATCTGATAAACAGACACAATGGGTCAAATGGTTGCCTCTGGCCGAATGGTGGTATAACACTTCCTACCATACTGTAACAAAAATGACCCCATTTATGGCACTTTATGGATATCAGCCACCATCCATCACATCATATTTAAGAGAAAATTCTAAGCTTCAAGCAATGGAACATCACATCGATCATCAACAACAAGTTCTCCAACTCTTAAAGGATAACCTCGTGTTGGCGCAAAATATAATGAAACAACAGGCAGATCATCATCGTAGTGAAAGAAGTTTTGATGTAGGTGACTAGGTATTCCTACGGCTATAACCATATAAACAAATGTACCTCAAGCAAGCTAAGAAGGATAATAAATTATCACCAAATTATTATGGTCCGTACAAAGTGTTGCAAAAGATTGGTACTATGGCATACAAATTGGAGCTTCCTGCAGCATCTCGAGTGCACCTAGTTTTCCATGTTTCATGTTTAAAGAAGGTTATAGGTGACAAGCTCACAGTTCAAACAATATTGCCAGAACTTGACGAGGAAGGAAGAATTATATTAGAACCGGAAGCAGTCACAGAAACAAGAACTCGACAGCTACAAAATCGATCAATTTCTGAGTATCTCATCAAGTGGAAGAACTTATCCACTGAAGATTCCACATGGGAGGATGAAAATTTTATACAGAAGCATCCATAACTACTCAAGCATTGAGGACAACACTTTTTTTGAAGGAGAGGGGCATGTTAGGTCCCTATAATACTAGTGATTACCCCATTACTATTGTAGTTGTATCCCTTATTAATATTGTTGTGCCCCTATTGTCCCCATATTGTTATTACTGTGCCCCACAGAATCCCTCTATTGTTATTTTTGTGCCTTTATATTATTATTGTTAGGTCGGCTTGGTTATATTGTGACCCCTTAGACTCCTATATATAGAAAGGAGGTTTTGTCATTTGTATCATCAAAGAATTGTTCATTTATGTAATGTAAAGGAGGTTGCCCCCTCGAAGAGGTTGAATTCTAAGGCGTTCATCTATCTTTTCTATCTTTTTGTGAGCTGGTTTCATAACAATCAAACACATGAATGTAGTTGGATCATTTGTGAAGCTAAATAGAACAACGACAAACTCTTAATGCCCATACCTAGTCATGAACGCAGTCTTGTATATGTCCTCCTCGTTGATCTGTACATGATGGTATTAGGATCTCAAGTCAATCTTCGAGAACACCGCTACTCCCTTAAACTGATCCAACAAGTCATCAATCCTTGGCAAAGGGTAACTGTTCTTGATATTCACTTTGTTCAACTACCTATAATCAATGCATAATCTGAGGGTACCATCTTTCTTCCTCATAAACAAGACTGGTGTGCCCCGAGGTGATAGACTTGGCTTAATGTATCTCTTGTCCAATTTCTCCTTAACTGCAATTTTAACTCAACCAACTCAAGTGTGCTCATCCTGTAAGGTGCTTTAGATGTTGGAACTGCCCCTGGCACTAACTGGATAGAAACATCTACCTCCCTATGAGGTGGCAACCCTGTAATGTCCTCAGGAAATACATCACTGAATTGTTGTAAAACTGGGTACTTATTCAACACATCTGCATCCTCAACCTCCTTACCCTTATCACTATAAATATGTACTGCAAATAGCTGTCACCCTTTCCTGCAGCTACACTTTTCTTGCATAGATTTCACCATCCTAACTGATGTGACTTTGTTCTTACCTTACAAGACTCTTGGTTCTCCATTGTCATCAACACAATCAAAATCTTTGTCATAGCCGTCAACATTGGTTCTATGTAAATACAACCAATCCATGCCCAATAACATGTTATATGAATCCAATGGTAAAATATTCAAATGTGTTGCAGTAGGCACACCATTTAAGTCAATTGTGCAAGATGAACTCGCTTCTTCATACCTGTAGCCAACTGCACTAACCTAGACTCTGAATGAAACTCCTTCACCTATCCACCAAGTCAGGACTAACATAGCTATAATTAGATCCAGGGTCAATCAAAATAGAAATAACTTGATGAAAAAGCTTACCGCCCATCTCAATGATAAATTCCTGATGCTCAACCTGCCTGTTTTCCATGGCTGCATAGATACGAAAAATACTCTCGCCTACATCTCCAATAATCTGTGCCTCCTGTGCACTATATATTTGAGGTCTACCACTATGATGTTGTAGACAATCTCCCCTAAGGTGGTCTTCGCCATAAGTCCAACAACAAATGGGCTCCTTACTCTACTCCTGAGGCCAATGTCCCTGTCCTCTATCTAACACATTGAATTTCTTAGGCAATGCAACATTCTCCTTGTTATGTATACTCTATGGCCTTGCTCATTTTTTATCCCATTTTCCTTTGTTCTTTACATCACCTCTCTATTCTGACTTAGTCTTAGTTTTGCGCTTCAATTTTTCATAGAAATATCTTAGCTTTCGAATGGCCTCCTCTAATGATTTAGGCTCATTGAACTCGATCCTTTCTTTGAATGCAACTGATAATCCGCTAATGAACCTCTGAATCTTGGCCTTTTCCTCAAAAAGATAAAGCACATACCTCAACAACTCCAAGAATCTGCTAGTGTACTCATCATCTGTCATGGAACCCGTCTTTAGCCATAAAATTATTTTACCCTGTCATCAAGGTACCTTTTTAACAAGTATTTATTTTTAAATAGCCACTCAAACTCACTCCAAGACAAATATTTCTCATGAATACACCTAACATTCTTCACATCTTCCCACCAAATGTCTACTTTACCTTTGAGACTGAAGGTTTCTACTCTAGCTTTCATGTTCTTTGAGTATTCATGCAACCTAAAGAACTTCCTCATTCCAAGCAACCATGCCTATGAATCCTATGGTTTCTTCATTTCCCCGTCGAAAGTAGGTGGTTTTTCTTTCCTAAATTCATTTGGAAAATACCCCCTATAACACCTCCTATAAGGATGATACTCATGACGATCATAGTGTGTATCTAAATTAGAACTAGAATCATACCTATGTCTATCCCTTCTCCTCTTTGTAATGTCCAAAAATATTCCATCTCGGATGGTGTCAGATCGATTTGACCTGTGTCTACTACAAGACTTGCTACCATATGCCCCATTAGTTTTGTCCACCTACTCATGATTGATCCAGAGCAGTCCTTTTCACTGCAAATCCGACAAGCTCTAGAGAATGGTTGCATTTACCACTGTTAACTTTTCCTGTGAATGCATGATTCTGTCATTATCCACCTTACAACTCCTGATCTCTTCCTTTAAACTTCTTAATGTAACTGCCAAGTCGGAAGAGTTCCCAACACCATACTACTCTTCGGATTCGTAGGGAGAGTCTTTGTAGTCAACCATCTTTCTAGCCATTTGATGTTTCTTCCTGCGAGGCATATTATGTCAGATAAACCAATCGCGTACCTTAGCATAACTTGGAGACGATACCTTGTCTGGAAGATTACCAAATCAGTTTGATACACGTATAACATAGTCATCACAACATATAGACATACACCAATAAATGTATCAAAACATAAACATCACTCTAACTAGGATCCATTATCAATGGAAGGCCATATCAACAATGTATGTTATGACCTCATGCATGACAACAACCATTACTCCATTATACACAATGCCACATGGAACCAACAGTATGCATAAACAATGCCAAACCAACTACAAATACGCATAATCACATGTAGTCGAACATAATCGATCAGTTCTTGTAATCAACCTACAAGATTGATGCATGTAATCAAAATATTCAAAAATGTAACCTAACATACAAGGATGTAAGTAGCTACCATGAAATCAACATGTAAGTGACATATAATCAATATACAGTCATTCACATGCTCATTTCAAATACATTTCATGAAATCAATAACAAACTCTCCATGATAACCATGCTACAACCTTAATCTGACATCAAGCCATTGAAACAAGTATATAAGTGTAAGCAACACACATGCAATTGACATGCATACATGACCAACACATAACCCATCTAGTCTGAGGAGTGAACCATGCTCTGATACCACTTTGTAACACCCTCCTCCCACATCTACCCAAGTAACCGGCCAGTCGGGGTAAACATACGACGAGAGGCCACTATGATATGATTCAACCTCCTAAGTCACCTTAAGGAAGTGGAACCGATGGAAACACACCATACAGACTTCCAACATCATCAACAGAATCCTCAAAGGATAAGTCATCCACTCAGACAGCTTCTCCCTGGGTCCCACTGTTGTTTTAGGTCTCTTGGGCCATAGTTGCTTTGATACTATGGGAAAGGGAGCGACCAACAACCTAAAGTTGCTCTCATAGGCTCGCCTACCAATGACTGTGGACAAAAATTGTCAATGCTATGCTAGTGACTCCACGATTTGAGCCACTTTTTCAGGCCCAGAGCCTAGGTCACTGCCCAGAAATAAACCATCTCTTCAGATCATTAAATTAACATGGAAACAACAACATTAAAGAAAATACTTGTTCAAGACCTTAACTAGATCCCTACTAGCCATGACATGCATTTCATCAAACATATAATCAACATGTAATCTACATGAGTAAATAACAGAGTTAAGTGTAGGGATCTCATACTTATCTGAGAATCGTTATAAACCATTGTTCCCTCATGCCATTTTCTACATTATCATTTATTAGGTCATAGACACATTATGCATTCACATACAAGTAAAAACATGTTGAGAGACAAACATAGTTGTTGTCATAAAATGTGCATATAACCAACATAATAGGAACATAAATACAATAAACATATCATCCATCAAATCCATAAATACATCAATACCTTTACACATGAAAATCAAGGGAATTGGTTTCTCATTAATGAATGCAATGAACTAAACTAGAGGTGGGACTACCACGTTCCACCCGACCGTAGAATGGTTGAGCCAAATCTCTCTTCAGCCATTCACCCCCGTGCCATATTCCAAGCATGAATGTGGTATCTCATATAACGCATCAATCAAAACTCATGCAGGGCTTCCGGAGGCCATCCACCTCAACCCATCAAACAGTGGTTCCACCTAAAAGTTAGAAATCACTAAAACCATCACCAAATCAGTCTCCATCCTAGCCATCGAGGGCTCCAAAGGGTTTGTTCCAACCAAAGCTCCAAGACTAATAACTCAAGCCAAGTTGTTCCAAGTCTCTAGAGCATTTGTCCAACCAAGGGTCCAAGAACTAATAACTCAACCCAAGCTAAGGAAACATGAGAACCAACCAAAACAAAACAATGAAAATGAACCCACATCCACCATGGGGATCCAGGAAATGGAAACATTGGGCAATCCGTTATTAATCTAGGAAATCCTCCATGCCAATGATAGATCTTGAACAAGAATCCACATGCATATTCCATGCATGTCCAAACTAGTGAATAAATCATACATGCAACTCGATACCTACAAGAAAATCTGATGTAGTTGCTTAAGTCGATCCCTTCTTGCACCTTCCTACTCTTCCTTTGCCTTCTTGCTCCAAGAATCCAAGTATACCACACCCTCCAAGAGTGCTCCAAGAAAACTCTAAGTATCCAAGAGTATGAGAGAGAGCTCCAACACTAAATTGAAAAAAAAAATACCAAATGATCCTCAGAAGCCTTTTTATGAATGAGGCCTCTATTTTCTTCATTTTCCATTATTTTCCTTAATTTTCCTCCTCACATGCAACTTGTGACCTTTCACCTCCTTTTTCTCTTAATTTCCATTATTTTCATAAATAAATGTACCGAAATGCCTTTTAATGCCTTAGCCATTTCCTTTTCCAATTTCCTTAGCCATAAACAACCAAATGAAAACCCCCTAGGATGTCCTACCCAACATTCAACTTGGAATAAGTGTCTCAGTCATCTGTGGTTATTGTTTTTAACATTTATTACATGGAATTTTCACTAGGGCTGTTACACAAGCCCCTACTTCCGTGTGCAATTCCTGAGAGAATTAGCTCATATTTAATTGGGAAATTCCCCACTCATAACTGTGTAATCCATCTATAGGCCTTGAACTAATTGCATGCACCATATGTACTACTCGTAAAATTATGGAACTGATAGTACATTGGCCCTGAACTCTAATCTCAATTGGGTCTTCCTCTAAAGTGACATGCATGATTTATTTAGGATTGAATCTTCAATTAATTGGTGGAGCAGTGAAGTTGGAGTGATGCCCGTCCCCACTACTAGACCTCCTACTAGTTCCTCCAATAGTTAGAACTAGTTTAATTGACTATAACTCAGTTAAACTAAGTTAATTAATTACAACTCCAAAGAACTCAACCTTGACCCCTAAAAATTATTAATCACTCTACATGACTCTAGATAGACTTCCAACTCAAATTTGCTAAGCCAACTAAGTCAAATTAACTTAGTTAACTATTACAAGTTGCTATAAGAATAGAATTTCAATTTAATTCCTAATTTAATTCAAGGAAAAATTAAATTAGAATTTCTTGTTGCTATTTTAACATTTAACTCTCACAATTCTCATGCATGTACTTGTTTTCATGGAATATTTTAAAGTTAAGTTTTAAGGATTGTGATTAGAGTCTGACTCGTGGTCATTTGAGAGGCCAAAGTTTACTACTTGATTGGAAACAAGGATATTATATATCACATAATCCATGAGACTACTTCCAATTCCATGAACACAAGTCATCTAATTGGAGTTTGGCCACTTGATAAGGCCATTGCAAATTACAAGGTCTTGAAAACAACAGAGTTTGCAAAACTTAGTACCAAACAAATTCTTGGTTAGGTCTTAAGGTTTTCTTTGTAATGTACAAGCTAAATCAAGGTCCTCATCTAGCCAAATGGGATTATTATTGAATTATTACTTAGAAGAATAACATAGTTAGATGTGGTTCTAGCATTAAAGTCTCCACACAAGAGGATATTACCTTCATTCCTTAGATTGTGAATATCTTGTCCTAAGGTATTATAAGGGGAATTCTCATTTAGATTTTTTTCTTATAAAAGGTAGTGTCGAAACGTGTGAAATAAAAATTTGTGATATAAATTGTTGAAAATGCAACAATATGATGGAGCTTAGTGGAAAGGAGTCGCCTTCACTAAGTGGGCCCGCAGGCTATTTTTGGCGCAAAGTCTATTTTTAGACTATGTCTATTTTTAGACATATGGATCATGGTCTATGAGTTGTAGGATGCTATTTGTGGATGATTGGTCATGTTGGTAAAAATAGATGGACTTCTATTTTTAGACATATGGGCAGAGTCTATTTTTAGACTGCTGGGCTAAAAATAGAATAGTCGAATATTATTAGCTCTTAATAATATTTGGACTATAAACATTATCTTATCCTCTTGGAGCACTTCAGTTTTAGCTACAAATGTGGAACATGCAGCCGTCAGAAGGAAATACGCTTTTCTTGTGGGTCAGTTGAGCTATTGCATGATGGACTTCTATTAGAACTCATGTGGTTGAGTTTGGTGGAGTTGATTGAGGAGTTGATGGAGTTGTGTTCAGTTTGACTTGGTTGAACTAGTTTTATTTAGTTTAACTGCAAATACACTAGTGATGAGTGATGTGAATTAATTGTTAAATTAATTCACTAATTATTAACTCATAAAGCAACTAAATAATACATCAGTTAACTCAGTGCATGGACAGTTCAGTGGAGACAGGTGTTAGAGGTTGAGATTGCTATCAGTTGTGACTATAGTTGTGCATGAGATTTTGCACATGCATGGATTGAGTATTGCCAATGAGGATTGTGTGGTTCAGCCAAGGAAATACGAGTTTGGATCAGCGATTCTCATCTATTCTCATGCAGGATTGCGCAGTGGAGGCAGGCAAGCAGCGGAGGATATTTGAACCTGTGATTGATTCAGATCTGAGCTAGTTTGTGTGTAACATGTGGAGATAGTACTGAGTACTTGCGAGGAGTATTGTACTATGTATTGTTACATGTTCTCAATCAATATAATATACAGATAGTTGGGGGTTTTCAGCTATATGCTTTCCCCGGTTACATACTGTGTTAATGTGCGCATGCGATTGATGTTTCATTGTTTTTAATTCCGCAAAATTGATGATCAACGTAGAGGAGGTTATGTATTATGCATGCATTCCGCAATAGTGTATAATCAGGATAATCTCTGTGAATAAGTGTTATATTATTCAAAATTTCTACATGGTATCAGAGTTGTTGATCATCAGATCTATTATTCAGAAAATGTTTACATTTTATTTCTTCAGGCAGAGTCTATAATCGGGCCAGGTAGCCTCTGGATTCATCCTTCTTTTGGAAGGTGAGATATCCGGTGAATGCCCATACAGTCAATCTCTGTACGAGAAATACTTTGTTCTCACGAATTTTAAATCAGAAGCGGTTGAGTTTTGATCTGGTGGAATTCGAATTTGCAGCAGTGTTTTCTTGGTGTCAAAGTTGAAATGTCTTTCAACGGATTGCAATTGGAGTATTCTCTTGAAGGAAGCTCGAACTATATTGCATGGAAAGACAGGATGGAGGCGGTGTTAGATGACAATGGGTTGAAGGATTTCATAGATGCCGAAGTCCCAAAAACTATTGATGCTGCTGAAGTTGTGGTTTGGCAAAAGAAGACAGCAAAGTGTCGAAGGATTCTGTTAAAGGGCGTGAAGGATCACATTGTATCCAGCCTGCATGGAAAGGCTTCTCCATACTTGATGTGGAAAGCGTTGATAGATTTATTCCAAAGCAAGAGCGACCAGAGGAAGTTGGCACTCAAGGAGAAACTTAGAAACATTAAATGTGAGAATGGAAACAGTATGCCCAAGTATCTCACAAAGTTCACCCAATGCCGGGATGAGCTGGGAAGTGTGGGGGTGACTGTCGATGATGAGGACTTGGTGAGCTTGGCTCTCCTTGGTCTTCCGAAGAGTTGGCATTCCTATCAGGACTCTATCAATGGTCGGGAGAAATTTCCAGGATGGGAGAGACTTTGGTCAGATCTTGTGCAGGAGGAGATCAGACAGAGCACCAGAGACAATTCTTCATGCATGCATGATGAGGAGAACTGTGCCTTAGCGAGTAAGGCGAAGAAGGGGAAGGAGAAGGTTTCTCTTTCCGAATCCAGTTCTTCCAATGATGGGAAGAAGGTTGACAAATCGAAAGTGAGATGCTTTCGTTGTCATGAGGTGGGCCATTATGCTTCAAATTGTCCACGGAGGAAATCCAAGAAGGGATCCGGGGAAGGATCTGAAGGTGAGGCACTTGCTTCACAATTTGAGTTGGATTTCACACTCTTCGCATGCATGGTTTCATCCATGGTGGGAAGTGGTTGGTTTCTTGACAGTGGAGCTTCTTTCCACATGACCGGCGACAAGAGTTTGTTCAGTACTTTGGAGGAGAAATATCTCCAGATACTCATAGCGATGGGTAATAATGAGAAGTATAGTGTCTTAGGTGTAGGCACGGTTATTTTTCATAGGGAGCATGGAGCTCGCCTTACCTTGACCGATGTCAAGTATGTACCAGGACTAAAGAGAAACTTGGTGTCGATCGCGATGCTGGAAGACGGAGGCTATGATGTAGTCTTCAGTAAGGGAAAGGTTTTCCTTAGACACATCATCACTAGACAGGTGAATCAGATTGGTTCACGGGTCAAGAACCTGTATGCTCTTGAGGTTCAAGATGCATGCAAAGCCTTGAGTAACGAGGCAACTGATGGAGACTTGGTGGTTGAGAGGGAGCGTATATTACCTCTTAACATGCAGAGCCAGAAGAAGTCTCAAACGATTGTGGAGGAGCCACGATTGGTGCAGCAACTTCAGGAGGTTGTGGAGCAGCCACAACAAGGGAAGCTGAGAGGAGATCGAGTAGAGACATCTACTCATGCAGAGACCTCTAGTAGGGGGAAACTTCGAGCCAGGTGAGCTGAGGGATCACATGCAGCCATACCTCCAGGTAGGAGGTGGGGTGATATAAAGTGATCGTCCCAAGGAGGAGGGGCAGGATCCTTGAGGTACCCAACCTCTTGGATGAGACCTTGCTACGAGAGCCCTGATGTGGAGTAGCAGGAACTGACTGATTGGGTAGAGACAGATGCAGATGGAGCGGCAGAGAGAGCGACAATGCAGGGAATCCCAGGACAGCGCATAGCTAGCAGGCTGCAGCAATACGAGAGGCACAAGTGTTTTGCATAGTTCTAGGTGGCACAGAGAAGTGTGCAATGGTGTGAGATGCATGGAGATGTTGCAGTAGAGCAGATGTCAGAGAGGGAGAACTTGTCAGCAGCAGGTAGAGCTTCAGCATCAGAGTATGTTCCTAGCCCAACAGAGTGGTCAGTTGGGAGTGTTTTGGTTCCAAGTGTTGTTGGAGCAAGTGGACCAGGCAAATGTGTTGCATGCAGAAAATTCCAGAGTTGCGGGATAGGGGTTGGAGATAATCCATATCTTGTTGAGAGGGAGTGTTGAAAATGCAACAAGATGATGGAGCTTACTGGAAAGGAGTCGCCTTCACTAAGTGGGCCCGCAGGCTATTTTTGGTGCAAAGTCTATTTTTAGACTATGTTTATTTTTAGACATATGGATCATGGTCTATGAGTTGCAGGATGCTATTTGGGGATGATTGGTCATGTTGGTAAAAATAGATGGACTTATATTTTTAGACATATGGGCGGAGTCTATTTTTAAACTGCCAGTCTAAAAATAGAACAGTCAAATATTATTATCTCTTAATAATATTTGGACTATAAACATTATCTTATCCTCTTGGAGCACTTCAGTTTTAGCTACAGATGTGGCACATGTAGCTGTCAGAAGGAAATACGTTTTTCTTGTGGGTCAGTTGAGCTATTGCATGATGGACTTCAGTTAGAACTCATGTGGTTGAGTTTGGTGGAGTTGATTGAGGAGTTGATGGAGTTGTGTTCAGTTTGACTTGGTTGAGCTAGTTGTATTTAGTTTAACTGCAAATACACTAGTGATGAGAGATGTGAATTAATTGTTAAATTAATTCACTAATTATTAACTCATAAAGCAACAAAAGAATATATCAGTTAACTCAATGCATGGACAGTTCAGTGGAGACAGGTGTTAGAGGTTGAGATTGCTATCAATTGTGACTATAGTTGTGCATGAGATTTTGCACATGCATGGATTGAGTATTGCCAATGAGGAGTGTGTGGTTCAGCCAAGGAAATACGAGTTTGGATCAGCCATTCTCATCTATTCTCATGCAGGATTGCGCAGTGGAGGCAGGCAAGCAGCGGAGGAGATTTGAACCTGTGATTGATTCAGATCTGAGCTAGTTTGTGTGTAACAGGTGGAGATAGTACTAAGTACTTGTGAGGAGTATTGTACTATGTATTGTTACATGTTCTCAATCAATATAATATACAGATAGTTGGGGGTTTTCATCTGTATGCTTTCCCCGGTTACATACTGTGTTAATGTGCGCATGCGATTGATGTTTCATTGTTTTTAATTCCGCAAAATTGATGATCAACGTAGAGGAGGTTATGTATTATGCATGCATTCCGCAATAGTGTATAATCAGGATAATCTTTGTGAATAAGTGTTATATTATTCAAAATTTCTACATAAATCCTCTTAGTGTTAATGTTAGATATTTCAATAAAAATGTATAGATTGAGAGCCTTTATCTTATGAATTTGAGTGTGAGGAGAGACACTATTTTTTATATAACAAGTTATTTCTCCAATTCCCCTGCAATAGGGTTTATTGTCCAAGTTGACCACAAAATGAAGTCATTTATGTGAGGGACCTTAAACTCATCATGCTCTAAAGTTTCAACTCAAACAATAGTATCAATTTCACTTGGGATCCAACTTAACATAGGAAATTTACACCATAGAAATCCAGGATAGCTGTAAAAGAGGAGTTGGAATGTTTCAAGTTCCTATTTATTAGTCTCCTTTTGGTATCTATCCCTAATAATAAATTTCTTATTCCTAATGATTGCCCATTTCCCTTTTTTAGTCTTCGTTTACCCTTTGAACCTCCTTCTTTAATTCATTTTGGACTATTTGGATGAAGTCTTCATTTATGAAGATTCGTATCCCTTTTAAGCTTGAATATTTACTGAGTATACCAAATTTATGGTCACTACAACTTACCCTAACATAGATCAGACTATCTTTATGCTCTAAAATCTTTTCCAACCTTCTTGCTTCTATGAGATAAGTTGTTTCAATTTCTAAGTTATTTTTTAGTTTTCTTTTACTATTTTTCTCTTTTATACTAACAATTATAAGATCCAAGGCTCCGTTATTATCCATTTCCTCTTTGATGTGTTTTCTATCTAATTTTTCATATGTACTATTTAGGGCCAAGTTGTTATTTAGTTTTTCTTTTAAATCTTGAATTTCATTTCTCAAGGTGTAATTTTCTTCAACCTTTTGATTGTTTCTGCTTTTCCATTTCTTGTATCTTGTCTTTTTTTACTGAATCAAAATTATCATTAGGGTGACTTTGCTCGACCTCCTCTTACTAAGTTGAGGTTTGGACATATGTGGTGAAGTACTCATAATCTTTAAAAAATTAAACTAAAAATAAAAAGGAAGAAGGAAGAAAATAAATAAAGGAATGTGTGACCTAAATTATGAGCTTAGACCGTTGAGGGTGCAAAGATATTCTTGAGACTACAAATATAAGGTTCAAAATTTTCACAAACACCAAACTGCAAAGATAAATCCTTTCAATTAATATTTAAACTTATTGAACACTAAGCATTGTACAAGCTATAGAGAGAAATCATAAGACATAATATGTGTGATATATTTCAATCCAATGCAAAGCTTTTGTATAATACCATAATCATGTATAAATCCATCGTAGAGTCTCATATGATATAATTCAATCCAAGCATAGCTCATATGATAAATCCACTGCATAGCTCTAAAAATACACTCATCCACCATAGAGTAAAAAAAATCCATGCTAGCATGGAGAGTAAAAACATAAAATTTCACCAAAGAGTATTATGACCATGTACCCTTATACATTTCAAAGTAAACTGTTATTTCATAAATTTATTTCTTCAATTGATTTTCATGTTTATTTTACAGTAAACTCAGCCTATATAGTAATGGTTAAGACTTTGTTATAAGATTTTGTATGAAATTTGGTTGAATTTACATATTATTTGATACAAATTAAAATATATAATTAATTTTTCTCTCACAATTCTTTTTCATACCATTTAAATTTAAAACATAATAAAAAAAATTCATAACATTTAAATTTAAAACATAATAAAAATTAACTGTCTGACTTAACCATTTTTATTTAAAACTTCATTTAAACTTAATCACTTTTATAAAACTCCATTTATAATTATTAACCATTGTGTTTTTTGGAATTATTTTTCACTTTCAATCTCTTTCCCTATTCCATGAAAACTAGCTCATAAATTAAACCGATGCTCTTGATGATATGACTGAATATAAAATATTTTTGCTATATTCGAAAATGATGGGAATGAAAAGAGAAATTAATAATAATATTTGTGTGAAAGTAAAAGTAGCACGGTGGAATCCATAGGTCAATACCATAACCAGTCATGCAATCCCTAGGTCAATGCTATAACCAATAACCAGTCATGCAATCCCTAGGTCAATGCTATAACCAAACTGTGGATTAATTTATATTCAACAAATTTGTTTTACATATTCTTATTTGACTTGCTGAATTCAACATATTATGGGAATTTTTATTAAATATCATCTAGACCTATGCTAGTAGGAACTGATGTCCCACTGATAAAATAGGGGAAGGGAGCCAATATGATAAAATGGCCAATATAACAATGTGAGGTGTCCTCTCAGTCATTTTGTCATATGTCTCATGTGTCTGGTGTTTTCTTGCATATCTGTAAATTTATGTCTGTTGGTTTTTTTGAGGTTTTACAGATTGCTTCCTTTTGTATCTTATCAGACTTCTTATATTGTCTTAATATAATCTATATCGCTTTTTCTTCTGAAAAAAACAATGTGAGATGTCCACCATCTCAGAATTCTTCTCTCCGTAAACGGTTGACTACTTGCTCTATGATTCCCTCTCTCTGATAAGTTTGAGGTGCATAATCTTCAAAACAGGGAGGTGGAGTCACAGATCCAATGCTGAAACCTAGAGCGCTTTCACAAAATGAAACTGCAGCATCTCCTGAATTCAATGTAAGGTCGATATCTTTCAACAAGATGTTCTCGCATGGCACGCTGTCACTGCACGCAAATCTAATTGCTTCCTCTGTCGCCGATGTTCCACTAATACTATCGTACCAAACTTCACTCACTTCAACTGCTGATGTCTGCATTGCATTTCAGACCACAAAATTTCAATTTAGTAACTGTAGGGGCTTTGCAGTTTGGATGGGAGATCTTAATGTCGTGTACTCAAAATTTTGAATATGAGAGATTGTAGATTTTGGAATATTTTGGAAATTTGAATGGATGTCTGTATTGTATTTCAGATCCCAAAATTTCAATTTAGTAACTGTAGGGGCTTTGCAGTTTCGATGGGAGATCTTAATGTAGTGTAGTCAAAAATTTGAATATGAGAGATTCTAGATTTCAGAATATTTTGGAAATTTGAATTGATGTTTGTATTGTATTTCAGATTCCAAAATTTCAATTTAGTAACTGTAGGGGCTTTGCAGTTTGGATGGGAGATCAATATCCTTTAGTAAAAAATTTGAATTCGAAAGATTGTAGATTTTGGAATATTTTGGAAATTTGAGATAAAAACTAAATAGAATTCACTTCTCTCTTATCTAGAAAGTTCATTCCGCTTTTGTCCATCATATTTTTATAATATTCCAAAATCTATAATCTAAATTTAAATGTGTTTATCTACTCTTCTTATCAAATTTCTATAATATTCTAAAATTTATAAATAAAAATATAAAAACAAAACACATTAATTTCAAAACCCCAAAATTATAAAACACACAAATATTACTTAAAATATAGGTTTAAAATTAATGCATCAACTTGCCTATAACAAAACCTAACAAAATCTAGAATCTATAAACTCAAATACAATAAAACTTTTCTTTAACCCATTGAATTTGCACTATATGCTAGACTCCTATACACCACCTTCAGTATAATTTTTTCATGTTTCCCTCTCTATCTTATATAGAAATGAAATCAGCACATTGAAATTTGTGTTCCTCTACTTATGCATTGCAGGAATTGACTCTGACCTGGTTTTCACATGTCGTTGGAGAATCACAGTAATACTGGTCTATAATTATAGGATATGAAACATTTTTCATACGCACATTTTGGTATCTGATCCCTTGACAGTAGCCAGAGCCACCCTGCAAGACAGAAAATAAGTCAATTTATGAATAGATAGTTCAAAGACCATGGGTGATGGAACACAGCATTTATCAGCTTGAAATGTTGCAGAAATTTATTCTAAAGATTATAGACATTAATTAAATATGTGCCATCCAATGAAATCGGAAAAGAGAATATATATGATTTTTATAAAATGTTTAATTATAATAAATTATTAAATTTATTTTTAATGGTTAAGGATTATTATTTTTTTATGTTTTTTTAATAATATAATAAATTTATATTAAATATAGAGGAAAAATTTATTGGGCCGAAAAGCTCATTCTACAGCGCAGTATAATGTGTAACTCTATTATTGGTCTGTTATCAAAGTTGAAATTTTACTCATTTTGACCCAAATAAAATAAATAAATAAATATGATGATGATGATGATGACGATGGTTAAAATCCCCTGAGACCAAACAATGATCTATCGGACCTAAATAAACAAATTATTTATTTTGATTTAAGATTTTATTCCTATGTTCAAAAAGCTTGGAGAGAAGGCTCCCGAGCTCACTATAATTTTGACATTGTAAAAGGCTAGGAAGGTTAGTATTGTAACAAAGATTGTGAAATTGAGATCTAATGTGGTTGTACGCAGGGCGCTCTAAGAGGAAGTGGTTTTAAGAGGAAGTGGTTTTAAATAATGTCCATTCATTAAAAAAATTATTGCACGTGAAGTAATTGGATCAAATTGGATCCCTCTCCAGTCATGTTAAATCCCCAACTCATGTTAGATCCATATTTAAGATGGATCTATGCTGGTTATAATAATTTTAAGTAATATGAAAGAAAATATATTATCAATCAAATAAAAATTAAAAGTATTTCTAATACCCTCTCAATTATGTAAACCTTTAAACTATTCATTAGAAAAATGGGATTATAAATTCAATTATAATGTGATTATAAATTTAATTATATTTTTATAGATAGTGTTGTAAGCTTGGTAGAACTACATCTTCATACAAAAAAAAATTGCACATGAAGAAGTTGGATCTCTCTTGGCTCATGTTAGATCCATATTTAAAATGGATCTATGCTGGTTATAATAATTTTAAGTAATATGAAAGAAAATATGTTATAAATCAAATAAAAATTAAAATTATTTCGAATACCCCTTTCAATTATGTAAAAGCTTAAACTATTCATTAGAAAAATGTGATTATAAATTCAATTATATTTTTATAGATAGTGTTGTAAGCTTGGTACAACTACATCTTTATTATATCCAATATATCACCCCGATCATGGAGAAGAGGAATTGAACAAGTGACTTCACATCAAGAAGTGCCTTAACAAATCACCAAATCACCATCTATCCAAGATCTACTTTATCTTAATTAAAAATACCAATAATTAAAAAATAAATATGTTTCAATTAGAATAGATTAAAAACTTAGATTTCCATAATATCATTGTAAATTTTATCTAATAAAATTCCAAGAGAAATTTTAAACAATATAAGACTTAACTACTATAATTTTCTAGATGAAATTTATCTAAAAAGTTAGAAGCTTCTAGAGTTTAGATTCTTCTAAAAAAATATTAAAATAATTAAATAAATTGGTCACATATATAACTATAAATGTGTACGAATGTTGTCTTTTACATTGAACTTTTGATTATTAGATTTGACAGTTAACATTAGATTTGGTCAAACGTATATTTACATCTCTTTGGAATTATATTCTTTTTCTTCTTTTTCTTTCAATCTTTATAAATATTATTTTTTCTTTTTAAAGTATCTAATTGAAATAATATTCTAATTTCTATAATAGTTAATAAAAAATTATTTTAAATAATTTTAAAAAACAATTAATTTTTTTCACCTTAATTAATTAATAAATATATAAATAGATATATATACTCTGATTTTCTTGTATAACTGAAACACCATTTTTAAAATTATATACTCTGATTTTCTTATATAACTTAAACACCATTTTTTAAATTATATACTCTGATTTTCTTTATATAACTTAAACACCATTTTTTAAATTTCTATTTTATATAAATTATTGTTATTTATTTGATTTTGCAAATTCGGTTTACCTATAAAACTAATTTTATTAGTAGTGTTTGTTAACCACTAAAGACGAGAGACAAATAAGGTGAAATATCTCTTATCTCATAATGAACAAATGTCATGTCATGAAACATTTTTTTTCTTCCTCTAGGAGGATCGATATCTAATTAGGTTGAATTAGTTGTTGCAAAAAGTTTCTAATTTCTTTAGTTAGGCTTTCTTGCTAGGTAAAAATACTTTTAAAAGAAAATAGGTTATTTTTGTATTATCTTCATTTGATAGGCAAGTACTTTATTACGAAAATGCATGCAGCTTGATATTTTTCACATATATAATGGAGAGAGCAATGTGATAAGTATTTTAAAAATATAAAAAATATAATGAAATTATTTAAGGGTTGTTATATAGTATTTATATTATTTGAATTATGTATAATTTGATTGGGGTTTAATGTTTAAAAGTATGTGTTTTTTCTACAAAGTTATAGGTTCAAAATTAGAGGGGTAGAATATGTATGTTTTCGTAGACTTTAGCATTCAAATTTCGTGAGTCTTTTCTCTCACAAACAAAGAGGTCTCATACAACAATGTGTGTCTCTTGTCTCAGAAACAAAAAAGTCTCATACAACAATGTGTTGTCTGAGTCCCTTATCCCACAAACAAATAAGTCTCATACAACAATATGATGTCTAACTTACAACAATAGAATATGTATGCTTTTGTAGACTTTAGCATTCAAATCACGTGAGTCTCTGGTCTCACAAACAAAGACGTCTCATACAACAATGTGTGTCTCTTGTCTCAGAAACAAAAAAGTCTCATACAACAATGTGTTGTCTGAGCCCCTTATCCCACAAACAAATAAGCCTCATACAACAATATGATGTCTAACTTACAACAATGTGTTGTCTGAGTCCCAAACAAAAAAGTCTCATACAACAATATGATGTCTAACTTACAACAATGTGTTGTCCGAGTCCCTTATTCCACAAACAAAAAAGTCTCATACAACAATACGATGTCTAACTTACAACAATGTGTTGTCTAAGTCCCTTATCCCACAAACAAAAAGTCTCATACAACAATATGATGTCTAACTTACAACAATATGTTATCTGAGTCCCTTATCCCAAAAAAAAAAAAAATCTCATATAACAATATGATGTCTAATTTAATTATAACCTTAAAATTAAATAATAATAATAATATAATATTTACCATAAATATAATCACAATTACTCATTCAAAAAATAAAGTCAACAAAGATAGATAATATAAACGCATCTAATCAGGGCCAGCAATAAAATAAAATTTCTCGTATAAAACTCTATGCCAAGTCCTTTATTATACAAATTATTATAAGGAATGATGAGCTTCATCGACGTGAAAGGGCCTCGCATAAATTAACTTGGGTAAGGTAGTGTAAATTATATTTTGCATGTTTAGGAGAGTGTAAATTATATTTTAAAAGGGATATTATATTTGATGGATATGAGAGGGTTTTTTTTTTTTTTTTAATAAATTATTAAAATGTTATATGAGAAATTAGGTTAGAGATTGTATATTAAGTTTTTAATTTTTAAAAGGTGAAGATTCAAATTTCTATAAAAGAAAATTTTCAAAATATAGCTATATATTAAGCAAACTAAGTGTTTACTAATTGAACTTGCTTATGATATGAAGTAAATTATTATTAGAAAATAGAGAAGTTAAAAGCTTGTAAATATTAGAGACCTTGTAAACATTAGAGACCTTAGTTGGGGTGTTTCTAGCTTGATCAGTTGCATTGGGGCTTGCTCGTGGTGCAAGGTTGGCTTTTATAATTTCATTTCATCTAGTATCAAAAGAATTTAATATTTTGTGTCATTTCTATTGATAAAAAGATTTCCCAATAGAAGCTTGATATGCCAGTATAACTCTATGTTGCAAAGAGATTGATTCTTGCCAATTATGAGTATGGTCAGTGTTAGGTACCTAGGCTACACTATTTGCAATATGCTTGAATTCAAACTAAATGTTATGTTCCTAAATTATTTCACCCTTAACCTCCTACAACTCATGATGGATTTTAAAAGAAGTATACTTTTGAAAGCATCAAGCTAAGAATTCAACCTGGTATATGGCTCGTAAACTACCCTTAACACCTCGTCTATTACTTTCTTTTTTAACATGAATGCCTTCACAGACCATAATTGACTATGAAAGCATTGTAGATGAGTGGGAAAACAAGGTTGTGGGAATTCAGAGCCTAGAAATG
Source organism: Pinus tabuliformis (assembly GCA_031772625.1). NCBI lineage: Eukaryota > Viridiplantae > Streptophyta > Pinopsida > Pinales > Pinaceae > Pinus > Pinus tabuliformis. The sequence continues at coordinate 28,057,348 of CM062808.1, read as the reverse complement.
AGGCCAGAGTAGGAGAGTGGGTGATAGAGAGTAAGTTGATTCCCAACCCAACCATCCTAAACTATGAAGCAATCCATAAAACCAAGATAAACACTATATGGAAATATTCATTATCATTAGTTTGAGAACTAGTTAATGTGAGAGAGGTGGGGGGAATGTGCATATTACCAAAAGCAACGACAAGAGGAGGATGAAATTTATCATGGAAACAAGTTGAGCTATAATTACAACCATTCTAGAATAATTGTTCCCGGGATAGCTACAAAACCAATCTGTAAACAGGATGTTATGATTTCCAAGGGTATCCATTACCATTAATGGAAATTGAGTCACCATGTTGTCGCCTGCACCAATCCAATGGGACGGGGAGGCATGGTATCTCCTCCACTTACCTCATGGAGTAATAGTGGCCTTATCCATCCTCCTCATGGACTTTCGCTTCTCACCCCATTAGGGGAGTACATGAGGGCTTTGTTAAGGATTATTGAATTAATAAATCTTTTTGGTTGCAATAATAATAAGGGAATTGTTAGGTGATTCCAATCTTGGCTGTGCCCCTACTGATCGCCCTCGGCCCTGATCGGCCCTTCCTCGGCCCTGATCAGCTCTGATCGCCCTCGGCCCTGCCCTGTCCCGCCTATTCGCGTCCCTCAAGCTGCGCGCAAGTGTTCTCTCTGCTCTCTGTGGAAGGAAGCTTGCTTTATACCATGAGGTCGGTCGGTTCAATGAAGGTTTGAGTCCCGGATTGAGCTTGGCTGGCTGCTTGGGTCCATGGAGGCGCTGGGCACTCCCCAGGCGGCCCCTCCCCCCCCCCCGTCCTCATCAGCTGAGGCCTTCAATCGACTTCTGGAAGGTCTCCCTAAGAAGAAGAATGTCGAAGCCGCGAAATTTGTCAAGAAACTGGACGATATTCCGGAGATCTCCCTCCCTCCGGAAACCCCGATCCAGGTTGCACTGTCTTTGTCCGAGAGAGCCCTTGTAGGCCAGTTCACCGGACTTTGGCCTTCTCCCAAATCCACAGAGAACTGGGTCAAAAGGAACTGGGCGTCGTTGATCCAAGAAAGTGTGACCTCTTACTTCCTGGGGAGAGGTTTCTTCCTCTTCGAGTTTACCTCAAAGGATGACAAAGACCTGATCTTTCGAAACGGCCCCTACTTCATGGGCCCCCAGGGTCTGTATCTGAACAAATGGACTCCGGACTTCGATCCGGCAGTGGATGTACCCAAAGTTGTCCCAGTGTGGGTCAGGCTGCCAAATCTTCCAGTGCATTGCTGGAACTGGGACTCATTGAAGCATATAGGAAATGCCTTGGGGAAATTTATAGATCAGGAAAACAACAAGGACCAATATGATTGTGCCAGGATATGCGTGGAGGTGGACCTGGAGGAGGGACTACCAGAGGCCATTAAAATCAAGGTTGGAAGCTGGATTCACATGCAGAAACTAGACTATGAGCAGTTGCCCTTTAAATGCTGGAAATGCCATGTTTATGGCCATTTTGCCAGAAGCTGCCCGTCCAATATTGAACCTGTCCAAGGGAAGGAGGACGGCTGGAATCAAGTCAAGCGTACGAAAAATACTCACAAGACTCAGAAGGTGGGAGGATCCAATGGCAATCCTCATCAGGGCCCTGCTCCGCAGACCCAGCCCAAGACCGCCCTAGAAAACAGGTTTGACCCCCTCAGCTCTCAACCAGAGGACACACATGAAGTCGAGGCCCAGAAATCGGTCACTCCAGAGAAAGGTGGACAACCTAATCCTTTCAAGGATTCAGGCGTAGCAGAAAGCTCAAAAGGAACCCCAGAAGAAGTTGAGGATGAGGACCAAGAATCGGAAGATTCGGAGGAGGAAGGAGAAATAGGAGACTCCCTAGCCTCTGTAAGGAGATCTACAAGAGGGCGCAAAACAGATCGGGAGAAAAGGGAGCATGAAACGTATAAGGACAAGTTGCAGGGCAGCCAACCTACATTGGAGAAGTTGTTAGCAAAGAAACCAAAGATGGCCAGAAATCAGCATCAAGGCTCCAAGGGAGCCCTCCAAAGCAAAGGTAAATAATGAAAATTATCTCCTGGAACTGCAGGGGTATGGGGAGCAAAATCAAAGAAGAGGCACTAAGAAACTTAATAAGAAAAGAAGCCCCGGACATACTCCTCCAGGAGACCAAGATGGAGGATTCAGACCTCCTTCATTTAAGTAGAAAACTATGGAATAAGAGCAAAGCAGCTGATGTCTCAGCCCAAGGAGCCTCTGGAGGGCTGGGATCTCTATGGAATGATAGCAAGTACTCGCTAATATCTGAAACTTCCACCACCCACTGGTTGATGTTGAAGATGCAACACCTAGATACTAAAGAAATATTTTGCCTCTTCAACGTTTATGTGCCGGTCAGCGCTGGAGAAAAAAAGTCTTGCTGGGATTCATTAAGAAACCAAGCGGATCTAGGCATACTAGAAAATATCATCATTGCAGGAGACCTAAATCTCACGCTGCACTCTTCAGAAAAGCGTGGAGGTACCATTGTGCGAGATCCGGCAAGGGAATGGGCAGAAGATCTTCTCCATGATTGGGATCTGCTAGATATCAAGCCAGTTTCAGGTAAGTTCTCGTGGTCAAACAAAAGAATAGGGCCTGGTCATATTGCAGCAAGACTAGATAGATTTTTTGTCCAAAGTTCATTCCTCCAGTTTGGATTAGATGTCAGCATGCATATCCTTCCCTGTAGTACCTCTTATCATAACCCCATCAAGTTGACCCTTCGAACCCTCTCGGATCTTGGCCCCATCCCCTTCAAATTTAGCCCTCTTTGGACCAAGGAACCCAGCTTTCTTCAGATTGTCAAGCATTGTTGGTCTCAGCCAGTCAATGGCTCTCCATTCTATATCTGGGAAGAGAAACTCAGAAGAGTGAAATCTGCCCTAAAAAGTTGGGCCAAATCTCTCCCTAATCCAGCCACTGAAAGGAAAAAGATCCAATGCATGCTGGATGCCCACCATCATATCGTGGAAGAGGCCCTCATCACTAATGAAATTCTAGACAAAGAGGCTCATCTTCAACAGCAATATCACAAAGCCTGTCTGAATGAAGAGGAAGCCTGGAGGATCAAATCTCGTTGCCTTTGGCTCAAAGCAGGAGATAAAAACACCTCATACTTCCACAAGCAATCCCAAGCCAGGAAAAGCTTCAATCATATAGCAGAAATCAAAGAAGAAGTCGTGTCCCATAAAGACTTTAAAGACATCAAGCAGGCTGCCTTTCGCCATTTTCAAAATTTGTACAGCGAAGAGGTGAATGGCCCTCAGAATTCTTACTTGCTGGACGGGGTCCCCTCTTCAGTCTCGGCTCAAATGAACCTCCAGCTAGAAGCCAAAGTCACCATGGAGGAGGTCAAAGCTGCTCTCTTTGCCATGGATCCTGATAAAGCTCCAGGACCTGACGGGTTTTCTGCCAGATTTCTTCAATTCTGCTGGCATATTGTGGGAAAAGATCTCCTCAAAATGATTCAAAAATCGCAGGATTGCCAGAAAATAGGAGGAAGCACAAACTCCTCGTTCCTTGCTCTTATACCTAAGGAGAAGGGCGCCAATTCGTTTAACAGATTCCGCCCCATCTCTCTTTGCAATATAGGCTACAAGCTGATCACCAAAATCATTGCTAGCAGGCTGAAACACATCCTCCCTAAAATCATCCCTGAGAATCAAGGGGGCTTCATCCATGGAAGACAGCTGGTGGATAACTTCATCCTAGTTCAAGAGGCAATCATCTCCAGTCACCAGCGCAAGGAAAGAGGTATGGTCATCAAACTGGATTTAGCAAATGCATTCGATCGTGTTAGGCATAGCTTTCTGTTGAATGTTTTAAAAAACTTTGGATTCGGAGAGAGATTTATAAAATGGATCCGGGCTTGTATCTCGGAGCCATGGATAGCCCCTTTAATCAATGGCAAAGCTACAGGGTTCTTTAAAGCTACAAGAGGAATAAGGCAGGGTTGCCCCCTGTCTCCTCTGTTGTTTGTTATCCAAGCATCAGTGCTCAGCTTCCACTTAAACAAAAAAAATGCAAGATCAGGAGATTCCAGGGATTTGCATTGCTAGAGGAGTCCAGAACATAAACCATGCCCTGTTTGCAGATGATACTCTGCTTCTCGGAGTTGCTTCAATCCACTCAGCCACCAGATTTAAAGAGGCTCTAGATGAGTTTGGCACGATGTCAGGAAGTTTTCTTAATAAAGGAAAGTGTCACATATACAGCTGGAATACCCCTCCCCCTATGCTCATCTCCATTTCCAGATGCTTAGGATTTGCTGGCTCTGCTGTATGGACCTCATTTAAGTATTTAGGAATGCCTATCTTCCTCAAACGTGCCTATAGCAGGGACTGGATACCTCAGCTGGAAAAATTCAAAGTCAAACTTCAGGCATGGGGCTATAATTGGTTAAATATTGCAGGCAAGACAGTTCTAATCAAATCTGTCCTCAGTAGTCTCCCTTTATTCCAGTTCTCTGTGCTCCTAGCTCCCGTCGGCATCCTTCAGAAAATGGACCAGCACATTCGAAACTTCTTTTGGAAGGGAGGTAAGCAAAATGAGAGGAAATTCCCCCTGGTCAACTGGGAGACAGTCCTCAAACCTCAGATGGAGGGAGGCCTAAACTTCAAGAAGCTTCCCCTCCAAAATATAGCCATGGGAGCTAAGCTTCTTTGGAAAATCATAGCGCCCAAGCCTGGCTGGGCTCAGCTTGCGCTTTGGAGGAAATATTTCACTGGCGAAATGTCAAGATGCCTGGATGGACCTCTTCCCCAAGGCACCTCTTCATTTGCCAGACTCTGCTCTAAAGCTGCCCCTCTGATTCGTTCCAAGGCTTATTGGATCCCTGGGAATGGGAAAAAAATCAACATATGGTCAGATCGCATAATGGATCGCGATCCGATTGGGGACTGGCATTCTTTGAAGAAGCTGCATGATTGGATCTCAAATACAGGAAAATACACTCTCTGGGACATTTCCAAGTGGGAAGGGACGCGATGGGTTGGTTGGAACTTTCTCGATACACCGGCGGAATTTCTGCAGGACGTCAGCATTCTATGCGACTTGTTAATCGGTGCTTCCCCCTCACACATACGCAGGAGAGACAAAAGAGGTTGGGGCTCTTTGGCGGCGGGATACACAGTGTCGAGTGGCTACACGAGCCTTGCTGCAATTCCGTATGCGCCCCCTGATCCAGCTCCGTGGAAAACAATTTGGGACATACCAACATTGCCCAAGATCGACATTTTCAATTGGTTGCTCTGTCACGGTAAAATACTCACCGACGAGAACCTGCAGAGGCATGGATTCAACGGTCTGTCGAGATGCTCGTTATGCAGAGAAAAGGCGGAGTGTGTCTCCCATCTGATATTAAACTGCAATTTTTCAGAGCAGGTTTGGAGAGCGCTGATGGAGCAATGGAATCCTAATTTCATGTTGCCTGCCTCCATATCCGAACTCTTCACTAAGTGGCAGAATAGATATCCAGCACCCCCGCCTAAAAATAAAATGATAAAGGCCGCCTGGTCCTCTCTTCTTAAAATTTGCTGTTGGCAAATCTGGCTAGAGAGGAACAGTAGAATATTCAGAAATACCCAGCATGATGTAAAAGTGGTAGTGACTAAAATAAAAACCCAGCTAAAAGAATGCCTGGAGGAATTTAAAGATGATGCGAATCTCAGCCAACTTGACATTATTTGGGGGGCTTCTATAAATCTTCAATTCCGCCAAGCCAACAGAAGCATTATTCCTGTTGAGGAATGGCAAGTAAGAGGCATAGATAAGGAAGAGTTTCGTGCCTGGATCTCCAATCATAAGCTACATTCTCTCTTCTTCGATGTGGCAGCAAAAGGAAATCCTGGCAAGGCCGGGGCAGGAGGAACGGTTAATAGCACAGAAGGCACTCAGATTCACAGCTTTTCCTGGGGGCTGGGGTTCAATTCCAGCATCCAAGCGGAAGCATTGGCCCTGTATCAAGGTCTCAAACTTCTATTGAGCCTGGAAATCAAGGAGGCAATCATTCTAGGGGATTCTCAAGTGATCATAAAGCTCATGGTAACCAACACTGCCCCCCGGGACTTAAGATTAGCAAGGTAGATACAAAGAATTTGAAGCCTGGGAAAGTTGTTCCAAAATCTGAAATATTTCCATGTACTAAGAGAAAATAATAAAGAAGCAGATCGTGAAGCAAATAAGGCCGCTCTTCTCTCCGCCGGGGCAATGATAAGGGACGGGATAGAAAATTGAGATCCAATACCATAATCACTTCAGCACCTATGTTTTATTTCCTGATTCTAAATCAGTTTGTTTGCATTTTCAAGCTTGGACAAATTACAGAAATCAACTCCATTGTAGAGACTAAAAAGAGCTGGAAGAGGAACACAAATTCAATTCTTCAGGAGGTCGGTTCTATTTTGGATCTGGACAACTCCCTTTGTAATCAGAACTCTGGCAATTAGGCCAATCAGTTAATATAATCCATAATCGTTCTTGTGAAAAAAAAAATAAGGGATTTGTTAAGGATGATTGAATTAATAAATATATTTGGTTGCATTAGTGAAGTGTTTCATTTTATAGGAGTTAGAAGTTCGGGAAAGGGTTATAATGTGTATGTAATACAAGTTCATACTTGTAGGTAGTAGATGGATATTTCATTTTATGGTGGATACTTTTTCCCTCGGGATATTTATAATTATGAAAATATTATTGAGTTTTGAATACATATGCTTCTTATCCTCAATGTAGCAGCATCCACATGATTTTTTATTCTCTAGGCATAGAAACCTACTTTTATCTTCTCCTTCATGCACCCTCTCCACTTATTGAAGGAAAAGGAAAGAGTGTTATTTGGATTTGTAATATGTTGAATCTATAATGTCTTATTGGACAACATATAAGAGGATACAAACAAAACTTATTAAATAAAGGGAACACGTCCATTTTTAGACATCCTAAATCATTTTTCCTTTGTCATTCTACTAGGATCTACTAGGATATTATTTATTTATACTTGGCTCAATAATTCACTCTGCACATGATATGGGCATTTACTTAGTTTGGTCATGGTAGACATCGAGTTTTTTCCTCTCCAAATAATTACATTAGTAAATTGCACAACACCACACCTCATACAAAACATCAAAATGTATATCATCTAAATATCATTGGTACTATGCTTGGTGAGCTTATTAATAGTAGCTCCCCATCAAATTTTCCTAGTATCCCACATTTAGTAATATAAAGTGATAGCATGCACCCCTAATTAAATGATGCTTGAGGTTTTATTCTTGGAGAGTTTTATCATTTTCGTAAGATTTCCCACCTAGCTCTCTATCAATTCGCTACATCAAATGTTTAAGGAGGAAATGGCATGGGCCTTATGAAAATAAATGTTTGTATTCATGATTAATCAATTTATTTGATTTGCATGTGCATTATATAACTTTTTCAAATACACCAACTTTAATCTTAAGAGTCATACTTGATTTCCTAGCAAAATGATAGATACTCAATAGGTCAATTGATGTAGAGGGGTGTTGTAGCGGCTACAACCACCCTCCAAAATTTTTTCTTAGCTTCATTTTGGAGCCTCCCTACCAACCTTTCTTAGCAGCATGTCTTACCTTGTCAAGTACACAAGCTTCATTGATTCTCTACCAGATTTCCAGCCTGTGCATCAAAGCTTGTTGCATCCCCCTCACAAGATGTTTCTCCAGACTTGGTCTAGCTGCAGGCTGAGAAGCTCCCTCAAGAAATTGCACAAATCTGGAGGGGAACCAGCCTTAACTCCAAAAATTGCACAATCCTAATTGGCACCCTACTGGGCTCTAGAATTGCACAAATTTGCCAGTCAAGCTTCACTGAGAAAATTGTGCAATTCCTCCCAGTAGGACTGCTCATCCAAAAAATTGCACAATCCTAGGCATCTATCAACTGCTCTGCCCAAAAATTACACAAATCTTTTAGGCAGCCAGCCCAGCACCCTCCCAGAAATGCGCATTTTTTCCCATCAACTGAAGCACGTTGTTGCATGTCCCATTGATTTGACCGGTTCCACCCTGGACCAAGGAAACTTGACTTGCATGCATGGGTTTATTTTTCCCAAAATAGAAAAAGCAACATGCAAAAAGCATATCTACATTTTAGGGAGCTAATTTTAGCAGTTAGAGGTTACTTGCATAGATCATTTTAGAATCTTTCCTCCAAGTGTCGCTTTTCCTAGGTTTGTGGCATGCGCGTCATGAACCTCAGACTTATTTATTCGATGCTTCAGAGCTCACGCATTCACATTGATCTTGGAGCTTTGACATCCCACAGCACATCCAGGACTCTCTGACACATCCAGCTCAGTTGTTCACAGGTAACTTGTCTTAACTTGTCTTTTGCAGTATTTTTGTCGCTTTTTTTGTTTTGGCTTGTGTGAGTATTGTTTGCTTGATTTTTGTGAATGCTTGTTGTCGTTTACATACATACTAGCTTGTACTAGCACCATTTCAGTTTTTTTCATCATCTCACTGTTGTCGCATGCATGAAATTGTTTTGCACAAACGGTCGTTGATTCGGCAAACCGCTTCACCCACATGCATGTTGTTCCTTTTTCTGAATATTTCATTCACTCTTTGCATGCACGATCATTCACTTCTTCTTACACTCAGTATCTCAATGCATTCACTTTCACATTTTCTTTCAGTTTCCCATCGACGGGTCTCGGCAGCCTTGGCCTGAACTCTGCCTCACTAAGACAACATTGTGCAATCCTGAGAGGGAAGGCTCTGTCCTCCTCTCAAGAAGTGCGCATTTCTACCCAGTGACTGTCTTCCAGTCTTTCATTGCACAATTCTAAGGGACAATGATTGCTGGCCCAGAAAATTGCGCAATGTAGTCACTGAGCCTGCAACCATTGCCAACTGAAATTGTGCATTGTGCAATTCCAACAATGAGCAGCCAGCCTGGATTGCGCATTGCACAATTCCAGCAACTAGTCATGCCTCCCAGACAACCCATACTACCTTTTGTGTAGTTATGGTAGCCAATCTCCCAACCTCCTAGGAAATATTGTGCAATCCTTTCCAGTTAATCCCCAGGTATGTGGTATGTCGTTCCTCAAGTTTGTTATGGTTTTCGTTGACAGATTTCTTGCCATGCATGTCGCTTTGTCTCCAAATCTTGCAAGTGTTCATCCACCTATTAGAAGTACCATATCAATGGCCTCTAAGAGAGTGGGATCAAAAGACACTAATGGAAGTGCAACTGGAGCAGCAGTTGAGCGAGTGTCTACAAGTCTACCGATCTATGAAGACACCAAGTTGATTGTAGACAAGGACATCAAACTGAAATGGCAAGAGTTCAATGATGCATTTGCAGGCACATTTGGGGAGGACGTCGAAGACCGCCAGGTATATGTGAAAATTCACAAGTCCATCTTGTATTGGATTGCATGTAGGTATCTCGTGCTCCCATGCGCAAACATGATACACTGGATCATCTTACACACTGAACCTGAGATGATGACATTGAGCAGTGTCAGCGAGATGGAGATTGCAACCTTCAGGGCACAGGTTTATGATGAGATGTATCATATGTCGAAGCCTGTGATCATCATGGGGACTCCCTTCAACATACCCAATGGTAATGCCAACTCCAGAGAAATATTGAAGAACTGGGTGAAGGAGCCGGCTAAATTCAGGATGACACCTAACCAGGTCTACAAGACGAAGATACTATGGAAGGCGTATCAATACTTGGTCATATTTTCATGTCGATTGTATGGCCAAGAAAGCATGGAAACCTTCCCACAGAGTTGGGTGATCGCGTTGGACCAACTGGCCAGAGAAGGCAAAGCATGTAATTGGTCTAGCATATTGGCTCATCAGCTGAAGGAACAGGTAACAAGGGCTCAATAGCCACCTAAAGTTATGCAAGAAGAAATCTACATGTCCGCCTACATCTTGGATGAAATCTGTGCCCGTGAGGAGTTCTTGGTCTTGGAGTGGGCATGGACATTGGTGGAGACCTCTATGAATACTTATTGTAAGATGTTGTCCAAATGCAGCTTCACAATAGTTATCACATGGCTATCTGATCATTTTGTCACCCCAGTTTACAAGATGATATTTGAACAGGATCCACCCTACATGTCAAAGGTAGCAATGGAGGCACTGATAGACATAACTAATTGATATGCCTCACCGTTCGGCGCCTTCATATGGATGTACAGCACAGAGAAGCCTCCGCATGTTCTACCAAAGTCTGCATTGGACAATCTCGTCATCCAGGAAGTAGCTTATCACATCTCGACAGGATTGACATCTAGGTTGCACCAGAAGAAGAAGGCACCTTGACTTTCTCTTCCATTGTGGATCGGGTTATACGAGATACAGAGTTTCAAGCATGCAAATGTCAAAGCAAAGAAGATGAAGAAATATCCATTTGACCTCCGAAGTTACAATCTGTATGACCCTCATTGTCTTTTGAAATATCACTGCACGAGAGTATAGTTCAACTAGATCCACTGGGAATTTCATTGGGCGGAGGAGGACCCATGGAGATATTTCTACAGTTTCTCCAGACCCAATGAACTGGTCGTCTTCGCTGTGGAATGGTTAGTAAACATGAAGTAGCATCCCGGAGAGCACCAAAAGAAGCAGAGGTAAACATACTAGCGCATGACAAGGGCTAGAGGAAGATTGTCGACTGCATGGAGGAAGAGCAAAGTTGCAAGTTCTGAGAAGATCAACTTGTGGAGAATGAGGCTATGGCTATAGAGGCAAAGAGGCAACAATGCGACAAGCGAAATTCACAAAAGCAAAGAGAGAGACGAAGGATGGAGGAAATAGAGAAGGATTTGCATGAGTTGAAGGAGCAACTCCCGAAGGAATAGGAGCTACGTAGATAGGAGAAGGAAGCACAACAGGAACATGTACAACAGGGGACGAAACATGTACAGACAGGGGAAACTGCACCCATACAGGTAGTAGACTCATCACAACAGCTGGCATCAAGTAGATAGGGTGAACCATCGCAGGAGTAGGACTTTGCTCAGGAATTAGAGCAAGCACTTGAACAAATGGGTATGGATATGGAGCAACAAGAGTTAGAGAAAGACATCGACCTCATGCCTCATCACCAAGAGGTCGGTCCACTAGCTTCACCATGTCTAGAAGAGGAGCAAGTCCCAAGCGACCAAGGAGACACAGAAATCACTGGAGACAATTCAGAGGGAGAGATGCACAACATCTCATTCGACGAGTCTCAACATAGAGTTATGCAATCTCGCAGAGTGTCGACTCTGGATAATCATACATCCTATGTGCAGTTTGAGGAACGAGTGATCCTACGGGTTTTTCCCGTGTTTGGTATATTTTCCTGTGTAAGCCAAGAATGGCTATATTGGGGGATTTCAAGCGTTGTTGCACTCTCTCATTACAGAATAGGTGGCATCCATCCCTTATGGTGTTTAGCAATGATTTCTAATGCTCAGAGAGGGGATTTGAGCAGACCAAAACAGGAAGACAAAGAGTCAGAGAGGGAAAATGAACCAACAACGTCGATTTGGCTTAAAAGCCACAAAATGATAGAGATAGAGGGAGTTGGTTGCTGAGGTTGTTGTTGGGGTTTTGTTGTTGAAAGTGAAGCCAAAGCAGGGAGCTAAGGCAAAGGGGTAGCGCAGAAGCAAAAAGATCAGCCAAGGGAGTCACTTGGAAGCCAATTGAAAAGCCAAGAGAGTTGTAAACTGATAGAGGGCAGAAAGAAGCCAGAGCTAGAGCCAGAGCCGAAGAGCCAGAGTCAGAGCCAAAGAGCCAAAACCAAGAGCCAAGAGCCATAGCCAAGAGCTAGAGCTTCAAGAGTCAGGGAATAACATGGTGTTTGAACCCACTGTTTCTGTGTAAAGCAGTAGGAGTTGAGCCAAGAGCTTGTAAAAAAGACTTATACCATAATCCCAGAGAGCCTAGTTGAGTTGACTAGAGCTCACAGAGACGTAGCCCAAGAGTTGTGGGTGAACTCCTAATTAAATTGTTGTTTCTGTGTGATTGTTTATTGCTGCATTAGTATTTATTGTATGTATTTACATATCAGCATACACAGCAGATTTTAAAACACCATAACAACGAACAATAAATATAAGCATACACCTCTATTTTCAAGCATTTCTTAATTCCGCATTGGTTAATCAATAAAAATTAGGAATGTTTAAAGCTTTGGAAGTGGGAGAGGTTCTTGTAAGTTAGACAAGAAGCCTAAGTGCCCCATTTTCAGATCAACCAAATGGTGTTTGGGGCCCTCTGGGCATAGATACAGGAGTTGCAGGTGCGCACTCCACAGGCTGGCACTCTGTCAACCAACCTCGCAGTAGGCACATCCACGGTTGAGTAAATGTTGCGCGCCTGGATAACCAACACTATAGTGCTACCATATGGAGCACTCGTGACAGAAAATGAGGTCGACAGGCCTATGGTTAGCGGTTTGAAGGGAATCATGATAAATATGGTTATGCTCCCTCGGGAGATGCTCTATGTTTTGCAGGACAGAGTTACTGTAGAACTACGAGCTAGGGAGGGTCGCGTGCTCCAGGTCATGAGCGAGTAGCGCATCAACATTGAACAGTTGAGCCTGCAGCACGACGAGGTAATGGCACAAAACTGATAGCTAGTGCAGGTGATCGAGGAAGCCTTCCAGATGGTCCCAGAGTTGGCCATCCAAGCAGAAGAACCAGTGGAGGCGCGCATCCGAAAACTAGCAGCAGGAGTGCGCAAGGCAAAGGAAGAGATGGCCAAGGTTCAGCTTGAGCTAAACCTTCAGATAGATGAACTAAAATTGAAGGTACAACCTTCAACTTCGCCAAAGGTTAAGGAACAGCGCACCAGCGCGATTACAACATCAATAACAGAGGTCAACAGTGCAGTGAAAGACTGCACAAAGTTGTTCAAGGATTCGTTCTAGGTTCTCACCACTCTGCAAGAGGAGACGAACATACAATGCCTAGAAACATAGGTGTGCGAGCTACAACAAAAGTAAAACGAAGTAAAAGGGACCATGCAGACAGTTTCCCTTACACAAAGGCTCAAGTGGATGCAGCAAGCGAAAGCGCTCAAGGAGCAGGTGGATGTTGCTCAACATAAGGAAACAGTTTTGAAGGTGCGCTTACAGTCGTGGATTGATGAGGCATATGTCATTACAGCCTCTATTGAAGCAAAGATTGCGCAGATGCAAGGAACACAAGAATAGGTTCAGGGAAGCAATTCAGCTACAGCGGTCTATGAATAGCGCGTCCAGGAAGTGCAGCAGGCAGCCGCTCAGTGCGTTGCCGATCTTGCAGCTATCCAGGCAGAATTGGGAGGTCTTCACACAAAGATCTCTGCACCAACAAAGTGACTCCAGGGCGAGTCACGATCTTTGTGTTAGGGACCTGTTGGGCGTGGGATCCCCCAAGGAAATTTTTGGGGCTTAGAGCCCAGATTTTGGTCAAAAGTTGTAACTACGATGTAAAGACTCCACATTTTTTGGGCGCGGAGTGCATAGTTTGTAAAAGAGTCATAGGGTTGTCCACCCCCAATTTTGTAATGTAATTTCAGCTGTAGAGATCTACCCATGGTCCACGGACCATGGGATTGTATAAATAGAGTGAGGCTCTAAGTAGTTAAGAGATCACTCAATAATAATGATAAGGATGAAGAGTTGAGTCATATCTGAAGTGTAAAGTCTAGTTTTGGGTCGTAGAGTAGGAGAAGGCTCTGCAAATGAGTGCGCAGAGGCCTAGTAGTCTGCAGCTAAGTGCACAGACTCTTGTAGCTAAGTGCGCAGGGCAAGTCGAGTCTATAACAGTTGGAGCATTAATAAAGAGAAGTTTCATATCCATTCTGCGTATTTATTTCCTATTTTATGCATCTATTACATTGAATATACATTACACTTTTAATGCTTATATGATGCGTGAATATGTATGAATGTGTTGATTAAGTGAATGCAAGGTAGAATATCTATTTACGCAAAGTTAACTAAGATCTTTAAGAAGATAAGTAAGATTTGCGGTGTAGTTTGAGGAAATAGTGCAGTTCGTTGCTATAGCAGCACGAAAGCATCTCAGCCCCTGGTTAGGGCTGCGCAAAAGGCAATTATAACAGATCACGAGGGTATTGAAGGTTAGAATAGTGCGCGAAGTGACCTGTGCACAGGTAGGCACAGTTGGACTAAATCAACACCTCAGACATCTCAAGGGTGCGGAAACTTGGTTCCAACATCCCCCCATACTGCTTCGGATAAGACTTCAGTCCGCTCCGCGGGCTGATGCCAAAAGGGCTAGTAGCGTAGGGATTTTTTTGGCTAAATAACTCTAAACCTGGGTTAGGCCCCCTAAAGCCAACAATTTTCTATTTTTAGAATGTATATTTTTAGCATGGGGTGCCACCTAGGATGATATGTGCGTTAACTAGACAATAGTTGGAGGATGACATGGTTATTTTAAGTCCATAAAATGATAATAAATCATGCATAATCCTTCCTAGAGTGAGTACGCACTTCCTCCCAACTTTGTAGCAGCTAAGCACCATTTTTGTCTCTCCGCCCCAATTAGTTGACTTCCAGTCATATTTGGAATTTAACTAGTTAATATTTTTCATGTGAGAGTTATTAATTAATTTTTACTAATTTCTAACTCCACTTATTTCATGTTCACTCTATTTTAGGATGTTTTAAAAATTTTGGGTCTCCCATTCTAATTTTGACTTATTTTCCAACTAATGAAAGTTATTTTGAGTTAAACTAAGTGCATGCACATGGAACCCCAACCTAATTGGAATTGGTTGGCCTTGTGGAGAGTCTATACATTATATTCATTTTTACCAATATTATAACCTCATATTTTCTGAGTAATTGTAATTGTCTCACTAGATTATTAATTTATTTCTCAACAACTTTATTCTCTCTTCTTTCTTGTTTTGCAGGTAGCTAGTCTAGTATTTTTCATACTTAGATCCTATTATTGTACTTAAAATCCAACATGGTATCAAAACATAAGTGGTTATGCGAAAAGCACTAATATTTTATTGTATAGTTGACAAGATTAGAACATCCCAAAGAGAATGGACCAACTCACAATGATCCTCACTCCTTTCAATTATTTTGACTAGAAGCCAAAGATCCTCATATTGTTGCACAACAAGGGACTATATAGGATTACAATGGGTAATGAAACTGAGCCTATATCAGCTATTGAGAAATAAAAACACTTCAATTGGATGGACGAAGCCTATGGGATAATTCTTTGTTTATCTTCCCTAATCTACTCTTTCATGTTGAGTCATGCTCAACACCTAAGGAAGTTTGGACAAAATTAGAGGGATTGTTTGAAAGTAGGATGAGTTAAGAGGACATCAGTTAGAGAATGAGATTGTTTCTCTAGATCCAACCATTTCAAGACCCTATAGGACTTATTCTCAATATTCAAGACCCTGATGACACAAATAAAAGCTTTTGTGATAGATAGGAAGGAGGAACAACTTATTCTTTCTATACTTACTAAACTAGGTACTCAATATTATGTCTTTGTCTCTTATTTCCATATTGTTAAACTCTCCATGGATAGAATTGGAAGGTGCCATATTTGGATTATTTCAATGATTCCTTCATACATGAGTAGAATTATGTCATACACATTAGGGCTCTTAAGCCTTCCACACCCTGTGTGCTTATAATGAAGGATGATCACAAGAAATCCAAGCATAAAACAAGTTATATTGATCATATAAATGGAGAGAGTTCTTGATCTAGTAAGAAGACTAAAATTCTCAAGGAAGAAAAATATAAGGAGAGAACAAAGTGCATATACCACAATAGGGGTTCCATCCTGAGAATTCTTGTATCCAGGTGAAGATAATTTATCAAAAGGCCAAAGAACTTTAAAAACATAATCTAGATGAGTACATTCCAGATAATGTTAAGAAGAAGATTGAAGAAAAACCACTAGAGGATCAAGGTATGGTTCATCCTTTGATTTCTATTGCTTCATCATCTGATGAATTGATTTTGTACTCAATTTTTTCTAATCGTATAGTTTCATCAAAGCATTATTCTTTAATATCTTGCGCTAATCCTATACAACACCTCTTTTTGAGGGAGAACTTCAAGATGAATTTGCATACTCTTCAAACCATTTTTCTAATCATATTTTAGGATATATTTACAATTCCATCAAAATTCAATATCATATTCATATCATATGCTATGGAGGGAATATCATGCTTCATAGTTATCTAGTCAATGGGTGGGTGAAACTTCCAAGTCATAAGGAGCTACTTTTCATCTTTTTGGTATTCCACAATATCTCATTGCTATTGTTAGCAAGTACAAGGATGAATCAATAGAAAAAGGATTCTCCTATGATGTTATAGGATATATTCATGTGGGGGTTTATCAGCAACACCATCCTTCTTCATAGCAACTACATAGTTCACATAGTATGCATTGTATCATTTTTTTGGGGGAGGGGTTTCTTCCCATTGGGTTTCCCTATTTACCTCACTCTTCTCATATTGTGTCTTACATTGGTTTTTTCATGACTATATAACATGGCTGAAAATTATCAAGACTTGTTGATTTTTTTTATTTTGTACATGAGTGTCGAACATGGCTAAGAGTATCAAGACTCATTCACTAGCATACTCCCTAGTTTAGCTTTAGGAGGGTTTTGGGGTACATTGTAGTCAATAGTTCATCATGACCTAATTATGTACTACACTTTGTCCCTTTAAGCCCTCTTCCATATTTCATTATGGGTGCATATGACCTCTTTTCATGTACTACTAGGCATTCCCTATCCTTCGACATATTTCCATTTTTAGGGTTTTTTTAGCAGGGCTATGTTTAGTAGTGGGTGCCACCTAGGATGACATGTGGTGCTAATTGGACACTGGTTGGAGGATGACATGGCTAGTTTCACCCCATAAATTTGTAGTACCTCATGCATATGCCTTTGTAGAGTGAGTATCCACTTCCTACCTACTTTGTAGCAACTTAATGACATTTTTCTCTCTCCTCCCTTTATTATTTTATTTTTAGTCCTATTTTGGAATTTAACAAGTTTGTATATTACATGTGAGAGTTATTAATTAGTTCTAGCTAATTTCTAAGTCCTCATACTTCCAGTTAAATCCATTTTAGAATATTTTACTAATTTTGGTCTCTAAGTCTAATTTTGACTTATTTTTTAACTAGGGAAAGCGCTTTTGAGTTATATTGAGTGCATGAATATAGAATCCCAACTTAATTCAAATTGGTTGGCCTCTTGGAGAGTATATATTATTATATTCATGTTCAACAATAATATATCATCAAGTATTATGAGTAATTTGAATTTTCCCCTTGGTTTATTAGTCAATTTCTCAACAATTTTATTCTCGCTTTTTTCTTGGTTTACAAGTAGCTAGTCTAGTTTTTTTTCAAACTTTGATCCTATGATTGTGCTTAAACACTAGAATGGTATCATAGCATGAGTTTGTGAAAAATATTAATATTTTATTGTATATTTGACAAGATTATAATATCCCAAAGAGAATGGACCATATCAAAGTGATCCTCACTCCTTTCAATTATTTTGATTTGAATCTAAAGATCCTTACATTGTTTCACAATAAGGGACTCTATGAGATTACAATAGGTATTGAAATTGAGCCTACATAGACATTGTGATATCAAAATAATTCAATGGGATAGATGACTCATATGAGATACTTTTTTAATCTATCTCCCATTATCTACTCTCAGGTTGACTCATGTTCAATACCTAAGGAGGTTTGGAAAAAACTAGAGGGATCTTTTGGAAACTAGGATGAGTTAAGAGGAAATAAACTAGAGAATGAGATGATTTCTCTAGATCCCAACTATTTCAAGGCCTGAGTAGATGTCATGCTCAACACCTGAGGAAGTTTAGACAAAACTAGAGGGATTTCTTAGAATGTAGGATGAGTTGATAGGATATCAACTAGAGAATGAGATGATTTCTCTAGATCCCAACCATTTCAAGACCCTATATGACTTCTTCTCGATATTCAAGACTTTAATGACACAGGTAAAATATTTGGCATAGATAGGAAATAATAATAGCATATTATTTCTATTCTCTAAACTAGGTCCTTAATATTCTATTTTTGTCTCTTCTTTCCATACTGCTAAAATCTCCATGGGTAAGAACTGGAAGATTCAGTCTTTGGATGACTTCATTGAGTCCTTAAGACATCAATAGAATGTGCCCATACACATTGGTGCTCTTAATTGCTCCACACCCCATGCACTTATAGTGAAGGACGATAATAAGAAAGGCAAGCATAAAACAAGGAATCTTGATCATATTGATGGAGAGATCTCTCAATCTAGTAAGGAGACTAAGATACTCAAGGGAGAAAAATATAAGAAGGAAAGAACAAAATGTATATGTTGTAAGAAGTGGCTCCATCCCAATAATTCTTGTATGATGAAGGCAGCTGATCAAATGACCAAAGTGCTTTAACAATATAATCTAGATGACTACATTCCAAACAATGTCAAGAAGAATAATGAAGACAATCCACCAAAGGTTTAAGGTATGGTTCATGCTTTGACTTATATTGCTTTGTCATATAATAAATTGATTTTTGACTCAAGTCCTCGAATCATATGACCACATCAAAGCATTATTCTTTAATACCTTGCATTAGTCCTACTACAATAGCTTCTCCAACAACTCTTTTTGAGAGAGATCTTCAAGATGATTTTGCATACTCTTTGGTTCAGAGTTCTAATTAAATTTTAGGATATAATTTAGATTTCCATAAATATCTCATTACAAATAAATATCACATGTTATGGATGGCACATCATACCCTATAGTCAACTAGTGGGTGAAATTTCCAAGTCGTAAGGAACTAGTTTTCATGTTTTTGGTGCTCCACATTCTCTCATTGCAATTGTTAGCAAGTACAAGGTTCAACTGGAAGCAAAAGGATTATCCTATGGCGGTATAAGATAGATATGAGGACATATTCATAATTGGTTTCATCAACAACGTCATATTTCTTGATAGCAACTGCATAGTTGACGTAGTATGCATTGTATTTTAAGTGGGGGTTTCTTCCCACAAGGTTTTTCCTCTTCGCTTAACTTTTCTCATATTGTGTTTTGCATTAGTTTTTTCAAGATTACCTAGCATGGTTATAAATTTTTGGGACTCATTGATTGTTTTCTTTTGTGCATGAGTACCTAACATGGCAGAAAATTGTTGGGACTCATTCACTAGCATACTTCTCGGTTGGGCTTCAAGGGGGACCTTGGGGTATATTTCACTTAGTAGTTCATCAAGAACTCATTAGGGCCCATAATTTTTCCATCATTATACCATATTCCATACATTATTAGTGGCACATATGACCACTTTTCATCTACCACTAGAAATTCCCTATCATTTGGCTCACTTTCTATTTTCAGGGTTTTCCATTTTTAGCAAGGGGTGCCACCTAGGATGACATGTAGCACTAATTGGAAATTGGTTGGGGGATGAAATATATATCCCTCATGCATAAACCTTCCTAGAGTGAGTATCCACTTCCTTCCTACTTTATATTAACTAGCCACCATTTTTATCTCTGCCCCCCTTGTTAGCTAACTCTTAGTTCAATTTTGGAGTTTAACTAAGTTTAACTAGTTAGTAGTTTGAATTTGAGAGTTATTAATTACTTGTAACTAATCTATAAGTCTTGTTACTTCCATTTCACTAAATTTAGGATATTTTGCTAATCAAGTCTAATTTTGACTTTTTTTCCAACTAAGGAAAGTCATTTAGTTATATTGAGTGCATGCACATGAAATGCCAATCTAATTTGAATTGGTTGGCCTCTTGGACAATCTATATATTGTTCATGTTCAAGAGTAATATATCATTAGAATTCATGAGTAATTTCAATTGTCTGCTTAATTTATTAGTCAATTTCTCAAGAGTTTTATTCTCTCTTATTTCTTGTTTTGCAAGTAGTTACTCTATTAGTTATTTCACACTTAGATCATGTGATTGTGCTTAAAATCCAACAGAATGATGTTGCATCATCATCTATTTTACATTTTTTCCTAAACAACTTCAACCTTCTTAATAGAACTATGTTTACTACTACATAAATGGAAGGAAATTTTCAATGTCCTTCGTGACACAAGAAGCCTTCCAATGACATTAGATATGGCATTAATTGCAAGAGTAATTGTTTTGATAGTTAGCACATGCGAAGAAGCTTCCCTTGGATAACTTCAAGCATAAAATATAAACATTGTTAATGTTTGGAGAATCCTATAACTTGAGAAGATCTACTTGAAAAAAATGGCATCATAAATGGAGCTCCCCATCCAAGATTGAAAAATGGAAAATTAATAGAGGTGCAATAATTTTTTTCCTGGATATTATTGTACTTTGTGTTTTTGGATGTGTTTTTTATAACACCAAATAAATAAATACTCAACCCTTGAAAATGCACCAAAAAAGTAGACATAGTGAAATATGGCCCAACATGTACCATAACAAGAGGAAGTTGCAAAGGCAACAAGTCTATGTCTTTAGTTGAGATTCAAAACAAAAGGCAACAATAGCAAGAAAGGTAGTTTACTTTGTTGAGAAAACCATTTAAATTAGAGAAAATATTCAACAAACATGAAACAAACTTTAAATTTTGTGTATGGCACCAAAAAAATGTTTTGAGTGAGACATGCCATAAGTCATGACCTTTAAAATTTTGTGTGTGTTGTTTCGCATCATTTAAAAAAAAAATCTTATGCCTTTCATTAAACTTCTCTATGTATCACATGAAATAAAACATTTGGTAAGACGTGTATCACATGAAAATATTTTTTAAGGGTTGTGATGTATCCCATGAAAGTAAACTTTTGTGGAATCCAATGTGGTACAACTAAAAGAACTTTGATTGTGATGCACTAGTTCATGACTAAAAGAAATTTGAGTGCAATATGGCATGAGGAAGGAAATTTTTTAAAGATGCAATGAAAGAAAGTTCATTTGGACAAGACAATATTTCGTTGAGAAGTTTCTTTTTATTATTATTAAGAAAAGTTTTCAACCATGGGATATGTAATGAAAAAAGGAATTATTGGACAATGTTAGATGTCGTATGAAAATAAATTTTGACACAATAAAATGTATCACCGAGATGAAAATTTTTGAGCAATGTGAAATTTCACAAAGTTTTAAAATTTGTAGTAATGTGAAACACCACATAAATGTAATCTTTGCAATGACGCAAAATGTCACACAAAAGTATGTTATTTGTTTCATGTGAAATGTTGCACAAAAATCCTCTTTGGTGATGTGAAATGGCACATGAAAGTAAACACTTTAGCGATGTGATATACCATAGGTAAAGTCATTTTTGGTGTGATATGGTGTAGGTAAGCAACTTTCTTTGAAATGTGAAAAGCAAGTTTTTTGAAAATTTTCTAAGAGGTGAAACAATTTTCTTAGAAGTTGAGGAAAAAATCAAAGTAATTTTTTGATAAGTCTAGTGAGTTTTAAAGGCTCTAAATTTTCTTAAACTCAAACATAACATTGTTAGTTTATGGTTAACCTTATACTTATCATTCACATGGGGCTTGCCTAAAATTATTTCATTGGGGTTGTTGAACAACCCAAAAAAGATAGCCAAAATGTCTAAAGATAGAGCTTGTGAAGCTTAGGCTTAATAGCTAAACTTAAGAAAAACTTAAGTAACATAAATAGCTAAATTGGCATAGTTCTTTTCTGCTTACCAAAGCCCTGTCATTAGTGTTCCTCCTATATAAACAATTCAACAAATACCCCAAAAAAACAATTTCAACAAAAACCTTGTGTATAAGAAAATGAAATAAACAACAACAATTTCAAATTTCAATAATGATTACCAACCATAAAAGAGAATGAAAAAAAAAAAATTATTGGCTTGGAAGGATCCCAAATATCCCTTCCTAAATATGTGGCATCATGTGTTGTGTTACAGGCTGGAGGAACATGGTTGTCACAGAGATTCAATCACTACAAATAAGAACAAAAATCAGTACAGTATTATATTTGGGTGGGAGCCTGTACCTGCCAAGTCTTGATCCGGAGCCCATTTGTGGTGTCATGAATAAAAACCCCATCTACCATGACATCAGCAACGTGAGCTTCAGAGTTTCCCTTACCCAAGCTTCCAATGCTGTGTGTTCACAGTAAGAGAAAAAACTGTCACTTAAAATTTGTTCATATAAAACATACAGGGGCATTCCTTGTTTTGGGTTGCTGGGTTGTGTACCTGATTCCATGGCCTGGTCCACAGTTGACATTCCGAATTACTATGTTAAAGGAATCACTGATTATGGAGACGCAATCATCCCCTGCATAGAGTTACCATACAGTCATTACTTGCAACTCTTTTAGGAAAAAAAAAAAAGAAATTTCAAAGGTACAGGATGATTGTTGGTTCAGACATGCCGGTTCCAATGAGGCTGTTGGTAACCACAACATATGTGGAAGCTGCAATGTGAATGCCATCAGTGTTAGGACTATGTTCAGGTGCTGTCACCTCCAGATTGCTTGCTTCTACCACAACACAGTTCTTGAAAGTAATGTGTATTTGTTGGCTGTTCTTCACAATCAAGTTCCTCACCACCAGGTAGTTGTTTGAATCGAATGTAACTGCCTGAAAAACAGAGTTTCAAAAACTTTAATTTAAACGAGATAAGCTTTTATCTATCTGCAGGAGGTAAGCTTAAATGTTTGAAGTATTTGACATTTTTTTGTTTGTGGAACAAGGGGAGGTGTGAATATTTTAAAAATATATGTTTTTAAGTAATATAGATTTATTTTGGAATTTTAGATACGAGGGAAAAGCCATGGCTGGTCTGCGAAGTCTCGAACCAAAAACCCCTTCCCACAATGGACGCCCAGGAGTGGGGGTATTCAGACCAGTTTTTGCGGGGTCTCGGCTTCGGCCGGTGTGGGCAATCAGAGATGAGAATCTTCTGCGGAGCGATGGGGGCAAAAGCCCGGTGAAAAAAGTGCAGCAGAGGGCCGTGTCTCTGTGTAACGGAGTCCCAGAGGAGAAGAGCCCGGAGAATGATTTGGTTTCTGGCTGCAAGGGTCCCTCGCCGCCGCTCAAGAGGAAACGGCCGACGAGGCTGGTTTTTCCTCTCCAGCTGCCTGGTGTAGAGGCGCAACATGCAGTGGCCGTGGAGCAGCCTATGGAGATCAATGAAGAGGGTTTTCACTATGCGGTTTCGTGCAAAAAGGGCCGGCGAGAATTCATGGAGGACACCCACAAGGCCATTCTCATTGTTAACGGCGATTCCAAACAGGCTTCAGCCACAATCCAATCAGTGTTGGATTGCTACAGCCAGCAGCGGATCTGTCTCTCGAACCTGCCAGATCTGCCTGCAGAGGAACCAATGCTGGCAATACAAAACGACTGGGTTGCAGAGTTGAAACGGCAAGCTAGCAAGCCTCTGCACAGGGCTTTCTTTGGCAACGATGTGCTCTGCCGTAAGCAAGCAGTGGATCTGCTTTTCAAACTCGCCAGATATGCTTGCAGAGGAGAAATCCCCTCCTATCATTGTCATGGCAGATTTTCTCTCGGACGCATAAAAGGCCCTGGACTGTGTCTGGGCATTTCTTTGACTCCTTTCAGATCCAAATTTCTCAACCTACAGGCAGAACCATCCTGCAGTGGGTCAGTTCTTTAGATCTAGTGCTGGATCTCAAATTGGATCTAGAACGGCGGATTGGGATCCCTTCAAAGACTTCTCTTTCAAGGTAACAACTTGAAGACCCTCTTCCCCTCTCTTCTCACAGCATTACCAAAAACAGCGCTTTGGTGGTAACCCTTCGTTTGAGAAGAGGTGCAGCGGGACAGTCATCCTCTGCTCCTCATTTCTCATACAAAGATGCGGTACACTTTGAGAACCCCAAACCCCCGGAGGCCCTTAAACCTAAGCCCTTTTTGGTTGATAAGATAGAAGAAGTTCCCTCTGTTGAAATCACCCATGAAGATCTTGCAACCCAACTTCAAGAATTTGCAGAAAGAGCCATCATTTGCAGATTTAACAGACTGTGGCTGCGATCTCAGGATCTTTATGCATGGATCAATGCAAACTGGACTCATCATTGTAAAATCAGTTTCTGTTCAAAAGGTTACTTCATTGTTCTATTTGATAACAGTAAGCATTATGAAAAGGCTTTAGAAGAAGGCCCTTGGTTCATGGGAACTGCAAGGCTCTTCTTGCCTCCTTGGTTCCCAGATTTTGATCCAGCGACTGCAGTCATTACCAGGACACCAGTATGGATCAGCCTTCCAAACTTACCTGCCCACTTATGGCATACTGTTGTCTATAGAGCTATAGGCAACACCTTGGCCAGTCCCCTTATGGGAGATTTCTGGCGGGAAACCAAAGGTCTCTACACATATGCTAGAATATGTGTGGAGTAGATTTGAGCAAAGGACTTCCAGACCAAATCAGTCTCAAGATAAACGACTTTGTCTGGACCCAGACATTGGATTACGAAAATACTGCATTCTGTTGCCGCCATTGCCACCAATCAGGGCATTTGCAGAACACCTGCCCTTCTCTCCCGGCAAAAAAGAATAAGGATAATCTCTCCAAGCCCAAGTCCAAACGATGGGCTCCTTGCTCTCCACCTCCAGTCGTGGATTCCGATTCCTCCAGCTCTGAAGATGAAGATAGCGATGCGGAATTGGATCAAGCCCCTCATTCTGTGGTCCCGTCCACCGATGGGCCAGCGCAGTCCTCCAATACAGCAATCGCTCAGAAACGCGTCCATTTGACCTCCTCCTTTGATTCAGAAAAGGAGGGGCCCCCTGTGGGGATCCCCAATCTTCAAGTTGTTATTGCTCATTCACCCCATGATGGTTGGGTTGAAGTCAAAAAAAAGAAAGAGAAAAAGCTTAGTGTTGAGGCTTCTGCCTATTCTGGGTAGAAGTGAGTGTTTTTGCTTCCAACCATATGTTGTAGCTTCTTGCTTGTTTCACTTCCGGTGTATCTTCTTGTACCATATTTTTTATTAATAGAATTAGTCCAATTCATAAAAAAAAAAAAAAAAGAAAAAGAAAAAAATAAAGTAAAAACGAAGAAGAATAAAAGAAAAGAAAAAGAAAGAAAGAAGAAGAAGTATAGATTCTTTTTAATCTTTAATCCATCAAAATTTCGATAGATATCAAATTTTATTTTGTAGTGTAAATTAGTATAAAATTTGAAGAAATGTTTTCATCTATAAAAAATATGATATTAAAATTTTTGTTTGTGGAAAAGGGGGAGGTGTGAATATTTTAATTTACAATATATATGTTTTTAAGTAATATAGATTTATTTTAATCTTTGATTTATCAAAATTTTGATAGATATCAAATTTTATTTTGTGGTGTAAATTAGTATAAAATTTGAAGAAATGTTTGCATTTATAAAAATTTGATTTCTCGGTTATCAATAGAAAAATATGAAATTAAGATGGAATTATACCATTTCTATATATTCAAAGAAGAGATCATCTTAGAGAATAAAAATAATATTAAAAACAGTATTACTTCTAAATTTAGTAATTTATTTTTCTCATAATTTCATATCAACTCTAAATTTAGTAATTTATTTTTCTCATTTTCTCCTACATATGTCAACTCTAAATTTAGTAATTTATTTTTCTCATAATCGAATATGTGTTTGCGAAGTGGGGCAATTAAATATGTTCGAATATTAATTTAAATATATATTTTAGGAGTTGTCTATAATGCGACTTTTTGAGATTCCGGTGACGGAATCCGGCGGAAGAAATTGAGATGAAATCATGATTTGTTGCAGTTAAAATGGTTTTTTAACTGTATATTCGGATTCAGCACCCTGAAAAACCCCTGGGACGGTTTCATTGTGCAGAAATTAGCTATCAAACTTGGATTCCAAAAAATTACTGCCGGATTTTCACTGGAAAAAATAGCCGGAAAGTCTTTCAAAAAGTCGCGTTAAAGACTACTCCTATATTTTATAGGGTTGATTTATTTGAATTTTTATTTTTAATTAAAAATTATATTAAATAGCAAAAATTAAATATAAATATAAATCTTATTTTTTAATATTAAAATAATAAATGTAAATAATATTAATATTAATATAAATTTAAAATATCATTTACGGAAAATAATGTATTTATTATTAAAAAAATGAATAATACAAAAATTATAATTTTTAATTAAAAATAATAATTTATTTTAAAAATTATTATAATAATTTTAATTAAAGTTGTAAATGAAATTAATGAAATGACATTTACTTTATGATGATGATATTTGTTCATTAAGATTAATTTAAGAGAAAGTTTTTTTCATTTTCAATCCTTCTAGTATAGAAAAGAACAACCTCTTTTATCCTAAATTGTTTTGTGAATTGACTAACCTTCTATTTGACTTTGAAATTAGTGAGAACTAGTTTTTATCTTGACAAAGCTTATTTATCAAGATAATTATGATTTATCTTGACAGAGTGATAATTATGATTTTAGAGAATGGAGATGATTACCTCCTTAGAATACTCTAGTTTTTTTTTCCCTCTAACTCCTTATAGTCCTACAACTTATTTTTAATTTTGGAAGTAATAATATTTTTAATATTATCTTTATCCTCAAAATAATCTCCTCTTTTATCTCTAATAATCTAGCTAAGAATCTAAAGTGAAATAATAAATTTAAAAAAAAACACCTATTTTATCTTAATTTAATAAATTAAACAGAAAAATAATTTTATAAAAATAAAATAAAAACTATGGACTAAATTGTATCTCCTTACATAAATATTTAGTAAATGACTGTTGGACTTATTTTTTACTCTCAATGTAAGCTTGCTAACAGATTTCCTGTGAAAACCAATGCTACATACTTTAAGATCACGTCTAGCTTCTAAAATTTGCAGAGAGGAAATATAGAAAACTGAAGAATGGGAAGAACAAAGTACCGTTGGAGCCGATCGACATGGCTGCAAAGACACACAGAGAATAGAAAAAGAAAAGCTGGTCAGCACTTGTAATGAAATTATCTTTTAGAAACAATTTTCGTTAGTAATTAGTAATTCGCTAGTAACTGTTATTTGGATTGACGTTTCAAACCAACTAATATCATTTTTTGGATTTCGCTAATAATTAATTATTTGGATTGACGTTTCAAACCAACTAATTTCATTCCTGATTTGAAAACAGAAAATTAAACTAGATTTAAGTGAACTTACATTTGTTTTGTTGATCTTGCAGGATGATGCCCACCATTTCTCTCCGCTTCCATAAATCAACCCTCCGCCCCCAATTGTTAGATCGTTTATTCCATGGAAGAGTAGCCAGTGATTAGATTTCAAGTCTTCCCAAACGCTTGGATCCTCAGGGGCGATGATTGTTCCAGAAATCTATCACAGAAATTCAATTGGGTATAAAGCATCTGTGCAATTCACTGTATTTGGATGGAATGCAGAGCATTGTTATTAATTAATCACTACCTGCAATGTGAGTGGATATTGACAGGGACCAGAGAAGTTGAGGGGCTTGACAAGGTAAGCATTTCCTCTTGGAACTAACAAGATTGAAGGGCCTGATGAACATGCTTCATTCCACGCTGTCATGAAAGCCTGAAAGAGGGCATAGCTACATCAATATGAAATCAAAATTTGAGTTTGGAAGGGTTGATAGATTCTAAGTTAACATAAATATATTTATCTATATTTCAGAAGGGTTAACATATTTTTAAATTAAGGAAAAACTATATTTATAGAGATTATTTTTCTAATGAATTTCAAAAATAGCAATTTTCAAAATTTTAGTCAATTAAAAATATTTTAATAATATGAAAAAATATAAAATCTGTATAATTTTTATTCAAAAAAAAACTCATTATTTTTAATTTAGTAAAAGCTCTAAATTTTGAGTCGGTTTAATGGTTAAGAGTATGTATTTCTTCATAGGTTCAAAACTAGAGGGGTAGAGTATGTATGTTTTTTTAGATTCAACAGTGAAATCGTTGCGTAGAGGTGGGTCCCTTGTCCCATAAACAAAGGGTCGCATACACTAATTTGGTTTAATGGTTAAGAGTATGTGTTTCTTCATAGGTTCAAAACTAGAGGGGTAGAGTATGTATGTTTTTTTAGATTCAACAGTGAAATCGTTGCGTAGAGGTGGGTCCCTTGTCCCACAAACAAAGGGTCGCATACACTAATTTGGTTTAATGGTTAAGAGTATGTGTTTCTTCATAGGTTCAAAACTAGAGGGGTAGAGTATGTATGTTTTTTTAGATTCAACAGTGAAATCGTTGCGTAGAAGTGGGTCTCTTGTCCCACAAACAAACAAAGGGTCGCATACACTAATTTGGTGTCTGGCTTAAAAATGGATAATAATAACAATAATCAAATACTTAATTTAATAATTATTATTTCTTACCAACATAGCTTGGACAACAAGGTTGGTTTTATAGTTTAATTGGGGTAAATTTTCTTTTATCTGTGATATTTATGGTATATTAGTTAGTTGATAGCAAGATATTAGCGGATAGTGATAGTTTTTTAATCTTATTATTATTATTGGAATTGGGATTTTTGTTGATAGTAACATTAATAGATTTATTTTGAGATTTTTATTTTTAGATTATTTAGTATTCAATTTGAAGTTTACATGTATTTTTTTTAATAAAATAAAATATTCATTAAATAAATAAATATTATGGACCATAATCAAAATCAAAAATATTATTGGCTATAATAAAAAACTAAAATATTATTGTCTATAATAAAAAACAAAAATCCATATACATATTTTCATATTTTAAAAATAAATTAAATTAAATAAATAAGTGTTATTGACCATAATAAAAAAAAAAGCTCATATACATATTTTCAATATGATTAGTTTGTTTTTCTTATTAATATGACAGCCTAAGAGAGGGAGATGTGGGATTCTTTTTGCATTTAATATAAAATTGACATGTGACACATACATAATAGTTTAAATTAAAAATTCTTTTAACCATAAATAAAATATCTAAGTCATCACAAGGAATACCATTTGTCCACGAGTTTCGAACCAACTAGTGTGGTTCATCGTCAGTGAACCACACTAGTTGGTTCGAAACGCGTTGACAAATGGTATTCCTTGTGATTTTCGCCGAAAAATCTCTCCTAACCTGATATGGATCACAGAAGCCTGAACTCTATTATCTAAGTCATATTAAATAAGATAATTTTATATTAACTTTATGTAGAGAAATTAAGGTAATTGAAAAAAAAAAATCTTATCAAGTTTTGAGGTTTCTTATTACACCAAAACCAGCAAGCATTAATGGGTGGTTAGTCCTATTTATTAGTCCAACACCTCCCTTCCTACCTAACTGGGCATTAATGGGTGGTTAGTCCTATGTATTAGTCCAACACCTCCCTTCCTACCTAACTGGGCATTAATGGGTGGTTAGTCCTATGTATTAGTCCAACACCTCCCTTCCTACCTAACTGGGAGGAATATAACCTAGACCAAAACTCTAGTACAAATTTCTTCATTAGAATTCTAACATAAGAAAAATGTGTAATTCTTTTACTTTTTAAAAATATGTTATTTTAGATTTTAAATAAAAATATGTTATTGTAAGTTTTAAATAAAATATTTCACTATAATGTTACCTATTATATTTCAAAATCAACTTCATATATATTCATATATTTCCATGTTAAGCATGGAATTGATACATGGTAGATATACACACATACATATATATTGATATGTTGCTCAAACTAATGTTGCAATACTAACCTTCCTAACTTTTTAGGATGTCAAAATTATAGTGAGCTCGGGAGGCTTCTCTCCAAGCTTTTTGAACATAGGAATAAAATCTTAAATCAAATTAAATAATTCGTTTCTTTAGGTCCAATAGACCAAAATTTGGTCTCATTAGGCATTAACCACCATCATCATCATCATATATATATGAATTGGTGTAAATCCCTTCACGTAAAGTTTATTCAATGTCTAAAGACGTCAAATCTTTTGAAATACATGTCTTGCTTCAAATTTTATACAAAATTTACATCTCAAAAAATGATTATAAATTATTATCAAATTAATACAATTAAAAATTATTGAGTTATTGGTTTTCCTAAAAACAAATATTTCTCATATTAATATTTATACTATTTTTTATTTATATTACATTTATATTTATAATAAAAGTAAATACATCATACATACTAACTTCAAAAAATTAAAAAACACTTTTAACTCGGTTAAATAAAAATTATATATATATATATAAAACAAACTCCTTGAAAAAATAACAGATATGTTATTATCAGCAGTATGCCACTCTAACACCATTCAGGAAAAATAATTAAAAACTATTTTACTACCTACACACAAATAGAAATAGAAACCAGAAAACAGCTTACAACAAACTGCTTAAATAATTGAATTATTAATAAAAGACAAAAACAGACTAACAGGCAGATTTGATTTGATTTGCTATGTAATCACATCAGTGTATATGTCACTCTTATTTATACTATATTTATTTATATTACATTTATATTTATAATATAAGTAAATACATCATACATTCTAACTTCAAAAAATTAAAAAACACTTTTAACTCTGTTAAATAAAAATAAAATTATATATATATAAAACAAACTATCAGCAGTAAGCCACTCTAACACCATTCAGAAAAAATAATTAAAAATTATTTTACTACCTACACACAAATAGATATAGAAACCAGAAAACAGCTTACAACAAACTGCTCAAATAATTGAATTATCAATAAAAAACAAAATAGACTGACAGCCAGATTTGATTTGATTTCCTATGTAAGCACATTAGTGTATATGTCACTCTGACACGATTAAAAGATAAAAAAAAAAACTATTGTACTTAAAATAAATCAACAAACTACTTTAAAATAAATCAACAAACTAGTTTAAAATAAATAAAAAACAGAATTGCCAGGTAAACACATCACTTTGTATACCACAGTAGCATATAGCTCAGCTGGAATCATGCAACTGATATTTTTTTCAAAGTACAAAGAATATTGATTGCACATGCAGCTGATATTCTTTTTCCAGCCTAGCAAATAGAGTAATGATTGTACTTGAACATCAATAATGAAGAAATTTTTAATGGATACAACTAACCTGGGTATCATCTGTGTATCCATCTCCTACAGCACCAAACTCATCCACATTCACTACCAACTGATTAGCAGTGAATATGTCTGAACCAGTTTCCATCCCTGGCTCCTTGAGTCCAGACCTATAAATGCCACTGTGACTGCTCCTTCTTCTGACAGATTCAAGGGCTTGACCTATCTCCCATGATGAACACATCTGGGTGAAGTACTGAGCAGCAATCAGGAAGAAAGAAATTGCCATTTGCAGGACTCTAATTGTGCCCATTTCTCTTCCGTTTCT
Source organism: Pinus tabuliformis (assembly GCA_031772625.1). NCBI lineage: Eukaryota > Viridiplantae > Streptophyta > Pinopsida > Pinales > Pinaceae > Pinus > Pinus tabuliformis. The sequence continues at coordinate 28,025,867 of CM062808.1, read as the reverse complement.
CCTCATCTTTTCTATCAAGAACAATCATGGAACAGAATCTCCTGTGCATAAATAATAAAGAAAGAGTGCATTGAAAGGAATTAGACAGTTAAAGCTCCCAGCCAGCAAGGGCAGTGGGTCAGACACAAAAGAAGCAATCTAAATTAAAATGCCATAGAACAGAATAAAGTGCAAGTTCAATGGCGTGCAAAGAATCCTAAGGACAAAATGGCAAAGCCAGACCTGTGCCCACAAATGACTACAGAGTCCATCAAATGTACAACATCCTAATTTGGAATCTTCACAGAACAAGGAAAAAGACATATAGGAAGTTGACACTTGCAGCAGTTCCATCTGTGCCACCTTCTTGATTAACTAGAATTAGGGCTATACTAGTAGAGATCCATCTAATCCTCCTCCTTATTTCTAAATATGCACCATTTCAATTTGGGACTTTTCTTGAAAAAATTGATGTTTCATTTTATATCTTTTTAACTACAAAAATTGACATGATAATGACAGATTTCTTTCACCCACTCTCTTAAATGCACTTGACTTCAAATGAACTGTGGTGCAACTGTGAATCGGTGAGATCTTACCTCTGTTAGCCCAGATTCAATGACAGTTTACCTTCAGTCAGAACAGATTCAAATGGTGCTTTAAGGCATCAACCTATTAGGCTCCTACACAGCAGCATTTTCCTCTGTATTGTAGCAGTGGCAATTTTAAAGCAAACAAAACAAAGGACAGTGAATTTTTAAAAATTACAGTTGAAGTTTCTCATTCTTTTTCTTTTACTTAGACTAACCATAAGGGTTTTAGATCTCCTTCACTCAGACATTAGGGTTTTAGATCTCCCTCACCCAGGTGTTGAATATCTAGTATTTTTAATGTGATGCCATGTTATTTCAAAGCATATTACGGTGGACCTTGTAAATCATGTGTACCACTTTTGTTTTCCCTGCGCTGTTTCTCATTTCTACTGCTATTCCTGCGTTGCCCTCGCCCGGATTCGGTGCGTTAAATCATAACTCTAGGCACATAATTCTCGTCTTTCAAGGATTCTTTTGAAATTGGATACTGAGTATCCCACAGATTGCAGAAAGAGACAGAGTGACCATGTTTTGTAAACGCTTTTGCGTCCGTTCATCATGACTGAACACAATAATTGTGAGGTTTTAAGCTAAGGAACTCAATAATTATGAGGGTTTAAGCATAAGTAACTGATTTCTGGGTTTTCTGTTTACTGCTAATGTGTAAGCGAAAAAATTGATCTGTGAATTTAACCCAAGGAACTGATGTGGGTGAGACATTAGATTATTTTTTATTGTTTAATTTTTGCAGTAGGGGAGGAAAATTCATCAAAATTCAGTCGTCAAAAGAGTAATGAAGATAGCTGAATGTAAATTGATTTATTAGTTATTAAAAAAACATGCTACTTGAAATTAACCACAAGTGGTGTAAGGAACAGGGTTTCACTCTTAGATTTTCTGCACACCTACAGAAAACTTATTTCTTTATCTCCAAAAAAAAATGATTTATCATTGTTATTAAAAAAACCTGTAACTTGAACTATGAAGGCCAGAGGTGGTGGTAGTGACGGCGCTCCAGTGATGGGACAAGGGTCAGCTCGCACGAAGGCAAGCCGAGGAGGAGTGGGCTATTATGGCAAATGCAGGCGACAGAGGAAGGCGGTGCAGCAGCACAAGGAAGGGCGGCAAGCGAAAGGAAGCGGATACGGGTGGAGGCATAAGGGCAGGTATGCAGTTAACGCCCTCGGTGTGAGCGGAGACAAGGGTAAGAAGGTGGAAACCAGAGCAAGAGGTAAAGCAGAGAGAGAACAGCAGCGGGGTCGACCTCCCGTCCCTAGAAAAACTAAGTGCAAGATAACAGAGAGAAGAATGAGGAAGACTGCGACGGTTGAGAGCAGGGGAGGAAGACCTTCGGGGACCGAAGGCAATACGGTAGACTCCTGGGAAGAAAAGGAACAGAACCAGGTGGGCATGGAGGAGGCGCACAACCCAGAACAGGACAGTCAAATGCAGAAAAGGAGGAACGGAAGGGGGAAAGGGAGACCTTTGGAGGACATGCAACCAGAAGAGGTAGACATTAGAGAAAAGAAAGCCAGAGGGAGAGAAGAGGAAGACTGTATGGGATCCCCCTCAAGCGCAATTGGTCAGGGAAGTACGGTAAAGGAGGGCAACAAAGTTGGCGCAGGACGTGGAAGGGGTCATAGAGGAAGAGGGAGAAGACGTCAAGCGGGAAACCAGGAGCGGAGCTTCCCTCCACCGGCAGGAAAAAGACGAGGCAGGAAGACGATGAAGCGACAGGTTCAGTATGCGGAGAGGGCGTATAGTAAAGAAACGCATGCGGATATTAGGAAGATAATCCAGCAGTTGGAGGAGGAGGCGACCCAGGAACAGTCAGAAACTGAAATGGAAGACTGGGAGTATCTGCTGCCAGACCCAGGAAATACTAGAGGACGTATGTCCCTGTACAAGCAGGCTCTCCATGTGTATTGGGTAATGAAGAGGTTGTTAGCAAAAGCTATGGAACATGTGGCTATGGAGATGGCAGAATTGGCCCAAGGCATCCCAATCCTGAAGAAAGAGATTAACAATCTCTAGATAACCCTTCTGATGCAGGATAGCAAGCTTGATGAGATACAGCAACAATTAAAGAAGCTTATTCCTGAAGCAAAGGAGGAAGACTATCAGTCGGGCGCCATGGCAAACTGATTTTTCAAGATATGTTAATCGTCTCCTTAGTTAGGAAGCTGAGAGCATGCTCTCCCTTTTGTTATATTTCATAATGCAGATAGGAAACAGTGATAGTCTCCTTAGTTAGGACGCTGAGAGCATGCTCTCCCTTTTGTTATATTTCATAATGCAGATAGGAAACAGTGATAGTCGTTTTGAATGTGTAGTTTATTTAGCATGGACAAGTAGACTCAGTAAATTTTGTTTCTGGATGGCAATTAAAAACTTAAGATGGCCAACAGACCCGGTTTCCCTTCGGGGCGGGTTGAGGCCACTGTATGTCTATACATGATTTAACTTGATTTAATATGAATGGTACCATATTAACTTACATAAAAAAAGAAATTAACCAAACTTAAAGTAAGAAACAAACTCTCACTCTTAAATCTTAAGCACCTATTTTCTTAAACAGTGAACTTGTTTCCTTATCTCAAAAAAAAATAAACTAACTCTGACCAAATAAATGAAATTTTAAAACTTACGAAAACCCAAAAACAAAAATCAAAATTATTAATCTGTCAGTGAAGGAAAAAATATTTATTTATTATAATATCATTTTGATTTGAGATCACATCTTACAACTTTACTTATCTCCCAAAAAAAACTCTGACCAAATAAATGAAATTTTAAAATTTACAAAAACCCAAAAAACAAAAAACAATTAATAATTTGATAAACTAATCTGTCAGTGAAAGAAAAAAATATTTATTTATTATAATATCATTTTGATTTGACATCATATCTTACAACATTGTTCATTGCCATCACTCTGCATCAATTCCATCGTCAGTTTTCTTGATGAATGGAACAATATCATTTCGACTTGATCGATTAAGATGGTTTATTCTGTATGTGTAAAAAGTGTTTAACTATGTTCATTATACTTGCTTGGCATAGCAGTAAGCACTGATTATTCTTTAGTTAAATTACTTTAATTTAATTCTTTTCTTAAAATTTAATTTTAAATATTAAGTTAGAGATTTTAAAAAATAAAAGTTATTTTTAAATTTATTAAGTATAATTTTAATGGAATGACTAAAGAAATGATAAGTTTTATTCCATTCTTAATGGTTTTGAAAATTATTACTTTTACATTGTTTTAGTATTTATAAAGTTAAGTTTATATTTTATATAAAATGTGATTGGTTTTGTTGAGATGTGATTGGTTTTATTAAAGCATGGAATTCTTTTCCATTAACAATTAACATTAAACATTAAAATTAATCTTTTCTCAATCTTTTGGGTTTTATAATTGCAAATTTCTATTTATAGCTCTTGAAATCCAATATGATGGTACATGAATGGTCAATAGAGAAGAGCACTCCTTGCACAAATTTAGGTAATCTGTCAATTAGTATAATTACTAAAATATTTCTTTGTTTGCCCCCCACATCTCTTTTAGTAGCATCCAAGACATGATTTGTATTTCATGAAATCATTAACTCACTACAATTCTCTAGAGCCCATGACCAATAGACCAAGCAGTAGGGATCGATCATCGTAGATAAATCATGGGGATCACTTTGTGAATTAGCTCTTTTCTTCTATGATATCTATCTCAATGGATGGCACATGGTCTCCATCTCCAAAATCTCCCCATATGAAACCCCCTTGAATCCCAAGATGGCATTAACCTATTATAGGTTTTAACCCCGTACATAAATTACTTGCATATGAATTCTAAAACACATAAAATAAACAATGCGAGAGCATAACACATAAAGCACATATACACAAAGATTTTCCTCTGGATCCCAAAAACGGGACTACCAGCTTGATTTTTTCATTATGTTCATTTCAATGTTATAATACATATTTATACATGCCGAAGCATCCAATACCATGGACCGAAAACCATCGCGTCCAAAACCATGGACCAAAAACCATTGTGTCCAAAAACATGTGTGAAAATCATGCACAAAACCATAGGTGGGTTTGCCCAACCTAACATAGGTTCCAAAACCAAAATTTTATGGGGCGCTGCCCTAGACCCCATAGAGTGGGGTTACATGCACCCCTCAAACCCCCTGTGACACCCCCCCCGCTATGCAATCGGCACAACGAAGGGGGGGCTCCCCCCCCTAACCCACCGGTTAACTACGTGGGCTAGTCATGGAAAGAATATAACACAACCCAACATTCTCCCACTTGTTGTTTTCTTTCCACAGGAGGCCACAAGAGAGCTTAGTCATTTATCCAGCCCTGCAACGCCCATTGTTTCTCTACAACAAGAGAACTTCTCAGAGATCACAGATTTTGTCAATGCATTTGTAGTATTCTTCAAAGTGTCCACCTTTACCAGCAACACCTTTTTGTCTTCTATCATATCCCTCACAAAGTGATACTGAACATCAATGTGCTTTGCCTTTGAATGATATGCAGAGTTCTTTGCCAAGAAAATTGCACTTTGGCTATCACAGTCTATCCTTATATCTCCCTGTACTAACCCCATACTTGAACACAATCTCTGCAACCAAATTACTTCTTTGCTTGCATGAGTGGTTGCCATGTATTCTACCTCTGTAGTTGATAGTGCCACTACAGATTGTTTCTTACTCATCCAACTGACTGCACCTCCAAATAGGTTAAGCACATACCCACTTGTAGATCTTATCTGATCCAGATCTCCAGCCCAGTCTGCATCAACAAGGCCATGAATATCCAACACTCTTTCCAATCCAAGTCTTCCTTGGTAGCACAAACCATAATCACTAGTGCCACGCAAATACCTGAAAACCCGCTTCACTGCTGTCCAATGCTCCTTTCCTAGTTTTGACATAAACCTGCTCAATACCCCCATTGCATGTGCAATGTTTGGTCTAGTACAGACCATTGCATACATCAGGCTACCGACTGCACTTGCATATGGAACACGGGGCATGTCCTCTTCCTCTTCTTGTGTCTTGGGACACTGTTCAGCAGATAACTTTACACCTATAGGAATAGGAACCTTCACCGATTTACTATCCTGCATATTAAATCTCTGCAATATTGTCTCGACATACTTCCTCTGGTTTAACCATGGCTTCCTCTTTGCCCAATCTCTTTTAATTTCCATGCCCAAAATATAGTTTATTGCACCAAGATCTTTCATGTTGAATTTGGAGGACAATTGGATCTTCAAATCCTAGATAATTTCTTTGTCATTTCCAACCAGCAACATATCATCCACATACAAGACCAGATAAATAACACGGTCACCAATTAATTTAAAATACACACAGTGATCTGCTTTGCTTCTGTTGAAGCCAAGTACCCATATAAATGTATCAAATTTCTGATACCACATCCTTGGTAATTGTTTTAACCCATACAGAGACTTCTTTAACTTGCATACCAATTCTCTCTTACCCTTCACCGCAAAGCCTTCAGATTGCTTCATGCAGATTTCCTCTTCCAGATCCTCGTGAAGAAATGTTGTCTTCACATCCATCTGTTCTACCTCAAAGTCAAAAGCAACAACAATAAATAAAAGTAATCTAATAGAAGTTACCTTGGCAACAGGAGAAAAAATATCACCAAAATCAATTCTCGACACCTGGGAATAGCCTTTTGCTACCAACCGAGCTTTGTATTTCTCCACGTTTCCTTCTGCATTTGTCTTCTTCTTGAACACCCATTTGCTGCCAATGGGTTTCCTTCCAGCCGGTAACTCCACCAAATCCCAAGCCTTATTTTTGTGCAAAGATGCCATTTCATCAACCATGGTCTCTATCCAGAGTTTTCCATCCTCTGAATCTACTGCTTCCTTCACGATTCTGGGATCATCATTAGTAATAGATAAAGCAAAATTTGAACAGAAAGTAGATGGACTATACCTTTCTCGTTGCCTTCTTTCTCGAACTAATCTTCTCACACTCGGAGTTTATGGCTCTTCATCTTCTGATTCCTCCTCTGCTGTAGAGTTTGATTCTTCCTCCTTTAGCTCAAACTCTATCTTCTCAGGTTCCTTTGGTTGGACTTCATGTTTAATAACATCTTTCATCTCTCTGAACACCACATCTCAGTTGTACACAACCTTCCTCTTTACTAGGTTCCAAAGCTTATAACCCTTTAAACCATCCTTATACCCAATAAAGATGCACTTTTCATATTTACTATCCAACTTGGTTCGTTTCTCCTTTGGAACATGTACATATGCATCACATCCAAATACCCTCAGATGTCAAAGAGAGGGTTTCTCACCAGTCTATACCTCTTGTGGAGTTTTATCCTCCAACGCTGATGAAGGTGATATGTTGACCAGGTAACATGTTGTCTCCACCGCCTCTGCCCAGAATTCCTGTCCTAACCCGGCACCACTAAGCATGCTTCTTGCCATTTCCATCAACATCTTGTTCATTCTTTCTGCAACTCCATTTTTCTGAGGTGTATACGAAGTAGTCTTATGTTGTGCTATACCACACTTCTTACAAAATTCTTCAAATTTCTTGCTGCAAAACTCTCCACCGCTATCTGTCCTCAACACATTTATCTTTTTCTCTGTCTGGTTTTCCACCAGAGCCTTGAATTCTTTAAACCTATCAAAGACTTTAGATTTCTTCTTAAGGAAATATATCCATGTATTCCTTGAGAAGTCATCTATAAATGATATATAGTAAGCAAACTTACCCAGTGATGGAACCTTCACAGGTCCAAACACATCACTGTGCACAAGCTCTAATATCTGTTTCACCCTCTTACCACCAGAGGGAAAACTCACCCGATTCTGCTTCTCATATACACAATTTTCACAGAAATTAAAATCCAAGCTCTAATATCTGTTTCACCCTCTTACCACCAGAGGGAAAACTCACCCGATTCTGCTTCTCATATACACAATTTTCACAGAAATTAAAATCCAGAGAGCTTTTACTCATACCTTCTACCATACCTTTACCATGAAGTATTCGAAGGCCCTTCTCTCCAATATGTCCAAGCCTTTGATGCCACAGCATGGTCTTCTCTCCAGAGACCACTAGATTTTCTGCTCCACTTTCAGGAACCACAGAACTGTTGCACCCATCAACAACCATGCTACCTTGCAGCTTGTACAGAGTTCCAATTTGAACTCCCCACATCAATACTAGTGCTCCCCGAACCATCTTGTAGGTATCCTTCTCGAACATTGTTTTTACACCTGCATCATCCAACTTGCTTACAGAAATCAGATTTCTGGCCAATGTAGGAATATGAAGAACACCCGGAAGTGTTCTAACCCTTCCACCTTGCAACTTCAACTTTACTTTTTCTCAACCAACGATTCTAGCCTTCCTATCATCCCCTAAGAAGACATCACAACCATCATATTTCTCATACTTGCAGAACCACTCTCTATGGGGAGTGAAGTGAAAGGATGCACCTGAGTCAATCAACCATGCCTCATGATCTACATGTGTACTTGAAGAAGCTAAGTACACATCCCCACCTTCATCTGCGATGGTTTTCGCCTCTATAGAAGGAGCATCATCAGATCCCTTTCCTTTATCAAGAGCTTTAGATTTACAATCCCTTTTGTAGTGCGCTTCCTTTCCACATTTCCAGCACAACACCTTTACAGGTTTTCCTGGAGATTTAGATCTCCCTCTAGATTTATATCTCCCACTCGATGACTTATTTTTGTTTCTGTTCTGGGACCGTCCTCATACAAATAAGGCATCACCATTCTGGCTCTCCATATTTTTCCATCTCATCTCCTCCGTCAGCAAGGATGAGAATTTTTCATCAAACTGCAAGGCAGTTGCGTTGATACCTATTGCAATAACCAGACTATCCCACGAATCTGGTAGAGAACACAACAAACTGATACACCTATCTTCATATGAAATTTTAATATCAACAGATGCTAACTGACTTACCACAGTGTTAAATGCATTCAAATGCTCTGTCACCGAGTCTCCATCTTTCATCCTCAGGTTATACAATTTTTTCCGCAGGAACAGTTTATTCACCAGAGACTTAAATTGGTACAAAGTCCCTAACTTGTCCCATAAAGCCTTTGTTGTAGCTTCCCCTGATACATTCAGCAATACTGAATCTGAGACACACAATCGTATTGTGTTCTTTGCCTTCCGATCCAACTTCTTCCATCCTTCATCGGACACTCTTGTTGGTTTAGTACTCGGATCTACCACGATCCATTGATCTTTATCCACCAACAGATCCTCCATCTTGAGTTTCTACAACTCAAAAATCTGACCATTAAATTTCTCGATCTCTATCTTTCCACTGCTTGCCATCTTCTTTCACCACCAGAATCGATCTCGCAGATCTCCCACTAAACAGTGTCTACCACAGGCCCGAGTGAAACCCCTCAGTAACAAAGGTGTCCCCTTGAAGCCAAAACAGCTCTGATACCAAATGTAGGTTTTAACCCCATACATAAATTACCTGCATATGAATTCTAAAACACATAAAATAAACAATGTGAGAGCATAACACATAAAACACATATACACATAGATTTCCCCTGGATCCCAAAATCGGGACTACCAGCTTGATTTTTTCATTATATTCCTTTCAATGTTATAATACATATTTATACATGCCGAAGCATCCAATACCATGGACTGAAAACCATCACGTCCAAAACCATGGACCAAAAACCATTATGTCCAAAAACATGTGCGAAAATCATGCACAAAACCATAGGTAGGTCCGCCCAACCTAACATAGGTTCCAAAACCAAAATTTTCTGGGGCACTGCCGCGGACCCCATAGAGTGGGGTTACCTACACCCCTCAAACCCCGTGACCCCCCCCCCCCCCACGCAATCAGCACAACGAAGGGGGGGCTCCGCCCCCCCTCTAACCCCCTGGTTAACTACGTGGGCTAGTCATGGAAAGAATATAACACAACCCAACACCTATGACCGTATCATTTTACTCATAACTAGCAAAAAAAACGACAATGACCAATCCCTACAAGAGCAATAATTGATGGTCATAAATCCTTTAATCAGGAAGCCCCACCAACTTCTTATTCCTCGAATTTTATTGAGTTCCGACAATCCCTATGATCTATGCATCAAAATGGTGGAACACACCCAATAGTCAATATTCGATCTCCCAACACCCTATGTCAATCATTTGTCATTTGTATTAACCACTTTTTATCTTCTAACATGTCAGCGTATGTTTGTATTGGGGGTTACATTGGCAATTGCTCGATATATCACCCAATGCCAATCGCCTGATAAATCGATAGCCGACAATTGATATGTTAATGCACCATAACAAATGGGAAAATCTCCAACATCGAAAAAATGTTGTTGAGATCCATTACTCTCAAGGGTTTGCATGGATAATTTATTCTAAAGCTCTTGACACCTGATAACTCGGTATTTTCCACTTGTTAGATCTTGGGCTCTCTTTCTCTTGGATCTAGGGTCTGATGCGAACATATTACCGAAACAGAAATTGGAAAGGATGGGAAGACCTACGCTGCAGTGGTCTCTGATTCAGCTCAAAATGGCAAACCAACAAAAAATCATCTATATGGGACGATTATATGGAGTAACCATTGACATAGAAGGTGCGAGCGCGATGGCCAACTTTGAGGTTATAGAGATCATCGATGACAGTAATCCATACCCCACTCTCTTGGGAATTGACTGGGACATTGATATGAATGGGGCCATCAGTTTGAAGAAGAGGACAATGTCATTTGAAAGGAAGTTGCTTCGGGTTGTAGTACCGTTGGACCCTGCAGAAGGGGCACGCTATACTGAACCAGTTCGCGATTATGAAGAAAGTGAGGATGAAATGGATCAAATCTACAAAATAACAGCGCGAGATCAGGACTGGATCAATCTGACAGTAGATGGGAGGATTTCATGGGATCGGGGGAGTTCCTACACCTCTAATTCAGACGAGGAGTTGGAGCATTGGCAGAATCGATTGCATGAAGTATCTACATTGCGATACAATATTGACGAAGTCGTTGCACTGTGTTTTGTCGGAGGTAGGAAACTACCCTATTATGATGGTTTAACTGACGTAGATAAGTTATTGGATAACTTTGAGTGTGAAGTCCTTGAGGATCATTGCTTCCAAGCATTAGATTTGGCATTGCGCGCTACACCTACACAATGGTGGGGTATGCATAAGGATAGTTTTGCTAGATGGTAAGATTACATAAGAATGATGAGGTTACGATTTGGGCATCCTAACACTAGATTGACTGAGAAATATAACGAAAGGGACGATCTACGCTATCACCTAACAAAATGGTGTAAAGTTTGGGGGACAAAACTGCAGCCAGAGTGTTACAGGGAAAAGTGTCTATATAGAACTGCTCTATCCCACTAAGGTGTGACAGTTGCCTTAGAAACAAACAGAGAAAAGCTACTTATGTTTTTCCTTTATGAATTATAGATAGAGAGGAATAGAAGGACTAACCTCTGTCTTGCGCTAATCCCTTGATTCGATCCCTCTCTTCTTTGATGGTCCCCAACTACTTGCTCCCTTGCACGCCCAGCTTCACAAAGTACCTGCAAGATCACAGAAGCATAGCACTATACAAATACATGGATCTATATTCATAAACAATCTAGGATCAGATGTAAATTGACCATACAAACGTAACAAGCATCAATGATACAAAAGCATGGAGGAAAACTCAAATAGCTTTTATTGATAAAACAAGAAAAGATCCAGGAGGAGTTACAACCGGTTGTTCTAACCCAGCATCAACCTCCCAGCAAAGAAGCCCCTCTTCACCTCAAACAAAGCTTAGATCACCCAACAATCTGATGTTTTGTCTCTAGAAACCAACAGCAATTCCTTACAATATGCAAATTCCAGCCTCTGGATCTCTGGGATGAGGGATCCATATATAGATATCTGTAAGGGGGATGAGTCAGCTTGTGATTTGATTAGTGTCTTCTCTCTGATAGTTCTTGCTTCCACTTGGAGACTGAGGGCCTCTTACTCATCCTTGGTCGAATTCAGTGAGGCAAGTGTCACAGGAGAAGATTCTGGAAGCTTCCATTGCCTCTCCACCTCGCGGAATGACACTGCCATTTGTCATTTCTCGCCCATCGCACCCCACAGAAGGGACTTTTAAAATGCAATGCACCCTCACAGTGCATTTGGGTGAGATGCAACGCACCTAGCCAGTGGAGCAGCTGCAATGATCTTGTTTTGACCAATTCTGAGTAGTTTTTCATGGAGAACTTCTGGGAGAAGCTGTAATCTGTTGACCTTGTTCCTTTAGGGGTTAGAACAACACTTTTAGGGACTTAGGAGCCTTTGGTTTATGGACATTTCATGCTTAGGGTTGTAGGGCACAAAAATGTCTATAACAGTTGCCCCCTAAAGTATGAGGCCGTTAACCTTTTGGTGTCGGGTGAAATGCTTTATTATGAGGATCCGTAGTTCTTTCAATGCTAGGAGGAGACCTGTAATAAGATACAATAAAATACATTATCTTCATAATATTTTCATGATCTAGCTGAGGCGGGCATTCCCATGCTCAACTTTATAAATTCATTTTCATGTACATAGGACAGACAATCGTCTGAGTGTAGACTGATGATTCTGGTAGAGCCATCATCCCTTTTGGTAGGATGATTATCTTTGCTGCAATGATGTACATTTAATGTCTTTATTTCCCTGAATATATATCGCAGCCCGGATGGATGAAACTAGATCCGGGGTCTTCAATCTCGTCCAATCTTCACTCGAAGTACAAGTCGATCCATGTGAGAAATGTTCTGAAGTCGAACATGGAAAGACATCGCTTGATTACCAGTCAATGATGTAAACTGTTAACAAGCGCGAGAGGAATCACCGATAATGATAATGACCCTCAAGGTACTATAGTACAATTCACGTGGTGTGAATAAAGTACTTGGCGTCGAACACCACGCAAAATCTTTCGGTCGAAGGCCATTGATGTAAACCTGTCGCCGGAAGTGAGAAACTTGCCATTGAGGCATGCAAGTTTCAAAGTACTGAATGGGGTGTTCCTAGATCAACTTCTTAGATAATGAGCTGATGTCGACAAGAAGTGATCCGTCATAGGAGGGCCTTAATGAATCCAACATCAATGACACGAAACGGAGCAAATGATTTTAATGGAGGTGAGGACGATCTGGTGATATAAGGTTCAGGGTGGCGGTCATGAAAGAATGGAGTATAATGTATGGTAGTGGGTGAGACACCGGTGAATACTCTGAATGACTTCTCTTGAACATATTGGTGACACTGATGTGATGGATCGGTAGCATTAACCCCAAATGTGGATGGTATGGCGTGACCATGGTGATGTGACCGGTCAATGAAACAACCCAACCCGACTCGAACACGGAGCGGAAGTGTCATGTTCAAGAGCGACTTGCTACCAACAAAGTTTCTTTGAGTTTTCTTCCCAATTTTTCCCCAGTCATTGCTGACCAGTACCTCTTTATTTTTGTCAAGCTTGAGGAGGATAACATATGCTTGTTCTATAATTTTCCCTTCGGGCAAACCCATCGCTATGTTTTAACGAGCCTAGCGATAGTGAAACTCGTTCTCGTCTATATACAAGTTTGTCGCTATTAATCTTTTTAACGAGTTTAACGACAAAGATAACTCGGTCCTTTTCAATTTTAGAGAGTCTGAAAAGGAACGTAAAGGTAACTCCAAAATTCCTTTTTCGTCATCTAATCCCTTAAGTCCGAAAAAGTATAAAACAATACAGAAGGGATGGATTTTCGATACTTTTAACAAGCTGAACAAAACAAGCGCTCGATGTTTTTGTGTAATAATCCCTCAGGTCCAAAAAGATTAAAATCTAGAGGAGGGATAGCACTTCATGTCCCTTTAACGAGCTGGAGAGGCCAATGGCTCGGCAATCTTTTCATATTTTACGAGTCAGTTGAAAAGAGCTTAAAGGAGACTCGTCTTTTGAGGAATGAGTGATAAAACGGGTAGCAGCTGATTCCAGGGAAGGCTTGGAATTTTCCAATCACGGCAGTGTCACAAGGATGGCTAGTGAAATCACTCTTCGTAGTTGTTCCTCAAAAATGGGTAAACAATCAAATGGAGGTGAATGATCGGCCAATGAAAAAGTGGAGGTGACGGTGCAAACACGACCAAGGCTTTAACAGCTGAAGTACTACATTCACGATGGTTATTTACCGGGGAATAGTTCATTTTTTAACGAGCTTAAACGCGGGTGGAAACATTTGCTCATGTCTTATGTTTATTTTTTAACGAGCTTGAACTATGTGCTAAAACTGCTCGATTGAATGGTCCCTTTTTGATTTTACCATAAATAGCTCTGTTCTTTCAAAGATTGTACTGTATATTTAACTGCTTCATCAAACTAGTCAGAAATGAACAATATATGCTTGAAAATGAGTTAGAACACAAATATTTTACTTTGAACTACGTAAAAAGTAATGAAAAAGTGTTTTTACCTCTCACTTTATCATTTCATTTGAACTTTGGTTTGTTGGAGCTTTGGAGGTGCTTTTCCCCCTTGATTTTCACCAGCTGATTTCGGGAGATTCTGTGGATGATTCTCGGCGCCGTCTGGACCAGGTAGGAGCTAAACCTGAGCTCTTTCATTTCATGGTTTCCATTTTTCATTTTGAGCTTGATTCCTAGCTTTTCTGAGCCCCTGGGGTTTGAAGAACTCGTTCTGCCTTCAGCGCACCCTCTGTGTATCGAAAACTACGTTGAATGTTGGCCTGTCTAAAGGCTATCTGACATTCAACACACCTAGAACACTGCTGCAGGTGCGTTGGGCGCAAAAAGGGAATTTGATGCACAATTTTTGATGGAAATTTTGCCTATTTCTTACCAAAATCAGGATCTAACTCTTCTCTTGTTTGTTTTTCAGAGATCTTTGGAGTAAGATGACCATTACATGGCGAGAACGTGAGCATGAAGAAGAGGACATGCTTGCCCTACATGATCCGGTTACAGTGAACGCACTGCGGAACTGTGGCTTGCTGAAGTTCTTCCGCATTTCTAGCATGAGACAGCAGATCAAATTACTGCAGTATTTGCTCGATGCTTGGGATCCTACCAATCAGGTTTTCCAGATCAGGGGCAAATCTATCCCCTTGACTGTAGTAGACATCTATTTCTTGACTGGCTTGTCGAGGCGGGGTGCCCCCATCTCCTTGTCAGGTTTGGCCCGAGGAGGCGACTCTGTGAGAGATTATGTTCGCCGGTACTACAGAGAAGGATCTCAGCCGAGTAAAGACGGCAAGATCATCATTCGTGATGTCACTGACAGGTCCCTTAGGACTATTCTGTTTACTTTTGGTAGGATGGCCGGTGGTGCAGCTCTTCATGTAGCCAACCGATCTTATATGCAGCATGCCTTGGAATGCCTCCAACCAAAGGTGTTCAACTGGTGTGACGCAGTACTTCTTGTGATGAAAGAACAATTGACCAAGATAAAGAGCGGGAGGTTGAAGAACTTTGGGTATGGTTCTATCTTGACCACCTTTGCCTTGGAGAAGATACCACTGATGCAGCTGCAGTACATTGCACTCAATTTACCTTCTCCTACTGAACCACGTATGCAGAGATGGGTTGACCATATGTCTAGGCATGCTGGCCAATCTCAAATTTCGTTTTCTAATACCTTCTTCAGGTGGTTTGATCGTCAGGAGATGGTTTATTCTGAGTATCCATACGCTGGCTTGGACTTCCGGGGTGATCCAGATTTAGTACTGTCGGATGGCGAGCAGTGGGGCGCCATTGGTAAAATCTTTGACCATATCCCTGTTTATCGTTTTTTGTTTATAATGTCTTTGTGCTTTATTCTATCAATACTTTAATCAAACTCATGTGTACATGCAGATGTTGGTCCTGTTCATCCAGTAGTTTGTCTGAGAGTACCAGTTGCTGCCCCAGCAGGAGAGGCCATCGGAAGGGCTATCCTTCGCGACCTCGACGTGGCCGAGACTCTCACAGCTTTACAGGAGCAGGTTGAGGGCCTCACTCTTGGTATTCCAGATGTGAGGACTGACGAGCTACCTTTGAGGTTACAGCGGCATACTACTGGTGTGCCCAGACGATGGACTCGTCTCTTACGCATGATCACACAGGCTGTGACTTGCTATCATGAGCATCATTAGACTAGGGTGCCCCCTAGCATTTTGAGTCTTTGGGTCATTTGACCAATTTTGTCTTGGTTACAGAACATTATGTGTAAACCATAAACAGTTATATATATTTTTTATTTTTGGAGTTTTACTTTGGTTAAGTTACATGATCCAAATGCAAACATTGATGGTATGATTCTTTTCATAAATGTTGCAAATGTCTATCTAACACATAATTTGCTAATGAGTCGGTTAATGTGTTTAAGTTTCTGGAAATATGTTGATATTGAATAAAATCAAATTGCCTTTCCAAAATCTTAACCCTTAGGAACATGCGATAAATAGCTGGGTTTCGGACGGAATATATACCATTGAGTTGTAGTATTACGAGCTGTGAGTCTAGCCTGACAATTAGTCGGCGTATACCATGTGTGATGGCATCAGAGAGAATTTCTATCAACGCGCTATATTCAGCGATGTTATTTGTTGATCGACCAATACATACCCCTCTGAAACTTACTAACTCGTCGTTTGGATCAAAAATAGCCCAGGCTGCGGAAGATAGGTTCCGCGAACTACGACTCGCTCCGTTGGCATATCCAACACATGACTCCAATAGGTTTGACATATGCAATAAATGTAAAAAGTGGATTACTTGACCAAAATAAACACTTTAGCGAAAACAAAAACATAACAAAAGCATACAGGTTACTATTACGCATAGTAACGCTTGAGGTACAACCCATTATGAGGTTGCGCCAGTGGAATTCCGTCATAATCCATTAACTCGTAGGCTCCTTTTGCTAACACTCGTTTAACAATATAGGGGCCCATCCATAAAGACTTAAATTTACCTGCTCCCAATTTATCGGATTCTTGGTTGTAAAGCAAGACCAAGTCACCTTCTGAGAAGACACGGGGTTTGACATTTTTGTTGAATTGCACCTTGACTCGTTTCTTATGGGCTTCGTTAGCCAAAGCGGCATCACGACGGGTTCCATCCAATTGGATTAATTCCAAGAAACGAGCTTCTTCTTCTGAAGTTCCTGGGAGGAGATCAATTGCGAGTTTGAGAGATGAGATTTCACACTGGATTGGTAAGACTTCTTCCAGGCCATATACCAGTTGGAAAGGTGTAAACCCGGTTGCATTTCTTACCGATGTTCGGTAAGCCCACAGAGCTGAGTACAGGATTAGGTGCCATTTTCTCTTGTGAACTCTAATCATCCTTTGCAGCATGCGCTTTAGGACCTTGTTGATTGCTTCAACTTGTCCGTTGGCTTGCGGATAATATGGAGTGGAGCTGTCGTGAGACAACCCTAGTTTGGCAGCTAATTCAACCATCATGTGATTGCGAAAATGCGATCCATGATCTGTGACTATAGCCCGTGGTATGCCGAATCTGGCGACTACATGATTGAAAAAGAATAGGGCAGCTGTTTCACCAGTATTATCTAATGTAGGCATCGCCTCGGCCCATTTGGTAAAGTAGTCAACTGCGACTATGATATACCCATGCCCCCCTGTCGAGGTGGGGTTATATGTCATGAAATCGATGCCCCATTTGGCAAATGGCCCAACAACAACTATTGGTTGCAGAGGTGCGGGTGGTCTTCTGGTTTTGCTATCGAAAATTTGACAAGCATGGCAACTTCTTGAACATTGTTGGCCAGAAGTATCCTGCTCGTAAGATTTTTTGCGCTGTAGCATATCCAGACTGATGCCCCCCACACGCGCCTGAATGACAATCATTCAGGACTTTTTCGGCCTCCTCATGGGTGAGGCACCTTCTCAGAACTGTATCGATACCACGACGGTAAAGCGTATCACCGATGATCATGTAGTCTTTTGCTTGGTATCGAATATGTTTTTGTTTGGAGTGGGAGGTGTTTGGCCTGTATTTTTGGGTTTGGAGATAAATGATTATATCTCCATACCATTCATTGCTTGCAAATATCAGAAACAAATTTTCGTCCACGATTGTTTCTTCGGATGTGTCTTCGTTGGACGACGATGGGAGATCGCACAATAATTCTGCGAAAACTAGAGCTTTCTTTGACTTGGATTTTACAAATTCCAAATCAAACTCTTGTAGGATTGCTATCCATTTTGAATATTTGCCCCCCAGCAACTGTCGCAACAATATATAAGTCATGGGGTTGCAATCTGAAAGAATGGTAGTTTTCCGAAAGAGGACATAGTGTCGAAATCTCTGTATCGCTTGAACAGCTGCGAGTGCTAGCTTTTCAACGTAAGAATATTTGCATTCTGTATCATTTAATTTTTTACTTAAATAATATATGGGATGTTCTATTCCATCGACTTCTTGAACTAAAACCATTGCGATGGTCATATCCACTGCAGCCAGATATAGGTTAAAATCTTTTTGATAATCAGGAGCGTACATTAATGATGCTTTCATTAGTGATTCCTTTAAAGCATCAAAGGAAGCTTGCGCAACCTGATCCCAAAAAAAGGGCACTTCCTTTTTCAAAAGACGTGTATAACCTTTAGCAAGTTCGGCGTAATTTGGAATGAACCTCCTCAGAAAGTTTGCTTTCCCTTGGAGTTTCTGAATTTGAAGCAAATTCGAAGGTGGAGGCAAATTTATGATTGCCTGGACCTTACATGGGTTGAGACGAATCCCGTCCTTCGAGACTACAAAGCCAATTAAACGACCAGAACTGACGCAAAATACACATTTGTGTGGATTGAGTCGTATCTTGTAGTGTCGGCAACGTAGAAATATCGCTCTTAAATGCTGTGGATGATCAGTCTGCTTTCGCGAATGAGCCGGAAGGTCATCGAGGTATGGTTGAACGATGTTCTTGATGTCATGGAAGGCATAATTCATTGCCCTCTGAAATGTCGCCCAAGCGTTCTTCAAACCAAATCGTAATTTTCGATATGCGAACGTGCCCCACGGACAAATAAATGCAGTCTTTGACTGGTCTTGTGGGCGGATATTTATTTGATTATACCCAGAGAATCCATCCATGAATGAAAAGATTTCGAATCCGGCGCATTCATCAATTATCTGGTCGATGAAGGGTGTAGGGTAGTTGTCTTTTGGACAAGCTTGATTAACATCCCTATAATCGACACACACTCTAATTGTTCCTTGTTTTTTCATCACAAGGACAATATTCGATACCCAGTCGGTTAGAGGAACCGGGTAGATGAAACCAGCATGGAGAAGTTTTTCTACTTTGGCCTTAATGGCAGCAGCTTTCTTGGGGTGCACCTGTCTTAGCCGTTGTCGTACTGGTTTGACATCTGGATACATCTTAATTTCGTGTTCAACGATACTCGAGTCAATGCCTAGCATTTCACTATATGACCAAGCAAAGAAATCTCTGAATTCGCGAAAAAGAGCGTTATATATTTCCAGTTCTGAAGAAGAACAACATTTGCCGACATAAATATTCTCTACAACATCTGTTTTGGTCGAGATATTTATGGCGATAGTCTCTTCAATGTTGGACAAGTTTCGCTCGGAATCCACCGTGTTTACAGTATTTGATAGGAAATTACCTAAGGTAACTAAGTTCTAAGAGTAATAGTAATTTAATTCCATTTAAATAGTATTAGAATAATAATAATTATAGATTATTTGATAAATATGAACTATTATACGAGATATAATTTATTAATGACCATAATAAATATGGATATTATATTATTATCAAATGAATTTTAATTTTAGGTATTCATATACATTTATTTAAATTAACAAATGAATCCCTTTTTACCTGTTTTAGCTATTTATAGGAATGTTAATAATTAAATTAGTGGTTTGACTAAGATCATTTGGTCAAAATTAGCCGTTAGCAATATAGCCGTTGGAATCTCTGCACACTCTATTTAAGCAGCTAAGCCGGATTGGTTCTTCAACTTGTCCTGACGATGAACCACACTGGCTGGTTCGAAACGCGTCGACAAAAGATTGGTTATGTGATTTTGCCGAAGACTATCTAAACAAGGAAATCAAAGACTAAAGGATGATAAAGGTCATCTTTAGTAACTTCTCCACAATCCGGAAGAAGGGAACGATGGTGGGAATCATTCCATGGTGCTCCTTCAATTACCATTGATTGGATAATTCCTTCGTTGGTGACATGCACTCGCGACCAAGGATCTGAAGGGGTACCATATTCTTTAGACCTATCTATCCAAACGCTCGATGAGCGCTGATTTGGGTTTGCCTCCCATGCTAGGAACATTGATTGCTACAATACTTCCGTTGGGCTTGGGAGCAAAACCATTGCATGATCCATGTCGATATCGTTTTTTGAGATCTTTCTAGAAGATATCATATTGCAGGTTCCTATCGACGCCACTTCTGCCAAGTTGGTTGGAGGTGGAAAGGCGAAAGTTCCCATTAGTATAGGATCTTTTAGTAGGCCTACTCCGATATTCTGAAGCGAATGGGGGCTTCCATGGATCATGGGAATGCTTCCTGTAACTTGAGAACCATTGGGGAGGAAGTTTTGTTGATCGATGATTGTAATCCCTCCTTGAAAGGGAAATGCAATCTTCCTAAAATAGGTCGACACAACAGCTGCCATGGCATATATCCATGGTCTTCCTAGTAGGATGTTGTAATCAAGATTTCCATCGATGACTTCAACATCTATTTCTATCGTTTTCCCTCCTAGTTCAACTTTCAAGTTACTTAGGATACCATATGGGGTATATGTCCTTCCGTCGAATGCTTTTAATGTCGTCGAAGATCTCGACAAGGTTGGAGATCCTAAATTTTTCCAGCAACTCATCGACATAATACATGTAGATTCTCCCTCATCAATAATTGTTCGATGAACAGTTTTGTTGAGGGATTTCACTTGAACAAGGAAATCTAGTTGAGCTGGTAATTGAGGATCGTATCCTTTATGATCGAAGGAGACAAGATTGAAATCCTTTGGGTCAATCCCACCAATGGCTGATAATAAAGCCTACCTTTGGCATGGGCAATTATGTAGTACTTCAAGAGTCGACATAGCAGATGGCGATTGGGCCAAATCTTCCACTATATTATAATGCTGTGCCGCTCTAGTGCGGGGATTAAACGTCGACTTGTGTACTACTCCCTTTGGCGGTTTTATTGTCAATTCAGGGATGATGGGTGGCGCAACTTTTGTCGAAGTTGTTGTCGAACTACTAGGTTGATCTTTATCCTTGTTGTTCGACAGGTGTGGATTCCCATAATCTTTGTTCCTTGTCGATATCAAAGCATCATTTTGCTATTTTGATACTGACAACATTAGCACTTGGGACGAGGAAGCATTTTCACTTTCAACCAGATTTGTTCCTAGATTTCGAAACGGATCAGTTAACACTGCGGAGGTTTTCGATTTCTTAAAGAATTTTTTAACCTCAGCTCTGTGTGGACAATTTGCGGTCCGATGATCCTCATCGCATATAAAGCATGGAAATTTTAGTTTCCTATCTCCAGGAAGGTTTGAAGAAGATTTTTCAGGTGATGATTCCTCCTGTTTCTTCTTCTTCCCTTTGCCTTTCTTCTTGCTTCCTGGTTGTTTGGTTTCTTTGCCTTTATCTGTTGATACGACATTTACTTCCGAAGCAAGAAGTTCATCTTTTGCATTTTAACTTGAAATCTTACGGGCCTTTTTGGATGTAGCCTTTGTCGATTTCGTGTCTGTTGTTCCAATCACGCCATCGCCGGCATGACAGTCATTGTTCGATTTAGGAGGAGGAGGAATTGAGAATTCTGGTCTAGGGGCGTCAGGTATTTTATCGTAGAGCGTGCCGGAGTGAGTGTAAATCAAGTCCAGATATTGCGCACGAGCGATAACCTGTTCTTCTATTACGACCCCCCCCCCCTTTGCCACATCTTCCGTGATGGAAGGTAGTAATGACTTGATAAACCATTCAGCTAAAAGCTGATCGGGGACATATGTCTTTACCATTCTATGACGACGTCGCCACTCATGTATATGATCAAATATGTGAGTGGCCGTTGTCTGTTTGAAGTTGGTAAGAAGTTACGTTCCCGTTTCGTACCTTATTGGTAACTGAAAATGGGTTAAAAAGGTTGTGGCTAAGGTACTAAAGTTGTCGAACGAAGCTCTAGGTAATTCAATGTACCATTTTGCCGCCGGACCCGTTAACGTCCTTTGAAAGAGGCGAAGTCTTATCGAATCATCATTTAGGGTGTTTGATGAACACCATAGATGAAAGGTCATCATGTGATTCGATGGATCTTCACCCGGATTTCCATTAAATTTAGGAATATCTGATGGAAGTTTATGCGGAATCGCCAGCCACCAAGGGGCGTAAGCGATTGGATCGTTTGTTAACCTATTTAAATCAGGTAACTCTAAAGTCGCCACAAAGGGTAACTGCTGATTTAGGTTAGGCGAAGCATACCCAGGATAAGATGGGATTGCCTGAGCAGTTGGTCTTTGCATACCGGCATAATGCATTTGATGCTGGTATGTTTGATAAGGTTGGTGGACATGACCATTGTAAAATGGTTGATTTTGACCGTTTTGAATGTACGGCTGTCCACTGTTAGCAAAGATTTGTTGCTCAGAACCTTGGTATACTTGTTGGAATTGCAGTTGTTGGTATTGCACCAGCCATGGTTGTGAAGCCATGTGTTGTTGCCCGATACTAACAGTTTGACCAAGATGAGGGGTAATTGTACCCATCTGAACCTATGTCGTTCCACCGGTCGGCGATTGTGGTTGAGTCGCAGGGTCAAGAGGCTGTTGCATTACAACCTGAGAAACCTGAGGTTGGCATACAACAGGTAGCGCTTGAACTTGCGATACCGTCACAATAGCTGGTGTAGTTGGGATATTTGACACAGGTAAGCATTGTTGCATCGAATATACAACTCTTGGTTGTTGAGGTAGTATTGGTACCCAACCGCTTGAGGTAATTCCAGTATAACCTGAATGTTGTTGTGAACTCCCGTATGGATATCCTCCCGGAGGGGATAATGAAAGGGTATACTGTCCCCCATACGGTGGTAATCTAGAACTCAAGGGAATTGTTTGTCCTTGGGGACCGGACTGCCCAAATTGACCTCCAAATGGATCAATTTGTTGAGACTCAACATAAGAGTTTCTGGATATTATTCCGGATGAACAAACAGGAACAGACCATACTGTCGAAATAGCCCCTGAGTGGACTCCTTCTAGCGGTTGAGAGCTAGTTGGGACAGATGGTATACCGGCGAACATTGTCGGAGTGATAGCAGGGAGTTCTGCCATCGCTGTGTCAGACGACACAGTCCTAGATGTTGACGGTTGTTCAGACATTTGTAGTCTATCCAAAAGATTACCTAGCGATTCTACAGGAGCTTCCGCTGGTGGTAGACTAACTTCTGATGAAGAAGGATATAGAGTGATCCCGACTCCAAATTGTGATGGAGTACTCGTTGGAGGATCTTCTACAATTTCTTCTATGGCAATCAAACCAGGTGGAAGTGGAAGACCGTCAGGTCCGTAGAATATTTCTGGTGCTGAAGAAGGTATGGAATCGACAGCGACAGATGTTTGAAGAGAAAGACTCTCCGAACCGGTCGAAAGTGGAACTGGTTCGGTAACACAAGTGTTTACTCTCAGACTAGGATCAATATCACTGTCCTTCCGTGGCTGTTGAACTTCTTCTATAATGGCAGGGATTCCAGAAATGTTTGGAGTAACCAGAGTCTCTGATGTCATTGGAACACTTGTTCTAACTTTAATAGGAGATTTGGAACCGGTTAAACGAGTTCGCTTTGTCCGTACTAGCTTCGATTCCGAAGACAAAGACGGTTGACTCGTAAGCCTCCGCGAACGACGGGGTTTGACTTTCTTCCACGATTGCGGATTACTCGATCAACTAAAATAAAGGGGAAGTATGTTTCCGAATTAAATGAATTTTAGACGCTTTGACACAACTTGTTTTTTTAGTTTTTAAGAGTCGAGAAAAAACAAAAGATGACTCAAGTCGCCTTTGATTTTTAATGAGCCTAAAGTGACAAGTGCTCAGATGGAGCTTTTCCGTTAAGGAGTCTGAAAAGGAATGAAAGGGACTACTCTGGAAGTCTAGGTAGAGGGAGTACCAAACCAATCGCAAAACTGCAGAATACTTTTTACGGTACGGCAGTCAATCTTCCCGAATGCTGTGTTCAGTGCATTGCGATCGATAGGGCGGCAGACACGGCTTCCTATGGATAAAGGATTTAAGCCTATAGGGGTCTCCCAAAATATACTCGACGGTACGTGGGAGCACAAGTCCGTACTAGCACTTATCGTCTCAAAGTGGAGGAATCACCCAACCATCAGTGAGAACAACAGTTACCAGGCTTTACGATGCCGGAATACGTCTCTAGCCTAGACCTCTAAATGTTGTGCGTTAAGTTCCAAAGCGTTGTTAGATTCATTGAATTTATTTTAAGTTGATCTTTTTTATGAAGTTTGCCTTTCGGGTTCACCACGAGATGTAGATGTAATTCCTAAAATGCAATCTAAGATGATAAATAAACTTTTTATCTCTTTTATGCAATGAAAATCCTAGCTACTAGGGAAAAGAAAGACAAAATCTTTTCACAAAGAGCAAAGAGCACACTGTAAATGCACTTTCCTAAATCAAGCCAAACAGACTGTCTATATGCAAATGCACATGCATGTATTTGTTTTTCGACTTTCTTAGTATATGGATGCTAAAAAGAAAGTTGATTCACAAATCTGAATTTCTTTTTCAAGCGACAAATATAAACAAGTTTCTTTTCGAAATAAAAAACGGAGACGATTACAACACCTTACGATTTTGAAATGAACACTCACTCTTGACACTAGAAAATTACAAATTCAGACCAAAAGCAATAGTAACAGGATAATCAACCATCAACAGCAATCAAACTCTTTCCTATGATTGAAATCGACACTTGTGACAGTTTCAAATCAAAGGGCGACAATACGACTATGTTACTTTTGCAAAGGAGAACTGTAAACGACTCAACAAACACACAAAAACATCTACAGTTCTTTTGTACAAAGGAGGTGGAATAACAGCAAGGAAAAGGTGTTTCAAACAGACATACACTGATCACAGGCAGTAAAAATCAGGAATAGAACTGGAAAGAATGATCCACAGAAACCACAACTGCACAGAGCTAGTCTGATCAGTGCACCTGTAACACAGAGAATCTGAAATGAAACGCAGGTTGCCCACTCAGGAAGTGCGCTAAAATTCAGAATCTCTGAACAGTACCTACGCTGGGCTAGAAACGAGACTCTGTTCGGTCTCCGGGTCACAGTTTGCAGTTCAGTTCTTGGTTTTTGGCCGAGTAAAAAGCAATAAGTAATGCAACAATCAGGGGTAGATCTAAGGAGGATCTAAGAGCTATCACAAGGGCAATCAGATAGTTTGTAAATCAGTTGTTTAAATCATAAACAGATCCAGTAGATGGATTGAAGTAGCAGTTGTCTACTTTGCATTTGTTATGGAAAACGCAGTTCGAATGCTACTTGTAAGTTTATGAAATAGACAACAAAGAATGATAAACAAACAAACTAATTAACTCCCCAGCGGAGTCGCCATTTTGTTACAGGGAAAAGTGTCTATATAGAACTGCTCTATCCCACTAAGGTGTGACAGCTGCCTTAGAAACAAACAGAGAAAAGCTACTTATGTTTTTCCTTTATGAATTATAGATAGAGAGGAATAGAAGGACTAACCTCTGTCTTGCGCTAATCCCTTGATTCGATCCCTCTCTTCTTTGATGGTCCCCAGCTACTTGCTCCCTTGCATGCCCAGCTTCACAAAGTACCTGCAAGATCACAGAAGCATAGCACTATACAAAGACATGGATCTATATTCATAAACAATCTAGGATCAGATGTAAATTGACCATACAAATGTAACAAGCATCAATGATACAAAAGCATGGAGGAAAACTCAAATAGCTTTTATTGATAAAACAAGAAAATATCCAGGAGGAGTTACAACTGGTTGTTCTGACCCAGCATCAACCTCCCAGCAAAGAAGCCCCTCTTCACCTCAAACAAAGCTTAGATCACCCAACAATCTGATGTTTTGTCTCTAGAAACCAACAACAATTCCTTACAATATGCAAATTCCAGCCTCTGGATCTCTGGGATGAGGGATCCATATATAGATATCTGTAAGGGGGATGAGTCAGCTTGTGATTTGATTAGTGTCTTCTCTCTGATAGTTCTTGCTTCCACTTGGAGACTGAGGGCCTCTTACTCATCCTTGGTTGAATTCAGTGAGGTAAGTGTCACAGGAGAAGATTCTGGAAGCTTCCATTGCCTCTCCACCTCGCGGAATGACACTGCCATTTGTCATTTCTCGCCCATCGCACCCCACAGAAGGGACTTTTGAAATGCAATGCACCCTCACAGTGCATTTGGGTGAGATGCAACGCACCTAGCCAGTGGAGCAGCTGCAATGATCCTGTTTTGACCAATTCTGAGTAGTTTTTCATGGAGAACTTCTAGAAGAAGCTGTAATCTGTTGACCTTGTTCCTTTAGGGGTTAGAACAACACTTTTAGGGACTTAGGAGCCCTTGGTTTATGGACATTTCATGCTTAGGGTTGTAGGGCACAAAAATGTCTATAACATAGAGTGGGTACACATATTTTGCCATACTTTGGATACAATTCCCATGAACAGGTTTCTAGAAATGGAGCTCCGCCATGGCACTGCGGAGTGGGATATATTGATGGAAGGGTTCTTATTGACCTTCAACTTTGAAGATGACTTCGCAAGCATCGATGAAGATCTACAATAGATTAAGGCAATTATCTTCAAAACACCGCAAGAACCTATGGAATGAACCAAACCAAATTGGCGCACCCAACTGCGCCATGCGTTGGAATGCTATAATGTGACCGCTGAAGAGGAGGATGAAGATCTGAGAAACATTAATATTCCATAGGCAGAAGGGCATCGCGATATCGAAGTCCCACAAATAGACAACCCGGACATCACCGCATCATTGAAGACAAAGCAACTAAACATTGGTACTGAAGCAAAACTGAAATTCGTGAAAATTGGAGACTATTGGGATGATGCTACCGTGGATAAAAGTGATGAGTTACTCCGTGAATACCAAGACCTCTTCCCTACCAAGTTTTCAGATTTGAAGGGCATAGTTGGTGATTTGGGTGTTATGAAGATCACTCTGAAGCCGGACGCGAAGCCTATTAAACAGAGGTTGTATCGCCTTAATCCTAAATACAAGGAAAAGGTTCACTTAGAGCTGGATAAGATGCTAGAGGTAGGCATCATAGAACCGGTTGAAGAATCTAATTGGGTGAGCCCGATGGTGGTTCAAGAGAAGAAACAAAAGGGTGAGATAAGGATTTGCGTAGATCTGTGGAAGCTTAATGATGCGTGTGTCCATGACCCATTCCCAACACCATTTACAGACGAAGTGTTAGACAATGTTGGAGGGAAGGAGGCCTATTCCTTTACTAATGGTTTTTATGGGTATCATCAAATTAAGATTATAGCACCAGCAGAGTGACTCGAGGGTGAGTCACAATCTTTGTGTTGGGGGCATGTTGGGATGGGGTCCCCTGGGTCAGTTTTGGGGTTAAGATAACCCAAGTTTTGATACATTTTTGTAATTAATGTAAATTCTCCACGATTTGTGGATGCGGAGCACGTAGATGAGTAGGAGTCAAAGGGGTTTAGCCCTTTGTTTTATGTAAAGTTTGATTCAATTTTGAGATACACCCATGGTCTGAACCATGGCATTGTATGAAAAAGGCTATAAATAGGTGTATCTTAGAGAGCCTAAGGCATGTTCATCGTAGTAATTGATGAGGGATAGGAAGTGATAGTGAAGATAAGTGGGTAAGGTAGAACTAAGACTCTGCAGCTGAGTCTGCAGAGGCCTCGGTAGAGTCCGCAGCTAAGTGCGCGGACCCCTGCAACTGTGTTCGCAGGGTCGTATTGAGTCTGTAACCTTGAATTGAAGATCAATAAAGATAGTTTTTGAAGAATTATTGTGTATTTCTTTTATTTCTGTTAATGCTATATGATGTCGATGAATGATGTGTTTTATGGAATACTGATTAATGTTACGTGATTCTCTTGAATAAGTGTTAATGATGTATGCAATGCATGTTTAAGTACTTTCGCACAAACTCTGATGAATTCTCTTATGTTTATTAATAACTTAAGTAAATCTGCGTGAACCCTAATTTAGGACCGCTCTCTGATGCACGTAAGTAGACAAATTGATTGTTAGAGGTCCGTAAGGACCGATCATAGACCTTCGCGAAGGTCTGGAGGTTGTTTAACATAGTTGCAGCAACATGCCCTAAGAGTGTATCGATCTGCGCGAAGGCAAATCTGAGGCATTGGGAGACATCACAATAGTCTCTGGATGCAAAAACTTGGTTCTTGCATCCCCCCATGCTGCTTCAAGTGAGACTGCAGCCTGCTGTTACACAGTAATTTGTCACTGTCTTCAATCTAGTCTTCCTACTGTGTCATGTGTCCAAGTTGTACATGCTCATGTTAGACAAATGCTCTCTGATGCTGCCAAATGACCCACTTTTCCAAAGGTTTCTACCTCATCGCGTCTGTTGGCTAAATAAACGTGCTGAAGGGCGCTCCAAAACAGTCCAGAAGCGCTACCATCGTGGAAGTACACCTGATTCCCGTGATGGTCGGATTTTATGTGCCAGCACGACTGTCGCTTGTAATCTTGAGTGATGATCTGACTAGCTACGTTATTTAATAGCGATGTCAGCGTGGCAGTCCAGTTATGTGCCCGTGATGATCCATATTGGGCAAATTTGTTCCAACAGTCGGCCTTCTAGATGACTCCAGACCTGGTTGTTGGCCTAGTTTATGTCGCCCTCCTTTCTCTGGTGTGGTTGTTCTGTCATTTGTGCTACCTTCCTTGGAGATAAGCTCATCCTCCCACCTTTCAGGGAGACTCCTTCTCCTATTTAAACTCTCACCATTACTATGTGCTACTAGTTTGGAGTTCTTAGTCTTTGGAGTGGTTGCTAATAGTGTTGTTAGTACTTGTGAGCTTGTTAGATAGCTGGTGTGAGTGTGACAATTGTGGGATTGCTGATAGCTTGAGGAAGGTTGTGAAGTGCCTTTGATCTTTTGTAAAACTTGTGAGTGAGAGAGACTTGTATGTTGGGAGATCCATCTTCAAAGAGTGAATGCTTGAAGAACATGCTGGCTGGATCCCTCTGAGAAGGCTTGTGACATCAAGACTTCGGTTGTTGATTACTCATTAGGAGAAGGAAGCGGAAGCTGGAGCAGCGCAACGGAACTCCATCGACCACCAGTTGAGGTAGGCCTCCAACTATGACTGTTTAAGGAAAGCTATTGTTGATCTGTCCTTGTTTGTGACTAGACCCACTCTAGGGCTAGAGGGGTTGCCTCTGTCCGCAGAGGGAACACTTTCCTGCATCACAAATTGGCGACTCCACTGGGGAGTTTGGCCTTTGTTCTTCCTTTGTTTTCTCTTGTTTTAATTTTTGATTTGGTCTCTTTTGAAGTTTGGGGATTAATTATCAGTCTTTTGAGTTTCCTGGGTTGATCTGGGAAATACCTTTATTTGATTGAAGGGTTGACTGGTTTTGGTTCGGGAGTTTTTGTTCATTTGTCATTGTTTTTTGCATCATCGCGGAAAAAAGCCTAACAGTCGCGATGTCATCGCCACTTTGTAGCTTTTTACCCGCGATGATCTTGGGTTGCTAGCTTAATTCCCGCGACGACTCTTGAAATCGCATCATCGCGGAAAATAGGTGTTTTTCCGCAATCATCTCGGGTTGTCTGTGTAAAATTTGCGCTGACATCTCTAGTTGTCTGTCCATCACAAGCGATGGTATCTAAACTAGCGATGACATCTCTAGTTGTCAGTGTACAACTTGCGATGATTCCTAAAAAGTTGTTTTTATAACTTTACTTCCTGAATTATCAATCTTGCTTATTCCCTGTTGTTTCTTGTTTCTCATTAGCTTGTTTTAATTGCTTTTGGTTAGGGGCACTGTCTCTTTGATTTCATTGAGTGAGCCTTGTGTTTTTAGACCATGTGACCTAGCCCTTTAGAAGTTTCATTGAGAAACCGTTTGCTTGGGTTACTTGTCTGTTCAAGGTTCATCCACAACCCTCTTATTGATTTGCTTGAGGCTTTTTCACTACTTGTTTCTGGTTGATTTTTAGTGTCGATTATTGAACCAATTTTTTATGTTGATTCGATTTCTTCACTACCAAGCATAGATCACAATTGTTTGGATCGATCAGTTCACACTTGCTTGTTTGTCTCTTTGAATTCACAAAAAAAAGAAGAGAAAAATTAAAAGTTTGCATTCATTTAGCATACGAAAGTGAAAGTACATTTGCATTACGAATTTTCATGTTTGAGAAATTGGAAAGAAAATTTTAAATCTTTCATTAGTAGTATCGATGCATCGTGAGATTAGTGTATTGATGCATTGTGTTTATTAGTGTTTTCATTCACTTGTCTTGGTTTGGGAATGATCTCTCTACCCTCCCATAGGTAGGTGTTCATCGAAAAAAAAAAGATATTTTATTCATTCTAGCTGCATCCTAGGTTTTGTTATATACATACAGTAAGGCCTGAAAATTGGAACTTAATCCAAGATCAACTTTAAAATGAACTGAATAAATCTAACAATGCATTGGAACATAACGCACACATTTAGAGGTCTAGGCTAGAGACGTGCTCCGGTGTCATTAAACCTAGTCACTTTTGTTTCCACTCAAGGTTGGGTGATTCCTCCTTCTGTGACTCAATAGTGGTCTAGCACGGATTTGTGCTCCCATGTACCGTCGAGTATATGCTGGGAGACCCCACTAGGTTATCATCCTTTATCCATAGGAAGCCGTGTCTGCCGCCTTACAAGCTGTAACGCACCGAACATAGCATTCGGGAAGATTGACTGCCGTACGGAAAGTCCTTGGTTTTCATATGACTGCTAAGGTGTATATGCAGTTTTACGGATTTGTCTGGTAAACCTTTTGCCTAGTTCTCTAGAGTAGTCACTTTCGTTCCTTTTCGGACTCCCTAAAAGAAAAGGTCCATCTGAGCACTTGTCCTTTTAGGCTCATTAAACCTCGAAAGAGATAAAGTCACCTTTTTGTCGTTTTCTCGACTCTGGAAACATGAAAAGGTCAAGTTTTGTTCCTGTGTCATAAAATTTATTTGCCCACGAAATATTCCTGGTAACAGTTCAAGTTCTTGGTTGTGATAAGAGTGTTTCTCAAGCTCGTTCTCGATGGCCACATTCCTTGAGTCTACCGGCCAAGGTTTTCCCCCAGATAGAAATCCTAGTCCGTTTCCTTCATTTGGAAATGTCGGTGCTCTGTAAATGGCAACATTGTCTTTGCCTAGGTTAACCATCGGTTTGCCCGTATGGTTGTTTTCCACCTCGGTGGTCCCAAGCGTCATGACTCCTGTTCCATCGTCTCCTCCATCTAAACCACGACATGTTCATTCCAAGGTTGAGCCTACACCTTCTTCTCCTGTTTCTTCCTCCTCCTCTCCTCCTTTGCCTGGTGAAAGCTCCATATCTAGTAACCAAGAGACTAAGCAGAAGAAGAAGAAGATGAAGAAGAAGAAGAAGTCCGATAAATGCAAGGCCACCTATGCAGCTACTGCTCCAAGTACATCTCAGGTTGGAACACCTTCTGCTCCTCCGCGGAAGGTTAAGTTTCCTTGTAAATTGTGCAAGGGTGACCATCTTCTTCGTGATTGTCCTGGCATTCCTAGGATCTTGGAAGTATGGTCTCACGATCCGGCTCATCCCTCATCGTCCTCTGAAGCTCATGACGATGCCACCCTATCAACTGGCAATGGTAAGAAGAAAGGGAAGATTCGATTCCCCTGTAGGCTATGTGAAGGCAACCATCCCCTTCACCTTTGTCCGCTCATGGATAAAGCTTCCGCCGTTTTGGAAAGTCTTACAGCTTCTTCACCCCAACTTCCCATTGGTTATCAGAGGCTCTCTTCAGACCCTCTCCCCATTGACAAAGAGATTAACTTAGATTCTTCTCTTGTCCATCCTCCTTCTTCCGAGCCTGGTTGTGCTCAGCTTGTTCTAGACCAACCATTGGTCAGAGAGAGTGTCAACTTGGGTTCACCACCTGTTGATCACTCTGTTTCGGAAGAGCGTCATGCTCATGTTCTTCTCATCTCGTCAGATTCTCCTGAGTCTGAGAACGACACTCCTATCCCAGCTGATTCGGAGAGTCCTTCTTCGGTTCCTGTAGAGCAAGGGGGAAATCATACGATTCCCCCACCAAGTAGTTCGGTCGTTTCCTTCGACTGGAGTCACTTGACTACTTTCCGCCTTCCATCCCATGTGCCTTTCCAGATTACAGTACATGCCTATGATAAGGCAGTACCTGGCACTGTCTTGGATGAGGGTGCATCTGTCAGTCTTATGCCTTCCACTACTTGGCAAGCTTTGGGTTCCCCACAGCTTGTGCCGGTTGCACAAAATCTGTTAGCATTTGACGGAGGAACCAGTCAACCATTAGGGATCCTCCCAAAGTTTCTTGTTACTTTGGGGGGCAAAACCGTCTATATAGACGTTATGGTTGTCCAAGGTGCTTTAGATTTCAGTCTTCTCCTTGGCCGTGACTATGTTTATGCCATGGGGGCCCTTGTCTCTTCACTTTTCCGTGTGGTTTGTTTTCCACACAACGGAAGAGTGGTGACCATAGATCAATTATCATTCTTTAGTCCCCCGGTGCCTCCTGTGTAGCTGTCATCCCCTCTTGGTTCTTGCTCGCAAGCAGTGCCTTCTTTGCCACAGGTCAATTATGTGGCTACCCGTTCCGTCTCTGCATCTGCTGCTAATCATGCAGATGGTCTCGTACATCATGTACTGGGGGCATTGGACCCGATTTTTCATTGGTGCATCTTGACATGTCTTCCTCGTAGAGTGTGTCTCTTCCATCCCACGAAGACCTCTTGGGAGCCATGTTCTCGTGTGGCCCATGGAAAGGTGCCTGAGGATAGTTTTGATCTTGTGTCAACCTCGTTAAAAAATGAAACAAGGTGCCACGAGGATAGTTTGTTCCTGTGTCAACCTCGTTTAAAAATGAAACAAGGAGTCCCAAGGATAGTTTTGATCTTGTGTCAACCTCGTTAAAAAATGAAACAAGGTGTCACGAGGATAGTTTGTTCCTGTGTCAACCTCGTTAAAAAATGAAACAAGGAGTCTCGAGCATAGTTCCTGATCTTGTGTCAAGCTCGTTAAAAGATGAAACAAGGGTTATGAGGATAGTTCTTTTTCACTGTGTCAACCTCATTAAAAAATGAAACAACTCCCTTTCCAAATCGAGTCTTTGATTAAGATCTCGTAAAATCCAAGTCGAGTCTTTCCAAGATCTCGAATGTGAACCTTCATTCCATCCACCTCGTTGAATGCAATGAAGCTTGGGGGGCATGTACCTCAATTTGCGTCATTATGCTGGGGGAATGCAAACTTATAACAAGCATAGTTTTTCGTTTCAAGCTTGTGTAAACATGAAACCGAATCCAAGCAGAGTTCTCCATGGTTCAAGCTTGTGTAAAAATGAACCCATACCCAATTTACATCTTGTGATTGTCGTTTTTATCCACTAAATTCTGCTAGATGAGCCTTGGTTGTTTCATTCCATCGCCACCATCTCTTTGGCCAATCATATGCTTTCACTTGATTGTTTTTCCTTTCCTGAGGAACTGAAGCGATGAGTGGTTTTATTAGCCAGCATCTTGACCATTACATGTTTTGAGCAGTTCCACCATTGTCGGAACCAATTGCTACCCTTTATACCACTTGTTCCTCTAGGACGAGTCACCTTTAAGCCCTTTTCTGACTCGTAAAATATGAAAAGATTGCCGAGTATTTTTTTCCTTTTTTACTTGTTAAAGAAAATAAAAATGGCAGTCGCCTTTAAGCTCTTTTCTGATCGTTTAAACACAAAAAGATTGCCAGGCCTTTGTCGTTTCAAGCTCGTTATCGATTATGAAACGACGTGCTTCTGACTGCTTTTCTACTTTTTCAGGTCGAAGTCACTAGTTACGAAAAGTACTCCTCGACCGTAATGTTCGGGCGGTTCTTTCAAGTATCATTTTATACTTTTTCGGGCTCGAGAGACACAAATTTACGAAAAAGGACCCCCCTTGGAGTTTTCTTTTCCGTGTCTTTTTAAAACTCTCTAAACATGAAAAAGACTCTGAGTTTTACATATGTCAGACACGTTAAACCCTGACAACATTGGACTCGTCACCATGACGAGACTCGAGCTTCTCCTTCCTAGGGCTCGTTAAATTATTACTAGGTTGGACTTAACAACAGGTTTATCATTGCTTGTCTATGGCAGCTAGTCACTCTTGAACATCAACACTTTTGCTTCTTGTCGGGTTGGGACATCCATACATCGTCATTTGGCCTTCCACGGGTTTGGGTTGTCATTTAGCCTCATTCCATCTGATTCATGCCGTCTCCATTGTGCCTCTGATCCCTTCGTATCTGAATGCTACCACCCTCCCGAGTCGTGTCGCCGACATATTCAAGTGTATAATCCTTCTGTAGTTTACACCCTCGTCTTCTCCTCTGATACTCTGCTTCATCATCTACCACTTATTCCTTATCTCGTGTCATTGATGGGGGAAACATTATGGCCCTCCTGCGACAGGTCGTCTCCTATCGACATCAGCTCATTATCCAGCAGATTGATCTAGAGATCCCCTTTGGTACCTTAGAGCTTGCATGCCTCAATGGCAAGTTCTTCGCACCTCACAGTCGACTTTCATCATTGGTCGTCAATTGGGTGATTCCACGAGTGTTCAACTTCAGCTCCTTCTTCACACTTCATGGATTGTGCTAGGCAGTACCTTGAGAACCATTAGCGTTATTGGTGGTCTCTCTCGCGCTTGTTAACGGTTTTCATCATTGACCGGTAATCAAGCGATTTTCTATCATGCTCGACCTCAGCACATCTATTCGCATGTTAGAATTTGCACTATGATCAAATGGGTTCAAGACCCCGAACTCAAATTACATAGGTTCGGGCTGCGTGGATTGGTTTTATGATTACATGACTCATTGACGGATGGCTACGACCATGCCTGAGTCTTCATGGATGGCTGCGACCATACCTTTATCATCATCATGGTCTCATTAGCTGGATGGCTGCGTCCATACCACAGACCTATTTCGTATGTCTTTTGGATGGTTGCACCCATGCCTAGACTACATGTAATTCATTATCAGAGATATCAGTTGTACTTGCGTGCAGGTTCTTCTAGATGGTGTTCCAGCTCAGTCAGTTTCGTAAAGCATTTCACCCCTCCCTCTCTCTCGGGCTTCATACTTTAGGGGGCATCTGTTACACAATAATTTGTCACTGTCTTCACTCCAGTCTTCCTACTGTGTCATGTGTCCAAGTTGTACATGCTCATGTTAGACAAATGCTCTCTGATGCTGCCAAATGACCCACTTTTCCAAAGGTTTCTGCCTCATCGCGTCTGTTGGCCAAATAAACGTGCTAAAGGGCACTCCAAAACAGTCCAGAAGCGCTGCCATCGTGGAAGTACACCTGATTCCCGCGATGGTCGAATTTTATGTGCCAGCGTGACTGTTGCTTGTAATCCTGAGCGATGATCTGACTAGCTACGTTATTTAATAGCGATGTCAGCGCCGCAGTCCAGTTATGTGCCCGCGGTGATCCAGATTGGGCGAATTTGTTCCAACAGTCGACCTTCCAGATGACTTGTTGGGTCCCTATAATACTAGTGATTACCCCATTACTATTGTAGTTATACCCCTTATTTATATTGTTGTGCCCCCATTACCCCCATATTGTTATTAATGTGCCCATAGAATCCCTCTATTGTTATTTTTGTGGCTTTATATTATTATTGTTAGGTCGGCTGGATTATATTGTGACTCCATAGACTCCTATATATAGAAAGGAGGTTTTGTCATTTGTATCATCCAAGAATTGTTCATTTATGTAATGTAAAGGAGGTTGCCCCCTCGAAGAGGCTGAATTCTAATGTGTGGATCTCTCTTTTCTATCTTTTTGTGAGCTGGTTTCATAACATTTGGTATCAGAGCTTTGGATTCTAGGGTTTCGCTGCTCCAAACAGGTCATCGTGGCATTTTCGCTATACATTTTTTTTTGTGACGTTTCAGAAGTCGCAAAAAAAACCCATTTGAGAAGAAATCGCGTTGAACCTTGGGTCCTAATTTCAGAGCTTTTCACGCGATATTTTCAGAGATATGATCTCAGGAAGTTGGTCTTTTTGCAGACTCCTGAATTACACTCAAAACAAGTGACCTGGGGAAAATCGTCATAACTTTCTTTCTGAGCATCGGATTGAAATTTCGTAAGAAGTTACAGAAAGAGGACGGACTGTAGTTTTCTTTTATATATTTTTCAGGGTCAAAGGTTGAAACAGTGACACGTGGCACTTCATACAAGTTCACTCTACTGAACTAGTCTATAATCAGGTCACTGCGGGAGATTGGGCATAACTCTTTATTGGAGAATCCAATTTGGTTCAGACTAGTGGCATTGGAAAGAGGACATAGAAGGCTACTACAGGTCACAATTTTAGAACTAGATGATTCGAAATTACAGAGATACATCAGATTCAATATCAGGCTTCTACAAAGTAAAAAAAGGTGTGTAGTTTTTATTTTTTATTTTTGCATAAGCTTGGTTTGAAGGAATTCAAAGGGCATAGTAAAGCATTATTATCGGTAACTGATGCCCCGAGGAAAGAAAATGCAAACACCTAGTAAGGAACCTGAAAGCTCTAGCATGACTCATGAAGAAGAGGAAGAAATGCAACATGATATATCAAAATTACAAGACCAAGTGCAACAACTGTCCCTTGCACAAAAGGGAACAGAATCTAAGATGGATGGTTTAAAGAAAGGTGTAGAAGCTAAGATGGACTGTTTAAAGAAAGGCGTAGAAGCTAAGATGATTGACGTGGAAGCTAAGATGGATGATTTGAAGATAGATTTGAAGACAGACATGGACGAATTGAAGATAAATATGAATAAGTTGCTACAAGAAATCGTCCCTAAGGGTGAAAGGGTACTAAAGGAAACTCATGATGAGAACAAAAGAAATGTTAATCATGATTCCATAGACGCTAATGTTGGATTGAAGAATCACCATATTCCAAAAATCGATATGAGGAAGTTTGATGGCAAGGATCCCGCCACATGGATATTACAGATGGAGCAATTCTTCGATCTCAATAATGTGCAAAACACACAAAAGGTACGTATGGCAACTTTATATTTGGAACCAAATCAGTTTGTATGGTATCAATGGCTTTGCTCTCGTAAACAATTTATCACTTGGGCAATTTTTACGGAAGAATTGATAGCACATTATGAGGATACAAAAAGCAACACTTTTTTTAGCCAATTGATAAGTCTCAAACAAAAGGGTTCAATAATGGAGCACATTGAGGAGTTCCAAAAATTGAACATAAGGGTAAAAGATATTCCAGAGGAGCATAGGATTGATGTGTTCATAGGGTCTTTAAAGGATAATATCCAACATGATGTTCGCCTTTGGGAACCTGATTCATTAGAGAAGGCATTCAGGTTAGCAAGAAAAATGGAAAGCAAAATTATGGCAACCAGGAAGCATACCACTCACAACTATAAAGACGGAAGTGTTGTTGCCCCTAGTCTTCCACAACCTATAAGGTTGACACCACAACAATTGGAAGAAAAAAGAGCAAAAGGGCTTTGTTACAATTGTGATAGCAAATACACTAAAGGTCATAAGTGTGCTGAGAAGAAATTATTCTACATAGATTGTGAAGAGGAAGAAGAAAAGGAGCAAGAAAGGTCAAAAGAAGAGGATATACTCCAGGAACAAAGCCTAGATGAAGAACAAATAAATCCGACCATATCTTGTAATGCATTGGCGGGAATTACCACTCCTCAAACCATCAAGATAGAAGGACAAATCAAGAAGAAAAAGGTAATAGTGTTGATTGATTCAGGAAGCACCCACAATTTTATTCATTGTAGGGTAGCAAAAGAATTGAATTGCTTCCTATATCCAGCACCAGAGTGTCAAGTGATGATTGCAAATGGAGGAACAATAAATTGCTCTGGAAAGTGCCATAATATCAAGCTATCCATGGGAGAATATGTATTGACTAGCCCAATGCTTTCCATTCCAATGGGAGGTGCTGATGTTGTACTAGGAGTCCAATGGCTACAATCCTTGGGTACAATAGCTTTTAATTTTCAAGAACTTTTCATGAAATTTTCTGTGGAAGGAAAGGAAGTTGAATTAAGGGGTATTGCAGGGAAACCAGGAAAGATAATCAGCTCTAATGGTATGACAAAGCTTCTAAAAAAGGAGCAAAGGGTGTAATTGCACAATTATGTTCGCTAGATGTTTCCACATTGGAATCATCTATTTCTCCAGATCTCCAAAAAGTCTTGGACAATCATTCCAAGGTATTTGAGACTCCCAAAGGTCTCCCACCTATGCGTGATCATGATCATGCTATTCATCTGATTCCAGGAAGTGTTCCTCCAAACATCAGGCCGTACAGATATCCCTATGTCCAAAAAAGTGAAATTGAACGTATGGTTGCAGAAATGCTAGAGGCTGGTATAATTCAACCGAGTCAAAGTTCTTTCTCTGCTCCAGTAGTATTGGTGCACAAGAAGGATGGATCATGGCGCATGTGTCCGGATTATAGGGAGCTCAACAAGCTCACTATTAAAGATAAGTTCCCCATTCCTGTCATTGATGAATTACTGGATGAATTGCATGGATCAATTTACTTCACCAAGTTGGATCTTCGTTCAGGATATCATCAAATCAGAATGAAGATTGAAGACATTCCGAAAACGGCATTTAGAACTCATGAGGGTCATTATGAATTTTTGGTCATGCCTTTTGGCCTTACCAATGCACCTTCAACATTTCAAGGTTTGATGAATTCAATTTTCAAACCATTCCTTAGAAAATTTGTGTTAGTATTTTTTGATGATATACTAATCTACAGCAAGTCTTGGAAGGATCATGTTGAACATGTTGACAGGTGCTACAACTATTGGAGGAGAAACAATTATATGCAAAAAGATCCAAATGTTTCTTTGGAGTCCAGGAGGTGGAATATTTGGGTCATATTGTATCTCATGAAGGAGTTAAGGTAGACCCTAGCAAAATTAAAGCCATTAAGGAATGGAAAATCCCCACATCCATAAAGCATCTGCGAGGATTTCTTGGGTTGACAGGGTATTATCGCAAGTTTGTTAAGAATTATGGGAGAATAGCAGCACCTCTAACAACATTATTGAAGAAAGATGCATTTTCATGGACTCCGGAAGCAACAAAGGCCTTTGAACATCTTAAAGAGGCAATGTGCCAAGCACCGGTCTTAGCTACACCGGACTTCACAAAAACCTTTATTGTGGAATGTGATGCTTCAGGAAATGGAATTGGTGTTGTTCTAATGCAAGATGAAAGACCCATTGCTTTTGAAAGTCGTCCAATCAAGGGAAAGTTTTTAAGCAAAGCTATTTATGAGAAGGAAATGTTGGCAATACTCCATGCACTTAAGAAATGGCGACCCTACCTAATGGGAAGACACTTCAAGGTAAAAACGGATCATGATAGCCTTAAATACTTTTTAGAACAAAGATTATCCTCTGAAGAGCAACAAAAGTGGGTCACAAAGATGTTGGGTTATGACTTTGAAATCATCTACAAAAAAGGGAAGCAAAATGTGGTGGCAGATGCACTCTCAAGAAAGGATGAG
Source organism: Pinus tabuliformis (assembly GCA_031772625.1). Taxonomy (NCBI): domain Eukaryota; kingdom Viridiplantae; phylum Streptophyta; class Pinopsida; order Pinales; family Pinaceae; genus Pinus; species Pinus tabuliformis. The sequence continues at coordinate 27,986,310 of CM062808.1, read as the reverse complement.
GATGTGGAAGCATTGTTGTGCGCCATTTCTATTATCCAACCAGATTGGATAAACGAAGCAAGGGAGGAATGGAAGAATGACGAAGAAGTGTGGGCACTTATTCGAAAGCTACAACAAGATTCCAGTACGTCTGATACATTTAGCTGGAAAAATGATTCGTTATGGTACAAAGATCGCTTATACCTCTGTAAGAATTCCCAGCTAAAACAAAAGATTCTTATGGAATTGCACACTTCTCCCTTAGGAGGGCACTCAGGATTTTTAAAAACTTACCACAGGGTTAAGAAGGAATTTTTTTGGGATGGCCTTAAATCAGATATTCAAAAGTTTGTGGCGGAATGTTTGGTTTGCCAACAAAATAAAGTTGAAACAATTAAGACACCGGGTCTATTACAACCTTTATCCATTCCAAGCCAACGTTGGGAGGAGGTTTCAATGGATTTTATCACAGGTTTACCCAAGTCTGAGGGAAAGAGTGTCATCATGGTGGTAGTTGACAGACTTACCAAGTATGCACACTTTTGTGCATTATCACATCCATTTAAAGCCAGTACAGTTTCTACTGCATTTATGGAAACAATTCAAAAGCTACATGGAAACCCAAAGATTATTGTAAGTGACAGAGATCCCATTTTCACTGGAAATTTTTGGACAGAATTATTTTCTTGTCTTGGTACTCAGTTAGCTCATAGCTCATCTTATCATCCTCAATCTGATGGGCAAACTGAGATAGTAAACAAATGTTTGGAAGGATATCTTCGTTGCTTTGTATCTGATAAACAGACACAATGGGTCAAATGGTTGCCTCTGGCTGAATGGTGGTATAACACTTCCTTCCATACAGCAACAAAAATGACCCCATTTATGGCACTTTATGGGTATCAACCACCATCCATCACATCATATTTAAGAGAAAATTCTAAGGTTCAGGCAGTGGAACATCACATCGAACATCAACAACAAGTCCTCCAACTCTTAAAGGATAACCTCGTGTTGGCACAAATAGAATGAAACAACAGGCAGATCAACATCGCAGTGAAAGAAGTTTTGATGTAGGTGATTGGGTATTCCTACGGCTACAACCATATAAGCAAATGTCCCTCAAGCAAGCTAAGAAGGATAATAAATTATCACCAAAGTATTATGGTCCGTACAAGGTGTTGCAAAAGATTGGTACTATGGCATACAAATTGGAGCTTCCTGCAGCTTCTCGATTGCACCCAGTTTTCCATGTTTCATGTTTAAAGAAGGTTATAGGCGACAAGCTCCCAGTTCAAACAATATTGCCAGAACTTGACGAGGAAGGAAAAATTATATTGGAACCGGAAGCAGTCACAGAAACAAGAACTCGACAGCTACGAAATCGATCAATTTCAGAGTATCTTATCAAGTGGAAGAACTTATCCGCTGAAGATTCCACATGGGAGGATGAGAATTTTATGCAGAAGTATCCAGAACTACTCAAGCGTTGAGGACAACACTTTTTTGAAGGAGAGGGGCATGTTGGGTCCCTATAATACTAGTGATTACCCCATTACTATTGTAGTTATACCCCTTATTTATATTGTTGTGCCCCCATTACCCCCATATTGTTATTAATGTGCCCATAGAATCCCTCTATTGTTATTTTTGTGGCTTTATATTATTATTGTTAGGTCGGCTGGATTATATTGTGACTCCTTAGACTCCTATATATAGAAAGGAGGTTTTGTCATTTGTATCATCCAAGAATTGTTCATTTATGTAATGTAAAGGAGGTTGCCCCCTCGAAGAGGCTGAATTCTAAGGCGTGGATCTCTCTTTTCTATCTTTTTGTGAGCTGGTTTCATAACATAACTCCAAACCTGGTTTTTGGCCTAGTTTATGTCACCCTCCTTTCTCTAGTGTGGTTGTTCCATCATTTGTGCTACCTTCCTTGGAGATAAGCTCATCCTCCCACCTTTCATGGAGACTCTTTCTCCTATTTAAACTCTCACCATTGCTATGTGCTGCTAGTTTGGAGTTCTTAGTCTTTGGAGTGGTTGCTGATAGTGCTGTTAGTACTTGTGAGCTTGTTAGATAGCTGGTGTGAGTGTGACAAGTGTGGGATTGTTGATAGCTTGAGGAAGGTTGTGAAGTGCCTTTGATCTTGTGTAAAACTTGTGAGTGAGAGAGACTTGTATGTTGGGAGATCCATCTTCAAAGAGTGAATGCTTGAAGAACATGCTGGCTAGATCCCCCTGAGAAGGCTTGTGACGTCAAGACTTCAGTTGTTGATTACTCATTAGGAGAAGGAAGCGGAAGCTGGAGCAATGCAACGGAACTCCATCGACCACCGGTTGAGGTAGGCCTCCAACTATGACTGTTTAAGGAAAGCTATTGTTGATCTGTCCTTGTTTGTGACTAGACCCACTCTAGGGCTAGAGGTGTTGCCTCTATCCGCAGAGGGAACACTTTCCTACATCACACCTGCGGTACGCAAGTTGTTACCGAAAGGGCCAACAGTGTAGGGTTTTGTTGGTTGCTGCAACTAACTCTGAACCTAGGTCAAGACCCCCTAAGCCAGCATTGACCAATCAACAAATTGAATTTGACCCAAATAAAAAATCCTAAAGCCTACAATTGAGGCTTGACCTATGAAAATTGACCCAAGCATGACACCCATGCTTTAACAAGTCAATTCAATAATGAAAATTCTTTTTTCTTTTCTTTTGACAAATATATTACAATTTGACTCAAGTACAATTTATGAAGACCGAGCCTAGTTACATTCTTCAAAAAAAGGAAGGTGTTAATCTAGTTTTTCATTGATGTCACTATGGCACTAGCCAAGATGGAATATATTCTTGAGATTCCTAGTTCCAAATGATGATTTCATAACTCTTCTTTGAAGAAGATGTCAAGAAACTAATGAAGAAGTCATGCCCAAACAAGTCCTTGAACTAACTATAATGTTGTTGAGTGTCAATCATGTGCTTTGATTGGTGATCTAGACCTTAGGTTCCAAGATACAAGCCTTTGAAGTGGAGGACTATAATTGATGAAATCATACATGTGATAATGTTATACTCTTTTAAGAATGACCACACTTTGACATAATTGGAAGACTACTTTGGTGTCTTTGACAAACTAATGAAGGTTGCATTATGACATATTATTGCACTATCATTGAATACATGATGTTATACCTTCATCATGATGTCGAATACTATCATGATGACATTATTGGTACAAAACAATGGAAAAGCCATGTTGTCCCAAAACATTCCTCATACTGTTCCAAATATTTTATGCACAGAAATTTAAGGACAATCACCAATAAAATTAATTTTCACTACCTTAGAGATAGCATTTCATTATGATACCTACACCATCTTTTAAAGCACATTTTTTCCTTTCCAAACAGCTATTACTTGGCCTGAAACTCCAAGCAGTTTCAGATAAATTGAATTATAAAGTTAAGAAAATCATTACTTTTGGTGAGCCAACCTGTGTAGGCTCATACTCCATGACCAAGAGACATGTATTTTCATTGGAGGACGAAATATATATAAATATAAGTCAAAAAAATGCACTTTGACTCATCAATTTCGATGAAAACACAGAGATAAAAGAGGAGGCCGAAGGAAACGTTTATGGTTTAGGCATATTTCTATTCTCAAGAAGTAGACCTCGGAAGCTCCAACAAACCTGTGACTTGTTAAAAACTCAGATTGGTGAGGGCACAATATATATATATATATATATATATATATATATATATATATATATAGCTTAAACCTATTTTGTGGAGCTAATAGTAGTGTACTCAGATCTGAAGCAACCATCTATAGAGATATCAAGATAACTCGGTCCTGTGACTTAACACTTGAAGTTCAGATCATCTACAACACTTCGTATCTATGGAGAACTAAATCTGTGATAGATTTGTTTTAGATTATCATCACAAACTATATAAGAACATGTGATATCTCACCGGTGAAGGCTCAAACTTCACCTTCAAAAATCTGTGTATACAGTGATCCCTTTCTAGCCCGGACTTTAGGACAAGGGTAAGCACAATTATGGAAGAGCTACAATACTTTGGACCTCAGTCCTATAGGAGCTCATTTTTTTGTGGCATCCTTGACAGTCACAACAACTTGGTGTAGCATGGTGCTAGAATATTATTGTTGAAGTTTTGGTGCAGTAACAACATTGGTGAAGTTGTGGTACAAAAGTCTCGGTGCAGTTTTGAAGTCTTAGTGCAAGAACATTGGCATAGAATTGATGAAGAAGTGTGGTACAAAATAGATGGTGTAGTATGGTGTATAAATCCTTGTGTAGAAGTATTGGAATAGTTTGAACAGTGGTCTGGTGCAAGGTAGTGCAAGGACATTTGAAAAGAAGAAATGTCACAATCTAGTGTTGAAGTCTTGTTACAGTGGTGGTCCAATAGTCTTGAGGTAATTTGGTGTTGAAATATTGGTGCAGTACAAAAGATTTAGTGCAAACTTTGGAGCTGACCTTTGGAGCTAACATGAAGTAATATTTGGGACTGACCTTGGACCATATTTGAAGAAGGTGCAGAACTATTATTAGAGTTGGTGTAGAACTTGGTGCAATTCATTGAAGACACATTGAAGTGTCGTATTGAAGATCATAATGCAGTGTTGATTTCATGATGAGGTAACTCGAAGAGATTTATTGGGTATTATGAATAATAGTGGTGACACTTTTTGTATGAAAAGGTTTTCATTGATGATGTGATGTGACGATTAAGATAGGGATAGTTGAATATTGATAGGGCTCGATGAAGTATACTTTGGGTGTCATGAAACCAAACATATATTGGCAAAGCGAAGCTATAAGATTGGTGTCCTTGGATTTGGTGCTCCTAAACTCAAGGTTGGTGCCTTGGATAAGATAGGGTCGAAGCCCTAGAGGTCGGAGCTGTGGAGTACTAAAAAAGGTATGTTTTTGATGTTCATTTTAGTTTCTTTTCAGTAGAACTTGCAAAACTTTTTGCATCATGAACTTGGAAAATGATAAAGAACTATAAAAAAACATGTGAGTTTAATATGTAAGACTAAAACACTGAAAATTGTCATTTCCTTATGCAAGAAGGAGTGAAAACGAGAAGTTTCTGTTCCAAAGGAAAGGACAAGGACGAGATAACCGCTGTCCCTTTGACGAGAGACCGAGTGCAAACAAGGCAAAGTAAATCGAAGCGAGTCGGCCCTGAAAAGGAGGCTGAGATACCAGCTCGGCGCAGAAGAGAAAAGAAATGATTAAGGATTAATGGTTCGGCGAATCCCTCAGGATCCTTGATCCTAAGGGATCGCTGTTTTATCTATTTTTGTACTTAGACATCTCTGTCGTCACCCTTATAAAAGGGACAACACTGTTAGCTCGAAAGAGAGTTAGACATGATTATGTTTTATGTAACTTCTCTTGAGATCAAAACTTTGATCATCGAGTCTCGATAAGAACTGGTTTACTGTAATTTTGCTTCATGCATTAATACAAACTTGGTGATTACTTCATCTCTAAGTCTGGATTAACCTAAAGCGTGTACCCCTGGAGGCTAAGGGCCCGTCCCTGGAGGACACTTGCTCCTGTATTATTACGTTGGTTTATGCATGGTTTTCTTATCGTCGTTATATGGTAATCTGATATGTTTTATAAGTTTACATCAGATGCTCTGTTATGTTTAATTCATTAAGGTTTCCACGAACAGAACTATTGTATTGACTCTTCATCATATTACTATTCTTTTCAATGTTGATCTAATATTACTGGTTTTGATAGAATACTGTTGCTATTCCATTACAAAGCTTTTGTGCTGTACATTCACGTTACAGAATTCATCTTGGGAGTTATGTTCTTCACGATTGTTGAATGGGTGAACAATGCTGTTCTATTTTGAAACGCAGTCGTATTATTTCTAACTAAGACTGATGCTTAGATCAGATTACTATTTAAGTGTGTTATGCATGTATATGGTTTTCAAGCGCTGTTCCATAGTTCATTAGTGATTAGTGCTGTTCCATTGGTGTGTGCTGTTCGATTTGCCTTACGAGTGAACGATAATTTCATAGTTGCTGTTCCATTTAAGAATTGTTGTTCCGTTACAGACTCGCTATTCGATTTTCTTATCTGTCGTTCCATTTGCTGGTATTTGTTATTTTGGCGTGGGAGATGATCTAAGGCTGTAGTGAGCTTTGGCATTTACTGTCTGGCTCCCAGATCCACGATCTGTTCTCTGATTTCCTTTTCCATCAGTTTCCAAAGGGATGGGTTATCGCTACTAAACCCTTGACTGATAAGTTACTTAGTTTTTGAGTGTGTGATTTACTCTTTTGAAGTAGTCAAGCTATGGACAAGCATCCGTTTACTCTTGTATTTCTGAACATTGTACTACTAGCATTACTCTAGCAAATGATAGCCTCAGACTGAGACATTCTTTGAAATAAAAAAACGCTCCCGGATTGACATATTAATGTGAGGTAATTAGAGGTGAAAGAGACCCTTTTTATAGCTCTACATTTTGGCGCCGTTGTCGGGGAAAGAGTGTAGCCATTTGTTTTTTTTCAGAGTAGTGTACGAACCTGCTAGGGAAGAGTTGGATTTTAAAAACGGAAGGTAAGAACCTACGTACGGAGCATGTAAAAGCCCTGCTCCTCTGTCCGCTTTCCTAACAGATTTGCTGTTGTTTTGTTTGAATAGAATTTAGTAGTTAATTTGAGTGCATGACTAAGCAGAAAAAACTAGAAAAAAATACCAAACCTCTACCCAAGCCAGAAAAAGCTAAGGGGTCGGTGACCCTTGGCCGAACGACCTTCATAGACGAAATCTACAAGAAAGCAGAATCTCAGCCATCAGTAGGACCCAGGAAAATCATTTCTAAATAGCCTACTAGTTCCCTTCAGGCCACAGGATCACCATCTGTAGCCTTTGCTGAGGTGCATAGTCAAACTGAAGAGCAGGACTTTCAAGAGATTGAAAATTCTACTCCATAACTATTGCAGGAAGGGAATTTCAGCAATCTTTGTGAAGGAGAAGGAGAAACAAGGGAAACTGAGGAACCAAGATCTCCTATTGGAACAACTCAGCCATTAAACAGCCCAGATAAGGGAAGTGTTGTAAAAATCATTGTTGAAGAAAATCAATCTCCTCAGACATCAGGCATTATCATTATCCCAGATAGAGGAAGTGCTATTAAAACTATTCCTGTCAAAGCCATTCCCTCTCAACCTAGGAATACCCTCCTAGATATCCCAGAAGGTTATTGGCATATATTCAAACCTATGGCTCAAAATCAACCAAACACTCAAACCTCTACATTACAATACCCTATAGTGGATTCTACAGCAAATGCGCCTATGAAAGCCATCCCTCTTCAACATATCCCTACATTTCATGGTCTTAAATCAGAAGACCCGGATGGATTTTTATTTGAATTTGATGTGTTATGCAGGGTATATTATTACACCACCAACCCCCAGAAACTGAAACTATTTCCCTCTACATTAAAAGGGGCTGCTTTAAGATGGTTTATGGGATTAGGTGGCAGGGTTATAAATAACTGGGATCAAATGAAAGAATCTTTTCTAAAAAAATATCAGGATTATTGCAGGTCTAGAGAATTAAAGGACGAAATATTCCAGATGACAGCTAGATCGAATGAAACATTAGAGGAGTATGTGGAACGTTTCCAGTATAATCTGCAAAGATCTCCCTATGCATCACTACCTTTACCCGATAATGTGTTAAAAACAGCATTGATAAGGAGCATGAAGGAATAATGGATCGAAACATTAAACATCATGGGAAAAGGAGATATTTATCAAGAAAATTTTGCTGACATTATTGATTTATGTATCAGGAGCTCGAGAGGTAGCATAAGAGTAAAACCGGCAGAACATGATCAGTTTGTAAGAGATAATAAAATTTCGACAGAAGGAGTAACACGTGTAGAAATTGGAAATTTATTGGAAAATTTTAAAACTGATATTCTAGGGACACTAACTACACAACTTGATATTATGCAGGCCAAACAGAAGCAAATGGAGGCAGAACAGAATTTGGTGATCTTCTATCCCCGATGCAGGAAAAAGCATAGTCACAAGGAGTGTCCGCTGGATACAATTCAAACATGCACCATCTATACAAAAGATCACCTTACGGAGAGCTACCCCTCACTTCCTGGATTGAAAGCGGTATATAAGGAAGCATAAGAAGAACCAGAATCAGTGTATTTGATCAACCAGCGCCATCAGTGGCAGCCGAGACAATCTGGTATGTTTCCAGACCCAACTTCTTCTTTTCAGCCTCCACAGTACAATGCTCAACAATATAGTATGTGGCAAAGTCAATCCCAACCCCCGTTTCCAAACTGGTTACCACAGTCGTTTCCTTCTTCAAACCCATGGTTGAATCAGGCAAGCCAATCTGGTTGGCCGAATTATCCTTATACTCCACCATATTGGCAAGGTAACTCATATCCTCCACAATGGACTCCCCCTACTTCACAAAGTTCAGTCTGGCAGACAAACTGTGTTATGCTCTTAACCTGCAAAATAATACCCAGATACAGAATATGCGAAGAAAAGATACCCAGAACACATAATATGCGAAGAAAAGATACCCAGAACACAGAATAGCAATGATTTTATTATTCAAAGAGAAATGTTCACATGCCTCTTCGAGGGGGCAACCTCCAATAGAGCAGAGCTCGATCACAAAATAAGACACGATGCTCCTCGCAGGGAGTCTCTATCCTTTATATATGACTCATACATGCAATACCACGGGCCAATACCGTGGGTTTTATTAATACCATCTGTCTAATACTACGGCCCATTTGCAACTAACTGTGGTCCCGTCATTAATTGCGGGTTAACCACTTACAAATATTAATATGGGCTTTATTGACTCTTGACTATGACGTGATCCCATGACATAAATAAGGGGGTTAGGGTGGGACCCTAACATGCCCTCCCCCTTAAGACTAGCCTTGTCCTCAAGGCTGAAGCTGCGGAAACTGCTGAAGAATAGTGGTTGGTTCCCAAGTTGCATCTTCTGGAGAGGTGTCTTTCCATTTGACGAGGACTTCCTTAATCATGCGGCCGCGCAGGTGCTTGTCTCGTGTGTCTAGAACCTGTTCAGGTTGAAGCCAGATTGACCCTTCTTCGTCCAATTCAGGTAGACTGGTTTGAACTCGGCAATTGTTCCCAATCACTTTCTTGAGGCACGATACATGGAAAACTGGATGGATTTTTGCCGTAGGTGGCAAAGCCAACTTGTAAGCCACTTCTCCAATGCGCTGAAGTACTTGGTATGGTCCGTAGAATTTTGGAGAGAGATTTTGACAACCCTTGTCTTTGAGTGATGTTTGCTTATATGGTTGCAGCCTCAAAAAGACCTGATCCCCTTCTTGAAATTGGCGCTCTGAGCGATGTTGGTCGGCCTGTTGCTTCATGCGGTTCTGAGCTTGATGAAGATTCTCGCGAAGATGGGCCAGCATGGTTGCGCGGTGTTGTAGGAGTTGATCCACTGCTTGTACTTTGGAGCACCCCTTGAGATAAGAAGTAGGGGAAGGTGGAAGTTGACCATAGACTGCTTCATAGGGAGTCATTTTGGTGGTGGCATGATAGTTGGTGTTATACCACCATTCAGCCAGAGGTAACCACTGTGCCCAAAGGTGTTGCTTTTTTGAAGTGAAACACCTAAGGTAAGTTTCTAGACATTTGTTGACGGCTTCGGTTTGACCATCTGTTTGCGGATGATATGAAGTACTGAGTTTGAGTTGAGTGCCTTGTATTCTGAAGAGTTCCTGCCAAAAATTGCTGGTGAAGATCGGGTCGTGGTCGGACACTATAGAAGTGGGCATGCCATGTAATTTGAAGATCTAATCCATGAAAGATTGAGCAACCAAAGTTGGTGTAAACGGGTGGGGTAGGGCGCAGAAATGAGCATACTTCGATAGTCGGTCCACAACCACCATGATGACTGACTTGTTCCCTGACTTTGGAAGACCTGTAATGAAATCCAGAGAAACCTCCATCCAAATTGATGCCGGAATGGGCAATGGTTGTAATGTGCCTGGTGTGTTGACGGTTTCCCCTTTGTGGCATTGACAGACCTCGCATTCTGCTACGAAAGTAAGGATGTCCTTTTTCATGCCTGTCCAAAAGAATGATCTTCTGGTGCGAGCATACGTCTTCTGAAAGCCCGAATGTCCTGCAATGGGAGATGAGTGCAATTCTACCAAAATGCGACTTTTGAGGGTGGATGTTGGTGATATTACGACTCTGTCCTTGTAGCGAAGAATATCATTCTGCCATGAGTAGCCCTTGCTGGAATTAGGATCTACCTGTAATTGAGAAATGAGTTGGGAGAGCCCTGGGTGTGAAAACCATTCCCTGCGAGCCTCTTCAATCCAGTCTGGAATGGGAAGGGAAATTGCGAGCAGAGTACTTTCCTCCTCAAATTGGCGCGATAATGCATCTGCTACACTGTTGTCTTTCCCTTTCTTGTAAATGATCTCATAATCATATCCCAGCATTTTGGCTAACCATTTATTTTGTTGTGGGGAGGATAGGCGTTGCTCCAAAAAATATTTAAGACTGTGATGATCTGTGCGGATTTGGAAATGTCGCCCCAATAAGTAAGGTCACCAGGTCTCGACTGCATGTAAGATGGCCATCATTTCCTTCTCGTAGGTAGATTGGCCCAGATTCCTCCCACTGAGTTGTTGGCTTGTGAAGGCCAATGGTCGCCCTTCCTGCATTAAGACCGCCCCAATACCTGTACCCGAAGCATCACATTCAATGAAAAAGGATTTGGTGAAGTCAGGTAGTGCTAAGACTGGAGTGGAACACATGGCGTTTTTGAGAGCGGTAAATGCCTGTTGTGCTTCCTCGTTCCAGAAGAAGGAATTTTTCTTTAGGAGTTGAGTGAGGGGCTTCGCTATGTGGCCATAGTTGTGGACAAATTTACGATAATAACCTGTGAGACCCAAAAATCCTCTCAAGCTCTTCAAGGTCTTAGGTTGAGGCCATTCTTGCATTGCCTGAATCTTTTTGGGGTCCACCTTGACACCTTCACGCCCCACAATGTGGCCCAAATTCTCAACTTCTACCATGCCAAACGAACACTTAGACATCTTGACAAATAATTTATGCTTGCGGAGCAGTTGCAAGAGTAGATATACATGCTAAAGATGTGCTGCCCAAGTGCCACTATAGATGAGAATGTCATCGAAGAAGACAAGGACAAATTTTCTGAGATATGGTTTGAGGATGTGATTCATAAGACTCTGAAAATTAGAAGGGGCATTACAGAGACCAAATGGCATGACCAGGAACTCATAATGGCCTTCATGAGTTCTGAAAGCCGTCTTGGGAATGTCGACTTCCTTCATGCGAATTTGGTGGTAGCCGGAGCGAAGATCCAACTTAATGAAGAATTGAGCCCCATTGAGTTCGTCCAGCAAATCATCAACCACCGGGATGGGAAATTTATCTTTCACTGTCAACTTGTTGAGGGCCCTGAAGTCGGGACACATCCGCCACTCCCCATCTTTCTTGAGGACCATGACCACTGGGGATGAATAAGGACTAATGCTGGGATGAATGACACCTGCTTCCAACAATTCCTTGATGATTTTTTCTATTTCATTCTTTTGGGTGAACGGATATTTGTATGGCCGCACATTTGGGGGTTGGGCCCCTGGAACCAAGGTGATGCTATGATCATGTTCCCCTCACGAGGGTGGAAGCTCATGAGGCTTGTCAAAGACCGTCCGATGGTTATTTAAAATCTATTGCATCTCAGGATGAATTGGCAGAGACATGGTTTCGATTACCTGGATGGCATTAAATTGAGCTACCACTCCATGATGGCCCTTTTTTAACAATTTTTCCATCCTATGCGAGCTGATGATAGAGGGGGCTCCCGCCTGGAGTCCACGGAGGGTATGTGTGGAGTTGTTCTGCTTAAAACTCATATATAACTCCTGGAAATCCATTGTGATTGGCCCAAGAGTGCGGAACCATTCAGTGCCTAGGACAATGTTGCAACCCCCCATGTGTATGGCAAACATGTGGGTTTTCAACTGATAATCCCCCATTTGAAGTTTGACATTTTCACAGCGGCCTTCACATTTCATTGTGCCCCCATCTGCAATTTGGACTTGGAAGTTAGAAACTGCCCGTACAAAACAATGCGCTGCTTCGGCGATTTTTTGATGGATGAAATTATGGGTACTTCCACTATCAATCAAGACTACTACTGGGCGATGTTTAAGAAAACCCCTAATTTTGAGAGTTTGAGGGGAAGAAATTCCTGCCAACGCATTTAGCGAAATAACTGGTTCGTTAGATACAATCTCCTTTTGGTTGTCTTCTTCGATCGCCTCCGGTTCCTCAAGTGGTGGATCTTCCTCGTTGGAGCTGTAGTCAGTGGCATCTATTTGAAAAAACTTGGGCTCCTTGCATTTATGACCCAGGGAATATTTTTCATCACAGTAGTAACATAGTCCTTGCTTCCTTCTTTCGGCCATTTCCGCAGGTGACACCTTTTGAATCTTAAGTGTCTGAGTCGTGTTGGGAGCCTGTGGGGGACGACCTTTAGCGGGGAAATTGGGGCGGCTGTATTGGGCTGCTAATGCACGTTCCACCTTACGAGCTACCTGGCAAGCCTCTGTCCACGTGGGAGGGTGGTGGAGTAGAACTTGAGCTTTGATGGCTTCTTTAAGACCGCTGATAAAACATTCTGTGTAGAACTCACCTGTGAGACCCTTAGTGTGGAAGGCTAAGGCTTCAAAAGCGGTAATATATTCATCCACTGTACCCGTCTGTCGGAGCTTAGTGAGATGCCCCAAAAAAGAGTCTTCCTGTTCAAAGCGAGTTCGAAGAGCTTTGGTAAATTGGTCCATTGCAACGCTGATGTCATTCCGCCCATTGCCATCGTTCATTGTCCAAGTACATGGTCCCCACCATAAGCTTAGTCCAATCATCTAGGATATGATTCAATCTGAAATACTGCTCCATTTGTGCTAGCCATGTTGACGTGTGAGAACCGTCAAATTTATGCATATCCAACTTGGGAGGTCGCTGACTGGTTGGTGGATGGGTGTGCCAGACGTGAGGAGAGTGGCTCGACTCACCCTCATGGTATTCAGGGCCCTTATATGTCTCGTCGTGGGCTGGTTCCTTGCCCTTCGAGAGTGCTTCCTGTACCTGGAGAGTTAGTCCGCTAATCTCACGTTTGAGGGAGTTCATCGCAGTGTGGATGGTGTTCACAGTGTCTTCAAGTTTGTCCATCCTTTCATTGGCCATTTCTTGAGCTCTAGTTTCTACCATACACCAACCGGATGAAAAATTGGGACCGCCTAAATTTTTTTTCTAATAAATTGAATGGTACCACCTTGCTCAGCTCGTCGTCCTGATTCTGATGGGCTAGATCACCAATAAGCACCCTGGCAGATCTCAGACTTTTTTTTTTTGTGGAAAACTCCGTTAACGGAGTTTTACTCCTCCTTTATCAATACTGCAGTCGCCAAATCCTCAAAATGTCAATGTTGCCAAAAGTCCTGCGAAAAGTAGACCCCGGTAGAGGAACCCTTCATAACAACTCCGATCTGGTGGATCTGAGAGATCTGAATGGTCGAACAACTGCTGCTGCGGATCTGATGGAGCTGCGGGACTGATGTCTGCTGCTGTGGCACATCTTTGCACATGCAGATCTGGAATAGATGATGTGTGATCCCCCGATAGAAAAGGGAACTATGGTCTAGATGAGTTTCAGGTGCTACAGATCGCAATATACATAAGGGTCTGACAGTAGTACTCGGCCCAATGTTTCAGGGCTCTAACTAAGGAGGATCGACCGTACCCTTAGCCGTACAACCCGACTACCCTATCGTACGGGCGAGTAATCTCTCCGAGTGCTGTTCTCGGTGTACTGTAGCCACAAGACGGCCGAAGGTTTATCTATGGCGAGGTTTCAAGGGAGCCTAGGGGGCTTCCTATATACCCAGAGGGTACGTGGAAGACAGTCCGTGCGCGGTTTTGTCTAATGCGCTACTACTCGAAGGGGTACCCACAGGGGTTACAAGGGAGTCCAACATACATGACCACCTCTTGTATTTCCTGCGTGCATGCCTCCCAAATCCGCAGGTTTATGCGCTTAACGACAGATCCCATGGTTTAAAGACGCCGGAACACGTCTCTAGCCAAAAAAAAAATTGCTAAAAATTGGAGATCCCACCGAGCCCTGGAAAGTGCTCTGATACCACTTGTTATGCTCTTAACTTGCAAAATAATACCCAGATACAGAATATGCGAAGAAAAGATACCCAGAACATAGAATATGCGAAGAAAAGATACCCAGAACACAGAATAGCAATGATTTTATTATTCAAAGAGCATTGTTCACATGCCTCTTCGAGGGGGCAACCTCCAATAGAGCAGAGCTCGATCACAAAATAAGACATGATGCTCCTCGCAGGGAGTCTCTATCCTTTATATATGACTCATACACGCAATACCACGGGCCAATACCGTGGGTTTTATTAATACCATCTATCTAATACTACGGCCCATTTGCAACTAACTGTAGTCCCGTCGTTAATTGCGGGTTAACCACTTACAAATATTATTATGGGCTTTATTGACTCTTGACTATGACGTGATCCCATGACATAAATAAGGGGGTTAGGGTGGGACCCTAACAAACTGGCATAGACCGATGCATCAGCCAGTAGGAACTATTCCGCTCCCTCAACCTACACTGCCAACCTTACAACAAAATCCCCAGTCTAATCTGAGACTGCAACTCCCAGCCCAACCCAATCCCAATCCAAATAACAGACTGGTCCAATCTCTCCAAATTATAGAACCACCAGAAATAGGAGCCGACCTGAGGGAGTGTAATGATCTTCAGTTAAGATCTGGGCGTATTATTGAAACCGAGGGAGATAAGACAGTTCAGATTGAAGATCAGTTACCAAGAGAACATCTGTCACAACAAGAGGATGTGAATAAACATCAAACTCATAATCAAGCAACCACATCCTCTCCTCCATTCCCAGAACGATTAGTCATACCTCGACCTATACAATATCCTGATTTTGACATTCTGGGAGAATTACAAAATCTGTACATAAAAATTCCATTCCTCCAAGCCATTCAAGACATCCCCATATACACAAAAACTATCAAAGAATTGTGCATAAAGAAACCAAGGAGGAATATAACAAATAATCCAAGAGTCCAAGTAGTCGGCACTTTATCTGACTTACTATCAGGGAAAGAAACACCCATTAAATATGAAGACCCAAGAAATCCAATTGTAACTGTCCAAATTTATGGTCAGACCCTGTCTAATGCCTTAGTTGATTTAGGAGCTGCAAATAATATCTTAACAACCACTACTTGCCAAAAGCTGGGCATTACATTTGTAAAACCCACCTCTACCTTGCTAGGATTGGCTAACCGATCTGTGGTTAGGCCGGAGGGTACTCTACATGATGTCATGGTCTCTGTTGATTCCTGGGAATATCCAACCGATTTCCTGATAATTAATCCTAAAACCCGACTTGATGGACACCCGCTGATTTTAGGTAGACCTTGGCTTGCCACTGCCGATGCTTACATTGGCTGCCGGCAAGGAAATATGACCATAACCAAAGGACCAAATATCAAGAATTTAGTTCTATATCCTCCAGCGCAGCCAAGTGTCACAATAATCAAAACTAATAAGCACCCTGTATCATACCTTACTGATAACATTAGATCTCCATTAACTATACAAGAGGCACTTGATTTTAAAGACCAAACAGAAGATGATGCCATTAATAATTTCATTAGTCAAACTGAATCTAGATCCTGCACACAGTGTCACATGATAGAAGCAGCATTTGATAATGAATTAGAAGAAGATCCTTTGAAAGATACACATGATCAAACAATATCTGTTACTTCTGTTGCAAATAGTAAAATTGTGGAAATTGAACCAGGAAAAACCTCAAATATTAATGCCAACCTCACACCTGAACAAGAAATGAAGCTCATCCATTTGTTAAGGAAATATAAAGAAGCATTTGCATGGGATTACCCTGATATGAAAGGAATTGACCCCCAATTATGTACACACCACATTTATATAGAAAAGGATGCCAGACCTGTTCGACAACCTCAAAGGAGACTTAACCCTCATCTAAAAGATGTGGTAAAAGCTGAACTTCAAAAACTTTTAGATGTCAATTTTATCTATCCTATCTCTGATAGTAAATGGGTCTCTCCGCTAGTGGTGGTACCAAAAAAGAATGGGAAATGGAGAATCTGTGTGGACTATAGAGAGCTAAATAAAGCAACACAAAAGATCACTTTCCTCTCCCATTCATAGACCAAGTATTAGATACCTTAGCAGGAAAGAAATTATTTTCTTTCCTGGATGGCTTCAGTGGATACAATCAAATTCAGATTGCCCCTGAAGACCAAGACAAAACTACTTTTACTTGTCCTTGGGGAACATTTGCCTACCGAGCCTTACCTTTTGGCTTATGCAATACTCCTACCACATTCCAAAGGGCTATCCTTAGCATTTTTGCAGATTTAATAAATGACGGACTTGAAGTATATATGGATAACTTTACACCGTATGGAGATGATTTTGATCCAATGTTGGACACCCTAGAGAAATTCCTACAACGCTGCATTGCTACCAGGCTTTGCTTAAGCCACGAAAAATGTTATTTGATGATGACTGAAGGACTTATCCTAGGACACTATATTTCAGTAGCTGGCATTCAGGTAGACCCGGCCAAAATCCAAATACTTTTGCTTATTCCCACTCCTACTACTCAAACAGAGGTACGAAGTTTTCTTGGATTTTCTGGTTACTATAGGAGATTTATAGAACATTATTCGCACATTGTTGCACCTCTATATGCACTAATTGGTAACGTTGATTTTCTTTGGACAGAAAAATGTGAATGTGCTTTCAAGGATCTGAAGAAGCTCATATCCATAGCCCCAGTCCTTCGAGGACCAAATTGGGACTTGTCATTCCAGATATCATCTGATGCCTCAGATACAGCCATTGGAGCAGTCCTTGGGTAGGAAGAGGATAAAAAACCATATGTTATTTATTACATCGGCAAAAATTTATCCCCTGTTGAATTAAATTACACTGTTACTGAAAAGGAATTCCTAGCTGTAATACATGCTTTCAATAAGTTTAGACATTACATTACTGGATATCCTGTTATCTTGTATACAGATCATTCTGCCATAAAATATCTAGCAAATAAGCCTGTTACAAATGGTAGAATAACTAGATGGCTGATTTTATTGCAGGAATTTGATATCACAATCAAGGATCGACCTGGAAAAGAAAATCCTGTAGCCTATTTTCTCTTAAGAATGCCAAAGCCAATCGATGCAGCAGTAGTTGAAGATCAATTTCCGGACGAGCATCTGTTTGTTGTTGCTATTCAAACACCCTGGTATGCTGATGTTGCCAATTACCTCACAGTAGGTAAACTACCAAAACACCTAACCCCTAATGAGCGGAAACAGATTGTTCAGAAGAGTGCTTGATTCTCGTGGATTGGAGGCTATTTGTTTCACACAGGGGCAGACATGCATATCAGGAGATGCGTTCGAGAAGATGAAATCTTTGACATTTTAAAAGCCTGTCATGATGGACCATGTGGTGGACATTTCGCTGAGCGCAGAACTGGACATAAAGTACTGCAGACAGGGTATTATTGGCCCACCATTTTCAAAGATGCAAAGAAATTTGTCCAAGCCTATGACAATTGCCAGTGAGCAGGACACCCTGGTCAGTCTGATGAGATGCCTCTGAAACCACAGTTAGTCATTGAACCATTCGAGCGATGGGCTCTTGATTTCGTTGGACCTATCAACCCATCATCAAACCAGAAAACATATATTTTGGTGGCAACAGAATATGTCACCAAGTGGGTTGAAGCAAAAGCATTGCCTAGAGCTACAGAGGACTCTGTCATACAGTTCCTATTCCATCTATTTGTACGATATGGCCTTCCAAGAGAAATAATTACAGACAGTGGACCACAGTTTGCTGGGAACATAATAGCTGCAACACTCAACAACTATCATGTCCAGCATAAAATCACTACTCCATACCACCCACATGCAAATGGACAGGTAGAAAGCAGCAATAAAATAATAGAAGCAATTCTAACGAAAACCATTGCGTCACATAGACGTGACTGGGCTGCCAGACTACCTGAAGCACTCTGGGCTTACAGGACAACATGGAGAAGCACCACTGGTTACTCACCTTATCAATTAGTGTTTGGAAAACAACCCATTTTTCCCATAGAATTTGAAATCCAAACATTACGGATAGCACAGGAAGTTGGCTTAGATCTAAGCGAGGCACAGATTAATCGATTGCAGCAGATCAATGAATTGGACGAAATTAGGCTCTCTGCACTTCAAAACACTGCCTTGATCCAACAGCAGCGAGCTAAATGGCATGATGCTCTCATTAAAAATAAAGTCTTCCACGAGGGAGATTGGGCTCTATTGTATGACTCCAGGTTTCAGGACTTCCCTGGGAAACTCCAGACTCGTTGGTTGGGACCATACGAAATCCAGAAGGTACATGACAATGGGACCCTTACTCTAATCACTATTGATGGTTCTGGATATGCCTTCAAGGCAAATGGCCACCGAGTTCGTCTCTATCGCAAACCACTCACTCGGGAGTCCTTCTGCCAGCAGCTACGCCGAGACTCTGATATGGAGATTTTGGGAGAGGAAGAGAAGTCTTCCTCACCTGTAATTCATTAAGGAATTCATTTCTTTTTATAATTTGTACATAAGTTCTTTTTATTTGAATCATTTTTTACATATTTTTGAATTAATGTTTTGCTGTCAATTTTTCAAAAGAACAACATTTTCTTTCGGCTGTTCCTTTTTCAAAAGAGTCAATCCCTTTGGATCAGCTGTCATCTCGTTGTAATTAGGATCTTTTCCTTTATTTTTGTGTGTTCCGTTGTTCCCTTTCCAAAGGAACAACATTTTTGATTTTTTGTCGTTCCTTTTCCAAAGGAATGACATTCGTGTGTTTCTGCTGTTCCTTTTCTAAAGGAACAACATTCTTGATTTTTTTTGTTGTTCCTTTTCCAAAGGAATGGCATTTGCTAGTTCTACTGTTCCTTTTCCAAAGGAACATCATTTTCGACTTTTGTTGTTCCTTTTTCAAAGGAACGACATATCTGCGTGTTTTGTTGTTCCTTTGGAAAAGGAACAACATTTTCGATTTCCGTTGTTCCTTTTCCAGAGGAACGACATTTTTGCATGTTTTGTTGTTCATTTTCCAAAGGAACAACATTTTTTATTTCCGTTGTTCCTTTTCCAAAGGAACGGCATTTCTTGTGTCTTTTGTTGTTCCTTTTTCAAAGAAACAACATTTTTAGTTACTGTTGTTCCTTTTTCAAAAGGAATGACATTTCCGTGTGTTTGCTGTCCCTTTTCTAAAGGAACAACATTTTTTTGATTCTGCTGTTCCTTTTTCAAAGGAACGACATTTTCATTTTCTGCTATTTGAAGTCTCTTGTTGGCCCTTTTTCCAAAAGGAACACCACTTGCATGCTTTTACTCTCCCTATGAAACAGCTTGTTCCTTTTGCTGATCTAAATTGAGGATGCTTATTGCTCCTGTTCTTTCAAGTCTTTTAGGATACAACTATGCACTTATGCAATGGATACAGAATCACAACATACTGAAATCAGCCAATCATAAATCGCTATCTTTATAAGGCTCTGCATTGGTAAGAGGACAAAAGGAAGGACACACTTATTTATCATCTTTTGCTGTCATTGTTCTACTAATTCTGCTATGATTGTTCATCTTTATCATGACGACCCCTTTTTAATCCTCTTTGATTATTATTTAGGAATAAGAGCAAAGGGTTTATATCTTCCTATTGAGATGTTAAGACTTCTTCCACCATTCCTACTCTTAAGGAGTGTTGAACCACCCTTGTGTGTAAATAAGGGAAAGTACTTTGTGAAAAAAAAAAAAAAGTAAAACATGACCTATAAGTTGTCAGATGCAGGATAGGGGGTCTCATCAAGAGCCAGCCTACCATGATCATGAGGAAGAAAGCGAAGTGGCATTCCCACTATGGCCACCACACCAGGGATATGGTCCAAAAGGTATATCAAATAAATAACCCTTGGAACAGGAGGTCTCATCACGAGCCGGCCTGCCCACTTTTCGCTCCTTCCTCGTGAACGGAATTATGGTTAACTGGTCACCAAGCTCGCATAATGGCCTACATTTTGACATTACATTCCCTAAGTATACACAAAGGATCATGGTTCCATGGGTGAAATAAACAACTCTACCAAGGTTATAGACACCTGTCGGTAGCAGAGCACTGTTAATGGTATCGAAGTCACATTATTTACACCAATAGGTGAGTTATTAACACCCTTTTGTTTCTTATACCTTAATAATTAATCATATATCATTTCCAGAATTATATAGCGCATGCACATTTATCATCACCAATCATGGCAGATTAATTGACAATAATCGCAAGAGATTTAGAAAGTACGACAGATGTCTTATCCTCACAGCCTCGCATCATATCACAGCAGCCTCTTATGTAATAAGCAATCTAACTCTACACCTCGATTTCGGTAATTCGCTATTTTTATAAACATGGCATATTTCTATACGCTGTTCCTTTATGACTCTGTTTCAGAGCGGGCGCTGCTCCTTTATTTGACGACTGGGATAGCCTATCACATGGCAGGGGGGGAGGTTAACCTCATTATTACCTGGATTACGTGTCAGCTCACTATTCGGGAAAGTTGTGTACTAGGGTATGGCATGGCTCAGCAACATGCTATTTTTATTTTTCTGCACGAATTGTTGTTCATAAACCATTTCTGTTGTATACTCTGTTTTTTCGAACAAGTCTTGCGTCTATTACCCTCTCTGTATTTTAACAGCACAAACAGCTTCCGTTCCCTTGAGAATTTACAGTGAAACCATGGGAGGAAGATCGATCCGGAGGGAACCGCAGGTGTTGGCAGTCTCCACTGCTGCCCGAGACATCCTGGCAAGAGCAGGGTGGCTGACTTATCTCAACCGCTTCCAGGAGTCTAACGAGACAGTGGCAATTGAATTCCTGCAGAATTTGCAAGAGGATTGCTCCACAGTGAGGGGGAGACATATAGCAGTCACCGACGACATAATCGCAGAAGTCTCGGGACTACCAGCCATCGGACCTGTATGGACGTTAAAGAAGGAGAGATTGCAGAAGATTATGGAAATCTTCCAGGACAAAGGCCAGAGCCTGGCAATTAAAGGAAAGGGAGTTCTGCCAGCAACGCTAGGAGAGCCCTGGGCAAAATTGGCACAGACCGTTCAAAGCTACATCACCTGTGAAGGCAGAAAAGACATGGTAAGACCACGACATCTTAAACTCTTAGCTGTTCTAAAGCAGAAATGCTCTGTAAATTTACCTGCACTTTTAAATTCGTTACTTCATGACGTTGCACGGAGCATAAAAAAGGCACAGCATGTAGAGTCAGTTGTTAGTCATCACGGGTTGATTTGGTTAATTGTCAGTCATAGCCTCACCCAGCAGCAGAGCAGCTGGGAAGAGCTAATTGCAATGATAGATGGGGGGTTGACAGCACCATCCCCAAAACGTAAGCATGCCACCAGTACACCAGAGCGTCCAGAAAAATGCAGAGAATTAGCAAAACAGAAAAATTCCACTAGTACATCCGAGCGTCCATAAGAACGCAAGGAATTGGCAAAGCGTAAGCATGCCACCGGTACACCTGAATAGCCAGAAAAATGCAGGAAATTGGTCCGGTTAGCACGAATACGAGGGAGGTTGGAGAAGCTCCAGGAAAGCACCAGCCAGCCGGTAGAAATTGAAGATGAGAAACCCTCACGGCCTGAAGAAGAGGCCGACCAATCTGGAGGAGAAGAGAAAGAAGAGGTCGAGCAATCTGAAGAGGAGGCCGAGCAATCCGAAGAAGAAAATGAAGAAGGAGTCGAGCATTCTGAAACAGAAGCTGAGCAATCTGGGCAGAAGGAGGAAATGGAACAGCAGGAAGGTAGCCCATTGCAGGACCCAGTGGGAGAAGATGAATTGGCCGAAGTCTTGGCCAATATGGGTGAATATGGCTAACCTTCTAGTCCATCAGACCTCCATGAAAAACCCCAGGAGGAAAATGCACCTGAAGAACCACATGCAAAGGAAGCAAAAGAAGAGAATCTGCATATTCATGATAAAGAAACGATAGGAGATACTGAACAGGAACAATCCATTCCTAACCAGAAGATACCGGAAGAAATTTCAGAGGAAGCAGGGGCAGAAAGAGAAGTCGCCCAAGAAATGGCAGAACCAGTTAGGGTTCCTGCCCCAGAACAGCCAGATCAGAACAATGAAGAAACACCCCAGAAGGAAGATCCGGGGACTAGTCACAGTCCAGGCCATAGTGAACAGCCTGCTGTTCCTTCTAAGGAAATTTTGGAAATCAAAGAACTGCGAAAGGAACAACAGAGATTATTGAACATAATAGTCCAGCTCCACCAGCAGATTAGGATCCTGAAAGCAAGGCAAAGGGTAAAAAGGACTTTAGGAAGGAAAAAGGTGACCACTCCAGCAAAACCCCGCAAGGCAAAGGGGCGAAGGATCAGAATTCATCCTGCTATTCAAAACCCTATCGAAAACCAAGCTGCTGTTCCAAATGATGCTGAGGAACAGACTGCTATTCCATTTGAAAAGGAACAGCAACAGACTGATATTCACGTTAAAATAGAAATGGATGATATGATGACCTGTGATAAGGAAATTCAGACGGAGGCACCACTTTCAGGAGTGATAAGGGTTCTGAACTCAAAGCAACGCAATAGGAAAGTTCAGGTAAAACTCCCGGCCTCC
This sequence comes from Pinus tabuliformis, assembly GCA_031772625.1. Lineage (NCBI taxonomy): Eukaryota > Viridiplantae > Streptophyta > Pinopsida > Pinales > Pinaceae > Pinus > Pinus tabuliformis. Next base: position 27,963,372 of record CM062808.1, on the reverse strand, counting down.
ACTGCTGCATGGAGAAGAGATCCAAAAACAGTAACCCTGCAAAAGGGGTTGAAGCAAGCTCAGCAAGAAGCAGAAAAGCTTAGAGAGCAAACAGTCCCTCGCGAAAAGTATGAAGAGCTACAGCAGCAGCTTAGGAACGTCAATCAATCCGAAAGCTAGGCTTTTGAAGGTTGGCGGAAGGAACAAGAGAAAGTTGCAAAGGTAACTCGTAGGCTAGATATTGTTATCAAGCAGATGGATACCTTGTGTTCTTTATACAATGACGTCTTAGCATGTAGAGCCCCTGCCAAAAATTATGCCCTGTTTCTACTGGAACGGTATTTGCAATTAAAAATAAAAGTTGTTAAAGCAGGTGCTCCCATACAAATTAACACTGTCAATGATTTTATAGACTGTTGTAAGCACTACGGGGTAAAGGTCCAAAGACTGTTGTGTAAGTTCTATTTACATAACCGTGTATTAGACCAGGAGACTGAGCTGAACCCTGGCCCTTTTGTGGGAGACATCCAATTGCAGGCATTCATCTCATTTGGGGTTAATCAGATTAAATGGCTTAAAGCCTATAATACTTTCCAGAGGCAAGAAAATGGCTTAGATTTGTGGGTAAGGGCTGAGCCTAGGAACCCAGTACAGTTGTTGAAAGCACATAGAAACCTCATGAAGACTCCGGGTGTAATTGAAACATTAGGACCCATGCATGAGGCACTCATTTGATAGGGATTAGAATACTTTCTTTCTATCAAAGACCTTGCCATTGATGCAGCTAAATTTCAGTATCAAATCTCTAATCCGAATATCCAGCTCAGGGAACAGTTTAAGTATGAGAATTTTAAGCTAGCTGCCAACTGTTTGCACCTTTATGGCGAAATCATTTTGAGGGCAGGGCCATCGTGGTTAGGATATAGGTTCCGGAGTCCAATTATTTGCCACCCTGCACCCGGATACCAAGCCCTGTATGAGATGCCCGAGGGTCAGACAGGCCATTTCTTTGACTACCTAGCTACTCATCATGGCTGTAAGCCTCCGCATGAGATTCCATCTCCAGCCTATTCTCTCACTGCCTTTCATGTCAACTACAACGTTTTCATGAGGGCATGAAACAGGGTAAGCAGGGGGGTGTGTGGAGTACTAAAAAAGGTATGTTTTTGATGTTCATTTCAGTATCTTTTCAGTAGAACTTGAAAACCTTTTTGCATCATGAACTTGGAAAATGATAAAGAACTATAACAAAACATGTGAGTTTAATATGTAAGACTAAAACGCTGACAATTGTCATTTCCTTATGCAGGAAGGAGTGAAAACGAGAAGTTGCCATTCCAAAGGAAAGGACAAGGACGAGATAACCGCTGTCCCTTTGACGAGAGACCGAGTGCAAACAAGGCAAAGTAAATCGAAGCGAATCAGCCCTGAAAAGGAGGCAGAGATACCAACTCGACGTAGAAGAGAAAAGAAATGATTAAGGATTAACGGTTCGACGAATCCCTCAGGATCCTTGATCCTGAGGGATAGCTGTTTTATCTATTTTTGTACTTAGACATCTCCATCGTCACCCTTATAAAAGGGACAGCACTGTTAGCTCAAAAGAGAGTTAGACATGATTATGTTTTTATGTAACTTCTGTTGAGATCATAACTTTGATCATTGAGTCTCGATAAGAACTAGTTTATTGTAATTTTGCTTCATGCATTAATACAAACTTGGTGATTACTTCATCTCTAAGTCTAGATTAACCTAAAGCGGTGTACCCCTGGAGGCTAAGGGCCCGGCCCTGGAGGACACTTGCTCCTGTATTATTACGTTGGTTTATGCGTGGTTTGCTTATCGTCATTATATGGTAATCTGATATGTTTTATAAGTTTACATCACATGCTCTGTTATGTTTAATTCATTAAGGTTTCCACGAACAGAACTATTGTATTGACTCTGCATCATATTACTATTCTTTTCAGTGTTGATCTAATATTATTGGTTTTGATAGAATACTGTTGCTATTCCATTACAGAGCTTTTGTGTTGTACATTCACGTTACAGAATTCATCTTCGGAGTTATGTTCTTCACGATTGTTGAATGGGTGAACAATGCTGTTCTATCTTGAAATGCAGTCGTATTCTTTCTAACTGAGATCGATGCTTAGATCAGATTACTATTTAAGTGTGCTATGCATGTATATGGTTTTCAAGCGTTGTTCCATAACTCATTAGTGATCAGTGCCATTCCATTGGTGTGTGCTGTTCGATTTACCTTACGAGTGAAAGATTGCCATTTGATTACGATTAGTGCATTTGACTTGATAGATTAAGTTTGTTACTGCTTGTGAGACTTAGTTGCTGTTCTATTTCATAGTTGTTGTTCCATTTAAGAATTGTTGTTTCGTTACAGACTTGCTGTTCGATTTTATTATCTGCCGTTCCCTTTACTGGTATTTGTTATTTTGGTGTGGGAGACGATCTAACGATGTAGTGAGCTTTGGCATTTACTGTCTAGCTCCCAGATCCACGATCTGTTCTCTGATTTCCTTTTCCATCAGTTTCCAAAGGGATGGGTTATCACTACTGAACCCTTGACTGATAAGTTACTTAGTTTTTGAGTGTGTGATTTACTCTTTTGAAGTAGTCAAGCTGTAGACAAGCATCCGTTTACTCTTGTATTTCTGAACACTGTACTACTAGCATTACTCTGGCAAATGATAGCCTCAGACTGAGACACTCTTTGAAATAACAAAACGCTCCCGGATTGACATATTAATGTGAGGTAATTAGAGGTGAAAGAGACCCTTTTTATAGCTCTACAGGAGCCTCACTAAATTCCAAGTAGGTGTTGAAAATAGCAACAAGAAATGATAAATATAGAAGTGCTAAAAATAGCATTGCTATAAATAGCATTTCGTGATAGATTCCAATTTTAGTTAGTCCTTGAACTAAAATTGAGAATTAAAATTCGAATTTTATCTTAGTAGTTGTTTGAAAAATAATTAATTAACTCATTTTGAGTTAATTAGTTAGAGAAAATCAAACATAAAGTCTATGTGAAGACATGCAAGAGTTTTCCCTTTGATTGAGGAAGTTATCCCTTGATTAAGGAGATCACGAAGAGTTGTACTTTGAGTTGTAATTAGTTAGCTCAATTAACTAATTAAGTCCAGTTAGATTAGTTCCAATAGTTTTTGGAACTGATTGTGAGTTCAGTTAGTTAATTCATGCATGCATGTAACTACTGTACTTCTGATAACTGAATATTCTCTCATAAATAACTCATGCATGTCAGTTCAGTCAGAGACCCAATTGAGATCAGATGATGAGATAGTGTACTATTAGTTGCAGGAATATTCCATCAAGGATATCTCTTACATCCAGAAGGAATTCATTCCTTGGAGATTGTGCAGTTACTTCTGAGTTTGGTGAGTTGTGTGAGAGGTGAATTCACACAGGTGGCAGCCAAAGGAGCCAAGAGAAACTGCGCAAGGAAATAGGAGGCTTGGAGAACTTAGGAAAGGCATATGTTGTGTCTATTCAGTCTATGAGCAGCATTGAGGGATTGTACTGAAAGCTGGATAGCTTGTGAGCTAAAGCTTTGTGTAATCTGGAGATATTTCCATTTGTATGATAATACAGATAGTGGAGTTTTTAGCTGAGGCTTTCCCCAGAGTATTCTTTTGTGTTCATGTGTGATTGATTTCTCATTCTCTGTTATATGTGTTCTATTTGATCTTGCTTAAAATCGATTAATCTTCTGCAAGTTTGTTGTAGAAGTAGATCTAGTATTTTGCTTTAGCATATTGCATTATCTGGTGATCTACAGTGGGAAATTCTACATGGTATCGGAGCAAAGGTGATCAAAGTGGAGAACAGTATACAAAACAGGGAGAAGTTCGAAATTTGAAGTTCATGATTATATAAATTGAATTCTTATCACATCTCAAATTTCACCAATGGTGTTCAACAGTTTGAGACTCAAGTATGCACTTGATGGCAGCTCGAATTATATAGCCTGGAAAGATCGCATGGAAGCAATATTAGAGGACAACGATTTGAAGGACTTCATTGATCAAAAATTCCCCAAGCCAGCAGCAGTTAATGCCTAAGAATTGGCGGAATGGAAGAAATGCGTGGCTAGAGCAAGGAGAATCCTTCCGGAGGGAGTTTGAGACCACATTGTCTCGAGTCTCCATGGGAAGGAAACATCGTTTTCAATGTGGAAAACATTGAAGGATCTATATCAGAACAACAACAATCAGAGGAAGCTAGCACTGAAAGACAAGCTTCGAAAAATCAAGTGTGAAAAGGGCGACACGATCTCTACATATCTGAACGAGCTTACCACCTGCAGAGATGAGCTTGGAAGTGTAGGAATCACGACAGCCGATGATGACATGGTGAGTCTTGCTCTCCTTGGTATTCCTAAGAGCTGGCATACCTACCAAGACTCGGTAAATGGAAGAGAGAAACTGCCAGATTGGGAACGGCTGTGGTTGGATCTGATGTAGGAGGAGATAAGGAGAAGCACCAGAGATGGATCTTCATCAAAGCAAGATGATGAAGAAAATCTAGCCTTAGTGAGTAAGGCGAGGAAAGGGAAGGGGAAGGCTTCCCATTCCAAATCGAGTTCTTCCCATGGTGGGAAGAAGATTGACAAATCGAAAGTGCGATGCTTTCATTGTCATGAGGTGGGCCATTATGCTACGAATTATCCATAGAAGAAATCCAAGAAGGGATCCTCGAAAGGATCAGATGGTGAGGCACTAGCCTCACAGTTCGAATTGGATTTCACCCTCATCACATGCATGGTTTCGTCGATGGTAGGTTGTGTTTTGTACATGGACAGTGGAGCCTCATTCCACATGACCAGCGACAAGAGTCTTTTCAGTACCTTGGAGGAGAAGGACCTCCAGATGCGCATAGAGATGGATAATGATGGAAAGTATCGTGTTTCAAGTGAAGGTACGGTTGTGTTTCAGATGGAGCATGGAGCTCCTCTCACCCTAACTAATGTAAAGTATGTGCATGGTCTGAAGAAGAATCTTGTGTCTGTCACTATGTTGGAAGACAAAGGCTATGATGTAGTCTTTAGTAAAGGAAAGGCATTCCTGAGGTATATAGGCACTGGACAGACCAAGAGGATTGGGATTCGAGTAAAGAATCTCTACAAGTTGGAGGTAGATGACTGTGCTGCATTGAGTTCCAAAGCAGAGTTGGTGTAGAGCCAAGATAGTGGTGAGCTATGGCACCGAATATTGGGCAACTTGCACCATGGGGCCTTAAAGATCATGCAGTAGATTTCTATTGGACTTCCCAAGGGCAAATTGGAGCAAGTGGATACATGCAAAGGTTGTACCTTGGGTAAGTATGCAAAGTATTCCTTTCAGGATCAAGACAGTCGAGCTGGAGCAATCCTGGAGCGAGTTCATACAGATGTGTGTGGACCATTCTCAACAACCTCCACCGCTAAACAAAGGTACTATGTTATTTTTATTGATGATTTTTCTCGTAGATGTTGGATCTACTTCATGCAGAAGAAGGATCAAACATTATCAAGGTTTTGTGAGTTCAAAGCCTTGGTTGAGAAATAATCTAGAAAGAAAATAAGGGCCTTGCGAAGCTACAATGGTGGAGAGTATGTCTCCCAACAGTTTAAGGACTTCTATGCAGCAGAAGGAATTAAACGGGAGTTGGCGACACCCCATAATCCACAGTAGAATGGGGTGGCCGAAAGGAAGAAAAGATCAATTGTGGGAGCAGCTCGAGCGATGTTGCATGACCAAAGCCTACCACTTCATTTGTGGGCTGAGGCATGCAATACAATAGTATACTTGCAGAATAGAATCTCGCATCATATACTAGGAATGAAGACACCAGTGGAGGCCTTTTCCAGGAAGAGACCAGATGTGAGTCACTTCGGCATCTTTGGATCATCGGTTTATTACCATGTGACCAAAGATGCCCGGAAGAAGCTAGATCCAACAACTGAGTTGGGGATACTTGTGGGGTATAGTGATACACCCCATAACTATCGAGTGTTCTTACCTACCAGTCGGAGGATAGTGGTACACAGAGATTTGAAGTTCGACGAGCAGAAATCCATGTGAGTATCCCTTGAGAGGGAGCTCAAGTTGCATGCAGAGGAGAAACTTTTGGTTCCAAAGGAGGAGGAGCCTCATACTGATGCGAAGCAGCCGCATGCAGAGGATCCAGGGGGGGAGACATCCACTCATGCAGAGTCTTCCAGAGATGGGCGGAAATGCTCAAGGGAAGCTGACAAATTGATGTTGGATGCGAGTGAGAATGTGGGACAACCATCTTCTCAGCGTAGACAGAGGAGGTCACCTGAGCGGTACACTGGTTACATGGCCCTGGTTGGGGAGTGTGTAGATATTGAACCATATTCCTTCAAGGAAGCAGTGCAACAACCAGTCTGGGTTGATGCTATGGTAGAGGAGTATGACTCCATCGTTCGGAACAATGTTTGGGATGCTGTCCCAAGACTGGAGGACAAGTCAGTGGTGAGTTCTCAATGGCTTTACAAGGTAAAGCAAGCAACTGATGGCAGTGTGGAGAAACATAAGGCAAGGTTTTTTGCCCGTGGTTTCTCACAGGTCAAGGGGATCAACTATGATGAGAATTTTGCTTCTGTAGCAAGGTACTCATCTATCGAATTGATGTTGGCACTATCAGCTCAAATGGGTTGGAAGATCCATCAAATGGATGTGAAAACTGCGTTCCTCAATGGCAAGATTGAGGAAGAGGTGTAGATAGAGAAGCCGGAAGGTTTTGAGACCTTTGATTGTCAGTCGCATGTGTGTCGACTCAAGAGGGCTTTGTACGAACTAAAGCAAGCACCTCATGCTTGGTACACTAGGATTGACAGCTATTTCACTAGGTTGGGCTTCACAAAGAGTGAAGCACATGTGAACCTTTACCACATCATGGTAGAAGGTAAGCCATTGATAATTGTTCTTTATGTTGATGATCTGATATTGACAGGTGATGATCAGTTGATCAAGTCTTGCAATGAGGACCTTGCAAGAGATTTCGAGATGAAAGACATAGGTCTTATGCACTACTTTCTAGGCATGGGAGTGTGGTAGAAGGATGGGGAAGTATTTGTGTCTCAAGGCAAGTATGCCAATGAGATACTCAGGAGATTCCACATGGAGAAGTGCAAGCCCATGCAAACTCCTCTAGCAGGTAACTAGAGGAAGGAGGATGCTACTTGAGGTGAGGTAGTAGTTGCTACTGTTTATCGGTAGCTTGTGGGTTCATTGATGTATCTAGTGAACACACGACCAGATTTGTGCTTTGCGGTGAACCAACTGAGTCAAGCTATGGTTCAGCCTACCAAGCTATTTTGGAATGCAACAAAGCATGTGCTGAGATACCTCAGAGGCACATCTTAGTATGGATTATGGTACAGATGGACATAGGGAATGAAGCTTCAGGGCTTCACAGATGCAAATTGGGCAGGGAGTCCATCAGATCGGAAGAGCACTTCAGGAGGAATTTTCAACCTTGGTTCAGCTGCAGTTTCTTGGTACAACAGGAAACAAAGGTCAATTTCACTTAGCTCAGCAAAGGCTGAATACATGGCTGCCAGTCAGGCAGCATGTGAGGCCATTTGGATGTGGAAAATTCTAGTTGGATTGTTTGGTCAGAGGATGGATCCAACTGTGATCTATTGCGATAATTAGAGCTGTATCAAACTCTTTGAGAATTCAGTATTTCATGATAGGTCCAAGCACATCAATATCCGGTATCATCATCTTCAAGACTGTGTGGTGAAGAGGATCATGTTGTGTTGTATGTTTTGACTGAGGAGTAGGATGCAGATATTTTGACTAAGGCATTATCAAAATGAAAATTTGAGTTCCACAGAGACAGGATTGGGGTGGCAGATAATCCCTTTATTGTTGAGAGGGAGTGTTGAAAATAGCAACAAGAAATGCTAAATATAGAAGTGCTAAAAATAGCATTGCTATAAATAGAATTTCAGGATACATTCCAATTTTAGTTAGTCCCTGAACTAAAATTGAGAATTAAAATTCGAATTTGATCTTAGCAGCTATTGGAAAAATAATTAATTAATTCATCTTGAGTTAATTAGTTGGAGAAAATCAAACACGAAGTCTATGTGAAGACATGCAACAATTTTCTCTTTGACTGAGGAAGTTACCCCTTGATTAAGGAGATCAGGAAGAGTTGTACTTTGAGTTGTAATTAGTTAGCTCAGTTAACTGAGTTAAGTCTAGTTAGATTAGTTCCAACAGTTTGTGGAACTGATTGTGAGTTCAGTTAGTTAATGCATGCATGCATGTAACTAATGTACTTCAGATAACTGAATATTCTCTCATAAATAACTCATGCATGTTAGTTCAATCAGAGACCCCAATTGAGATCAGATGATGGGACAGTGTACTATCAGTTGCAAGAATATTCCATTGAGGATATCTCTTGCATGCAGAAGGAATTCATTCCTTGGAGATTGCGCAATTACTTATGAGTTTGGAGAGTTGTGTGAGAGGTGAATTCACACAGGTGGCAGCCAGAGGACCCAGGAGAAACTACGCAAGGAAATAGGAGGCTTGGAGGACTGAGGAAAGGCATATGTTGTGTCTATTCAGTTTATGAGGAGCATTGAGGGATTGTACTAAGAGCTAGATAGCTTGTGAGCTAAAGCTTTGTGTAATCCGGAGATATTTCCACTTGTATGATAATACAGATAGCGGGGTTTTTAGCTGAGGCTTTCCCCAGAGCATTCATCTGTGTTCATGTGTGATTGATTTCTCATTCTCTGTTATATGTGTTCTATATGATCTTGCTCAAAATCGATTAAGCTTTCGCAAGTTTTTTATAGAAGTAGATCTAGTATTTTGCTTTAGTATATTGCATTATCTGGTGATCTACAATGTGAAATTATACAGTAGGTTCTTGGCACATCCCAGGTTGGAGCTTGGGTGTCTTCTTCTAGCGTTGGAGCCCTACCTATATTGTACTCGATTCATTGTAAATATTATATTAATAAAATCATTTATTTCTATTTTTCATTTTGTGTTCTATATATAATTGATCTAACTGGTAAAATTAACAATTGAAAAGAAATATGGATTCAACGCCCCCCCCTCAGTATTTCCAACAATTAGTATCAGAGCCAGTACCTTCACTCAAAGCCTAGATCTTGAAGGTTGATCATTAGAACACAAATGGTGAAACCAAGGAAGAAAGTCTCCAATCCTCCTAAAGATGTGTCTCCCTCAACCACTAAAATTGAATTCAATCAATTTGTGAAGGCTTCATTGTTCAATGGAAACTTTGATAAATGGGAGACAAGAATGAGGAATTTCTTAAAGACTCAAGGCATTGAAGTCTAGAAATCCACAATTACGGATAAAATGATGGATGGAGAATCTAAGGAACATAATACAAGAGCAATGAAAGCAATCTTGAATGGGCTACCAGATTCTATGAAGACCAATTTTGAAAAATGTTCGTCAGCAAAAGGCATATGGGATAAACTTCATGATCTTCACTCAAAAGGAGCGTTGACAATGATTTATATTCAAGAAAATGATGGAAAACAAGAAGGAAATCCAAAGCCCATTGAGGAAGTTGAAGATAAGAGTGATGATATCAAGGCTAAAGAATACCTAGAAGATGAAGAGAATGAAAAATATTTTGAAGAAGATCTCCTCACTAAACTTATGGATGCCATGGAAGAGATTAAGAATTTGAAAAAGGAAAATGAGGAACATAAGAAGAAGGTGCAAGTCGGTGACCAGGACAAGACAAGGAAGGAAGTTGACATTGTCAAGCTTCAATTACAAGAAAGAGATGAGGATCTCACCAAGATTAAGGAATAATTTCATGAAAACAAGATAAATCATCATGAATAAGTCATATCCATGACAAACCAATTGGATAAGGCAAAGAAACGGGAAGATACCTTGTCAAGCCACCTTGAACAAACTTGAAGCAGAGATTGGTCAATACAAGGAAGAGGTCTCGTCCCTTAGATATCAACTAGAAGAAGAAAGGAAACATGAAAGGAGCTAAGAAGGTGATGGAAGCTTTGAGATTCATAGAAGGACAAGTTGATGAAGTAGAAAAGGAAAGAAACACCATGATATGAAACTAGAAGAAAAGGATGATGACATCACCAAGTTAAAATCAGAAATCACTTCTCTTAAGGCCCAATCATGTGAAGCAACCAAGATGAAGGAAGAAATGGAGATAATTCTATCAAATAAGGATGAAGAATGCAATAAAATGAAGGAAGAAAGTGTCTTTCTTAAAATGGAAGTTGACTTGTTGAATAAGAACTTGAAAATTTCTCAAACCCTAGATGACATCCTAAGTCATCAAAGGTCTCCCCTCGATAAATCAGGTCTTCGTTATGTAGGTGAATCCTCAAGCAATAATGATGGAAACCCTAATGCTTCAAACAACAAGGATGTGAGGAAACCTGGAAGAAATGTTGATGCTCTCAGTTCTAGCAAAGGCAAGGAGAAGACTCAAGAAAACTATGGAAGAAACTATCCTCCAAGAAGAAATGAAGATGGTGTTAAGGATGCAAGAAGCAATGGTTATCATCACAAGATCCCAAGGAAAAAAGATTTCAGAATTACATCAAGGAAACCTTCTTCTCCCAGGTGCCAAAGTATATTTCTTGGTCATTTCTATTCTTGTACAAACTTTGTGCACATGGAAAAAGATTGTAGGGCATATCACAAAGATAATTATAATGTTCCCCATCAATCTTAGAGAAGCAATTTTGTAAGAAGAAGTCATGAATTTTTATATATGAACAATATAGAGTGCTTCAAGTGTCATAAAATTCGACATATGGCATGTTATTGTAACTTGACTTGGGCCCCTACACAAGCTAGAACCATACCAGAGAAAAAGGTTACACAAGTATGGAGAAGGAAGCAAACACAATCTAGAAGTCTCTTGAACTCACCAGCCAACAACACATGTTGTTGACTTGATGATGTCATCCTCGATATTCCAAGTATTTGATGGGGAGACTCTGCCAAAAAGAAGACCATGCATACAGTTAGGGGGAGCTTATGATGATTAAGCACTCTTGCAGAAGCTATCTGTGAATGGGCCCTATGAAATCCTTGATGAGCCACTTGGACATTCATTCTTTGATAGATCATCTCTCGGGAACATTTCCATTGAAGAACATGATCCCTTATTCATCCATGAACTACTATTGAATATCTCTTCCACTTGATCACTAAGCAAGTAATCTTTCATGAGCTAGAGGAGGTCATGTAGACAAGGGGGAGTTGGTTCATCAAATGAAAGAATTTAAGCACATCTATCATGGACCACATTTCCAGAAAGAAGAGCACCATGACAGGGGGAGTAACAAGCCTATGAAGAACTACTATTCATAAAGAAAAGAAGCATCTTGATAGGGGGAGTACTTGGGCACCCCGTTTGTCATTAATGTCAAAGGGGGAGAGAATATTGAAAGGGAAAGAATATTTCCATCAATGACAAAGGGGGAGATTGTTAATCTAGGTTGTTATTGATGTCAATATGGCACTAGCCGAGATGGAAAATATTCTTGAGATGCCTGGTTCCAAATGATGATGTCATAACTCTTGTTTGAAGAAGATGTCAAGCCATGAAGATTTCAAGAAACTAATGAAGAATTCTTGCCCAAACAAGTCCTTGAACTAACTATAACGTTGCTGAGTGCGAATCATGTGCCTTGATTGGTGATTTAGATATTACGTGCCAATATACAAGCCTTTGAAGTGGAGGACTATAATTGATGAAATCATACACGTGATAATGTCATACTCTTTAAAGAATGACCACACTTTGACATAATTGGAAGACTACTTTGGTGTCTTTGAAAAATTAATGAAGGTTTCACTATGACATATTACTGCACTATCATTGAATACATGATGTTATACCTTCATCTTGATGTTGGATATTATCATGATGACATTATTGGTGCAAAACAATGGATAAGCCACGCTGTCCCAAAACATTCCTCATATTGTTCCAAATATTTTATGCACATAAATTTAAGAACAGTCACAAAGAAAATTAATTTTCACTACCTTAGTGGTAGCATTTCATTATGACACCTACACCATCTTTTAGAGCACATTTTTGACTTTCCAACAAGCTATTACTTGGCCCGAAACTCAAAGCGGTTTGGGAGAAATTGAATTTTAAAGTTAAGAAAATAATTGCTTTTAGTGAGTCGACTTGTGTAGGCTCATACTCCATGACCAAGAGACATGTATTTTCGTTGGAGGATGAAATATATATAAATATAAGTCAAAACAATTCACTTTGACTCGTCAATTTCGATGAAAATACAGAGATAAAAGAGGAGGACGAAGGAAAAGTTTATGGTTTGGGCATATTTATGTTCTCAAGAAGTAGACCTTGGAAGCTCCAACAAACCTGTGACTTGTTAAAAACTCGGATTGGTGAGGGCACAATATATATATATATATATATATATATACATATATATATATATATGTATATATATATATATATATATGTATATATATATATGTATATATATATATATATATGTATATATATATATATGTATATATATATATATATGTATGTATATATATATATATATGTATATATATATATATATATATATGTATATATATATATACCTTAAACCTATTTTGTCGAGCTAGGAAAAATGTACTCAGATTTGAAGCAGCCATCTATAGAGATATCAAGATAACTCAGTCTTGTGACTTAACACTTGAAGCTTGAATCACCTACAACATTTCAGATATGTGAAGAACTAAATCTATGATAACTTTATCTTAGATTATGATCACAAACTATACAACAACTTGTGATAACTCATCGGTGAAGGCTTGGACTTAACCTTCAAAAATCTGTGTATATAGTCATCCCTTTCTAGCCCAGACTTCAGGACAAGGGTAATCACAATTGTGGAATAGCTACAATACTTTGGACCTCAGTCCTGTAGGAGCCCATTTTTTTGTGGCATCCTTCACAGTCACAACAGCGTGGTGTAGCATGGTGCCAGAATATTATTACTGAAGTTTTGGTGCAGTAAGGACATTGGTGAAGCTGTGGTACAAAAGCCTTGGTGGAGTGTTGAAGTCTTAGTGCAATAACATTGGTGCAAAATTGATGAAGAAGTGTGGTGTAGAATAAATGGTGTCGTATGGTGTATAAATCCTTGTGTAGAAGTATTGGAACAGTTTGAACAATGGTCTAGTGCAGTGTGGTGGAAGGACATTTGTAAAGAAGAATTGTCACAATCTAGTGCTGACATCTTGGTGCAGCAGTGATCCAGTATTCTTGAGATAATCTGGTGTTGAAATATTGGTGTAGTGCAGAAGATCTAGTGCAAAATTTGGTGCAGGCCTTTGGAGGTAACTTGAAGTAATATTTGGGGTTGACCTTGGACTAGATTTGAAGAAGGTGCAAAACTATTATTAGAGTTGGTGCAGAACTTGGTGCAATTCATTGAAGACACATTGAAGTGTCGTATTGAAGATCATAATGCAGTGTTGATTTCATGATGAGGTAACTTGAAGAGATTGATTGGGTATTATGAATAACAATGGTGACACTTTCTGTATGACAAGGTTGTCATTGATTATGTGATGTGATGATTAAGTGAGGGGATAGCTGAAGATTGACAGGGCTCGGTGAAGAATACTTTGGGAGCCGTGAAACCAAGCATATCTTGACGAAGCCAAGCTATAGGATTGGTGTCCTTGGAGTTGGTGCTCCTAAACTCAAGGTTGGTGCCTTGGATAATATATGGTCAAAGCCTTAGAGGTCAGAGCCTCACTAAATTCCAAATAGGTGCTTGGCATACCCTAGGGTGGAGCCTAGGTGTCTTCTTCTAGGGTTGTAACCCTACTATATTGTACTTGATTCATCGTAAATATTATATTAATAAAAGCATTTATTTATATTGTTCATTTTGTGTTCTAAATATAAGTGATCCAATTGGTACAAGTAACAATTGAAAAGAAGTATTGATTCACCCCCCCCTCAGTATTTCCAATAGAAGGATGTATCTCTAGTAATGAAGACAAGTTGCAGGATCGAAATCTTGGGTTCAGATGAATGAGGTGTAGGACCAAACGTTTCCAAGGTATGACAAGTTTCAGGATTGAAATTCATGGATGAAGAAGCGTACTGAAAATTTAATCATGATTGACTTGACTAGGAGGAATTTTGGTCCAGGTTTGGCCTAGCTATATTGTTCGTATATTTGACCTTGTATTTGTTTGATGTATCATTTTTGAAATCAATGAATCTCTAAGGAAAAGGTTGTTGGGATTTTACCCCATGTGGTTTTTACTAGGGTAATCTCTCTTGTTCTTTGTGCGGTTGTCTCTTCATGATCCTACCATCATAAATATTACATTATTGATGTCTTCTATGTAATTCCTTAATGATAGAATAATGGATAAGAATGTGAAAAATAAGTAAATCATTAGAATTAATTATCAATATAGAAGACTCTATGGAAAATCAACAGGTGTGGGGTTTGTGACATCCCTTTTCATTAATCCCTCTTTTAAATACTACTTTGAATTGTAATTCATGGAAATAACGTGGAAAAGTAACACATTGACTAGCTGAGGAAGTGGACATGGATTCAAAGGACTAAGGAGGAGGAATTGTTTATTACCCAAGCCACTATATTTATTTAGCCACCTATATCCTTGATGTATTTATGGCACTACTCGTGTAGCATTGAATTTAGGTAATGGATTCCCTAAATGAAGGATGAGCATGTAGTCTAAGTTCTTGTAGAGACATGAGTGTGGTCAACATACATGACATATGAGAGGATAATCCCAATGGGAGAAAAATTTTGAGAAAGGAGGAAAAAATTAGAGATTATTCATTCAATAGAAAAGAGAGTGAATAACTAGTAGTCGAGCAATGAACAACACTCACTAAGAAAAATGTGAATCTTCTAGGAACAGATAACCTGTGAGAGATCGTATTCTACTAGGAGGGTACTCCTTATGTTTACTAAGGCCTAGGAGTGTGCCTATGTATTGTTTGTCCATAAGAGAGTTCAATGGAGTGGAGACACTCTAGTGCTAGCCAAGGATGGTAAACCAGTTAAGTACTCGCTCTAAGAGCTATTAGACACCTTATCATTTGCTAGCCTTTGGGGGGAAGAAACCACTAGGATACTAGTTTGGGTTGATAAACTATTTGACAGGATAATACACCGATGAATTAGTTGAAAGGTCGAGTAAGATGATAAATATCCTAGAAGTGAACTCTTTACTCCTGTAATATTAATCCAACTAATAAACCTCCCTTTATAAATGTATATTCCTTCTCCTATAACTGAGTTGAAACTCTCTGAGAATTGGATAAGCCCTTTTGATTGATGTTCAATTGAATAGGGAATCACTATGGTGTTATTGTTGGGGATTGATGATAAAACACCTAATAAATGGGTTATCCCTCTTACATTCCATTGATCGGTTCTTTGTGAGAGAACTCTTGAGAAATTATCTCCTCAGACTCTGAATTTGGCTCAGTGGTGATCAACTAGAATAAATATTGCAGTGTAGTTGGCTTACAAGTGAGTGGAGAGTTTAAGTCCCTCCCTTAGTTTCTAGTAATTAAGATAAATAGATAAGTGTATTTGTTTGTACTTATATTTCTCTATGAATGTTGAATGTTATTGTTATGGGTTACAAAGATGAATGTAATTGCATTCATTATGGAGGAATGGTGTTATTCATGGTTGTCTATGATCAGATAAATGTGTGATTGCTTTCATGGCTTCAAAGTGATTTGTAGACGCCCTGTGACTACTGATAAACTCTTGAATGCATGGTTACTCACCTAATATGTACAGTTTTTTCCTTACATCAACTTCCTATCATTATGTGTGACTTATATTTTTTGTTTTTGTTAGATTGGTGGAAGTCTATGGTTGATGTGTATATGGTACTCTATATTAGTGAATCTGATAGTGCTCGTTGTTGTGCAAAATGGTTATTTATTTCCCTATTGTGGTTATGGTTAATGCATAAGATGTAACTAAGGAACGAAGGAACCATCTCTGTTACATTATTTGTACAAATCACTTCCTGTCACCCGGAATGGCTTAGTAATCCATTGGAGTCCTTAAGACTCTAAGCCTAGTTGTAGTGGAACAATGGGCTTGCACTCAAGATGGAAAAATATTGTTAATTATTTCAATGGAGTCAAGTCTATGGATACTAAGAACTATCCACCTGTTACTAGACATATTTATATCCCACGAAATGGAGAAGTGCCCAAGTAATCCAGGTGGATATTGGTGGCCACCCGCCTATTCCACTTGGACCCCCACCATTGTTTATTTCAGTTTTGAGTTTCCTAAATTGTAGTACAAGCTACTATTTTTGGCAATTTTTCGGGTCCTAAACTTCTGGAGCCATTTTGAGGCCCTAGACGACATTTTTTGGGAAAACGGGGGCCAACTTTGGTTAAACCAATCTTGGCCATTCAAAAGTTATATTCCTCAGATAGATCTTCCTAACAACGTATTTTGCATGTCAAATGAAGATCGTATGCAAAAGCTACAACCTCGGGAAGTTGATGTAGCAATTTATCCAAATGGGGCCCATAGTTTGGCGCTTCATCTCCTAGGGTTAGGTTTTTGGATGTTTATGGTTTTCCATTGTTTATCAAATAATAAATAGGCCTTCGAGCCTCATTGTAACATTGTTCAGAGGCATGTAGCCACCACACCTCTTCTCAGAGATAAACTACCATCACTCGAGCTAGATTATTTACATTTATGTTTGCAAGCATATTTCAGCACATTCATGAGAATCATCATCCAAGGATTGGAGAGGCCCCTCCTTCCACATCAGTTAATCCATGTCCCAATCCAAAATGTTCAGACATTCCTTTTCCCCATGAATCTGAGTCTGACCATATTTTGATGATGCATGAAATTGTCACCTTGGAAAATGAAGATCCAAGATTAACAAAAATATTCAGCACGATGAGGCCAGCCAAACCAAAATATGGATTAGGGTATTTAGAACAAGCAAAAGGTCTAATCTCTCCATCCAGATTTGGCCCCATTCCAGAAGACTGCAAAAAGCCTGCAGTAATGGAAATGCATAAGTTCTTCACTTTAATGAATGGTTGCCTAAAATCTCAGATAAGTTCTAAATGGATGAAAGCCATGTTGAACTGGGATTTATTTACTCATCCAGAAGCAGAACAGTTTGGTCTTACTTATTCCATAGAAGAAAAAATTAAGTTATCTCAGGATTGGAAACATTATATGGAAGTAACAAATTCCTGGATTTCTTTTTATGAATGGAAAAGAGAAGTTTCATCTGAAAATGTATTAATGAATGGAACATCTTCCTCCTCATCAGCCAAACATGCTTGGACTGCTTTAGATGGAAGCAAAGTTGAGACACCATCTACTTTTCCCCCATACATAGGAATCATTATAGGTGAAAATAAAAATAAAGCAAAAGAAATTCCTCTAGTTCAAAAAGATGATAATGCCCTGGGAATAGATGGTAGAATTCAGAAGGCTAGTGAGCAAATTAACTGGACCAACATTGCAATCAAGGTCCTAGAAATGAACACAGCAAAGACTATTGAAATAAAAGAACAGTTTGATACTGTTCAGGTTTCTATCAATGAGGTAAATAGAAGTCTAAATGAGGTACAATACTCCTCATCAGTTATTAGATCATATGCTAGAGAATATTTGAATAAAATAGAAGAAGTAGAAGAAAAAATAGTAGACCACATTGGTACTACTAAAAGCTTAATAACTAGTTTAACTGAAAAAGTTGAAAAAATGAGTCTGTCTAAAGTTGATAAACCAGTTCCTACTTCATTCCTTTATAAAAGAAATATTAAGATTCAAGATCTTGTCAAACCAGTTGACAGATTTCCGGCATTATTTCCAAAAGAAGTAGCCCCATTTTCAGAGGCTACAAATAAAATTACAATTGCTTCCTTATTTGAGGAAAAGGAAGAAGAAGAACAAAAAAAATCTGAATCTCAGATCTTCCCTATTTATGAACCGTTGGAAAGTCGGTTCAATAAGTATCCTTCTCTTGATATAGAAGGGAAAGGCAAGCTTCCAGAATCTCATACTTTTTTCCCAAAGTCACATCGAGAATGGAATATTGATAATCTGGGTGTTGGTCAGATTAGACAGTTACTTGATATGATGTTTATTGAATATAAACTCATGTGCCTCTGAGGTAAAAGTGAAATAGAAGCATGCAAAACCATTATTCAGTGTTTTACAGGAACACTACTCAGATGGTGGGAAACATAATCATCTCCAACATTATTAGCCAAGATGGAAGCTGAAGTTCTCAAAGATGAAGCGGGAGATGTGATTCACAATACAGATGGTATGACAACAAGCAACATGATTGGAGCTCTAACTTCCATGATATTAGAGCACTGGTGTGGCTATGAAATAGAGATTGTTGACAAACATGAAGTCATTCTAATGAATCTCAAATGCCACAAAATGTCACAGTTTGAAGACTTTCACCGCGACTGGATGCAAAGAATTTATGAAGTGAAAGATTCTAAAAATCTATTATGGAAACAGGTATATCTTGCTGCTCTTCCATCTAGATTTGTTGACTACATCAGGTTGCAAGAAATATTTCAGTTGCCTTTTGAGTCATACACTTGGGGAGAAATTTATTCTCACATAACCAAGACATTAGTTAGTCTGTGTACAAGTTCCAAAGTAAATAAATCATTGGAAAAACTTTCCAAGCTTCCAGATAGAAAGTCCATTTGCAGCAAATATGGACTCACAATTGATGATCCTTTGGTCCGAAAAAGGAAAGCTAAGAAAAGGGCCAAAAAGGAGTATAAACAGACTGCTAAACTCCATAAGCATCAAAGAAAGCCCTCTCATAGGCCTAGAGGTTCTTCTACAGCAAAGAAAGGATAGGTATGTCCCCAAGACCCACTATTACAAACCCTTTGATATCCATCTACATACATCCAAGCAAGAAAAATGGAACAAGCTTACTTGTTGGTTGTGTGGAAAAACTGGACATACTTCCACCAAATGTCCCGAAGGAGAAGAATCAAAGAAGAATAGAGGCAAAAAATCACAAGCTCTATTCCAGATAGGTAAACCTATCATGACAGAAGGATAGATGCAATGTTTACGGTGTGCTTCTCACACTCATAGAACAGAACACTGCCCTAATGTGGTTATTAATGACCAAATTCAGAAGCAACAACTTGAAGAGTCATCTCTTGACTCTATAGTTCTTCTCACTCTTCTGAAGAGGAATTACAGGCACACATACAGCCTTGTTCATGCTCAGAATCAGAGAATTGTGCTTGCCATATGTATACTGACTATGAGTCTGAATCTTACAATGACTCTAGTACAGAAGAACGCTACCCAACACCATACAAAGAAAAAAATTTGATGGCTGCCACAGAAGAAGAAAAAATCAAAATTCTCTCTCAAATTTGTGCAATGGAAGAAGGAGACATGAGGAACAGGCTTACAGAAGCTTTTATGGATCAGCTTCGTACTAGCTCTTTTAAAAATTCAGCTAAGCCATTATTTGTTGATGCATCATTTGAATGAAATACCAAGTCTTTTCAACGACATCAAGAGCTAGTTGCTGGTAAGGTTCGCTCACTCACCTTGGGGGAGATAAGTAGAGAAATTCATAACATCAAATCAGAAATCTCTACTTTAAAATCTCAGTTAACTGAAATACAAAAGCGAAAGCAAGTTATAGAAGAAACTTCTCATCCATGGGATATAAAATAGTATTCCAAGAATTCTAATATTGAAATCATTGAAAGTAAAAATATCCTATTTTTGGATTTCAAGAAATGAGAATTCTTGCCTTTGCTTATCAGCAACATCATGTCCAAGTAAACATATGCATACAAGAAGAAATATTTGCATTAACAACACTCCTTAACTCTGGTGCTGATGTAAACATATTGAAAAAAAAGGTCATCCGTGCTAAGTATTGGATTTCTGCCAAAAGAAAAGTTGCTGGGCTTGGCAACAAGACAATAAATTATGAGGTTCCTAAAGCTTCCATTTGCTTTGATAATCACTGTATAAATTTGACATTTGCAGTTGCAGATATCCCAGTCAATTGCATTCTAGGAAATATCTTCCTAGCAACAGTTGAGCCCCATGGATCATCCAGATTAAAAGGAAATAAAGCTGAATATTTCATCATTGTCCCTACTACAAGAAGAACAAAAAAGCAGATTGAGATGCCTTATGTCTCAAATCCCAGAGTTTCCACTATGATGCGGACTGTCCAAGAATTGGACAAAGCTGAAGCAAACTTGACAGATCTTAAAGATCTGAAATCTACTCTGAAAGTAGGAGAACAACTGAAGGATCCTCAAATCAAAAGAAAAATTGCTAAAGTAAAGAAGAATTGAAGAAGAATGTTGCTCAGAAGTGTCGAATGCCTTCTGGCATAGAAAGCAGCACACAGTCCAATTACCTTACAAAGATGGATATACAGGCAAGCCCTGTAAAAGTCAAGCAATTCCTATGAATAAGGAATATAGAGAAATGTGTGAAAAAAGAGATCAAACAGTTACTAGATCGCAAGCTCATCAGAGAATCTGACAGTCCATGGAACTGTTATGGATTCTATGTAAATAAGAGAGTGGAACAAATTAGAGGAATTCCAAGACTAGTGATAAATTTTAAGCCTCTAAACTCTGTTCTTGCAGATGATACTTATCCTATCCCCCACAAAGGAGATTTAATGGGAAGGATAGCAGGAGCAAAAATATTCTCCAAATTTGATTTGAAAGCTGGATTTTGGTAGGTTGCAATCTCTGAAGAAGATAAATTCAAAACTGCTTTCAGTATTCCTGCAGGCCACTACGAGTGGAATGTCATGCCTTTTGGGCTAAAGAATGCTCCCTCAAAATTTCAAAAGGTAATGGAAAAAAATTTTAAGCCTTATTTTGATTGGATTATAGTTTATATTGATGACATTCTAATTTTCTATAAGAATGTCCAAGACCATTTCAAGCACATTCATACATTTGTACAGTTGGTAAAAAGAAATGGTTTAGTCTTGAGCAAAAAGAAAATAGAAGTTCTTCTATCAGATTTCTTAACCATAATATCTTTAATAGCCAAATTACTTTGCAAAAAAATGCACTTGAATTTGCTGATAAATTCTCAGATGTCATCATAGACAAAACTCAGCTTCAAAGATTTTTGGGTTGCTTAAATTATGTCAGTAACTTCTATCAGGATTGTGCAACAGACAAAAGTTTACTTAACCAGAGACTCAGAAAAGATCCACCCCAGTGGTCAGAAGCACATACCAAAGCTGTCCAGAACATCAAGGCAAAGGTAAAAACTCTTCCTATTTTATATGTCTCTGATGACAGTTCATTCAAAATTGTGGAGTCAGATGCCAGCAATATAGGATGGGGAGGTATCCTCAAACAAGAAAAGGATGGCATTGAACAAATTGTCCAGTTTGCATCAGGCACCTGGAATCCTGCTGAAAAGAACTATTCCACAATTGAAAAAGAGGTAAAAGCTGCGTGGAATTGTATTAGTAAATTTGACATCCATTTGATAAACAAAAAGTTTCTTCTCAGAACAGATGCCTCAGCTTTAAGGAAAGTCTTGACTAAAGATATAAAGAAACCTGGTGAAGCTAAATTTGCTAGATGGCAAGCTCTCTTTGCCAATTTTGATTTTGAAGTTGAGCATATAAAAGGTACAAAAAATTGTTTACCAGATTTTCTCAGCAGAGAATTTATCCAACATCAAGAACATTTGATGATTATTGTTACAGAATGGGACCAAAGTCAAAAACAAGAAATTCTATGAACAATACCAGAAAATCAAGATTGGTCTGAGTACAGGGAAAATTGGAAGCCAACTTGGAAATTAAGAAATACCAAAGTACTGGATGCAAACTTACAAGCTCATATAGATATTTTGCATCTTGTACCAGAAAGGAAGGTGTATCCAAAAGGAAGCAGATGGATACACGACATGATCTATACAAAAGCCAAAAATGATGCACTATATGCAGAAAATGCCCTCCGGAGAGATTTTCATGATATCACATGCATCTGGTCACATGGAGGAGTCCGCTGTGGAATCTATGAAAAATATTTCTATATCAACTGTACTAGAAACCTTACATGGCCCATGCCTACACAAACTGTATCATTATGGCTAGGAGGACACCCAAAATTGATATTTCCAGATTCAGTATATGATTTTCACAGCTATAAACAATTATGGTGGGATCTACTAAATGTAGATGACAAGGAAGAAACCCATTATACTAAATTAAAATTTAGTACAACTGGGATAATGCAAAGAAACTAGCAATGTGATTGGCTACAAAAATGGTGGGTTGACTACGGAGTCAATAGGACAGCAATGGATCCACTATATCATGAATCATACTGTAGACTTCATTGTGATATCTGTTTTGAGTACAACATTGGAGATTGTTTTCATCTGCCATATAAAACTGTCAATGAAATGATGGCAGGAGAATGGTCACCTTTTCATGATGAAAATAAGTCCTTAAAAGAATACATGGCTAGACATTATGAATGGCTTGTATTAACCAAAGTAAAACATCAAATCATTTTAGGGAAACCCATGATTGTCCGGAGAATTTTTACCAAAGCATGGGATGAATTACTATATAAAAAGCATAGATTCCCTTAAATTACTGTGTTTTAATGGTTTCCATGGGCTTATCCAATAAAAGCATCCATCAATGTAATAATGATGTCCAGTCACAAGGACTTAATTGTGATCAGCTTTTCTCGTGGGCTTTGCTATACAAAAGCATCCACTATGTAAATATCTAGTAGGAATATTTTCCGTGGGATTTGTAAAAACATCCACAGTGTACCTTGTACTAAAGATTCCTCAGTCACGGAGACTCGGAGCACTTCTCCAACTTCTGGTGTGCTTTGAGCCACATCTCAAGGACTAACAGAATATTTGAGTACAAAAGTTTGTCGGCCAATAAGCCAAATGTTTGTCCCCCTCATTTCCTATATATTGGAAGAGGTAAGGCTCATTTGGGTATTTGGAGTTGAAGATTCATAGAGTATTAGAGTCTTAGAGATCTGAGAAGCCTGCGTATCAGTGTGCTCGGCACTGGTAAGAACCTAAAGTGGCCAGATCTATTAGAAGTTTTTAAGTCTGTCAAGTCTGTATATTCTTAGACAGAGTCTATGTGTTGCCAGGAAGCCTTCGGTAATGCTTACTCCTTAGTGAGAAGCAAAAGTCTGATAAATGCAACAATAGTCTATCTCTAAAAAGAATACTCTCTGTAATCTGAATCCATTTCTGAGAAATAAAATGAGAAGAAATTTCCGCATTTGAATACCTGTGTGTTATTATGTCTGTTGTGTAGTAGTTGTCTCATTATCTTCACTCGAAGTTCACTGAAAGTTCATCAAAGGTTCACCAAAGGTTTGAAGGGACGCCAGACCGTTGAAAGGTGAGGAAGCCGTGTGTAAGGTCACAGAGCGTGAAAAAACCAAGTAGGTTCGCGCTGAGTTCATTTTGGGTTCACCAGAGGTCGATAAATGAAGGCAATCAAAGAGACACAACAAGGCCAAGAATCGAGCAAGCTTGTGACAGAACCACAATTTTGTAGCAGGGGCCTCTGTCACAAGCTTGCTCGACTCTTGGCCTTGCAGTGTCTCTTCAATTGCCTTCACTTATCGACCTTTGGTGAACCCAACATGAACTCAGCATGAACCTACTTGGTTTTTTCACTCTCTGTGACCTTACACACGGCTTCCTCGCCTTTCAACGGTCTAGATTCCCTTCAAACCTTTGGTGAACCTCTGATGAACTCTCAGTGAACTTCGAGTGAAGATAATGAGACAACTACTACACAGTAGACATAATAACACACAGGTATTCAAATGCAGAAATTTCTTCTCCTTTTATTTCTCAGAAATGGATTCAGATTACAGAGAGTATTATTTTCAGAGATAGACTATTGTTGCATTTATCGGACTTTTGCTTTTCACTGAGGAGTAAGCATTATCGAAGGCTTCCTGGCAACATATAGACTCTGTCTAAGAATATGAAAACTTGGCAGACTTAAAAACTTCTAATAGATCTGGCCACTTTAGGTTCTTACCAGTGTCGAGCACACTGATACACAGGCTTCTCAGATCTCTAAGACTCTAAGACTCTATGACTCTTCAACTCCAAATGCCCAAATGAGCCTTACCTCTTCCACTATATAGGAAATGAGGGGGACAAACATTTGGCTTATTAGCAGACAAACTTTTGTACTCAAATATTCTGTCAGTCCATGAGATGTGGCTCAAAGCACACTAGAAGTTAGAGAAGTGCTCTGAGTCTCCATGACTGAGGAATCTTTAGTACAAGGTACACTGTGGATGTTTTTACAAATCCCACAGAAAATATTCCTACTAGATATTTACATAGTGGATGCTTTTGTATAGCAAAGCCCACGAGAAAAGCTAATCACAATTAAGTCCTTGTGACTGGACATTGCTATTACATTGATGGATGTTTTTATTGGATAAGCCCACGGAAACCATTAAAACACAGTAATTTAAGGGAATTTATGGCTTTTAAATAGTAATTCATCCCATGCTTTGGTAAAAATTCTCCAGATAATCATGGGTTTCCCTAAAATGATTTAATGTTTTACTTTGGTTAACACAAGCTATTCATAATGTCTGGCCATGTATTCTTTTAAAGACTTATTTTCATCATGAAAAGGTGACCATTCTCCTGCCATCATTTCATTGACATTTTTATATGGCATATGAAAACAATCTCCAATGTTGTAATCAAAGAAGATATCACAATGAAGTCTACAATATGATTCATTATATATTGGATCCATTGTTGTCCTGTTGACTCTGTAGTCGGCCCATTTTTGTAGCCAATCACATTGCTGGTTTCTTTGCATTATCCCAGTTGTACTAAATTTTAATTTAGTATAATGGGTTTTTTCCTTGTCACCTACATTTAGTAGATCCCACCATAATTGTTTATAGCTGCGAAAATCATATACTGTATCCGTAAATATCAATTTTGGATCTCCTCCTGGCCATAATGCTGCAGTTTGTGTAAGCATGGGCCATGCAAGGTTTCTAGTACGGTTGATACAGAAATACTTTTCATAGATTCCACAGTGAACTCCTCCATGTGACCAGATACATGTGATATCATGAAAATATCTCTGGAGGGCCTCTTCTGCATATAGTGCATCAGTTTTGGCTTTTGTATAGATCATGTCATGTATCCATCTGTTTCCTTTTGGATACACCTTCCTTTCTGGTACAAGATGAAAAATATCTGTATGAGCTTGTAAGTTTGCATCTAGTACTTCGGTATTTCGTAATTGCCAAGTTGGCTTCCAATTTTCCTTGTACTCAGACTAATCCTGGTTTTCTGGTATTGTTCGCAGAATTTCTTGTTTTTTACTTTGGTCCCATTCTGTAACAATAATCATCAAATGTTCTTGATGCTGGATAAATTCTCTGCTCAGAAAATATGGTAAACAATTTTTTGTACCTTTTATGTGCTCAACTTCAAAATCAAAATTGGCAAATAGAGATTTCCATCTAGCAAATTTAGCTTCACCTGGTTTCTTTATGTCTTTAGTCAAGACTTTCCTTAAAGCTGAGGCATCTATTCTGAGAAGAAACTTTTTTTTTATCAGATGGATGTCAAATTCACTAATACAATTCCACGCAGCTTTACCTCTTTTTCAATTGTGGAATAGTTCTGTTCAGCAGGGTTCCAGGTGCCTGATGCAAACTGGACAATTTTTTCAATGCCATCCTTTTCTTGTTTTAGGATTCCTCCCCATCCTATATTGCTGGCATCTAACTCCAAAATTTTGAATCAACTTTCATCAGAGACATATAAAATAGGAAGAGTTTTTACCTTTGCCTTGATGTTTTGGACAGCTTCGGTATGTGCTTCTGTTATGAAACCAGCTCACAAAAAGATAGAAAAGATAGATCAACGCCTTAGAATTCAGCCTCTTCGAGGGGGAAACCTCCTTTACATTACACAAATGAATGATTCCTTGATGATTCAAATGACAAAACCTCCTTTCTATATATAGGAGTCTAAGGAGTCACAATATAACCCAGCCAACCTAACAATAATAATATAAAGGCACAAAAATAACAATAAAGGGATTCTATGGGGCACAGTAATAACAATATGGGGACAATAGGGGCACAACAATATTAATAAGGGATAAAACTACAATAGTAATGGGGTAATCACTAGTATTATAGGGACCTAACATGCCCCTCTCCTTCAAAAAAGTGTTGTCCTCAACGCTTGAGTAGTTCTAGATGCTTCTATATAAAATTCTCATCCTCCCATGTGGAATCTTCAGCAGATAAGTTATTCTACTTGATGAGATACTCCGAAATTGATCGATTTTGTAGTTGTCGAGTTCTTGTTTCTATGACTACTTTTGGTTCCAATATAATTTTTCCTTCCTCATCAAGTTCTGGCAATATTGTTTGAACTAGGAGTTTGTCACCTATAACCTTTTTTAAACATGAAACATAGAAAACTGGGTGCACTCGAAAAGCTGTAGGAAGCTCCAATTTGTATGCCATAGTACCAATGTTTTGCAACACCTTGTACGGACCATAATACTTTGATGATAATTTATTATCCTTCTTAGCTTGCTTGAGGGACATTTGTTTATATGGTTGTAGCCGTAGGAATACCCAATCACCTACATCAAAAATTCTTTCGTTGCGATGTTGATATGCCTGTTGTTTCATTCTATTCTCCGCCAACACGAGGTTATCCTTTAAGAGTTGGAGGACTTGTTGTTGATGCTCGATGTGATGTTCCACTGCTTGAACCTTAGAATTTTCTATTAAATATGATGTGATGGATGGTGGCTGATATCCATAAAGTGCCATAAATGGGGTTATTTTTGTTGTTGTATGGAAGGAAGTGTTATACCACCATTCAGCTAGACGAAACCATTTGACCCATTATGTTTTTTTATCAGATACAAAGCAATGAAGATATCCTTCCAAACATTTGTTTACTATCTCAGTTTGCCCATCAGATTGAGGATGATAAGATGAGTTATGAGCTAACTGAGCACCAAAACAAGAAAATAATTCTGTCCAAAAATTTCCAGTGAAAATTGGATCTCTGTCACTTACAATAATCTTTGGGTTTCCATGTAGCTTTTGAATTGTTTCCATAAATGCACTAGAAATTGTACTGGCTTTAAATGGATGTGATAATGCACAAAAGTGTGCATACTTGGTAAGTCTGTCAACTACCACCATGATGACACTCTTTCCCTCAGACTTGGGTAAACCTGTGATAAAATCCATTGAAACCTCCTCCCAACGTTGGCTTGGAATGGATAAAGGTTGTAATAGACCCGAGGTCTTAATTGTTTCAACTTTATTTTGTTGGCAAACCAAACATTCCGCCACAAACTTTTGAATATCCGATTTAAGGCCATCTCAAAAAATTCCTTCTTAACCATGTGGTAAGTTTTTAAAAATCCTGAGTGCCCTCCTAAGGGAGAAGTGTGCAATTCCATAAGAATCATTTTCTTGAGTTGGGAATTCTTACAGAGGTATAAGCGATCTTTGTACCATAACGAATCATTTTTCCAGCTAAATGTATCAGATGTACTGGAATCTTGTTGTAACTTTCGAATAAGTGCCCACACTTCTTCATCATTCTTCCATTCCTCCCTTGCTTCGATTATCCAATCTGGTTGGATAATAGAAATGGCGCACAAAAATGATTCCACATCCTCATCCTTTCTTGAGAGTGCATCTACCACCGCATTTTGCTTCCCTTTTTTGTAGATGATTTCAAAGTCATAACCCAACATCTTTGTGACCCACTTTTGTTTCTCTTCAGAGGATAATCTTTGTTCTAAAAAGTATTTAAGGCTATCATGATCCGTTTTTACCTTGAAGTGTCTTCCCATTATGTATGGTCGCCATTTCTTAAGTGCATGTAGTATTGCCAACATTTCCTTCTCATAAATAGCTTTGTGTAAAAACTTTCCCTTGATTGGATGACTTTCAAAAGCAATGGGTCTTTCATCTTGCATTAAAACAACACCAATTCCATTTCCTGAAGCATGACATTCCATAATAAAGGTTTTTGTGAAGTTCGGTGTAGCTAAGATTGGTGCTTGGCACATTGCCTCTTTAAGATGTTCAAAGGCCTTTGTTGCTTCTAGAGTCCATGAAAATGCATCTTTCTTCAATAATGTTGTTAGAGGCGTTGTTATTCTCCCATAATTCTTAACAAACTTGTGATAATACCTTGTCAACCCGAGAAATCCTCGCAAATGCTTTATGTATGTGGGGATTTTCCATTCCTTAATGGCTTTAATTTTGATAAGGTCTACCTTAACTCCTTCATGAGATACAATATGACCCAGATATTCCACCTCTTGTACTCCAAAGAAACATTTGGATCTTTTTGCATATAATTGTTTCTCCTCCAATAGTTGTAGCACCCTGTCAACATGTTCAACATGATCAACATGTTCAACATGATCCTTCCAAGACTTGTTGTAGATTAGTATATCATCAAAAAATACTAACACAAATTTTCTAAGGAAGGGTTTGAAAACGGAATTCATCAAACCTTGAAATGTAGAAGGAGCATTGGTAAGGGCAAAAGGCATGACCAAAAATTCATAATGACCCTCATGAGTTCTAAATGTTGTTTTCAAAATGTTTTCAGTCTTCGTTCTAATTTGATGATATCTTGAACGAAGATCTAACTTGGTGAAGTAAATTGATCCATGCAATTCATCCAGTAATTCATCAATGACAGGAATGAGAAACTTATCTTTAATAGTGAGGTTGTTGAGCTCCCTATAATTCGAACACATGCGCCATGATTCATCCTTCTTGTGCACCAATACTACGGGAGCAGAGAAAGAACTTTGACTAGGTTGAATTATACCAGCCTCTAGCATTTCTACAACCATACGTTCAATTTCACTCTTTTGGGCATAGTGATATCTGTATGGTCTGATGTTTGGAGGAATACTTCCTGGAATCAGATGAATAGCATGATCATGATCACGAATAGATGGGAGACCTTTGGGAGTCTCAAATACCTTGGAATGATTGTCCAAGACTTTTTGGAGATCTGGAGAAATAGATGATTTCGATGTGGAAACATCTAGCGAACATAATTGTGCAATTACACCTCTTTGTTCCTTTTTTAGAAGCTTTTTCATACCGTTAGAGCTGATTATCTTTCCCGGTTTCCCTGCAATACCCCTTAATTCAACTTCCTTTCCTTCCGCAGAAAATTTCATGAAAAGTTCTTGAAAATTAAAAGCTATTGTACCCAAGGATTGTAGCCATTGGACTCTTAGTACAACATCAGCACCTCCCATTGGAATGGAAAGCATTGGGCTAGTCAATACATATTCTCCCATGGATAGCTTGATATTATGGCACTTTCCAGAGCAATTTATTGTTCCTCCATTTGCAACCATCACTTGACACTCTGGTGCTGGATATAGGAAGCAATTCAATTCTTTTGCTACCTCACAATGAATAAAATTGTGGGTACTTCCTTAATCAATCAACATTGTTACCTTTTTCTTCTTGATTTGTCCTTCTATCTTGATGGTTTGAGGAGTGGTAATTCCAGCCAATGCATTACAAAATTGATGAGCCCCAGAAATGGGTAATTATATGGGCTCATTTAGCCTCCTAATTCGACTTAATCCACCATTCTCATTAGTTTATTGCATGTTTTTTATTATATTTATGCTAATAGAGTGAATTGGGTTAGTCATTATGCCAAAAAATTCTAATGTGTGCTTTATGCAGATTTTTGGTCAATTTTGAGATAAAATCAAAGGTTTAATGAGCACTTGGCAGCCAAATTCGTGGAAGAAGGGAGAGGATTTGTAGGAAGGTGTCCCCTTCATTTATGAGCCCTTACTTCGAATTCTCCATCAAAAGCTCGGAGCACAAGGGGCAGCTAAGCAAGTCAAGTAGGATTGCTGTCAACAACAAGTTTTGGCAGCCGAGTTCCTAAAGTTTAGGAGGGCTGTTGGGGTCCTCAATTTGTATAAATAAGAAGGCTTAGACCCTCATTGGAGTTAGTCAGTTTTTAGTCAGTTTTTAGTCAAGATTTAGTTAGATTGTAGTTAGATTTTATTCAGTAGGTTAGCACTTTAGTGCAGCTCTGTATCAGCACATTTTCGAGCTTTTTCTTGTAGACAGTTTTTGGGATGTAACTATTATTTCCTGATCAATAAAGATGAATCCAGCTTTGCACCAGCTCTAATCTTTCTTAGGAGGCTGTAGCTCTTGGGTTTGGGCCCAACCCAAGTTCTAGTACTTCCTTTGTGTACTTTTATGTGTCTTTGCTGCATTCTTAGAATAAATTCTGTTATTTAGGTTAACATCTTGCTTTGTTACTTTTGATAATTAAGATAACTTTTTCTGCTTCAGGTTGATTTGACAGGTTGGTAACAGAAAATATCTTCAAGAAAGGCCATCAAGCAACCCTTGATCTCACCTCTCCCTCCTTGGGACCATGAGCTGAGACCAAGGCATCCTTCCTGCCACAAAAACATTGTTTTTGCCTTTCCATGCAATTGCTAGTGTTAGATTTTTAGTTAGGAAAGTTGATACCAATTGTACTTGCATGTTTAGAATCTGTTCTTGCTTAGTTTCCATAATTATCTTGCATGATTTTCTGCCAATAAAATTCTGTTCATCATATTTATGGTATTTAGGTCAAATTAGGTTAAAATAGCTAGATCTTTGGTTTTCCTAGTCTTCGTTTGATCAGTTCTGGAAAATAATGTGCAGAACACCTATGATACCTCCCTGCCTACCCTTCCTCCATCAATAAAACCTACTCCATCCCCTAACTCAGATTCTTGCCCTTCATTTGCACATTTTTCGACTTTTCCCTAATTTCTACATTCTTGTGCATCATTGCTCCCTCCATCCTTGAATAAATCTAATCACCTTAATCACTCCTTAGCCTCATTTACCAAGTCCTAGACCCCTTAACATCCTTATCTATCCTTAATTTCCACTTTCCCAACGTTTTTCCACCATCAACCCTCCAAAATCCTCTTTCAGAACATCCTGTAGAAGCTACAGAACATCCTGTAGAACCCCTGCAGACTTCCTGTAGAAGCTCACGAAAGTGGTTTCTTGAGATCCAAACACTATGAAACTCTCTGGAAGGGTGCTAGGGACCCCTTAGGCTGTCTTCTCACCTTCCCAACCTCCTGCAAGTGTCTACCCCATTTCCTTTCGCCAATCAACCTCTGCACAGTCAAAAACAGTTAAAACACATGCATAATAATTCTACAAGATTACTCAAAAATGCAAAAAGATGTTTTTTCCAGATTTTATTGTAGAAGTAGCTTAGTCACATGCATTTTACCTTTCTAAAAGTCAATGGCATCCATTTCCACCGCTTTCATCTCTTTTCTTGCACCAGTAGAGTTAGTGGGTAAAACTAGGGTTTGCATTTCCTTTCAGCTTTTAGCTTCTTTCTGCAAGTAGACTAGCCTCTTTTGAGTTAGCTTTCATCCATCACAATTAAAAGCTTCTTCTAAGAGCTCATAGAAATTGACTTAAGCTCCTAGCAGACTTGTGCCAGC
Source organism: Pinus tabuliformis (assembly GCA_031772625.1). NCBI lineage: Eukaryota > Viridiplantae > Streptophyta > Pinopsida > Pinales > Pinaceae > Pinus > Pinus tabuliformis. The sequence continues at coordinate 27,931,672 of CM062808.1, read as the reverse complement.
TGATCAAGTGACAGTCGCAGCGAGAGCTAGTACTTGTGCATATAGCACCATCGCTTCCAAGTTTGTCACGAACTACTAGGAGTTGCAGCATTATTGCTGCAATACTGGAGCCCACCATCTTTTTGGTGTCGTTTCCAAGGAAGCGTTAGAGTATTGGAGATTGCTGCTTTTCTTCTATTTTCTACTACAATCTTCTGCTAAGTAGTTTATTTCAGCAAGAGTAGAGTAGTTGTTTCATTTGCATTCTGCGGTTTCATTTCTGAAAAAGTAGATTAGACATTTTCTGCTTTCATTTCATTTCAGCAAGTGTAGATTAGATATTTCATACTTTCATAGATTAGCATTTCAATTCCGCAATTTCAATTCTACAAGCGTAGATTAGCATTTCATTTCTGCAAGCGTAGCTTAGCATTTCATTCCTGCAATTTTATTTCAGCAAAATAGATTATTCCTTTCCTGCTTTCATTTCAATTCCACATTTTCATTTCAGCAAGATAGATTTTAGTTAGTTGCAGTTCAATCTATTTCAGTTTTGCAGGTACAAGCAGAAAAAAACAAAAATCAACCAAAAAGATTTCCTTTCATGCCTTGTAGGAGTAGAGATAAGTCAAAAAAATGTTTGCACAACACCCCCACTGCTTCACACAGCCAACCTTCTCTCTTCTTTGATGGTTGTGATTAAGAAGAACCCCTAGGTGGACAGCAAGACATATTTGAAGAACCTTTAGGGGAGAAGAAGAAAACATTCCTCTGGAGCAAATGGCTACAAACAGAAATGTTGGGAACAGTACCTTATCCAAAAATGAATTTGCAAATCAGATGGAAGATTTCAAGAGCGAGGTGAGGCAGTTTCTTGCCATGCAGCTGGATACATTGCGGATCCAAAGGAAGCAAGAGGAAGCCAAGAGGGCTTTGGCCATCTTCTGTCCCAGGTGCACTGGAAAGCATCCTAGGAACGAATGTCCATTGTACTCCATAGAAGTGTGTTTTGTTTGTGAAAGAGACCATCCTACAAACCAGTGCCCTTCCCTGCCCAAAATTAAAGCTGCATATCAGAGGGCCAAAGGAGCCACTGAACCACTCTATTATATGAACCAAAGGAGGCCACATGGACCCATACCTTACCAGCAGGGAATGCAAGGGACATCCCAGACTTATTACAACCCCTATCAAGCCACTTCCATGCCTTCTTGGGGTCCCCCTACTCATTCTTCCTGGTCCACACCCCCTCCTTGGTCGTATCCATCTCAATATCATGCTCAACCAGCTACTCATCCATTTCACCCCTATGCTCAGCCACAGCCTCAGTGGAATGCACTTCATCAGGGGTGGAGGCCCCAATACAACTCTCCTCCCACTCCTTTGCCTCCACCACCTGCCCAACCACAACCCCATCCACATCCATCTCAAATATACACCCCCACTCAACTACCCATACCACCATTTCCAAACTCGCACATTGGAGTAGCTCAACCCAATTGCAAAGCTGAGGTACAACACTTCCAAACGACTCCTCTTAAGCTCAATGATATTCACCATAGCTCAGGAAGAGTATTGCAAAAAAGAGATTATATTGACAGCATTGAAGGACCACATCCAGCAAAAGAAGATTCAAAAGAGGAGATCAAAGAACCATGGGTTGCACTTGATAAAGAGAATATAGCAGAATTAGAGATCGAGAGAGCTCCCTCATGGTTACCATCAAATCTTCCATGTATTCAAGAGAAAAATCAGCAAAAATAGGAAGATGTGAAGGTCATTATAGAAGGTGACATGAAGAATGATCTAAATTAGCAAAAGGACCAAGGATATCAGAGCTATATTGAGATATGGTTCTAGACAGTCACTAAGTTGCAGCAGTACTCTCTTCCTCAGCTATGCTTGATCCCTTCAAAGTCAAATCATTTGGTCTATGAAATCCAGATACCTGTCAAAGCATGCATTTCAAGCCTCCATATCATTTTGTCTATCTTCTCGATGTGCACATGGCTCCATTGGAAGTATTCTTATACTTGAAAATGATTTTGTTTTTCAAGTATGGTAGGGTAGGAAAAAAAGAAAAAATGATAATAAGAGGAAAATAAAAATCTAAGGTGAAAACCTCCTCGGAAGCGCCTCAAGTTGGCTCATTGATTGAAAACCTCCATGAGGAGGTCAATGGGTTGGAAAGAAGAGAAAAGAAAAAGAGAATAAGATCCCTAGGTGAAAACCTCCCTTGGAGGTGCCCATGACAGGAAATTAGGGTGAAAACCTTCATGAGGCGCCCTAGTTGTTTTTCAAAAAAAAAAGAGAAAAAGAAAAATAAATCTAATTTCTGGTGAATAAATTGCAGGTTTCAGGAAGGACATTGCAAGTTGGGAGGATCGCAAAAAACAAGGACAGAGGTCAGCACCAGGCTTCCATCATCCCTCTCCATCCATTTCTCCATGACCACTACCCTTTCCTAAGATTTGGTCTCATTCAGACTAAGATTTCACCTTCTACTGGAAGTTGTGTGTCTTCTACAGGAAGTTCCTGTAGAACCTGCAAACAAGCCAAAATTGATCTCCGAAGAGGATCCGAAGGCTGGGAATCTGTCAATGGGGCCTGTAAACATCCCTGTTTCCATCCCTCACCCTTCTCCATCATTTTTTCCACCTCATTGTGCTTATTTTCTGAAAACTGTGTTTCTATAGGAAGTTCTTGTAGAAATTACAGAAAGCTAGAAATGGAGTTTAAAAAGAAGTTTGGTGAACATGGAAGCTTCATAAAGGGTTCATAAATCCTCCTGCAGTCCTCAAACCCCTCTTCCATCATTTCCATGCCTGCATCACACCCCAAGCTCATTTTTCCTTACTGTGCAAAAAACTGCAGAATGCTTTGAAACAAAAATACATAGAGCAGAAATTTGTTTTTTCCCTAACTTGAAAACCATGCATCCATTTAAAAAATTGTTTTATGAGGAGTTGTATAGGGATGATGGCAACATGCCCAAGCAATTTTAGCCAATTCCGGTGCACGGTTTCCAAAAAATCAGCCTCCATCACCTTCAGCCATTTTTTCATTTTCTCCATATCCATGCATCCATTTCAAAACTTGTTTCATGGGGAGATGCATATAGGTGATAGTAACCTGCCCAAGCAGTTTCAGTCAATTCCAGTGCACGGTTTCCGAGAAATTGACCTTTGTCACCTTCAGCCATTTTCAGTTTTTCTCGAAATCTGTGCATCCATTGACCACAAATTTTGTTATGGGAGGTGCATAATGATGATAGAAACATGCTTAGAAAATTTCAGGTCAATCCGGTCTATCGTTTGGGAGCTATGAAGAAAACCAGTCGTTGTCCTGCAAAAATCTAGCATCAGCAGCATGAGGGTGCAAATCTGAAGGATGAAACAGACTTCTGCAGCTTAGAGGATACCTGCACAAGAAAAATAGCCACACATCAGATAGTAAAAAGCATATAGCATAAGGGATCCAGGCATGCAGCAATGGAATATGAGCATGCAGCAGCAAAAAGAACCAAGCAGCACGTCGACTTACAGGTAAGTGTCTAAACCAGTTCCTCTATTTGCATCTGTATGATTCGAAAGTGCATGAACGAATGAAATGGTTGGATTAAGCTAGAAAGCTAGCCAGTTAACCTGACACCCTCAGCTAGTTCGATTACACTCATCCGGAGATCACCCAGTGCACGTGTCTAGTCAACTCATGAGAAATTTAAAAAAACAGGTAGTGGCAGATGTTCTGAACTCCAGCGCACATGATGTCAAGTGATTAACAGGTAGAAAACATGAAGTTTTGTGACAGCACTGCAGTCTGCATGGGGCCAACGCACATTTCTGCCACCTCATCTCCTCACCACGAATCACGCCAGCAGTTAAAAGACAGCTCAGTTAACGCATTCACCACTCTTTGTTCACTATGCCTTCACGACGTCCCCAACTGAAGTACGCGTCAACCACTTCTAGAGCAGCTAACCAATGGTCCTCTGCAAGATTTCTACCTGATTTTTCAATATTTCTGCCTGTTTTTTTAAATCTCCTGCCTATCGGGCTCTATAGGAAGCACAGTTTTGTTCTACAGGAAACAAGAGCTTTCTACAAGAAGGCGTCTACAGGAAAGGAAAAAAACATCCCTGCAGAAAGAAAACCTGGGATTTTTAGCAAATTTCAAGCTCAAAACGAGGTAGGATTGAGAAAACCCCTCTGTGCATGATTTGTTTGTGCAATGTGGTGAATTGAACATGGCATGAAATTGAAAAACGAGAGTAAAAGTTTGCCTGTGCATTGAGAAAAAAGTGAAAGTCTGCCTGCATACTTCACTGAGTTTACCCAGTTTTTTTCTCTGCATCCGAAATCTCCTCCTCATTTTTAATTTTCCTGTAAAGAAGATACATGCAGCAGTAGAGGCCAACTTGTGTGTGTAAAAAAAAAAAAAAAAAAACCTGGATTTACATATATATCTATGTGCTGAGAAAAGACCATGTGTCCTTATGCTCTGTTCAGTAAAAAAGATTTTCTTTTCATAAACAGACAATCAAATTCTGGGTGACAGCAATTTTCAAACAGGGGAATTACTACCATTTGATGTTGTAAGGAGCACATGAAAAATTCCTTCTTGGGTTCAGAAAAAACCGAATTCAGCTATCCTCTGTTTCAGTGATTGACCGTGTTTTTTTCCCACCCGATCATTTTCTTTATTGGTTAAAACAAAAACTCAACACCATGCAAACTAAAGAAATTGAGAAGAACATTGATGAGGGAGCACAAGACATTCAAGCAGAGGGAAAAACAGAGGAAGAACAGAAGTGAAAAGAGGAATTTGACAAGGCTGCTGAGCCTAAGACAGAAAAGGAGAAAATAGCAAAAACATAGAAGGGAAAAAGGACAAAGGTTGGCAAGAAAAAGGCCAAGAAAGCCCAAAAGAAGGCTGCAACAGTCAAGGCAGGCACCCAGCAAGAGGAAGAACAGACACACCCTAAGATATCAGTGACAGAAGCAGAAACAGTGGGCATAGAGATTTCTACAGGAAGTGAAGAAAAAGAACAACAGAAAGAGAAATCCCATGAAATGTTGGCAAGGGAAGTAGCAGTTGTGCTTGCTGTGTTAAGCACATCTACAAAACAAAAAAAAAGGGAAAAAGAAAAAGGCAGGTCTCCATGTATTTGAAGGCCAGGAAAAGCACAAGAATTCAAACAAGGAGCAGTGGAAGGACATGGACAAGAAGGCAAAATTTTATGGCACACATAAGTAGACCACATCAGAAGCTTGGGATGATAAGGAGGCCACCAGAACCAGCAAGAATGAAGAGATAGATTAGTTGCTTAGAGGATGAGCAACACCTTCAGTAGGGGGTGATGATGAGCCCCAGAAATGGTTAATTATATGGGCTCATTTAGCCTCCTAATTCGACTTAATCCACCATTCTCATTAGATTATTTTATGTTTTTTATTATATTTATGTTAATAGAGTGAATTGGGTTAGTCATTATGCCAAAAATGTCTAATGTGTGCTTTATGCGGATTTTTGGTCAATTTTGAGACAAAATCAAAGGTTTAATGAGCACTTGGCAGCCAAACTCGTGGAAGAACAAGGGAGAGGATTTGTAAGAAGGTGTCCCCTTCATTTATAAGCCCTTCAAATTCTCCATCAAAAGCTCGGAGCACAAGGGACAGCCAAGCAAGTCAAGTAGAACTGTTGTTAACTGCAAGTTTTGGCAGCCGAGTTCCTAAAGTTTAGGAGGGTTGTTGGGGTCCTCAATTTGTATAAATAAGAAGGCTTAGGGCCTCATTGGAGTTAGTCAGATTTTAGTCAGATTTTAGTCAGATTTTAGTTAGATTGTAGTTAGATTTTATTCAGTAGGTTAGCACTTTAGTTCAGCTCTGTATCAGCACATTTTCGAGCTTTTTCTTGCGGACAGTTTTTGGGATGTAACTATTATTTCTTGATCAATAAAGATGAATTCAGCTTTGCACCAGCTCTAATCTTTCTTAGGAGGCTGTAGCTCTTGGGTTTGGGCCCAACCCAAGTTCCAGTACTTCCTTTGTGCACTTTTATGTGTCTTTGCTGCATTCTTAGAATAAATTTTGTTATTTAGGTTAACATCTTGCTTTGTTACTTTTGATGATTAAGATAGATTTTTCTGCTTCAGGTTGGTAACAGAAAATATCTTCAAAAAATTCCATCAAGCAACCCTTGATCTCACCTCTCCCTCCTTGGGACCATGAGCTGAGACCAAGGCGTCCTTACTGCCACAAAAACACGGTTTTTTCCTTTCCATGCAATTGCTAGTGTTAGATTTTTAGTTAGGAAAGTTGATACCAATTGTACTTGCATGTTTAGAATCTATTCTTGATTAGTTTCCATAGTTATCTTGCATAATTTTCTGCCAATAAACTTCTGTTCATCATATTTCTGGTATTTAGGTCAAATTAGGTTAAAATAGCTAGATCTTTGGTTTTCCTAGTCTTCGTTTGATCAGTTCTGGAAAATAATGTGCAGAACACCTGTGATACCTCCCTGCCTACCCTTCCTCCATCAATACAACCTCCTCCATCCCCTAACTCAGATTCTTGCCCTTCATTTGCACATTTTTCCACTTTTCCCTAATTTCTTCATTTTTGTGCATCATTGCTCCCTCCATCCTTGAACAAATCCAATCACCTTAATCACTCCTTAGCCTCATTTACCAGGTCCTAGACCCCTTAACATCCTTATCTATCCTCCATTTCCACTTTCCCAATGTTTTTCCACCATCAACCCTCCAAAATTCTCTTTCGGAACATCCTGTAGAACCCCTACAGACTTCCTGTAGAAGCTCACGAAAGTGGTTTCTTGAGATCCGAGCACTGTGAAACTCTCTGGAAGGGTGCTAGGGACCCCTTAGGCCCTCTTCTCACCTTCCCAACCTCCTGCAAGTGCCTACCCCATTTCCTTTCGCCAATCAACCTCTGCACAGTCAAAAACAGTTAAAACACATGCATAATAATTCTACAAGATTACTCAAAAATGCAAAAAGATGTTTTTTCCATATTTTATTATAGAAATAGCTTAGTCACATGCATTTTACCTTTCTAAAAGTCAATGGCATCCATTTCCACCGCTTTCATCTCTTTTCTTGCACCAGTAGGGTTAGTGGGTAAAACTAGGGTTTGCTAGGGTTTGCATTTTCTTTCAGCGTTCAGCTTCTTTCTGCAAGTAGACTAGCCTCTTTTGAGTTAGCTTTCGTCCATCACAGTTAAAAGCTTCTTCTAAGAGCTCATAGAAATTGGTTTAAGCTCCTAGCGGACTTGTGCCAGCTGATCAAGTGACAGCCGCGGCAAGAGCTAGTACTTGTGCATATAGCACCGTCGCTTCCAAGTTTGTTACGAACTACCGGGTTGATAAAAGTAAAGAAGGGAGCCCTAGGAGTTGTAGCATTATTGCTGCAATACTGGAGCCCACCAAAGATATGGTCATATTCATTTCTTCTTTATCTAGGCTTTCTTCCTGGAGTATATCATCTTCTTTTAACCTTTCTTGCTCCTTTTCTTCTTCCTCTTCATAATCTATGTAGAATAATTTCTTCTCAACACAATTTGAACTTTAGTGTATTTGCTATCACAACTGTAACAAAGCCCTTTTGCTCTTTTTGCTTCCAATTTTTGTGGTGTCAACCTTATAAGTTGTGGAAGACTAGGGGCAACAACACTTCCATCTTTATAGTTGTGAGTGGTATGCTTCCTGGTTGCCATAATTTTGCTTTCCATTTTTCTTGCTAACCTGAATGCCTTCTCTAATGAATTAGGTTCCCAAAGGCAAACATCATGTTGGATATTATCCCTTAAATTCCCTATGAACACATCAATCCTATGCTTCTCTGGAATATTTTTTTACCCTTATGTTCAATTTTTGGAACTCCTCAATGTCCTCCATTATTGAACCCTTTTGTTTGAGACTTATCAATTGGCTAAAAAAAGTGTTTCTTTTTGTATCCTCATATTGTGTTGTCAATTCTTTCGTAAAAGTTGCCCAAGTGATAATTTGTTTACGAGAGCAAAGCCATTGATACCATACAAATTGATTTGGTTCCAAATATAAAGGTTCAATACGTACCTTTTGTGTGTTTTGCACATTACTGAGATCGAAAAATTGCTCCATCTGTAATATCCATGTTGCGGGATCCTTGCCATCAAACTTCCTCATATCGATTTTTGGAATATGGTGGGTCTTCAATCCAACATTAGAGTCTATGAAATCATGATTAACATCTCTTTTGTTCGCATCATGAGTTTCCTTTACTACCCTTTCACCATTAGTAAGTATTTCTTGTAGAAAATTTGTCAAATCTGTCTTCAAATTTGCCATGCCTGTCTTCAAATTTGTGTTCAAATATATCTTCAAATTGTCCATCTTAGCTTCCATGTCATTCATTTATCTTCCACCTCATTTATCTTAGCTTCTGTTAGCTTTTGTGAGAGTGACATTTGTTGCACTTGTTCTTGTAATTTTGATATATCATGTAGCATTTCTTCCTCTTCTTCATGAGTCATGCTAGAGCTTTCAGGTTTCTTACTAGGTGCTTGCATTTTCTTTCCTCATGGCATCAGTTACCAATAATAATGCTCTACTATGCCCTTTGAATTCCTTCAAAATAATTTTCAAACCAAGCTTAAGCAAGAATTTAAAAAAATCTACACACATTTTTTCACTTTATAGGAGCTCGATATTGCCTCTGATGTATCTCTGTAATTCCAGATTATCCAGTTTTGAAATTGCTACCTACAATAGCCCTCTGTTTCCTCTTTCCAATGCCAATAGTCTGATCCAAATTTGATTCTCCAAGGAAGAGTTATGCCAAATCTCCCACAGTGACCTGATTATAGACTAGTTTAGTAGAGCGAACTTGTACGATGTGCCACGTGTCCTTATTTCGACCTTTGGCTCTAAAAAATATATACAAGAAGCTATAGTCTGTCCTCTTTCTGAACCTTCTTATGAAATTTCAATCCAATGCTCAGATAGAAATTTATGACGATTTTCCCCAGGTCAACTGTTTGGAATGTAATTCAGGAGTTTGCAAAAAGACCAAATTCCTCAGATCATATCTCCATAAATATAGTGCGAAAAGCTCTGAAATTTGTACCCGAGGTTCAATGAGATTAATTCTCAAATGGGTTTTTTTTTTTTTTTGCTTCTGAAACATCGCAGAAAAAAATTATAGCAAAAATGCCACGATGACCTATTTGGAGCAACGAAACCCTAGAATCCAAAAGCTCTGATACCAAATGTTATGAAACCAGCTCACAAAAATATAGAAAAGATAGATCAACACCTTAGAATTCAGCCTCTTCAAGAGGGAGACCTCCTTTACATTACACAAATGAATGATTCCTTGATGATTCAAATGACAAAACCTCCTTTCTATATATAGGAGTCTAAGGAGTCACAATATAACCCAGCCGACCTAACAATAATAATATAAAGGCACAAAAATAACAATAAAGGGATTCTTTGGGTCAGAGTAATAACAATATGGGGAGAATAGGGGCACAACAATATTAATAAGGGATACAACTACAATATTAATGGGGTAATCACTAGTATTATAGGGACCTAACAGCTTCTAACCACTGGGGTGGATCTTTTCTGAGTCTCTAGTTAAGTAAACTTATGCCTGCTGCACAATCCTGATAGAAGTTACTAACATAATTTAAGCAACCCAAAAATCTTTGAAGCTTAGTTTTGTCTGTGATGACATCCGGGAATTTATCAGCAAATTCAAGTGCATGTTTTTGCAGAGTAATTTGGCCATTAAAGATAGTATGGCCAAGAAATCTGATAGAAGTTTGAAAAACTTCTATTTTCTTTTTGCTCAAGACTAAACCATTTCTTTTTACCAACTGTACAAATTTATGAATGTGCTTGAAATGGTCTTGGACATTCTTAGAGAAAATTAGAATGTCGTCAAGATAAGCTATAAGCCAATCAAAATAAGGCTTAAAAATTTTGTCCATTACCTTTTGAAATTTTGAGGGAGAATTCTTCATCCCAAAAGGCATGACATTCCATTCGTCGTGGCCTACAGGAATACTGAAAGCAGTTTTGAATTTATCTTCTTCAGAGATAACGACCTACCAAAATCCAGCTTTCAAATCAAATTTGGAGAATATTTTTTCTCCTGCTATCCTTCCCATTAAATCTCCTTTGTGGGGGATAGGATAAGTATCATCTGCAAGAACAGAGTTTAGAGGCTTAAAATTTATCACTAGTCTTGGAATTCCTCTGATTTGTTTTGCTCTCTTATTTACATAGAATCCATAACAGTTCCATGGACTGTCAGATTCTTTGATGAGCTTGCGATCCAGTAACTGTTTGATCTCTTTTTTGCACAGTTCTCTATATTCCTTATTCATAGGAATATCTCGACTTTTACAGGGCTTGCTTGTATATCCATCTTTGTAAGGTAATTGGACCGTGTGCTGCTTTCTATGCGAGAAGGCATTTGGCACTTCTGAGAAACATTCTTCTTCAATTTGTTTCTTTACTTCAGCAATTTTGATTTTGATTTGAGGATCCTTGTGTGGTCTAAAATGCGGATGCAAATTAGAGTTTAATTTAATGTCAACCCGGGAAGGTAAACTTAGAAGTGCTTATCTAAAATATATAGATCTAGAAAGATTCCTAATTTGTCCAAGATCTTAAAGTCCCCTTACAGGAACATATTCATTAAGATCTCTTTCAATAACTAATCAAACTTAGATCTAACAATTGTTTGAGATCTATGATTCTCTTACAAGAACATATTCTACAAGATCTCTTCCAACATTAGAACATCTAATAAGAAATTAAAAGTTGAAATGAAATAAACCTAGATCTAATAATTGTATGAGATCTTACGGTTCTCTTACAAGAACACCTTCAAATAAGACTCTTCCAATATTAGAACATTTAACAAAACTTGAAAGCTGAAATCAAACAAAAACATAAAATAAATTATAAACAAATAAGCATGCAAGTGAGGCCATGGAGGCCCTCCATAACTCCACCAGCACACCACTTCAATGGAGACTCAGATGTAGAAGCAAAATTGAAGTATGATCCTTTATTTCAAAATCTTCATTACAAACCAACTCTAAGATTACAAAAACTTCCAGATTACAAATGGAGGAGATTGTACTCCTATTTATACAATGGGATGAGTAACAAACTCATAATGATCATCCACTAATCTACTTTCCCATTATTACAAAATATGATCCCTCAAATCTCTCAAGCATTTTTAACTACTTTCCCAGTATTACAAAATATGATCCCTTTGAATCCTGCATAAATCTCTCACATATCTTGGATAAGATATGCCAACCAAATCCTCCATGATCTTCTCCTTAGGAATTGGATAAGATATGCCAACCAAATCCTCCATGATTTTCTCCTTAGGAATTGGATAAGATATGCCAACCAAATCCTCCATGATTTTCTCCTTAGGAATAGGCTTGCATAATTATCTTCTTAATATGGAGGAGATATTAATTCTTCACATATTTCCTACACATCACAAAACTCAGATATTCTTGAGATATATATAAAAATATGTATATTTTCTAATATTTAATCATAAATTCACTTGTAATACAAAAATGAATAAAATGGAAAATAAGAAGGTGAAACCCAAATGTATGTATGAAAATGATATGATAAAAGGTTAATGGGATGATGAAATGTAAGGAATAGTGAAGAAAAAGGTGGATGAAAATGTGACATTTATGAGTCCCAACAATCCTTCATTTGTTCTCCTACTTTCAAAGTAGATTTCAGATCTTTAAGATCTGTCAAGTTTGCTTAAGCTTTGTCCAATTATTGGACACTCTGCATCATAGTGGAAACTCTAGGATTTGAGACATAAGGCATCTCAATCCACTTTGTTGTTCTTCTTACAATAGGGACAGTGATGAAATATCCATCTTTATTTCCTTTTAATCTGGTTGATCCATGGGGCTCAACTGCTGCTAGGAAGATATTTCCTAGAATGCAATCGACTGGGATCTCTGCAACTGCAAATGTCAAATTTATACAGTGATTATCAAAGCAAATGGAAGCTTTTGGAACCTCATAATTGAGTGTCTTGTTGCCAAGCCCAACAACTTTTCTTTTGGCAGAAATCCAATACTTAGCTGGGATGACCTTTTTATTCAATATGTTTACATCAGCACCAGAGTCAAGGAGTGTTGTTAATGCAAACATTTCTCCTTGTATGCATATGTTTACTTGGACATGATGTTTCTAATAAGAAATGGCAAGAATTCTCATTTCTTGAAATCCAAAAACAGGATCTTTTTTACCTTCAATGATTTCAATATTAGAATTCTTGGAATACTCTTTTATATCCCATGGATGAGAAGTTTCTTCTATAACTTGCTTTCCCTTTTGTATTTCAGCTAACTGAGAATTTAAAGCAAAGATTTCTGATTTGATGTTTTGAATTTCTCTACTTACCCCCCCCCCCAAGGTGAGTGAGCAAATCTTACCAGCAGCTGGCTCTTGATGTCGTTGAAAAGACTTGGTATTTCGTTCAAATGATGCATCAACAAATAATGGCTTCTTAGCTGAATTTTTAAAAGAGCTAGTATGAAGCTGATCCATAAAAGATTTTGCAAGCCTGTTCCTCATGTATCCTTTTTCCATTGCACGAATTTGAGAGAGAATTTTGATTTCTTCTTCTTCTGTGGCAGCCATCAATTTTTTTTTTAATATGGTGTTGGGTAGCATTCTTCTGTACTAGAGTCACTGTAAGATTCAGACTCATAGTCGGTATACATATGGCATGCACAATTCTCTGATTCTGAGCATGAACAAGATTCTAAGCATGAACAAGGTTGTATGTGTGCCTGTAATTCCTCTTCAGAAGAGTGAGAAGAACTATAGTAGTCAAGAGATGACTCTTCAAGCTGTTGCTACTAAATTTGGTCTTTAATAACCACATTAGGGCAGCATTCTGTTCTATGAGTGCGAGAACCACACTTTAAACATTGCATCTCTCCTTCTGTTTTGATAGGTTTACCTCTCTGGAATAGAGCTTGTGATTTTTTTCCTCTATTCTTCTTTGATTCTTCTCCTTCGGGACATTTGGGGGAAGTATGTCAAGTTTTTCCACACAACCAACAATTAAGCTTGTTCCATTTTTCTTGCTTGGATGTATGTAGATGAATATCAAAGGGTTTGTAATAGTGGGTCCTAGGGTCTATAATTTGTTGTGTTCCTGTTTAAATCTAGATCACTGATATCGGAGGGGTCTGCTCTTTCTCTATTTTTCTTTGCATGTCCCTAACGAGGTCTTGATATAAGGAGTTAGGGCTTGAACTAGTTGAACCTTTGTAGGAACAACCTCATAAATCTCGACGGCCTCCCATGGCGAATGAAAAGAAAGATGAGGCGGCGGGAGATCCTATCAAAATCTTGCTCGAAGAAGCCCTCGAGCGACAGAGGAACGCAATGATAGACAACTTTTCCTAGATACTTCAATGGCTACCCAGGGGCAATGCATCTACTTCCAACAGCAACTCTAGAAGTACCACACCCATTAATGTACAAGTTAACTTTGACATTCCCATATTTGAGGGTTAGATAGATGCGGATGTCGTAGATAAATGGTTAAATCTTCTACAAGGGTATTTTTTTGTTCATGATTTTTCCAGCTGAGAAAAGATTACTTTCACTCTTCTCAAAGTCGCCCCCCATGTCAAGGACTGGTGGGAAACCTATTGCGAGTAGAAAAAATGAAAATACGACCTCACTATTTTCAGCCGCACCCACTTGGAATTCATTCCAAGATTCCATCAAGGAGTAGTACTACCTTGTCGGAAGCTATGAGGATAAATACATAAAGTGGACCACGTTGCGGCAAGGAAGGGACCAAGATATGTCGTAGTTTACCAACATTTTTCATACCCTTCGCACAAAGTTGGGTATCAAGGATTTTGAGTCGAATTTGGTACTCAAATACCGCGATTGCCTACACAGGTACATCCAGGATGAGATGAAGTCCCTGGACATCTCCTCACTCGGCACAACATACCGATACACTGTCAAGATCGAGCAGAAGTTTAAACAGAAGAAGAGAGTCTTTGGATCCGCAAATCCGAAGCAAAGGAAAGGCTTCCCCAAAATGAAAAACCAATGACAAAGCCAAGACGGTGTGACCCAAGATAATCCATCAAATCTGCAAGAAAATAACAACACCACGAAGTCAAAAAAGGACTCAGGAAAGCGGTGTGAGTTCCATAAGAGCCCCACTCATAACACAAGTGAGTGTCTGGCCAAGCAGTCGCTGGTGGCCGAGTTGAAGGCTTCATAATCAAATGCATGTTCTGACCCTGAGTCAAAACCCAACAAGAGGAATGACAAAGGGAAACAGATCATTGATGTGGAGCCTAGTGCCACTGTTGCCACTACCAAGATCCAGAGGAGGGGTAGCGTCTTTTCAACTTACAAATGTGGGTGAAGGGTTCACTGCTGCAATTCATTGTCGATAGTGGTAGCCAAAAGAACCTCATTTTAGCAGAGGTCGTGAAGTGCCTAGGCCTACTAACCATACCACACCCACAACCGTACAGCATTGGGTGGCTTCACCAAGGACGAGATCTCTGAGTCCGCCAATAGTGTTGCCTTCCCTATAGCATCAAACCCTTCACAGATGAGGTATTGTGTGATGTTGCACCTTTTGATGTATGTGATGTATTATTATGCCAACCATACTTATGGAAGTGACATTTTGTGTATGAGTCAAGGCCTCGCGTTGTTATTATTTCTTTGGGTAATTCATTATACAGGATACTGGAGGTAGCCCCACCTATCGCCACCTCTTTGATCTCTACTAAGAAATGCAATAAGATCATCTCTCAGACTAGGAAATTCATTTTCTTTCTGGTTCTCTCTCAAAGAAAGGGGAAGATTGTAGCCACATCCATGGCCCCCAGGAATGGTTCCTCCACGCAGTAGAAGCAGATGGATACAATCATGAAAGAATATATGAACATCTTCTCCTTACCCACAGGGTACCATTGCACTATTAGGTCAAGCATTCGTTCGATCTGACTCCCAAAGCACCTCTACGCAACCGGTCGATATATCGTTGCTGCATTATGGAAAATTCCAAGTACAAGCAACAACATGATCAACATCGAGTGTCACACAAGTTTCAGGTGGGTGACAAAGTTTGGTTGCATTTGCAAAAAGAATGCCTTACCATAGTCCATCGGAAGCTCAAACCACTCTGATAATGGTTCTTACACCATTACCAAGGCTGTGGAAAACATTGCTTTGTAGCATAGCATTCCCTCGTTCCTTTGCTTGCACTGAGTGTTCAATGTGGACCGCCCTCTACCATGTTTCCCACCATTACTACACACATTAGAGATTGTAGAACATATCACCAGGGACCAAGTTCAGCAGAAAGTTTCCCCATCTCATGGAGGCACTCAACGCAATGGGGACCATT
The DNA here is from genome assembly GCA_031772625.1 of Pinus tabuliformis. Taxonomy (NCBI): domain Eukaryota; kingdom Viridiplantae; phylum Streptophyta; class Pinopsida; order Pinales; family Pinaceae; genus Pinus; species Pinus tabuliformis. The sequence goes on along the minus strand of CM062808.1, from coordinate 27,916,215 downwards.
GCTTCCTAAGGGGGGAGGAATGATCCAAGTGGATATTGGTGGCCACCCACCTATTCCGCTTGGACCCCCACCATTGTTTATTTCAATTTTTTAGTTTCCTAAATTGTAGCACAGTTTACTATTTTTTGGCAGTTTTTCGTGTCCTGAACTTCCAAATCCGTTTTGAGGCCCTAAACAACGTTTTTGGGGAAAACGAGGGCCAACATGGTTTGGACCATGTTGGCCATTCAAAATTTGTATTCCTCGAATAGATATTTCTAACGAGGTATTGTGCACATCAAACGAAGATCGTATGCCAAAGTTACGACCCCAGGAAGTTGATGTACCAATTTACCCAAATGGGGCCCATAGTTTGATGCTTCATCTCCTAGGGTTAGGTTGTTGGATGTTTAGGGTTTTCCATTGTTTCTCAATAATAAATAGGCCTTCGAGCCTCATTGTAACACAGTTCAGAGGCATGTAGCCACCACATCTCTTCTTTGAGATAAGCTACCATCGCCCGAGCTAGATTATTTCAATTTTTGTTTGCAAGCATATTTCAATATTTGACATTAATGAAATGAAGTATTATTTCTACTGCATCTCTGTATTTATGGTTATATTTGTAATTTTTTGTGTTCTTGTTTAAATCTAGATTAGTGGTATCATAGGGGTCTAGTGTTTCTCTGTTTTTCTTTGCATGTCCCTAACGAGGTCGAGATATAAGGAGTTAGGCCTTGAATTGGTTGAACCTTTACACGACCAGCCTCGTAAATCCCAACGGCCTCCCATGGCAGATGAAAATAAAGACAAGGGGACAGGAGATCCTATCAAAATATTGCTCAAAAAATCCCTCGAGCGACAAAGGAACGTGATGATGGACAACATTGCCCAGATCCTTCAATGACTACCCAGGGGCAACGCATCTACTTCCAGTAGCTACTTTGGAAGCGCCACGCCATTTAAGGTACAAGTTAACTTTGACATTCCCATATTTGAGGTCAGATAGATGTGGATGCCATAAATAAATGGTTAAATCTACTAGAAGGATATTTTTATGTTCATGATTTTTCCAGCTGAGAAAAGATTACTTTCACTCTTCTCAAATCCACCCCCTTGTCAAGGACTGGTGGGAAACCTACTGCGAGCAGAAGGATGAAAGTACAGCGTCACTATTTTTAGCAGCACCCACTCGGAATTCATTCTGGGATGCCATCGAGGAGCAATACTACCATGTCGGAAGATATGAGGATAAATACATAAAGTGGACCACACTGCAGCAGGGAAGGGACCAAGACGTGCCAGATTTTACCAACATTTTTCATACCCTTCACACAAAGTTGGGTATCAAGGATTCTGAGCGGCATTTGGTACTCAAATACCACGGTTTCCTACATAGGTACGTCCAAGACAACATGGAGTTCCTGGAAATATCCTCGCTCGGCACGACGTAACGATACGCTATCAAGATCGAGCAGAAGTTTAAACAGAAGAAGTGAGACTTTGGATCCGCAAATCCAAAGCAAAGGAAAGGCTTCCTCAAACCATAGAACCAAGGATAAAGCCAAGACAGTGGGACCCAAGACAACTCGGCGAAGCTGCAAGAAAAGGACAACACCACAAAGTCAAAGAAGGACACAGGAAAGTAGTGTGAGTTCCATAAGAGCCCCACTCATAACACAAGTGAGTGTCGGGCCAAGCAGTCACCGATGACTGAGTTGAAGGCTTCAGAATCAAATGCATGTTTCGACCCTAAGTCAGAACCTGACAAGAGGAATGAAAAAGGGAAGCATATCATTGATGAGGAGCCCACCGCTATTGTTGCCACCACTAAGATCCAAAAGAATGAGCCTGAAGATCCAAAGGAGGGGGAGCGTATTTTCCACTCACAAATGTGGGTGAAGGGTTTGCCGATGCAATTCATTGTCGATAGTGATAGCCAAAACAACCTCATTTCAGTAGATGTCATGAAACGGTTGGGCCTACTAACCATACCACACCCGCAAACGTACAACATCAGGTGGCTTCACCACGAACGAGATCTCTGAGTCCGCCAGCAGTGTCACCTTTGTTATAACACCAAGCCCTTCACATATCAGGTACTGTGTGATGTTGCACCTCTTGATGTTTGTGGTGTATTATTAAGCCAACCATACTTGTGGAAGCGACATATTGTGTATGAGTCAAGGCCTCACATTGTTATTATTTCTTTGGGTAATTCATTATACAGGATATCGAAGGTAGCCCCACCTACCGCCACCTCTTTGATCTCTGCTAAGAAATGCAATAAGATCATCTCGCAGACTAGGAAATTCATTTTCTCTCTGGTTCACTCTCAAAGTAAGGGGAAGATCATAGCCACATCCATAACCCCCTGGAAGGGTTCCTCCATGCAGCAAAAGTAGGTGGATACGGTCATGAAAGAATACAGGAACATTTTCTCCTCACCCACAAGGGTACCGTTGCACTGTCAGGTCAAGCATTCGTTCGATATGACACCCGAAGCACTTCTACCCAACGGGCTGATATATCGTCGCTCCATTTTGGAAAATGCAAAGTACAAGAAACAACATGATCAACATTAAGTGTCACACAAGTTTCAAGTGGGCAAAACAGTTTGGTTGCATTTGCATAAAGAATGCCTTACCAGAGCCCATCGGAAGCTCAGACCACTTTGATATGGTCCTTACACCATTACCAAGGTTGTGGGAAACAATGCTTTGGAGCACAGCATTCCCCCGTTCCTTAGCTTGCAAAGTTCTGCAAAAGTTTCCCCATCTCATGGAGGCACTCAACACAATGGGAACCATTGCTTCCTAAGGGGGGAGGAATGATCCAAGTGGAAATTGATGGCCACCTGCCTATTACACTTGGACCCCAACCAGTGTTTATTTCAATTTTTCAGTTTCCTAAATTGTAACATAGTTTACTATTTTGGGCAGTTTTTTGGGTCCTGAACTTTCGGAGCCGTTTTGAGGCCCTAAATTACGTTTTTGGGGGAAATAGGCACTAATAAGGGCTAGAATGATGTTGGCCATTCAAAATTTCTATTCCTCAGATAGATATTTCTAACGAGGTATTGTGCGCATCAAACGGAGATTGTATGCCAAAGTTATGACCTCGGGAAGTTGATGTACCAATTTACCTAAAAGAGGCCCATAGTTTGGCACTTCATCTCCTAGGGTTAGGTTTTTGGATGTTTAGGGTTCTCCATTGTTTCTCAATAATAAATAGGCCTTTGAGCTTCATTGTAACATAGTTCAAAGGCATGGAGCTGCCACATCTCTTCTTAGAGATAAGCTACCATCACCCGAGCTAGATTATTTCCATTTTTGTTTGCAAGCATATTTCAGTATTTGACATTAATGAAATGAATTATTATTTTTGTTGCATCTCTTTATTTATGGTTATATCTGTAATTTTTTGCATTCCTGTTTAAATCCGGATCACTCAGCGGGACTAGAATTTTGATATTATGGACAAGGTCATGAATTAATGGGAGTGTGGAATGGGAAAGGTTCCCATAACCTATTGTAAACATTCACATCATGCCACACCAAGGATGTTAAGGGACTTTGAGGATAAATTGGCACATTTGAGAGATGGCACGGGATGGGAAAACTCTCGTCACCTACAGCCAAAAAAATTCGTCGCACTATAGAGGAAAGACAAGGGTTTACCCCTATGGTGGGCGTAGTGGCATTGATGATAGAGGGTGGGACAAAATGTCCTCCCTATAGTTGAATGAGAAGTTTCTCTTGCACAAATTTTTGGGACCAAGTGGGATCCATGACTTAAGCCAAAGGGGAAGATGCTACTTAGGAAACAAGAGATATGTAACTATGATGTGGAAAGGTTCTCAATGTGGGAAATTGTTAGCATTACATGTGGTGGGATGATATGGCCTTATTAGGGGGCCAAGTGATTAGTTTTGAAATAAATGTGGCACCACTAGAGGAATCGAAATGGAAAGATAATTTCAAAACAATGTTGTAGAGGTGTGTGACATGGAGGCCAATGTTGGCGTGGCATAAATGACACATGGAGGTGGTTCGTAGTGCTACCGGGCATAGAGTGTAATGCAATGCTAACAAAGTAGCACATGTGGCTGGCAACCACGTCACCTTGGAGCTCAAGTATATGGAGGTATTTGATGGTGCACTTCTACCACGGTTCATGGAGTAGACAAAAGCCATGAGATGAATATTGTCTGTGTCATTCAATTTGGAACTACATGGTGCGTCATGGAGGTGAGAGTGGAGTGTCATTCGAAGCAAAGGGCACAAGGAGTGGTGGCACCAAGGTGTTATGATGTGGTGGGTTATAGGTGGACTTTATGTGAGGAGTTAGAACCATGTGAGTGCACGTAACAAATCATTTCTGATGTCGTAGGTGTTATGGGACCAACTTCAAATGGGCATAGATTTCAATCCAAAAGTCAGATTGAGATAAATTTTATATCATCGAAAATCCCTCAACAAGTTGGACACAAGGTTTTTATCCAAAGCAAGTTGTGAACAATTTGGGTGAGAAAGAATTTTGTAGCCCCGTCTTCATAATGAGACCATGGAGGTCAACTTAGAGCAAGGTAACACCTCCCATTTGGCCTAGAAGGAGCTAGGGGGTGACAAGGAGTGTTAAAATGTATAAATAGATAAATATGTTCTAATATTATTAAGAAATAACACTAAAAAAATTACTTTTGGATTCCCACTTACAGGTTTCTAGCATAAATACTTTGTTATTGTGTGTGTTTGTGTTCCATTGCATATTTTTTGTTTTTATTACAAATATATATGTATCAATTAATTTTACAAGGCTAAAACCAACATTTGGTATCATCAGAATTTGTCTTCAAGGGGAAACCTTTATGGTTAAGGGGTTTAGCATGGGCCTGTGATATACCCTATTAGAGTGAATATATACATAAATGACTCTTGTGTTGAAAGGAAATGGGGAGAAGTTCAAAGGTAGAGATAAAAAAAATAATAATGGGAATAGCTTTGAGTTGTTGAAGCCCAAAATGGAATATATTTTGGTGGACAAAAATCAATGGATTGTAGTGGATCTGAGAATTGCACCAACATGGATGTCGACAAAACACTGGACCAAGTTGGATTAGAAGTAAAAGAGAAAAATATGGTTGTGTCTCTTAGATTCAGTATTAATAAATGTTATAGGAGAAACTACAGATAAGGAATTGTGGAATAAGTTATGGGATTTGTATTAGTGTATTTACCTAATGAACAAATTGTTCCTATGGAATAATCTATATAACCTAAGGATGAAGGATGAAGACTCGGTGACAAATCATTTGAATGCCTTCAATATTGTGGTAGGTCAATTATTATGTGTTAATATTAAGATTTCAAATGAAGATAAGTGTATCATTTTTTTCTGTTTTTGACCAAACTTGTGTGATAGTCTAGTTGTTGTCATAGATAGTAATGCAATTGCTTTAAGTTTTGATGAAATAATCTCATCCTTGTTATTCAAGGAGATGAACAAAAAAACATGGCAATTTAGAACACATACACCTTAGCTATAAGAGGGTGCTCCAAGAATAGAAATAGAAATAAGTCCTCAAGTGGAGGTTATAAATCTAGAGGAAGATATAAATATAATAAAAAAAATGTAAATATATGTTTTAGATGTCGAAAAACAGGGCATTACAAAGATTGCATATCCAAAAGTGTTAAGAAAGGGAAAATATTTGATATTGCTACTTCAATAGAATAAAAAAACATCCACACATGAAGGAGGATATTTGTACTCAGCTTCCTCAAGCACACATGTAAATCATGAGGCATAGTTGGTCAACTCAAGTGCATCTTTTTATATGAATCCTCATAGGAACTCATTTTGTGAGTATGAAAGGTTTGATGGCAGTGATGTTTTCCTAGGAGATGAATTGAAAAATAGATTCATAGGATGAGGAAAATTCCAATTGAAGCTCATGGATGGAGGATTACAACACTCCTGAGTGTTTGTACATGCCAAGATTAGCCAAAATTTAAATTTTGAAATCAAGATGAGCAATCTAGATGTAAGGATAGTGTTTGAAAAAAGAAACCTACAAGATGGTTCAAGGAGAAATGGTGTTGTTGAGGTGAGATCATTGTTGGGTTGTGTTATATTCTTTCCATGACTAGCCCACGTAGTTAACCGGAGGGTTAGAAGGGGGGCGGAGCCCCCCCTTTGTTGCACTGATTGCGTAGCGGGGGGAGTCACAGGGGGTTTGAGGGGTGTAGGTAACCCCACTCTATGGGGGTTTTAGACCTTATGTTAGGTTGGGCGGACCTACCAATGGTTTCGTGCATGATTTTCGTACATGGTTTTTGATGCGATGGTTTTTTGTCCATCGTTTTGGACGCGATGGTTTTTGGTCCATGGTATTGGATGCTTCAGAATGTATAAATATGTATTGTAACATTGAAAGGAACATAATGAAAAATCAAGCTAGTAGTCACGGTTTTGAGATCTAGGGGAAAATCTTTGTGTATTTATGTTTTATGTGTTATGCTCTTGCATTGTTTATTTTATGTGTTTTAGAATTCGTATGCAAGTAATTTTTGTACGGGGTTAAAACCCACATTTGGTATCGGAGTTGTTTTGGCTTCAAGGGGATGCCTTTGTTGTTGAGGGATTTCACTCGGGCCTATGGTAGACCTTGTTTAGTGGGAGATCTGCGAGATCAATTATGGTAGTGAATGAAGATGGCGAGCAGTGGAAACATAGAGATCGAAAAATTTAATGGTCAGAGTTTTGAGTTATGGAAACTCAAGATGGAGGATCTATTGGTGGATAAAGATTAGTGGATCATGGTAGATCCGGGTACTAAACCAATGGGAGTGTCTGATGAAGAATGGAAGAAGTTGGATTGGAAGGCAAAGAGCACAATACGATTGTGTGTCTCAGATTCAGTATTGTTGAATGTATCAGGGGAAGCTACGACAAGGCTTTATGGGACAAGTTAGGAAATTTGTACCAATCTAAGTCTCTAGAGAATAAATTGTTCCTACGGAAAAAGCTGTATAACTTGAGGATGAAAGATGGAGACTTGGTGACAGAGCATCTGAATGAATTTAATACTGTGGTAAGTTAGTTATCATCTGTTGATTCATGGGATAGTCTGGTTATTGCAATAGGTAGCAATGCAACTGCCTTGCATTTTAATGAAATAGTCTCATCCTTGCTGACGGAGGAGATGAGATGGAAAAAATATGGAGAGCCAGAATGGTGATGCCTTGTCTATATGAGGACGGTCCCAGAATAGAAACAAAAATAAGTCATCGAGTGGGAGATCTAAATCTAGAGGGAGATCTAAATCTACAATAAAACCTGTAAAGGTGGTGTGCTGGAAATGTGGAAAGGAAGGGCACTACAAAAGGGACTGTAAATCTAAAGCTCCTGACAAAGGAAAGGGATCTAATCATGCTACTTCTGTAGAGGTGAAAACCACCTTAGATGAAGGTGGGGATGTGTACTTGGTTTCTTCAAGTACACATGTAGATCATGATGCATGGTTGATTGACTCAGGTGCATCCTTTCACTTCACTCCCCATAGAGAGTGGTTCTGCGAGTATGAGAAATACGATGGTGGTGATGTCTTCTTAGGGGATGACAAGAAGGTTAGAATCATTGGTTGCAGAAAAGTAAAGTTGAAGTTTCAAGGTGGAAAGGGTTAGAACACTTCCGGGTGTTCTACATATTCCTGCATTGGCCGGAAATCTTATTTCTATAAGCAAGTTGTGTAGGTTTTAACCCCATATAGAAAATACCTGCATACGAATTCTAAAACACATAAAATAAACCATGCAAGAGCATAACACATAAAACACATATACACAGAGATTTTCCCCTGGATCCCAAAACGGGGACTACCAGCTTGAATTTTCATTATGTTCCTTTCAATGTTATAATACATATTTATACATGCTGAAGCATCCAATACCATGGAGTGAAAAATATCACGTCCAAAACCATGGACCAAAAACCATTACGTCCAAAAACATGTGAGAAAATCATGCACAAAACCATAGGTGGGTCCGCCCAACCTAACATAGGTTCCAAAACCAAAATTTTCCATAGAGTGGGGTTACCTGCATCCCTTAAACCCCCTGTGACCCCCCCGCTACGCAATCGGTACAACAAAGGGGGGGCTCTTCCCCCCCCTCTAACCCCCCAGTTAACTACGTGGGCTAGTCATGGAAAGAATATAACAGAACCCAACATTCTCCCACTTGTTGTTTTCTTTCCACAAGGGGCCACAAGAAAGCTTAGTCATTTATCCAGACCTGCAACCCCATTGTTTCTCTACAACAAGAGAACTTCTCAGAGCTCATAGATTTTGTCAACGCATCTACAGTATTCTTCAAAGTGTCCACCTATACCAACAACACCTTTTTGTCTTCTATCATATCCCTCACAAAGTGATACTGAACATCAATGTGCTTTGTCTTTGAATGATATGCAGGGTTCTTTGCCAAGATAAATCCACTTTGGCTGTCATAGTCTATCCTTATAGCTTCCTGTACTAACCCCATACTTGAACACAATCTCTACAACCAAACAACTTCCTTGATTGCATGAGTGGCTGCCATGTATTTTGCCTTTGTAGTTGATAGTGCCACTACAAATTGTTTCTTACTCATCCAATTGACTGCACCTCCAAATAGGTTAAACACATACCCACTTGTAGATCTTCTCTGATCCAGATCTCTAGCCTAGTCTGCATCAACAAAGCCACGAATATCCAACACTCTTTCCAATCGTGGTCTTCCTTGATAGCACAAACCATAATCACTAGTGCCACGCAAATACCTGAAAACCCGCTTCACTGCTGTCTGGTGCTACTTCCCTGATTTTGACATAAACCTGCTCAATACTCCCACTGCATGTGCAATGTTTGGTCTAGTACAAAACATCGCATACATTAGGCTACCGACTACACTTGCATATGGAACATGGACATGTCCTCTTCCTCTTCTTGTGTCTTGGGACACTATTCAGTAGATAACTTTACACCTACAGGAATAGGAACCTTCACTGGTTTACTATCTTGCATATTAAACCTCTGCAATATTGTCTCGACATACTTCCTCTGGTTTAACCAGAGCTTCCTCTTTGTCTATTCTCTTTTAATTTCCACTCCCAAAATATAGTTTTCAGCAGCAAGATCTTTCATGTTGAATTTGGAGGACAAATGGGTCTTCAAATCCTGGATAATTTCTTTGTCATTTCCAACCAGCGACATATCATCTACATACAAGACCAGATAAATAACACAGTCACCAATTAATTTTCATTGATGATTATACTACGATGATAACAATCAATTTTCTGAAGAAGAAGTCTGAAGCCTTTGAATGCTTCTGAATATACAAGGATATGGTTGAGAATAAAGCTAATATGAAAATCATATGTATGAGATCTGATAACATAAGGGATTTCACATCTAAGGAATTATAACACTTTTGTGAGGAATAAGGAATAAGGAGCCAATTCTCAGCAACTAAGACACCATAACAAAATGAAGTTGTTGAAAAAAAGAACAGAACAGTTGAAGAAATGGCTAGGACCATGTTGAATGATTCCAAATTAAGTGATTTCTTTATGACCAGGCAGTGGAGTTAACAATGCACATTCGAAATAGATTAATTCTCAGAAGCAACAGTGACAAGACCCCGTACAAACTAGGAAAGGGAAGATAGCAAATGTCAAGCACTTCAGAATATTTGGGAGCAAATTCTACATTAAGAGGGAAGATGAGAAGATCGTGAAATTTGACTCTCGAGTAGATGAAGGCATATTTTTTGGGTACTCAAAAAAGAGCAAGGAATAGAGATTCTATAATCTTAGGTCAACAAGATTGTGGAGAACATTAATGTAAAATTTGATGAAACTCATGAGTCAAAGACGAAGTAAGGATCCTCATTGTGAATAAGCACAAGAACCAGAGCAAGAATAAAGAGTTAAGGAAAAATAAGCAAAAGAACAAGAAGAGTCAACTACCAATCAAGAAAACAGTCAATAGGCACCATCTAAATCTCCCAAAAGTTGGTACTAGAAGAATCATCCATCATATCAAATTATTGTTGATATAAATGTAAGAATAGGAACCAGAAGAAGAATGCTAGAGCAAAGTCATCTTGATTTATTATCCATGTTTTAACCTAGCATATTTGAAGAAGCTAGCCATGATGAACCCTGGATCATGGCCATGGAAGCGGAACTGGATCAAATTGAAAATAATGACACATGGGAATTAGTTCCAAGGCTAATGGAAAAAAAAGGTTATCAACACAAAGTGGGTCTTCAGGAACAATTTGAATGAAGATGGACAAGTAATCAAGAAAAAATCAAGATTGATTTGTAAAGGATATGCGCAAGTTGAAGGAATAGACTTCAAAGAGACATTTGCTCCAGTGGCAAGGATGGAACCTATTAGTATGTTATTGTCCTATGTTTGTTCAAGAAATATTAGGGTGTATCAAATGGGCATCAAATCAACCTTTTTGAATGGATAATTAGAAGACGAAGTCTACATAGAGCATCTTGAAGTATTTTTGCTTACCAAAAATAAAGATTTTGTCTTCAGGTTGAAGAAAGCTTTGTATGGTCTCAAACAGGCTCCAAGAGCATGGTATGCTTGAATTTACAGGTATTTGCAGAAACAAGGATTCAAAGAGGGGAAGTGTTGATAGCAACTTATATATAAATCGAGCAAGAAAGATTGACTCTCATTTAGGTGTATGTGGATGATATAATCTTTGGAAGGGATGATGACAGGTTGAGTAAGAAGTTCGCAAAGGATATGTAGAGTGAATTTGAAATGTCTTACTTTGTAAGTTGAACTTATTCTTGGGATTCCAGATATCTCTGAAAGATGATGGAATATTCATCTCTCAAACCAAGTACATTAAAGAAATATTAAGGATGTTCCAAATAGAAGATTGGAAACTAATAAGCACTCCCATGATGATCGATTGTAAGTTAAGAAAGGAAAATATAGATAATAAGGAATATCAAAGATGGTATAGATCAATGAATAGAAGTCTATTATATGTGATAGCTTTGAGACCTTATGTGATGTAGGTAGTTGGACAGGTAGCACATTTCCAAGCAACACCAAAAGAATCTCATTTTGTTGCAGTAAAAAATATCTTGAGATATCTTAAGGGAACAATGGAATTTGGACTATGGTATTTGAAGGGAAATAAATTGACCTTGACAACTTATACAAATGCAAGATTGGAAGGTAGTATTGATGATCACAAAAGAACCAATGGAGCAGTGCTTTATTTGGGTGATTGTCTTATTTCATGGTTGACAAAGAAGAAATATGTAGTTTCCTTGTCCATAACATAATAAAAATATATCGCAACAACAACGTGTACTCAGGTTCTCTAAATGAAGCAAGAGTCTGTGGGATATCAAAGTGAAATTTGATGAGCCAATTCCGATGTTTTATGACAAACCAATGCCACTAATCTCTCAAAGAATCATGTCATGCACTCAAAGAAAAAACATATCCCTATTATACCTCACTTTCTTCAGGAGCGAGTTGCATAAATAATATCAAGGTAGAATACATTCAAACAAAGTAGAATATAATCAACATATTCACCAAACCTCTACCTCGAGAGACCTTTGAGTATCTTTGGAAAAATATTGGGATCCTAATAGGTTCATATTGATATCCGTTCCATTAAGCCAAGAAAACATGGGGAATCAAACATGTTGCAAGAAATATATCTCGTTAAGCGAAGTTACCCTTTTCCATTGATGTCAAATGGGGAGATAAATAAAGGAAAGTGTCATCAAAAAACCTTTTCCAAAGCTTGGGTTTTAATGGGGCAGGTTCAATGGCCTTATTTTCAAAATCCTCCATAAAAAGATTTGCAAGGATAGGAGATAGAGGGGATCCCATGGCTACACCGCACGTCTGTTCATAAATTTCATCTCTAAAACTAAAGAAGGTAGATTTGAGATAGACCTCAATTAGTTTGGCTCTATCAGAGTTCACGATTTTATGGATCACTTCCATGGCTTCATCTATGGGAATGTTGGTATAGAGAGATTTAACATCAAAACTGACTAATGTGTCGGTTTAGATCTTTGATCTCAATGATGAGATAGGTGGAGTCTTTGACAAAGGAACTAGTGTTGCCCACCAGAGGTTTTAATTTCCTAGCTAGGTATTTTTCCAACTGGTAAGTGGGACCTCCTATAGTATTAACAATGGGTCTTATGGGGATGCCTTCTTTGTGTATCTTTGGGGCTCCATAGATTCTGGGGGTGTATGGGTTGTTTTCTAATAGATTCTTAATGTTGTGTTCTTTACTTGATTTTATCAGATTGTGTACGTTTCTGGATATGTTTTTTAGGGGATTCTTATTTAATTTAGTGTAACACCCACTGTTGGTGAGGTGGTCTATCATATTTTCATTATAATCAATTGTGTTCATTATGACAGTTGCACCACCTTTATCAACTTTTAGGACTACAATATTAGGGTTTTGGTTTAAGGTTTTGAGTGCTAAATGTTCTTGTTTGGAAATGTTGCTTTTGGGCGGGTGGGATTTTCTCAGTATGATGGAACAGTCCTGTCTGATATTTTCTTTAATGTTGTCTGGTAAGTCCCTGATCCCATACTCTATGTTGCAAAGAATGTCTTCTTTGGGGATTGTCCGGGGGGAAATGGAAAAATTTAATCCTTTTTCAAGGAGATCGAGGGTGTTTTGGTCAATTTTCTTGTTTGATAGGTTCACTACGTGTCTGCTTCTAGAGGTGGGTGGATGTGTTGCTGTGGTTATAAGGTTGATGTTGTGCCTATTTACCATGGAATTTTCTAACCAGCAGCTTTTATTGCCCTGCACCTCTTCCTTAGCGATAGTGGCCAACGTTGTAGTTGTCTAGTCAATTTAACGTCTTAAATTCCTCTACATAAACTATCAATCCGAGTATCATAAACTGATGAAGTGTGGTGCACCATATGTGCTTAGTTAACATTTTTCTTACTTCGTTGTTTTATAGATTTTATTTTGTTTTGGGGTTTTGTTCTTGTTGATCTCCTAAAGTATCTAATGCAAATGGAAATCCTATTCTAAGGTCTTAAGAATACTTTTAAAGGTCAAGTATGGATGTAGATTTCAAGACAAAGTCTATGTCCCTAATGGTAACTTCCAAAACTTAGCACTTCAAAAGATCTTAAAACATGTTATTGATGGAATTAGTACTTAAACAAAAGTGTAAGTATGCAGCTACTTCAATCAAGCAAAAGATGAAATACTGATCATGAAATCACTGTCTCTACTGCTTATCTAAATACGGAAATAAAAGTTAAGCTATTGCACTCAAAAAAATCAAAAATTGCAAGGAAAGTAAAACTAAAATCAAATTACACATTCATAATTCGATCCCTCGCCATTAGTCTCGCTATGGCTTTCGGAGGTAACCGTCAATGATATGAGCAATTTAATATCTAAATGCAGAAAATTAAAACTAAAATCAGATCACATCAATTCATAGTCTGACCCCTCGCCATTAGTCTCGATATGGATTTCGGAGGTAATCATCAACAGCTTGAGCAATCTGATATCTAATTGCAGAAAAGTAAACTTAAAATCAAATCACATCAATTCATAGTTTGATCCCTCACCATTAGTCCCGCTATGGCTTTCGGAGGTAATCATCAACAACTTGAGCAATCTGATATCTAATTGCAGAAAAGTAAACTTAAAATCAAATCACATCAATTCATAGTCTGATCCCTCGCCATTAGTCCCGCTATGGCTTTCGGAGGTAATCATCAATGACATGAGTGAGTTGATTTCTAAACTAACTTAACAAAGCAAATGAACAAGACTGAAATCAAAGCATAACTGAAATTGAAAAGCTAAAAAAACAAAGTCAGCAGAGAGGTAAATCTCATGTCACTATTTGATGCAAAAACATGTAAAAAAAAAACTAATCTACATTCTAATATGCTCCATGACATCTACTTCACATCTCCTTCCATGTTGAGAACATCAAAGCTTTATTCAAATTCTTCAAAATTACAAAATACAACAAAGCTCTCCAAAGCTTTCAAAAGCCATCAAGGAAGAACTACAAACTCCAAGCTAAATAACTAAAAGCCAAGCCAAGCTAACAAATGAAGGAGAGAGATCTCCTATTTATACAAAAAGATGAGAATCCATCTCATTAATGAGAGTCCATGAATCTCTCCCTCTACCTCTAGAGTCCTAATCAAAATAGGAACTGATAAGACACATGTCTTCTTAGAGTTACAATATAATTAGGAGATGTGACACATATCCTCATGATCCCATGATTCTTTCCACTCAAATTCAAATTTTGGCCTTAGATTGCCACATAAGGGTCTAGAAGCCTCCTTTCAACCTACACATGTCAACAATATCAACCCATTTGTTAGGTATAAGCATATGCACATTATTTTCTATTTTTAACCACAAATTCTCTTAAAAAGGCTAAGAATTAATAAAGATTGGAAAAACATAAATGTGGCCCAATGATAATGAGAGTGGGATGAATGTGGTGACATAGTAGTGAAATGGAGGTGAAATGGAGGTGATATAATGGACATAATAGTGAAAGTGTAATGGAAATGAATGACATTTTCAAGACTCAACAATAGCCTCCCTTAATGTTAATGAATTTACTACGATTTCTTTAGAATTAGCAACGTACCTGGGTTCTTGTGCCGTTTATGTTAGGGTTACGATGTTGAGGCCTTCGTTGTTACCATATTCCTGAGCGTTGCAATGAAAACTATCGTAGAAAATGATTTCTTTAGAGCTGGCTACGCTGGATATGTTGTCTGCTACAACCTATATCGTTCCTTGGTTAACTGAATTTAATGCCATGGAAATACCTGTTGGGTTCACACTGTTCTGCGCATCACCTTTTTGAATATCTTCAACAGATATGCTTGTAAACGTTGTAGGTTTGATTATTACAACCTACGCATCTTTATCAGTTATTATTGACGTTGTAGAATACACCTTCAAGCTTTCCTTGGATGGCAGATTCGTGGAACTTTCATTTGATATACCTTTGTCTGTTTCAGGCTGCGTGAGTTGTTTAGTGGAATGCGTTGGAGTTAAGATGGCATTGTAACCCGATGTAATGTCTTCTACAACCTGCGCAAGTCCATCATCATTTGTTTTTAATGTTGTAGCACAATACCTTAGGGATACATTGTTACGGTTCACCTTCAAGCCTTTCTTAGATGCTGGCAGATTTGTGGAGCCTTTGTTTGTTGTTTCAAGCAGCGTGTATTGTTCTTGGTTTACTGCGGAATGCGTTGGAGCAATATCAATGTGGATGGAGGGATTGTCTGTTTGGTTATTGGTTTTTGCTATCATCAGCTCTTCTGAGTTGGTTTGCATTGTGTTAACCTGATTGATTATGGGACGGCTAGGGTTATTGTTATGTACAGAATTCAAGACTAAAGAGTTAGGGATATTGTTATTGTAATATTTTATAGTTACTTTCCCAAACATTGTGGATCTTAAAACTTTGTATATTTTCCATTATAATGGATGAAAAATAAGGTCCAAAGAGTTGAAATTTTGTGGAAAAACCTTGCGTATTGTTGTAATTTTTTAGATTAATATATATTTTGTTATAAACAGTCTTATATGCCCAGTTTGCAGAGATTCATGTATGAATAATTTCCTATTTTTTTCCTATTGTGTTTAAATTTCTCATTAGTCACACCTTTTGAACATTTATCTTCAACATTTGGATAAAGTTTGATGAATTAGAATTCATGTGAAATTGCTCAGATTCATGTTATTTGGATGCTTAATTGTTCTTTCAGCTTAAATATCATTGCAGAAATCTCAATGCTCTGTCTTGATGTTTATCTTCTATAGTCTTCTACATACCTTGATGATAACCTGTCAAAGAAATTGTGAGTTATCTTGCCTTTGTTTATAGTTGTTCATGTGATCTATGTTTAGCAAGTATTTATCTTTTGTCAAAGACTCCATGCCCAATGGTCTCTTTCATTACTTTCCAAACCAAATTCATTTTTGTCAAAACAAATACAGTTAATGCGATTAATTACCTAATGCTAAAGTGACCTTGAGTAGTAGAGTTAAGGAGAATTCCCTCTCCATATTACAGGGCCAATTTTCAATCCAAAGTGGTTTGAAGGTTTCCTTGGTGAGTTTCCTTTCATAGCCAAGGAAACCTAGAAGCTGACTCACCCCTCTGCAAATATCTATAAATGGATCCCTCATCTAAGAGATCTAGAGGCTGGGATTTTGTAATTTTTAAGAAGTGTTATTGGTTTCTCTTTGAGAAGAAACATTGTATTATTGGGTGATCTTGCTTTTCATGAGGTGAAGAAGGCTTTCATGCTGGGAGGATGATGCTGGATCAGACAGCTGGGTTGTAATCCTCTCTTCTACTTCTACTATCAATAAAGTTATTTGAGTTTTCCTCCATATACTTGTGTATTTGTGAATCTTGCTATTTGTGAATCTTGCTATTTGTGAATGCAATTGTATGGTTAATGTATTTCTGATTCTGCATTGTTTATGGTATTATAGATCTCTATGCTTTGAGTGATAACAGTAGGAAAGATTTTTCTCAAGACTCTAAGATAATAAGGTCTGGAGATGTTTGTTGTTGCCTTCAAATCTGATGATGCCATAAATACACCAGAGGTTATCTTTTGCAACATTGGTCATTGCCCTTATCCTTTCGTTGGTCATGTTTCTAACTTTGTTTCCAATGTCAAGATTCCAAATTGTGGAGCATGAATACAATATACACCTTCTACAAACCCTAGACAATCCTTAAGACTATGAAACTCCTCAAATAATACAGTGATGTTCCAAATATATTTTGACACAAGTTTAGCCAAGTTAATTCTTTAACTAGGGAATGAATCTGGCTCGACAAACTAAAATAAAAATGCTACAACGAAAGACTAATATGCCAGCAAATTCAGCTTAGAATGATCTGAGAGATTTGTCACAAACCAAGAAGGGCACCAGAAACTTATCTCTAAACAGGACGAAGACTAAGAAATCAGATCCCAAATAGACCCGGAAATACTATTCAAGTTCAAACCCCAGGAACTTTGATACATAATTTGATTTTTCAATAATTAGGGGCACAAAAAGCATAGGATAAAAGCAACTCCTTAGTAACCATATTTTTGCGCAAAGGTATCAGATATTTGGCTCAAACTAGATCCACAGGGGGTCGTATATGAAATCAAGGAAGGTTGAATTTATGTGTTACGAGATAGATCAAGGGATGAGTATTTAAGTCCAACCTTTTGTGCATATGTAACCTTCAAATCATCTTTATAAGGACACATGATATGCCTCACGTAGGTCCATGGATACAATCAACGAGAGCCACAGATATAATTCAAAAAATCATAGGTGTGATCTAGAAAGCACTGCAAATATACCCTACATATCCACCTTAAAATTTCACTTGAAAACTCGGCCTCTGAATGTTGCATGGCAGTCATTGTGAAAAGCCAAAATTTGCAAAGTAGTGAACTCAAAGAAATAACATGAACATATACCAATATGTCCAAGAAAGCCTATATAAAAATAGCCCACATCAGCTACCAAATGCGCACCAGATATCTTGTCCTTCCTAAGGTTTTTCCTAATCTCAAAAAGGCTTTAGATCATGTCCATATATGTGCTTCATGTGCACTATGCTACAATGAAACCCATATCCCAAAAGGTGTAACCATTAAGCCCAAAACCCTTCAGAATTTCAAACTATTGTTAGATAAGCTAGACTAATCAAGTCTAAAAGGATATTTCAGATATTTGCACTTAAGATCAGTGTTCAAATGCTTTCTTTTGAAGAGAGAATAAGCCTCTTTTTATAATGACTGAGGAGGCTTCTAGAAGGGGATAGTCGACCTTGGATTTTGGAGGGAATAATAATTTTTAGATTTTAATTTTAATTTTCCTTTTGGAGCCAAATTCATTAACGACATATCCTTCAATTATGTGCCCTTTGTGACATTTAATTTTGTACCAAAACTGAACTTGAGAATATTTGATAAAATTATTTAATAGAAAAGTCCTCTTGAACCCATGAATTAATCAAATTCTTAGCCAATCGTTGAGCTACCATGTCATCTAATATTCAGGACTTTGACCAGTATATGGGGGCACCAAATTTGATTGGCAATACTTCTTAAACCGTGAGGAGCTTCATGGTGTGCCACATACAGTTGGAATCAGAATGAAGAGAATCATCCAATGGAGGTGATCTTGACCCCAAAAGACATGATTTTCCTTGTCATTTTTGTCATCGAAGGTGGGGCTTCTTCTGGTGTTTCCTGGGTTGACATCAATGAAAACCATATTTCAATAATCTCCCCCTTTTTCATTGATGGCAACACACATACTCACACGGCGATCACTACTCCCCCTAACTCCATGCCTCTGGTCTTCTTCCCTTTATTTATATCCCCATTTGACATCAATGGAAAGGGCAACTTCGCTTAACGAGATATATTTCTTGCAACATGTTTGATTCCCCATGTTTTCTTAGCAACACACATACTCACATGGAAATCACTACTCCCCCTTACTCCATGCCTCTGGTCTTCTTCCCTTTATTTATCTCCCCCTTCGACATCAATGGAAAAGGGTAACTTTGCTTAACGAGATATATTTCTTGCAACATGTTTGATTCCCCATGTGTTCTTGGTTTAATAGAATGGATATCAATATGCTGTTAGGATCCCAATATTTTTCCAAAGATACTCAAAGGTCTCTCGAGGTAGAGGTTTGGTGAATATGTTGATTATATTCTACTTTGTTTGAATGTATTCTACCTTGATATTATTTATGCAACCTGCTCCTGAAGAAAGTGAGGTATAATAGGGATATGTTTTTTCTTTGAGTGCATGACATGATCCTTGGAGAGATTAATGGCATTGGTTTTGTCATAGAACATCGGAATTGGCTCATCAAATTTCACTTTGAGATCCCGCAGACTCTTGCTTCATTTAGAGAACTTGAGTACACGTTGTTGTTGCGATATATTTTTATTATGTTATGGACAAGGAAACTAAATATTTCTTCTTTGTCAACCATGAAATAAGACAATGACCAAAATAAAGCATTGCTCCATTAGTTCTTTTGTGATCATCAATACTGCCTTCCAATCTTGCATTTGTATAAGTTGTCAAGGTCAATTTATTTCCCTTCAAATACCATAGTCCAAATTCCATTGTTCCCTTAAGATATCTCAAGATATTTTTTACTGAAACAAAATGAGATCCTTTTGGTGTTGCTTGGAAACGTGCTACCTGTCCAACTACCTACATCACATAGGTCTCAAAGCTATCACATACAATAGGCTTCTAATCATTGATCTATACCATCTTTGATATTCCTTATTATCTATATTTTCCTTTCTTAACTTACAATCGATCACCATGGGAGTGCTTATTAGTTTCCAATCTTCTATTTGGAACATCCTCAATATTTATTTAATGTACTTGGTTTGAGAGATGAATATTCCATCATCTTTCAAAGATATCTGGAATCCCAAGAAAAAGTTCAACTTACAAAGTAAGACATCTCAAATTCACTCTGCATATCCTTTGCAAACTTCTTACTCAACCTGTCATCATCCCTTCCAAATATGATATCATCGACATACACCTAAATGTGAGTCAATCTATTTTGCTCGATTTATATATAAGTTTCTCTCAACACTTCCCTCTTTGAATCCTTGTTTCTGTAAATACCTGTAAATTCAAGCATACCATGCTCTTGGAGCCTGTTTGAGACCATACAAAGCTTTCTTCAACCTGAAGACATAATCTTTCTTGTTGGTAAGCAAAAATACTTCAAGATGTTCTATGTAGACTTCATCTTCTAATTATCCATTCAAAAAGGTTGATTTGATGTCCATTTGATACACCTTAATCTTTCTTGAACAAGTGTAGGACAATAACATACTAATAGGTTCCATCCTTGCCACTAGAGCAAATGTCCCTTTGAAGTCTATTCCTTCAACTTGCGCATATCCTTTACAAACCAATCTTGATTTTTTCTTGATTACTTTTCTATATTCATTCAAATTGTTCCTAAAGACCCATTTTGTGTTGATAACATTTTTTTTCCATTAGCCTCGGAACTAATTCCCATGTGTCATTATTTTCAATTTGATCCAATTCCACTTCCATGGCCTTGATCTAGGGTTCATCATGGCTAGCTTCTTCAAATATGCTAGGTTAAAACATGGATAATAAATCAAGATGACTTTTCTCTAGCCTTCTTCTTCTGGTTCCTATTCCTACATTTATATCAACAATAATCTGATATGATGGATGATTCTTCTAGTACCATCATTTGGGAGATTTAGATGGTGCCTGTTAACTGTTTTCGTGATTGGTAGTTAACTCTTCTTGTTCTTTTGCTTATTTTTCCTTAACTCTTTCTTCTTTCTCTGGTTCTTGTGCTTATTCAAGATGAGGATCCTTACTTCATCTTTGACTCATGAGTTTCATCAAATTTTACATTAATGTTCTCCACAATCTTGTTGACCTCAAATTATAGAATCTCTATTCCTTGCTCTTTTTTGAGTACCCAAAAAATATGCCTTCATCTACTCGAGAGTCAAATTTCATGATCTTCTCATCTTCCCTCTTAATGTAGATTCTGCTCCCAAATATTCTGAAGTGCTTAACATTTGCTATCTTCCCTTCCCTAGTTTGTACGGGTCTTGTCACTATTGCTTCTAAGAATTAATCTATTTAGAATGTGCATTGTTGTCTCCACTGCCTGGTCATAAAGAAATCACTTAATTTGGAGTCATTCAGCATGATCCTAGCCATTTCTTCAACTGTTCTGTTCCTTTTTTCAACAACTTCATTTTGTTGTGGTGTCTTAGTTGCTGAGAATTGTCTCTTTATTCCTTATTCCTCACAAAAGTGTTATAATTCCTTAGATGTGAAATCCCTTATGTTATCAAATCTCATACATTTGATTTTCATATTAGCTATATTCTCAACCATATCCTTGAATATTCTGAAGCATTCAAAGGCTTCAGACTTCTTCTTCAGAAAATTTATTGTTATCATCGTAGTATAATCATCAATGAACATCATGAAATAATGTTCTCCTTCCAGTCCTTTTGTTCTCATGGGACCACATAAATTAGTATGTATCAACTCTAATGGTTTATAAGTGGAGTGTTCCTTAGTATTTAATTCAACTCTTGTTTGTTTTCTATGCCTACTGCACTTAAATGATGTGCTAGCGGGTTTTGAAATTTCTGGCATTTCTCTCATAGCTTCCTTTTTACTGATTCTGACAAGGTTATCGAAGTTTATATGTCCCATTCTTTTGTACCATGTCCATATTTCATCCTATTTTGCCAAGAAGAAACCTTCTTTTCCATTCTTGTCCAATGTATATATATCATTTGGAGTCCTTGTTGTAGTTGCCACCAATCAACCTGATTTCTGTCTTCTTATTTCGCATTTCCTTGACTTAAACAGAACCATGTGTCTCTGACCACACATTTGATTTCCTATAAGCAAGTTATGGTTCATATTTTCAATAAGAAACACATAATTTGTTATATCATTCTTGCCTCTGAGCTTAACAATGCCCTTTCCCATGATTTTTGTTGAGCCATCACTTCCAAATGAAATTGATCCATCACTATCTTCTTAAAGAGATAGAAATTTGTTTTTCTCTCTTGTCATGTGAGTTGAGCAACCATTATCAATGTAGCTTAAAAGTTTCTTTCTTTGATCCTTTAATATGATGGCACAACCTTCATTTTTATTCTTCCAAACCTTTTGAGGAGCATATACAACATTTTATGGTTCTCTTGGAGGAGTGGTTAACATATATTATTTAGCCATATTTCCATTTTTTTTGTATTTATAGCACTCTAGTTCATTGTTCAAGTGTCCAAATTGGTTATAACTTTGTTTGTAATCTTCTCAAGATCTTCTAGAATAATCATTCCTAGAGTAGCTTCTATCCCTAGCATAAGCTTTATAGTTTATAGCCTTATGTCCAAAATTGTTGCAAGAATAGCATACACCAAGAAAGATAGTTTGATATCTGGGAGGAGATCATCTTTGTGGTACAGTTCTCTAGAGGCCTTCCTCTTGTGATCTCTTCACTTTAGGTTGTTGATTTCACATTAGTTGACCTTGAGCCTTTTCTTTGATAGGGATGCTTTCCTCCTTGGAATCCTTGACTATTTCAGCATATGTTTTATGTTGAGGTTCCTTTTCTATCATCGTGGAGATAGAACCTTTAACGAATGTGGACTTGTATCCTAATCCAATCTTGACACTGAATGATCTTTGATTGCTAATAATTTTGTCTAAAACTTTGGTGTTATTTACAAAGTTCTATTGGATGTTCTTCTTTTGTCCTTCCTTCAGTAAAGAGAAAATTGCTGCTTTTAGACCCTCCTTTGTCTTGATGCTATCTTCCAACTCCTTTTTGAGCAATTCTTCAATTTTATTTGCCTCTTCCAACTGCACTTTGAGACTGATGATAATATTTTCGGATGCTTCCATCTTTTTTTTAAGACCTTTAACATGCCTCTTTAGTTTTCTCATTTCGGCTTCTAATGTCTTAACATTCCTTATTTCTAACGTTATATCGTTCAAGGCATTGATAAGTTCTCTCTCAAGATCTACCTCTCCTTCTTCTTCTTCATTAGCTTCTTGATCTTCAAGGGATTCCTACGTGTTATCTCTTGTCACGAACAACACACTTCCTATGTCATTTTCACTGTCACTGTCACTCTCTTCTTAAAATGAAGAGCTATCTTCCTTTGAGTAGAAACTTTTCTTGAAGCCTTTATTTTTTCCTTGATTCTTCTATCTTCTTTGATTCTTCTTTGATTCTTCTTTGCTTTCCTCAGGCATTCCTCTTCATTATCATTGTCTAAGTTCTTTGCATAAGGACATTTTGAACCAAAATAACCAATTTCACCATAATTGAAACATTTTAAGGAGAGATTATCTTTGTACTTGTTTGTTCCTCCTTTTATCTTCCTCACAAAGTTGGTTATCTCTTCATCTAAAATTTCACTACAACTACAACTAGGGCTTGGCTTAGATTGTTGCTTGTTTTTCCCTTCCTTGTTGGATTCCATAAAAGTTGTTTCTCTTTTGGACAGGTTCTTCTACTCTGTTCTCACTTCATAAGTTGTAAGTATTCCATGCAACTCATCCATGCTAACATTTTCTAAGTCCAATATTTCTTCTAGCACTGAAAATTTAGCATCAAATCTCATTGGAAGTGATCTCAGTATTTTTCGGACAATTACCTCGTTTTCCATTGCTTCTTCCAACCCTTATATAGTCTTTACTACTTCATCAACCCGAAGAAAATAAGCTATGATATTTTCATCTTCATTCATTTTCAGTTGCTCAAATTTTCTTCTGAAAATCCGAAGCTTGGCCTCCTTTCCCTTCTTGTCCCCTTCATATATATATTGGAGTTTATCCCATACATATTTTTTTGATTTTTGAATGCATTGCTTTTACATATACTCACTTTTTTAAACCATTCAAGATAGAACTCATGGATTTAGCATTACTATCATAAAGTTTCTTACATGCATAATCTGATGGACGAGTTGAGGGTTCTGTATATCCAATATTTACATATTACCAAACATCATGTCCTTGTGCTTGCACATACGTTTTCATCATTCCACTCCAAAGCGCATAGTTTTATCCATTAAATATTGGAATTTTGATATTTGTTATTTCCATGATCTTCCTTCCAGTGGTTAGATTGATTGGATTGATTATGAAGGAACTTGATTTGATACCAACTGTTATAAATAATGAGAGGGGGGTGAACCAATATTTCACTTTCAATTAGTTAATTTTAAAATTTTAGATCAAGAATAATAGAACAATAATCAACAACACATCACAAGAGTAGTACACAACATATTTTCAGGTGGAAAACCTTTCGGGAGAAAAATCGTTGAACACTTTTCTAATGTTTTGTGAATACAATAATACTTTATATCCAACTGAAATGGAATCCCCGACTTCCTAATACTCTAGAAAATCATTCAAGTTTATAAAGTAGTTCCAACTCCTAAAAGGATGCTCCTACACACTTATTTTACCTTCTCCAACTGGAAGGATGCTCCAACACCTAGTAAGATCCAACTTTCCCTAGCACCACCCTGCCATCCTAAAGTATCTTTAGGTTCCAACCTGAAGGAGAATTCACTCTCCTACCTTGCACCACCCAACTACCCTGAAAATATATATAAATAGAGAAACTATTTGTGGGCTCTCATACTAAGGATGATGACACACTTAAAAATATTTTTCAATGATACCCCAATGTGTTCTTAAGATATTCAATGAAAATTATACTTCTTCAAAATAATTTGTTTCCAAGTGATGTAACAATGTAACTAAGCAAAAATATGAATAAATTGTGTACCTTAAGTTGACTACTTGAAGATATCTTCTTCCACTAGGATCAGATATGTTGATGCCTTTGCCTCAGTGTTTACTATTGTAGGGAATATTCTTCTCAATACTTTGAGATAATAAGGTCTGAAGATGTCTATTGTTTGTTGAGAATGCAACAAGATGATGGAGCTTAGTGGAAAGAAGTCGCCTTCACTAAGTGGGCCCGCAGGCTATTTTTGGCGCAAAGTCTATTTTTAGACATATGGATCATGGTCTATGAGTTGCAAGATGTTATTTGTGGATGATTGGTCATGTTGGTAAAAATAGATGGACTTCTATTTTTATACATATGGGCGGAGTCTATTTTTAGATTGCCAAGGTAAAAATAGAACAGTCGAATATTATTAGCTCTTAATAATATTTGGACTATAAACATTATCTTATCCTCTTGGAGCACTTCAGTTTGAGCTACAGATGTGGCACATGCAGCTGTCAGAAGGAAATACGCTTTTCTTGTGGGTCAGTTGAGCTATTGCATGGTGGACTTCAGTTAGAACTCAAGTGGTTGAGTTTGGTGGAGTTGATTGAGGAGTTGATGGAGTTGTGTTCAATTTGACTTGGTTAAACTAGTTGTATTTAGTCTAACTGCAGAATACACTAGTGATGAGTGGTGTGAATTAATTGTTAATTAATTCACTAATTATTAACTCATAAAGAAACTAAATAATACATCAGTTAACTCAGTGCATGAACAGTTCAGTGGAGACAAGTGTTAGAGGTGGGTGAAAGAGTGAGACTGCTATCAGTTGTGACTATAGCTGTGCATGAGATTTGCACAATCAATGATGGAGATTTCCAATGAGGATTGCGTGGTACAAGTCAAGGGAAAACAAGTTTGGATCTGATCTATTCTCACATTCTCACATTGGATTGCGCAGTAGAGGCAGGCAAGCAGCGGAGGAGATTTGAACATGTGATTGATTCAGATCTGAGCTAGTTTGTGTGTAACAGGTGGAGATAGTACTGAGTACTTGTGAGGAGTATTGTACTATGTATTGTTACATGTTATCAATCAATATAATATACAGATAGTTGGGGGTTTTCGGTTGTATGCTTTCCCTGTGATATACTGTGTTGATATGTGTGATTGATGCTTCAATGTGCGCATGCGATTGTTTCTGAATATTGCAAATTGATGATCAATAGTAGAGGAGGTTATGTATTATGCATGCATTCCGCAAATAGTGTATAATCAGGATAATCTCTGTGAATAAGTGTTATATTATTCAAAATTTCTACATTGTTTGCTTCAAATCTGATGATGTCACAAATAAACCAGAGGATATCTTAAGCAACATTGGTTAGTGCCCTTATCCATTTGTTGATCCTGCTTCTAAGTTTGTGTCCAATGTAAAGATTCATAATTGTGGAGCATGAATACATATTACACCTTATACAAACCCTATACAGTGCTTAATACTATGAATACTCCTTAAATATTACAGTGATGTGCCAAAGTTATTCTAACTCAACATCAGCCAATTATTTCTCTGATTAGGGAATGAATATAACTCAACAAACTAAGAAACAAAAATTCTCCAATGAAAGATTAATATGCTAGCGAATTCAACTTAGAATGATCTCATAAATTTTCCACAAACCAAGAATGGCACCAGAAACTTATCTATGAAGAGGATCAAGACTAACGAATCCGATCCCAAATAGATCTGTCAATACTAGTCAATTTCGGACCCTAGGAATTACGATACATACCTTTATTTTCAGTAATTAGGGCCACATAAAGCATAGGATAAAAAAAATTCCTTAGTAATAAGAATTTTGCACAAATTTCTCAAATATGTGACACAGACTCGATCTAAAATGAGCCAAATATGTAATCAAGAAAGGTCGAATTTATGTGCTACAGGACATATTAAGGGATGAGTATTTAAGTCCAATCTTTTGTGTAGATGTAACCTTCATATAATCCGTACAAGGATCATTGATATTCCTCACTTGGGGTCATAGATATAATCAAGGAGAATCATATATATAATCCAGAACAGAGTCACAGATATAATTTAGAGAGTCACAAGTGTGATCTAGAAAGAGTCGCAAATATACCCTTTAGATCCACCTTAAAATTATGCTTGAAAGGCCTCAAAAATTCACATGGAAGTCACTATGAAAAACCAAAATTTTCACAAAAGAGACCTCAGATAAATATGATGAACATCTACCAATTGGTCTAAGTAATCCTCTGTCAAAATACCCCATATCAGTTACCAAATATGCACCAGATCTCTCGACCTCCACAAGGTTTTTCCTAGTCTCACAAAGGCTCCATATCACGTCCATATCCCTACTTCATGTGCATTGTGCTACAATGAAACCCATACCCCAAAAGGTGTCACCATTAATCCTAAAACCCTTTATACATTCGACCTCTTATTAGATAAGTTAGACTACTCAAGGTTGCAAGGATATCTCAAATATTTGCACTTAAGATCAGCATTCAAATGCTTGATTTTGAAGAGAGAATGAGCCTCTTTTTATAATGACAGAGAAGGCTTCTAGGAGAGGCTAGCCAACCTTGGCTTTTGGAGGGAATAATAATTTTTAAATTTTAATTTTAGTTTTACTTTTGGATCCAAATTCCTAAACGACATGTCCTTCAATTATGTGCCCTTTATGAAATTTGTTTTTGTACCAAGATTGACCTTGAGTATACTTGATCAAATTCGTTAATGGAAAAATCCTCTTGACCCCGTGAATTAATCAAATGCTTGGCTAATTATTAAGCTACCATGTCATCTAATATTAGGGACTTTGATCACAAGATGGGGGTGTCAACTTTGATTGGGCATATTTCTCAAATCGTGAGGAGCCTCGTGATGTACCACATACCGTTGTATTGGCATGATGAGAATCATCCAATGAAGGTGATCTTAACCCAAAAATACTTGATTTTCCTTGTCATTTTTGTCATCAAAGGAGGGACTTCTTCTATTGCTACTTGGGTTTAAATCAATGACAATCATATTTCAACGCATATCAGAGAGAAAGGCCTTTAAGTACTACTTGGTAAAGGTATGGTATAAGTTATGTCTAATCACTCTCTGGATTTTCATTTCTATGAGCATTTATTATAAGGAAACCATAAGTGGGTTAGATTATCCTTTGATGCTACAAGAACAGAGGTAATATTCCAATTGGTTCATACTTATATGTTTGGACTTGTGTCAATTCCATCACTAGACAAATCCATGTATAGTGTCTTTTTTATAGATGACAAGGAATACATAGATTTATTCCCTCAGAAAAATATTTTAAGTCCTTAGAAAATTTAAATAGTTTAATGCTCTTATGGGAAAAAAACAAAGAAGAAAATTAAGGTGTTTATGATAGATAATGGTGGAGAATTTTTGTGAGATTGAATTCGACAAATTTTGTAAGAAGTGTGGTATAGCAAGGCAGAAGACTACTCCATACACACCTCAAAAATATTAAGTTGTGGAAAGGATGAATAATATGTAATGGAAAAATCAAGGAGCATGCTCAATGATGTCAAGTTGGGATATGGATTCTAGGAAAAGGAAGTAGGTATTGTGTGTTACCTGGTAAATGGATTAGCCGTTGAGAAATCAATGCAAGTAGATTAGAGTTTTATTCCTCTTTCTTGATAATTACTAGTGACTTATGTTGGCTTATTTTACTTATTTATTATCTTATCTTTCATCAAGAAATTATCGTTTTATGTGTGTATGAAGATCACAAAACAAGAGAGACAAGATGTAGCCACTATTCGAGGAAAAAACCCTCCTCGAGGGGAAACACCAGTCAAAAGTTCTCTTCCTTCAATAGTATTTTTTTAGACTCTTCAACCTAGACAAATACCAAGCCTTCCCTCCACACCATGTTAGCCTTCCAAATATTTGACCCCTTTGCAGCAACACTTCCACCCCAACAACTTAGACTATGCAACAACTTACGGCATCATGTAGTAACTGGAAGCAGAAATACTAGGAAGACTTTGATCTCCCAAACTAGGGCACGAAACAGAGAGATAGTAACTCCAAAATTTCGATTGTCATCTTCTCCTTAGACTTGACCCAACCCTCACTTCCTTTAGATTCCTTTTACCCACTTCACACGTCTTAATCTTCCTTAAAGATATCAAACTAGCTTAAGATGAGATGCTCCAAATGAATTCAACTTCCTTCTATTTATACGCTCCAAGTGAGGTTGAATCGTTGTCCTTAGGCCGACTTGATCTCTTCTAGGCTGAATTGGTGTGCAGGTTACATAAATTATATTTTACTCAATACTAAACCTTTTTACATGATTCAAAATCTCAAGAAGGGTCTCTTTAAATGTACAATGACTCTATAGACTCAATATTAATCCTAGGAGTCCACAATGGGGACTTTGAGTAATATAATGATGACCCAAGCATGAAAACCATGCTTTAATAAGTCATTAATACAATAATAAAAATTATTTTCTTTATTCTTTTGACAAGTACATTTCATGATGACTCAGATACATTAACGAAGACCAAACCTAGTTACATTTTCCAACACTCCCTGTTAACTGGGGAGGTATTCATAATATACAAATAGAATGGAAGATATCAAACTATATGAATAATGAAGAGTTTAGGCACCGTAATGCCATGGACTAGATTCCTAACCAGAGAAATCTATCCATTAGTCTATCCTCAATTTAGGCACTGCAATGCCATGAACTAGATTCCTAACCAGAGAAATCTATCCAAGTGGGAATAAGGTGGACTCAAGCTTTGAGTCTGTCTAGGCACCATCAAGTTTCCTTGCTAACCACCAACCTATGGACCTAGGTGTGTATCCATGTTTAGAGCTCTACGACCCATGCCACCCTCCCTATTTTTTGACCTAGACGTCAACACAAGGTGCTAGCTAGATGTCCTCCCAGGCAAATTCTTCACTCGCAAAGCCTCAACAAATCTCTTTCAATCTCACCATCAATACAATCAAAAATATATACTAAACCAAGCATGTTCTTTACATATTCAAACTTCTTATTAGGAATAGCCTTTGTTAGTATGTCTGCTACCCATTCCTCTATCGAGACATAATCCAACTTCACAATCCCATCCTACACCAGGTTCTTGATAAAGTGGAACATATTGTTGATATGCTTCGTTATAGCATGAAACACAAGATCTCCAGACATATTGATACAACTTTGATTGTCACAATTAATCAGAGTAGAACCCAGAGACTTGTCGAACACATCTGTAAGAAGCTTCCTTAACCAAACAAACTCCTTTCCTACTTCACATGCAGCAGCATATTTTTCCTCAGCACTACTTAAAGAAATGGGATCTTGCGTCCTACTCATCCATGAGATCATAGCATCTCCCGGACTAAAATATCCTTTGGTGTTTCTCCTTCCATCAGTCTTGTTGCCACCCCAAGCAAAATATGTGAAGCCAATTAGCTTGACTTCCTTACTATCATACTTTAGGTAGTGATGTATAGTTCCATGAAGATACCTAAATACGTGTTTGGCATCTATTCAGTGACCATGATGAGGCTCCAATTGAAACTGACTAAGAATGTTTACTGCAAAACATATATCTGGCCTAGTATTTACTAGATACATTAGAGAGCCCACCAACTGACGATAGGAGGTGGGATCCATGAGACTAGAGTCAGAGCCCCTCAACTTCTTGAGATTGGTGATCATAGGAGTAGTCATCAACTTAGAATCCATGATCCTGAATTTCTAGAAAAACTTGATGATGTACTTTCCTTGCCCCAAATATATTTCGCTAGGTCTCTACCATACTTCTAGACCTAGGTAATAGTGTATCAGTCATAGATCCTTCATTTCAAATTCAGCGGCCAACATTTTCTTGCATTCTTGAATTATTTGCTCCATGCCTATGATGAATAGATTGTCCACATATAGTAGAATAATGACGGACTCGTTATTTATGACCTTGATGTAGAGATTCATATCAAAATAAGTCTTTATGAACCCAATTCTGAGTAGATATGCACCCATCATTTCATATCATGCCCTAGGTGCTTGCTTAAAACCATATAGGACCTTCTTAAGTCTACAAATATGAGAGTCCCTGTTATTAAATTCAAAGCCTTCGGGTTGTTCAATATACACTTCCTCATCAATGGTCTCATTCAGATATGCAATCTCCACTTCCATTTGATGGATATTGCAACCCATTGTAGAAGCCAATGAAACCAAATATCTAATGGTAGTGTACCTTGTTGTAGGTGCAAAGGTTTCTTCATAATTAATGCCTTCCTTTTGAGAGAAACCCCTTGCAACAAATCTATATTTTTACTTATTTATACTTCCATCAACAGCATGTTTGATATTATAGATCCATTTGGAGGTGACAACTAATTTGTCACTAGTTCTAGGAACGACTTCCCTAACCCCATTCTTCATGATGGATTGATATTCTTCCTGCATCACTTTCTTCCAAACTTCTTAATGAGCAGCTTCCTTGAACGCAGATGGTTTGGCTTCAATTAACTTCTTCATTTATGTAGCATAATCAAAGTATCTCTTCGGTATTTTACTTTCAGTTAAGGTTCCTTTTGCATCTTCATGTCCTTCAACATCTTCTATGTATATTTTAACTAATTTGGCATTTTCATTGTGGTTTGAATGACCACAGATTGAATAGGCTCACTTTGTCCTTCTTCTTCTTCTTGACTTGTGGCAAGGTTTCATGATGATCTTCTTCTTCTTCAAATATGGGAACTACTTCATCATCAGAATCAATAGGAATATCCTTTGATTTCTAGTAGGTGTGATTTTCATCAAATATGACATCCCTGCTTACTTCAATATGTATTCCTTCCTTATAGATTCTATATGCTTTTGAGGAGAGACTATATCAAATGAATATTCCCTTAATACTTGTAGATTCCAACTTATTTTGCTTGTATTTTGGAACATGGATGTATGTTGGACTTCCAAAGATTCGGAGGTGATCCAAACTCGGCTTATTTTGTGTGAATAATTCTTCGGGTGTTATATTATTAAAACTTTTATGAGGACTTCTATTTTGAATGTGCATGGTTGTCATTGTTGCTTCTCCCCATAAGAATTTTGGTAGGTCTTGATCAAGGATCATAGTTCGAATGCCTTCTTCAATTAACCTATTCTTCCTTTCGGCCACTCAAATTTATTCGGGATAATAGGGAACAATGAGCTACTTCTTAATTCATGTTTCCTTACAATATGAAATCAATTCCTTAGAAGTGTATTCCTCACCATTGTTGGATCTTATAGTTTTTATCTTTCTTTCGGTTAGGGTTTCCACTTTGGACCTAAACTCCTTGAACTTATCAAATACTTCATATTTTTTTTTAGAAGATCGAGCCATGTCTTTCTAGAATGTTCATTAATGAATGTCAATAGTAGAGATGAACTCCAAGATATTTTTCAGACATGGGCCCACACACATCAGAATGAATAAGGTCTAATATTTCTTTAGACCTTGTTTCACTCTTTGGAAATGGATTTCTTGTATGTTTTCCCAAAGAGCATCCCTTGCACACACCTTCATGATCTAACTTAATATTGGTAATTCCGTGAACCAATTGACTAATATTAAGGATGACATTATAATGTAGATGACCATACCTCCTATGTCATAGCTCAATGGGATTGATTTCCATATGAACCAAATCTTGAGGAGGTGGTGTAATAACTCTATAAAGGCTTCCTTCACGAACTCCAATAACTCTAGCTTTATCAATGCTAGAGTATTTTTCCCAAACCAATAATTTTCCATCAACAAAAGAAACTCTATCCCTTTTATCTTCTAAACAAGCAATAAAAATCAAAATCTTTTTTAAACCTGGAAGATATAGAATTTTGTTGAGGTGCAGCTTCAATCCATTTTCCAACTTCAACAATGTTGATCCCAAGCCTATAAATACATACATTTTGTTGTGACCCAATTCCACTACATGATAATATGGCTCCTTTGATAGTGTATGGATTTGTTTACTTTCTCCTATAACGTGTGTATCTTGATGCTCCACTATCAATGATCCGTGCATTGTCATCACTACGAGAAATTGTAAGATCGGCCAAGAACACTTGACTTTTGACGTTGTTGTAAGTAGTAGATGACCTTCTTGATCCAGCTTCCAGCAGTTTTGATACCCATTCTTATGTGTTTCATCAAAGAGGTAGAATCCATGCCAACAAAGTTGTCTTCAACTTTTCCTAACCTTAGCTTTGATACCATGTTGAGAAATCAATGCAAGTAGATTAGGGTTTGATTCCTCTTTCTTGATAATTACTTGGGAGTTATGTTGGCTTATTTTACTTATCTATTATCTTATCTTTCATCAAGAAATTACCATATTATGTATGTATGAAGAGAAAAAAAACAAGAGACACGAGATGTAGCCACTATGCCAAGGAAAAACCCTACTCGAGGGGAAAACCCAGTCAAAAATTATCTTCCTTCAGTAGTATTATTTGAGACTCTTCAACCTATACAAATACCAAACCTTCCCTCCACACCAAGTTAGCCTTGCAGATCTTTGACCCCTTTGTAGCAGCACTTCCATGCCAGCAACTTCGACTATGTAGAAACTTATGGCATCTGATAACAACTAGCAGCAGCAATACTTGGAAGACTTCAATCTCCCAAACTAGAACATGAAACAAAGAGAGAGTAGCTCCAAAATTTCGATTTTCTTCTTCTCCTAAGACTTGAACCAACTCGCACTTCCTTTAGTTTCCTTTTACCCATTTTTCACTTATCCATATTCCTTAGATATATCAAACTAGCTTTAGATGAGATGCTCTAAATGAATTTGAATTCCTTCTATTTATAGGCTCCAAGTGAGATCGAATTGGTGTCCTTAGGCGAATTGGTGTGGAGTTTACCTAAATTATATTTGACTCAATCCTAAACCTTTTGACATAATTCAAAGGACCAAGATGGGTCTCTTTAAATGTACAATTTCTCTATAGACTCAATATTAATACTAGGAGTCCACAATGGGGACTTTGACTAATATAATGATGACCCAAGCATGAAACCCATGCTTTAATAAGTCATTGATACAATAATAAAAATTCTTTTATTTGTTCTTTTGACAAGTGCATTTCATGATGACAAATAAATTAATGAAGACTAAACCTAGTTACATTTTCCAACATTAGCCTCGTTAGCGTTGGATAAAAAGAATCCACATGAAGTATAGGCTAGTAAGAGATCATCTCTTAAACATCTTAGGGTATTTGGTTGTGATTCTTATATACATGTCCCAAAGGAAAATAATAATAAGTTCGATGATAAATCTAAAATGTGTATCTTTGTTAGCTATAAAAATGGTTTTAAAGGTTACAACATTGGAACTGTAACAACCCTGGTCAAAAATCCATGTAATAAAGTTAATAAAGGCAAAATAATAACCAACATCATGGGACACGTATTCCAAGCTTAATGTTGGGCAAAAGCATAGTCATGGGGATCACTTGTGATTAATTAATGGCTATGGAAATTGGGAAAGGTGATGGCAAAGGTTTTGGAAGGCATGAGGAATCTATTGGTATTTTATTTATGAAAATAATGGAAATTAGGAGAAAAATAAGGTGAAAGGTCACAGATTGCATGTGAGGAGGAAAATGAAAGAAAATAATGGAAATTGAGGAAAATAGTGGCCTAATTTAATAAAAAAGCCTTCTGAGGATTAGTTCACAAACTTTTGTCAGTTTTAGATTCTAGCTCTAATTCTATTCTCTCTCTGATATTCTTGGACACATAGAGTTTTCATGGAGCACTCCTTGAGGAGTGTAGCATACTTGGGATTTGGAGAAAGAAAGAAAAGGAAAAGCGGGAAATCGCAAGGGGACAGTGGGATCAGTAGCTACAATGGGTTTTGCTCACAAATACCGAGTTGCATGTATGATTTCCTTGCTAATATTGGCATGCATGGTATATGCTTGTGGTTATTTGGTTATGATCTATCATTAGCATGGAGGATTGCGTGGATTGATAGTTGTTTTTGCTAGCCTTGCCATTTCATTGATAGCCATGGTGTTGTGGGTTTTATCTGTAGGTTTTAACCCTGTACAGAAATTACCTGCATACGAATTCTAAAACACAGAAAATAAACAATGCGAGAGCATAACACATAAAAGACATATACACAGAGTTTTTCCCCTGGATCCCAAAACCAGGACTACCAGCTTGATTTTTCATTATATTCCTTTCCATGATATAATACATATTTATACATGTCGAAGCATCCAATACCATGGACCGAAAACCATCGCATCCAAAACCATGGACCGAAAAACCATAGGTAGGTTCGCCCAACCTAATATAGGGTCCAAAAAAAATTTCTTGGGGCGCTGCCCCGGACCCCGTAGAGGGGGCCTACCTGCCCCCCTCAAACCCCCTTATGACCCCCCTGTTGCGCAATTGGTGGAACAAAGGGGGGCTCTGCCCCCCCCTAACCCCCCAGACTACATAGGTTAGTCGTGGAAAGAATATAACACAACCTAACATTCTCCCACTTGTTGTTTTCTTTCCACAGGGGAACACAAGAGTGCTTAGTCATTTTTCTATCCCTGAAATGCCCATTGTTTCTCTACACCAAGAGAACTTCTCAAAGCTCACAGATTTTTTCAATGCATCTACAGTATTCTTCAAAGTGTCCACCTTTACCAGCAACACCTTTTTGTCTTCGATCATATCCCTCACAAAGTGATACTGAACATCAATGTGCTTTTTCTTTGAATGATAAGCAGGGTTCTTTACCAAGAAAATTGCACTTTGGCTATCACAATCTATCCTTATAGCTCCCTGTACTAACCCCATACTTGAACACAATCTTTGCAACCAAACTGCTTCCTTGCTTGCATGAGTGGCTACCATGTGTTCTGCCTCTGTAGTTGATAGTGCCACTTCAGATTTTTTCTTACTCATCCAACTGACTGCACCTCCAAATAGGTTAAACACATACCCACTTGTAGATCTTCTCTGATCCAAATCTCCAGCCCAGTCTACATCAACAAAGCCACGAATATCCAACACTTTGTCCAACCCTGGTCTTCCTTCGTAGCACAAACCATAATCACCAGTGACACACAAATACCTAAAAACCCGCTTCATTGTTGTCCAGTTGTTATAGACATTTTTGTGCCTTACAGCTCTAAGCATGAAATGTCCATAAACCAAGGGCTCCTAAGTCCCTAAAAGTGTTGTTCTAACCCCTAAAGGAACAAGGTCAACAAATTACAGCTTCTCACAGAAGTTCTCCACCAGAAACTGCTCAGAATAAGTCAAAACACGATCATTTCAGCTGCTCCACTAGCTAGCTGCGTTGCATAGCACCTGAATACACTGGCTAGGTGTGTTGCAACGCACCTAAATGCACTATCAGGGTGCGTTGAGCGGGAAATGACAAATGGCAGTGTCATTCCACGAGGTGGAGAGACAATGGAAGCTTCCAGAATCTTCTCCTATGACACTTGCCTCACTAAATTCGACCAAGGATGAGTAAGAGGCCTTCAATCTCCAAGTGGAAGCAAGAACTGACAGAGAGAAGCCACTAATCAAATCATAAGCTGACTCATCCTCCTTGCATACATCTATATATGGATCCCTCATC
Organism: Pinus tabuliformis; assembly: GCA_031772625.1. Taxonomy (NCBI): domain Eukaryota; kingdom Viridiplantae; phylum Streptophyta; class Pinopsida; order Pinales; family Pinaceae; genus Pinus; species Pinus tabuliformis. The sequence goes on along the minus strand of CM062808.1, from coordinate 27,880,116 downwards.
CCAGAGATCCAGAGGCTGGAATTTTGCACATTGTAAGGAATTGTTGTTGGTTTTGAGATACATATCAGAGAATTGGGTGATCTATGCTTTGTTGGAGGTGAAGAGGGGCTTCTTTGCTGGGAGGTTGATGCTGGGTCAGGAATCATCGGTTGTAACTCCTCCTGGATCTTCTTGTATATCAATAAAAACTATTTGAGTTTCTTCTCCATGCTTTTGTATCATTGATGCTTGTTACATTTGTATGGTTAACTTAAATCTGATCCTAAGTTATTTATGAATATAAATCCATGTCTTTGTATAGTTTCCTCCTTCTGTGATCTTACAGGTACTTGGTGAAGCTGGGCAAGTAAGGGAGCAGGTAGCAGGAAGCTATCAAAGAGGAGAGAGATTGGATCAAAGGACTAGCGCAAGACACAGGTTGGTTCTTCCTATTCCTCTTTGTTTATAGTTCATAAAGGAGATACAAAAGTAGTTTTCTCTGTTTGTTTCTAAGGCAGCTATCACACCTTAGTGGGATAGAGCAGTTCTAAATAGACACTTTTCCCGGTAACAAAATGGCGACTCCGCTGGGGATCGAGTCTAATTAGTTTGTTTGTGTATCTCTTGTTGTTTGTTTCATAAACTTATAAGTAGCATTCGAACTGCATTTGCCATATCAAATGCAAAGTAGACATCTGCTGCTTCAATCCATTCACTGGATCTGTTTATGATTTGAACAGCTGATTCATAGACTATCTGATTGCCCTTGTGATAGCTCTTAGACCCTCCTTAGATCTACCCCTGATTGTGCATTACTGATTGCTTTTACTCGGCCAAAAACCAAAGATTAAACTGCAAACTGTGACCCCGAACCCGAATAGAATTCTCGTTTCTGCCCCAGCGCAAGCACTATGAAGAGGTTCTGCATTTCAACGCACTTCCCGAGAGGGCAACCTGCGCTGCAATGCAGTTTCTCTATGTAACAGGTGCGCTGATCAGCCTAGCCCTGTGCAGCTGAGGTTCTTTGCTTCACTCTTTCCAGTTTTGTCTCTGATTTTTGCAGCCTGTGATCAGTATATGACTGTTTCAAACCCCTTTTCCTTACTGATATTTCGCCTCATTTGTACAAAAGAACTGTAGATGTTTTTGTGTGTTTGTTGAGTCGTTTACAGTTTTCCATTGCAAAAGTATAATAGTCGTACTGTCGTCCTTTGATTTAGATCTGTCGCAAGTGTCGATTTTGATCATAGGAGAAAGTTTATTTGCTGTTGATGGTCGATTATGCTTTTACTATTGCTTTTGGTTTGAATTTGTGACTTTCTAGTGTCAAAACAAGTATTTATTTCAAAATCATAAAGTGTCGTAATCATCTCTACCTTTTGATTTCGAAAAGAAGCTTGTTTGTGTTTGTCGCTTAGAAGCAAATTCAGATTTGTACATCAACTTTCTTTTTAGCATCAATACTAAGAAAGTGAAAAACAAATACATGCATGTGCATTTGCATATTGACAGTCTGTTTGGCTTGATTTAGGAAAGTGCATTTACAGTGTGCTCTTTGCTTTTTGTGAAAAGATTATGTCTTTCTTTTCCCCTAGTAGCTACGATTTTCATTACTGAAAAGAGATAAAAGTTTGTTTATCATCTTTAGATTGCATTTTAGGAATCACATCTACATCTCGTGGTGAACCAAAAAGGCAAACTTCATAAGAAAGATCAACTTAAAATAAATTCAATGAATCTAACAACGCTTTGGAACTTAACGCACAACATTTAGAGGTCTAGGCTAGAGACGTATTCCGGCGTCGTAAAGCCTGGTAACTGTTGTCCTCACTGATGGTTGGGTGATTCCTCCACTTTGAGACGATAAGTGCCAGTACGGACTTGTGCTCCCACGTACCGTCGAGTATATATTGGGAGACCCCTATAGGCTTAAATCCTTTATCCATAGGAAGCCGTGTCAGTCACCCTACTGATCGCAATGCACTGAACATAGCATTCAGGAAGATTGACTGTCGTACCGTAAAAAGTATTCTACAGTTTTGCGATTGGTTTGGTACTCCCTCTACCTAGACCTCCAGAGCAGTCCCTTTCGTTCCTTTTCAGACTCTTTAACGGAAAAGGTCCATCTAAGCACTTGTCACTTCAGGCTCATTAAAAATCGAAGGAGACTAGAGTCATCTTTTGTTTTTTCTCGACTCTTAAAAACTGAAAAAACATGTTGTGTCAAAGCGTGTTAAAATTTATTTTAAACGGAATATTCATACCCCTTTCCTACGTTGATCTTGGGTTGAGAAAATGGAGTCTACCAACCAAGGAATTCCCCTTGGTGGAAATCCTAGTCCCTTCTCCTCTTGGGGAGATGTTGGTGCACCCCATATGGCCACATTGTCGCTTCCAGGACTGACAATTGGCTTGCCAGTATGGCTCTTCTCAACCTCTGTCATTCAGAACACCACTATTCCTGAACAATCGAATCAGAAATTAGACGAGTCCAGAGTTGCCCACCAGCCTTCTACTTCCTCTAATTCTTCCTCTCCTCTTTCCTCTTCGCTTGATGGGGCTGATAAAGCCAAAAGTCAAGTTCCTAAGGAGAAGAAGGAAAATAAGAAGAAAGAGAAGAAGAAGAAGGAGCCAAAGGCGAATGGGGGAAAACGAGTGTCGTCTAGCGAAAATCCACACACTGCACTGACCAGGCCTAAATCGCCATGTGTCATTTGCAAAGGAGACCACTTTCACAGAGATTGTCCTTGCATCCCTCAGATACTAAGGGACTGGTCTCCTCGTTTGCACAACCCGGTGTCGTCAACCTCTGATGATCATGTTGAAAGCACACCGTCAACTAGTGAAAGTGAAGCCCCAGGACAAAAAGGGAAAGCTAGATTTCCTTGTAAACTGTGCGAAGGCAATCATGCCGTCCACCGTTGTCCCTTCTTAGACGAAGCTAAAAGAGTTTTGGATGATCGTCCGGTTTCGCCGTTACGACTTCCTCCTGGATATAAAAAACTCTTGCCGAGTCCGTCACTAGTTGAAAATCCGGCTGGCCCGCTCAGGTGGTCGGCTGAAGCACCTATCATTGAAGATAAACCATCTGAATCCATACCAGACGAAAGTCAAAAGGTCGAGGCGGCAGTTGACCCGGTCTTGCCTTCAGAGGTTTCATCTTCAGATGATACAGTCACTAAAGAGAATAAGGATGACATCGTCCAAATTATCTTCATAAACACAGACTCCGACGAACATGGGGGCAATTTACCCATTCCTTTACTGTAGGAAGGAAGTTCGTCAGAGCCGTACCCGGCCGTCTATTCGGTCCCACCTCCAAGCAACCTAGTTGTCTCCTTCGACTGGAATCAACTAGACAGACCCCGTTTACCAGCAAGCATACCATTCTGAATTATCGTTCAAATATATAGAATGGTTATGGTTGGTACCATCATAGATGAGGGGGCTTCTGTGAGTATCCTTTCCTCAATTGCTTGGAAAGCGCTTGGTTCGCCATCGCTTTTTCCTGAGATGAGAAATCTGTCAGGCTTTGATAAAGGAACCAGTCGACCTTTGGGGATCCTTCCCGATGTGCCCATAACATTGAGAAGGAAGACAGTTCGCATGAACGTAATGGTAGTTCAAGGACCCTTGGATTATAACCTACTCCTTGGACGAGACTATATTTATTGCATGGGAGCGATTGTCTCCTCACTCTTTAGAGTAATGTGTTTTCCGCACGAAGGAAGAATGGTCAAGCTCGTGGACCAGCTTTCATTTCCCAGATCACGCATAGCAAATAGTCATATACCATCCCTAAATGGTCTTTTCACGCAAGAAATGTCTCAATCTCCGGTCCGTCCTCCCGATAAGCGCGAGTAATTCGGAGGGATATGACTGAAACTCAGGGGGCATGCATCCTGGTCTGCTTCGGCAGGAAAACTTTGGGTATAGGGTAGGTTTCCGCTTGAGAATATGACTAGTCTGTACCCCCGTCCGTGATTGGAAGAGGGGGTTATTCTAGAATAAGATTCTCTTGTCAAAGTTATGAGAGTTGGCGGGCATCGTCGCTCACCTTTGTTTATCTCGGTAGACATCGCCGAAGAAGTGTTTTGTTTACATCGTGAATAGAACAATCTTTGGGTAACCTATAAGAGGTAGGCCTCTCTCGGTAAAACAAATGTTTTGGCGGAAAGAAGTAGAGGTAACCTTGAAACTCTGTTTTATACCTGGGGGCATGCAAACCTTTTGGAGTGTAAGCAAAGAGCGATTATTTATCTGTTTTTTGGGTTAGTCGTTTCCTAACTTGTATAAAGAAAGGATGTGGGGCAAAACTCTAAAAGTTGTCGTTTTATATGAGACATTCTTATCATATGACTGGATTAATCGAGTAGTGTTTACCACGAGGTTCAAGCTCGTTAAAAAATAAACCCGGACCGAGCAAATGTTTCCACCCGCGTTTAAGCTCATTAAAAAATGAACTATTCCCTGGTAAATGACCACCGTGAATGTAGCACTTCAGCCATTAAAGCCTTGGTCGTGTTTGCACCATCACCTCCACTTTTTCATTGGCCGATCATGCACCTCCATTTGATTGTTTACCCATTTTGAGGAACAGCTGCGAAGAGTGATTTCACTAGCCATCCTTGTGACACTGCCGTGATTGGAAAATTCCAAACCTTACCTGGAATCAGCTGCTACCCATTTTATCACTCGTTCCTCAAAAGACGAGTCTTCTTTAAGCTCTTTTCTGACTCGTAAAATATGAAAAGATTGCCGAGTTCTGGCCTTCCAGCTCGTTAAAGCGAGGGCAAGTGTTATCCCTCCTCTAGATTTTAATCTTTTTGGACCTGAGGGATTATTGCACAAAAAGATCGAGCGCTTGTTTTGTTCGGCTCGTTAAAGCTATCGAAAATTCATCCCTTCTGTATTGTTTTATACTTTTTCGAACTTAAGGGATTAGATGACGAAAAAGGAATTTTGGAGTTACCTTTTCAGACTCTCTAAAAATGAAAAGGACCGAGTTATCTTTGTCGTTAAACTCATTAAAAAGATTAATAGCGACAAACTTGTCTTTAGAAGAGAACGAGTTTCACTATCGCTAGGCTCGTTAAAAGATAGCGATGGGTTTGCCCAAAGGGCAAATTATAGAACAAGCATATGTTATCCCCCTCAAGCTTGACAAAAATAAAGAGGTACTGGTCCGCAATGACTGGGGAAAAATTGGGGAGAAAACTCAAAGAATCTTTATTGGTAGCAAGTCGCTCTTGAACATGACACTTCCGCTCCGTGCCCGAGTCGGGTTGGGTTGTTTCATTCACCGGTCACATCGCCATGGTCACGCCATACCATCCACATTTGCGAGTTAATGCTACCAATCCATCACATCAGTGTCGCTGATATGTTTAAGAGAAGTCATCCAGAAAGGCCACCTGTGTCCCGCCCACTACCATACATTAAACTCCATTCTTTCATGACTGCCACCCTGAACCATATATCATCAGATCGTTTTCACCTCCATCAAAATCATTTGCTCCGTTCCGTGTCATTGATGTGGGATTCATTAAGGCCCTCCTATGACGGATCACTTCTTGTCGACATCAGCTCATTATCCAAGAAGTTGGTCTAGGAACACCCCATTCAGTACTTTGAAGCTTGCATGCCTCAATGGCAAGTTTCTCACTTCCGGTGACAGGTTCACATCAATGACCTTCGACCGAAATATTTTGCGTGGTGTTCGACGCCAAGTCCTTTATTCACACCACGTGAATTGTACTGCAGTACCTTGAGGATCATTATCATTATCGGTGATTCCTCTCGCGCTTGTTAACAGTTTACATCATTGACTGGTAATCAAGCGATGTCTTTCTATGTTCGACTTCAAAACATTTCTCACATGGATCGACTTGTACTTCGAGTGAAGATCGAACGAGATTGAGGACCCCAGATCTAGTTTCATCCATCCGGGCTGCGATATATATTCAGGAAAAATAAAGACATTCAAATGTACAGCATTATAGCACAGATAATCATCCTACCAAAAGGATGATGGCTCTATCAAAATCATCAGTCTACCATCAGACGGTTGTCTGTCCTATGTACATGAAAATGAATTTATAAAGCTGAGCATGGGAATGCCCGCCTCAGCTAGATCATGAAAATAGTATGAAGATAGTGTATTGTATTGTATCTTATTACAGGTCTCCTCCCAGCATTGAAAGAACTTCGGATCCTCCTAATAAAGCATTTCACCTGATAAACGGCCTCATACTTTAGGGGACAACTGTTATAGACATTTTTGTACCTTATAGCTCTAAGCATGAAATTTCCATAAACCAAGGGCTCCTAAGTCCCTAAAAGTGTTGTTCTAACCCCTAAAGGAACAAGGTCAACAAATTACAGCTTCTCACAGAAGTTCTCCACCAGAAACTGCTCAGAATAAGTCAAAACACGATCATTTCAGCTGCTCCACTAGCTAGCTGCGTTGCATAGCACCTGAATACACTGGCTAGGTGCGTTGCAACGCACCTAAATGCACTATCAGGGTGCGTTGAGCGGGAAATGACAAATGGCAGTGTCATTCCACGAGGTGGAGAGACAATGGAAGCTTCCAGAATCTTCTCCTATGACACTTGCCTCACTGAATTCGACCAAGGATGAGTAAGAGGCCTTCAATCTCCAAGTGGAAGCAAGAACTGACAGAGAGAAGCCACTAATCAAATCATAAGCTGACTCATCCTCCTTGCATACATCTATATATGGATCCCTCATCCCAGAGATCCAGAGGCTGGAATTTTGCACATTGTAAGGAATTGTTGTTGGTTTTGAGATACATATCAGAGAATTGGGTGATCTATGCTTTGTTGGAGGTGAAGAGGGGCTTCTTTGTTGGGAGGTTGATGCTGGGTCAGGAATCATCGGTTGTAACTCCTCCTGGATCTTCTTGTATATCAATAAAAACTATTTGAGTTTCTTCTCCATGCTTTTGTATCATTGATGCTTGTTACATTTGTATGGTTAACTTAAATCTGATCCTAAGTTATTTATGAATATAAATCCATGTCTTTGTATAGTTTCCTCCTTCTGTGATCTTACAGGTACTTGGTGAATCTGGGCAAGTAAGGGAGCAGGTAGCAGGAAGCTGTCAAAGAAGAGAGAGATTGGATCAAAGGACTAGCGCAAGACACAGGTTGGTTCTTCCTATTCCTCTTTGTTTATAGTTCATAAAGGAGATACAAAAGTAGTTTTCTCTATTTGTTTCTAAGGCAGCTGTCACACCTTAGTGGGATAGAGCAGTTCTAAATAGACACTTTTCCCGGTAACACCAGTGCTCCTTCCCTGGTTTTGACATAAACCTACTTAATACTCCCACTACATGTGCAATGTCTGGTCTAGTACAGATCATTGCATACATCAGGCTACCGACTGCTCTTGCATATGGAACACAGGACATATCCTCTTCCTCTTCTTGTGTCTTGGGACACTGTTCAGCAAATAACTTTAGACCTACAGGAATAAGAACCTTCACTGGTTTACTATCCTGCATATTAAACCTCTGCAGTATTGTCTCGACATACTTCCTCTAGTTTAACCAGAGCTTCCTCTTTGCACGATCTATTTTAATTTCCACGCCCAAAATATAGTTTGCAACACCAAGATCTTTCATGTCGAATTTGGAGGACAATTGGGTCTTCAAATCTTGGATAATTTCTTTGTCATTTCCAACCACCAACATATCATCCACATACAAGACCAAATAAATAACACGATCACCAATTAATTTAAAATACACACAGTGATCTGGTTTTCTTTTGGTGAAACCAAGTCCCCGTATAAATGTATCAAATTTCTGATACCACATCTTTAGTGACTGTTTTAACCCATACAGAGACTTCTTTAACTTGCATACCAGTTCTTTCTTACCCTTCACCGCAAAGCCTTCAGGTTGCTTCATGTATATCTCCTCTTCCAGATCCCTGTGAAGAAATGTTGTCTTCACATCCATCTATTCTACCACAAAATCAAAAGCAGCAACAACAGATAAAAGTAACCTAATAGAAGTTACCTTGGCAACAGGAGAAAAAATATCACCAAAATCAATTCCCGACACCTGGGAACAACCTTTTGCTACCAACCGAGCTTTGTATTTCTCCACCTTTCCTTCTACATTTGTCTTCTTCTTGAACACCCATTTGCTACCAATGGGTTTCCTTCCAGCCAGCAACTCCACCAAATCCCAATCCTCATTTTTGTGCAAATATGCCATTTCATCAACCATAGCCTCTTTCTAGAGTTTTCCATCCTCTGAATCTACTGCTTCCTTCACAGTTTTGGGATCATCATCAGTAATAGATAAAGAAAAATTTGAATGGAAAGCAGATGGACTATACCTTTATGGCTACCTTCTTTCTCGAACTGATCTTCTTAGACCCAGAGTTTGTGGCTCTTCATCTTCTGATTCCTCCTCTGCTGTAGAGTCTGATTCTTCCTCCTTTAGCTCAAACTCTATCTTCTCAGGTTCCTTTGGTTGGATTTCATGTTTAATAACATCTTTCACCTCTCTGAACACCACATCTCGGTTGTACACAACCTTCCTTGTTGCTGGGTTCCAAAGCTTATAACCCTTTAAACCATCCTTATACCCAATAAAGATGCACTTTTCAGATTCACTATCCAACTTGGTTCGTTTCTCCTTTGGAACATGTACATATGCATCACATCCAAATACCCTCAGATGTGAAAGAGAGGGCTTCTTACCAATCCATACCTCTTGTGGAGTCTTATCCTCCAACGTTGATGAAGGTGATCTGTTGACCATGTAACATGTTGTCTCCACTGCCTCTTCCTAGAATTCCTGTCCTAACCTCGCACCACAAAGCATGCTTCTTGCCCTTTCCATCAACGTCTTATTCATTCTTTCTGCAACTCCATTTTGCTGAGGTGTATATGGAGTATTCTTCTATCATGCTATACCACACTTCTTAATGAATTCTTCAAATTCCTTACTGCAAAACTCTACACCGTTGTCTGTCCTCAGCACCTTTATCTTCTTCTCTGTCTAGTTTTCCACTAGAGCCTTAAATTCTTTAAACCTGTCAAAGACTTCAGATTTCTTCTTAATGAAATATATCCATGTATTCCTTGAGAAGTCATCTATAAATGATACATAGTACACGGACTTACCCAGTGATGGAACCTTCACAGGTCCAAACACATCACTGTGCACAAGCTCTAATATTTGTTTCGCCCTCTTACCACTAGAGGGGAAACTCACCCGATTCTGCTTCCCATATACACAATTTTCACAGAAATCAAAATCCAGAGAGCTATTACTCATACCTTCTACCATACCTTTACCATGAAGTATTTGAAGGCCCTTCTCTCCAATATGTCCAAGCCTTTGATGCCACAACATGGTCTTCTCTCCAGAGACCACTAGATTTTCAGCTCCACTTTTAGGAACCACAAAACTGTTGCACCCATCAACAACAGTGCTACCTTGCAGCTTGTACAGAGTTCCAATCCGAACTCCCCGCATCAATACCAGTTCTCCCCGAACCATCTTGCAGGTATCTTTCTCGAACACTATCTTTACACCTGCATCATCCAGCTTGCTTACAGAAATTAGATTTCTAGCCAATGCAGGAATATGTAAAACACTCGGAAGTGTTCTAACCCTTCCACCTTGCAAATTCAACTTTACCTTTCCACAACCAATGATTCTAGCCTTCCTATCATCCCCCAAGAACACATCACCACCATCCAATTTCTCATACTCGCAGAACCACTCTCTATGGGGAGTGAAGTGAAAGGATGAACCTCAGTCAATCAACCATGCCTCATGATCTACATGTGTACTTGAAGAAGCCAAGTACACATCCCCACCTTCATATGAGGTGGTTTTCACCTCTACAGAAGGAGCATCATTAGATCCCTTTCCTTTATCAGGAGCTTTAGATTTACAGTCCCTTTTGAAGTGCCCTTCCTTTCTGCATTTCCAGCACACCACCTTTACAAGTTTTCCTGGAGATTTAGATCTCCCTCTAGATTTAGATCTCCCACTCGATGACTTATTTTTGTTTCTGTTCTGGGACCATCCTCGTACAGACAAGGCATCACCATTCTGGCTCTCCATATTTTTCCGTCTCATCTCCTCCGTCAGCAAGGCTGAGACTATTTCATCAAACTGCAAGGTAGTTGCATTGCTACCTATTGCAATAACCAGACTATCCCACGAATCTGGTAGAGAACACAACAAACTGATGCACTTATCTTCATCTGAAATTTTAATATCAACAGATGCTAACTGACTTACCACAGTATTAAATGCATTCAGATGCTCTGTCACCGAGTCTCCATCTTTCATCCTCAGGTTATACAGCTTTTTCCGCAAGAACAGTTTATTCACCAGAGACTTAGATTGGTACAAAGTCCCTAACTTGTCCCACAAAGCCTTCGTCATAGCTTCCCCTGATACATTCAGCAATACTGAATCTGAGACACACAATCGTATTGTGCTTTTTTCCTTCCGATCCAACTTCTTCCATTCTTCATTGGACACTCCCGTTGGTTTAGTACCCGGATCTACTGTGATCCACTTACCTTTATCCGCCAACAGATCCTCCATCTTGAGTTTCCACAACTCAAAACTCTGACCATTAAATTTCTCGAACTCTATCTTTCCATTGCTCGCCATATTCTTTTACCACCAGAATCGATCTCGCAGATCTCCCACTGAACATGGTTTACCACAGGCCCGAGTGAAACCCCTCAGCAACAAAGACGTCCCCTTGAAACCAAAACAGCTCTGATACCAAATGTAAGTTTTAACCCTTTACAGAAATTACCTGCATACGAATTCTAAAACATGGAAAATAAACAATGTGAGAGCATAACACATAAAACACATATACATAGAGATTTTCCGTTGGATCCCAAAACCGGGACTACCAGCTTGATTTTTCATTATATTCCTTTCAATGTTACAATACATATTTATACATGCCGAAGCATCCAATACCATGGACTGAAAACCATCACGTCCAAAATCATGGACCAAAAAACCATAGGTAGGTTCTCCCAACCTACCTATATAAACTACATAGGTTAGTCGTGGAAAGAATATAACACAACCCAACATTATCTTTGTTTTCTGGTTGGTACTCATGTTCCTTATGATTGTGGGTTGAGTTACTATTTCCTGAAGCCTTAGTTGGACAAATGCTCTGGAATCCCTATAAAAGCTTCAGTTGATTTACTAGTCCTGGAAGCTTTGGTTGGACAAACACTCTAGATCCCTTGGTGGGTTGAGTTACTAGTCCTAGAAGCTCTAGTTGGACAAATGCTTTGGAGCCCGGCAGCAGTTATGGGTTGAGTTACTAAACCTGGAAGCCTTGGTTGGAAAAAATTCTCTAAAACCTTAGACAACTTGGGTAGAGACCAATCTAGTGATGGTTACCAACCATTAGATGGAATCATTGGTTGAGGGTTGAGGTGGTTTGGCCTCTAGAAGCCCTGGTTTGGTTTTCTTGGTTTATTCCATGAGATCTTGCAATTCATGTTTGGAATATGGCACGAGGGTTAGATGAAAGAGATATTTGGTTCAGCTCAATCTATGGCCGAGTGGTACGTGGAAGTCCTTGACTTGGTGCAATTTTCATATGTTAATAAGAGCTATTGATGTATCTCTGGTTATTTTTTGGTTATAAGCATGTTTTATGATAGTTAGGATGCACGGCTCTGGTCATGTTTTGATTAGTATATGATATTTTAATGAATGAATGACCTAATAGATAACAATGTGGCTATTGGGAGGTGACATCGGTCCTCCTTGATGATTCTCAGATAAGTGTGAGATCCCTATGCTTATATTTCTTGTTATGGCATGTAGATTACATTTTCATGATATGTTTGACAAAATTATTATCATGGATGGTAGGTGTATGGTCAAGTCCTAGTAGAAGGGTTTTCATTAGTATCTTTTTTTCAATACTATTTATCACTTCTAGAAGTTTCATGGAGTTCTAGGCAGAGGTCTGAGTCCTAGCCCTAAAAAAGTGGCTCAGAATATGGGGTCGTTGGCACAAAACTAACTAAAAAAGATTGCATTTTCTTGGATGCCTTGTTGTGGGAGTGACTAAATCATCTCAAACGTATTGATGCCTTGTCATGGGAGTGACTAGGGTTCCATATCACCCAAACATCAACTTGTCTCAAGGGTTGGGCACCTGGAAGGGTTGTTGTCTCCTAAGGGGTCTATAGCTCCTTAGGAAGGTCAGATTAGTCTTGTCGTATTAGTTCCACTTCCTTAACTATACATGGCGAGTTGAATCATATCACAGTAACTCTTCGTCACATGTTTACCCCAGTGGACTGGTTAGCTTGGGTAAATGTGGGAGGATGGTGTTACAGAGTGGTATCAAAGCATGGTTTCGTTCTCTTTGGGGGATGTCTATTTTTTGTTCTCCTTGGGTGATGTCTGGTTTCCATTCTCCATGGATGAATGTGTTGTAATGTTTACATGCCGGTTGCATATGTGTCCTTATGATTGAGTTCTATGTTATTTTTATATATGCATGGTAAGGGACATTGTTGTTGTTGTATTGTCATGTAGAAGTTGATGAGATTGATGTTGGGATGTGTTCATCATGAATGCATGTCAATGTTTATATGCATTGTTTATGCATGTGTGTCGTACATATGTTTGTTATGCATTCATAGTAGCTAGTCGGTGTTGTAATTGTGGCATTATGCATGGTAACTAGGATAATGATTGAGATGATGTCTATATATTGTGATGATTATGATTATACATATATTGTGCTAATATAGTTGATCTTGCAGATGAGATATCCTCCCCTGAACTATATTGAGGTATGTTGGTTTGTTTATGATTTGGCTTAGTTGACACGATATGACTTGTAAGAAGAGAAGAAAAAAGATGACTAGCAGAATGGTAGACTATAGTTCACGAGATTCTCCCTATAGATCAGATGAGCAGCATGGTGATGATTACTCTCCTAACATAGAAGACACTTTGAGAAGTTTGAAGGAAGAAATAATAAGTTGCAAAGAAGATAATGACTAAATCATTCAATCACAAGAGAGACTTGATAGGGCACAGGAGAAACAAGCAGAAGTCAATGCATTTATCCTTCATATCTTGTCAGAATTGCAGAGCCAGGGACCACTTATAATCAGTCATGGACATGAGGATAGGACTAATGGAGCATATGTTAGTAGGTCACATTGTGGGCATAGGTTGGATAGAGATGACATGGTCAGATATGGAAGATTCTTGGATACATATGATAGACAAGGAAGTGGAAATGGGTTGCATTCTAGTTCTAGTTTAGACAGGTATCATGGTCATCATCGTTATCATCCTTATAGGAGGAGTGACAGGGGATATTTGTCGAATTCGTTCAAGAAAGAAAATCCACCTACAATTGAGGGATAAATGAAGAAGTCACAGGATGCCGAAGCATGGTTGCTTGAGCTGAATAAGTTCTTCCAGTTGCATGACTAATCAATGAACATGAAGGCCATAATAGTTATGTTCAGTCTTAAAGGTAAAGAATATATTTGGTGGGAAAGCGTGAAGAATGTCAAAAGTATTCATGAAGAGGGGTTGATTTGGAGTGAGTTCAAGAGACTTTTGAGGAAGAAGTATCTATCGAAGAGATACTATAATGAGAGGGCAAAATAATTCTATGAGCTAAAGATGGGATCCATGATGGATGAGGAGTATACTAGTAGATTCTTGGAGTTGTTGAGGTATATGCCTTATATGAAGGAGGAGAAAGTGAATATTCAGAGATTCATTAGTGGGTTTCTGGTAGCATTCAAGGATAGGGTTGAGTTTGATGAGCCTAGATCATTGGAGAAAGCCATCAGGAAGCTAAATCATTCTTATGAGAAATCGAAGTGCATATATGAAACTAAAGAGGATTGGAAGGGTAATGAGAAGAATAAAGGAAAATGGGATAGGAAGCAAACAAAACCTTTGGACATAGGTAACAAAGAGAATGTTGCACTACCTAAGAATTTCAATGCATCTAATAAAGAACAAGGATATTAGTTTGAGGAATAGAATAAGGGTGATGGTAGGAAACCTTTACAATGTTGGACTTGTGGAGGAGGGAATCACAAGAAAGATTGTCCATAGCATCACGATGGTAGACAACATATTTATAGTGCTCAAGAGGCACAGGCAGTGGGGGATGTTGGACAGAGTATTCCTAGGATTTATGCAGCGTCGGATAAAAAGCATGCACATCACCAAGCGTCTATTATCGAGGTGGACGATAAGATTTGTGATCAAGTTGTTTCTATTTTGATTGACCCTGGATCTAAATATGGTTATGTTAATCATGACCTGGTGTATAAGTGCGGTTTGAATAAAGAAGTGCATGTAGAATCTTGGTTAGTGTAGTTGGCTACAGGTACCAAGAAGAGAGTTCATCACTGGACATGAGCTTGTGCATTTGAGTTAAATTGTATGCCTACATCAGCGCATCTGAATGTACTTCCGTCGAGACCATACAATATGTTGTTGGGTATGGACTAGTTATATCTTCAGATGACCAAGGTGGATTGTTATGACAATGCCATTGAGTGTTTGGATAACAATTGGGAATGGAGAATCTTGCAGGGTAAGAATAAAGTTACATTAGTCATAATGGTCACAACTATGCAGGAAAAGCCTAATCGCATGAAAGGGTGTGTGTTGTTGATAGTTCATATTTCTAGTGATAAAGGTAACGATGTTGTGGATGTGGAGGTATTGAACAGGTACCTAGTTTTACAGCAGTTTCTGGATGTATTTCCAACAGATATATCAGATTTTTCACCTCACAGGGAAGTGGAATTTTCCATTGAGTTGGTACTAGGGGTAGCACCAGCATCAAAGGAACCATACAGGATGAGCACACTAGAGTTAGTGGAATTGAAGCTACATTTGAAGGAAATGCTTGAAAAGGGGTACATTGGACCAAGTGTATTTCCTTGGGGTGCACCAGTGTTGTTTGGTGAAGAAGAAGGATTGTACTCTCAGGTTGTGCATCGATTATAGGTAGTTGAATAAGGTGAATATCAAGAACATGTATATGTTGTCAAGGATTGATGACTTGTTTGACCTGTTGAAGGGAGCAACAATGTTCCTGAAGATTGACTTAATATCAGGATACCATCAGGTAGGCATTAAATAAGTGGACATCTACAAGACTTCTTTCTGAATTAGGTATGGGCATTATGAGTTTGTTGTAGTTCCATTTGGTTTGACTAATGCTCCAGCTACTTTTATGTGCTTGATGAACAATCTATTTTGTCCTTATCTAGGCAATTTTGTCATTGTATTTATTGATGATATATTGGTATATTCTAAGAATGAGGAAGAGCATGGAGAACATTTAGCCACAGTGTTGAAATTGTTAATATAGCATCCGTTGTATGTTAATCTTAGTAAATATAGTTTCTTTCAAATAGAGGAACATTACCTGGGGCATATGGTTTCCAAGGAAGGCATAGCAGTGGATCTGAAAAAGATCAGAGTTATCATGGAATGGGAAATTCCTAGAAATGTGGATGAGGTAAGATCATTCATGGGGTTAGCAGGTTACTATAGGAGATTCATCAGTAACTTCTCTCAGATTTCCTATCCTATTATTTCATTGCAGAGGAAAGGTAAGAAATTTGAATGGATAAAGGAATGTGCAGAAAGTTTTGAGCAGTTGAAGAAGTTGTTGACAAATGCTCCAGTTTTAAAGATTACAGATCCGAACAAAGAGTTTGTGGTATGAATAGATGCTTTCAAGAGAGGACTTGGTGGAGTCTTGATCTAGGAAGGACAGGTGGTATTCTATGAGTCACGAAAACGGAAAGAGCACGAGCAGAATTATCTGACATATGATCTTGAGTTGGCAGCGATCATCCATGCATTGAATATGTGGAGTCCCTATCTTCTTGGAAGGAGGTTTCTATTGATGAGTGATCACAATGGATTAAGATATCCATTTGACCAACCGAACCTAAATTTCAAACAAGTTAGATGGTTGGCCACGATCAGTGAGTTCGACTTCGAGATCAGGTACATTAAAGGTGAATATAATAGGCTTGCAGATGCTCTTCGCATGAGAATGTGAATCACATAACAGCTATGAGCTCCTACGGGACATATTTATATGATCAAATATTACAAGCAGGACAAGAGGATGATAGGTATAGGGAGCTCATGCACAGGTTACAGCAGGGTACAAGTGATCAGCATGTGGACTATCATCTCACAGAAGATGGTTTGGTCAGATTTAGGGACAAGATATATGTGTCAAATAGCAGTGAGATCATGAGTATTATCTTGAGGGAATTCCATGCTAAGTCGTATTCAAGTCACCTACGATATCAAAAGACATTGACATGAGTGAAGAAGTTCTACTATTGGCTGAATTTGAAGAAATAAGTGGTAGATCTTGTGGCTAGGTGCTTGGATTGTCGACAGGTAAAAGTAGAGTGTAAGCATCCATGTGGATTACTACTACCGATTCTGATTCCAAAGTGGACATGGGAAGTCATTTACATGGATTTTATTATAGGTTTTTCAAGCACATCTAGACAACATGATTCTATTATGGTTGTGGTTGACAGGTTGAAAAAGGTAGTGCACTTCATTGCAATGAAGTCTACGTATTCAACTAATGATGTAGCACAAGTCTTCATCAGATATGTAGTAAGGTTGTTGTTGACCTAGGTTGTGTAGGTTTTAACCCCGTACAGAAATTACCTGCATACGAATTCTAAAACATAGAAAATAAACAATACGAGATCATAACACATAAAACACATATACACAGAGATTTCCCCTGGATCCCAAAACCGGGACTACCAGCTTGATTTTTCATTACGTTCCTTTCAATGTTACACTACATATTTATACATGCCGAAAAATCCAATACCATGGACCTCAAAATATCGCATCCAATACCATGGACCGAAAACCATCGCATCCAATACCATGGACCGAAAACGATAGTGTCCAAAAAACATGTGCAAAAATCATGCACAAAAACATAGGTGTGTCCACCCAACCTAACATAGGGTCCAAAACCAAACTTTTCAGGGGCGCTGCCCCGGACCCCATAAATTGGGGTTATGGGTGCCCTTCAAACCCCCTGTTAACTACATGGAAATAATATAACACAACCCAACATTCTCCCACTTGTTGTTTTCTTTCCATAAGGGGCCACAAGAGAGCTTAGTCATTTTCCCAACCTTGAAATGCCCATTGTCTCTCTACACCAAGAGAACTTCTCAGAGCTCACAGATTTTGTCAATGCATCTGCAGTATTCTTCAAAGTGTCCACCTTTACCAGCAACACCTTTTTGTCTTCTATCATATCCCTCACAAAGTGATATTGAACATCAATGTGCTTTGTCTTTGAATGATATGCAGGGTTCTTTGCCAAGAAAATTGCACTTTGGCTATCACATTCTATCCTTATAGCTTCATGTACTAACCCCATACTTGAACACAATCTCTGCAACCAAACTGCTTCCTTGCTTGCATGAGTGGCTGTCACGTATTCTGCCTTTGTATTTGATAGTGCCACTATAGATTGTTTCTTACTCATCCAACTGACTGCACCTCCAAATAGGTAAAACACATACCCACTTGTAGATCTTCTCTGATCCAGATCTCCAGCCCAGTCTGCATCAACAAAGCCATGAATATCCAACACTCTGTCCAATCTTGGTCTTCCTTGGTAGCACAGACCATAATTACTAGTGCCACGCAAATACCTGAAAACCCGCTTCACTACTGTCTAATGCTCCTTTCCTGGTTTTGACATAAACCTGCTCAATACTCCCACTACATGTGCAATGTCTGTTCTAGTACAGATCATTGCATACATCAGGCTACCGACTACACTTTCATATGGAACACGGGACATGTCCTCTTCCTCTTCTTGTGTCTTGGGACATTGTTCAATAGATAACCTCACACCTACAGGAATAGGAACCTTCACCAGTTTACTATCCTGCATATTAAACCTCTGCAGTATTGCCTCAACATACTTCCTCTGGTTTAACCAGAGCTTCCTCTTTGCCTGATCTCTTTTAATTTCCATGCCCAAAATATAGTTTACAGCACCAAGATCTTTCATGTCGAATTTTGAGGACAATTGGGTCTTCAAATCCTGGATAATTTCTTTGTCATTTCCAACCAGCAACATATCATCCACATACAAGACCAGATAAATAACATGGTCACCAATTAATTTAAAATACGCACAATGATCTGCTTTGCTTCTGGTGAAGCCAAGTCCTCGTATAAATGTATCAAATTTCTGATACCACATCCTTGGTGACTGTTTTAACCCATACAAAGACTTCTTTAACTTGCATACCAATTCTTTCTTACCCTTCGCTGCAAAGCCTTCAGGTTGCTTCATGTAGATTTCCTCTTCCAAATCCCCGTGAAGAAATGGTGTCTTCACATTCATCTGTTCTACCTCAAAATCAAAAGCAGTAGCAACAAATAAAAGTAATCTAATAGAAGTTACATTGGCAACAGGAGAAAAAAATATCACCAAAATTAATTCCCGGCACCTGGGAATAACCTTTTGCTACCAACCGAGCTTTGTATTTCTCCACGTTTCCTTCTTCATTTGTCTTCCTTTTGAACACCCATTTTCTACCAATGGGTTTCCTTCCAACCGGCAACTCCACTAGATCCCAAGCCTCATTTTTGTGCAAAGATGCCATTTCATCAACCATGGCCTCTTTCCAGAGTTTTCCATCCTCTGAATCTACTGCTTCCTTCACAGTTTTGGGATCATCATCAGTAATAGATAAAGCAAAATTTGAACAGAAAGCAGATGGACTATACCTTTCAGGCTGCCTTCTTTCTCAAACTGATCTTCTCACAGCCGGAGTTTGTGGCTCTTCATCTTCTAATTCCTCATCTGTTGTAGAGTCTAATTCTTCTTCCTTTAGCTCAAACTCTATTTTCTCAGGTTCCTATCGTTGGACTTCATGTTTAATAACATCTTTCACCTCTCTGAACACCACATCTCGGCTGTACACAACCTTCCGTGTGACTGGGTTCCAAAGCTTATAACCCTTTAAACCATCCATATACCCAATAAAGATGCACTTTTCATATTTACTATCCAACTTGGTTCGTTTCTCCTTTGGAACATGTACATATGCATCACATCCAAATACCCTCAGATGTGAAAGACAGGGTTTCTTACCAGTCCATACCTCTTGTGGAGTTTTATCCTCCAACGCTAATGAAGGTGACCTGTTGACCAGATAACATGCACTATCCACCGCCTCTGCCCAGAATTCCTATCCTAACCCGACACCACTGAGCATGCTTCTTGCCCTTTCCATCAACTTCTTATTCATTCTTTCTGCAACTCCATTTTGCTAAGGTGTATATGGAGTAGTCTTTTGCCGTGTTATACCACACTTCTTATAGAATTCTTCAAATTCCTTACTACAAAACTCTCCATCGTTATCTGTCCTCAACACCTTTATCTTCTTCTCTGTCTCGTTTTCCACCAGAGCCTTAAATTCTTTAAACCTGTCAAAGACTTCAGATTTCTTCTTAAGGAAATATGTCCATGTATTCCTTGAGAATTCATCTATAAATGATACATAGTACACAGACTTACCCAGTGATGGAACCTTCACAGGTCCAAACACATCACTGTGCACAAGTTCTAATATTTGTTTTTCCCTCTTACTACCAGAGGGGAAACTCACCCGATTTTGCTTCCCATATACACAATTTTCACAGAAATCAAATCCAGAGAGCTATTACTCATACCTTCTACCATACCTTTACCATGAAGTATCCGAAGGCCCTTTTCTCCAATATGTCCAAGCCTTTGATGCCACAACATGGTCTTCTCTCCAGAGACCACTAGATTTTTTGCTCCACTTTCAGGAACCACAGAACTATTGCACCCATCAATAACAGTGCTACCTTGTAACTTGTACAAAGTTCCAATCCAAACTCCCCACATCAATACTAGTGCTCCCTAAACCATCTTGCAGGTATCCTTCTTGAACACTGTTTTTACACCTGCATCATCCAGCTTGCTAATAGAAATCAGATTTTTGGCTAATGTATGAATATGTAGAACACCTGGAAGTGTTCTAACCCTTCCACCTTGCAACTTCAACTTTACTTTTCCGCAACCAACGATTCTAGCCTTCCTGTCATCCCCCAAGAAGACATCACCACCATCATATTTCTCATACTCGCAAACCACTCTCTATGGGGAGTGAAGTGAAAGGATGCACCTGAGTCAATCAACCATGCCTCATGACCTACATGTGTACTTGAAGAAGCCAAGTACACCTCCCCACCTTCATCTGAGGTGGTTTTCACCTCTGGAGAAGGAGCCTCATCAGATCCCTTTCCTTTGTCAGGAGCTTTAGATTTACAGTCCCTTTTGTAGTGCCCTTCCCTTCCACATTTCCAGCACACCACCTTTACAGGTTTTCCTGGAGATTTAGATCTCCCACTCGATGACTTATTTTTGTTTATGTTCTGGGTCTGCCCTCGTACAGACAAGGCATCACCATTTTGGCTCTCCATATTTTTTCGTCTCATCTCCTCCGTCAGCAAGGATGAGACTATTTCTTCAAAATGTAAGGCAATTGCATTGCTACCTATTACAATAACCAGACTATCCCACGAATCCGGTAGAGAACACAACAAACTGATGCACTTATCTTCATCTGAAATTTTAATATCAACAGATGCTAACTAACTTACCACAGTATTAAATGCATTCAGATGCTCTGTCACCGAGTCTCCATCTTTCATCCTCAGGTTATACAGCTTTTTCCGCAGGAACAGTTCATTCACCAGAGACTTAGATTGGTACAAAGTCCCTAACTTGTCCCACAAAGCCTTCACCGTAGCTTCCCCTGATACATTTAGCATTACTGAATCTAAGACACACAATCGTATTGTGCTCTTTGCCTTCCGATCCAACTTCTTCCATTCTTCATCGGACACTCCCGTTGGTTTAGTACCTGGATCTACCACGATCCACTTGTCATTATCCACCAACATATCCTCCATCTTGAGTTTCCACAATTCAAAACTCTGACCATTAAATTTCTCGATCTCTATCTTTCCACTGCTCGCCATCTTCTTTCACCACCAGAATCGATCTCGTAGATCTCCCACTGAACAGGGTCTACCATAGGCTTGAGCGAAACCCCTCAGCAAAAAAGGCGTCCCCTTGAAGCCAAAACTGCTTTGATACCAAATGTAGGTTTTAACCCCGTACATAAATTATCTGCATACGAATTATGGAAAACAGAAAATAAACAATGCGAGATCATAACACATAAAACACATATACACAGAGATTTTCCCCTGGATCCCAAAACCGAGACTACCAGCTTGATTTTTCATTATGTTCCTTTGAATGTTATAATACATATTTATACATGCCGAAGCATCAAGTACCATGGACCGAAAAACATCGCGTCCAATACCATGGACCAAAAACCATCGCGTCCAATACCATGGACCAAAAACTATCGCATCCAACAAACATGTGCGAAAATCATGCACAAAACCATAGGTGGGTCTGCCCAACCTAACATAGGGTCCAAAACCAAAATTTTTCGGAGCGCTGCCCCAGACCCCATAAAGTGGGGTTACGGGTGCCCTTCAAACCCCCTGTTAACTATGTGGAAAGAATATAACACAACCCAACAGGTTGTCATTGATGTCAATATGGAAATATTCTAGATACTATAGGATGACTTGAAGCCAAGGGGAAGCCAAGTAGATCCATGAAGAGACAGGAGCAAGGCCATCAGGATAGCCAAGCCATAAGCAAGATGAGTTACTAAAGAAGGCATATCAGAGCAAGGAGGTCTTTAAAAGACACTGCCATATCGAAGGAGCATTGCATTTAATACATGCCCAAGAAGAACCAAGAGAAGCTACAAGAGGATCTATATATATATATATGCCAAAACAAAGTTATCATAACTATAGGAGCAAACAGAGCAAACAAAGCACGCAGACAGTCATCGTAGCAACAGAGGAAAAAACAGAGCCAGCGGAGCAATATATAACAGAGCCATCGGAGGGAGCAAACAGAGCCATGGGAGGTAGCAAACAGAGCTATTGGAGCCACAGAGGAAGCAGACAGAGCTATTGGGAGCCATCAAGAGCCATATAGGCCACAAAAGAGTTATATGCTAGCAAATGCACTATCGGAGGCGGAAGACTTAGACATATATGCAAATACACTATCAGAGTGGAAACGGTATAGTTTATATATGTATGCGCAGAATACATTATCGGAGGAGAAAACCATATTTATATGCATTTAATGCAAACGGAGGCCAAAAACCCATATATATATGCTTTAACACTATCAGCGGCCAAAAACTATGTATATATGGCATATACATTATCGAAGGCAAGAAGACTCAAGCATATGGCGTTTACACTATCGGAGGCAGAAGACTGAGCTATAGTGGAATACTCTATCGGAGCAGGCAGATATATGTATATCGGCGACAGCAAAATCAGCGGGTTCTACCATGCCATCACCCCAAAACCCCTAACTGTGATACATATATGTGGATATCATATAATTTCAATACATGCGGACCTGCTATAGCATTGTGTTATGGTTTAATTCTATGTCGCATCCGTCCATCGCAAAAATACACAAAGGGATGTTGCTCCCCCGAGCACCGATTGCGATGTAAGTCACAGACCCAATGGTCCGACTGTAAGACAACTCAATTCTATATCTCATCCGCTGGAGGATCGGCCATCGGCAATGTCATGGGGTTGATGTATAAAGGACCCCTGGAAGTCTTGAGCCCTGATTTTGATAAAGACCGGACTCGATATAGGAATAGATGTAGGTAAAATAAATTTGAAGTCCGCTCTTTAATAGTTTCACCTGTTTTTGCTCATATTTCCTGTGTATGTGTATATTTGGCTTGTGCGCGGTTCGAAGGCGAAAGTGCACTATAAAATGCTCCCGATAGTTCAGGAGGCCTAAACAGTAGTTTAGTGAGCTGAATCTCGCCGGTTGCGATTGCGATAGAACGTGGCATGTCCGTTACATTGTAAAGCCCTATGTATGTCAAAGAATTATTGATAAAAGGAGCATTGTTATAGGTTTTAACTTGCAATAAGTATTCTTTGTATATTTGGCCCTCTCTCATGAATTAATGTGTCCTGTGAGCATCAATAGACAGAGGAAACTGAAAGCCAGGAAGCTGAAGAAGCAAGCGAGCACAGAGGAAATGACAGCAACCAAGGAGGAAGTTGATAGGATAAGCGAGGGTTGAGGAATCTAAAGGGCCAACAAAGAGAGGAAACTGGGAGACAGAGGTATGGGGAACGACTAAAATAGGAAAAACAGAGAACAGAAGTGGTTTTGAATGCTATGGAAATAAGCTGGAGGAGACAGAGGCAGCGAGAGGATCCAGTAGAAAAGAAAGAGGGTCGAAGGGCCAACAAGACAGTAGATAGTCGAAGGGGAGAAGTAGCCAGCAGAGAAACAGTCATGCTGAAGCATTCACTATTTCAATGAGAACATGAGCTTGAACAGAAAGTTGTTCTTTATGTAGAGCTTAGTGCAGCTAATAGTAGACTGACTAAAGTTATGTGAAGACATTATCAGAAGTCATGAAGGCTATTGGAGACTCCATGTGGGCAGTATGAAGAGTTGTAAAGACTTCTTCATATGAGGATTGGTTGTCATTGATGTTGTAGCATGGAGACTACAGTGAAGCTATAAACAGACAGAACTCAGTAGAGAAGAGTTCTAAGAGTAGAAGATTACTATCAAATGTGCCTTGACAAGATTGGGTTAGAACCTTTGAGGTTGGTGCCTCAGAAGTAAGTAGGATTGGAGTCCTTGGGGCTGGTGCCTCAGAAGTAAGAAGGATAGGAGTCCCTGGAGTTCATACCTCAGAAGTAAGTAGGATAGGAGTTCTTGGGGTTGATGCCTCAGAAGTAAGAGGGATTTGAGTCTTTGGGATTGGTGCCTCAAAGATAGGAAGGATAGGAGTCCTTGGGACTGGTGCCTCAAAGATAGGAAGGATAGGAGTCCTTGGGACTGGTATCTCAGAAACTGGAAGGATAGAATTCCTTGGGAGTTGGTGCTCCTAAGTCCAAGATTGGTGCCTTGGCGAAATAGAGTTGGAGCTCTAGAGGTTGGAGCCTCACAAAAGTCCAAGTTGGTGCTTGGCAACCGATTGCAACCATCTATGTATTGTATCTATTTTACTGCAAAGATTATATTAATAAAATCACTTATTATTGTTGTTCTTCTTGTGCTCTGAACATATGTGTTTTAACTAGTAAAACGATAGTTGAAAAAAAAATACTAATTCACCCCCTCCCCCCAGTATTTCCAACAGTTGCATGGTGTTTCGAAGAAGATTGTGTCAAACAGAGATGTTAAGTTCACTTATAGGTTTTAGAAATATTTATTTGTAGGTTTGTGTACAAAGTTTGCCTTCAGTACATCTTATCATCCATAGACATATGGATAGATAGAGAGTGTCAACAGGATTTTGGAGGGCATATTGAGGATGTATATCATTCATTAGCGTGGAAGTGGAAAGAGTATCTTCCACTGGTTGAATTCGCTTACAACAATGGGTATCAGGAATCTCTGAGAATGAGTCTATTTGACACACTCTATGGGCGTAGTTGTAATACTCCCATCAACTAGAGTGATATAGTAAACAAGGTGTTGATAGGACCGAACGTGTTGGCAGAGATGGAATGTGAATTGCGGGTTATGAAGTAGAATTTAAAGGAAGCATAGGATAGACGGAAGAGTTATGAAGATCATCACGAGATGTTTAAGGATTTTTAGGTTGGTGAATAGGTGTACTTGTGCTTCAAGCCCAAGAAGATATCCTTGAGGATTAGACCATGTGCCAAACTGGCACCTCGGTATTGTGGACCTTTCAATATTATTGAGAGGATTGGACTAGTAGCCAATCAACTTGCATTGCCTCCGATAGTGAAAGTCCATGATGTTTCCATGTGTCATTTCTTAAGAAGTATGTTAAAGATGTTAATCATGTGATATACTCGTCGATATTGCAGGCAGAGCCAGAAGGAGAATTTCAGTCAGAACCTCAGTGCATTTTGCAACGAAATATGATCATGCTTTGGAATCGAGAAATCAAGAAACATAAAGTGGAATGAAAGAAATTTGGGCCCAATGAAGCTACATGGGAGACCATTGATCAAATATGGGCTACTTATTCTTCTCTATTTGCTAGTTCAGTAGATTTATTTTGGTATATGTTTTGGTGTGGTGTTTTGGTATATGTATATATTCATTTGTATGTAAATACCGCATCGAGTTGTGTTATAAAGCTCCAATAAGCGGTGTGTTTGTCATGTTCGTTATGTTGGTTTTCTTTCAGCATGTTGATTATTGTAAATACTGCATTGAGCTAAGTTATAAAGCTCCATGGATAGTATGGTTTTCTTTTCAGCGGTCTTGCTATTTGTAGGTGCCATTGAACACCAAGGATGGTGTTCCCCCAAGGGGATGTTGTAAAAATCTTGGTCAAAAATCCATGTAATAAAGTTAATAATGGAAAAGCAATAACCAAGTTCATGGGACACATATTCGAAGCTGAATGTTAGGCAAAAACATAGTGATGGGGATCACTTGTGATTAATTAATGGCTATGGAAATTGGGAAAGGAAATGAAAATGTTTTGGAAAGGCATGAGGCATTAATTGGAATTTTATTTATGAAAATAAACGAAACTAGGAGAAAAGGAAAGTGAAAGGTCACAGATTGCATGTGAGGAGGAAATTGAAGAAATTAGAGGCCTCATTTGATAAAAAGGCTTTTGAGGATCATTTCACAACATTTTGCCAGTTTTAGCTTGGAGCTCTCAATCTGTTCTCTCTCTCATACTCTTGAACACTTAGAGTTTTCTTGGAGCACACTAGGAGGAGTGTGGCATACTTTGGATTTGTTAATTTTGAGATAACATGTTCATATCATGAGACAGTTACTTTATAGATCCATATAGCCCAATTTTAATTAGCAATATCATAAGATATTATTAGCAAGATAATAACTAAAGAAAGGATATGGCTCAAACTAGGTAAAAACCCCAAGATGGGGAAACCCTAAGTCAATTCTTCTTATTATTAATCATCAAATTTTCAGCGGGGAGAGAGAGATATAGTAGAGTGGTTTAAAATCCATATTGACTTTCGAAATAGAAGATCTGACATCAAAGCTCTTAAACATGCAATTATGAATACTGGTTAGGGCATGAACACAGTTAGCTTCAAGAACTGATGTACTTCCTCTACAATCTGAGTCACATGTTAGGGCTTCTTGCTTTGGTATTATTTCTCTATTACTGTGATTTACCATTAGAAGACATCCAATCACTAATATAGAGCTTTGAGGCTCCTCCTCAATGAACCCTACAACAACCCTAAATTAGTGGCAAGATAAACAGTCCCAAACTCATGAAAGAATTATGATCTTCCTGAGCTCAAGCCTATTCATATGGGGCCTAGAGAGGACTTATTCATGCCTTCATACCCTTCAAACATCCTAAAAACTAGTTGTTGTAGTGCCTCTCTTCTTGCGACCTGTAACAAAGATACACCTCATCAAATAACATAGAAAACCATCCAGCAAGCATTCCTCTAACTGCGGCTCTATTCAACATGAAAATGTACCCAAAAATAAGAGATATGTAGCCCATACAGACCTCATATCCTCCACGAATGATGCCATATACCTATGGCTCTTTCTCCTAAGAAAATTGTACCCTAAACAGAGATGGGCCTCATCATGAAATCAACCCTTGCCACATGTGTCTTGCCTCAGATGCCGTCCTATTTTAGAGAGGATGAGCACTTGGATGTATCAAATGAGGGAGAAAGAACCTATATATATACCAGTCAGTGGAGTTGAAGGGACGTGACTTTTGAGCTTCTTGAGAAGACATATAGGTGAGGTCGACCTTGTTAATTTATATGAGAGAAACATAAATTCAAAAATCCACTTTTTCTTATCTAAATTTGATGATCTTTAGATTGATTTTGGTCCTCTCGAAAAGAGGAATTCAATTTTGTAATAATATTTCCAAAAGGAGCTTGTTGAAATATGGCAACAAGAATATTCCAATTTAATTTTCCCTTGAATTAAATTGTGAATTAAAATCGAATTTAGTCTTAATAGCTACTTGGAAATAATTAACTAATTTATTTTAAATTAATTAGTTGGAGAAATTCAAGTTAGAAGTCTTTCCGAAGTCATGCAAGAGTTATCCCTTAAATTAAGGAGATAAGATTGAGTTATATTTGAGTTGTAATTAGTTAACTCAGTTTACTGAGTTAAGTCCAGTTAAATTAGTTCCAAATTGTTTGAGGAACTAATATTGAGTTAACAGTCAGTTGATGCATTAATGCACTCAACTAGTGCTACTCCAGTTAACTGAATATTCCTTCATTAGAAACTCATGCATGTCTATTCTGAGAAAGACTGAGTTGAGATTAATGTCAAGGACAGTGTACTATCAGTTGCATGTGTTTTCTCATGGAGAAAACTCATGCATGCAGTCAAGGATTTAATCCTTGAGGATTGCGCAGTTTTGAAAGAGGTGTTCCAATTAGTAACAGGAAAATCATCCACAAGGAACAACGCAAGGAAATAGGAGCTTGGAGGGCATAGAGGAAGGCTAGAGAGAAGCCAAGATTGCTTGTGAGCATCTGTGAGGATTGTACTGAGAGCTAAGGCTTTGTATAATTCCTATGTATTTCCACCATGTATGATAATACAATAGTGTGGGGTTTTTAGCTGGGGATTTCCCCAAAGTATTTTCGTGTGTATTTTGCCATTGATTCTTCTTCTTCTTGTTATATTGTTCAACTCGATCTTTAAGCTTCCGCAAATTGATGGTAGAAGTAGGTTATAGTATTCTGCTTTGATTTATATTGCATTATCGGGTTAACCTACAATCAAATTTTCTACGTGGTATCAGAGCTAGATTTATAGGAAATTCTACAGAGTTGTCCAAAGTGGAATTTAGCCCTAGTTTCAAATTTTTAACACTCCCTCTCAACTAGGGATTCTCCCACCTACCAATCCATAATTAATCATCATACCATCCAAATGTCACGTATCATCTATGTCCTCTCTTCTCTTCTCTGTTGAACCATGATGTAATAATGAAGAAGAATTGATCGAGAGTGAGTCATAAGACCTTGCCACTCTCCACTAACAAAAGTCAATCCACATAACCAAAGGGTGAAATCCAATCAGACTTGACCCCAATTGATCAAGTTGAAGAAAGATCATTCATCTTAGACAGTGGGAGTACGGAATTACACGATGCATCCATCGGTAGTGCTATGGTCCCTATCCAATTTTCCCAACTCATTGGCCAAATGAGAGGTACTTCCCATGTGCCCTAGACTACATGGGTAGGATGATACTGAATCAAATAGCAGGGAAAGAATGTATCACATCCTGCTCACAACCACATGTAGGGAAAGGATGAACCACATCCTACAGCCACACATCACAATCACACGTAGGTAAAGGATGAACCACATCCTACAGTCACACATCACAATCAAATGTAGGGAAAGGATGAATCACATCCTACATATGCAAATCACCGAGAGTAGGTAAAGGATGAACCATGTCCTACAAACATAAGTTGCAATCGCATGTAGGGAAAGGATAAACCACATCCTACAAACACAAGTTAGAACAACCAAACATAGGAAGGATCCTACACATGGGGAAAGGATAAACCACATCTCACAGACATGTCAACCACCAATTGTAGGGAATTAGCATCCTACATTTGAGGAAAGGATGAATCATGTCCCACTGACATGTCAACATATACCTATATGCATCTATTACTAGGGAATCCATAGGATAATATGAACCACTCATCCTGTCTATATGCCATAGGATAAGGTAAGCCACTCATCCTATGCATATGTCATCATCAGTAGCGGCGAGTGAACTACTCACCCTACATACATGTGTCTGCAATCATAGGGGAAGGTGAACCGCTCACCCTATACACAGCACACCAATAGTGAAAGGTGAACCACCCACCCTATGGTTTCCCATAGATCAATAAATACCTGAAGCCCCTAGGAGCTCCCAGAGCTCAATATTCAACCAAGGATCCCTTCATATAGGAAACAGTGCCAAGATGATTTCTGAAAGATCAATATTAAATATTGACGATGATAGTGATAATTGGATCGTCAATGAGGGCCTCATATTTCTACCTAGCAGCATATAGACGAATATAGATATTTCTACAGACATGTTGATTTACAATAGACATCGTAGAATCACTTAGAAATCCTCTACTTCTAGCATATCTTAATGAAGAAAATATTTAGTTGTACTTACTCCCTCTTACTTAGGGAGACCACAGACCTAATATTGTCTTATCAAAGTGCACAGTGTCCATCTAATATCCTTCTCATCATAAGATCCATGTCTACCACGTAAAGTGGTATCTATTGTTAATATGTGAAACATTGGATTCTCTAAATCCTACTCTGCAATATACAACAAAGGTGTGCCCAAATGGCTCACTGAAGTGCTTAAATCAAATGACTTCATAGTAAGACAAACTTACTACTATATGCATTCAGCCTAAACAAGCTTCCAAACTTCGGCCTTTTACGAAATAAGTTTAATTATAGCATCTTACTTTTCATCATATTGTACTTCAGCAATTTCGATAGCGTACCTTAGAGTACTTGCAAGATTTTTGGATCAACAACATATCCCTAAAGCTAAGGAAGACATCAACTCCCTCTAAATCATACCTCCCTCTGAATATTTAAAGGAAACCTTTCCCATCGAGATATTTGAAACTGGATGATAGTCCTTATGGACAATAATCATGGCCAAGAGGAGTTGACATATACCTTTTCCTAGTTTTCTGAAATATTTCTACTCCCTTTGATCTTCCAGAAGATATGGTCGAAAAAGGGTGGAGGAAGGTTGTCATCAACTACTGCTTAGGCATCATCATAGAGAAAGGACAAGATCACTGTAGCCATCTCCTTTTCTCGGTCAAACCTGTAAACATAATGGTGATGGCTTGAACAATATCAAAAGAAAATATTTGTCATCTGATCTTGTACTTCATGGATGAGGGCCTGTAATGGGATGCCAAGTTCTTGTTTTCAAGAAAGAATATTCCTAAGGTACTTCTTCCTTTTCCAAGATGCCAAAGTCGAAGATACGGCGTATAAGAACTGAGTATGCAGGTGCATACATACTGTTAACCATCCTCAACAGAGTTCTAGCTGATCGATAAGATATATTGAATCATGGAGATGGTGCACAAAAATTCAGACATAGAAGTACTTAGATATGTCATGCACTTATTACTGTTGATACTCTGAGAATGTTGAGATGTCAAGCTAGATTAATACCTTTATCATGTATACCGTTATTTAGGAAATGTCTACCTTGAGGCAACAAACTGGAGATTATAACAGGGATACAATTTGTCCTGCAGACATTGATTCATAAATCTTTGCTTGATCTGAAAGTTGAAGATATAAAAGAAATACAACCTCACATTGTTACCATTGTCATATAGATGTCACCTTATGCTGTCAATTCTGTCTCAAGAGCATTGTCACCACAATCATATGAGAATCATGTCACTGACATCAAGAAGAAGAGATCATACATGTATATCATTAACAAAAACCCTTACATATTAGGGTTATTGAATATATCATAGTCACTAATCATTAACGAGATCATCCTCAATGTTTTATAACCATAGCAGAGATCTTGGTCTCATGTTATTGTCCATTCATCTTAATAGAATGAGTGAGCTACTATAGGATGTCGGGCCTTCTAGTAGAGCATACAAAACCATAATGGGCAGCGATGACACTATGAGAAATGAAACAAGTCATCGAAATAATTAATGTGAGCAAGATATTGTTCACTGTGTGAACCAATGTTAACCATCGAGCCACTGTGTGATGCTACTGTGTGATAAGAATCACATACATATACTGCAGTCATGAACCACAACCACATGCCACTGCCGAGATCCAACAGAGAATCCAATGATGATGAGGTTGGACATACTACAGTGAATCAGTGCCTTATGTAACTCTATGTTAGGGAAATATATATAATGCAGAGGAGCCATCAATATATAACATATACCAACATAAATCCCATATATACGATGCAGAGGAATCGCAAGCCATAGGTAATTGAAGCGGAGCTGAGATCATTACAAATATGTCGAGATCAGGATTCATATGAGTCATATATAATTGTGATACCAAACTACCATGATTGATCTGGAGACTAGGAGCCAAAGCGATGCCAGAACAGCGATGCCAACTCTAAGAGATAATGTGATGCCAAGTCTGAGAGATAATGTGATGCCATACGATGTTGCAGTAGCCATGCC